>OU753581.1:8810452-11576520 GCA_916701695.1 Agrochola macilenta | reverse complement strand
TTCTAAATTAATTAATTAATTAATTCTAATTCGAAATGGTAACCCTACTCATATCGGTTAGTGGGAGACACATAATTATTCAAAAGACATTATGATACTTACCTATAATGACAGTTAGTCATCACCTAGCCTTTTTCCAATTTTGTTGGAGGCGGCTTCCAGTCTAACCAGATGCCAACACGTTACCCCTTGGCCAAATTAGTTGTCAGACACTCGGCTTCCAACTACGAGTACCCATAACGGCTGTCAAAGATTTAAGATTAACACAATTCCTTTGCGTAACCCCAGCGCGGCGCAAAAAGAAGGCATAGGGACCTAATGCCAAAAAAACATAACAAGATGCAAATATGGTAGCTCGCCGTAATCCCTCAAGAAAGATAAGTCTAAGTACCTAACATAATAAATAAGTACATGGTTGCTCTGCCGAAATTAGATAAACATATCGTCCAGGTATACCAACGTTGTATCACATTCCCGAAGCTGTGAAAATAGAGCAAACGAATTTTCCCAGATATGAGACCTAACTAGATCGATTTTTCGCCCCCATAAACCCCTATATTACAACTTTCATCGAAATCGTTAGAGCCGTTTTTCGAGAACGTGATTACAAATATATTGCTCATTTAATAGTAGGTATAGGATACGAGATACAATAAGATTTATCTACAAACAACATCGTCACCATCACATCATCATGGACATCTTGTCTCGCGCCATTACGACACATTGTACTGACAGTCGAAGATAAAAATATAACTCAGGTACACGATCGATAAACATGACAGTATTTGTTTTCTCCTATCGGTCAAAAACTCACGAATGTCTAGAGATTAACGTTCATATCTTTAGTTGTATCTTTAACTGACAAAATAGTATATTATTTTGTTGTTTTCTTCAGGTAATCAAATGATGTCAAGAAGATGGCGGTCGAACGGCTGCGTTCTTATATGGCTGCAACATATTTATTCAAATATTGGTTGATGTCAAATTTTTTAACCATTTGTATGCAACCAACAAGTTTTTAAAAGAGTCAGAAACGAGTTCGTAGAAAATAAATAATATAAAAAACGTGTGCGGCCGTGAGACCCCCACGTCAGGAACGAAGTTCCTTTTCACGTATAATTTAAAACAAAAACAAAATTGTAGCAGCCGCCATCTTGGATTTACATTTTGACCTTACTGTCAACTTTAGCACCCTCGAAAACTATGAAAACCACACCCATGGCGAAAAATTTGAAAATTTTCGCAGCCGCCATCTTGGATTTACTTTTTAACGTCACTATCGGGTTCTACGCCCTCGAAAACCATGGTTTGGGATACTCCGTATCCCAGTAAACGCAGACGACGTTACCGAAGTTAGTAATAAAAAAAAAAATCTGATATGTATATCTATACCAGATATACACAGTATTCACCATGAAGACAACAACAAGACACCGTTTAAAAACTGTTTAGCTAAACCAAAATGAATTCGTAAAACAACACCAAAATGAATAAGAAAGAATGAATATCTTAAACGTTGGTAAAAATTGCATATTCAGCAGCATGTTTTCATAAGAGATACATGCTACACTGAATATTATGTTAATAATATGTTTTAGAAAAACAAAACTTGCTTAGAACGAAGGAAAAAATATACATATTAAAAAAACAATGTGTAGACTGAAAACACTTTGGTAAAACCAACTCATTTTGAATTCAATACTAACTGCCCGCCCCGGCTTCGCACTAGTAGTACTAAGTACTTATCTACGGTGCACCTACCTACTTACACCTTCCTACCTACCTACTTACTTACTTACTTACTTACTTACTTACAAACCTACCCTACCTACACCTACCTACGTACCTACTCTACCTCCCTACACTACCTTCACCTACCTAGCCGACCCAACAAACGTCTTTTGTTTGTTTTGGTTTTAGAACAGTTTGAATTGGAAAAATAAAAGTGGGGTTTTTACGGTTAGGGGAACATGTGCATCAGTGGATCACGGGGAACAGTGAATCATTTGTTAAAACTCTGTACCTATTGTACTCACACATACACGCGTTGGCTTCGCTAACGCTATCCCCTACCCCGCGCCACCCGACTAGTCGCCGTCACTGCATCACAACGGGAGGACGCGCGACAGCGCATAGGTCAGTAGGTAAGTACGAAAAAATAATTTACGTAATGTTTGAAATTACTTTAGTTCAAAGATATTTAGATATTTTAAAGTCTTTGCATATTTTCCTTCAGTATGCGTGTCTAATTGTATAAAACTGTAATATATTGTGTGATATAAACGATTTTTTATTTGTTAAAAATATTATTTCTGTTATTAGTAAATGGGTTACAGTGAATCATGTGGTAATGGGGTTCGTTGGATCGTGATCCACTGTTCCCCAAAAAGTTTCAAGTTTCAAAGTATACCTACTTGTTTACAGGTAAACATGCCACGTGATAGACAAAGGAAGACACGGATTGGTCTTCATACAGAAGAACAAATGCGCAACGCTTTAAACATGATAGTGGACCTAGACCGGGATTTACAGGAAGCACGAACAGAGCTCAAGGTTTATATTATTTCGATGTTGATTTTTCAAATATTGATTTACGTTAAGTTTTTAATAAATACCTCATTTACTATGCTCAAAACGGTGCACTTCGCAAAATGTGCACTTGACGCAAAATGTGCACTTCGCATAATGTGCACTCCGCAAAATGTGCACTTCTCAAAATGAGTGTGAATTTTATCACAAGGGGTCAAAATAAAAATCGTGCAAATTAATTTAAAAAAAAATGTAAGCAAACGGTTTTTATTTTGACAAAATGAGTGTGATAAAATTCATACTCATTTTGAGATTTGCTCATTTTGACAAGTGCACATTTTGCGAAGTGCACATTTTGCGTCAAGTGCACATTTTGCGAAGTGCACATTCTGCGTCAAACCCCTCAAAACATTGATAGCTCAAGAAAGTTTGATTTTATAACATTACTTTTTCCTTTTTAGTTTTTGCAAGAAGTAAGTGCATTTTTTGTTATTTTCATTTGCTCTATTGTTTATGTTGTTACTCAAAATTTGTTAGGAGTTTTACTCATGTTCAAGAAGGCGTATTTTATTTTGTAAAGTAGTAGAAGCTGCCGATTTTGTTTTCTCTTATAATTTTCTGTACTATTAATCTTATCAAGTATATTGTGATTTTGCAACTAAGACTGATTAAAGCAATGACTGATAATTATATTTTATTTCTAAAAAAATTAGATTTTAATTAATATAAGTAATAATAAATAAATGTTATTGATTTATAAACGCTTATGATTCATAGTACCCCATTCGATCCACTGTAACTCAAACCCTGATTCAATGTGACCCATTCATGGGTCACAATGGATCAATACGCTGTATGAAAAAAAACAATCTTATAAAGTAAACCAAACTGTAAAAGAGGTATTTGAACAAATTATGTTAAAGATTAGACATGCTTTTATATATTGGATTAACAACCTCGGTCAATAAAACAGAAATTTAACCCAAAATAGGTTTAGAAAAAAAAATGATCCATTGAGCCCCATGTTCCCCTACCATGGATTCAGTACATGATTCTGAACCCCCCTGCGTTGAAATTTTTCGTCGGTTATTAAAAAAAAAAAACAGCTGCTCTATACATTTTGACCGCAGAGTGAAAGCAGAGTTTACCACGCGACGATTATACGGGTGTCAGGGACATCAGCGCGAAGCCGGTTACCATGGATTCAGTACATTATTCAGAGCCCCCTGCGTTGAAACAAAAAAAAAACATTTTGACCGCGTAGGTATTGCACTTTTCTATGAAACAACCGATTTTTTTCATTAATAACCGACGAAAAATTTGAACGCAGTGGGGTTCAGAATCATGTACTGAATCCATGGTAGCCGACTTCGCGTCCCTGCCACCCTGTATACGGGTAATTTTCGCAAATATTCTCTTCATTAGAACCTTCATCGAACTTGAAGGAATATAAAAAAAAAAATGCGAAATTGGTCCAGGTACAAGGAGATTAGGAAAAAGCTGCACTGTTCCAAATATAAAGTGCTAATGTGCTATCAGTACCAAATCAAAATTCTATTGCACGTAGCTACATAAAAACATTTTCATTTTACGTTTGGTGAGTTAAAGAGGTTTTAATTTACATATCGTATCATATCATATCGTGTCAGGTTTCTATTAAAAAGGCTTGCTTTAAGGATTCGAAAACGATATGTTTAATAATATTTTGTTTAACGTATGACAAAAAACAAAAAAAAAAAAAGTTACAAGTAGCCCAATTTCACTCACCCAGGGCAGGGTCTGAGACAACGCAGGGTTAAGAAACTCAGTGTTCGGGGAGATATTTATAAAAAAACTGGCTTTCAAATTGCCTAGACTGTCAAAATGGAGGTCGATTAGATCACTACAATCGTTCACAGCCCTGCAAAACCTCGCGTTTTTTAGCATTTCTTGGTACTTACCTGAAGAGAAAGCGACAACGCTTGAAATTTTTTACTTTAGACGTTAAGTTCCATATCTGATAACCAATAACATTAACAAGACTTCTCAAACTTGAACACATACAAGGTGGAGTAAATAGGATCCCTTTTTTGTTCCATTTGTTACTATAAAAGCAACTTTTTAGTTTGGCTTTATGCCATTTTATTGGGGCCGTTGCAGTATTCCCTTTCTTTTATCCATTTCTATAAGCTGTCTTCCGAATACTCTTTTTTCTCCGATCTAACTCTAGTAACTGGTCGATCGAGCTCTGCTCGGGTGAAAATAGATAATGCTCATTTAACAGTATAGTTCAGTACAGTTCATACTAATTGCTGCCATGATAGTAGGTACTTACTAATTCCATGCTGCCATGATAGTAGGTACTTACTAATTCCATGCCGCCATGTCATTATTCTAAGGTAGCCATCTTGTTCTAAACTTTGGGCGACCGAGCTCTGCTCGAGTGAAAATACGGAGAAAACGAATTTTCGCAGATATTTATTTATTTTATTTATTTATTTATTTATCACAAACACAACTATCATTACAGGCAATAATCCTAATGCGGTAGCGTGGTCTTTAGTTACATTCTAAATTACAATTAAAGCTACTAGTTATATATATATTAGCATAACATACTACAAACAATGTTAAAAGGTAACATTGTTTGTAGTATGTGAATTCATTCAGAGAGCAATTAAATAAATCTATCCTATCAGCAGTGTCATTCAGTGTATGCAAGGCTCGCGTCAGGGGCGCTTTACTGAGCAGGTTGGTTCGCGCGATATAAAACCCAGCTAGATCGAACCCCTATATTGCAACTTTCATTTAAATAGTTAGAGCCGTTTTCGAGAACAAATATTGCTCATTTAATAGTATAGGATCAGTCGTCTTCAAATGTTTACTATCTTTTAAATTCTAAGCCAAATATTTTTTTATGCAATCCAAACATCCCTTTTTGGGGTTCCGTAAAACCAGTTTCTGCTGGCAAAACCAGAGTTTTATAGTTTTGTCATGTTTGTCCAAAGCTTCATTTAATTTCCTCTTCTCTAAAGCCTTGACTTGACCCCGCAAAACATTATCTATCTCTGTGCTAATAATTGAGGACACTTCGAACTTTCCAACATGTGCCGATACAAATGTATCCTACAGCTTACAAGGCTGTAAAGTCCCCGTTACGAGAAGCTATAAATTTTGTAAATAAAGAACTTCTACTAAGTTACGTACCGAAACAAATAATCCCAACAACAACTATCAACTCAAAGTAACTTACGTGTAATACGAAACTAACGAGCCAATTTCACTTGGTCGGGTTATATTTTAGCGATATAAAGCGCTATCGCCGTTCCGCCGTCGTTGTTGACCCATCTACATTAATTCTCCCCATAAGCCATTACCTACCTAATGTTGTGGTCGGCTTCCAGTCTAACCGGGTGCAGCTGAATACCAGTATTTTACATAGAGCGACAGCCTATCTGACCTTCACAACCCAGTTGCTGGGTAACACGATATACCCCTTGGTAAGACTGCTTGACGATTTTCGGGCGTCCGACTACCAGCAAAATACACTGAAAAATTATGCATTACCATCTTACAAAAAACAAACTCATAATCCTCCCGACCGATTTTGGTCACGGTCGCCAATCTCCACGGAGATCTTCAGCTTATCTTCGGCTTCAGTTAGTGGTGGCATCCGTACTCTGGGTTACGGGCCATCACCTTCCGGTATATCCGATTATCAACGAGCTCCGTGCCGGGTAGGTACATACTTTACCCCCATGGCCACGTCGAGCTATCAACGGGTCAGGTGCGACCATCCGCCGACCGTCACCATTCCTGGCGTCTACAGCGTGGCACACCCGCTGCTGGGGTCATCTCCGGGTACTGCGCTACTCCCAAGGGAGTCTTGTTACCATAAACTTACCTACCCCCTTTTTTTTTTTTTTGTTTACAATGTTACGTGGTCCACGTAAACCCATTCCGTCACATCGGCAGGTTCGCATCAGAGCACAAGTGTGTGCGCAAACACAGGTGCACTCTTTGTTCCTTTGTGTCCGTGGAGTTTTTTGCCCGTTCTTCTCCATAGGTAGGTACCTACTACGCTTTGGAATGGGCAACTAGCTTCATATTTATGACTGACCGATTCCTTGACAATTCAAAAGTGCCTGTAAATGGTTTAATTGAAATAAATGCTTTGAGTTTGAGTTTACTTTCATAGTCTGGATGGACGGAAATCCGACGAAAAACAAACTCAATAACACGGATATACAAAGGTCAGCCTTCAAAGAAGGAAACCTAATCAAATAAAAATGTTTACGCGAACAATATCCTTCGAAATGAAACAAGTTTCTCTTATTGTTTCTGTATTAAACTTTTCACATTTTCTTGACCTTTCCAAGTTTCTGAATTTCAAACAACTTTCATATATTGATTATTTTGTAAATTCACTGTGCAATAAACGGGCTATGACCGTGACTTTTGACGATTGCATAATCCTACTTAATCCTACAAATATTATAAATGTGAAAGTTTGTATGTTCGGATGTTTGTTACTCAATCACGAAATAACGGCTGAAAGGATTTAGATGACATTTGGAACACAGATAGTTTATAACTTGGATTAACACATCGATTTTTTTATCAGGGTAGTACATTCCCGAGGGGTTCATACCAACGCTAATCATAATCCTACAATGTTCCCACTACTGGGACACAGCCCTCCTCCCTGTGAGAGGGAGAGGGCCGTAATCCACCACGCGGGCCCAGTGCGGGTTGGTACATGTCACTTGTCTTCGAATTTTTGGTTTTAGGACATGCCGGTATCCTCACGATGTTTTCCTTCACCATTTTGAGAGCAGTGGTAATGAAATTATTTACACAAAGTAAAGCGCCTGCCTGTTTCGCACTCACGACCTGCAAGTCGTAAGTCGGGGCCGTTATTACTGGAACACCACTTTCTTTTGACGTTCGACTGAATGGTATCCGAGAGCAGGGAAGAGAAAAAGAGTAAGGGCCGAGTCACACCGGAATGGCAGCGGCTTCCAGCGTCCGCCAGCGGCCTCCGGCGTCACCGCTGGCGGCCTCGCGCGACCTCCAGATCCAACGTGCCTAGTCTCCTCTTGACTAGTTTTGTTTCTACATTATATACACGCGGCCGCCGCAGGCAGAACCACCGACAATATGCGCGTGGCGCGCAGCCGCTCGAGGCACCGCGGGCTGCCTCGAGACCTTTCAAGCTTTTCAAGCGATACTGGTATTTTAAGTATGTAGATAAAGTTTAAAATAATTTCACACTGAAAGTGCTCGCCGCGTCGCTGCCGGCCGCTGCCATTCTGGTGTGACCCGACGCTAAGACCGGCTGCGGAAAGATACCCCGAGATCGACAGCAGATGCGACATGAACAAGGAAAGCTCACTACCGAAATCTGTGGGTTTGGTGGAGGCATAAGCTGGAAAACAACACAAACTCTTTAACGATGTCTTAAGTAAAAGAAAAAAAAAATGAACATGTACAAAATGTTAATTGTAATTTTCCTAGTACAAATTTAGTAAAAGAGGTTCTGATTTTGCGGGCTTGCGGACGGTGAGCAAGGGGTAGCTCGCCGTCCGATAAGGACCAGGCCCGGGTCGGCGGCGCGTTGTGTTCCACGCGCGCCTCAAAGAGATGTCAGCACCAACTGACGGGGTCCGTAAGGACCAATACCTGCTGGGGTTGCGGGTTTGTCCGAAAGGGATATTGCGGCCCCGGCACACAGGCAACGGAAGGAACATGGGTGGGTTTTAGTCAGTAAAAGTCTGACACACCCTCCCGCTCCGCCCAGAGTGGGAGAAGCTATTTGATAATTTCCCAAATTAAAAAAAAAAAAAAAACTGAATTTGACCGTGACTTTCCTCAAGTGTGATTTATTCAATGTTCTGGATTAAAAAACATATTTTTGTCCAAGTTTCTAAGTAATTCTCTAGTCAGAAGTGAAAGTCATCATCATCATTATCTTTCTGACAGCTCTATTACCCGTCATCTCCGCAGTAGAAAAACATTTTCTCACAAACAGTGGTATCGCCGTACACTCGGCTACACATCAAGCTATACATTTCCAGTATAAGCTGACCTCGCATTGTACGGAAATCCTATACAATGCGAGATCAACATAAACTGGAACTGTATAGCTTGATGTGTAGCCGAGTGTACAAAGGCTCACTATCCAATATTGATGTGGACATAAGAAAGAAAAAGAAATGAAGCTTTGGGCTGTATGCCAAAGATTATTGCTACTTATAGCAATGAATCAATCAACTAGCGCAGTCCACTGTTGCTATTCTCCAAAGCAGTTACAATAATTGGCAATATTTCTACACTATAGCACAAAACACATAACAGTACAAGTGCAGGAGATTCACTCTGTAAAATCATTCAAATAAATAGCGACTCTTGCTACGACATAATAAAGTGCATTTCAGATTGCACAGCGCTAATCACCTACAGTTATATTTACTTAGAAGTTACCTCTATCGCGTAACACTTATATCTTCTGACTACGTTACGCCCACTGAATTGGCCCGACAAGTCGAGCCCGCCGCGTACTTGTAGCTTCTTATCTAAAATGCGGAATGCGCCTGACTACAGTGCTTTTGTTTCCGAGGAGAGGCAGCAGCGTTACCCTGTCCACTGATTAACTCTGGCAGTGTTAGCAGGGCCGACTGCCCAGGTTTCATTCGCATGCCCGGGTCGATCTTCAAGGTTAAGCAACGCTTGCCAAGGTTGGTCCGTGGCTGGGCGACCATCCATAACATACCGAGACCCCACCATAATAATATTTTAAATCATAGAAGTGACGAGGTTCTCTATTTGTGAGAAAAAAAAACGCCAATTTCAAAGGTGGGCACCCATGCATATTAGAAAAAGGCAGAGAGAGAGAAAGTGTTAATTTGGTCAAATAGAACGTCCAAGATAGTGGCTACGAAAGTTTTCAAAATGTTTCATCATGGGTATCGTTTTCATAGTTTTCGAGGGTGCTAAAGTCGATAGTGGGTATAAAGTATAAATCTAAGATGGCCGCTGCGAAACTGTTGTTTTTGTTTTAAATCATACGTGAGAAGGAACTACGTTCCTGAGCGCACACGTTTTATTTTTGTTGAAACATGAGTATACATTCAAAGCACTTACCTATTATCAATTTGATTTAAAAAGCGGGTTGGTGACCGTTGCATTGAAGTTTCAACCCTCTAGGGAGGATGCGTGCGTCATCGGCCTGTGTTGACGTGTTGTCTGGTTACTTTACGTAGTTTTAACCTACGTAGTTTAGACTAAAAATAGAAATAATAGCAGGCTTTCATATTGTGACGAATAATTGTGGCATACGTAGTACGATATTTTACTGTTTATTTATGGGATCACATGGCAATTACATACTTTTTTTTTATAGTATGAACTTGGATCCTAAATATTTACAACATCGCCGTGTGACGGGGCCTAAATGTGTTCTGCAACTACAAGTGATGATAATCAAACAAGTCTGGCATATTCTGGGCAGTCAGCCCTGACCTGATCTGATCTTTGATTTCACTGTTATCATACTCATGCTGACACGAAAGAAGATAACAGAACATGCTTAACTGTATAACCGTCGTTCAGTCAGATATATCCGTACCCATAATATCTACCGTGTGGTGCCGGACGTTAAGAATAGTACCATCCCATTTCTTCCCGTGGGTGTCGTAAAAGGCGACTAAGGGACTTACTAGAGAATGGGCAGCAGCGTTCTCTACGCATTTTACCACCATACTGCGATAGCCAACCCGCCTGCCAAGCGTGGCGATTATGGCAAACCCCCCCATTTGGGGGAGGCCTATGTCCAGCAGTGGACGTTTTTGGCTGAAATGATGATGAATTCATATTTCTAAGTATCCTTCATTTATTCAAACTAAATTTATGTAGACTAGAGTCAATCAAAGCATTTTTTTTAAGATTGAATCAAAATAAATATGTAAGTATTATTAATGGCGACGATAAGTGAAAGATTTCAGTTCATTCCGTTCATTCGGTCAATGTGATGAAATGAATGGTAGGAGTATAACTTATTTTTGAGGTACAGGAAATAACCATGGATTCCACCATATTATTTATTTATTTAACTGGGCCATACGATACCCCTTGGTAAAACTATGGTCGTCGGACTTTCGGGCTTCTGACGACCTGTAACAACTATCAAAGATCCACGAATGACAGTCGGGACCAACGGCTTAAAGTGCTTTCCGAGACTTGGAGGGGTCTCGGTGTAAAGATGGTCACCCATTCACAGGCCGACCGCGGCAAGCGTAGCTTAACCTGATCGATCGGCCCGTGCTGCTGTTATTACTTAGCCTCAGCCTACCAATGTGTAGAAGATGCCAATATGGAACCGAATAAAAATATGCCACCCATTAGGCGCCGTATCCACGGGCGAGAAAATTGCGACGATAGTCTCGCCGTGCTATCAAATTCAATAGAAACTCTATGAATCAACCTTCACACACTGATATCTTCGCGACGATAATAAGGCACAGAGTGATTATCGCAGCGATTCTCTTGTCTGTGGAGATGGCGCCTTAATGTCGTAAAGCAACTCAGAGTCAGGGGTAATTGACAACAACATCCTTAACGTGCTTGTAACGATGTCTATTATTACCGGTAATTGAGACATTATGTCCCTAAGGCACCTTTCCCACCGCCGACGAGGAAGCGACAACTATCAACGAATTTCTCGCTCATGAAACGTACAAAAGATTGTAGGTCCCGTGTTAGTAGTTGATCGCTGACTGTTCACACCGCAGCTCAAGTGAGTACTCGCTCAGCGACGCTCGCTTGGCGGGCAGGAGGACAAAAACGAGTTAGCGAACAACGAGCAGCGTGTGTGCACACGCTGCTCGTTGTTCGCTAACTCGTTTTTGGTTGCTATCTCTACTGGCTTCGCGTTGATTGCTGGTGGTGGGACAGTTGCCTTGTCTTGTTTTGTTTTCCGCATGATGCCCTATCTTCCGTATTGGACGTTAAGCAACGTAATGATACGACAGATCAATCATCTTAATCTTCAGCTACATTAGAATCATTACAAAGTTACGATCACACTAATCAAATCACACATGATAACACTTAAAGTAATTATGATTCCGAACACCGCTGCACGCGGTAGTGCTGCCGCAGCAGTTCTGCCGCGTCACTACTGGTCCCCATACATTTTCTATAGGTTAATATGAAATTACATTACGAGCACGGCAGCAATGCTGCGCGGCCGCAGTTTATATTTTACTAGCGACCCGCATCTACTTCACTTGGTTTTTACGACTCGACAAAACATCGAGACGGCGATGTGAAGCCAAGTCAGAGGCCCCGAGGGCGGCATAAAAAATCTGGCACCAGGTTAGTAACTAACAACACGAAAAAGTAAGAAGATCGAGATTTCTTTATAATTTTGTAAGTTTAATATTAATGTATTAAACACATCAAACCTTCCAGAATAATTAAATTCTCTAAACGATAGTAAAAACCGCATTAAAATCTGTTGCGTGGTTTAGAAGAACAACGCGGTCAGACAGAAAAAAAAAAAGACAGACACGAAAAGCGACTTCCATTTATAGGTATAATATCGGGTGTTACTGGTACTCCCAGTAATTGTAATATTTTTTTGTACTGGACCATATTGGGAAGCTTTTGGTTACGAAGATATTGAAGGTCAAAGTTCCAACTTCTTTTATATTTCACGAAAACACGTTTAATGTTACAACTTGACTTAAAATACCCCAAAACTGAATTCCTGTACCATTGCATTGCATGCAGGCATAAGCACAATGTTTTGCGTGCGTTACATTGCGCACTACCGTAAACAACGATTTTTCTCACCAAAAGTCGTTTCCCCGCAATAATTTTAGCTCAATGTTACTTAATTTGATGTACAGAATGAGATAACAGCTATGTAATGGGTCTTTTTACACCCTGTATTTAATTAAAACCTCTTTCACTGAACAAATAAGTCCGCAATGCACAGCTGCATCAAATTGATTGGTCGAGCCGGCCACTAGCGCGCGCGGTCGGTCACTACTTGCGAGTTGGGCGCAGTGCACATAAATTAATATTGTTACGGATTTATATGACGTATTCTTTGGAGGGGGGGCACCTACTGACCAGTCTGACCACTAGTAGGAAGTTATATGTAAGATTTTTAGTTTGTAACAGTTGCAAATACTTAGATTGACCATATACCACTCACAGAGATCTCAAGTCAAATGTACCGTAAATAGTCTTCCTAAGCTAGATTTTGCAGGACCTTTTATAGACTGCCCCTGCAAGCCTTGCCTTGTAATTTCCATCTATTTGTTTTCTTGCGGAACCGATTCAAAAATCCGAGCTTGCCCCAGACTTTAGCCGACACCTTGTGTAATCAAGTATCTCCAAACAGCCAAAAAGGCTTTATATCAGAAATTAAAAAGTCAGGATAGCTTTAGTTAGGTACCTACTTACATCTTGCCCGTTTACATTAACACAAGGCACAAAAAAACAGGCTAAATGTACTGCCTGTTATTGCACGGTACATTTTCAACTCTCGGGGCTGAGCTGAGGGTTGAAAATCCAACAGTGTGCTTTTGTTCATTATGCATTACATTTCTAAGGTGTCTTCTAGTATTTGTGAAAAATAACAGTAGCGTACGAAATAATTAGAATACCCGCAGTAACTCTCGCATCGGGAACTATGAATTCATGACAGGAACTCATACTTTATAACTGTATTAAAATTATTAATAGCTTCACAGTCTGTGCAAATAAAAACAGTGCTCTATGCGAAACCGGACGTCTGCCTTGACCCACCAATAATAATATGCAGTAAGTAAAGCAGACATCAGACGCTTCACTTTTTGTTTTTCATTCCCCATCTTACACTCGAAGTGAAACGACTGAACACATCATCATCATGTTATACGAGTAATTATTACGTAACCAGTACTTATCCAATATGTGTCAAAACGTCAAACAAACAGTTTTTATGACAACTGCGAGCACAGACTGCATTAAGTCTACGGCGCGTGAGTCGCCGACGACAGTACGAAATGTTAATTTTTTTTTATACCTATTATATTTTATATAAACATTTAGGACTAAGTATTGTATTTATTAATTTTATTTTTGTTATTTCACTATATTATGTAGCGCCGGCTGTCGCTGAAAACCAGCGCTGGGGCTCTGTCTCGCATATGGTCGCAGCATTATGCTGAGCGATGCCCGTTTTGCGTGGATGTGACGCATATTTTCTTTCTTTTCTTCTTCTGTCATCAGCATCCCCTTCCCATATCCCAATTTATTGGGGTGCTACACGTCTATTTCTTCTGTCATTTTGTTAGTCACTCCCTATCTAGCCATATCATCTTTCAAACAGTCCATATCCAACGTTTCTTTCATCTTTCCTTACTCATAGCAAAATGAATACAAAATTAAACAAAAATTAAAAAAATATTATTTAGTGATCCGATCCAACCGGCCGATACTGAGTGATAGAAAAATGAAATGAAAGGAACAGATGCACGTTCATTCTTAAAACGCAGATGTATGCCAGTGACCTTGACTGTTTACCTTACGTGTTCTGTACTGAGCTCACGCAACGCGTCGTACGTCAAGCCAGTAAGGACTCGCCCATCAAGTTGCGCTGTCCCAAATTAGACGCATTATTAATTTATTATGCATAAAAGAAAAGGTATTTTAATAAAACATGTATACTAAAGGATCAATAATTAAATTAACTTTAAAATTGTGAAGGTTTCAGAAAAATACGCTTGATAGATTTTGCATGATTCTCAGTTTAAATTTAATTAATTTCACTATGTAATATAATATAAACATACTTAATCTAAAATATTCATATATTAAGTTATTAAGAAAATGCTCTAATTTAAAATATATATTTTCCAAATCATTAACACTCCTCGTTTAGACGTGATCTTCAGTATAAAATCATTAAAAGTCGACTTAATTTTGTCGGTGTAGTGTGTACGTGGAATGAAACAAAAATGAATATATACTCGAGTGACACGTCTGATATCAGCTTAATACTTCGTCTATAGAAATGATCACGTGCGTCCTAGATAAATGGAGACTTGTGGTAATTAAAAATGAATATTTACATCCATCTGCCTAGCCTTTTCCCAACTATGTTGGGGTCGGCTTCCAGTCTAACCAGATGCAGCTGAATACCAGTATTTTACATGGAGCGACTGCCTATCTGACCTCCACAACCCAGTTACTGGGTAACACGATACCCCTTGGTAAGACTGTTTGACAGACTTTCGGGCTTCTGACGACCCGTAACGACTGTCAAAGATCCACGAATGATAGCCGGGACCAACGGCTTAGCGTGCTTTCCGAGGCTCGGAGGAGTCTCGGTATGTAAAGATGGTCACTGATGATGGACAAGCGTAACTTAACCTGATGGATCGACCCGTGCGGCTATTATTACTTAGCCACGAGCTCCTCAAAAAAATTAAAATATTCATAAATCTATTAAATTTACCCTAGAGTAAGTACTAATCATCGCCTGAGAGGCAGCCTGCAATCGGATTTTTAGATTAACTAGCTGCTGCCCGCGGCTTGGCCCGCGAGACTTTTTCTAAAATAAAAGCCTAAGTTACTCCTTGTAACACCAGCTATCTGCCAGTGAAAGTACCGTCAAAATCGGTCCAGCCGTTTCGGAGATTAGGCGGAACAGACACAACATTTTTTTTATTTTTTTTATTTTTTGTTGTAAGTACCGTATATACATTTAGTAAAAAGCTGTTATTTTCAATTTTTTACATTACAAACTGACCCTTCAATTTTATTTATTTGTATATCAGTAGAAATTGACTTAATAAGCAGTAAATACATGAACACATGGGTGGTTAGAAAATGTACAACGCAACGTGATATCTGTAAATACATATTTTGCTTCATACATCTGGTCATACCAGCGCGCTGGTTACGAAAACCTACTGCGTATCCTAGTACTTTTCGAAGGTCATCACCAACAAGGTTATTTACCAGCCAAAAAATGTGCAATGCTGGTCATAGGCTTTTTAAAAGACTCGCCACAAAGGCACCTCCGGTCGATCAAGAATTCATTAAGTAAATGTTTATTATCATACCTAGTTCATGATAAGTGTTAATAGGGCTATTACATGGGATACTGGCGAAATGTGGGTGTACTATAGGTACCTACCCATACCCACCAGTCCCACCACCCACCCACACCCATAGGTATATCGCCGCATTATGCTGCTTTTTTGGCCTCGCACAGGTCGTTATTATTCTGTTAGTTTTTAAATGCTCCTTTTTTGTTTTTTATTATTACTTACTGTTTGTATTTCTGTGCGTGTCACAAATAAAATATCTTTCTTTCTTTAATTCTTTCTTTCTTTCCATCTTTCTTTCTTTCTTTCTGTCCTTCTTTCCTTCTTTCTTTCTTTCTTTCATTCCTTCTTTCTTTCTTTCTTTACCTGTTTAACCATGTTATAGACCATGATACGTGAAGCGAGCTGTAAACCTACCAGATTAATCCAAAGTCAAATTCGAAGCATTTATTATGTACGGGCACATTGAATTGTCACGAAGTCGGTCAGTTAGTTAGAAAGCTGAAGCCAATCGCCCGGGCCCGTTCCAAAACGTAGATCTCTATGGAGAAGACGGGCAAGAAACTCCAGATTAATTCAAATTCAAAGCATATATTAAGTATAGGCACATTGCATTGTCATGGAGTCGGTTAATTAGTTAGAAAGCTGAAGCTAGTCGCCCGTTCCAAAACGTAGATCTCTATGGAGAAGACGGGCAAGAAACTCCATGGACACTCTTTTAAATCAAGTTTCTACAAATTCTACTAGTGTAGCTCAAGCCAGTGAACTGTTATTCAGTACAGAATATAAACTGCTGTTAGTAAGCCACTCTGCGTGATCATTGTGATCGAGTCACTTCGGGACACCAGTTAGTAACACCTACCGCACAAGCTCACTCGCATTGGTCATCACGAGCCCCGTGCGAACGGCAGCGTTTAAAACCTATGGCTCCCTATAATTTGGTTTGCATCGCCGATGGGTGTCATTGGCAACTCGTGTTATCAAATGCAGATGATCACGTGTCGACCAATATCAGTGCCACATCAACGCAGTATCGTCAACGAGCGCGAGTGTGTGAGCATGTGCGGCGGCCGTAAGCGATTACTCCTTTTTTTTTAATTGAAGCCAACTCCAACGTGCTTTAGGTCTAAACCTCATTTATTACTATGATGACTGACCTGGATCTCCAACAGAACTCTGAGCTTCGAGAATCGCAGTTGCACTTGGTACCACTAGAACAATGAGACGGTTAGTTCTTTTGGATAAGCCATTTATAATCATGTCAGCTATTGCTGAACATGGACCTAGCTTCTAAGGACCGTTTGAGTGAACGGTCATGGGGAATAATTCTGGTTTCCTAATATGCTGATCGACAAAGTGCTAGACATAGGTAGGGTAGAGCGAGAGGAGAGGTCGGTCTAGACGCCAGATGGCAAGGGGCGCCAAATACGAAAAACAATTTCCAACGTAAAAGAAAATTTTGATGGCGCCTTGTTAACCCTTGTTACAACATGTAAAAAAACCCTGTCCTGTCCGGGAGCGTATTGTTAAGTATCGTAATGAGAGTCTATTTACGTGGAAATTTTCAGTTTTTTTTTTTTTTCAATGGGGATTTTTACCGTGTTTTACATGGGGCGCGGGTGGCCGTTGTATGGTGTCTACAAGTCATAACTTATGACCCCTGTTGAAAATTTGCAATTTTTTTATGGATTTGGGGTAATTTTGGTACTAAAATATGAATTTGAAATACCAAGAACTTTTTTTTTTCAATAATAATAAGATTTTTTTGGTACTTACTTAATGTTTTTGCAGTACCTATGTGTGTGCCCCTTTCTGACACCGGTTCGGATCCGACACGGTTTTTTTTTTTACATATTGTTTAACAGTAAACGCTTTGTTTAAAAGAAGCAGGAGTAAACTAAAGCTACTTAATATAATTTAAATTCAATAAGTGTTTACATTACCAATAAAGTTCATTTTTGAAAATTTGGGAATGATTATTTATTTAACATGAAGCCGAAATAGACTTTACGTGAAGTGAAAGCGTCGATCAGAAGACGCCGAAAGACAACCTCGCTCTACCCTGATCAAGGGCTAGACCTACGCTGGGTCCTGTCGGATTCCACGATTTTTTTTTGGACAAAATTGGCAGGCATTGATGGAAGTTTTGGATCCACTCCCGAGTTATATTAAGTGTCGTAGTTCCCTGTTCTGTACACAAAACAGTTGCAGCCTAAAGTAGTGCTACAGCGGGACAAAAGCCTCTTCTCATACAGATATGGGATGAGCATCGATTACCACGCTTTGCTCAAGGCTTATTGGCCATGTATTGCAGGTTCTCTCTAGATGTTTTCCTTCACAGTAAGCAGTCCAGGCCACTACAACATTGTCAGGAAAATCCAGGTCTAACAATCCCTTTTGAGGGTGATGAACCTTTGTATAGAAATATATAGAAACTACACACAGACCTACTACAATTAGTATTATTAGCAACAACACAGTAACACCACAAAATAGTGCGACATAGTTATGATGTGCTTGTGAATTTTCATACACATGTTCCTCAATGATTTTGCAATTGATATTTAGTGCGTTACTGATATTTCGTAATGTTTGTGAAAAAATGAGGTCCTTTTCAGATGAAGTGTTAAAAAGCGTGAGAATTACCACTGCTATTTCATGTGACCTCCCAAAAGCCACCACCTAGTCAAAAAGTCATAGATTAGGAAGGTCGAGTTCAAATTGTTCAAAGTGTTCAAATTGGGACTCGCAGAAGCTGCGTATGAGTGTTGATCATCTTCTTTTCGTATCGAAAGACCAAACCCAAATATTTTCCGACAAGTAAACTTGCAACTTGAATCTCCTGAAGTTCCCATTTAAATCCTAAAGAGTGCAAGTGGTTGAATTAATGATTGTGGAGATTTCAGCAGCAGATGTGAGTGGAAACGCCGGGAGGGGACGCCCTAGGAGAACATATAGTGACCTTCTTGGAGATGTTCTTCAGAAAGGTCAGGTGCGCAGTACTTGCGACCGGCGTGCGTGTATGCCACCAGATGAATGAACGTGGGCGTAGCGGGAAAGTATGTAAGAATCTAGCATGTGGCTTTCCGTAGTTCCTGCCTTCCCTCTTGGGAGTAGGGCATGAGTTTATGTATGTGTTAGTAGGTATTGTATTCTATTTCTTTAACTCTATACAGCCAATCAATCTACCTAACCTTTCCCTAACTATGTTGGTGTGGACTTCCAGTCTAACTGGATGCAGCTGAATACCTATATTTTACATAGAGCGACTTTCTATCTGACCTCCACAAACCAACGGTACCTACCTCTTGGTAAGACTGGTTGTCAGACTTTCGAAGCTCTGCCTACCCGTGTCATAGATTTACGATTGACAGCTGGGACCAACGGCTTAACGTGCTTTCCGAGGCAAAGAGGGCTATGTTATGAATGGTCCATCTTTGAATTGTTTTTATCTTTTTATTACGGACTTTTTAACGTACACTTCTTTCTACATTGTTCTCACATGTATAATTTCAACATAAATGATGTAACCATCACCTTTTTTTTTTAAAGGCGTGTCCGTGGAGTTTCTTGCCCGTTCTTCTCCTAGATCGTATATCAATAGCTTCCTATTTTTTCCTTGACAATTCAAAATGCCTGTAAATGGTTTAATTGAGATAAATGCTTTGAGTTTGAGTTTACGAACGGACCGCGGCAAGTACTGAGCTCACGCAATTCTTCGTGCGTCCAGCCAGTAATAGGACTCGCCCATCCAGGAGCGCTGTCCCAAATTAGACGCATTATTATTTATTGTACATAAAACAAAAAAAATATTTTAATAAAACACGTAGGTATACTAAAACATCAATACTTAAATTACCTTTAAAATTGTGAACGTTTTAGAAAAATACGCTTGATAGACTGCGTGATTCTCATTTTTTTTATCCGCGTTAGACATAAGTTTACAAATTAATTTCACTATGTTACATAAACATCTAAAATATTCGTATATTAAGTTATTAAGAAAATGCAATAATTTTATATATATGTATTTTTTCCAAATCATTAACACTACTCGTTTAGACGTAATCTTCAGTATAAAGTCGGTTATCGTCGCCTTAATCTTCGATCGACCCGTATGACTGTTATTATTTAGTCAAAAGCCCCTCCTATACAGCCGGAGACACAGAATGAACTACAATTCAACCGAACTAGGTTGAAAAGGCGATCATACTGGCATTGTTTCGTCTCTGCTCCCATTGCTAGGAGTAATGCGCCGTACGTGTCATAATTTATCAGGCAATACTCCATCTCTATACTGGCGCCTAAGATCTTAATTAATGAGAAACCCTCCGCTTTAAGTACCTACATTTAATTTACCTAAGGACTGGTTCAGATAAGACACACAAGACAGCAGTCCGAATCCGTCCAGATTTATCCGGATTTGTACGGCTATTTGGTCCCCTATGCGGACTGTGTTCAGCTTTGTTATCTGTCCTAATTTTGGGAATATTTTCGAGAAAAAAAAAGGTTAAATAATATCTGATTATAAAAATATGAAAATGTAAATATCCGGACCTTTTTTGCCAATGTCCGGCCTTTTGCAGGACTTTTTTTTAATGTTTACCCTTTACACAAACGTTTTTCTTGCCGTGGAAAACTACGGTTTATTCGCCGTTTGTAGCCACGTCAATGTTGCATGGAACTATGGATCACAATGGAAGCTTGTTGACAGACGTTTTTTCTACGGCGCGGTTTATACGCCGTCCCGTAAAGAAACCGTGCCGTGTACAAAAGGTTTTACACAACGATCGTCCCACGGAGGACAGAGAGAAGGACCAGCCGCACAAAGTGGCCGAAAATTCGTCGAGCTCTCTACTTTGATTGCCTTACAGATAACCGCATGTCTATGGTAACTATTTGCCTAAGAAAACGTCTAAATGTAGTAGCAGTACAGTACAGGACAGTTTTCGTAGTTATAATATTAAATTATTACTGTACTAGACGTGTCTTTGACCGCACCTCAATTTGCAACCGTCCGTGGCATACGTGTGGTCAATACTGACGTCATTACGGCCACAAAAGTAACCACAGAGGGCACTCACCCTTTAAACCGAAACATCAACGCCGCTAAGCGGCAGAAATATGAATGATAGTAGTCGTTACGGGTAGTTCAGAAACACGAAAGTCTGATATCCTTACCAAGCGCTATCGTCTTACTAATTAGGTTGTGGAGATCAGATACGCAGTCGCGTCGCTCTATGTAACATACCGGTATTCAGCTGCATGCGGTTAGACTAGAACCCTACCCCAACATAGTTGAGAAAACGGCGAGGCAGATGATGATGAGCAGCAGCCAGTCGAGCTCCTTCAAAGAGCTTAACTGCTAGTAAAAATCCTCATGGATGTCCTCCGCCCTGGGGCGGGCGGAGGGGTCTGTCAGACTCTTACTGACAAAAAACCACCCCGGTGTTCCAACTCACACCTACGCCGGGGGTCGCGGGAACTTGAAATCTTCCGCAACCCCCGGCTGGTGCCGGCCCGCCATTGCGGGCCTCCTCGCGGGTCAGGGGGGGGAGTGAGGTGTTTGACTCCCCCCGCGACGTCTCAGAGGGGCGCGCGTGGAACACTACGCGCCGCCACCTCGGGTCCTGATGTGTGGGGGGCGACGGACGTTAGACTAGAACCCTACCCCAACATAGTTGAGAAAAAGGCGAGGCAGATGATGATGAGTAGCACCCAGTCGAGCTCCTTCAAAGAGCTTAACTGCTAGTACATTTTACGGCTGCCACAAAGCAACTTCAATACACACCCCCATAAGCCACTACTCAAGGATAATTATGTTTGCGCTACCACTTGCCACTGCGGTACGGCTGTAGCACGTCACTACAGACCCTAATGCTAGATACACACGACTTTAGTCGCCGGTGACTCGCTGTCGATTTCAAAATCTGATGTCAACACACAGATTTTAACATCCCTAGCGACAAATCGCCAATGAGTCACCGGCGACCAAAGTCGTGGGGCTTTATGAGATAATGGTTGGTAAAGGTCAAGTTTGAAGTACTTAGTCGATTACTACTATGTCATTAAATAGATACGAATCGGATGCCTACTTGAGCGTGGATAGCATAATCAGTGAATAATTTTCCCACCGCAGGGACACGAGCCTCCTCTCTGTGAGAGAGACTGGGCCACAATCCACGCGGGCCCAGTGCGGGTTGGTAAATGTCTTCGAATTTTTGGTTCTAGGACATGCCGGTTTCCTCACGATGTTTTCCTTCACCGTTTTCAGAGTAGTGGTGATGAAATAATTTATACAAAGTAAAGGGTTCGAACTTACGAACTACAACTCGTAAGTCTCGGTCGTTACCACTGGGTCACCAGTCTGCTCAGACTTGAGCGTGCGTGTTTGACAAAATGTTTGAATGTAGACGTAGCAAAAGGTGTAGGTATATGTAAGACCCTGGCGATATGTAGTTCCTGTCTATCAACATGGAAAAAATCATGATCCCTAGAATTTTTCTTCATCAGCTTCCTAGCCATTTCCTAATTATATTGGGATCGGCTTCCAGTCTAACCAAGCAGCTGAATACGAGTAATTTACATGGAGCGAATCACCTGCACAACCCATTTAATGGGTAACATGATAACCCTTGGTAAGACCTGTGGGCCGCCACAGGTCTACAACTACATCGCAACATGCGAACTACGCATCAAAGACTTGACGTCACACAAAATCCGCGAACAGCATAATTATGTAAAACTTCCCCGACATCAATCGGCGGGTAATTGCCCGCCAGACACGACACCCGTCTGGTCGGAGGATCCTCCCTTTTCTATAGAGGATGAGTGAACTTTACACCCTACTCCTCATACCTCTAAAGACTTGTCCAGTCAGACTTTCGGGCTGGCTGCCTCATGACGAAAACATGAGTTTATATGTAAGTATGTATCCTTAGAATTTGTATACTTACCCAAAGAAAGAAATGCCTTTTTTGGGTCCGTTTCGCCGAGTGATTGTGGAATGTGATAGGGATTTATACCTCACTAGCTGTTTGTGCCCGGCGTCGCCCAGGGGAATTTCCGACTTTTCCGTTGGTTTTTCCAAAAAAATCTTTCATACAAAACTTGCCCTGACAATAACGAACACAACAAAAATAAAACTGCCAAATCGGTCGAGCCGTTCTCAGGTTCTCATCTTTCATACAGGCGGCAATTGATTTTTATTTATCTAAGATATTTGAAAGCCTCCTTTAATATCGGAAAACTGCTAAAAGTATCGCAAATCAGATAAAGGGTATAAAAAATCCGATATTATTTTATAGGCCAAGGATGTCTGCGATATCGAGGTTGGGAGTATTGGATGCTCGTGTCCCCAATTGAAACATGGTACTTACGTAATCCTCAGTTAGATATTTTATTTGTTGTCCGCGTGAAAATTCTTATCTACCGACCCACCGCGTCGCATCGCATCGCCCGCCCGCGCTACTACATCGTTTTTGCTTACCATTATTTCTGACTTTTTTCTTTTTGCTCGGCTCCTGGCTTTGAAATGCAAAAAGTAGTACTGACCGACTGGTAGTTCCAGAGTTCAGCGCGTACAAAAAAAATATTGGCAGTAGCATAGGGTAGGGACTGCCAACAGAAGTGAAAACTTAAAACTGGTATTAGCGCCATCTATATTCTGTAGGACAGCACTACGGCGCGAAAATGTCGGTGACGATTCGCGTCACCGACATGTTCGCGCCGTAGTGCTGTGCCATAAATTTATTCCTTACCAAAAATCGCTCATCCCGCACAAAATCTTCAGCTCTTCATTCTATTAAATGTTCAATATTTGTATATTATAATAGGTATATAACCTATGAAATCAGCGTTTTGTATGAAGAATTTTAAAGAAGTTACATTTTTCATACTAATAACGTTTTCTTAATTTATATAACAACCATGAACACGAATGTTTTAAAACTTTTATGCACTAATGTTTAAAAACTAAGTTAACGAATATGCCACTTAGATTAAGCGACAAAAATAAGTTTTGGCTAAGTTAAAACAAATAGTGGTGATTTCTGCTAACAAAATGAGGAGTCATTTTTAAGGTATTTTTTATGTTTTTAAACTATAAGCAATAAGGTTTTTTTACTATTGGTAGTTGTCTTTGATGGTCATTATTCGATAGAATACCAAGCAATTGATGAATATTTTAAATCATAGAAGTGACGAGGTTTTCTATTTGTGAGAAAAAAAACGCCAATTTCATAGGTGGGGACCCAATATATTTGTAATCACGTTCTCGAAATTTCGATGAAAATTGCTATAATAAGGGTTTACGGGTCGAAACGAGGAAATCGTCTCTCTTTTCTCCTTCCACTTATTCCTATCTATTGCTATATTGTGGCCAATCTTTTAGAAAAGAGCCGAGTTCCTCCCGCCTTCTCCTCCTGGGACTGTGGCGTGAAGTATTTTTGGTTCTAGGACATGCCGGTTTCCTCACGATGTTTTCCTTCACCGTTGAGAGCAGTGGTGATGAAATTATATTTACAATAAACTTTTTACAAAAAAAAAAAACATTTATCCACTTGTCCATTATCATCACATCATCCACTTAAACTATGTGGGGAAAAATACTTATTATTGAAGGTAACTCAAAAACTATCCAGGCAAAGTTAATAAAATGTATAAGGGACCACCCGGAGAGGACCAATCATACAAAAAAAATATTCAAAATCGGTCCAGAATTAACGGAGGAATCGGTGGACACACATAAAAAAAAATTGCATACATACGCTACGAACATAGAACGTCCTCCTTTTTGGAAGTCGGATAAAAAGTAAAGCGCCTGGCTTGATACAATTTGTTTAGGTACCTACTAATTTATTTATTATTTAGAAGTATTATATAATGTATTAGGTATGTTGAAACTGTTTGTACTCCCCGTCACTTATCCATAAAGGATCATTAGAAAACCAGCGTCAGGCAGCATTTGTCTGGCATTAATGCTGAAATGAACTTTTTTGGCGCAGCCGTGACGCACACACTTATTGCCAAAAGATTACTTCCACTTTTAGTTTGTTTTTATTTTGTGTTTCACGAACTGTGTCCAAATAAACGTTTTCTTTCTTTCTTTCTTTGATACGAACCCATGACCTTCAACTTGGTAAGTTGGGGCCCAAGGGTTATGTGCGGAGTGATATTATGTAAGTGTACCCGCAATTCAAATGTTGTATTCTACATCATAGTTAATTGGTAAAGTTTATATAGAAACTAAGTTAACAAGAACTTATAATACAATAAACATTATAGTCGACTCCCTCCTCGTGGCTTCGTGGAAATCGGACCACCTGTCCAAGTCGTAATCGAGCCAACAATATCATATGTCTGTCAATAACCAATAGAAAGGCATTCGTGATACCAAGCTATAGACCAGTCTTTCTCAAAGTGGGCGATAACAACCCCTTGCAAGGCTTGGAGAATTTCAAGGGGGCAGTTGAAAGCTCAGACAAAATTAGGGGGTGTTCATTCAATAATGGCTGGCTGGAATTTTGGTTACAGAAACCAGCCTCGTTATTGTAGGTTACTCTGGATTATGGTCAATTGTTCAGCGATTTCTGAAAGAATTTGACAAGAATCAAAACAGTCATTTATTCAAACTAGGCTGAGAAACAGTACTACTTGAACGTCAAAATTACATAAGACAGTTCCCCCAAAACGCGTGCTTTCACCACTTCCTAGTGCTTTAGCTGGGAAGAAATGGTACAACAAACTCCCCAGCAGCACAGCTGTACGGTGAACCCGCACATTTCGCAATAATAAGTAGGTTAAGCTACATCAGCGTTCATACGAGTATAATATACGCGCGATCATTTAGTGAACTGGCTAAGTAAAATAAATCAGTGATTTTACCACACTCAACACGGGCGGTTTAATTCTTCATCCCCGGGTTTCCATCATCACAAGTGTACAGAACAATCATCGTACGCTTGAACAAAGTGTATAAACTATCGCCGTATATTTTTTGGTCCTTCGAGCCGGATTCGGGGTCGGGGTCTGTTAAGTTAGAAGAAAGTGAATTTAGGGCTCTAGAAAAAAACCCGAAGTGGGCGGCGGGCGAAATAAGTTTGAGAACCTGTGCTATAGACCTCAGGGTATTCTAGTATGTATGTATGTATAGTAATTGTTTTGTGGGCTGTCATTATGTAGGTTATGTAACTAAGGCATTTGTTCCAGTAACGAGGATTATTCGGATAGCAAATAGGAGCGAAAAGAAATAGGGACGAGTTTTTTTTCATGTTGAATGACCCAGACGAAGATGGCGGACGGAATGAGCTGGAGTCCTTTCACAAAAATAAAAATAAAGTGAAATAAGTGAATTGTTTTTGTTTTCTCTTTTACTCTTACTGTGTTTACATATCTTTTTATATACGTTCCTATCGCAGGTATGCTGGAAGAAATAAGTGTCACCTTTGTACGTACTTTTCTTCTGGTCTGTTTATCTGTGTGTGCCTACCATGTATGCGGTAATTAGGGGGATGCGGTAAGGTAGCCCGCGAAATTCAAATTGTCTAACCTTTATTTCAATTTGTAGGTCAGTGTCAGGTTGTATCTTGATCAAATCGTGTGTGTTGGATCATTTAGCTCCCTTCAAAATGGTTGAGCTGAATGGTGCTAATCCATGCGTCATGTTCGTGACGGGCGCCGTCAGTTGGGACTGGTCAACTCTTAGCTACCTTGGCTGATTTAAATTTTTGAATTGTTCTTTGTTTTATATTTTTATTACGGACGCTTCTAACGTGCACGGCTTTCTACATTGTTATCACATGTTTAATTTCAACATGAATGATGTAACCAATACTTTGTAAAAAATTATTTAAAAGAGTGTTCGTGGAGTTTCTTGGCCGTTCTTCTCCATAGGTACCTACTACGCTTTGGAATGGGCAACTATAGCTTCATATTTCTGACTGACCGATTCCTTGACAATTCAAAAGTGCCTGTAAATTGGTTTGAGTTTGAAAATATGATTCGCGACCGTAACAAATATGGCTTTACAGAATTATAATCATTAGAATCAGCAATACAACTCCTTATGTTGGAATAATCCTAAAATGTCATGATTTCATGAAATAGTCATTCAATAGGATTATATGAACTTAGAGAGTTGTATTGATATTTTTTTAAATTATATAATCTATACATATAAAAGTCAATTGCTGTTCGTTTGTCTCGCTAAAACTCGAGAACGGCTGGGCCGATTTAGCTGATTTTGGTTTTGAAATGTTTGTCATAGTCCAGGGTAGGTTTAAACGGTGAGAAAATTAGGGTAGGTAGGGTAGGTAGGTAGGATAGGTAGGTAGGGTAGGTCGGGTAGGTAGGGTTTAGTGCTACCCGTGCGAAGTCGGGACGGGTAAAGCTAGTTCTATTTATAAATATTTGATACGGTCGCGAATCATATTTAGATCAACATACAATCTGATACTGACTTGCAAATTCAAAAACAAAAAATCGTAAGAAAATTTTAAGTTCGCGGGCTACTCTGACAAGTTCGCCTTAAATCAATAAATAAAGGTTGGTTCCGGGTAGGGTTCCAAATATGAAAAGCCCTGACAAAAATCCGGACATTACAAAAAAAAGTCCAGAGATTAAAAGAAAAAAAATTTGTTTATTCTGCACAAACAAAACGCACGTTAAAGACATTAAATACACACATACAAAAGAAGCCAAAGGCCTCGTATTCAAACAATAAATAAAACAAAAAAAATAAAAACAATGTTGTTCATTGGTTGATGTCAAGGCCACGGCCAAAGACAATATTGCGTAATTTACTCTTGTGACATATGCAAATGACAACAAAAACAAAATGCTGATTGCAGAGTTAACTACTCCTTTTTAAACAAATATTAAGGAAAATTATGCTGATTATTATTATTTTTTATTTTTTTCATAAGAGTTCCCTTAAATTGAAAAGTCCGGACAAATGACAAGGCCGGACGGGCGGCCAAAAAGCATGACAGGTCCGAGCATATTTGACGTGCAAGTGTTTTAAAAAAAAAAAACAATTTACAGAAATAAATATCTTTTGCTTCGTTTACAAATAAAACGTCGTTCGTTTTATAAATATATTTTGCGTTCGTTTCATACGTCTGTACCCTAATTGCGTAAAACACGACCAATCAGAATCTGAATCGTTTTGAAACAGATTGCTAATCCGTTGCTTCATAAGTTCGAAAAATATATAAGTTCAACAACGTAAATAACGCAATGAATATTGTTGAACTGTCAAAATTAAACAAATTAGTCGTAATCGTTTACGAAAATGTATTGCGTAATTAGTAGCTGGTCATACACGCACGCCAATAATTGTGCCTTTTCAATTCTCCCCACTCAACAGTATTAAGTTTTCCAAATATTTGCTCAGTCCTTCCATTCAACCAGTGAACGCTTGTTACGTAACTAAAGTATCAGATATCGCCTTCCAAAGTAAGTACGTAATCTGCTACGCGTCCGTGAGCAAGGAAACCGTATAATTTGTGACGAAGTGAAGAGTAAATATATAAAGTGGATATCAGGAGCTTTCCAGCAATAAAATGAAAATCTAAATAAACAAATCTGTGGGAGTGATTTCGTGAAAAGGAACGGAAGTGTGTAACAGGAAGCGCGCGCTATTTGATTTGACCATTGAGCGCTCACGGTGCTGTAGTTGGCCGTCAGATGATACCAATCTATTTTCCGAGAGGTTGTAAACAGGGTGATGATGATGACGGTTACCATGATGATGACGATGACGGTGACGTTAACGATGACGGTGATGATGATGAATAGTGTTTATATAATTTATACGTCAGACAAAATGTCTGATGTTACACATCACATCATCATAATATACTGTAGGGCTCGCTCATTTTTATTTTTATTTTGGGAATTACTGACGCATCCTACACCCAGTGCGAGTCCGGGCAGCTTCTGATCAGACCATGTCCCACTTGCTGGAGTGTCCTAAGTTGCTGTTCACTTACACCTTTGAAGACCACTGTTGCAAAAAATTCAAAAGTCATTTATTCAAACTAAGCTGAGAACCAGCACTTTTCGAAAGTCAAAATAACATAAGACAGTCCCCCAAAACGCCCACCCCTCACCACTTCCTAGTGCGTTAGCTGGGAAGAAGAAGTGGCGCAATCAACGTGGCCAGTATCTTTAATAGAGAAGCTTACTTAGGACCTGGATTAACTGACTAGAAGTCGATGCTATCTTTAAATTGGGTAGAGTATTTGAAAGGGTTTGTATATCGAACCTCAGATAATGCCTATTTTGCTTTCCTAAAAATATTATTGAACACTCTAATATAATGAATCTGCTTCTTTTTCATGTGAGGTCAAGTCAGAGGCCCGTGGGCGGCTTAAAAACTCTGACACCAGGTTAGTCACTAACTACACACAATACGAAAAGAAGAAGATATTAAATATTTTTTATTCATATTAGAGGACCTCGTGGCTAAGTGATAACAGCCGCAAGGGTTGATCCAACAGGTTAAGTTATGCTTGCCGTGGTTGGTCCGTGGATGGGCGACATCTTTACATACCGAGACTCCTCCGTGCCTCGGAAAGCACGTTAAGCCGTTGGTCCCGGCTGTCATTCGTGGATCTTTGACAGTCGTTACGAGTCGTCAGAAGCCCGAAAGTCTGACAACCAGTCTTACCAAGGGGTATCGTATTACCTAGTTACTGGGTTGTGGAGGTCAGATAGGTAGTCGCTACATGTAAAATACTAAAATACATAATACTGGTATTCAGCTGCATCCGGTTAGACTGGAGGCCGACCCCAACATAGTTGGAAAAAGGCTAGGCAAATTGATTGATTTTTTTTATTCATATTCTTTATGGCACCTCTTTAGATCATGAGCTATCCAAATATTAAAAAGTATTTGGCTAGATCTTACTAACGCAATGAACTTTATTGAGTTGTTAAAATAAAAAAGCATTGCTATTGTAGGTGTGTTATGTAGTTACCGGATAGTTTTTGAGATAATACGTAATTTTCCCACTTAGTTTAGGCGTATGATATGATGATAACTTCCTGTCACTGTTATTTACATAGCAGGTAGTGGTATTCGAATTTGTGTGGGGTAGGTACCACAACTAAAAAGTGTAGTGTAGTTTGTACTTAGTGTTTTTTTTTTTTGAAGACTTGTTTTTTTTTTGTAAAAAGTTTTTCAAAATCTAACAACATACCGAACTATAATAATCAGCCTATAATTTTTCCACTGCTGTGACGCAGGCCTCCTTTCTCAGTATCAGGGAGGTGGCCGTAATCCACCACGCAGACCCAGTGCGGGTTGGTAGATGTCAAACATCTTCGAATTTTTGATTCTAGGACTTGATGTTACAATAAAATACCTCCCCACATACTCCAATTGAATGAAAGGAATTTCAAATCTTGTATAAAACGCACACTATGCTGCCAAGCATATTATAAAGTTGGGGGATTACATCGTTGACAAAAATGCTTGGCTCAGCGCTGGTCCAGCTCCACAAGGCGCATAAACTAATTGATTGGCATTCGAAAATATTGTTGGAGCTGCTGAAGATTGTAGGACTATCTTTAGACTGTATAAATTCAATTTCATAGTATTATATAATTGCATAGCACATGTGTGAGCACTATGTACCTACTTTAAAGCTACCATTTACTGGGTACGTCTTTCATTGACCTGAATGTGCCCTTGCGGCTGAGAGTATGTCATGCTCACTCAAATGTCTCGCTGGTGGTGGCGTGTGTGTTGGATCATTGAGTTCCCTTCAAAATAGTTGAGCTAAATGGTGCTGATCCATGCGTCATGTTCGTGAACGGGCGCCGTCAGTGGGTACTAGTCATCTCTTAGCTGCCAAGGCTTATTTTGAATGTATTTTAATTTTCGAATTGTTTTTGCTTTATTACGGACGCTTTTAACGTGCACGTCTCTCTACATTGTTCTCACATGTATAATTACAACATGAATGATGTAACCAATATTTTGTAACAATATTCTGATTTAAAAGAGTGTCCGTGGAGTTTCTTGCCCGTTCTTCTCCATAGGAACCTACTACGCGTTGGAATGGGCAACTAGCTTCATATTTCTGACTGACCGACCCCTTGACAATTCAAAAGTGCCTGTAATTGGTTTATTTGAAATAAATGCTTTGAGTTTTTTTGATGTTTTCCTTCACCGTTTTGTGAGCAGTGGTGATGAAGTAAAGCGCCTGTCAGGGTTCGAACGTACGACCTCCAACTCGTAAGTCTTGCATAAACCCTGTGCCACGGGGTCACCACATCTCTAACAACAACAGACATTACGTTAATCTAGTTGTCAAGGAGAGCGACGTTCATAACAAAAGCTGCAATGAACAGTAAAATGGAAGCTATTTAGGTACCTGTCCCGCCATCGGCGATTAGCGAGAAGCGAGTCGAGCTACCTTTACTGTTACCGTGTATCATTCCACTGCTAGGCCTCTCCCCATGAATCAGCGTCAGAATGTATTTATTTGTTAGAATACTTTCTCGCGGGACAGTCCGAAAGGGTTACCGTGGCCCCTGGCAACACACGGGCAACTAAAGGAACACGGGTGGGTTTTTAGTCAGTTCGAGTCTGACACGCTAGAACTTATTTGATAATTGAACACCCAAAAAATATTATAAATTAAAGTCGCTTTTCGTGTTCTTCTAAACCACGCAACAGATTTTCATGAGGTTTTCACCATCGTTTAGAGAATTTATTCCGGAAGGTTTATGTGTATTAAAGTTACATAAAACTAATTAATCTCGATATTTTCTCAGGTCTTAAAAACCGTGCGAAGCAGGAGGTGTCGCTAGTTACATAATAATGTTGCAAATATTTTGTTAGTTTTATTAGTTTTTGTATAGGTACATTCTACAACAAAATATATGGTGTACAAATATTCAATTGTCATTCTTTACTAAATGAAATTAATTTTAAGATTTGTGATGTACAATAAGTCCAATATTAATTAGTATTATTATAATTAGGTAATCGTTACTTTAAAGTGTCAAAATTAAGTCCTCATTTGGATTTTTACAATATTGAATATATTCGCCAATGTCATAAAAGCTTGTTTAAAAAGTGAGAAAAAACTTTAAACTCTCTTCCTGTGTTTGCGATCCAGAGCTAATGTGGACCACTGATCGTATTTTTTGTCCAGCCCGCTATCTCCTTCTTCTTGCTTCTACGGGGTCTGCCACGAGGCCTTCTAGCTGTCTCAGAATAGTGCTAGCAACAAAAAAAATTGTTGGCGAGCAACGAGTGCGCGACGGCAACGAGCGATTATTCTCTGGTATGCGTATTTACAAAGCGTGAGTCTCTCATCGAGTGTTCTGCCCGCCAAGCGAGCATTGCTGAGCGAGTACTCTCTTTGATAGCTCTTGTCGCTGCGACAAACGAGTATTCGCCGGTGAACAGTCAGCGATCCACTTGTATCTCTTTTACTTACACGTGAGTTACAATCTTTTGTACACGTACTAAACACAACTTAGATGTAGTATAAATTTGAAAATGGTCATCCATTCATTTCAATTTTACGAATGTATTTGGTTATTATGACTTTACAAGTTATTGATGATAATTTTCACCTAAAGCAGTAATAAAGATTGGTGATTTTAAAGGCGCACTCAGTTCGGATAATGATCGGTTTTACGAATTTTGCCGATGCTACATCTAAGTTGTGTCGTACTGTACGTTTTTAGAGCGAGAAAATCGTTGAATCGCTTTCTCGTCGCCGGTGGGACAAGTGCCTAACGTTGGCAGCCGTGTTACGTAACGAGGGTGAATGTTTCGACGCATTTCAGAATTTCAGCGTTTTTACGGTAACAGCGGCTATAAATGTGACCAGAAAAACTTGGAATCTAAACTGGGAATGAAGATTTTTCTAGAAATATGCTTGTGTTACCAGAAGAGGCAGGAAAAGGTGTATAGTCTACTCATGTTTCACCAGTATTTGTTTAAGTCCCATCATTTCAGCCGCAAAACGTCCACTGTTGGACAAAGTCCTCCCCTAAGCATCGCCACATCGGGTCAGTGATAGCTCGGCCCGAGTCAACTCCACCCGAATAATAATTTTATTTTATTGTATTTGGGTGTCTTACAGCTATCAATACAGATGTAACAGTGAGGTAATTGACGACAAGCCATTTGCTTTTTTTTTTTTTCATTTTCATTAGCCAACAGCCTCCACAGCTAGCAATAGACTATTTTTGTACAAATTTTCAAATTGAATAACAATTCATAAACTTTAACATTAAGTATATTTTTAAATTAACTACCTATTAAATTAGGTACCTGGATAGGCAAAGATGCATGCGCAACCACTATTACAATACATCAGCGACAATAATATTGTGTTTAGATAAAACAGTAGAAATGGATGCTAAGGTGCTTGCAAACAAATCGATTGAGGGGTGTTTATTCTTAACAATTTCGTTAAATACTTTGACTGACCGAATTATATAAGAATTAGTAGATACGGTAAACTGTGTGAGCGATAATACCAGATAGGTACTAAGTCGTCAAAACGCTTAAAAATTGGTGTGTACCGTCGGAAGGGGACGGTCGATTTTTCGCAGAAATCGCTGTCTTGTCTTTTATGTTCAAGACTAGGTATTGTAAATTTAAGGTGCAAGAGTGAGATGTGTGTCATTTTCTTAGCAAAGGAACGCTTATCGACACACATAATTAAGTTTTCCTGCTTTGTATGTAAATAAAAAACAAAATAAAAATTTGTAATGATTTATTTTAAAATATCGATTCTCTGCCTGACCGTACTAATCACCGTAATCGGGAGTGAAATTCCTATAAAGATTATCACAGATTCAAAATTACGTTTAACAAAATAATTATGGTTGACGGCAACGCGGGTACAGCGGTAGGAGTCAATGACCATTTCCTCGGCTATTAGAAAGAAAGAAAGAAAAAGTATTTATTGAGACTCGCACAGGAAATCACAAAACTAAAAACACATTAAACATAAATAAAAAACAATCAAAAACAAAGTTACATGTTAGTTATTAGGTATGTAATCCCGGTAATACATTCCCGAGGAACATTATTGCGAGATCCACGCGGGCGAAGCCGCGGGCAAAGGCTAGTTCGTAATAAAAAATTATAGACGCAGACGAAGTCGTGTTCACAGCTCGCAAAACAGTTCGCTCACTCATAAATGAAGTTCAGTAACGGAGAGATCCCGGATTTTAGAGGCCATTAAAGTTTGGGTATATTTTCGGCGCTCATAAACTCGGTTTTGCACGCATACATTTGGCATTAATTACAAAACGACGCGCGGTCGTTATGTCATCAATCTATTTTTGCCAGCATCAATATGAATTCTTTGTTGGTTTACGAGCTTTTGGCGTGGCGATTCTTAGAGGATTTAGAGGTATGAGGAACAGGGTGTAAAGCTCACTCATCCTCTATAGACATGGCAGGATCCTCAGACGGGTGTCGTTTCTGGCGGGCAACTCCCCTAACATTTGAAGTAGGGATCTTGTATATGTGGATCGCGCGGTAGACTCTAATTGCGCGATGCAGGATTTGTGTGACGTCTGTATTTTTTGTGACTTCAGGTCTTTGATGCGTAGTTCGCGGCGATGTAGATGTTGCCACAGTGACACTAGCAACAGCTGGTCTATTCAGTAAAAAACTCAGTATCAAAACTTAGGTGAAGTGATCTTGACCAGGAATTGACACTAAAGACTGCTCACTTCAAGGTCTCTTCAAGCTCTCTTGAAGTTTTCGCGGTGATGACTTTTACAGAACAGACCGGATGAGCAAGGAATCGCCGCTCCACCAGCGCCTACAGACGGTAGTACTAATAAAATTCGTGGCGCAGAAACTGCGCTGAGAGCACAAATGCGGTCACGGACCGCCTTCAAATAAATACATGTGGATAAGCACAGAAGAATGATGAACCGCGTTTCCAATCGTTCGAGATTGGTTCTGTGGCGTTATGGAGCGCGTTTACGAGCGCAAAAACGGCCTTATACCTACTTCATTAAAAAAATATACCCAAGGGAAACCAGCTGTCGATAACGAAGGTTTAAGGGTTCTCAAACAACAGAGGGGCCGGATCATAGCATTGGTAAAACATATTCAAGATATGATCGCGGCAACGTTGTTTTGCATTGCAAATCCATCGATCTGCGTAGCATTGTTGAAATTGGAAGCATATTTTTGGACTGTGGATTCCATATTTGAATAAAATTTCCAAATTTAAACACTGATGAATACGTTAAGATTATTTTGTGCACTGATTTGCACAATTTTGGATACAAGACGGGCAAATCAAAGACGAACTGACCAAAACAGATGTCTCTAAAGTAGACGAACTGATCAAAACAAATATCTCTAAAGTAGACGAACTGACCAAAACAGATATCTCTAAGGTAAACGACCTGACCAAAACAGATGTCTCTAAAGTAGACGAACTGACCAAAACAGATGTCTCTAAAGTAGACGAACTGACCAAAACAGATGTCTCTAAAGTACACGAACTGACCAAAACAGATGTCTCTAAAGTATATCTAAATGAAGGGTGTGTGTGTGTGTTCTTTCAATAGATCGGTTTGTGCACCTGCATCCACACTTTCAATCAAACCCAACGGATTTTTGAAGGAAACTGCTAATCCATTGCTTCATATGTTTGAAAAATGTGTCTGCTCGACAAAGTAAATCACGCAATGAATGTGGTCGAATTGTTAAAATGAAAGGCATTGCAATTGTAAGTGTGTTACGCAATTACCCCGTTGTACAAGAATCTTTCGACATCTGCTCGGTATTTTCAACACTCGCTGCAACCTAAAACGACAAATCCCGTCACGAGGCAATTTTTTTTTTTTTAAGGCGATCCACTTTTGTACTTAGATGTACCGAATTAGGATAGGCTCACTACACTCCTCCCGTGGGCCTGAGGTCACCCTCACCAGCCGGGGATCGTGGAAGGCGCACCAGATCTCATGATCCCCGGTCCAAGTGTCGGAAGGGAACACCGCGGTGGTTTTTATTCAGCAAGAGTCTGACTGACCCCTCCGTCCCTCCGCCAGGACGAAGCACATTCATGAAGATTTTCCACCGTTTTTTAGTCTATATTCTTCGATTTACGAAGAAAAACGGCTGTTGTGACAGACTGCAGAAGGTGGAGAACCGAGCCGTCTTATGTCCAAGCAAAAGGTGCATAGCTATTTGATGGATTATTAAATCAAAAGTCATTTATTCAAATTAGGCAGAGAATCAGCACTTTTTGAACGTCAAAATTACATGAGACAGTCCCCAAAATCCCCGTCCTTCACCACTTTCCTAGTGCTTTAGCTGGGAAAGCAGAAGTGGCGCAGGAAGAAGTGGTGCAACACACTCCCCAGCAGTATATTAAGACCCTGCTCCCTAAATTCGGATTCAATTCTGAAATCATTCTATCCTATTCGTAACTAATATTATAAATCCGAGAGTGAGTTTGTTTGTTACGCTGTCACGCTAAAACGGCTGAACGGATTTGGGTAAAATTTGGCTCATGGATAGAACATGACCCGGAGAAGGACATAGGATACCTTTTATCCCGATATTCTCACGGGATCGAGACTTATGCGGGTAAAACCGCAGGGCGCTGCTAGTTCAGAAGGTAAAACAGCTATAAGACATCATGAACATCTACAATTTTTACCCACTACTTGGCATAGGCCACTCTTTTCTTGCGCCAAAACAAACCAACCACCGAAACATATACTTTCAGTGGTACAAATAATCTTTTTAAAAAATCTCCAACTCAAATGGAGGTGTATCTGCTTAACATAATGTGTTGTCGCCAGAATTTATGTATAAATTCACGACAACACATTATACTCGATGAATAAATATTTCTACCTTATTTTCTCAGGGATTCCCTCGAGGGTTGAAGACCCTGTTAAATGGATTGTGCTACCAATACATCAGTATTATTTGGAGTCCTGTGAACCCGTGATAAGTATTTATGGACCTTCTTCGAGTACCGCGATAAGTATAAATTATATGGACCGTTTCTTGCGTCTCAGCACGAGGTTTATGAGAATAGCTTATGCTGGTAAAAATTTTAGGTAGACAGCAGGGCTTGCTGCCCAGCGGGTTTGTCTTGTCTGAAAGGGATATCGCGGCCCCGGCACACAGGCAACGGAAGGAACACGGGTGAGTTTTAGTCAGTAAAAGTCTGACACTCCCTCTCACTCCGCCCAGAGCGGGAGGAGTCATTTGATGATTTCCCAGCCAAAAAAAAAAAAAAAAGAAAGGGTACAGGTTACTAATTTCCCGCGACACGTGTCGATACAGATGTCGGGCGATGTCGGCCAACGTCGTCAGCGGATGGACCATATTTCGGAGAAGAAAATTTCGACATGATCTTTGATAAAAATAAACGTCTTCGGGTCCTGTGTCTAGAGAAGGCGAATATATAATAATAATAGTTAAGCAGCTGGCTCAGAAAGCGATACTTGTGGACACAGCTCATAATATTAGGAGGTTCCTTTCTCTGGAGCCCTGACCGCCGCCCGCCCGATCGTAGCTTGGACCCTGTTGCCGACCGATACCGGTGGGCTACCTACTATTTTTTATAATTTAAAATGTTTTTATAAAAAGATTTAAAACTGCAATCTAAGTAAATGTTTTTAAAGTGAAATAATAATAATAATTTTATTCCAGAAAATCCATAAATGTTAGTTAAATTAATTAAGCTGCAGCATCCTCCTATCTGCTAAGACCAAGCAATTGCAACTACCAACCCAATGATTTTTTTTTTTTTTATATTTTGACCAGTTCAAGTTTCAAAAGTCATTTAAAAAATTCAAAATTCAAGTCATTTATTCAAACTATTCTGAGAATCAGCACTTTTCCAATGTCAAAATTACATAAGACAGTCCCCCAAAACGCCCACCCTTCACCACTTCCTAGTGCGTTAGCTGGGAAGAAGAAGTGGCGCAACAAACTCCCCAGCAGCACAGCTGTCTGTTTAGTTAGAAGAAAATAAAAAAAGATTCTATATATAATAGTATTCAAAATAAGTTCAGTTGTTAGGACACCCTATTTCAGCAGTGGATGTTCATGTGATGATTTGTTCCGAGTTGGAAAACTGATGAAGAATAATAATGCAAAACATAAACCTATTTTTGCTGATGCCCTGTCAGGTGAGAAGAGTATTTACTATCGAAGAACTTCATATCTAAGCAGTTTGAAAACAAAATCCCCTGAACACAATGACCACATCTGTTACTGCCCCGGTTTTATAGCCGCCGAGCACTGCAAGCAGATATAGTCCTTATGGTGTACAGGTATAAAATTCTTTAATAGTACAAGGACATTCAGTATAACATAACATCACACTTGTCCCAAAAGGTTGGGCAGCGCTGGTGTAGCATAGCATACACCCATATTTCCCCAGTTATGTTTACGTCCCAGGTAATAGGGGCCGAGCCTATTGTCATCTACCAACCTAAATCAAACTTAAATGGAAAAACCCAATAACACTGCACAATTTGAGGATTGATCCCCACTCAGCAGCTGATGCTAGTAAACTGCTAGAAGCCTTAATAAATTTTGATGATCGTTATGTCTAAAAACTTCAAGCCTTATTCAATATTGGGATTACGAAATGCCCCTGTGGAATGCTTAACTAAATAGCTCATAATAATTGTACATTATTCATTGTAAAAAAAGTTTAAGATAGTGTAGAATTAGGTAAGTAATGACAATTATATAATTGTTCAATGATTTCTTAGTTTAGTTAAATTCCTTCAATTTTTTTGGACTAGTTGTAATTTTTTCCATGTGTACGGGAAACTATGTATATGCAGTTCTATTTGGCAGAGATGCTGATTAAATACTTATGAGTGTTAAATAATAATGTTTCTACAATTATTGTGGATGGATAAAACAAGACCAGTGCATTGATTAAAAAATACAAACAGCATTATTTATTGTCAAATTAACTCTTTGCACAATCAGGCTGAATAAAAATTCCTTGGCAATTATCCACAAAAAAAAGTGACTTACCTTTGTTTACAAACACTGTTTGTGTAGCCAAAAACAGCCATTATTTCAATAATTTAAGTAATTTCCACAGAAAATATGCAGAAAGATTTGCCTGAAATATAATATTGAATCATCCACTTACCGGTATAGGATGTGGAACTGTAGGAATCGGCAGAAGATGCCGATAAAGATCTGCTTCTATACCGAGCAGATTTTTTCAATGCGCCTGATTTCCCGCGCTGGCCCTCGAATTTTCCAGCTGCTGCTGCACCAGCCTCGGTGTTCCCGCCACGCACCTGGCCGGGGTCCGTCACAGGACTATCACTCGGAACATTAGCGGCCGCAACACTTTCTTTCCTATTCGAATTCGAATTCAGCTGATTCGGTTCTCCATGACCGTCAGACATATTTGAATTTTTAGTTTTTAAATATATTTTTTTCTAGTAGTAATTCAATAAGAATTTACGGTTTTCTATATTGAAACCTCTTTACAGTCATACACTTTATTTCTTTTACGATTATTTCCAATAGTCGCACTCAAGAATGATGAAATAAAAATATCAATAATAAAAACAGCAGTACAAACAACCGCAGTGGCGATTAAAATAAATTGGAAGATCGGGGGAGTACTTCGCGGTATAAAAATAAATTTATATGGTAGTATGACGTTATTTTGTTATCGGTAAAGTCATGAAAAACTAAAAAATTTAATAGAACAGATGGAAAATACAATTTCTTCAGTTATCCGCCCGAGCAAAAACGCACACCCCTCTTCCATGCTTCACCCCCGATACTGAAATGTCATTTTTTCGATCGGCATTTAACTAGGGATTACATTAGCACTTTGACAATAAACCGTAGATTGAAGTAAATGGTTCCGATTATTCTTTTAAGATAAAACTTAACAATCTTGTGAAATGATTTAGAAAAACTTATAAAAACGAATGACTTGCCACCATCATATTTATCTGCAAGCATCATAACCATTATTAGCTACCAAAATAAATGCTTTAAGCAATATAAAACCACTGATTGATATGATGTTACAAATGTTTTGTGTCATTTTATGTTAAATCCAGCATTTATTCATTTCGTTACACAGTCCTGCCATCTTTTTAATTAACTCCCTTTTCATTTTTTGTTGCACATACTTTCAATGAGAAACCGGTATTACCGGTTTTTAGTCTATGAAACTTTTGCTAAGACACTCTTACGCCCATCACTAAACTCGCCAATATGGAAGTGAAACGTATGTCAACTACTGCGCGACCAAACAACTAGGAAATAAATAACTCAAAAATACTTTCTATTATTAAACTTGGTGAGTAAATATTTACAAAATCAATAATTAAACTATTGTTTCACAAATTTCACTGAAAATCATCCATTTTTATACGCCGTTCGCAAATGGAAATGTACCCGATAATCGTCATCATAGCATTCGCCGGCGAACAAAGATATTTTTAAAAGATACATAGCCTATAAATATTTAAATCACATTCGAAAGCGTAAACAAAACCTTTTCAACGTACCCGTTGAGTTTTCATTGATGGTTTTCCTGTACATTTTTGAAAACATACATGTGTGACATTTTATAGTTGTCATCATGTTTACATGTCATGCATTTTATTATTTTATGTATTTAATGTAGAGGAAAGGTGTTGGAGCGTGTATATTTATCATAACAAGCGTCATATTGTGTAAAGTTAAGTGATAATGTCGTGTAAATAGTTGTTTTCGAGATATTGAGCCAAGGCCTAAAATCTCGCTAATAAATTGAACACACGCTTTGACATGTGCAATTTAGTTTTTTTTTCCTCATGTCAATGAACAGAGTCGTCATTCAGCCTAAGACTTGAACATTTTGAATACTTAGTTTATTTATTTTTCCTGTTTCATTTATTTACCTTGGATATCTGCACACACATACATTAGTACTCTTCAGAACATTTTTACTCAAATCTTTGAATGAAAGAATTCCAGAGGGGCAATTCCTGTATTTTTAAGAAAGTTTTAATTCTAATCTCAGTCGCAATTTGTAAAAAATGACTATAATCTCCATTCATTTTTGTCAAATTTTAGGACATTGATTGTCGCTCAGATGAGATTGTGAAAAGATTCAGAACGTTTTTAATTTCAGGAATTAGCCTTCAGGAATGTATCAGCTGCATATTATCTTGTGTAGATTTAATAATAATATGTGGATTGCGTTACCAGTCTTACCAAGGGGTATTGTGTTAACCAGTTAATAGGTTGTGGAGATCAGATAGGCAGTCACTCCATGTAAAATACTGGTATTCAGCTGCATCTGGTAATACTGGAAGCCGACCCCAACATAGTTGGGAAAAGGCGAGGCAGATGAATATGAGGATGGAGTTACCCATTGCATCTTATATGCAAATAAAAAAATGTGTCACATTTCAAACAAAGAAAACTTAAGATTGACATCTATTGTGCAAAGAGGTCATTTAATAGGTCCCCAATTATTTAATTTCAACGGTCACGAGACACAATAGAATTTCTATTGTTCTTGCCTTTTAAAGGCATATCAACACTTGAGCAGATATTTAAATTCATCACGCTTTTATAAAGGAATAATGATTGGGTGAACCTGTAGCAAATAACCACGTAAAGATGTAAAATGTTATTCAGTGCCATTGCTAAATAATTTCCTTATTATAACATACCTAGTGCTTTGCTTATAAAACGGTGAAGGAAAACATTGAGAGGAAACCGGCTGCCTGAGAGATATTTCTCAACGGCATGTAAAGCCAAGCAAGAGGCCCATGGGCGGCATTAAAACTCTGACACCAGGTTAGTCAATAACCACACGAAAAGAAGAAACCTAGCGCTTTCTAAAACACATTGACCTCACAATATTTCTTTTATATCATTTATTGTAATTGCAGTTCACAAATTGTGTAAAAATATTAAATAAAAACACTACACTACTGCTATAGCACATTATCTTCCAATCCCCAACACGAAACACGTAACAAAACTTACACAAGATCGTACGAAGCTAATACAATCTGTTTTTCCTTCGTTCCCAGATTTCCATGGATTTAAAAAAGGTATCATTTTTTATGTTTTTTTTCACACCATTTCCTACAGGTAAAAATCATCAGCGTAGAGTCCATTAAAAAAAAAAAACGACCTAGCCTTACAGTAGTCGCTTTTGGTGTGTAACATCTGACATCTCACGTTGGTAATAATCAACATTAAAGAGCGGGGCTTCGTCAAGGTCTTTTGTGATGGCCAACTCTAGCACCGCAAGCGCTCATTGGTCAAATCAAATAGCGGGCGCTTCCCCGGCTTCCTGTTACACACTTCCGTCGCTTTTCACGAAATCACTCCCACAGACTGCAGGAAAGTTAGAGGGAAGATGTTACACATCAAAATCTCGCTTGTTATCTGATAGTTCAGTAAATATCATCATACTCCCCATATCCCAATTTATTTGAAGTCAGTCCAGTATGTAGTAGTACATCCCTATCAGCTGTCACCTCAGTAGTAAAACCTCCATACTAGTCAAATCATCTGTCATAAAATTCATCCATTGTTCCTATGGTCCTCTAGTCTCAGTAGTTCGGTAGTTTTGTTTGGGGACAGACTACTGAGACTAATTTAAGACATGATTTAGTATTATTGATATTAATTGACTGATTGAGTATGAATAGTATAACAATATCATTATTAATTTATTTGTTAAAAATACAAAATTTGTCTCAGTATGAACAAAACAACTGAACTACTGAGACTTGAGGCCTTTGGTCTTCAACTAGTTATATGACTATCCACAGTCATATTGATGCGTATATTTTAAGGCTCACACATCCGTGGATGCGTACCTATTTTTTATGAAATGAAACTTCATTTATATAATATATATTTATAATAAATATAAATACTTCTTTTTTTTTTCTTTTGTTTTATGGGTATCAAAAATAAGACAAAAAGATCTTCAATATTTTTTATAAAAATATCAAATATGTATTTAATAAAAAAATAAAAAATTGGTGTAGTTTAAAAAAAATCTTTACTTACAACATGGTCCTAATTTCTCTGCATCACACGCCCATAACAAGACAAACAAATTTCCCTAAAACTTAGTTGTCAAGTTTTTGAAGCCAAGATTTTTCTACATAGATCTTTATACATCACATAGCAGGTGCTTTGGCTAAGACATGTTACCATCTCTATCTTGCAGTTGTAGTTTGACAGTTGGGCGACAGTGACAGAAATAGAATAGTAATAACTAACCACGTTAATATTCACAGTTGATCTAACACACCTTAAGAGCGTTTATTCTAAAAGTTGGCAACGTTGCAAATAGCTGTCAAAAATTTACCCGTTTTGATTAATTCGACAATAATACTGTATGGAAATATGAAATGTGGCTAACTAGCGAACTTGAATATTAATAATGAATTGCAATTTTATGTTGTGCCCGTTTTAGGTGTAAAAAAGGCATAGTTGGAAAGTCTCCAAATACTTTATTACATCTAAAACTAAAATACAATAGACGACGTATATTTAGTAACCTAATCCGCTTAACCGTTCTTAAGGAGTCATAAAGAACCCTGTAAGAAATCGACACGTGATTCACCTCTCAACGAGGCATCCTCAGGATGGCTATTGACTTGTTGCGAACCCGGACCCGACGTGTGAACACGTCAAGCGTCGAGAGCAGTGTGAGTCAATTCATCCTGAGGATGCCTCGTTGAGAGGTGAAACACGTGTCGATTTCTTACAGGGTTCTTTATGACTCCTTAAGAACGGTTAAGCGGATTAGGTTACTAAATATACGTCGTCTATTGTATTTTATAATGGATTTCCGCAAAGTCACGCCTGAATCAATTAACTATCTAAAACTAAATATTCGGTGTTACGATATTAATTATTGTATTTCATAATCAATATTCTAGTTCGCTAGTTTGTCACAATTCTTATTTCCATACAGTATTGCCAATTAATCAAAACAGCGAAATATTTGACACCTATTGGCAACGTTGCCCACTTTCAGAATAAACGCTCATAAATCTAAATCGAATTTTACTATTTTCGGGTCGGCTTCAAGTCTATCCGAATGCACCCGAATATCTTGTTCAAAACATTACACCTTGAATCTAAATCGAATTGATACCTACCTAACAATGCCACCATGACCACCAACCTAACTAACCTCTCATTCTGCTTACTCCTTATCAAACCGATTAATAGCGTGATTATACGAATTCAATGACCCATTCAACCTTGATTTACTCCCCAAGGTTATATCTCAAAACATAACAATAGTTTGATATATGCTATGAGCTCTTAGTTAATGTATGATAATTTATTTCAACAATAAAACTACTGCAATGACTTGTGACGTAACGCTTTTATTTCGTAAAAGATTGTACGAATTTATTATCTTTCAAATGAGTTTACTGTTTCTTGTTATTTAATCTTTTTGAGCAGTAAAAGTAATTATCTAATTCGAAATCAAATTATGAGATAGTAGTTTTTATATCACCATGGTATAATAATATACTTCGCCAGGTGCATTCCGAAACACAGTGGTCACGTGGGCAACACAAGATGTTTAAATTAAATTGTTTCGTTTGATTAGACACACGAAACGACAATTTAAAAGCTTTGGTTTCTGAAAATCTTTCCTTAATCGTGTTTTGATGCAATAGAGTGGCAACTGGATAGTGACGTAAGCATGTGTTAGTCTCGGAATGCCAGACCTTGTTTTATTAGACCATGGATATCACTAAAATAATTATTTATTATTTGGAGTCTGAGTAACTGAATAAATTGTATATGAGGATTCATTACTACTATAGATGGGACACTCCGTACTTTACGTACGAAGTTACAAGTACGCGGCTGGCCCGTCTTGTTGGGCCAAGTCAGTGAGTCTAACGTAGTCACAAGATCTAAGAGTCACGCGATAGAGAGGCAACTTCTAGGTGAATATAACTGTACTAAGGTGATTAACGCTGTGCGACATAAATTGCACTTTATTGTGTCGTAAGAATCGCTTTTTATTTAAATGTATTTGCTGAGTGTCCCAACTGTATTTATCTGTGATTTTAGTAAGTACCATCGAAGAAGTTCATATCTAACCACTCACTGTAAGGACTATTCTTGCTCCTGCTGGGGTCGCGGGTTTGTCTGAAAGGGATATCGCGGCCCCAGCACACAGGCAACGGAAGGAACACGGGTGGGTTTTAGTCAGTAAAACTCTGACACTCCCTCTCGCCCAGAGCGGAAGGAGTCATTTGATGATTTCCCACCCAAAAAAAAAAAAAAAGGACTATTCTTGCTTGCAGCGCTCGGCGGCTATAGAAACGGGCCGGTAACAGATGTGGTCATCGTGTTCACGGGATTTTGTGTTAAAACTGGTTAGATATGAACTTTAATTGTACCTAACTGGGTTGTAGAGGTCAGGTTTTGACTGCACCGTTGTTCTCGTAGTCAGCCGCGCTTCTCTGCGGCCAGTAGTCGCTCGCGGCCCTGAGTTCGATTCCGTGGTCGAGCAGTGTTATTGGGTTTTTCCATTAGGAATTTCTTAGTAACAGCTCGGAGTTTGGAAAGTGGCGGTGCGATATCCCCGTGTCTCGGAAAGCACGTTAAGCAGTTGGTCCTGCGCCTGATCTCTCTCCGGTCGTGTCGGATTGCCGTCCCATCGGACTATGAGAGTGAGGGAAGAGAGTGCACCTGTATGTCTGCGCACACACTTGTGTACTATAATATTTCCAGCGCCGAAGTCTGGTCTCCGCTGAGATTGGTTTACATGGCCGACATTCGAACTGAAGGACTATTACTATTTTGTGGAGGTCAGATAATTGCTCCATGTAAAATACTGGTATTCAGCTGCATCCGGTTAGACTAGAAGCCGACCCCAATATATTTGGGAAAAGGTTCCGCAGATTGACAATAAAATTTTGGGTTTTAATATTTCCAAGATTTTTCAACTGCCTTTATGATTGAGGTTTTCTTTCCAAGAAAAAGAAAATATTCTTCGCAGTGAAGTTTTTACTCTCAAACGACAAAGGAAATGTGTTTAGTTAAACAAAGTTTTTTATTAGGTTTCCTTACCTGAAAAGGTTAAATCGGAACCCTTATAGAATCACTTGGTTGGCCGTCCGTCTGTGTAACCCTACATAGCCGGTTTTTTGAGTGAAGTTGATTTTATGATTGTTATCATAACCGCCTGAGGTTGCAAAACACCACATGTTATTAAGCTGCTGCACCATGACTTATAGGACTGCCATTTGTTGCTAAGAAAACAGTCACACGTGTTCGATTTGAACGCAAACGTAAATCACGCCTAATAACCGAGCCTATTACTAACTTCTGGCTTTAACTGCAAAACCTTCTAGATACTTCCCAAAATCCCTCTTCTCACTCATGTTTTCTACCTAACTTTTTCCGATGTATGTTGGGGTCGGCTTCCAGTCTAACCGGATGCAGCTGAACCAGTATTTTACTTGGAGCGACGGCTCCACAACTCAGTTAAAGCTTTACCACTCTGAAATGACGCGCCCCACTACCGAATTTACGTACACGGTAATGCGGATTTCTATGGGTGATGCTTCATTTCAGAGTGGACAAGCTATACTGGGTAAAGGCTCGTGCAGACCACCGCGAGGCGACGCCGCGACGCCGCGACGCGACTCGAACAATACAATTTCTAAGAAAACTTCACGGTCTAACAATAACCGGTGTCACGTCGCTAGTCTGCACGAAGCTTAACACCCCCTTGGTAAGACTGGTTGTCAGACTTTCGAGCTTATGACAACCCATAACGACCGGCAATGATCTACAAATGGTAGAAGGGAATAACGGCTTAGCTTAGGGTCTCGTGAACCCATTTCGGCAAGCGTAGCTTAACTATCGGTCGACGCCTGTAGCTATTATTATTTAGTTACGCTACGAGCCCCTCATTCCCTCTTCGCACTCTTAAGGTGCTCCCTCACTGGGAACATTCTCCTGTAATGTAATGTAACGTTACAGATTCGATTTTGAGCATTACATTACAATACTGCCTCCCTGACTGACGAGCATTCGCCTGTAATGTAACATTTCAGATTACATATTATTACAGACATGCGCGTTGTAATGCTCGGTTCTCCTCCCTCACTGATGTAATGGTTGAATTGTATCATTCTGGTTGCGTAATGTAATGCTCGGTTCTCGTCCCTCACCGATGTAATTCTTGAATTGTATCATTCAGGTTGCGTAATGTAATGCTCGGTTCTCGTCCCTCACTGATGTTATTCTTGAATTGTATCATTCAGGTTGCGTAATGTAATGCTTGGTTCTCGTCCCTCACTGATGTAATTCTTGAATTGTATCATTCAGGTTCCGTAATGTAATGCTCGGTTCTCTTCCCTCACTGATGTAACTCTGGACGTTACATTACAGGCGAATGCTCCCAGTGAGGGAGCACCTTTACTCTCTAATTCACCGGGGCACTGTCATAAGTAATTTTGACGCTCAAAAAGTGCTGATACTCAGCCTAGTTTGAATAAATGACTTTTGATTTCATGCTCTTCTAATTTCTCCAATTTATCTTGAATTCCAGCTAGTTATAATGTCGAGTGTTGGCCGCGGGAGAGGGTACACCGGCCGACATCACTTGCGGGAACAGCGGCCCGGCGACGACCGAGACGCCGAATCTGACGCCGCGAGGACATTGGCAGACCTTAGTCCGAGATCTACTGGTAAGTGTCAATCATTATCGGTTATCGTCACGAAAGTTCTGGCTGCGTACCACTTACTTACTTACTAATGTGTCCATCGCATTAGCACGATAACTTTTTAGCGAGCAAAACATACGAAGCTTCGGCACGCAGTGCACCTAGCTTCTGGCGTTTCATAAGTGCCCTTGTAGGTTTATGTGAAATAAAATATTTTAATAGACGCAGATGCGGCCGCAGCATTACTTGATCAGAACATTTTCTTCGAAAACGTTTAAATTACCTGTTTTAATTAATTTGTCAATACTACCGTATTGAAATATGAAATAACACTCTATGGTGGAATCTTTCCAAACGCCATATAAACATCTAAAAATTAATATTCAGTGTTATGATATTCATTATCAGTAGTTTTGTGCGTCACAGAGCGATATTTCATAATTTAATTAAGTAATATTGACAAATTAATGACTTAATCAAAACAATGAAATATTTTATAGCTATTTGCGACGTTGCCAACTTTCAAAATCCTTTGGTCACCTTTTACAACACCACTAGATGAAATAATGCTAGTCAATTGTTTTTAAGGGCCACTTATTTTCAATAAGCTTAACGGGTAAAGTAATAAAATATTATGCGCGCCTTTTTACCAAAATTAACAAAAAAAAAAACAACTGTCACTATACAACGCTAAAAGGTTATTCTGGCGCGTGGCCAAAATCGGAACTAACGCCGCCATCTTGTTTTTTAGGGTTCTCTAGTCAACAAGGAACCCTTATAGTTTCTCAATGTCCGTCTGTCTGTCCGCGGGTTAGCTCAGAGACTCTTAGTACTAGAAAACTGTAATTTGGCATGGGTATACATATTTATCACGCCGACAAAGTGGTAAAATAAAATCATGATTTTTTTCCCCTACACGTAAAGTAGGATTTTTTTTTGATGTTAATGTTAATAATTTGACATTAAATGTAAATGAATTTTGGTAGCATTTTGCTAGGGATTTTGTTCTGTATTAATAAGAATATTAATGTTTGTAAAGTCTGTATTTTTAGGTGAGGGACGAGGTTACTTGTATTATAATTGTTTGTGTTGCTTATTTTTGTGTACCTACTGTGCAAATATTTCGACACAAATGTATTTTTGTTATGTAATAAACAAATTGAACTTCCATATATTCCGGAAGAACATGTTTTCAACTACAATGTTAAGTTTGTCCTTTGGATAAATTCATCCCAACTACGGAACCTTTTATTGTGCGTGGTCCGACACGCACTTGACCGGTTTTTTTAATGCAAATTCTGTGACAATTTAACAAATACTTACCAACAACCTGTCAATGTCATTCAGGCTCAGAACGATCCTTGGAAACCTCGTATCTACCTGTGAAACCGTTTTGAATTCTTGTATTCCGTTTACAATGAAAACCATTTCTGTTGAATTTCGCCCAAACAGCGAGACGAATTACTAAAGGAGCTTAGTATGGGACAATTATTTAACAAAAAAACAATGGCGAAAGAGTGAGACAGCGCTATACAACAGGTAAACACGAGAAAGAGACAAAACTTTAAGTAATATTACTAATCTACCTGTACTTATCTCCTTTGGGAGCAATTATCTAATGGCACTTCGCATTATTCAATGTTCGGTGAAAGAGTGAGACAGCGCTATACGATAGAAATGTCATAGAAAGAGGCAAAGTATCGAGTGTATTATAACTACCACTCCAGTTTTTAGTCCCAATAGAATATCAAATTACTTTGTTAGTTTCCGCATTCGTACCTGTACTGTTGATAGAAAAGGTTGTGTGTTTACCGCATATTTTTTGTGTGATATATGTAATACTAGCAACTTTGTCCGCGAGTAATTTCTTGTTTTAACATAAAATATATCCTGTGGCACTCGGCAATACCGTAGCTTCGCATTAGTGAAAGAATTTTCGAAATCGGATTAGTAGTTCCGGAGATAACCCCCTACATACAAACTCACATGTTTACCTCTTTATTATAATATTAATATCGATTTTAAACAAGTGATAATGGTTTTGAATAGTGAACCGGATAGTCTTGAAATTGATTCAGGTAGGTGTAACGAAATGTATTAACATGTTGTATTTTTAGAAGCCATTTTTTGCTATGTTTTCGATTATACTCACAAAGAATTCTTGGCTACAGATTTAGATAGTTGTTACTACATACTGTTTGTATACTTATGTGTGATTTGTGCTTGGTCTCAAAATGGTGAAGGAATACATCGTGAGAAAACCGGCTGTACTAGAATTTAAAAAAACTTTTTCCAAAAAAAAAACAACCGACTTCCGAAAAAAAACACTACAAAGTGAAAAATAACTTTAATTTCGGAAGTCGGTGTCTTTGGTTTAGAATTTTCGGTTTTTGCCACCGACTTCCGAAATTTTATTTTTCACTTTGTAGTGTTTTTTTTCGGAAGTTGGTTGTTTTTTTTTTGTAAAAAGTTTTTATTTTTCACTTTTTAGTTGTGGTACCTACCCCACACAAATTCGAATACCACTACCTGCTATGTAAATAACAGTCACAGGAAGTTATCATCCATGTAGACTCAGTGGGAAAAATACGTATTATTGAAGCTTACTCAAAAACTATCCAAGCAAAGTTAATAAAATTTATATGGGACCAATCCGGGAGCATACCCTTTCATACAAAAAAAGAATTTTCAAAATCGGTCCACAATTGACGGAGAAATCGGCGGAGATAAATAAAAAAAAAAAAAAAAAAAACCTACATACGCGTCGAACATATAACCTCCTCCTTTTTGGATGTCGGTTAAAAATCGAAGACCTGTGACATCCACAAACACGCACTGGGCCCGCGTAATGGATTGTGGCCGACTCCCTCCCACAGAAAGGAGGCCAGTCCTAGCAGTGGAATCATTGTAGGATAATTATGCATATGCTAGGTGAAACGAAATTTTGTATTTTTAGAAACCATTTTTAGCGCTGTTTTCAATTTTACTCAAAAAGTATCCTTGACTATATTATATCTAATCTGCGTTCGCAATTTATTTACCAAAAATGTAAACAAACACGAGTGTTAGGAAAAATAACTGTAATGCCTACATATAATGTTCAGTTTGCGTTACAACTTCATATTTTTTTATGACTTTTGCAACTGTACTAGTCAGTCTAAAATCAACTTTATTTACACTATCATAAAGTTGATGTGTGTTTAAGTGCAAATAACATCAATTGGTAAAAAGGATCTAAATAGACCTTAGATAGTTGTTACTACATACTGTTTGCATAATTATCTAAGATTTGTGTCTGTTTACTTACCCACGCTACATTTCATTTGAAATCCTAGGTCAGTGGAACTTTGTTTTTTACGCTTTCACGCTTAACTGGCTGAACAAATTTAGATGAAATTTGTCAAAGTCTAATAATGTCAAATAATTTACTTCAATTAGCGTCGGGTCACACCGGAATGGCAGCGGCCGACAGCGACGCGGCGAGCACTTTCAGTGTGAAATAATTTTAAACTTTATCTACATACTTAAAAGACCAGTATCGCTTGAAAAGCTTGAAACGTCTCGAAGCCGCCCGCGGTGCCGCGAGCGGCCGCGCGCCATGCGTAACTTGTCGGTGGTTCTGCCAGCGGCGACGCCGGAGGCCGCTGGCTGACGCTGGCAGCCGCTGTCATTCCGGTGTGACTCGGCCCTTAGGCACATGAAAGGCACTTTTAGTCGCCCTTTCCAAAAGGTAGTTTTCGTATGGAGAAGAATGGGCAAGAAACTCCATCGTTACTCTTTTAAAATATTTTGTATACATTAATTAAGTATATAATTTTATGTGAAGACGATGCACCTAAAATAAAATTACTGTAATAGGTAAAAATCATTAAAAATTAAGCAATGACAGATAGATGCATGGTGCTCACATATTTACGAACATTGTAGAAGTATACGATATTCCTGAAATTTTAACAAGTAATACCAATAAGTCAGTGTGGCACATGGGTAGACTATAACCTGACACACAGGATACTTTTTAACCCGATATTCCCACGGGATCGAGACTTATGTGGGTGAAACCGCGGGACGCAGTTAGTTTTTAAATATTTCTGAAATATTCTTAAATCTTTTGACCAAATTATATTAAAGTTACCAATAAGTATTGAACACCGCATCATGTCTGCCATTTCCCAACTAATCTACGTTCGCAATGTATTTGCCAAACATGTAAACAAAGACGAGTTTTCCACTTAGACAAACATCAACTTTATGCTAGTGTAAATAAAGTTGATTTTAGACTAGTATTGTTGAAAAAGTCATTAAAAAAAACATGAAGTTGTAGCCCAAACTGAACCTTATGTGTAGGCATTACAGTTGATTTTCCTAAAACTAGTGTTTGTTTACATGTTTGGCAAATTAATTACGAACACAAATTAGGTTGAGTTTGACGGATGCTGGTATTCATCTGCATCGGGTTAGTTTAGAGAGTCTTAACCGGATGCAGCTGAATACCGTATTTTACATGGAGCGACTGCCTATCTGACCTCCACAACCTAGTTACTGGGGAACACGATACCCCTTGGTAAGACTGGTTGCCAGACTGTCAGGTTACTGACTACCCGTAACGACTGAAAATACCACATGAATGAGCCCTCATATTTATTAATAATTTTAAAGTACATTAAGATGTTATTTAAGCGATCATTTCTAGAAATAACAATTTTATATATTTACCAGCTTTTAACTGCGGCTTCGCCAGCGTGGAGGTCAGTAACCTAAGGTCCTAGGTCCTAACGCAGGTCATGGTCTACCTGCTTAGAGTTTATATCACTGGAGAAGCCATAAGCACAATATTCCGAACAAAACAGTCTGTCACTTTTTGCGGGGGACGCGGTAGCGGAAAGAGAAGTCCTTACCATTAATTTGTATTTTATCAATATCGATATTCATTCGGAATTTAGCTTGAATCCATGAAATAAAACAGCTGTTACATAAAATAGTTACATTTTAATAAGAAGATAAAATAACTTCAATTAAATAAAAGTAACTAAATTTGTAATATGTAAGTAATCTCAATAAAAAATTAGGTCAAGTTCAATTTTTTTAAATTTTATATACAACCACTTCAATGGACATAAACAAATTATAAAACATTGAACAATAAAAACAAATAAACAAAAATAATTACTAAGTAATTTTTACTAGGAAATTATCGACATGTCAATTTTGGTTTCAAACATGACCTCAACACTACGGTAGTCTCGTTGACATTTTTACTAGAGGACATAATCGCATGTCTAGTGCGTGTAAGTTTTGCTGATTTGACGTATATTTTTTTAATGCAAAAGAAAAGTATTTTGATCTTTACGAACATAAAAACGAGATGCAGCGAGACTCGGTGACGTCACAGTAGCAACGTGAGGAAAATACTCGATTCATGCTTCGTTTTATATTGAATCATGGTTGAATCGAATGAAAAATCGAATTGTATTATGAGGTTAGGATTTTAAATTTTAATAAAATGTGACTAAATCTTAGAAAAAAAAATTGCATATGGAAAGTTATTCAGTTCTTTATGTAAATTTGACGTATTTGAACGCTTTTTACACCATTTAACAGCACAAATAGGCATTTTCACGGAGCTCCGCGCGCCTATAAAACGATTTACGAAGTGCGTTAAAATCGATTTGAAAGTAGTTTTTATGAGCGTACTAGAACATTTGTTCTTGTACTTTTACAGAGGGGAAGTGTTCGTAAGGCTTCTCCAGTGTTATATACTCTAAGTCTACCTGTGTGCCAAATATCCGTGCAGCCGTTTTTGCGTGATGGAATTCTAAACATAAAAATTATCACAATTATAATATTAGTAGGGTCTTAAGTAATAAGTAAGTATAGTCAATATACGACAATACTCTTTGAAGGCGACGTCACGACCCAAACCAAGTTCCATTTAAGTTATAACTTAACACTAGGGTTACCAACTTCATCTAAAATAATTAGAGTATATCTGATTTCAGAGCGGTTAAATAAAGAGTACAGATTGATAAAAAAGAGAAAAATGTATTTAAAAAAAAAACATTTTTACCACTTTTAGCGGTACATCATTTTTTTAAATTGTTTTTAAAAGAATAGGGATGACGACAAAAAAAAAAATATTAGTCCGTTTTTGAGATTATAAAAAAAATATTGGACACGTATCTTTTATTTTTTTACGTAATCTAAAGATTACGGCGATACATTGAGGTAAAATGTGCCATGACGTCACGAGTATGCAGATTTTATACATACTAGTGACGTGGCGACCCCAACTCCCCAACTTAAAATGTGTTTTATCTAAGTGATTTTGTATTAATATGATAAAGCAAAAAATACGTGTCTAATATTATTTTATTATCTGCCTGACGGACTAATTAGAATTTAAATTTTTTTACCCAGGCACCATCCCTATTGTAAAACTTCAAACATCCTAATTCTAAGTTAAAGATCAGGAACTCATTATTAATCAATTTTAATGAAGCACTGTTCCTCTCTTCTCACTACTACTACACTACTTCGCACATTCATGACCGAAAAGACTCCCGGTGAATGCTGAAAACGCTGAAGTGGCGGGAACTGAGAGTATATTAGAGCAATTTAAAAAAAAATCTTCGACATCTGACATCTATTTAGAATAGACAACTTGTCACATTAACATTATTTTTGGGCGTGACAGATTGTGGCTGCTTTCAGAAACGCCCGAGTTTTATGGCTTTGGGTGCCAGTTGGTTCAGTAAACAGAAAGTATTTTTTGTGTTGTGGGCATGCCAGGCATCTCAGTGAACATTATCCCAAAAAAGTCAGTTTATGAAAAATATTATTTTAGCGTACTCTTTTAGTGTTATAGAATATAAAGTACACCTACAAGAAAAAAGAGTACAATACTCTATTGTAGGGTACGGTTGGCAACCCTACTTAATACCTACATAAAAATAATTACAAGAATTTCTCTTTTCAGACCCAACAAGAATGGAAGTGAAACGAGAGAGTGAGAGGGAGACGGTGGAGCCTGAGAAAGAGATAGTAGCAGATAAACAGGAGAAACAGTCACCGATTGAAGAAGACACCACGCTCAAAGAGATGCTGCGCGTCGACGAGCAGTATGTACCGCTGTTGACACTGGTGAGAAAATTACTCGTTATTTTTTAACATCATTATCCTAGCCATTCTCCAACTAAGTTGGGGTCGGCTTCCAGTCTAACCAAATGCAGCTGAATACCAGTATTTTACATGGAGCGACTGCCTATCTGACCACCACAACCCAGTAACTGGGTAATACGATACCCCTTGGTAAGACTGGTTGTCAGACTTTCGGGCTTCTGACGACCCGTAACGACTGTCAAAGATCCACGAATGACAGTCGGGACCAACGGCTTTACGTGCTTTCTGAGGCATGGAGGAGTGTCGGTATGTAAAGGTGGTCACCCATCCACGGATCAACCCCGGCAAGCGTAGCTTAACCTGTTGGATCGACCTGTGCGGCTGTTATTACTTAGCCACGAGTTTCTTTTACGAATGATGGCCCCAACACATTTATATGCCTTTCCGCAAACATCTTTGACGCGCTACATCGCCATGGCAGCCCCAACAGTATTTTGAGTGCGTTATTATACTGGACACGTTAATACTGGTTGTATTCAACCTTTAAAAATATACATATTTAGCTTAGTGGTGTGACCAATGGACTGCCAAGTCATAGCCCAGTCGATAGTCATACCCCCACGTTATCAAGCTTGTTTTTGGGGCATTGGTCCGTAGCAAACTTGAGTCTAGTGCGTGCGTATGGAACCCTTTTGAGAAGCAGTATGCGTTATCTTTGTAAAAAGTTCAAAAAGTATTCCTTAAATACCTTTACAAGCACTTGTACGGGTTTTATCCTCTCATATATCCCACTAAATTCCTGTTGGGTTGCTTAAGTCTCAATTCTTTAGAAGTAAGACGGTCGCGCGATCAGATGACTGTAATATTTAAAATTCTTAGGGGGATTATTGATGTTCCTGATCTGCATAACGAAATCAGCAATTTAAATAAATAGGTCTCAAGTTCGACCCCAAGGCACGCACCTCTGACTTTTCCGATTCATGTGCGTATTGTATAATTATCACTTGCCTAAAAACGGTGAAGGAAAACATCGTGAGGAAACCGGCATGTCTGTCAGATATTTCTCGATGGCATGTGAAGCCAAGTCAGAGGCCCATGGGCGGCCTTAAAACTCTGACACCAGGTTAGTCACTAACCACACGAAAAGAAGAATATACATTTAGTAACCGAAAAAATATCCGAATTGATCATACCGATTTCGGTCCCAACTATAAACTTTATTGTCATTGTTTTCAGCTGGAGCAGTTCTCTCCTGGCGAAGATGGCATACAGTTCAACAGGAAACTGCGCCACTTTGAAACCACCGTGTCTTCCATGTGCCCTGATGAATCGCGTCTGCAGTAAGTATTGTTGCTATGATCTTAGAAAATCTCTCTTATTTAAGACCACTCAAAAGACAATTTCCACGCAAACTCCGCCTACATGCACCCCGCCACTCCACTATGTGCTAAACGCTTCAGTAATAAAGTTGAATATCGCGTGCGCTCTTTGACCGAGTTCGAGCACGGAACTAAATGGCGTAAGTCTCAATCCTTATTTCGTATATAACTAAAGTAATAATTGATCTAGAGAAAAATAAGTTTATTTGCCACAAAAACACGTGCATAAAAAATAAAAAATAAACTCGAGTAGATAACAAAACAATAACAATACAATAACGAGCACAAAACAGAAATAGTCGGCAGCTGCTGGCACGTCACGACTGTGACAAGAAGGCTTCCATTCAGCATGATGCTGTGCATTTCGGACACAAATATCCATATAGTGTTAGTAAAATAAAAAAATAACTTATTGCCTAGTGTTAGTAAAAATCAACCTCCGCACAAACTGCTGTACAATCGGAGAGCCGAAGCTCTCGGCTACAGTTTTCAGGATGCTGTTCCGACTGCTCCTCAGTCTCCTCAGTAGCGCCGCAGTTTTTTTTGCGTAAAAAAAAATCTTCTGTTTCCTACATTTCGACGAGATATACGAACATAAATGTAGGGAACAGCTGATTTTTTTTCGCGATTTCAGCGTTGGTCCAATGGTGAAAGTTGTTCATAATGATGAGTACAATGACCCCTTAAGAGGTTTAGTATAAATAAAAACTAAGGTTGTATACAGTATTTCCCTCTATTTCCAGACAAGCATTCGCCACATTCCGAGCGGCCGCCCTCCTGAACTCTGTCACAGCGCGCAAACTAGCCGCTGTCGGCGCTTCCTTCACGAGACAGCAGCGGCAACAGTTGCTGAGAGGAGCCCTACTCAATGTCGTCATGCAGGGAACCTTCGCTAGTAAGTGGTTATTTATTAATTGGATCTCCAACAAACGCTACACAATTACATGCAATTTTCTTAGAACAGGGACAAATATTAGTGTGCGCTTCCAATTATAGGAGACCACACATCATTCACTTATAATCCAGGTAGGTATAATAAGTTTGAGAAGGATGAAAACATAATATATTTTGATTTACAATATAATCAAAATAAATATATTACTTACACGAAAATCAAACAAAGGAGAACAAAATTAATTGCTAAACCGTAAGTGCCTGCGCAGACTGGCGGAAGGGACGGCAGAGGATTACATTTTGTATCAATCAGCCTAGCCTTTTCCCAACTATATTGGGGTTGGCTTCCAGTCTACCGGATGCAACTGAATATACTTATTTTACAAGGAGCGACGGCCTATCTGACCTCCACAACCAGTTACTAGGTAACACAATACCTGATATTACAACAAAATATTAAAATATACTTAAATATCACTTTTTTTCAGAACTGGATGTCCTGGAGCGGTCAAACCCGCTGTTCCTTATAAATGCTGCTAACCTCATGGGAGACTATTTTGCAGGTAAACACCAAAATTATACAAGTTCAAGCCGCATTGAATGGGATTTCCAATCGGCAAAAAGACAAACTTCCATATAAACTTTCACCTCCATCGGAGCAAGCCCTCGAAATTCAAATTTTCTTACGTTTTTTGCAATTTGCAGGTCAGTCTCAAGTTGTATGTTGATCAAAATGTGATTCGCGACTGTAACAGATATGTATTTATAGAATTATAATCATTAGAATCATTAATACATCTCTCAATCGTATTTTAATCAAGATACAACCTGACACTGACCTGCAAATTGCAAAAAAACGTAAAAACATAATAAAGTCAAAGTCAAATCATTTATTTCAAATAGGCCCTTGCGAGGCACTTTTGAACGTCAAAAATTACAAAAAAATTGAATTGATTCTAGTCGCCCCTTCCAAAAGGTAGTTTTCGTATGGAGAAGAATGGGCAAGAAACTCCACATATGGGCAAGAAACTCCACTAATTAACTCCAATAATTTCGTGGAATACCTTTGGGCATATCCACCTTAACTGGTTTATCTTTACATATTATAAATTATAGTCGCTTTTCGTGTTTGTCTGTATGTCCGCGTTGTTCTTCTAAACCACGCAACAGATTTTGATGAGGTTTTCACCATCGTTTAGAGAATTTATTCCGGAAAGTTTATGTGTATAATACGTTAATATTAAAGTTACACAAAACTAAGAAATCTGGATGTTTTTACAAGTCGTACAAACCGTGGGAAGCAGCAACTATTGTTATATTTTAAAAATCCTTCCTAAAAGGTCCTGCACACAGTGCCGAGCGGCATTGCCGCCTGCTTTTGCGCCTCCATTTCCTTTGCGATCCTTTGGGCGGCCGGGCGCGCCTCGGCCATGCCACCGGCATTGTATGTAGAAGCCATTAGTGCTCACATTCGTTAAAAAAAAGAACCCTTGTGAATAAATCCATGTTTCAAAGTATCCTAAGTCCCAATCCAGGTCATAGTCTACCCGTGAGCCAAATTTCATCAAAATTCGTTCGGTCGTTTTAGTGTGAAAGCGTAACAAACAAACAAACTCACTTTCGCATTCATAATATTATTTTAGGATAATTGGGATGGGCAATTTTTTTGAACACTGTAGTAAGTTTTCCGAACAGAATAATACTAATTATACATCTGTATATAATGCTAACCCAAGATGTGATGAAGAAATCCAACTAAAACACCGCTGACGTAATCATTTTTTTCTTTCCAGAGGCGCGCCTATGCAATGGCAACAAAGTACACATCCTAGCCAGTCCACTGCTGCAGTACATGCGGGCATTACTAGGCAGCGACGATATTAGGGCGCACCGCAGTCTGGCCACACAGGTATGTGCCTAAATCCGGCTATAACAAAGTACACAATGTACACATTCAGTCCACTGCTGCAGTTGTTAGCCAGCGACGATATTAGGGCGCACCGCAGTGTGGCAACACAGGTATGTGCCTAAATTCAGCTATAACAAAATACACAATGTACACATTTAGTCCATTTCTGCAGTTTTAACAGCGACGATATTAGGACGCACCGCAGTGTGGTCACACAGGTATGTGCTTAAATTCAGCTATAAGAAAGTACACAATGTACACATTCAGTTCATTTTTGCAGTTTTATGGAGCGACGATATTAGGGCGCAACGCAGTCTGGCCACACCAGCCGTCTGTGCAGTCACAACAGTCTGTACCTAAATCCACAGGGTTCTTTATGAATCTTTAAGAACAGTTAAGCGGATTAGGTTACTAAATATACGTTGTCTATTGTATTTTATAATGGATTTCCACAAAGTCGCGCCTGAGTCAATTAACTACCAGTAAAATAACCAAACCAACCTATTTGGTGAATATTCTTGTCAATTTACCCTATTCATAGTAGTTAAATAATATATTCCAATTCCTTCCAGCTAATGCAAAATGGCCGCGAGCTCCTCTCAGTCCTAGCCCAGGAGCTAGACGAGCTCTCAATCTCCATCCGTCTCCGCTTACTATCTCCACCACCAATAAGCACAATATGGCTGCTCCTCTCAGCCGACCTCTGTCTCAACAAATTCCTCCCACTACCAAACACGCTACAACAATTCTATGCCGCCCATCTAGAGCTAACAACTGAAGAAAATTTCAGTGAAGTCAGCTACGGGTCTTGGAAAAAAAGTCCAGAGAAAGACGATTACAGACCAGATACTAATGAGATTGCTGACAAAGTCAGCCAGAATCTGTCGCAAATTAGCCTGAATAATAATGAGGATACCAAGCCTAAATTAAGGCCGATCTTAGGCGCTGGAGCAGGCTTGTTACGGCAGGAACAGGCCCTATCTGTCAGTCAGGATACCTTCGAAACGTGGACTGCAAAAAATAACTTGAACAAGAGATATGACTTGAACTCTTGGCGGCAAGAGGAAGAGAAAAAAGAAGAAATAGAGTACAACCAAACGGTTTTACCCCCTAATGTACAAGCTTTCCCTGTGCCGGATTACCCGCCTCCGATAAACCGGTTTAATTACTCGGATAACTTCGTCAACTACCTACAGCAAGGCGACGGAGCGTATATACAGAATCAGTACACGAATGTGGCTTTCAATCAACAAGGGGGTGATAACTTCCAGAATTTTCCTGAAAGACCTCCTGCACTCCCCACTAACACTGAAAGGCCCCCCCCTGTAGTAGAAAGGGTCGCCCCAACCCCGGCCCAAACGATACCTGAACGCGTGAACAACGAACTACAGAAAAACAGTAGCCGCCGTCCCGTAGAAAATTGGAGGAAAGAGAAAAATGAGGTCATGGAGGACCCTAACAGGAATAGACAACGGGACTGGACCCGTCAGAAATCCAAAGACAATGTCAGCGAAGATGAGGATAAAGAGAAATATAAAGACCGGTCTACATCGAGAAATAGGGATGGTAGGCCAGCGAGGATGAACCGTAGGAGTAGCGGAGAGGAGGAAGGGGGAACGGCAAAGACTCCTCCCAGGAGACACGTGACAGAGGTCCCCAGGAACACTAAGTATTGGGACCACGATGACCGGTGTGATAAAGATTATAATAGTTAGTAGGAACAGGCTCTGTAGCCGGTAGGGGGCGTTGTGTGGAGAGTTGGGGACTTGGCGCACCTTGGGGGACTGTAGCCCTGTGGGGGGGTGTAACCCGAAGTGATAGTGAATAAAAAGTTTTATGTGATGCAGATAATTTATGGTCGATTTTAAATCTGCAAGAAAAATTTTACTTGACAAAGTTTTATTGAGAGAAATATTTCATTAGACACTGCCACAACATTTATCTAGAGGCGAAATAAAAATAATACTTATCATGAACATCTAACACTGCTAAATCGACCCCAAATGGGTCAACACAACCCCAAACAGGGGGAATACCTCCCCCAAATGGGGTTGAAAATGAGCATTTTTCATGAAATTACTGCCATAAGATCTCTGCATCCATAATAACATTCACTATAACGCCATTATCTTTCTGTCATAAGCATGAAGGTAGCACACAACGCCATCTATGGTAAAGTAACTAAATAATGGACATCACCAACAAAAATTGGGACTTTGATAGTGAAATTAAAAGTGACAATGACACTATTTAGTGAAGTGACTTTAGTACCAAAAGTGGATGCCAGTTGACAAATTTTAGTGTTAATAAAGTACCAATTATGTACCTATTTTGGTGCCAGGTAGATCGCAGAACGATTTGTCGGTGTCCCATGTCGTGTTGGGTAAGTTAGTAATATATATTTAACTTATGTCGATTGGAATACCGAATAATAGTACATTAGAATAGGATCGAAGAATAAAATTGGTAACCAACATTTTGTGGGTTGCCAAAATTGGAGGATATATCGGACATCTCATCTGCGGTCTACGACCCCATTTAGACTATACTTTTATAGTATGTCGCGTATAACATAATGAAAAACAAAATGTGTTCATAAAATCTTCGCTATTCGTGATTGCATAACTTAATTAAATGTTTATAAATGATTATGGTCTTACTCAAATATGTTTCGAGATTAACCAAGTAATTTCGGACTCAAATAAAACCCGTTTAATGTGTTAAACGAGGCCGAAATTATACGGACTGTCCCGAAACTTGAATGTTATAAGAACCGTAGTTAATAATCATGAATGTTTCACGAAGGATATACAAGATGGAGACGACAATACGACAATAAAATTATTAAACTTAGTATATCAATTTCCTTAATAGTTCCTCAATAATATCAAATTTTGAAAGTCCCGTCAAAATCGGCCCAGACAAAAAAATTAAAATTGTTTTTTTTGTTATAAGTACCATATAAACTTTCATGTGCATTCACTAAAAAGCTGTTATTTTACATTACAAACAGACTCTTCAATTTTATTTATTTGTATGTATTGATTGTCGTCTCCAAATTGTATAATTGTGTGCATGCTTTAAAATTATTATGTAAATGAGGGTATGAAAGATTATTGTTTAGATTTTCCAAAAAGTAACGCCATTTTTGTTTGTGGCAATACCCTCGCCCCCTATTACATGGGACTTAAACATAACTGGCGAAATGTGGGTGTACTGGAGGTAAACCTCTGCCTAACCCGTCGAGGCTTACGGTCGTGATGTTGAGACTTTTTGGTGATCTTCACAATATTCCTTTCTCTATGAAAATGACATAAATATAATGTAACTAGGAAATAATGTAATATTGTTGTTATTTTTTGTTAATTAACGAAAAGTTTAGCAACTGAGTCTACTTTTTGTTAAGAAAAAAGTCGTGTGCTAACTGAAATTACAAACAAAACGGATGTTCTATTACAGAATATTAAAATATATTTAAATTTAGTTCTTAGTCTTAAAAACTAATTTAAAAAAGGTTTTTTCTCATTTAAAATAGTTGTAGACAATTTATTATTAAATAATTAACCGAGTTCTTAAGTTTTCAAATGGCAATTACATTTGTTTAGGTTGTGTGTAAAATTGCGATTTTTTGTCGCAGTTGCGATTTGGTCGCCATATTCAAGTTTATTCAATTCAATGTCAGAAACATGTTCAACTATTCAAAAAAACGCAACTGCGACAAAAAGTCGCATGGTTTGTACGCGTCCTAAGGAACTTAATCTTTTAGTTGCTCAAGCCCTTAGTTTCAGAACATGACACAGAAATGATAATAGCAATATATTTGTGATACATAATCCAAATGATACAAATTATATATATTAATTGGAAAATAGGAAGGCTTTGGACAAGACCGGTGGTAGCAGGCCAACAAACAAACAAATCAATCTGCCTAGACTTTTCCCAACTATGTTGGAACTATGTTGGGGTCAGCTTCCAGTCTAACCGGATGCAGCTGAATACCAGTATTTTACATGGAGCGACTGCCTATCTGACCTCCACAACCCAGTTACTGGGTAACACAATACCCCTTGGTAAGACTGGTTGTCAGGCCAACAAACAAATATGGTTTATTAAATTCAAATTCACAATATTTTATGTCATATAAACCTACATGGGCATTTATGAAACGTCAGAAGCTAATCTGCATTCGCAATTTAATTGCCAAACATGTAAACAAACACGAGTTTTAGAAAAAACAACCGTAATGTCTACACAAAAGGTTTAGTTTGCGCTACATCTTGTACACTTGTGTCACAGTTGTACTAAATTGAAGAGTACAACTGTGACGTACCATGATAAATTGATAACTGAAGTAACAGGTGTTACATTTAGTCGGTTACTTGACAGCTGTCTCGTCTCGTGGTTTTTGTTGTTTACCTTGTTAACCTTTTATTTAACTACTAAACCTATGGAGTAGAGAATCTTCTTTACCATAATCATGTTTTTAGTCAATAAAATATAAAAGGTCAATTTAAATTAGCTAGCAAAACTTCCAAATCTTGAGTGGTATTCATATCTTATGATGATAAACATTTGTGAAAGCTTCCTTTCTCTTACTATTTTGCTGTGCCCGACTGGGTCCACAATGATCACAATATAATTTTAAGTTACCACCTAAGTATACATTGTGGAATGCAAGTAAACTATTGAGTATTGAAGTTTTGCTAGCTAAAATCACTGCCACCGAGTTGAAGTCCAAGCCATATATAAAATTAGTAAAATATTTCCATGAGTAGTTTTGTCATTATATCGCGTAGTAGTTCCTTAATTCAGACTGGGAAAACTCGGAAGTCGGATCAGTGATACTCGAAAACTCGGAAGTCGGATCAGTGATACTCGAAAACTCGGAAGTCGGATCAGTGATACTCATAAAATCTCGAAAATCATCATCTGCGTCGCTTTTTCTCAACTATGTCGGGTCATGGTTTCATTAAAAAAAAAAACAAACAAATGAAAAAATAAAATACAACAAATACTAAAAATGAAACCTATGCATCCTAACGTGGTCTCTTCAGAGGGCTGCACATAGGGCAGAATTCACAGATCACTTTGTTGAGTAAAGTTAGCGTTTCACACAAAGATCAACCTCATTGTTAAACAAATAATGTTCATATTCGCGATAACGAGCAAAGTGTCATACGAATATTAACCTTAAAGGCTAAGCCATAAGGATGCTATTCGTATGAAAGCTAACTTTCCGAAGCAAATTAAAGTCGAGGAATTTTGACATATACACTTCTATTGCTAAAGCAACTACATACATAGTTGCTTTACCTCGATTTAAGGTAGCTTCGTACAAATACGTGATTTAGCAGCACATTTTTGTCTTCCATACATCTGTCTTTGGGGTCAGCTTCCAGTCTAACCAGATTCAACTGAATACCAGTATTTTACATGGAACGACTGCGTATCTGACCTCCACAACTCAGTTAATGAGTAAGACGATACCCCTTGGTCAGACTGGTTGTCAGACTTGCAGGCTCTTGACTACCTGTAATGGCTGTCAAAGATCGACATAACGTGCTTTCCAAGGCACGGAGGGCCGTCCATGTGGCTTGTATGCCACCCAATAAACGACCTTTACCAATGTAGTTAAGGTCGGATTTCATTGAGCGATCTGATCCAATACTTGGCGAGAGTACCAGTCTGCTAAATGTCTCGATGTGGTCGCTAGTTATGTGTCGTTTTTCATTACTTTCTAGGCAATATGTAGGTAAATACGATCTCGGGAGTGTTAGGCGATAACTAGAATGATTGCTCTGAAGATTTGGTCTCGGAATCCAACGGTTTTCAAGTAAACATATGATGGATGACGAATTCGAACTACATTGGGGTCTTTTTTGCCGAAAATGGTCTTAAAACTAACTTACATCGAGATTGATAAACGTTACTTAACACATGCTTTGACTAGGACAGTTCCCGTCCCTATACTGCTAGTTTGTTACTCGTAGTTTGTCAGTTGTGTGACAGTGACAGGAATAATGCTTAACCAAACCACGTACTAAAGTATAACTGAACAAGGATTTTTTGGCGCGTGGCCAAAATCGGAACTAATGCCGCCATCTTGTTTTTTCAATACATTTTACAAAACAATGGCTCTAATGTTCACCGACAGCGCCTCCCTGTCAAGGTCATTAGAGGGCCAAAAGATTCTTGTAGCACTGTAATGTTTATTTATATTCTTGAGTAGAAGACCTAATTCCATAATAAATCATCATGTTGTTTTGAGGCCATTTTGGTAAAAAAAGTCTGCTGTATTAATGCATTTATACGTCATTTGGAAGATCTAAAGTCAGTCTTGATATCACAAATTAATTATTAAAACATGCTCTAAATTATTTTCAAATAGTACAATTCTGGGTATCAAAAAGACTATTTTGGAATATAATCCGAATGAAATGTAAACTCATTATCAATCGGAAGACTATGAAGCAGTATACCCTACATGCAAGTTACTTGAGGTTCCGACCGAGATCAAAAAATCTAGGATAAAAATCAGTTTGTTCTGACCAGGATTTAAGAAGAAACGCGATAACGTGGTCGTTGACGTTCATTCTATAACCATCGTTTTCTTCCTGGTTAATGGTACTATAGAGGTATGAGAAACGAGAGTGTAAAGTTCACTCATGTTCTACAGGAAAGGGACGATCTTCCGAGCAGACGGGTGTCGTGTCTGGTGGGCAACTGCCCGACGATTAATGTCGGGAAGTCATATATATGCTGATCGCGCGGTAAACACTGCTCGCGCGATGCAGGATGTCGCGTGACGTCAGTTTGGTGCATAGTTCGCATGTGGCAATGTAGATACTAGAACTTTTTTTTTTACGATTTAATATTTCTCTACCTACCTACTCTAATTATATTAATTTTAAGAAGAAAAAAAGAAATACGCTAAAAAACAAAACATTGGGACATGGGAGTGGTATATATACATTATATCGTAAAGAAAAATTTGGGACTAGTATATGTATGGAATGAACGACAGCGACGGTGTGACTGCGTATCTTAAGAAAATTGAAAGGTACACAGAAAGTAATGAATTCAGCCTTAAGTAAAATGCATAATAATGAAATTAGATTTCTTATTTTTCATATTGTAATTCTAGATTAAAATAATTAGAATTTAAATAGTTCTAAGACTAATGTTAATATTACAATTGGGATCGTGACTATTGAAATTGAATAAAGTTGGATAAATTATAATTGCAATGTTGTGAAATACTTACAATTATGTCACATGCTTTTTGAGAAAATATCTCATCATGTTCTACCTAATCTTTTCCCAAATACGGTGGGGCACAGATTCATACATTTATGGTTCACTCTGCGAAATCATATAAATAAAAATCGACTCTTGCAAGGAAACAATAAAGTGCAATTCAGGTCGCACACCGCTAATTACCTACAGCTATATTAGCTTAGAAGTTTCTCTCTCTTTCTATCGTGTAACTCTTATATCTTCTGACTACGTTACGCTCACTGAATTGGCCCGACAAGACGGGCCCGCGGCGTACTTGTAGCTACATACCTAAAATGCGGAGTGCGCCTTCTGTTCTATTCTGAGGTTGGGGTCGGCTTCCAGTCTGCCTGCCAGGAGCGACTGCCTATCTGACCTCCACAATCCAGTTACTGGGTAACACGATGTCCTTTGGTAAGGCTGGTTGTCAGACTTATAGTTTATGCTGTGGTAAAATGACAGTCGGCAAGCTGGTAGCGGAGCAAACCGTCTCAGGTTGTTAAAATCCAGATCTATAAATAAATCATGTAAAAAGTTTTATAATTCAATATAATCACTGCAGTTAATTAAAAACATCAATATGTCAATCATTTCTCCAAGTTCAAATTACCTCATTAATTGACAATTTCATGAATATTGATGATACTAATGATTATAAATCTGTAGAACATAATATTTGTTACAGTCGCGAATCATACATTTTAATCAACATACAACCTGACACTGACCTGCAAATTGCAAAAAACGTAAGAATATTTTAACTTCGCGGGCCACAGTAGCATAGCATATTGAGAGTGTCCAGTACATTTGATTTCTTACATTTCTATTTATTTTAAATAAAACTTTATAATGTTGCATTTATTTTGAAACAAAAAGATTGACTTTTGAGTAGTATTTCATACATTGTAACTATTTGAATACTTTAAAGAAATCCTTATTATTTGTCTGTTAATTAAGAAACTATTTCGTCTTTCGTTGCTAGAAATATTATTAAAAAAACCATTTTAGCAAAATTATTTATCTAGATGCTTTATTACCGGTGCTAAATAAAAGGCATTGCCACCCATGAAAGGCCCGCCCTATGTCTAATCAATGGACTAAATACGCCTTGAAACGACACTAGATTTGACCTTATCTAGTTACAAAATGCAGAATTCTAGCAGACAAAATATACACTCCCGGATTACTAAATCAAGCCACTCTGCTTAAAAAAAATAAAGGATTGTTTTAAATGGTCGTGAATTCAAATTTAGAACAATGCTGGCAATGTCAGGTTCAAACCTGCACAAAACAAAACATTCTCATCATTTGTTTGAGGTTTTAGGTTTTACAACGCTCTATGGTTCTTTTGGCGCGTGGACAAAATTGGAACTAATACCGCCATCTTGTTAATAACAGTGACAATTTCACAAATGTTTAACAACAACGCCTCCCTGTCAATGTTATTCTGGCGCCAAAAGATCCTTGTATCACTGCTGTGCGTTTATTCACATTATATCTTGTCCCGTGACGCGATTGGTAGCACTGTTCTGTCAGTCGCCATTTTGAACTCTATTTGTGTTGAAATTAAGCTTGGCAAGCAATGGTGCCAACATGAAGGCAAGGGACATGTTATAGTGAACGGTCTGTACCTTACGTAGACATACATGGTGACTCGATTTACGAGTCCGAGGTGTATGATAATAAGGATTGAAAGAATGCCTAGTAAACATCGCTCGGGAATACGTACCTGTATAGTATAATTAATTCATTGTGAATTGCAAACGCAATGATTAGTTTTAAATTTAAACTTTAATGTATAACAGGCCGTGGACTGTAGCTATAGAGGGAGGCCACAAAATAATGTCTTTGAAGCCTTTTCAGAGTTTGTCAGGCCATTTTTGCGAGGCCAGAAATTGTCTTTGGAATGTTTGTCCCTAAATTGCAAACATTATGTCCTATGTTTATAATTAACAAAAAGGTTTGCCTGGCTTTGTCTATGATTTTAATGATTGTGAAAGGCCATTTGGGCCAGGCCACAAAATGTTGAGGTAGTGAATTATTAAATATTAAGGGATTAACTACAGCCCACGGCTTAACGATTTTCATGCAAAATTATACTGGAGACCTCGAGTATAATACGCCTATAATGTCCGCTTGCTGTGACTCAGGCCTCCTCTCTGTGAGAGGGAGTGGGCCGTATTCCACCACGCGGGCCCAGCGCAGGTTGGCAGATGTTTTATGCCAAGTTCAATTATACAATTGAGGCAACGTAACAAAAAAACGGAAGGGGTTTGTTGTCTCGCTGGTGTAGTGGTTGCAAACGCTGAGCATGTGGTCCTCGGTTTGATTCTCGGGTCGGGGAAATTGTTATTGGGTTTTTACATCGGGATTTCTCAGTAGCAGGCCGGCGTCTGGATTTGTGTCCGGTAGACGGCAATAGGCTCGCTCCTATTACGTTTGACTTAAAATATAACTGGGGTAATATGGAAGTAGAACCAATTGGTGCATCTCTGCCGAACCACTCGGGTAAAACAGGCGTGATGTAACGTGTTGTATAAAAAAACAAAATCAACCTCAAATAGTATAATATTGCAAGAAAATCATCATGTTAAGGCATTGTAAATTAGCTAAAAAAAATATAATTTTAGATTTTTCTAAGATTTCTTAATGAAACGGTGTGGATTATTTTTTTTCGTTTGTATAACAAATTGTAATTAAATATGGTAGTCGTTTGCGCCGAATTTTGAAGTACCCTCACTATTGCTTGATGTATAAATGAACAATAATTTTGGTTGCATTTGACTTGGCATACTACAGATAAATATAGCTCAATTTTTTCACAATACTATTGATACTTAAAACTATTAAAAAAGCTAACGCTAAACTTCCTGACAGTCGAAAGGTAAGTAAGTGCAAATCTTATTACTTTTAAATACTACTTTATTTCTAAGACATTAAAGTTTAAAGTCAAATGAAACTAATGTTGGTTTTCACAGAGACTTCGGCTAATGAAAGCTGTTAATTGGCGTATTTAGAATACTTCGTTGAAATAGACACCAGAATGACACGACTAATAAAAATATACTATTTTATGTACAAAATATTTGGTTACTTTATAGAAAGATATAAGTATAAATTATTGTATGTACCTCTGTCTAACCATCTGACTATTATATCTGGCATGTCAGAACAAAAATAGTACATTTAGGTTTAGTTCTACATTTATTCCGTTCCACAATAAAATAAAAACTGTGTTTAGACGAAAAACTGGGCCTAACTCGAAATTGTAAAAAAAAAAAAATTGTAAAATTACAAAAAAAAATTAAACGTGTTCGAAGTCTGAAGTTCATTTCTAAACGAAGTATTTTTCTGGGTTACCCGACTGTGGTGTAATAAAAGGTGAGTTATGAACACAGATTTGCTACACTCGTTTCACAGTTATTTAACCTCTGACAGGCAAGCCAACATCAACCTTATCGTAACTAAAATAAAGATCATTGTGATTTTGACATACTTGTCAGTGGCAGCAACCCAATAGCAACCTTAATGTAACGTTAATAAAGATCAGAGGTGAAATAACAGTGAAGGACTGGGTCGTGTCTTCTGGTTGCAGCATTATTTTTGTCAAATAATTCAATGATTTTTAAGGTGCAAAGCGTATGCAGTTACTTACCCTTATTGTATCCTTCCAAATAACGGTACTGTAAAAATCTTTCTGAAAAAACAAATGTAATATTTTGATCACCTATTTATTTCCTATAGGTTATGTGCAAGATCTCAAATTAATTAAAGGTACAGTAATATTACTTTTGTCTTAGAAAATTACTTGAACACAGCAAAGAAATCTTTCTAAAGTCTTCGTTTCCAATTGATGTGATTTCCAGTTGAACGAATATCAACTTTAGACTAATGAAATTACGTTGATTTCAGAATGATTGAGAATAGTCATAAAAATGTTTGAAATTGTAGCGCAAACTGAACTTTGTGTCGGTATAAGTCAAAGTTAATTTTTCAAAAACATAAATGTGTTTTTGAAAAATCAATTCAACAAAAAACAACATGTAAACAACTGTTTACATGTTTGGAAACTAAATTGCAAACAGTAGATGGCTAAGGATATCCCGCAAAAGGGTTAAGTAACTGCAAAAGGATTTTTGTTAATATAAAATAATTTAGATTTGAAAGGCGTCAAGTCGCTAAGATTTCGTTATTAAATTATGTAATCTCGAATAAATTGAAATATGATTTCATTTTGTTGTTTTATTTCTTATTAGCAGCGCCCGGTTTCACCTGCATACATAAGTCTCGATCAGATCAAATGGTGAATGCATGGAATTAGTATGTACCTACTACCTATCGTAAATGTTCGTATGCGACTTGTATTTTATGTTCCAAATTCAAATCACATTAATGACCAGCGGATCATAATTAAATTCAGTACATTAAAAATGCCCTGCTAGATCTCAGGTCTTAAATGACTTACTCTTTATCTAAGGACTTACTTTAGGCACAGATAATATAATACTACGTACTTTAGGTTAGGTTTGCATGACATATTATTTGACCTTAGAATAATGTATTCTAAGAATTTGACATTGTCGAGCAGGTGGTGTGAAAAGATATGAATGTGTCTTCTTACATTCTTCGAGTCAGCTGCTATTGGTAAACATTTGTGCAATTGTTTTGTGGAACTTTGTAGATTCCAGTGTTACTTCCGATTTTGGCGACGCGCCATAGCCTTGTAGCGCTATTGTCGGCTATGGAATATGTTTTGAGGCCATCATCATCGACTGGCCGCAATTATGCACCTTTAAAAATGAATAACTTTTGGAGGCACCTCGTATTTTATTTTCCCCACTACTGCAAAGCCAAAGGAGTATGATTTTAACAGGCTATGTACATAATATGTATGTTCATCTGTTCACTCATAACTCCAAAAATACTCGTCGTATTTTGACAAACGAGGAGGCGTTACTTATATTTATTTGACCGCGGGTTATAGGCCAACATGGTGACTTATAACACGGCCGTAGTGTTTCAGAAAAAAAGAAGATTATTATTTGTTATGAAAGGTCATAAGGAGCACTGTTCTGATAACTCTGCAGATGGTGTCACTATGTAGTTTTTCTATGGCAACAGTGTTTTTGATTCAATAACCCATCCAGTTTTCTTACAATCTGTAAATTTTCTGCCCCCAAACCACTGCTCTCTTTCCGACTATCCAGGCGAAGGTAGACATTTTCTGTGTTATTTTTATGTCACAGTTAAATAAAAGTAACGTACAGGGAAACAAGGGCTGTTCGTGATTTAAGAGAAAAACGGTCAAGTATTTTATTATTAACTTATCATTGAGGTTTTACACAAAAACACATTCACAATTTATCAAGACGATGTTCACTTACATAATTTTGTTATAATTAAGGAGATTAAACGAGTAAATCCCAAAAATATTACAAAGAAAATCGATTGCAACCAGTGGGCTGCCTTCGCAGCTTCGGTTTAAATTGCTGTCACGAAATAAACTGCTCGTTGATTTTAAACAAACTGTCAGCTGTCAAAATGGTTACGTAATTCGAATAGCCTTTTTATCTCAGAGTAATAATTACTCTGAGCTTTTTATACACATATCGTTCACTCTTTAGCGTCTGAAACAGAGTGCAGTTAATAACACAGATTTTAGAGTTACACAATTCAAGAGTCGTAAAATCAAGCAAATCCAAGTCCAAACCAAACCAATTGCTCTCGATTGGCTATCGGAAATATGCGTAATTAGATAGCAGGCGTCGGCAACTGCGGGACGCCCGGCACCTCCGCGACGCAACGTAAAACTTAAAAAGTAAAGCACAGAAGCGCTCATCGAGCTCCTGGTAGAATTCGCTCACAAAAGCAATGATGTCTGTGTAATACTAGTTTTGAAGTTTAATTAATTAATTCTAGAATGTTCCTCGACTCTCTCTAAACTCGAATTTATTTGGACATGACCGGCCTTGTCCTTTGTCTGGACTTTTCGAAGTTAATGGGATTTTATTAGAAAATGAAAAAGTTTAATGAGAACTGGAAAAGCTAGTACCTACTTACCTAATATTTCTTCTAAAAGTAAAATGTGCAGACTTTTTCACAAATGTCCGGCTTTTTCTCATGGCTTTTCGGCGAAATGGTTTAATCGTAATCAAACTCAAACAGTGACTTGATCTGTGATCTCCCAAGTATGGTCGAGATTTCAGACTACGCTTGAGTATAGATTTTCTTGTGAACTGGTTGATTTTATCAGATTAGTAAAAGACACAAATATACATTAAACAACTTATACCTAATTAAATAAATAATAAGTACTTTTGAAATGTTTCAATACCATCTCAAAAAATTTAATAAAATAATTAAAATGTTATATTAATTACTAAAATATAAATAACTACACCTAATATCCTAACTTATTAACAAACTAAAATAATAATATGGCGCTGAAAAATTCTTCTATCGCAGCCGACTGGTAAAATTTAGCCAAGAGACTGGCGGCATTGCCACGTTGCATGGCAATTCTTAACCTCTGACCAAGGTAAAATCCAGCCCTTGAGTCACGGGAAGTGTTACCCAGCCGTTTGGAGATTTCATTGAACAGACTATGAGTACTCGGACCCCACGGCCTGAGGGTTTCAACCCCAATTGGCTCGAAAAGATAATAACCGATAAGATTGTGATACTTACACCGCTTAAGGATTTCCGTAGGCGTAACAAAAGTGCCCAAAAGGCTGGTAGCATTGCTTCATCGCTTCTTTGAATATTATTTAATGAAAACTTGAAGTTTTATCCGCAATGTAATAAGTAAGTACTTATACGTTTTATAAAATATGTACAAATAATGAGTAGGTACTTATTTACAAAGATAATAATTTATACCTCTGGTCATTCTTACGCATCAAAAACTTCAGATTTAGGTATACTTTTTTAGTTAAAAATAGTTTGTTCGTAATTTGATAATAGCGAGAGCAAGGGTCAAGTCACCAAATTATTAAAACACTGTCCAGGAGCGAGACGGGCTCGCAGAATGAGGGTTCAATTACTTACACTAAACTACGGTTTCCTTTATGAGCAGTGGCCGCCACATCATAACAGTGTAGCTGTAATAAAAATGATGGCAGCGGGGTTTTACTTTACGGTGTCAAAAAGCGCTCTCTAGGAAAACACACGTCCAACTTAATTTCATAAATAACGTTTCGGTAAATTGCACCCGCTATGTTGCGACCACCGCTCTTCTAGGAAACCGTAACCTAAGGGTCTTCACCGGGAAATCGTGGGTCTTCACCGGGAAATCGTGTTTTTGATAAGACTGTCGTGATTTTCGGTTTTGGATAAGATTGGGGAAAACATAAAGCGTGCAAAAAGTGCTGCCAATTTTTTTTTAATTTGGCGTAATTGAAAATTACTTAAATAAACCGTAAATTCACAGATTTTTCCTGTTTTCCATTAGGTATTCTGATTTGCGTAAAATGTTTGGAAATTTTCTGAATTTTAACCCTCAAGTCAACGTAAAATTTTTGTGACCGTGAAAATACAGAATATTTCCGATTTTTTTTCCGAGCATACTTACCACAGAATTTTTATTTAACATAAAAAACAAGGTACCTACTTAAGAAGAATAGACAAAATGACAAAACCTGTTTCTATGGTGATCATGATACGCGTGCAGGTGTAGATTTTGATGATTGTGTTTGCGAGTATTAAAATGTCGCATCTGTTCATTACTTACGTTGAGTTAGGTAGAAGCTTGAATTTATCACACCTCCAAAAGACCGTAAAACTTTTTATATTAATATCAACCTCTACCCGTTCCTGAGAAAAATGTGTACAAAGTGATCCTCTAAGGGTTCTGTTTTTTTTCCTTTTGAGGTAGGGAACCCTAAAAATTCGCACTTAGTGAATTTAATGCAATAATATTTTAAAGTAGATATTTCTCGTAGTGCGCATGTACAGCCAAGACAAAATGGTCGCCATGAAGATATTTTGCATACTGATTTTATTCTTTGCTTTCATTTCGGCGCAGGAGACTTCGAACGATGAAACTACTGCAGATTTTGGTGAGATTTTTTAGTGTGTATTTTGCATGCATTGAGTAGGTAAATGTATCCAAGTTGAGTTTGAATCAGCAAATAGGTAGTAAGTAGACAGGTGATGAAAAGTTTGTTCGCGGACAATTTGGAATCGTATGGAAATGTAACGCGCACGTAAGCAGTGATTAATGCTGATGGTTCACTCCGCAACATCATAGCGACTCTTGCCACGACACAATAAAGTGCAATTCAGGTCGCACAGCGCTAATTACCTACAGTTATATTCACCTAGAAGCTGCCTCTCTTTCTATCGCGTAACTATTCTAACTTCTGTAGTCAGAAGATATGTTACGCTCACTGAATTGGCCCGAGTAGTACACTTGATGATGCCTGGGTAAAAAAAATGAAAGTCTAATTAGTCCGTCAGTCAGATAATAAAAAAATATTAGACACGTATTTTTTGCTTTATCATATGAATAAAAAAATACTTAGTTAAAACGCATTTTAAGTTGGGGAGTGGGGGTCGCTACGTCACTAGTATGTATAAAATCTACATACTCGTGACGTCATAGCACATTTTACCTCAATGTATCGCCGTAATCTTTAGATTACGTAAAAAAAGAAAAAATACGTGTCCAATATTTTTTTATAATCTCAAAGACGGACTAAACAAATTTTTTTGGTCGTCATCCCTATTATTACGTTCTTGCCTCTATCGCGGATAAATAGAAGGTTACCTTTAAGAGTCTATAATACCTCAAATTGCTTAGCATGATCCTCTGATATATTGAAAATACTGCAGCATTAATTTTGAAATAAATATATGGTGAAGTTGAGGATTAATGTTAAGTACTATGTTTAAACGACTACATATCAAGACTCCATAGCTCTAAGTATAGAAAAAAAAACAAAGTTACCTCCGAACCGCTGGTATTAAAAAATACTTTAAATTAGATCATGAAACCTTGCATAATAGGTAACTAAAATAACTATAAAGCAGATACTATGTTTTTTTTTTACCTACCATTATTTTCGCCGTAAAAAGCAATTACCTGAACTATTGGCGCCTTGGAGTCTTCACCCCGCCGCTCACTCTCGTTTTCACTCAGTCCGGCAGCAATATCGTGCGATTAAGATAAGGAGTGAATTTGAGCTGAGGTATTATGGACTCTTAATAGTTAATATTGGTGGTACGGAATCCGACATACACTTGGGCGCTATTTAGACAGACGCCTGAGGCAGCCTCGTGGTGCGAGAGGGTAGTGACGTGTCGCGAGAGCTCAGAACCTCGTCCTTGTCCTTCCTGCACCGCACGGCTATACCTCTGGAATCGGCTCAGCAGGCCTGTAGCGCAGTATAATAAAGTAACAATATCATTTCTCGGCAGTGACCGTGAAATAATTCCCTACGGCCGCGCGGTAGAAAACCTTCCGCGTCCGTGCGTAACTGCCACGCGCCCGATACTGTTAATATTGATATACTCTGAGATTTCGAAGCGCGTCCTTTTAGCCGTTTTCTATGAAGATATAATACTGTTACTTATTTATACTGTGCCTGTAGTTACTCTCTCATTGCAGGATTCTTGTATACCACCTTTATGCAACCTGATGGGAGCTACGGAGTAAGAAAAGAAAAAGGTAATTTTACTTGTCTGCATTATAAACATTGTCGTTCTAATTTAAGGATGTCTTACGCTTTTTTACAATCTTTATATTATCTAACTTCATTCGTATGTGTTTCCGGTAGCTCTGTTTTTAATAAATGATTCTCTTTTAAACTTTATGGCCTTTTTCAAAGTTGGTCACAGAAACTAACTAAGCCTGGCTTGTTTAGCACTGTGACCAACTGCGCGCGCGCTGCGCTGCAGTAGCGGTCGGCGAGCACTACATCCAACTTGTGGTTACAGTACCTACCTCACTAAACTGGTTAGGACTGTGACCAACTGCGCGCGAGCTGCGCTGCAGTAGCGGTCGGCGAGCACTACATCCAACTTGTGGTCACAGTACCTACCTCACTAAACTGGTTAGGACTGTGACCAACTGCGCGCGAGCTGCGCTGCAGTAGCGGTCGGCGAGCACTACATCCAACTTGTGGTCACAGTACCTACCTCACTAAACTGGTTAGGACTGTGAACAACTGCGCGCGAGCTGCGCTGCAGTAGCGGTCGGCGAGCACTACATCCAACTTGTGGTCACAGTACCTACCTCACTAAACTGGTTAGGACTGTGACCAACTGCGCGCGAGCTGCGCTGCAGTAGCGGTCGGCGAGCACTACATCCAACTTGTGGTCACAGTACCTACCTCACTAAACTGGTTAGGACTGTGACCAACTGCGCGCGAGCTGCGCTGCAGTAGCGGTCGGCGAGCACTACATCCAACTTGTGGTCACACTACCTACCTCACTAAACTGGTTAGGACTGTGACCAACTGCGCGCGAGCTGCGCTGCAGTAGCGGTCGGCGAGCACTACATCCAACTTGTGGTCACAGTACCTACCTCACTAAACTGGTTAGGACTGTGACCAACTGCGCGCGAGCTGCGCTGCAGTAGCGGTCGGCGAGCACTACATCCAACTTGTGGTCACAGTACCTACCTCACTAAACTGGTTAGGACTGTGACCAACTGCGCGCGAGCTGCGCTGCAGTAGCGGTCGGCGAGCACTACATCCAACTTGTGGTCACAGTACCTACCTCACTAAACTGGTTAGGACTGTGACCAACTGCGCGCGAGCTGCGCTGCAGTAGCGGTCGGCGAGCACTACATCCAACTTGTGGTCACAGTACCTACCTCACTAAACTGGTTAGGACTGTGACCAACTGCGCGCGAGCTGCGCTGCAGTAGCGGTCGGCGAGCACTACATCCAACTTGTGGTCACACTACCTACCTCACTAAACCGGAAATTGCTGAATAAAGCGACGATTCTGTTTCATGCGTTTGTTTTATTTATTCTCTGGCTTTTGCCCAGTGTTGACATCAATCGATGAAGTTCTTAAATCAATTGATTAAAAATGTAATGAATTTAGTCGAGTTCAAAGTTAATAGTAATCGTAATTGATTAAGTAATCGTCAATCGTTAATGTGATATACGATTGATTTATAATTAACAAATCAGACGTCATATTGATTGGATTTAGGAGTTGAATAAAAGATAATGCATATAAATTAAATAAGTATTATTAATTAGGAAAATGTTATTTTTGCAATCTCAAAAAAAGGCGATACCTGCGAAATGAGTGGCCTTTTGTGTGTGTGTCCAAAGTGGCCAAAGATTTTAAAATAGTAACGGAGTTTCTTGGCCATTTTTCTCCATACGAAAATTACCTTTTGGAAGGGGCGACTAGAATCAATTCAATTTTTTTGTAAATATTTGACGTTCAAAAGTGCCTTACAAGGGCCTATTTGAAATAAATAGTTTGACATTGACTTTTGGTCTCATTGGATATGTATTGACAAATGCTATTACACTAGGTGGTGTCCAGAGTCTGATGATGGAGCGGGAAGGTGGTCACGGGTACTCCTCAACTAAACCAGATAGCCCCGTCGTGTTTTTATTCATTAGATTGTGGTGTGGACACTTGGAAGTGTCCATTTTCTGATGTGGAGCCGGAATATAGTCACGAGCACTCCTCAAACAAAAAAGATAGCACCATCGTGTTTGGTCTCATTGGATATGTATTGGAAACCATGCAACAACGATGCTCTAAAGCAGGGTTTCTCAAACATAAGGCTCCACGTACCCCTAAGTTTCCAGATGATAGCAAACCCCTAACCCCAAGATAAAAAAAAGAATAAAAAGGTACGTTAAAGAAAATAAGGTTTTATATTTCAATAAAAGGTAAAAATAAATACAGAGCCAAAAATAAATATTATTTTAATATTAATGTGATGGGTTGAGTTGTTTCTTGTCGCAAATTGAATAAATTTTTGGAATAATTTTGGAAAATTTTAGCCTTAATTCTGACTCAGCATCAAGTTGAATTTTGTCTTTCGTTTTTATTTTTTCAGGTGAGAAAACCCACTCTCACATGTATGTTGTAGCAAAGGGTAAATTCACCGCTTTGCGTGACAGTTCGAGATATTCTTCCTGTCTAGCTGCCCAAAAATCAATCAAAGACATCATTTTCAAATCAGCTCCAAGAGTTTCATCAACGGACATTTCTAATAATGACTCCTGTTGCTTAATACTCAAACTAGAATTTACTCTCTCGTTCATGACCATAAATGAGCGCGAACCCCCTAACGTCGAATGGCGAACCCCAACAGGTTCGCGTACCCCACTTTGAGAAACCCTGCTCTAAAGGAAATGAATAGGATGAGAACCGAACATGGTGAATAGACTAAGTGAATAAATGATTAAACAGACGAATGCACAATAGTCCATTATGATACGAGTGTGCTGTATTGGTCATCACCCACAAGGCGGTATTTATCGATAATTTAGCCGACTGGGTAATGATCAATGCATACGCGTTTCATACGACGTTTTTCAACAAACTTGAGGAAAAAAACAGACTCGTTGTAAGAACTTATGCTGGAATAACGTAACTATAGAGATGATAAATTTAGATTTATAAAATTCAACTGACCTTTGTTGCCAGGTACTGTCAATCGGAGCTTCTTTTAAAAACTGTTGTACGTCGGTTGGTGGCAATACTTCAGATTTCGTATTTTATATAATAACAAAACAAAAACGATTACAAATATTTACGGAAAATGAATAGAAATGAATAGAGTGATTCATGCGGAAGGTTTTTCTGTATAATACATTAAGGTTTTGTGTAAATTGGCTGAAATATGACGATTATTGTCGAAGATGTCGGAAAAAATCATGCCAACTGGGAGCTTCACTGGCGTGCGCCGCGTAAGGCGTAAGAGATACATCAAATTTATGTTTTACAGAATTGTACATCTTAACAAGATCAACAGAAAAGTCCGCGATGGCACATGTCTATCTTTTAAGGATGAGCCACAGTAACCGTTTTTATCTTTTAGAATTTGATCAAAATGTATTTGTTAGTTCCGAAGCAATTTTGACTGGTGTACTATTAATCCTTATGCAATTAAATAGGTTATTAAAATCGGCCATTTAATGGACATTAAAACATGCCTAGACACCTTAACATTTAAATGAATACTTTAAGAGATATCACAGAATGAAAACTACGCGCATCGAAATAATTATGGTTGACGTTGCGGCGCAAGGACTGATGGCTCAGTGGTCGAGCCGAGCCGAGGCTCTCATGCACGGGGTCGTGGGTTCAAATCAAGTACCTACCTAAAAATGTTGCTAATCATTATTTTATTATTTTTGCATACATATTTAATGTGTAAATTACAGAATGATTTGTCGACATATATCAGTATCAGTATTTAATCAGTCGTCAGTTTATCAGTTAGGATTTGGATTATTAAATTGTAATCGAAAAATTTACCTCAATTGTCAAAATCGAAAAACCTTTTTATGGATTAAAAAGATTTAAAATGATAATTTCCTGTTGAACTAGGTGTATATATAATCAAATCAAAGTAGCTATCTACTCAACCCGTAAGTGGCGCTACAAATTGGCACCCACAGGTACCTACATTGTCTGATCCACCTGTTTACATTTTATCAGACTCGTTTGGAGCAGGCCTCAGAGATATACTGTAGCTCCGCGTTGTAACAATCAGTCATTCCGTTTTATCCCGAAATTCTTCTTCCTACATTCTTACAGCCGTTTTGGTTACACAGCTGATATATAGTAATGAATCTCTTAAGAGGGTTTATCCTAAAAGTTGGCACGTCGCAAATATTTACCTGTTTTGATTCTTAAAGCAATACTCGTATTACTGAATAGAAACAAGAAATGTGGCTAACTAGCGAACTAGAATATTGATTATGAAATGCAATTATAACATTGAATTTGATGTTGCACCCATTTTAGGTGTAAAAAACGCATTTGGAAAGTTTCCAAATTGTTTTTTTTTTACATCTAAAACTAAACATTCGGTGTTACGATATTAATGATTGCATTTCATAATCAATATTCTAGTTCGCTAGTTAGCCACATTTCTTATTTCCACACAGAAATATTGCCAAATGTTAATCAAAACAGTGAAATATTTGACACCTTCGGAATAAACGCTCTTAAGGCCCATTCAATTTCATGTTCCCGACCGAAAGGCAAAACGTCTGGTTCGTCCGTATCAAAGAAAAACAGGCATTAGTTAGTACAAGAGGCTTGTGGCAAAGTTATAACAGCCGCGCGGGTCGATCGACCAGGATAAGCTACGCTTGCCGCGGTTGGTTCGTGGATGGGTGAAGCCGTTGCTCCCGGCTGTCATTTGTAGATCTTTGACAGTTGTTGCGGGTCGTCAGAAGCCCGAAAGTGTGACAACCAGAGCTCAGATAGGTGGTCGCTCCATGTAAAATACTAATATTCATTTAAGGAGGCAGAAAATCAATGTTTCACTGCCGCGCCACGCTGTCGATCTGTTTGTTTTACTCATATCGTTAGAGAAACAACAACGATCACGAAACATCCTCATTTCATCAGCTACTTATTCGAAATGATAAGTACAACAACTAGAAATGTATTCCGATATCATTCAGCATGTAAACAACCCCAAACATGTATAGGTAGCTTTGAATCAAGTTAGATAAGTAGCTGTGTCTGCGCGTGCGCAGGTCTGTATCCACATTTAGATAAGGACATTCTACAAACATTCCATTTCCCCTAAAGTCCGCTTGTAGCTCCCATCTGGCATCGGCTTGCTGGTTCTGCCCATGGCCGGCCCTGCAGTAAATGAAAGAATGCCAGTCAGGCAACTTTTTAAATTATTTTGGCGAATAGGCGTGCATATAAAAATCTGGTTCATTTTGAGAGTTCTGATTCAGAACCCTAAAAATGTATCAGAAGGCGGAAAGTCAGAATTTCATCTCAGCGACAAATGAAGGTAAATTTACAAGTTGAGACTGAGATCTGAATGCAAACATTGGGATTTCAAATGACAAATGCCGTACCACGGCAGCTGACATGTCATAGTCAACTGACACTTGCTGTACTACGACAGGTCGATTATGGTCCAACTTTATTGCGATTATCTATGAAACTAAGCGCCCTATCTCTATCGTTCTTGTGGTATTGTGACCACGAAAGACAGAGCTAGCAATAAAACATGCCATGCTATCAACATTTTAAGCATCAAAAACCATAGATATAAGAAAGAAGGAGATATGCCCCGGTAGTTGAAAATGTATTGAAATCCAATGTCAATAATAAGTCGACCGTCTGAAAAAAGTCTTCAATAATTTCGTTGTCCGTTACATTTATTCACCATAATATTAATTTGCCCATACTAGCACAACAATGCTAGTTCAGTTGATATGATTATACGATACAGATTTTTTAATTAACAAGGAAACCTAAAAATAAACCTAATCTACCATGCATGCTTGCTTTGCAAAAGAGGAAATCTAGCACTCGGCGGCCGCTGCCGCGGCACGCTCGCTCCGCTCGCTCGCCTTCGCGCGTTGTTTGGTCACAGTTCTAACCTAACCTAACCTAACCGTTTCGAATTTGACAAACTGTTTGATAACTAAAGATTGTTTGCTGTAATAAATCATTTGATTATAGACAATAAACGTTTCTAAATTATATTACGACAATAGCGCTACAAGGCTATTTTGGCGCGTGGCCAAAATCAGAAGTAACACTGGAATCAACAGTTTCACAAAACAATTCCACAAATGTTTACCAACAGCAGCCGACTCGAAGAGTGTAAGAAGACACAATAATATCTTAAAAAAATCCAACGAAACGCGAAAGTTTGTGAGGATGGATGTGGATGGATGTTTGTTACTCTTTCACGCAAAAATAAGGGAATACATAACCTGGATTAACACTTAATATACTTTTTATCTGAATATTTCCACGGGATCTGGACTTATGCAGGTGAAACCGGCGCTGCTAATAAGAAATAAAACAACAAAATGAAATCATAATTTCAATTTATTCGAGATTACATAATTTAATAACGAAATCTTACCGACTTGACGCCTTTCAAATCTAAATTATTTTATATTTACAAAAATCCTTTCGCAGTTACTTAACGCTTTAGCAGGATATCCTTAGCCATCTACTGTTTGAAGTCGTAGTTTTTGCAGAAAAAAAAGATATTCTGCGTTTGCGATTTAGTTTCCAAACATGTCAACAACCATGTGTTTTTGAAAAATCAACTTTGACCTACACCGACACAAAGTACAGTTTGCGCTACAATTTCAAACATTTTTATGACTTTTTTTAACCTACAAAATGTTGGTTATCAATTTTCTTCTTTGATCCTATTCTAATGTACTATTATTCGGTATTCCGATCGAAATAAGTTAAATATAATATATTACTTACTTACCGAACACGACATGGGACACCGACAAATCGTTCTGCGATCTACCTGGCACCAAAATAGGTGGGTACACATAATTGGTACTTTATTAACACTAAAATTTGTCAACTCGCATCCACTTTTGATACTAAAGTCACTTCACTAAATAGTGTCATTGTCACTTTTAATTTCACTATCAAAGTCCCAATTTCTGTCATTATTTAGTGTTACTTTACCATAGATGGCGTTGTGTGCTACCTTCATGCTTATGACAGAAAGATAATGGCGTTATAGTGAATGTTATTATGGATGCAGAGGTCTTATGGCAGTAATTTCATAATAAATGCTCATTCTCAACCCTATTTGGGGAAGTATTCCCCCTGTTTGGGGTTGTTTTGACCCATTTGGGGTAAAAGAGGGGATCTGGCACTCGGCGGCCGCTACGTTCGCTACGCTCGCTCGCCTTCGCGTGTTAATGGTCACTGTTCTAACCTAACCTAACCCACCAACAATAGAGGGGATCTGGCACTCGGCGGCCGCTGCCGCGGCACGCTCGCCTTCGCGCGTTAATGGTCACTGTTCTAACCTAACCTAACCCACCAACAATAGAGGGGATCTGGCACTCGGCGGCCGCTGCCGCGGCACGCTCGCCTTCGCGCGTTAATGGTCACTGTTCTAACCTAACCTAACCCACCAACAATAGAGGGGATCTGGCACTCGGCGGCCACTACCGCGCAATTGCATTGTATGGTCTTCCTTTTATTTGTAACACTATGTTAGTTAGCAAAAAATTATTCTTATGATGAAGCCTATCAATCGGTATGATAAAGCTACAGGGTGATTATTTTTCTCATGTAACCGGTTCGATTCCCGGTTCAAACATGTAATTATTTAAATATATAATAATAATAATAATAATAATAATAATAAAGTTTATTATTCAAAAAGTAACAATACAATGTGACATATTCGGTGAGCCACAAACTAAGCGTCGCTTGTATCTTGTGGCTCATCATAATATATATACACAGTTCAATAAAATATAGGTCGTAGGTAGTAGGTGCAAGGAATGCAAAAAGAAAACGTATTCAACGACTTATACGACGATGAAAATAAAGAAAAGAGGCAAATCTGACTGTCAAATAACAGAGAAAATAATTCCTAATGATTGCAGTCGATCATGCAGCAAGAGTCGCAGTCGATCATGCAGCAAGAGTCGCAGTCGATCATGCAGCAAGAGTCGCAGCAAGTTCCAGACACGTCTGCCTCCGACAGTAGTTACTTGACACATTTTGATAGGATGATTTTTTCAAATGCGCCGAATTTATCTATCACCTTTTAATTGGCAGGCCCAAGATGGATAACAACGATGTCTATTTTATTATTTAAAAGAAAAAAAGTTCTATGGAGGTTTCTTTATGTTTCTATGTGCAGGTTTCGTAGACGGTCTAATTCTTTAAGGGAATTTTGATCATGCGGTAAATTTAACAACTTTTTAGGGTCAAGTGAGCTGATAGCTAGGCCTGAGAGAGATCTTACTCTGCTTAGCGCTACATACGCCTGACCTTTAGCGAAAAGGTGACTGCTTAAATCAACAACGGCTCGGTCTAAAGTTGTTCCCTGCAGTTTATGTACTGTTACAGCCCAGCATGGGATTAAAGGAAGCATACGCCGCTCTACTTTGCCCTTACCACGCGAAGCATCAAACTCGGTCGTAGATGGCTCGATGCGCACACCAACACCGGGACGATTACCTGTTACATTTGAGTCGTCAAACTCAAGGTATACAGCCAGGGGAAGTTCTCCAATTTCCAACGGTTCTCTGCGCAGAGCTGTCCATTCGATTTTACGAAGCACTCCCATAGCGCCATTGACGAGTCCATGATTAATATTCAAATTACGCCTCAACATCAATCGTGATCCTTTACCGATTTCCAGCACATTTGGTATACCACCTGTTTTATTTGGATCATTAGGTATGTGCTCATTTCGTGGAGGTTGACCGTATGTTTTAGCTTCCAATGAAATGTCTACGGCATTCATGGTATAGACTTTTGTATGTTTTTTTAACTCTGCTGTGATAGTGGTATTATAAGCTTCTACTTGTTTAATTGTGGAATATATTCTCACTGCTTCTCCGTCGTCGAAAGGTCCTGTAAGCGGTATTCTACGGCCATCTAAGACTGATAGTTGTTCCATCGTTAATTCTCCCACGCGCAAGCTGTTTAAAATATCCACAAATTCACTGTCACCAGTTTGCCTCATATTTTGAGGTAACTCACAAAAACTAAAAAGATGCCATAGATTAATTTCTCCGGACAAATTTTGAGGCTGACGGAAGCAATAAGACCCCCCAGCTATTTGAGATACCACCACCGGTGGCAGTTGCATCAAATCTCCGAAAAGAAAAATATTAATTCCACCAAACAATGCTTCATTTTCTTTAAATTGTTGTAAACGTAGATTAACGTCACGTAGAGTTAAATATGGCACCATTGATATTTCATCAATTATAAGCCAGTTGACACTGCGCCACTTTTGCCGTTCCCTTTGGAGTCGCTCTCCAGTCATTGGTCGTAAAGTTTCTGTTCTACCCTTTTCAATAGGAAGTGCAAAAGTAGAGTGCAGTGTGTTGCCTCCAATAAGTGTAGCCGCCACTCCTGTAGGGGCGGTTACTACAACACTTTTACCTCGATTATTTAGTGTCAATCTTCTTATTTGTTCGACGAGTAACTTCAATACAAAAGTTTTTCCACTTCCCGCACCACCAGTTACGAATACTCGCAAGACATCGCCCGTACTATCAAGAAATAATCTATTAGCGACTTTATCAAACAGTTCTCGCTGCTGGATGTTTAGCGACGTCACAGCAGTTTGATAGAGCTGATCCAACATGCCCTCATCCGAGGGCACTTCCTCGAAGTCGTCAGACATGACGACATGTCTGTCTTCAATAAGCACTCGTTCTACGGGATCCGCTATTAAGTTCTCATCTACATCCTGGCGAATAGACTCTGCCGTTAGATTTTCAGCCACTACTCGACTTATGGCATGTTGAATTTCTGTTTCCCACACAGCAAAATGTTCCACATCAGTACCTTCCTGAAGAGGTCGTAATTGATTGCGTTTTGCATAAAATGCGTCTTTTACATTATCAAAACCATCCAGTAACTCACTTTCAGCTCTAAATGGAAAATGGATAACCAGTAGGGAATACTTATATGCTTCCGGATTTGATGCCTGAGTATAGTAACGGGTGCGCAAAATGGCTGGACGTTTCCTTTTCTTCATTCGACCGGCGTTATTCAGTAACGTGATGTACTGCTGTGAATGATCCAAATGATATTCTTGGTCATTATTCTCATACGCATCGACGTCTTGTTCATCACCGTCCAAGTCATTGCGCTGCGAAACCACCACATCATATGAAACGGCAAATTCTCCTAGGCTGAGATGTTCCAGGTCACGGGGTCTGCAAACATACCTATCAAAAATGTTTTTGTAAGGTTCCGAAGATTCACTGTCAATCCTCAGCATTCGATATCGCTCCTCTGGAATACAAGAATTCACGAAAATACATTTTCTGGAACTATCCCTTAGCTTAAGATGACACAATCGGAAGGCGCATTCACATGCTGACACCTGACGGTGGCTTAATATTGCATTTTGTATCGCAAAGATCTGCCTTCCAACATCACCACCGCGCTCTCGTGCTCTCTGTGTAGCCTCTCTTATTGATCTTGAAATTCCAGCCGGCTCTGACTTTGAAACGTACTTCGATATGTAATAAGCTATCCCTAGAGCCGAGCCACATGGTTGAATGTCAATATTAGCGGACCACATTTTGAGCAATTCTGGATTGTATGAATTAATCATAGTCTCCGAGTAATTTCTTTTCAAAATATAAAACTTTCCCATATTCCGGGCCGTTTGTTCTTCGTCCAAAATTCTGGTTGCACTTGATACTGGTCTCGGGAAAGCAAATCTACATAGCAACGTGTCTTTTTTGTAGCATGTGTGCGTGTGCTTGTGGCTTTGTAACCGAATCACCAAATCGTGCATTTCATGATTTTCCTCTAGATCTGGTATTTCGCAAGTGACAATTTGGTCTAGAAGTTGCACACCTTCCGGACTATCAAAAGTTGGCATTTGCTCGCACCATGCTACTATATGCGCGTGAGGGCTTCCGCGCGAATGAAACTCTATGCGCCACCAAAAGTCTACGACGCATCTTCCGAGTATCGGATTTTCTTTCTGCTTCAGGCGTCTTAATAAAGCATTCATACGAATCATGAACTGCCTTGATAGTGTAACTGGATATTGTTCGACCAGTCGTAGCTTTTCGGAAAAAGTTAGCTCCTCTACTGAAGTACTATTTACATCTTGACCATCGGCCACTAGAAGTGCTTTCAAAATATCGGGCCAGTTGAGATCGTTACATGAGAACGTCAAGTACCAGTGCGGTGGCCCTAAGTTCTTCAACATGGCCAGAAGATCAGTATAAGCTTTATGCCAATACGATGAAGTGCCACGAATATTCCGCATCATCAAATGAACATTTTGTACTACATCATTCGGTTGCGCACCATTCTGACGTTGTAGTTTTGCACAAACTGATACATTTTGTTGAGCTTTATAGAGCTCCACAATAGAAAGCGCATAAAATAGATATTCATTATTTTGAAACCTCCTCTCGTTACTCATAACCCTCGTCTGATAGTAATCGAGTGGCGTAATGGAAACTGATCTATCTTCTTTAAAGCCATTTCTTCCTTCCGGGAATAACTGTACCCATGCGAGTTCTTCAGCTCTTTGCTCTCTAAAGACACTGATAGGCGGCGCAGTCTTTCGTTTTAAATTATAAATCGGGACCGTTTCCTTTTCTACTTCATTATTGCACAAGACTTCACTCATAGCTGGTACAGCAGAATCGATGGGTATCAGAGAAGTAGTGACCACCTGGCCATCATGAATATGTTCGCCAAATTCCGTTTCTCCAATCGCTGTATTAACAACCTCTTCATCGTTAGGCGATGACGACGTGAGATCGCCTCTAACTACCGTTACATTAACAGCAGTAATAGAATATTGTAAATCTTGCTGCTGACCACGCACTCCTAACACTACTGCGAGATGATTGCACATACTCTCGTCACTTCTAAACTTCATGACCATTGCTGTTCCATTTCTACCAGCAATATGACCCTTAGGGCCCCGAGCATGAGAGTCGAATAAATAATATTCATTATTGAAATACATTACTGCAACGGAAATCTTGGTTTCGCAAGTGACGATGCCTTTATCGTGGGTCAAGAAAAAAAAATCTAGCCCCGCTCTTAATCCATTAAAATACCCTTCTAATATATCAGACGGTGCACTCGCATTTGCAATACCCACGACAATATCGGGCTGTATACACAAGTTCAGCTCGGCGTCAGCGATAGACACCGACGACAACAGTTCCTCGGTGTTCAAGTACTGCGGTTCGTGGTTCAAGCTCGACAAGCACTGAATGAAGTATGTATTTCCTGCTAACAGAACACGATCAATGTCAGCTGTATTCCATTGTGGGAGTGGTTGTAATTGAGAGTAGGCGATAGCAGTAGCAGCCATGGCTGTGCACTGACGCCCACTCATAAGGCCGAATCTTTCATTCCCTTGATGGAAATTTCCACGCAAAATATCCTTCTCATCGTTGTTTATTTGTTTAAAATTGGTTTGTGGCGTTTTGATGACATTAATTTCGCCCTGAGGTTGTAATACTGTTACTGATTGTAAAAGACTTTCATGTAACTCGTCATTACTAATGTTAAAATTAATCTGCATACTGCTGTACAAATGATTGTTTTGCACTAACCATAAAAGTGCTCTTTTTATTTTTTCTACATCTACACTATACCTTTCATTTCCAGTTACATTATCAAGACTGTCTGTCACGATAGCAAGTCCCGTGTTAGCTCCAGACAAAGGAAGCCGTTTCCCCACCTCTTCGATTTGCTGAGCAAATAGTATGGCTTGTCCTTTAAACCCTTGCTGGCCGTATCGCCCACCCAAGCGCAGAACTTTAACAAATGGTTTTACTCGCGAAATTAGTCTCAATTCAATTTCGGATAGACAAGAAAGTTCCTTGGGAATCGGCGATACAGTCATATTATTCCAAAATGCATTCGAAGGGTATTGATTCTTCGTTATCTTCTTTGTACATCTATCGCAACAAATTATACGTTCTGGTGAGTTGACGGGTAGCACCGTTATGTTAGCGGTAACGGTAAAATTATGACACTGTTTGGGATATAGTAATTTTTTGCATACAAAGCAAGGAACCTCAGCCAGTTGTAAAATCGCATCCTCAAATCCACTAAACAACAGCTGCCTTCGAGCACGACATCTTTCCCTCATGGCCGAAAGTCTTTCTTCGCGGGAAACAGGAGACATTTGTGTGTATGTTTCGGACGCTCGTTCCCTCTTTTTGTCCAATCTGTCAGCCCGGGATGCGGGTGACTCGGTCTCCCTGATGAAGGTAGCGTACTCTCTCATTCGCTCTAATCTAGCTGCTCGGGATGAGGGTGACTCAGCCTCCCTGCTGTTGGTGGCATACTCTCTCATTTGCTTCGATCTAGCCGCTCGCGATGACGGCGATTCGTTATCACGATTAAAAGAACTGTGATTCCTTTTGCGATTCAACCTCTCTTCTCTATCGATACCAGACTCGTCTGTAAGCGTACCAGCTATTTTATAAGCATTATTTTTTTGCGATAATTGTTTTTTTGAATATGGCAAAAGTTGGCTATAATATCTTGCCATTCTGCCTTTCATGTCATTAAGGCGTTTTTTATGTGACCGGGGTGATTCTGTATTGTACTTGTTTTTAGCAATGGTAGCTTTTTTTGTTTTACGGGACAATGGCATTTTGAGGCAATATTAATAGTTTAGAAAAATCGACCCCCGCTACCCGCACCGGTTACCGCCTACCTCACTCGCAGCCACGCAGCCTTTGTGAAGAAATTCAAGATGTTGCATTTGCATTAACTGTAACTAAAAAAAAATGCGATACAGAAAGAGAAAACCAGCCAAGTGCGTGTCCGACCACGCACAATGAAGGGTTTCGTATATTTGCCTTTGGGATGAATTTATACCCAGAACAAACTTATGTAGGCGAAAAAAAAAAAAAAAACTTAATAGTACACCGATATACGGTGTTATTCCACTAATCCCCATTGACAATCCCCATCAATGGGGATTTTAACCTTTTGTCCACAAATCCCCATTGATGGGGATTGGGGGGCAAAAGGTTCACAAATCCCCATCGGTTTAAAAATAAAATACGAACAACATATTATATAGGGTGGCAAGGGCAACTAATCGAAAACCGATACCATTGATTTAGTACCTACATGATTCTGAACGCCCCTGCGTTGAAATTTCTCGTCGATTTTTTATTTTATTTTCTGTTGTTCCATTGAGAAGTGCAATATTTCTGTCATGTCATATTACAGTCTAAACTTTACTACAATTATAGTCTTTGAAAGATCAACTTTTAAATAACTTTATGGTAACTTTGTATTAATTATTTAAGAACTTTTGTTTACTGGTAGTAACATTTTTGTGAGCTCTAGTTTCGAAATCCCCATTGATCGGGATTTGTGGACAAAAAGTTCACAAATCCCCATTGATGGGGATTGTCAATGGGGATTAGTGGAATAACCCGATATACGTCACGCTCAATTCTACTATCTACATGTCTTGTGAGACCAAAAATCTCATGTGCTGTGTCTTGCCCTACCCTCTAAGTTTGGTTTTGATTTATTTGCGAGTATCAAAATATGTCGCTTCAATGGCCGTATCTTCTTATTACGTCGATTTAGAAGCTTGAAGGTTTGTTAGAGCTCTAAGGGACCGTGGACCTGAGAAAAAAGGGTATTGATAGTGAGACAGATAGACAGACGGACAGACAACGAAGTGTTCCTATAATAGGGTTCAGTTTTTTTCCTTTTGAGATACGAAACCCTATAAACAATAACACCACATTAGGATTTAAGGTAACATATGGACAACTAAGGCCCCCAATTAACGAAGAGAAATCAATAAAAAAAACATAACCCTGTCTATGGTTTCGCGCAGCTGAGCAAAAATATATATAACGATACTTACGCTGACTAAGTAAAGCATAAGAGATATTATCAAATTGATGTATGGCCGCGGTCCTATAAGTCCAGTACCAGTCTTACAAAGCTGTCGCATCTTCACTCGTCACACTTCCCACTAGCAAAATCAGTACTTAAAACGATCTCAAGACTACTTTTATATTCACTTATAAGAAACTTGTAGCATGCTACAAAGCTGGATTTGGCCGCAGTTATAGGAGCTTTTATTGCTAAGTCAACTTTTAAAATGTTAATAAGCCCTATAATATACTTGACGAAGCGCAGCGCTCTTTAAAACTAAAAACTAAACTAAACTAGGACTAACACTAACTTCTAATAGGAGACTTATTCCTAAAATGTCCTAAAACAAAATCTTGTAGCTAACTATAAGACTGAGTTACAAAAGCAAATGCTCTTGAGAATATCTACGCTTGTGAAATGCTATTACTAGTAAAAGTGACATATTAATGTTTTAGAGGTCAGTCTTGTAGCGAACTATAAGACCGAGATATAAAAAGTAATGTACTTGAGTATGTTAAGGCTTGGCAAATGCTATTATAAGTTAAATAGTCTACCGCAATGCCTGTATAAGAACGTTATTAGTAGTGACAGACTTATAATCTTTCTTTATAGGATTACTTTGCTAGTTGGGTTGTGACCTTCTTAGCTACTCACACACACATTATACACACCCGCATCCCGTGTATTGCTTTCATCATGAACCGAACAGAATGAGCGCGGCGTAGCAGCTATAGCCTAGTGCTCGAACCCAAGGCCTCTGACTTTTCGCATTCATGTGCGTATTGTATAATTATCACTTGCTTCAAAAACGGTGAAGGAAAACATCGTGAGGAAACCTTGACGGCATGTGAAGCCAAGTCAGAGGCCCATGGGCGGCTTTAAAACTCTGACACCTGGTTAGTCACTAACCACACGAAAAGAAGAAGAAGCGCGGTTTAAAATACTTTCCCTTAGTTCAAATTTCAAATTCAAATTCATTTATTTCGTGAACACATACAGAAGATGTTATAATATAAAAGATCCGAGCTGTGTTCCGCCAAAAGGCATACAAAACATCAAAGGTTTTTATAAAATACATTTTAGAAAATCAAAAGCATACAAACATATTTAGTGATTGAACCTAAGGTACAATCACTGAAAATGACAAATTAAATAAAGTAAAAAGAACCAAAAATACAAAATAAAAAAATAATGTCACTAATTCATTAATACAACATAATCAAAATTAACAAATTATTTAGAATGTCACTACAAATTCAGGTATTATAATTAAAATTTGTCATTTAAAAATTCGTCTACAGAATAAACACCGACTCGTAGTTATTTAATCATTTGAACAGATTTCTTTTAAATTCGTTTATGTTAATACTTGTGATAACTTGTCCTGGTAACTTATTTATACAGTTTTTGAGCCATTGCATAAAAGCTGTTGCCTGTAATTTTTTTGAACGCCATTTACTTTCTACAAATCTATATAAATTCATGTTGTGTTTTATAAAAATACAGGCTTCATAAATATAGAGTGACGGTAAAGTTAATATTTTCAGCTCTTGAAAATGTGGCTTGCATGACTCTTTTTGTTTTATTTTACAAATCGCTCGGATACATTTTTTCTGTGCTATAAGTACTTCTTGAATCTTAGGGGGCATTTCCCCAGAATATGAGGCCATACCGCAGAGCCGAGGCGACATAGCCATGATTAGCTGCGAATAAGGCGGTCTTATTCGCAATTTTACTCAGCATATAAAGAGCATATGAAAATCTTCTAAGCTTTCCACAAACACTTCGTAGGCCTATCGCGGCCCGCTGGCCCCTTATAGTTTCGCCATGTCCGTCTGTCTGTCTGTCCGCTCGCGGCTTAGCTCAGAGACGGTTAGTACTAGAAAGCTGTAATTTGGCATGGGTATACATATTAATCACGCCGTGTGCCAAGTGGTACTCGCAAAATCAAGAAAAAAAAAAAAAAAAAATTATCTCCCCTACACGTAAAGTGAGTGGGGTGTCGTTGGAAAGGTCGTTGTTCATTACGAAATATTAAGCTTTAAAGTGCTAAGTTTTATTAGAGTCAAGTGTCGTCGTCCCCCCCTGCCAAATAAATGGACAATACTTGGATTTGTGAAGATAATCACAGCATTAGTACCTATATAATTATAACGAAGTTAAAAGGAAAACTATCGCAGCTTTACTGGTTAACGAGTAATAATCCACCAACTTAAATTTGCTGTTTGAAAAACATGGTCTCCCCTACATTCCGTATGGGAGAACATGTTTTTCAACTACAATGTTAAGTTTGTTCTTGGGATAACTTCATTCCAACTACGGAACCCATCATTGTACGTGGTCCGACATGCACTTGGCCGGTTTTTAATTATAGTGCAATGAGTAAAGACACCGAGTTTCTAGGAATGAGTAAGTGAATCTTTAATTCAATATTTTTATCTAGTCTACATAAAAATCATAAAAATTGTGGGTAGATTTGAAACAAAATTATTTATTAAATCCTGGTTTTTCGTTATTCAGAGGCTATTATTAATGTTTGATATCCTATCATCACATTGCACGTTCTTATTTGCTTTTATGTGTTAGAAATAAATTTAAAATCTTCTTGTTAAAAAACTACAAAAAATATTGATTGCATGCATTTTTTGCGAAAGGTGAAGTTCTATTTATTTTAGGATTAGGTACACTAACTAATGGATAGTTAAAAAAAATTAAAAAAAATTACGTACTATTTTATTCCAAAACACCGCTTTGGGACGTTTTCAAAATAAATTTTGAATTAGTATTTTTGTCTCTTACCTACAAAAAACAATATTCTTGTAATTCACCCTCGAGTTACTCGTGAAACATGCATTTGACTATAATTTACTATCAACTACACTGACATACTGCACTGTCACAAAGTATAAGTACTTATCGAATTCACGTAATTTGGCTCTTTTTAAATCAAATTCTACGACGCGCACGAAGTGAAATCATCTGTTACAAAACAAAATGGCTCGGCCGAAAGAAACTAGCGCCCTCTCGTTGTAACTATTTTGACGCATAGAGGTGTTATACTAAATTTGGAATTTACTTCTCTCATTATAAATTATCAAAGTAACAAGAAATAATAAAACAATGGAATGGAATTAAGAGACTTTGTTTTATAGTATTCTAGCTGCCCCGCTCCGTCTTCGCTCGGGTAGCACTATGTACTTATCTACTGCTCACCTACCTTCCTACCCTACATACTTACCCTACCTACCCTACCCTACCCTACCCACTTACCCTACCTACCTACCTACCTACCTACCTACCTACCTACATACCCTACCCTACCTGCCTACCTACCTACCTACCCTACCCTACCTGTCTACCTACCTACCTACCTACTTACCTTACTTACCTACCTAGCCTACCTACCTACCCTACCTGTCTACCTACCTACCTACCTACCTACCTAGCTACTTACCTTACCTACCTACCCTACCTACCTACCTACCTACTTACTTACCCTACCTATCCTAACTACCTACCTACATACCTACGAACCTGTTACTCTGCTATATTCACATTCATCAAAGCGCGGACTATCCAACGCGCGAAGTTAAAATAGCAGTTAAGTTTTCTGAAATTTTGAAATTTTCTGCGCAATTTCCTTTTTTTTTTCCGTTACAACCTTCTCCTTACAATAACAAACACACCAAAAAAAGAATAAGCGAAATTAGTCCAGCCGTTCTCGAGTTTTGCGCTTAGCAACACATTTAGCGATTAATTTTTATTACATAGATTCCTTATAACTTATAACTTACAATTTACTAGAGTTAAATTAAGTTTTAGAAGCAATAGAATCAATTTCTGATTAAATACTGACAGTTCTAATTAAATAAATGTGTAGTCCTGTAATCCTTTCCCTATTAAACATTTTCATCAGAACTTTCATACACACAGTAAATAACCGGTAATCATTCTACCTGATACCTATACATTTACAGTGCTTATGTCTGCCGGAAAAAAACACTAAAAAGTGAAAAATAACTTTAAATACCGGAAGTCGGTGTCTTTGGTTTAGAATTTTCGTTTTTTGCCACCGACTTCCAAAATTCAAGTTATTTTTCACTTTGTAGTGTTGTTTTTCGGAAGTCGGTATTTTTTTTTGTAAAAAGTTTTATTTTTCAGTTTTTCGTTGTGGTACCTAACCCACTCAAATTCGAATACCAGTACCTGCTATGTAAATACAATCAATACAATCACAGGAAGCTATCATCGTATCATCCACATAAATGCTAAGTGAGAAAAATACGTATTATTGAAGCTTACTCAAAAAGTATCCCAGCAAAGTTAATAAAATTTATATGCGACCAATCCGGGAGCATACTATTCAAACAAAAAAAGAATTTTCAAAATTGGTCCACAATTGACGGAGAAATCGACAGACACACATAAAAAAAAAAAAAAAAAAACCTACCTACGCGTCGAACATATAACCTCCTCGTTTTTGGAAGTCGGTTAAAAAGAGCAACAGAAAAGTCCGCTATGGCTCATGTCTATCTTTTAAGGATGAGCCACAGTAACCGTTTTTAACCGACTTTCCAATAATGAGGAGGTTATCAATTCGGTTATATGTTTTTTTTTTGTTATGTTTGTTACCTAATAACTCCGTCATTTATGAACCGATTTGGAAAATTCTTTTTTGATTTGCAAGGATTGGTCCCCATAAAAAAAAAAAAAAAAATGTTTTTTTTAATGTTTTTATATATATATATAATTACATAAAAAAAATTGAAAGTATGATTTGGTGAAGTGGAACTGATGAAGAAGACCATAGATGGTCACCGGAACTACTCAATGATAAGTATTTTACGGGTGGCGATAAGATATCTCGATTAAAATTGTTAAGCGACTATGAAGCACATTCTGATGAAAATGGTACCATTGAACTGATCTAAAGATGAAGCCGGAATGAAGACACCGGAACTCCGTCATAAAACAATGTATCCTAGCCATGTTTGGGCTTATTGGAATTGCCATGAGGTGCACTCTGCCTGTAAATGATTAATGGTAGTAATTCCTGGCATGAAATTGCGCTACTTGAGTCGTCTGCTACGTGTGGCCTTGATTTTCAGAAGACAGATTTCGTAGCCTCGTTATTTCCGTCAATGATCCTGTCGTCATGTGGTCGCTTTAATAATTTGTTCGCATAAAACTATGCCTTCCAAACTTCTGACACGACTAAGCACGACGTATATTTGCCCATTTGTAATTATTTTTCACCAAGGTAGATCACAGATCTTTCGAGGACGGTACCCAATAAATTATGGACTGTGACCGGGCCCAGCTTAATATAATAATATTAGAGGCAGCATACGACGCTCCACATCTCCGTAACCCCTTGCCGCCTTTAACGTACTGCTTGATGGCGGTATGGGTGTATCACTTTGAAAACTATAAATTATCATATATTTTTATTGGATGAGACTATTGCATTGAAACAAAAACTAAATGTTAAACTGTAATTAAAATTCAAAAATGTTATAAAATAAATAAAATTCATTTATTACAGGTAACAACATAACCCATAATAGTAATCACACACTAATAAACAACCTCAACACAAATTAAATAATTCATTATATCTGCTAAATTGTATGTAGAAAAATGCATTCATTAGTACCATTTTGGGCCAATAGATGTCAGCGAGATGCAAAAAAAAAAAAATTACGCCCTTTCTACACTTTCAAGCCAGTTTTGACAAATGTTTGATTAAATCTTTATTATTACCTAGACAAATTTATACCACGTTTTCTTAACCAAACGAATAAGATCTTTCATACAAAATGTATCCCCCTTTTCACCCACATAGGGGTTAATTTAAATCATTCTAGTTTGCCCCACCAAGTCGCCCCACTGGTCCAAAGTGGAATGCAAAAAAAAAAAAATCTTAAAATCTTATCTTATCCTAAAATTATCAATGGAATCTGCCACACTGATTCGATTTGGTGGGGCGAATTCCACTAAAATAGTCTAAAATCTTGATGGATTACTTGCCCCACTAGGTGTAATAAAAAAAAAATCTTTTGATTTGTTTCCATTATTCGAATGGTACCTATACTAATTTGTATGGGGTAGGTACCACAACTAAAAAGTGATAAATAAAAACGTTTTTACAAACAAACAAACAAACAACCGACTTCTAAAAAACTACAATAAAATAACTTTTTTACAAAAGAAAAATACACTTAAAATTGTAAAATAACTTTAATTTCGGAAGTCGGTGGCAAAAACGAAAATACAGAACCTTAAAGTATTATACATTAAGATGGTTGCAAGTAAGATGGTCGAAGCCGTGATATAGTTATATCCTTAGGGATATAGTTATGAATCGCTTTCATATATAATATAGACTAGGAGTTCAGCCGGTACCTACATGTCTTGGCAAACGACACTAAATTAAAAAAAAAAAAAACAAATCTTCGCAAAAACAAGCTCACTCTTCAAGCAGTTTTACGGAGTTGGTGGCTGTTATTTTAGTTCAATCTCTGATTTGATGCCAATTGCCGCCAACTGCATCAGACTGCTTGAAAAGTGCGCTTGTTTTGTACTTTGTCGTTGCAGTTGGGTTTTATTTTATTTAGTATGTATATTTTTGGAATCGTGTCCTCAAGCCCTTTATTTTGATACCCCACATGGTGCTGGAACAATTTTTATTTTTTTTCAATACTTTACCTAATGACGCCTATGATCCGTCATTTTGTATTTTTTTAAACAAAACCCAGCCTATAACCATTGCACGGTTTACACGAGTCGATAGACACCTCATTGTATTAAATCCATCCAGGCGTTGGGACGTTTCGAGGGTATAAAGAATATCACATACATATCCAGATACACGTGAAAAACATAACCCTGTCTTTGCTGACGCGCAGTCGGGTAATAATTCCTACACGAACGGGTGCCGGTTGTGGCGACTGGTCGTCTTGCTGACCATGGTTTTGTTATTGTTACCTCAATATATAATAATAAATAAATATATATTTTTAGGCTAAACATTCAAAATTCGTAAAAGATTTGTTTCTCTGCAGTCTGTTCCTCGAGAACAAAATTTCCAAGTCAAGGAAAAAAATTGCGTTTTTTTTAATTATAATTTTATAGTACTTAGTGTAAGCATTAAAATAATAATTTTAAATACAATATGATTAAAACGCTTGCTTAAAATACAAAGCAAATTTGCATATATTGTAACTTGTTTGTTGTAATAAATCATTTGATTACAGACAATAAACGTTAAATGAAAGTCGTCCAAATAAAAATGTGTACAGCGGTTTTGAATTTCGGTAAAATAAAAACAATAATGATGGCTGATAATTGATATTGCACGGATAATACAAAGAAACCCTTTAAATATGTTTAATATGTTTTTTATCTTTAATTTATGTTTAGTGTGTGTTTTAGTTTAATGTGTGATTTCCTGTGCGAGTCTCAATAAATACTTTTTCTTTCTTTCTTTCTACACTTGCCGCGGTTGGTCTAAGGATGGGTGACCATCTTTACACACAAAGACCCGTCCGTGCCTCGGAAAGCACGTTAAGCTGTTGGTCCCGCTGTCATTCGTGGATCTTTGACAGTCCTTACGGGAACAGATCCACAGAACAGGTCAGAAGCCGGAAAGTGTGACAACTATTCTTACCAAGGGGTATCGTATTACCCAGCAACTGCGTTGTGGAGGTCAGATAGGCAGTCGCTCCATGTAAAATACTGTAAAGTTAGAAACAATACACGTGTACCTACGTGTACTTATATTAATGTTAATGTCAAAGTCAAAGTCAAACAATTTCAGCCGCCAATGTCAGTGCCGCAATGTCAGGCGGCCGCGCGGTAGAAAACCTTCCGCGTCCGTGCGTAACTGCCACGCGCCGGATACTGTTAATATTGATATACTCTGAGATTTCGAAGCGCGTCCTTTTAGCCGTTTTCTATGAAGATATAATACTGTTACTTATTTATACTGTGCCTGTAGTTACTCTCTCATTGCAGGATTCTTGTATACCACCTTTATGCAACCTGATGGGAGCTACGGAGTAAGAAAACAAAAAGGTAATTTTACTTATCTGCATTATAAACATTGTCGTTCTAATTTAAGGATGTCTTACGCTTTTTTACAATCTTTATATTATCTAACTTCATTCGTATGTGTTTCCGGTAGCTCTGTTTTTAATAAATGATTCTCTTTTAAACTTTATGGCCTTTTTCAAAGTTGGTCACAGAAACTAACTAAGTCTGGCTTGTTTAGCACTGTGACCAACTGCGCGCGCGCTGCGCCGCGGTAGCGGCCGGCGAGCATTACATCCAACTTGTGCTCACAGTACCTACCTCACTATGGTTAGGACTGTGAACAACTGCGCGCGAGCTGCGCTGCAGTAGCGGTCGGCGAGCACTACATCCAACTTGTGGTCACAGTACCTACCTCACTAAACTGGAAATTGCTGAATAAAGCGACGATTCTGTTTCATGCGTTTGTTTTATTTATTCTCTGGCTTTTGCCCAGTGTTGACATCAATCGATGAAGTTCTTAAATCAATTGATTAAAAATGTAATGAATTTAGTCGAGTTCAAAGTTAATAGTAATCGTAATTGATTAAGTAATCGTCAATCGTTAATGTGATATACGATTGATTTATAATTAACAAATCAGACGTCATATTGATTGGATTTAGGAGTTGAATAAAAGATAATGCATATAAATTAAATAAGTATTATTAATTAGGAAAATGTTATTTTTGCAATCTCAAAAAAAGGCGATACCTGCGAAATGAGTGGCCTTTTGTGTGTGTGTCCAAAGTGGCCAAAGATTTTAAAATAGTAACGGAGTTTCTTGGCCATTTTTCTCCATACGAAAATTACCTTTTGGAAGGGGCGACTAGAATCAATTCAATTTTTTTGTAAATATTTGACGTTCAAAAGTGCCTTACAAGGGCCTATTTGAAATAAATAGTTTGACATTGACTTTTGGTCTCATTGGATATGTATTGACAAATGCTATTACACTAGGTGGTGTCCAGAGTCTGATGATGGAGCGGGAAGGTGGTCACGGGTACTCCTCAACTAAACCAGATAGCCCCGTCGTGTTTTTATTCATTAGATTGTGGTGTGGACACTTGGAAGTGTCCATTTTCTGATGTGGAGCCGGAATATAGTCACGAGCACTCCTCAACCAAAAAAGATAGCACCATCGTGTTTGGTCTCATTGGATATGTATTGGAAACCATGCAACAACGATGCTCTAAAGCAGGGTTTCTCAAACATAAGGCTCCACGTACCCCTAAGTTTCCAGATGATAGCAAACCCCTAACCCCAAGATAAAAAAAAGAATAAAAAGGTATGTTAAAAGAAAATAAGGTTTTATATTTCAATAAAAGGTAAAAATAAATACAGAGCCAAAAATAAATATTATTTTAATATTAATGTGATGGGTTGAGTTGTTTCTTGTCGCAAATTGAATAAATTTTTGGAATAATTTTGGAAAATTTTAGCCTTAATTCTGACTCAGCATCAAGTTGAATTTTGTCTTTCGTTTTTATTTTTTCAGGTGAGAAAACCCACTCTCACATGTATGTTGTAGCAAAGGGTAAACTCACCGCTTTGCGTGACAGTTCGAGATATTCTTCCTGTCTAGCTGCCCAAAAATCAATCAAAGACATCATTTTCAAATCAGCTCCAAGAGTTTCATCAACGGACATTTCTAATAATGACTCCTGTTGCTTAATACTCAAACTAGAATTTACTCTCTCGGTCATGACCATAAATGGGCGCGAACCCCCTAACGTCGAATGGCGAACCCCAACAGGTTCGCGTACCCCACTTTGAGAAACCCTGCTCTAAAGGAAATGAATTGGATGAGAACCGAACATGGTGAATAGACTAAGTGAATAAATGATTAAACAGACGAATGCACAATAGTCCATTATGATACGAGTGTGCTGTATTGGTCATCACCCACAAGGCGGTATTTATCGATAATTTTGCCGAGTGGGTAATGATCAATGCATACGCGTTTCATACGACGTTTTTCAACAAACTTGCGAGGAAAAAAAACAGACTTGTTGTAAGAACTTATGCTGGAATAATGTAACTATAGAGATGATAATTTAGATTTATAAAGTTCAACTGACCTTTGTTGCCAGGTAATCGGAGCTTCTTTTAAAAACTTTTGTACGTCGGTTGGTGACAATACTTCAGATTTCGTAATTTTTATAAAAACAAAACAATTACAAATATTTACGGAAAATGGCGCGCTGGTTAATTTTTTTCTGCTAGCGATGCGCACGCAGTTGTAAATAAAGGCACAGGAAAAACCGCTGAACGCAATTAATATGTAGTGAAAAATATATAATTTGATGAAATATTATGTTAATGTATCATATTTTATTTATTTACAAAGTAGGCATAAAAAAGGCAAGAAGTACCCACGCACAATGGTCCACCTGATGGAAACCAAACCCCATAACATAGGCATAAGGCAAGAAGCCTCTTTGATGAGATTAAAAAAAGCACAAATTTCTGCTCGGGATAAAATAGAGAATGCTCATTTAATAGTATAGGATATGTCATACTAGTTCCATGTTTTCAAAGTTAATTTCTTTATACAAATTCCATGCTGCCATGATAGTACTTACTAATTCCATACTGCCATGTCGCGTTTAAAAATTTTCCAAACAACAATGGCCGCTAGAAATTGTCTATGATTTTAGTGATGTGGTAGTATAATCTTTAAGTTTTAGTATTTTCGATGTTACGATTTTTTTTTGTATTTAGTGTTTCAGCAGTATTTTTTATATTGAGTAACTCTCGCATAAAAAACAAATCCATTGAAGTATGTTCGTATGTTAAACCGTGTCACGGGTACTTACGTACGATATACGTCTTACGTATTGTCGTCTACGTACGCCTTTGTTTAAGTTATTTTGAAGTACAAACCAATATTTGATTACCTTTTCGATTATCTTTGAAAGCGTTAGCAGCAAAGAGACGCCTGTATTTGCCTGAAAATTTTTACTTTTTTGTGAATCGGTATTATCTTGGCAATTTTTGGCTATTCTGGGAATATTCCTTCATAGGAAGTACTAATATGTACGCTTGTTATACACATATTTCAATGAATTTTGAAAAACGATTTAATAAAAAAAACCCTACTAATTATTTATTACTGGGGTATGGGGATTCAGTAACTAGTAAGTTCGGCATAAGATTTCCAGTTCGGGGACTTTTTGAATTGTTCATAGAGAACCTTTTGTTGGTCATTCATGTTGAGCGGATCACCGGGTAGTATAGTTTCATAGTCCATGCCACCGTTGAATAATTCGTAGAGAGCTTCGATTGATTCTCCGTCATCAGCAAACATCATCGCTTTATCCAGCAGTTCAGCTGACAGGTCGTAAGAATTGAAGACATTGCCTAACACCTCGAGAAACGGATTGCCGTGATCTAGCACGTCACCCAAATCAGTCTCTCTGAGTAATTTCGAAGACTTGTACATCAATCGTATGCGACACTCAGCTAAAACATTGGCTATATCGGCCATTAGCATTTCTAGAGTAATACGAAACTTCACGTCGCAGTTAAATCTTCCTACGTGTTGACTGAGTGGTATCTGCTGCGGATACAACATTGTCTGTTTCAACTGATCCAGTCTTTTGATTAAACATGCAATTAATTCCTTTCGTGCAATTCTCGAACCACGTTTTCTTTTTTTGCAGACGGTGTCGTAGTTTGTATGTAGTTTTTCTATGCCAACAAAGTGTTTTTGATTTAATCTTAAACCCATCCAGTTTTCAAACAATCTGTAAATCCTCAGCCCCAAAACCACTGCTCTCTTTCCGAATAGCCAGGCGAAGGTAGATCTCTGCATTACACATAAAGCTTCCAACTCTGTTAATATACTGTATACTTTTGTAACTGTCGGCGTATTGGGCAGACTGTTTGCATTCAAATTTAAATGTCTTATTGAAGCAAATAGTTCACAGTCATTAAGGCAAAATACTAGCATTTCTTTTATACAATTCCAATGAATTTTATAATCCTTTATCTTTTTTGTTAGTCCTAGATCTATCTTGGCTTGTAATTTATTTTGCATCAATTGTTTTGCTGTATTTTGTACGCTATTTATTTCTTCGATATGGGGAAAATCACTCAAATTCTTGTTATAATTGCATAATTGTTGGTTTAACTTATTCACATTATTATTATTCTCGGTTATAAGCTGCAGCGTTCGTCTTACATATTGTATAAATGTCGGTAATATGCTTGCAACTTTATCAATAAGATCTGTTTTAGCTGACTGTATCTTTGAATATATTACAGCTCTATTTTCCAGTATCCAAGGGATTTCTTTTAGTAGTTGAATAGTTAAACCAGTGTGTCTCCAAACTTCTCTATTAAACTGGTGGGACTCCAAAAACAACTCCTTGTCATGTATTTTATAAAGTCGATAAATTTCATCAATGTGTGGTGCAGCCTCATCAGGTAAAACTTCCATTCGTTGTTCCAAAAGACGCAAACCTTTTTCTAGTAACGATTTATCAATGATGAACTTATGAATATCAAGGACAGAATTTATCATTTGATTCATTACGATCAGTTCTTGCTTAATTTCTGCAAGTGTTTGGGCATGCGTGTTTGTAATCCTTGTGCTCAGCTGTCCTTTGTCAGCGTGTGACAAGAAATTTCTTATTTTATGGAGTTGGCTGATTGTCTCCACAGATATTGCTACCTGTAGCAATGCATATGTGGACCGCGACAGATGATAAGACTTATCGGTACTTTTTAGCATTTCTCCGATTACATGTAGAACTCTTTCAATCATAAGAACATTAATGTCATTCGTATTTTCGATGGCGTGTATGTAATAAACTATCTTTTTAAGAGAATATTGATCGCTCATGTATCTTATTGTTTGTAAGTAGTTCTCATCTAACAAAGGTTCTTTAGATTTCTCAATCTGTTTGTTATTTTTCTCAAATGGACAACTGTCTATAAAATGTACTTTGAATATTTCTTCTAATTTTAATATACATTCTTTTAAATACATTCGTTCTAAGAATATGACTGGTGCATTCCGCAACTTATGCAGGTCATATGTTATTTCTAGATTTTCTTCTTGAATACCTGTGTGATACTCTTGTATCGTTAACTGTCGGTCCTTAGGTAAGTACACCCTCCAATCTTCACTAGTGCGGTAGATGAAATAATAGATGGCACATTCTATTTTTTTGTACAACTCTGCATCATGTTCGTAACGGCTATACAATTTCGGGCAAACCGTTTTTATATTTTTGTTTAAACGGCCTTTCAAATGCTCTCTAAGAATACTCAAATTCTCCAATATAAGCAAGATAACATTAAAGTCCAGCTTACGATAATAAACTTCGTATCCAATGTACTCAAGATATTGTGTAAACATGCTGCTCTTGTCTGCGAGGTTTGCTCTTACTGTCACCTCACATTCTTCTACAGTATGTTGTATTCTTACCATTTCCAAATTTGAATATTTATCATAATCAGGCAGCACGTTTAGTAGCATGGTTGCTATGTCTTTGGGTGTGATGACACTCGGTTTTAGCTGAGCAAGCTTGGTATAGATTTCACATTGAAAATCGTTGAACTTGATGAGACAATGATAGTTTGCCTTCAGTAGACTTTTTCTGTCTAGGCATTCGACATATGCGTTTTTAAGCACGTTCCCAACCATTTCTATGTTATTCAGGTCATGCCCGATCCCGTGTAAGTTTCCGCACCAGTAGTCGTATAGCATTTCGACCATATTAAAAGCGTCTAAACACAGCACTTGTTTGAACGCCTCCGTTCTCTGTTGATTCACCTCGGTGTCATCGAAGGTATCATCAGTGAGGTGGACCAGAATATCAGTTTCGTTCAAAATGTAGTAGAGGATATACCCTTGCTTGTTCTGACATGCTGCAAGGATTAAATCAGTCTGAGTTGGACACTGGATGCTGCCACTTGTGTACAGTTCTGATAGATGTTGTTTGTTACGCGCCAGATTCCCATGGAACCAATTAATTATTTTCTGGATTGTCTCGATATATCCTTCTGCGATAGCATGTTGTAATTCATATAAATTTGATATTAAATTGTATTTTTCCGGATCCATTTCTCCAGATTGATTCTGCAAATGAAATAATCTAAATGCTTAAATTATAATTTTAACTTTCATTCAGGCATGCAATCCATTTTTTTTATATCAGTCACCTGTCTTATTCCGTGTCCTAATATAAGCAATCGTATCGCGTATTTCTTGGTTGGCGATACTTTATATTTGCAGTAAAAGATTACTTTTGAAAATTTGGGAATTATTATATAATGACGAATCACCACGACGACGTCATTTGCGGTGCGGAGGACGGAAATAAGAGACATGCGCGCGAGTCGTTTGACGCAAGTCGCATCATCACTCGAGGCCGCGAATGGGGTCTAAATCAGGCTATACGCATTACGCAAGTTATGTGGTGGTCTTTGTCCAGACAAAGACCTCCCCAATTGCTTGCCATTCAACTCGATTCCCGGCAACGCTCATTCATCTGCTACCAGCCACTCTGCGAAGATCGTCGCTCCATCTAGCCTGATCGAACTAACTTTTTTTTTTTTTTTTTTTAAACCACGACTATTTTTAGAACACGCCTACCCCAGCGGTCATCGGTTCTACGGCTAATTATGGCTGGTCCACTTCAGCCACTTCAGCTTGATTATTCTGTGAGCTATGTCGACTATACATGTTATGTCATACATCACGAGATTTGTAAAATTATGACCTTCCTAATGAGGTTTCTTTCATGACTCTTATCTTACTATCCCCGCTAAAAAGATATTGATGATACTAATTAAATATTTAATTATTTGCGAGTGACTTTACTGGCACAGTACTGATCCGATCTTCACCATCCAAAAATAATTCTCAGGCCTAGAGAAATCTAGTATTTTAATTTTCGTACCTAGATTTTTCAGCCCGTTATGAGCCTCTGAATAGGGGTTGGGGAGCCTTTATTTAACAAATCGGCTTTGCGATTTTTTTTAAGTTAGGTCCTGGGCTAGGTCTCGGTCTAGGTGACCTGGATGCACTAAATTATTTTACGTTTTGACTATCTAACCTAACGCATACCAACGCAACGCAACCTATAGCATGGTTGCTATGTCTTTGGGTGTGATGACACTCGGTTCTAGCTGAGCAAGCTTGGTATAGATTTCACATTGAAAATCGTTGAACTTGATGAGACAATGATAGTTTGCCTTCAGAAGACATTTTGATGATCAATGATCAATGCATACGCGTTTCATACGACGTTTTTCAACAAACTTGAGGAAAAAAACAGACTCGTTGTAAGAACTTATGCTGGAATAACGTAACTATAGAGATGATAAATTTAGATTTATAAAATTCAACTGACCTTTGTTGCCAGGTACTGTCAATCGGAGCTTCTTTTAAAAACTGTTGTACGTCGGTTGGTGGCAATACTTCAGATTTCGTATTTTATATAATAACAAAACAAAAACGATTACAAATATTTACGGAAAATGAATAGAAATGAATAGAGTGATTCATGCGGAAGGTTTTTCTGTATAATACATTAAGGTTTTGTGTAAATTGGCTGAAATATGACGATTATTGTCGAAGATGTCGGAAAAAATCATGCCAACTGGGAGCTTCACTGGCGTGCGCCGCGTAAGGCGTAAGAGATACATCAAATTTATGTTTTACAGAATTGTACATCTTAACAAGATCAACAGAAAAGTCCGCGATGGCACATGTCTATCTTTTAAGGATGAGCCACAGTAACCGTTTTTATCTTTTAGAATTTGATCAAAATGTATTAGTTAGTTCCGAAGCAATTTTGACTGGTGTACTATTAATCCTTATGCAATTAAATAGGTTATTAAAATCGGCCATTTAATGGACATTAAAACATGCCTAGACACCTTAACATTGAAATGAATACTTTAAGAGATATCACAGAATGAAAACTACGCGCATCGAAATAATTATGGTTGACGTTGCGGCGCAAGGACTGATGGCTCAGTGGTCGAGCCGAGCCGAGGCTCTCATGCACGGGGTCGTGGGTTCAAATCAAGTACCTACCTAAAAATGTTGCTAATCATTATTTTATTATTTTTGCATACCTACATATTTAATGTGTAAATTACAGAATGATTTGTCGACATATATCAGTATCAGTATTTAATCAGTCGTCAGTTTATCAGTTAGGATTTGGATTATTAAATTGTAATCGAAAAATTTACCTCAATTGTCAAAATCGAAAAACCTTTTTATGGATTAAAAAGATTTAAAATGATAATTTCCTGTTGAACTAGGTGTATATATAATCAAATCAAAGTAGCTATCTACTCAACCCGTAAGTGGCGCTACAAATTGGCACCCACAGGTACCTACATTGTCTGATCCACCTGTTTACATTTTATCAGACTCGTTTGGAGCAGGCCTCAGAGATATACTGTAGCTCCGCGTTGTAACAATCAGTCATTCCGTTTTATCCCGAAATTCTTCTTCCTACATTCTTACAGCCGTTTTGGTTACACAGCTGATATATAGTAATGAATCTCTTAAGAGGGTTTATCCTAAAAGTTGGCACGTCGCAAATATTTACCTGTTTTGATTCTTAAAGCAATACTCGTATTACTGAATAGAAACAAGAAATGTGGCTAACTAGCGAACTAGAATATTAATAATGAATTGCAATTATAACATTGAATTTGATGTTGCACCCATTTTAGGTGTAAAAAACGCATTTGGAAAGTTTCCAAATTGTTTTTTTTTTACATCTAAAACTAAACATTCGGTGTTACGATATTAATGATTGCATTTCATAATCAATATTCTAGTTCGCTAGTTAGCCACATTTCTTATTTCCACACAGAAATATTGCCAAATGTTAATCAAAACAGTGAAATATTTGACACCTTCGGAATAAACGCTCTTAAGGCCCATTCAATTTCATGTTCCCGACCGAAAGGCAAAACGTCTGGTTCGTCCGTATCAAAGAAAAACAGGCATCAGTTAGTACAAGAGGCTTGTGGCAAAGTTATAACAGCCGCGCGGGTCGATCGACCAGGTTAAGTTACGCTTGCCGCGGTTGGTTCGTGGATGGGTGAAGCCGTTGCTCCCGGCTGTCATTTGTAGATCTTTGACAGTTGTTGCGGGTCGTCAGAAGCCCGAAAGTGTGACAACCAGAGCTCAGATAGGTGGTCGCTCCATGTAAAATACTAATATTCATTTAAGGAGGCAGAAAATCAATGTTTCACTGCCGCGCCACGCTGTCGATCTGTTTGTTTTACTCATATCGTTAGAGAAACAACAACGATCACGAAACATCCTCATTTCATCAGCTACTTATTCGAAATGATAAGTACAACAACTAGAAATGTATTCCGATATCATTCAGCATGTAAACAACCCCAAACATGTATAGGTAGCTTTGAATCAAGTTAGATAAGTAGCTGTGTATCCACATTTAGATAAGGACATTCTACAAACATTCCATTTCCCCTAAAGTCCGCTTGTAGCTCCCATCTGGCATCGGCTTGCTGGTTCTGCCCATGGCCGGCCCTGCAGTAAATGAAAGAATGCCAGTCAGGCAGCTTTTTAAATTATTTTGGCGAATAGGCGTGCATATAAAATTCTGGTCCATTTTGAGAGTTCTGATTCAGAACCCTAAAAATGTATCAGAAGGCGGAAAGTCAGAATTTCATCTCAGCGACAAATGAAGGTAAATAATTTACAAGTTGAGACTGAGATCTGAATGCAAACATTGGGATTTCAAATGACAATTGCCGTACCACGGCAGCTGACATGTCATAGTCAACTGACACTTGCTGTACTACGACAGGTCGATTATGGTCCAACTTTATTGCGATTATCTATGAAACTAAGCGCCCTATCTCTATCGTTCTTGTGGTATTGTGACCACGAAAGACAGAGCTAGCAATAAAACATGCCATGCTATCAACATTTTAAGCATCAAAAACCATAGATATAAGAAAGAAGGAGATATGCCCCGGTAGTTGAAAATGTATTGAAATCCAATGTCAATAATAAGTCGACCGTCTTAAAAAAGTCTTCAATAATTTCGTTGTCCATTACATTTATTCACCATAATATTAATTTGCCCATACTAGCACAACAATGCTAGTTCAGTTGATATGATTATACGATACAGATTTTTTAATTAACAAGGAAACCTAAAAATAAACCTAATCTACCATGCATGTTTGCTTTGCAAAAGAGGAAATCTAGCACTCGGCGGCCGCTGCCGCGGCACGCTCGCTCCGCTCGCTCGCCTTCGCGCGTTGTTTGGTCACAGTTCTAACCTAACCTAACCTAACCGTTTCGAATTTGACAAACTGTTTGATAACTAAAGATTGTTTGCTGTAATAAATCATTTGATTATAGACAATAAACGTTTCTAAATTATATTACGACAATAGCGCTACAAGGCTATTTTGGCGCGTGGCCAAAATCAGAAGTAACACTGGAATCAACAGTTTCACAATACAATTCCACAAATGTTTACCAACAGCAGCCGACTCGAAGAGTGTAAGAAGACACAATAATATCTTAAAAAAATCCAACGAAACGCGAAAGTTTGTGAGGATGGATGTGGATGGATGTTTGTTACTCTTTCACGCAAAAATAAGGGAATACATAACCTGGATTAACACTTAATATACTTTTTATCTGAATATTTCCACGGGATCTGGACTTATGCAGGTGAAACCGGCGCTGCTAATAAGAAATAAAACAACAAAATGAAATCATAATTTCAATTTATTCGAGATTACATAATTTAATAACGAAATCTTACCGACTTGACGCCTTTCAAATCTAAATTATTTTATATTTACAAAAATCCTTTCGCAGTTACTTAACGCTTTAGCAGGATATCCTTAGCCATCTACTGTTTGAAGTCGTAGTTTTTGCAGAAAAAAAAGATATTCTGCGTTTGCGATTTAGTTTCCAAACATGTCAACAACCATGTGTTTTTGAAAAATCAACTTTGACCTACACCGACACAAAGTACAGTTTGCGCTACAATTTCAAACATTTTTATGACTTTTTTTAACCAACAAAATGTTGGTTATCAATTTTCTTCTTTGATCCTATTCTAATGTACTATTATTCGGTATTCCGATCGAAATAAGTTAAATATAATATATTACTTACTTACCGAACACGACATGGGACACCGACAAATCGTTCTGCGATCTACCTGGCACCAAAATAGGTGGGTACATAATTGGTACTTTATTAACACTAAAATTTGTCAACTCGCATCCACTTTTGATACTAAAGTCACTTCACTAAATAGTGTCATTGTCACTTTTAATTTCACTATCAAAGTCCCAATTTCTGTCATTATTTAGTGTTACTTTACCATAGATGGAGTTGTGTGCTACCTTCATGCTTATGACAGAAAGATAATGGCGTTATAGTGAATGTTATTATGGATGCAGAGGTCTTATGGCAGTAATTTCATAATAAATGCTCATTTTCAACCCTATTTGGGGAAGTATTCCCCCTGTTTGGGGTTGTTTTGACCCATTTGGGGTAAAAGAGGGGATCTGGCACTCGGCGGCCGCTACGTTCGCTACGCTCGCTCGCCTTCGCGTGTTAATGGTCACTGTTCTAACCTAACCTAACCCACCAACAATAGAGGGGATCTGGCACTCGGCGGCCGCTGCCGCGGCACGCTCGCTACGCTCGCTCGCCTTCGCGCGTTAATGGTCACTGTTCTAACCTAACCTAAACCACCAACAATAGAGGGGATCTGGCACTCGGCGGCCGCTGCCGCGGCACGCTCGTTACGCTCGCTCGCCTTCGCGCGTTAATGGTCACTGTTCTAACCTAACCTAAACCACCAACAATAGAGGGGATCTGGCACTCGGCGGCCACTACCGCGCAATTGCATTGTATGGTCTTCCTTTTATTTGTAACACTATGTTAGTTAGCAAAAAATTATTCTTATGATGAAGCCTATCAATCGGTATGATAAAGCTACAGGGTGATTATTTTTCTCATGTAACCGGTTCGATTCCCGGTTCAAACATGTAATTATTTAAATATCTATACACAGTTCAATAAAATATAGGTCGTAGGTAGTAGGTGCAAGGAATGCAAAAAGAAAACGTATTCAACGACTTATACGACGATGAAAATAAAGAAAAGAGGCAAATCTGACTGTCAAATAACAGAGAAAATAATTCCTAATGATTGCAGTCGATCATGCAGCAAGAGTCGCAGTCGATCATGCAGCAAGAGTCGCAGTCGATCATGCAGCAAGAGTCGCAGTCGATCATGCAGCAAGAGTCGCAGCAAGTTCCAGACACGTCTGCCTCCGACAGTAGTTACTTGACACATTTTGATAGGATGATTTTTTCAAATGCGCCGAATTTATCTATCACCTTTTAATTGGCAGGCCCAAGATGGATAACAACGATGTCTATTTTATTATTTAAAAGAAAAAAAGTTCTATGGAGGTTTCTTTATGTTTCTATGTGCAGGTTTCGTAGACGGTCTAATTCTTTAAGGGAATTTTGATCATGCGGTAAATTTAACAACTTTTTAGGGTCAAGTGAGCTGATAGCTAGGCCTGAGAGAGATCTTACTCTGCTTAGCGCTACATACGCCTGACCTTTAGCGAAAAGGTGACTGCTTAAATCAACAACGGCTCGGTCTAAAGTTGTTCCCTGCAGTTTATGTACTGTTACAGCCCAGCATGGGATTAAAGGAAGCATACGCCGCTCTACTTTGCCCTTACCACGCGAAGCATCAAACTCGGTCGTAGATGGCTCGATGCGCACACCAACACCGGGACGATTACCTGTTACATTTGAGTCGTCAAACTCAAGGTATACAGCCAGGGGAAGTTCTCCAATTTCCAACGGTTCTCTGCGCAGAGCTGTCCATTCGATTTTACGAAGCACTCCCATAGCGCCATTGACGAGTCCATGATTAATATTCAAATTACGCCTCAACATCAATCGTGATCCTTTACCGATTTCCAGCACATTTGGTATACCACCTGTTTTATTTGGATCATTAGGTATGTGCTCATTTCGTGGAGGTTGACCGTATGTTTTAGCTTCCAATGAAATGTCTACGGCATTCATGGTATAGACTTTTGTATGTTTTTTTAACTCTGCTGTGATAGTGGTATTATAAGCTTCTACTTGTTTAATTGTGGAATATATTCTCACTGCTTCTCCGTCGTCGAAAGGTCCTGTAAGCGGTATTCTACGGCCATCTAAGACTGATAGTTGTTCCATCGTTAATTCTCCCACGCGCAGGCTGTTTAAAATATCCACAAATTCACTGTCACCAGTTTGCCTCATATTTTGAGGTAACTCACAAAAACTAAAAAGATGCCATAGATTAATTTCTCCGGACAAATTTTGAGGCTGACGGAAGCAATAAGACCCCCCAGCTATTTGAGATACCACCACCGGTGGCAGTTGCATCAAATCTCCGAAAAGAAAAATATTAATTCCACCAAACAATGCTTCATTTTCTTTAAATTGTTGTAAACGTAGATTAACGTCACGTAGAGTTAAATATGGCGCCATTGATATTTCATCAATTATAAGCCAGTTGACACTGCGCCACTTTTGCCGTTCCCTTTGGAGTCGCTCTCCAGTCATTGGTCGTAAAGTTTCTGTTCTACCCTTTTCAATAGGAAGTGCAAAAGTAGAGTGCAGTGTGTTGCCTCCAATAAGTGTAGCCGCCACTCCTGTAGGGGCGGTTACTACAACACTTTTACCTCGATTATTTAGTGTCAATCTTCTTATTTGTTCGACGAGTAACTTCAATACAAAAGTTTTTCCACTTCCCGCACCACCAGTTACGAATACTCGCAAGACATCGCCCGTACTATCAAGAAATAATCTATTAGCGACTTTATCAAACAGTTCTCGTTGCTGGATGTTTAGCGACGTCACAGCAGTTTGATAGAGCTGATCCAACATGCCCTCATCCGAGGGCACTTCCTCGAAGTCGTCAGACATGACGACATGTCTGTCTTCAATAAGCACTCGTTCTACGGGATCCGCTATTAAGTTCTCATCTACATCCTGGCGAATAGACTCTGCCGTTAGATTTTCAGCCACTACTCGACTTATGGCATGTTGAATTTCTGTTTCCCACACAGCAAAATGTTCCACATCAGTACCTTCCTGAAGAGGTCGTAATTGATTGCGTTTTGCATAAAATGCGTCTTTTACATTATCAAAACCATCCAGTAACTCACTTTCAGCTCTAAATGGAAAATGGATAACCAGTAGGGAATACTTATATGCTTCCGGATTTGATGCCTGAGTATAGTAACGGGTGCGCAAAATGGCTGGACGTTTCCTTTTCTTCATTCGACCGGCGTTATTCAGTAACGTGATGTACTGCTGTGAATGATCCATATTATATTCTTGGTCATTATTCTCATACGCATCGACGTCTTGTTCATCACCGTCCAAGTCATTGCGCTGCGAAACCACCACATCATATGAAACGGCAAATTCTCCTAGGCTGAGATGTTCCAGGTCACGGGGTCTGCAAACATACCTATCAAAAATGTTTTTGTAAGGTTCCGAAGATTCACTGTCAATCCTCAGCATTCGATATCGCTCCTCTGGAATACAAGAATTCACGAAAATACATTTTCTGGAACTATCCCTTAGCTTAAGATGACACAATCGGAAGGCGCATTCACATGCTGACACCTGACGGTGGCTTAATATTGCATTTTGTATCGCAAAGATCTGCCTTCCAACATCACCACCGCGCTCTCGTGCTCTCTGTGTAGCCTCTCTTATTGATCTTGAAATTCCAGCCGGCTCTGACTTTGAAACGTACTTCGATATGTAATAAGCTATCCCTAGAGCCGAGCCACATGGTTGAATGTCAATATTAGCGGACCACATTTTGAGCAATTCTGGATTGTATGAATTAATCATAGTCTCCGAGTAATTTCTTTTCAAAATATAAAACTTTCCCATATTCCGGGCCGTTTGTTCTTCGTCCAAAATTCTGGTTGCACTTGATACTGGTCTCGGGAAAGCAAATCTACATAGCAACGTGTCTTTTTTGTAGCATGTGTGCGTGTGCTTGTGGCTTTGTAACCGAATCACCAAATCGTGCATTTCATGATTTTCCTCTAGATCTGGTATTTCGCAAGTGACAATTTGGTCTAGAAGTTGCACACCTTCCGGACTATCAAAAGTTGGCATTTGCTCGCACCATGCTACTATATGCGCGTGAGGGCTTCCGCGCGAATGAAACTCTATGCGCCACCAAAAGTCTACGACGCATCTTCCGAGTATCGGATTTTCTTTCTGCTTCAGGCGTCTTAATAAAGCATTCATACGAATCATGAACTGCCTTGATAGTGTAACTGGATATTGTTCGACCAGTCGTAGCTTTTCGGAAAAAGTTAGCTCCTCTACTGAAGTACTATTTACATCTTGACCATCGGCCACTAGAAGTGCTTTCAAAATATCGGGCCAGTTGAGATCGTTACATGAGAACGTCAAGTACCAGTGCGGTGGCCCTAAGTTCTTCAACATGGCCAGAAGATCAGTATAAGCCTTATGCCAATACGATGAAGTGCCACGAATATTCCGCATCATCAAATGAACATTTTGTACTACATCATTCGGTTGCGCACCATTCTGACGTTGTAGTTTTGCACAAACTGATACATTTTGTTGAGCTTTATAGAGCTCCACAATAGAAAGCGCATAAAATAGATATTCATTATTTTGAAACCTCCTCTCGTTACTCATAACCCTCGTCTGATAGTAATCGAGTGGCGTAATGGAAACTGATCTATCTTCTTTAAAGCCATTTCTTCCTTCCGGGAATAACTGTACCCATGCGAGTTCTTCAGCTCTTTGCTCTCTAAAGACACTGATAGGCGGCGCAGTCTTTCGTTTTAAATTATACATCGGGACCGTTTCCTTTTCTACTTCATTATTGCACAAGACTTCACTCATAGCTGGTACAGCAGAATCGATGGGTATCAGAGAAGTAGTGACCACCTGGCCATCATGAATATGTTCGCCAAATTCCGTTTCTCCAATCGCTGTATTAACAACCTCTTCATCGTTAGGCGATGACGACGTGAGATCGCCTCTAACTACCGTTACATTAACAGCAGTAATAGAATATTGTAAATCTTGCTGCTGACCACGCACTCCTAACACTACTGCGAGATGATTGCACATACTCTCGTCACTTCTAAACTTCATGGCCATTGCTGTTCCATTTCTACCAGCAATATGACCCTTAGGGCCCCGAGCATGAGAGTCGAATAAATAATATTCATCATTGAAATACATTACTGCAACGGAAATCTTGGTTTCGCAAGTGACGATGCCTTTATCGTGGGTCAAGAAAAAAAAATCTAGCCCCGCTCTTAATCCATTAAAATACCCTTCTAATATATCAGACGGTGCACTCGCATTTGCAATACCCACGACAATATCGGGCTGTATACACAAGTTCAGCTCGGCGTCAGCGATAGACACCGACGACAACAGTTCCTCGGTGTTCAAGTACTGCGGTTCGTGGTTCAAGCTCGACAAGCACTGAATGAAGTATGTATTTCCTGCTAACAGAACACGATCAATGTCAGCTGTATTCCATTGTGGGAGTGGTTGTAATTGAGAGTAGGCGATAGCAGTAGCAGCCATGGCTGTGCACTGACGCCCACTCATAAGGCCGAATCTTTCATTCCCTTGATGGAAATTTCCACGCAAAATATCCTTCTCATCGTTGTTTATTTGTTTAAAATTGGTTTGTGGCGTTTTGATGACATTAATTTCGCCCTGAGGTTGTAATACTGTTACTGATTGTAAAAGACTTTCATGTAACTCGTCATTACTAATGTTAAAATTAATCTGCACACTGCTGTACAAATGATTGTTTTGCACTAACCATAAAAGTGCTCTTTTTATTTTTTCTACATCTACACTATACCTTTCATTTCCAGTTACATTATCAAGACTGTCTGTCACGATAGCAAGTCCCGTGTTAGCTCCAGACAAAGGAAGCCGTTTCCCCACCTCTTCGATTTGCTGAGCAAATAGTATGGCTTGTCCTTTAAACCCTTGCTGGCCGTATCGCCCACCCAAGCGCAGAACTTTAACAAATGGTTTTACTCGCGAAATTAGTCTCAATTCAATTTCGGATAGACAAGAAAGTTCCTTGGGAATCGGCGATACAGTCATATTATTCCAAAATGCATTCGAAGGGTATTGATTCTTCGTTATCTTCTTTGTACATCTATCGCAACAAATTATACGTTCTGGTGAGTTGACGGGTAGCACCGTTATGTTAGCGGTAACGGTAAAATTATGACACTGTTTGGGATATAGTAATTTTTTGCATACAAAGCAAGGAACCTCAGCCAGTTGTGAAATCGCATCCTCAAATCCACTAAACAACAGCTGCCTTCGAGCACGACATCTTTCCCTCATGGCCGAAAGTCTTTCTTCGCGGGAAACAGGAGACATTTGTGTGTATGTTTCGGACGCTCGTTCCCTCTTTTTGTCCAATCTGTCAGCCCGGGATGCGGGTGACTCGGTCTCCCTGATGAAGGTAGCGTACTCTCTCATTCGCTCTAATCTAGCTGCTCGGGATGAGGGTGACTCAGCCTCCCTGCTGTTGGTGGCATACTCTCTCATTTGCTTCGATCTAGCCGCTCGCGATGACGGCGATTCGTTATCACGATTAAAAGAACTGTGATTCCTTTTGCGATTCAACCTCTCTTCTCTATCGATACCAGACTCGTCTGTAAGCGTACCAGCTATTTTATAAGCATTATTTTTTTGCGATAATTGTTTTTTTGAATATGGCAAAAGTTGGCTATAATATCTTGCCATTCTGCCTTTCATGTCATTAAGGCGTTTTTTATGTGACCGGGGTGATTCTGTATTGTACTTGTTTTTAGCAATGGTAGCTTTTTTTGTTTTACGGGACAATGGCATTTTGAGGCAATATTAATAGTTTAGAAAAATCGACCCCGCTACCCGCACCGGTTACCGCCTACCTCACTCGCAGCCACGCAGCCTTTGTGAAGAAATTCAAGATGTTGCATTTGCATTAACTGTAACTAAAAAAAAATGCGATACAGAAAGAGAAAACCAGCCAAGTGCGTGTCCGACCACGCACAATGAAGGGTTTCGTATATTTGCCTTTGGGATGAATTTATACCCAGAACAAACTTATGTAGGCGAAAAAAAAAAAAAAAAACTTAATAGTACACCGATATACGGGGTTATTCCACTAATCCCCATTGACAATCCCCATCAATGGGGATTTTAACCTTTTGTCCACAAATCCCCATTGATGGGGATTTTAACCTTTTGTCCACAAATCCCCATTGATGGGGATTGGGGGGCAAAAGGTTCAGAAATCCCCATCGGTTTAAAAATAAAATACGAACAACATATTATATAGGGTGGCAAGGGCAACTAATCGAAAACCGATACCATGGATTTAGTACCTACATGATTCTGAACGCCCCTGCGTTGAAATTTTTCGTCGATTTTTTATTTTATTTTCTGTTGTTCCATTGAGAAGTGCAATATTTCTGTCATGTCATATTACAGTCTAAACTTTACTACAATTATAGTCTTTGAAAGATCAACTTTTAAATTACTTTATGGTAACTTTGTATTAATTATTTAAGAACTTTTGTTTACTGGTAGTAACATTTTTGTGAGCTCTAGTTTCGAAATCCCCATTGATCGGGATTTGTGGACAAAAAGTTCACAAATCCCCATTGATGGGGATTGTCAATGGGGATTAGTGGAATAACCCGATATACGTCACGCTCAATTCTACTATCTACATGTCTTGTGAGACCAAAAATCTCATGTGCTGTGTCTTGCCCTACCCTCTAAGTTTGGTTTTGATTTATTTGCGAGAATCAAAATATGTCGCTTCAATGGCCGTATCTTCTTATTACGTCGATTTAGAAGCTTGAAGGTTTGTTAGAGCTCTAAGGGACCGTGGACCTGAGAAAAAAGGGTATTGATAGTGAGACAGATAGACAGACGGACAGACAACGAAGTGTTCCTATAATAGGGTTCAGTTTTTTTCCTTTTGAGATACGAAACCCTATAAACAATAACACCACATTAGGATTTAAGGTAACATATGGACAACTAAGGCCCCCAATTAACGAAGAGAAATCAATAAAAAAAACATAACCCTGTCTATGGTTTCGCGCAGTTGAGCAAAAATATATATAACGATACTTACGCTGACTAAGTAAAGCATAAGAGATATTATCAAATTGATGTATGGCCGCGGTCCTATAAGTCCAGTACCAGTCTTACAAAGCTGTCGCATCTTCACTCGTCACACTTCCCACTAGCAAAATCAGTACTTAAAACGATCTCAAGACTACTTTTATATTCACTTATAAGAAACTTGTAGCATGCTACAAAGCTGGATTTGGCCGCAGTTATAGGAGCTTTTATTGCTATAACTATCTTATAGTCAACTTTTAAAATGTTAATAAGCCCTATAATATACTTGACGAAGCGCAGCGCTCTTACTAAGTACTATTAGATTTAAAAGAGTCTCAAGCAAAACTATAACGGCGCAAACTTATAGTGATGTCAGCTAAGTATGTTATAATATCTTTTTTTCTCACAAAATGCTACTATGGGATCAAAATATTATTCTGTATTACTTAGTTTTACTGTAAACTAAACTAGGACTAACACTAACTACTAATAGGAGACTTATTCCTAAAATGTCCTAAAACAAAATCTTGTAGCTAACTATAAGACTGAGTTACAAAAGCAAATGCTTTTGAGAATATCTACGCTTGTGAAATGCTATTACAAGTAAAAGTGACCTATTAATGTTTTAGAGGTCAGTCTTGTAGCGAACTATAAGACCGAGATATAAAAAGTAATGTACTTGAGTATGTTAAGGCTTGGCAAATGCTATTATAAGTTAAATAGTCTACCGCAACGCCTGTATAAGAACGTTATTAGTAGTGACAGACTTATAATCTTTCTTTATAGGATTACTTTGCTAGTTGGGTTGTGACCTTCTTAGCTACTCACACACACATTATACACACCCGCATCCCGTGTATTGCTTTCATCATGAACCGAACAGAATGAGCGCGGCGTAGCAGCTATAGCCTAGTGCTCGAACCCAAGGCCTCTGACTTTTCGCATTCATGTGCGTATTGTATAATTATCACTTGCTTCAAAAACGGTGAAGGAAAACATCGTGAGGAAACCTTGACGGCATGTGAAGCCAAGTCAGAGGCCCATGGGCGGCTTTAAAACTCTGACACCTGGTTAGTCACTAACCACACGAAAAGAAGAAGAAGCGCGGTTTAAAATACTTTCCCTTAGTTCAAATTTCAAATTCAAATTCATTTATTTCGTGAACACATACAGAAGGTGTTATAATATAAAAGATCCGAGCTGTGTTCCGCCAAAAGGCATACAAAACATCAAAGGTTTTTATAAAATACATTTTAGAAAATCAAAAGCATATAAACATATTTAGTGATTCTACCTACCTAAGGTACAATCACTGAAAATGTCAAATTAAATAAAGTAAAAAGAACCAAAAATACAAAATAAAAAAATAATGTCACTAATTCATTAATACAACATAATCAAAATTAACAAATTATTTAGAATGTCACTACAAATTCAGGTATTATAATTAAAATTTGTCATTTAAAAATTCGTCTACAGAATAAACACCTACTCGTAGTTATTTAATCATTTGAACAGATTTCTTTTAAATTCGTTTATGTTAATACTATTGTGATAACTTGTCCTGGTAACTTATTTATACAGTTTTTGAGCCATTGCATAAAAGCTGTTGCCTGTAATTTTTTTGAACGCCATTTACTTTCTACAAATCTATATAAATTCATGTTGTGTTTTATAAAAATACAGGCTTCATAAATATAGAGTGACGGTAAAGTTAATATTTTCAGCTCTTGAAAATGTGGCTTGCATGACTCTTTTTGTTTTATTTTACAAATCGCTCGGATACATTTTTTCTGTGCTATAAGTACTTCTTGAATCTTAGGGGGCATTTCCCCAGAATATGAGGCCATACCGCAGAGCCGAGGCGACATAGCCATGATTAGCTGCGAATAAGGCGGTCTTATTCGCAATTTTACTCAGCATATAAAGAGCATATGAAAATCTTCTAAGCTTTCCACAAACACTTCGTAGGCCTATCGCGGCCCGCTGGCCCCTTATAGTTTCGCCATGTCCGTCTGTCTGTCTGTCCGCTCGCGGCTTAGCTCAGAGACGGTTAGTACTAGAAAGCTGTAATTTGGCATGGGTATACATATTAATCACGCCGAGTGCCAAGTGGTACTCGCAAAATAAAGAAAAAAAAAAAAAAAAATGTTTATCTCCCCTACACGTAAAGTGAGTGGGGTGTCGTTGGAAAGGTCGTTGTTCATTGCGAAATATTAAGCTTTAAAGTGCTAAGTTTTATTAGAGTCAAGTGTCGTCCCCCCCCCCTGCCAAATAAATGGACAATACTTGGATTTGTGAAGATAATCACAGCATTAGTACCTATATAATTATAACGAAGTTAAAAGGAAAACTATCGCAGCTTTACTGGTTAACGAGTAATAATCCACCAACTTAAATTTGCTGTTTGAAAAACATGGTCTCCCCTACATTCCGTATGGGAGAACATGTTTTTCAACTACAATGTTAAGTTTGTTCTTGGGATAACTTCATTCCAACTACGGAACCCATCATTGTACGTGGTCCGACATGCACTTGGCCGGTTTTTAATTATAGTGCAATGAGAAAAAGACACCGAGTTTCTAGGAATGAGTAAGTGAATCTTTAATTCAATATTTTTATCTAGTCTACATAAAAATCATAAAAATTGTGGGTAGATTTGAAACAAAATTATTAATTCAATCCTGGTTTTTCGTTATTCAGAGGCTATTATTAATGTTTGATATCCTATCATCACATTGCACGTTCTTATTTGCTTTTATGTGTTTGAAATAAATTTAAAATCTTCTTGTTAAAAAACTACAAAAAATATTGATTGCATGCATTTTTTTGCGAAAGGTGAAGTTCTATTTATTTTAGGATTAGGTACACTAACTAATGGATAGTTAAAAAAAAATAAAAAAAATTACGTACTATTTTATTCCAAAACACCGCTTTGGGACGTTTTCAAAATAAATTTTGAATTAGTATTTTTGTCTCTTACCTACAAAAAACAATATTCTTGTAATTCACCCTCGAGTTACTCGTGAAACATGCATTTGACTATAATTTACTATCAACTACACTGACATACTGCACTGTCACAAAGTATAAGTACTTATCGAATTCACGTAATTTGGCTCTTTTTAAATCAAATTCTACGACGCGCACGAAGTGAAATCATCTGTTACAAAACAAAATGGCTCGGCCGAAAGAAACTAGCGCCCTCTCGTTGTAACTATTTTGACGCATAGAGGTGTTATACTAAATTTGGAATTTACTTCTCTCATTATAAATTATCAAAGTAACAAGAAATAATAAAACAATGGAATGGAATTAAGAGACTTTGTTTTATAGTATTCTAGCTGCCCCGCTCCGTCTTCGCTCGGGTAGCACTATGTACTTATCTACTGCTCACCTACCTTCCTACCCTACATACTTACCCTACCTACCCTACCCTACCCTACCCACTTACCCTACCTACCTACCTACCTACCTACCTACCTACCTACCTACCTACCCTACCCTACCTGTCTACCTACCTACCTACCTACTTACCTTACCTACCTAGCCTACCTACCTACCCTACCTGTCTACCTACCTACCTACCTACCTACCTACCTACTTACCTTACCTACCTACCCTACCTACCTACCTACCTACTTACTTACCCTACCTTTCCTAACTACCTACCTACATACCTACGAACCTGTTACTCTGCTAAATTCACATTCATCAAAGCGCGGATTGTCCAACGCGCGAAGTTAAAATAGCAGTTAAGTTTTCTGAAATTTTGAAATTTTCTGAGCAATTTCCATTTTTTTTTCCGTTAGAACCTTCTCCTTACAATAACAAACACACCAAAAAAAGAATAAGCGAAATTAGTCCAGCCGTTCTCGAGTTTTGCGCTTAGCAACACTTTTAGCGATTAATTTTTATTACATAGATTCCTTATAACTTATTTATAACTTACAATTTACTAGAGTTAAATTAAGTTTTTAAAGCAATAGAATCAATTTCTGATTAAATAATGACAGTTCTAATTAAATAAATGTGTAGTCCTGTAATCCTTTCCCTATTAAACATTTTCATCAGAACTTTCATACACAGTAAATAACCGGTAATCATTCTACCTGATACCTATACATTTACAGTGCTTATGTCTGCCGGAAAAAAACACTAAAAAGTGAAAAATAACTTTAGTAAATACCGGAAGTCGGTGTCTTTGGTTTAGAATTTTCGTTTTTTGCCACCGACTTCCAAAATTCAAGTTATTTTTCACTTTGTAGTGTTGTTTTTCGGAAGTCGGTATTTTTTTTTGTAAAAAGTTTTATTTTTCAGTTTTTCGTTGTGGTACCTAACCCACTCAAATTCGAATACCAGTACCTGCTATGTAAATAACAGTCACAGGAAGCTATCATCATATCATCCACATAAATGCTAAGTGAGAAAAATACGTATTATTGAAGCTTACTCAAAAAGTATCCCAGCAAAGTTAATAAAATTTATATGGGACCAATCCGGGAGCATACTATTCAAACAAAAAAAGAATTTTCAAAATCGGTCCACAATTGACGGAGAAATCGACAGACACACATAAAAAAAATAAAAAAAAACCTACCTACGCGTCGAACATATAACCTCCTCGTTTTTGGAAGTCGGTTAAAAAGAGCAACAGAAAAGTCCGCTATGGCTCATGTCTATCTTTTAAGGATGAGCCACAGTAACCGTTTTTAACCGACTTTCCAATAATGAGGAGGTTATCAATTCGGTTATATGTTTTTTTTTTGTTATGTTTGTTACCTAATAACTCCGTCATTTATGAACCGATTTGGAAAATTCTTTTTTGATTTGCAAGGATTGGTCCCCATAAAAAAAAAAAAAAAAGTTTTTTTTAATGTTTTTATATATATATATAATTACATAAAAAAAATTGAAAGTATGATTTGGTGAAGTGGAACTGATGAAGAAGACCATAGATGGTCACCGGAACTACTCAATGATAAGTATTTTACGGGTGGCGATAAGATATCTCGATTAAAATTGTTAAGCGACTATGAAGCACATTCTGATGAAAATGGTACCATTGAACTGATCTAAAGATGAAGCCGGAATGAAGACACCGGAACTCCGTCATAAAACAATGTATCCTAGCCATGTTTGGGCTTATTGGAATTGCCATGAGGTGCACTCTGCCTATAAATGATTAATGGTAGTAATTCCTGGCATGAAATTGCGCTACTTGAGTCGTCTGCTACGTGTGGCCTTGATTTTCAGAAGACAGATTTCGTAGCCTCGTTATTTTCGTCAATGATCCTGTCGTCATGTGGTCGCTTTAATAATTTGTTCGCATAAAACTATGCCTTCCAAACTTCTAACACGACTAAGCACGACGTATATTTGCCCATTTGTAATTATTTTTCACCAAGGTAGATCACAGATCTTTCGAGGACGGTACCCAATAAATTATGGACTGTGACCGGGCCCAGCTTAATATAATAATATTAGAGGCAGCATACGACGCTCCACATCTCCGTAACCCCTTGCCGCCTGGAACGTACTGCTTGATGGCGGTATGGGTGTATCACTTTGAAAACTATAAATTATCATATATTTTTATTGGATGAGACTATTGCATTGAAACAAAAACTAAATGTTAAACTGTAATTAAAATTCAAAAATGTTATAAAATAAATAAAATTCATTTATTACAGGTAACAACATAACCCATAATAGTAATCACACACAAATAAACAACCTCAACACAAATTAAATAATTCATTATATCTGCTAAATTGTATGTAGAAAAATGCATTCATTACAGGGTTGATAAAAATCATGACTTTTATAAAAAAATCAAAATAATCGGATTAATTTGATTTAAATCGGATTAATTTGATTTAAATCGGATTTTTTTGATTATTTCTGTCACACATGTCTCTAAATGTTTTTTTCATTCTCGGTACTAAGCCTATTAATTCCTTCTTACAACGTTTACACACCGCTTTGTTAAACTTGCCGCAAGTGGACTTTTTTTCATCCATATAAACCCAAACAGCATCTTTTTTCATTAATCAATCACGAATGACCGCGCCAAAGACTAGACGGACGGATTCAGTCACGAGTTAAAACGGAGAATCTCCGAACGGTGTAGTTAAACAGCATTGGACACGTGTGTGCGCGCCGTAGTTTATGTCGGGGGAAGTCCCTTGACACATTTTGGCTGATTTGGTCGAAGTAAAACAATTTAGATTTAAATCATTGATTTTTATAAAAAAATCACTTGATTTTAATCGCGATTTAAATCACTGATTTTAATCAAGTGATTTAAATCATATCAACCCTGATTCATTAGTACCATTTTGGGCCAATAGATGACAGCGAGATGCAAAAAAAAAAAAATACGCCCTTTCTACACTTTCAAGCCAGTTTTGACAAATGTTTGATTAAATCTTTATTATTACCTAGACAAATTTATACCACGTTTTCTAAACCAAACGAATAAGATCTTTCATACAAAATGTATCCCCCTTTTCACCCACATAGGGGTTAATTTAAATCATTCTAGTTTGCCCCACCAAGTCGCCCCACTGGTCCAAAGTGGAATGCAAAAAAAAAAATCTTAAAATCTTATCTTATCCTAAAATTTTCAATGGAATCTGCCACACTGATTCGATTTGGTGGGGCGAATTCCACTAAAATAGTCTAAAATCTTGATGGATTACTTGCCCCACTAGGTGTAATAAAAAAAAAATCTTTTGATTTGTTTCCATTATTCGAATGGTACCTATACTAATTAGTATGGGGTAGGTACCACAACTAAAAAGTGATAAATAAAAACTTTTTTACAAACAAACAAACAAACAACCGACTTCTAAAAAAATACAATAAAATAACTTTTTTACAAAAGAAAAATACACTTAAAATTGTAAAATAACTTTAATTTCGGAAGTCGGTGGCAAAAACGAAAATACAGAACCTTAAAGTATTATACATTAAGATGGTTCGCAGTAAGATGGTCGAAGCCGTGATATAGTTATATCCTTAGGGATATAGTTATGAATCGCTTTCATAAATAATATAATTATATCTATTTTACGGTATATTTTGATAATTACTTTCTCTAGGACCAGGAGTTCAGCCGGTACCTACATGTCTTGGCAAACGACCCTAAATTAAAAAAAAAAAAACAAATCTTCGCAAAAACAAGCTCACTCTTCAAGCAGTTTTACGGAGTTGGTGGCTGTTATTTTAGTTCAATCTCTGATTTGATGCCAATTGCCGCCAACTGCATCAGACTGCTTGAAAAGTGCGCTTGTTTTGTACTTTGTCGTTGCGGTCGGGTTTTATTTTATTTAGTATGTTTATTTTTGGAATCGTGTCCTCGAGCCCTTTATTTTGATACTCCACATGGTGCTGGAACAATTTTTTTTTTTTCTTTACCTTACCTAATGACGCCTAAGATCCGTCATTTTGTATTTTTTTAAACAAAACCCAGCCTATAACCATTGCACGGTTTACACGAGTCGATAGACACCTCATTGTATTAAATCCATCCAGGCGTTGGGACGTTTCGAGGGTATAAAGAATATCACATACATATCCAGATACACGTGAAAAACATAACCCTGTCTTTGCTGACGCGCAGTCGGGTAATAATTCCTACACGAACGGGTGCCGGTTGTGGCGACTGGTCGTCTTGCTGACCATGGTTTTGTTATTGTTACCTCAATATATAATAATAAATAAATATATATTTTTAGGCTAAACATTCAAAATTCGTAAAAGATTTGTTTCTCTGCAGTCTGTTCCTCGAGAACAAAATTTCCAAGTCAAGGAAAAAAATTGCGTTTTTTTTAATTATATTTAATAATTTGGTTCACTGGCCGGACCAGTTGAGCGGACGCTTGTCGACGCGCGGTGAGTAGTCAGGCGGTCCGTACTTGTGGACAGATCCCGTAGAGTTAGTATTATTTTGTGTTTGTACCATTAATTTATTGTTAGACATTGTATATAATGATATTCAGTCCCCGGTACTTCACGACTCTCAGACTACTACTAAAATTAAAAGAGTTAGACTATGAAAGAAAAAACTTGACGGGTTAGTGAGCTAAGTGAGTGTGTGTAAGTGGTGAGTGTAGTCAGTGTAGTGTAGGTATAGGGTGTGGATTTGTGTGGTGTATATAGTGTAGGTATAGGGCGTGAATATCTGTGGTGTGTGTAGTGTAGGTATAGGTATGAGTGTGTACGCGAGCGTGTAGGGCGTGCTTTCGGTATGTTATTTTAAAATATCCAGAACTTTTTCCGTATTCATATAATCAAGACTTACGAGCCATTTGGTGACCACTATTTTACATTTCTGTTTAGCTAAAGGATATATTTTTAGGATTTGATTGATTTTGTTGTACAAATTTCCACCTAAGAAGCTAAAAAATCTTTGCGCAAAATGAGTGTGACAAGCTTTATAAACGCAGACTGTATATTTCCTACGTTTCTGCTGGAAAGCTGTAGGGTCATACGTCAGTAAACCATGCATTTTGAGGATAGTGTGAAGTATGAAAAGTTGTCTCACCGATAATACCTCGCAGGTTTTGTAGAGGTCAGTAGTGGGATGAAAGAATGGGAGGAACGCACTAACTTTAAGTAACGCTCTTTGAGCGCGCTCAAGTTTCAAAATTATTCTTTTACACGCCCCGCCCCAGGACGTTATACAATATACCAATAGTGACTGACATAAGGCGGAGTAAACAGTTTTTAGCACTTTAGGACTAGCTATACGCCTGAGATTTTTAAATATATATATTAATTTTCGAACCCTCGATGAAACCAGGTCTATGTGGGGAGCAAAACTAAGTCTGCTATCTATTAGGACGCCAAGGTACTTAATGGCGCTCGTTTGAACAAGCAAAGGACAGTTACAGGATGTTAGACGACTACACATATGGGAGTGCGCAAAAATTAATTCTGAATTACTATCAATCGATTGTGGGACATTTCGGAGAGAAAACTTTAAGTATTTCGTTTTGTCAACATTTAATGTTAAGAGGTTACATCTCAGCCACTGGTTAACGGCATCAAAACCGCATTGAGCGTGTTGAAACGTGCTGCCCCATGAGTCACCTCTAAAAACAAGGGCCGTGTCGTCTGCAAAGGCAACAATCTTCCCATTTTGGAGTTCAAGGTCACAAAGGTCATTAATGTAAATGAGAAATAGAGTAGGTCCAAGGACGCTACCTTGTGGAACTCCGTAGGTAATGGGAAGGTCGCCACTTATCCAATCGCCAACTCTGACACATTGAAATCTGTTAGTAACGATGATAATGATGGCGATGGCGATGACGATATCGATGACGATGGCGATGGCAATGGCGGAGTCAAAGTCAAAGTCGAAGTCAAAGTCAAAGTCAGAGTCGGAGTCGGAGTCGAAGTCGCAGTCGAAGTAGAAGTCGGAGTCGGAGTCGGAGTCGAAGTCGGGGTCGGAGTCGGGCTCAGAGTCGGTCGAAGTCGGTCGGAGTCGGAGTCGGAGTTGGAGTCGACAAGACCCACAAGGCGGTATTTATCGATAATTTGGCGACTGGGTAATGATCAATGCATACGCGTTTCATACGACGTTTTTCAACAAACTTGCGAGGAAAAAATACAGACTTGTTGTAAGAACTTATGCTGGAATAACGTAACTATAGAGATGATAATTTAGATTTATAAAGTTCAACTGACCTTTGTTGCCAGGTAATCGGAGCTTCTTTTAAAAACTTTTGTACGTCGGTTGGTGACAATACTTCAGATTTCGTATTTTTTATAATAACAAAACAAAACAATTACAAATATTTACGGAAAATGGCGCGCTGGTTAATTTTTTTCTGCTAGCGATGCGCACGCAGTTGTAAATAAAGGCACAGGAAAAACCGCTGAACAGCTTGTATAAAAATATAATAAACTCAAAATAATAATTTGAATACGCAATTAATATGTAGTGAAAAATATATAATTTGATGAAATATTATGTTAATGTATCATATTTTATTTATTTACAAAGTAGGCATAAAAAAGGCAAGAAGTACCCACGCACAATGGTCCACCTGATGGAAACCAAACCCCATAACATAGGCATAAGGCAAGAAGCCTCTTTGATGAGATTAAAAAAAGCACAAATTTCTGCTCGGGATAAAATAGAGAATGCTCATTTAATAGTATAGGATATGTCATACTAGTTCCATATTTTCAAAGTTAATTTCTTTATACAAATTCCATGCTGCCATGATAGTACTTACTAATTCCATACTGCCATGTCGCGTTTAAAAATTCTCCAAACAACAATGGCCGCTAGAAATTGTCTATGATTTTAGTGATGTGGTAGTATAATCTTTAAGTTTTAGTATTTTCGATGTTACGATTTTTTGTTGTATTTAGTGTTTCAGCAGTATTTTTTATATTGAGTAACTCTCGCATAAAAAACAAATCCATTGAAGTATGTTCGTATGTTAAACCGTGTCACGGGTACTTACGTACGATATACGTCTTACGTATTGTCGTCTACGTACGCCTTTGTTTAAGTTATTTTGAAGTACAAACCAATATTTGATTACCTTTTCGATTATCTTTGAAAGCGTTAGCAGCAAAGAGACGCCTGTATTTGCCTGAAAATTTTTACTTTTTTGTGAATCGGTATTATCTTGGCAATATTTGGCTATTCTGGGAATATTCCTTCATAGGAAGTACTAATATGTACGCTTGTTATACACATATTTCAATGAATTTTGAAAAACGATTTAATAAAAAAAACCCTACTAATTATTTATTACTGGGGTATGGGGATTCAGTAACTAGTAAGTTCGGCATAAGATTTCCAGTTCGGGGACTTTTTGAATTGTTCATAGAGAACCTTTTGTTGGTCATTCATGTTGAGCGGATCACCGGGTAGTATAGTTTCATAGTCCATGCCACCGCACCGTTGAATAATTCGTAGAGAGCTTCGATTGATTCTCCGTCATCAGCAAACATCATCGCTTTATCCAGCAGTTCAGCTGACAGGTCGTAAGAATTGAAGACATTGCCTAACACCTCGAGAAACGGATTGCCGTGATCTAGCACGTCACCCAAATCAGTCTCTCTGAGTAATTTCGAAGACTTGTACATCAATCGTATGCGACACTCAGCTAAAACATTGGCTATATCGGCCATTAGCATTTCTAGAGTAATACGAAACTTCACGTCGCAGTTAAATCTTCCTACGTGTTGACTGAGTGGTATCTGCTGCGGATACAACATTGTCTGTTTCAACTGATCCAGTATTTTGATTAAACATGCAATTAATTCCTTTCGTGCAATTCTCGAACCACGTTTTCTTTTTTTGCAGACGGTGTCGTAGTTTGTATGTAGTTTTTCTATGCCAACAAAGTGTTTTTGATTTAATCTTAAACCCATCCAGTTTTCAAACAATCTGTAAATCCTCAGCCCCAAAACCACTGCTCTCTTTCCGAATAGCCAGGCGAAGGTAGATCTCTGCATTACACATAAAGCTTCCAACTCTGTTAATATACTGTATACTTTTATAACTGTCGGCGTATTGGGCAGACTGTTTGCATTCAAATTTAAATGTCTTATTGAAGCAAACAAATCACAGTCATTAAGGCAAAATACTATCATTTCTTTTATACAATTCCAATGAATATTATAATCCTTTATCTTTTTTGTTAGTCCTAGATCTATCTTGGCTTGTAATTTATTTTGCATCAATTGTTTTGCTGTATTTTGTATGCTATTTATTTCTTCGATATGGGGAAAATCACTCAAATTCTTGTTATAATTGCATAATTGTTGGTTTAACTTATTCACATTATTATTATTCTCGGTTATAAGCTGCAGCGTTCGTCTTACATATTGTATAAATGTCGGTAATATGCTTGCAACTTTATCACTAAGATCTGTTTTAGCTGACTGTATCTTTGAATATATTACAGCTCTATTTTCCAGTATCCAAGGGATTTCTTTTAGTAGTTGAATAGTTAAACCAGTGTGTCTCCAAACTTCTCTATTAAACTGGTGGGACTCCAAAAACAACTCCTTGTCATGTATTTTATAAAGTCGATAAATTTCATCAATGTGTGGTGCAGCCTCATCAGGTAAAACTTCCATTCGTTGTTCCAAAAGACGCAAACCTTTTTCTAGTAACGATTTATCAATGATGAACTTATGAATATCAAGGACAGAATTTATCATTTGATTCATTACGATCAGTTCTTGCTTAATTTCTGCAAGTGTTTGGGCATGCGTGTTTGTAATCCTTGTGCTCAGCTGTCCTTTGTCAGCGTGTGACAAGAAATTTCTTATTTTATGGAGTTGGCTGATTGTCTCCACAGATATTGCTACCTGTAGCAATGCATATGTGGACCGCGACAGATGATAAGACTTATCGGTACTTTTTAGCATTTCTCCGATTACATGTAGAACTCTTTCAATCATAAGAACATTAATGTCATTCGTATTTTCGATGGCGTGTATGTAATAAACTATCTTTTTAAGAGAATATTGATCGCTCATGTATCTTATTGTTTGTAAGTAGTTCTCATCTAACAAAGGTTCTTTAGATTTCTCAATCTGTTTGTTATTTTTCTCAAATGGACAACTGTCTATAAAATGTACTTTGAATATTTCTTCTAATTTTAATATACATTCTTTTAAATACATTCGTTCTAAGAATATGACTGGTGCATTCCGCAACTTATGCAGGTCATATGTTATTTCTAGATTTTCTTCTTGAATACCTGTGTGATACTCTTGTATCGTTAACTGTCGGTCCTTAGGTAAGTACACCCTCCAATCTTCACTAGTGCGGTAGATGAAATAATAGATGGCACATTCTATTTTTTTGTACAACTCTGCATCATGTTCGTAACGGCTATACAATTTCGGGCAAACCGTTTTTATATTTTTGTTTAAACGGCCTTTCAAATGCTCTCTAAGAATACTCAAATTCTCCAATATAAGCAAGATAACATTAAAGTCCAGCTTACGATAATAAACTTCGTATCCAATGTACTCAAGATATTGTGTAAACATGCTGCTCTTGTCTGCGAGGTTTGCTCTTACTGTCACCTCACATTCTTCTACAGTATGTTGTATTCTTACCATTTCCAAATTTGAATATTTATCATAATCAGGCAGCACGTTTAGTAGCATGGTTGCTATGTCTTTGGGTGTGATGACACTCGGTTTTAGCTGAGCAAGCTTGGTATAGATTTCACATTGAAAATCGTTGAACTTGATGAGACAATGATAGTTTGCCTTCAGTAGACTTTTTCTGTCTAGGCATTCGACATATGCGTTTTTAAGCACGTTCCCAACCATTTCTATGTTATTCAGGTCATGCCCGATCCCGTGTAAGTTTCCGCACCAGTAGTCGTATAGCATTTCGACCATATTAAAAGCGTCTAAACACAGCACTTGTTTGAACGCCTCCGTTCTCTGTTGATTCACCTCGGTGTCATCGAAGGTATCATCAGTGAGGTGGACCAGAATATCAGTTTCGTTCAAAATGTAGTAGAGGATATACCCTTGCTTGTTCTGACATGCTGCAAGGATTAAATCAGTCTGAGTTGGACACTGGATGCTGCCACTTGTGTACAGTTCTGATAGATGTTGTTTGTTACGCGCCAGATTCCCATGGAACCAATTAATTATTTTCTGGATTGTCTCGATATATCCTTCTGCGATAGCATGTTGTAATTCATATAAATTTGATATTAAATTGTATTTTTCCGGATCCATTTCTCCAGATTGATTCTGCAAATGAAATAATCTAAATGCTTAAATTATAATTTTAACTTTCATTCAGGCATGCAATCCATTTTTTTTATATCAGTCACCTGTCTTATTCCGTGTCCTAATATAAGCAATCGTATCGCGTATTTCTTGGTTGGCGATACTTTATATTTGCAGTAAAAGATTACTTTTGAAAATTTGGGAATTATTATATAATGACGAATCACCACGACGACGTCATTTGCGGTGCGGAGGACGGAAATAAGAGACATGCGCGCGAGTCGTTTGACGCAAGTCGCATCATCACTCGAGGCCGCGAATGGGGTCTAAATCAGGCTATACGCATTACGCAAGTTATGTGGTGGTCTTTGTCCAGACAAAGACCTCCCCAATTGCTTGCCATTCAACTCGATTCCCGGCAACGCTCATTCATCTGCTACCAGCCACTCTGCGAAGATCGTCGCTCCATCTAGCCTGATCGAACTAACTTTTTTTTTTTTTTTTTTTAAACCACGACTATTTTTAGAACACGCCTACCCCAGCGGTCATCGGTTCTACGGCTAATTATGGCTGGTCCACTTCAGCCACTTCAGCTTGATTATTCTGTGAGCTATGTCGACTATACATGTTATGTCATACATCACGAGATTTGTAAAATTATGACCTTCCTAATGAGGTTTCTTTCATGACTCTTATCTTACTATCCCCGCTAAAAAGATATTGATGATACTAATTAAATATTTAATTATTTGCGAGTGACTTTACTGGCACAGTACTGATCCGATCTTCACCATCCAAAAATAATTCTCAGGCCTAGAGAAATCTAGTATTTTAATTTTCGTACCTAGATTTTTCAGCCCGTTATGAGCCTCTGAATAGGGGTTGGGGAGCCTTTATTTAACAAATCGGCTTTGCGATTTTTTTTAAGTTAGGTCCTGGGCTAGGTCTCGGTCTAGGTGACCTGGATGCACTAAATTATTTTACGTTTTGACTATCTAACCTAACGCATACCAACGCAACGCAACCTATAGCATGGTTGCTATGTCTTTGGGTGTGATGACACTCGGTTCTAGCTGAGCAAGCTTGGTATAGATTTCACATTGAAAATCGTTGAACTTGATGAGACAATGATAGTTTGCCTTCAGAAGACATTTTGATGATCAATGATCAATGCATACGCGTTTCATACGACGTTTTTCAACAAACTTGAGGAAAAAAACAGACTCGTTGTAAGAACTTATGCTGGAATAACGTAACTATAGAGATGATAAATTTAGATTTATAAAATTCAACTGACCTTTGTTGCCAGGTACTGTCAATCGGAGCTTCTTTTAAAAACTGTTGTACGTCGGTTGGTGGCAATACTTCAGATTTCGTATTTTATATAATAACAAAACAAAAACGATTACAAATATTTACGGAAAATGAATAGAAATGAATAGAGTGATTCATGCGGAAGGTTTTTCTGTATAATACATTAAGGTTTTGTGTAAATTGGCTGAAATATGACGATTATTGTCGAAGATGTCGGAAAAAATCATGCCAACTGGGAGCTTCACTGGCGTGCGCCGCGTAAGGCGTAAGAGATACATCAAATTTATGTTTTACAGAATTGTACATCTTAACAAGATCAACAGAAAAGTCCGCGATGGCACATGTCTATCTTTTAAGGATGAGCCACAGTAACCGTTTTTATCTTTTAGAATTTGATCAAAATGTATTTGTTAGTTCCGAAGCAATTTTGACTGGTGTACTATTAATCCTTATGCAATTAAATAGGTTATTAAAATCGGCCATTTAATGGACATTAAAACATGCCTAGACACCTTAACATTTAAATGAATACTTTAAGAGATATCACAGAATGAAAACTACGCGCATCGAAATAATTATGGTTGACGTTGCGGCGCAAGGACTGATGGCTCAGTGGTCGAGCCGAGCCGAGGCTCTCATGCACGGGGTCGTGGGTTCAAATCAAGTACCTACCTAAAAATGTTGCTAATCATTATTTTATTATTTTTGCATACATATTTAATGTGTAAATTACAGAATGATTTGTCGACATATATCAGTATCAGTATTTAATCAGTCGTCAGTTTATCAGTTAGGATTTGGATTATTAAATTGTAATCGAAAAATTTACCTCAATTGTCAAAATCGAAAAACCTTTTTATGGATTAAAAAGATTTAAAATGATAATTTCCTGTTGAACTAGGTGTATATATAATCAAATCAAAGTAGCTATCTACTCAACCCGTAAGTGGCGCTACAAATTGGCACCCACAGGTACCTACATTGTCTGATCCACCTGTTTACATTTTATCAGACTCGTTTGGAGCAGGCCTCAGAGATATACTGTAGCTCCGCGTTGTAACAATCAGTCATTCCGTTTTATCCCGAAATTCTTCTTCCTACATTCTTACAGCCGTTTTGGTTACACAGCTGATATATAGTAATGAATCTCTTAAGAGGGTTTATCCTAAAAGTTGGCACGTCGCAAATATTTACCTGTTTTGATTCTTAAAGCAATACTCGTATTACTGAATAGAAACAAGAAATGTGGCTAACTAGCGAACTAGAATATTAATAATGAATTGCAATTATAACATTGAATTTGATGTTGCACCCATTTTAGGTGTAAAAAACGCATTTGGAAAGTTTCCAAATTGTTTTTTTTTTACATCTAAAACTAAACATTCGGTGTTACGATATTAATGATTGCATTTCATAATCAATATTCTAGTTCGCTAGTTAGCCACATTTCTTATTTCCACACAGAAATATTGCCAAATGTTAATCAAAACAGTGAAATATTTGACACCTTCGGAATAAACGCTCTTAAGGCCCATTCAATTTCATGTTCCCGACCGAAAGGCAAAACGTCTGGTTCGTCCGTATCAAAGAAAAACAGGCATTAGTTAGTACAAGAGGCTTGTGGCAAAGTTATAACAGCCGCGCGGGTCGATCGACCAGGATAAGCTACGCTTGCCGCGGTTGGTTCGTGGATGGGTGAAGCCGTTGCTCCCGGCTGTCATTTGTAGATCTTTGACAGTTGTTGCGGGTCGTCAGAAGCCCGAAAGTGTGACAACCAGAGCTCAGATAGGTGGTCGCTCCATGTAAAATACTAATATTCATTTAAGGAGGCAGAAAATCAATGTTTCACTGCCGCGCCACGCTGTCGATCTGTTTGTTTTACTCATATCGTTAGAGAAACAACAACGATCACGAAACATCCTCATTTCATCAGCTACTTATTCGAAATGATAAGTACAACAACTAGAAATGTATTCCGATATCATTCAGCATGTAAACAACCCCAAACATGTATAGGTAGCTTTGAATCAAGTTAGATAAGTAGCTGTGTCTGCGCGTGCGCAGGTCTGTATCCACATTTAGATAAGGACATTCTACAAACATTCCATTTCCCCTAAAGTCCGCTTGTAGCTCCCATCTGGCATCGGCTTGCTGGTTCTGCCCATGGCCGGCCCTGCAGTAAATGAAAGAATGCCAGTCAGGCAACTTTTTAAATTATTTTGGCGAATAGGCGTGCATATAAAAATCTGGTTCATTTTGAGAGTTCTGATTCAGAACCCTAAAAATGTATCAGAAGGCGGAAAGTCAGAATTTCATCTCAGCGACAAATGAAGGTAAATTTACAAGTTGAGACTGAGATCTGAATGCAAACATTGGGATTTCAAATGACAAATGCCGTACCACGGCAGCTGACATGTCATAGTCAACTGACACTTGCTGTACTACGACAGGTCGATTATGGTCCAACTTTATTGCGATTATCTATGAAACTAAGCGCCCTATCTCTATCGTTCTTGTGGTATTGTGACCACGAAAGACAGAGCTAGCAATAAAACATGCCATGCTATCAACATTTTAAGCATTAAAAACCATAGATATAAGAAAGAAGGAGATATGCCCCGGTAGTTGAAAATGTATTGAAATCCAATGTCAATAATAAGTCGACCGTCTGAAAAAAGTCTTCAATAATTTCGTTGTCCGTTACATTTATTCACCATAATATTAATTTGCCCATACTAGCACAACAATGCTAGTTCAGTTGATATGATTATACGATACAGATTTTTTAATTAACAAGGAAACCTAAAAATAAACCTAATCTACCATGCATGCTTGCTTTGCAAAAGAGGAAATCTAGCACTCGGCGGCCGCTGCCGCGGCACGCTCGCTCCGCTCGCTCGCCTTCGCGCGTTGTTTGGTCACAGTTCTAACCTAACCTAACCTAACCGTTTCGAATTTGACAAACTGTTTGATAACTAAAGATTGTTTGCTGTAATAAATCATTTGATTATAGACAATAAACGTTTCTAAATTATATTACGACAATAGCGCTACAAGGCTATTTTGGCGCGTGGCCAAAATCAGAAGTAACACTGGAATCAACAGTTTCACAAAACAATTCCACAAATGTTTACCAACAGCAGCCGACTCGAAGAGTGTAAGAAGACACAATAATATCTTAAAAAAATCCAACGAAACGCGAAAGTTTGTGAGGATGGATGTGGATGGATGTTTGTTACTCTTTCACGCAAAAATAAGGGAATACATAACCTGGATTAACACTTAATATACTTTTTATCTGAATATTTCCACGGGATCTGGACTTATGCAGGTGAAACCGGCGCTGCTAATAAGAAATAAAACAACAAAATGAAATCATAATTTCAATTTATTCGAGATTACATAATTTAATAACGAAATCTTACCGACTTGACGCCTTTCAAATCTAAATTATTTTATATTTACAAAAATCCTTTCGCAGTTACTTAACGCTTTAGCAGGATATCCTTAGCCATCTACTGTTTGAAGTCGTAGTTTTTGCAGAAAAAAAAGATATTCTGCGTTTGCGATTTAGTTTCCAAACATGTCAACAACCATGTGTTTTTGAAAAATCAACTTTGACCTACACCGACACAAAGTACAGTTTGCGCTACAATTTCAAACATTTTTATGACTTTTTTTAACCTACAAAATGTTGGTTATCAATTTTCTTCTTTGATCCTATTCTAATGTACTATTATTCGGTATTCCGATCGAAATAAGTTAAATATAATATATTACTTACTTACCGAACACGACATGGGACACCGACAAATCGTTCTGCGATCTACCTGGCACCAAAATAGGTGGGTACACATAATTGGTACTTTATTAACACTAAAATTTGTCAACTCGCATCCACTTTTGATACTAAAGTCACTTCACTAAATAGTGTCATTGTCACTTTTAATTTCACTATCAAAGTCCCAATTTCTGTCATTATTTAGTGTTACTTTACCATAGATGGCGTTGTGTGCTACCTTCATGCTTATGACAGAAAGATAATGGCGTTATAGTGAATGTTATTATGGATGCAGAGGTCTTATGGCAGTAATTTCATAATAAATGCTCATTCTCAACCCTATTTGGGGAAGTATTCCCCCTGTTTGGGGTTGTTTTGACCCATTTGGGGTAAAAGAGGGGATCTGGCACTCGGCGGCCGCTACGTTCGCTACGCTCGCTCGCCTTCGCGTGTTAATGGTCACTGTTCTAACCTAACCTAACCCACCAACAATAGAGGGGATCTGGCACTCGGCGGCCGCTGCCGCGGCACGCTCGCTACGCTCGCTCGCCTTCGCGCGTTAATGGTCACTGTTCTAACCTAACCTAACCCACCAACAATAGAGGGGATCTGGCACTCGGCGGCCGCTACCGCGGCACGCTCGCCTTCGCGCGTTAATGGTCACTGTTCTAACCTAACCTAACCCACCAACAATAGAGGGGATCTGGCACTCGGCGGCCACTACCGCGCAATTGCATTGTATGGTCTTCCTTTTATTTGTAACACTATGTTAGTTAGCAAAAAATTATTCTTATGATGAAGCCTATCAATCGGTATGATAAAGCTACAGGGTGATTATTTTTCTCATGTAACCGGTTCGATTCCCGGTTCAAACATGTAATTATTTAAATATATAATAATAATAATAATAATAATAATAATAAAGTTTATTATTCAAAAAGTAACAATACAATGTGACATATTCGGTGAGCCACAAACTAAGCGTCGCTTGTATCTTGTGGCTCATCATAATATATATACACAGTTCAATAAAATATAGGTCGTAGGTAGTAGGTGCAAGGAATGCAAAAAGAAAACGTATTCAACGACTTATACGACGATGAAAATAAAGAAAAGAGGCAAATCTGACTGTCAAATAACAGAGAAAATAATTCCTAATGATTGCAGTCGATCATGCAGCAAGAGTCGCAGTCGATCATGCAGCAAGAGTCGCAGTCGATCATGCAGCAAGAGTCGCAGCAAGTTCCAGACACGTCTGCCTCCGACAGTAGTTACTTGACACATTTTGATAGGATGATTTTTTCAAATGCGCCGAATTTATCTATCACCTTTTAATTGGCAGGCCCAAGATGGATAACAACGATGTCTATTTTATTATTTAAAAGAAAAAAAGTTCTATGGAGGTTTCTTTATGTTTCTATGTGCAGGTTTCGTAGACGGTCTAATTCTTTAAGGGAATTTTGATCATGCGGTAAATTTAACAACTTTTTAGGGTCAAGTGAGCTGATAGCTAGGCCTGAGAGAGATCTTACTCTGCTTAGCGCTACATACGCCTGACCTTTAGCGAAAAGGTGACTGCTTAAATCAACAACGGCTCGGTCTAAAGTTGTTCCCTGCAGTTTATGTACTGTTACAGCCCAGCATGGGATTAAAGGAAGCATACGCCGCTCTACTTTGCCCTTACCACGCGAAGCATCAAACTCGGTCGTAGATGGCTCGATGCGCACACCAACACCGGGACGATTACCTGTTACATTTGAGTCGTCAAACTCAAGGTATACAGCCAGGGGAAGTTCTCCAATTTCCAACGGTTCTCTGCGCAGAGCTGTCCATTCGATTTTACGAAGCACTCCCATAGCGCCATTGACGAGTCCATGATTAATATTCAAATTACGCCTCAACATCAATCGTGATCCTTTACCGATTTCCAGCACATTTGGTATACCACCTGTTTTATTTGGATCATTAGGTATGTGCTCATTTCGTGGAGGTTGACCGTATGTTTTAGCTTCCAATGAAATGTCTACGGCATTCATGGTATAGACTTTTGTATGTTTTTTTAACTCTGCTGTGATAGTGGTATTATAAGCTTCTACTTGTTTAATTGTGGAATATATTCTCACTGCTTCTCCGTCGTCGAAAGGTCCTGTAAGCGGTATTCTACGGCCATCTAAGACTGATAGTTGTTCCATCGTTAATTCTCCCACGCGCAAGCTGTTTAAAATATCCACAAATTCACTGTCACCAGTTTGCCTCATATTTTGAGGTAACTCACAAAAACTAAAAAGATGCCATAGATTAATTTCTCCGGACAAATTTTGAGGCTGACGGAAGCAATAAGACCCCCCAGCTATTTGAGATACCACCACCGGTGGCAGTTGCATCAAATCTCCGAAAAGAAAAATATTAATTCCACCAAACAATGCTTCATTTTCTTTAAATTGTTGTAAACGTAGATTAACGTCACGTAGAGTTAAATATGGCACCATTGATATTTCATCAATTATAAGCCAGTTGACACTGCGCCACTTTTGCCGTTCCCTTTGGAGTCGCTCTCCAGTCATTGGTCGTAAAGTTTCTGTTCTACCCTTTTCAATAGGAAGTGCAAAAGTAGAGTGCAGTGTGTTGCCTCCAATAAGTGTAGCCGCCACTCCTGTAGGGGCGGTTACTACAACACTTTTACCTCGATTATTTAGTGTCAATCTTCTTATTTGTTCGACGAGTAACTTCAATACAAAAGTTTTTCCACTTCCCGCACCACCAGTTACGAATACTCGCAAGACATCGCCCGTACTATCAAGAAATAATCTATTAGCGACTTTATCAAACAGTTCTCGCTGCTGGATGTTTAGCGACGTCACAGCAGTTTGATAGAGCTGATCCAACATGCCCTCATCCGAGGGCACTTCCTCGAAGTCGTCAGACATGACGACATGTCTGTCTTCAATAAGCACTCGTTCTACGGGATCCGCTATTAAGTTCTCATCTACATCCTGGCGAATAGACTCTGCCGTTAGATTTTCAGCCACTACTCGACTTATGGCATGTTGAATTTCTGTTTCCCACACAGCAAAATGTTCCACATCAGTACCTTCCTGAAGAGGTCGTAATTGATTGCGTTTTGCATAAAATGCGTCTTTTACATTATCAAAACCATCCAGTAACTCACTTTCAGCTCTAAATGGAAAATGGATAACCAGTAGGGAATACTTATATGCTTCCGGATTTGATGCCTGAGTATAGTAACGGGTGCGCAAAATGGCTGGACGTTTCCTTTTCTTCATTCGACCGGCGTTATTCAGTAACGTGATGTACTGCTGTGAATGATCCAAATGATATTCTTGGTCATTATTCTCATACGCATCGACGTCTTGTTCATCACCGTCCAAGTCATTGCGCTGCGAAACCACCACATCATATGAAACGGCAAATTCTCCTAGGCTGAGATGTTCCAGGTCACGGGGTCTGCAAACATACCTATCAAAAATGTTTTTGTAAGGTTCCGAAGATTCACTGTCAATCCTCAGCATTCGATATCGCTCCTCTGGAATACAAGAATTCACGAAAATACATTTTCTGGAACTATCCCTTAGCTTAAGATGACACAATCGGAAGGCGCATTCACATGCTGACACCTGACGGTGGCTTAATATTGCATTTTGTATCGCAAAGATCTGCCTTCCAACATCACCACCGCGCTCTCGTGCTCTCTGTGTAGCCTCTCTTATTGATCTTGAAATTCCAGCCGGCTCTGACTTTGAAACGTACTTCGATATGTAATAAGCTATCCCTAGAGCCGAGCCACATGGTTGAATGTCAATATTAGCGGACCACATTTTGAGCAATTCTGGATTGTATGAATTAATCATAGTCTCCGAGTAATTTCTTTTCAAAATATAAAACTTTCCCATATTCCGGGCCGTTTGTTCTTCGTCCAAAATTCTGGTTGCACTTGATACTGGTCTCGGGAAAGCAAATCTACATAGCAACGTGTCTTTTTTGTAGCATGTGTGCGTGTGCTTGTGGCTTTGTAACCGAATCACCAAATCGTGCATTTCATGATTTTCCTCTAGATCTGGTATTTCGCAAGTGACAATTTGGTCTAGAAGTTGCACACCTTCCGGACTATCAAAAGTTGGCATTTGCTCGCACCATGCTACTATATGCGCGTGAGGGCTTCCGCGCGAATGAAACTCTATGCGCCACCAAAAGTCTACGACGCATCTTCCGAGTATCGGATTTTCTTTCTGCTTCAGGCGTCTTAATAAAGCATTCATACGAATCATGAACTGCCTTGATAGTGTAACTGGATATTGTTCGACCAGTCGTAGCTTTTCGGAAAAAGTTAGCTCCTCTACTGAAGTACTATTTACATCTTGACCATCGGCCACTAGAAGTGCTTTCAAAATATCGGGCCAGTTGAGATCGTTACATGAGAACGTCAAGTACCAGTGCGGTGGCCCTAAGTTCTTCAACATGGCCAGAAGATCAGTATAAGCTTTATGCCAATACGATGAAGTGCCACGAATATTCCGCATCATCAAATGAACATTTTGTACTACATCATTCGGTTGCGCACCATTCTGACGTTGTAGTTTTGCACAAACTGATACATTTTGTTGAGCTTTATAGAGCTCCACAATAGAAAGCGCATAAAATAGATATTCATTATTTTGAAACCTCCTCTCGTTACTCATAACCCTCGTCTGATAGTAATCGAGTGGCGTAATGGAAACTGATCTATCTTCTTTAAAGCCATTTCTTCCTTCCGGGAATAACTGTACCCATGCGAGTTCTTCAGCTCTTTGCTCTCTAAAGACACTGATAGGCGGCGCAGTCTTTCGTTTTAAATTATAAATCGGGACCGTTTCCTTTTCTACTTCATTATTGCACAAGACTTCACTCATAGCTGGTACAGCAGAATCGATGGGTATCAGAGAAGTAGTGACCACCTGGCCATCATGAATATGTTCGCCAAATTCCGTTTCTCCAATCGCTGTATTAACAACCTCTTCATCGTTAGGCGATGACGACGTGAGATCGCCTCTAACTACCGTTACATTAACAGCAGTAATAGAATATTGTAAATCTTGCTGCTGACCACGCACTCCTAACACTACTGCGAGATGATTGCACATACTCTCGTCACTTCTAAACTTCATGACCATTGCTGTTCCATTTCTACCAGCAATATGACCCTTAGGGCCCCGAGCATGAGAGTCGAATAAATAATATTCATTATTGAAATACATTACTGCAACGGAAATCTTGGTTTCGCAAGTGACGATGCCTTTATCGTGGGTCAAGAAAAAAAAATCTAGCCCCGCTCTTAATCCATTAAAATACCCTTCTAATATATCAGACGGTGCACTCGCATTTGCAATACCCACGACAATATCGGGCTGTATACACAAGTTCAGCTCGGCGTCAGCGATAGACACCGACGACAACAGTTCCTCGGTGTTCAAGTACTGCGGTTCGTGGTTCAAGCTCGACAAGCACTGAATGAAGTATGTATTTCCTGCTAACAGAACACGATCAATGTCAGCTGTATTCCATTGTGGGAGTGGTTGTAATTGAGAGTAGGCGATAGCAGTAGCAGCCATGGCTGTGCACTGACGCCCACTCATAAGGCCGAATCTTTCATTCCCTTGATGGAAATTTCCACGCAAAATATCCTTCTCATCGTTGTTTATTTGTTTAAAATTGGTTTGTGGCGTTTTGATGACATTAATTTCGCCCTGAGGTTGTAATACTGTTACTGATTGTAAAAGACTTTCATGTAACTCGTCATTACTAATGTTAAAATTAATCTGCATACTGCTGTACAAATGATTGTTTTGCACTAACCATAAAAGTGCTCTTTTTATTTTTTCTACATCTACACTATACCTTTCATTTCCAGTTACATTATCAAGACTGTCTGTCACGATAGCAAGTCCCGTGTTAGCTCCAGACAAAGGAAGCCGTTTCCCCACCTCTTCGATTTGCTGAGCAAATAGTATGGCTTGTCCTTTAAACCCTTGCTGGCCGTATCGCCCACCCAAGCGCAGAACTTTAACAAATGGTTTTACTCGCGAAATTAGTCTCAATTCAATTTCGGATAGACAAGAAAGTTCCTTGGGAATCGGCGATACAGTCATATTATTCCAAAATGCATTCGAAGGGTATTGATTCTTCGTTATCTTCTTTGTACATCTATCGCAACAAATTATACGTTCTGGTGAGTTGACGGGTAGCACCGTTATGTTAGCGGTAACGGTAAAATTATGACACTGTTTGGGATATAGTAATTTTTTGCATACAAAGCAAGGAACCTCAGCCAGTTGTAAAATCGCATCCTCAAATCCACTAAACAACAGCTGCCTTCGAGCACGACATCTTTCCCTCATGGCCGAAAGTCTTTCTTCGCGGGAAACAGGAGACATTTGTGTGTATGTTTCGGACGCTCGTTCCCTCTTTTTGTCCAATCTGTCAGCCCGGGATGCGGGTGACTCGGTCTCCCTGATGAAGGTAGCGTACTCTCTCATTCGCTCTAATCTAGCTGCTCGGGATGAGGGTGACTCAGCCTCCCTGCTGTTGGTGGCATACTCTCTCATTTGCTTCGATCTAGCCGCTCGCGATGACGGCGATTCGTTATCACGATTAAAAGAACTGTGATTCCTTTTGCGATTCAACCTCTCTTCTCTATCGATACCAGACTCGTCTGTAAGCGTACCAGCTATTTTATAAGCATTATTTTTTTGCGATAATTGTTTTTTTGAATATGGCAAAAGTTGGCTATAATATCTTGCCATTCTGCCTTTCATGTCATTAAGGCGTTTTTTATGTGACCGGGGTGATTCTGTATTGTACTTGTTTTTAGCAATGGTAGCTTTTTTTGTTTTACGGGACAATGGCATTTTGAGGCAATATTAATAGTTTAGAAAAATCGACCCCCGCTACCCGCACCGGTTACCGCCTACCTCACTCGCAGCCACGCAGCCTTTGTGAAGAAATTCAAGATGTTGCATTTGCATTAACTGTAACTAAAAAAAAATGCGATACAGAAAGAGAAAACCAGCCAAGTGCGTGTCCGACCACGCACAATGAAGGGTTTCGTATATTTGCCTTTGGGATGAATTTATACCCAGAACAAACTTATGTAGGCGAAAAAAAAAAAAAAACTTAATAGTACACCGATATACGGTGTTATTCCACTAATCCCCATTGACAATCCCCATCAATGGGGATTTTAACCTTTTGTCCACAAATCCCCATTGATGGGGATTGGGGGGCAAAAGGTTCACAAATCCCCATCGGTTTAAAAATAAAATACGAACAACATATTATATAGGGTGGCAAGGGCAACTAATCGAAAACCGATACCATTGATTTAGTACCTACATGATTCTGAACGCCCCTGCGTTGAAATTTCTCGTCGATTTTTTATTTTATTTTCTGTTGTTCCATTGAGAAGTGCAATATTTCTGTCATGTCATATTACAGTCTAAACTTTACTACAATTATAGTCTTTGAAAGATCAACTTTTAAATAACTTTATGGTAACTTTGTATTAATTATTTAAGAACTTTTGTTTACTGGTAGTAACATTTTTGTGAGCTCTAGTTTCGAAATCCCCATTGATCGGGATTTGTGGACAAAAAGTTCACAAATCCCCATTGATGGGGATTGTCAATGGGGATTAGTGGAATAACCCGATATACGTCACGCTCAATTCTACTATCTACATGTCTTGTGAGACCAAACATCTCATGTGCTGTGTCTTGCCCTACCCTCTAAGTTTGGTTTTGATTTATTTGCGAGTATCAAAATATGTCGCTTCAATGGCCGTATCTTCTTATTACGTCGATTTAGAAGCTTGAAGGTTTGTTAGAGCTCTAAGGGACCGTGGACCTGAGAAAAAAGGGTATTGATAGTGAGACAGATAGACAGACGGACAGACAACGAAGTGTTCCTATAATAGGGTTCAGTTTTTTTCCTTTTGAGATACGAAACCCTATAAACAATAACACCACATTAGGATTTAAGGTAACATATGGACAACTAAGGCCCCCAATTAACGAAGAGAAATCAATAAAAAAAACATAACCCTGTCTATGGTTTCGCGCAGCTGAGCAAAAATATATATAACGATACTTACGCTGACTAAGTAAAGCATAAGAGATATTATCAAATTGATGTATGGCCGCGGTCCTATAAGTCCAGTACCAGTCTTACAAAGCTGTCGCATCTTCACTCGTCACACTTCCCACTAGCAAAATCAGTACTTAAAACGATCTCAAGACTACTTTTATATTCACTTATAAGAAACTTGTAGCATGCTACAAAGCTGGATTTGGCCGCAGTTATAGGAGCTTTTATTGCTAAGTCAACTTTTAAAATGTTAATAAGCCCTATAATATACTTGACGAAGCGCAGCGCTCTTTAAAACTAAAAACTAAACTAAACTAGGACTAACACTAACTACTAATAGGAGACTTATTCCTAAAATGTCCTAAAACAAAATCTTGTAGCTAACTATAAGACTGAGTTACAAAAGCAAATGCTCTTGAGAATATCTACGCTTGTGAAATGCTATTACTAGTAAAAGTGACATATTAATGTTTTAGAGGTCAGTCTTGTAGCGAACTATAAGACCGAGATATAAAAAGTAATGTACTTGAGTATGTTAAGGCTTGGCAAATGCTATTATAAGTTAAATAGTCTACCGCAATGCCTGTATAAGAACGTTATTAGTAGTGACAGACTTATAATCTTTCTTTATAGGATTACTTTGCTAGTTGGGTTGTGACCTTCTTAGCTACTCACACACACATTATACACACCCGCATCCCGTGTATTGCTTTCATCATGAACCGAACAGAATGAGCGCGGCGTAGCAGCTATAGCCTAGTGCTCGAACCCAAGGCCTCTGACTTTTCGCATTCATGTGCGTATTGTATAATTATCACTTGCTTCAAAAACGGTGAAGGAAAACATCGTGAGGAAACCTTGACGGCATGTGAAGCCAAGTCAGAGGCCCATGGGCGGCTTTAAAACTCTGACACCTGGTTAGTCACTAACCACACGAAAAGAAGAAGAAGCGCGGTTTAAAATACTTTCCCTTAGTTCAAATTTCAAATTCAAATTCATTTATTTCGTGAACACATACAGAAGATGTTATAATATAAAAGATCCGAGCTGTGTTCCGCCAAAAGGCATACAAAACATCAAAGGTTTTTATAAAATACATTTTAGAAAATCAAAAGCATACAAACATATTTAGTGATTGAACCTAAGGTACAATCACTGAAAATGACAAATTAAATAAAGTAAAAAGAACCAAAAATACAAAATAAAAAAATAATGTCACTAATTCATTAATACAACATAATCAAAATTAACAAATTATTTAGAATGTCACTACAAATTCAGGTATTATAATTAAAATTTGTCATTTAAAAATTCGTCTACAGAATAAACACCGACTCGTAGTTATTTAATCATTTGAACAGATTTCTTTTAAATTCGTTTATGTTAATACTTGTGATAACTTGTCCTGGTAACTTATTTATACAGTTTTTGAGCCATTGCATAAAAGCTGTTGCCTGTAATTTTTTTGAACGCCATTTACTTTCTACAAATCTATATAAATTCATGTTGTGTTTTATAAAAATACAGGCTTCATAAATATAGAGTGACGGTAAAGTTAATATTTTCAGCTCTTGAAAATGTGGCTTGCATGACTCTTTTTGTTTTATTTTACAAATCGCTCGGATACATTTTTTCTGTGCTATAAGTACTTCTTGAATCTTAGGGGGCATTTCCCCAGAATATGAGGCCATACCGCAGAGCCGAGGCGACATAGCCATGATTAGCTGCGAATAAGGCGGTCTTATTCGCAATTTTACTCAGCATATAAAGAGCATATGAAAATCTTCTAAGCTTTCCACAAACACTTCGTAGGCCTATCGCGGCCCGCTGGCCCCTTATAGTTTCGCCATGTCCGTCTGTCTGTCTGTCCGCTCGCGGCTTAGCTCAGAGACGGTTAGTACTAGAAAGCTGTAATTTGGCATGGGTATACATATTAATCACGCCGTGTGCCAAGTGGTACTCGCAAAATCAAGAAAAAAAAAAAAAAAAAAATTATCTCCCCTACACGTAAAGTGAGTGGGGTGTCGTTGGAAAGGTCGTTGTTCATTGCGAAATATTAAGCTTTAAAGTGCTAAGTTTTATTAGAGTCAAGTGTCGTCCCCCCCCCCTGCCAAATAAATGGACAATACTTGGATTTGTGAAGATAATCACAGCATTAGTACCTATATAATTATAACGAAGTTAAAAGGAAAACTATCGCAGCTTTACTGGTTAACGAGTAATAATCCACCAACTTAAATTTGCTGTTTGAAAAACATGGTCTCCCCTACATTCCGTATGGGAGAACATGTTTTTCAACTACAATGTTAAGTTTGTTCTTGGGATAACTTCATTCCAACTACGGAACCCATCATTGTACGTGGTCCGACATGCACTTGGCCGGTTTTTAATTATAGTGCAATGAGAAAAAGACACCGAGTTTCTAGGAATGAGTAAGTGAATCTTTAATTCAATATTTTTATCTAGTCTACATAAAAATCATAAAAATTGTGGGTAGATTTGAAACAAAATTATTAATTCAATCCTGGTTTTTCGTTATTCAGAGGCTATTATTAATGTTTGATATCCTATCATCACATTGCACGTTCTTATTTGCTTTTATGTGTTTGAAATAAATTTAAAATCTTCTTGTTAAAAAACTACAAAAAATATTGATTGCATGCATTTTTTGCGAAAGGTGAAGTTCTATTTATTTTAGGATTATGTACACTAACTAATGGATAGTTAAAAAAAAATAAAAAAATTACGAACTATTTTATTCCATAACACCGCTTTGGAACGTTTTCAAAATAAATTTTTATTTAGTATTTTTGTCTCTTACCTACAAAAAACAATATTCTTGTAATTCACCCTCGAGTTACTCGTGAAACATGCATTTGACTATAATTTACTATCAACTACACTGACATACTGCACTGTCACAAAGTATAAGTACTTATCGAATTCACGTAATTTGGCTCTTTTTAAATCAAATTCTACGACGCGCACGAAGTGAAATCATCTGTTACAAAACAAAATGGCTCGGCCGAAAGAAACTAGCGCCCTCTCGTTGTAACTATTTTGACGCATAGAGGTGTTATACTAAATTTGGAATTTACTTCTCTCATTATAAATTATCAAAGTAACAAGAAATAATAAAACAATGGAATGGAATTAAGAGACTTTGTTTTATAGTATTCTAGCTGCCCCGCTCCGTCTTCGCTCGGGTAGCACTATGTACTTATCTACTGCTCACCTACCTTCCTACCCTACATACTTACCCTACCTACCCTACCCTACCCTACCCACTTACCCTACCTACCTACCTACCTACCTACCTACCTACCTACCTACCTACCTACCTACCTACCTACCCTACCCTACCTGTCTACCTACCTACCTACCTACTTACCCTACCTGTCTACCTACCCTACCTGTCTACTTACCTACCTACCTACCTACCTACTTACCTTACCTACCTACCCTACCTACCTACCTACCTACTTACTTACCCTACCTATCCTAACTACCTACCTACATACCTACGAACCTGTTACTCTGCTAAATTCACATTCATCAAAGCGCGGATTGTCCAACGCGCGAAGTTAAAATAGCAGTTAAGTTTACAGAAATTTTGAAATTTTCTGAGCAATTTCCATTTTTTTTTCCGTTAGAACCTTCTCCTTACAATAACAAACACAGCAAAAAAAGAATAAGCGAAATTAGTCCAGCCGTTCTCGAGTTTTGCGCTTAGCAACACATTTAGCGATTAATTTTTATTACATAGATTCCTTATAACTTATAACTTACAATTTACTAGAGTTAAATTAAGTTTTAGAAGCAATAGAATCAATTTCTGATTAAATACTGACAGTTCTAATTAAATAAATGTGTAGTCCTGTAATCCTTTCCCTATTAAACATTTTCATCAGAACTTTCATACACAGTAAATAACCGGTAATCATTCTACCTGAATCATTATACATTTACAGTGCTTGTCTGCCGGAAAAAAACACTAAAAAGTGAAAAATAACTTTAGTAAATACCGGAAGTCGGTGTCTTTGGTTTAGAATTTTCGTTTTTTGCCACCGACTTCCAAAATTCAAGTTATTTTTCACTTTGTAGTGTTGTTTTTCGGAAGTCGGTATTTTTTTTTGTAAAAAGTTTTATTTTTCAGTTTTTCGTTGTGGTACCTAACCCACTCAAATTCGAATACCAGTACCTGCTATGTAAATAACAGTCACAGGAAGCTATCATCATATCATCCACATAAATGCTAAGTGAGAAAAATACGTATTATTGAAGCTTACTCAAAAAGTATCCCAGCAAAGTTAATAAAATTTATATGGGACCAATCCGGGAGCATACTATTCAAACAAAAAAAGAATTTTCAAAATCGGTCCACAATTGACGGAGAAATCGACAGACACACATAAAAAAAATAAAAAAAAAACATACCTACGCGTCGAACATATAACCTCCTCGTTTTTGGAAGTCGGTTAAAAAGAGCAACAGAAAAGTCCGCGATGGCTCATGTCTATCTTTTAAGGATGAGCCACAGTAACCGTTTTTAACCGACTTTCCAATAATGAGGCGGTTATCAATTCGGTTATGTTTTTTTTTTGTTATGTTTGTTACCTAATAACTCCGTCATTTATGAACCGATTTGGAAAATTCTTTTTTGATTTGCAAGGATTGGTCCCCATAAAAAAAAAAAATTGTTTTTTTTAATGTTTTTATATATATATATAATTACATAAAAAAAATTGAAAGTATGATTTGGTGAAGTGGAACTGATGAAGAAGACCATAGATGGTCACCGGAACTACTCAATGATAAGTATTTTACGGGTGGCGATAAGATATCTCGATTAAAATTGTTAAGCGACTATGAAGCACATTCTGATGAAAATGGTACCATTGAACTGATCTAAAGATGAAGCCGGAATGAAGACACCGGAACTCCGTCATAAAACAATATATCCTAGCCATGTTTGGGCTTATTGGAATTGCCATGAGGTGCACTCTGCCTGTAAATGATTAATGGTAGTAATTCCTGGCATGAAATTGCGCTACTTGAGTCGTCTGCTACGTGTGGCCTTGATTTTCAGAAGACAGATTTCGTAGCCTCGTTATTTCCGTCAATGATCCTGTCGTCATGTGGTCGCTTTAATAATTTGTTCGCATAAAACTATGCCTTCCAAACTTCTGACACGACTAAGCACGACGTATATTTGCCCATTTGTAATTATTTTTCACCAAGGTAGATCACAGATCTTTCGAGGACGGTACCCAATAAATTATGGACTGTGACCGGGCCCAGCTTAATATAATAATATTAGAGGCAGCATACGACGCTCCACATCTCCGTAACCCCTTGCCGCCTGGAACGTACTGCTTGATGGCGGTATGGGTGTATCACTTTGAAAACTATAAATTATCATATATTTTTATTGGATGAGACTATTGCATTGAAACAAAAACTAAATGTTAAACTGTAATTAAAATTCAAAAATGTTATAAAATAAATAAAATTCATTTATTACAGGTAACAACATAACCCATAATAGTAATCACACACAAATAAACAACCTCAACACAAATTAAATAATTCATTATATCTGCTAAATTGTATGTAGAAAAATGCATTCATTAGTACCATTTTGGGCCAATAGATGACAGCGAGATGCAAAAAAAAAAAAATTACGCCCTTTCTACACTTTCAAGCCAGTTTTGACAAATGTTTGATTAAATCTTTATTATTACCTAGACAAATTTATACCACGTTTTCTAAACCAAACGAATAAGATCTTTCATACAAAATGTATCCCCCTTTTCACCCACATAGGGGTTAATTTAAATCATTCTAGTTTGCCCCACCAAGTCGCCCCACTGGTCCAAAGTGGAATGCAAAAAAAAAAAAATCTTAAAATCTTATCTTATCCTAAAATTTTCAATGGAATCTGCCACACTAATTCGATTTGGTGGGGCGAATTCCACTAAAATAGTCTAAAATCTTGATGGATTACTTGCCCCACTAGGTGTAATAAAAAAAAAATCTTTTGATTTGTTTCCATTATTCGAATGGTACCTATACTAATTTGTATGGGGTAGGTACCACAACTAAAAAGTGATAAATAAAAACGTTTTTACAAACAAACAAACAACCGACTTCTAAAAAACTACAATAAAATAACTTTTTTACAAAAGAAAAATACACTTAACTAAAATTGTAAAATAACTTTAATTTCGGAAGTCGGTGGCAAAAACGAAAATACAGAACCTTAAAGTATTATACATTAAGATGGTTGCAAGTAAGATGGTCGAAGCCGTGATATAGTTATATCCTTAGGGATATAGTTATGAATCGCTTTCATATATAATATAGACTAGGAGTTCAGCCGGTACCTACATGTCTTGGCAAACGACACTAAATTAAAAAAAAAAAAAACAAATCTTCGCAAAAACAAGCTCACTCTTCAAGCAGTTTTACGGAGTTGGTGGCTGTTATTTTAGTTCAATCTCTGATTTGATGCCAATTGCCGCCAACTGCATCAGACTGCTTGAAAAGTGCGCTTGTTTTGTACTTTGTCGTTGCAGTTGGGTTTTATTTTATTTAGTATGTATATTTTTGGAATCGTGTCCTCAAGCCCTTTATTTTGATACCCCACATGGTGCTGGAACAATTTTTATTTTTTTTCAATACCTTACCTAATGACGCCTATGATCCGTCATTTTGTATTTTTTTAAACAAAACCCAGCCTATAACCATTGCACGGTTTACACGAGTCGATAGACACCTCATTGTATTAAATCCATCCAGGCGTTGGGACGTTTCGAGGGTATAAAGAATATCACATACATATCCAGATACACGTGAAAAACATAACCCTGTCTTTGCTGACGCGCAGTCGGGTAATAATTCCTACACGAACGGGTGCCGGTTGTGGCGACTGGTCGTCTTGCTGACCATGGTTTTGTTATTGTTACCTCAATATATAATAATAAATAAATATATATTTTTAGGCTAAACATTCAAAATTCGTAAAAGATTTTTTTCTCTGCAGTCTGTTCCTCGAGAACAAAATTTCCAAGTCAAGGAAAAAAATTGCGTTTTTTTTTAATTATAATTTTATAGTACTTAGTGTAAGCATTAAAATAATAATTTTAAATACAATATGATTAAAACGCTTGCTTAAAATACAAAGCAAATTTGCATATATTGTAGTGTAAAAGTGGATGCCAGTTGACAAATTTTAGTGTTAATAAAGTACCAATTATGTACCTATTTTGGTGCCAGGTAGATCGCAGAACGATTTGTCGGTGTCCCATGTCGTGTTGGGTAAGTTAGTAATATATATTTAACTTATGTCGATTGGAATACCGAATAATAGTACATTAGAATAGGATCGAAGAATAAAATTGGTAACCAACATTTTGTGGGTTGCCAAAATTGGAGGATATATCGGACATCTCATCTGCGGTCTACGACCCCATTTAGACTATACTTTTATAGTATGTCGCGTAAAACATGATGAAAAACAAAATGTGTTCATAAAATCTTCGCTATTCGTGATTGCATAACTTAATTAAATGTTTATAAATGATTATGGTCTTACTCAAATATGTTTCGAGATTAACCAAGTAATTTCGGACTCAAATAAAACCCGTTTAATGTGTTAAACGAGGCCGAAATTATACGGACTGTCCCGAAACTTGAATGTTATAAGAACCGTAGTTAATAATCATGAATGTTTCACGAAGGATATACAAGATGGAGACGACAATACGACAATAAAATTATTAAACTTAGTATATCAATTTCCTTAATAGTTCCTCAATAATATCAAATTTTGAAAGTCCCGTCAAAATCGGCCCAGACAAAAAAATTAAAATTGTTTTTTTTGTTATAAGTACCATATAAACTTTCATGTGCATTCACTAAAAAGCTGTTATTTTACATTACAAACAGACTCTTCAATTTTATTTATTTGTATGTATTGATTGTCGTCTCCAAATTGTATAATTGTATGCATGCTTTAAAATTATTATGTAAATGAGGGTATGAAAGATTATTGTTTAGATTTTCCAAAAAGTAACGCCATTTTTGTTTGTGGCAATACCCTCGCCCCCTATTACATGGGACTTAAACATAACTGGCGAAATGTGGGTGTACTGGAGGTAAACCTCTGCCTAACCCGTCGAGGCTTACGGTCGTGATGTTGAGACTTTTTGGTGATCTTCACAATATTCCTTTCTCTATGAAAATGACATAAATATAATGTAACTAGGAAATAATGTAATATTGTTGTTATTTTTTGTTAATTAACGAAAAGTTTAGCAACTGAGTCTACTTTTTGTTAAGAAAAAAGTCGTGTGCTAACTGAAATTACAAACAAAACGGATGTTCTATTACAGAATATTAAAATATATTTAAATTTAGTTCTTAGTCTTAAAAACTAATTTAAAAAAGGTTTTTTCTCATTTAAAATAGTTGTAGACAATTTATTATTAAATAATTAACCGAGTTCTTAAGTTTTCAAATGGCAATTACATTTGTTTAGGTTGTGTGTAAAATTGCGATTTTTTGTCGCAGTTGCGATTTGGTCGCCATATTCAAGTTTATTCAATTCAATGTCAGAAACATGTTCAACTATTCAAAAAAACGCAACTGCGACAAAAAGTCGCATGGTTTGTACGCGTCCTAAGGAACTTAATCTTTTAGTTGCTCAAGCCCTTAGTTTCAGAACATGACACAGAAATGATCTACTAATGATCAGAAATGAATTACATGTAGAACTCTTTCAATCATAAGAACATTAATGTCATTCGTATTTTCGATGGCGTGTATGTAATAAACTATCTTTTTAAGAGAATATTGATCGCTCATGTATCTTATTGTTTGTAAGTAGTTCTCATCTAACAAAGGTTCTTTAGATTTCTCAATCTGTTTGTTATTTTTCTCAAATGGACAACTGTCTATAAAATGTACTTTGAATATTTCTTCTAATTTTAATATACATTCTTTTAAATACATTCGTTCTAAGAATATGACTGGTGCATTCCGCAACTTATGCAGGTCATATGTTATTTCTAGATTTTCTTCTTGAATACCTGTGTGATACTCTTGTATCGTTAACTGTCGGTCCTTAGGTAAGTACACCCTCCAATCTTCACTAGTGCGGTAGATGAAATAATAGATGGCACATTCTATTTTTTTGTACAACTCTGCATCATGTTCGTAACGGCTATACAATTTCGGGCAAACCGTTTTTATATTTTTGTTTAAACGGCCTTTCAAATGCTCTCTAAGAATACTCAAATTCTCCAATATAAGCAAGATAACATTAAAGTCCAGCTTACGATAATAAACTTCGTATCCAATGTACTCAAGATATTGTGTAAACATGCTACTCTTGTCTGCGAGGTTTGCTCTTACTGTCACCTCACATTCTTCTACAGTATGTTGTATTCTTACCATTTCCAAATTTGAATATTTATCATAATCAGGCAGCACGTTTAGTAGCATGGTTGCTATGTCTTTGGGTGTGATGACACTCGGTTCTAGCTGAGCAAGCTTGGTATAGATTTCACATTGAAAATCGTTGAACTTGATGAGACAATGATAGTTTGCCTTCAGAAGACATTTTGATGATCAATGATCAATGCATACGCGTTTCATACGACGTTTTTCAACAAACTTGAGGAAAAAAACAGACTCGTTGTAAGAACTTATGCTGGAATAACGTAACTATAGAGATGATAAATTTAGATTTATAAAATTCAACTGACCTTTGTTGCCAGGTACTGTCAATCGGAGCTTCTTTTAAAAACTGTTGTACGTCGGTTGGTGGCAATACTTCAGATTTCGTATTTTATATAATAACAAAACAAAAACGATTACAAATATTTACGGAAAATGAATAGAAATGAATAGAGTGATTCATGCGGAAGGTTTTTCTGTATAATACATTAAGGTTTTGTGTAAATTGGCTGAAATATGACGATTATTGTCGAAGATGTCGGAAAAAATCATGCCAACTGGGAGCTTCACTGGCGTGCGCCGCGTAAGGCGTAAGAGATACATCAAATTTATGTTTTACAGAATTGTACATCTTAACAAGATCAACAGAAAAGTCCGCGATGGCACATGTCTATCTTTTAAGGATGAGCCACAGTAACCGTTTTTATCTTTTAGAATTTGATCAAAATGTATTTGTTAGTTCCGAAGCAATTTTGACTGGTGTACTATTAATCCTTATGCAATTAAATAGGTTATTAAAATCGGCCATTTAATGGACATTAAAACATGCCTAGACACCTTAACATTGAAATGAATACTTTAAGAGATATCACAGAATGAAAACTACGCGCATCGAAATAATTATGGTTGACGTTGCGGCGCAAGGACTGATGGCTCAGTGGTCGAGCCGAGCCGAGGCTCTCATGCACGGGGTCGTGGGTTCAAATCAAGTACCTACCTAAAAATGTTGCTAATCATTATTTTATTATTTTTGCATACCTACATATTTAATGTGTAAATTACAGAATGATTTGTCGACATATATCAGTATCAGTATTTAATCAGTCGTCAGTTTATCAGTTAGGATTTGGATTATTAAATTGTAATCGAAAAATTTACCTCAATTGTCAAAATCGAAAAACCTTTTTATGGATTAAAAAGATTTAAAATGATAATTTCCTGTTGAACTAGGTGTATATATAATCAAATCAAAGTAGCTATCTACTCAACCCGTAAGTGGCGCTACAAATTGGCACCCACAGGTACCTACATTGTCTGATCCACCTGTTTACATTTTATCAGACTCGTTTGGAGCAGGCCTCAGAGATATACTGTAGCTCCGCGTTGTAACAATCAGTCATTCCGTTTTATCCCGAAATTCTTCTTCCTACATTCTTACAGCCGTTTTGGTTACACAGCTGATATATAGTAATGAATCTCTTAAGAGGGTTTATCCTAAAAGTTGGCACGTCGCAAATATTTACCTGTTTTGATTCTTAAAGCAATACTCGTATTACTGAATAGAAACAAGAAATGTGGCTAACTAGCGAACTAGAATATTAATAATGAATTGCAATTATAACATTGAATTTGATGTTGCACCCATTTTAGGTGTAAAAAACGCATTTGGAAAGTTTCCAAATTGTTTTTTTTTTACATCTAAAACTAAACATTCGGTGTTACGATATTAATGATTGCATTTCATAATCAATATTCTAGTTCGCTAGTTAGCCACATTTCTTATTTCCACACAGAAATATTGCCAAATGTTAATCAAAACAGTGAAATATTTGACACCTTCGGAATAAACGCTCTTAAGGCCCATTCAATTTCATGTTCCCGACCGAAAGGCAAAACGTCTGGTTCGTCCGTATCAAAGAAAAACAGGCATCAGTTAGTACAAGAGGCTTGTGGCAAAGTTATAACAGCCGCGCGGGTCGATCGACCAGGTTAAGTTACGCTTGCCGCGGTTGGTTCGTGGATGGGTGAAGCCGTTGCTCCCGGCTGTCATTTGTAGATCTTTGACAGTTGTTGCGGGTCGTCAGAAGCCCGAAAGTGTGACAACCAGAGCTCAGATAGGTGGTCGCTCCATGTAAAATACTAATATTCATTTAAGGAGGCAGAAAATCAATGTTTCACTGCCGCGCCACGCTGTCGATCTGTTTGTTTTACTCATATCGTTAGAGAAACAACAACGATCACGAAACATCCTCATTTCATCAGCTACTTATTCGAAATGATAAGTACAACAACTAGAAATGTATTCCGATATCATTCAGCATGTAAACAACCCCAAACATGTATAGGTAGCTTTGAATCAAGTTAGATAAGTAGCTGTGTCTGCGCGTGCGCAGGTCTGTATCCACATTTAGATAAGGTCATTCTACAAACATTCCATTTCCCCTAAAGTCCGCTTGTAGCTCCCATCTGGCATCGGCTTGCTGGTTCTGCCCATGGCCGGCCCTGCAGTAAATGAAAGAATGCCAGTCAGGCAACTTTTTAAATTATTTTGGCGAATAGGCGTGCATATAAAATTCTGGTCCATTTTGAGAGTTCTGATTCAGAACCCTAAAAATGTATCAGAAGGCGGAAAGTCAGAATTTCATCTCAGCGACAAATGAAGGTAAATTTACAAGTTGAGACTGAGATCTGAATGCAAACATTGGGATTTCAAATGACAATTGCCGTACCACGGCAGCTGACATGTCATAGTCAACTGACACTTGCTGTACTACGACAGGTCGATTATGGTCCAACTTTATTGCGATTATCTATGAAACTAAGCGCCCTATCTCTATCGTTCTTGTGGTATTGTGACCACGAAAGACAGAGCTAGCAATAAAACATGCCATGCTATCAACATTTTAAGCATCAAAAACCATAGATATAAGAAAGAAGGAGATATGCCCCGGTAGTTGAAAATGTATTGAAATCCAATGTCAATAATAAGTCGACCGTCTTAAAAAAGTCTTCAATAATTTCGTTGTCCGTTACATTTATTCACCATAATATTAATTTGCCCATACTAGCACAACAATGCTAGTTCAGTTGATATGATTATACGATACAGATTTTTTAATTAACAAGGAAACCTAAAAATAAACCTAATCTACCATGCATGCTTGCTTTGCAAAAGAGGAAATCTAGCACTCGGCGGCCGCTGCCGCGGCACGCTCGCTCCGCTCGCTCGCCTTCGCGCGTTGTTTGGTCACAGTTCTAACCTAACCTAACCTAACCGTTTCGAATTTGACAAACTGTTTGATAACTAAAGATTGTTTGCTGTAATAAATCATTTGATTATAGACAATAAACGTTTCTAAATTATATTACGACAATAGCGCTACAAGGCTATTTTGGCGCGTGGCCAAAATCAGAAGTAACACTGGAATCAACAGTTTCACAAAACAATTCCACAAATGTTTACCAACAGTAGCCGACTCGAAGAGTGTAAGAAGACACAATAATATCTTAAAAAAATCCAACGAAACGCGAAAGTTTGTGAGGATGGATGTTTGTTACTCTTTCACGCAAAAATAAGGGAATACATAACCTGGATTAACACTTAATATACTTTTTATCTGAATATTTCCACGGGATCTGGACTTATGCAGGTGAAACCGGCGCTGCTAATAAGAAATAAAACAACAAAATGAAATCATAATTTCAATTTATTCGAGATTACATAATTTAATAACGAAATCTTACCGACTTGACGCCTTTCAAATCTAAATTATTTTATATTTACAAAAATCCTTTCGCAGTTACTTAACGCTTTAGCAGGATATCCTTAGCCATCTACTGTTTGAAGTCGTAGTTTTTGCAGAAAAAAAAGATATTCTGCGTTTGCGATTTAGTTTCCAAACATGTCAACAACCATGTGTTTTTGAAAAATCAACTTTGACCTACACCGACACAAAGTACAGTTTGCGCTACAATTTCAAACATTTTTATGACTTTTTTTAACCTACAAAATGTTGGTTACCAATTTTCTTCTTTGATCCTATTCTAATGTACTATTATTCGGTATTCCGATCGAAATAAGTTAAATATAATATATTACTTACTTACCGAACACGACATGGGACACCGACAAATCGTTCTGCGATCTACCTGGCACCAAAATAGGTGGGTACATAATTGGTACTTTATTAACACTAAAATTTGTCAACTCGCATCCACTTTTGATACTAAAGTCACTTCACTAAATAGTGTCATTGTCACTTTTAATTTCACTATCAAAGTCCCAATTTCTGTCATTATTTAGTGTTACTTTACCATAGATGGCGTTGTGTGCTACCTTCCTGCTTATGACAGAAAGATAATGGCGTTATAGTGAATGTTATTATGGATGCAGAGGTCTTATGGCAGTAATTTCATAATAAATGCTCATTTTCAACCCTATTTGGGGAAGTATTCCCCCTGTTTGGGGTTGTTTTGACCCATTTGGGGTAAAAGAGGGGATCTGGCACTCGGCGGCCGCTACGTTCGCTACGCTCGCTCGCCTTCGCGTGTTAATGGTCACTGTTCTAACCTAACCTAACCCACCAACAATAGAGGGGATCTGGCACTCGGCGGCCGCTGCCGCGGCACGCTCGCTACGCTCGCTCGCCTTCGCGCGTTAATGGTCACTGTTCTAACCTAACCTAACCCACCAACAATAGAGGGGATCTGGCACTCGGCGGCCGCTGCCGCGGCACGCTCGCTACGCTCGCTCGCCTTCGCGTGTTAATGGTCACTGTTCTAACCTAACCTAACCCACCAACAATAGAGGGGATCTGGCACTCGGCGGCCGCTGCCGCGGCACGCTCGCTACGCTCGCTCGCCTTCGCGCGTTAATGGTCACTGTTCTAACCAAACCTAACCCACCAACAATAGAGGGGATCTGGCACTCGGCGGCGGCTGGCGCGGCACGCTCGTTACGCTCGCTCGCCTTCGCGCGTTAATGGTCACTGTTCTAACCTAACCTAACCCACCAACAATAGAGGGGATCTGGCACTCGGCGGCCACTACCGCGCAATTGCATTGTATGGTCTTCCTTTTATTTGTAACACTATGTTAGTTAGCAAAAAATTATTCTTATGATGAAGCCTATCAATCGGTATGATAAAGCTACAGGGTGATTATTTTTCTCATGTAACGGGTTCGATTCCCGGTTCAAACATGTAATTATTTAAATATCTATACACAGTTCAATAAAATATAGGTCGTAGGTAGTAGGTGCAAGGAATGCAAAAAGAAAACGTATTCAACGACTTATACGACGATGAAAATAAAGAAAAAAGGCAAATCTGACTGTCAAATAACAGAGAAAATAATTCCTAATGATTGCAGTCGATCATGCAGCAAGAGTCGCAGTCGATCATGCAGCAAGAGTCGCAGTCGATCATGCAGCAAGAGTCGCTGTCGATCATGCAGCAAGAGTCGCAGTCGATCATGCAGTAAGAGTCGCAGTCGATCATGCAGCAAGAGTCGCAGTCGATCATGCAGCAAGAGTCGCTGTCGATCATGCAGCAAGAGTCGCAGTCGATCATGCAGTAAGAGTCGCAGTCGATCATGCAGCAAGAGTCGCTGTCGATCATGCAGCAAGAGTCGCAGCAAGTTCCAGACACGTATGTATGCCTCCGACAGTAGTTACTTGACACATTTTGATAGGATGATTTTTTCCAATGCGCCGAATTTATCTATCACCTTTTAATTGGCAGGCCCAAGATGGATAACAACGATGCCTATTTTATTATTTAAAAGAAAAAAAGTTCTATGGAGGTTTCTTTATGTTTCTATGTGCAGGTTTCGTAGACGGTCTAATTCTTTAAGGGAATTTTGATCATGCGGTAAATTTAACAACTTTTTAGGGTCAAGTGAGCTGATAGCTAGGCCTGAGAGAGATCTTACTCTGCTTAGCGCTACATACGCCTGACCTTTAGCGAAAAGGTGACTGCTTAAATCAACAACGGCTCGGTCTAAAGTTGTTCCCTGCAGTTTATGTACTGTTACAGCCCAGCATGGGATTAAAGGAAGCATACGCCGCTCTACTTTGCCCTTACCACGCGAAGCATCAAACTCGGTCGTAGATGGCTCGATGCGCACACCAACACCGGGACGATTACCTGTTACATTTGAGTCGTCAAACTCAAGGTATACAGCCAGGGGAAGTTCTCCAATTTCCAACGGTTCTCTGCGCAGAGCTGTCCATTCGATTTTACGAAGCACTCCCATAGCGCCATTGACGAGTCCATGATTAATATTCAAATTACGCCTCAACATCAATCGTGATCCTTTACCGATTTCCAGCACATTTGGTATACCACCTGTTTTATTGGGATCATTAGGTATGTGCTCATTTCGTGGAGGTTGACCGTATGTTTTAGCTTCCAATGAAATGTCTACGGCATTCATGGTATAGACTTTTGTATGTTTTTTTAACTCTGCTGTGATAGTGGTATTATAAGCTTCTACTTGTTTAATTGTGGAATATATTCTCACTGCTTCTCCGTCGTCGAAAGGTCCTGTAAGCGGTATTCTACGGCCATCTAAGACTGATAGTTGTTCCATCGTTAATTCTCCCACGCGCAGGCTGTTTAAAATATCCACAAATTCACTGTCACCAGTTTGCCTCATATTTTGAGGTAACTCACAAAAACTAAAAAGATGCCATAGATTAATTTCTCCGGACAAATTTTGAGGCTGACGGAAGCAATAAGACCCCCCAGCTATTTGAGATACCACCACCGGTGGCAGTTGCATCAAATCTCCGAAAAGAAAAATATTAATTCCACCAAACAATGCTTCATTTTCTTTAAATTGTTGTAAACGTAGATTAACGTCACGTAGAGTTAAATATGGCACCATTGATATTTCATCAATTATAAGCCAGTTGACACTGCGCCACTTTTGCCGTTCCCTTTGGAGTCGCTCTCCAGTCATTGGTCGTAAAGTTTCTGTTCTACCCTTTTCAATAGGAAGTGCAAAAGTAGAGTGCAGTGTGTTGCCTCCAATAAGTGTAGCCGCCACTCCTGTAGGGGCGGTTACTACAACACTTTTACCTCGATTATTTAGTGTCAATCTTCTTATTTGTTCGACGAGTAACTTCAATACAAAAGTTTTTCCACTTCCCGCACCACCAGTTACGAATACTCGCAAGACATCGCCCGTACTATCAAGAAATAATCTATTAGCGACTTTATCAAATAGTTCTCGCTGCTGGATGTTTAGCGACGTCACAGCAGTTTGATAGAGCTGATTCAACATGCCCTCATCCGAGGGCACTTCCTCGAAGTCGTCAGACATGACGACATGTCTGTCTTCAATAAGCACTCGTTCTACGGGATCCGCTATTAAGTTCTCATCTACATCCTGGCGAATAGACTCTGCCGTTAGATTTTCAGCCACTACTCGACTTATGGCATGTTGAATTTCTGTTTCCCACACAGCAAAATGTTCCACATCAGTACCTTCCTGAAGAGGTCGTAATTGATTGCGTTTTGCATAAAATGCGTCTTTTACATTATCAAAACCATCCAGTAACTCACTTTCAGCTCTAAATGGAAAATGGATAAGCAGTAGGGAATACTTATATGCTTCCGGATTTGATGCCTGAGTATAGTAACGGGTGCGCAAAATGGCTGGACGTTTCCTTTTCTTCATTCGACCGGCGTTATTCAGTAACGTGATGTACTGCTGTGAATGATCCATATTATATTCTTGGTCATTATTCTCATACGCATCGACGTCTTGTTCATCACCGTCCAAGTCATTGCGCTGCGAAACCACCACATCATATGAAACGGCAAATTCTCCTAGGCTGAGATGTTCCAGGTCACGGGGTCTGCAAACATACCTATCAAAAATGTTTTTGTAAGGTTCCGAAGATTCACTGTCAATCCTCAGCATTCGGTATCGCTCCTCTGGAATACAAGAATTCACGAAAATACATTTTCTGGAACTATCCCTTAGCTTAAGATGACACAATCGGAAGGCGCATTCACATGCTGACACCTGACGGTGGCTTAATATTGCATTTTGTATCGCAAAGATCTGCCTTCCAACATCACCACCGCGCTCTCGTGCTCTCTGTGTAGCCTCTCTTATTGATCTTGAAATTCCAGCCGGCTCTGACTTTGAAACGTACTTCGATATGTAATAAGCTATCCCTAGAGCCGAGCCACATGGTTGAATGTCAATATTAGCGGACCACATTTTGAGCAATTCTGGATTGTATGAATTAATCCGAGTAATTTCTTTTCAAAATATAAAACTTTCCCATATTCCGGGCCGTTTGTTCTTCGTCCAAAATTCTGGTTGCACTTGATACTGGTCTCGGGAAAGCAAATCTACATAGCAACGTGTCTTTTTTGTAGCATGTGTGCGTGTGCTTGTGGCTTTGTAACCGAATCACCAAATCGTGCATTTCATGATTTTCCTCTAGATCTGGTATTTTGCAAGTGACAATTTGGTCTAGAAGTTGCACACCTTCCGGACTATCAAAAGTTGGCATTTGCTCGCACCATGCTACTATATGCGCGTGAGGGCTTCCGCGCGAATGAAACTCTATGCGCCACCAAAAGTCTACGACGCATCTTCCGAGTATCGGATTTTCTTTCTGCTTCAGGCGTCTTAATAAAGAATTCATACGAATCATGAACTGCCTTGATAGTGTAACTGGATATTGTTCGACCAGTCGTAGCTTTTCGGAAAAAGTTAGCTCCTCTACTGAAGTACTATTTACATCTTGACCATCGGCCACTAGAAGTGCTTTCAAAATATCGGGCCAGTTGAGATCGTTACATGAGAACGTCAAGTACCAGTGCGGTGGCCCTAAGTTCTTCAACATAGCCAGAAGATCAGTATAAGCCTTATGCCAATACGATGAAGTGCCACGAATATTCCGCATCATCAAATGAACATTTTGTACTACATCATTCGGTTGCGCACCATTCTGACGTTGTAGTTTTGCACAAACTGATACATTTTGTTGAGCTTTATAGAGCTCCACAATAGAAAGCGCATAAAATAGATATTCATTATTTTGAAACCTCCTCTCGTTACTCATAACCCTCGTCTGATAGTAATCGAGTGGCGTAATGGAAACTGATCTATCTTCTTTAAAGCCATTTCTTCCTTCCGGGAATAACTGTACCCATGCGAGTTCTTCAGCTCTTTGCTCTCTAAAGACACTGATAGGCGGCGCAGTCTTTCGTTTTAAATTATACATCGGGACCGTTTCCTTTTCTACTTCATTATTGCACAAGACTTCACTCATAGCTGGTACAGCAGAATCGATGGGTATCAGAGAAGTAGTGACCACCTGGCCATCATGAATATGTTCGCCAAATTCCGTTTCTCCAATCGCTGTATTAACAACCTCTTCATCGTTAGGCGATGACGACGTGAGATCGCCTCTAACTACCGTTACATTAACAGCAGTAATAGAATATTGTAAATCTTGCTGCTGACCACGCACTCCTAACACTACTGCGAGATGATTGCACATACTCTCGTCACTTCTAAACTTCATGGCCATTGCTGTTCCATTTCTACCAGCAATATGACCCTTAGGGCCCCGAGCATGAGAGTCGAATAAATAATATTCATTATTGAAATACATTACTGCAACGGAAATCTTGGTTTCGCAAGTGACGATGCCTTTATCGTGGGTCAAGAAAAAAAAATCTAGCCCCGCTCTTAATCCATTAAAATACCCTTCTAATATATCAGACGGTGCACTAGCATTTGCAATACCCACGACAATATCGGGCTGTATACACAAGTTCAGCTCGGCGTCAGCGATAGACACCGACGACAACAGTTCCTCGGTGTTCAAGTACTGCGGTTCGTGGTTCAAGCTCGACAAGCACTGAATGAAGTATGTATTTCCTGCTAACAGAACACGATCAATGTCAGCTGTATTCCATTGTGGGAGTGGTTGAGAATTGAGAGTAGGCGATAGCAGTAGCAGCCATGGCTGTGCACTGACGCCCACTCATAAGGCCGAATCTTTCATTCCCTTGATGGAAATTTCCACGCAAAATATCCTTCTCATCGTTGTTTATTTGTTTAAAATTGGTTTGTGGCGTTTTGATGACATTAATTTCGCCCTGAGGTTGTAATACTGTTACTGATTGTAAAAGACTTTCATGTAACTCGTCATTACTAATGTTAAAATTAATCTGCACACTGCTGTACAAATGATTGTTTTGCACTAACCATAAAAGTGCTCTTTTTATTTTTTCTACATCTACACTATACCTTTCATTTCCAGTTACATTATCAAGACTGTCTGTCACGATAGCAAGTCCCGTGTTAGCTCCAGACAAAGGAAGCCGTTTCCCCACCTCTTCGATTTGCTGAGCAAATAGTATGGCTTGTCCTTTAAACCCTTGCTGGCCGTATCGCCCACCCAAGCGCAGAACTTTAACAAATGGTTTTACTCGCGAAATTAGTCTCAATTCAATTTCGGATAGACAAGAAAGTTCCTTGGGAATCGGCGATACAGTCATATTATTCCAAAATGCATTCGAAGGGTATTGATTCTTCGTTATCTTCTTTGTACATCTATCGCAACAAATTATACGTTCTGGTGAGTTGACGGGTAGCACCGTTATGTTAGCGGTAACGGTAAAATTATGACACTGTTTGGGATATAGTAATTTTTTGCATACAAAGCAAGGAACCTCAGCCAGTTGTAAAATCGCATCCTCAAATCCACTAAACAACAGCTGCCTTCGAGCACGACATCTTTCCCTCATGGCCGAAAGTCTTTCTTCCCTGATGAAGGTAGCGTACTCTCTCATTCGCTCTAATCTAGCTGCTCGGGATGAGGGTGACTCAGCCTCCCTGCTGTTGGTGGCATACTCTCTCATTTGCTTCGATCTAGCCGCTCGCGATGACGGCGATTCGTTATCACGATTAAAAGAACTGTGATTCCTTTTGCGATTCAACCTCTCTTCTCTATCGATACCAGACTCGTCTGTAAGCGTACCAGCTATTTTATAAGCATTATTTTTTTGCGATAATTGTTTTTTTGAATATGGCAAAAGTTGGCTATAATATCTTGCCATTCTGCCTTTCATGTCATTAAGGCGTTTTTTATGTGACCGGGGTGATTCTGTATTGTACTTGTTTTTAGCAATGGTAGCTTTTTTTGTTTTACGGGACAATGGCATTTTGAGGCAATATTAATAGTTTAGAAAAATCGACCCCCGCTACCCGCACCGGTTACCGCCTACCTCACTCGCAGCCACGCAGCCTTTGTGAAGAAATTCAAGATGTTGCATTTGCATTAACTGTAACTAAAAAAAAATGCGATACAGAAAGAGAAAACCAGCCAAGTGCGTGTCCGACCACGCACAATGAAGGGTTTCGTATATTTGCCTTTGGGATGAATTTATACCCAGAACAAACTTATGTAGGCGAAAAAAAAAAAAAAAAAACTTAATAGTACACCGATATACGGGGTTATTCCACTAATCCCCATTGACAATCCCCATCAATGGGGATTTTAACCTTTTGTCCACAAATCCCCATTGATGGGGATTGGGGGGCAAAAGGTTCACAAATCCCCATCGGTTTAAAAATAAAATACGAACAACATAATTATTATAATTATAAGATTCACGAAGTCTTTATTTCTTACAGGGTAAGGACTCATTGATTATTTTTGTAATCAAACAAATTAAAGCAATGGCTAAATTAATAGCTTAAGTGTAAAATATTTCTGTCATAACATATAACAGTTCAAACTTTACTACAAAATATAATCTTTTAGAGATTAACTTTTAAATTACTTTATGGTAACTTTGTGATTGATTATTTTAGGACTATTGTTCACCTTTTGTTTAGTTGAGTCTTTACTTAAGGCTATATATATATATATATATATATAATACAGTCACATAGCTTTACGAGTACATTATTGTTAATACTTTTGTTAAAAATTAATATCTCGCGAATGTTTAAAAAGATCTCTTCCACTTCTTGAGATATTCAGATACACATATTTGAAGACAATTAGTTATAGCTATTTGCTTTATTTGAATGCAATTTTCTATTTTTCATAATTACAGAAAACTATTTTATCATAAAGCTGCTGTGAGCATCTTGAAACCCACGTATTTGGATGTCTCACTGAGTGAATAATACGAGATGATATAGATTTTGATTTAATAAGAATCTTTATTCGTGAGACATATTTTTTTTTATAAAAATGTCACTACCAGTAAACAAAAGTTCTTAAATAATTAATACAAAGTTACCATAAAGTAATTTAAAAGTTGATCTTTCAAAGACTATAATTGTAGTAAAGTTTAGACTGTAATATGACATGACAGAAATATTGCACTTCTCAATGGAACAACAGAAAATAAAATAAAAAATCGACGAAAAATTTCAACGCAGGGGCGTTCAGAATCATGTAGGTACTAAATCCATGGTATCGGTTTTCGATTAGTTGCCCTTGCCACCCTATATAATATGTTGTTTGTATTTTATTTTTAAATCGATGGGGTTTTGTGAGCTCTAGTTCCGAAATCCCCATTGACGGGGATTGTCAATGGGGATTAGTGGAATAACCCGATATACGTCACGCTCAATTCTACTATCTACATGTCTTGTGAGACCAAAAATCTCTTGTGCTGTGTCTTGCCCTACCCTCTAAGTTTAGTTTTGATTTATTTGCGAGTATCAAAATATGTCGCTTCAATGGCCGTATCTTCTTATTACGTCGATTTAGAAGCTTGAAGGTTTGTTAGAGCTCTAAGGGACCGTGGACCTACGTATTTGATTTTAATTTCAACTTGATACCTCCACGCGTTCCTGAGAAAAAAGGGTATTGATAGTGAGACAGATAGACAGACGGACAGACAACGAAGTGTTCCTATAATAGGGTTCAGTTTTTTTCCTTTTGAGATACGAAACCCTATAAACAATAACACCACATTAGGATTTAAGGTAACATATGGACAACTAAGGCCCCCAATTAACGAAGAGAAATCAATAAAAAAAACATAACCCTGTCTATGGTTTCGCGCAGTTGAGCAAAAATATATATAACGATACTTACGCTGACTAAGTAAAGCATAAGAGATATTATCAAATTGATGTATGGCCGCGGTCCTATAAGTCCAGTACCAGTCTTACAAAGCTGTCGCATCTTCACTCGTCACACTTCCCACTAGCAAAATCAGTACTTAAAACGATCTCAAGACTACTTTTATATTCACTTATAAGAAACTTGCAGCATGCTACAAAGCTGGATTTGGCCGCAGTTATAGGAGCTTTTATTGCTATAACTATCTTATAGTCAACTTTTAAAATGTTAATAAGCCCTATAATATACTTGACGAAGCGCAGCGCTCTTACTAAGTACTATTAGATTTAAAAGAGTCTCAAGCAAAACTATAACGGCGCAAACTTATAGTGATCTCAGCTAAGTATGTTATAATATCTTGTTTTCTCACAAAATGCTACTATGGGATCAAAATATTATTCTGTATTACTTAGTTTTACTGTAAACTAAACTAGGACTAACACTAACTACTAATAGGAGACTTATTCCTAAAATGTCCTAAAACAAAATCTTGTAGCTAACTATAAGACTGAGTTACAAAAGCAAATGCTCTTGAGAATATCTACGCTTGTGAAATGCTATTACTAGTAAAAGTGACCTATTAATGTTTTAGAGGTCAGTCTTGTAGCGAACTATAAGACCGAGATATAAAAAGTAATGTACTTGAGTATGTTAAGGCTTGGCAAATGCTATTATAAGTTAAATAGTCTACCGCAATGCCTGTATAAGAACGTTATTAGTAGTGACAGACTTATAATCTTTCTTTATAGGATTACTTTGCTAGTTGGGTTGTGACCTTCTTAGCTACTCACACACACATTATACACACCCGCATCCCGTGTATTGCTTTCATCATGAACCGAACAGAATGAGCGCGGCGTAGCAGCTATAGCCTAGTGCTCGAACCCAAGGCCTGACTTTTCGCATTCATGTGCGTATTGTATAATTATCACTTGCTTCAAAAACGGTGAAGGAAAACATCGTGAGGAAACCTTGACGGCATGTGAAGCCAAGTCAGAGGCCCATGGGCGGCTTTAAAACTCTGACACCTGGTTAGTCACTAACCACACGAAAAGAAGAAGAAGCGCGGTTTAAAATACTTTCCCTTAGTTCAAATTTCAAATTCAAATTCATTTATTTCGTGAACACATACAGAAGGTGCTATAATATAAAAGATCCGAGCTGTGTTCCGCCAAAAGGCATACAAAACATCAAAGGTTTTTATAAAATACATTTTAGAAAATCAAAAGCATACAAACATATTTAGTGATTGTACCTACCTTTTTTTTTTTTTTTTTTTTTTTTTTGGGTGGGAAATCATCAAATGACTCCTCCCGCTCTGGGCGGAGCGAGAGGGAGTGTCAGACTTTTACTGACTAAAACCCACCCGTGTTCCTTCCGTTGCCTGTGTGCCGGGGCCGCGATATCCCTTTCGGACAAACTCGCAACCCTGGCAGGCATTGGCCCTTACGGACCCCGTCAGTTGGTGCTGACATCTCTTTGAGGCGCGCGTGGAACACAACGCGCCGTCGACCCGGGCCTGGTCCTAATCGGACGGCGAGCTACCCATTGCCCACCGTCCGCCAGCCCGCGCCTACGGTGGCCGGAAGTCGGCTCGCGACTCCCGACGCCCGGGGCGTCTCCTGCGGCGGCTAGGGGCGCGAGGGCGCGCATCTTGCATTTCCCTCGCGCGCTCCGCCTCCTCCTTCGCGAGCATTACTGCTTCGCAGAAGGAAGTGACGGCTTCCCATGCACTCTCGCTCCGGACCATGGCCTGAACCAGGGCCGGACGCGAGAGATCGCCGCTGCCGATCGCCTCCGTGAGGACACGGCGGTGCCCCGCCCAAGCCGGGCAGACCTCCACCGTAACACGGCGGTGAAACATATTTAGTGATTGTACCTACCTAAGGTACAATCACTGAAAATGACAAATTAAATAAAGTAAAAAGAACCAAAAATACAAAATAAAAAAATAATGTCACTAATTCATTAATACAACATAATCAAAATTAACAAATTATTTAGAATGTCACTACAAATTCAGGTATTATAATTAAAATTTGTCATTTAAAAATTCGTCTACAGAATAAACACCTACTCGTAGTTATTTAATCATTTGAACAGATTTCTTTTAAATTCGTTAATGTTAATACTTGTGATAACTTGTCCTGGTAACTTATTTATACAGTTTTTGAGCCATTGCATAAAAGCTGTTGCCTGTAATTTTTTTGAACGCCATTTACTTTCTACAAATCTATATAAATTCATGTTGTGTTTTATAAAAATACAGGCTTCATAAATATAGAGTGACGGTAAAGTTAATATTTTCAGCTCTTGAAAATGTGGCTTGCATGACTCTTTTTGTTTTATTTTACAAATCGCTCGGATACATTTTTTCTGTGCTATAAGTACTTCTTGAATCTTAGGGGGCATTTCCCCAGAATATGAGGCCATACCGCAGAGCCGAGGCGACATAGCCATGATTAGCTGCGAATAAGGCGGTCTTATTCGCAATTTTACTCAGCATATAAAGAGCATATGAAAATCTTCTAAGCTTTCCACAAACACTTCGTAGGCCTATCGCGGCCCGCTGGCCCCTTATAGTTTCGCCATGTCCGTCTGTCTGTCTGTCCGCTCGCGGCTTAGCTCAGAGACGGTTAGTACTAGAAAGCTGTAATTTGGCATGGGTATACATATTAATCACGCCGTGTGCCAAGTGGTACTCGCAAAATCAAGAAAAAAAAAAAAAAAAAATTATCTCCCCTACACGTAAAGTGAGTGGGGTGTCGTTGGAAAGGTCGTTGTTCATTACGAAATATTAAGCTTTAAAGTGCTAAGTTTTATTAGAGTCAAGTGTCGTCCCCCCCCCCTGCCAAATAAATGGACAATACTTGGATTTGTGAAGATAATCACAGCATTAGTACCTATATAATTATAACGAAGTTAAAAGGAAAACTATCGCAGCTTTACTGGTTAACGAGTAATAATCCACCAACTTAAATTTGCTGTTTGAAAAACATGGTCTCCCCTACATTCCGTATGGGAGAACATGTTTTTCAACTACAATGTTAAGTTTGTTCTTGGGATAACTTCATTCCAACTACGGAACCCATCATTGTACGTGGTCCGACATGCACTTGGCCGGTTTTTAATTATAGTGCAATGAGAAAAAGACACCGAGTTTCTAGGAATGAGTAAGTGAATCTTTAATTCAATATTTTTATCTAGTCTACATAAAAATCATAAAAATTGTGGGTAGATTTGAAACAAAATTATTTATTAAATCCTGGTTTTTCGTTATTCAGAGGCTATTATTAATGTTTGATATCCTATCATCACATTGCACGTTCTTATTTGCTTTTATGTGTTAGAAATAAATTTAAAATCTTCTTGTTAAAAAACTACAAAAAATATTGATTGCATGCATTTTTTGCGAAAGGTGAAGTTCTATTTATTTTAGGATTAGGTACACTAACTAATGGATAGTTAAAAAAAATTAAAAAAAATTACGTACTATTTTATTCCAAAACACCGCTTTGGGACGTTTTCAAAATAAATTTTGAATTAGTATTTTTGTCTCTTACCTACAAAAAACAATATTCTTGTAATTCACCCTCGAGTTACTCGTGAAACATGCATTTGACTATAATTTACTATCAACTACACTGACATACTGCACTGTCACAAAGTATAAGTACTTATCGAATTCACGTAATTTGGCTCTTTTTAAATCAAATTCTACGACGCGCACGAAGTGAAATCATCTGTTACAAAACAAAATGGCTCGGCCGAAAGAAACTAGCGCCCTCTCGTTGTAACTATTTTGACGCATAGAGGTGTTATACTAAATTTGGAATTTACTTCTCTCATTATAAATTATCAAAGTAACAAGAAATAATAAAACAATGGAATGGAATTAAGAGACTTTGTTTTATAGTATTCTAGCTGCCCCGCTCCGTCTTCGCTCGGGTAGCACTATGTACTTATCTACTGCTCACCTACCTTCCTACCCTACATACTTACCCTACCTACCCTACCCTACCCTACCCACTTACCCTACCTACCTACCTACCTACCTACCTACCTACCTACCTACCTACCCTACCCTACCTGTCTACCTACCTACCTACCTACTTACCTTACCTACCTAGCCTACCTACCTACCCTACCTGTCTACCTACCTACCTACCTACCTACCTACCTACTTACCTTACCTACCTACCCTACCTACCTACCTACCTACTTACTTACCCTACCTTTCCTAACTACCTACCTACATACCTACGAACCTGTTACTCTGCTAAATTCACATTCATCAAAGCGCGGATTGTCCAACGCGCGAAGTTAAAATAGCAGTTAAGTTTTCTGAAATTTTGAAATTTTCTGAGCAATTTCCATTTTTTTTTCCGTTAGAACCTTCTCCTTACAATAACAAACACACCAAAAAAAGAATAAGCGAAATTAGTCCAGCCGTTCTCGAGTTTTGCGCTTAGCAACACTTTTAGCGATTAATTTTTATTACATAGATTCCTTATAACTTATTTATAACTTACAATTTACTAGAGTTAAATTAAGTTTTTAAAGCAATAGAATCAATTTCTGATTAAATAATGACAGTTCTAATTAAATAAATGTGTAGTCCTGTAATCCTTTCCCTATTAAACATTTTCATCAGAACTTTCATACACAGTAAATAACCGGTAATCATTCTACCTGATACCTATACATTTACAGTGCTTATGTCTGCCGGAAAAAAACACTAAAAAGTGAAAAATAACTTTAGTAAATACCGGAAGTCGGTGTCTTTGGTTTAGAATTTTCGTTTTTTGCCACCGACTTCCAAAATTCAAGTTATTTTTCACTTTGTAGTGTTGTTTTTCGGAAGTCGGTATTTTTTTTTGTAAAAAGTTTTATTTTTCAGTTTTTCGTTGTGGTACCTAACCCACTCAAATTCGAATACCAGTACCTGCTATGTAAATAACAGTCACAGGAAGCTATCATCATATCATCCACATAAATGCTAAGTGAGAAAAATACGTATTATTGAAGCTTACTCAAAAAGTATCCCAGCAAAGTTAATAAAATTTATATGGGACCAATCCGGGAGCATACTATTCAAACAAAAAAAGAATTTTCAAAATCGGTCCACAATTGACGGAGAAATCGACAGACACACATAAAAAAAATAAAAAAAAACCTACCTACGCGTCGAACATATAACCTCCTCGTTTTTGGAAGTCGGTTAAAAAGAGCAACAGAAAAGTCCGCTATGGCTCATGTCTATCTTTTAAGGATGAGCCACAGTAACCGTTTTTAACCGACTTTCCAATAATGAGGAGGTTATCAATTCGGTTATATGTTTTTTTTTTGTTATGTTTGTTACCTAATAACTCCGTCATTTATGAACCGATTTGGAAAATTCTTTTTTGATTTGCAAGGATTGGTCCCCATAAAAAAAAAAAAAAAAAAGTTTTTTTTAATGTTTTTATATATATATATAATTACATAAAAAAAATTGAAAGTATGATTTGGTGAAGTGGAACTGATGAAGAAGACCATAGATGGTCACCGGAACTACTCAATGATAAGTATTTTACGGGTGGCGATAAGATATCTCGATTAAAATTGTTAAGCGACTATGAAGCACATTCTGATGAAAATGGTACCATTGAACTGATCTAAAGATGAAGCCGGAATGAAGACACCGGAACTCCGTCATAAAACAATGTATCCTAGCCATGTTTGGGCTTATTGGAATTGCCATGAGGTGCACTCTGCCTATAAATGATTAATGGTAGTAATTCCTGGCATGAAATTGCGCTACTTGAGTCGTCTGCTACGTGTGGCCTTGATTTTCAGAAGACAGATTTCGTAGCCTCGTTATTTCCGTCAATGATCCTGTCGTCATGTGGTCGCTTTAATAATTTGTTCGCATAAAACTATGCCTTCCAAACTTCTAACACGACTAAGCACGACGTATATTTGCCCATTTGTAATTATTTTTCACCAAGGTAGATCACAGATCTTTCGAGGACGGTACCCAATAAATTATGGACTGTGACCGGGCCCAGCTTAATATAATAATATTAGAGGCAGCATACGACGCTCCACATCTCCGTAACCCCTTGCCGCCTGGAACGTACTGCTTGATGGCGGTATGGGTGTATCACTTTGAAAACTATAAATTATCATATATTTTTATTGGATGAGACAAAAACTAAATGTTAAACTGTAATTAAAATTCAAAAATGTTATAAAATAAATAAAATTCATTTATTACAGGTAACAACATAACCCATAATAGTAATCACACACAAATAAACAACCTCAACACAAATTAAATAATTCATTATATCTGCTAAATTGTATGTAGAAAAATGCATTCATTAGTACCATTTTGGGCCAATAGATGTCAGCGAGATGCAAAAAAAAAAAATTACGCCCTTTCTACACTTTCAAGCCAGTTTTGACAAATGTTTGATTAAATCTTTATTATTACCTAGAAAAATTTATACCACGTTTTCTTAACCAAACGAATAAGATCTTTTATACAAAATGTATCCCCCTTTTCACCCACATAGGGGTTAATTTAAATCATTCTAGTTTGCCCCACCAAGTCGCCCCACTGGTCCAAAGTGGAATGCAAAAAAAAAAAAATCTTAAAATCTTATCTTATCCTAAAATTTTCAATGGAATCTGCCACACTAATTCGATTTGGTGGGGCGAATTCCACTAAAATAGTCTAAAATCTTGATGGATTACTTGCCCCACTAGGTGTAATAAAAAAAAAATCTTTTGATTTGTTTCCATTATTCGAATGGTACCTATACTAATTTGTATGGGGTAGGTACCACAACTAAAAAGTGATAAATAAAAACGTTTTTACAAACAAACAAACAAACAACCGACTTCTAAAAAACTACAATAAAATAACTTTTTTACAAAAGAAAAATACACTTAAAATTGTAAAATAACTTTAATTTCAGAAGTCGGTGGCAAAAACGAAAATACAGAACCTTAAAGTATTATACATTAAGATGGTTGCAAGTAAGATGGTCGAAGCCGTGATATAGTTATATCCTTAGGGATATAGTTATGAATCGCTTTCATATATAATATAGACTAGGAGTTCAGCCGGTACCTACATGTCTTGGCAAACGACACTAAATTAAAAAAAAAAAAAACAAATCTTCGCAAAAACAAGCTCACTCTTCAAGCAGTTTTACGGAGTTGGTGGCTGTTATTTTAGTTCAATCTCTGATTTGATGCCAATTGCCGCCAACTGCATCAGACTGCTTGAAAAGTGCGCTTGTTTTGTACTTTGTCGTTGCAGTTGGGTTTTATTTTATTTAGTATGTATATTTTTGGAATCGTGTCCTCAAGCCCTTTATTTTGATACCCCACATGGTGCTGGAACAATTTTTATTTTTTTTCAATACCTTACCTAATGACGCCTATGATCCGTCATTTTGTATTTTTTTAAACAAAACCCAGCCTATAACCATTGCACGGTTTACACGAGTCGATAGACACCTCATTGTATTAAATCCATCCAGGCGTTGGGACGTTTCGAGGGTATAAAGAATATCACATACATATCCAGATACACGTGAAAAACATAACCCTGTCTTTGCTGACGCGCAGTCGGGTAATAATTCCTACACGAACGGGTGCCGGTTGTGGCGACTGGTCGTCTTGCTGACCATGGTTTTGTTATTGTTACCTCAATATATAATAATAAATAAATATATATTTTTAGGCTAAACATTCAAAATTCGTAAAAGATTTTTTTCTCTGCAGTCTGTTCCTCGAGAACAAAATTTCCAAGTCAAGGAAAAAAATTGCGTTTTTTTTTAATTATAATTTTATAGTACTTAGTGTAAGCATTAAAATAATAATTTTAAATACAATATGATTAAAACGCTTGCTTAAAATACAAAGCAAATTTGCATATATTGTAGTGTAAAAGTGGATGCCAGTTGACAAATTTTAGTGTTAATAAAGTACCAATTATGTACCTATTTTGGTGCCAGGTAGATCGCAGAACGATTTGTCGGTGTCCCATGTCGTGTTGGGTAAGTTAGTAATATATATTTAACTTATGTCGATTGGAATACCGAATAATAGTACATTAGAATAGGATCGAAGAATAAAATTGGTAACCAACATTTTGTGGGTTGCCAAAATTGGAGGATATATCGGACATCTCATCTGCGGTCTACGACCCCATTTAGACTATACTTTTATAGTATGTCGCGTAAAACATGATGAAAAACAAAATGTGTTCATAAAATCTTCGCTATTCGTGATTGCATAACTTAATTAAATGTTTATAAATGATTATGGTCTTACTCAAATATGTTTCGAGATTAACCAAGTAATTTCGGACTCAAATAAAACCCGTTTAATGTGTTAAACGAGGCCGAAATTATACGGACTGTCCCGAAACTTGAATGTTATAAGAACCGTAGTTAATAATCATGAATGTTTCACGAAGGATATACAAGATGGAGACGACAATACGACAATAAAATTATTAAACTTAGTATATCAATTTCCTTAATAGTTCCTCAATAATATCAAATTTTGAAAGTCCCGTCAAAATCGGCCCAGACAAAAAAATTAAAATTGTTTTTTTTGTTATAAGTACCATATAAACTTTCATGTGCATTCACTAAAAAGCTGTTATTTTACATTACAAACAGACTCTTCAATTTTATTTATTTGTATGTATTGATTGTCGTCTCCAAATTGTATAATTGTATGCATGCTTTAAAATTATTATGTAAATGAGGGTATGAAAGATTATTGTTTAGATTTTCCAAAAAGTAACGCCATTTTTGTTTGTGGCAATACCCTCGCCCCCTATTACATGGGACTTAAACATAACTGGCGAAATGTGGGTGTACTGGAGGTAAACCTCTGCCTAACCCGTCGAGGCTTACGGTCGTGATGTTGAGACTTTTTGGTGATCTTCACAATATTCCTTTCTCTATGAAAATGACATAAATATAATGTAACTAGGAAATAATGTAATATTGTTGTTATTTTTTGTTAATTAACGAAAAGTTTAGCAACTGAGTCTACTTTTTGTTAAGAAAAAAGTCGTGTGCTAACTGAAATTACAAACAAAACGGATGTTCTATTACAGAATATTAAAATATATTTAAATTTAGTTCTTAGTCTTAAAAACTAATTTAAAAAAGGTTTTTTCTCATTTAAAATAGTTGTAGACAATTTATTATTAAATAATTAACCGAGTTCTTAAGTTTTCAAATGGCAATTACATTTGTTTAGGTTGTGTGTAAAATTGCGATTTTTTGTCGCAGTTGCGATTTGGTCGCCATATTCAAGTTTATTCAATTCAATGTCAGAAACATGTTCAACTATTCAAAAAAACGCAACTGCGACAAAAAGTCGCATGGTTTGTACGCGTCCTAAGGAACTTAATCTTTTAGTTGCTCAAGCCCTTAGTTTCAGAACATGACACAGAAATGATAATAGCAATATATTTGTGATACATAATCCAAATGATACAAATTATATATATTAATTGGAAAATAGGAAGGCTTTGGACAAGACCGGTGGTAGCAGGCCAACAAACAAACAAATCAATCTGCCTAGACTTTTCCCAACTATGTTGGGGTCAGCTTCCAGTCTAACCGGATGCAGCTGAATACCAGTATTTTACATGGAGCGACTGCCTATCTGACCTCCACAACCCAGTTACTGGGTAACACAATACCCCTTGGTAAGACTGGTTGTCAGGCCAACAAACAAATATGGTTTATTAAATTCAAATTCACAATATTTTATGTCATATAAACCTACATGGGCATTTATGAAACGTCAGAAGCTAATCTGCATTCGCAATTTAATTGCCAAACATGTAAACAAACACGAGTTTTAGAAAAAACAACCGTAATGTCTACACAAAAGGTTTAGTTTGCGCTACATCTTGTACACTTGTGTCACAGTTGTACTAAATTGAAGAGTACAACTGTGACGTACCATGATAAATTGATAACTGAAGTAACAGGTGTTACATTTAGTCGGTTACTTGACAGCTGTCTCGTCTCGTGGTTTTTGTTGTTTACCTTGTTAACCTTTTATTTAACTACTAAACCTATGGAGTAGAGAATCTTCTTTACCATAATCATGTTTTTAGTCAATAAAATATAAAAGGTCAATTTAAATTAGCTAGCAAAACTTCCAAATCTTGAGTGGTATTCATATCTTATGATGATAAACATTTGTGAAAGCTTCCTTTCTCTTACTATTTTGCTGTGCCCGACTGGGTCCACAATGATCACAATATAATTTTAAGTTACCACCTAAGTATACATTGTGGAATGCAAGTAAACTATTGAGTATTGAAGTTTTGCTAGCTAAAATCACTGCCACCGAGTTGAAGTCCAAGCCATATATAAAATTAGTAAAATATTTCCATGAGTAGTTTTGTCAATATATCGCGTAGTAGTTCCTTAATTCAGACTGGGAAAACTCGGAAGTCGGATCAGTGATACTCGAAAACTCGGAAGTCGGATCAGTGATACTCGAAAACTCGGAAGTCGGATCAGTGATACTCATAAAATCTCGAAAATCATCATCTGCGTCGCTTTTTCTCAACTATGTCGGGTCATGGTTTCATTAAAAAAAAAACAAACAAATGAAAAAATAAAATACAACAAATACTAAAAATGAAACCTATGCATCCTAACGTGGTCTCTTCAGAGGGCTGCACATAGGGCAGAATTCACAGATCACTTTGTTGAGTAAAGTTAGCGTTTCACACAAAGATCAACCTCATTGTTAAACAAATAATGTTCATATTCGCGATAACGAGCAAAGTGTCATACGAATATTAACCTTAAAGGCTAAGCCATAAGGATGCTATTCGTATGAAAGCTAACTTTCCGAAGCAAATTAAAGTCGAGGAATTTTGACATATACACTTCTATTGCTAAAGCAACTACATACATAGTTGCTTTACCTCGATTTAAGGTAGCTTCGTACAAATACGTGATTTAGCAGCACATTTTTGTCTTCCATACATCTGTCTTTGGGGTCAGCTTCCAGTCTAACCAGATTCAACTGAATACCAGTATTTTACATGGAACGACTGCGTATCTGACCTCCACAACTCAGTTAATGAGTAAGACGATACCCCTTGGTCAGACTGGTTGTCAGACTTGCAGGCTCTTGACTACCTGTAATGTCTGTCAAAGATCGACATAACGTGCTTTCCAAGGCACGGAGGGCCGTCCATGTGGCTTGTATGCCACCCAATAAACGACCTTTACCAATGTAGTTAAGGTCGGATTTCATTGAGCGATCTGATCCAATACTTGGCGAGAGTACCAGTCTGCTAAATGTCTCGATGTGGTCGCTAGTTATGTGTCGTTTTTCATTACTTTCTAGGCAATATGTAGGTAAATACGATCTCGGGAGTGTTAGGCGATAACTAGAATGATTGCTCTGAAGATTTGGTCTCGGAATCCAACGGTTTTCAAGTAAACATATGATGGATGACGAATTCGAACTACTTTGGGGTTTTTTTTGCCGAAAATGGTCTTAAAACTAACTTACATCGAGATTGATAAACGTTACTTAACACATGCTTTGACTAGGACAGTTCCCGTCCCTATACTGCTAGTTTGTTACTCGTAGTTTGTCAGTTGTGTGACAGTGACAGGAATAATGCTTACCCAAACCACGTACTAAAGTATAACTGAACAAGGATTTTTTGGCGCGTGGCCAAAATCGGAACTAATGCCGCCATCTTGTTTTTTCAATACATTTTACAAAACAATGGCTCTAATGTTCACCGACAGCGCCTCCCTGTCAAGGTCATTGGAGGGCCAAAAGATTCTTGTAGCACTGTAATGTTTATTTATATTCTTGAGTAGAAGACCTAATTCCATAATAAATCAAAGATTCTATGAGAGATCTGTTCTTTCGAAAATGTTGTTTTGAGGCCATTTTGGTAAAAAAAGTCTGCTGTATTAATGCATTTATACGTCATTTGGAAGATCTAAAGTCAGTCTTGATATCACAAATTAATTATTAAAACATGCTCTAAATTATTTTCAAATAGTACAATTCTGGGTATCAAAAAGACTATTTTGGAATATAATCCGAATGAAATGTAAACTCATTATCAATCGGAAGACTATGAAGCAGTACCCTACATGCAAGTTACTTGAGGTTCCGACCGAGATCAAAAAATCTAGGATAAAAATCAGTTTGTTCTGACCAGGATTTAAGAAGAAACGCGATAACGTGGTCGTTGACGTTCATTCTATAACCATCGTTTTCTTCCTGGTTAATGGTACTATAGAGGTATGCGAAACAGAGTGTAAAGTTCACTCATCCTCTACAGGAAAGGGACGATCTTCCGAGCAGACGGGTGTCGTGTCTGGTGGGCAACTGCCCGACGATTAATGTCGGGAAGTCATATATATGCTGATCGCGCGGTAAACACTGCTCGCGCGATGCAGGATGTCGCGTGACGTCAGTTTGGTGCATAGTTCGCATGTGGCAATGTAGATACTAGAACTTTTTTTTTTACGATTTAATATTTCTCTACCTACCTACTCTAATTATATTAATTTTAAGAAGAAAAAAAGAAATACGCTAAAAAACAAAACATTGGGACATGGGAGTGGTATATATACATTATATCGTAAAGAAAAATTTGGGACTAGTATATTTATGGAATGAACGACAGCGACGGTGTGACTGCGTATCTTAAGAAAATTGAAAGGTACACAGAAAGTAATGAATTCAGCCTTAAGTAAAATGCATAATAATGAAATTAGATTTCTTATTTTTCATATTGTAATTCTAGATTAAAATAATTAGAATTTAAATAGTTCTAAGACTAATGTTAATATTACAATTGGGATCGTGACTATTGAAATTGAATAAAGTTGGATAAATTATAATTGCAATGTTGTGAAATACTTACAATTATGTCACATGCTTTTTGAGAAAATATCTCATCATGTTCTACCTAATCTTTTCCCAAATACGGTGGGGCACAGATTCATACATTTATGGTTCACTCTGCGAAATCATATAAATAAAAATCGACTCTTGCAAGGAAACAATAAAGTGCAATTCAGGTCGCACACCGCTAATTACCTACAGCTATATTAGCTTAGAAGTTTCTCTCTCTTTCTATCGTGTAACTCTTATATCTTCTGACTACGTTACGCTCACTGAATTGGCCCGACAAGACGGGCCCGCGGCGTACTTGTAGCTACATACCTAAAATGCGGAGTGCGCCTTCTGTTCTATTCTGAGGTTGGGGTCGGCTTCCAGTCTGCCTGCCAGGAGCGACTGCCTATCTGACCTCCACAATCCAGTTACTGGGTAACACGATGTCCTTTGGTAAGGCTGGTTGTCAGACTTATAGTTTATGCTGTGGTAAAATGACAGTCGGCAAGCTGGTAGCGGAGCAAACCGTCTCAGGTTGTTAAAATCCAGATCTATAAATAAATCATGTAAAAAGTTTTATAATTCAATATAATCACTGCAGTTAATTAAAAACATCAATATGTCAATCATTTCTCCAAGTTCAAATTACCTCATTAATTGACAATTTCATGAATATTGATGATACTAATGATTATAAATCTGTAGAACATAATATTTGTTACAGTCGCGAATCATACATTTTAATCAACATACAACCTGACACTGACCTGCAAATTGCAAAAAACGTAAGAATATTTTAACTTCGCGGGCCACAGTAGCATAGCATATTGAGAGTGTCCAGTACATTTGATTTCTTACATTTCTATTTATTTTAAATAAAACTTTATAATGTTGCATTTATTTTGAAACAAAAAGATTGACTTTTGAGTAGTATTTCATACATTGTAACTATTTGAATACTTTAAAGAAATCCTTATTATTTGTCTGTTAATTAAGAAACTATTTCGTCTTTCGTTGCTAGAAATATTATTAAAAAAACCATTTTAGCAAAATTATTTATCTAGATGCTTTATTACCGGTGATAAATAAAAGGCATTGCCACCCATGAAAGGCCCGCCCTATGTCTAATCAATGGACTAAATACGCCTTGAAACGACACTAGATTTGACCTTATCTAGTTACAAAATGCAGAATTCTAGCAGACAAAATATACACTCCCGGATTACTAAATCAAGCCACTCTGCTTAAAAAAAATAAAGGATTGTTTTAAATGGTCGTGAATTCAAATTTAGAACAATGCTGGCAATGTCAGGTTCAAACCTGCACAAAACAAAACATTCTCATCATTTGTTTGAGGTTTTAGGTTTTACAACGCTCTATGGTTCTTTTGGCGCGTGGACAAAATTGGAACTAATACCGCCATCTTGTTAATAACAGTGACAATTTCACAAATGTTTAACAACAACGCCTCCCTGTCAATGTTATTCTGGCGCCAAAAGATCCTTGTATCACTGCTGTGCGTTTATTCACATTATATCTTGTCCCGTGACGCGATTGGTAGCACTGTTCTGTCAGTCGCCATTTTGAACTCTATTTGTGTTGAAATTAAGCTTGGCAAGCAATGGTGCCAACATGAAGGCAAGGGACATGTTATAGTGAACGGTCTGTACCTTACGTAGACATACATGGTGACTCGATTTACGAGTCCGAGGTGTATGATAATAAGGATTGAAAGAATGCCTAGTAAACATCGCTCGGGAATACGTACCTGTATAGTATAATTAATTCATTGTGAATTGCAAACGCAATGATTAGTTTTAAATTTAAACTTTAATGTATAACAGGCCGTGGACTGTAGCTATAGAGGGAGGCCACAAAATAATGTCTTTGAAGCCTTTTCAGAGTTTGTCAGGCCATTTTTGCGAGGCCAGAAATTGTCTTTGGAATGTTTGTCCCTAAATTGCAAACATTATGTCCTATGTTTATAATTAACAAAAAGGTTTGCCTGGCTTTGTCTATGATTTTAATGATTGTGAAAGGCCATTTGGGCCAGGCCACAAAATGTTGAGGTAGTGAATTATTAAATATTAAGGGATTAACTACAGCCCACGGCTTAACGATTTTCATGCAAAATTATACTGGAGACCTCGAGTATAATACGCCTATAATGTCCGCTTGCTGTGACTCAGGCCTCCTCTCTGTGAGAGGGAGTGGGCCGTATTCCACCACGCGGGCCCAGCGCAGGTTGGCAGATGTTTTATGCCAAGTTCAATTATACAATTGAGGCAACGTAACAAAAAAACGGAAGGGGTTTGTTGTCTCGCTGGTGTAGTGGTTGCAAACGCTGAGCATGTGGTCCTCGGTTTGATTCTCGGGTCGGGGAAATTGTTATTGGGTTTTTACATCGGGATTTCTCAGTAGCAGGCCGGCGTCTGGATTTGTGTCCGGTAGACGGCAATAGGCTCGCTCCTATTACGTTTGACTTAAAATATAACTGGGGTAATATGGAAGTAGAACCAATTGGTGCATCTCTGCCGAACCACTCGGGTAAAACAGGCGTGATGTAACGTGTTGTATAAAAAAACAAAATCAACCTCAAATAGTATAATATTGCAAGAAAATCATCATGTTAAGGCATTGTAAATTAGCTAAAAAAAATATAATTTTAGATTTTTCTAAGATTTCTTAATGAAACGGTGTGGATTATTTTTTTCGTTTGTATAACAAATTGTAATTAAATATGGTAGTCGTTTGCGCCGAATTTTGAAGTACCCTCACTATTGCTTGATGTATAAATGAACAATAATTGTGGTTGCATTTGACTTGGCATACTACAGATAAATATAGCTCAATTTTTTCACAATACTATTGATACTTAAAACTATTAAAAAAGCTAACGCTAAACTTCCTGACAGTCGAAAGGTAAGTAAGTGCAAATCTTATTACTTTTAAATACTACTTTATTTCTAAGACATTAAAGTTTAAAGTCAAATGAAACTAATGTTGGTTTTCACAGAGACTTCGGCTAATGAAAGCTGTTAATTGGCGTATTTAGAATACTTCGTTGAAATAGACACCAGAATGACACGACTAATAAAAATATACTATTTTATGTACAAAATATTTGGTTACTTTATAGAAAGATATAAGTATAAATTATTGTATGTACCTCTGTCTAACCATCTGACTATTATATCTGGCATGTCAGAACAAAAATAGTACATTTAGGTTTAGTTCTACATTTATTCCGTTCCACAATAAAATAAAAACTGTGTTTAGACGAAAAACTGGGCCTAACTCGAAATTGTAAAAAAAATTAAATTGTAAAATTACAAAAAAAAATTAAACGTGTTCGAAGTCTGAAGTTCATTTCTAAACGAAGTATTTTTCTGGGTTACCCGACTGTGGTGTAATAAAAGGTGAGTTATGAACACAGATTTGCTACACTCGTTTCACAGTTATTTAACCTCTGACAGGCAAGCCAACATCTACCTTATCGTAACTAAAATAAAGATCATTGTGATTTTGACATACTTGTCAGTGGCAGCAACCCAACCTTAATGTAACGTTAATAAAGATCAGAGGTGAAATAACAGTGAAGGACTGGGTCGTGTCTTCTGGTTGCAGCATTACTTTTGTCAAATAATTCAATGATTTTTAAGGTGCAAAGCGTATGCAGTTACTTACCCTTATTGTATCCTTCCAAATAACGGTACTGTAAAAATCTTTCTGAAAAAACAAATGTAATATTTTGATCACCTATTTATTTCCTATAGGTTATGTGCAAGATCTCAAATTAATTAAAGGTACAGTAATATTACTTTTGTCTTAGAAAATTACTTGAACACAGCAAAGAAATCTTTCTAAAGTCTTCGTTTCCAATTGATGTGATTTCCAGTTGAACGAATATCAACTTTAGACTAATGAAATTACGTTGATTTCAGAATGATTGAGAATAGTCATAAAAATGTTTGAAATTGTAGCGCAAACTGAACTTTGTGTCGGTATAAGTCAAAGTTGATTTTTCAAAAACATAAATGTGTTTTTGAAAAATCAATTCAACAAAAAACAACATGTAAACAACTGTTTACATGTTTGGAAACTAAATTGCAAACAGTAGATGGCTAAGGATATCCCGCAAAAGGGTTAAGTAACTGCAAAAGGATTTTTGTTAATATAAAATAATTTAGATTTGAAAGGCGTCAAGTCGCTAAGATTTCGTTATTAAATTATGTAATCTCGAATAAATTGAAATATGATTTCATTTTGTTGTTTTATTTCTTATTAGCAGCGCCCGGTTTCACCTGCATACATAAGTCTCGATCAGATCAAATGGTGAATGCATGGAATTAGTATGTACCTACTACCTATCGTAAATGTTCGTATGCGACTTGTATTTTATGTTCCAAATTCAAATCACATTAATGACCAGCGGATCATAATTAAATTCAGTACATTAAAAATGCCCTGCTAGATCTCAGGTCTTAAATGACTTACTCTTTATCTAAGGACTTACTTTAGGCACAGATAATATAATACTACGTACTTTAGGTTAGGTTTGCATGACATATTATTTGACCTTAGAATAATGTATTCTAAGAATTTGACATTGTCGAGCAGGTGGTGTGAAAAGATATGAATGTGTCTTCTTACATTCTTCGAGTCAGCTGCTATTGGTAAACATTTGTGCAATTGTTTTGTGGAACTTTGTAGATTCCAGTGTTACTTCCGATTTTGGCGACGCGCCATAGCCTTGTAGCGCTATTGTCGGCTATGGAATATGTTTTGAGGCCATCATCATCGACTGGCCGCAATTATGCACCTTTAAAAATGAATAACTTTTGGAGGCACCTCGTATTTTATTTTCCCCACTACTGCAAAGCCAAAGGAGTATGATTTTAACAGGCTATGTACATAATATGTATGTTCATCTGTTCACTCATAACTCCAAAAATACTCGTCGTATTTTGACAAACGAGGAGGCGTTACTTATATTTATTTGACCGCGGGTTATAGGCCAACATGGTGACTTATAACACGGCCGTAGTGTTTCAGAAAAAAAGAAGATTATTATTTGTTATGAAAGGTCATAAGGAGCACTGTTCTGATAACTCTGCAGATGGTGTCACTATGTAGTTTTTCTATGGCAACAGTGTTTTTGATTCAATAACCCATCCAGTTTTCTTACAATCTGTAAATTTTCTGCCCCCAAACCACTGCTCTCTTTCCGACTATCCAGGCGAAGGTAGACATTTTCTGTGTTATTTTTATGTCACAGTTAAATAAAAGTAACGTACAGGGAAACAAGGGCTGTTCGTGATTTAAGAGAAAAACGGTCAAGTATTTTATTATTAACTTATCATTGAGGTTTTACACAAAAACACATTCACAATTTATCAAGACGATGTTCACTTACATAATTTTGTTATAATTAAGGAGATTAAACGAGTAAATCCCAAAAATATTACAAAGAAAATCGATTGCAACCAGTGGGCTGCCTTCGCAGCTTCGGTTTAAATTGCTGTCACGAAATAAACTGCTCGTTGATTTTAAACAAACTGTCAGCTGTCAAAATGGTTACGTAATTCGAATAGCCTTTTTATCTCAGAGTAATAATTACTCTGAGCTTTTTATACACATATCGTTCACTCTTTAGCGTCTGAAACAGAGTGCAGTTAATAACACAGATTTTAGAGTTACACAATTCAAGAGTCGTAAAATCAAGCAAATCCAAGTCCAAACCAAACCAATTGCTCTCGATTGGCTATCGGAAATATGCGTAATTAGATAGCAGGCGTCGGCAACTGCGGGACGCCCGGCACCTCCGCGACGCAACGTAAAACTTAAAAAGTAAAGCACAGAAGCGCTCATCGAGCTCCTGGTAGAATTCGCTCACAAAAGCAATGATGTCTGTGTAATACTAGTTTTGAAGTTTAATTAATTAATTCTAGAATGTTCCTCGACTCTCTCTAAACTCGAATTTATTTGGACATGACCGGCCTTGTCCTTTGTCTGGACTTTTCGAAGTTAATGGGATTTTATTAGAAAATGAAAAAGTTTAATGAGAACTGGAAAAGCTAGTACCTACTTACCTAATATTTCTTCTAAAAGTAAAATGTGCAGACTTTTTCACAAATGTCCGGCTTTTTCTCATGGCTTTTCGGCGAAATGGTTTAATCGTAATCAAACTCAAACAGTGACTTGATCTGTGATCTCCCAAGTATGGTCGAGATTTCAGACTACGCTTGAGTATAGATTTTCTTGTGAACTGGTTGATTTTATCAGATTAGTAAAAGACACAAATATACATTAAACAACTTATACCTAATTAAATAAATAATAAGTACTTTTGAAATGTTTCAATACCATCTCAAAAAATTTAATAAAATAATTAAAATGTTATATTAATTACTAAAATATAAATAACTACACCTAATATCCTAACTTATTAACAAACTAAAATAATAATATGGCGCTGAAAAATTCTTCTATCGCAGCCGACTGGTAAAATTTAGCCAAGAGACTGGCGGCATTGCCACGTTGCATGGCAATTCTTAACCTCTGACCAAGGTAAAATCCAGCCCTTGAGTCACGGGAAGTGTTACCCAGCCGTTTGGAGATTTCATTGAACAGACTATGAGTACTCGGACCCCACGGCCTGAGGGTTTCAACCCCAATTGGCTCGAAAAGATAATAACCGATAAGATTGTGATACTTACACCGCTTAAGGATTTCCGTAGGCGTAACAAAAGTGCCCAAAAGGCTGGTAGCATTGCTTCATCGCTTCTTTGAATATTATTTAATGAAAACTTGAAGTTTTATCCGCAATGTAATAAGTAAGTACTTATACGTTTTATAAAATATGTACAAATAATGAGTAGGTACTTATTTACAAAGATAATAATTTATACCTCTGGTCATTCTTACGCATCAAAAACTTCAGATTTAGGTATACTTTTTTAGTTAAAAATAGTTTGTTCGTAATTTGATAATAGCGAGAGCAAGGGTCAAGTCACCAAATTATTAAAACACTGTCCAGGAGCGAGACGGGCTCGCAGAATGAGGGTTCAATTACTTACACTAAACTACGGTTTCCTTTATGAGCAGTGGCCGCCACATCATAACAGTGTAGCTGTAATAAAAATGATGGCAGCGGGGTTTTACTTTACGGTGTCAAAAAGCGCTCTCTAGGAAAACACACGTCCAACTTAATTTCATAAATAACGTTTCGGTAAATTGCACCCGCTATGTTGCGACCACCGCTCTTCTAGGAAACCGTAACCTAAGGGTCTTCACCGGGAAATCGTGGGTCTTCACCGGGAAATCGTGTTTTTGATAAGACTGTCGTGATTTTCGGTTTTGGATAAGATTGGGGAAAACATAAAGCGTGCAAAAAGTGCTGCCAATTTTTTTTTAATTTGGCGTAATTGAAAATTACTTAAATAAACCGTAAATTCACAGATTTTTCCTGTTTTCCATTAGGTATTCTGATTTGCGTAAAATGTTTGGAAATTTTCTGAATTTTAACCCTCAAGTCAACGTAAAATTTTTGTGACCGTGAAAATACAGAATATTTCCGATTTTTTTTCCGAGCATACTTACCACAGAATTTTTATTTAACATAAAAAACAAGGTACCTACTTAAGAAGAATAGACAAAATGACAAAACCTGTTTCTATGGTGATCATGATACGCGTGCAGGTGTAGATTTTGATGATTGTGTTTGCGAGTATTAAAATGTCGCATCTGTTCATTACTTACGTTGAGTTAGGTAGAAGCTTGAATTTATCACACCTCCAAAAGACCGTAAAACTTTTTATATTAATATCAACCTCTACCCGTTCCTGAGAAAAATGTGTACAAAGTGATCCTCTAAGGGTTCTGTTTTTTTTCCTTTTGAGGTAGGGAACCCTAAAAATTCGCACTTAGTGAATTTAATGCAATAATATTTTAAAGTAGATATTTCTCGTAGTGCGCATGTACAGCCAAGACAAAATGGTCGCCATGAAGATATTTTGCATACTGATTTTATTCTTTGCTTTCATTTCGGCGCAGGAGACTTCGAACGATGAAACTACTGCAGATTTTGGTGAGATTTTTTAGTGTGTATTTTGCATGCATTGAGTAGGTAAATGTATCCAAGTTGAGTTTGAATCAGCAAATAGGTAGTAAGTAGACAGGTGATGAAAAGTTTGTTCGCGGACAATTTGGAATCGTATGGAAATGTAACGCGCACGTAAGCAGTGATTAATGCTGATGGTTCACTCCGCAACATCATAGCGACTCTTGCCACGACACAATAAAGTGCAATTCAGGTCGCACAGCGCTAATTACCTACAGTTATATTCACCTAGAAGCTGCCTCTCTTTCTATCGCGTAACTATTCTAACTTCTGTAGTCAGAAGATATGTTACGCTCACTGAATTGGCCCGAGTAGTACACTTGATGATGCCTGGGTAAAAAAAATGAAAGTCTAATTAGTCCGTCAGTCAGATAATAAAAAAATATTAGACACGTATTTTTTGCTTTATCATATGAATAAAAAAATACTTAGTTAAAACGCATTTTAAGTTGGGGAGTGGGGGTCGCTACGTCACTAGTATGTATAAAATCTACATACTCGTGACGTCATAGCACATTTTACCTCAATGTATCGCCGTAATCTTTAGATTACGTAAAAAAAGAAAAAATACGTGTCCAATATTTTTTTATAATCTCAAAGACGGACTAAACAAATTTTTTTGGTCGTCATCCCTATTATTACGTTCTTGCCTCTATCGCGGATAAATAGAAGGTTACCTTTAAGAGTCTATAATACCTCAAATTGCTTAGCATGATCCTCTGATATATTGAAAATACTGCAGCATTAATTTTGAAATAAATATATGGTGAAGTTGAGGATTAATGTTAAGTACTATGTTTAAACGACTACATATCAAGACTCCATAGCTCTAAGTATAGAAAAAAAAACAAAGTTACCTCCGAACCGCTGGTATTAAAAAATACTTTAAATTAGATCATGAAACCTTGCATAATAGGTAACTAAAATAACTATAAAGCAGATACTATGTTTTTTTTTTACCTACCATTATTTTCGCCGTAAAAAGCAATTACCTGAACTATTGGCGCCTTGGAGTCTTCACCCCGCCGCTCACTCTCGTTTTCACTCAGTCCGGCAGCAATATCGTGCGATTAAGATAAGGAGTGAATTTGAGCTGAGGTATTATGGACTCTTAATAGTTAATATTGGTGGTACGGAATCCGACATACACTTGGGCGCTATTTAGACAGACGCCTGAGGCAGCCTCGTGGTGCGAGAGGGTAGTGACGTGTCGCGAGAGCTCAGAACCTCGTCCTTGTCCTTCCTGCACCGCACGGCTATACCTCTGGAATCGGCTCAGCAGGCCTGTAGCGCAGTATAATAAAGTAACAATATCATTTCTCGGCAGTGACCGTGAAATAATTCCCTACGGCCGCGCGGTAGAAAACCTTCCGCGTCCGTGCGTAACTGCCACGCGCCCGATACTGTTAATATTGATATACTCTGAGATTTCGAAGCGCGTCCTTTTAGCCGTTTTCTATGAAGATATAATACTGTTACTTATTTATACTGTGCCTGTAGTTACTCTCTCATTGCAGGATTCTTGTATACCACCTTTATGCAACCTGATGGGAGCTACGGAGTAAGAAAAGAAAAAGGTAATTTTACTTGTCTGCATTATAAACATTGTCGTTCTAATTTAAGGATGTCTTACGCTTTTTTACAATCTTTATATTATCTAACTTCATTCGTATGTGTTTCCGGTAGCTCTGTTTTTAATAAATGATTCTCTTTTAAACTTTATGGCCTTTTTCAAAGTTGGTCACAGAAACTAACTAAGCCTGGCTTGTTTAGCACTGTGACCAACTGCGCGCGCGCTGCGCTGCAGTAGCGGTCGGCGAGCACTACATCCAACTTGTGGTTACAGTACCTACCTCACTAAACTGGTTAGGACTGTGACCAACTGCGCGCGAGCTGCGCTGCAGTAGCGGTCGGCGAGCACTACATCCAACTTGTGGTCACAGTACCTACCTCACTAAACTGGTTAGGACTGTGACCAACTGCGCGCGAGCTGCGCTGCAGTAGCGGTCGGCGAGCACTACATCCAACTTGTGGTCACAGTACCTACCTCACTAAACTGGTTAGGACTGTGAACAACTGCGCGCGAGCTGCGCTGCAGTAGCGGTCGGCGAGCACTACATCCAACTTGTGGTCACAGTACCTACCTCACTAAACTGGTTAGGACTGTGACCAACTGCGCGCGAGCTGCGCTGCAGTAGCGGTCGGCGAGCACTACATCCAACTTGTGGTCACAGTACCTACCTCACTAAACTGGTTAGGACTGTGACCAACTGCGCGCGAGCTGCGCTGCAGTAGCGGTCGGCGAGCACTACATCCAACTTGTGGTCACACTACCTACCTCACTAAACTGGTTAGGACTGTGACCAACTGCGCGCGAGCTGCGCTGCAGTAGCGGTCGGCGAGCACTACATCCAACTTGTGGTCACAGTACCTACCTCACTAAACTGGTTAGGACTGTGACCAACTGCGCGCGAGCTGCGCTGCAGTAGCGGTCGGCGAGCACTACATCCAACTTGTGGTCACAGTACCTACCTCACTAAACTGGTTAGGACTGTGACCAACTGCGCGCGAGCTGCGCTGCAGTAGCGGTCGGCGAGCACTACATCCAACTTGTGGTCACAGTACCTACCTCACTAAACTGGTTAGGACTGTGACCAACTGCGCGCGAGCTGCGCTGCAGTAGCGGTCGGCGAGCACTACATCCAACTTGTGGTCACAGTACCTACCTCACTAAACTGGTTAGGACTGTGACCAACTGCGCGCGAGCTGCGCTGCAGTAGCGGTCGGCGAGCACTACATCCAACTTGTGGTCACACTACCTACCTCACTAAACCGGAAATTGCTGAATAAAGCGACGATTCTGTTTCATGCGTTTGTTTTATTTATTCTCTGGCTTTTGCCCAGTGTTGACATCAATCGATGAAGTTCTTAAATCAATTGATTAAAAATGTAATGAATTTAGTCGAGTTCAAAGTTAATAGTAATCGTAATTGATTAAGTAATCGTCAATCGTTAATGTGATATACGATTGATTTATAATTAACAAATCAGACGTCATATTGATTGGATTTAGGAGTTGAATAAAAGATAATGCATATAAATTAAATAAGTATTATTAATTAGGAAAATGTTATTTTTGCAATCTCAAAAAAAGGCGATACCTGCGAAATGAGTGGCCTTTTGTGTGTGTGTCCAAAGTGGCCAAAGATTTTAAAATAGTAACGGAGTTTCTTGGCCATTTTTCTCCATACGAAAATTACCTTTTGGAAGGGGCGACTAGAATCAATTCAATTTTTTTGTAAATATTTGACGTTCAAAAGTGCCTTACAAGGGCCTATTTGAAATAAATAGTTTGACATTGACTTTTGGTCTCATTGGATATGTATTGACAAATGCTATTACACTAGGTGGTGTCCAGAGTCTGATGATGGAGCGGGAAGGTGGTCACGGGTACTCCTCAACTAAACCAGATAGCCCCGTCGTGTTTTTATTCATTAGATTGTGGTGTGGACACTTGGAAGTGTCCATTTTCTGATGTGGAGCCGGAATATAGTCACGAGCACTCCTCAAACAAAAAAGATAGCACCATCGTGTTTGGTCTCATTGGATATGTATTGGAAACCATGCAACAACGATGCTCTAAAGCAGGGTTTCTCAAACATAAGGCTCCACGTACCCCTAAGTTTCCAGATGATAGCAAACCCCTAACCCCAAGATAAAAAAAAGAATAAAAAGGTACGTTAAAGAAAATAAGGTTTTATATTTCAATAAAAGGTAAAAATAAATACAGAGCCAAAAATAAATATTATTTTAATATTAATGTGATGGGTTGAGTTGTTTCTTGTCGCAAATTGAATAAATTTTTGGAATAATTTTGGAAAATTTTAGCCTTAATTCTGACTCAGCATCAAGTTGAATTTTGTCTTTCGTTTTTATTTTTTCAGGTGAGAAAACCCACTCTCACATGTATGTTGTAGCAAAGGGTAAATTCACCGCTTTGCGTGACAGTTCGAGATATTCTTCCTGTCTAGCTGCCCAAAAATCAATCAAAGACATCATTTTCAAATCAGCTCCAAGAGTTTCATCAACGGACATTTCTAATAATGACTCCTGTTGCTTAATACTCAAACTAGAATTTACTCTCTCGGTCATGACCATAAATGGGCGCGAACCCCCTAACGTCGAATGGCGAACCCCTACAGGTTCGCGTACCCCACTTTGAGAAACCCTGCTCTAAAGGAAATGAATAGGATGAGAACCGAACATGGTGAATAGACTAAGTGAATAAATGATTAAACAGACGAATGCACAATAGTCCATTATGATACGAGTGTGCTGTATTGGTCATCACCCACAAGGCGGTATTTATCGATAATTTGGCGACTGGGTAATGATCAATGCATACGCGTTTCATACGACGTTTTTCAACAAACTTGCGAGGAAAAAAAACAGACTTGTTGTAAGAACTTATGCTGGAATAACGTAACTATAGAGATGATAATTTAGATTTATAAAGTTCAACTGACCTTTGTTGCCAGGTAATCGGAGCTTCTTTTAAAAACTTTTGTACGTCGGTTGGTGACAATACTTCAGATTTCGTATTTTTTATAATAACAAAACAAAACAATTACAAATATTTACGGAAAATGGCGCGCTGGTTAATTTTTTTCTGCTAGCGATGCGCACGCAGTTGTAAATAAAGGCACAGGAAAAACCGCTGAACAGCTTGTATAAAAATATAATAAACTCAAAATAATAATTTGAATACGCAATTAATATGTAGTGAAAAATATATAATTTGATGAAATATTATGTTAATGTATCATATTTTATTTATTTACAAAGTAGGCATAAAAAAGGCAAGAAGTACCCACGCACAATGGTCCACCTGATGGAAACCAAACCCCATAACATAGGCATAAGGCAAGAAGCCTCTTTGATGAGATTAAAAAAAGCACAAATTTCTGCTCGGGATAAAATAGAGAATGCTCATTTAATAGTATAGGATATGTCATACTAGTTCCATATTTTCAAAGTTAATTTCTTTATACAAATTCCATGCTGCCATGATAGTACTTACTAATTCCATACTGCCATGTCGCGTTTAAAAATTTTCCAAACAACAATGGCCGCTAGAAATTGTCTATGATTTTAGTGATGTGGTAGTATAATCTTTAAGTTTTAGTATTTTCGATGTTACGATTTTTTGTTGTATTTAGTGTTTCAGCAGTATTTTTTATATTGAGTAACTCTCGCATAAAAAACAAATCCATTGAAGTATGTTCGTATGTTAAATCGTGTCACGGGTACTTACGTACGATATACGTCTTACGTATTGTCGTCTACGTACGCCTTTGTTTAAGTTATTTTGAAGTACAAACCAATATTTGATTACCTTTTCGATTATCTTTGAAAGCGTTAGCAGCAAAGAGACGCCTGTATTTGCCTGAAAATTTTTACTTTTTTGTGAATCGGTATTATCTTGGCAATATTTGGCTATTCTGGGAATATTCCTTCATAGGAAGTACTAATATGTACGCTTGTTATACACATATTTCAATGAATTTTGAAAAACGATTTAATAAAAAAAACCCTACTAATTATTTATTACTGGGGTATGGGGATTCAGTAACTAGTAAGTTCGGCATAAGATTTCCAGTTCGGGGACTTTTTGAATTGTTCATAGAGAACCTTTTGTTGGTCATTCATGTTGAGCGGATCACCGGGTAGTATAGTTTCATAGTCCATGCCACCGTTGAATAATTCGTAGAGAGCTTCGATTGATTCTCCGTCATCAGCAAACATCATCGCTTTATCCAGCAGTTCAGCTGACAGGTCGTAAGAATTGAAGACATTGCCTAACACCTCGAGAAACGGATTGCCGTGATCTAGCACGTCACCCAAATCAGTCTCTCTGAGTAATTTCGAAGACTTGTACATCAATCGTATGCGACACTCAGCTAAAACATTGGCTATATCGGCCATTAGCATTTCTAGAGTAATACGAAACTTCACGTCGCAGTTAAATCTTCCTACGTGTTGACTGAGTGGTATCTGCTGCGGATACAACATTGTCTGTTTCAACTGATCCAGTCTTTTGATTAAACATGCAATTAATTCCTTTCGTGCAATTCTCGAACCACGTTTTCTTTTTTTGCAGACGGTGTCGTAGTTTGTATGTAGTTTTTCTATGCCAACAAAGTGTTTTTGATTTAATCTTAAACCCATCCAGTTTTCAAACAATCTGTAAATCCTCAGCCCCAAAACCACTGCTCTCTTTCCGAATAGCCAGGCGAAGGTAGATCTCTGCATTACACATAAAGCTTCCAACTCTGTTAATATACTGTATACTTTTATAACTGTCGGCGTATTGGGCAGACTGTTTGCATTCAAATTTAAATGTCTTATTGAAGCAAACAAATCACAGTCATTAAGGCAAAATACTATCATTTCTTTTATACAATTCCAATGATTATTATAATCCTTTATCTTTTTTGTTAGTCCTAGATCTATCTTGGCTTGTAATTTATTTTGCATCAATTGTTTTGCTGTATTTTGTATGCTATTTATTTCTTCGATATGGGGAAAATCACTCAAATTCTTGTTATAATTGCATAATTGTTGGTTTAACTTATTCACATTATTATTATTCTCGGTTATAAGCTGCAGCGTTCGTCTTACATATTGTATAAATGTCGGTAATATGCTTGCAACTTTATCACTAAGATCTGTTTTAGCTGACTGTATCTTTGAATATATTACAGCTCTATTTTCCAGTATCCAAGGGATTTCTTTTAGTAGTTGAATAGTTAAACCAGTGTGTCTCCAAACTTCTCTATTAAACTGGTGGGACTCCAAAAACAACTCCTTGTCATGTATTTTATAAAGTCGATAAATTTCATCAATGTGTGGTGCAGCCTCATCTGGTAAAACTTCCATTCGTTGTTCCAAAAGACGCAAACCTTTTTCTAGTAACGATTTATCAATGATGAACTTATGAATATCAAGGACAGAATTTATCATTTGTTTCATTTCGATCAGTTCTTGCTTAATTTCTGCAAGTGTTTGGGCATGCGTGTTTGTAATCCTTGTGCTCAGCTGTCCTTTGTCAGCGTGTGACAAGAAATTTCTTATTTTATGGAGTTGGCTGATTGTCTCCACAGATATTGCTACCTGTAGTAATGCATATGTGGACCGCGACAGATGATAAGACTTATCGGTACTTTTTAACATTTCTCCGATTACATGTAGAACTCTTTCAATCATAAGAACATTAATGTCATTCGTATTTTCGATGGCGTGTATGTAATAAACTATCTTTTTAAGAGAATATTGATCGCTCATGTATCTTATTGTTTGTAAGTAGTTCTCATCTAACAAAGGTTCTTTAGATTTCTCAATCTGTTTGTTATTTTTCTCAAATGGACAACTGTCTATAAAATGTACTTTGAATATTTCTTCTAATTTTAATATACATTCTTTTAAATACATTCGTTCTAAGAATATGACTGGTGCATTCCGCAACTTATGCAGGTCATATGTTATTTCTAGATTTTCTTCTTGAATACCTGTGTGATACTCTTGTATCGTTAACTGTCGGTCCTTAGGTAAGTACACCCTCCAATCTTCACTAGTGCGGTAGATGAAATAATAGATGGCACATTCTATTTTTTTGTACAACTCTGCATCATGTTCGTAACGGCTATACAATTTCGGGCAAACCGTTTTTATATTTTTGTTTAAACGGCCTTTCAAATGCTCTCTAAGAATACTCAAATTCTCCAATATAAGCAAGATAACATTAAAGTCCAGCTTACGATAATAAACTTCGTATCCAATGTACTCAAGATATTGTGTAAACATGCTACTCTTGTCTGCGAGGTTTGCTCTTACTGTCACCTCACATTCTTCTACAGTATGTTGTATTCTTACCATTTCCAAATTTGAATATTTATCATAATCAGGCAGCACGTTTAGTAGCATGGTTGCTATGTCTTTGGGTGTGATGACACTCGGTTCTAGCTGAGCAAGCTTGGTATAGATTTCACATTGAAAATCGTTGAACTTGATGAGACAATGATAGTTTGCCTTCAGAAGACATTTTGATGATCAATGATCAATGCATACGCGTTTCATACGACGTTTTTCAACAAACTTGAGGAAAAAAACAGACTCGTTGTAAGAACTTATGCTGGAATAACGTAACTATAGAGATGATAAATTTAGATTTATAAAATTCAACTGACCTTTGTTGCCAGGTACTGTCAATCGGAGCTTCTTTTAAAAACTGTTGTACGTCGGTTGGTGGCAATACTTCAGATTTCGTATTTTATATAATAACAAAACAAAAACGATTACAAATATTTACGGAAAATGAATAGAAATGAATAGAGTGATTCATGCGGAAGGTTTTTCTGTATAATACATTAAGGTTTTGTGTAAATTGGCTGAAATATGACGATTATTGTCGAAGATGTCGGAAAAAATCATGCCAACTGGGAGCTTCACTGGCGTGCGCCGCGTAAGGCGTAAGAGATACATCAAATTTATGTTTTACAGAATTGTACATCTTAACAAGATCAACAGAAAAGTCCGCGATGGCACATGTCTATCTTTTAAGGATGAGCCACAGTAACCGTTTTTATCTTTTAGAATTTGATCAAAATGTATTTGTTAGTTCCGAAGCAATTTTGACTGGTGTACTATTAATCCTTATGCAATTAAATAGGTTATTAAAATCGGCCATTTAATGGACATTAAAACATGCCTAGACACCTTAACATTGAAATGAATACTTTAAGAGATATCACAGAATGAAAACTACGCGCATCGAAATAATTATGGTTGACGTTGCGGCGCAAGGACTGATGGCTCAGTGGTCGAGCCGAGCCGAGGCTCTCATGCACGGGGTCGTGGGTTCAAATCAAGTACCTACCTAAAAATGTTGCTAATCATTATTTTATTATTTTTGCATACCTACATATTTAATGTGTAAATTACAGAATGATTTGTCGACATATATCAGTATCAGTATTTAATCAGTCGTCAGTTTATCAGTTAGGATTTGGATTATTAAATTGTAATCGAAAAATTTACCTCAATTGTCAAAATCGAAAAACCTTTTTATGGATTAAAAAGATTTAAAATGATAATTTCCTGTTGAACTAGGTGTATATATAATCAAATCAAAGTAGCTATCTACTCAACCCGTAAGTGGCGCTACAAATTGGCACCCACAGGTACCTACATTGTCTGATCCACCTGTTTACATTTTATCAGACTCGTTTGGAGTAGGCCTCAGAGATATACTGTAGCTCCGCGTTGTAACAATCAGTCATTCCGTTTTATCCCGAAATTCTTCTTCCTACATTCTTACAGCCGTTTTGGTTACACAGCTGATATATAGTAATGAATCTCTTAAGAGGGTTTATCCTAAAAGTTGGCACGTCGCAAATATTTACCTGTTTTGATTCTTAAAGCAATACTCGTATTACTGAATAGAAACAAGAAATGTGGCTAACTAGCGAACTAGAATATTAATAATGAATTGCAATTATAACATTGAATTTGATGTTGCACCCATTTTAGGTGTAAAAAACGCATTTGGAAAGTTTCCAAATTGTTTTTTTTTTACATCTAAAACTAAACATTCGGTGTTACGATATTAATGATTGCATTTCATAATCAATATTCTAGTTCGCTAGTTAGCCACATTTCTTATTTCCACACAGAAATATTGCCAAATGTTAATCAAAACAGTGAAATATTTGACACCTTCGGAATAAACGCTCTTAAGGCCCATTCAATTTCATGTTCCCGACCGAAAGGCAAAACGTCTGGTTCGTCCGTATCAAAGAAAAACAGGCATTAGTTAGTACAAGAGGCTTGTGGCAAAGTTATAACAGCCGCGCGGGTCGATCGACCAGGTTAAGTTACGCTTGCCGCGGTTGGTTCGTGGATGGGTGAAGCCGTTGCTCCCGGCTGTCATTTGTAGATCTTTGACAGTTGTTGCGGGTCGTCAGAAGCCCGAAAGTGTGACAACCAGAGCTCAGATAGGTGGTCGCTCCATGTAAAATACTAATATTCATTTAAGGAGGCAGAAAATCAATGTTTCACTGCCGCGCCACGCTGTCGATCTGTTTGTTTTACTCATATCGTTAGAGAAACAACAACGATCACGAAACATCCTCATTTCATCAGCTACTTATTCGAAATGATAAGTACAACAACTAGAAATGTATTCCGATATCATTCAGCATGTAAACAACCCCAAACATGTATAGGTAGCTTTGAATCAAGTTAGATAAGTAGCTGTGTATCCACATTTAGATAAGGACATTCTACAAACATTCCATTTCCCCTAAAGTCCGCTTGTAGCTCCCATCTGGCATCGGCTTGCTGGTTCTGCCCATGGCCGGCCCTGCAGTAAATGAAAGAATGCCAGTCAGGCAGCTTTTTAAATTATTTTGGCGAATAGGCGTGCATATAAAATTCTGGTCCATTTTGAGAGTTCTGATTCAGAACCCTAAAAATGTATCAGAAGGCGGAAAGTCAGAATTTCATCTCAGCGACAAATGAAGGTAAATAATTTACAAGTTGAGACTGAGATCTGAATGCAAACATTGGGATTTCAAATGACAATTGCCGTACCACGGCAGCTGACATGTCATAGTCAACTGACACTTGCTGTACTACGACAGGTCGATTATGGTCCAACTTTATTGCGATTATCTATGAAACTAAGCGCCCTATCTCTATCGTTCTTGTGGTATTGTGACCACGAAAGACAGAGCTAGCAATAAAACATGCCATGCTATCAACATTTTAAGCATCAAAAACCATAGATATAAGAAAGAAGGAGATATGCCCCGGTAGTTGAAAATGTATTGAAATCCAATGTCAATAATAAGTCGACCGTCTTAAAAAAGTCTTCAATAATTTCGTTGTCCATTACATTTATTCACCATAATATTAATTTGCCCATACTAGCACAACAATGCTAGTTCAGTTGATATGATTATACGATACAGATTTTTTAATTAACAAGGAAACCTAAAAATAAACCTAATCTACCATGCATGTTTGCTTTGCAAAAGAGGAAATCTAGCACTCGGCGGCCGCTGCCGCGGCACGCTCGCTCCGCTCGCTCGCCTTCGCGCGTTGTTTGGTCACAGTTCTAACCTAACCTAACCTAACCGTTTCGAATTTGACAAACTGTTTGATAACTAAAGATTGTTTGCTGTAATAAATCATTTGATTATAGACAATAAACGTTTCTAAATTATATTACGACAATAGCGCTACAAGGCTATTTTGGCGCGTGGCCAAAATCAGAAGTAACACTGGAATCAACAGTTTCACAATACAATTCCACAAATGTTTACCAACAGCAGCCGACTCGAAGAGTGTAAGAAGACACAATAATATCTTAAAAAAATCCAACGAAACGCGAAAGTTTGTGAGGATGGATGTGGATGGATGTTTGTTACTCTTTCACGCAAAAATAAGGGAATACATAACCTGGATTAACACTTAATATACTTTTTATCTGAATATTTCCACGGGATCTGGACTTATGCAGGTGAAACCGGCGCTGCTAATAAGAAATAAAACAACAAAATGAAATCATAATTTCAATTTATTCGAGATTACATAATTTAATAACGAAATCTTACCGACTTGACGCCTTTCAAATCTAAATTATTTTATATTTACAAAAATCCTTTCGCAGTTACTTAACGCTTTAGCAGGATATCCTTAGCCATCTACTGTTTGAAGTCGTAGTTTTTGCAGAAAAAAAAGATATTCTGCGTTTGCGATTTAGTTTCCAAACATGTCAACAACCATGTGTTTTTGAAAAATCAACTTTGACCTACACCGACACAAAGTACAGTTTGCGCTACAATTTCAAACATTTTTATGACTTTTTTTAACCAACAAAATGTTGGTTATCAATTTTCTTCTTTGATCCTATTCTAATGTACTATTATTCGGTATTCCGATCGAAATAAGTTAAATATAATATATTACTTACTTACCGAACACGACATGGGACACCGACAAATCGTTCTGCGATCTACCTGGCACCAAAATAGGTGGGTACATAATTGGTACTTTATTAACACTAAAATTTGTCAACTCGCATCCACTTTTGATACTAAAGTCACTTCACTAAATAGTGTCATTGTCACTTTTAATTTCACTATCAAAGTCCCAATTTCTGTCATTATTTAGTGTTACTTTACCATAGATGGAGTTGTGTGCTACCTTCATGCTTATGACAGAAAGATAATGGCGTTATAGTGAATGTTATTATGGATGCAGAGGTCTTATGGCAGTAATTTCATAATAAATGCTCATTTTCAACCCTATTTGGGGAAGTATTCCCCCTGTTTGGGGTTGTTTTGACCCATTTGGGGTAAAAGAGGGGATCTGGCACTCGGCGGCCGCTACGTTCGCTACGCTCGCTCGCCTTCGCGTGTTAATGGTCACTGTTCTAACCTAACCTAACCCACCAACAATAGAGGGGATCTGGCACTCGGCGGCCGCTGCCGCGGCACGCTCGCTACGCTCGCTCGCCTTCGCGCGTTAATGGTCACTGTTCTAACCTAACCTAACCCACCAACAATAGAGGGGATCTGGCACTCGGCGGCCGCTACCGCGGCACGCTCGCCTTCGCGCGTTAATGGTCACTGTTCTAACCTAACCTAACCCACCAACAATAGAGGGGATCTGGCACTCGGCGGCCGCTGCCGCGGCACGCTCGTTACGCTCGCTCGCCTTCGCGCGTTAATGGTCACTGTTCTAACCTAACCTAAACCACCAACAATAGAGGGGATCTGGCACTCGGCGGCCACTACCGCGCAATTGCATTGTATGGTCTTCCTTTTATTTGTAACACTATGTTAGTTAGCAAAAAATTATTCTTATGATGAAGCCTATCAATCGGTATGATAAAGCTACAGGGTGATTATTTTTCTCATGTAACCGGTTCGATTCCCGGTTCAAACATGTAATTATTTAAATATCTATACACAGTTCAATAAAATATAGGTCGTAGGTAGTAGGTGCAAGGAATGCAAAAAGAAAACGTATTCAACGACTTATACGACGATGAAAATAAAGAAAAGAGGCAAATCTGACTGTCAAATAACAGAGAAAATAATTCCTAATGATTGCAGTCGATCATGCAGCAAGAGTCGCAGTCGATCATGCAGCAAGAGTCGCAGTCGATCATGCAGCAAGAGTCGCAGTCGATCATGCAGCAAGAGTCGCAGCAAGTTCCAGACACGTCTGCCTCCGACAGTAGTTACTTGACACATTTTGATAGGATGATTTTTTCAAATGCGCCGAATTTATCTATCACCTTTTAATTGGCAGGCCCAAGATGGATAACAACGATGTCTATTTTATTATTTAAAAGAAAAAAAGTTCTATGGAGGTTTCTTTATGTTTCTATGTGCAGGTTTCGTAGACGGTCTAATTCTTTAAGGGAATTTTGATCATGCGGTAAATTTAACAACTTTTTAGGGTCAAGTGAGCTGATAGCTAGGCCTGAGAGAGATCTTACTCTGCTTAGCGCTACATACGCCTGACCTTTAGCGAAAAGGTGACTGCTTAAATCAACAACGGCTCGGTCTAAAGTTGTTCCCTGCAGTTTATGTACTGTTACAGCCCAGCATGGGATTAAAGGAAGCATACGCCGCTCTACTTTGCCCTTACCACGCGAAGCATCAAACTCGGTCGTAGATGGCTCGATGCGCACACCAACACCGGGACGATTACCTGTTACATTTGAGTCGTCAAACTCAAGGTATACAGCCAGGGGAAGTTCTCCAATTTCCAACGGTTCTCTGCGCAGAGCTGTCCATTCGATTTTACGAAGCACTCCCATAGCGCCATTGACGAGTCCATGATTAATATTCAAATTACGCCTCAACATCAATCGTGATCCTTTACCGATTTCCAGCACATTTGGTATACCACCTGTTTTATTGGGATCATTAGGTATGTGCTCATTTCGTGGAGGTTGACCGTATGTTTTAGCTTCCAATGAAATGTCTACGGCATTCATGGTATAGACTTTTGTATGTTTTTTTAACTCTGCTGTGATAGTGGTATTATAAGCTTCTACTTGTTTAATTGTGGAATATATTCTCACTGCTTCTCCGTCGTCGAAAGGTCCTGTAAGCGGTATTCTACGGCCATCTAAGACTGATAGTTGTTCCATCGTTAATTCTCCCACGCGCAGGCTGTTTAAAATATCCACAAATTCACTGTCACCAGTTTGCCTCATATTTTGAGGTAACTCACAAAAACTAAAAAGATGCCATAGATTAATTTCTCCGGACAAATTTTGAGGCTGACGGAAGCAATAAGACCCCCCAGCTATTTGAGATACCACCACCGGTGGCAGTTGCATCAAATCTCCGAAAAGAAAAATATTAATTCCACCAAACAATGCTTCATTTTCTTTAAATTGTTGTAAACGTAGATTAACGTCACGTAGAGTTAAATATGGCACCATTGATATTTCATCAATTATAAGCCAGTTGACACTGCGCCACTTTTGCCGTTCCCTTTGGAGTCGCTCTCCAGTCATTGGTCGTAAAGTTTCTGTTCTACCCTTTTCAATAGGAAGTGCAAAAGTAGAGTGCAGTGTGTTGCCTCCAATAAGTGTAGCCGCCACTCCTGTAGGGGCGGTTACTACAACACTTTTACCTCGATTATTTAGTGTCAATCTTCTTATTTGTTCGACGAGTAACTTCAATACAAAAGTTTTTCCACTTCCCGCACCACCAGTTACGAATACTCGCAAGACATCGCCCGTACTATCAAGAAATAATCTATTAGCGACTTTATCAAACAGTTCTCGCTGCTGGATGTTTAGCGACGTCACAGCAGTTTGATAGAGCTGATCCAACATGCCCTCATCCGAGGGCACTTCCTCGAAGTCGTCAGACATGACGACATGTCTGTCTTCAATAAGCACTCGTTCTACGGGATCCGCTATTAAGTTCTCATCTACATCCTGGCGAATAGACTCTGCCGTTAGATTTTCAGCCACTACTCGACTTATGGCATGTTGAATTTCTGTTTCCCACACAGCAAAATGTTCCACATCAGTACCTTCCTGAAGAGGTCGTAATTGATTGCGTTTTGCATAAAATGCGTCTTTTACATTATCAAAACCATCCAGTAACTCACTTTCAGCTCTAAATGGAAAATGGATAACCAGTAGGGAATACTTATATGCTTCCGGATTTGATGCCTGAGTATAGTAACGGGTGCGCAAAATGGCTGGACGTTTCCTTTTCTTCATTCGACCGGCGTTATTCAGTAACGTGATGTACTGCTGTGAATGATCCAAATGATATTCTTGGTCATTATTCTCATACGCATCGACGTCTTGTTCATCACCGTCCAAGTCATTGCGCTGCGAAACCACCACATCATATGAAACGAAAATACATTTTCTGGAACTATCCCTTAGCTTAAGATGACACAATCGGAAGGCGCATTCACATGCTGACACCTGACGGTGGCTTAATATTGCATTTTGTATCGCAAAGATCTGCCTTCCAACATCACCACCGCGCTCTCGTGCTCTCTGTGTAGCCTCTCTTATTGATCTTGAAATTCCAGCCGGCTCTGACTTTGAAACGTACTTCGATATGTAATAAGCTATCCCTAGAGCCGAGCCACATGGTTGAATGTCAATATTAGCGGACCACATTTTGAGCAATTCTGGATTGTATGAATTAATCATAGTCTCCGAGTAATTTCTTTTCAAAATATAAAACTTTCCCATATTCCGGGCCGTTTGTTCTTCGTCCAAAATTCTGGTTGCACTTGATACTGGTCTCGGGAAAGCAAATCTACATAGCAACGTGTCTTTTTTGTAGCATGTGTGCGTGTGCTTGTGGCTTTGTAACCGAATCACCAAATCGTGCATTTCATGATTTTCCTCTAGATCTGGTATTTCGCAAGTGACAATTTGGTCTAGAAGTTGCACACCTTCCGGACTATCAAAAGTTGGCATTTGCTCGCACCATGCTACTATATGCGCGTGAGGGCTTCCGCGCGAATGAAACTCTATGCGCCACCAAAAGTCTACGACGCATCTTCCGAGTATCGGATTTTCTTTCTGCTTCAGGCGTCTTAATAAAGCATTCATACGAATCATGAACTGCCTTGATAGTGTAACTGGATATTGTTCGACCAGTCGTAGCTTTTCGGAAAAAGTTAGCTCCTCTACTGAAGTACTATTTACATCTTGACCATCGGCCACTAGAAGTGCTTTCAAAATATCGGGCCAGTTGAGATCGTTACATGAGAACGTCAAGTACCAGTGCGGTGGCCCTAAGTTCTTCAACATGGCCAGAAGATCAGTATAAGCTTTATGCCAATACGATGAAGTGCCACGAATATTCCGCATCATCAAATGAACATTTTGTACTACATCATTCGGTTGCGCACCATTCTGACGTTGTAGTTTTGCACAAACTGATACATTTTGTTGAGCTTTATAGAGCTCCACAATAGAAAGCGCATAAAATAGATATTCATTATTTTGAAACCTCCTCTCGTTACTCATAACCCTCGTCTGATAGTAATCGAGTGGCGTAATGGAAACTGATCTATCTTCTTTAAAGCCATTTCTTCCTTCCGGGAATAACTGTACCCATGCGAGTTCTTCAGCTCTTTGCTCTCTAAAGACACTGATAGGCGGCGCAGTCTTTCGTTTTAAATTATACATCGGGACCGTTTCCTTTTCTACTTCATTATTGCACAAGACTTCACTCATAGCTGGTACAGCAGAATCGATGGGTATCAGAGAAGTAGTGACCACCTGGCCATCATGAATATGTTCGCCAAATTCCGTTTCTCCAATCGCTGTATTAACAACCTCTTCATCGTTAGGCGATGACGACGTGAGATCGCCTCTAACTACCGTTACATTAACAGCAGTAATAGAATATTGTAAATCTTGCTGCTGACCACGCACTCCTAACACTACTGCGAGATGATTGCACATACTCTCGTCACTTCTAAACTTCATGGCCATTGCTGTTCCATTTCTACCAGCAATATGACCCTTAGGGCCCCGAGCATGAGAGTCGAATAAATAATATTCATTATTGAAATACATTACTGCAACGGAAATCTTGGTTTCGCAAGTGACGATGCCTTTATCGTGGGTCAAGAAAAAAAAATCTAGCCCCGCTCTTAATCCATTAAAATACCCTTCTAATATATCAGACGGTGCACTAGCATTTGCAATACCCACGACAATATCGGGCTGTATACACAAGTTCAGCTCGGCGTCAGCGATAGACACCGACGACAACAGTTCCTCGGTGTTCAAGTACTGCGGTTCGTGGTTCAAGCTCGACAAGCACTGAATGAAGTATGTATTTCCTGCTAACAGAACACGATCAATGTCAGCTGTATTCCATTGTGGGAGTGGTTGTAATTGAGAGTAGGCGATAGCAGTAGCAGCCTTGGCTGTGCACTGACGCCCACTCATAAGGCCGAATCTTTCATTCCCTTGATGGAAATTTCCACGCAAAATATCCTTCTCATCGTTGTTTATTTGTTTAAAATTGGTTTGTGGCGTTTTGATGACATTAATTTCGCCCTGAGGTTGTAATACTGTTACTGATTGTAAAAGACTTTCATGTAACTCGTCATTACTAATGTTAAAATTAATCTGCATACTGCTGTACAAATGATTGTTTTGCACTAACCATAAAAGTGCTCTTTTTATTTTTTCTACATCTACACTATACCTTTCATTTCCAGTTACATTATCAAGACTGTCTGTCACGATAGCAAGTCCCGTGTTAGCTCCAGACAAAGGAAGCCGTTTCCCCACCTCTTCGATTTGCTGAGCAAATAGTATGGCTTGTCCTTTAAACCCTTGCTGGCCGTATCGCCCACCCAAGCGCAGAACTTTAACAAATGGTTTTACTCGCGAAATTAGTCTCAATTCAATTTCGGATAGACAAGAAAGTTCCTTGGGAATCGGCGATACAGTCATATTATTCCAAAATGCATTCGAAGGGTATTGATTCTTCGTTATCTTCTTTGTACATCTATCGCAACAAATTATACGTTCTGGTGAGTTGACGGGTAGCACCGTTATGTTAGCGGTAACGGTAAAATTATGACACTGTTTGGGATATAGTAATTTTTTGCATACAAAGCAAGGAACCTCAGCCAGTTGTAAAATCGCATCCTCAAATCCACTAAACAACAGCTGCCTTCGAGCACGACATCTTTCCCTCATGGCCGAAAGTCTTTCTTCGCGGGAAACAGGAGACATTTGTGTGTATGTTTCGGACGCTCGTTCCCTCTTTTTGTCCAATCTGTCAGCCCGGGATGCGGGTGACTCGGTCTCCCTGATGAAGGTAGCGTACTCTCTCATTCGCTCTAATCTAGCTGCTCGGGATGAGGGTGACTCAGCCTCCCTGCTGTTGGTGGCATACTCTCTCATTTGCTTCGATCTAGCCGCTCGCGATGACGGCGATTCGTTATCACGATTAAAAGAACTGTGATTCCTTTTGCGATTCAACCTCTCTTCTCTATCGATACCAGACTCGTCTGTAAGCGTACCAGCTATTTTATAAGCATTATTTTTTTGCGATAATTGTTTTTTTGAATATGGCAAAAGTTGGCTATAATATCTTGCCATTCTGCCTTTCATGTCATTAAGGCGTTTTTTATGTGACCGGGGTGATTCTGTATTGTACTTGTTTTTAGCAATGGTAGCTTTTTTTGTTTTACGGGACAATGGCATTTTGAGGCAATATTAATAGTTTAGAAAAATCGACCCCGCTACCCGCACCGGTTACCGCCTACCTCACTCGCAGCCACGCAGCCTTTGTGAAGAAATTCAAGATGTTGCATTTGCATTAACTGTAACTAAAAAAAAATGCGATACAGAAAGAGAAAACCAGCCAAGTGCGTGTCCGACCACGCACAATGAAGGGTTTCGTATATTTGCCTTTGGGATGAATTTATACCCATAACAAACTTATGTAGGCGAAAAAAAAAAAAAAAACTTAATAGTACACCGATATACGGTGTTATTCCACTAATCCCCATTGACAATCCCCATCAATGGGGATTTTAACCTTTTGTCCACAAATCCCCATTGATGGGGATTGGGGGGCAAAAGGTTCACAAATCCCCATCGGTTTAAAAATAAAATACGAACAACATATTATATAGGGTGGCAAGGGCAACTAATCGAAAACCGATACCATTGATTTAGTACCTACATGATTCTGAACGCCCCTGCGTTGAAATTTCTCGTCGATTTTTTATTTTATTTTCTGTTGTTCCATTGAGAAGTGCAATATTTCTGTCATGTCATATTACAGTCTAAACTTTACTACAATTATAGTCTTTGAAAGATCAACTTTTAAATAACTTTATGGTAACTTTGTATTAATTATTTAAGAACTTTTGTTTACTGGTAGTAACATTTTTGTGAGCTCTAGTTTCGAAATCCCCATTGATCGGGATTTGTGGACAAAAAGTTCACAAATCCCCATTGATGGGGATTGTCAATGGGGATTAGTGGAATAACCCGATATACGTCACGCTCAATTCTACTATCTACATGTCTTGTGAGACCAAAAATCTCATGTGCTGTGTCTTGCCCTACCCTCTAAGTTTGGTTTTGATTTATTTGCGAGTATCAAAATATGTCGCTTCAATGGCCGTATCTTCTTATTACGTCGATTTAGAAGCTTGAAGGTTTGTTAGAGCTCTAAGGGACCGTGGACCTGAGAAAAAAGGGTATTGATAGTGAGACAGATAGACAGACGGACAGACAACGAAGTGTTCCTATAATAGGGTTCAGTTTTTTTCCTTTTGAGATACGAAACCCTATAAACAATAACACCACATTAGGATTTAAGGTAACATATGGACAACTAAGGCCCCCAATTAACGAAGAGAAATCAATAAAAAAAACATAACCCTGTCTATGGTTTCGCGCAGCTGAGCAAAAATATATATAACGATACTTACGCTGACTAAGTAAAGCATAAGAGATATTATCAAATTGATGTATGGCCGCGGTCCTATAAGTCCAGTACCAGTCTTACAAAGCTGTCGCATCTTCACTCGTCACACTTCCCACTAGCAAAATCAGTACTTAAAACGATCTCAAGACTACTTTTATATTCACTTATAAGAAACTTGTAGCATGCTACAAAGCTGGATTTGGCCGCAGTTATAGGAGCTTTTATTGCTAAGTCAACTTTTAAAATGTTAATAAGCCCTATAATATACTTGACGAAGCGCAGCGCTCTTTAAAACTAAAAACTAAACTAAACTAGGACTAACACTAACTACTAATAGGAGACTTATTCCTAAAATGTCCTAAAACAAAATCTTGTAGCTAACTATAAGACTGAGTTACAAAAGCAAATGCTCTTGAGAATATCTACGCTTGTGAAATGCTATTACTAGTAAAAGTGACATATTAATGTTTTAGAGGTCAGTCTTGTAGCGAACTATAAGACCGAGATATAAAAAGTAATGTACTTGAGTATGTTAAGGCTTGGCAAATGCTATTATAAGTTAAATAGTCTACCGCAATGCCTGTATAAGAACGTTATTAGTAGTGACAGACTTATAATCTTTCTTTATAGGATTACTTTGCTAGTTGGGTTGTGACCTTCTTAGCTACTCACACACACATTATACACACCCGCATCCCGTGTATTGCTTTCATCATGAACCGAACAGAATGAGCGCGGCGTAGCAGCTATAGCCTAGTGCTCGAACCCAAGGCCTCTGACTTTTCGCATTCATGTGCGTATTGTATAATTATCACTTGCTTCAAAAACGGTGAAGGAAAACATCGTGAGGAAACCTTGACGGCATGTGAAGCCAAGTCAGAGGCCCATGGGCGGCTTTAAAACTCTGACACCTGGTTAGTCACTAACCACACGAAAAGAAGAAGAAGCGCGGTTTAAAATACTTTCCCTTAGTTCAAATTTCAAATTCAAATTCATTTATTTCGTGAACACATACAGAAGATGTTATAATATAAAAGATCCGAGCTGTGTTCCGCCAAAAGGCATACAAAACATCAAAGGTTTTTATAAAATACATTTTAGAAAATCAAAAGCATACAAACATATTTAGTGATTGAACCTAAGGTACAATCACTGAAAATGACAAATTAAATAAAGTAAAAAGAACCAAAAATACAAAATAAAAAAATAATGTCACTAATTCATTAATACAACATAATCAAAATTAACAAATTATTTAGAATGTCACTACAAATTCAGGTATTATAATTAAAATTTGTCATTTAAAAATTCGTCTACAGAATAAACACCGACTCGTAGTTATTTAATCATTTGAACAGATTTCTTTTAAATTCGTTTATGTTAATACTTGTGATAACTTGTCCTGGTAACTTATTTATACAGTTTTTGAGCCATTGCATAAAAGCTGTTGCCTGTAATTTTTTTGAACGCCATTTACTTTCTACAAATCTATATAAATTCATGTTGTGTTTTATAAAAATACAGGCTTCATAAATATAGAGTGACGGTAAAGTTAATATTTTCAGCTCTTGAAAATGTGGCTTGCATGACTCTTTTTGTTTTATTTTACAAATCGCTCGGATACATTTTTTCTGTGCTATAAGTACTTCTTGAATCTTAGGGGGCATTTCCCCAGAATATGAGGCCATACCGCAGAGCCGAGGCGACATAGCCATGATTAGCTGCGAATAAGGCGGTCTTATTCGCAATTTTACTCAGCATATAAAGAGCATATGAAAATCTTCTAAGCTTTCCACAAACACTTCGTAGGCCTATCGCGGCCCGCTGGCCCCTTATAGTTTCGCCATGTCCGTCTGTCTGTCTGTCCGCTCGCGGCTTAGCTCAGAGACGGTTAGTACTAGAAAGCTGTAATTTGGCATGGGTATACATATTAATCACGCCGAGTGCCAAGTGGTACTCGCAAAATCAAGAAAAAAAAAAATGTTTATCTCCCCTACACGTAAAGTGAGTGGGGTGTCGTTGGAAAGGTCGTTGTTCATTACGAAATATTAAGCTTTAAAGTGCTAAGTTTTATTAGAGTCAAGTGTCGTCGTCCCCCCCTGCCAAATAAATGGACAATACTTGGATTTGTGAAGATAATCACAGCATTAGTACCTATATAATTATAACGAAGTTAAAAGGAAAACTATCGCAGCTTTACTGGTTAACGAGTAATAATCCACCAACTTAAATTTGCTGTTTGAAAAACATGGTCTCCCCTACATTCCGTATGGGAGAACATGTTTTTCAACTACAATGTTAAGTTTGTTCTTGGGATAACTTCATTCCAACTACGGAACCCATCATTGTACGTGGTCCGACATGCACTTGGCCGGTTTTTAATTATAGTGCAATGAGAAAAAGACACCGAGTTTCTAGGAATGAGTAAGTGAATCTTTAATTCAATATTTTTATCTAGTCTACATAAAAATCATAAAAATTGTGGGTAGATTTGAAACAAAATTATTAATTCAATCCTGGTTTTTCGTTATTCAGAGGCTATTATTAATGTTTGATATCCTATCATCACATTGCACGTTCTTATTTGCTTTTATGTGTTTGAAATAAATTTAAAATCTTCTTGTTAAAAAACTACAAAAAATATTGATTGCATGCATTTTTTTGCGAAAGGTGAAGTTCTATTTATTTTAGGATTAGGTACACTAACTAATGGATAGTTAAAAAAAAATAAAAAAAATTACGTACTATTTTATTCCAAAACACCGCTTTGGGACGTTTTCAAAATAAATTTTGAATTAGTATTTTTGTCTCTTACCTACAAAAAACAATATTCTTGTAATTCACCCTCGAGTTACTCGTGAAACATGCATTTGACTATAATTTACTATCAACTACACTGACATACTGCACTGTCACAAAGTATAAGTACTTATCGAATTCACGTAATTTGGCTCTTTTTAAATCAAATTCTACGACGCGCACGAAGTGAAATCATCTGTTACAAAACAAAATGGCTCGGCCGAAAGAAACTAGCGCCCTCTCGTTGTAACTATTTTGACGCATAGAGGTGTTATACTAAATTTGGAATTTACTTCTCTCATTATAAATTATCAAAGTAACAAGAAATAATAAAACAATGGAATGGAATTAAGAGACTTTGTTTTATAGTATTCTAGCTGCCCCGCTCCGTCTTCGCTCGGGTAGCACTATGTACTTATCTACTGCTCACCTACCTTCCTACCCTACATACTTACCCTACCTACCCTACCCTACCCTACCCACTTACCCTACCTACCTACCTACCTACCTACCTACCTACCTACCTACCTACCCTACCCTACCTGTCTACCTACCTACCTACCTACTTACCTTACCTACCTAGCCTACCTACCTACCCTACCTGTCTACCTACCTACCTACCTACCTACCTACCTACTTACCTTACCTACCTACCCTACCTACCTACCTACCTACTTACTTACCCTACCTTTCCTAACTACCTACCTACATACCTACGAACCTGTTACTCTGCTAAATTCACATTCATCAAAGCGCGGATTGTCCAACGCGCGAAGTTAAAATAGCAGTTAAGTTTTCTGAAATTTTGAAATTTTCTGAGCAATTTCCATTTTTTTTTCCGTTAGAACCTTCTCCTTACAATAACAAACACACCAAAAAAAGAATAAGCGAAATTAGTCCAGCCGTTCTCGAGTTTTGCGCTTAGCAACACTTTTAGCGATTAATTTTTATTACATAGATTCCTTATAACTTATTTATAACTTACAATTTACTAGAGTTAAATTAAGTTTTTAAAGCAATAGAATCAATTTCTGATTAAATAATGACAGTTCTAATTAAATAAATGTGTAGTCCTGTAATCCTTTCCCTATTAAACATTTTCATCAGAACTTTCATACACAGTAAATAACCGGTAATCATTCTACCTGATACCTATACATTTACAGTGCTTATGTCTGCCGGAAAAAAACACTAAAAAGTGAAAAATAACTTTAGTAAATACCGGAAGTCGGTGTCTTTGGTTTAGAATTTTCGTTTTTTGCCACCGACTTCCAAAATTCAAGTTATTTTTCACTTTGTAGTGTTGTTTTTCGGAAGTCGGTATTTTTTTTTGTAAAAAGTTTTATTTTTCAGTTTTTCGTTGTGGTACCTAACCCACTCAAATTCGAATACCAGTACCTGCTATGTAAATAACAGTCACAGGAAGCTATCATCATATCATCCACATAAATGCTAAGTGAGAAAAATACGTATTATTGAAGCTTACTCAAAAAGTATCCCAGCAAAGTTAATAAAATTTATATGGGACCAATCCGGGAGCATACTATTCAAACAAAAAAAGAATTTTCAAAATCGGTCCACAATTGACGGAGAAATCGACAGACACACATAAAAAAAATAAAAAAAAACCTACCTACGCGTCGAACATATAACCTCCTCGTTTTTGGAAGTCGGTTAAAAAGAGCAACAGAAAAGTCCGCTATGGCTCATGTCTATCTTTTAAGGATGAGCCACAGTAACCGTTTTTAACCGACTTTCCAATAATGAGGAGGTTATCAATTCGGTTATATGTTTTTTTTTTGTTATGTTTGTTACCTAATAACTCCGTCATTTATGAACCGATTTGGAAAATTCTTTTTTGATTTGCAAGGATTGGTCCCCATAAAAAAAAAAAAAAAAGTTTTTTTTAATGTTTTTATATATATATATAATTACATAAAAAAAATTGAAAGTATGATTTGGTGAAGTGGAACTGATGAAGAAGACCATAGATGGTCACCGGAACTACTCAATGATAAGTATTTTACGGGTGGCGATAAGATATCTCGATTAAAATTGTTAAGCGACTATGAAGCACATTCTGATGAAAATGGTACCATTGAACTGATCTAAAGATGAAGCCGGAATGAAGACACCGGAACTCCGTCATAAAACAATGTATCCTAGCCATGTTTGGGCTTATTGGAATTGCCATGAGGTGCACTCTGCCTATAAATGATTAATGGTAGTAATTCCTGGCATGAAATTGCGCTACTTGAGTCGTCTGCTACGTGTGGCCTTGATTTTCAGAAGACAGATTTCGTAGCCTCGTTATTTTCGTCAATGATCCTGTCGTCATGTGGTCGCTTTAATAATTTGTTCGCATAAAACTATGCCTTCCAAACTTCTAACACGACTAAGCACGACGTATATTTGCCCATTTGTAATTATTTTTCACCAAGGTAGATCACAGATCTTTCGAGGACGGTACCCAATAAATTATGGACTGTGACCGGGCCCAGCTTAATATAATAATATTAGAGGCAGCATACGACGCTCCACATCTCCGTAACCCCTTGCCGCCTGGAACGTACTGCTTGATGGCGGTATGGGTGTATCACTTTGAAAACTATAAATTATCATATATTTTTATTGGATGAGACTATTGCATTGAAACAAAAACTAAATGTTAAACTGTAATTAAAATTCAAAAATGTTATAAAATAAATAAAATTCATTTATTACAGGTAACAACATAACCCATAATAGTAATCACACACAAATAAACAACCTCAACACAAATTAAATAATTCATTATATCTGCTAAATTGTATGTAGAAAAATGCATTCATTACAGGGTTGATAAAAATCATGACTTTTATAAAAAAATCAAAATAATCGGATTAATTTGATTTAAATCGGATTAATTTGATTTAAATCGGATTTTTTTGATTATTTCTGTCACACATGTCTCTAAATGTTTTTTTCATTCTCGGTACTAAGCCTATTAATTCCTTCTTACAACGTTTACACACCGCTTTGTTAAACTTGCCGCAAGTGGACTTTTTTTCATCCATATAAACCCAAACAGCATCTTTTTTCATTAATCAATCACGAATGACCGCGCCAAAGACTAGACGGACGGATTCAGTCACGAGTTAAAACGGAGAATCTCCGAACGGTGTAGTTAAACAGCATTGGACACGTGTGTGCGCGCCGTAGTTTATGTCGGGGGAAGTCCCTTGACACATTTTGGCTGATTTGGTCGAAGTAAAACAATTTAGATTTAAATCATTGATTTTTATAAAAAAATCACTTGATTTTAATCGCGATTTAAATCACTGATTTTAATCAAGTGATTTAAATCATATCAACCCTGATTCATTAGTACCATTTTGGGCCAATAGATGACAGCGAGATGCAAAAAAAAAAAAAATACGCCCTTTCTACACTTTCAAGCCAGTTTTGACAAATGTTTGATTAAATCTTTATTATTACCTAGACAAATTTATACCACGTTTTCTAAACCAAACGAATAAGATCTTTCATACAAAATGTATCCCCCTTTTCACCCACATAGGGGTTAATTTAAATCATTCTAGTTTGCCCCACCAAGTCGCCCCACTGGTCCAAAGTGGAATGCAAAAAAAAAAATCTTAAAATCTTATCTTATCCTAAAATTTTCAATGGAATCTGCCACACTGATTCGATTTGGTGGGGCGAATTCCACTAAAATAGTCTAAAATCTTGATGGATTACTTGCCCCACTAGGTGTAATAAAAAAAAAATCTTTTGATTTGTTTCCATTATTCGAATGGTACCTATACTAATTAGTATGGGGTAGGTACCACAACTAAAAAGTGATAAATAAAAACTTTTTTACAAACAAACAAACAAACAACCGACTTCTAAAAAAATACAATAAAATAACTTTTTTACAAAAGAAAAATACACTTAAAATTGTAAAATAACTTTAATTTCGGAAGTCGGTGGCAAAAACGAAAATACAGAACCTTAAAGTATTATACATTAAGATGGTTCGCAGTAAGATGGTCGAAGCCGTGATATAGTTATATCCTTAGGGATATAGTTATGAATCGCTTTCATAAATAATATAATTATATCTATTTTACGGTATATTTTGATAATTACTTTCTCTAGGACCAGGAGTTCAGCCGGTACCTACATGTCTTGGCAAACGACCCTAAATTAAAAAAAAAAAAACAAATCTTCGCAAAAACAAGCTCACTCTTCAAGCAGTTTTACGGAGTTGGTGGCTGTTATTTTAGTTCAATCTCTGATTTGATGCCAATTGCCGCCAACTGCATCAGACTGCTTGAAAAGTGCGCTTGTTTTGTACTTTGTCGTTGCGGTCGGGTTTTATTTTATTTAGTATGTTTATTTTTGGAATCGTGTCCTCGAGCCCTTTATTTTGATACTCCACATGGTGCTGGAACAATTTTTTTTTTTTCTTTACCTTACCTAATGACGCCTAAGATCCGTCATTTTGTATTTTTTTAAACAAAACCCAGCCTATAACCATTGCACGGTTTACACGAGTCGATAGACACCTCATTGTATTAAATCCATCCAGGCGTTGGGACGTTTCGAGGGTATAAAGAATATCACATACATATCCAGATACACGTGAAAAACATAACCCTGTCTTTGCTGACGCGCAGTCGGGTAATAATTCCTACACGAACGGGTGCCGGTTGTGGCGACTGGTCGTCTTGCTGACCATGGTTTTGTTATTGTTACCTCAATATATAATAATAAATAAATATATATTTTTAGGCTAAACATTCAAAATTCGTAAAAGATTTTTTTCTCTGCAGTCTGTTCCTCGAGAACAAAATTTCCAAGTCAAGGAAAAAAATTGCGTTTTTTTTTAATTATAATTTTATAGTACTTAGTGTAAGCATTAAAATAATAATTTTAAATACAATATGATTAAAACGCTTGCTTAAAATACAAAGCAAATTTGCATATATTGTAGTGTAAAAGTGGATGCCAGTTGACAAATTTTAGTGTTAATAAAGTACCAATTATGTACCTATTTTGGTGCCAGGTAGATCGCAGAACGATTTGTCGGTGTCCCATGTCGTGTTGGGTAAGTTAGTAATATATATTTAACTTATGTCGATTGGAATACCGAATAATAGTACATTAGAATAGGATCGAAGAATAAAATTGGTAACCAACATTTTGTGGGTTGCCAAAATTGGAGGATATATCGGACATCTCATCTGCGGTCTACGACCCCATTTAGACTATACTTTTATAGTATGTCGCGTAAAACATGATGAAAAACAAAATGTGTTCATAAAATCTTCGCTATTCGTGATTGCATAACTTAATTAAATGTTTATAAATGATTATGGTCTTACTCAAATATGTTTCGAGATTAACCAAGTAATTTCGGACTCAAATAAAACCCGTTTAATGTGTTAAACGAGGCCGAAATTATACGGACTGTCCCGAAACTTGAATGTTATAAGAACCGTAGTTAATAATCATGAATGTTTCACGAAGGATATACAAGATGGAGACGACAATACGACAATAAAATTATTAAACTTAGTATATCAATTTCCTTAATAGTTCCTCAATAATATCAAATTTTGAAAGTCCCGTCAAAATCGGCCCAGACAAAAAAATTAAAATTGTTTTTTTTGTTATAAGTACCATATAAACTTTCATGTGCATTCACTAAAAAGCTGTTATTTTACATTACAAACAGACTCTTCAATTTTATTTATTTGTATGTATTGATTGTCGTCTCCAAATTGTATAATTGTATGCATGCTTTAAAATTATTATGTAAATGAGGGTATGAAAGATTATTGTTTAGATTTTCCAAAAAGTAACGCCATTTTTGTTTGTGGCAATACCCTCGCCCCCTATTACATGGGACTTAAACATAACTGGCGAAATGTGGGTGTACTGGAGGTAAACCTCTGCCTAACCCGTCGAGGCTTACGGTCGTGATGTTGAGACTTTTTGGTGATCTTCACAATATTCCTTTCTCTATGAAAATGACATAAATATAATGTAACTAGGAAATAATGTAATATTGTTGTTATTTTTTGTTAATTAACGAAAAGTTTAGCAACTGAGTCTACTTTTTGTTAAGAAAAAAGTCGTGTGCTAACTGAAATTACAAACAAAACGGATGTTCTATTACAGAATATTAAAATATATTTAAATTTAGTTCTTAGTCTTAAAAACTAATTTAAAAAAGGTTTTTTCTCATTTAAAATAGTTGTAGACAATTTATTATTAAATAATTAACCGAGTTCTTAAGTTTTCAAATGGCAATTACATTTGTTTAGGTTGTGTGTAAAATTGCGATTTTTTGTCGCAGTTGCGATTTGGTCGCCATATTCAAGTTTATTCAATTCAATGTCAGAAACATGTTCAACTATTCAAAAAAACGCAACTGCGACAAAAAGTCGCATGGTTTGTACGCGTCCTAAGGAACTTAATCTTTTAGTTGCTCAAGCCCTTAGTTTCAGAACATGACACAGAAATGATCTACTAATGATCAGAAATGAATTACATGTAGAACTCTTTCAATCATAAGAACATTAATGTCATTCGTATTTTCGATGGCGTGTATGTAATAAACTATCTTTTTAAGAGAATATTGATCGCTCATGTATCTTATTGTTTGTAAGTAGTTCTCATCTAACAAAGGTTCTTTAGATTTCTCAATCTGTTTGTTATTTTTCTCAAATGGACAACTGTCTATAAAATGTACTTTGAATATTTCTTCTAATTTTAATATACATTCTTTTAAATACATTCGTTCTAAGAATATGACTGGTGCATTCCGCAACTTATGCAGGTCATATGTTATTTCTAGATTTTCTTCTTGAATACCTGTGTGATACTCTTGTATCGTTAACTGTCGGTCCTTAGGTAAGTACACCCTCCAATCTTCACTAGTGCGGTAGATGAAATAATAGATGGCACATTCTATTTTTTTGTACAACTCTGCATCATGTTCGTAACGGCTATACAATTTCGGGCAAACCGTTTTTATATTTTTGTTTAAACGGCCTTTCAAATGCTCTCTAAGAATACTCAAATTCTCCAATATAAGCAAGATAACATTAAAGTCCAGCTTACGATAATAAACTTCGTATCCAATGTACTCAAGATATTGTGTAAACATGCTACTCTTGTCTGCGAGGTTTGCTCTTACTGTCACCTCACATTCTTCTACAGTATGTTGTATTCTTACCATTTCCAAATTTGAATATTTATCATAATCAGGCAGCACGTTTAGTAGCATGGTTGCTATGTCTTTGTGTGTGATGCCACTCGGTTCTAGCTGAGCAAGCTTGGTATAGATTTCACATTGAAAATCGTTGAACTTGATGAGACAATGATAGTTTGCCTTCAGTAGACTTTTTCTGTCTAGGCATTCGACATATGCGTTTTTAAGCACGTTCCCAACCATTTCTATGTTATTCAGGTCATGTCCGATCCCGTGTAAGTTTCCGCACCAGTAGTCGTATAGCACTTTGACCATATTAAAAGCGTCTAAACACAGCACTTGTTTGAACGCCTCCGTTCTCTGTTGATTCACCTTGGTGTCATCGAAGCTATCATCAGTGAGGTGGACCAGAATATCAGTTTCGTTACAAATGTAGTTGAGGATATCCACTTGCTTGTTCTGACATGCTGCAAGGATTAAATCAGTCTGAGTTGGACACTGGATTCCGCTTGTGTACAGTTCTGATAGATGTTGTTTGTTACGCGCCAGATTCCCATGGAACCAATTAATTATTTTCTTGATTGTCTCGATATATCCTTCTGCGATAGCATGTTGCAATTCATATAAATTAGATATTAAATTGTATTTTTCAGGATCCATTTCTCCAGATTGATTCTGCAAATGAAATAAACTAATTGCTTAAATTATAATTTGAACTTTCATTTAGGCATGCAATCCTTTTTGTTTATATCGGTCACCTGTCTTATCCCGTGTCCTAATATAAGCAGTCGTATCGCGTATTTCTTGGTTGGCGATCCTTGATATTTGCAGTAAAAGTTTACTTTTGAAAATTTGGGAATTATTATATAATTAACATGAAACTGAAGTAGAATTTACGTGAAGTGAAAGCGTCGATCAAAGGGTGCCGAAAGACCCATCTCGCTCTACCCTGATCAAGCGCTAGGGCAAGCGCTGCCGCTGAGTGTGAGTTCCTGAATAGTCCAAGTCCAAGGTTGGACAGAGTTGTAGGTGTTTTCGCTAGATTTCATTCTTAGCCCGCGTATGTAGTAACAGGCTGACTCCCTAATACATAGGACTTAAAACATAACTGGCGAAATGCGAATGAACTATAGGTACTTTTAGTCTATTCCAAAAGTATCTAGTGAAAATGTAAACAAATAGATCAGAACACGTAGCGTTTTAGTGCAACTTAGCAATTGAGCGCATTGTTTTGATTATTTGAATACTTATACCCGAAATTGTAATTTTAGAACCTTAAATAATACAAGTAGCGTGGATACGATGGTATTACTACAAAAATATTAAAACACGTCTCAATGGAAATATGCAGTCAACTAATTAACTTAAGTATTAGCGCAGGTATCTACCCCTTAAAAATATCAATTATAAAGCCACTGTTTAAGAAGGAAAATAGAGAACTAATGGAATACTATCGGCCCATCTCACTTATTCCCGTCATTTCAAAAATATTTGAGAAATATATCTATATGGAATTGTATACATTTATTGAAAAATATAACATTTTGTATGAGGAACAGAAAGGATTTAGACTACATAGGACAATTAATATGGCCATATATGACTTTACATACAATGTTATTAACAATGTCGATAAACGTAGACCTGTCTGTGGAATATTTTGCGATATGACTCAGGCATTCGATTAAGTACATTATACTACTCTGTTAACAAAACTAGAAGCCTATGGTATTACAGGCAATATTCTTAATCTAATATAATCTTACTTAAAAAATAGAATACAAATAACTGAAATTAACCAAATTAATACAGCGAATAAGAAGGAAGAGATATTTAGATCGTCAGAGCGTGAAGTTAAATTTGGAGTACCACAGGGGAGTGTACTGGGTCCTTTTATATTTATACTGTACATTAATGACTTACCTAAATGCATTGAGCAACCAGTAACACTGTTTGCGGATGATAGTACCGTGACAATACCTTGTAAAAGTGTAGATACCTATGAAAGTGACATTAATGAGTCTTTAAAATTAATTGTAAACTGAAAATTTAAAAATCAACTTGAGCAAAACTAAAGTCATACATTTCAGTCAACGGATTCCTAGTATGAGCCTTAATGTACACTACAATAATGATGTTGTAGAAGAAGTAGAAACTACAAAATTCCTGGGTCTCGAAATAGATAAACATCTCAACTGGAAAGCACACATTAATGTTTTATGTAAGAAAATGAGTAAATCCGCATATGCACTACATAGATTATCGTCAATAGTATACACGGATGCACTCCTTACTGCTTACTACGGTATAGCAGAATCCCACCTATGATATGGAATAATATTTTGGGGTAACTCAACCGAAAAAGAAACAGCTTTTAAAACTCAAAAAAGATGCATACGGGCGATGTTTAAGCTAAAAACTACCGATAGTTGCATGCCATACTTTAAACAGTATAAAATACTGACACTACCATGTTTATACATACTAGAAGTAGCTGTGTTTGTTAAGTTGAACCCAAATCGTTTTAAACGTCTGGCCGATGTAGTTTTACGTAATAGACGCGACAATACCCGACTATGTCATCAGTCCGCTAAGACAGCACTAATGCGCAAAAGTGTTTACTGCATGGCTCCGGACATATATGATAAAATACCAAAAAGTTGGAAAGAATTGCCGCTAACATTATTTAAAAAAAAGCTGCGAAGCTTTTTAACAGCCAAAGCTTACTATAGCGTAACAGAATTTCTAAGTGAAAAAAAATTTGTAACTTAGTTTGTAATGTTTCCAAATTAGAATAATGTTTAGTTTTTTTTTTTTTTTTTTTTTGCACTGTTTGTTAAAATTTTGTAGATTAGTTTTGTGGATTTCGTTTATAATTGTTGTAACTTTTGCATGCCTACTGGTAAAATATGGCTGAACCTATTCCTTATAACACCGTGTATTGTACCCATATTTGCAAAATAAAATATCTTTTATCTTTTTATCTTTTAAAGATGATTTTCATTTTATAATTAAGATTAATTTTAAAACCTATAGGTAAATTTTTACTTGCACTTTATGTTCTTTCCGACTACGTCTTTGCTAACATTTTGACAGTTCGAAAAGGTGGCATGCGCTTGCCATTTGGGTACCTATCTAGTTAATTACATGATTACTGAGCCGCAATATACCCGCAGAGACTGAGAGAGCAGTAATTTCGCGGGCCAGCTTTGCGCAGCAATTGGTATGAATAAAACATAAACATACATAGGCCAAGCAGCCGTCGACGAGTGTTGACGGCTTGGCTCCGCCGTTGGCAACGTGCCACTCGTGTATGACGAGTCACTGCGTCGTCATTTGCGATGCGGAGGACGGAAACAAGAGACATGCGCGCGAGTCGTTTGACGCAAGTCGCATCACTCGAGGCCGCCAATGGGGTCTTCATGCTATACGCAATAGGCAAGCTCTATAGGGGTGGTCGTTGTCCAGACAAACACCTTCCCAATTGCTTGCCATTCAACTCGATTACCGGCTACTCTCATCCATCTGCTACCAGCCACTCTGCGAAGATCGTCGCTCCACCTAGCCTGAGGGCGACCTACCTTACGTTTGTCTATTCGCGGTCTCAAGAACACGCCTACCCCAACGGTCATCGGTTCTACGGCTAATTATGGCTGGTCCACTGCCACTTCAGCTTGCTTATTCTGTGAGCTATGTCGACTTAATACATGTTATGTCATACATCACGAGATATAAAATTATGGCCTTCCTAATGAGGTTTCTTTCATGATCCTTACTATCCCAGCTGAAATGATATTATAGTTGTAACGGGATTAATGTGACTAATTAAATATTTAATTATTTGGTAGTGACCTTACTGGCACAGAACTGATCCGATCTTCACCAGCCAAAAGGAAACCTCAGGCCTATAGAAATCTAGTATTTTAATTTTCGTACCTAGATTTTTCAGCCCGTTATGAGCCTCTGAATACGGGTACGTATTACTATACCGAAATTTAAAAGACCATATTTTAAAATACCTATGGACGAAATCCCGAAAAATTCAACGCCGAATGATTTTTTGGTCGAAAGTTTTAAATCCCGAAAGTTAATTTGCCCGAAGATCTATATCCTGAAGTTCAAGATCCCGAAATTACACCCCAAAGTAATCTGTGCCCAAAGCCTAAAATCTCTAAGACATTGACTGTAAAGGAGCTTAACATAATGGGTGCGTGTCATATCATATAAAGTTATTTGGTATATTTTCATTTCAATAACGTTCACAAGATGTAATAAACGTAAGATATACCAACTGTTGATATAATTTCTTTAAATATAACATTTATATAATCAAGATAACGTTATTGGTTATAACGTTTATTTAATCGAAAATCATTAGGTCTTTCGTTTAAAATATACCTAATTATATTGATACCATCATTATGGTTAACATCCCGATTCACAGCAATACGACTCGGATAGGCTAGGTTAGAAGGCTAAGGCGGGAGCGGCCGCCGAGCGCCAGATTCCCTCTATTGTTGGTGAATCATTTGGGTTAAGTTAGCTTAGAACAGTGACTATTAACGCGTGAAGGCGAGCGAGCGCCAGATCCTCGATTAACGCCTTGGCGCGTTAATAGTCACTGTTCTAACCTAACCTAACTTAACCGTTTCGAATTTCACAAACTGTTTGTTATCTAAAGCCGAATGATTGTTTGCTGTAATAAATCATTTGATTACAGACCAAATGCCTTAATGACATATTTTTTTGTACAAAACAATAAACGTTTCTAAATTATATTAAATGTTGCTTATTTCAAGTATCGATTATGTATCCATCGGTATTTCGTCCATTCGGGGTTTCATAATTTCGGGCATTTGGATATCGGTATCGGTATTTTATGTTTCGATATATCGGCTATCGGCATTTAAAACTTTCGGTATTTTGAATTGCGTTGTTTTGGACGTCGGTATTTCAGTCATAGTTATTTTGAAATTCCGAAATTAACGTACGTACGACGTACGTATTAAAAATTCAGGTTGGGGACTATTTTACAAATCCGCTTTGCGATTTTTTTGAAGTTAGGTCCTGGGCTAGGTCTCGGTCTAGGTGACCTGGATGCAATAAATTATTTTCCGTTTTGACTGTCTCTAACCTCCCTAATCGAGGGGTACAATGTCATGTTTACGACTTTAATCAAAATTATCATTTTGATAAATGATTTAGGTTTTGATAAAATTACATTTTATCTGCTAGATAGCACTATCAATACCTATACTATCTACATATTTGAGTTAGTATAGTGATTGCACACAATTTTAATTATTTTGTTTCGCATTATTGTAAAATAATATTTTCTCTATTTATAGGTGGACAATTTTTTTAAGAAAATGTTTTTTGGTGACATATTATTGCGAACAACGATTCATTCATTCATTCATTACATACATGTATACATATTTTCACGCATTTTTGCGAAGAAAATATTTATCCTCTATTTAAAAGCTAAATTAAAATGAATTGTTGATGACGCATCGTCGCGAACAGTATGTATTTATCGTATTTATTATATCGATACATTTTCTACACAAATCAATAAAATTCAAGTGTCGGTTTGTAATGTCAAAATAGCAGCTTTTTACTAAGTAAATGTATATGAAAGTATATACTTACAGTTCCTAAGCTTAACAAAACAAACAATTTTGAAAATCTTTGTCTGTCTGTCAGTCTGTCTGTTCCGGCTAATCTCCAAAAGGGCTGAACCCATTTTCACTTTTCACTGGCGCCGATAGCCGATGTTATAAGGCAGGGGTTCCCAAACTTTTACAGTTCGCGGCGCACTTGTAGGTTTAGTATTTTGTCTCAGCGCCCTTTCTAGTCGAAATAGGGCTGATAGGCACAAAAATTAAAACATCCACGATATGAGGCTGAGTTTTTATATCTATATTGACACAAGACTACATTTATTATTTAAGAAATAAAATACAATGGCAACTTAGTCAATGTGAGGCGTGAGCTTGGTGAAGTCCACACATTTTTTTAAGGCATGGGATAAGGCTTGACACCGCTGCTCTTATTTCTTGCTCCACATTCATCTTTGAGCGATATTTGTACAGCGGAATATCCGGCTTCACATAAATAACATATCTCAAAGGGAATGAGATTTCTTAGAGCTTTTATTTAGTACCCGCGAATATCTAAGTTTTGTTTCCGGAGAACGGTAATCAGGATCGCCTCCCGGCGCACTTCTTACTCTCTACGGCGCACCAGGGCGCCGCGGCGCACACTTTGGGAACCCCTGTTTTAAGGATTAACTTAGGCTTCCGCTTTTATTTTAGAAAAATAATGATTGACAACGCGGGGGAAGCCGCGGGCATCAACTAGTAGACAATATAGGTATTCTACTTAGGTACATACTGGTGCCTTCATGCCTTGGGCAGGGCACTGTTATCTATTCAACTCGTTACTTAGTACCTGTGTATTAGAAAATACATTACTTTAAGTACTATACCTATACGTACTTATAAATCTTTCCACTGAATAGTTAGGCGTTGTGTTACAGAGGTAAAAGAGACTCTAAACTCTGGTAACTAGAGATTAAGTTTGTTAACACATAACGTCACGCCTCTAATCTCCGAAGGGCTAGACAGAGGTCAAGGTGCACCTACAGTATCTACACACACATTTTGCCAGTTATGTTTTCAAATATTGAATGCTAAACTAAATAGTTTTCCAGGCGGTATTTCCAAATATCTAAGCTACTAGGTATCTGTCGGTCAATCGACTCAAGTAATCAGTCGAATCGGATCGCCAGGCGAAAGTGCCTAGGGTAGGATAGGGTTTTTGACCGTACCATACCTACTAGATACATGATAAAAGTTCAAAGTGAGTAACTAAACTCTGATATTTAATTTGCTAAACCAAAATGATGGCTGTGACCGATTTTTTTTTTTAATAACACGATAAATAATTCATATGACAGAGACAACACGACAACAGTGTAGGTCCTCATGCAGATAATGATTCAGTGGTCCTTGGTGAGAATCACTCGGTAATAGATTATTTACTAAGTAGGTTATTTTTTTATTTTTTTTATTTTTATTTAACAGTTTATGTACACACATATAAATAGACAAGAAGAAAGGAACAGAAAAATACGTACAAAGGTGATGCTTATTTCTAAAGAAATCTCTTCCAGCATACCTGCGATAGGAAAGTAGTTAAAGAGATGTAGACAACGTGTGTAAGATTAGAAGAGAAAATAATATACATAAAATAAAAACACTTAATTATTCACTAATTTAACCATAAACATACAATTTGAGAATAAACTTACATAAATACTTCTAAACTAAATATCACTAAAATAAATATACTTAAATATAATGTAGCATAAAATAATAAATACAAAATATGCAACTATGACGAAGTGGACAGATAGTGTTCTTTCACTCTTCTTTTAAAAATTGCAACAGTTAGGCAGTCCCTAATGTCAGGCGGAAGTGAATTCCACAACCGAACCGCGTGCACGCTGAAGGAGTAGGAGTAAAAGTCGGTTGAGTGGGGAGGAGATTTAAGGAGATTTTTAAGATGCGACCTGCAAGGAGCATCAGAAGGACGGGCGTAGGAAAAGCGTTCCCGCAGATAGGATGGTGTTTTAGGGTTGTGAAGGATATTAAATAGCAGACACAATATCCGAGAGTTCCTGCGAAGTCGAATAGGGAGCCACTTGAGTATTTTGCGAAAGTTAGAAACGTGGTCATACTTTTTAAGGTTAAAAACAAAACGAATACAGATGTTTTGCAAACGTTCAAGTTTATTTAAAAGCTCCTCGGTGGCATCCAAATAACAGGCATCAGCGTAGTCAATGATGGGCTGTATGAGAGTTTGAGCAAGGGAGATTTTGGTACTAAAGGGCAAGAAGCACTGGAGGCATTTCAGCGAATGGAATGTGTAGTGCACTTTACGACTGACTTGACCAACATGGGCAGTCCACGAAAGGTAAGAGTCCATGGTAACCCCCAGGTTTTTAACGGTGTTTGCGTATTCAATCTGAACTCCATTCAGACAGAGTGGAGACAGCGACGCAACATCGAGCCTATTCCGCATATACCTGCCGCCGATAATGATGGCCTGGGCTTTCTTAGGATTGATTTGCAGTCCAAAGGACCGTGACCACTCGCTAATCAAATCCAGGTCACTGTTCATGGCAGACACTGCTGCTTCCGCATCTTGCCTTAAAAAGTGAGTGTAAAGCTGCAGGTCGTCCGCGTAGAGATGGAAGTGGGAAGAGATGACTCTGGTGACAGAGTTAATGAAAATAGAAAAGAGAAGAGGAGAGAGAACGCCACCCTGAGGCACACCCGCGGTAAGAGAACACCAGTCAGAAGAAGACTCCTCGAGACGAACCCGCTGCGAGCGGCCTTTAAGATAGGACTCGAACCAATCAACACTAGAAGAAGAGAAATGGAAAGATTTAAGGATTCCTAGAAGTATCTCGAAATCGACAGAGTTAAAGGCACTGCTAAAGTCCAGCAGCACAAGCAAGGTGAGAGATTTGTGGTCCATAGCCCAGTGTATTTCATCAGTAACCTTCAAAAGAGCCGTTACTGTGCTATGACCAGGACGAAAACCAGATTGAAAAGGACTAAGAAGGTCATTCGAAGATAGAAAGGCAGAGAGTTGCCGATGAACAATGTGCTCAAGAACTTTAGAGAGATATGGGAGGATAGAAATGGGTCGGAAATCGGTCAGAGAGACCGGGTTAGGAATTTTGGGTAAGGGGATGATATGGGCTTGTTTCCAGGCCTCGGGAACAGAACTAGAAAACAAGGAGAAGTTAAAAATGTGGGTCAAGATAGGAAGTAATGTGGGGAGGATAAGGGAAACCATTCTTGAGCAAAGATTGTCATTACCAACTGCAGAGGAGGAGATAGCACAAATAGATTTTTTGACCTCACTTTCACATACAGGGCTAAGTTCAAAAGAAGGACACTGAAGCACAGGCAAACAGGAAAGTTTATTTAAAGTAGCAGATTTGACGTGCGGATCCAACGTAACAGGGGGATGTGAGAAATGCTTGTTAAGAGCACACACGTCAGTGTCATTAATAGAAGCAACTGGAGACTTACCAATGCCGACAGTTTTTAGAAACTTCCAGACTTCTGAAGAGTTACGGTTGTCGAGAGAATTATGGAAGTAGCGTCGCTTTGCATCTCTGCACATACGACTGCAGCGATTACGCAGCACCTTAAACGCATTCAAGTTGCGATCGGAAGGACAGCGTTTTAACCTCCTTTTGGCTCTGTCCCTACTTGCCATCACGTCCCTAATGGCCGGAGTAAGCCAGGGAGCCGGAACAAACTTGACTTTGACTCTTCGCATAGGGGCATGACGATCGTATAAGCTGAGAATCGAGCTGTTGAAAATGTGAACCATATCGTTAATACAAGAGCTCTCCAAGACATCCGTCCAGTCGATGCTACCAGCATCACGCAACAATGCCTCCAGGTCTATGCCCTTGTAGTTTCTAAGGAAAATATATTGAGGCTTACGCTTGGGAGGGCGAATCCTGTAGGACATAAAGATGAGGTCGTGGTAAGAAAAACAAGCAGTAAGCTGACCGTGGACAGATACATTATTAGAATTAGAGACAATCATCAGGTCCAAAAGAGAAGGGGTGCAGTTAGGAAAATGATGAGTAGCAGAAAGAGGCAGAATACTAAGGTTAAGTGAAGATAAGATAGAATGAAGTTTGTGAGTACGACTGTCATTTTTAAGAAGGCAAGTATTAAAATCTCCCATCAAGACTACGTGGTCATAAGAGGGACAGAAATCATTTAAGAGAGAATCAAAAGAGTCAAAATAATAAAATTATGTTAATTTAAATGTAAATTATGTTTATTAAAATTTATGTTGATACCCAATGTCATTTTAGTCTAGCAAATTAAAAATCTGAGTTTATTTAGTTTATGTAGATACCTACATCATATTGAAAAGGAAAAATATTCTGTAACTTACCAATCGTATTCAAAAGTTCAAAAAACGTACTAAGTATATTTTCATGATATTATTGAAGTTATAACTCAACTAACGATACTCAGGGTGCAGCTTGATAAATGTTAACAAGATAATGACATCGATATGTTTTGTAGGTAATTAAAATTAACTGATTTGTTATAATTTATATTTGATTTTGGTAAGTATTTAAAATAAAATGCAACACAATCACAACACAACAGCCGCCCGATACTTGAGTGGTGCACTCACTATCAGTTACTGATTAGCTTAGATACCCGAAATATATTATGTCGTAGGATGATTTGATAATTCGAATATTCGCGAAAGCGCTAGGGATATTCTGAAAACACGGATAATTAGACAATGGTGAAAACATTTCTGCGAGCAACTTGGAAGTAGAGCCGCTGTAATGTGTGCGCTACCGCGGCATCGCTCGGTACGAACGCGCGGCTCGCGCGCGGTTGTCCTAGATAAATTGAACAATTGTAAAAACATTTCTGCGAAAGATTTTATGATTCGTCATTTTGAACTGGGTGAAAAGGTTAGAACTGTGCCCAACCGCGCGCTAGCCGCGCGAGCGAAGCGAGCGGTGCCGCGGTAGCTGCCGGCGAGCGCCACTTCCAAGTTGCTCGCAGAAATGTTTTCACCATTGTCTAATTATACGTGTTATCGCAATATCCCCAAGGTTTTTCGCGAAAATTCGAAAAATCAACCTACGACATATAGCTAAAAAGTTATGATTGCGAATAAATAATTTTGACGATGTGATAATGGATGAGAAGGACGACATGGCCGAGTTTGTGACGTGTGGCCATTAGTTTGTGACGTGTGGCCATTAGTTTGTGACGTGTGGCCATTAGTTTGTGACGTGTGGCCATTAGTTTGTGACGTGTCAGTGTGGCCATTAGCCATTGTGTGTAAATATTTACATAAAGTAGGGATTAAACGTAGTACGTATGTAAGTTACCAGAACTTATTTATGATTGCATAATAAAACCAGGTGTGGCTTAAAATATGTATATATTCAGCTCAACAACGCTACAATGACGCGAGTAGACAACTATACTATAATATCACTAGCTTCGCGTTAATTACTAATTATGTTCATAAAGTTTACTCTTACTAAGCTATAACTTATGTCTAAATGACACGTGTATGTACGAGCTCGGAATGTTCCGAGACAGTATTTACAGTAATCTAGAAATGTTCACACTTCAGTATCGTGCCATTGTTCTTTGCAACTACTTATTTATTATCATCAATGTAATTGTTGTTACATAATTTATAAATTAAACACAGCACATTTTCAAATATTAGTGTAAACCTTAGATATTACATTATAGTGTAAAACTGCATCAAAATGTTGAATTTGGACTAAAAAATCTGGAATAGCAAGTTTTCAAAATGGAATTGTTTTATTTTAGTATTGTTCAGGATGGCAATTTAAATGTAATAAGTGGTGTGGCAACTAGACGAGCGGGTAGGAAGGCCAGGAGGCGATGCCGCAGTGGTTGTTCCTGTTGCGCGCCATCTTGATGTAGCCGAGCGAGCCCCATTTGGGCCCCCACGAGTTCTTCACGAGCCAGTAGTCGCCGCCCGCCTCGTCCGTGCCGTAGCCGACCACCATCACCTGAGGACATAGCCACATTACTACGTATTCAAAACTGCGGTGTAAAAGACTGTAGTCTTTTCACAGTTAAGTACCTCTGATAGCTACCCTACAGAAGCCGTATAGGAGCTACCAACAAGAAAGATCACTGTGATGTAACCATAACCAGAAGTAAAATAAATGTGAAAGGACTGTACGTGATTGGCTAAGACAAAAGAAGATTTCAATCTATTTGGTTTGCTTTTGAACAATAATAACATAACATCGTTTTTTTATCGAATTAAGGAACGGTCAACTCTTAAATTTATCGCAAAAACATTCCTGTGTAGCTGCCTTATGCTGTCGTTAAAGCGACACAACAGTTATTAATAGACCTTTGCTCTCTTGCGGCTTCATTTCTGTTTATCGCAATCAATAGGTACACCATAATCTGTTGTCTATCATACAACGTTTTACTATACATTGTGCGAGGAAAAAGAAAATTACGGTAGTCGCCTATGATATGTGTAACATCTAACATATGACAACGTATACAATAAAAATGATAAAAACAACTTTCATAACTGACTTCGACTTCGACTTTGACTTCGACTTCGACTTTGAATAAATACATAATATACAATGTTTCCGGCTGTCGGTTGTACGAGTATATTAATATATAAAACAACTAGGTATTAGAAATAAATTGCTGTATCAAAGAAAAGTGCTATACTAAATGAGAGTCAAAATGGCGGTTGTACCATAACGAATTAAATTATACCAATTACCAAACAAATGTACCTAAAACATACTATTCTGTACCTCCTTCAGAACGAAATTATTTCGAAATTTAGGTACACCCGCCATATTGACATCAAGATGGCGGGTGTTCTGTAATATTGTATTATTTAACCATTACTCATAAAATGTAACTACACAAAAAAAATATACCCAAAAAGTACCTCAAGTAAATAGACACACAGACTTGATCAGTGGGATAGTTCCTGAGAAATAAAACAACCGTGTCTTGTGTATAAGAAAACACGATAATTATAATGATTTATATTTATATAGTTATACAGAGTGTGACAAGACCCTTAACGAAGCCAAAAGGTACTTTTTCTCCCCGTCATTGTGATAATTTTTTGTTCTAGAGTATTCTAGGCCATACCTGGGAACCATCTAGTTCCGGAGATATTGGGAGTCAAAGTTTTTTTTTAAATACATGTTTTTTTATTTTTACTGTAAACACTTCCATGACCCCCATACTATTCAATCGATCCATCAGCTTGATGTTTTGGGTTAGGGGTCATTCGGCCCACTATGGAACTGGGACCGCGGACCAGTTACCACTTTTAAAAATTGATAAAGGTTAACTGGGCCCAGATCTGTGTTGATTTAATCAAGCGAAGGGTGGTTTAAAATGGTTTATATATTATTACTAACGGGAAGTATACAACGCCCTCTCACAGATGCTGTGCATCGTCTCTGCTTAATAATACAAGTTTTATTTTTATGTAAAACTTGCACTATTTTTACTGCTAAAGGATCTTTTGGCGCCTAAATTTCATTGACAGGGGGGCATTGTTGGTAAACATTTGTGAAATCGTCACAGAAATTCTACGGAAATTGTCGTAGACAGAGTATTTTACGAGTATGTCTACGGAAATTGTTTTGAAAAAACAAGGTGATGGCGTTACTTCCAATGTTGGTCACGCGCCAATAGATCCTCGTATCGTCAGTGCTACTAAACGGGTTATACCTATTTTTCGGTTATGTGTGGCTGCAACAGATTGCCAGTAATAAATGTGCAAGTTATACGTACTCCATGGTCGACGTTGGTAGAGGAGCAGTTCTCGTCGTAGTAGACGCCGTCGGAGTAGAACTGGAAGCTCTTCTGCGACGCGTCGATGGCCACGGCCACGGGGCCCACGGTAGCCACCGCCTGCATCAGCTTCTCCTCGTCGCCGTGACTGATTTCCACGAAACCTGTGTCGTTGGCGCCCGAGTTCTTGGGGTTGTACCTACGGAACACACTCAGGTTCAAATACCAGATTCATATTAAATATCCCTTATTTAGCTAGATCAGTTAGAAAAAATCTATCACCTATAATTATAAATTAAAGTTGCTTTTTGTGTCTGTCTGTGTGCGCGTTGTTCTTTAAACTACGCGTTTCAACGCAACGGATTTTGATGCGGTTTTACCAACACTTAGAGAATTAATTCCGGATGGTTTATCTGTATAATGCATTATTGAAATTACATGTAATAAAGAAAACTCGAGGTTTTCGAGAAGACGTAAAAGCCGTGCGACGAAATAGGGGCGGGCCACAGTATACATTTAGGCAGCCACGGTCCACGACATTATAATACTTTAAAACCGGCCAAGTGCGTGTCGGACCACGCTCAATGAAGGGTTCCATAGATGGGGTGAATTTATCCCATGAACAAACTTCTTAATATTTCGCAAACGGATTGCTGAATTGAAAATGATTTTCACACACCCACAATATTTTTGAAGGACCTTTCCAACGACACCCCAAATCACGGGACAGACGAGAACATAAATAAACATTCCCACTTTACAGGTAGGGAAGGAACCTAACCTAAAAAAAAAAAAAAAAAAAATTACCACTTTGTCGGCGTGATTAATTATACAGATGCCAAATTACAGCTTTCTAGTTACTACTAACCGTCTCGGAGCTAAGCCGCGGACAGACAGACAGACAGACAGATATGGCGAACTATAAGGGTTCCTTGTTTACTACGGAACCCTAAAAACTAATGAGGTCGGCGTTTGCTATCAGACAGGGAAAGAAACAAAAGAAAGAAGAAAGGAAGAAACATCGAAAGAAATTCAGAGCATTTGTCAGGAATCGTATATATCACCAATAGCTGCCTCTCACCTGCACTTGTCATCAACACCCTCATAGGGGTAAGACTTCTCGGTGTCGATACCGCCGTTGTCCTTGATGTACTTGAAGGCGTTTTCCATGAAGCCGCCCTTGCAGCCGTTGTTGTTGTACGCCCCCGAGCAGTCCACGAGGTTCTGCTCCGACAGTGACACTAGGTGGCCAGTCTTGCGGAAGTGCTGACCTTCGAGAGCTCCGGTCTGTCGGACAAGTTGTAAGTATTACATTTACTGCGGCATGTTAAACTAGTTAGGTACCCACAGTAAGCTTCATATTAGTATTCCCTACACCAATAATATCTGATGAGGCTAATATTTGGCTTAGAACGAGTGTATTTTTAATTCAATTTACCCCAAGATGACATGATGCTCAGAAATTGACTTAAAATTATCGGTGAAGCTGCGTAATTTGCTACTTTTAGGTAGGTACTTATAGTAGGTAGGTACGTGAGCTCATTTACATTAGAAAGGTACCTTACATGTGCGTGGCTCTAGGTACGTACGTAAACAAATTACTATTGAAGAATATGCCGTTTCAATGCGATTATAAGATAATGGGCTTACCTACGTATGCACAACGGAACCATATTGTCCAATGTCTTTCACTGCATCCGTGTTGACACGAATTAATGACAATACAACAGTTTCAATTATATCACGCTAGTCATATGTAGCACGCTGCGTCGTGACCATCCATGAAGTGTTCATAGAAATTGTGCTACTAGAGTCACTATGATGGTTACCTAAGCCGCTAGCACGAAAATATCTAAGTAGGTACTCCTTATGCCAATTCCCTCTATTGTTAGTGAAGGGCAAAACTAAAAGTACCGGACGGCAAAAACTAAAACTGATAATTATGATGTAGGGATATTCCTCAAACTAGGGGAGTGACAATACTGTAGTGTTCGGATGTGGTTCCTGTTAGGTTACTATGAACCTATCTCCCTACGTTTGAAATTTAAGAATGTTTCGTGCCTACACAAAGTTAAACGTATAGGTACCTACAGAACAAAATTATTATATATAATTAGATATCGACATGAATCATTGCGCTCTTGTCAACAGGCAATGAGTTTATATGCCACAGAATAGTACCTAATACGCTGATCAAAACATTTGAACACCGCTTTTGTGAACTTATTTTCCGTTAAATTTACCACAGGAAAAATTAATTATTATTTACATACATTTTAATTAATGTGAATTGGCAGATTTTGTTTCTAAAATTAAATAAAACAGTCGGAAACAATATTTAATAAAATATTTCCTATTATTATTATTAAACATGTACCTACAATAAAGAAAGAAGAAAGAAAAAGTATTTATTGAGACTCGCACAGGAAATCACAAAACTAAAAACACATTTAAACATAAATAAAAAACAATCAAAAACAAAGTTACATTAAAATGAAGACACAGAAGGAAGTCCTGTACGAGGCCAAAAGGCTCCTATCTCAGCATAATGCCGCGACATTTAAAAATAAATAAAAATGTCGCAGCGCTGGTATTCTGATAGGGCCCGCAGTGATGTCACGGATAGATAGATACAGACAAATAAATATAATAAAAAATAAAAATAAAAATGTGTGTGAAATACAATGAAGAGTGAAGAGTAAAGAGTAGAGAGTGACAAAATTGTTAAAATTTTCCGTTTTCCCCTTGATAACTCACTAGGTAGCCAAATGTTGCGTGCGTGATAGAAACACTGAAATTACCATTTTCTGCTCTAACTAATTATGTACCTATCACTGGTGGCACAGAGACAACATAGAATTCATAAGTTCATAACTATTATTACACTTTGAATTTGAAGGCAGGTTGCTGCAATAAGACATTTGTTTAAAAAAAAACCCAGCACGTTAACCCTTTCATTCGCATTTGTTATCCTCACAGGCCAAAATAAACAAGGCCCCAAAATCGTCAAAATTGCGCTGCAGCTGTAAGACAATTTGGACAATGGACTTTTAGGTAATACTCACGGTGGAGAACGCCCAGCAGGAGCCGCAATTGCCCTGGTCCTTGACTTCGGTGACAGCGCCCTTGGTGCGCCAGTCTACTTGGTCGGGGTAGGACACGTGCGCCGCCGCGATGAACATGGAGGCGCGCGCGCCGTGGTCCTTGCTGTACAGGCCCTTGCTGTGCCTACACAAACAAAATATTTATAGTTCGCTACACATCGGCATTTCTTATAGTCAACAGTCATCAGAAGCCCGAAAGTCAGACAACCAGTCCTACCAAAGGGTATCCGTTTTACCCAGTCACAGTAACGCCATGTGAATACTGATATCCGGTTGGACTGAGGCCAATCCCAACATATGTACCTAGTTGGGAAATAGGCCACACAGATAATTGACTCGTGGGCATTTCTCAATTCCAGCAGTCTGGCAACTCTGGCTTTCTCCCGGTTTATGGCAATAGGCTCGCCCCTTGAGACTTGAAACATACGGGCCAAATGATGTTGTTATTTATCTGAAAAAACGACTAGCCTTGGTCACCATCTGTGGCATACTTTGACAAACTTGAAATGAAGTAAACTAAATAAGTTGTCAGAGAAAGTCACGTCTAAGATCATTAGAAGAGACTTCTTAACTTTTTCCCAATGATTTATTGGACTCGGTAATCATAGATCACGGAGCATTCATACTGGATATTTTAACTGTAGATTATTATTTTGAAAACATACAATATTATTATCTGACTTATTGCAATATTGCGTCATATTAACGCAATATTGCATTTTATAAGGGGCATGCGCTAAGGTAGGCCGCGAAATTCAAATTTTCTTTAGTTTTTTACATTTTGCAGGTCAGTGTGAGGTTTTATGTTGATTAAAATATGATTTGCGACCGTATCAAATGTTTATTTATAGAATTATAATCTTAAAAATTTGTAAGTATTAGTTATACTTACTAAAGAACCTGCAAACAGGAATCATTTTGGTCTATAATGAACCGAAGTTTGCCTTAAGCAGAAGCAGAACAGCTCGTTTGACCACACAAGGCAATCGAAGCTTCGGAGATGTCGCATACTCACTTGCTGGTCTTGTTGAATCCGTTCATGGTGTGCACGAACTCGTAGTGAAGCATGTCGGCGAACTTGTTGCTGCCCAGCTTGTAGGACACGGCGCCCTGCTCGTAGCGCTGGTTGTGCTCGGCGATGCGGTGCTTGTTCTCCACGTAGATCTTCATGCGGAACTTTTCTTCCACTTCGCTGTCGTACTCTTTGCCGTGCTCCATCTGAGAGGGAAGGAGGCTTAGATACTGGACTAACAATTTCAGGACAAGATATCAAGTCATTGGACAAAAATATAATTATGTCTTTTTTACGTCGTTCGATTTTTATAACCAAAACCGTTAGTCACTAGTTGCTATTATTTCCTGTATTTTTTCCTACTTAAGCCCAATGTTTCATTAAAAAATATATACCGCTAGCATTTACCTACCGACACTCTGAGTAACTAAGTAGTAGCATATATTTGAAAAGTGTAATGTTAAGTAGGTATTCTTAGCTGAATCACTTTACAAGCATTTAGACATTTTGACAAACGAAAATGGAGGTATAGTCTTCACTAGTCCAATCTACCAGACTCCGGCAGTCCAGTAGCTGCCAACATACCTTGAACGCGCTCCACTCTTCCCTGACGAGGTCGACCAAGGGGACGGCGCCGACGGCCGCCGCTACCACGCACAGCAACACTGCTACACTCTTCATGGTGACGCGATTGCTGCAGAATACAAACTTATGTTAGGTGCTGCTATCGTAGTAAGTAGGTAACCGTATCCTCTATAACCAATCGGTCAAAGGATCGCCTTTAGGGGCGGACCAGGGTAATTGTAAACGGTAATAAATCGTAGTTGGAAATTGTAGCTGCACATCGAGCAAAAAATACTAGTCCCAGGATTATTAACATTTCCGATTATTCCAGTATTTTCTGTGTAGGTAAAATAACCCTACCGTCAATATGAGTGAGAACATCACACTAGGTGTTAGTGACACGAAATTATCTCAGCTCTTTGTTGTGATGATTTCAAAAGAGGATGTTGACCATTAGATATGTACAACGTGTTCCTGTTGATGTCCCATAACTGTTAGGTTAAAGGTATGCTTTATGTAAAAATAATACAAAATGTCCTAGAACAGTAGACTCTAGTGTGTATCTAAGTTTCATTGATATTATATACGAGTAAATCATTTTCATTCAAAGCAATAATTCTTTTATGGACAGAAATTGTCACAATTCGATGTATTTTATTTCTATATTTCACAGGGTGTGAAATTTCGGCTCTGTCGAATTTTTTGTTAAAAACAGAAAAATAAATCTTATGCCTTTTGATTCTTTGACATGGTCTCACCATTTACCCATTTGACAACCTAACCTTAGCCTTAACACTAGAGTTAAGGCTCGTGCAGACCAGCGCGACGCGACTCGAACAATAAAATTTCTAAGAAAACTTCACGGTACAACAATAACCGGTGTCGCGTCGCGCTAGTCTGTACGAAGCACACTTTGGAATTCAAATTCAAAATATTTTATCTCACATAAACCTAGGGCACTTATGAAACGTCAGAAGCTAGGTGCACGGTTCCAATTTGTCGTTTCCTATGGAGAAGAGCCGGCAAGAAACTCCACGGTTACTCTTTTAAAAATAATTATTTTTTACTATATTTTCAAATAACAGTAAGTATTTAATAGGTATGGGAGGAAAGTGTAGGTCTTTCAACAAGTACCAGGTACTTAACAAAATAGACGATGGTCAGTAAATCTACGGTCCACTAAGCCTACAGCGTTCTCACATTCACAAAATAGAAAAAAAAAAACTGAGTATATAAAATGTGAATAAATTAATAAAAATAAAAACCTATTTTAAACGAAATGACATGATTGCTATTACAACTGTAACAAATCTGAATAATTATCATGTACACAAAAGCCACTAACGGTTACGTATTTTATTACCTAAGTTTATTCTAACTATTTTCAAGATAACTACGGTCAAAAGACCTAGCGTTTAAAATACCTAAAGATCGTTTGACCGATTTTTGTAATAACTAATGAACGAAATCCATAAAGGAGAATTCATCTACGGTTTATTTAACTACAATTAATTCACCTAAGGTTAATTAAACTAACGGACCATTCACCTACTGTTGATTTATCTGTGGTCTTGTGTTAGATTTACTGGTGATTTTGTATGGGTTCTATCGTGCTATCTGGCAGAATATAGATGCTCCGAAATGTATTTAGCATAATCTTCTTTAAAGGAATATTTTAAAGGCATAACAAATATTTAATATAATTATTGTTTAATCATATACAAAGCTTACTGTCAGTCCTTCTACACGTGCAGCCTGTGGGTCAACTTCACTCAGCGACCTAAGCGTTCAGTATATACTAATGCACTGTGAGTACCTACTGTTGCGGCTGTCGTGGCGTTGTCGTGCGTCAGGGATGTTAACGTATAACAACATTGATGGTTTATTATTCGAAAAAGATGTGCATCCCTGAAGTCACGAGTTCGCGGCAGCACCAACAGTATTCTCAGTGTGTTCGCAGATCGGTGGGATTCCGCGATGTTGCGGAGTTGGATGCAGCTCCACTCTGAATTAGAATTTTATGTTAGGACGTGTCTGTACTTACCGACACTAGATGTTAAGTATAATTGTTACTAACCTTATGGACTCTGTCCGAAATAAAATTATTTAATTAAGTAATTGCAGAAATACTTAACTGAAAAATCGCGATTTTTTTATGGTTTATTGTAATTTTTTTATCGAATTTATTGAAAAAATTAAACATTGAAACCCTTTTTTTTTTTTTTTGGGTGGGAAATCATCAAATGACTTCTCCCGCTCTGGGCGGAGCGAGAGAGCGTGTCAGACTTTTACTGACTAAAGCCCACCCGTGTTCCTTCCGTTGCCTGTGTGCCAGGGCCGCGATATCCCTTTCGGACAAACTCGCAACCCTGGCAGGCATTGGCCCTTACGGACCCCGTCAGTTGGTGCTGAGATCTCTTTGAGGCGCGCGTGGAACACAACGCGCCGTCGACCCAGGCCTCGTCCTAATCGGACGGCGAGCTACTCATTGCTCACCGTCCGCAAGCCCGCGCCTACGGTGGCCGGAAGTCGGCTCGTGACTCCCGACGCCCGGGGCGTCTCCTGCGGCGACAAGGGGCGCGAGGGCGTGCAGCTTGCATCTCCCTCGCGCGCTCCGCCTCCTCCTTCGCGAGCATAACTGGTTCGCAGAAGGAGGTGACGGCCTCCCATGCACTCTCGCTCCGGACCATGGCCTGAACCAGGGCCGGACGCGAGAGATCGCCGCTGCCGATCGCCTCCGTGAGGACACGGCGGTGCTCCGCCCAAGCCGGGCAGACCTCCACCGTATGCTCCACCGTGTCCTCCGGGCGATTCACACAATGGTAAGACCCGGGCGTTTCCTCCCGCTTTATCCTGAACAGGAACCTCCCGAAACAACCGTGTCCGGTGAGGACCTGCGTCAGGCGGAAGGTGAGGACGCCGTGACGCCTCTCTAGCCACTCCTCAAAGAGGGGACTTATCGCCCCAATTGTGGCGTGCCCAGCACTGGGTTGCGACAATCGCACTCTCCATGCCTCCATGAGATCCCGCCGGAGCTCTGTCCGCTGTGCCGTGATTTCTCGCGGCAGCGGAGTTACACCCCGGCGTTTCGCCTCCTCGCGCAACTCCCACATGTGCGCCAAAATTACCCTAAATCCGTAAAAAATTTGCGTTACAACTCGTAGAAACCCGCTAAACGACCAACGACCACTGCCACCATTGACCACGTCCTATGACCTCGGTCTAGGTTATTAGAAAGGTTAGTTTATGACTATTATTATTATTATAGTGAGCGGGCCGCTTTTAGTTAAATAAAGACTAAATTTTAATTCAAGATACGGACTATGACTATATTTCCAATCCCTTAAATCTCTTGAAAATAAGACAATAAAATCAATATTACATGTGAATTTTAAAAACAACCCCCTTTGGGGGGTGATTTTTGTGAAAATAAGTACCCTATGTCCTTCTCCAGGATGCCATCTATCTTCTTGCCAAATTTTATCGGAATCCGTTCAGTGGTTTAGCCGTCAAAAGGTAACATACAGACAGACAGACGGATACACAGAGTTACTTTCGAATTTATTCTATAAATATTATATACTAGCTTGGATGTCGAAAAATATCCGACGCGAACGTACTACCGGGATTAAAAAATAACATAGGTTAATCCAGGTTATAAACTATCTGTGTGCCGAATATCATCTAAATCCGTTCATCCGTTTTTGTGCAAACCGGAACATACTTACATACAAACAGACAGACCAAAATTCTAAAAACTATATCTTCGGCATTAGATTCTAATATTCAATGTAAGGTTTGACTTCGTTAATATTTTATTTTACTTCGTCTGAGCAGAGTATAAATTCTTTTTTTCTAGATAATTATTAATTATTATATCAATAACAATATAGAGCTTTGTTCATGGCTATTTCTCCACCACTACGTGTGATATTTGAGGAATACTGTAAAGAAATACCTACTGTAAAGGACCGGTATCTACCTAAATCCTCTACAGTATTTCTCTATAAACAATGTTTTTCACTAATTCGGAAGCGGGCACTAAAACAACCAGGCTAGTTGGAGAGCTAACACGTGAGCAAGCCACATAAAATTGGCCGTGGGAGAAACATCTTGCCGCAAATCAACTCCAGCACGCGTAGCATGACTACAATAGAAACGTGTTTACTCGACGGAAGAATAGACAAAAGGACAGATAAACAATCACAATCTGTCGTTTTGTCTATTCTTCCGTCGACAAAACACGTATCTATGGTGGTCACGCTACGCGTGCAGCAAGTTTCAGAGTTTGTCCCTGTGACTTATTCATCGTCATCGCGAAACAAACCTTGATTGGGAACTGCAATCTTTTAAATTCAAACGGAAGGTCATTTGGTATCAATGTTATACGCGGCACGAAGACTGTTTCTCCTCTGGCAGATCCAGTTAGTATTTTGGCCTCAATAACATTGCATAGATGTTCCCTATATGTGTGGTCAGTCTGTAGGGTACAAATTGTCACGCTATTTGCTATGAGGGATGAGCAGTATCGCATTCTGGTCGTATCCTAACTATCCTAATCTATATCTATATCGATTCTCCCGGAGAAAGGGGCTCGTGGCTACATAATAACAGCAGCACAGGTCGATCAATCAGGGTTTTTTATTGTTTTTTATTTATGTTTAGTGTGTTTTTAGTTTAATGTGTGATTTCCTGTGCGAATCTCAATGAATACTTTTTCTTTCTTTCTTTCTAACTACACTTGCCGCGGTTCGTCTAAGGATGGGTGACCATCTTTACACACAAAGACCCGTCCGTGCCTCGGAAAGCACGTTAAGCTGTTGGTCCCGCTGTCATTTGTCAGTCCTTACGGGAACAGATCCACAGAACAGGTCAGAAGCCGGAAAGTGTGACAACCATTCTTACCAAGAGGTATCGTATTACCCAGCAACTGCGTTGTGGAGGTCAGATAGGCAGTCGCTCCATGTAAAATACTGTAAAGTTAGAAACAATACACGTGTACCTACGTGTACTTATATTAATGTTAATGTCAAAGTCAAAGTCAAACAATTTATTTCAATTAGGCGCATAAAAGGCACTTATGAACGTCAAATTTACAAAAAATAGAATTGATTCTAGTCGCCCCTTCCAAAAGGTAGTTTTCGTATGGAGAAGAATGGGCAAGAAACTCCACCGTTACTCTTTTAAAATGTTTTTACTATATTTTGTATACATTAATTATATGTGAAGACGATGCATCTAGAATAAGATTACTATTCCGCGATAGGTACAAAAGAATGAAAAAATAAAATAAAGCATTTACAGATAAATTAATTATGTGATAGATACATGGTGCTCACATATTTAATGGTCACTGTTCTAACCTAACCTAACCCAAATGATTCACCTTTCATACACAGTAAATAGCCGTAACTGAAATCATTCTAACATTCAAAGCTTGCTAATTTGGGTAATACTTTTACCTAATACCTATACATTTACAGTGCTTATCGCATTTTGTAACACAGGCAGGCGTATCATAAGTTGGGGGATTACATCGCTGATAAAAATACTGGGCTCTATTCCTGCTCCACAACCACAACTAAATGATTAAACAGTTGAAAATACTGTTGGAGCTGCCGAAGATTGTAAGACCATCTTTGCATTGTATAAACTCAATCTCCTTTGTATTTTATAATTTCAGAGCACAGGTGTGAGTACTATGTACTATAGAGCTACCATTTACACCGGGTAATATGTCCTTCATTGATTTGAATGTGCCCTTTCGGCTGTGAGTATGTCATGCTCACTCAGATGTCTCGCTGATGGTAGTGCGTGTGTTGGATCATTTAGCTCCCTTCGAAATGGTTGAGCTGAATGATGCTGATCCATGCGTCATGTTCGTGACCGGGCGCCGCCAGTTGGGACTGTTCATCTCTTAGCTGCCAAGACTTATTTTAATTTTTGAATTGTTCTTTTGTTTTTATCTTTTTATTACGGACGCTTTTAACGTGCACGTCTTTCTGCATTGTTTTCACATGTAGAATTTCAACATAAATGATGTAAGCTTTATTTTGTAACAATTTGATTAAAACGAGTGTCCGTGGAGTTTCATCAAGTTAAAACATCTCATGTGCCTATAATGTCACCGGTACCATTTTGTGTTAAGGCTCGTGCAGACCAGCGCGACTTGACGATGCGACGCGACTCAAACAATGCAATTTGTAAGAAAACTGTACGGTATAACAATAACCGGCGTCGCGTCGCGCGACAAGTCGCGCTGGTCTGTACGAGCCTTTATACTTACGCCGCTTGAGGTTTTCCGTAGCCGCAGAAAACTGCCCAAAAGGCTGGCGGCATTGCCTCATCGCTTCTTTGAATTACTATTTAATGAAAACTTGAAGTTTTATCCGATGCAATGTAATACATTAAACATGTAATGTATACATTTTTATAAAATAAGTAAGTACAAATAATGAGTATTTACAAATATAATAATTTATCACCTCTGGTCATTCAAGCGTCAAAAACTTCAGATTAAGGTATATATTTTAGATAAAAATAGTTTGTTCATAATTTGATAATAGCAAGAGCAAGGGTCATGTCACCAAATGATTAAAACACTGGCCAGGAGCGAGACGGGCTCGCAGAACGAGGGATCAACTGCTAACACTAAAGTACAGTTTCCTTTATGAGCAGTGGACGTCACATAATGGCCGCAGTGACGGCTGTCATGAAAATGATGGCAGCGAGGTTTGATTTCAAACCCCGCTGCACGCGGCAGCTGTCGCAGCAGTTCTACCGCGTCACTACTGGACCCCATACCTTGGCATACCATGGTATGGGGACCAATCTATAGGTTTATAATTGAGACTAGCTTCGCACGGGTAGCACCAAGTACCTACTTATCCACGGCGCACCTAACAACCTATCCTATCTACCTACCCTACCTACATTCCTACCTACCTACATACAAAGTACCTAGCTATGACATAGGTACTATCGTGAATTCATGCAAGCCTAGTACTTTTTAGGGTTCCGTACCTCAAAAGGAAAAAACAGAACCCTTATAGGACAGCCATAGATATAAGAAAGAAGGAGATATGCCCGGTAGTTCAAAATGTATTGAAACCCAATGTCTTCAAAAAATCCCCTCTTCTATGCCACAACTACACATGCAGATCAGTAAACCCAATAAATACGAGGTCGCGATCACACTTGCAATTTATAAATCAGAACGTACTGCACAATCAATTATAAACCTTATCCCATAAAACACAGCGTGCACCGTTCAACTCACTCACACGAAAACTTTTACCGTTAAACTTTTAACGTTCAAATCGATCGCTATCGTTGTGCTGTGCAAAAGCCATTTATTTTACATATACGCTAGTGATTGACTAAATCGGAAAGTTATCGATTCTCCCTTTTATTATTTTATTCAAATTTGGGAGTTCCTGAAAAAATAATAAATAAAAAACGATATACATATACTAAGACTAGCTTTTGCCCGCGGCTTCGCCCGCGTGGATGTCGAAAAATATCCGACGGGAACGTACTACTGGGATTAAAAAATAACCTATAGGTTAATCCAGGTTATAAACTATCTGTGTGCTAAATATCATCCAAATCCGTTCATCCATTTTTGTGCAAGACGGAATATACTTACAAACAAACAGACCAAAATTCTAAAAACTATGTTTTCGGCATCAGACTCGAATATTCAATGTAAGGTTTGACTTCGTTACTATTTTATTTTACTTCGTCTGCGTAGAGTATAAATTCTTTTTTTCTGGATAATTATGAATTATTATAACAATTACAATATAGAGCTTTGTTCATGGGTAATTGTCCTCCACTATGTGAGATATTTGAGGAATACTGTCAAGAAATACCTACTGTAAAGGACCGGTATCTACCTAAATCCTTCACAGTATTTCTCTATATACAATGTTTTTCACTAATTCGGAAGCGGGTACTAAAACAACCAGGCTAGTTGGAGAGCTAACACGTGAGTAAGCCACATAAAACTGACCGACGGAGAAACAGTCTTGCCTCAAATCAACTCCAGCAAACAGAGTTTGTCCCTGTGACTTATTAATAGTCATCGCGAAGCAAACCTTGATTAGGACCTGCAATCTTTTAAATTCAAACGGAAGGTAATTTGGTAGGTATCAATGGTATACGCGGCACGAAGACTGTTTCTCCTCTGGCAGATCCAGTTAGTATTTAGGCCTCAATAACATAGCATAGATGTTCCCTATAATATTATACCCGACAAATTATCACGCTATTTGCTATGAGGGATGAGCAGTATCGCATTCTGTTCGTATCCTTACTATCCTAATCTATATCTATATCGATTCTCCCGGAGAAGGGGACGGGCCCCTCCCCCGGAGAACCCAGGGGTGTACTCCGGGGGAGGGACCCGTGGCTAAATAATAACAGCCACACAGGTCGATCGATCAGGTTAAGCTACACTTGCCGCAGTTGGTCTGTGGATGGGTGACCATCTTTACATACAAAGACCCGTCCGTGCCATGGAAAGCACGTTAAGCCGTTGGTTCCGGCTGTCATTCGTGGATCTTTGATGGTTTTTACGGGAAGTCAGAAGCCCGAAAGTCTGACAACCATTCTTACCAAGGGCTATTGTATTACCCAGTAACTGCGTTGGGGAGGTCAGATAGGCAGTCACTCTATGTAAAATATTGTAAAGTTAGAAACAGTAGAAACAGTACACGTGTACTTATATTATTTTTACTTGAATACAAAATTCAGCGAATGAACAAATTCAATACAAAACTTCATCGCCCTTTTCAGACCGTTTTTTTTTTTTTAGGTTGGGAAATTATTAAATAACTTCTCCCGCTCTGGATGGAGCGGGAGGGCGTGTCAGACTCTTACTGACTAATACCCACGTTGCCAGGGGCCACGGTATCCCTTTCGGACCTACGGTGGCCGGGAATCGGCCTGCTATTCCCGACGCCCAGGGCGTCTCCTGCGGTAGCTAGGGAGCGTGTGGGCACGATTTTTGCCTCTCCGCCACGTGCTCCGTCTCCTCCTTCGCGAGCATTACTGCTTCGCAGAAGGAAGTGACGGCTTGCCACGGCCTCTCGCTCCGTACCATGGCCTAGACCAGGGCCGGGCGCGAGAGATCACTGTCACCGATCGCCTCCACAAGGACACCAGGTGGCAAGCCAGGCAGACCTCCACCGTATGCTCCACTGTGTCCTCCGGGCGATCCACACAGTGGTGACACCCGGGCGCTTTCTCCCGCCTTATGAGGAACAGGAACCTCCCGAAACAACCGTGTCCGGTGAGGACCTGTGTCAGGCGGAAGGTGAGGACCCCGTGTCACCTCTCTAGCCACTCCTCAAAGAGGGGGCGTATCGCCTCAATTGTGGCGTGCCCAGCAGTGAGTTACGACAATCACATTCTCCATGATGATCTCCAGACCCTTGTGGGTTGAAATTAAAAAATGACAACGATTAACGTTGTATAGTTTCCAACCATAAGCCGAAATATTAGTGATTTTAACTTAAAAAATAAAGAACTTTAATTAAAAACAAAATTTCATCCCCCTTTTCACCCCCTTAAGGGTTGAAATTCTAACAACACCGTTGCGTTATCTTCCAACCATAAGCCTAGATAAAAAAAATGAGTTTTTTTTTTTAATTATGGACTTTTCAACTTCATCCCCCTTTTTAACCCTTCAGGGTAAAATTATCAAAAACGCCGAGACACGTATAAATTAATTTTCAATCGTCAGCCTAAACACAAAATTTGAAGATCCTAACTTCAAAACTGACGGACTTTCATACAAATTTCCATCCCCTATTTTACCCCTTTAGGGGTGGAATTCCCAAAAATCCTTTCTTAGTGGATACTTACTCTTCACAAAGAACACACCCTCCAAGTTTCATGTCTCTAGGACCAGCGGTTTGGGCTGTGCGTTGATATATCACCCAGTCAGTCAGTCAGCTTATCATTTTATATATATAGATGATATAAATAAACAATAAGTAAGTAAAAAAAAAAAATACTAAGTGAATAAAAATAAAAAAACATTATGAGAAAATCTAAATGAGTATAAACAACATTTCACATCGGTCTTCCAATCAGGCTATAACTGTTGACAAATTGAAGAATAAACTTTAATAGTAATATAAATTCATACAACAATCGACATTATTGTCGATAGCCTACGTTAGTGGATCTGCACAGCTACATCACTAACCCGTCGCAAGACGCTGCTGCCGTACTGCGCCATGCATCCGCAGGTCACAGTATCGTTATGTTATTTTTACATTGCTTGTCCAGTCCCTTAGCAATATATTTAGGTATTGGTTAACGAGCAATGTATTTCGTGCAAAAATAGTACAGTCGCTGTGACATTTGAAAATGAAAATAACGTATTAAAAGCCAGAAATATTTTACGATTTGTTGTTTTTCATGATTTTAAAGACAATTATAGTAAAATAAATGTGGTATGTGATTCCATGATTCACAAAGTTTTTGTTTTGGCTTCGGTTTTTACAAGAAACCACTGAACAACACGGCATTCTTATAATTTTTCCCGCTCACGGCCGAAAGCACACTAGTTCGCGGAGACGGCCATTTGCCTATGCAATGAGCACTATGATCAAGATGCGCGGACACAGACACGCCCCCATGCCACTTCTCCTGTTATTTATATTTCTATGGTCACAGCCAATTTGCTCCGAATGTAATGGACCGATTAAGTTTAAATTTGGTACACATATCAATTTCTGTGACCCAAACACAGACGTGTGACGAAAATAAATGAATTTTGATCATTGAATGGGGATCAATTTCGGGGGAAAATTGCATAATTAAAAAAAAAAGTTTTGCAAACTATACTGTGTGACAATCAAATGAAAAAATGTAATTTGTTCCTCACAACAAGCCCGTGAGGATCAAATTATATTTTATAATTTTAAATTAATACTTTTAAAGATATAAAAAATATGAAAATTGACCATTCCCCTCATATCTCCGAAAATACAGAAAACCTATAAGAAGTCTATGGTCTTTAAAATAACATGGTAAATCTCCCAATATCGTGCGTACAAACTTACATTTACAGTTGAAATATATCGGAGACCATATGTTTCAACCACAATGTTAAGTTTGTCCTTGGAATAAATTCATCCCAACTACGGAACCCTTCAGTGTGCGTGTGCGACACGTTCTTGGCCGGTTTTTTGTTAGTTAGGATTTATGGCAACGACAGCTAGGAACATTTGTATGGCAAAATATAATTGGGCTTTTTGATATTGCATTCAACGCATACAGACGTGTTCATCAATGCATAATAAATATCAATAAAATAAATTAACGCTTGCATAAACAGTGACCTAGTTTCAGTGTATTAGCGTGTTATACAAATAAACATTATAGTGATAAGTTAAAATTATGAACTGAATAATATATTATTTTTAAACTGAAACATGGATGGCAGCCCCTTTAATCGGAGCTCGATGATGCGACGCAGCCCTCCACCGACACCGACCCCGGTACCAACACCAGCACAGACATCGCCAGGACAACCAAGACAGGACCAAGATGAGAAAGTTGAAGTTGTGTCCACTCCGGAGATTCAGAACTGGATGGGGTCTATTGAGCAGTGCCTGAATGAGGTTTGTGCTATTACTTCTGAGGGAAAGCTAAACGCTGATCAGAAGCTAAAAATAAATAATCTTAGCCGGAAAGTTGGACATGGAGTTTCGCAAATGGCTGTTCAATACCAGTCACTAAAACAAAAAGCCATCCAAACCCATACCTCCCTTAAAACCATGACCGAAGCTCGAGACCTATCAGACTGTCTAATGGAGATGAACCGTACGATTCAGGAGTCCTGCACGAAGCAAGAAGCAGCTTCTACATCTTTTGCAGCTATGGTGAAGAATGGGTCCAAAACAGTTGTTCGTCCTAATACTCTTAGCTCCGTGGCCATTTATCCCAGTGACATCTCAAAGACCAGTGACGAAACCAAGAACATGGTCCAAAAAATCATATGCCCTGGAGAAATGAAGTTGAAAGTACGAAGCGTACGCAAAATTGGAAAAGGAGGTCTCATAATCAGCACTGAGACCAAAGATGACCTAGACAGGCTCAAGCAAACAGTCCAACTCGCTTCGTCAGGGCTTACTGTCGACGAACCTAAAAAGCGCAAACCTCGCATCATAGTAATAGGAGTACCTACATCAATGGCTGAAAATGAGGTTTATAAATGTATTTATGAACAAAACTTGGCCGACAAACTGCCCCCTATATCTCTAGATACATTTTTGACCTCTATAAAACTAAGCCACAAATCTGGCAGGAAAGATGCTGAGAATTGCAACTTTATTATAGAAGTTCCAGCCGTCATACGTAAGGCCCTCATCACACAAGACAGATTATTCATTAATTGGTCATCCTGCCCGGTGCGAGACTTCACACTAGTAACAAGATGTTACAAATGCCAGCAGTACGGTCATGCAGCCAAAACATGCAAAATTGCTGCCCCTACATGTGGACATTGCGGTGAAGAAGGTCACACACTTCAAGACTGCGTAAAGAAAGCCGGAGCGCCGAAATGTGCTACATGTTTGCGCTTTAAAAAACAAGCCAACCACAACACGGGAGACGCAGATTGCCCGGCTAAAAAAGCTGCCGAATACAGGTACATAAACTCGATCGACTATGAAGGCGCCTAAGAGCGCCACTTACTTGTGTATATTTTAGACTTAACTTGTTATTGTTATTTTTCTATTTTTAGTATGGATAATAACTTATTAACCGACATAGACAACACATTTTTAACTGTATCAAAGACATGTGACGTTGAGGAATGCAGACAATATTTTTCCGACTATAAAAAGTCACTAACCGTACTGACCCAAAACATTCGTAGTATTTATAAGAACATAGATAGCTTTAAAATTTTCCTTCATAGACTTAACTTTGATTGTGATATAATGGTACTAACCGAGTGCCGGCTAGCTAACCGCATCGATAACCTCCCAGTTATACCTGGTTACAACATATTGCATACCACAAGAAACCACAACCAAAATGATGGTGTAGTAGTCTTTGCTAAGGAATCACTAAAGGTCACAGTCGAGGAACATTCTCTAGAAGACTGTATGAGTAACTGTTTAGTCATCAAAATTGGTACAACAACAGCGATAATCGCTATTTATAGATCCCCTTCCGCTAGACACTTAGAACCTTTTAACAATTCCTTAAACAAGATTTTTCAAGTACTAAGTCCATTTAAGAATGTTATACTAACAGGTGATTTAAATATAAATATTGGCTCCGAAAACTGCGATGCAGGGACACAAGATTACCTTAACATCTGCTCATACCATGGTTTTCTCCCCGCTCACACATTGCCTACTCATCAGAGCGGTTCCTGCCTCGATCATATGATGATCAAAACCAGCCTATCATATATTACGGTTGTTACTAACTCAACAATTACTGACCATCACGCTGTCCTACTTAACATAAATTTAATGCTGTCTAAGCAAAATCGTCCCCAGACTTTGAGCAAATTAAACACAAACAAACTCGAATATGATTTATGCAACATTGATTTTAGCCTAGTTTACAATACTGCTGACGCTAATTTGGCTTTATCGTACTTAATAAAACATGTGCAACAAGCAATATTACGTAACACGACAGTTTCTGCAGTAAAGAAGAAACTTTATAATATTAAACCTTGGATTACTCCTGGACTAATTCGGTGTATAAGGCACAGAGATAAACTTCATCAGAGAGCAAAGAGATACCCCGATAATTTAATAATCCAAACCACCTATAAAAGATACAGGAATTTCTGCAACAATCTCCTTAAGAAATTAAAGAATAGTTACGATAAAAACGAATTAAATAAAGCAGGTAACAATAGCAAGCAACTTTGGAAACATATTAAAAATGTCACCAATATGTATAAACAGCGTGAATCAAATTCGAGTTTACTGCTTACTAATCTTTCACCACTCTTGTCAGCTAACAATGTAAATACCTTTTTTGTAAATGTTGGAAAAACTCTTGCCGAACAGATTCCGAAACATTGTTACCAACCACCTTTCCAAAAATCGAGAAATAGCTGTAACTCGAAATCTTTTGCTATGCTGGACACTGATGAAGATGAAGTAACTCGAATAATTTCTGGGCTAAAAGATGACTGTGCAGTTGGATGGGATAATATTAGCAATAAGATCCTTAAACTCCTTAAGCGTTTTTTGGTACCTCCCTTAACGCATATTTTTCGAATATGTCTTTCCGATGGAATTTTTCCAAGTTGTCTCAAAAAGGCAGTTGTAATCCCTATCTTTAAATCTGGAAGCCAAGACTTAGTTAATAATTATAGGCCAATATCCTTACTCCCCTCAATATCAAAAATACTAGAGAAAATTATAAACAGTAGACTAGTTAACCACCTAGAAAAAAATAACTTGTTATCCCCTGCGCAATTTGGTTTTAGAGCTAAACTATCGACAGCCGATGCGGTACATAGCCTGACTGATTATATTTCAGAAGAACTTGGCAAAGGAAACCAGACCCTGGGAGTCTTCCTTGATTTAGCCAAGGCTTTCGACACGGTGTCTGTTTCTGTTCTGATAAACAAATTAGAGACCATAGGAATAAGGGGAACGCCGCTGAAACTCTTTGCTGACTATTTAGACGGCCGGTTCCAATGTGTTAGAATTGACAATATTACGAGCGATGAGCAGAAAAATACTGGTTTTGGTGTTCCTCAGGGGATTATTCTGGGCCCTACGCTATTCCTGATTTATATTAACGACTTGTGTGGTCTTAATATAAAAGACGGCAAAATTATATCTTACGCCGACGATACGGCGTTAATATTTAGTGCTAAAACCAGTAGCGAACTGTTCGAAATCGCTCAACTAGGTTTCAATACTGTGACTAATTGGCTTCATAGCAATTTACTAACATTAAATGCTGACAAGACAAAATATATTCACTTCTCCATGCGCAAACCTCCACTTAACATTACTAACCCTCATTTATATGCCCATCAATGTGGAAACCGTACAGTCAACAAGTGTAATTGTCCTTTTATCCTCAAAACGAGCAACTTAAAATACCTCGGGGTAATAATAGATGACACACTCTCTTTTAGAAAACATATTGAAAGTCTAGTTAAAAGAGTGCGCAGACTAATATAATTATGTTTTTAAAAAATTGCGATCATTTGCAGATTCAAAATTAATCACATAAGTTTATTTGGCCCTATGTCAATCTATAATTCAGTACTGTATCACTTCTTGGGGTGGTGCACCAAAAACTAATTTACTTCCTCTTGAAAGAGCTCAAAGAGCCATTTTAAAGGTAGCAAACTTCCATCCCTTCTTCTTTCCCACAGTTCTGCTATATAAATCCTGCAACTGACGGTTCGCCAGCTTTTCACTATGCACCTAGTATTAAAACAGCACACCATGCTTACCATGCTGACAAAACTAACAAGAGACGGAATGATATAGTTTGCATATCTAATGCAACCTCAAAACATGTTTTTGTAGAAAGATTTTTTACATTCTTAGGACCATTTCTGTATAATAGATTAAATAGAAAACTTTGTATTTATAATTTAAATTATTTTAGTTATAAAAAAAATATACTTAATTATTTACTAACCATAGATTATGCACAGACAGAAGATCTACTTGTTGTTTGCAAATAGAACCGCTAACATACTATTTTTGCTTTTATTTACTTAAATTTTAATTTAGTTTTTACTTTAAACCCATTGTTAATTAATTGAAATAAGTATTTATGCACTTTCTAGCCTGAAACACAGGTTCAACCTAGTTCAGACAAATATGCAACTGTGCTATATTTTAAATTGTTAAGGTTATTGTAAGCGTGTCCTTTTTATAAATAAACGATTATTATTATTATTATTATATTATTATTACTAGCTTTTGCCCGCGACTTCGTCCGCGTTTCCGTCGTTTTTCGTAAAAAAGTACCATATGTCCTTCCTCACGGTTCAGTGGTTTTGATGTAACAGACAGATTAACTTTCGTATTTTAGTAGGGAAATATAATATGTCAATCCACAATACTGTTGAAAAATATCGCAATAAGGAACCGCAGAATATTATTATTAATAGCTGTGCCCGCGACTCCGTCAGCGTGTAACTCCTTGTATGTTATTAAGTTAATGTATTGGTAATATTGTTTAGATCACTTTCACATGAGGCTTAAGTACCTATAGAACGAAAATACTTCAGCGCAAAGCTTCCGGGTAAACTATGTTGAAAGTTGACCCGTCCAGCACGTGAACATAAAGATTTCTAGAACTGCTAACCCGGGAAAGAGCGACATATAACTGACCATGCGAGTAACAACTGACACCGAGATCTACTCCAGCAACACGAAAAGTCTGCCCTTGAGCCTTATTAATTGTCATTGCATAACACACCGATACTGGGAATTGCGTTCTTTTAAATTGGAATGGAAAATTATTTGGTATTATGGGAATTCTGGGAATAAAGACGGTCTCTCCTGCACCGCAGCCTGTCAAAATTTGAGCCTCGATTACATTTTGTTGCAACTGGGTTACTTTTAGCCGAGTTCCATTGCAAAGTTGTGGTGGTCTTAAATTTCGGAGCAGATTAATCGGAATGCCAATTTTTAAACAAATTTCATGATAAGGAAGTCCGGGCATATTTAAAGAATTTAAAAATTCTATCGGGTAATTAGTGGTTTCTTGTTCATCGACCATTCTATTTATTGAACTATAAACTTTGCTTTCCCCCTGGATATTCGACAGTATTTTATTATTAATCTCAGATGCCTGGTCATTGCGAGGAATGAAAATGGACCTTTCGCATAGCCAAGAATTGTGCCTATTTAATATATTTGTTACGTCACCGTAAACCGACGATATAAGATGTTGTTGGGATTGCACTATACAACATAACTCAGGCGTCAGAATAAGTTTTCCTTGGTGTAGTTGTGGATAGGTACCTTCACCAATCTTTAATAATATATCAGAAAATTCACGATCCACCACGACCAGTTCTCACTCGCATGTTTATAGTCAAATGCACCGATTGTATATCACGCCACAAATAAGAGCTTTTCAGGCAAGCATAAAGGCACAATGGAACTGTAATTTATCTAACATCTGTCTGTATTACCTATGCCCACAATAAAAAGATTTGATTTGATTTGATTTGAAGCCCTAACCTCATCAGCTCGGGTCGTGGTATTACCGGTAAGGTTTGTCGGAAATCACCACAAAATAAAACTGTGATACCGCCCATTGGTCGATCATTTTGTCTTATATCCCTTAAAGTTCTGTCTACGGCTTCTACTCCTTTTCGATGGGCCATCGTACATTCATCCCATATGATTAAATTACACTCACGTAATACCTTAGCTTTGTCGCTATTTCTTGAAATACTACAGGTTGGACTTTCCGTGCGATCTAAATCAATTGGTATTTTAAACATAGTGTGAGCAGTTTTACCTCCTGGTAGCAATGTTGCAGCTATACCTGATGAAGCCACGGCAAGAGCAATTTTACGCTGATTTCGAACATAAGCTAATATTAATTTAGTCAAAAAGGTTTTCCCAGTTCCTCCAGGTGCATCTAAAACCCATATTGTTCCCAAATTATTCTGAACACTCTCGCACACGCGATCATAGACTGAACGCTGTTCTGCAGTCATCATTGGGACACCATTTTCTAATGTTGCCAGCAGTTCCATTGAGTTGTAACCAATCTCTGCGGAATATTCCCTATTAGTAACCTCTCCGACTGAGGTTGATGTTGGCAAACCATATTCACAGAGTGATTTACCGCTTACTGCTGTTAAGTCTTCCTGAAGAGCTAATAAGCACTGATTTATGGCAAGATCACGGAAATTATCATTAGTTGCGCCTTCATCATTATGAGATATATTCCAAAGAAAGTCTTCTGCAAATTTTTCTTTATATTTTTCCCATAATTGGACAGGATCTGACAAATTACAAAATGTGAGCAATGTTACAAATAAATGGCGTAACCGTCGTGGATTATCACTAACACAGGATTCTGCTAAAGCGTCATCCCAATGCTGATCATTTTCAAGCAAACGACGCGCTTGGCAAGCTGCATGGTAAGTTGGATAAACAACATCGTCTACTTTTCTCAAATCTATAAATGATGTTGGTCCTCGCACTGTATGTAATAATAATCTCAAATAGAAACACTCGGCGTTGTTAGGATGAACGGTATACACTCTACCAAGAACATGTTCTTTCAAAATACCTGACTCGCCATCTACAGGCCTGCCACGGCGTCTACGGTTTAAGACACCTCGTTGCTTATCGTAGGTATAATACGACGGAAGTTCCTCATACAAAAGAGATTTTGCAAAATTATCAGTTTGGCAAAGTCGAAAGAATGCTAATAAAGTTGTTTGTCTAGGGTTCTCTAATCGTTCTGTAACATTTTCGGCGTTGAAATATATACGTTGACCGCCTTCGAGATGAACATCCAGATGGGTCACAGGTGGATATCTTTCGTGAATGTTGAAACTTAAGATCCGCCACACAGCTTCTGAAGAGCTGATATATCTGCCTGACTGAAATCTAGTAACTTCATCATGTTCATTTCTCAACGCAAACGTAGCTTGGTCACTGCCCTTATTAATATACTTACAAATATATTTTATTGACTCTACACTATTACACATTTCTACATTTATGTGAGCTTGAAATGCTCTAGACAACACCGCCACAATTGCGGCGGTAAGTCCCCTCTTTGAGGAGTGGCTGGAGAGGCGCCACGGCGTCCTCACCTTCCGCCTGACGCAGGTCCTCACCGGACACGGTTGCTTCGGGAGGTTCCTGTTCAGGATCAAGCGGGAGGAAACGCCCGGGTGTCACCATTGTGTGGATCGCCCGGAGGACACGGTGGAGCATACGGTGGAGGTCTGCCCGGCTTGGGCGGAGCACCGCCGTGTCCTCACGGAGGCGATCGGCGGCGGCGATCTCTCGCGTCCGGCCCTGGTACAGGCCATGGTCCGGAGCGAGAGTGCATGGGAGGCCGTCACCTCCTTCTGCGAAGCAGTTATGCTCGCGAAGGAGGAGGCGGAGCGCGCGAGGGAGATTGAAGCTGCACGCCCTCGCGCCCCTAGTCGCCGCAGGAGACGCCCCGGGCGTCGGGAGTCACAAGCTGACTTCCGGCCACCGTAGGCGCGGGCCTGCGGACGGTGAGCGATGGGCAGCTCGCCGTCCGATAAGGACCAGGCCCGGGTCGACGGCGCGTTGTGTTCCACGCGCGCCTCAAAGGGATGTCAGCACCAACTGACGGGGTCCGGAAGGACCAATGCCTGCTGGGGTTGCGGGTCTGTCCGAAAGGGATATCGCGGCCCCAGCACATAGGCAACGGAAGGAACACGGGTGGGTTTTAGTCAGTAAAAGTCTGACCCTCCCTCTCGCTCTGCCCAGAGCGGGAGGAGTCATTTGATGATTTCCCACACAAAAAAAAAAAAAAAAAAAAAGGCGAATACGGAACGACCCACCTATTATCTAAAGTAACCTGTTGTCCAGACACTCGCTTTTCAACAGTAAAACCACCATTGTCACTAGAACGGCGACGATAAAATGGGTATCCATCATGTCCTGTTACAGTTTCATCTACTAATGCTTTTGGATATCTTTTAGTGCAACGACCGTCTTTCATGCAAGGAGCATTCCTGTTTAATGCACCACATGGACCATGTATCATATGAGTTTTAACAATGTCATATAACAGGGGATCTGCAATCGGATCTGGAATTTCAGCACTGATTGAACTGTCTACATCATTAGGTCGAACCTTATCTTTTAACCAAAGCAAGATAAGTGCGTGAGGTAAGCCGCGTTTTTGCCACTCAACACTATACATATAACACAATACTTCTCCAAAAATGTTATCTTTGGTAAGTAGATCTATCATTGATTTTAATTTTAAATGAAAAACTCTTGCGATAATATCATGGCGGTCATGCGGTGCTTGACCCTCAAGAAGCTCCCGAGTGATTTCATCCCACTTGGGATTGGTAGTTACAGTAATAAATAAGTCGGGACGTCCATATTTTCTTACGTAACAAAAAGCGTCTTGAGTACGTTCGTGCATGTAGCGTGGACCACCAGTAAAAGAAGAGGGTAAAATAACTAAACGGCCCATATTCACAGTATCATTATCTTGCTGCATGGCGTCGCGAAGGTGCACGTATTCTTCAGCGCGCAGCTGCCTTTGATTAGATCGTATATAAACTAATCTTTCGGTTTCAATTTTTGCGTACATGTCAACAATAAACTGATTAAATATGCCACGAAAACGTTGAAAGTATACAAATCTATTCCGTCTCACTTGCAAGTGGTAACAATAAAATTGAAGGCATGACACCTTTTTATTATAATTAGGTGCGCCTGTACGCGGATCAGTTTGGTATACAGCGAAATTATAACCATCTTCCCCTCGACAGTATATCAAAGGATATTGCAAACTGTCGTAAGCCCTGTGGGTTTCGAAAATACGTTGCAAACGATTGTCTCTGGAACGGATAACGATATCACGCCTATCACATTTCTGGTCGACCAATACTACAGCAACTTCATTCGTGGATGGAACGTTATAACGCCCAGGGTGTTCCTGAGTTGGACGCCTATCGGCATTTATAACAATTTTATAATTGTTATCACCATCTTGAGGAAGAGCTTTCAATGCCGATTTAAAACTGCATACATACGAATTAACCTGATGCAACATGTTCTGAAGTTGTGAAATGAGTTCAGTATTTAAATTCGGGAAATATTGATTTCTTATATTCGACTGTTCGTTGTAGTCGGATACAAAATATATTTGAAGAAATTTAGGTTGGTCTTCAGGCAAAAGGGACCCTATCAAATGGTAAACCTGACCTTGTATCTTATAAGTAGGCATGAAAGGACCTTCTGAGATTTGTTGAGCACCAAAGGATGTCATTTGAAATGCACTATTATAAGTTCTTATATTGTCTAAGAACTGTTTAGATTGCACATGTTCCCCTAAAAGTAGTGATTTCAAAGGTTCCGGTGGGTCTTCGAACAAAGGCAAATTTATTTTACCTCCAGAACAACAGAAACCAGCAGACTCCTTACTCCACTTTGAAGCATTACAAAAAGAACATACTACGTTCATATCGCCTATTACAGAAGATGATCTGTAATCAATTGAGAGGTTATAAGCAAACCCACTTTTATATTTGTCGGACCACGCCACCGAATTTGTAGATTGATCTTCTATGTGTACATCTAAGTCATTAAGACTATGTCGAAATCTGTCTGCAGTAAGACGGGCCTCTCGCTGATCGTCTGTTTCAAGAGACCGAATATTTTCAATTCTTAATCTTTCATTAGACAAAGTTATTAATCGTTCTTGTCTCAAAGAATTGTAATAATCGCGTCCCGACTCTAGTCGTTGTTCATGCTCATGTTCGTCTTCAAGAGATCGAATAATATTATGGTGCACTCTATCATTTGTCAAACGGTCTTGATATTTAGTAAAAGTTTCAGATTCTCGAGATAAAATATGACGGTCGCGATCAGCTGTAAGCCGTAATTCCCTCTCAGTGTAAGTTTCAGACTCGCGAGATAATGTATGCCGTTCGCGGTCAGCTGTGAGACGTAATTCCCTCTCAGTGTAAGTTTCAGACTCGCGAGATAATGTATGCCGTTCGCGGTCAGCTGTGAGACGTAATTCCCTCTCAGTGTAAGTTTCAGACTCGCGAGATAAAGTATGCCGTTCGCGGTCAGCTGTGAGACGTAATTCCCTCTCAGTGTAAGTTTCAGACTCGCGAGATAAAGTATGCCGTTCGCGGTCAGCTGTAAGCCGTAATTCTCGTTGTGAAGCAGTTTCAGCTTCTCGGGATAACGCATGTTGTTCTCGGTCAATGGTACGCCTTAGCTCTCGTTGAGAAGAGCTTTGAGACGCCCGTGATGTAGCTCGTCTCGCTCTGTCAGCTGCTAATCGCATCTCTCTCTCTAGAGAGCTTTCATTGGCTCGAGAAGTTGAGGCACTAACTCTCATAGAGTTAAACCGATGTGCTCTTTCCTCTGCCGATTCTTGAGAACGCGTAATTCTCATTCTCTTAGCTTTACTCGAAGTTCGAGATAAAGATAATCGTTTTTTAGGTGGCATTGTGTATTTTATTTTTAATCGACGGTAACGGAAAGGTTGTCAGTTACCTAACAAAATAACCTACGTTAGAGGTCCTAACTATAGCTACCTTACACTTAAAATCTAAGTGCCTATTTAAACTAAAATATTCTAATAGAATTATACCCAGAAATATGTACAACTTACAACAAAAAAAGAAATGAAAATAAAGCTAAAACGCCTGTTCAATACTATCTACCTATACCTACTTCACTTAAAAATAAATACCTATAACTACTATAATTAATAAAAGTATCTACGTTTTTACCTACTTAATACAATAATAAAATTGAACATAAATTAGCCAAAACTTACCTATCGGTATCTAAAAATCTATGCGTACTACTTCTACTTCTACTACTACTTCACCTAAAAAGAAATAAAATGCAAACTATTAATAATTTGTAATTTGAACGAATATTTAAACACTACCAAAACAACTAATACCTATTTTATAAAATAACAACAAAAGAAATTCAAATAAACTATTTAAAGACTAAAAGTAGCGCTGATAAGCACGGTTTGTTAATATCAATTATTGTCTGTCAATAAGGTCGAACGCTCTGAACGCATCAACAGCCAAATATTGAATGAAGCTCGCGCTTTTTTTTTTTTTTTTTTATAGGGCATCTCGCAGTTAACCTCTGAGGAGGTCGTAGCTGCTTAACCGGACTTTCCTGTGGCTGCCTTAAGCTTCTACACTTAAAGCCTCCAGCCAGGGGCATAAACTATTCTAATTAAAACTAGGCGAACGCTCGCTAAGGGCACCCCCTGTGGGGTACGGACCTCGGCTTAGGGCGTCGCTGGGGGGAGGACAGCAAGATGGGACAGGCTGGATCAAACATAGATTATTATTATTCGGGGAATTTAAGACTACGGGCTCAGCTTCGACGCGGGCTGGCGCATCGTCGAGCAAGGATCGGGGGGGAGTATCATTTACTCGGGAGGGACGCGGTCGCGGACCTCTGCGGCGAGGTCGGAACGTGTGTCGGTGTGTGTGTTTCTTTACTGTACTGGTGGCCCTATTGCTCTCCTGGAGGAGGGTTATGGGGTCATCTGGGTCGTTGAGAACATGCCTTGGACGGCGGATTTTACTTATTCCAGAGGGAATATAACTGGCGGCCTTCACAACCAGAGGGTTGCGATGTATTGCGGCTTTATCAAAATAACGCGTTGCATTGCGTTTTAGAAATTGGGCTATTGTGGGGATTTTAAGGTCGAGATGGAGGATCTCGTTCCTAACATACCAGGGGGAAGCCGTCGCCATTCGAAGGAAACGGTTTTGGAGGGTCTGCATCATATGGAGATGGTAGGGTTTGGCTTGTGCCCAGGCGGCGCACGCATAGGTCATAATGGGTCTAATGCACGCCGTGTAGGTGCGCAATTTGCACCTGAGTGACAATTTGCTTCGTGCATTGAGAACGGAGTGGAGCCTACCGAGAGCGAAAGCGGCTCGCGAGCGTGCCTGCGTTATGTGCTCGGAAAATGTGAGTTTAAAATCGAGGACCACACCTAGATATTTGGCTCGCTTCTCCCAGGGGATCGGCTTGTCAAACATGGTGATTGGTCGGGGGAGCGTGTTAATAAGTTTTTTGAGTCTCGGTTTCTTGAAGAGAACCGCTTGACTCTTATCGGGATTGACCTCGATTCTCCACTTTCTGAACCACGTGCCGAGCTTGTCGACTGCGGTTTGGAGAGCGAGAGCTATCGCGTCGGGGCTTCTGCCTGAATAGTAAATGGCCGTGTCGTCTGCGAACAGAGCCAACTGCGCCTTGTTACTTTTAGGGATATCGCTGGTGAACAGCGTGAAAATGAGAGGAGATAGCACGGAGCCCTGAGGGACTCCCGCGCGTAAGGGTCGGGGGGAGGAGAGCGCTCCTTCGATGCGATAGCGGAAGGTGCGATTCGACAAAAAGTCTCGTAAGATGAGCTCGAGACGATCTGGCACACCGAGTTTGTAGAGCTTATATAATAAGCCGTTGTGCCAGACTTTGTCAAAAGCTTTCGCTATGTCGAAAAAGATAGCACCCGTCATCAAGCCGCGCTGGAAACCAGCGCTTATGTCCTCGATGATGCGGTGGACCTGATGCACGCTAGAGTGCTGAGTTCGAAAGCCGAACTGTTCGTTGGGAATGAGGCCCTTGGTCTCGGCGTATTCTCTGAGACGCTTATAAATAAGCCTCTCATAGATTTTGCCGAGAACCTTGAGCAGACTAATGGGACGGTAACTAGAAGGCTCAGACTTGGGTTTGCCTGGCTTCGGGATGCCGATGACGTTGGCTTCTTTCCACGTTTGTGGGAAGATATTGTTGCTTAGGGCACCATTGAAGATGGTGGCCAATAACATTATCAAGTGGGCCGGGAAATGCTGGACCACTCTGTTGGTGAGTCCATCTGAACCGGGGGCTTTACGAGCTTTAAGACCCTTGATGATATCGTGCACTTCGTCTGGAGTGACGGGAAGCAGAGGATTCTCAGGGTCTTCTACGGGAGGGAGAGAGGCTCTACGTTCGACTTCCGCGTCTACCTCTGCGAGGTGAGCTTGGTCTACTGGTAGGGAGCTGGGTGAGCACTGAGCTTCTAGACTGTCGGCTAGGCACTCGGCCTTGTCGACGTCGTCGAATGCAATGGTCTTATCGGGGCGTACTAATGGGGGCATGGAAGTGACTTGCGGGGACTTGAGTTTCCTCTGAAGTTCCCAGAAGGCTAGGTGGGTAGGCTCTAACTCGCTTAGCATCTTATCCCAGCCCGCGTTACGCAGCTCCGCTACGCGTTTCCTTACAGTTCTCTGTAAGTAGCGCATATGGGCTTTGTTCGCATCGCAGGGAAAGCTACTGTACGCACGGATAGACGCGTTCTTCTCAGTCAACAGATTACGTACATCGTCAGGTAGCTTCAAGCGACAGTCATCCGTCACTGTGACTTCCCTTGAACATTCGTTCACGACAGATTGTATGTGATCCGTGAATGAGTCGATCGCGGCCATCGTGTCCGAGATAGAGTCAAACTGATCGGGGATGTTATCTAATTGGGGGGACGTGTTAGATTTCAGCTGGGTGCTTACTTTCTTCCAGTCCGTTACCTTTTTAGAGACGGGAGGTTGATTGGGGTCGGAGAGACCTATGCGCGGGGCCAGTCTTATGACTATGGGACGGTGATCAGAGTTAAGCTCGTGTACCGTCTCTATTGAGTCTAATCGTAGATTGACGTTCTTAAGGAGCGCCAAGTCTAGGACATCGGGTGTATGGTTAGGGTTATGAGGGTAGTGGGTTGGGGTCATCGGAGCGATGACATCAAAGATCATAGAGGCAGAGAGGTCAAACAGGTGTTGTCCTCTGGTGGAGGTTCTGGTACTATTCCAGGAGGGATGCTTGGCGTTGAGATCGCCCGCCATGATAACGGAGTCACTCAGGCCAAATAAGATAGAGAGATCGTTTGCAAAGAGTCGGGGGTCCTCTGAAGTGGGTTGGGGAGGAAGGTAGACCGATATAAGGGTGATCGGCTGATGGCCTGACATGCCTAGGTGGCAGATGGAGACTTCTAGTACTGAGAGCGGGGGAGGATCCATGGGGATGCAATAGAGGTCTTTTTTATAATAGATAAGGGTGCCGCCCTTGTGACAACGAGTCCTATCGTTGCGAACTACACGATAGTTAGCGATTGACGGATCTCGTTTGTTAGGTTTAAGGAAGGATTCCTGTAAGAGGAAGACGTCTATGTGGTGATCGCGGAGGAATTTCGCGATCTCGTCGCGTTGGCCATTAATGCCGTTTGCATTGAAGATGCCTAACATGAGGGATCGGGGTTTGAACCTAGCTAAGATGGTGTTAGACATTGTGGGTTCTATGGGAGGCGCGGGATGTCAGAGCACGCGTAATGTCTGGATACGCGTTGTAAATAGCTTGGATCTTTATGAGATCACAGGCGTCTTGGGCGGCCTCGAGTTGACTGGCCATTTGGAAAGCGCGAGGAGAGAGGAATGTCATCGCGGAGGAAAGGACATTTTGAGGCATGCTAGAAGAGGCTACGGGAGTGTTCGCGGGTTGCGGACGCGGTGCTATAGGAGCAGGTGCGGGCTTATTAAGGGGCGCGGGGGGGTGATAACGGGGGCCCATAAGGGGGGTGGTGGTGGGGGGTGGGGGTTGGAAGGTAGCCATGGCTGGAAAGGCCTGCTGGTGGTGAACGTAATTCCACGGAGTGGGCCTCTGAGGGCTTAATCTCTCAGGAAGTTGAGAGGATGGGATTCTATAATTTGAGGGAGTTTCCCTCTGTAGATGGGCGCCTGCGCGCTTGGTCAGTTTAGGGGATGACGACTTGGGAGCTTTGGGACAGCCACGGTAGTTGGCAGGGTGGCCCTCTTGCCCGCATAGCACGCAGCTAGGTGGCGTGAGGCATTGGGAACGGTCTTTTGGTCGGGAGCACTCAGAAGTGCCATGCGCGCCCAGGCACTTTACGCACCTGGGAGTCGCGTGGCAAAACTTTTGAGAGTGACCGTAGAGTTGGTAATTGTGACATTGCCCTACTATGCCATTTTTCCTGGGTTTCTCGATCTCGAGACCCGTGGCAGATAGATTTAACTTTAAATATAGGGTGATAACCCTGTACTGGGGGACAGATAACTAGTACCATGTCGTATTGCTCTCCGCCTCTAGCGCGGTGCATGCGATGGACTTCATCGACTGGGATATTTTGCGACTGAAGGTCGGCTAAAATATCTGCGGCTAATATTTTGCGTGGCATCCTTTTGATGACAACGCGGGTCTGTTTTTCCTCTGGGAGAGAGAAAGTGTGGAATGCTACCTTTCTCTGTCTCAGAAGACTAGTGAGGTCCCTATAATCGCGGGACGTAGGGACATTTACTTTAATACCCTGTTGGGTGTTCCTAGCGTTGGTGTATGCGATTTTTTGGTCGCAACACCATTTAGAGACGTCCGTCCACTTGCCCTTGTCCTGTATGAACACGGGTGGTGGCGGAGGGACCTTCTTAGGGCCAGAATTAGGTGGGATGGGAGTATCCTGCGAAGAGGATGACGCGATCGGGCGGGGGTCGGGGGAGGGGGTATCCTGCGAAGAGGATGACGCGGTCGGGCGGGGGGCGGGGGAGGGGGAAGCTACGGTAGTGCAAGTAGCGGGTGGGGCTGGGGATAGCGGGGAAAGTGAGAATGAGTCACGATCCTCAAACGCTACTACTTTGCTGGCCTGGGTGGAAGATTGTTTCTTATTCTTCCGCTTTTTCCCTTTTCCGTTGACTGGGGTGAACCCATCGTCATCAGAGTGGGATGAAGCGGAGGAAGAAGAAAATCTAGCCTCAGGTTCCGAGCTGTACGGGTAAGGGGTCGTGACGCTTTTCGTTGAAACGACTGGTTCGTCTGTGTCCATAGACATCAGCGGGCTAAGAGGGCTATCTAGCTGGGGAGAGCATGGGCTGTCAATGCTGCTTTCAGCGATGATAGGATCGGAGAGAATTTTCTGAGTAGGCCGTCGTAGTGCAATGATTTCCGGGCCAAACTCATCTTTCAGGGAGGGCGAGACGGTAATTATCCTTTTAAGGATGCTAGTGAGGGCTGCATTGTCGCTTTTAAGCGACTTAATGTCGTCTTGAAGAGACTTCAATAATGCCTCCATTATAATGGCTTTAATAATTTAATTAATAAGAGGAATGGTTGCTATTTCTCCTAACAATTTCTAACACTAACTCCCCGGGCGGATTGGCCGGGGATGTGTAAACCCTCCCTGTCGGGTATAGACAGGGAGGTTGTGTACTTAATGGTGAGCCCTAAGCTTGCTTTTGCCCGTTGCCTATCTTACTGTGCAACGGGGTCCTAACCAGTCTAGTGTGCCGGGTATAGACACACCCGATCGACACTAGGTGAGTCGCTGTGAAGGGAAAACTGTCACCAATGTCGACTAGGAGATCCCCCAAGGCCGGACACTGGGACCCGTCCAACTGATTGCCTAGCCCTGAAGGGGTTCGGCGGGTGTAATTGGGGCAACACCCTCTCGGTTTCGTTGGCACCGTATAGGTTTCCACCGAGAACCACGAAACTGTGGATTTTACCCAGAAGGGGCCAAAAACGCGACGATTACGTTTTGAAACAACTCTGATTTAGAAATATTTATTAATTGTGTCTTGAAAAAGACAAACAATTAATAGGTCGATGATAGTCCACAGACTATAGAAGAACTCGTCGCAGGGCGCGACGACAGACGGCTCGGGAACCACTGCAGGAACCGCAGCAGGAACCACTGAGCCGGAAACAGGAATCTCGTACACACTGCGCAGCACGTCCGTCCGCGAGCGGTGTCGAGCGTAGAGTGTGAAGCTCGCGCTTTTTTTTTTTTTTTTTAACTAGGGCATCTCGCAGGTTACCACTAAGGTAGTGTCTGCTTAACCGGGCTTTCCTGTGGCTGCCTTAAGCTTCTACACTCAAAGCCTCCAGCCAGGGGCATAAACTATTCTAAATTGAAACTAGGCGAATGCTCGCTAAGGGCACCCCGTGGGGTACGAACCTCGGCTTAGGGCATTCGCTGAGGGGAGGACAGCAAGAGGGACAGGCTGGATTAAAAGTATATCATGATTATTGATCGGGGAATTTAAAGCTACTGGCTCAGCGTCGACGCGGGCTGGCGCATCTTCGAGCTAGGGTCGGGGGGGAGTATCGTTTACTCGGGGGGGTCGCGGTCGCGATCGCGGTGGACCTCGACGGCGAGGTCGGTATGACGGGTGTCGTTTGTGTTTGTGTACTGTGCTGGTGGCCCTACTGATCTCCTGGAGGAGGGTTATGGGGTCATCAGGTTCTGAGAGAATATGCCTCGGGCGGCGGATCCTACTAATCGTTGAGGGGACATAATTTGCTGTCTCGACAACCAGAGGGTTGCGATGTTTGGCAGCGGATTCAAAGTAACGCTTGGACATGCGTTTTAGGAACTGTTGGATCGTGGGGATTTTGAGGTCGAGATGGAGGATCTCATTCCTAACATACCAGGGGGATCCCGTGGCCTTACGAAGGAAACGGTTTTGGACTGTCTGAATCCTATGGATCGAGTGGGGTTTTGCTTGAGCAAAGACGGTGCCCGCATAGGTCATGATTGGCCGAATGCACGCCGTATAGATGCGCAATTTGCACTTGAGTGACAATTTGCTACGTGCATTCAGGACATAGTGGAGTCTACCTAGAGCGAAAGCGGCTCGCGAGCGAACCGACTTTATGTGCAGTGCGAAGGAGAGATGATGATCAAGAATTACACCGAGATATTTGGCTTGCTTCCCCAAGGGATCGGCTTGCCGAACATGGTGACTGGTCTGGGAATGGTGGGTGTGCGTCGCGGTTTGGAAAAGAGGACCGCTTGACTTTTGTCGGGATTGACCTCGATTCTCCATAATCTAAACCAGGCGCCAAGATTGTTGACTGCCCTTTGTAGGTTTAGGAGTATCTGAGCTGTACTATACCCTTTGCAGTAGATGGCCGTATCGTCTGCGAACAGAGCCAACTGCGCCTTCTTATGCTTAGGGATATCGCTAGTGAAGAGCGAGAACAGGAGAGGAGAGAGCACGGAGCCCTGAGGGACTCCCGCGCGTATGGGTCGGGGGGAGGAGAGCGCTCCTTCTATGCGATAGCGGAAGGTGCGGTTCGACAAATAGTCTCGTATGATGAGCACGAGACGGTCCGGCACACCGTGTTTGTACAGCTTATATAATAAGCCGTTGTGCCAGACTTTGTCGAACGCTTTCGCTATGTCGAAGAAGATTGCGCCTGTTAACATACCGTGGTGGAAACCTCCGGATATGTGTTCTACTATACGGTGGGCCTGATGCACGCTAGAGTGCTGAGTTCGAAAGCCGAACTGTTCGTTAGGGATGAGGCCCTTGGTCTCTGCGTAATCTCTGAGACGCTTTTGAATAAGCCTCTCATAGATTTTGCCGAGGACCTTGAGCAGACTGATGGGGCGGTAACTGGAGGGTTCGGATTTGGGCTTACCGGGCTTTGGGATGCCGATGACGGTGGCCTCTTTCCACGATTGGGGAAAGATGTTATTGCTTAGAGCACCATTGAAGATGGTGGTCAGTAGCATGATCAAGTGAGCGGGAAAGAGTTGGATCACCCTATTGGTGAGTCCGTCTGAGCCGGGGGCTTTGCGTTTTTTGAGACCTTTGATGATGTCATGCACTTCGTCCGGAGTGACGGGAGGCAGAGGACAGTCAGGGTCTTCGACGGGTGGGAGAGAGGCTCTACGTTCGACTTCCGCGTCGACCTTTTTAAGGTGAGCTTGGTCTACTGGTAAGGAGCTGGGTGAGCATTGGGTCTCGAGACTGTCGGCTAGGCACTCGGCCTTGTCGATGTCGTCGAATGCTATGGATTTGTCTGGGCGGACTAATGGGGGCATGGCAGCTGACTGCTGGGACCTGAGTTTTCTCTGGAGTTCCCAGAAGGCCAGGTGAGTTGGCTCCAGTTCGCTCAGCATCTTATCCCAGCCCGCTTCACGCAGCTCAGCTATGCGTGTCCTTACAGTTCTCTGTAAGTAGCGCATGTGAGTTTTGTTAGTGGCGCTGGGAAAGCTACTGTATGCACGGATAGCCGCGTTCTTCTCGGTCAGTAGAGCACGCGCATCATCCGGCAGGTTCAGGCAACGGTTGTCCGTTGCCGGAACCTCCCTTGAACAGTCGTTCAGGACGGTTTGCACGTGATCAGTGAGCGAGTCGATCGCGGCCGTCGTGTCGGCGACGGAGTCAAACTGATCTGGGATGGAGTCCAGCTGGGGGGACGTGGTGGGTTTCAGCTTATCGCTTACTCTCCTCCAGTCCGTTACCCTTTTGGTGCCTATGGGTTGGTTGGGATCGGAGGGACCTGTGCGGGAGGCCAGTTTATGACTACGGGACGGTGATCAGAGTTAAGCTCTTGTACCGTTTCTATTGAGTCTAACCTAAGGTTGACGTTCTTAAAGAGCGCCAGGTCGAGTACGTCTGGGGTATGATTGGGGTCCTGGGGAAAGTGAGTGGGAGTCATCGGAGCGATGACGTCAAAGTTCAGGGTAGCGGAGAGGTCGAACAAGTGTCGCCCTCTTATAGAGGTTCTGGTACAATTCCAGGAGGTATGTTTTGCATTGAGATCGCCCGCAATGATTACGGAGTCACTCATGCCTAATAGAATGGCGAAATCGTCGGAGATGAGTTGGAAGTTCTCAGAACCGACCATTGGTGGGATATAAACCGAAACTAGAGTGACCGGCCGATGGCCAGTCATGCCTAGTAGGCAAATTGAGACTTCTAGTCTGGAAAGTGGAGGAGGGTCTATGGGAATGCAGTATAGTTCCTTTTTATAGTAAATAAGGGTGCCACCCTTGTGACAGCGTGACCTATCATTACGGACCATACGATAATTGGCTATAGATGGGTTGCGACTACTCGGTTTTAAGAATGTTTCCTGTATGAGGAATAAGTCTAGTTTGTGATCGCGGACGAATTCCGCGATCTCATCGCGTTGGTGTTTTATACCGTTTGCATTGAAGATGCCTAAGTTAAGGGATCGGGGTTTAAACCTGGCTATGACGGTGTTAGACATTATGGGGGGGTTATAGAAGGATTCAAGGGCGTGCGTAATCTCCGGGTACGCATGTTAGATTTTCTGCAACATAGGAACGTCGCGGAATTTCTTGGCGGCTGTTATATCCCTGGCCATTTGCTGCGCGCGGGGCGAGAAAAAGGCCTGATAGGTGTCTGTGATGATACCGAATGTATCATCATCTGAGGGGCCACGGGCCCTGGGAGTGGGAGCGGGGTGCGATGCTTTAGGAGCAGGTGCGGGAGCGGGAGCGGGCGCTGGAGGCCCTGAAGTAGCGGGGGGCGGGGGGACGCGATTGCGGGGGTCCATAAGGGAATAAAGGGGGATCTGCGGGGGCGCGGGCCTAGGGTTATGCATGGCTGGGAAGGCCTGCATGTGGTGAAGTTGGGACCACGGGCTAGGCCTCTGGGGGCTTAGCCTTTCGGGGATCTGGGAGGAGGGAATTTGGGGGTAATCCCTATAATTTTGCTGCCAAGCGTCTGATGGACGCTTGGTCAGTTTAGACGGATTGGTTTTTGGGGCTTTAGAGCAGCCCCGGTAATTTGCTGTGTGCCCCTCGAGGCCACATAGCACGCAGCTCGGAGGAGTGTCGCAAAGGTTGCGATCCTTGGGTCGGGTACACTCAGCAGTGCCATGGTCCCCTAGGCACTTGACGCACCTAGGTTTCGCATGGCAGTGCTTCTGTGAGTGGCCATAGAGCTGGCAACGATGGCATTGCCCTATGGAGCTATTTTTCCTGGGCTTCTCTATGATGAAGCCCATGAGGTTACAGATAGAACTGACATTGAATATCGGGTGATGCCCCTCGGTAGGGGAGCACACGACGAGAACCATGTCGTATGCTTCCCTGCCGCGCGAACGGTGCATACGGTGCACCTCGTCTACCGGGATTTTCTGTGACTGAAGGTCAGCTAGAATATCTGAGGGAGAAATCTCTTTAGGGATCCTCTTGATGACGACCCGGGTCTGTTTTTCTTCCGGGAGAGAGTATGTGTGGAATGACACACATCTATCTCTGAGAAGCCTAGTTAATGCCCTATAGTCATTGGCTGTCGGGAGAGTTACTTTTATACCCTGTTGGGTAGACCTAGCGTTGGTGTAACCGATCCGCTGATCGACACACCATTTAGAAATAGCCGTCCACTTGTACTTGTCCTGGATGAACACAGGAGGTGGCGGCGGGATTTTCTTAGTACCGGAATTTGGGGTGGGGGCAACCTGCGATGCGGATGACGCAATCGGGCTGGGGGTGGTGGAGGAAGCTACGGGGGCGCAAGTAGCTGGGGTGGCTAGGGTAACTACCGGGATTGAGCATGACTCCTCAAAAGCAATTACTTTGCTGGCCTGTGAGGATAACTGCTTCTTCTTCTTCCTCTTGTTCCCTTTTCCGTGGACAGTCACGAAAGTGTCATCCTCGGATTGGGAAGAGGAAGAGGAAGTAGCGCCATGGACCTCGGTGACCGAGCTATGCATTTGCGGTGGAGGAGTGGGAGCGCGCTTTGAAGAAGCGGTCTGGCTGTCTGTGTCCATAGACACGACGGAACTATCTAGTTCTAGTGCAGGAGTAGCATCTAGGGCATCGCTAAAGATAGCGATAGAGTCAGAAGGACAGACTGGGCACTGCTGTTCAGCAGGGATTGAGTCCGAGGGACTTGACGGGTACTCCTGCTTGGCAGCGAGTGACTCGAGTTCGGGACCGAACTCGTTAATGAGGTCTGGCGACCTTATTAGTATCCTATTAAGGACGTCTAATAGGATGGAGTTTATGTTCTTAGTCGCAATGAGTCGTTCCTCAGTACTGAGGACCGACGCCATATTGACTAAGTTCTTTAAAATTATCCTAGCATGAATTTATAAGGGAGACCTACAAGCCTAATTCCCTAAAACCTATCTCCCCGGGGGAATACCGGGGATGTGTAAACCCTCCCTGTCGGGTGTAGACAGGGAGGTTGTGTACCTAATTGTGAGCCCTAAGCTTGCTTTTGCCCGTTGCCTATCTTAGTGTGCAACGGGGTCCTAACCAGTCTAGTGCGCCGGGGTAGATACACCCGACCGACACTAGTTGTGTGGCTGTTGAAGAAAGACTGTCACCAATGCCGACTAGGAGATCCCCCAAGGCCGAGCACTGGGACCCGTCCAATTGACTGCCTTACCCTGATGGGGCTCGGCGGGTGTGTTGGGTCAACACCCCACTCGGTTTCGTTGGCACCGTATGGTATCCACCGAGGACCACGAAACTGTGGATTTTCCCTGAAGGGGCTAAATCGCGACGATTACGTTCAGATGACAACTCTGATAAGAAACTTATTAATTGTGTCTTGAAAAAGACAACAATTAATAACAGTAGATAGTCCCAGACTATACACGTAGCAGGAACCACAACAGGAGCCACTGAGCCGGAACTCAGGAAATCAGGAACTCGGGAGCACACTAGAGCGCACGTCCGTCCGCGTTCGATGCCGAGCGCTGAGTGAGAAGCTCGCGCGCGGACTCCCGCCTTTTAATACCCTACCGCCACGACCCGCGTCGAGCGCGGCAACCGTTACACAAAAATAATCCTTATGGCATGATTCAGTATTCGCGCGCGACGGCGCGATGGCTTATTAGCGTATTTCATGTATAAGTTTGGTGTTTCTATACCGATTACTATGATTCTTTTTTTATTGAATAGGTAATAATATTAACTTCTTTTAATTAGGGATGAGTGAGAGTATTATAAATGTAAGAGTAAACAAATATAATCAGAAAGCTCCGAACTGCTAAGCTATCGGGAGTTACACGTGTTATTGTGAGTCAACCATAAAAGATAGACATATGCTGTTGTGGGATATTTTTTAGATAATTTTATGTAGAACATTTTCGTCATAAGTGATTTCTATGTAGCTTTAACCATTAAGGCTGCACACGCGACGGAAGCTTAAAAAATGGAGCAACTTCTCCCGTTTTCCCAACATTTCCCTTCACTGCTCTGCTCCTATTGATTGTAGCGTGATGAAAAGTATACTATAACCTCCCCAGGAGTATGAAAAATAATTGTACCAAGTTTCGTTAAAATCCGTCGAGTAGTTTTTGTTTCTATAAGGAACATACAGACAGACAAAATTTTTACTGATTGCATTTTTGGCATCAGTATCGATCACTAATTACCCCCTGATAGTTATTTTGAAAATATATATCATGTACAGAATTGACCTCTCTACAGATTTATTATAAGTATAGATTATAATTGTTGTTTTCACAATTTCCTCGCAATTTTTCTAAATTTTCTCACCATTTAAACTGACTTCCACAAATATTTCAAAACCAAAATTATATACAGAGTTGATATGACAGAGGGGCATTAAATTACACTACGTATACTATACGTGTTTAGTATTAATTCGATACGGTATAAAAATAAAAAGCATCAAAAATGAGTTTTTTTTTTTTTCAAACAAACTAAATAGCTTATGAATCAGAGTAAAACGCAACCACCCTTTGTAAATAAATTTAACTGACCTTAGAAGATACCTAGGTAACAGTGGCAACGCCGCGCCCGCGCCGCGCGGCGTGTTTTATCTCATTTCAAAACGGGCGGCCGGCGGCGGTGGCGCGGGCGGCGGCTTAGGCCTTCACTCGCGGCTTTTAGGTATGGTTTTGAAGTACGCGCGCAACAACAAAAACACTAAAATTTTAAATTCTCGATGTGTCCTTCATTCACATGAATGCACAAATTATACCGACGGAGAATATTGTTACTTATTTTTCTAATTAAAAATCATGTCAGTGTATTCTAACGCCGTGTAAGTTACACGAGGCATTGTTGAACACTTTAATTACACACACACACACACACAAAACCAAAGTTTAATTACGTGTCGTATCACAATAAAAGCAGTCGATCACAAAAAAAAACACTAACACTCAGCGGCGTGCCATGGCGTCAAAATTAGGGCAAGCCAACAGATTTTTCATATGTTGTTCATGGTACAACATTATTAGAAAACCTTTATAAAATGCGAAGAGTTCTAAATAAGTATTATCAAGCATTAGTATGTAATTTTCATAAGCGCCATCTATATGAATGAATGCGCGTAAACACACCGTTTAGCCGAATCTTTTTACCTTATTTCATATGCACTTGTCACATGCTAAAATTTTCAATCAAAATCCACTAGATGGCTCCCAACAAATGATCGATTTGTTGTTCTATTGCCGTACGCATAATTTTATGAGTTTTAATTGAAAATGTTAACATGAGAATCTAAATGTATCTTTATGTTTATAGTCTTAGTTTTTTGTATTGTTATTAGAGTTTATGTAGTAATAAGTTTAGTTTAGGTTTTTATGACCATGTACCTAAATGTAAATATTCGTAAGCCGCTTTTAGCGGCGGATGTGTCTTGAACATAATTTATTATATCTACCAACTTGTACGTACCATATCCGACGAATAAATGTCTTTGTCTTTGTCTTTGTCTTTGAGATAATACCAAAATAACTTTTTATAATTTATCATAATGACAATAGCCAACTCTTATCTTTATTTCAAAACACCTATGAAGAATCTCTTCGATACGAAAATTATTGTGTTTTGTGATCTCAATGAGAACTTATTGTTATTATAATAATAGGACATAGGGTTTGTTTTTCAGTGGTTTACCAAAACTACAAATGCCATACAAACAACACTAATTATGTGTTTTCATGGCACCAGCTACCTACCTAAAGTTGTCTAATAAACAATCGAATGCCTATTTCAATCTATTTTTCGACTGACAAAAATACTTGTTTTTATTTCCGAGAAACAAGTATCTACAGTAATTTGAGGTTGGTTACGGTAAAGTAAAGAGTTACTTATTGTCGAAAAACTCAAGTTACATACCTTTTCGAACACAGTTTCCGAATTCCCATTTTGATGATAAAATAACACTATAATCACTAACGAAAGCGCGGAATGAAATCGCCACAATAACTATCGAGATTATATTTGTCTGTAAAACTCAAAGTATTTACCTTTCCGAGTAAGGATTGCACACTTTAGTCCTTCACAAGGAACAATTGCATGCGTTTCCGAATTCATTTCAATGATAAGAAACTTTTTAATCACTTCAAAACTAATCACAACACTTAAATTCACAGAAAATGAAAAAATATCAAAGCGAAAAAAAGTGCACCAGGTACCTAGCCGCTCAAAACAAATTTGAACAAATTTGCCACGTCATTACTCCTACTATTCATAATCAAACGCACGATTCGTTCCATTCATAAAAAAATCAGAAGCCGGGCTTAATATTTAGAACATTTTGCGAAATAGGTACATACTAATGGTATCAACAAACTTAACTATTTCTATGCGAAAGAAGAGTGGTAAAAAAGCCTCATAAAAGCCAACACAAGTGCGAGCGAGAAAGAATAAAAATTATGTTTTCATTTACGATGCGATCTCGCGTCCTACTTATCGCTATAGTGTTAGAGCGAGATCGCAACTGCATCCGAGATAGTTGGCAACGGTGCGTGATGCAAAACGGCGCGGAATTTAAATATTATTCTTTGAGTACGTAAACCTGGCATCGTAGCTTATAAAGCGCGCGGCTGACACAGTGCAGCGCGGAGTTTAATGTTAGGTATTATTCTTATCAATTCTTGCGAGATGATTATTGACTTGGTTGCTTTTATAATTTTTTTTTTTTTGTTGGTGGGCTCACTTTTTAAGGCAAGCCGGGCTTTTCGGCTTCTATGGGGGGACCGCCACTGCTAACACTAAATAATAATAATCCCAAGTTACGTGTCCTGTCACAATAAAAAAAGAAATACTGTCTTAAACTTGTTTAGTGTCCTATCACAATAATAAAACTAAATCCCAATTGTCAGCGCGCGAGTTCGACAATACGGAGGCGGCGCAGGTACTTCCGTGTTACGTAACATAAGTACGTTCCGAAAGAATAGCGTCGGCGCACTGAAAAAAACAGTTTTTAGAAGCCCCACTCACTTACCGATCGCAACCCCTGCCCCTCGTCGCTAGGATGCAATAGCAACACACTGACCTATTTCTATTTCTTTTACCCACGGGGTGTTTGCTATGATTTTCACACTCGTAATGAAAATGCAAGTGTGTGTGTATTTATTGCTTCCTTGTTTGCATTGTCATCTTTTTAGCGAGAATATTTGGTTGTACTTGTGATTTGCGTCACAGCGATACATCGTGTTCAAACGGGGCAAAAACTTAAAAAATCATTTGCGACTAAACTACTGCTCCTATTTAATTGATTTTTGGTACAGAGCTTGAAAATGGTACCTAGTATAGGCAGTTTAAAGGAAAGCCCCTCTGTCGTATCAACTTTGTATATAGTCAAATCGATCCAGCCGTTCCCGAGTTTTAGCGAGACTAACGAACAGGAATTAATTTTTAGGGTTCCGTAGTAAACAAGGAACCCTTATAGTTTTGCCATGTTCGTCTGTCTGTCTGTCTGTCTGCCTATCTGTCTTATTTCCAACGACAGTAAGGGAAAAGATTTTTGCGATTTCTTACTTTTCTAGTACTCAAACCTCAGGTTGGTCTAATAGTGTCTTTTTATCCATATAAGAAACAGGATCGATTGGCGTAAAAAAAAGTTTTTGTGAAAACTGCCCATTGTCTTGCTGACTGTAATTTTTTTTTCAGAATCTGTGAATGCAGATCAAAATGTCACAAAAAGTTAAGGACAGTCTCCTAACACCGTTTTCCTGTAGCTACAACGGTTAATGTAGCTGCCCTTACTGCCCCATCTCTAAAATCCACCCTGTATATATCGCAGCAGTGTGTATCTTAGTGGCCGTCGATCGCAATAGCGCTTGCGTTATTATCGCGCGATAAAAACACGCCTGTGATTTCAACTGAATGAAACGAAATTAAATCCTTTCCCGGTTTTAATTTCGTTTCATTCAGTTGAAATAGGTACCTATGTGAGAAGGTATATTATACCTATATATTTTATTGGTAGGTATATGATGTCGTAGGTTGATTTTTCGAATTTTCGCGAAAAACCTTGGGGATATTGCGATAACACGTATAATTAGACAATGGTGAAAACATTTCTTCGAGCAACTTGGAAGTGGCGCTCGCCGGCCGCTGCCGCGGCACCGCTCGCTCCGCTCGCGCGGCTAGCGCGCGGTTGGGCACAGTTCTAACCTTTTTCACCCAGTTCAAAATGACGAATCATAAAATCTTTCGCAGAAATGTTTTTACAATTGTTCAATTTATCTAGGACAACCGCGCGCGAGCCGCGCGAGCGTACCGAGCGATGCCGCGGTAGCGGCACACATTACAGCGGCTCTACTTCCAAGTTGCTCGCAGAAATGTTTTCACCATTGTCTATTTATCCGTGTTTTCAGAATAGCCCTAGGGTTTTCGCGAATATTCGAATTATCAAATCATCCTACGACATAATATATTTCGGGTATCTAAGCTAATCAGTAACTGATAGTGAGTGCACCACTCAAGTATCGGGCGGCTGTTGTGTTGTGATTGTGTTGCATTTTATTTTAAATACCAAAATCAAATATAAATTATAACAAAACAGTTAATTTTAATTACCTACAAAACATATCGATGTCATTATCTTGTTAACATTTATCAAGCTGCACCCTGAGTATCGTTAGTAGAATTATAACTTCAATAATATCATGAAAATGTACTTAATGGTGTACTTAGTACGTTTTTTGAACTTTTGAATACGATTGGTAAGTTACAGAATATTTTTCCTTTTCAATAAGATGTATCTACATGAACTCAGATTTTTAATTTGCTAGACTAAAATGACATTGGGTATCAACATAAAAATAACCTACACTTAGTAAATAATCTATTACGAATGATTCTCACCAAGGACCACTGAATCATTATCTTCATGAGGACCTACACTGTTGTCGTGTTGTCTCCGTCATATGAATTATTTATCGTGATATTTAAAAATAATGTCACTTGAATTTTATTGATTGGTAAAGAAGATGTATCGATATAATAAATACATACTGTTCGCGACGAGCGACGCGTCATCAACAATTTTAGCTTGCTTAAAATCAGACATTTTAATTTAGCTTTTAAATAGAGGATACATATTTTCTTCGCAAAAATGCGTGAAAATAGCATACATGTATGTAGAATCGTTGTTCGCAATAATATGTCACCAAAAAACATTTTCTTAAAAAAATTGCCCACCTATAAATAGAGAAAATATTATTTTACAATAATGCGAAACAAAACAATCAAAATTGTGTGCAATCACTATACTAACTCAAATATGTAGATAGTATAGGTATTGATAGTGCTATCTAGCAGATTAAATATTATTTTATCAAAATCTAAATCTTTTATCAAAATGATAATTTTGATAAAAGTTGTAAACACGACATTGTACCCCTCGATTAGGGAGGTTAGAGACAGTCAAAACGTAAAATAATTTATTGCATCCAGGTCACCTAGACCGAGACCTAGCCCAGGACCTAACTTCAAAAAAATCGCAAAGCGGATTTGTAAAATAAAGGCTCCCCAACCCGTATTCAGAGGCTCATAACGGGCTGAAAAATCTAGGTACGAAAATTTAAATACTAGATTTCTCTAGGCCTGAGAGTTCTTTTTGGCTGGTGGAGATCGGATCAGTACTGTGCCAGTAAAGTCACTCGCAAATAATTAAATATTTAATTAGTATCATCAATATCTTTTTAGCGGGGATAGTAAGATAAGAGTCATGAAAGAAACCTCATTAGGAAGGTCATAATTTTACAAATCTCGTGATGTTATGACATAACATGTATAGTCGACATAGCTCACAGAATAATCAAGCTGAAGTGGCTGAAGTGGACCAGCCATAATTAGCCGTAGAACCGCTGACCGCTGGGGTAGGCGTGTTCTTGAATGAGACTGCGAATAGACAAACGTAAGGTAGGTCGATCAGGCTATGTGGAGCGACGATCTTCGCAGAGTGGCTGGTAACAGATGAATGAGCGTTGCCGGAAATCGAGTTGAATGGCAAGCAATTGGGGAGGTCTTTGTCTGGACAAAGACCACCACATAACTTGCGTAATGCGTATAGCCTGATTTAGAACCCATTCGCGGCCTCGAGTGATGATGCGACTTGCGTCAAACGACTCGCGCGCATGTCTCTTATTTCCGTCCTCCGCACCGCAAATGACGTCGTGGTGATTCGTCATTATATAATAATTCCCAAATTTTCAAAAGTAATCTTTTACTGCAAATATAAAGTATCGCCAACCAAGAAATACGCGATACGATTGCTTACATTAGGACACGGAATAAGACAGGTGACCGATATAAAAAAATGGATTGCATGCCTGAATGAAAGTTAAAATTATAATTTAAGCATTTAGTTTATTTCATTTGCAGAATCAATCCGGAGAAATGGATCCGGAAAAATACAATTTAATATCAAATTTATATGAATTACAACATGCTATCGCAGAAGGATGTATCGAGACAATCAAGAAAATAATTAATTGGTTTCATGGGAATCTGGCGCGTAACAAACAACATCTATCAGAACTGTACACAAGTGGCATCCAGTGTCCAACTCAGACTGATTTAATCCTTGCAGCATGTCAGAACAAGCAAGGGTATATCCTCTACTACATTTTGAACGAAACTGATATTCTGGTCCACCTCACTGATGATACCTTCGATGACACCGAGGTGAATCAACAGAGAACGGAGGCGTTCAAACAAGTGCTGTGTTTAGACGCTTTTAATATGGTCGAAATGCTATACGACTACTGGTGCGGAAACTTACACGGGATCGGACATGACCTGAATAACATAGAAATGGTTGGGAACGTGCTTAAAAACGCATATGTCGTATCCCTAGACACAAAATGTCTACTGAAGACAAACTATCATTGTCTCATCAAGCTCAACGATTTTCAATGTGAAATCTATACCAAGCTTGCTCAGCTAGAACCGAGTGGCATCACACACAAAGACATAGCAACCATGCTACTAAAAGTGCTGCGTGATTATGATAAATATTCAAATTTGGAAATGGTAAGAATACAACATAACGTGACAATAAGAGCAAGCCTCACAGACAAGAGCAGCATGTTTACACAATATCTTGAGTACATTCAATACGAAGTTTATTATCGTAAGCTGGACTTTAATGTTATCTTGCTTATATTGGAGAATTTGAGTATTCTTAGAGAGCATTTGAAAGGCCGTTTAAACAAAAATATAAAAACGGTTTACCCGAAATTGTATAGCCGTTACGAACATGATGCAGAGTTGTACAAAGAAATAGAATGTGCCATCTATTATTTCATCTACCGCACTAGTGAAGATTGGAGGTTGTACTTACCTAAGGTCCGACAGTTAACGATACTAGATTATCACACAGGTATTCAAGAAAAAAATCTAGAAGTAACATTTGACCTGCATAAGTTGCAACATGCACCAGTAATATTCTTTGAACGAAAGTATTTAAAAAAATGTATATTAAAATTAGAAGAAATATTCAGAGTACATTTTATAGACAGTTGTCCATTTGAGAAAAATAACAAACAGATTGAGAAATCTAAAGAATCTTTGTTAGATGAGAACTACTTACAAACAATAAGATACATGAGCGATCATTATTCTCTTATAAAGATAGTTTATTACATACACGCCATCGAAAATACGAATGACATTAATGTTCTTATGATTGAAAGAGTTCTACATGTAATCGGAGAAATGTTAAAAAGTACCGATAAGTCTTATCATCTGTCGCGGTCCACACATGCATTGCTACAGGTAGCAATGTCTGTGGAGACAATCAGCCAACTCCAAAAAATAAGAAATTTCTTGTCACACGCTGACAAAGGACAGCTGAGCACAAGGATTACAAACACGCATGCCCAAACACTTGCAGAAATTAAGCAAGAACTGATCGTAATGAAACAAATGATAAATTCTGTCCTTGATATTCATAAGTTCATCATTGATAAATCGTTACTAGAAAAAGGTTTGCGTCTTTTGGAACAACGAATTGAAGGTTTACCTGATGAGGCTGCACCGCACATTGATGAAATTTATCGACTTTATAAAATACATGACAAGGAGTTGTTTTTGGAGTCCCACCAGTTTAATAGAGAAGTTTGGAGACACACTGGTTTAACTATTCAACTACTAAAAGAAATCGCTTGGATACTGGAAAATAGAGCTGTAATATATTCAAACATACAGTTAGCTAAAACAGGTCTTAGTGATAACGTTGCAAGCATATTACCGACATTTATACATTATGTAAGACGAACGCTGCAGCTTATAACCGAAAATAATAATAATGTGAATAAGTTAAACCAACAATTATTCAATTATAACAAGAAATTGAGTGATTTTCCCGATATCGAAGAAATAAATAGCATACAAAATACAGCAAAACAATTGATGCAAAATAAATTACAAGCCAAGATAGATCTAGGACTAACAAAAAAGATAAAGGATTATAAAATTCATTGGAATTGTATAAAAGAAATGATAGTATTTTGCCTTAATGACTGTGAACTGTTTGCTTCAATAAGACATTTAAATTTGAATGCAAACAGTCTGCCCAATACGCCGACAGTTATAAAAGTATACAGTATATTAACAGAGTTGGAAGCTTTATGTGTAATGCAGAGATCTACCTTCGCCTGGCTATTCGGAAAGAGAGCAGTGGTTTGGGGGCTGAGGATTTACAGATTGTTTGAAAACTGGATGGGTTTAAGATTAAATCAAAAACACTTTGTTGGCATAGAAAAACTACATACAAACTACGACACCGTCTGCAAAAAAAGAAAACGTGGTTCGAGAATTGCACGAAAGGAATTAATTGCATGTTTAATCAAAAAACTGGATCAGTTGAAACAGACAATGTTGTATCCGCAGCAGATACCACTCAGTCAACACGTAGGAAGATTTAACTGCGACGTGAAGTTTCGTATTACTCTAGAAATGCTAATGGCCGATATAGCCAATGTTTTAGCTGAGTGTCGCATACGATTGATGTACAAGTCTTCGAAATTACTCAGAGAGACTGATTTGGGTGACGTGCTAGATCACGGCAATCCGTTTCTCGAGGTGTTAGGCAATGTCTTCAATTCTTACGACCTGTCAACTGAACTGTTGGATAAAGCGATGATGTTTGCTGATGACGGAGAATCAATCGAAGCTCTCTACGAATTATTCAACGGTGGCATGGACTATGAAACTATACTACCCGGTGATCCGCTCAACATGAATGACCAACAAAAGGTTCTCTATGAACAATTCAAAAAGTCCCCGAACTGGAAATCTTATGCCGAACTTACTAGTTACTGAATCCCCATACCCCAGTAATAAAGTAATAAATAATTAGTAGGGTTTTTTTTATTAAATCGTTTTTCAAAATTCATTGAAATAATTATGTGTATAACAAGCGTACATATTAGTACTTCCTATGAAGGAATATTCCCAGAATAGCCAAAAATTGCCAAGATAATACCGATTCACAAAAAAGTTAAAATTCTCAGGCAAATACAGGCGTCTCTTTGCTGCCAACGCTTTCAAAGATAATCGAAAAGGTAATCAAATATTGGTTTGTACTTCAAAATAACTTAAACAAAGGCGTACGTAGACGACAATACGTAAGACGTATATCGTACGTAAGTACCCGTGACACGGTTTAACATACGAACATACTTCAATGGATTTGTTTTTTATGCGAGAGTTACTCAATATAAAAAATACTGCTGAAACACTAAATACAACAAAAAATCGTAACATCGAAAATACTAAAACTTATAGATCATACTACTATATTTACTACATCACTAAAATCATAGACAATTTCTAGCGGCCATTGTTGTTTGGAAAATTTTTAAACGCGACATGGCAGTATGGAATTAGTAAGTACTATCATGGCAGCATGGAATTTGTATAAAGAAATTGACTTTGAATACATGGAACTAGTGTGACATATCCTATACTATTAAATGAGCATTCTCTATTTTATCCCGAGCAGAAATTTGTGCTTTTTTAAATCTCATCAAAGAGACTTCTTGCCTTATTTATTTATTTATCTTTATTTAATCAGACTACAATGGTCTATAGTGTTAGTAACAAAATGGCTTAGCCTATGTTAGTACTTAATAACTAAAACAGAACGGATCCGGTTTGCAAGCGCCCACACTAACGGGCTGTCTGCCCGGGCGGCTATTGATTGCAGGATAGTGTTGGGACTGCCACGCAGGCTGCGAAGTAGCGAGGCAGACTTCTTACGCCACAGTGCATCAAAGCCGTCAGCGCGTGCGTCTGCAAACATTGCCGAGGCACTACAAAAGCGCGGCAATCGCAACAATACCCTGAATGTGTTATTATATTGGATGCGCAGAGCATTGTAAGCTTTTTGGGTATATGTGAACCACAGGGCTCCCGAGTACAGTGCTGTGCAGTATGCCTTAAAAAGGGTTATTTTAATTGCGTCTGTACATCGAGAAAATCTGCGGGCCAACATATTCGCCCTAACTGACAATGCTCTGCGCTCCCTCTCTAGATCCATGTCATCTTTCAGGTCATCAGTAACCAGATGGCCCAGGTATTTAAATTTATATACCCTGTTAATCAGGTTACCTTTCATTAAGAGAGGGGGTACAGTAGTGGGACATCTGGTGCCAGAGCCGAAGACCATGAATTCCGTCTTACCGGAATTATAAATCAACCCATGAATCGCTGCGTACGACTCACATACATTGAGTAGCTTTCGGATAGCACCGATCGAGGGAGCCAGCAGCACCATGTCGTCTGCGTAGCTAATATTGTTAAAACAAACTCCATCCACGTAGCAGCCGACACGTGTGCTGCTGAGTCGCTCAATCAGGGCATTAACATACAGACCGAAGAGCAAAGGCGAGGACAGGCCCCCCTGCCTCACCCCGCACTCCGGCCGACATGGCTCCGACAGCTCTCCTGCCCACCGCACCTGAGCCTCTTGGTTCAGGTACCAGTACTTGAGGAGTAATACGAACTCTGGCGGTAGCGCTGTCTCTTCTAGCTTTTGCCAGAGAAGATCGTATGGAACAAGGTCAAAGGCCCTGGACAAGTCAAGGAAAACCGCATAAACCGGTGTATTTCTATCCGTGTAGTACCTGACAGCGTGCTTCAAACTTACAATAGCAGTGTCCGTTGACAGCCCAGGCCGGAATCCAAACTGGGCATCACAGAGCTGCACATGCTTATTTAGATGTGAGTTAAGCACGCTGTCAAGGACTTTGGCTACGACGGTGGCGAGCGATATAGGCCGGTAGTTTGACTTGTCCGATACGTCTCCTGTCTTGCTAAAAAAAACTTAAAGATTATACTACCACATCACTAAAATCATAGACAATTTCTAGCGGCCATTGTTGTTTGGAAAATTTTTAAACGCGACATGGCAGTATGGAATTAGTAAGTACTATCATGGCAGCATGGAATTTGTATAAAGAAATTAACTTTGAAAACATGGAACTAGTATGACATATCCTATACTATTAAATGAGCATTCTCTATTTTATCCCGAGCAGAAATTTGTGCTTTTTTTAATCTCATCAAAGAGGCTTCTTGCCTTATGCCTATGTTATGGGGTTTGGTTTCCATCAGGTGGACCATTGTGCGTGGGTACTTCTTGCCTTTTTTATGCCTACTTTGTAAATAAATAAAATATGATACATTAACATAATATTTCATCAAATTATATATTTTTCACTACATATTAATTGCGTTCAGCGGTTTTTCCTGTGCCTTTATTTACAACTGCGTGCGCATCGCTAGCAGAAAAAAATTAACCAGCGCGCCATTTTCCGTAAATATTTGTAATTGTTTTGTTTTGTTATTATAAAAAATACGAAATCTGAAGTATTGTCACCAACCGACGTACAAAAGTTTTTAAAAGAAGCTCCGATTACCTGGCAACAAAGGTCAGTTGAACTTTATAAATCTAAATTATCATCTCTATAGTTACATTATTCCAGCATAAGTTCTTACAACAAGTCTGTTTTTTTTCCTCGCAAGTTTGTTGAAAAACGTCGTATGAAACGCGTATGCATTGATCATTACCCACTCGGCAAAATTATCGATAAATACCGCCTTGTGGGTGACGACCAATACAGCACACTCGTATCATAATGGACTATTGTGCATTCGTCTGTTTAATCATTTATTCACTTAGTCTATTCACCATGTTCGGTTCTCATCCTATTCATTTCCTTTAGAGCAGGGTTTCTCAAAGTGGGGTACGCGAACCTGTTGGGGTTCGCCATTCGACGTTAGGGGGTTCGCGCTCATTTATGGTCATGACCGAGAGAGTAAATTCTAGTTTGAGTATTAAGCAACAGGAGTAATTATTAGAAATGTCCGTTGATGAAACTCTTGGAGCTGATTTGAAAAGGATGTCTTAGATTGATTTTTGGGCAGCAGACAGGAAGAATATCCTGAACTGTCACGCAAAGCTGTGAATTTCCTTTTACCCTTTGCTACAACATACATAGGTGAGAGTGGGTTTTCTCACCTCAATCATAATAAAAACGAAAGACAAAATTCAACTTGATGCTGAGTCAGAATTAAGGCTAAAATTTTCCTAAATTATTCCAAAAATTTATTCAATTTGCGACAAGAAGCAACTCAACCTATCACATTAATATTAAAATAATATTTTTTTTTGGCTCTGTATTTGTTTTTACCTTTTATTGAAATATAAAACCTTATTTTCTACTCTATTACTTCACAAGAGATAAACATTCACTCACACATCGTGTCACAACATGACTCAATAACCTCTGCATTATATGTAGCTATTTTAATTTATATTACTTTTCTTTTATTTGTGTTTTGCACATTGTTTTAACTTTTACTTAGTTTCTATTTTTGTTATGTACGAGTATTGTTTAACTTCGACTCTTGCACGGTACCTCTGTGAAAGCTCATTTCTAGCCGTGGAGGGGGCCTGGTGACCTGTAACACAGGTTTTTCTCAAAACCTATATCAGGCACCAGTCTCTCACAAAGGTGGAATACAGCTGAGACATTTCTTTTGTACGGAATAACTTTAAGGCAGCTTTGTGAAGAGAGAATAAATAAATAAATTATTATTATAATTATATTTTCTTCAACATACTATTTTATTCTTTTTTTTATCTTGGGGTTAGGGGTTTGCTGTCATTTGGAAACTTAGGGGTACGTGGAGCCTTATGTTTGAGAAACCCTGCTTTAGAGCATCGTTGTTGCACGGTTTCCAATACATATCCAATGAGACCAAACACGATGGTGCTATCTTGTTTGGTTGAGGAGTGCTCGTGACTATCTTCCGGCTCCATCATCAGAAAATGGACACTTCCAAGTGGAATAGCATTTGTCAAGAGCCTTATATTTGAGAGACCCTGCTTTAGAGCATCGTTGTTGCATGGTTTCCAATACATATCCAATGAGACCAAACACGATGGTGCTATCTTGTTTGGTTGAGGAGTGCTCGTGACTATCTTCCGGCTCCATCATCAGAAAATGGACACTTCCAAGTGGAATAGCATTTGTCAAGATTTGTCTTGACAAATGCTATTCCACTTCCACACCACAATCTAATGAAAAAAAACACGACGGGCTATCTGGTTTACTTGAGGAGGACCCGTGACCACCTTCCCGCTCCATCATCAGACTCTGGACACCACCTAGTGTAATAGCATTTGTCAATACATATCTAATGAGACCAAAAGTCAAAGTCAAACTATTTATTTCAAATAGGTCCTTGTAAGGCACTTTTGAACGTCAAAAATTTACAAAAAAATTTAATTGATTCTAGTCGCCCCTTCCAAAAGGTAATTTTCGTATGGAGAAAAATGGCCAAGAAACTTCGTTACTATTTTAAAATCTTTGGCCACTTTGGACACACACACAAAGGGCCACTCATTTCGCAGGTATCGCCTTTTTTTAAAATTGCAAAAATAACATTTTCCTAATTAATAATACTTATTTAATTTATATGCATTACTATACAGGATCTTTTATTCAACTCCTAAATCCAATCAATATGACGTCTGATTTGTTAATTATAAATCAATCGTATATCAAATTAACGATTGACGATTACTTAATCAATTACGATTACTATTAACTTTGAACTCGACTAAATTCAATCGTAATTAATTTAATCGATTACATTTTTAATCAATTGATTTAAGAACTTCATCGATTGATGCCAACACTGGGCAAAAGCCAGAGAATAAATAAAACAAACGCATGAAACATAATCGTCGCTCTATTCAGCAATTTCCGGTTGAAAAAAATAATCAACAAAACTACACTGAAGTTGTGAACATGACTATTTTTACAACCATATTTACAGCAATATTATTTAGCTGCGTCGCGTCGGGTTGTGAGCGCTCGCGTGCTCAAGCACGAATGCTCAATGCTCGACGTGCTCGCCTGGCCGAGCGCGCCGCACACGTCGGCCAAAAACAAAATTGTATGTATGCGGGAGCTCTTATAATTGAGACTAGCTTTACCCGCCCCGGCTTCGCACGGGTAGCACTAAGTACTTATCCACGGCGCACCTACCTACCTATCCTACCTACCTACCCTACCTACCCTGCCTACCCTACCTACCCTACCTACCCTACCTACCCTACCTACCCTACCTATCCTACCTACCCTACCTACCCAACCTACCCAACCTACCCTACCTACCCTACCTACCCTACCTACCCTACCTACCCAACCTACCCTACCTAACCTAACTTATATCGAGTCGTGTTACGCAAGTGTCCTGTTGTCTCAAACATTATAAAAAAAATTGTGAGCTCGTTTTCATAGCAGTTCATTGGACCAATGAGCAGTTAGGAAAAAGAGCTCGCAACAAAAAAAGTAACGGTTTAACTATTGTAACGTTTGCGCCAAAGTTAAAGGGTGTAAGGTTCTAGGAATTGGGCGCCAAACTGTAACGTAACGTTTTCCTCCGTGGAGGGAAACGTAGGTCACAAATTAAATTATAATAAAAAAAGGTATTAAAATTGAAAGTTAAAATTAGCAAAAGTAAAGGTTAGTTTAGGACAGGACAGGCTCGGGTTAGGCAGGAACAGGCAGGCAGTGGAACAGGTGGGCAGGCAGACAGGCAGGCCGCAGGCAGCGTGGAGGAGGCTGGGCTGAGGATTATCCACCCTTGAGACACACTCCAGCCTGTGGAACGGAGAGGAGGTTGTGAGAGTTTGTAGATCTCGGAGGCGCTTTGAGGCGCCTCACCTAGCGGGAGGACCGCGCTAGCGTCACAGGTGACGGCGGAGGTCTCTCTCGGAGAGTAACGTCGTCTAGCGTCGGAGGCCTTTGTGTGCGTGTACTCGCGGCGCCTCACGCCGCGTGATTAGAGTTCTTTTGTAGTGAGAACCTCCTACAGGGCTAGGCAGGAGTGCCGAGCGAATTAAACACAGGTATTACACAGTATTAGAATGTTTATTGTTATAATACACTCAGGGTCGATAGTTCAAGTTACACAGTATGATTAGAACACCCGCGCACGCTAGTTATGCTAGTTACATGAGATTAATATTCGAGTAGCTAATTGTTAAACAAATAAGACTTAAGGGCAGAAGAACAGTGAATCCGTCTCAAGTTAAAAATACGACTCTCCGAGGGCTAAGACAAGACTAGACTGAAAAATATGAAGACCGTTTTTATCGTTCTGTGTCATATTTTAAACGTTTTAAAAACATATTCAAGTTAATTCTTAATTTAGATATGACCAGCACTAATAAAAACGGCTTACAGAGGAGAAATCTTAGATCTACGCTTATTGCGAAGGTTCAGTGTGTACACCCACTTTATGAGAGAAGATAGAGTGTACCTACTTATCTATGATGTGTTCTGTCTATGTTTTAGAAAAGTAAATTACGACAGATGACAGTTTAAGATGAAAACGTCAGAATATAAATATTCTAAAGTTTTTTACAAAAGGGAAAGATAATAATATAAAATCGATTTGGATGCTAAAACAAGAGATAATTAAAAGTATGCTTTACAGAGGTAAACAGTGCTATAGAATATAAAAGTGTGTTAAATATATGTGTCATAGAATATTAATAGGAAAATATATCAAAAGGTGGTTTGTTTAATTTAATAACATTAAGAAAGAGTAACGTGTTTATATGTAAATAAACTAAAAGATGTGGTTCCAAATAATGGAATACCACACTATGTCTATACAAAAAGGCTGCAAATTTGGGAAAAAATGTAAAAAAGAACATTGGCCTCATGTTGTCGTTGGGGCCGATAACATACGCTTAGTAAAGTGAATAGGATGATGTACCTCATAAGTTTCTGAATTCTAGTTTAGGCGTGCCCGTTGTGATCGCTCGCCCGCGAAACCATTCTTGTTTCCCTTAGCTTTGTTTACAATGCGGACGTACATTTGTTGTAAATATTATTATTTTGTATCGTTTAGTGCGGCGCGCTCGGCCAGGAGAGCACGTCGAGCATTGAGCATTCGAGCTTGAGCACGCGAGCGCTCACAACCCGACGCGACGCAGCTAAATAATATTGCTGTAAATATGGTTGTAAAAATAGTCATGTTCACAACTTCAGTGTAGTTTTGTTGATTATTTTTTTCAACCGGAAATTGCTGAATAAAGCGACGATTATGTTTCATGCGTTTGTTTTATTTATTCTCTGGCTTTTGCCCAGTGTTGGCATCAATCGATCACCCATCTACGAACCAACCGCGCCAAGCGTAGAACCTTTGATTGATCGACCCGTGCGGCTGTTTCTTAGCCACGAGCCTCTCGAGCTCGAGTTTATCCAAACTCTTGGTAGATAAAGATAGTGCAACACTGACCTCGAGGTTTATTATAATTTACACGTTTGAAATATGTATGTATAATAAAAGTAGAAGGCGGGCGGGCGGTTCTAGCATGGTCAGAAACAGCACGTTATATAAGTTTGAAAGGTAAAAAGGGAGGCCTTTGGTCAGCACTTGGACATAACATAGGCTATAAAAAAACGACCAACTTTTCATTTAAAGATTAACTTACCATCCATTACATATATATATATACAATTTTGAAAATGTTTAGTCCCTTTGTGAGCAATTTTATCTAATATACCTGAACATCATAAGTAAGTATGTATGTTTTTAAATTTTAAATTTAGTTTTTCAGGTAAAACTTTCGAGTATCTGCAGAAAAAGGCTGAAAAGCAGTGTGCCAGAACAACAAGACAAATGCAAAATGAGATAAGGAGATTGCGCCAAAAACTTAAAAGTTACAAGTTGCGCATTAAGCAAATTAAAAAACAAAGTGCTGACAGGGATTTTGAGAAATTATCTCAAAACATGACTGAGTCAGCTAAATTGTTTACTCGAATGCAATGCATAGAAGGACGGAAGAAAAAGAAGGGACATAGATTTACTCAGGAAGAAAAGATTTTATCGCTTTCAATTTTTAAGAAAAGCCCTAAAGCCTACAAGTCATTGCTTGCTCAAGTAAAATTGACTCCAGGCATAAATGAAATTGTTTTTAAGGAGTGTCGAAAATGTTGCAACAAGATCGTCTGTGTACATTAGTATTTGATGTTTAGGGGTATGAGGAACAGGGTGTAAAGTTCACTCATCCCCCATAGAAAAGGGAGGATCCTCCGACCAGACGGGTGTCGTGTCTGGCGGGCAACTGCCCAGAGGTTTGAAGTTGGGAGATTCTATATATGTTTATTGCGCGGTAAACTCTAATTGCGCGATGCAGGATTTGTGTGACGTCAGGATGTTATGTGACGTCAGGTCTTTGATGCGTAGTTCGCATGTAGCGATGTAGATGCCGCTACATTCCCCTCCGGAGACCGGAGGTCGATAGTGGGCTGAGTCTTGCGATGCTTCACAGTGCCAGCTGTGGTTCCAGTGAGTCGGAACCGGGTGCCGCATAGTTCGCAGTGGGTCGGAACTGTCTGCGGTGATTCCCCAGTGAGTCGGGGTGGCGCTGCGTCTTGATCCAGTGGGTCGGATGTGGTACAGCGATGGGTTGTGGCTGAGGATGATGACCAGGAATGCGCGTTCGCTGCATGCTGGTGGTCAGGATACCCGTTGAAGCCGTGGGTGCTGGCTGGCTGTGTGACTCGCCTCACGAAAGCTTGCGGGAGTGATGATGATGATGACGTCACGCTGAAGTAGTTGCACGAAGGCTGCGTTGACGTTCATCACGTCGGGGTCACCAATTTAGGGGTATGAGGAACAGGGTGTAAAGTTCACTCATCCCCCATAGAAAAGGGAGGATCCTCCGACCAGACGGGTGTCGTGTCTGGCGGGCAACTGCCCAGAGGTTTGAAGTTGGGAGATTCTATATATGTTTATCGCGCGGTAAGCTCTAATTGCGCGATGCAGGATTTGTGTGACGTCAGGATGTTATGTGACGTCAGGTCTTTGATGCGTAGTTCGCATGTAGCGATGTAGATGCCGCTACAGATGAAATGTCCATATCTCCCCACATCCATTATAATGTGTACACAGACGATCTTGTAGGTTTTGAAAACTATGGCAATTGTAAGACACAACATATTGCCAATCATGTTTTGGTGTTCATGGTCAAAGGTGTAAGGAAAAATTACAAACAACCAGTAGCTTACTACTTTACGCAAACATTAAAATCATCAAAACTTAAAGAAATTTTAGTAGATGTTATAGCTAAAGTACAAGCTACTGGTTTAATGATAATCGCAACTGTATGCGATCAAAGCTCGGCAAATGTAAGCACTATAAATAGTTTAATCTCCGAAGCCAAAACTGCATATTTCCATGCAGGAAAAGAATGGCTAAAGGAGATAATTTATTTAAACAATCATGATATAACCCCGCTGTTTGATGTTCCCCACTTGTTAAAAGGAATTAGAAATAATTTAATAAATAAAGAAATGCATTACATGCACGAAAATGTATTAAAAAAAGTCAAGTGGGAATACTTTGAGCGGGTTTTTGAAGCCGATAAGTCGCGTGGAGAATTGAGTATGCTGCACAAGTTGACCAATGAACACTTAGATCCCGGCAAAATAAAAATAAAATTAGAGTTAAAAATGCGGCTCAAGTATTAAGTTTTAGCATGGCAGTTGCTACAGATATTGTAGTTGAAAAAGGATATTGTCCCTCTGAATGTCGGGATCTAATATCTTTTGTATTCATAATTGATAAGTTATTTGACTCATTTAACGCGTCATCTTTTACGCCGCTAAATGGTAAAATATACAGAGCTGCTGTAAAGCGGAATTCTCCTCATCACAAGTTATGGCAAGATGCTTTAAAAATGTTAAAAACCGCCAAATTTATGGTTAAAAAAAGTGATGAGGAGAAAATCGAGAAGTCTGTACCAACTTTAAATAATTTCATACGAACAATCGAAGGTTTTTAGGAATCAATTTGGCAATTATTATCAAAAAAATATTCCTTTGACGCATTGCTGACACGCAATTTTAACCACTCGAAAATTTCTTTGGAAGTGTCCGAAGTTTGGGTGCTCGAAATATTATGCCCAACTGTGTGGGATTTGAGGGAGCATTTAAAACTTTATTGTTAAATAATTTTAGCACAAATCATTCTATAGGCGCCAATTGCGAAGAGGATTCCAATGAATGTTTGCAATCCCTCTCCTTTTTTCTTAAAAATAAGGAAAAATGTGATGCTCCCCTGCAATCCCAAAGTATTGTAATTGATCAGCCACTGAATGTTATGCAAAATACCAGAAATATTTCTGATTCAGGGGCTGATCAAAGAACTTATGTCTGTGGGTGGGCCTTGACGAAGTGTCTACAAAAAGTCGTCAAAGGTTGTAAAAATTGTAAAAGCAAGCTACTAGGCAATTCGGACAATGAAATGTACAAATACATACGTGCCAGAGAGTATAGCGAAAATAAGAAGTGGCTTTGCTATCCCTCCGACTGCCTAGTAGCTTGTTTTCAGGAAATACAAGAAACAACTGTTGCATTTTTAAATAATGATTGCCACAAAACGAATATAAAAGAACGAATAAAAACCTTCATTGATCTATTCACCGACTTTAGTTTCATAGATTGTGAAATACACAAAGAAAAAGTAATACAATGTTTTGTTGATACAACAATACATGTAATTATTTATAGTTGGTGCAGATGTAGGATACTAGAAGGTAAAATCACCTACGAAGGTGAGGATGTAACAAAAAAAGGAGCTCAAATATATTATAATAAATATAAAACGAATAAATATTAATTTGTCTGATAATCATTTTTCATTTCATTATTCTGAACTTCACTGAATAAGACCCTAATACAGACTCTACAGAATAGTAAATCCTTATAATAAGTATGCATAGCTAGGTATGTAGGTGTATAATAGAGCCTTAGTTCACCCACCAAACTCATGGTGGCAGCACTTTCCATACATGCAATTTTTATCACGGAGTTGTCACTCTTTCTCTCTATAGTACTTTACTCTTTGCTGACCGGCCGCGCGGCCCGTCAGTGTGACCATCTTATAAATGGCGAATCTGCCACAGACTGGGCAAAAAATCTACCAAAATCTGCCACACTTGACGCCAAAATTGACAAAAATATGCCTTCATGGAAACAGAAAAAAAATACACAACGAATTCAATGAAATTTTTAAATCAACAAATACATTTAACAATTTTCTTAAATAAGCATTATTTTATCTATACACTACTTACTCTACGTACACGCATTTGCCTCCAAGTTTTCGTCATTTTCGTTGTACATAGATTTTGACGACATCTTTTTGATCATATTTTTTGTTGGTTTAATAAAAGGATACACAGTCTCCGTGTTCCTTAATCCCCTCTTTTGTTGTAATTAAAGCTGACACATGTTGATTTAGGAACCTATTCCTTATTTTTGTTTTATTAAGATTCACCTGAGAGAAGATTCTTTCGCACGAAGCGTTGGACATCGGCAAACATAATATCACTTTCGCGAAATTTGTAATGTTTGGATATTTTGTAGCCCAGTACTTACTGATGATTGGCCACTATACCCAATTATGTTCTTTTTATGTTTCTGAGATGACCCATGCTCTTTCTGGTAATTAATTTACAGTTGCAAGCTTTACAGAATGCAACGTCCTTGTCTTCCTTAGACCTTGACAACCAGGAAGAAAGCAAGGGATCTTGCTCCCACTCAGGTCGATAAGAACGCTCGTATATTCTCTTCATAATTAATTATTCGTTACACAGAACTGTACACGATACACACATACACATCAAAAGAGAATGAGGTAAAATCAAAAGTAGATTAAAAACCAAATCAATAAAGAAGATAAGAATATGAACACTATATATTCCAGTTTGATTACGGTTCATAACCATATGACGCTCTTGTTTAAAAATAGAATAAGCCGGAAATCCCCGTATAATTTGGCCATGAAACAGAAGTTGCCAGATCGATAAAATCATTTTTGGTAATCTAATTATTTATAAAACCTGATGTAATTACTTTTAAAAAAGATGAATTCATTGGGAATTCAAATGAACTAATGTGAATTTTCTTGAAATCTTTTAAATCTGCCGAAAATCTGGCCACAGACAAAATTTTGGAGCGAAATCTGCCAAAATGGCAGAAATCTGCCAAAAATGGTCACACTGCGGCCCGTCCCCACTACCCAGAGCCGCGCGGCTTTCTTTGAAGTAGACCGACCTAGACTAGTGATGTGCCGAGTCGGCTATTTTTGGTATTCTAGTATTTTGGTACTCGTTGAAAAAGGAATCGAATCAGGATTCGAGTCACGGAACTCGGATAGGTATTCGAGTACCAGCATGAGTATTCGAGTACTTTGGTAGACTCGAGTACTTTTTTATTTGTTCTCGAAAGCTTGCTTTCGGTTCATAAGTATTATATGACGATAGGACAGTAAGTAAATAATAACATTATTATGGTATAATCAGTCTTTTTAATCTAATCAGTCATCAATATAATCAGTCTTTTTTTATTTAGTACTCTGACAGTAAACTTTGCATTTATTAATTAAATATTATGTACTTTTATTGAGTCATTTAGTAAGAAAATTCAATCTTAGTAGGAATTTGGAATGAATAGTGAACACACTGTAATTTTTAGAAACAATTAAAGCGAAACAAACTTATTTTTTTAACTTGTCACGCGCGACACTCGTGACTAGCTTCACTCAGTAAGTTACGCGAATCGTAAGCATGCAAAGTTCGACTTTATGCGTGGAGGTACAAGATTGCGATTAAAATACGCGACTTGGTATTCGAATACTGTAAGTACTCGAGTCCTGTATCCGAGTACTGTGGATTTGAATCCTATATTTTGAGTACTCGAGTAAGTGAGTACTTACTAGGTACTCGAGTCAGTACTCGAGTCAGCCTGACTCGGCACATCTCTAACCTAGACCGACATCCGTCGGGTTGCGGAGGCCGGCCGCGCGGCTCAGGCCTCGCTCTCGTCCATATTCATGAGGCTCGGCCGCGCGGCCCTAGGGGACGCGGCTTTAATGTCTCGCCGAGTATACTTATGTCTTCAGAGCATACAGTCTCATTCAGATTATTTTGAGTTTGTATCTGACGCTGAGTAACGTTAGGCTCTGGTATTGTTTTTAAAATAGTCGTCTATTTGGTGCGGTCTTGCGGGCGTGTTCGTGTTATTAATTTTGGGTTTTTTACAGCTGCATTCTTGGCACTCCCAGGTCAACCTACACCTGCTGTTCATGCGTGCATATTGTTCCTTTGAGACATTTGAACATTCGAGGTCATAGTGTTTTTTACAGATCGAGCAAGTTAGGTATTGCCTACTAGAGTTTTTTCGCTCACAGCCCGCACATTGCGCCATCTTGTAGATGAAAGCAGAATAAAAACTCAGTAATGTATAAATATAATGACCAAAATAATGAATTTATAGTAATGCTTCAGGAATTAATGCTGAATCGGAACATTTCATAATAAGTCCACTACTCAGCACTAGATGGCGTTTGTGCAGCAATTTATGTTAAGAATATCGTAATTCACAGTGTTAGGAACTGGAACGCGCCCACTGATTTTATAGTAGGTGGTGGCATGGTATAATAAAACAAGGTATGGCATTCCGGGAGCGACACATGCCTACGTCACTATTCAGTTGCCACTTTATTGCAACAGAACTCGAATTGAAAAAAATGGAAAGATTTTCAATCACCATTCTGTTAAAAAATATATACAAAGCATTGAAATTGCCGTTTCGTTTGTCTTATCAAACGAAACAAACATATACCAACGTAATTTTTAATTAAAACCTCATTATTGTATCAGATTCGCATAAGTAATAAAGGAGGTTGGGGAGTTATTATTACACACTACTGGTAACACAGAAACGGGCTGTCTAATTGGCATTCTGACATTTTGTCATGTATCGCTATTCTTGTCGAACCCGTATGTTGGTCTCGCTCAGTCCCATTGTACACAGTGATTCTCAAACATTTATTTGTGGACGTCTAACAAGTTGGTTTGATACATTTTTTTCTTTGACCATAATATCAAAATGGTTAAAATATTTTTTGTTTTTTGATTTTGAATAAAACTTCGTAAGTAGACGAGTTTAACAATGTGTTTGAGTATTATTTTAGTAATCCCTAGAATCCACTTATTATTATTAAGAATGAATATACACTTATATTATGAATGCTAAAGTAGATTTATCTAATTTGTTTTTTTTTGTCTAGGGAAGCCTACAACGCGCGGGTAGAGCTAGAGCTACAGGCAAAAGCTAGAAGTAATTTAATAATTATGTCAATGTTTTATAAAAATTCCCCAAACTAAAAAGTTTGAGAACCATGGATAGCGGTGATGACGTAGTCTTGTGTCTCCCACGTGACCATTTTGTTTCGGAGTGCCATACCTTGTTTTATTATACCATGGGTGGTGGGTATTGTTTTTAAATTTCAACGTTCACTTTGGATATTTTGATACATTTTTCTACGAAATTCGCACTATTTAATAGATTAAATGTTCGTGATAATGCTTCTGCCCTTTAATTTTAGTGTACTAATTGTTTAAATATACACTTATGTTCTTGTTGAGAAATTTAATACGCTGAGTCAACACTTCACTAAGCTTTTAACGTTACCTACTATTCTATCGTTCCAATCTGCCAACGATATCGCTTGATAATTAGATGGTAACTGATTGATCAGTAATGTTTTACAACGAATCACTTTGAGTTTTATAATATTAATCTTGTAAATTAGCTAAGAGACGAACTTGTTTACTTTGCGATCGCAGCGCCATCTCCAAGCAGCAGCGATATCTACGTGTCACTAATTAAATACGCAGTAGACGTGCGACGCGACAGTTTATGGTTTATGAAGCCCGATTTTACACTCAAATTATTTTGTGTAGTGACAGAAAATAATCGGTTGCTTTAATAACCGATTCTTGAGACAAATCCATTTATCATACTTAAAGTTTGTAATCGATAATTTACCTACATTGCTTAAAACTGATTCTCGAGGCATATCTTTTCATTACACGTCATCATCATGATCACGACGTGTAAATAAATAAATTGAATTTTGTAAAAAAAAAAAAAATACTTTCGTCACTTCGGATGATCCAGAAAAATTATAATTATATTTAGGTTTTTGTTATAAATTTCCGTCCGTGCAAAATAGGTCGGCGGTCCGGATCCGGACTGCGGTCCGCCATTTGGTGACTCCTGAGCTACACCATCTGTAAGCTCTTCTCGTAATATTTGTCAGGTAGGTATTAGGTTAGCTTAATTAAGTTTTTTTTTTTATTCTTTGACATACCAAACGTACGTAAGTACCCGTGCTATCCTGTTCGTTTTCACGGTTTAAAGAAACATATTTCAATGGATTTGTTTTTTATGTGAAAGTCACTCAATATAAAAAATACTGATGAAACACTACATAGAAAAAAAATCGTAACATCGAAAGTACGAAAACGAAAAGATCATATTACCACATCACTAAAACCATAGACAATTTCTAGCGGCCATTGTTGTTTGACAAATTTTTAAACGCGACAGGGCAGTATGGAATTAGTAAGTACTATCATTGCAGCATAGAATTTCTATAAAGAAATTGACTTTGAATACATGGAACTAGTATGAACTATCATAAACTATTAAATGAGCATTCTCTATTTTAACTCGAGCAGAGATTTGTGCTTTTTTTAATCTCATCAAAGAGACTTCTTGCCTTCTATGTTAAGGGGTTTAGTTCTTTCCTTCAGGTGGACCATTGTGCGTGGGTACTTCTGCTTTTTTTATACCTACTGTGTAAATAAATAAAATATGATACATTTACATAATATTTCATCAAATTATATATTTTTCACTACATATTAATCTTAATTTGCGTATTTAAATTATTATTTTGTGTTTATTATTTTTTATATAGGTTGTTCAGCGGTTTTGCCTGTGCCTTTATTTACAACTGCGCGCGCATCGCTAGCAGAAAAAAAAAAGCCAGCGCGCCATTTTCCGTAAATATTTGGTATCGTTTTGGTTTTGTTGTTATACAAAATACGAAAATCTAAAGTATTGTCACCAACCGACGTACAACAGTTTTTAAAAGAAGCTCCGATTGACAGTACCTGGCAACAAAGGTCAGTTGAATTTTTTAAATCTAAATTATCATCTCTATAGTTACCTACGTTATTCCAGCATAAGTTCTTACAACAAGTCTGTTTTTTTCCTCGCAAGTTTGTTGAAAAACGTCGTATGAAACGCGTGTACCCACTCGGCTAAATTATCGCGCTCGCCTATGGCTCACGCGCCAATGCCGCCTTTTGGGTAATGACCAATACAGCACACTCGTATCATAATGTACTATTGTGCATTAGACTGTTTAATCATTTATTCACTTAGTCTATTCACCATGTTCGGTAACAGTTCTCATCCTGAGCATCGTTGTTGCATGGTTTCCAATACATATCCAATGATACCAAACACGATGGTGCTATCTTGTTTGGTTGAGGAGTGCTCGTGACCATTTTCCGGCTCCATCATCAAAAAATGGGCAGTTCCAAGTGGAATAGAATTTGAAAAGACAAATCTAGATAAATAAAACAAACGCATGAAACAGAATCGTCGCTTTATTCAGCAATTTCCGGTTGAAAAAAATAATCAACAAAACTACACTGAAATTGTGAACATGACTATTTTTACAAACATTTTTACAGCGATATTGTATAATTGCGTCGCGTCGGGTTGTGAGCGCTCGCGTGCTCAAGCTCGAATGCTCAATGCTCGACGTGCTCGCCTGGCCGAGCGCGCCGCACTAAACGATACAAAATAATAATATTTACAACAAATGTACGTCCGCATTGTAAACAAAGCTAAGGGAAACAAGAATGGTTTCGCGGGCGAGCGATCACAACGGGAACGCCTAAACTAGAATTCAGAAACTTATGAGGTACATCATCCTATTCACTTTACTAAGCGTATGTTATCGGCCCCAACGACAACATGAGGCCAATGTTTTTTTTTACATTTTTTTCCCAAATTTGCAGCCTTTTTGTACAGTATATGATACTTACTAATTATATATGTATAGACATAGTTAAACCGTTACTTTTTTTTGTTGCGCGCTCTTTTTCCTAACAGCTCATTGGTCCAATGAACTGCCATGAAAACGAGCTCACTAAATTTTTTATAATGGTTGAGACAACAGGACACTTGCGTAACACGACTCGATATAATTTTCGCATAGCTAGATTAAACCCCAATGTTTTTAGTTTACATTAAAATACACGATATTTTTAACATTTTTTTTTGCTTTTTCTGCAAAAGTTCTAACAAGAAGTGAGCTGAACGGATAAAATGTAATTTATTATATATTTGTATCCCGAAAAAGAAACTACATTAACACTGAGAATGCAAATCTGTTGACAATTATTGTGTTTCGTGATCGCTCCATTTCTGTTATTTAAATATTGTACCATAGTAGCACATACAATTGCTTCTGGCAACACCTGACCAGCGACCACGAACCACAACTTACAATGTTGCCACATTAAAATGAACAAAAAGAATTATTTGTTTTATTTCTATCTACCTACGTTGTGTCTACACGTTTATTTCTAATAATTTGAATGGACACACTCTCCCTAATATTCTACAATTATCATACCGATTACGTTTACAGATATTATAAATCGTGTTTCTGTATTTTGTTGTTAAATATCACTTTAAATCGGTTATTTCGTGAAATTCGAATTTGAAGTGCGAATTCAATTAGAATACATTTAGAATAGCATAATGACAGAGGAGTTGGTACCTTAGTACACCCACATTTCCGCAGTTAAAGAGCGTTTATTCTAAAAGTTGGCAATGTCGCTAATAGCTGTTAAATATTTACCTGTTTCGATTAATTTGGCAATTTTACTGTATGGAAATATGAAATGTGGCTAACTAGTGAACTAGAATATTAATAATGAATTGCAATTATTTTATAACACTGAATTTCTTGTTGTAACTGTTTTAGGAGTAAAAAAGGCATCTCCTGATACTTTTTTTTACATCTATTACGATATTAATTAATGCATTTCATAATCAATATATTAGTTCACTTGTTAGCCACATTTCTTATTTGCAGTAATATTGTTAAATTAATCAATACAGGTAAATTTTTGACAACTATTAGCGTCGTTGCCAACTTTTAGAATGAACGCCCATAAATGATCCTATGGAAAGAGTTAAGCCGTAGTCACATCATAACTTGTCCAACCGAGCGCCACGCGACATATACTGATCAAAATGTATCTATTACTAGCCAACCAAGTTAATTAGACAACTGGCAATCGTGACGATATCAATTAGATAAGTCACTAGCGACCCGCCCCTGCTCCACATGGTTTTACGACAAAACATCGCGATTTCTTTAATATTAATGCATTATACAAATAAACCTTCCTACCTATTGCTGTTGTATTTTTTTTCATTATCAATTTAAGAAGCTCGAGCATTTTGCTGCTCAGTGTGCGCAAACCCTTACATCTTGTAATATTCTTTTCCAGTACGACATGTCTTTGTAGTTGTACAGTCAACCGCACTTAGTTTGACGGGATTCATTATTTAACTCAATGTTGGGACGGCTAGGCAGATGCATGCATACATCTTGTTGAGGCTGACTGAATAACACCTTTCTATGTTATATCAATTGATTCCGAGTTGTCTAATGGTCTCAGTGGGCATATACGTACTAATATTACAATAATATTTTCGGAATCTCACTTGTGTGTCATTTCAACAACATTGTATTTGGCACCGCCATTTGCGGTTTTCACTTAGGTTATTTATTTTCGACTTTAATTTAAGGGTCCCAATGCTGATATTTGCTCGCCAGATGTACGCCGACGCAGAAAGCGACTTGACAAATTAAAGTTAGTCGTCATCAAAAACGGAACGTTTACAAAATCCATAAAATCCGCAGTTATTTAAACGATCCACAAATAACTTCCATTTTGTTGTCCTAAATATACTACACGCACGCAGTTGGTCACAGGTCCAACTTATCCTAACCCGTTTGGTCGGGTGCCCTTAAAAAAGCCGACTGCAACCAACTTTACCGATACAGGTAGTTTTTCAAAAAGATCAAAATTTTCAGGCTTGTTCTCATCTGTTTATACGCTCAGGTACACACGAGCTAAAAATGAGTTCAATGAGCACTTTTCGAGTTTTTAGTTATTCAAATGATACCACATTGTATCGTCTCAATTGGCGCCCAGCGTGGGACACATCCCCACATCGATTCGCAAACTAATTTTACTTACTACGCCTTCTAAGGAAAGCTGGTATTAAGCCGCTTCGATTAATTATAAAGTAGTACTTTTTTAAATAGCAACACTGCCGCCAGAGTCTCGAGTGCTGCCATAAACACGCACGATTTGGCAGTAGTGTTGCCAGACATTTATATCGATGCACAATATTTTTTCAAGTAAAATCCTCGTTTATTTGGTATCGGCGTCTCGTAATGGTTGAACACAAAATGGAATATATGCACAGGTTGAGTATTCAGTACATTTGGACTGAGAGTCGTGAAGTACCGGGGACTGAATATCATTATATACAATGTCTAACAATAAATTAATGGTACAAACACAAAATAATACTAACTCTACGGGATCTGTCCACAAGTACGGACCGCCTGACTACTCACCGCGCGTCGACAAGCGTCCGCTCAACTGGTCCGGCCAGTGAACCAAATTATTAAGTAAATATTTCATTATTTATAATACACATAAACCTATATGATACACAGTAATGCGGTTATTATTTTACACATTTTTTAAACATTTTTATTTCATTTTTTTATGCTCATACACATTTAAAATATACACTCGCTCTCTATTCAATAACGCATTAAAACGAACAAAACAAATGTTTCTTTTGCTAAAAAAAACTTGCGAGGGCATGCCAGCCGCGAACAAAATCATATTGACCCTTGCTAAAGTTTTCCACGTATTAACTATTTCACAGCCTTAAATAAGTGTCGGGGCTCGGGCGCGGGCGCGCGGCGGCGTCACGTGACCTGCATGGGCAGCGTGTCGCCGCCGCGCCGCCGCTCGTCCGGCGCGGCCGGCGCGCCCGACGTGGACGCGCCGGGCGCGGGCGGCGCGGCCGGCCGTTTTAGTGCAGCGGGCGCAGCGAAGGCGACGGCGGCGACCTGCGGGTAGACAGAAATGGTTAATAAAACGTTCAGCGTTCGTTTATCTCTTGTTTTTTACCATACGTTTAGCCAAACGTGCAGAACACATGTTGCAAGTTTGAGTCGTGCAAGCTAATCTGGTGAGATCTTTCCATATCTTTCAGGGATCTGCTGAAGAGATCCGCCTAAAATCATGCGTGGATCTCATTATAAATCCATACATCTTATATGATGTATTTACAATTTGTCCGACTAACTTTAAATTATAACACATTTGTGTGACAATTATAATAATATTATGTGCAGCAGTGCAGTGCTATAGTGTTCCAAAATTGTTTGTTTTTTGTGAGTGCGTATTCTATTTGCACGGTGAGCTGGCGCGGGTCGAGGTTGAGGAGAATGATGACGTGTACCTGCGGGCGGTGCGCCTTGTGCAGCAGGTTGGCGACGAGCGCGCGCGGCTTGAGCTGCAGCGGGTGGCGCACGGTGAGTTGGCGCGGGTCGAGGCTGAGGCTCACGCGCCGCTTGTCGTCGGCGCGCGGGGCCGGCTGGCGCAGCACGTTCACGAGGTGCGGGCCCTTGCCCAGCGCGCCGCCTTTGATCTCGAACAGCTGCGCCACGGCGCCGGGTGCGGCCTGAACATGATAAATAATTAATAAGTATTTTAAAATCATTTTTTAAAAGCATACAGTAAAAATTAAAAGTACACATACATAATTATATAAAATCACGCCTGTATACCCGGTAGGGTTAGGCAGAGGTGTACTTATAGTATAACCACATTTGTACAGTTATTTTGAAGAACCTCGGCTAGGCTTTAGGCTAAAGCCAAAATCCTCTTGCAACGCAATTTTGGTGGTATGAACGTTGACAATCTTTGCAAGGATGCCAAGAATATAGATTGGTCTGTTCTATTTGCCTCTGCATCAGTCGATGAACAAGTTAATATTTTTACGGCTAAGCTTCTCGAGCTTTATGATCTTCACGCACTTGTTCGACCAGTCAAGGTTAGACATTTGCCAGCGCCGTGGCTTACAGATGAAATTAAAAAAAATAATGCACAAAAAAGTGACGGCGAAGTCTAAATTTAAGCGTAGACCTAATGACGCTAACAGGGAGAGATATGTTTCAATTCGTATACACTGCAATAAGGTATGTCGGAATGCTAATAGCCATCACATTCATACTTCTGTCCAAAACGGGGACGCATCCAAAGTTTGGAAGTTTATTAGGTCACTGGGGGTCGGTAAAACCCGACAAGACTCAATCCCAAAAGATATAGACATCGATGGAATGAATAATCATTTTACTGCTTCGTCCAATTTTTATAGGACAATTAAATTGAATACTTTGAATTATCTTTCTTCTCTTCCGACTCCCAGTTATTCTCCATTTATTTCTGGTCAATTCTCCGCATGTGATGTTAAGAAGAGCATACTATCGATTACTTCCAACGCAGTAGGAAGTGACTGTATCAGCCGTAATATGTTAGTCCCTGTGCTGGATGTAATCCTGTCCGTCATTTGTCATATCCTAAATGTTTCCGTGTCTAGTGGTGTCTTTCCATGTTCATGGAAAGATGCTCAAATTATTCCATTACCTAAAAAGTCCAATCCCGCATCCTTTTCTGAATATCGTCCAATATCCGTCCTACCATTCCTATCAAAAGTCCTCGAACGGTTAATCCACAATCAATTAAGCACTTTCCTCTCTAAAAATAATCTCCTCAACCCCTTCCAGTCCGGCTTCCGTCCTGGTCATAGCACCACCACAGCGCTTTTGAATATTACGGACGATGTAAGGTCAGCCATGGAAAATGGTAATCTAACGGTTTTAGCTTTACTAGATTTTAGTAATGCTTTTAATACTGTTGATTTTGATGTTTTGCTCGGCATTCTATGCTCTCTTATATCTCCATCGGTAATTGACTGGTTTCGAAGTTACCTGTTCGGTCGCCGGCAACGTATTTGCATCGGTGAGACCTTGTCTACCTGGAGTAATACTTCTGCCGGTGTACCACAGGGTGGCGTGCTATCACCTTTACTTTTCGCAGTTTTTATTAACTCAATCTCCGATGAACTAATTTCTTCCTACCATCTTTATGCAGATGATTTACAACTTTACTCACGAGCTCCTCTTGGAAATCTTTCAGAGGCTATCTTAACGATCAATCGCGATCTGGCCCGTATATGCGACTGGAGCAAGAGGTATGGACTTATGGTTAACCCCGTAAAGACGCAGGTTGTTGTGGTGGGCAGTGGTAGGATGGTCTCAAGGATTGACTGGACGACTCTTCCCCAAGTTTCTTTTGACAAATCAGTTATCCCCTTCAGCGAGAAAGTTAAAAACTTGGGGATTTTCATTGATAAGAACTTCTCTTGGACTGCCCAGCTACAGCAAGTTAGCCGCAAGCTGTTTGCTTCCGCTGCATCTTTGAAAAGAATACGTAATTTTCTACCGACTGCCACCAAGATTGCGCTTGCAGAATTTCTTCTTCTACCCATCCTTGATTATGCTGATGCCAGCTATCTTGACCTTACTCAAGAACAACTCGATAAACTTGAACGGCTTCAAATTTTTTGTATAAGGTTTATGTATATAAACCTTATACAAAAAATTTGAAGCCGCTATTTGATTTTTGATTTTGATTTGATATTTGCGTAAACCGTATGGTTTACGCAAATATGATCATGTTTCCGAATTTCGCGTGAAGCTCAAGTGGTTACCAATTCGCCTTCGCCGGAATGCTCATATTCTTTCCCTTTTGTATAATGTGCTCTTTTCCCCTTCCACCCCTCTTTATCTCAAGAAACGTTTCCAGTTTCTTTGTGACTCTCACACGAAATTATTAAGGTCATCAGATAACTTGAAGCTTAAAATGCCAATGCATTCCACAACTTTCCTTGACAAATCCTTTACTGTCCAGGCAGCTCGTTTGTGGAATGCATTACCAGTTCCAATAAAGCGCGCGCAATCGTTGCTAGTGTTTAAAAGACTCGTGAAAGAACATTACTTGTCGTTATGATTCTGTTTTTATCGTTAGCTGTAATAATATTCGTCATTTATTTTCGTTGCTTATATAGTTAGTATGTATGTATCCGTGTATCTATTATATAGCATTTATCTGTGTATCTATTATAGTATATTGTACCTATATACCATTTATTTGCACCTAAGACAACCCCATTTTATGTCCAGAAAATCACTGTCCATTCCAAGGTTGTCTGGAAGAGATCGCAGTAAGCGATAAGGCCGCCCATTGTATATTTTGTAGTGTATTACTTTTTCTTTATGCAATGTATAATCTGGTGTGCAATAAAGTATATATAAATAAATAAATAAGCCTCGTACCTTGAGCAGCGCCGGCTTGTTGTCGAGCGCGGCCAGCGACACGACGGCGGGCAGGCCGGCCAGCGCGCGGTTCTGCGCCAGCAGCGCGGTGCGCTGGCTCTGCGTGAGCGGGTGCGCGTGCAGCACCTTGAGCTTGCTGGGCGGCACGTGCAGCTGCGGGTGCACCACGAGCGGCGCGGGCGCGTGCAGCACGTGCTTGTGCGCCAGCGACACCAGCGGCGCCGACACGCGCCGCCCGGCCATGCTCACCGCGCCTGGGGGCGGACGAGATGTTATTGACGGAGATCATTATTGACCGAATCGACTATGTTTTTTCAATAAAGGAGCCGCGGTAACGACTGGCGAGCACTACTTCCGAGTTAATTATAATAATTAGAATCAGCAATACAACAAGTTAGGATTGTAAATAAATATTTTTGTTACGGTCGCGAATCATATTCTGACCAACATTAACAGCGGGATAATCCTTATAATAATTGTAGTATACCTGTCCCATCTCTCTGCTGCACAGGCACAGCGACCACCGGCGGGAACGGTCCGTTCTGCACCAGCACACCCGACTGTGTCGACAGCAGGTGATTCTGAAGACGGACCTGCAACAATACATATTGACAATTTTATTTACAAATACAAATTCAGAACATGCCTGTATATCCTAAAGCGGTAGGTAGAGGTGTATTTTTATTAAAAAACGGGCTTTTCCTTTTACTTTCTGACAAAATATAAAAAAGAAAACGACACCGATGACGAAAAATTTTTAAATTTTCGCAGCCGCCATCTTTGATTTACGTTTTGACCTTACTATCGACTTTAGCACCCTCGAAAACTATGAAAACGACACCCATAACAAAAAATTTGAAACGATCCCCGCTCCACACTCGCGCTTAAATCTGCCTAGCCTTTTCCCAACTTTATTGGAGCCGGCTTCCAGTCCAACCGGATTCAGCTGAATATCAGTATTTTACATGGAGCGACTGCCTATCTGACCTCCACAACCCAGTCACTGGGTAATACGATACCCCTTGGTAACACTGGCTGGTTCTGACGACCCGTAACGACTGTCAAAGTACAAAGTGACAGCCGGGACCGATAGTTTAACGTGCTTTTCGAGCCACGGAGGATTCTCGGTATGTAAAGATGGTCACCTATCCACAGACCAACCCAAGCAAGCGTAGCTTAACCTGACGGATCGATCCATGCAGCAGTTATTACTTAGCTACGAGCTCCACCACACTCGCGCTTACAACCACAAAATAGTACTGTACTAACCAGGCATTCAATGCAGAAAAAACAAAAGCAACATACTCCACATACCTTCAAACTTTCCGACACAGCAACAGTCACAATCTGCGGCTGCGATGTCTGCACTTGCGTATCCGCCGGGACTGACGTCACTATAGCCACGTCACTCGTCCTCCTATGTCCCGCCGACGTTATAATATGCTTCTTCAACGGCGAATGTTTCGTCTGCACAGTCTTCAGTTGAACCCCGTGAGGTAGTTGAACCTCTTCGATAGTGTCCTCTTTCCGTTTCTTCTCGATCTTGATGGTTGGTACTTCGTTGACTTCTTCTACTATTATGTTGGTACTGGGTACGGGTGTGGTGTCAGTGACCTTCTCTTCTTTAACTTTGGGCGTTAGTATCTTGATCGGCGGCGGTGGCGGTTCGATCTTGATCATCTCTACGTATATCGGCTCTTTATCCGCGTTCGATATGTTCACGACGGTCGAACCGAACGCATCCGCCTGGATAAGAAAATATGTGTTAAAATATGGCTTTGTTATTGCCTGTTTTACATCTACGGACAAGTCTTATCTGACAGATATATATAAAATGGATAAATTATAGAAAAATACAAAAACGGCTAAATTTGCTTTGGCTTTAACGATGACGCCAAACGAGCGTAATTTTGTGAATTGTGAGGTGCGTAATTTACGCTGCATTCACATACAAAAGCTCTGTTTGTGCCACACTTTGTAAATTTGCGGAATTTCATTCGAACTTAATTACGCGACTAATTTTGTGCGGCAATATTTACGCTTTTTTGGCCTCAACCTACTACAGGCGTTTTGGCCTCGTTCAAAGCGGGAGATTCATTTATTTTACTAATTATTATTTTATTTTTCATATCGACTAGCGACTAATTCAAGACTATAACTTCGGGCGGTTCACTGAGCTGCACGTCAGAGGAGTAACTCGGTGAATCGGCTGGGGAACATGATGTCAATGTAGTGGGATACTGTCCTTATGAATTGTGTAGTCAATGGTGCCTTAAGCGATCTCATTGTTTTGTTTTTTAATTATTTATTCAGTACATAGTGTCATATCCGTCCACGACATAATTGGAACTCTTTTGTTGTAATTGTTGTGCTATAGTCATGAATTGTACTAATATGGACAAAATTGTCTGAAATAAAAGTTATTTTATTTATCTATACATATAAAAATCAATTGCTGTTCGTTAGTCTCGCTAAAACTCGAGAACGGCTGGGCCGATTTAGCTGATTTTGGTTTTGAAATGTTTGTCGTAGTCCAGGGAAGGTTCAAACGGTGAGAACATTAGGGTAGGTAGGGTGGGTAGGTAGGGTAGGTAGGTAGGTATGGCAGGTAGGGTAGGTAGGGCAGGTAGGGTAGGTAGGGTTTAGTGCTACCCGTGCGAAGTCGGAGCGGGTAAAGCTAGTTTATTTATAAAGATATATGTATAAAACAGGTACCTTTCTCTTCCTCGGGCCAGAGTCGGCACGCCCGTCCGAACTCTGGCCGTGCAATAAAAAAGAATCCTTAGCGTCCACGTTGTTGACGAGCTCGTCCAGTATATCGTCGGTGATCGCGATCTTTTTGTCGTCTTCATCCGCTAGCGCCTTGAGGTCCGTCTCTGAGAGTATGCTTTCTACTTGCGCTTCTGTCAGACCTGGGATGGAGAGAAATTGTTGACTATAACGCCTTGTAAATTACCGAATAATGTCGAACATTTTTCATTATCAATCTGCCTAGCCTTTTCCCAAGTTTCTTAGGGTCGGCTTCCAGTCTAACCGGATTCAGCTGAATACCAGTATTTTACATGGAGCGACTGCCTATCTGACCTCCACTACCCAGTAACTGGGTAATTACGATACCCCTTGGTAAGACTGGTTGTCAGACTTTCGGGCTTCTGACGACCCGTAACGACTGTCAGACTGTCAAAGTTCAACGAATGACAGCCGGGACCAACATTTTAACGTGCTTTCCGAGGCACGGAGGAATCTCGGTATGTAAAGATGGTCACCCATCCACAGACCAACCAGACGAACATTTTTCATTATGACGACCTAAAAATATGTACCTACTGAGAGTTTTAAGAAATAAGTTAATTTAGATCAATCAATCAAAAAATACTAGCTGCGTCCCGCAGGGTTACCCGCGTAAGTCTAGATCCCGTTGGAATATCGGAATAAAAAGTATCCTGTGACCTAACAAAGGTCATGGTCTACCCATGTACCAAATTTCATTCATATCCGTTCAGCCGTTTTAGCGTGAAAGTGTAACAAAGTCACTTTCGCATATCATATAGTTAATTGACTTAGGCGTGACTTTGTGGAAATCCATTATAAAATACAATAGACGACGTATATTTAGTAACCTAATCCGCAAAACTTTTTTTAGAGAGCCCTGTATGAAATCGACACGTGTTTCACCTCTCAACGAGGCATCCTCAGGATGACGATTGACATTTGCCGAGACGGACCGAGCAAAATAATTCTATATAAGTGGGGTTATCGGACGGTGTGGCTCACACTGCGTTCGGCGTTTGGTGTGGCAAAACGTCACTCGTTTTCGCATATTATTTTTATTTTAAGGATTAAGATTTTTACGTTTAATACAATAAACAAACCATTCAAAACTCACCCGTAAAATTCTCAGTGAGCAAATCATCGCCACTAACATCCAGACTATTGCCACTATTATCGACATCCGCGTTCAGATCCGGATACAACTCTCCGAGAGTGAATTCTGAGGTAGTGAAGGTGTCTAGGGTGTCCGAGAGCGGTGTCTCGGCCGCTCTCAGCTCTACAGAGATCGGGGTGTCGAGAGCGACGGGGAATTGGTCGTCGTGTGCGTCAACTTGAGGGGGCGACGCTGGCGGTGTTTTCGGTCGGAAATGTAACCTGGAAACAGAATTATTTGAGATTATTTATTGCAAGTACAGCAGAAAGTATGAATATGTATTTTTTATTTTGCACAAATTCAATGGATATTGTTTATTGAAGGATTCTTCTATTTGCTTATTTTTATTATTTACCTCGGTGTATTTTACACCCAGTTAAATAATAAGTCTTAGTACAGTAGTAGACAATCCACTGTTGGGCATAAGTGTTAGGCTAAGCGTATACTGAGACGCAGGTCCACGCAACGTAAGGGAAAAGCAGATTTTGTAATGCATCAACGTATTGACAGCTGCGTACGCTGTGGCGCAGACACGTTCGACGCACACGCGTGCAGGTCGCCACTTGTTTTTTACGAGTGATTCATAATTTTGTTTAAATGACAGATTGTTTGTAGTAGCTAGGACGGGAATGTGTCTGTGTAGCTGCGTCGCAGCATACGCTCGCGGCCTATGTCAGCCTCGCCTGCCCTACCCAGCAAAGTCTGTACTGTGCTGTGCTGAGTGCCCGGCGTGTCAGCCCACACTTAGCCCTATCTGTACTGTGCTGTGCTGCCCCCCCAGCCCACACTTAGCCCTATCTGTACTGTGCTGTGCTGCCCCCCCAGCCCACACTTAGCCCTATCTGTACTGTGCTGTGCTGCCCCCCCGCGTGTCAGCCCACACTTAGCCCTATCTGTACTGTGCTGTGCTGCCCCCCCGCGTGTCAGCCCACACTTAGCCCTATCTGTACTGTGCTGTGCTGCCCCCCCAGCCCACACTTAGCCCTATCTGTACTGTGCTGTGCTGCCCCCCCAGCCCACACTTAGCCCTATCTGTACTGTGCTGTGCTGCCCCCCCAGCCCACACTTAGCCCTATCTGTACTGTGCTGTGCTGCCCCCCCAGCCCACACTTAGCCCTATCTGTACTGTGCTGTGCTGCCCCCCCCAGCCCACACTTAGCCCTATCTGTACTGTGCTGTGCTGCCCCCCCAGCCCACACTTAGCCCTATCTGTACTGTGCTGTGCTGCCCCCCCAGCCCACACTTAGCCCTATCTGTACTGTGCTGTGCTGCCCCCCCAGCCCACACTTAGCCCTATCTGTACTGTGCTGTGCTGCCCCCCCAGCCCACACTTAGCCCTATCTGTACTGTGCTGTGCTGCCCCCCCAGCCCACACTTAGCCCTATCTGTACTGTGCTGTGCTGCCCCCCCAGCCCACACTTAGCCCTATCTGTACTGTGCTGTGCTGCCCCCCCAGCCCACACTTAGCCCTATCTGTACTGTGCTGTGCTGCCCCCCCAGCCCACACTTAGCCCTATCTGTACTGTGCTGTGCTGCCCCCCCAGCCCACACTTAGCCCTATCTGTACTGTGCTGTGCTGCCCCCCCAGCCCACACTTAGCCCTATCTGTACTGTGCTGTGCTGCCCCCCCAGCCCACACTTAGCCCTATCTGTACTGTGCTGTGCTGCCCCCCCAGCCCACACTTAGCCCTATCTGTACTGTGCTGTGCTGCCCCCCCAGCCCACACTTAGCCCTATCTGTACTGTGCTGTGCTGCCCCCCCAGCCCACACTTAGCCCTATCTGTACTGTGCTGTGCTGCCCCCCCAGCCCACACTTAGCCCTATCTGTACTGTGCTGTGCTGCCCCCCCAGCCCACACTTAGCCCTATCTGTACTGTGCTGTGCTGCCCCCCCAGCCCACACTTAGCCCTATCTGTACTGTGCTGTGCTGCCCCCCCAGCCCACACTTAGCCCTATCTGTACTGTGCTGTGCTGCCCCCCCAGCCCACACTTAGCCCTATCTGTACTGTGCTGTGCTGCCCCCCCAGCCCACACTTAGCCCTATCTGTACTGTGCTGTGCTGCCCCCCCAGCCCACACTTAGCCCTATCTGTACTGTGCTGTGCTGCCCCCCCAGCCCACACTTAGCCCTATCTGTACTGTGCTGTGCTGCCCCCCCAGCCCACACTTAGCCCTATCTGTACTGTGCTGTGCTGCCCCCCCAGCCCACACTTAGCCCTATCTGTACTGTGCTGTGCTGCCCCCCCAGCCCACACTTAGCCCTATCTGTACTGTGCTGTGCTGCCCCCCCAGCCCACACTTAGCCCTATCTGTACTGTGCTGTGCTGCCCCCCCAGCCCACACTTAGCCCTATCTGTACTGTGCTGTGCTGCCCCCCCAGCCCACACTTAGCCCTATCTGTACTGTGCTGTGCTGCCCCCCCAGCCCACACTTAGCCCTATCTGTACTGTGCTGTGCTGCCCCCCCAGCCCACACTTAGCCCTATCTGTACTGTGCTGTGCTGCCCCCCCAGCCCACACTTAGCCCTATCTGTACTGTGCTGTGCTGCCCCCCCAGCCCACACTTAGCCCTATCTGTACTGTGCTGTGCTGCCCCCCCAGCCCACACTTAGCCCTATCTGTACTGTGCTGTGCTGCCCCCCCAGCCCACACTTAGCCCTATCTGTACTGTGCTGTGCTGCCCCCCCAGCCCACACTTAGCCCTATCTGTACTGTGCTGTGCTGCCCCCCCAGCCCACACTTAGCCCTATCTGTACTGTGCTGTGCTGCCCCCCCAGCCCACACTTAGCCCTATCTGTACTGTGCTGTGCTGCCCCCCCAGCCCACACTTAGCCCTATCTGTACTGTGCTGTGCTGCCCCCCCAGCCCACACTTAGCCCTATCTGTACTGTGCTGTGCTGCCCCCCCAGCCCACACTTAGCCCTATCTGTACTGTGCTGTGCTGCCCCCCCAGCCCACACTTAGCCCTATCTGTACTGTGCTGTGCTGCCCCCCCAGCCCACACTTAGCCCTATCTGTACTGTGCTGTGCTGCCCCCCCAGCCCACACTTAGCCCTATCTGTACTGTGCTGTGCTGCCCCCCCAGCCCACACTTAGCCCTATCTGTACTGTGCTGTGCTGCCCCCCCAGCCCACACTTAGCCCTATCTATCTGCCGCGCGCTGTGCCCCGCCCCCCCAGCCAGCTGCTGCACAGCTCCACGCGCGCGCTCAAGCGTTTTATTAGCGTACATATTTTCTTGTTCGCTTGTTAACCGACACCGTTTGTAATTTTCACTTCTTTGCATAAAATAACATGTTATATAGTCCACTCATCTTTCATTTTACTCCACCACGACCTATCGTTGCGATCAATACCTGATTCAGTCAGTCTAGACAGCCAGATGGTAATGGGGCTCGCCTACATACGTTGACCATTCGTCAGAGATTAAATCAATCAATCAATCTGCCTAGCCTTTTCCCAACTATGTTGGGGTCGGCTTCCAGTCTAACCGGATGCAGCTTAATACCAGTATTTTACATGGAGCGACTGCCTATCTGACCTCCACAACCCAGGAACTGGGTAGTACGATACCCTTGGTAAGACTGGTGTCAGACTTTCGGGCTTCCGACGACTCGTAACGACTGTCAAAGATCCACGAATGACAGCCGGGACCAACGGCTTAACGTGCTTTCCGAGGCAAGGAGGATTCTCGGTATGTAAAGATGGTCACCCATCCACTGACCAACCCCGGCAAGCGTAGCTTAACCTGATGGATCGACCAGTGCGACTGTTGTTACTCAGAGATCTTGTCAGAGATTAAATCATATTAACTAAAATAATCGTACTGCAACGAAATAAAGATACTGTCAAATTGTTACCATGGACGTGAAATTGGCTTCATCTTATTATCAAAACTCATGATGGCTTTTTACTTACGAATATTTAGAAAGAAAAAAAATATATACACTTACCATTTTTTATTAACTTCATTTATAAACTGTTCAAACTCCTTCTCCACAGGCTGCAAACTCTCATCCGAATCGTAACTACTATCCGAACAGCCGCTCCAGGACCGCTTCCTCATGACCCTTTGCAAATTATCTCTCACTACTCCGTCTAAAGTCCTCGCACTTAATCTAATATCACTTTTAACACTGTCTTGAATAACGTCAGGTAGATCCGATCTGTCAGTAAGGTTGGGTAGGACGTCCGATCTGTCAGATTTGTCGGTTGGTTCCTGTTTGATGTCGGATGGCTTGATTTCGTCGGTGGTTGTCCAGAGGTCCGGGTTTCGAGAGAGGTGTTTTCTGAACGCATGTCGCCATGGATATTTGCCGCTTGTGTGGTAGTCTCTCGACATTTCTTTTGGCGTTCTATGAGCCTTTGTTTCGAGTTCCACCTGGAATTGAGAGAAATGTTGGTTTTACTATATGTTTTAGAAATAAATAGTGATATCATAATTTTCCAGGAATTCACGGCCTCTAAATATTTTGACTTCGAACAAGACACAAATTAAATCGTCATTGGCATTGAAGAATTAACGACTTAATGAACAGAAATAAAAAACTAAGTTAATTGACTCAGGCGTGAGTGACTTCGCGGAAATCCATTATAAAATACAATAGACAACGTTTATTTAGTAACCTAATCCGCTTAACTGTTCTTAAAGAGTCATAAAGAACCGTGTAATAAATCGACACGTGTTTCACCTCTCAACGAGGTATCCTCAGGATGACGATTGACTTGTTGCGAAGCCGGACACGACGTGTTGCCACGCCAAGTGCCGAAAGCAGTGACACTGCGTTACCGCTACGTTACCATGTGACGTGTTACCTCCTCGTCCTTCTGCCGGCGGTAGTGCTCGGAGGCGGGGAAGCTGAAGGGCAGGCTGGTGAACAGGTCGTGCAGGCGCGTGCGCGTCCTGTCCAGCGCCACGCGCCCGCCGCGACACACGCGGCGCCGCGCGAAGCCCACGCAGCGCCCGCCGCCGCCTCGGAGGGAAGTTAGCGTGTACCTATGGAACAGGGAAAAATAATTAGCTAAAATAATACCAAAATAAAAAAAAAATACTGTATTGAGGATAAAATCTCTTTATAAAACATTGTCTTCAAGTTGAATGAAGACATTGAGATCTTAAATTTAATTAGATGTTGATTATTACGGCGCTTTTCCACTTTTTGCCTATAGTTTGACCGGGACCACTGTGCCGCGCCTTAGGTATGTGCCGCGGCGAGACGAGGGGAGTGCAGTCCGCTCATCGGGGAACAATCAAGGCGCGCGGGTCCCGCCAGCCGCTCATTCGTCAACGCTGCCGGGCGCCTCGCCGCGCGTTCCTAAGAAGCGGAACAGCGATCTTGGTCAAACTATATCTGACCGACCCTTGTTTCTTCAAAGCGCCTGAAATACCTTGAAATAAATGCTTATAGTTCATAAGGAAGGTCTTGTACACTTACCTATATCTCTCATCAACCTCGTGCTCAAACATTCCGTCTCTGGAAGGATCATCCGGGTCCAGGGGATCGCCGTACAGCGTTGATGTGGGCTACAAATAATAATTAATTACTACATTACACGCGGCAAATATAAGTATTGCACTCGAAACTAAGAATTACAGACCCCGTTTTAACATTTTAAATTTTGACGTTCAAAAGTGCATATTATGTGCCTAATTGAAATAAATTATTTGACTTCAATCACATCTCAGCAACAGTCGATGTCAAAAAAGCAAGATGCAGCAGGCAGGGCAATTCAAAGGCGTTGGCGAGCCAATTCAAATGTGTTGGCGGGCCAATTCAAATGCGTTGGCGGGCCAATTCAAATGCGTTGGCGGGCCAATTCAAATGCGTTGGCGGGCCAGTTCAAATGCGTTGGCGGGCCAATTCAAATGCGTTGGCGGGCCAATTCAAATGCGTTGACGGGCCAATTCAAATGCGTTGGCGAGCCAATTCAAATACGTTGGCGGGCCAATTCAAATACGTTGGCGGGCCAATTCAAATGCGTTGGCGGGCCAAACAAATGCGTTGGCAGGCCAATTCAAATGCGTTGGCGGGCCAATTCATATGCATTGGCGGCCCGCGGGTCTAGGGTGGAGCAGCCTTGCGATAAAGTATTATCGCGCGAAAAGTAGCTGAACATTGTTTCCAGCAACATTTGTTGTTGCGCTGTCCCATGCACGTAAAAAGGGCTAAAAATGCTTAACCTTTTCATTCCTCTAATGTACATACATTTATAATTTCATAAAATGATACACTAGTGGTGTATCATTTTTGGAAAAAAAAACTTTTTTTTAAGGAGTTTGCCGAGCAATCATTCGATTTTCAATGTTTCCTAAACACAACACAAAGATATAGCATCGATAAAACCGCTCACCATTTCATAATAACATCCGGGCTTGCGTCGGAAGGCGAAGGGTCCGTCGTCCGGCGGCGTGGCAGCCTCGGCCCGGCCGCTTCCCTCTTCCTCCGAAGAAGTATACACGCCCGAGTCTGTGGATATGTGTCACTTGTTATTGATAAGGGATTAGTATTGAGTGATACTTAGGAAGGAATATTCGTGTTGTTTGTTATGAAAATTTTTGAAGACGACTATTTAAATATATAAAATAAAATTATAAAGCGATTTTCTCGTGGAATTACGATTGCAACTTTAAGATAAGACCTGTAGAAAATGCCTGGGGCATTAGTCCGGCTTTGAACAGTATTTTTAGGGTAGAGTACCAGTAGGGCGCCAACCAGGGATCCTATTACCAAGGCATATAGTTTATGTTGACATAATTATCTTATGAGCTAATTTGTTTTGGCATAATTTGGAGTAGCATACATTTTTAAGGCATAATATTTATTCATCTTTTAATCATGAGCCATAAATAATTATAAACATTATTTATTTTAATTTGGGAATTACACTATTGGATTAGGTTAAAGTGCGGCGGGCAAAAAGGCTTGATTGTTTTTATGTTAAATTAGGGTTTATTATTTTAATTCCAAAGAACATTGTGTAAATAAATTTATGCTTTAGAATGGTATGCTAGAACATTATTATGAGTGTTGAAATTTTGCTTAAAAATATATGCGTTAATAATGTTATGTGTAAATATAATTAGGATAAACAATTGTATGCTATGTTAATGCTATGTTGCAAATGGATAGGGAACCTTCCAAAACACTACCCTATGTTCCTAACAGGCATAAGCTTTAAAAGTCATAATATCCAAGTATTAGCTACTTATTTTTGTCTGTTGTCTTTTATGGTTATAATTTTTATCTTTAATGTTTTTATTATTAATTTGTTTTGTATTTCATTATGTTTCCATCTTTGATTTCGTGTTGTATGTTTTGATTTATTTATTATTATACTTTCGCTTTGTCAAACTTAATGTATCTACCTAGATTATAAGAGAATAATGTGGTCTCCTATAATTGTCAGCACACACTGTATTTGTCCCCGTTCTTAGATTGTAATCTTGCATGAAATTGTGTAGCCTCTGTTGGAGATTCAATAAATAAACATAAAATTACAATCGATACAGTAGAAGAAAATCACTTTTAAAAACTGCTAAGTGTATAAATATTACTTCTTGTGTCTGCAGTTTGTATCACAACTCAGACAAATAAATGGTGCGTCACCGCGCTACTGATTTTTTTCAACACGAATATTCCCCCATTTAGCATACCCAGAGATAAAAGTAAATTTAACTCCTACCCTCTTGCTTAGAAAAGTGATAATCGTTTGGCAAGACATCCATTTTCTAGGAATGTTAGATGATATACCTACAATACTGGCGTCTAACCCCGCGTCCTATGTAAAACCGAATGTCGCCACTCGAACTTTTTATTCGGTGAACTTAACGCGTGGTCGCGCCGACAGAGTGCGCTTTTCCGAGCAAAACGTGACATATGCACGCGACGGGGATCGCTTTTAAATAGTACGCGGCCAGAGGGACTATAGTATCTTTTGGATAGGACAGTATCTAGTACAAGAGATTGACACGGGAAACACAAACTTTTTCTCTATTTTACAATGTATTTAATATTTTTTTATTAGGGGTCTGAAGAGAGATTTTCATTCAAGATGAGTATACTATGGACTCTTATAACGCGATCGTCGATGGTCAAAATTACCTTATTTTAAATCAACTTAAATATCTTTTTCAGTTTCACAGAGTTATTTAATAACCTCGGTTTTCGTCGAAGATTTTTCATCGATATTTGACTACATACTATGAAAAATATACAAGAAAAAAAAAATATAGGAAACCCTTTGAAAATAATTAATTAAAGACGCTTTTTAAATTATTTTTCAATCGTTGTCGCATAAACTCTTTGTTGATATGGCGTTACTGTTGTGACGTCAGATGGTAGTAGTGCTGTCTCGGTCTAACGCATACAATTTAGTCACTTTTGGAGATATAAAAAAAAAATAGTCCTGCAGTGGCTTACTTTTTTTTTGGCTTCGGGAAAAAGATTTAAAAAAAATGTAGTCAAATACCGAATATTCTTAGAAAATCCTTTGAAATATCAAGTTAAAACCTTCGAAATGCAGACAAATATTAGACAGAATTATAGTATTCGAGTGACATCCTTCCGACGACATGTTGGCTCGAGTTGTAATATTACGCGCCGTGGGAAGCCATCTTTATACACACGCGTGTAAATCCACGTTTATAGTCTATTCAAATCTTGGTTTACAATTGATGTTATTACGACTTAAACGGATATCAACTTAATACATACATACATAACCTCACGCCTTTTTATCAACTTTACAGCACTGTAAATTAAGTTGATATTAGAATGACTAGCACTATTGAGAAAAGTCATAAAAATATTTGAAGTTGTAATGCAAATTCAAGTTTATGTGTTTAAAGTTGCTTTACCCAAAAACACTTACCTTACTACCACAAAACCTTGTATATCAGCTGTCAACACGACATTTATACGACGTAAGATTGACATTAGACACACGTTGAGCAAGTGTCAAAGTTTTTTATAGTAAGACCCTTATTGTTTACGTGTCTGGAAACTAAATCGCGAACGCAGTTTAGAAGGATACGTACCTCGCAGCCCCTGCACGGAGCCGACGACAGGATGCCTGTGTTTCCGTCTCTTGTACGTACGCTTTTCTCGCTGTAAGGCAACAGACCATCATGATATCTTACTCGCTTATTTTGTGTGTCAAAATGTTGTTTTTTTTGCTATTTGGACACTTTTGTCTTAGGTGGTATATTGTTCGCGAGTTTTTGAAAGCTCTTGTAAATAATGGTCCAGGTTTAAATGGCACAGGCAGCAAACGCGTAGCGTGACAACCATAGAAACGGGTTTTTTCGACGGAAGAATAGACAAAATGACAGATAAACAATCACAAACTGTCATTTTGTCTATTCTTCAGACGACAAAACCCATTTCTATTGTGTTCATGCTAAGCGTGCAGCAAAAGGTACCGAGTATTTTTTTATGAATAAATAGAAAATCAATGGAATCTCAACTGGAATAGAGTTCAAATTAGCATACGCGGGCACACGTGATAGGGAATTATTTCTTGCGAGTTATTTTGAACTCTATTTTAATTTGAATTTAGTTCATTTTCATGTTTTGTCTGCGCTGATACTACTGTCGTACCTATACGAAGGAAAATAAATACATACTAGCCGTTCACTTCGAGATGGCCATTACCTCCCTTCCCGCTTCCTCACCCCGCGCCTCAAGTTAGACCCGCTTAGAGGCCTCGCCCACGGCGACTTTTTGTAGCGATGCTGTCGCGCATGTGTATCGATACAGCCGCGATACTGTCGCTGGCTGTGTACCTTCGCCCAGATTCTGTATCGCAACTAAGCTGTCGCGATTCAGCATCGACACAGAAATGTGAAAGCGCCGTTAGTGTCGCACTGACTGACACGGCACATTCCCCAGCACCCCTCCCTCCGTTCTCCACCCTTCGTCACCCCGATGTTGTCAGAAACTGTCGCGCGTTTGCATCGTTTCTGTCGCACGTTGCAAACGCGACTAACGCGCGATAGTAGCGATATGCAGTAAACGCGCGACAGCATCAGTACAAAAAGTCGTCGTGGACGAGGGGCCTTAGTACGGAGAGCGAGTTTGCTATCATCGTTTGTTTGTTCGGTGTGGGGCAGCGGGAAGGGAGGTAACGGCCATCTCGAAGTGAACGACTAGCAAGTGCCAATGTAAAAAAACGTGGACCATTCTGTACATAAAGCTACTAAATATAATCATAATTTTAACTTAACGAGACAAACAAACACTCATACATACAAGTTGCCTCAGTAGTTAGATTGTCTCTATAAAGTTTCTAACAATATTTAAAATTGATAGATTGTTCCTGCCTACATTTTTCGATGTTTTTATTCCCTCTCGACACTGATATAGTGGATGAGAAAGATGTCCCACATGTCAAAACTTTCTTCTACTGGTTTACGAAAGCTTATTCAATACACTGTGACAGGTTTCTGTTCTTTACATTGGAGAGCAGAGTAGAGCCTCCGACTTAGCCCACGTTCGCACGGATGTAAAAATAACGTGACGGGGTTTTATAGCGCAATGGATTTTCAACTCTCGGTGTTAAGCCGAGCGTTGAGAATCCAACGCGCTGGGACGCAGACTTTTACAATGTTTGTGAATATGTGAGAACCATTGATTTTTAATTATTTTTACCTATTGTGGTATAGTAATTTTTTTTAGGTGCATCGTCTTTACATATAATTATTTATCTAATGTACCAAAATATTGTAAAACATTTTAAACAAGTAACGGTGGAGGTTCTTGTTTTTTCTCCATACGAAAACTACCTTTTGGAAGGGGCGACCAAATTTTTATTTTTTGTTGTTGTTAATGTTGACGTTCAAAAGTGCCTCACAAGGGCCTATTTGAAATAAATGATTTAACTTTGACTTTGCACTCTCGTCCCAGCGCGTTGAACGAGCATACTGTAGGATTATCAACTCTCGGCGTTAAGCATAGCGTTGAAAATACAGTGCACGAAAAAAAAATCCCACATGAAGAAATCACCCGTGCGAATCTGGGCTTACGTGTCGTAGGTCGCTCTATAGGCTGATTATGCAGCAGATTTACCAATCAAAGACTTGAACAGGCTTCTAGAAACCAAGTAGATATGTCATAAGTAAATATCAAACTGAGGCCAAGCTTCATACAATCGTGTTACGAAAGGTAAACTTCAGTAGTTGTTTACAGTTGAAAAGCGAAAATAGCCCTTAGTGCTACGAAATAAAGGCGCTATAATATGAAAATGTAGCCATGGACGTGTGTTTGACTGCACGTTTATTTATTGCTTACTAGCAGACCCGCGAGACGTCGTCCTGTCCTTTCAATAATTCATAGAAAATGCACTTTCAGTTTTCACAAATTTGGCTTCTCGCTAATACTTATTGTGTACTAAGTATAATTTGTCAAATCGGTCCAGCCGTTCTGAAGTAATGCGTTTACCAACGAACAGCATTTTATTTTTACCATACCACCCATCATGTCTGCAAAGTTTCGCTAGCTAATTTAATTTGACCTGTGTAGATTACAGTAGTCACTTATTAATTTAACTTATTTTTGGCATCGCCATTAACAACGAAGAATGAAGAGTGACAAGGAGTCTAAGTATGGTCAAGTTTTTCATAACCTGATTGTTAGTTTAGATAAGATCTTTTTCATATTAAAGATTAGGATTTGCTGTTTAACCACGCACTTGTATGAAGCTCGGTTTTCGTTAATTATTTACTCATGGGGTATTGATGCCTTCGAATCTGGCGTTAGCGCCAAATTTAACGATCTCCTACACTCAGTGGCAAGACAACATCCTAACAGTCCCGAGCCTTAGTATAACTACACTAATGCGTATTGTCGTAGTGCAGGTACCTGTCGGGGCTGGTCCACGGGCGTGGGCGGCGCGCGCGGCGGGTAGTGCGGCACGTACGCCTCGCGCCGGAACGACGACGTCAGCGGCGCCGCCGTGTACACTGGCCTGCAACGAGAAATACACATGGTTATAACATTTTGATGCCATCTTGATGATGGCATCATCCATGATTGGGATGATGCCAGGGTAAAAAAATAAAAATTCTAATTAATCCATCAGTCAGATAATAAAAAATTATTAGACACGTATTTTTTGCTTTATCATATTAATAACTATATACTTAGATAAAACGCATTTTAAGTTGGAGAGTGGGGGTCGCTACGTCACAAGTACGTATAAAATCTACATACTCGTGACGTCATGGCACATTTTAACTCAATGTATCGCCGTATTCTTTAGATTACGTAAAAAAATAAAAAATACGTGTTCAATATTTTTTAATAAAGTCCAAGACGGACTAAAAAATTTTTTTTTGTCGTCGTCCCTATTCCAGACTATAGTTTGACCGGGACCACTGTTCAGCGTAAGGTATGTGCGCGGGGAGACGGGGGGGGGCAGTGCAGGCCGCTCATGCGTCAACGCTCACGCTGTCCCGCCGCTCATTGGTCAACGCTGCCACGCATTTCTAAGGCGCGGAGGTCCCGGTCAAACTATAGTGATGATAGCCTGATTTTCATTGTATCGCGTACAGAACGGATAACCACACAGTCAATCGAGCAGTAAACGACTTCGCAGCAGACCCGAAAGGAAAAAGAGGGTTGAGCTGGATTTCTATCTAAAGATGGCGGTAATCAGACACAAGTGAAAGGAGAAACCTTTGCCCGGAAACAGATCGCTACAGGCTTGAATAATGATACTTAGTAGTAATATATAATAACGCGAAATTGAACGCCCCTGAAGGCTGAATTGGCTTCTCTTTACCTAAGCTGCAGCCTAAGTCCAGCTGACATACCTGGGTGGCGTTTTACCAAGGGGTAACGTGTTACGCAGTAACTAGTTTGTGGAGGTCAGATAGGCATTCCCTCCATGTTGAACACTGGTATTCAACTGCATGAGCTGAGCGGAACTGAGCTGAGCGGAACGGAGATGAGCGAACCGGAGCTTAGCGGTGCTTGAATAAACCAATCACAATGCTCGAAATCTCCGCTCCGCTTCAGTGGAAACAGTGTTAGCGGAGTAGAGCGAAGCTGAGCGGAATTGGGGGTGGGCCTATTGATGACGATGTTGAGAATAAATTCTTTTTTCTCGTATACCTGAGCGGTGGGTCCCGGTAGCAGCTTATTAGAATGGAAGCTGATCCCCAACTTTGTTGGGAGAAGGCTAGGCATCATCAGATGAGGAGCCTTTTCAAGTCCCGCACAACATATTTTTACCTTATAAAAATACAATTTTCTCTGTCTTTCTCATACCTGGGCGGTGGGTCCGGAAGCAGCTGGTGAGCGAAGTCCCCGGCGGCGTACCGTCGCTCTGCGATGAGCGCCGTCAGCCGCACGAGCTCTCGCTTGGCGCTCTCCCGCCGCGCGACCAGCTCCAGTAGGGTGAGCGCTCGCGCTAGATCCCGCCGGAGTTTCAGCATCTTCTCGTATGAGCTCTCGTCGTTTTTTCTGGAATTAAATTGAAGAACTGTTTGAAAAAGGAACGGGTAATCGTTTCAGTTAAGAGCGTTTATTCTGTTTATAAAATTTCGCTGTTTTGATTAATTTGGCAATATTACTGTGTGGAAATAAGAACTAGCGAACTAGAATATTGATTATGAAATGCAATAATTAATATCGTAACACCGAATATAGTTTTAGATGTAAGTCGTTGGTCCCGGCTGTCATTTGAGTATCTTTGACAGTCCTTACGGGTCGTCATAAGCCCGAAAGTCTGACAACCAGTCTTACCAAGGGGTAAAGTAACTGGGTTGTGGAGATCAGATAGGCAGTCGCTCCATGTAAAATACTGCTATTCAGCTGCATCCGGTTAGAATCCGACCAGGCTCAAGCGCCAAGCGCCAATCTTGTTTGGGCGTCAAGCGCCCAAACAAGATTGGCATATATTGATATAAGCCAATGGGAGATAAGGTAGATTGTTAGTTCACTAGTTGTCTGGCATTTATGCTGAACTGGGCCTATTTGGCGCAGCCGTGAGGCACACAATATTATTTTAAGTTATCTTTATTTTTTTGCTTTTGTGTGCCTTAACCCGAGTCAAATAAATTTATTTTCTTTCTTTCATTCAATAGTGTCTCACCTGTTCTTCCTAGTCTGCATCTTTTCTGTCCGCCGCCTGAACGCTAAGTAGGGGTTGTTTGACGACTGTCCCGGCCTGTTCTCCGTTTTCACCGATAGGATCAGAGGGTGTTGCTGTAACATTATACATTGTTCTATTAAAAGTGGATCGATCAGTATAGGTTGCAGCGTTTTCATGACACGAGAAAATACATCGTAATTCTTTGCTTGAAAAGCAAGCAGCCATTTCTTCTTCAGTAGATCACTGGTATACTTTATCGAGGGTTTGTGCTATAAGCAACATACTACTGTATTTAAGTTTGAAAGCATATACTAAGAGCCTTATCACACTGGCGATTTGCGAGCGAGTTATCAGCGAGGTGATTGTTCAACGCGCTCACTGCGTGTGCGTAACGAGCACGCCACGTGTACGCAACGCGTTCGCAAAACGAGAGCGAATGACGTGTGTGGACAACAGAGTTCAAGACAAGCTAGTACAATATGATAACGCGGCGAATACGTCGGTTAGTTCGCTTCGCACCCACGGAGACCGCGTTCACCGATCGCCTTGCTAGAAACACGCTGGCAAATCGTCAGTGTGATATAGAGGTCAAGAACAGGCCCATTAAGCAATAAAAAAAAAATTGCAGACAAAAATGGCCCTTGAGATGAAGAACATATTAGGAATGTGTATAACTGTTAGAGTCTGGCAAACGAAAGTAGACACTCGAATTATTTGCAAACTTTTTCTATGGCAATGTTTTAATAATGTCAATCTCAATCTGCCAAAACAAGATGGAGTGTTGTTGTCGATTTACTAACTGATGATAAAACAGTGACTATAATAAATCTTTTCACATGGAAGTTTTTGATTATTATAGTAGTGAATAAACCAAAATTATTATAGAATATTGTTGTTTTTTCCTACACTCGTATTTTTATTCAAACGATGTAAAAAGATTTTTCGAAATGAAAAGGTTTATTCCCATTTATGAACCTGCCCACATGCAGTCAAGCAGTAGTGTACAAATATTACAGTAAAAAAAAAACGAACAATTCTAAAGTGTCAAATAAGATTATTCCAGAAGGCTAATTGCTTTCACATTCAAGACGCAATCTGTCAAACTTGTCAAAAATGCTGGTAAATTGATTGTATTTTTTGACAGATTGCGAATGAGATGCGAATGCGAACGTTCTTAAAAATTACGGTAATTGCCCCTTTGGTATATGTCATACTAATTTTGGGGTTGCTCTGCTGATATTTTTGTAATTTGTCGCGGTTTTTTCAGTTTCTACGTTCGTTTGCCAGACTCTATTCGTTGGTTATTTCGCTGTGTTCTTACTCTCACCGTGTTGAGCCGCTTGTTGAGCCAGTAGTCGTACACAGCGATGACGAGGTCGTCGTTCCTCTCGAGCAGCAGTTTCGCCTCGTTGAGGGTCACCACCGTTTGGCCCGAGCTCTTCTCTAGCTTGTCCATCATCTGTTCGAACTTTAGCTCTGGAATGAAACGGAAACGTCTAATCAAAAATAGTCACAAATTGGTGTGCCTACAAAGTTATAGCGTTGATTAAATAATAAATTAATAAAATCTAACATAACACATATATCAGCCTGTATTCTGCGAAGGGTTGGGCAGAGGTGGACCTGCAGTACACCCATAATTCGCCAGTTATATGTTTTAGTCCCATGTAATAGGGGGCGAGCCTATTGCCATCAATCGGGCTCAAATCCGGACTCCGGGCTGATACTGAGAAATCCCTGATGGAAAACCCCAATGACACTTTTCCCGGCCTGGGAATCGGACCCAGGACCTCATCTCGCAGTAGCGCTTTCGACCATGAGAGCAACGAGGCAACAGTAACTATGAAGAAATTAATAACCCTCTGTTTTTACTAAGCGTTGCGTGAGGGGATCGTGGCTAAGTAATGATAGCCGCACCGGTCGATCCATCAGGTTAAGCTACGCTTGCCGGGATTGGTATGTGGATGGGTGACCATTTTTACATACCGAGACTCCTCCGTGCCTCAGAAAGCACGTTAAGCCGTTAGTCCCGGCTGTCATTCGTGGATCTTTGACAGTCGTTACTGGTTGTCAGATGCCCTAAAGTCTGACAACTAGTCTTACCAAGGGGTATCGTATTACCCAGTTACTGGGTTGAGGAGGTCAGAAAGGCAGTCGCTTCATGTAAAATACTGGTGTTCAGCTGCATCCGGTTAGACTGGAAGTCGACCCCAAAATAGTTGGGAAAAGGCGAGGTAGATCGATTTGTAATTTATATGGTGTTTATAATAAAGAATATTCTATCTTTATATCTATGGTGATCAAAGAATTGCTTTTCGCCACTAACGGCAATGTCCTGAGTTGAAAATATCCAGTGCTCAGTTCTCAAACTGACTTTTACGTCCAATAAGGCAAGGCCATAGTAAATGACATGATGACGATAAATTGCACTACTAGATTGATGCTGTCGGTAAATTTGTAGAGCGAGACTTCAAGACAACGCAATGATACAATTCTTACAGTTTGCATCGGTCATACAAATGTGATTTAGGTCTGCAAACGCAATCACAAATGAACTGAATCTTATCTACCATAATAGTGCCTATAAATTACTATACTTGAAGTGGTGAGATATCGTTTTAAGATGAGTCATGGAATTAATCTACTCAAGGCTTCATTTTATCTTCTTCTTTTCGTGTGGTTAGTGACTAACCTGGTGTCAGAGTTTTAAAGCCGCCCAGACTTGGCTTCACATGCCGTCGAGAAATATCTCTCAGGCATGCCGGTTTCCTCACGATGTTTTCCTTTACCGTTTTTGAAGCAAGTGATAATTATACAATGCGCACATAAATCCGATAAGTCAGAGGTGCGTGCCTTGGGTTCGAACTCGAGACTTTTGACTTGGCAGTCCGACGGCCACACCACTAGGCTATCACTGCTTGTCCATTGACAGCAGTTGAATAACCAGAGAAGTGATAGGTGTGCATCCTGGGGAGGTGTTCATTTGTGGAGTTTCATGCCGGCTCTTCTCCATAGGAAACGACCAATTGGAACCGTGCACCTAGCTTCTGACGTTTCATAAGTGCCCTTGTAGGTGTATGTGAAATAAAATAATATGAATTTGAATTTCCGGTAGTATCTTATTGTGATTGCAAAAAGACGCGAGTTCCCGGTAAGCACTAGTCGGTTCTGATCGGTGCGGGGAAAAAAAGCCCCGTTTTAACTTATGCGCTCACGTATAAAGAAGCAGGTAAAACATTGCAGCGATCTATCAATCTGCCTAGCATTTTCCCAACTAAGTGTGTTGGGGTCGGCTTCCACTCTAACCAGATGTAGCTGGATACCAGTATTTTACACGGAGCGACTGCCTATCTGACCTGCAGCGATCTGTACCACAAAACTCACTGCTAAGGCAGGTATCCTTAAAAACAAAACATGGTTGCCAACCTCGCTCTCTTTTTCGAGCTTAACAAGGTTCCCTGTTGAAGAATCCGTCGAGAGGTTTTAAAGGCTACGCCAAATAGAACGCGTACCTAGCGCGCGTTGGAACGCTAAGTATAGCGCAGCACGCAACGCTAGTGTCAAGGCGTTGCTAGTGCCGGCGCTCTGTTTGACAGTAAACGTATGTCATAGTGCAACACAATAGGGAGGATACATGGGTAAAAAAAAAAAACTAATTAGTCCATCAGTCAGATAATAAAAAAATATTAGACACGTATTTTTTGCTTTATCATATTAATAAAAAAATACTTAGATAAAAGGCATTTTAGGTTGGGAAGTGGGGGTCGCTACGTCACTAGTATGTATAAAATCTACATACTCGTGACGTCTTGGCACATTTTACCTAGTATCGCCGTAATCTTTAGATAACGTAAAAAAATAAAAAATACGTGTCCAATTTTTTTTTATAATATCAGACACGGACAACATTTTTTTTGTCATCATCCGGTACCTAGTCGGCGCTATAGCGCGGCGTCAGGCTAGCGCTCTAACGCGCGCTAAGTACGCGTTCTATTTGGCGAAGTCTTAATGTAGTTGGGGCAAAGTTTTCTACCAGAAAATTCAAAGGATGAAGATGGAGTTATACCTGTGAGCTCGGGATGCCGCTGCTGTTTCAGCCACCGTTCGTCCTCCGTGTCGATGTCGTATTCCGGCGCCTCTTGCTCTTCCCATAGCGCTGTAACAATACAAAATAGTTGATGAACAAATATTCAAGTTTACGACCGAAGAGATGTTTTGCAGCATATCCGCCGAAAGTATTCTGCAGCGCCCATTTGACGATTTGATCGAACATCGATAAGATACTTATTTCAGCTAATTATGAAGGTTGTAAATTCACACATATCAAGGTTAGGACCTTCCGAACTCCGGGCCGTCCGGGCCTTCCATGATCAGAAGCATACTCTTTCGCCTAAGCCCTTTAATGTGTGATACTAATCCCACAATGGGCTAAAATATGTATATGGGCTCAGTGGTCATTTCCACCTTCAGGTCCGTCAAATAGGACCAAAATTCGATTAATTTACGATCGTTTCGTGTATATGTGCAATCGGGATATTGCCTGGAGGGAAAAAAAAACGATTGACTCCGTCAGACTGATAAAAACATATTAGACACGTATTTTTTACTTTATCATATTAATAAAAAATGGTTTAGATAATACGCATTATAGTTGGGGACTGGGAGCTCGCTACGTCACAACACATAAAATCTACCGGGGGTGACGTCATGCCACATTTTAACTCAATGTATTGCCGTAGTCTTTTGATTAGGTACGTAAAAAAAAAAAAATACTTGTCCAATAATTTTTAATAATTTACGGACAAAAAAATATTTGGTCAACATTATTATGCACGCATTCGGTCAGGTTAGAGTTTAGACCAATCGGATAAGATTCGTCTGTTTAGATTGATCGCTGTATGCATGAGATCTCAGAGATGAATCAAGCATATACCTACTCTTATAACCTTCATACGTGTATTGGTCTTAGCTAGATCTCATTAGTTTTTACACGAGGTAGACTGTTATAAGAAAATCGCTTCTAGTGAACGAGATAACAAAGTTTCATAAGGTGCATCCACACCGAAGTTACTTTTTGCGGAGAACCGTTTGCAAGTGTTAGTAAGTAACAACGGATAAGAAAAAGTTCAGTTCAGTGAACTTACAAAAAAGTTAAAGAAAGTTAGTTATTCATGTTTAAATGGTGCTCTACATAAAGTAACTTCAAGATATTGTTATACGTACAAATATTTAGTAACCTATTCCGCTTAACTATTCCTAAAGAGTAATTAAAACCCTGCAAGAAATAGACACGTGTTTCACCTCTCAACGAGGCATCCTCAGAATGTCGGACGCAGAGGCTCTGCGTCCGGCGGTCGGCGTGGCAACACGCTGTGTTCGGGTTCACGACAAGTCAATCTTCATCCTAAGGATGCCTCATTGAGAGGTGAAACACGTGTCGATTTCTTACAGGGTTTTTTATGAGTCTTTAGGAATAGTTAAGCGAAATAGGTTAAATAAAATAATATAATAGGCTAAATATATCTACGTGTATTGTTTTTTATAATGGATTTCCGCAAGGACCTTGCATATGTAAAAAACGAAAAGGTTCCATTTATTTTTTCATCCGTTTATTCAAAACCCTATTCCCAGAAACAGCTTCCAACCTGAAGTTCATTTTAAATTAAAACATCCCTAGGTAATAAAAATCAGGCAGGAGGCAGGTAATCTCTATGGGCTGATTGAATCACGTTTCGCAGACCCGAGCGAACCTTTTAATTTGCCATCTTCCTTGTTTTGTAATAATAAAGGAATTTGAGACATTTTAATTAAGTCATCAGTCATTTATTTCAATACCAAAATACATTGTGTTGAAAATATTACAGTGATAATAAGTAAAATAATAAAAAAAGCATAAACATTACATTCATTTTAAAATTATACTGTAAAATAATAAAAAAAACATTACATTCATTTTAAAATTATACTCTATGGTCTTTGATACTGGAAAGTATTTAGTTTATTAGAGAGGATTTTGTTTCATTAATAAAATTAGCGTCTGTCTGTACCGAACTAATAATTATTATAAAAGCGATAGTGAGTTTGTTTGTTTGTTACGCTTTCACGCTAAAACGGCTGAACAGATTTGGATGAAATTTGGCTCATAGGTAAACCATGACCTGGGTTATGACATAGTATACTTTTATCCCGAGATTCCCATGGGATCGAGACTTATGCGGGTGAAACCGCGGGGCGTAGTTAATTATTTAATAATTGCTTGATGGTTTTATTAAAATACCTTTTCTTTTATGTATAATAAATTAATACTGCATCTAATTTGGGACAGCGCTCCTTGATGGGCAAGTCCTATTACTGGCTTGACGTACGACGCGTTGCGTGAGCTCAGTACAGAACACGCAAGCTTACCACTCAAGGCCACTAGCATATATCTGCGTCTTAACCAGTAACTGGGTACGGAGGTCAGATGGACAGTCGCTTCATGTAAAATACTGGTATTCAGCTGCATCCGGTCAGACAGGAAGGCGACAATAACATAGTTGGAAAAAGGCTAGGCCAAATGAATTTCTTTAATACAGCACCGCATTTTTAAGTTTTCTATGATACCTACAGCACTGGGTTATAAATAGATTTTTGACATAGTACATGTTGACTACCCTGTATAGCATACAACACTCTGTATAACATACATCACAGGTTGATGTATGTTATACAGACATCAACCTGTATAACATACATCAACCTGTAAAACATACATCATCCTGTATTAGATACAACTTGCTGTATAAAATACGACATCCTGAATTGTATACAACATGTACCTATCTTAACTTTCTTTTTTTATACGGTTGCCAAATTAGGGGTATTAATATTAAGAGAATTAACACAAATCATTTATCACCCTAACTACAGAAGTCAACAATCACCTACCTAATCTGCGTTCGCAATTTATTTGCCAAACATGTAAACAAACACGACTTTTAGGAAAACAACTGTAATGCCTACATATATAAGGTTCAGTTTGCGCTACAAATTCAAATTTTTAATGACTTTTTCAACAGTACTAGTCGGTCTAAAATCAACTTTATTTACATTTTTCTAAAGTTGATATTTGTTTAAGTGGAAATAACGTCATTTGGAAACAAGGATTTGAATACACCTTACATAACATCACGCCTGTAATCTCCAAAATTCCAAGTCAAAGTCAAATCATTTACGTTACAATTTACATTTACAACTAAATCTAATCGTACATATTCCCAGCGCATATGGCATCCGCACACGTCCGTTCTCGCTAGTCTCTGTCAGAGTGTCATCATTCTGCGAAGTGCGAAGGCCGAGCCTAGATCGAGAGCTCACAGCTGATGGCGGCGACTAACGTAATCGAATCACCAGACGCGTGCGTAGCCGTAGACTGAGAAACGCAAACGAGATTGCATATCGTGAGATAGATCTGTTTGTTGGACGGTGCAATAAAATATAATCTGGTACTTGAATGTACAGTCGAACAAGTTATTTGGTATACAGGCAGCTAACTTGCAACAATTATAAAATATGCATGAAAGAAAGGATGGTTTATTTGGTATTTCGGCCTCTTTGATATCCTTTCGCAGGCGCACAAGCCGCTCGCGCATCCCCCGCCCGGCCGCGTGGTCAATGCTACTAAGCAAATATTCCCGGGTATGGCTTCTGTTCCACTTACTCAACACACCATATTATTCTCGAGACGGTAAAAAAATTCAGCCGGAATAAGCCTGTTTCTACACGACGATGCGAAAGCGGTGCACATCTCTGGGCCGCAGGCTCCGGACGACCTCCAACACCATCCTGAGCGTATTTGCGAACAGGTTTGATTGTCAGTACATTAATCATTGTTATATGATTAATGTAATGACAAACAAACAAATGACTCAGACGCAGGCGTTTTATTAATAATTTTAATTTAATTTGACATTCTAATTTTATTTATACTACATATTTACTTAATTAATTAATGATTTTCATATATCTTTATATTGATATTAATTATATTATATTATTTATTTATTGGTTTTTGTTTTGTTTGTGCAGAATAAACAATTTTTCTTTCTTTCTTTTTTCTTCTTTCTTTTGATAAGAATGTTGTACAACATAATAATATGGCCTTAAATCGGTTGAAATAAATGATTTTGAATTTGAATTGAATAAACTCACGCGTGCTCCCCATAGAGCAGGCAGAAAGTAGAAACTACAAAACACCACCTGCTATGAGCCTTACATACTTCTTTTGCGTCTTTTAAGTTCATACATCTGGTCATACAAAAAGATAAAAAGATGGTATTTTGAGCAACGTCATTAAAAATCGACGTGACTTTACTCAACGCCTAATCATCAATTCATCACGGAGCACTTAGCTAGTAATTAAGCTCTAAAGCCGGACCGTGAAATAACCATACACATGTATCTATTCCATTTAGATAGGAATAGGGGAAAGGTGTACTATAGTGCTAATTAATGTGATGTACGTATCTTTCTACCTGTATTCAGTTTGAAGTGAACAGAGTTGGCTTATTGGTTGATTCGCACGAATTTACTTGCCCGGAACGGGCCTATGGACACTTTTTTGTTTTTTTCTCCAGGTTATTCGCACTATGTTAATTGATTTGTGGGCGAATCGACAACTACAGAAATACGTATTAGGTAATTGGCACATTTAGAATTGTAAAGAAAAAGTATACCAACTTTACTGCATACAATTCAAAACGTGCCAATAGGGATGATGACAAAAAATTTTTTTAGTCCGTCATGGAGATTACTAAAAATATTGGAAACGTATTTTTTATTTTTTTACGTTATCTTAAGATTACGGCGATACATTGAGTTAAAATGCCATGACATCACGAGTGTGTAGATTTTATACTTCCTTGTGACGTAGCAACCGCCACTCTTCATGGTTTCGGTCGGCACGGGTACTTTAACAGTACGTGACCGGTTAAAATGCGTTTTATCTAAGTATTTTGGTATTACTATGATATTTTATAGCAAAAAATACTAGTGTCTAAAATTTTTTTATTATCTAACTGACGGACTAATTAGAATTTATTTTTGTTACCCAGGCATCATCCCTATTGCCTAATACGTATTTCTATAGTTGTCGATTCGCCCACATATAAAATGCCGTCGTGCGAATCGCCTCAAGAAAAAATAAGATGTCTATTCACCCGTTTCGTGCGATTAAATTCGTGCGAATCAACCAATAAGCCACTGAGTTGCGATAGCCAGACATTTCAATACGGCCTAGTGATCTATTAGCTACCTTTTATTGGAGGAAACGTTGGGAAGACTTTAATCACGTAGTTGTTATTAAGAAGGGAGGTTTCTGTGACTGGATTTATTCATTTGTTTATATATATTTAGTATGCCATACAGGTGTACCCAGTAACAGTGGAGGTCAGATAGGCAGTCTCGCTCCATGTAAAATACTGGTATTCAGCTGCATCTGGTTAGACTGGAAGCCGACGTCAACATTATTGGGAAAAGGCTAGGTATGCTAGTATGCTATACAGAATGGATTTTTGATGCATTAAACGCACACTATGTAGACAAGCATATTATAAGTTGGATGATTATATCATAGATGAAAATGCTTGGCTTAATGCTGGTCCTGCTCCACAGCCACTTGGGCTCACTAGTTAAAAATTTTAATGTTTGGAAGAGTTGCTGCCCCTTTTTATTTTTTCTGACATTACAAACTTAATGTTTATTTTTTATTTAAAGAAGTTTTAATTGTTGAATACTCCAGTGGATAATTATTTTCTTAATTTTTGGTAGTAACATTCTATTAATGTCTCAAATACATTGCAAATTAGTTTTGTATAATTTAGAAGCATTTTTTTTTTTTTTTGTAAATGTTAGTAGGGGCTGCTAGCTATAGCTAATGAAAATGATTATTTATACAGCAGGTAGCAATAAGTCTTACCGAAAGTAAAAACTCGTTGTTTATCCTTATTAATGTGAAAGATTGTATGTTTGGATCATTCTAACTCAATCACGCAAGAACGGCTGAACGGATTTGGAAATTTTATCATTTCAGACCTCCACGCGGACGAAGCCGCGAGCAAAAGCTGGTACAACATAATTATTTCTAGAACTACATAAATCACGTGTATAATGACCCCTTTTTTGAAGAAAAAAAAATTAGAAACATTTACAGCTTCCTTCGTGCCGTTTGTTTTCAAGGATTTATAAAGCTCTTGTTCTAAATAAATGAAGGGGAGAAACAACAAAAACGGGAAAATTCATTTTACCGGAGAAACTTTTAAAACAAATATTTTCCTTAACACTTGTTTCATATTTCAAACAAAATTATGACATACTTAGAATAGCTTTTAACTTGTCGACACCTGTGGGTTGCGGATGTCAGAAAGGCAGTCGCTTCATGTATAAAATAGGTACTGGTATTCAGCTGAATCTAGTTGACAGGAAATCGACCCCAACATAGTTGGGAAAAGACAAGGCTAGAATATGATGACTTGTGAGTAACGTTGAGGGGATATAGCCCGTATTGTAATATTTTCCCACACCTTGGCAAAGGCCTCATCAAAATCTAGCGTAAAAAATATATACTCGTTCTGAATTGGTATCATATACCTACATTGGCTCATATTGATATTTAAGTTATAGGCTATATTTGGCCTTTTTATCACCAACAACCCCACACTTCCATCTTATTAGCAAACACATCACGTCGACAGCACATAGGGGTCTCGCGAACCCCGTATAGAAATCACAAGCAACTGTACAGTCAAAGCTTTAATACTTCCAAAACAAGCTATGAAAATTGTTGATCACATTCAAATGAATTCACGTTCAAAGGTAGATTCCAAATTCAATTTCATGCCATTTAAAACGTTGAATAACCGACAAACAGAAATACAAAATGGCTGCAAAAATAATCTTTTCATTTTCCCCCTTGTGTTTTTTGTAGGACGCAGGGAGGGAAATGTTTCATGTTTTTGTAATTTTATATTCAGAAGCATCGAGAGATTTTCAATTAACGCTCACATTGTACGGACAGCGTTATTTTTCTTTTATCTACTTTCCGCGTAATTAATTCGTAGATAATTACAAAAATCTCTCACTTTTAATAACAATTCTCTTTAGTAATGAGAATTGTTTTTAAAAGCGAGACATTTTCATTAGACGGATATGTGTTGGTAATGAGTCATTACCAACAAAAATCTGACTACAAAAATTCTGGCGACAACAAATCTCAAGGTTCCAAATCTTCTAAAACTTCACCACGTGTGTGTCATATTTACACAGATATACAAACGCTTTACGTCGACACACACTCACTTATAAAGCACACATGCAGACACAAAGCAGTTATTGCTTTGTTCCATGAGTAATTTATCTATCCTTTGCAATTGGTTCTATAGACGAATATTTTCTACAATAGGGTATTATTGTTTTGTCCCTCACAAGTATTTTGTAAGCGTTCGGGAACGTTTTTGTCTCTTTGAAGGAAAAAAATATTTTAGAACTGTGATTTATTAAAACTTTTATATGGAGATACCAGTTTTATTATTGGAGATTTACGTAAGAACGGGTTTTACGAATTTTATCTAGCCAAAACCCACTTTACATCAAGTCTGGATCTTCTATAAATACTGGCAGATATTTTCCTGATTACTATGGAAAAATGCAGTCATTCTGAGCTCTACGCTGCCACCGACGCGACGATACAATCTAAAACTCAAAGCATTTATTTCAATTAAACCATTAACAGGCGTCTTTTGAATTGCCAAAGAGTCGGTCAGGTAGTCAGAAAGTTGAAGCTGGTTGTCCATTCCAAAACGTAGATCTCTATAGAGAAGAACGGGCAAGAAACTCCAAGGATACTCTTTTAAATCAAGATATGCATTACAAAACCCTGGGTACATTATTCGATGGTGCCGTAGAAGTTGCGAAGTTTTAGGAAAACAAAACCTAATTCACTGCCGTGCCAAAGACACGAAGAAGAATAAGATAGCTAGAGAGGATTTATCTGAGGACCTTAACAAAAGATACAGAATCGTTTTTTTTTTTTTTTTAGGTGGGAAATCATCAATTGACTCCTCCCGCTCTGGGCGGAGCGAGAGGGAGTGTCAGACTTTTACTGACTAAAACCCACCCGTGTTCCTTCCGTTGCCTGTGTGCCGGGGCCGCGATATCCCTTTCGGACAAACCCGCAACCCCAGCAGGCATTGGTCCTTCCGGACCCCGTCAGTTGGTGCTGACATCTCTTTGAGGCGCGCCTGGAACACAACGCGCCGTCGACCCGAGCCTGGTCCCTATCGGACGGCGAGCTGCCCATCGCTCACCGTCCGCACAGAATCGAAACTTAGCGTAAACTTCTCTTCGATGTGTCAAAATCAGTGCACTATAGCGTGATTTTGATGACTGTAGCACGTACTTTGGCAAGCAAGCATACAAGTGCAAGCTAGAGACGGGCTCTAAATCAAAGCTCGTGCTAAATAACGTTTATAGATCTAGGCCTAAGTTTCGTCTCCAGCACCCTTAAGAACCTAACTTATCAAACAGGTATTGTTCACTTTAATTTATTTATAACCATTCTTTTGGTATTAGGATTTTTATATCAGGAATTTCTCATTAGCAGCCCGGAGACAATAGGCTCGCCCCCTATAACATGGGACCATAACCATAACTGGTGAAATGTGGGTGTACTATGGGTACACCTCTGCCTAAACCCACGTAGATTACAGGTATGATGGTATGGTATGTTATCACCATCATAAAAGTACAATACAATCTAGTGACTCACCAAGTTTTTCTCGGTAACACTAACAGTCGCTGACCAATGTTAATGAGGTCGTAAAATCAATCCGATACGGATGAGATGGGAGTTTGAAATGGCTGCTTTCTGAACACTTAAATGTAGCTCGTGCTGACACGTCTGAAGAAACGGTTAGCTAGGAAAGCCGTAACTGTTCAAAGATGTGAAGGTTTGTTAGCTTCTGCACATTTTAAAGTTTTAGAGCCCGGAAATACAATGTCGCCCATTTGCATGTGCCCGTCCGTATTTTTCTGAATATTCATGACAAAAAATCTAACTCTTTATTTTGTTTATTTATTTTTTTATTTTCCCGCTATCATTTTATGGATTTACATTTGTTTAAAAAACCTATTCCATTCGATTGTTATCAAAGTAATTGTATTAAAATTTTGTCTACGTGTTCACTATTAAATACTTTAAGGAATTATGGACTTATTTTTCTATATCAACTCAAGTAAATTTTTTAAATTCAATATTTGTAAACATAGTGCAATAAAATTGCGCGCGGGCCCATACTGCCGCTGTCGGAACGCTACCACGATACCATTTCGCCCTAAAACGAAATAAACTCGAAAATCAATGTAGACAGTAAGTACCACATGACATTATTATGTAAATTCTACCATTCATAAGTCCATCATCTCAGCACGTTTAACCCTTCAGCGCAAAATCAACCATATCAAATATCTATATAAGTATCAGGTTTTAACACACCCCAATTTTAAACAGGTTGCAATTGAGGGTTGAAAAAAGCCCCCTTGCCAATAAATAACACTTGATCGCCTTGAACAATGGAACCCTAAAATTAATAAAAAAAACTGCAACATTACAAAAGGTTCCCTACGTACGGTTTTAGGTATCAATTTCAATATCCGGGGGGTGATAGAACGAATTTGTTTGAAAATGAATCTTATAGCCAAGAGTTAAAGTTTGTTTTGGTTTGTATTATGAATCGATGAGAGTGGGTGGTCACTAGTCAGACAAAACAGATGGTTTGGTATATTTTCGCAGATAATTATAAGTTAAATTGGCTTATGGTAAAAATTATTAGCTTCCATATAAGTATGGCAAAATATTGCTCCGCTGTACACCTTTTTAAGGCTACGAAATAGTCAACCATGCGCTATTAATAGCGAGGAGTACTTTGCTCGGGGACTCTGGGCACATGAGGTCCTCAACGAGCTGCTATAGATATTTGAATGAACATCCGGCGCCACCTGATAATCATCATTATTTCAGCCTAAGATGTCCCCTGCTGAACACAGGCCTTCCCCATGCACCGACACTTCGACCGGTTCTGTTCTTCCCGCATCCGTACCCTGATCAGGCAGTCCTAATACAACCTTCCTGATTGGGAAATATTTGTACAGCGGAATGAGTTATTCTAAAATAGTTCAGCATGAACTATTAACTTCTAATAAGGCCCATTGTGAGCGAACACGTTTTTATATTATGTTACTAGCTTAACCCGCCCCGACTTCGCACGGGTAGCTTTAAACCCTACCTACCCTACCTACCCTAATTTTCTCACCGTTTAAACCTTCCCTGGACTATAACAAACATTTCAAAACCAAAATCAGCTAAATCGGCCCAGCCGTTCTTGAGTTATAAAATTACAACGAAAAGTGGCATTGATTTTTATAGATATAGATTAGATGGCGAAATGTCACCCAAATGGCAATGGAGAGTGCCATGCTTGGAGTTTCCCTACGTATCAGAAATGAAGATATCTGCAGGAGAAACAAGGTAACCGACATAGCCCGAAGAATTGGAAAACTTAAGTGGCAGTGGGCAGGGCTCAGAGGAAAGTTTCTGGATTGGCCACCGCGCACCGGAAGACGTAGCGTTGGAAGGCCCTCCACAAGGTGAACCGAGGACCTGGTGAATGCTACGTTGCCATGGATGCGTGTGACATCCACGAATATGATTGGTGGATATCAAACGCATCCATAGCAACGTAGCATAGCACATCTCTGGTGGAAAGGCATAACACAGATGGGACACTCCACAGTTTAGGTATGAAGCTAAAAGTACGCGTCGGGCCCGTCTTGCTGAGCCAATTCAGTGAGTGTATCGTTACACTGATCAGAAGATCTAAGAGTCTAGATGAATTTAACGGTAGGTGTTTAACGCTGTGCGACCTGAATTGCACTTTATTGAGTCGGTTTTTATTTATATGATTTTGCGGAGCGTCCCATCAAGGCTAATAACTCCAAATATGGCAAGTAGACGACCCTTCCGTACCCGAGGGTGTTCAAAGAGACGAGTAAGGGATAACAGAAAGATGGGAAGTATAATAATATCTTTGTATGTATGTGAGAATTCGCTGGCTTGAAAGGTAGCAAATTAAATCGGACGGTCGAAACTCAGTCTCGATAATTGAGTGGACATTGTGGACAGATCAGAAATGTCATTAAAATGCCCGTGGCTCCTCAAGGACTACACACTCTATAAAGACTTTGGACGTTACTTGACGTATAGTAGTACAGTAAAGCTCGCAAGTGAAAGACCTCGACGTCGGAGTTTGCGATAGGAAAGTTTAGCGTTTTTTGTCGATTAAATCTGTCAATCATCAGTATAAATCTTCTTGGATTGGCATATCACGCTAGTATTCGCCGAGGGGGTAGGCAGAGGCGTGGTATGTGGAACACCTACATTTCACCCGGTTGTGCTGTTCATGTCATAGGCCCCCCAGTACACGTTGGGCGAACCCGTCGCTCGGTCAACGTATGTATACTGGGCCTTTTTGGGTGATTTGCCGTTTGGTTTGCGTGTATTTTAACCGGCTCACCAAACGTGTACTGAGAGCTTAAGGGATACCCTGGCCTATAGTGTCATAAACCCGGCACCCGGCACTGAAGATTTCTTAATGGAAACCCCAACAGAAAATAGTCCGACCCGAGGTAAAAATCCCAAGCTCAGCTGTCGCCACTAGCAGAGCAACGCGGCAGTCTCTAATATTATATTTAGTTTTTAACCGACTTCCATAAAAGGAGGAGGTTCTATGTTCATCATCTGCATATTTTTTTTAAATGTTTGTCCATCGACATTTTCGTCAATTGTGGACCGATTTTGAAAATATTTTTTTCTTTTTGGTAGAGGAAGCTTGCGCGAGTTAGTTTCAATAATATGTACGTATTTTTCGCATTTAGTCTATGTGGATGATGTTATAAGTTCCTGCCACTGTTATTTACATAGCAGATAGTGGTATTCGAATTTGTGCTACGTAGGTACCACAACAAAAAAGAGCAAAAAAAAAAAAACTTTTTTCGGAAGTCGTTGTTTTTCACTGTGCAATAAAATTCCATTAATTAAAATAGTCATAGTTCTTTTAACTTTTCTTTACAAGAATTTGTCAAAGAATACTTTTATTTCACTGTTTTTTCTAGCATTCCACAATAAATCTGCAAATCCCACCTTTGTTGGGGTCGGCTTCCAGTCTAACCGGCTGCAGCTGAACACTAGTATTTTTTTAGTATCACACAGCCCACAATCCTCCGTTAAAATGTCGGCAATGAAACCAAAGACAAATCGGTGTCAAATCTATCATGAGAACCACTTCAATGGAAGGTACTTGACCCATTTCTAGTTGTTTAGCTCCCTGTCTATAGATAAACGTTTGAAGCTTAGTTTAGAATTAGATGGAGTGCAGTACAGCTCAATAAATTCTCCATTGTTTTCTTCCATTGAGAATTTATTGAGCTGTGCGTGAATAAGCCGTTTTTCTCGACTATTGTATACAGTGTGTCCCTGGGTGTGCGAAAATGGGTGAAACTAAACAAAAAAGTTTAAAAAAAGACTAAAACGTAAAAAAAATAAAGTTAAAAATTCACACAAAAATTTCAAAATTTCTCAAAGAAACGTGTTTTTTTACTTGATGGGTGTTTTAAAGGGTTTCTTTGTATTATCCGTGCAATATCAATTATCAGCCATCATTATTGTTTTTATTTTACCGAAATTCACTCAATTAATAAAACGTTATTATGTTTACAATGCATTTGCTCGAAAAGAGCCTTTTCCAAGCAGTAAATTAGTGCGGAAAGTCTCACTTTTTTTCACTAGTGCTTTTTACTTTTCTGTTTTTTTTTTTTAATTTTTGTGGCCGTCGTCAGCCCGTTGCAAAGAGTTTTTATTATTTGAGAAAAGATTTACAAATCAGATGATGATGATAACGATGACGATGGCGAAGGCGATGACTATATCGATGACGATGGCGATGGCAATGGCGGAGTCAAAGTCAAATTCGAAGTCGAAGTCGAAGTCGAAGTCGAAGTCATGATTGTTGTTTTTATCATTTATATACGTCGTCATATGCATCATAGGCGACTACCGTGAGGCTCGCTCGTACACTCAAATCACCTGCCTTCCGCACTTGTAGCATAAATAACTATTTCAATACAGAGGAATTTAATAGGCAGTTTTTTTTTTTTTTTTTTGACGATGAATAATGGTCTAGTCTCACCCATTTGCGTTTGTGCACTTCATCCAGGGACACACTGTATTTCAGCCCTGGTTTTGAGCGTTAACGAGACCAAAAGTTTTCTAGTCTTTACATGACTGGTTAAACTTTTGGAAAACAAATAATCGATTGCCGGGAAAGTTCTATTTAAACGTACGAGTACACAAAGGTTCTGCTCCATGCTGTTAAAGTTTTAATTCGTGTTAAGATTTCATTCATTCATCAAAGTTGGAGTGGAGAAGTTAGAGTGGGTGGTACCCACTCTAACTTCTCCACTCCAACTTTGGGCTTGGACGTTTTTCCCGAAATTGTGTATACATATATTGCATATTCCGCCTTTCTACCTTTTTGATTGGCGTGACTTTCTATTTCTTTATATAGACCTAAACAGATCTGATTTGATCAACATCTTAGTAGACCATTAAGGACGCTCACTAAGTTATTTTAGCGCTAAACAGATTTGAAAAACAGTTTTCCGTCTCTGTCAACTTCAAAGGATTCAACGATATTTTAAATTCATTTAAACGCAGTGTATGTCAAGCAAATGCTTCTGATATTTGGGAATATACCCCAATCCTGCTTTAAGTATTAAAAACCTACTTTACCGATATATTGGAAATGGAAACGTCGCAGTCGATCGCTTTGCGGTTTGTATATCGGATCCGACTGTGTTGTTAGCAGATTGTTCGCAGCGATTTGCTGCACTTTTTTATAGGCCTTTTTAATTTCAGTATCCACAGTATCCATTTGTATTTCCGTTGTGTTTTTTATTTATCCGGAAAAATAAATACTGAAAACACAGAAACATTTTTGGAACGAAAAAAATATCAATTGACAGCCCCCAAACACCCTGTTTTCACCGCTTTGATTACCAAGGCTAAAGAAATACAAATGTTATTTTTGCTGTAAGCCTCATAAGGAATACTTGGTTATAGCTTTGTCCATACAAAATAACATGCATAATCGATGCGGGTGTAATTCGCTTTCGTAAAAAGTATGAACCTTGCACACACTCCAATGCATTCGGTACACTGGGGTTGTGTGATTGGATATGATGCCTACTGCATATACTAGTGCAAGAGGTTCTATAAAGGATGATTTCAAGCTAGCGACCTTGCTGAAAGGCTTATATTTTCATCATGATGAACTATCTCATAAAGCTCGTGCCTCGACTTTTCTTCTGTCGTATCGACATGAACCATACGGAAATAGGTCATGCCGTGGTAAAAATTTTTTTTTACGAATCAGCTAGCTATTCGCTATAGGTAGCTATTCGCGGATCATAATGTCATACATCATCATTGTTATCATGACTTTGTCCTTGTTTACTGTATTCACCCCTGTCTAGTCATATCACTTTACTCTTCCAATGTTTGTAGATAATGTTCTCTCAAAGGCATTATGAGGAATCAACTCAGCATATCTTCTTTCATACACCTCTCTCAACCGTCATCTCAGTATTCACCCCCTGTCTAGCCATATCACTTTTCTCTTCTAATATTTGTAGATAATGTTCTCTCAAAGGCATTAAGAGGAATCGACTCAGCATATGTTCTTTCATACACCTCTCTCAACCGTCATGTCAGTATTCACCTCTGTCTAGCCATATCACTTTTCTCTTCCAATGTATATAATGTTCTTTCAAAGGCATATGAGGAATCGACTCAGCATATCTTCTTTCAAACATCATCTCAGTATTCACCAGTGACTAGCCATATCTCTTTTCTCTTGCAATGTTTGATGATAATGTTCTCTCAAAGGCATTATGAGGAATCAACTCAGCATATCCTCTTTCATACACCTCTCTCAACCGTCATGTCAGTATTCACCTCTGTCTAGCCATATCACTTTTCTCTTCCAATGTATATAATGTTCTTTCAAAGGCATATGAGGAATCGACTCAGCATATCTTCTTTCAAACATCATCTCAGTATTCACCAGTGACTAGCCATATCTCTTTTCTCTTGCAATGTTTGATGATAATGTTCTCTCAAAGGCATTATGAGGAATCAACTCAGCATATCCTCTTTCATACACCTCTCTCAACCGTCATGTCAGTATTCACCTCTGTCTAGCCATATCACTTTTCTCTTCCAATGTATATAATGTTCTTTCAAAGGCATATGAGGAATCGACTCAGCATATCTTCTTTCAAACATCATCTCAGTATTCACCAGTGACTAGCCATATCTCTTTTCTCTTGCAATGTTTGATGATAATGTTCTCTCAAAGGCATTATGAGGAATCAACTCAGCATATCCTCTTTCATACACCTCTCTCAACCGTCATGTCAGTATTCACCTCTGTCTAGCCATATCACTTTTCTCTTCCAATGTTTATAATGCACTTTTAAAGGCATTATGAGGAATCGAGTCAGTATATCTTCTTTCGTCATCGTCATCTCAGTATATACCCTCTTTCTAGCCATATCACTTTCTCTTCTTAACTTGTTAGGGATTACAAACGGGATATTACTATGGACAGCCGACCCCTGGGACCCCAGGCGCCACTGGAACTTGAATGTTTGTAATGTTCCCCTCAAAGACAGTCAGAATCTTATAAATTTTCGTGCAGTAATTTTGAATGATGAAGTGAAACCTATGTGGAATACCAATCAGCGACAATGAATAGGTGTAATAAATACACAGTGGCACGTTGGCAACATCATTAAGTTTGCCTCATAGATACTGCCAACTATGAGTAACGGTTTGCTTTAGGAACATCAGTTATTGTAGAAAGTGCGTTTGACAAAAAAAAAAAGCCATAAAGTTCGATTCAAACTTAATGGCAGCTCGGAAGTCAGCCACTCAGCCGCTGACACACGAATTCGTATTATTATTTACTGTCCCACTGCTGGGCAAAGGCCTCCGTACTCTCTTTCGAGCTCTTTCGTTCCAAAGCTGCCAAGGACCAATCTTTATTAAAGGAAGCATCAATACCTTAATAAGTTTGGACGCAAAGCAATATTCTAATATAAGAAAAACAAAAAAAAAAAAACAGCCATATAATTCGATTCAAATTTAATGGCCGCTCTGAAGTTAGCCACTCGCTGCGCAGTACCGCACCCCTCACCCCGCTGACACATGAATTCGTTACTGCGCAGTGACTCGCCTCATGTTCCGAGCCGCCATTAAGTTTGAATCGGGCTATACCGCGTTGCTATGAAGTTATTTTCTTGGTCACGTTAATGAAGACTGACCAGAAAAGCAGGGAAAACCAGGGGTGGCTCATTCTAATTAGGTTTTTACAACAAAATACATTTTTAAACGGGATTTTTCCGTCAAAAACTAGCCAGGTGGTAACCTTTAGATTTCCAACTAAACTATATATTATTTAGAGTTAGACTAGACACGAACCTTTTAATTTGGGGGTCGAGTCTATGTTCAATTTATAAACGATACGTCGGACGGATAAAACAGTAATTATAAAGGCCTTTGTATTCCCAGAATTTAATTTCAACTCTTTATTAGTGGCTTTTGTGGACATGATAATTATTCAGATTTGTTACAGTTTATTTGGTTTCAAGCGGTTTTTATTTTTATTATTTTATATAGATTCTTTATAAAAAAGGAGCTCGTGGCTAATTAATAACAGCCGCACGGGTCGATCCATCAGGATAAGCTACGCTTGCCGGGGTTGGTCTGTGGATGGGTGACCATCTTTATATGCAGAGAATCCTCCGTGCCTCGGAGAGCACGTTAAGCCGTTGGTCCCGGCTGTCATTCATAGATCTTTGACAGTCGTTACGGGTCGTCCGAAGCCGAATGAGTATCGTATTACCTAGTAGGGTTGTCGAGGTCAGATAGGCAGTCGCTCCATGTAAAATAGTGGTATTCAACTGCATCCGGTTAGACTGGAAGCCAACCCCAACATAGTTTGGAAAAGGCTTGGCATATGATGATAATAGATTCTTTCTATTTTTTGAATGTGAGAATGTTGTAGGCTTAGTGGACTGTAGATTTGTTGACCTTTTTCTATTTTTTTAAGGAACTGGTACTTGTTGAAAGGCCTACACTGTCCTCCCATACCTATCCACTGGCTTGCTTTCGCTATTAACACTGTAACTTGAAAATATTGTAAAAGCTAATTAATTTTAAAAGAGTATCCGTGGAGTTTCTTATGATTGGTTTGTGTTGTGAATGATTGGAGTCTACGTGTTATGTTACATTAAAAGAAAAAAAAACAAGACAAAATATATATATTCCAGTCGATTCTTTGACATGGTCTCAATAATAACCTAGAGTTAAGGGATATCAAAAGGAACAAGTTTTATAACTTGTTTCTCCTAAAATTCCTTATTCTAATGGTAATTCTACGAAACCGCCAAAAAAATACCAGACACGATTCGCCCTTTAATAATTCCGTCGAAAAACCTAACACGACGGGTTAAATTGAATTTAATAACAGAGCCTTTGTGTTCACTGTTCATATTGGAAAAAAATATGGGGGCGTTGGAAGGGTGTTGAAAACAGTGATTTAATTATGAGTTACAAAGTAAAATGGGTATAGAATTACCCATCTGTATTAATTTATTTTCGGCATCACATACAAGGTGATTTTATTGAAACGATTATTGAGTAAATAATTGATTTGTTTTTGGTACGTGAGCTACCAACAGTATTCTCATTGTGTTCGTAGATCGGTGGGATTCCCAGATGTTAATCCGTGTCTGTAAAGTTCGATTCAAACTTAATGGCCGCTCTGAAGTTAGCCACTCGCTGCGCAGTACCGCACCCCTCGCCCCAGCTGACACATGAATTCGTTACTGCGCAGCGACTCGCCTCATATTCCGAGCCGCCATTAAATTTAAATCGGGTTGTACCTTCTAACACCCGATGTTAAGTAAAATTGTTACTAACCCTATGGACTTCGTCCGAAATAAAAGTTTTCTATACATGACTGAATGTCCACTCCGCTTTTTATCTTGACGACATTATCGTGGAGTTCCACGGCATGGCATCACGATAACACCGGAAAGTAAAATGTATGGAAATATATGAAGACGCTTTTAAATTTCCGTCCACGATAACGTTATAACGTGTACGTAATTTCATACATTTTAAGGACGTGACGGGGACGTTCACGATAATAACGTAACGTTAGAAATGACAAAAGCGCACATTAAAAGGAGGCTCCCTGAATTGTATGTTAATTTGCATTAATATTCTGAAACAGTCACGCATATCATTCAATTGAAATTTCAGTATATTATTGGATCTTTTTCTTTTCATTTACGTAATTGTAACATTTTCGCTCGATTCGTTTTTTATTCGAAAATCATGTCCTTTTTTAAAAGACTATTTAAATAAAATCAAGATTACTCGGCTTTTAAGTCTAAAATAAGTGTTTACATCAAGAAAATATAGTTTATTATACGAGTAGTTATAAACGAAATAGGAATTGAAACTTACGCAATTTAGTTCCGTGCTCGAACACGATCAAAGAGCGCACGCGATATTCAACTTTATTACTGATGTGTAAGCGTTTAGCACATAGTGGAGTGGCGGGGTGCATGGGGGCGGAGTTTGCGTGGAAATTGTCTTTAGTGTGCGTCTTAAAGACTCGATTTGTCGCTATACGATATACCATATTATGTTAAAAATAATCTCATTTGTAGTCCGAAATTCACAATTTGATTTGTGTCTTGTGTTGCTCAGAATTAGAAATATCTATATTTAGTTTATTTGTAGCAAAAAAAAACTCACCTTAAAACAGTTTTACTATAAAATAAACAACTACAAAATTGAGATATACCACATAAAAATTATTTTATGAATATTTCATACCAACAAAATACTGTAGGTAAACTCAAGTGATTATGGTACGACAAAAAAAAATGACCTATAAAAGAACTTTCAAAAGGTACTGCGGTATAAGGGCTATTTAAAATTAACATATGTACACTACGTTCGTTAACCGAATACTTGACGAGATTCCAACGAGTAGAATGCGGTCTGATGACTAATGGAAGCCGCGAAATGTATAAAAAATGTGAGATGTGAGCTTCGGGTCGAGTATAGAATAGGGGTTCCGTAGTTTCCAATTGATGTTATTTCTACTTTAACAAAAATCAACTTTATGTAAGTGAAAATAAAGTTGATTTGAGACCGACTAGTACTGCTGGAAAAGTCATATAAATAGATGGAAGTTGTAGCGCAAACTGAACCTTATGTGTAGGCATTATAGTTATTTTTCTAAAGCTCGTGTTTGTTTACATGTTTGGCAATTAAATTGCGAACGCAGATTAGGTACCATCAAAGAAGTTCATATCTAACGTGTTTCAAAACAAAATCCCATGAACACAATGACCACATCTGTTACCGGCCCGGTGTTATAGCCGCCGAGCGCTGCAAGCAAGAACAGTCCTTACGGTGGTTAGATATGAACTTCTTCGATGGTACATCCTTTTTACAAAACGTAGAAATAAAATAAAATTGTTTCTTCTGTAAATAGGATATCAGAATCACTTTTACACGCCATTAAAAAAAAAAGTCCCATCTACCAAATCAATCAATCTAGCCATCTGGTAAAACGTTACGCTCAATGACTTGGCTAGTTGTCCTTTCAGCTATTTAATTGGCCGGCGTTTAATGAACCGCCTCCAATTAGCTGACTAATTTAACCAGATGGCTGCGACATATACACCACTTAACTGCGTTTGCTATTCAAAAGCCGTATTGCTGAAGCCTTTGAGACAGTAGTCTACAGTTCACCTCCATCAGGGCTCACCAAAATCAGTACCGTATGTGTTGTGGATGATATGATAACGACCTCAAGATCTACGCATCTACAACGACGTCCGGAGAGATTACAGGACCAATTTGATTTGAAACAATTTGTTAACTGGTGCCGGATCATTCAGATTGATCTCTCCTTGAACGATAAATATTTATACTACGGCGTGAAGTATTTTCATATCGTTCTTACTGCCATTACGTCGCGTAAGAACAACATCAGTAGAGGCCCTTTCCATGCTGATAATAACGTATATTTTGATTAACCTGAATATTTGCCTCGACTCTGTCTGATGTTGCAATGTGTCCAATTAAAATTGGAGAGCCTGCAATCATTTTCCAGTAACGAGAACGGAAAATACCGCATCCACGTGTACCGCCCACGTAGAGGCACGGGAATCGCAAGAGCGTGAATATTGGCATTTATTTGCACAGAAACTCGTATGAAACCCCGATAGATATTATAAATACCAAGTCACTGTAGTACACAATATAATAAATCCAAGTACTGCCGTATGAACTGTATTGAGAAATTAGAATTTCTGTATTTTAGAAGGCATTAAGTTCAGAGCTTCTAACTACCTTACCTGCTTCTCTTCTTCTCCTCTTCAGAGGAGCTCGTGGCTAAGTAACAACAGCCGCACTGGTCGATCCATCAAGCTACGCTTGCCGGGGTTGGTCAGTGGATGGGTGACCATCTTTACATACCGAGTCTCCTCCGTGCCTCGGAAAGCACGTTAAGCCGTTGGTCCCGGCTGTCATTCGTGGATCTTTGACAGTCGTTACGAGTCGTCGGAAGCCCGAAAGTCTGACACCAGTATTACCAAGGGGTATCGTATTACCCAGTTACTGGGTTGTGGAGGTCAGATAGGCAGTCGCTCCATGTAAAATACTGGTATTCAGCTGCATCCGGTTAGACTGGAAGCCGACCCCAACATAGTTGGGAAAAGGCTAGGAAGATTGATTGAAGTTCAGAGCTTCTAAAATACAGAAAATCTAAACCCACGGGCAGAACTTGCACCCTAATTGCATAGCACACGATCAATCATAATCTGTAACCTAATTACGTAATACCTACACTATCAATCAGAATCGTTTTGAAACAGATTGCTAATCCCAATGGATTAGCAATCTGCAGATTTTTTAACTAAGAAGCAATCTTCATAGTTCGAAAAAAAATCTGCTCATCAATGTAAATAACGCAATGAATGTAGTTGAGCTGTCAAAATGAAACTGATTAGTCATAATCGTTTACGAAACAACAACAAGTAACTAGTCATGTCAATTAAAATATTTAATAAATTACCAGAATTAATAAAAAATGAACAAAAATTTAATACATTTATAAACAAATTAAAACTATTCCTATTAACTAAATGCTATTATGATATCAATGATTATTTAAATGACAAATTATAATTTACAAGTTTAATAAAATAATTACAATAAATAGGTACTAACTAAGTAAAAAAAATTAAAAGCCCTCTTCCTCTCTCCTACTTTTGCTGTGCCCGACAGGGTCCACAATGATCATATTATTTTGTTAAACCTACCACCTAAGTTCACACGTGGAAGCAATAAATATATTGAGTATTGAGTATTGAAATTGTGTTGCGTAATTAGATAGCTGAATTATTTTTGAAGGCTATTACTAATCCATTCCTTCATAAATGTTCGAAAAAATTGTCTGTTCAATGACGTAAACAACGCAATGAATGTTGTTGAACTGTCAAAATTAGACAATTGTAATTGATTGTGTATTAAGTAATTAGTGTCCGGGATGAGGCTGCCACAGGAGCGTGGAGTTTAGCACAAACAAATGGAGGGCAGCAGTTGCTAAAGTCCGGCTGTGGATGATGATGACGAACCCAGAATTACCAAAGATACTAAGTTCCCAATTTTTACCACGGCGTGAAGTATTCTTACATACGAGAGACGAGACAGAAGACCTTATAGGAACAGAGTGTAAAGTTCACTCATCCTCCATAGAAAGGGGAGGATCCTCCGACCAGACGGGTGTCGTGTCTGGTGGGCAACTGCCCGACGATTGATGTCGGAAAGTTATATATATGCTGATCCCTGCTTGCGCGATGCAGGATTTGCGTGACGTCAGATCTTTGATGCGTAGTAGATGAATCGAAAACCGATGAAAATCGATGAATCGTTTGTGGAATGCATTACCAGTTCCAATAAAGTGCGCGCAATCGTTGCCAGTGTTTAAAAGACTCGTGAAAGAACATTACTTGTCGTTATGATTCTGTTTTTATCGTTAGCTGTAATAATATTCGTCATTTATTTTCGTTGCTTATATAGTTAGTATGTATGTATCCATGTATCTATTATATAGCATTTATCTGTGTATCTATTATAGTATATTGTACCTATATACCATTTATTTGCACCTAAGACAACCCCATTTTATGTCCAGAAAATCACTGTCCATTCCAAGGTTGCCTGGAAGAGATCGCAGTAAGCGATAAGGCCGCCCATTGTATATTTTGTAGTGTATTACTTTTTCTTTATGTAATGTATAATCTGGTGTACAATAAAGTATATATAAATATAAATAAATAAATATAATACGTCCGTCGACATCGAGGTAGACCCAAGAGAAGATGGCGAGACGAGCTTGACGCCTACAAACAGGATTGGTCCACACTAGCTCAAGACAGAGAAGAGTGGAAAGAAGAAAGGGAGGCCTTTGCCCTGCAGTGGGACAACACAGGCTAAAAATAATAAATAAATAATAATAATTCAATTCATATCAGAATCATATTTGGTGTAAATATTGCCGCATGAAAAAAATTAAGACCGTAATTTTACCGGATAATTTTTCTTTACAGTTTTTATCAATCAAATGAGATTTTAATTTTTTATTTATATTATGAATTGTCAGTTTGTGTGATTCATTATCATACTATTATTCTGCCAAAGCGGCCGTTTAAGCCCTCTGATCTCAATTAAATGTTAAGAACATATTGAAAAAATGTCGATTGTTAATTCATTTTTTTCTAAATTTTATTTTAAGAGGTAATTTTATCCATTTTGCTGCGCCCTACAGGGTCCGTTATATTACCTTAACTTTAAGCCATTGTAAAACCTATAATAAACCTTATGGAATGCAAATAAAGTTATGAATATGAACTACACAATTCCATATCTAGTAGTTTACCAACTGTGTTGATTCTGGCACAGTATAAACTCCCATAGGATACGAACTACAGATTGTCCGTATTCATAGTCAATAGGGAGTAACAAACATAGTTTGATATTGAACACGCAAGAGAATTGAGAGAACTAAACATTTTTCTATAATGGAGTAAAGCCCGAAATTCTAACAACCAGTCTTAAGTACCAAGGGATATCGAGTTACTCTGTAGTGCAGGTCAGATAGGCAGTCTCTCCATGTAAAGTACTGTATTCAGCTGTAACCCAGTTAGTCTGCAAACCGACCCGAACACAGTTGGGAAGAGGCTAGACAGAAGAGCCTTTACAAAAGTACGGTCAGCTTTACTTATAACATTATTTTTATTTTTTACCCACGAATATGTAGATTTAGATTTAGTGATATGTAGAGGAGCTCGTAGCTAAGTAATGACAGCCGCATGGGTCGATCCGTCAGGTTAAGCTACGCTTGCCGGGGTTGTTCCATTGGTAACCATCTGTACATACCGAGACTCCTCCGTGCCTCGGAAAGCACGTTAAGCCGTTGGTCCCGGCTGTCATTCGTGGATCTTTGACAGTCGTTACGGGGCGTCAGAAGCCCGAAAATCTGACAACCAGTCTTACCAAGGGGTATCGTATTACCCAGTTACTGGGTTACGGAGGTCAGATGGGCAGCCGCTCCATGTAAAATACTGGTATTCAGCTGCATCCGGTTAGACTGGAAGCCGACCCCAACATAGTTGGGAAAAGGCTAGACAGATTTATTGATTATGTAGATTTAATTCCATTACCCACGTTAGTTCAGCATAAAATTCACCATAACATTTGTAGAGTATTGAACTCAGGCGCAGAGTACGCCCACAGCCATGGGAATTGCGAAACGTACGCGATGTTACTAATGAGTTTAGAACTAATAGTTACATTAGTCACGGAGAAAAATTACGTGTCGCTTAAAAGTTTTAAGTGGCTCTATTAGAGTTGGGCTTAGGTGAGATTTTATTCTTTGCCTCTCGTATTTTCTGGCACGAATTGTATCAGAATAGCTATAAGGTGAAGTCAGAAGTTGCACCGGTGCCTGAAAAATTATGTGGAAATTGGTTGTCATGGTATGGTCAAGTAAATCGATCAGACCTGTGAAAGATGCTCACATCCATTCATCAACGAAAAAAGAGCTTATAATCTTCAAACGGCTGAACCGATTTCTTGAATCATAGCTAAGAACACTCTCGAACAAGTCACCTTTCAAACAAAAAAAACGATGGCGCAGACAGACACACAGATAGTTAAACTACACCCCTCTTACGTCGGGGGTTAAAAAATATTTTATTATTAATGAGGCTAAAAACCGCCATGATGGTTTTTAGTAAATCCATATAGCCAGTACTAATCGTGATGTCAATCTGATGATCCGTCCTCAATAGATAAGGTGAAATGGGTTCCAAAGCAGATGTTTCGACTTCACACTTCAATGTTTCTTTTAAAAAAACAACGAATCTGCATATTTTTTTTTATGATTACGAAAATTGAACAGTGTCCTTAGTGAAGTATGAGGCCCGAAACACGGTTGACAAAACTTTCCTCGATAGAAAAAAACGGCAAAGTTACCTTAAAATCTGCTTTTTTTGTTACAACCACTAAGAGAAAAACCTATTCCATTCGATTGTTATCAAAGCAATTGTATTAAAATTTTGTCTACGTGTTAATTATTAAATACTTTAAGGAATTATGGACTTATGTTTCTATATCAACACAAGTAAAATTTTTAAGCTATTGCATAGCTTCTATCGCGGGCCTTGAGCGTGGAGACCGAATCCAGAAATTCCGTAACGAAAATAACCTAACACCCCCATAGAGTGAAATTTTAAGATGCGCGCGCATCACTGTGACACAAATTGCATAAGTTGATAAAAAAATGCTATGCAATAGCTTTACCGCGGCAGTCTCCGAGTGCCACACGTTTTTTTTTTTAATTCAATATTTGTAAACATAGTGCAATAGAATTGCGCGCGAGCCGGGTCATACCGCCGCTCCCGGAACGCTAACACGATACCATTTCGCCTTTTAAAATCTGTTGTGTGGAAATCAGTAATCATGGTATGGGCATGTGATGCGGAGGAATAAGGGAAAATGTCGTGAGGCAAGTTTTATTAATCGATGGCAATAAGAGTATAGGAAGACCAAATAAACGATGGATGGACTGAGTGGAAGATGATATGGATAGAAAGGGGGGCTGCCGAGATGACCATTAATTGAGAAGTATGGAAGAAAAAACATGTTGCACCGAGCACAAATAAATTGAGAAAAGGGCAAGATAATGATGACCTAAAGCCGTAGAAATACGAGTAATAGCCAGATAGGTAGTCAGCAAGGTGGTAGCGGAACGAACTTCCTCAGGATACTCCATTTAAGTATCGCCATCTGGGAAGCTGTATTAATAATGTACTATCGAAGAAGTTCCTAACTAAGCAGTTTGAAAATAATATGAAATTAAAAAAAAGAAAAAGCTTTTAATTTGAATAATCACGCATTGTCACGAGAACCAAACACGTATGCCAAATTTCAGCCCGATAGCTTCAGTGGAAGTGGGAGAAATATTGATTGCAATATTCCAGGACATACATACAGGTGAAGTTAAATAAAAGCCTTTAACAAAATCCCGTGAACACGATGACCACATCTGGGGACTTCCTTATGCCTGTCAGTGAGACGGAGAACGAAGCGCCCCTAACGACGCCGAAACTACGGATTTCGCTTAGGGAGTAGGCCCCCTGTTACCGACCCGGTTCTATAACCGCCGAGCGCTGCAAGCAAAAAAAAGTCCGTACGGTGTATAGATATGAACTTCTTTGATGGTACCTCTGCATGAAAGCAGTTTAAGCATCGAGTGCTTTTGTGTCGGATGAGTTCTCCTGTCCAGTGAGTAGTTCTACACATAACATAATATCTCGCCTGTAATCCCCCAGAGAGTTAGGCAGAGGTCTACTTAAAGTACGCCCAAATTTTTCACAGTTATGTTTAAATCCCATGTAATAGGGGATAGGGGGCGAGCCCGATGCCATCAATCACACTTTATCCATACCATCAATAAAACTACACGGCCTCGTCTGCTGTTCGTTTTGTACCAGCAAATCGGTTCGTTCCTTTTCTATGCACCTTCCAAAATTAGTAGGTACCATCAAAGAAGTTCATATCCTAGTTTCAAAACTAAATCCCGTGAACTCGATGACCACATCTGTTACCGGCCCGGTTCTATAGCCGCCGAGCGCTGCAAGCAAGAATAGTCCTTACGGTGGTTAGATATGAACTTCTTCGATGGTACATGACGATATGGTGGTATGGTGGTACATGACGAACGGTTTTATTTGGGACACGCCATTGGATGAACGCTCAAGTTACTGAGCGTTCATCCAATGGCGTGTCCCAAATAAAACTCAATGGAGTTCTCTATTCCCAGTGCTTGAACTGTACTCAGTTAACAAAAACTTGTGCATACTAATGAAAACTATAGAGTAGCTTCGCTTCATGTATGAAACTTTCCGTTAATGTTTTCCGAACTCAATAACTACTAACTAGTGCTTACGAATACGGTAATGTTTATGTTAAAACTTTATTTCGTTAACATTTAAACTTGTTAATGGATTTCGTGTATTACTGTTCTATTTTAAGGTTAATGTTGATATTGTGTTAATATTATCGTGTCTATGTTTAATCAGTATCAGTATCAAATTGATTGATCAGACGAATGACTAAAACGATAGTCAATGAGGATGAATCAATCACTTGATACAAATCTTGTGTTTAACTTAGTCACAATTTATAGTATGCATTGTATTCAGTTTGAACACAGAGGAGGCATAAAATGGAGAGCTAATATGGTAGGAATACGGGCCTGCGCACGCTGGCGGGCGGCAAGGGAGAGCATCGATGGGATTCCTCTATCCGCCAGCGCACAACTGACAAGAAAATTCCTCTCCGATACCGGGAGCGTCCACCAGCTTACCGGAGAATCTGCCGGTATGCCGTGGCATGCGCCTGTATGCTCCAAGGTCGATCACCGAGCATTGAAATATTATACTTTATTTCGATTGGATAAGTATTAAATTCTATTGATATATTTAAAATCCTCTGCCGTCCCGTCCGCCAGTCTGCGCAGGCCCTACATCTCCCAAAGATTCAACTCGCGTGTTGAGCCGGAGACAAGAAACAGCGGCGGTACATAATCACGGAGCAAACGTTAAATTATGACATTAACGGCTTACCATCATGTAATGCATTAAAACACTGAGGTCTGTCTCATTCATTACCAACACACTGTATTTTTTTTTTGTTTGTTTGTAATACCGTTCGACTTTCTTAGTCTGATATAATAATATAAACACTTTGTTCATGTGTTACATGTGTATCATTGTCACTATTATTTCTACACTTTTTACATTATACTAACTAAAAAAAAATAGTTTCAGTCTTCGCACTATATTTTGTTTTCATAACACACTGTAAATTGCTGCAATAGATAACTTAAGAAGAATTTGGAATATTTGAAAAGCTGCTTGGCTATTGCTACCTCGCATGTTAGCACTCCACGTGCTATCTCCTCTGTGCACCTAACACACATACAAACGCGATTAAAATCACACAAACAGTGTTTTATAGCTCCATCCTAACATCTACCTATAAATATACTCAAAAGCTTTTAACCGACGCATTGAACCAGAACTGTTGACAGCCCGTCCTTTGGGTTCGTCCAGATTAAATATAGCTAAAAGTATCTAGGCAGTATTTTCGGAGTATGCAGCCTAAATCCGATTAATTTTTTTTAAATTAATATTTTAATACTTGGAAACGTAACAGGTATGTTTTGATATCGACTTAGCTGTTTGTTTGTGAGCGTACAAATTCGAATTTGAATTGGAATAGTTTCTAGTTAATGATAACTATCGGTTGCCAGCAGTTTCCCTCGCATCCTAGGGCCAGTATTTCCTTGACAAAGGCATACTTAATGTCCTTCTCCGGGGCGCGTTTTAGCTTTGTTACAATATATCGTTATTTGTTAATCTTAGTAAAAATCATCAATCACCCTCCTTTTAGCTTGGCTGTAGTCGGTTAAAACCTGTAAAGTATTTTCGGCGCGAAGCTCAAACATATAACAAAAATTGTTATGTTGGGTCAAAATGTTAAACGCACAAAGAAAGTCAAGTCAATCTGCCTAGCCTTTTCCCAACTATGTTGGGGTCGGCTTCCAGTCTAACCGGATGCAGCTGAATACCAGTATTTTACATGGAGCGACTGCCTATCTGACCTCCACAACCCAGTAACTGGGTAATACGATACCCCTTGGTAAGACTGGTGTCAGACTTTCGGGCTTCTGACGACTCGTAACGACTGTCAAAGATCCACGAATGACAGCCGGGACCAACGGCTTAACGTGCTTTCCGAGGCACGGAGGAGTCTCGGTATGTAAAGATGGTCACCCATCCACTGACCAACCCCGGCAAGCGTAGCTTAACCTGATGGATCGACCAGTGCGGCTGTTGTTACTTAGCCACGAACTCCTCCACAGCACAAAGAAAGTCAAGTATGACTGGAATTATTAAGATGCACCACGCACGCTAAGGCGCTGTTTGTTGACACAGCCGTTTCTGAGTATCGAGCGATATGTACAGACAGATGGTGCGCGGCATATGGCGTTCAATTGCGCCGCAAACGTCCGGCGGTAATGGAGCTTTCTTTGAATTAAGTTTAATAACAGTTTTGAAGTGAAAGGTAGAATAAGTAGCAGCAGGTGTATTTTGTTAAAGCCAAATTTACATTACGAAACTAGTTGGACAAACTTAGTTATTCCGAAGATTAATACAGATGGTTACCTCCGCAAAGTCAATTAAATAAAAAGCGACTCTTGAAACGACACAATAAAGTGCAATTCAGGTCGCACAGCGCTAATTACCTACAGTTATATTCACCTAGAAGTGGCTGAGATGTGATTCCGACTAGATTTTGAAGGTTATTAATTACAGGAATTGGCATTTAGTTTAGGTAACATGTGATTCAACAGTAAATTATTTACTCATATCCACGGATGCCGATGTCACACGGATTGCGGATTTTGATGGATATTGCTGTGTTACGCTTATTATCCCGTAACTTTTAGCAATCCGGGGTCCAGTACAAGACTACCAAACAATTTGCCTAGCCTTTTCCCAAATATGTTGGGGTCGGCTTCCTGACTAACCGGATGTAGCTTGAATACCAGTATTTTACATGGAGCGGCTACCTATCTGACGTCCATAACCCATTTACTGGGTAATACGATACCCCTTGGTAAGACTGGTTGTCAGACTTTCGGGCTTCTGACGACCCGTAACGACTGTCAAAGATCCACGAAATTGGTTCAGTGTCATTCGTGGATCTTGCTTCGTGGATCAGGCTTAAGCAAGCCTACCATTAACCTAAAAATGACAAAAATCCAACTAATGACAAAAAGCTTGTTTGTCTAAAATGTCTTCTACAAATCCGAGGGGACGAGATGACATGTTATTCATTAATTTCACACCCGTGTCACTCTAATGGAAGATGTTTGTGTTGACATGTTTATTCCTGGATAAAAAAAATCTAACCCCAAGGCACGAAAGGAATATTTATGAAAAAGAAAGCTTATTTTGTACAGATAAAATATATTATCTAGAGATTTTTTTATATGGTGATCATTTGAGCGTGGAATACTAAGATTGATGGAAGCAGAGTAATACCCCTCTGCACCTACATAGTACACCCACATTTCGCCAGAAGTCTTATGCAATAGTGGGCGAGGATATTGCTTTAACCGAGCACAAATCCAAACTCCAAGCATCTGAGAAATTTCTAATGGAAAAACTAATTAAACTCATGTTTATAATCATGATCATCATTTCAGGTTCAGCCGAAAGAGGCTGGACATAGGCCTTTTACAAACGCCACATCGAACTTGACCATCGAACCGGTCCTGTGCTTCTTGCATCCATCGGATTTCCGCGACTTGATTGCTTATCAACGCCACACTAATTATAAATATTTATTATAATTAGAAAAATATAAATAAATTAATTATTTAAATATTTATTAAATATTTATTTGTTTTTTTATGTTTCGACTGCCTCGGTGGTGCATCGCGAGCGCCATGTTCTGCGCAGGCCGCGCGCCCTGCTGGCAAGCGCTGCTGAGGAGCCGGTCGGCCGCCGCACGCACCGCCATACATCGCTCAGCCAATTGTTTGGTGGCCGCGGTAAGACATTGGAACCAAAGCCCCTTACATAAAAGGTGGCAGTCCTACCACACACCGATTACATACAAAAAATGTGCGTGTGTAAGAATCTTATATTTATGTAATAACATAAATATAAGATTCTTACACACGCACATTACAACACAATATACAATAGTATATTTATTATGTTATTTATGTGTGAATATGTATTATTGAAACTTGTAGTTGGGTATGTGGATTTTATATCTGGTAATAAAAGATTAAATTTCATTTCATAAAAATCCACTAAGATGCTTCAGCTTCTTTGCACTTATAGTTGTCTCGTTGCATGTATTGATACTTCTACTTTTTTTTGGGTTCTGTACCCAAAGAGTGCCAAACAGAACTCTATTACTTAGCCTCCGCTGGTCGTCCGTCTGTCTGTCAGCGGGCTGTATCTCATGAACCGTAATAGGTAGACAGTTGAAAGTTTCTCATATTGTCCATTTCTATTGCCGCTATAACAACAAATAACAAAAATCTAATAAAGTTAAATATATATATATTAAAACGAATGGACGATATTTTTATCTTAATTATGCTTAAGTTTAAAGTAGGTACTTACAATACACAATTTTTTTAATTAAAACTTATTTATATACGAAGGGTAACAATAAAGTTAATAATTAAAGAGAAAAGTATTTTCGGCGTTTTTGCGAGTCCAACTCGCACTTGGCAGATTTTTCTCAAGACGTACACTTACGTCAGTTTAGCACTTTGATCTAAGCTAAAAGTTCTGACACTACGTCAGACTACGTGACACCCAGTGCGGGGCAGATGCGGTCAGCAACCCATAGTGAGGAGGACGGCGACATCGCATCCTTTGTTATGAGTTGCTTTTCTTCTATGGACTGTGAGATGAGAAGTTTTGAAATGTGAAGCTTGTAATGATGTTATTCAAGTGCGGACGACATTCAATTCAATACGGTATTGAATGGTGAAGGGTGGACGTTTTGGGGGACTGTCTTATGTAATTTTGACGTTCAAAAAGTGCTGATTCTCAGCATAGCTAGCCCAGTAAATCGAAACAAAAAATGCAAACGTCGCAAACGCGCATGTCACTACGATTTTTTTATATGTTGTTAGGTCCCCTGAGAGTAGTTTATACCCAAGTTTGCAACCCTGAAAACTTTGAAATTCTGGAACTTGTGATTTAAAAAAAAATACTTTAGGAACGTGTTTTTAGGTACCATCGAACACCGTAAGGACTGCTTGCAGTGCTCGGCGGCTATAGAACCGGGGCAGTAACACATGTGGTCATCGTGTTCACGGGATTTTGTTTTCAAACTGGTTAGATATGAACTTCTTCGATAGTACCTTTCTTTTCTATGTTTGTGAAGCTAGCCAAATTTGCAACAATCTCAGCCCTGGGGATCTGGCGTAGGTTACCCGGGTAGTCACCCCGTTTACGCATTAATGACCGACTAAAACCACGGCATAAGCTTACTATATTAAACTGAGAGGGACGAAGTCCTAAGATAATAAAAAAGGCCTTGATTTTATGATACCATATCCGATTTTGCACATTGATCAATTGATATATCTCGATTTCCGACACTCAAAGGCACAAAGCTTCTTATAAACAAAGAACAGGGCATAAAAGGCAAAAAAAAAACTAGCAAAGGTCATAATCCTTTCTAATAAGTCTCACCAATCAATGTCAACTATCATCTAGTACCGTTTTGTACTCGACGATAACGATTTTGAGCTTTATATGCTTGCTTATAAAGGTTATATATAACGAACCCATAGAGTATTGTTGAAATCGCTGTTTGATCATAAAGATGACGGATGTTTAGAGACTGGATGTGGATGGCATAGGAGCAAATTTTTCAAGTAGGAATAATATCTTATTAGTAGAGGCATCAATACTGCAGTAAGACAGAACGAGCTGACAGCATCATTCAAAAATTTTGAACCGGCGCAGCGTACCAAGGAAGCATACCAAGACCCCTCCGTGCCTCGGAAGACACGTTAGGCCGTTGGTCCCGGCTGTCATTCGTGGATCCTTGACAGTCGTTGCCAGTCTAATAAAGGGGTATTTTACTACCCTAGTAACTGGGGTGTGGAGGTCAACTAGGCAGTTGCTCCATGTCAAATACTGGTATTCAGCTGCATCCGGATAGACTGGAAGCCGATGCCAATATAGTTGTGAAAAGGCTAGCAGATGATGAGAGCCGGTGCAGCATGTCTTCGTCTTTCATACATCTCTAGTCCAACATCTCAGTATTCGAGACTTTCTCCCCAAATCATTTTTTACCATAATCCATGCATCTTTTCTTTGGTCGACTCGTTAACAGCATTATCATGGGCAACCTACAGCAGTTCACTGCTGGACATGGTCTCTCCAATTGCACGCCATTCAACTCGATTCTCGGAAACTCTCATCCAGCTGCTACCAGTCACCCTGCTAAGATCGTCGCTACACCTGGTCTGAGGGCTTCCTACCTTACGTTTGCCGATTCACAGTCTCCACTCAAGACCACGCCTACCCCAACACTCATCGGTTCTACGGCTTAAGTGGTCGGCCCATTGCCACTTCAGCTTGCTTTTTAACATCATTATAATAAATGCTAATTTATGGGAGGGTAGAAAAGGGTATGTGTAAAGTAAAACCGTCCAGAACCATGTAAGCTTTACCCGCTAACAGGATTAGGTTGAGTATGTACAGAAATGGTTAATACTAGATTACCATATAGAATACTTTTGTAGCTTAGCGGAAGGGTTTTTGATTGATAAGGGATTTTATGCTATCCCTTTAACTCATCAGAACCCTAGGTTAAACCCGTAATGATATTTTAAAAACTATTTAGGGAGGATACTTTAACATCAGTGCGATACATAGCCCGTTGTGAAGATTTTTTTAAACCGCGATTTAGCAGGAGGTATGAGAGCTATAAGACTCTTGCTAAGCCACGGTTTAAAAAAAAACGGCCCTGACTCCACTTAAAGTTTTAAAGTTAATCAGCCTATATCGGGCCCTATCAGAATACAAGCGCTGCGACATTTATTTTTTAAATGTCGTAGCATTATGCTGAGATAGGAGCCTTTTGGCCTCGTACAGGACTGCATAATTTTTTATTTTTTTTAATTTTACTTTGTTTTGTATTTTTCATTTATGTTTAGTGTGTTTTTAGTTTTATTTGTGATTTCCTGTGCGAGTCTCAATAAATACTTTTTCTTTCTTTCTTTCTTTCTATAATTTTCCTGGGACAGAGGCCTCCTCTCTTCGAGATGGAGCACTCATGCACTGCAAGCTCGTTTTATACTGGAACACGACGACCAGCTATACTTATAGCTTGTCGTCGTGTACCAGGACTGAGCTGACACAGCAAAAGAATTTGCCGTTTCAGAACCATTTCTCGATCGAATCAGGAACCACGCTTGAAGTTTTTCAAGCCACATCTAGTTCCTCTATATCTACTGCTACATTACGTCATAGCTATACGAAATCCACGACATTGACTTTTACGTCGAGTGTACAAATATTAAATGTTTGATTATGATATTTTGTTTGTACACGTAAGGTTATCTCCTCATATTAGACGCTACAATAAATTGTCACCATCCTGACAATTTTATTGGTTGTTATGTTTAAGCTTGGGCCCCGTGGCTAAGTAATAACAGCCGCACGGATCGATCGATCAGGTTAGCTACGCTTGCCGCGGTCGGTCCATGGATGGGTGACCATCTTTATATACCGAGACCTTTCCTTGCCTCAGAAAGCACGTTAAGCCGTTGATCAAGGTTGTCATTCTTGGATCTTTGACAGTCGTACCGGGTCGTCAGAAACGCAAAAGTCTGACAACCAGTCTCGCCAAGGGATATCGTATTAACCCAGTAAATGGGTGGTGTTTTGTAAAGGTCAGATAGCCAGTCCTTCCATGTAAAATACTGATACACTGTAAAATACTGATGCAGCTGAACTACAGATCGAGCCACGTAAGTTGAACTATGACCTTAAATGCGCAGAAAAACATTTTCGGGTCTCAATCGAAGTATAATCATAGTTTTACCTGCACGGCCAACCGCCATTTTGGGTTCAACTTACGTGCCGCGATCTGTATTCAGCTGCATCTGGTTAGGCTGGAAGCCGACCCCAACATAGTTGGGAAAAGGCTAGCTAGATGATGATGGTTAAAGTTTGCAATTCATCGCTTGTATTTCATGAATCTGAAATCTTTATCCTGGCCATTCAAGACATAAGTTCACATTGATGCGATGTCTTCCTAGACAATTGGCTAAAGTCACTCATGTGTCTGCACAGCAACGTAGTTTGGTAGCAGTCGTACTTTCCCGGACCTTGTTTCTTGGTTCCTGAACAAAGAACTCAACGGCTACTAAATCATACGTGACTCAACCGAAGTTAGTACGACAGCTTCGTCCAAAAACATCACGTACCTGTGAGAGAGCCCGTGGTAACAGCCCCAAACTGACGAGTTGTAGATCGTGCGTTCTAATCTAGGCAGGCGCTTTTTCATTTCAGCCAAAAGACGTCCACTGCTGAACATGGGCCTCCCCCAAGCACCGCCACTTCTACCGATTCTGTGAGGGGGCTTGCGCTTTACTTTGTCAAAATAATTTAATCACCTCTGCTCCCAAAACGGCGAACGGAAAACATCGTGAGGAAACCGGCATGTCTTAGAACCAAAAATTCGAAGACATGTGACATCTACCAACCCGCATTGGGCCCGCGTGGTACACAGCACTCGAAGAGAGGAGGCCAGTGTCCCAGCAGTAGTAACATTATAGATCATGACCTATGTCGATACCAGCTTTATCTTGAAGACTATGTGGGTCATTCCTTTTTATTTTATTATTTAGTTTTTATCACGGTCTGGCAGCTTGAGTAATTTATGCGGCCTACCCAAACGTCCTTTCTTTGGTATTGTTCGTCGACTCGTTGAGCTCCTTAAACCCTGAGTTGAGCTGCACAGTCACTGACAAATGCGTGCACTGACTGGACAGGTCCACTCAATCTATGTGGTTCTTTCCTCAAAAGAACATCTCAGACACCAATCTACATGATCTTCACATGATCTGACCAAGATTATGTCTGGACTTTAAAAGAGACTGCGACCTCTGAGTTTGTTTCGGCCTTTCTTCTCGGAGTAGTCAGATAGGAAACGCCGACCTCATCTAGTTTAAAAAATATGACGTGTAAAAAGTGTTTTGTCCAAACCCACTTACAGAAATAAATCATTTATCATTTATCGATTCAAATTTTCAGCAGAAATGCCCTTGACATAGCTCTAGCAGGAAATTTCGTGAAACTGAATTTTATACGGATGAAAGAACATTTTCCGTGAATTTCTCGCCATATTTGGGGAGATTGGCGCCCTAGGCGAACACGAAATATGGCGGTTTCGCAAATAATTTACGCATGAAATATTTATCACGTTTTAAAGTAAAAATGTGTTAGTTTTTAACCGACTTCCAAAAAGGAGCAGGTTATACGTTCGACGCGCATGTATGTTTTAATTTTTTTTTTTTTTTTTTTATGTATGTCCGTCGATTTCTCCGTCAATTGTGAACCGATTTTGAAAATTCTTTTTTTGTTTGAAAGAGTATGCTCCCGGATTGGTCCCATATAAATTTTATTAACTTTGCTGGGATAGTTTTTGAGTAAGCGTCAATAATACGTATTTTTCCCACTTAGGATATGTGGATGATATGATGATAACTTCCTGTGACTGTTATTTACATAGCAGGTACTGGTATTCAACTTTGTGTGGGGTAGATACCACAGCTAAAAAGTGAAAAATAAAAATGTTTTTTTTTGTAAAAAGTTTTTTATAGCAAATGTTAAAGTATCGACTGTACTTATATAAAGAGACTTATGAAATATTAGCTTTTTCCCGCAGCTTCGCTTGCGTGGAAGTCGGAAATAATCCCATGGAAACGTACCACCGGGATAAAATCCTATATGTTAATTCAGGTTATAAACTATGTATCTGCCTCATCCAAATCCTATTAGTAGCATAACAAAATGATTGAATACTATCGTGAATTCATGCAAGCCTGGTACTTTTTGTTAGGTTACTGCTCAGAAATTGTGCACAACGTCTAATGAATGATTATACCATCTTGAATTCATGCAAGCCTAGTACTTTTTGTGCCAAGTTTCAAAAGGAATAAGATTTTTCATACAAACAAAATCCACCACTTCGCCCCATTAAAGGTAGATTTTTCAAAAACCCCTTCATAATGCTCCCCTAATATAAAAGGAAGCTGTGTGCAAAATTTCACGTTCCTAGGTCCTAGTAGTTTCGGCTCTGCGTTGATGTCATTCAGTCAGTCAGTCAGTTTCTCCTTTTCTATATATAGATATATATAGTAGGAACGTAACACATAAAAGCCGATGAGTACATATAGTCACTTCGCTCATATTATTCTAATCGCGGGCATAGGGTCCTCCACAGCCCTTTATTTCCGACGTTTTGGCGGGCCGCAGACGGCATTAGCCGCATACCAAAACGATTAGAAGCTGGCTATTCATCCCTACTTCAGCCTGTTTGGGCTTATAACGCATTAACGTAACGTAGATAAGAGTTTCCGTGTAGTTTCTTGCCTGTTCTGCTCCATAGGAACCTACTTCGTTGTGAAATGTGCAAATATAGTCCGTGCGCGACTGCTAGTCACGGTTGAGGTACGTAAGCGGTGAGACGGGGGAGGTAAACAAAGGCCAAGCTAACTCAGTCTGCCAATTTTGTCAATGGCGCCCTCCCCTTTTCACCGCTCGCATACCTCAGGCGGTGACTACCAGTCGCGCGCGGGCTATACCTTCATTGCTTTGAGTTTATTTACCTCAAACAATAGGGACTCATCAGTCTTAAATAACCCACCTATCAGAGCCGCAGCCTGCCTACATTAGCCAATCAAATGTGTTTGTTTTTAAAGCACGTGGGATTAGTGAGCTTTGTGTGACTGCTTAATGCTTCGTCTGCTACCTGGGTTTAAAACTGATTGAATAATTCCGTGTTTTATTTTGTTGTGTTCATTTATTATTTGCTCATGTCAATGGCTTTAACGTTTTATTTACTGAAACAAAACATGAGAATTTGATTTAAAAAATTAGCATACACGCCTATTGTGGTTTCAACGCCAGGTAGCTTAACTTCTAAAATGTATGATATTAGAAGTATTGTAGGAGAAGAGAGTCTCGTAATTTTGAATCACCATAATTAGTTCTCAAAGTCTCTCAGTGGTATCCCTCCCTCTCACAGCGAGGAGGCCCGAGTCCACGCAGTAGGAACATACCAGCTGTATATGTAATGGAGTTTTCACAATCACGAATGCCCGTGCCTTCAGGCAAGCCTCTTAATCCTTGAGTTTCAAAATAATAAGACTCAATTGGTTTTAAACCTAATCTATTACTTAAGCCAACGGCCTAAACGTCTTTGAAGATAGGATATCTCGACTAACAACGATCTGACTTAACATAATGCTTCCCAATCCTACTTTTTACGTACTTATATTCGAGGGACTGTACCGTGTTTTACTGAAAAGAGGACCAATGACCGCAGGGTCGTCGACCTTCAGAGTTAATTTAGTTTGAAAGGGAAAATGGTGACCGTTTGATGGCTTTTGAGATAGCTAAGCAATATTTTCCATTTAATAACTAAAGTAAAGCTAAGCTGGGTCGCTTTGTTGTCCCTGAAACGGAGTTCTTTCATTTAATTGTTATGTCTCAATTGACGAAAGGCGTTTATTACGCCTGGACAGGAACGGCTTGAGCCTGGTGAGTGACGGGGGCCATCACGGGACACTGCTCGTTAAACAAACGCTTCCACACAATAGGCACAACGGAAAGTCCTCTGTGCAGGGCGTGCATGAAGGCTGACGCCGTGCGTGAGGAAACCGTCGCGCACGTGCTCTTTGAATGCACAGGCGTCACCCAGATTAGAACAGAAACCCTCGGGTCACCCAGAGCTTTCACAGATGTTCTGAACAGACCAGGAGATTTAATTAACTTCTGGAGGCAGGGGGGCTGGTTGGAATAACCACCAACGGCAACCATGGCCCACACGCTATGGTCCACCTTACATAGAACATAGATATGTCTAAATTTTGACGGAAAAGAATTAAGCCATGGATACCTTGTAGTCCATTTAGAACTGACATCATCATCTTCTACCTAACGTTTTTCCATTAGCAACTGAATACCATTTTGCATGGAGCGACAGCCTATCTGACCTCCACAACCCAGTTACTGGGAAACACGATACCTCTTGGTAAGACTGGTTGTCTGACTTTCGGGCTTCAACATGTTTGACTGATAAATTAATAAATATCTCAGTTTCAAGCACACGTTAATTATCGTATTTATTACATCGTGATAGAATATATGAAGCCACGAGTTTTGTTGTGCTCTAAACAACTAAGGTGCTTCCTTCCGATACTTATTATAAACTTCTGAGAGCATTATTCATCGTAAAATCTACTTTCGAAGGAGAATATTATATGACAATACTTTAACAGTGTGAGACGCTCATGGTAATTCAACTAGCTCTGTAAGCTGGTAAGTAAAAAAAAAATATTTTATTATTTCGTGGTGTTCTATCTACTTATACTGGGTGGTAATTGAAGATAAGACATAAAAGCCAGCTCCTTTAACCGTCGCAGAAAAATCTGTGAATGCAATTAGCAATGAATCCAAAAGTTATGGATCGTCTTCTGAAAATGTTTTACTGTAGCTGCAACGGTTAAGATAGCTGCACTTTATGTCCCAGCCCAAATAACCATCCTGTATACACATTTATACATAGAGCTCGCAGAGTTAAGGCATTCGCATAAAAAAGTAACACATCGGAAATTTTAAGCCGTAACTCAGATGAAAAACACGTTATGACATCGCCAAATGTTAGAATTATACGAGGTGAGACGTATGACAAAGGTGAAAATATAATAATATAAGGGGTGGAAACAGCCATGAATAAAAAACGTATGTGGGCTCGATTGAAGTCGTTTCACAGATAGGTTTTTCTTCAGCGCTTACTGTTTATCTAAGATATTATAGGCTCATGAAAATAGTACCCACTTAAGTATATTGTATACTTTTTAATTAGAGTTTAGTAATGACTGACTGAAAGTACCTAAAAAAATTGTTCAGAAAAAGGACAACAGGGATATTGACTGAAAAAAAAAAAAACAAATTTAGTCCGTCAGTCAGATAATAAAAAAATATTAGACACGTATTTTTTGCTTTATATCAATGAAAAATGGTTTAGATATAACGCATTGAAGTTTGAGCCTGGTGAGTGACGGGGGCCATCACGGGACACAGCTCGTTAAACAAAGTGTAAGTGTATTCTTTTAAGTGGTAGCTACGTCACAAGTCAGTATAAAATCTACCGGGGAGTGACGTCATGCGACATTTTAACGTATTGCCTACTCAATGTATTGCCGTAATCTTAGTTTACGTAAAAAAACTAAAAATACGTGTCCAATATTTTTTATAATGTACCTGACGAACAAAAAAATGTTTTTTGGCAGCTACCTTTTTTACAACGGTCTGAAATTGCCAGCTTCCACTGACCAACGTTGTTATTCCTGCTCCGCGAGCTTTTAGTATTTGGAAAATTAGCGACCGCAATCAAATCAAAATAACTTAAGAAAAAAAAATACGATATCTTCCAAGCGACATCGCGAAACGTCTGCATAATATCACGTTCCTAAAAAAATCGTGCTATTACACGACAAAATTGTATGGTTCGACTTACGCTGCATATGTATGTGCTGCTTGGGCATTTTGTAATCGGGCGGGTAACATCGCTCGTAGAACTCTAGGTCGCTGACCTGGCATACCTCAGGCGTTGGTATTATCAGACCAGTGCCTGATATCGCCCTCTGGAGATGGTGTTCCTGTGGACAAGAAAAAAAATCTGTTAGTTTGATTTAAAAAGTATTTAAGTACGCATATATACGAGAGCAAGAGACGAGGCCTAAAAGACCTGTAAACTGATGCTTCAGGGTGTTAGAAGATTTCTACATTTTTAATAGCAGGTAGTGAATATTATTAATATTCTAATCCCTGAAGTCCTGAACCCTACAACGCTGATAATAGAGCTCAAAAAGCTACAAGAACACTAACGTGTCGATTGTAACACCAGTTTCCGCCTACAGTCCATTAAGAATACTCTTGTTGGTACGACAAAGGTACGATTACGTATAATCACGGTAGTATTTCTCTAAGGAGCAGGCAGGGGTGGGTCCGCTAGGGCCGATGCCTGCCAGGGTCTTGGGAAAGTCCGAAAGGGTTTACGTGGCCCCTGGCAACACACATGAAACTGAAGGAATGCGGGTGGGTTTTAGTCAGTAAGAGTCTGACTCGCCTCTCCGCCCAGAGCGGGAGAAGTTATTTGATAACATACCACCAAAAAAACACGGGTTGTTTTTATGTACCATAGAAGAACTTCATATCTATACATTGTAAGGACTATTTCTGCTTGCAGCGCTCAGTGGCTTTAGAACCGGGGCGGTAACAGATGTGGTCATCGTGTTCACAAGATTTTGTTTTCAAACTGTTTAGATATGTTAGTTAGTTAGTTAGTTAGTAAAAAGTAGTATAGTATAGTTTAATTTAATTCTTAGATTCTATGTATTTCAATTGAATTTTGAGAGTATTATTATTAATTTAATTGGTTATTGTTATTATCTGTTTTATTATTTTGTTTATATTTAGAATCCAAGTTATGTTATTTTTATTGCTATTATCACCAAATATTATTGAATAACATTAATTTTAAATTATCCTTTTGGCTTTGCAAATATTATGTAAAACCATAAATGGTGCATGTTGTGTTAGCCTGTAAGTAATTGTTGCACTTATAAACGTATTAATAAGGAATTTATTTTAAATGTAGTGTGTAAACAATTGTTGGCTAACCTAAATAAATAAATAAATATGAAGTTCTTCGATAGTCTACCCTTACTTCGCCAAGTCCTATATGATAGGGCTTCTGCCATTCACCAGGCAACATTGTTTTATCGCATTCGATAAAATATATTTATATGGACGCTTGTGTTAATTAATTGTAGTTCCCCTCCTTTTTTAATGCGTAAAAGGCGCCCAATTAATGCACTCGTCTTGTACTACAGTATAAGCACCATACAATGAGTCACGAAGCTCTCAGTGCCACTTATATCTGTGCCTTCAAAAGGAAGTCGTACAGTTACATCCAGATTAGTACTTAAAGATAAACATTGTAATTAAAAACAGTTGGGTGTGTTAAAAGAACAGAAACAAATCCCACTTTGTTAAGTGTTTACATTTGTATCGACATAAATGGTATGATATATAGATGCAAATGCATGCATAAATGTTGAGATACACTCGTAAGTCCTGCATGCACTACTGTGAAAATACATAGGAATCTCACCAAATTTGTTGACGCTGCTCTTACAAAATTCGACAAAACCAACCTGTCTCGTTAATACCATACTGTTTTTATCTGTAGGTTACATATAAGCAAGCGTGTACCATCGTCGACCAAATAGCCTAGCCTTTTCCAACTATGTTGGGGCCCGCTTTCAGTCTAACCGGTTGCAACTGAACCAGTAGTTTACAGGACTCACGATTCCCGATCACCTTTTATAGAAAAATCTCCCCATTTTTTACGTTTCATCCCAGTTAACTTATTGGTAGATCCATAAAAAAGGACTTTAAAAAATTGGCACCAACGTCCCAACGTTGGACCAACGTTCCAAGTTCCAACGTTAGCAGTTCAATTTAATATCAGTCTGAATATTTCCCACGACTGGTTTTGAATATTAATAAGTCTAAACTTATTGAACAACGAATCTAATGATTTGCATTATTAAAGATGATTTGGTTTGAGTTATATTTTGTCTAATATTAATATTATTAATATATCTTGTTTGTTTATAAATGCTCATTCACATGAGCGCCAGGCGTCAAAGTTAGAGGCAACTGCAGCCGTCGACAACGTGTCGCTCGTGAATTTGAGCACGGTGCCCAAATACACTAGCAGCACGTTCTCGGCGGCAGCCGTAGACGTGTCGACGGCTGCAGTTGCCTCTGTCGTTGACGTCTGCCGTTCGTGCATATGAGCACTTAGTCGCTACTTGGAGCAAGTATTTTTAACCGAATTAAAAAAGGACAAGTTTATCCAATCGCCATTTATCAAAGCGCATTTTTTTTTTTCACCGGTTATACCTTGATTCCTGGGCCGATTTACATGATTCTTTTTATTTGAAAAAAGAAATTCGGGGTGTGGTTGATGTATAAGTGTAAAAAATAAGCCAAATTTCACCTATACCCTACCTATACTCGTACAATACATTTTCAACATGTATAAATAAGTTCCGGTTTCGGCCGAAACTGAGACAGATACCGAAGATTCGGTTTCGGTAAAATGTCCTGTTTCGGTCGGACACTAATTATTAGGTTATGCTGTAGGCTACTATGTCTAGCCAACCTTTAAAAGGCTAAAAGTGCGCTAAGGCTAAAAGTGTTTTTCTAAGGGTTTTGAAGGTTTATCAGAAATCTGATAGGGTCACCTTCTTTCAGAACCATATACATAGTACTATGTAAGATTATGTCGTCCACGTGAATACGTCAGTATCCGCACAATGCATTGAAACCATACTCAAACCTCATGCATGATTGTGACCATACTCAAACCTCATGCATGTGAAAGCATAAAACTACTAGCTTTTGAAAACCGCCTAGTCCTACAAATCCAGGGACAAGAAACACACAACCTGGCAATACGTTGGCAAAACACTAAGCTAAAGAAGATATAACTCGCACACAACCCGATAAAAACTATTCAAAAAATAATCTGATCACGGGAGCTGAGGATACAAGGTAAGTTTATAAAAGCTAGCACAAAACAGATTACAAAACCTAAATGCGCTGATTATAATTAATTATCATTTACTAAGAAGTGTTTTGTTTTTCATATCCTTTGTATACTTTCTAAGGGTTTTGAAACTAATGGGATTCAAGAAAGCTTTGAAAGAACAGACAAAAGATTTTTCATAAAAAAAATATAAATCTTTTGATCTGGCAAAAAGTTAAAAGTATATAAACAACGTTTTCAGACACCGCTTTGCGGAGTTCATAGGTCATTAAATGGATAAAGAGGCTTATATCATTTTGTTTTACAATGTCTCAGATAACTTTTAAACTACCGATCGATCAGAGAAGGAAGCCACATAATGGTAGAAGCATTTATTTGTCATGGCAAAGGAAAAAATCCTTTAAAAAAAATTGCAACCCTCTGTTATCATGTAGATTTTGTTGTCTTTACAACACAATTTTGAGCTACATATTGACGAAAATTTACAAAAGATTCAGAACAGAATACGCAATCGGACACTTCGCAGAGCTCACTCAAAAACATCATTTTGGGAGCATCAATTTGACGTAAACCAACTTGCAACCGCATACATTCCCACTGTCATTGTCATATTTGAAACTAATGTTTACCGAACTGTTACTCGAGAACATTTCAAGTAAAACCATTGAGCTGCATACATTCAGTCACACGATTTGGAAACGTTCCCACAAGTCGACAGCATCTCGAATCCGCAGCGTTACGTCACTGACACACTGTTAACGTATGACAATACTGCGGTAATATATAATATCGATAAAGTATCGTCAAGGGCGTCGCCAAGAGGAGGCAGCTCCTCCTAGAGATTCAATTTTTTTTTCTCAAAAATACAAGGCATTTTAATGTAAAGAAACTACCAAATCTATAAAGACAATTCTGTTTATTTGGACTTTTATTTGGTTTTTTAAAGTTCCATGTCTCCTAACGGGGTCTAATCCGGAGTCCGAGGTCATAATATTTGTATCTATGTGTTGGTGTAGGCCCCAGTCATAATACCTATTAGGGTTTACCTCTACAGTTCTGAATAGTTTTGGGTTAAAACGACCGAAAGGTCCGTTTCCAATCCATACATTGAAAATGGAAATGATTATTTTTCTCAGTTCCTATCGGGATTACCGAGTTAAAAATCAAATGTCCGCCCAGCGTCGATTTTGGCCTCATTGTGCGCAGAAGAGGTAAGACTCGCACTACAAGTGCAAAGCAAAAACAAATCATACTTTTCATCCTCCATATATCAACTTGCCCCCCCCCCCCCCCCCCCCGGGCCATATGCTGGCGATGCCCTTGGGTATCGTTAACTTTGTCGGTTATTGATTAGATTGACGGTGTAACATGCAATGTTGTTGCATCATCGTCACAGGTCAAAGACGTCCGACTTCTGCCTAACTTTTCTCCATCAAATTTTGGGGTCAGCTTCCAGTCTAACCGATGCAGCTGAATATCAGTATTTTACATGGAGCGACTGCCTGTCCGACCTCCACAACTCAGTTACTGGGTAACACGATACTTTTGAAGATTTTCGCGCTTCTGACTACCCGTAACGACTGTCAAGGATCTACGAATGACAGTCGGGCCCAACGGCTTAACGTGCTTTCCGAGGCACGGAGTAGTTTCGGTTGACGTATAAAAATGGTCACCCATCCACGGACGGTAAGCATAGCTTAACCTGATCAATCGACCCGTGCGGCTGTAACTACTTAGCCACGAACCCCTCTCAGCTGAAAGACGTCCACTGCTGGAAATGGGCCTTCGTAAAGGAATCGACCAGTCGTGCGCTGTTAGCATCCAGTTGATTCCCGCGATCGATTGTAAGCTATGTGCCCCGTCCACTGCTGCTTAAGTCTAGCAAAAGCGAGCATTTGTAACAAATATTAATTCATATAAAAGCGAAATGGTCGATTCTAACCCACGATACTAATACCGCGATTTAGAACGTGTTCTGAGGGGAAGTTTCACATCTACACTAAGTATTATTTATTTATTTATATAAATATATAACTGGCTCATGAAGTAGTGAAAGTGGAGTGCTAATAGGCATTTTGCGATCAGACACCCGAGGGAGGAAGTATACTTGATCAGGCGCTGTCTTAATAGATCACGAAAGACGACAACCCGCGCTGTCTCATTCCACCGTAGGTTGAAAACAGTTACAAAAACTAGTCGTGCATTGCCTGTGTCAAAACTACAACTGTCATGTCGTGAACTAAGACAAACTCGGCTGCAAGGCTCGGATACCAGTTAAATTTTCAAACCGTTATCATGTACTTGACGCAAAAACCTTTACATTCGGTTTCGATCGCATAAACCGGTACTTGGAAGAGTATTTACATAAAGGTTTTTGTGGATTAAACGGTTTAGAGCAACAAAAACCGGTTAAAACGGGCACGATAAACAAACGTCGCGCGCTGTTCGTACGTCTACATACCGCGCCGCTATGAACGGCATCCTTACAAGTAGTCACAAGTTCGAGACATGCTGTTCGTCAAATAAACCGGTAAATTTAGGTTAAAATAAAGTTCTTAAAATGTTCACGTTCTTAAGAAAAGTTCGGAGGAAAACCGAAATAAACCGGTATTAACCGGTATTTCTGAAACCGGTTCCGAGCCTTGCTCGGCTGTTACCGTTCACCTCCAAATTAGCATTACTCCATGTCGGCACGATGAATTATTTCTCTCTCGCCTTCTTCATAGTTTTCCCACAAAGTTACGCCGTAACGATATTAATGTTATCATTTATCAACATTATTAGTTAGATACTCGTTGCAGGCACGTTTTTCCGCATATTTTTACAAGCAAGCTCTCGGGAGTACAGATATGGAAATAAAGTGGCGGAAACACTTAGAGCCATTCATTTTAATAAGGTAGAGTCTTATAATAGTGTAAGAAAGGATTTTTTTGTGAAATTTACTGGATATTTTCAATGAAACTTTCATAGCACAGTCTTATTCGTCATCTATGTCTATGGCAACCAATCTTATGAGATTGATTGAGAGAATGATTATCAAGTGACGATTTTAAACATAATAATAATTATCGCTTTATTCAAATTGCAGAAATTGCAAATTTTTAAAAAGAGGGGTGTTATTAGTTTATCCGTGTGTCTGTCTGCGCCATCGTAGCTCCCAAACGGCTGAATCGATTGTGTTTTTGTTATTTTTTTGTTAGATTATTTTATGATTCGGTTCATCCGGTTGAAGATTATCACCTGTTTTCTAGTTGATGAATGGATGTGAGCACCTTCCACAGGTCTGATCGATTGAAAATTTGGTACCTATTCTGTTACTTCAATAACATTAGAAAAACATAGCAACCTTAAACTGATGCCAACTCCCTTACCAACTTACAGCACAGGTATCGTGTTTAGGCTCATTGGAATGGTCTCAATGAATAGGTTACAGATGGATGGTAACAGGGTCTGGTGATGGAGTAGGAAAGAGAAATGAGGAAATGCTTTTATCGGCGGTTTTTTTTATTTTTTTTATTAGGCTTGTCTTACAGACTACGTACACAGTATATCGTCATGAGAAGAGAAGAAGATCAATAATAAGACCTGATGATAAACCCAAGCTCGATAAAATTGTAAACATTTTACACACAGTATTTCAACCAATACATTCTAAACATAGTGCCAGCGCCGCAAAAAAAATCTTTAATACCTAAATCTGCATAAAAACATTACAATAAATCTACGTCCCCAATTTTTGTTAATAAAACTAGGCACGAAATGGACGTAGTCTATATTTTAATCAAGTCCATACAATTACTAACAGAAATAACTGACCCAAACTCTTGTGAGTCACGCAAACCTACTGTGTGCTACGGGTAGTCAAAAGTGATTTGGGATTTTGTTAAAACGAACGAGTCACCTCATGGCATGTCTTCATTGATATTAGCTAGAAAATCTAATGGTTAATAGCTATTATATCTCAAGTTTCTTGAATTAAATTCAGTAGTAAAAAGATTATCCCTTATAATGATTAAAATTTCGATGAGTCACAAGAGACAGGAAATACGTCTGGCGAAAAATTACGAGGAGACCCGACTCCTAATGAAGTGGTATTAAGTCTAGCAAAGAGAGAAAAATAATTATTATATTAATACGTGAAGCAAAAACGACATCGTATTAGGTAACAGAAACGGAAACGACAGTATTTGCCAAGGATGGAATTACATTCTTCTTTTTAGGAAACAGTTTTCGGATATATTCTGAGTAAATAGTAAAGAAGTATCTACGCCGACGGGTAGATGCTCGATTTTTCTTGAAGATGAGATCGAGAAATTGTTTTTTTTTGTATAAATGACAAACCGAAGATGATATAGCTAGGAAGGAAATGGCCAATGAAATTACGGCTGATGGTAGATATGTAGATGAAAAAGACGTAAGCCCTGCACCGACCCTAAATAAATATGATTAAAGCGGGGGGGATGATGATCCCGGTTTCTACTTTGCTAAATCTTCCTCGAACCGTAGGTACTCGGTTCGAGGAAGATTTAGAAAAGTAGAAACCGAACCGATCTATGAAATTTTACATAGCTTGATATACATTCATACAAAGCAGCCCCTGTTAATACAATTCCTTTCTACACAGACAAACAAACAACCTTCACTAATCAGTAAACACTACAAGTTCTCTCGTTCAACTGATCATATGAAAAACATCGGCTCCCTACTCAAGTTCCATCATTAGCGAAACGGTACAAACTGAATTAAGTAGAAGCCGATAGAAAAACAAAGAGACTGATTGTAAAGGAGGTGTTGTAGACGAAATAATTATATCCATTACACGTGGGTTTGACTACATAATTATTTGTAAAGGTACTTTAGGCTGTGCGTGCCTACAAAATGGTTGCTACGTCTGCGTCATGTTCGTGAACAGGCGCCGTCAGTTGTGACTGGTCATCTCTTTTGTGCCATGGCTTATTTTTAATCTTATATTTTCAATTGTTTTGATTATTTTTTGTACATTGTTCTCACATATAGAAGCAACAAGAATAATGTACCCAGGATTATGTAATTTTCTATATTTAAAAGAGTGTCCTTGGAGTTTCTTGCCCGTTCTTCTCCATAAAGATCTACGTTTTGGAATGGGCAACCAGCTTCAACTTTCTGACCATTTTAGGTATGAAGCTACAAGTACGCGGCGGGCCCGTCTTGCTGGGCCAATTCAATGAGAGTAACGTAATCAGAAGATCCAAGAGTTACGCTATAGAAAGAGAGGCAATTTCGTTGAATATTACTGTAGGTCGTATTTACGCCCGCTAATAAATAATATTCGTTCCCAATTCCCATCAAAACAAAAGCCTATTTAATCAAATGAATCACACAATCACAAATTGAAATTAGCAATTCATTCGAATTCGGTTTTATCAATGAAAATTAATGGTGTCTATAAACCACTGTTGGGAGGCGATCCCCTCAAACCGGGGTTAGTTTCGATAAATTGATGTGGTTCAGAGTTGTTTACCCTTTTGAGCCGTTTAATTAATCATTGAGATATCTATTGTCTGTTTGTTGGTTGTCCGTCTTTGTTGACCTCCATTTGTCTACCGCAGCAAGATGCCGTAAGGTCCTGAATTTGATTTGGGTCTTCAGATTTTTAGATATTCTTCGATTCTAAGGTTCTCAATTGTATATAGGCTCCTTGTTAAAGACTTTTAGTGGTATGAGGAACAGGGTGTAAAATTCACTCATCCTCTATAGGGAAAAGGGAGGATCCTCCGACCAGACGGGTGTTGTATCTGGCGGGCAACTGCCCGAAAGTTAATATCGGATAGTCTTATGTATGTTGTTCGCACGGTAAACTATAATTGCGCGATGCAGGATTTATGCGACGTCATGTCTTTGTGTGACGTCAGGGCTTTGATGCGTAGTTAATTCCTCTTTTTGGAGAAAAAAAACCTTTAATAAAAATTCAACCAACGTTCCTCAAATCTTCAAGTTCTAACGCGGTCCAAAATTGAACATTTTCGCACCACATATTTCACACACAAATCACATATAAATGACCGGATCTGACAAACTGCCGGTCTAATCCATTCCTGAGCCTGTTACTTTGAATGCCAATGAGAGGTCTTTACTAAAGCCAGGCATAGTTTATTATGAGCCAGACCTATGTAGATTAGCTAACATGTATGTGTATTTAAGCAAATGCAATTTTTTTACCACATATTTCTCATATTTCCATCGGGGAAAACAGTACCCTAATTGCGTAATACACGATCAATCAGAATCTGAATCCTTTTGAAACAGATTGCTACAAAAGATCGAAAAAAATCTGCTGTCAACGTAAATAACGCAATGAATGTTGTTAAACTGTCAAAATGAAACAGATTAATAGTAATCGTTATGTTGTGTTACGTAATTAGGGAGCTTGTTATGTAATTGTACACTTAGGGTAGTCAGAAGCCTGAAAGTACGACAACCAGTCTTACTAAGGGGTATCGTATAACCCAGTAACTGGGTTAACGAGGTCAGATAAGCAGTCGCTCCATGTAAACCTAGGACATACCGATTATTGTCTTAACATATTTCTTCTTCTCTCTTATCGGCAAGAAGCGCTCTAAGAAATGGTTATGCCGTGGTAAAAATATGCCAGTCAGCAAGCTGGTATCGTGTTATCCAGTAATTATGTTGTGGAGGTCAGATAGGCAGCCCCGGATCTAGGGGGGGCAAACCGGGCCCGTGCCCCAGGCGCCAACTCCAGGCGGCGACTAATTTTAGCGTAGTAGACCAGTGCACCACCCAGCACACCGCCACTTTGCAATAAATGGGACGCGCAGCACATATAATCTTTCTATTTCTTTCTTTTGTAGCGGCATCTACAATCGCCACATGCGAACTACGTATCAAAGACCTGACGTCACACAAATCCTGCATCGCGCAATTAGAGTTTACCGCGCGATGGACATATATACAATCTCCCAACTTCAACCTCTGGGCAGTTGCCCGCCAGACACGACACCCGTCTGGTCGGAGGATTCTCCCTTTTCTATGGGGGATGAGTGAACTTTACGAGTACACCCTTATCGTTCCTCATACCCCAAAACAACAGTTTTGGCGCCCCTGTTGGATTGGAGCATTATCGATCGACAAAAATTTAGTTATTAATGTTGCTGCCAAAATTTTAATTTCGAGAACATTTGAATTTCGCGGGCTACCTTAGCGCATCCCACATAAAGGATTGGCGAGGAGCGCCATACGGCAGTATTTTCCCCACCTAAAAAAAAAACTAGATATGGGGCTGCAGATAGGCAGTCGCTCCATGTAAAATAGAATCCGACCCCAACATAGTTGGTAAAAGGCTAGACAGGTAATGATATTTCCCACTTCAACATTCCGTCTTCCAAAGTCTTCAAATATTTGAAGCTATATATATATGTCTGGCGTCGACTTAACACCCAGCCATTATTGTAGGTACATATTTACTATCAAAACAGTGTAGCGTAGAGATAAGAGCATATGAATGGCGACTAATGCTTTATCATCCCACGCGAGAATGAATTGAGTTTAATAGTTAGCGGTCATGCATGAGTTAGGCCTAGCTACTTACTGCATAATTATGCTATGGTGGTTTCTACAGTTTCAAGAACCTAAATGAAAGTTGAGGTGTTATTCCTCTTCTTAGCGTGTCCACGGCTACCAGTTTGGCACCTTCAATAGCGTCCATCAGCTCCTGCACCGTGCAGGCAACAGGACACGCTGGACACGATATTAAATGCCCCATTGTTTGTGGGGCAGCGCCACATTTACACTCCAGTTCGGAGTCATCTGTGAATCTCCACCTGAGCAGGAATTCCTTGCTTCGACCTACCTGGGTTTGAAGTGTATTTAAAGACTTCCAGGTAAATCATGTCAAGGTGGAAGATTTCCAGCAGGTGGAACGAATGGTTTGGGCAGGGAAGCACTGTAAGCTGATATAACTTCACCGATATAACCGCCGATAAAATCACTGATAGAATATTCTTTTTTTGTTTCATTCTATGTTCATACGACACTGATAACGTGAGGAGTGAATGTTTATGTGCTCATTTCGTTTAATTTTTCGATCAATTGGTAGACGAGTGAAAGATGCCGACTGAGTGCCGAACTCCAACATCGATGTATCGGTTTACTAATTAATTCATTTTTCTTGATTGACTCATTTAAAGGCTTGTGCAGACCAGCGCGACTTGTCGCGCGACGCGAAACCGGTTATTGTTATACTGTGAAGTTTTCTTAGAAATTGTATTGTTCGTGTCGTGTCGCGGGACAAGTCGCGCTGGTCTGCAACAAGCCTTTATATTCACTTCGAGTGAAAAATCCGGAATGAAAGACATTTTTGTTATTTTGTTAAGTGTCTGATGCGTGGGGAGACCTTTGCCCAGCAGTGGGACAGAATAGCTTAACAAAAAAAAAGCGTCTGGTATCAGCTAAAGGTATACACAAAGCAAAGTGAGTTTCTTTAACAATAAACGAAATCGACAACATCGACGATTACTCGAAAAGGTCAAAACGTTAGGAAACTAGCGGTTTGACCTTTTCGAGTAATATTGTCGATCAGTGTAATAAGTTAGAGTGATATTTTTAGTTCGCTGACCGACCTTAAACTAACCTTATTGTACAGTTACTTGACATGCCATATTTGTTTGACATCGCAGCTCACGACTCCGTGACTGTTTTTCATAGTGTCGCTATCCGCCATGAAATCTAGTCTCAAAAACATATTCCGTTTTTAATCATTCTGGCTAGAGCAAAGAAAACGTAACTACAATCTAAGATTCATAAACTTATACATCAAAAATATATGAAAATAATGCATAATCTCAAGCTCCTCAAGATAGACCGTCGGGAACAGACGAGACGAGATAAGAAATAGTTCCGAACAAAATTTCAGACTTGGGAGTGCAATCCGAAAACACGCGTCGAGTAATAAATACGTCCAACTTCTTTCCCTCGTCGGGGAAAAAAAAAACTTTTGTTTCTAAAACTTATGTAATCAATAATAATTATGTTAGGAATTACCTTTTATGCAAAAAATTGCTTGTACACGTACGCTTTTCCGGTTTATATTAACAATACATAAGTAAGAAATTTAACAATAAATTCAGTCAAATCAAATTCTGATTCTAAATCAATACCAAATACCAAACTAAAAATAAAAATTTTAGTCATAATAAAAATCAAAAACAAAATTAAAATTAATAACAAAATATAAATCAAAGGAATATTTAAGTCATAATCAAAATCAAAAACAAAATTATTAACAAAATATAAATCAAAGGAAGGGGTAGGAAGAGTAAATATAAAAAATAATTTAACTACGGTGTAACAAGCATCTCGAAACGTCTCGAGAGTCGGTCCGATGTTATTTGAAACAGCCAGACAGTACGGTCGAACGCATACGGTTATTTGGTATAACGCAACCGAATTGAATGTTAGAGTAAGAACGATTATTAGACAGAAAAGTGTATCAAATTTAAATTTGCTGTATGTTAAAGATTGGAAAAATACTAACAGTCAAGCTAAGGGCTTGGAGATATAGAAATCAACGCGTTTAACCTACAAGTCTGTATAGAGGCGAATAGATATTCCGATGCGGAGCCCAAAGACAAAGATAAAATGTCGTATGTGCTTGTAATTTCACCTGCATGCAGAAACACAGCTATGCTCTGCGGCAAATAGTTCTACATTTATTTCGAGAACTTCGCATTAAGGTAGAACTTCTTCAAACAAGCTCTTTAACAAAGAGCTCTAGATCTGCGTTATTTTCGTTCATATAAGAATAAGATTGTACTAGCTTCTGCCCGCGACTTCGTCCTCGTGAAATTCGTCCTCATTAAAAAAAAACAAAGTTGATAAGTAGTAAGATATCCAGGGTGGGATATCGACGCGAAAACTGTTACCATGGTTTCAGCACGTGATTCTGAACCCATGCGTTGAAATTTTTCGTCGGTTATTCAAAAAATCTGCTGTTCCATACATTGTGACCGTGTGGGTATTGCACTTTTTTTAATTACCGGCGAAAAATTCAGAGTCCGCAAAAGGTTCATTCAAACGTAATTGAACCATAGACGGCACGGTCCAACGCATACAGTCGCCAAGTACGACGAAATGGGACTTGTTTGGGTCCTCACAAGATTACTGGACGGAAATGAGAGTTGGGCCTTGTTAGAGATACTTCAGATACTTGGATGTACTTAGATTGGCTAGGGGGTTCGGAGATTCTGTTGATTATTATGGTGTTTATAAGTAAAGATATATTGATACATACAGTAATGGCTTATTTCCATGGGGTGAAACCAGGCAGATTACTGAACGTCATGTGCATCCTTGATCCTTACAAACTCCGTTGGCTCTGTACAAGTTCGTATATCTAGACATACACGCGCACTGGTTGTGGCATCGGCGTGCTCAACTGTATTAACACTACAACGATTTTAAAAGCAATTTCGTGAAGCTGCAGAATTTATTGCTCGAACTACTGGCGCGCGGCATGCTGGTGTCGATAAAGCTAATTACCTCATCAAAGGGCCAATATCGGCAAACATGGATGAGGTTTACATCAGTTCCCTGCAAAATTTGGTTCATGCATCAAGAATTCATAATTTGCAATTCAATGCAATTCTTTTGTGGCAATAGGACGATGCGAAAGAATGACGGACATGTTTTGAGATTCGGCTTTAAGAGTAGGGAAATATCAAAGAAACCACGTATGGATTGTGTAAGATCGTATGGCTAGAAAAGAGGAGAATGATATGCATTGAATTTAACTCTTAAAAGTCCTGGGCTATGTACAATCTATTTATCTATATTTGGTTCTACGACTTCTGGCAAAGGCTTGAAGAATTCACCGTATATTTCATAAGCGTATTTCTTGATAAGCGTAATATTGCATTTGACACTGCCATTCGTTGACCTTGGTATGGTTGGGACGCTTAAAATTAAGTCCTCTATTACATGACATCACGCATTAGCCTTAAGGGCCCCAGACAGGGCAGACAGGCGCGACGCGACGGCGCGTCATGACACCGGTAGAACAATATCCGTAAAGTTTTTATAGAAATTGTTGCACCAGACTCACGTCGCGCCTGAGACGCGAGATGACGACTGATTATAGATGTAGGAAGAATACATGCTGTGAGGAGCACACATAAATGGCGATATAGTGTAGGAAAACAATGAGGAGCGAGAACCGAATACTTTTCATTTCACATGAGGCTAAGGAACATAATTCCCAAGTTTCACGTAACTCAATTTTTATTCCACAAATGCAAAGAGAAAATTAAGTCCGGCAGCACTTATTCTTTTCTCTTAGAAATATTTTAATTGAAATTACCTGGGGAGGAGGTATAAAAAACTAAGTCGCAATCGTAATGGAAGTGAAAGATGAAAAAAAGCTTACGAACGAAGCTTTACTAACTGCACAAGGCAATGAAGAAATACTTTTCTTTTTTTATTAGGTAACGCCAGGTGTTTCCTGCGGCTCTGCCAAGGTGTGATGTTTTTATTTCTGAGGTTCAAATTACCCTTTAGCCGGCTTCACACTATGAGGTAATTAATATATACGAGATAACAAAAGAGAGATGTAATATAATATTATCTCAGTGTAAACGGTTCCATTTAAAAGTACGGTGAGCGATATTAATTTATATCTCGAGATATATCTCATAGTGTGAAGGCTTTTGTCCTTGTATTCGTTTTAAGGAATTTGTTCGGTAGTGTCGTCAAACATAGGGTCTTCCTTTGTTCTTAATATTACTTTTTTATTGAAATTTTAATTGATGATAATAATAATGTTTCTTTGAAGGGACTCGTGGCTAAATAATAACAGCCGCTCGGGTCGATCGAAGGTTAAGCTACGCTTGCCGTGGTGACCGGGACCATCCATATCGAGGCCCGTCCGTGCGTTGATCCCGGCTGGCATTTATAGATTTTTGACAGTCGTTACGGATCGTCACAAGCCCAAAACTTCGACAACCGTTATCCAGTAACTGGGTTGTGGAGGTCAGATAGGCAGTAACTCATTGTCAAATACTGGTTTTCAGCTGGGAAAAGGCTAGACAGATTGATTGATACTGGTATGGTCGTAACGAAACCAATAGAACGATTCCTATTTGTGCCTTGTTGCCAACCAATGACTAAACAAGCATTTTAATGTTTACAAATCAAAATAGTTGGACTGCCGCATAAGTGATATAAAAGATATATTTTACTATCAAAACATTTGCTGTGATAGCTTATCTTGGCATCAAACTATTTGTATACGATGTTGTAGTTGCGTAGTTTTAAAACCTAGCAAAAATTACGTGTTCTGTGAGGATCTTGTCTGTGAACTACAAGCATGCAATCTGGTGGTGCAGTAATGCCTGACTGAGTCAAATTTTTCTACGATATGAGCTCTTCTCAAATAGTTCGTGCTGTTACGAGAGGATGAGAATCTCCAAATCTCTCTGCCAAGGGTGTTTGTTATGTGAGAATGTTAATTCGTGGAAATTTACAGGCTCATGGTGATATGTTTTTAAACACGTAATATTATAATGAGCTATGTTATAATATACTCGTTTTTATTGCGTAGTGGAACTAGTAAATACCATATTAGCGCTTACAGCGGGACATAACCGTAATATTGACACAAACAACAGACAAGTGCGACGTGACCCTGGTGGAACAACAACTCCACCAGCTCCAGGCTCAGGCCCCTATCTCAGCATGATCCTGAGACATGTAGTAATAAATGTCGCAGCATCATGCTGAGATAGGAGCCTTTTGGCCTCGTACAGTTCTTTCTGCTTTTATTTTAGTTTTACTATGTTTTTATTTTTCTATTTATGTTTCAATGAGTGTGTTTTAGTTTAATTTGAGATCTCCTGTGCCTGTCTCAATTAATACTTTTACTTTCTTTCTTTCTTTCAACAATTTCGACGGCGACGGCGACGGCGACGCGCCGTCGCGTCGCGTCTGTCTGGGGGAGCTTTAAAGCTATTAATGTGTGATGACACGTAATTGACGACTAAAAAAATTAAGCGTACCATCCATTCCAAGGTCAACGAATGACAATGTCAAATGCCGATTTTTTATTACAAAAATATGCTAATTTTCAAGAAAGACATTTATGAAATATACGGCGAGTTCTGCAAGCCTTAGCCAGAAGACGTGGAACCAAATATAGAGACGACTCCCTATGATTCAAATGACGCATACATAAAAAGATGGTACATAACACCCTTATTTCAGGATTTTTAAGGGTTATATTCAATGTATATCATTCTATTAACGAACACAGCATGATACTTCTCGTAGACCTACAAATATTAAATATTCCCTAGAACAGTGGTCGGCAAACCGCGGCTCGCGAGCCACATGCGGTTCTTTGTCCTATAGAGTACGGCTTGTACAAATGTCGATGAGTGCGAGCGTAGATACGCGCGGGGGTTAGGGATGTGATAAAAAATTGATTATGAAAAAAATCGATTAAAAATCGATGTTTTCCCCAAAATAACCGATTTTAATAAGTGATTTTTATATTACGAAAAATCGATTAATAATCGATTTTTGGTTTTAGCACTGTCGATTTTTTTTTCATCCGCAACCCCCGAAATTACTCCGGACTGCAGCTAGAATTTAACATTAACGACATATCAGTGCGTCTTCATGGCAGTCCTTGTGTGCTTTGAAAACAGTTAGTTAATTTAACTAATTCATCTTTCACTAGATGGCGTTAGTCAACGAACTGTATTATTTTAGAGGCAGTCATTTAATAAGTCATATTATGTCATTGATGATTAGCTGTTCAAACGACAAAGTTTTGAAAATATTTCGTGACTGAGTGTTTAGTGTTCTACTCTTGTTTTTAGTTGTTAATTAAGTTGAATAATTTAAAAAATCTTATTTATATCGACTATTCTAAACTTTAATTTGTTTTGATTATTTTACGTAATTTCGTATTTTTAATTTAATAAAACTTTGATTAAGTACTTAATATAATTTTATTTTTTTTAATATTAAATAATTTTTTTTTTATTAATTATTATAATTTTTTATTAATTCATGTTGATTATTCTAAAACTTAAAGTTGTGTTGATTATTTTAATTTTTTTTTAATTTCGAATGTGTATTTTTATTTAATAAAGCTGTTATCAATATAGATTTTATTCTTTAATGTAATTAGAAAAAAATCGATTAATACAAAATATCGATTATTTTATAAAGAAAAATCGATTATTTATTAATCGATTTATCATGCTTCGAAAAACAATCGATTAATGAATAATCGATTTTTATGTAGAATGTCACATGCCTAGCGGGGGTCGGGTTTTCGGCAAGCAATATTTCAAAGATTTTTTTCCGAAGTATTTTCACCAAAAATTAACAGGACATCGAAAATTAATCATTTATTGTACTCGTACATCATACCTATTTACCAAAATCTCTCCAAAAAATGGAACGTGTAATCACAGCCCATGAACGCTACTATCCGTCTCTATAACATAAATTCTCGTATCACAACGAATACCATAATCCCTGCCTTCCATCAAATAGAAAGTATATCATCCACTCCTGCGCAATGTCATCGACCTACGTCATCGGAGTGTAAACCACAGGATAAGGACGCGGGAGGGGCTTAGCTTAACGCTCCGCTACATCCCCCCAGCACATATTAAGTTACTATACGAGTATCTAGTTTTTTCTTGAGAGAACGAGATGGGCTTTTAAATTAGGTTTACTTTCGGAGGCTAATGTAGAAAGCATTAAACCTCTTTTGACTAACTGTCAGATCGATGGCCGTTTCTAAACGGCCAAAATTTACCATTTAAATTTTACATTTCAATGCATAGAGTATGTTGGGGTAAGTTCGACACGGGGATAAGACCGTACTAATCAAATTCGTCGCAATTTTATTCTGCCCGAAAAAATGGCGCGGAGCAATGTGGTCAGGATTAGAAAAAAAATTGCCAAATTAGCCAGGAATTTGTATCGAAAGGTCTTATTGCAGAACTAGCCCTACCCTACATATTTATTTTGGGTGAAGCCTTTAACATATCCATGGATTGACTTTGCATCCATAGCCAAGAAATGTGTAACAAATTATCAGTTTACTTCGTTTCAGAGCCCACGTGTTCTCTAGAAAAACAGCTTTTATTTCATACTCACAATATTACAAAGAAATGAATTAGAGCGGTTTGCGGTACAAATAAAAATATAACACAATTTTTATACTCAGCGGGATAAGGGAAAATTGTTTTGCAGCAGTGAAATAACATTGTTGCCTTACTGCGAGGTTTATACTGTGGTCTTTCTCTAATCAAGGTTTATTTTATTTGCGGAAAGGCAGAAGCTTTATTTCGTTGGTTTTGTTTATCGGCTCCACTTTTATTCCACTTTCTTTTTGACTACGGATACAAACAGTGCAGTGATCGCGGGTTTAAACTAAACAATTAATTTCACTTGTAATATCTACAGGTATTTCACAATTGTCACACTTTCCTTAGGGATTATTATTCTTATCTATGAGGATTTTAAAGCTCAACACACAAAGCGGGTGCGTGTCGGGCGTGGATCGGGCGTGGAGCGGAGCGGGTCGGGAGCGGGAGCCGCGCACGCTTTGTGTTGATATCCATTTATTACAAAGAATTTCAATGTACAGGGTGGCAGGGACATCGACGCGAAAACTTTTACCATGGATTCAAATTCCGTAGTTACGTGCGCTTCGCTCTCTTTCTCACTTACGGTATGTCCGTAAGTCAGACGTAGAACAAATCGCTCGTAACGACCACCGAAACTACGGATTTCCCTTAGGGAGTAGGCCCTCAGGTTTCGCGTCGATGTCCCTGCCATCCTGTATACAAGCCCGCCGTACTTCCGTCCTGACCTGCGCCCGATACGCACCCGCTTTGAGTGTTTGTTAAGCTTAAGGAAATACGTTGATTACAATGGTCTCTAAACTTAAAGACAGCAATCAGAATTCTTTCTCTGAACTTAACAATTTTAGTCAACCGTTACCCACCTAAGCTAAGTCCAAATAAACGTGCTGGATAAAAGTTAGGTAAAGCCTTATTACCAAGGGCATTAAGCCTGTTTACCATGAACTTAAAGGCTCGTGCAGACCAGCGCGACGCGACTTGAACAATACAATTTCTAAAAAAACTTCACGGTATAACAATAACCGGTGTCGCGTCGCGCGACAAGTCGCGCTGGTCTGCACAAGCCTTAAGGCTACCAGATCTGTTAGCTACATCGAGAATGTAATACATAAGATCAAGGATTTATGACTGCAGGTTAGTCAAGTAAACAAGATTTAATTATAAATACATACCAATTAAACATACTTAGTCAGTATGAGTCAAGCAGTTGGTAAATAGATTTTCTAGGACTAGACGATAGAAGCTGTTCCGGAAGCGGGGTATGGTCTATTAGGCTGGTTTCACAGCTAACCGGGAGACCCATAGTGGTCTCCCGTGTACGGACGGCCCGTGGTTGCACCCGCAGTGCTCTGTAACGAGGGAGCAGTACAATAAGTTGTACGGGCTCTACCCGGAGCGTGTCGCGTACGGACCAATCCGCGTCGCTGTGAAACAATGTTCTAGCGCCTCACGTACGGAGACACACGTCTCCGTTCCGGGAGACCCGTACGGGCCCGTACGGGTCTCCCGGACAGCTGTGAATCCAGCCTTAGGCTGAGAATCCGCACTTTTGAGAACGTCAAAAACAATAAAAGACAGCTCCTAAAAGTCAAATTAGTGGTAAACTCCAAAACGTGCTACAGAAGCACTATGTCAAAACTGACGATGAAAATGGCTGAGAATCAGCACTTTCTGAACGACAAAGTTACAAAAGACAGCCTCCCAAAACGCAGCCTTCATCACATCTTAGTGTTTTAGCTGTGAAAAAGTTGCATAACAAACTCCCCAGCAATACAGTACTTGTTGTTGGCGGAAAGTATTTCATTTTGAGTATTCCCGAATGTCGTATTCAATCAGACTTCTAAATACAGAGTGCGCTTCGAATTTCGATGTTGCATGGACATGTGTCGCATTCCATGTCGAACGAGAACGAGGTATGGCAATATCCAGTGACGTAAAACAATTTTGCGCTACACGAGTTTCCGGACATTTGTAAACTGACCAATGCAAGAACTGTCAAACTAGTGTAAGTGTAAACTGCTGTGATTGGTCGACTGAAATATCAACATACAATCAAAGCATGCGTTTGAAAGTCTGTCCGCTTGTTTGCGATTGCAGCGATTAGCTTTTCAGAAACCAGCGGTGATTGTCACATAGTGATTGTGAACCCGTCACAATTCTACAAAGATAAGCAATCCATACTATATTTTCTATATACATAAAAATGAATCCCTATTTCCCTTGGTCACGGCCTCACGCGTGAACGGCTGGACCAATTTCGCTAATTATTTTTTTGTTGTGTTTGTTATTATAAGGAGAAGGTTCTTACGGAAAGAAAGATTAAGAAAATTGCGCAGAAAATTGGAAATTTTCAGAAAACTTAACGACTATTTTAATTTCGCGTGTTGGACAGTTAGCCCGTTTGATGAATGTGAATTTAGCAGATTAGGGTAGGTTGGTAGGTAGGTAGGATGGGTAGGTAGGTAGGTAGCGATATCTACCCAAGATAGGAAGCGTATAGGTATGTAGGTAGGTGTAGGTAGGGTATGTAGGTAGGTATGTAGGTAGGTAGGGTAGGTAGGTATGTAGTGTAGATAGGTAGGGTAGGTAGATAAGTACTCAGTGCTACTCGAGTGAAGCCGGGGCGGGCAGCTAAGTTATATATAGAATTCCATGGAAGTAATAATCTGCAAATTAATAATACACCAGTAAACCGACATACAAAATCTGCTCCTTAAAATAGTTCTGCCCACAAACGTCCTTGCAGTCTCCTTTCGACCTAGACAGTCGGTTGTTAGGCAACGAAGGCCGGTCACATAAGCTCTCTCCAAGGAAAAATGTACCACAAAATAGTACAGAAGATCGACTCCATACCGTCATCCATCCAAATTGAATTGGGTTGACGCTGAATGTTTCTGTTTCCATACATTTCTATAAACCGTCATCTCGGCAGTCACCCCCTCTCTATCCATATCATCTTTTACACAGTCCATCCATGCATCGTTTCTTTGGTCTTCCCCTATTCTAGCAGCAATCCACATTTATACTGAAAACTTTCCTCACAACATTTTCCTCATTTCTCCGCATCACATGCCCCATACGCACGCATAAATATCAGCTTGGCGTACAGCGAATGCCAGCGCTTTCGCGACTGGGAGTCATAGAGACTTTGCTTTGCTAAGTAAGCGTTTCATACGAATATGAACCTTGTCCATAAGTCCATTTTATGAATAATGTTCATTTTCGTATGCGATACTTAGATAGCAAAGTAAAGTCAGACGCTGAACAGACTATAGACGAACGAATGGAAATCTAGGCAATAACGCATCCGGAAGACAAAACCACCGCGCCGCCGGATGAACTCTCTCGCGGCCATTCGCGGTAAATATGTCCGACATCTGCGGAGAGCCTCATATGTGTGAATCTTGTCCTGAGATCGACGAAAACACGATAATTGAATAGAGTCGACCTTCTGTACACTATTCTGTGACTGTTAGGACCTACCGAATTATGCCAACAATTACTGAACGAATTAGAAGTAATTACGACAAAATGAGAAGACTTAGGAGTGTTTTCATCATGGCTTATTTGTATGCTGAAAAGGGCCTTGAGCGGGACGAGATTATATTAAAAATGTAATTAGATTAGGAGTCTTTATGACATCTTATAGTACCAAAATTTTGGAAATTAAGATTAATATTAGCTCGTGAACGTTTTCTGCCAACAAGGGACTTAGGAAGCCTTTATAAATGACCGATCCCTTGAACAAAAAGACTACTGATCGAAGAATGTTATTATAAATGCTGCCCATACTCTTCAAGTCTTCACTAAATACCGTAGACTCCTACCACTCCAATGAAAGATTCTGAAGAAGAATGAAAGTTGATGGACCGCGAATAAGGTGATGATTTTAGCAGACATTATGAGCCCATATTATATCCCACTGCTGGGCCTTTTGCCTTCCAAGCTATTCTTTTAACGCTTTATTTTTTTCTGTAAACACAGCACGGTCACGACATCTATTATCTAGCTACGTGGACATCCTTCAAATCGATGCCCTCAAATCTCAATACAACTTATAACCTCGATAGAGACTTGTGACTCCATAAAACTCAATCGATTTTCAATCATCTTAATGCGTAGGCACTTGACCCTGGATGTATTCACGCTGAATAAGTATTTTAACACAAACTATGACTCAATCTATAGTCTATTCTTATCCATGTTTTCTTATCTCAGAAGGTTGATCACGACGGCCGTAAAGGGCTTGAAAAGGAGCCATAAAATTAAATGGTAAAGTAAAGTTTTATTATGTAGCACGATTGCTTGTAACATTTTGAACGTTGCTGGATTTTCTGACACAGTTTGCAAGGTTTTACGGACTAGTTTACAGTTATGCATCATTATCACCTTCCCACCCTTGTTGCATATAACGTGGGGTTGGCGCAGGACATTTTCTTCTTCTGTTCTCCCCGTCAACCTTCACGCTATCATTCACTCTCTTCTCTTACATACTTTACAGTTATGCATGTTTAGTAGAAAACGTTTTGAATTATTTTAATCTTAACGCTCCTAAATTTCGTTCCAGGGAAGACCCGATGATGGTGACTACCAATATGACGACTAATAGTGTATAGTAGAAAAGCCAACCAAAGAAAGCAAGACCCAAGTAAATCGTGATACTTATAGAGTATGATGATGATAATTTCCTTTATTTCCTCAAGAAATTCGTACTTCGCCTGAATTTATTAATTTTGGAATGCGTGGATGAAGCACGCCCGCGATGCGACACCACTTGAACAATTGCCGTGAAGTTTTCATAGAAATTCTTCCACCAGTTGCGTCGCGCCTGTCTGCGAGCCTTTAGTGATAAAAGTATTAACATTGTTTTTTTATACGAATGCATAAAATAGTTATAACTTTTAGATTATAAAATTGACTTTTGTTTTAAGCTCCCGACATTTCTAAATGAATGCACAATGTCCATGACTTTTGATCTATCACGTCTCGAGTTTTTACCGATTATTCTTTATAGACGCTAGGGTTCTTAGTTTTTGCGTTCTGTCTCATGCTATAAATTGCTTGATTTATGATGTTTTACTACAGTCCGGCCGCCGAGAGAATGCGTTCCTGACACCTGTCAGTTGGACAATTTCTAGTAGTATTAAGGATCAAATTAGCAAAACAGATATTATTGTGTATGAAACTGACAAGTTTCAAGAACGCATTCTGGACGGCCAGACTGCAGGTACTTATTTATTTATTAATATTCAATTATCACTAGTTAGATTTATCAATCATTGCCAGTGTATTCGTCGTTTTTAGAATATATAGACATTTAAAACGCTTTTCATGTACTATAATTCCTTTTTATCCTTATTGTCAATGACATGACATTTAATTTGACGACGCTGATGAATAATAGGTGTGGCCATCATTTGCATAATTACTTATCAAAAAATATATGAGAGCAAGCAAGTATTTTCTAGTGTAAGTCCTATAATAAATTACTTACATATATTACAAACATTCACATAAATTAATCAGATTATAGGTAATCGTAGTTTTACTACAGTCAGCATATCAATGTCACAACTAAAGTCACCCATAAAAGCTTATCTTCCAACTCTAAACAAAAACCAGTTAATTTCTATTTCCAATCAGAGTGGAAAGGATCACTTGTGCGGCCAAATGGCTGGGCCATCAACAAAAAGAACTGTGGACGTACAGCGAGAACTGGCCGTTATCTATTCCAAACCACTGGTTTTTATGTTTCAGGCTTCTGCCGCCGATAAATTAGAAGGATTTGAAAATGGATGTTGGTGTTTTGATTTGGATATTGAGGGATCTCGCGCACTAGACGGCCTCGACCACGACCAGTGGTCGCAGCGACGAGGTAAGCTATAGAAACCGATACGATTCGCGTATTTGGTCGCAACGGCCAACTAGCCGCAGACCATACAATACCAGTCACGACTGTTCGGAGTCGTGGCGTAAAGTAGTGCGCTAGATCCCTAAATGCTCGAGTGTGTATATTGGACCGACCAACTAGTGAAGCCACTGAGGTTGTAGAAATCGGGAATCCGCTGGATGAGGGCCGCACAGTCATGTTCTATGTCAATTAGTGGACGAATATGATGATGGTTCATTCTGACACCAGCTTCGTGTATTCTGTGATGGTTTTGGTTTGAGATGGATTGTGTGAGGGATATGAAAGAAAAAGGACTGAATAGGCTGACAGGGAAGAATGTAACAAACAAACGTGTTGCGACAACCCCACGTTATAGTGGAAAAGAGCAGGAAGATTATGATGATTATTTTGGTAGGAATATCATCAGAAAACACACAACATATTGAGTTATTAGTGTAAAGACGCACAAGCCATAGATCACCTTTGAGGAAAGAAACTCTGGCAATAAAAATACAGAGTCCATAAAAACGTCCTAAAGACAACAAAAATATGCTAAAATATCCACCAACATGGAACATAATTTTAACCAAAAACACAGGAACTCATATCATATATAATCTTACAACATTACCCCGGAACAGTACAGCCATTATTCTTTGTGAATAATCCTTTTTACCCACAATATATCACTGCGGAATTATGAGAGTCAACATATCACGAATTAGGGCATCTCTTATACAGGGTGTCAGGGACATCGACGCGAAAACTGTTACCATGGATTCAGTACAACATGATCCTGGACCCCCCCGTTTTAAGTTAATGTTCGATAATTTTTCATGAATATTCAGAAAAATACGGGCGGGCCATGGGTGACATTGTATTTATTGTAAGAATTAGCAAGCATGCTAATCCGTACAATAAATATAATTATGTATGCTTGTTTATTTTCTAGGCTAAGCTTAATCTCAAGATGGCGGATGAGACAATGTCAAGAGTTGTCACAACGAAAATGTCAAGGATTGAATAAAAAAAATTGTATAAATGTTTACAATACTTGATATTATTCCTTTACGTTGGAAGCTAGGGCTGCCAAATTTCGGCTTATTGGTGATTTGCATGAATCTACTCACCCAAACTGGCGAATCGACGCTTTTTAATAACATTATTTATCCTTGAGGCGATTCGCACGAAGTTAATTATTTGTAGCCTAATCGATTTCTGGAGTTGTCTTTAGTTGACATTCAATGAGCACAAAAGTACATTTTTATGATAATGAATTTCAATCAAATCAGGATTTATTATGCACACTTGTTTTTCCAACTTGCTTTAAGCATTGGCAGAATAGTGGACATCGGCTTTGCTTACCATTTATTACAAGTGAAATTATATTAAAATTTAAAATAACCCCCGATACAAAAAAATCCTTATTTCTCTTTCCTACTCCATCACCAGACCCTGGTCATCATCTATCTATAACGTATTCATTGAGACCATTCCAATGAGCACATCATCATGAGCGCAGCAACAAGTTCAAGGTCACTATGTTCTTCTAATATCATTGAAATAACAGAATACCAAATTTCAAATCTATCAGACCTGTGGAAGACGCTCACATCCATTCAACTAGAAAAGAGCTGATAATCTTCAAACGGCTGATCCGATTTTGATAAAACATGTCTAAGAACCAGCGCTAGAAAACCTGCTTTCAAATTAATAAAACCGCATTCATATAGGTTCACCCGTTTAAGAGCTACGGTGCCACAGACAGACACATACACATAGCGGTCAAATTTATAACACACTTTTTGCGTCGGGGATAAAAAAAAAAAAAATGGAGTCAAATCGGCATCTAAAGAAGCATCATATGAATTGTCCCTTCTGTGAAATGTTCAAACCCCAGGAGACATCATTCCCCTTCATTTATTTCTCAGTCCCCATGATGACTTAACAGTAACACACACATATTGTTATTCTAAACACCCTAACATTGTCAACAAAACAAAAATTAATATTATGTTAAGCCGTGCCAGACAAGCCTGGGCACCGTGCGTACCAACCTATTAGCATTTTCAAATTGAGCCAGCTTTGTTTTCTTTGAATATTTCAAGTTAACTGAAGGAGAATTTACATGATATTAATAACTGTTGCTCTTTAAGAGCACACAAACAGATTCTACGTAGAATTTGATGAACTATAAGTACTGCTTTTTATACGAAAAGTGCTTTAAGAAAGCCACGCTACATGAAATGATGAGCTTTAGACATAGCGCACACTATGCAACATGCGACTACGGCAGCTCGGCGACTAGTCGCAGCGACAAAACGCAGATGCATAAGACAACTCTGGGTCTTGTTGCTGCGACTAAACACAGCGACAAGACGCACAGTTTGAGCTGGTAATAAAAATCCGGACGCACCATTTGAAAAGGGAGAAAATTCGAACGTAAACGATTCCTATGACACTTAATTTGGCTTTTGAGTTCGTGACAATAATTATGAAAAGATCTCATTATAAGATAAGACACAATGGTTGTGAATAATAAAAAATGTGTAAAATTATGTTAAGTTCCCAATTGAATACCAGGCCAGCCTATTATTATCATTAAACGGAGAAAAAATCCAAGCTCTGGGCTGTTACTGACAAATAACCAATGAAGAACTCCAATAACACTTAGCTCTTTAATCCAACCCGTCCTGAATTCGATAATACGCTAAATCTCGCCAATGACCACTAGCGCGACGAATCAGAACTCAGAAATCTCGACAGGTAGAAGAATGTTAAAACCTAGTATTATATTGAAAAGCGTGGCTTTAACAGTTACACAAACCTCGAAGACTGTCTCTCTCTCTATGTCAATAGGGATATTGACTGGAAAAAATAAAAGTATTTAGTCCGTCAGACAGATAATAAAAAAATATTAGACACGTATTTGTTGCTTTATCAAATTAATAAAAAATGGTTTAGATAAAACGCATTAAAATTTGAGAGTGGGGGTCGCTACGTCACAAGTCAGTATAAAATCTACCGGCTAGTGACGTCATGCCACACTTTAACGCATTGCCTACTCAATGTATTGCCGTAATCTTTTGATTACGTAAAAAAAAGAAAAATACGTGTCCTATATTTTTTTAATAATATACCTGACGGACAAAAATTTTTTTTTTTTAAGCATCCCCATTGAAGACAGCTTTATTTAGTTTCTTATAGGTCGAGGTTTTACGCCGAAAGCCACAGGCAGAGTTGGCTAAATCAATTAATCGAGCCTATTCCTAAATAAGCCGGTTAAGGCCAAACACAGCTATTGAAAGCAAACCTAAACTGCTGAACAAGATATTCTCGACAATGCATGTTTCGGGAAAAATCATCCGAGAGCAAAACTGTGTCACAATCATCAAAATGAATGTGTTCAAAGTGTGGGTTTCGTATTTGGACGTAAGTGGTGGCTTAGTAGCACATCAAGTTTAAGATAGAGCCCATTCCAAAGCGTAGTAGGGACTTACTACGCTTTGGAATGGGCAACTAACTTCATCTTTCCGACTGACTGATCCCTTGACAATTCAAAAGAACCTGTTACCCGGTTTATTTGAAATAAATGGTCTGAGTTTGAAGAGCGTCGTCACTGACACTGATCCCTATGAGACAGTCTCTTTCTAAAGCTCCAAGTGTCTTCCCAGGTATCCACAAATACTCGGACGTAAACCTCAAGTACAGTATAAGGGTTACAGGGGTCTACGTAAATTCATGCTACGTTTAAACTTGTCTGGCAAGACCTTTGTTCGATTCCGGGAATACACTTACGTACCAGAAGTTTTCAGCAGTAACTACTAGTACTGTTTCTCGGCATGTTCCTACAATCCAATATTATATTTAACGTCTTTGCAAGGCTCCTGATATTCGCAGAAATACTTGAAATAGTGTATTTGGTAGTAACTATGTTAATTTCTACACAAGTTTCAGGGAACTGAGATACTTAATGTTAGCAAAACACTACTCAATGTACAATTATTTCTCATGGAATTGGGACTATTAAAGGAGTTATTGGAACTATTTAGCATTTTGCTACCTCAAAACACCTCAATGGTTTAGAGTTTAGACAAGATAAACTTAACACTAGGAAGAAATAATGTGGCAGAAACTGCACAGCAACGAGACACCTTACTTCAAGCACTGTGCTAATTTAAAGTATTGCTTAGGGCTTAAATCAATCCTTGTAACGCTAGTATGGGGATCTCGGAGTCCCCTCATATATGCTAAAAGAGGCTTAGGAATAAATTGAGTCGATAGCGAACCGCCATACTTCTCTGTCATCGTTGGTACATCGTCCAGCCAGGTAGGTGACTTTTTACATGTTCTGACTGCTTGGTAGTTAGCGCTAGATGCCCAGAGACTAAGGATAGCTTATGTGAGATAGGTTCGGGTTTCTATCAAAGGTCTATCTAGCGGCAGGAATGTGTAAAACGCCACTAACGACCAGATACACCACACCATACCACAGAAACCATAAAGTCCGAACTCCCAAAACCTCACCAGCTCCCATTTAAACATACAGCAATAACTCAAACTCCTACAGAACACATTATAACTACGTAACAGCCAATAAAATAATATTCATACTCCGTCTTTCCCTCGGCAACGTATCCTTAAATTCGGGTGTTACGTAACTCCGGGGTCAGTGAACTGAGGCCCGGCCGAACCGCATGGCTTGTCGCGAACTAAAGTTTAGCGCGGATCGTGCTCAAATTATTCGCTAATAGGTTTTTTTTGTCGTTTTAACGTTTTTCGTGGAGCCAGTGTTATTTTTAGGTTTGAAATTATTGGTAGTTTGAAAATAGAGTAATGTATAAGTTTATAGGATAGTAACATTTTCAATCTGTTCAAAATCAATCTGCCTAGCCTTTTCCCAACTATGTTGGGGTCGGCTTCCAGTCTAACCGGATGCAGCTGAATACCAGTATTTTACATGGAGCGACTGCCTATCTGACCTCCACAACCCAGTAACTGGGTAATACGATACCCCATGGTAAGACTGGTGTCAGACTTTCGGGCTTCTGACGACTCGTAACGACTGTGCTTTCCGAGGAACGGAGGATTCTCGGTATGTAAAGATGGTCACCCATCCACTGACCAACCCCGGCAAGCGTAGCTTAACATGATGGATCGACCAGTGCGGCTGTTGTTACTTAGCCACGAGCTCCTCGATTTTCAATCTGTTCATTGCAACAAAAAAGGTTTTTTTCTACATTTTCATCAATATCTGCCTAGGTTTTCCCAAACTACGTAGGTATGTTGGGGCGGCTTCCAGTCTACCCGAACGCAGTTGAATTCACATGGAGCGACTGCCTATCTGACTATTTTCGCCATAGGTACATTCATCATCAATTAGCAGCCTTGTTCCACCCACTGCTAAGTATAGGTCTCCCTTTTCTGCCATGCTTCCCTGGTCTGTACGAGTCTCATCCAGATCTTCAACATTAAATAGGACTAATTAAGACATAACAGTGCCGGATTAAGCAAGCGCGGGGCCCGTAGCAAATGTTATCGAGATGCCATCGATCTGCTATGAGTTCTTACGAAAAAAGAGGTAAAAAAAACAATGCTCACTAATACATTTACCATCAACTTTTAGAAATGTATTAAAAATTGTATTACTGATTGTCTGACGTGGATTGTCTTAGTCGGAAAAGGTGTTTTTTTCTTGTATTATGTTTTTGTGACATCAAGTAAATTCAATATACCGCATTTTAATAGGTTTCACTCAAAAATGCGCTCAGGTGCGGGGCGGGTTTGGATACGTGGGGCCCCCTTATGCGCGGGGCCCGTAGCAATTGCTACTCTTGCTACGTGGTTAATGCGCCACTGAGACATACCTAATATTATGTTTGCATATCTAACATCCGCGTAATAATTTTTTCATAAGTTGACTCAACTGGCACCTTGTTAAATCTACTTTCCATGAAATAACAGAAACAAAAACATTAAATAAAAAGCCACAGCGATATTTCTTTTGTCTTGTCTTCGCAAAACAAACGGTTCGAAAGCCAGCTGACGCTAAAGAAGGCTTGCAAGCGGTCCGCGTGCCCACATGATTGAATTCTTTACATCACGAATAACGGAACCACGATACAAATTCTTGGTTAGGAGGGGTGTATCAAAATATAAAATCCGTATCCCTAGGTCACGAATAGAGGCTGTGTTTAAGGTTTTGGTTCACTGACTGGCAAACGCTTTTCAGTCAATTTACGAATACATGATGTGTTCCTGTTTATAGTTTTTTTTTTTTTATGACCAGCCTGTTTATATGATCGTACGACTAAAATTCCGCACCATTTTTAACCGACTTCCAAAAAGGAGGAGGTTCTATGTTCGTCTGTATTGCTCTTTATTTTTTTATTCTCTTTTTTTTGGGCTATATTGTCAGCATTGAAAATTATTGCCAAATTAGCCGGGAGTTTGATTCGTAGTACGGTCTTATCCCAGCGCCCAAACATACCAATTTCGCAGCAATTTTGCAGTGGCAAAAAAACTAGAGCAATTTTTATGGGCAGGCCATAAAGTTTCAGGGGTTCGATGCTTTTAACAGTTTCGTAAAAAGTACTAACCTAAGCAAAAACTAATGATGGTCAACCCACAATCCAAACGATGGTGCTTCGTACTATACTTTAGGTGGTAACGCTCCACCGACCAGCTTTTGACCGTGAAACTTCTCTAAGAGAAAGTAAAGAAAACCCACAATTTTATAAAGGTTTTTTAGAACCCTCCGTTGATATAGGAACAAGATTTTTTTTGTTCGTAACATGTTTTAATATAAAGGGTCGGACTTTTTATATCCAAAGGAAAGTGAGGTTGGTAGCGGTGACGGCTCTTTGACGGCCAAGTGAGGAGATGCTGAACTATTCTGTAAAAAAAAAAGTATGATGTGCAACATTCAACATCTCGGCTGACAGTACCAACCTCTCGGAAAATAGGTTGGTACCATTTGTCGGACTGCTCTAGCACCACGCGCGCTCATTGATAAAATCAAATAGCGCGCGTTTCCCCGGCTTCCTGTTACACACTTCCGTCCCTTTTCACGAATCACCCCCACAGTTCGAGAGAAAAGATGTTACACATCAAAAATCACCGTGAAAACTTAGGTAAAGTGAGCTGGAAATAGTGTCAATCTCTAGTATCAGATGGAATGTCAGCTGACTTGAAGCTCACTCCACCTACGGTTACACGGTAAGATTTGTACAAAATAGACAGGGTGGTGCGAGGGAGATATGTGTACAATTTAACCACAAATATGTAAAGAAATATATTCTTATCGTTTGAACCTGACCTTTGAAGGCGAAAGCGTCAGGGTAACGCGCGACATTCAACACGTGTTTTGCAATTTGCAGGTCAAAATCAGGTTGTAAGTTGATCTAAATATGATTCGCGGCCGTATCAAATGTTTATTTATAGAATTATAATCATAAAAATGATCAATACAACTCTCTAAGTTCATATAATCGCGTTGAATGACTATTTCATGAAATCATGACATTTGACGATTGTGCTTACTTATGGAGTTGTATTGCCGATTGTAATGATTACAATTATGTAAAGCCATATTTGTTACGGTCGCGAATCATATGATTTTAATCTAGATACAACCTGGCACTGACCTGCAAATTGCAATTTTTTTTAGGAAATTTGAATTTCGCGGGCTGTCTTAGCGCATCCCCCTTAAGAACCCTGGCTTAATAGTTGTCATAAAGGATAACGTGAATATCGTAGAAAAGATTGAACGAGAAAACCCGTGATTAAGAACGCCAAAATGAAGAACAAGGACTAGACGCTAGATGGAGTCTTATATTTCACAAATGACATGATCTTTTATAATCAGTCCCATGTCCCTTGTTTAGCGACGAGGAAACTTCGACCGAGCCTTGAAGTTACAAGTTTAGGAGTACCTACAACTTCAAGCTCCTTGTGCTTTATGAGAAGAAAGTTTTTACTTTGCGAGTTAATAAACTTTTAAAAGTTGTATTGTACTTTCGATATTCAAAGACGGGGCTAAACTTGCAACTAAAGGTCAGTAATAAAAGTCACAGTCTCAGCCATCTTTTTGCAAAAGATGTGAACAAAGTACAGAAACATTTTACGTGTACGTATTATGTATAGTTCGTCCAATACGTTACAATTGATTTCAAGGCATTAGCAATAAGCGAACCAATCTAATCGGACGCGCTTACTTATTACGATGAGGTCACGTCTGCACGGCACATACCGCAAATTTTCGAACGATTGCTATCGATAAAGTGTTAAAGCAATTGGATGCCGAAGATAGTGGTAGGGTTTCTGCATTAAGGGGAATACGCTAGCGGGCTTGCGGACGGTGAGCAATGGGTAGCTCGCCGTCCGATAAAGACCAGGCCCGGGTCGACAGCGCGTTGAGTTCCACGCGCGCCTCAAAGAGATGTCAGCACAACTGACGGGGTCCGCTACGACCGATGCCTGCCGGAGTCGCGGGAAAGTCCGAAAGGGATACCGTGGCCCGTGTCAATGTACAGGTAACTGAAAGAACACGGGTGGGTTTTGCGTATCAAAATATCATTTGTAACTATAAAAAATACAAAACAAGATACAAAATACGTAAGAAAATTTGAATTTTGCGGACTTCCACTGCGGGTCCTCCTTAAGTGGATAGGGTTGACCCCTGTATGTACATTGTACATGGGACTTTTAAACCGAAGAAAGTGAACCTATTTCACACGGAAAGAAAACCCAATTCACACACAAAAGCTAAGCTAGCTAAGTTAAAGCAGATCTGAAATGTGACAAAAACCAGACGTTTTGAAATAATGTGAGCGTTGCTAACATCGTAACCCTTTCGGGGATATCACAGCTGTTTCCACTGTAATAGGATTGTCTTAAAGCCTTACGTTTTACACAAACAATTCTGTTATTCTAGAGCTTACAAAAGGAAACAGCGCCATGGAATCATGACAAAGATTCTACTCTATAATTATTGTGATAATTAATTATAATCAATAGTGTTGTTGGGTTTTTCCATCAGGAATTTCTCAGTAGCAACCCGGAGTCTGGATTTGGCAATAGGCTCCACAGACACAAGACGGCTACCTTAGAATCAGCTATGGCAGCATGGAATTAGTATGTACAGACGCCAGCACATCAAGCTACTACAATCTGTCAAATTTATTTAATAGATTTTCAACTTTAGTACTACAGCATAAGGTTCATGGTTGATTGCGAAAATTTGATTTTTCGGGTTTCGGGTAGCTTGACCTGCTGGCGTCTGTACTATGACAACTTAAAATTTAAATGAATTATCGGATTTCGAATTTCGACCTCTGGGCGACCACTAGCTATAATAAAAGCGTCAATTCCCATAAAATTACTATATCTGCTTTTCGAGGTTCCTTATTCTTTCTGCCGTTGTCCCAATGTCTTTGCGGTCAGCGTAACAAATCATAGTCTCTATTAGTATTAACCGCCATCTCAGTTACAGGAAAGATAGCAAAAAAAAAAAAAAAAAATCTGTCAGGTAGATTAAGTATTAAAAAATATGAAACACGTATTTTTTTTTTTTTACCTAATCCAAAGATTACGGCAATACATTGAGTTAAAATGTGACATGACGTCACTCTCCGGTAGATTTTATACAGTGACGTAGCGAGCCCGCACTCCCCAACTTTAATGCGTTTTATCTAAACCTTTTTTTATTAATATGATAAATAAAAAAATACATGTTTAATTTTTTTTTTATTATCGGACGGACTAAATAGTTTTTTTTCCCTAACATCATTCAAACAATCCATCGATCGAGGATTTTCAGTGAGTTTCGAGGCCCTAAAAATTATACTGCGAAATATATGCTCCTCTTATCAATATGGCTACTGATAAATGTCTACTATCACCACGCTTAGTCCATGGCCTCGTGTATTGATAATAGTAATTCGTAGTTATGTATGACACACAAACTACACCCACAGTTTAATAGGAATATGATTGGCATACCAACATAATTTGATTTATGGTTTTGAAGAAGAAAAAATCAACGTCGACAGGATTCTGACTGCATGGCAAAATTTCTGAATATTAAAAACTCATTTTACTGGTGTCCAAAAAGGCTCTGCAGACTAGCGCGACTTGTCGACACCGGTAATTGTTCTACCGTGAACTTTCCTTAGAAATTGCTTTGTTAGAGTCGCGTCGCGCCGGTCAGCACGACGCTTAATGTTCTAGTAATACAAATAATGTACTAATCAACAAACGATCAGTCCAGTCAACTCCAACGATACATAATTTGCTGTACTCTTCTACAATTTCGTGCCTAAATTGTTGAAGATTTCAGCTTATTATGTACCCTAAATTTTAGGTGGTTATTATCTCACAACCATAAAAATAAACAACCTGTAAGATTCATAAACCATAACCATTCTTATTGGCATTGATTTATTCTATGATCGCATAATCATCTCAACAAGTACACTATGTACTACATTTTTTCCCACACCATGGCATGAGAGCAAGACGCGCAAAATGTTGTTAACTATCGTAGGCCTGTCGACCTTGAATAGGCAAGGTAGGTTACTACATATTACATAGCAAATCACGGCCGCTACCATGAATAATTTATTTAACATTGCATTAGCTCCGTGACACATAATAAGTACAAGCCTTTTCTCGCGGTTTCGCCCGCGTGGATGTCGGAAAATATTCCACGGGAACATACTACGGGGATTTAAAATACCCTATATGTTAATCCAGATTGTAAACTATCTGTGTGCCAAATTTCATCCAATGTTTATGCGGCGCACGGCAGAAAAGTTGCCAGACAGCATGATTTTTTCCGACATCTTCTAACAATAATCGTCATATTTCAGCCAACTTACACAAAACTTTAATAAATTATACACCAAAATCTTCCGCAAGAATCACTCCGTCCATTGGTGAGAACCGTTTGATAATCCGTTCGGTCGTTTTTGAGTTTATCGCGTTCAGACAGACAGACGCGGTGGAGGACTTTGTTTTATAATATGTAAGGATATAATTAACTGAATACTTTATTTGAAGATGGCGACACGAACTGGACAAACAAAACGACCACTGTTTCGAATTAACACTGGATGGGATGAGACAGGGTAACAGTAACAGTAAATCCTTTATTTTTAAAGATAGGCAATCGCTCCACGTAGAATACTGGTATTTAGCTGCACCCAGTTAGACTGGAAGCTGACCCCAATATAGTCGAAAAAGGCTAGGCAGATAAAAGAAAAGAAAATATGAAAATATATTTATTTAGCACAGACTAAAAGGTGATGGAGATGATGACGAAAAACTTTTATCTGTTGTGATTGTGAGCCGTCATATATTAACACATTTGTGTTTACGATCATTCTGTTTTTCGACACTGTCCGAACACGCGTGACCTTGCCGCGTTATCATGTAACGCGGAAAACCGAAACTATCTGGTATTTCCTGACACATACAGGCGAATGAAACCCTCTTCTATTTCTTTTTGGGTGGTTAGTAATTAACCTGGTGTCAGAGTTTAGCCGTCCATGGATGGGCCTCTGACTTGGCTTCACATGCTATCGAAAAAAAATTTTGTCAGGAATACTGGTTTACTCACGATGTTTTCCTTCACCGTTTTTGAGGCAAGTGATAATTACAATACGCACATGAATCCGAAAAGTCAGAGGTGCGCTCAGAGGTGCGGATGATTGGATGTGAGCATCTTCCACAGGTCTGATCGATTTGAAATTTAATATTCTGTTACTGCAGTGATATTAGAAGAACATAGTACCCTTGAACTGATGCTGCAGCATCACCTGGAATTTACAGGATACCGAACTCCCTTACCTACCAACTTACACCACAGGTATCGTGTTTGGGCTCATTGGAATGGTCTCGATTAATAGGTTATAGATCGATGATGAACAGGGTCTGGTGATGGAGTAGGAAAGAGAAATAAGGAAATGTTTGTGCAGGGGTTTTAAGTATTTTTAAATTTATGCTTGTATTTAATAACGTCACTCTTCGAGGCTATCTAAACGAATCCTAACAAAAATATTTTAAATGCGCAGGTGAGTTTGCGTGTTTATTTGTTACGCTAAAACGATTGAACGGATTTGGATGAAATTTGGCACATGAGTTGACCATGACCTTGGTTATGACTTAGGATATTTCGTATCCCGATATTCTCACGGGATCGAGACTTATGCGGGTGAAACCGGGTAGCAGCTAGTTTTACATAAACCTATTCACTGACCACGATTGGAAAAGTTCTAGGCAAAGGCCGAGGTCATAATCAAGTCGAAGTTGTGAAACAAGCTCAACCTCTAAATGTGGATCTCATGAGTTACAGAACTATATATCTCTAGGGACAAGAAGGCAATATGCAAAGCTGATTGCCTATTGCAGTGGTCGGCTAACTCATTAGTCAATAGAGGCAAATATCTACTAAGATTTCTTATGAGAGCCAATCCAATACACTTTTTTTATCCTTAAAATCTCCCATCGTCTTTCACTCCACAACGCTTCCTAAAATTAACTTGCTAAGAAGTAGGATGCCTTCATCATATCGGCTGAATAATATTGAAAAACTTTGAAAGGAACACATGTCATGTCCTGTTACTTTTTGATGAAAACACTCCAGAAATAAATCCTTGAAATATAGTTCCTCTATAGTTTCTCAGTCTTGCCTAATGACCGAAAACCCGACCCCCGCGCCTATCTACGCTTGCGCTCATCAACATTTGTACAGAGCCGCACTCTATAGCCGCATGTGGCTGTCGAACCGTGGTTTATCAACCACTGACCTAGTGTTTTAGATGCGATAGTAGTGCCACATGTATAGATTTTAAACAGTACTATTATGTTTAAAACATTGTTTATTAATTAAATTAGTTATACTGATTGTGGGAGAAAATTGTGGTCACATTACAAATCTACGCACGCACACAGTCCTACACGTATATGGGTCTAGCGTAGTACTTCCACGCATTTTGTCCTTAAAAAGTAGCAAATACCGTTCTCCGGGTCCCCCCGGCTTAGGGTTGCCAACTTTATGTAGAAGAAATAAAGTATTTCTAATTTCAGAGAAAGTAATTATTCTATAATTACTTTCTCTTTTTATTTTTAAAACATAACTTTCATTCATTTTTGCGGGTAGTAACAACATTTATTTTTTCTAATAATTAACTCTGAGTTCAAATTGATGAGGTACTCAGTTATTATCAATTTCAACGAAGCCCTGTTTCTGTCTTCCCGCCCGCTTGCAATTTTGACCGAAAACTAGGCCGTCGAAATCTATTCCCACCCGCCTCGAATAGGTTAGGTTTTCTGCAGCCTCTAACTACAACGCCCGCCGGCAGGAACTAGGGGCCGGCCGCCATAGATAGAAAAGAAGAAAGAAAGAAAGAAAATACGTTTATTTGCGGTACACATGACGCAAGGTAAGAACAAAACACGAAAATAAACAATTTGGGGGAAAATATGCGTCACATCCACGCAAAACGGCCATCGCTCAGCATAAAGCTGTGACCCTATGCGAGACAGAGCCCCAGCGCTGGTTTTCAGCGACAGCCGGCGATCGCGGGATCGCGGGGCCCTGGGGTACTTGCCCAGAGGGGCCAAAGGAAAAGACGGCCCTAACCCGAAAGAGGCTCAGTCAAAGATGAATTAATTTAAATCAAATTGAGAGTCAAAGAGTATTTTAGCGTACTCTTATTGCTTGCGTAGATTATAAAAAGTACGCCTAGGCGAAATAGAGTACAATTCTTTAAATTAGAGTTCGTGGCTAATTAATAACTGCTGCACGGGTCGATCTGTCAGGTTAAGCTACGCTTGCCGGGGTTGGTCTGTGGATGGGTGACCATCTTTACATACCGAGACTCCTCCGTGCCTCGGAAAGCACGTTAAGCCGTTGGTCCCGGCTGTCTTTCGTGGATCTTTGACAGTCGTTACGGGTCGTCAGAAGCCCGAAAGTCTGACAACCAGTCTTACCAAGGGGTATCGTATTACCCAGTTACTGGGTTGTGGAGGTCAGATAGGCAGTCGCTCCATGTAAAATACTGGTATTCAGCTGCATCCGGTTAGACTGGAAGCCGACCCCAATATAGTTGGGAAAAGGCTAGGCAGATTGATTGATTTCTTTAAATTAGAGTACGTTTGGCAACCCTACCCCGGCTACCTATCTGTCTTTTATAACGATCGGTTCAGTGGTTTAGGCGTGAAATGGTAACAGACAGACAGTTACGGTGACGCTAATATGAATGAATGAAATTCACCCCAGCGTGGTTTAACCAAACTTGACTAATCGAATGATTCACACGAGCCCCTAGAGCCTCATGTTTCATGGAGCTACAGAGACCAATGCATATCAAGGAGTAGACCGGGTGGCGCGGTAATGGTAGGGAAGACGTGCCCTTACGATATGGAAGGATTTGTGAGCCGTACTGGATATGCATGCTAGACGCTAGAGTAGGCAATGGAATTGTGGAGAGAACGGTGATATTTAGTTTTTTTTTTTTTTTACCCAGTCGTCAACCCTATTATTGCGAATTTAAACATTTCTATAAGCATCCTTATGGCAGACTTGGACATCGGGTTCCCTATGTTTTTCCTTGTGTTCCTCACACCTGCCTTTTACCGAGCGATGACCCCACCCCACTTTAACTTTCTACTCAATTGTACACTGTCGAGTTATTAACCCCTTGCATACCCTATAAATAAATCAGCAAAATTCATACTTACTGATATACTAAAATAATTCTAAATTAAACGATTTCTAAATTATACGTATATATAAATGCGAATGCGAGATTATTTTGTTACGCTTTCACGGGCTAAACGGCTGAACCTATTTTAATGAAATTTTATATAGAGATACTTTGAACCGTAGGGAACGTTTTTTATTTCGTCGACATACCACGCGGGTGGAAGCTAGTAATATTATAAACGCGAAAGTACTCAGTCTGCCAGTCTGTCTGTTACCTGTTCACGCCTAAACTACTGCACCGATCGTTAAGAGAAATTCACAGATAGGTTCACGCCTAAACTACTGCACCGATCGTTATGAGAAATTCACAGATAGGTAGGTTGAGACTTGGAGAAAGAAATGGATTTATATTTACAAAATACGAAATATAAAACACACGCAGATTTAAGGCTTGTGCAGACCAGCGCGACTTGTCGCGCGACGCGACTCAAACAATGAAATTTCTAAGAAAACTGTACGGTATAACAATAACCGGCGTCGCGTCGCGCGACAAGTCGCGCTGGTCTGCACAAGCCTTTAAGGTATCACACATAGTATAAGCATAGCACACATATCAACTAGGAAAGGGATTGTCACCGTATCGCCGCCGTTCGTGAGCTTGTCCCGAGGTGAGCCCATTACTTTACGATTTGATTAGTAAGCGGGGATCGTCACCGTATCGCTGCGGTTCGTGAGCTTGTCCCGAGGTGAGGCGATTACGTTAAGATTTGATTAGTGTGCGGGGATCGGCACCGTATCGCCGCAGTTCGTGAGCTTGTTCCGAGGCGAGGCTATTACGTTACGATTGGATTAGTGTGCGGGGATCGTCACCGTATCGCCGCGGTTCGTGAGCTTGTCCCGAGGCGAGGCTATTACGTTACGATTGGATTAGTGGGCGGGGATCGTCACCGTATCGCCGCGGTTCGTGAGCTTGTCCCGAGGCGAGGCGAGGCGATTACGTTACGATTCTGATTAGTGTGCGTTGCAGTAGGGAGCTCCATAAAAGAATACTGAATGGCTCGAGTTGATACGGTGACGATCCCTTTCCGAATTGATGTGTGTTATTTCCTGAAGTCGAAGACAACAGCTAATATGTAACAAGGATAATCCGGCTCGAAAACTACTTACATGATATATACAAAAAGTGTAGTTTACTCATATATAGCGTAAGTCACTCCACAACAGTACCGACAAGGAATACAAATATAAATATTTTTTCCTTATGAGCAAAGTGTATCAGGATTCAGGAGGAAAACTGTGGGGTGAAAACGAAGCCGTATCTTTGTGGGTTATGGAGTGAAAATAGCACCAAGGAGAACCGTTTATGTAGCGAATTCTTGGAACTTCAAGTCAACATAAAGTAGCATAAAACCTTTTCGCGTACTTGGTATTTTCTGTTATAACACGATTTCTATAACTGTGCCCCTGCCAACGTCAAAATTTTACAGTGTATGTGGTTAAGACAGAACCGTCGAGACGCCACGAGTGTAGACCATATTAAGAGGCGTCGGAGCACTGAGGAGGTATGGGCTGGTGAATTCAATACTAACCTCCAAGCGCAGTTATAAAAATCGAGATAATATATTATAACGATTCTCCTAGGGCCTAGACAAAGTGACCATTATATCAGAGATAACGATGACGGAAGAGTAAAAAATGTATTGTATTGACATAATGCTACTGAAAAGCGTCAACATAAAGTAGTGTAAAACCTTTTTGATCAACGTACCATCAAAGAAGTTCATATCTAACCAGTTTCAAAACAAAATCCCGTGAACACGATGACCACATCTGTTACCAGCCCAGTTCTATAGCCGCCGAGCGCTGCAAGCAGGAATAGTCCTTACGGTGGTTAGATATGAACTTCTTCGTTGGTACCTACGATTTATTTTTTTGAAAATGATTCCTTTTAAAACGATTGCTACTAAACTAGGCCCTCTGGTACAGATTAATAAAGATGGCACTCTCCGCAAAATCATTTAAATGAAAAGCGACTCTTCCAACGACACAATAAAGTGCAATTCAGGTCGCACAGCGCTAATCACCTACAGTTTATATTCACCTAGAAGTTGCTTCTCATTCTATCGCGTGACTCTTAGATCTTCTGACTACGTTAAGGCTTGTGCAGACCAGCGCGACTTGTCGCGCGACGCGACACGAACAATACAATTTCTGAGAAAAAATTTCAGGATGACAATAACCGGTGTCACGTCGCGCGACAAGTCGCGCTGGTCTGCACAAGCCTTTACACTCACTGAATTGACCCGACAAGACGGGCCCGCCGCGTACTTGTAGCTTCAGAGTGTCCCATCTGTATTCATCTGTGCCAATGGTTTCTAAAAGCCTACAGTAGTACCACATAAGGTATGCGCTTCGGTAATCTTCTTGTTTCCGCATCGAATTAGTTCGTGTTTGCTTTGATTGGTTGTTGGAATTTCAGTGAACTAAACGGATCTGTAGTAGTCAGCGTATTAGTTATTTTTTCTGTTGATCAGCATTTCAGAAACCGGTTTTAAGTAGAGCACTACTTTCTTGAGCAGAGTATTTCGTATACCATTTAAAAAGTGCGCTTGTCATGTTACACACACTTCAAAATTTTAATTAAAAACGTGGACAAATAAAACGTTAAATCGTATCACTCAAAGTTGTTATCGTAAACCGTCGTCTGTCGTAAATGGCTCTTACGAACAATTTACCATGTTTATTGCGAACTGCGACAACAGTTCTGTTTTATCGTTTTAAAACAGTTAATACCTATTGAGATACAGAAAGTGTTTTAGTATCCCAAAACGTTACAAAATACTGTGTTCTATTACTATTGTATTTTGTGTCTGTTTTCGAGTTTTCGTGAAACTTTAAAGGATCGTGCAGACTGACGCGAATTGTAGCGCGACGCGACACCGGTAATTATTCTACCGTGAAGTTTTCTTAGAAATTGTATTGTTCTAGTCGCGTCCCGCCGAGGCGTCGCGCTGGTCTGAACGAGCCATAAAGCGTCATGCGTACCGGCGCGATGCGACAGCGCGACGCGACACTTTATTTTTGTTTTTTTAAGAAATAACAATTACCGGTGTCGCGTCGGTCGCGCTAGGCTGCACGAGCCTTAAGGTTCCAACACACAGCCGTCGGGCAAGCCGCGGTGCGCCCGGCTTGCCGCACAAAGGATTCCCGCTCTTTTGATTACAATAAAACTGCCTGTCCCTTAAGTATATGTACAAAAAGAACAGTAATTTCCCTCTCTCCTTTCTAACTCACCCCCTTGTCCCATGAGGGTGGGCAGATAATACATAATGCCTCGTGCTACACTACAGTCCTTTCATACACTTTTCCTTTTCCTAAATTGATACAGCTACGGGGTAATTGCGCTCACAATCCCAATGCTATTTTGACAATTCCACAATATTGCATTATTTACGTTGTCGCACTGACGAATTTTTTCAAACATAAAATATGAAGCAATGGATTAAGCCTCGTGCAGACCGGCGCGAAGCGACAGCGCGACGCAACTCTAACAAGACTTCAAGGTAGAACAATTACCAATGTCGCGTCGCGCGACATGTCGCGTTAGTCTGCACGAGCCTTTACGAATTTATTTCAGAATCCTTGGGATTGTAATATTAATAACAAAATATTTTTTGTCCGTCAAATAGATTATTAAAAAATATTGTTTTTTTTTTTTGTTTTTTTACGTAAAGAGATTATAGGCAATGCTTTAAAATGTAGCATAACGTGACTGGCCTGTAGATTGTATACTGAATTGTGACGTAACGAGCCCCCACTCAACTTTAATGCGTTTTATCAAAACCATTTTTTTTTAAATTTGATAAAGCAAGAAAAATATTAGACACGTATTTGTCTAATATTTTTTTATTATCTGACTGACGGACTAAATAGTTTTTTTTTTTCGCAGTCAACATCCCTATTGGGTTGCACGTCAATGCTCATTTTTTCCCCAGTCAGCATCCCTATTGGTGTGTACGTCATACATGCTCATCATTAATGTAAAAAAAAAATAGTCTCTTGATTTATTGATAGATCTCTGGACTCCGCCCAACAGTGACCTTCTAATTTGTAAAAGATAGAGCAGGATTTTGACCCCAATCAAGCTGAAATAATTTTTATTGCAGACTTGACCATTTTTTTATCAGTGTCACTCACTCTTATTTGAATATTTATAAACTTTGAAGTTCATTATCGGTCGGTGACCTTTAGTTATGTAGTAAACTCTTCATTTTTATGACATTCCGGTCGAGAAAAATACATTTTTTTATAGTTTTTAGTCGATACAGAATTTTTGTTGTTTTTCGATACCTTCTTTAACAAAGATTGCTTCTTGGCACTTGGCGGTGCTGACAGAGAGAGGTGGAAGAAAAGCTTTGCCTAGCAATGGGAATAAAAGAAATTTCGTAATTTTATTTTATTCGAAATTACCGTGGACGAAAATGTATTTTTTTTTACCTACTTGTAATACCTAAACCCTTCATACCTTTGTAATGTCTGTAAATATTTATTTCTAACACGTAAATTTGAAATTAAATGCTTTCTTCAAAAAAATAAGTCGTTCACGCGGGGGTGAACTGTTCGCGGTATACATTTTAACATACTCCCTTGTCCATACCCTACACGTTAAACGAAAAAATTAATAAATGCTGTTTTAAATTAATGCAAAGAAAGCCTGAAATTGAGACTAAAATTTCCCAGACTAATTGATGATCGCTGATCGGCGATTAAGCTACCATGCTTTTTCCAGGGATGAAAATGACAAAGAACAAGCAAAAATCGACCTACAACCTATACAAAAGCTGAAACACTTGACTAAAGGAAATGAATCAGCAATTCCGAGCCCTAATCGATGACCTGGCCCTGGCAGGAGAGACCTACATACGTACCTACCTATTAGAAGGCTGTATAGCCTTGTACCACAGAGCACGGAACGCCTCGGCGGACACTGCTGGACCCGGCAATGTCAACAGTTTCCATGCAAAATTACTCAAACCAATCGAGTGACCTGACGGACAAACTGAAGGCTTTGAAGGGGTTCCGTGATAGAAGGAGTGCGTTCAACGCACGGTGCTACGGTTTTTATTAGTTCTGCTCGTCTGGGGTTAGTCCGTGGGTGACCATGTTTATATACCGAGACTCCTCCGTGCCTCGGAAAGCACAGAAGCCGTTGGTCCCAGCGGTTCGTGGATCTTTGACAGTCGTTAAGGGTTGTCAGTTGCCCTAAAGTCTGACAACCAGTCTTCCCAAGGGGTATCGTGTTACCCAGTTACTGGTTTGTGGACGTCAGATAGGCAGTCGCTCCATGTAAAATACTGGTATTCAGCTGCATCCGGTTAGACTGCAAATCGACCCCAACTTAGTTGGGAAAACGCTAGGCAGATTGATTGTCTCTTCTCTTGAGAGAAGTCGTGGCCCAGTGGTAACAGCCCCGACTTACGAGTTGAAGGGCGTGGGTTCGAACCCAGGCAGGCGCTTTACATTGTGTAAATAATTTCATCACCACTGCTCTCAGAACACTGAAGGAAAACATCGTGAGGAAACCGGCATGTCCTAGAATCAATCATTCGAAGACATGTGACATCTACCAACCCGCACTGGGCCCGCGTGGTAGATTACAGCCCACTCCCTCTCTAAGAGAGAAGGCCTGTGTAACAGCAGTCTCTACTCTAACCGCTGCCGGCGCGGCGCAGCGATTCCGCGCTCTGTGGCTTGTTTAGCGGAGATCACGTTTCGTAAACATATTGCGAGCAGCTCAACCATTAATTATACTTCCTAGCTGTCCGTGAGCGATGTAGGTTTAGTTGGGGATGTTATTCTAATCTAATTTATTGAATAATAGATTTTTCTTCATTTCAGGAAAGCTAAGGTTACCTACTCCATGTTTTTTATATGGAACGAAGTTTTTGGTTACTTTTCACGCTCGCATTCGCATTTTTTTTCCTTCTTATTACTACTTCTTTCGGATCGGCATGAACTAAAGGGAAGCCGATATTAATATTATTATATTGATACGTGAAGCAAAAACTTTGTACCCCTTTTTACGAAAATTACGCAGACGGAGGAGTATGAAATTTGGCTCAGTTAAAGTTTCTATGGAGAAGGAGTGCAGAAAGCTAATATTTTTATATAATATACATCTTTAAATATATATAATAAGAGGAGCTCGTGGCTAAGTACCAACAGCCGCACTGGTCGATCCATCAGGTTAAGCTACGCTTGCCGGGGTTGGTCAGTGGATGGGTGACCATCTTTACATACCGAGAATCCTGCGTGCCTCGAAAAGCACGTTAAGCCGTTGGTCCCGGCTGTCATTCGTGGATCTTTGACAGTCGTTACGTGTCGTCAGAAGCCCGAAACTCTGACACCAGTCTTACCAAGGGCTATCGTATTACCCAGTTACTGGGTTGTGGAGGTCAGATAGGCAATCGTTCCATGTAAAATACCGGTATTCAGCTGCATCCGGTTAGACTGGAAGCCGATCCCAACATAGTTGGGAAAAGGCTAGGCAGATTGATACATCTTTAAATATAAAAATCAATTGCTGTTCGTTTGTCTTGCGAAAACTCGAGAACGGCTGGGAGCCGATTTAGCTGATTTTGGTTTTGAAATGTTTGTCGTAGTCCAGGGAAGGTTTAAACGGTGAGAAAATTAGGGTAGGTAGGTAAGGTAGGTAGGGTTTAGTGCTACCCGTGCGGGGCGGGTAAAGCTAGTTAGAAATAAATTAATAAAAAAAACATTACACACAATACACACACAACCATGCGTTACCATTTCGACCTCTGGGCGACCACTTGTTCACATAATTAGGAAAATCTAAAATTTTATAGTCACATGTTGTATGAGTATAGCTCATGCCGCGGTAAAAATATAAGTCAGTCACTCAGACGGAGACCACATAAAAAACTAAATCATAGTGCTGTCAATAGTGACGTGAGACCGGTTTTGTAAACATGTGTGTAGTTAGTGAGGTGTAGTTTGATTGTACATGTGTGCGTGTGAACGTGTATACATAGAGCGGAGGCGTAGTTTTGGCATGCTTCAGTATGTTGTTCGCAGCGCTATATCTTGGTTTTTTATTTGGTCTGAGGTCAGTCACTAGTCAACAAAGTCGGTCTAGTGGTCACAAGCGCTACTGGTTCGATTCCCAGGCCGGGTAGTGTTATTGGGTTTTCCATCAGGAATTGCTCAGTAGCATTCCGGAGTCTGGATTTGTGCCAGGTTGATGGCAATATGCTCGCTATTACATAGGGCTTAAATATACTGATGAAATGTGGGTGTTACTGTACGAACTCCCCTCGGAGATAACAGGCGGTATGTTACATAATATGTTATGTTAGTAAATAAGATGGTAGCGGAGGCTGTCCGTCCAGGGACATTCGTTTAAGTATCGCCAATCGCTACAAACTAAGCTAGAAAGGAACAAAGGAAGCTACTTTAAGACGCAGATATATGCCAGTGACGTTGAGTGGTTAGCTAGCGAGGTCTTGGTGGTGTACTGAGCTCACGCAACGCGTCGTACGTCCAGCCAGTAATAGGACTCGCCCATCCAGGACCGCTGTCCCAAATTAGACGCATTATTAATTTATCCTACTAATATTTTAAACGCGAAAGTTTGTAGTATGTAGTATGGATGTTTGTTACTCTTTCACGCAAAAACTCCTAAACGGATTTGGATGAAATTTGACACACAGATAGTTTATAACCTGGATTAACACATAGGATACTTTTGATTCCGATATTCCCACGGGATCGAGACATATGCGGGTGACACCGCGGGGCGCGGCTAGTTATCTTTAAAATGGTGATGGTTTCACAAAAATACGCTTGATAGATTTTGCGTGACTCTCAGTTTTTTATTCGCGTTAGACATAACTTTACAAATTAATTTCAATATGTAATATACACTTAATCTGAGATATTCCTGTATTAAGTTATTAGGAAAATGCTCTAATTTAACATATATTTTTTCCAAATCAATAACACTACTCGTTTAGACGTGATCTTCAGTATAAAATCATTAAAAGTCGGTTATCGTCGCCTTAAGTATCGCAACTCAGGGAAGTTATTTTATACCTTCCATTAGCTCAAAATAACTGCCATAGACACAAGTAAAGTCGAACTTCGAGACAGTCCAGCCATACATAAGAGCGTCGAAAACACGGCAATGAGACGACTTAGTTCCACAGGACTGCTTTGAAGGAGCTTCTGTAACTTTACGAAGCAGTTGCAGTTCGAGACTTCGCTAACTAACTACATTTATGGACATAGCGACAGATAATTATAATGAGAAATTGTGCAGGTGCAGTGATAACCTAGTGGTGTGACCGTCGGACTGCCAAGTCATAGGTCTCGAGTTCGAACCCAAGGCACGCACCTCCGACTTTTCAGAGTCATGTGCGTATTGTATAATTATCTTTCTTTAAAAACGGTGAAGGAAAACATCAGGCATGTGAAGTCAAGTCAGAGGCCCATGAGCGGCTTTAAAACTCTGACACCAGGTTAGTCACTAACCACATGAAAAGAAGAATGAGATATTAGGGGGAGAATTTCAGGGCTTCTTAGATTATCTTTATTTATCTCTCTAGATTATCTTTATTTCGGCCTGAGTATAGTTCTCGATGATTTTGTTTGGTATATTGGCGTGTGCTAGCTAACATATGGCTAATAATTTGAATTATGTTTTGTGTTGCATAATGTAAATTATTTTGAATACTATTATATAGAATCTTTTTTTTTGTTCTTCTAACTGAACAGACAGCTGTGCTGCTGGGGAGTTTGTCGCGCCACTTCTTCTTCCCAGCTAACGCACTAGGAAGTGGTGAAGGGTGGGCGTTTTGGGGGACTATCTTATGTAATTTTGACGTTCGAAAAGTGCTGATTCTCAGCCTAGTTTGAATAAATGACTTTTGAATTTTGAATTTCTTCATAAGTTGTTCTCATGTTTTAGTTTATATCAAAATCAGCCCCAACTCCTTCGAGTGATTTTTGCTCTTTTTTATAGTTTCTGATTTGGTCATCTATGCACACTCTCATTCTGTTTAGTGAAAATACCGCATTGTGATAATCACTGATAAAGTGAAATAAATAATTATTGGTTAATAAAAAAAATATAATTGCTCTGTTATCCTGCAGTATGATACAAAACCACAATGTACGAAACATCGATTAAAACTAAACTAACTGCACATACATACGACCTTTAACATCTGTCTCAAACAGAAACATGCTGTATCATCGTCGTCAGCATTCGATTGTAAATCTTATTGCTAAGGTCTTACGATATGTTTTCGATAACTTTAGTAAAACAACCGGTTTTGGCAAAGGTAATCTAACGTTAGTATTGTGTTGGTGTTTACAAAAACTTCGTTGTTGTGCTATATGTAATAGTACATGTGAGTTTAACGACCGATGTATCTGTTTTTCGACCATTTTTGTGGCAATTTTTTAGTTTGCTTGTTTCGGGATTATTGCTGTGTAAATGGTGCTGCCTCCAGGTGTATGTAATACAAATGTGGTTAACATTTTGCGAGTTATTTTCATATTTTTGTAAAATCAATTTGTTGAGATAAAATGAGCAACAATTTTGGTGCCTACATTTAAAAATACGGTTAGTTTTTGATACCAAGAATCGTAGAAGCTCTCAAAGATGTCCCGATACCAGCATCATTTCCGATTCAGTTCCGTAAAGAAACCGTATTACCGAAGAGAAACCGTATCAAGACCGAGCTATGTGAATCGATTCCTATCACCTCCATTTTATATTCGTTCACGAAGATATGAGAAGATTTAAGACGCAGATATATGCCAGTGACCTTGAGTGGTTACCTTGCGTGTTCTGTACTGAGCTCACGCAACGCGTCGTACGTCCAGCCAGTAATAGGGTTCCAAATTAGACGCGTTATTAATTTATTATACATAAAACAAAAGGTATTTTAATAAAACACGTATACTAAAAGCTCAATCTTTAAAATGGTGAAAGTTATAGAAAAATACGCTTGTTACATTTTGCGTGATTCTCAGTTTTTTATCCGCGTTAGACATAACTTTACAAATTAATTTCACTATGTAATATAAACATAATCTAAAATATTCATTTATTAAGTTATTAAGAAAATGCTAAAATAAAAAAACAAGTAATTAAAACTACTCGTTTAGACGTGATCTTCAGTATAAAATCATTAAAAGTCAGTTATCGTCGCCTTAAATTGGAAATGTATAGCTTTATGTGTAGCCGTGTGTACCTACTATTCGTCATAATTTTCTTTTGCACACAATGCGACCTGTCATGTGGCGTATCGTATGACACTTGAAATAGAACTAAACTGAGCGAGGTGTGACCCGCGGGGTAAATGCGTAACACACATAAAATGACAATTGTTCGCAATGGGTTTCATTTTGACAGTTCACCCACGTTTCATTGCGGTATTTACGGTATTGAGCAGACGTATTTTACAAACCTATGAAGCAATGGATTAGCAATATCCTTCAAAACTCTCGGATTTTGATTACGCAGGTAGGACCAAGGAGATTTGATGTAGTTCGCTGTGTCCCGTCTATCATAATAAAAATCAATCATAATTAATCATATTATAATGTGGAAATCGAAATAACACCATCCAATGAAATCACTTGGCCTTTTATTTTGTGCTAATTATCTTATAACTTCTCCCGCTCTGGCCGGAGCGGGAGGGTTTGTCAGACTCTTACGGACTAAAACCCACCCGTGTTCCTTCAGTTCCCGGTAGGTTTCAGACTTTCCCGCGACCCCGGCAGGCATGGGCCCTAGCTGACCCCGTCAGCTGTGCAGACATCTCTTTGAGGCGCGCGTGGAACACAACGCGCCGTCGACCCGAGCCTGGTTCTTATCGGACGGCGAGCTACCCATTGCTCACCGTCAAAATATAAATCACTTGGCTATACATCAAAATAATTCAATATGCTTTCAGAATCCGAAGGTTGGCTGATAATTAATTTTACTGGAATACCAGATTAATCTAAAATCAATACTAATAAATTCTACATAATCGCGATGTCGGTCGTGTGAACACGGAGGCGATTTATTTCGGTACGAATACGATTTGCTCGATTCGTCTATTTTGGACATGAACGTTATTTAATGAAATGCTATCGCAATCCTTTGGGTTCCGTACCCAAAGGGTGACAACGGGACCCTATTTATAACTAAAACTCCGCTGTCCATCTTTCCGCCTGGCACAGGGTTATGTATCTTTTGAATCGTAAACTGCTATCCCCGACATATCTTAAAAATAAAAAAATATTAAAACAAACGCCGAAAAAAACGTCTCTCGTATGGGGTGCTCTCTGTTTTTTTCGGCGTTTATTGCTCGTTTTACTTTTAAAGTATTTAAAAAATGTAGTGTAAAATATTGTACGGTGGTACACACGGCTACACATCAAGCTATACATTTCCAATATAAGCTGACCTCGCATTGTACGGAAATCCTATTCAGTGCGAGATCAGCATAAATTGGAGATGTATAGCTTGATGTGTAGCCGTGTGTACAAGGGTCTCTCTTCGTATGCGACTTTAGACTCGCACTTAGCCGCGTTTTTCATCTAGTTCCAGTTGGGCTGAAACTACAAAAAGCCATCGCGCTACGACCCTCGTTAAGCTTCGTTATAAAAAAAAAACTCTTTTTAATATTTTGTATAGATTGGTATTCTAGGAATTAATAAAGCATTGGGATTATTATATTTGTTAGCAACTTTGTTTATCTGAGATTACATGGAAATCGGCTACTAAAAGAGATTGGCTACATAAGCCCACGTTCGCAAGGACGTAAAAATATCGCGGCGACAAGCCCGACTCCTGACTGCTACGGAGAAATTCCTGATAGAAAAATACAATAACACTGCCCGTACTGAGAAAAAAAAAAACTACAGCGTACGATTTTAGTTTTTGCACCCCCTCCATTTGATCTGCATGACTCGTTTACACAGCGTAATGCCGACGATCCCTATTTAAAACTGGAACGTGTTTCGAAATACGAAACCCCTTTTACACTTGATACTCTTTGAGGATTAAATTACATTCAAGCAAATAAAAAAAGAACACAGTCAACATTTTATCAGAATTTCAAAATATGAACACATTTTTTTTTTCATTTGTACGACAATATTTATGCCAAAAACAATTCTATTCTATAAAAATGCTGGCTGAAAAACAAAGCTGCAGTTGATACTATGAAGGTTTTATTTTCACAATGTTTGGCGCGGGCTGTTGAAAACAAGTAGGGTGTTTTATGACATGGGCGGGCACAGGCAATGCCAGATCGATGGCTAGAAAACACGCTTCTAGGGAATTCCACGGCGTTTTTAAAAAGTTTGGCATGGTTTTTCCCGATAGCGAATGATTAAACGAATTTAACTTTCTTGCGTGAAAATGATTATCGTATAAAATAGGAGATTCGATTATTGTTTTATTTTATTTGATAGGTCTTCCTTCCTTTCTTCACTCCATTGGAACAATGTGATACAATGTGAGCAATATCTACGGTCGTAGAAGTAGACAATGTATAGACAATTTGAACTCTCTTTATAACTTTTAAATACCAATATTATTCTTTTTCTTTCGAATACTGGGCTTTTGACATTAAGGCTTGTACAGACCAGCGCGACACCGGTTATTGTTATACTGTGAAGTTTTCTTAGAAATTGTATTGTTCGTGTCGCGTCGCGCGACAAGTCGCGCTGGTCTGCACAAGCCTTTAGTATTACAGTATCAATTTTGTAATGCGCGTTTTATTTGTGCAGAAAAAATACTTTCTTTCATTACTTCTTTGATTGTATTTAGGCTTATCAATAATTAGGTAAACCAAGGAAGGATACAGATTATGAATTCATTAACTACTAACACAGTTGCAGAAGTCCATGCCCCACTGCAATACTATCTTATTTATTTTTTATCTTTACTGATAATAAAATCAAAATTATCGTAGAAAGTGCATTTCTGGGTGACAAATTTGGCGATAATGCGAAGTGCAGTTATCATGTTTTCGTATAGCGATTACGAAACCACATCAGAGTCGAAACTGTTTTTTTTCTGGATTTTTGACAGCTTAGACTCTTTGTAGCAAGTGCGCGCCATCTTTGTTTTTTAAGAGTGATAGTCTACGTCTCAGAAATCAGTAATTCATGACTCAGTTCTGCGCACCGTCTTAATCAACAGTTTCACTTATGTCCGTTTACATTAACACTAATAAACACCTAAATAAAAGCTCACCGTCTGATTTGCAACTCTCGGCGCTGAGCAGAGTGTTGAACGTCCGACAATGCGCTTTTATGTAGGCATTCTTTTAGGTGTCCCCTAGTGTGAACGTGCAATAGTCACATACTCGTCAATATTCCTAACAACTTCAACCATACAGGCTGGCCATTTAGTCAAGGAATTCGACATACTATACTACTATCCCCGGAAAAGCCAGCAAAAAGGGTTTTTTTTTCATGACTCATGTAAGTCATGAAAAAAAAACCCCTATGTTTCCAAAACCGGACAGTACTGACGTCAGATGAAATTCAATATCTACAAAACAAGACATTTTCGCTATTAATTCTCTCGTACAATTTAAATTCCATCCTGTACATTGCGGTTAACTCGAAGCAACGGTAAACTCGAGCATGTTTCTATTAAAGTGTAAGTTAAAATGTTTTTGCATCAAAAGCGCAGCCGGTGGTATTTTAAAAATGCTCGCTACAACTTTTGCGTTTCGCGTAGTATGAGTGTTTTTAGTTCGTGTATTTAAAATATTCTGCTAGTGAACATGTGTGTTAGTTATTAGTTTATAAATAATAAATTAACGATTGTTTGTTGCTCATGGAAGCTGGTTGGTGTACAAAAATACTTTTACGTTTTGATTCACACGATTTAGGACGCACAATTTGTACACTCGCTCTTAGACCGTATGAGAAGAAAATAACACATTTTAGATAACTAGGTTTAACATTACCGTAAAGTAGCGCCGAGTTGGGTGAAATAGTTGGCTCGGTACTTACCTGAAAAGAAATAAAAAAAAACATTAAAAACAATCCATAGGTAAAATATGTTCATTGATAAAAGGCAATAATAACATGAATAATGTTTCGGTTATTTCTCTCTAATACAATTTATCGTGTTATAAATTGTAATAATATATACGTATAATAAACGCCAAAGTTTATGAGGATGGATGTTTGTTACTCTTTCACGCAAAAACTACTGAATGGATTTGGATGAGATTTGGCACACAGATAGTTCATAAACTAGATTAACACATATGATACTTGTTATCCCAATATTCCCATGGGATCGTGACTTATGCGGGTGAAACCGCGGGGCGCTGTTAGTCAACTTCATAAAATTTCATTTTGTCTGATAATTTAAGTTGGAACTCAATTTGCCTCACAATAGGGATGTTGACAAAAATTTTTGTTTGTCCGTCAGGTTGATTATTTAAAAATATTGGACACGTATATTTTATTTTTTTACGTAATCAAAAGATTACGGCAATACATTGAGTAGGCAATGCGTTAAAGTGTGGCATGACGTCACTGGCCGGTAGATTTTATACTGACTTGTGACGTAGCGAGCCCCACTCCCCGACTTTACTGTGTTTTATCTAGACCATTTTTTTATTAAATTGTTCAAGCAAAAAATACGTGTCTAATATTTTTTTATTATCTGACTGACGGACTAAATAGTTTTTATTTTTTCCCAGTCAAAATCCCTATTACTTTCTCTGACTTAACAATAAAAAAAAAATATAACTGATAAAACCAAGTAACAGTTATCAATTTCCTTATCACCACATTATCGGTTACTTTATTTCTTATCACGTTGTCTATACCTACTTCGCTCGGGTAACTACAACATAATATCGTAAGAACTTTATATTTTCCCACGATCTTTAGCGGGTAGGACCATAATTCATTACTGTCAGAAATCGTAACGTCTCTAGAGGGAAGATAGAAGATCTTTTTAATAATTTATATTCTACACGGCAGCGGTTTTAGCAGCTTCAAATAAACTAACTGAAAATTTCCACGAAAAAGGTTTTTATGAAAACTTTTGAAATATGCGCTCGAATTGACAGACATGCAAGGTAATTGAATTACAGTACAACTATTTTCTTAATGTTCCTCGGCAAACTTCGTGTTTCGTTGTGTTTCTATCAGTTTGCACTACAACTACTACAGGATGGCAGGGACATCGTCACAAAAACTGTTACCATGGATTGAGTACATGATTCTGAACCCCCCTAAAATTTTTCGTCGGTTATTTAAAAAAAAACTGCTGTTCCATACATTTTGACTTTTCTATGAAACTGCAGTTTTTTTTTTTAAATAACCGACAAAAAATTTCAGGCCAACCTGTAAAATAGTTCTATATCTGTTCTCGGCTATCGTTTATTTGAGTCAGAACAGTTCTAAAAGAAAACACCAAAGCAAATTCATATCGCCGAAGAGTTCCAACAAAAACATAATTCTGAAAATCTATTTAATTTGAATTAAAGTTCGATTTAAGCCAGACTCAACGCCGAATGCTTAAAGTCTTTAAGAGAATTACTTAGAAATCCTCTTTTCTTATGAAACAAGGTCGATGTTGGAGGTCGAGAGTATAAGTACTGCGTTAAGTATATTTAGTTATAGTTTGAAGTCACATCAATATAAAGCAACAAGAAAGAAAGAAAGAAAGAAAATACGTTTTTTGCGATAAACATGACGAAAAAAAAGAACAAATCGGGGAAAAATATGCGTCACATCCACGCAAAACGGCCATCGCTCAGCATAATGCTGCGACTCTCTATGTGAGACAGAGCCCCAGCGCTGGATATAGGTTGCAGAATCAATGACGCTAATGGTAAGTACTTACTCTGTGAAATCGGAATATTCATAGCACTCTCGCCCTATCTCTTTTTCTGTCGTATCGATACGAAAGCCCATGGCTTGGAAAACAATTATCAGCTAGTCAGCAAGGGAGAATTTGTTTAAAAAAAACCTTTCGTTGATACTGCGAATTTTGCATAAAGCATTGCAAAAGCCAGGATCAGAAAATACTATCGAATCTGCTACACGTCAACTCAAGTCAAAACATTTATTTCAATTAAACCATTTACAGGCACTTTTGAATAGGGATGATGCCTTAGTCCGTCAGTCAGGTAATAAAATAAAAATAATAGACACGTCTTTTTTGCTTTAACGTAACACTTAGGTATAAGGCATTTGAGTTAGGGAGTGGAGGTCGGTACGTCACAACTCACAAGTAAGAATAAAATCTACATACTCGTGACATCATGGCACATTTTAATTTGATGTATAGCGGTAATCTTTTGACTACGTAAAAAAAAAAAAAAACGTGACCAATATTTTTTTATAAATTATCGGATGGACAAAAATAAATTTTTGTTCGTCATCCCTATTGTCAAGGAGTCGGTCAGTAAGAAATATGAAGTTAGTTGCCCATTCCAAAGCGTAGTAGGTAACTATGGAGAAGCACGGTCAAGGAACTCCATGGACTACTATCCGATCGAGCATACTCAGGATCAAACAATAAAAGCACTTTCAAAAATCATCCCCAATTAACAGTCAAACTCCCATCAGTCATTACTTCATTACGCAAGCAGCCAATTTAATACCACTTCAAAATTCAGGCAATTTTCGACATTAAATAATATGAGAGATTCATAGGATTTTCATCCGATCAATGTGCCACGTAATGATGGCACCCGAGGGGATCGTCGCTAAGGCAACCAGATAGACTAAACGTCTCATGTATAGATAGTACAACGCGAAGCAGATTGCAGGTGTATTTTGCAGCTCAGTGCACTTGCGAAATGTGTTTTCATAGAATTTTGTTTATCCGTTTTTACTGTTATTTGTTTGTTGAAAGTTCCTGGAAATTTTAATCCTCATAACAATATTATAAAAATATAGAAGTTCGTGGAAATTTTTGTTTAGAATAACAATCATATTCCCGAAACAGGTAAATAGGATATTTTATATATCTGTCGACGTACAAACAGCAAAAAAGAAATTGTGTTACATACCTACATATATTTTTTGTTTTATTCAGGTATAGAAACTGCAGGCAACACATAATCACGGCTAATCTTCTGAGTGTAAAGGTTGGTATGCCCAAGTGAATAGAGTATTGCAATAGAGGCAGTAGTAATGTCTTTGAAATTTGCCGAAGGAAGATAAAAATGCTTTAAAGGGTTTTTTTTACGTGTCAGATCCATCACTGCGTAAGCCTTGAAAATGCCAGGTTCGTCCTTACAAGGAATGTAAGCTTGTGAGACGCGCAAAATATTATCCATATTTCTTTACGTTACAGGGTCAAGGAAATAAAAAACCTATTTAGTCCGTCACTTAGGTAGGTAGTAAAAAAATATTAGACACGTATTTTTTGCTTTATCATATAAATAAAAAATGGTTTAGATAAAACGCATTTAAGTTGGGGAGAGGGGCTCATTACGTCACAAGTCAGTATAAAATCTACCGACGTCATGCCACATTTTAACTCAATGTATTGCCGTAATATTTTGATTACGTAAAAAAAGAAAAAATACATGTCCAATATTTTTTAATAAAGTACCTGACGGACAAAAAAACTTTTGTCAACATCCCTCATGCCTGAATGTGATTCTGATGAACCCGAACCTTTTCCAGATGACCAATAAAAACTTCAAAATATTATGTTATCTCCATTCTATGAGCTGGAAAAAGTGGTGCACTGCTCAATAGTTATGATATTTTTATTATAACTGATCTATACTCTCACCCAAATACGTCAGTTCTGTTCCATCTCTCATACAACTTGAACTAAGTGACACGCAATGCTCAAAATCTTATTCAAACCGCAGTCAAACAATAGTAGTCCTGGCCAAAATCCTTCATTCAACATTCAAGATACTGCAGTGATTCCAAGCAGTATCTTAAAGTAAACTTGGCAACCATACATTCTAGGTCTAAGTCTTAATTGTGTTGTAGAACCAAATCGATTCAACATGGCCGCTTTACAAAAGAAAACCGACTTTGTATACTCTTCTCGTTAGGCTGAGCTAAATGATCCTTGTAATTTGAAACTGAGTACGTTGAAGCCAAATAGAATTGGCTTTTTTCGACTTAAGAACATACTTGGCCATAATTGCTGAGAAATAGACAGAGGGGTGGAGGTACTGTCGACGAGACAGTAAATGTCCAGGAAAATACCCGGTTTTATTAAGTTTCATCTGAAAGTTTACATACCGTCAATGAGACACTCGCGAGTCGCGTTGAAAGAGCAATAGAACTCGTAAATTCGGAGATTTCGGCTCAAACCTTTAAGGCTCGCATCAAAACTTCTAGGAATTTTTTCTACCGGTGTCGCGTCGCGTCTTCGAGTCGCGCCTAGGGTTACCGTCTATTACATAGACTGCCTGTCTTGGATGTACAATATGCCTGATTTTTGAGAAAAATGCCTGTCCGTAAAAAAAACTGTAAGTGTTAAAATAAATAAGGCGCTACAGATTGTATTAAAGACTGGCATTTATTTAAAATGAAAAGTATGAACAATTTACGACCACTAAACTAATTAAGAAAAACGAACTTACTAGGTACCTACACTAAGTGATATAATTTTTTTCCGAATACTTTTTTTTTCTTACTATCTTTTTTCTAAATTATAAATATAAAAATCACACGAATCCTTTTAAAAAAAATCTTGGGTTACTAATAACACTTTTACCGAATCTATGGGCCAGGCGATTCCTTTCTTTACTCAACTGTGCATTTATTAGGGAAATCCAAAAATGCCTGTCTCAGTTTAGCGCCGGCCGCACGCCTGTCTTAACCGTAAAATGCCTGTCAAATGCGGCAAATGCCTGTCAGATGGTAACCCTAGTCGCGACTGTACATGTGATGCCCTAGGGCTCAGCTAGAATGATCTCATAGCTTCATTCGACAATAAACATCACGCCTGTCTCCCCAAAGGATTAGGTAGAGAGAGTGAACAGCACACACACCCATTCTTCCAGTAAGTTATATTTTTAAGTGCCTTCTTGCCTGAGAAATTTGTGACGGAAAAACCCAACATTTTGCCAGACTCAGGAAACTATTTATGCAAAAACCAGTACATTTGCTGCCTTAAGTTTTAACTGAATACCAACACTTTTCTAATAAATTTCAGGCTATATTGATGACAGTAAACACCAACTTAAAGCTTTCTCTTTCTCTCACTTATCTGTCGGTCAAGCCCGGGCCACTACAATGACGTCACTGTTATGCTAACAATAGAACAAAGTGCGTGTCATGAGGTCAACGGAACCTTTCCAACTGGTCTAGTTTTACTTCAGTGCTGTAGGAAATTATATCGTGTTTTATGAGGACGGCTGGGTGAGGACTTAATCCCCCTATTACAAAAAAAGTGGTTTGTAACAGATTGAAAAGATTATCGCTAAGCCAGAAGGCCAATTCCCGTGATTAATAACCTTCTTTTTTTATGAAGACGGTTGAAAACCTAGTCAAAATCTAGTCGTAGTTATCTCAGCGATGATCAATGTTAAAAACTTGTCAAAAATTTAGGCATATTAGAGGTATTTTTGACAGATCGAGCATGAGATTAGAATGCGAACGCCTTCGATCAATAATGCACTAGATTCCCGGTAAGCGCTTCAAAAACGGAACGAAAAATAAGAGCACAGATCGGGTTGTGGTCTTATTTCAAATTAGTATGGTCCAATCATAGCCAACGTTAAGACGTCAAAATGCCGCAGTACGCGTTCAAAAAATTAGTAAATAACCACCGTAACACCAAGATTTTGGAAGGAATATTTTTTTTTTCGGTAAGTTTATTATCAGTAAGTGTTTTTCATAAAATAAAAACAGAATTAAATAGTAAATATAAATCAATTACCAAATATTATGATTGTTTGACCAATGTTTGTGACAACTACCAACTATTGTAACAAACATCGACTGTTCTGGAACAGGGAATGCATGGTGTAGTATTGTTATTTTATATTTTATTATTTTATAAAGAAAGAGGAAAATAAATATATAAGCCTTATAAAAATTCGACAATTTGTTCGATTCATTTTAATAGATTGGACATAACTGGAAACACGCAAAGGCGTAGATTACTAAAAACAGTAAAACAGTAACAATAAGTATTTTTGAACTATAAAAATTACTTTTTATTTTCAAGCGACATGACAAATTTGTTTCTCCGTCGACAGAAAGATTTAATTTAGCCATTGTAATTAAATATTTGTTTCTCCGACGACAGAAAGATTTAATTTTGCCATTGTAATTAAACTTTATGTTTGAGTATCAAGGCTTATAATAAACTGAATTTGTTAGTATAATTTATTTTTTCTGTTTTTCATAGAAAAAAATATAGACACATTTCGACTCCACTCATTCCTTGTCCAAGCGGCGAGCCTCTGTCATAAATTTTTATTGCTTTTATTAGCGCTTTGTAATTCGAACTTTAAAACAAGCGTGTAAGGTTGAATTTGTTTTGATGTATGTTTGACTTTATTGTTTTTTGTACATAGCTTTGTGAATACAACTTTAAGCATTGCATTTAAGGTTGAATTTACATTAAGGTATATTTATTTAAACTAGAATTACGTAAACACAATTGGCGACAGTTTTAAGAGAACTTTTGTATGGGATATTGTATCTAGTGCATTATTGATCGAAGGCGAACGCTCTTGAAAATGCGGAAATAGTAGTACTCAGGTTATGGAACCATTTTCGACACATTCACGACAGTAGCCCATCTCCACCGCGAAACCATAGCAGCGAAACCACAGTAGTTCAATTCAACTGGCTCGCGTCATGTTCCGCTACGCGAAATTCTAGTAGCAGAACATGACGCGAGCCAGTTGAATTGAACTACTGCGGTTTCGCTGCTATGGTTTCGCTGCTACGGTTTCGCGGCGAAGGTGTGCTCCTGGGGTAAAGGTCATCTATGACCTTAGCCTCAGAGATAGGAAATTTACTCTGAGATAACGGCTCAAGAGATTTATGGAAGAAAAGATTGCTGCACCGACCCAAATAAATAGAACTAAGAGCATGAGGATACTGGTGATGATGGCGAAGAAGTCATACTCGAAACATGGCGCTGATACACGAAATACAATTAACTATCAAAAACTAGAGTTAAATCAACCGTTACTATTCAAACTAACAACAAAGCTACGTTTAAACTCCAATTTATCTTTTCAAAACTCTCGTTTGTGCACCTCACGGCAGTACGAGCAACTTGAATGGTCTACCTCTATTAGTTTTATTTTTAGGCACAGACCGGAATTCAAATCCCGCGGGCCGACTCCGCTTGAAAAAGCCGCTTTTTTGTTGAAAAACTTGTCTAATTTGCTTCGATCAATAATGCACTAGATTCCCGGTAAGCGCTTCAAAAACGGAACGAAAAATAAGAGCACAGATTCGGTTGTGGTCTTATTTCAAATTAGTATGGTCCAATCATAGCCAACGTTAAGACGTCAAAATACTGCAGTGCCGCGTTCAAAAAAAATATAAATAACCACCGTAACACCAAGATTTTGGAAGGATTTTTTTTTTTGGTAAGTTTAATAACAGTAAGGGTTTTTCTTAAAATAAAAACGGAATTAAATAGTAAATATAAATCAATTAGCAAATATTATGATTGTTTGACCAATGTTTGTTACTACCAACTATTGTAACAAACATCGACTGTTCTGGAACAGGGAATGCATGGTGTAGTATTGTTATTTTATATTTTATTTCTGTTTGTAGATTTCTTAGAACGTGTCACGAAAGAAAGAGGAAAATAAATAAATAAGCCTTAAAAAAAAAACGAAAATTTGTTCGATTCATTTTAATAGATTGGACATAACTGGAAACACGCAAAGGCGTCGATTACTAAAAACTTTACAACAGTAACAACAAATATTTTTGAATTTATTTAAAAATTACTTTTTATTTTCAAGCGACATGACATTATATTTGTTTCTCCGACGACAGAAAGATTTAATTTTGCCATTGTAATTAAACTTTATGTTTGAGTGTCAAGGCTTATAATAAACTGAATTTGTTAGTTTTTTTTTTTTTCTGTATTTCGTAGAAAGAAACATAAATGTACATATAAAGTGTGTACAAATGTGGCCACTTGAGCGACGTATCTTTGTTCCTGATCCTTAATCTAGTACTATTATTGATCGAAGGTATAAACACAAAATTTAACACAGTTTTCGACTCCACTCATTCCTTGTCCAAGCGGCGAGCCTCAGTCATAAATTTTTATTGCTTTTATTTGCACTTTGTAATTCGAACTTTAAAACAAGCGTGTAAGGTTGAATTTGTTTTGATGTATGTTTGACTTTATTGTTTTTTGTACATGGCATTGTGAATACAACTTTAAGCATTGCATTTAAGGTTGAATTTACATTAATGTATATTTATTTAAACTAGAATTACGTAAACACAATTGGCGACAGTTTTAAGAGAACTTTTGTATGGAATAGTGTATCTAGTGCATTATTGATCGAAGCTAATTTGTAAAGGAATGAAGCGAGCGTATTCGATAGATGAAACTCGTTTTGGGTGTTTTTGACAAGCGATTAGTTTACGCTGTCAGCTTGCTTGGTGGCGGCGACATGTTTTTGTTGTTTTACAAGAACCTATAAGAAGTGTCAACTAAAGTGCTTATAGGTACATAGCGTAGTTTGTTTACCAGATTTTAACGAATACTTTAGAGCCCATAGTACCTCAGCTCAAGTTCACTTTTTATCTCGCTCGCACCATAGTGCTCACGGACTGAGTGAGAGCGAGACTGAGTGAGGAGCTCGCGGCTCCAAGGCGCCAATAGTTTAGGTAATTTGTTTTTACGGCGAAAAATATGGTAATAAAAAACATAGTATCTGCTTTATAGTTACTTCAGTTATTATACAAAGTTTCATGATCTAATTTGAAGTATTTTTTTAATACCAGCGGTTTAGTGTTCGATTTGGAGTTATCGTTGTTTTTTTTTTATCGACCAGCGCTGTTGACATTGGGTTCGTCCGAATTTCGCGGCATTTCGCTGAGCAATGACCTGTTCTTGCACAGATGCGACGCACAGCATTATTTTTCTTAATATTTGTTACAAAAGTAGTTAACTCTGCAATTAGCATTTTGCTTTTGTTATGTTTTTGTTGTCATTTGCCAATGTCACAAGAGTGCTAAGAGTTTTAGAATAAAAGTTTTAAAATTTTATTTATTGGTTGAATACAGGGCCTTTGGCTACTTTTGTATGTGTGTATTTTATGTCTTTTTACTTTTTTAATGTGCGTTTTGTTTGTGCAGAATAAACAATTTTTCTTTCTTTTCTTTCGATAAATTTTTATGGAATATGGATTTTCGTCAAACATAGTACTTAACATTAATCCTCAACTTTAACATAATAAATTATTTAAAAATTAATGCTACAGATTTCCGATATAACGGAGGATCAAGGTTACAGTACGCCACAACTTAGATGTAGCATCGGCAAAATTCGTAAAACCGATCACCATCCGAACTGAGTGCGGCTTCAAAATCACCAATATTTATTACTGCTTTAGGTGAAAATGATCTTTACGCAAACGCAATAACTTGTGAAGTCATATAACCAAATATATTCGTAAAATTGAAATGAATTGATGCAAATTTTCAAATTTATTCTACATCTAAGTTGTGTCGTACTGTAGGCAATTTGAGTTAGTATAGAGCCTTATATGAACTTCCGAGCATAAGTACAAAAACGAACTGTTTTAAGAATCGGGAAGCCGTTGGAAATCCACAACTTAGAGAGACTTAAAGATAGCGTTTTTCTGTCGGTTCCAAGAAGTTGATGTTAGTGGTTAAGTCTTAGGACCCCAAAAAGGCAAAGTTTTAGCAAGGTCATACTGCGCAGTTTGTGTTCGTCTTCCAGAGAGATTGATGGATGTCGACGAGAAACAAAACGAAACATGTACTAATAATACGAAGCTTTTGAAAGCGAGAGATTAAACGTTTGGGTTGCGATTGTAGTTGTGTTCGTTCGTTGAGTCTGATTTCAAATACAAATTGGCCACGCCTGCCTGCCTAGAACATTTAATTCAAGGGTTTTTTGTTGACATAATTCACGTAATCAGCTTAAATCAGTCACACAGAGCTAAGACATATTTTGCACTTAACAATATTTAATTTTAACCTAACTCAATGAAAACCGAACTACCCTCCTCGATATTTAAACTTTGATTTATTTAAAACCAGAAGTCAACAAATGCATAAACACTCAATCGAAAAACTGAAAACAAGTTAAAACGGTACTTGCGACTTCGTTAATAAATTCCGTAGTTTTTTATAGTGACTGATTCAATTAAAATAATTGGATTAGTCACTGGCAGAGCCACGTGTTTGGCAGTGCACGGAAAACCGGAGATCCATAAAAGCTCGTCACAGACAGGCGCGACACGACTCCGGTAGAACAATTTTCACGGAAATTGTTCTACCGGAGTCATGTCGCGCCTGTCTGCAGCAGCCTTTAGTCAGCCAATCGATTATTATGGAATGGAACCGTACGTTAAATTATATGTTTAATGTTTCATATGTAGTTAAGTAAGGCAGGTATTTAATTACAGATCTGAGTTTAATTCAGTTTGTTTTTAAGGATCGATTTATTTACCGTAATTACGTAATACGAGTACAAGATCAATCAGAATCGTCGTTTTGAAACAGATAGCTAATCCATTGCCCCACGAGTTCGAACAAAAAATCTGCTCAACAACGTAAATAACGCAATGAATGTTGTCGAACTGTCAAAATTAAACAGATTAGTCGTAACCGGTTACGAAAATGTGTTGCGTAATTAGATAGCTGCTCGCAGTAGCCACTTACTCGTAAATGAAAGGTATAATTTCGTTGTTTGTTATTTTGGGTTCAATTCCTAGGTCGGGCAAAGTGTTATTGGGTTTTTCCATCAGGAATTTTTAAGTAGCAGCCCGGAGTCTGGATTTGTGCCGAGTTGATTGATGGCAATAGGCTCGCCCCCTATTACATGGGACTTACACATAACTGGCGAAATGTGGGGTACTGTGGCGGCATTTACATCGCATTTTTACGCATCAAAGACATGACGTCACACAACATCCTGACGTCACACAAATTCTGCATCGTGCAATTAGAGTTTACCGCGCGATGGACATATAAACAAGCTCCCGACTCCAACCTCTGGGTAGTTGCCCGCCAGACACGACACCCGTCTGGTCGGAGGATCCTCCCTTTTCTATAGAAGATGAGTGAACTTTACACCCTGTTCAACTTTACATCGCAGAAAGCCATAACTTACCACCGTAAGGACAATACTTGCTTGCAGCACTTGGCAGCTATAGAACTGGGTCGGTAACAGATGTGGTCATCTTGTGGACGGCATTTTGTTTTCAAAGTGGTTAGTTATGGGTTTCCGCGATGGTACACCGCTGCCTAACCCTTCGTGGATTACAAGTATGATGTTATATATAACAGTATAATTTACGAGACAAAATGGATACGGGTCGCCTGGTATTAAAGCAATCACCGCTGTCATTGAACATCCGCTACAAAAGACCCTCCTCTAGGTTCCCCTTGCCGTATATGTTGGGAAAACCACTGACAGGACGGCTTTCGCCAATATTGACATGATCAAACGGTTTCGCAGTAACATTGATGGAGACAGTTAGCAGAAATGGGGAGGATGCTATTGGCACAGAATAAATAAGTAGCAGTATTATATCCCGGCAGTGACCTTGAAATAATTACCTACGGCCGCTCGGTAGATAACCTTCTGCGTCCGTGTGTAATTGCCGTGCACTCGATACTGTTGCGTACTGAACACCGTTTTCCATGAAGATAGAATACTGTACTTATTTATACTGTGCTATTGGTCCTTGGATATATAATCCCTTTACCTCCAGCAAAGGTACAGACATTAGGCCGAACGTCAGTGGTAAAACTTTGACCTGGAGCTGGCCCAGCGTAGTAAGAAGTTTCAATAGGATTAGAGGCTAGCTTGTACTGGTTTTGTCACCACTTGTTTGCGGCCTACCGTACCTACGTAGGTACGGTACACTCTTTTCATCGTCGTACCTACTAAAAATTACAGATATAAATGTAGAAGAGGCCGAAGAGACTAACGAGACATTCAATTCGTAGACTCTATCTCGATTTCTGAAGGGCAGAAAGCTCACAATCAATCCACGCATATAAAAAAAAAACATGGGTGAAGTTCGCTTTGAGGAATACAGTTGTATTGCTATGATATACCTATTGTACTAATCATCTCCAATTTCCCTCATAGATAAAGCCTTATTAACTTCCAGGCGAAATAGACTTTATACTAAGCTAATTCAACTTCAAATCTGCACGCCAAATGAAAAGGTGCAAGCATTTTCTAGACCAGAATCGTGTTGCTGAATGAAAGCTCCGAGCTTATAATTAAGCTCAATTTATCTTACACAGAGATAAATAAACAGAGCTCCCACGCTTTGGTGAGATAACGTCACCTCACTACGTCATTGCTTCGTATAGATGGTGATATAACATGACAGGCTGTTTTGATCAGAATCATTTATGTGGTAGGTTTTCAAACATTAAGGGGTATGCGATAAGGTAACCCGCGAAATTCAAATTTTCTTTAGTTTTTTGCATTTTGCAGGTCAGTGTCAGGTTTTATGTTGATTAAAATATGATTCGCGACCGTAACAAATATGGTTTTACATCATTACAATCAGGAATACAACTCTATAAGTAAGCACAATGGTCAAATGTCATGATTTCATGAAATAGTCATTAAATGGAATTTTATGAACTTAGAGAGTTGTATTGATCATTTTTATGATTACAATTCTATTAAAATATACATTTGATACGGCCGCGAATCATATTTAAATCAACTTACAACATGATACTGACCTGCAAATTGCAAAAAACGTAACAAAATTTGAATTTCGCGGGCTTCTTTGACACTTTCGCCTTAAGGATCCCCCAGTGCATTTCACCGGGCATTCCGAAACCCTATGCTGAGGACGGTCAACGTAGGTTTTAGTAATTATAGAATTCCGACATATCCCTCACCTTTCTAGAAGAGGGTGGTATGCACAATGTACATGAGGGTGTCCACACAAAATTGTTCTCAAACATAAGAAAGCATATACTATTTCAACTAACTTATGGAAAGTGATTACCTTCACCTTTATACCGTTCGACCATTTCTATGGTCGAAAATTACATACTTGGTTTCTACCAAGTATGTAATTTTACCGAAACCCATACATCATATCAAACCGGAACACAAAATTCAAAAGTTATTTATTCTAACTAGGCTGAGAATCAGCACTTTTCGAACGTCAAAATTACAAAAGACAGTCCCCAAAACGCCCACCCTTCACCACTTCCTTAGCTGGGAAGAAGTGGCGCAACAAACTCCCCAGCAGCACAGCTGTATGTTCAATTAGAAAAAAAAAAAACGATTCTACAAATAGTATGCAAAATAAATTACATTACGTTACACAAAACATAATTAAAATTACTAGCCATATGTCAGCTAGCACACGCCAATATACCAACCAAAATCATCGAGAACTATACTCAGACAGAAGCAGGGTTGATATGATTTAAATCACTTGATTAAAATCAGTGATTTAAATCGCGATTAAAATCAAGTGATTTTTTTATAAAAATCAATGATTTAAATCTAAATTGTTTTACTTCGACCAAATCAGCCAAAATGTGTCAAGGGACTTCCCCCGACATAAACTACGGCGCGCACACACGTGTCCAATGCTGTTTAACTACACCGTTCGGAGATTCTCCGTTTTAACTCGTGACTGAATCCGTCCGTCTAGTCTTTGGCGCGGTCATTCGTGATTGATTAATGAAAAAAGATGCTGTTTGGGTTTATATGGATGAAAATAAGTCCACTTGCGGCAAGTTTAACAAAGCGGTGTGTAAACGTTGTAAGAAGGAATTAATGGGCTTAGTACCGAGAATGAAAAAAACATTTAGAGACATGTGTGACAGAAATAATCAAAAAAATCCGATTTAAATCAAATTAATCCGATTTAAATCAAATAAATCCGATTATTTTGATTTTTTTATAAAAGTCATGATTTTTATCAACCCTGGACAGAAGTGCTTGGGGAACTGAAGTGGTATTACTTTCCAGTACTTCCTATAATATTCCTGCCTATCCTTTTTCCGTATATGTTGGGGTCGGCTTCCAGTCTAACCGGACGCAGGTGAATACCAGTATTTTACATGGAGCGACTGCCTATCAGACTTCCACAACCAGTTACTTGGTAACACGATACCCATTGGTAAGCTGTAACGAATTAATTCATCGACCCTTTCATTATCCCTGAAATTACCGGTTTTCAGGGATAATGAAAAGTCTTTACGCAAATTGATTCAAAATGGAGGGTAGTAAAAGCTACTTGACTATTTCAGTTGTACGATTCGTTTTATGGATGACAAACAGCTATAAAACGTTTGGAAGACACTCCAGCGATAGTTAAATCGAATTAAAGTCGATGTGATAAAAACAGGAAGTGATTGGCAATTAAAAATTACTTCAGTGCGCTTCGTGTGAACTTTCCAGGCTTCTTTGAATGTGTAGGAAATATTCACTACAAATTCTGAATTTTGAAATGCTTTTTTAACTAAAAAGGAGTTACTTCTTCCCAGCTGAAGCACTAGGAAGTGGTGAAAAGAGCTGATAATCTTTAAACGGCTGAACCGATTTTGATAAAACACGCTAGAAAACCAGCTTTCAAATAAAAAAAACCGCATTCAAATCAGTTCACCCGTTTAAGAGCTACGGCGCCACAGACACACACACACATAGCGGTCAAATTTATAACACCCCTCTTTTTGCGTCGGGGGTTAAAAAACCGATTATTCATCGCTGACAATTCAGTAACTAAGAACAATACAAGGTTCAATACAGACTATAGCAATATCTAAACCCAAATGTCGCAAGGGCAAGAGAAATAGTCCAGACATCGGCCAGTGTAATATATATGAACCAGATTACAACCCATTAAAGATGAATGTAGGGCAACTCAACCACAGTAAACAAAGTTAACAGTAAAATCACCAAGATCAATCTCCCAAATCGATGCGACTCACTCACACATACCCTCGCTGATATACGTTGTATTAAGCAAGTTTCGCAACGCAGTTAGGCTATCTGATTCTGTACATTGGAGATGTACGAAAGCGGATACGAAAGAGGCAGTACATAGTTGGGAGCAGTATATCATTGTGTCTATGTTTCCTAGCTCTGGAGTTCTCTGCCTCTAGCCTCATACGGTTACTCTCGCATCCAGAATGACGGTGATGTTTCTTGTGCTGTCTTGCCGGTTGCCATCTTTTTATCGTAGGCAATTATTACCCAAAATAGCCTAGTTGAGCTACTGCTTTACATTTCTACAGTGGCCAAGCGATCCGTTTGCATCATAGGTACTATGTAGAGCGTAGTTTGTTATAAAGGACTGAAGATTCTGCCTATAACAACGAATTATTGTAATTGTAGAAAATGTACAATTCCGTTAGTATCTGATATTTGCTTTGAGATCTTTGAATGGAACTAGATTAAAGGAGAATGATCAAATAACTAGTGAATACTAGACTAATACAACTGTAGAATGTGTTGTCCTGAAGACTTGAAGGTGTTATAAATATTTATAAAAAAAAGAAAATGAAATACACTCGTTTGATACGGCAGACGTTTCGCCTATGAAGAACAGCTAAGAAAATTGGCTATTGTGGTTAAAGATATCAAGAATAAAAATTCTCAGAATCATTCTACACTCATATAACATCAATAAAACAGTTAATAACATAACATCACGCCTGTTTTCCCCGAAAGGTTAGGCAGAGGTGCACCCACATTTCGCCAGTTATGTTTAAGTCCCATGTAACCAATCAGCCAAGAAAAAATATTTTCACATCAGCTCTTTATTAAAATGTATGGAATAAAAATATACATAAAATGTCAAACGACCTGAAATTTTATGACATTTGCATAGAAGTCAAAATAGGTCATTTTATTGTAAATGACCTCTCCTACATCTCCTTAATGGATTGCCGATATACAGGGTGGCAGGGACATCGACGCGAAAACTGATACCATGGATTCGGTACACGATTCTGAACCAACCCGAGCCACGAGCTGCGCCCCAAAATAAATACTTTAATTAAAAGATATCACAGATTCAAAATTACGCGTAACAAAACAATTATGGTTGACGACAACGCGGGTGCAGCGGTAGGAGTAAATGACCTTTTTCTCGCCTATTAGGCATGTAATTCCGGTATTATGTACCAGTGTGATATTTTCCGACATCCGCGCGGGCGAAGCCGCGGGCAAAAGCTAGTGGTTTATAAAGTAGTTGTAGTCAGCTACCTAATGACAAATCGGTTTGGTTGACTGTACGAGTATGTAAAACATTATTACTGTGCTAGTACCCTAGTACGTTCATCTTGTTTGCCTTGTGCATCCAAAAATAAACTGCGTCGGAGTAAACACAAAAACAACTGATTAATTAAAATGATGACGTATCAATGTTTGATCACGTCGAATCTTTAGAGCAGAGGTTCCCAACCTTTTAACATACGCGCCCCGCTAACTTTCTTTTAAAATCACTATGCCCCTGAGTTACTTTGTCAACATCCAGAAAAGCATAAGAATGTGAAGCGAGTGAAAGTGAGGTCGAAAATGTTTACACCCCCTTGGATAGGTTAGATTTTGTTTTGATCATTCAAACAGAAATAGAAGTTACTTTGTCAACTTATACAGAAAAGTTGAAGAATCATGAGAATATAGAATGGAAGAGCGAACGAAACGAGCTCGAAAATTGTAGCCAGCCGCCTCGGATAGGATCGGTTAATCGGTTTTCTTTAGTCCATTCATACAGAAATAGTTCTTAACTTATTTTGTCGACTTATGCAGAAAAGCTGAGTAAGTATTATTAAACGTTTGGGTTTCGGAAACTGGTCTTAACCTATTCTAATACCAAGAACATAAAATTTTATAAATCTATACTTTATTATTGGAGCTGCCGCGCCCCCCATTGGTCACTCTACACCCCCCGAGGGAGGCGCACACCACCAGTTGGGAAACCTTGCTTTAGAGTAAGTAAAAGTTACACAATATTTTGTAAGTCTGATATAAAAACGACTGTTTACTCGTATTAGTGGTCGCCCAGAGGTCGTAATTCGACCATAATTTATTTAAATGTCATGATTCTAAGGTCTCAGGATCTTGTGTCAAACGCACGGTAGTGTGTGTAATGTTTTTTTTATTAATTTAATTTATTTCTAATGTATATTATTTTAAAAAATTAGGTTTCTGCACTCTTTCTCCATATATGAACTTTAACTGTGCCAAATTTCTTACTCCTCCGTCCGCGTAATTTTCGTAAAAAGGCGTACAAAGTTTTTGCTTCTCGCATTAATCCTACTAATATTAAAAACGCGAAAGTTTGTGAGTATGGATGTTTGTTACTCTTTCACGCAAATACTACTGAACGGATTTGGATGAAATTTGGCAAACAGATAGTTTATAACCTGGATTAATACTTAGGATAGTTTTTATCCCGATATTCCCACGGGATCGAGACTTATGCGGGTGAAACCGCGGGGCGCTGCTAGTATAATAATAACGTTATTAAAATGTATGTCTCGAAGTTTCTATAGACCACAAAACTGAGTCAGGAAGGATGGTGGTATCATTATATTTTAACATAACATCACCACGCCTGTATTACCCGAGGGGTTAGTCAGGGGAGTACTTATAGTACACCCACATTTCGCCAGTTATGTTTGAGTCCCATGTTGGGGGCGAGGCTATTGCCATCAACCGGGCACAAATCCAGATTCCGGGCTGCTACTGAGAAATTCCAGAGGGAAATACCCAATAATTCTTTGCCCGACCCGGGAATCGAACCCAGAACCTCATGCTCAGCAGTAGCGTTTGCGACCTGACAAACGAAGCAGTAATCTATGTTAGTATTAATTTATATTTGTCTGTTATATATTTTTGTTTATCATTATTAACGGAATTAATATAATAATAATAATACCAGCCTGTTACTGTCCCACTGCTGGGCAAAGGCACTCTTCTCATACAGAGAAGGCACGAGCATTGATCACCACGCTTGCTCAAGACGGGTTGGTGATTTCAGACTAACTATAAGTCCAGGTTTCCTCACAATGTTTTCCTTCACCGATGTCAGTAATGTCCAAGATAAACTCAGAAAGTACATATGAACGGGATTAAAGAAAACCTTTTTAAGTGCAGAAGCAACAAGATTTGTCTTAATTGTTTAACCTAACCTTTGGTGTATGACATCATCTCGGGTATCATAGTACGAAATTCCTATAACGGTAGATTACTCAATAGTTATGTCTATTGCAATTCGAATTGCTGAGGAAAATCACACTTAAGATAGATGGTAAGATATCGGCCTTTTGCTTTTTTTAGGCTGGTTTCACAGCTGTCCAGGAGACGCGTACGGGCAGTCTGTACATGGGAGACCCGTATGGGTAGCGCCCGCAGTGCTCAGAGGGCACAGTGTTTTATGAAGCCCGATTTTCGGACATCCCATTTTTATTGCAAAACCTGACAGAAATGATCATTTAAGAGCGAGATTTCTTATCCCCATTTAGCTACCACATCTAGTTTCAGAGTGATAATTTTTTGAAAATCGTAATTTTGCCATCCGGATATTAAGAAAAAAATTAATTACGCTTAAACTAAGCGTGATACGAAATAATGATGTTAGGTACATTGATGGCGCATCTTATGTAGAGTATTTTAGTCCATAAATGAACCTCGCACCATTGTTAGATCGAGATTTATACGGGTTCTTCGGTTTTTAGTTTTTCTTAATTTTCTAGAAAATTCCGCCGTTTCGGGAAAAGTTATCTATACAGAAATAATTCTATTTACTTCCCCAATACACCACATAATTATGACATCCCAAATCCATGGAACTCAGAAGTTATTCCAATTTAACTATTTTTGTTAGGGTTGTCAATTTTTTTAATCCTAATTTTGTGGATCAAATTTTTCGTAAAAGTAAAAGTTCCGTAGACAGAATGACAAACAGAACGTGAATCAGTTTACTGGCAGCCTACCGAGACCTTTCAAAATAATATTTTTATTTATTATTATTTGTTAAAAACTATAAACACTGAATTTATTCGTAAATAAATTAAAAACGTCTAATCTTGTCAACACTTTTTGTGAGGGCTAATTTTCCACGGCCTGTGCGTTTGCTGCTACTTCTATAGACTGAAAAGTACCGACTTCGGTGCTATCCATAGCTTCGTTTGACATAGAGGCCACTTGCTGACCATCATGTGCATTGGCATTGTCATGCCCCCCTGGCATTAAAAAGTCATCTGGTCGGGGCCCAGAAAGACCATCTCCAGCAGAGCGGGTCAGGTTCTGCTGAGGTAGAGTAGTCCCATGGGTCGTGACCGGCTCCATGATTACTAAAAAATTCTGCTTACTATTGAGTAAAATATTTGGTGGCTGCTCCCCTGCGTTACAGGGTAGGCTACCGTGCCACTAAACAGATGTACGCAATAGACAAACGAAAACAACATAAGCCCGAAGGCATAGCTGGTGGTCAAGTTAAAAATATTTATGGGAGTTTTAGCCAGTAGAAACTGTTAGCGCCTTCACCGCGTGGAGGTACTCCCAGCTTATGTTATTGCTATTGCATTATGTGGATTTTGCTTGTCTTGTATTTAGTACGGACTACAAAAAAACTTAAATAACACTAAATGCCTGAATATGCCTCTTAACGTACATCGATGAATAATATTTTATTTAGATACCAAGCTGGTATCCTGGCTTCTTCACGTCAGATAACCCAAACCACCGATTTTACTACAAGGTAGATATATTTTTTGGCAAAGTTATATAAAATCCGGATATAAATAAAAATCTGAGATTTTGACAGCCCTAACGACGTAAAATCCGGATAAAACTTAAAATCGTTGTGGTTTCCAAGTTCCATGGAATTGGGATGTGAAATTTATGTGGTGTGTTGGAGAAGTTATCGAAATAATTTCAGTATAAATAACTTTTCCCGAAATTACGGAATTTTCGAGAAAATTAAGAAAAACTAAAAACCGAAAAACACGTATATATCTGGATCAAGCAAAGTTACGAGGTTCATTTATGCACTAAAATAATTGGCATAAGATGCGCCATCAATGTACTTAACATCGTTATTTCTATGACGCTTAGTTTAAATGTATTTTATTTTTTCTGAATATCGAAATAAAATTTGGTCGATTTTCAAAAAATTCTCACTCAGAAACTAGACTTAGTAGCTAAATGGGGATACGAAATCTTGCATTTAAATGATCATTTCTGTCTGGTTTTTCAATAAAAATGGGATGTCCGAAAATCGGGGTTCATAAAACACTGTGGAGGGGCCTCTTTCCTAAGCGCTTACGTATTGTGCTTACGGAGTAGGCCCCCTGAAACGAGGGATTAGTACGAGATGTTGTCCGGCTCTACCCGGAGCGTGTCGCGTACGGACCAATCCGCGTCGCTGTGAAACAATGTTCTAGCGCCTCACGTGTATCTCCGTTACGGGAGCCCGTACGGGTCTCCCGGTCAGCTGTGAAGCCAGCCTTAAAGACATTAAAACAAAACCACTGATGTCCTATAAAAAGAACATCATCACGAAATCAGCGGAAGTTTGCATATCAAATGCGTGTCCCCGTGGTGCAATACAGCTGCTGGAACGATGCCCGGTTTTTTCTCTCTTTTATTCTATGAGCAGTACGTCTCCACAAAGTCGCATCGTTGATTTACGTAACGTCTGGGCTTCAGACATTGACGGTTTAATTAAAACCTGCTTTTTATGTTGCGATTATTTTCACGGTTTCTTTTTTGAAGGGATGACTAAGATGTTGGCATTTATGGTGACTGTTTGTTTGGGTTTTTTTGCAGAATTGTTTAACAGACAGTCGTTTAGTTTTAAAGACTGTATTAAAGAGCTTTTTGTCTTCAAGCTAAAAATCGAGACGAGACGGTTCTTACATCAACATTGCACGATTTTTTACTTCGTCTCTAGATGACGCAGTCAACGAAATCTAGGGCACCTCTGGAATTTATACAAATAAATAAAATAGAAACGTCTGTTTGTAATGTATGCATATTTTAAGTATGCGTACATAAATACAACTAAAAAAACATTTTAAATTTTGTTGTCTGCCTGTCTCTGTTTGTTTGAGGAGCTCGTGGCGGAGTTGGTCCGTGGATGGGTGACCATCTTTACACACCGAGACGCCTCCGTGCCTCTGAAAGCACGTTACGCGTTGGTCCCGGCTGTCATTCGTGGATCTTCGACAGTCGTTACGGGTCGTCAGAAGCCCGAAAGTCAACCAGTCTTACCAAGGGGTATCGTATTACCCAGTTACTGGGTTGTGAAGGTCAGATAGGCAGTCGCTCCATGTAAAATACTGGTATTCATCTGCATCCGATCAGACTGGAAGCCGATCCCAACATAGTTGGGAAAAGGCTAGGTAGATATTTACCTCTCTGTTTGTTCCGACTCATCTCCGAAACGGCTGGACATTTTGACGGGACACTCACTGGCAGATAGCTGATGTTATAAGGAGAAACTTAGACTACTTTTATTTTAGAAAAATAATTAAAGTCCACGCGTGCGAAGCTAGCTAGTCTTTATATAATATATCCTGGCCTGCATGCAGTCACTATTCCTCACAGTAAAGTTAAAGTAAACAATATTGCAATTACAACAGCAAGTAACTGACTGATACAAACGCTTGATCCAAACAAACAAACCAACTGTTACGTCACACATTTCATTAGCAATTCTCCTACTTGATCATATTGACCTAGACTTTATGTCCATTGGTACAGAGGTTGGTATCAAGTGTAAACCTTTCTATTTTTATTCATATTATGTGGGTATTCTTGACATACTGTGGATGGAACGTTGTTAGATGTGTGTCAATGTTTTGTTTAGTTTACGCATTGGTTGAATGGTAATCTATTAAGACTAGGCACTCTAAACACAATTTCCACGCAAGTTCCGCCCCCATGGACCCCGCCACTCCTCTATGTGATAACGCTAACACATCGGTAACAAAGTTGAATGTCGCGTGCGCTCTTTGATCGTGTTCGAGCACGGAACTAAAACACGTAAGTCTCAATTCTTATTTTGTTTATAACTTAAGTAATAATTGATCTAGAGAAAAAAAATCTTGTGGCTGGATAATAAACTATATGTTCTTACTGTGAATACTTATTTTAGACATAAAAGCCGAATAATCTTCATTAATTTAAATAATCTTTTAAAAAAAGACATGATTTTCGAATAAAATATGAATCGAGCGAAATTGTTACAATTACGTAACCTCTTGTACATGGAATGAAAAAGATCCAATAAATCATATACTAAAGTTCAATTTTGATTGTATGCGTGACTGTTTTAGAATATTATTGCAAATCAACATAAAATTGAAGAGGAGGCTCTTAATTACCCACCTGAAAATAGTAATCATCCCCTTTCCCTCCAATTAATGATGGTTGCACAATGAAACCTGTCTAAAACCTTGTTAAATTTTCCAATAGCAGACACAAGAGTCCAATAGAGAAATTAATTGGTTTCAATTAATATAATGAAATCCGTTCCGATGAAAATCAATAACCGATATTGCATGTAGCATTCTGTGAAGAATATTTTTTTTAATTTATGGTTTCATGTTTTTATTACCAATTAGCTGCTGCCCTTCTTTTCTAACGAAACATCTTAAGATGTTATGAACTTAGCTATAGAGATTTCTTTATCTAAGTTCATAACATCTTGAGATGTTTATGAAAACATGTATTTCTATTAGAAATTCTTCATATTTTCTTAGAAGACTTGCCAAATTACGTCTCTACCTACCTACTATCTTTCTTTCTTTTGCTGTGTCCGACAGGGTCTACGATTGTTCTTAAGCAAATGTTTAGCACCTCAACAAAGCATATACATTGTGGAATGCAATGGAGTATTGAGATTGAGTAAAATAAAATGAGAAAGTAAATGTCGTCTCCACAGAAAGATTTTTAAATTGTAATGTAAATCGGGGGAGATCGCTTTACATTATAAGTTTAAAATGAATATGTAGATATAACAGTACAGACATTGGTATTCATTAACACACACGTGCGTCAGTACTTTGCAACATATGTGCAAAATTTAAATGTATCGCCAAACGGCTGAGGAAAACTGATGAGGAAACCCAACACCGTTAATAATATATTCTGACCACGTTATATTGCCGTGACAACGGCTATTTATTGGCTTTAGAACTTGTACAATATTCAAGGCGTTAGACCCTGGTTCGATCCTCAGGACGGGTGGGATTTTCCGCTACGAATTTTACAGCTGCAGCTGCAGCTGCAGCATTTTACCTAGATCGTATGAGCCTCGCCATGTATGTCCCACTAAGATAGTTATAGCCGTGATATAGTTATATCCCTAGGGATATAGCTATACAAGGTGGCAGGGACATCGACGCGAAGCCGGCTACCATGGATTCAGTACATGATTATGAACCCCACAGCGTTGAAATTTTTCGTCGGTTATTTTTTTTTAAATCTACTGTTTCATAGAAAAGTGCAATACCTACGCGGTCAAAATGTATGGAGCAGCTGTTTTTTTTTTTTATAACCGACGAATAATTTCAACGCAGGGGGGTTCAGAATCATGTACTGAATCCATGGTAACCGGCTTCGCGTCGATGTCCCTGACACCCCGTATACCGTAATATAGTTATATGAAAGCGGTTCATAACGACTTACTAGAAATATGACTATGACACGAGCACGATCTAGTAATCTAATTATGAGGGCACTCCGATCAAATAGGTTAGGTTAGAACTGTTACCAACTACGCGTGAGCCGAGCGAGCAAAGCGAACGGCGCCACGGCAGCGACCGGCGAGCGCTACGTCTAAAATGGTCGCAGTAACAAAATTAGGGTACTCCCGAGAGTTATCATAGAACGGTATATAACTATATCCCTTGGGATATAACTAAATCACGGGTATAACCATCATCCTGCGCCATATACATATATGGGACTTAAATACTATAACTGGCGAAATGTGGGAGTAGTAAACAACTCTGTCCAGTTTACCCCTTAGAGGATTACAGGTCACGCCTGTAATCCTGTAATTACAGGCATGAGGTGTGCTGCTAAGTTACGAGTATATACCCGGCTTAAAACTCGTTTTTATTCCCCTGCAGAAAACTTGGTATTTCTATTACTAGGTTTTCTGGCTCATTGCCAGTCTTTTTGCTTAAGGAACAAGTTCTCAGCTTGGTAGGCAAATTTACGAGTCTTCGCGTTCATTTCCCATACTTCTAGGTCGAATTTTACGACGGAGTGAATACTATTTCGGCAAATTATTTCGGAAAAATACTTCAAGCTGCCCAAGATCTCAGAAAGTTACTTTATTGATGTGAGATTGACACGTAAGCAACTGGATGTTGTCTAACTAATATTATAAATACTTCAAGCTGCCCAAGATCTCAGAAAGTTATTTTATTGATGTGAGATTGACACGTAAGCAAAACTGGATGTTGTCTAACTAATATTATAAATATGAAAGTGTTTCTGTGACCTGACCTGACCATGACCTGAGTTAGAACATAGGCTACCATTTATCCTGATATTCGCACGGGATCGAGACTACTGCGGGTGAAACCAGGGGCGCAGTTAGTTCTGTTATATTTAGAGGCTTCTACTCCACGTCAATAAATACCATATACCGTGACATCTACAGAAATTTGCTAAATATTTCAGTGCAGTGTCAGCTAACTCACACACTCACACACTCTTTCCCGTAGTTGTAATGCTGCATTGTGTTTTAGATAAGTGTTATTTGTACAACTGAAGGTAAATAAAAATCTTTTTTTTTTTTTTTACTCAATTTCCATCCGATCTTATACTACCCAAACATTGTACAGCGCAGTATTGTTTTCCGTACATTTTCGGAAGCGAAACTTTAATGGAAGCTAGTCGGTAAACTCAACAGCATTTTGCAAACATCTGCGCACTTTCCTCAAGGCATAACAGTTACGTGCGCATTCCTCCCTTTTAATCATGGCAATAACAGACCTGAACTCGATCCAATAGTTCGGAATGTAACAGTAACAGTTGTTTTGTATTAAGCCCTTGATAGCCTTCTAAGCGTCAGCACTGTTATGGCAGCTTTAGTGAAATTGTCACAATACTGTCACCAACAGAACAGAGTTACGTAGTGATGGCGTAGCTCTGATTTTATATAAGTTTTGTTTTTACTATGGAAAGTTTTGTATTAACTGCGTTGAATGGAGGGTAGATATCGTTTTGATCTAGCATAGACTACGATGTATAAACGAGACAGACATTGCTTTCACAGTGTCTAAAATTGCAGAATTGTTTAGATGTTACGTATTGTTTTGTCTGCTCCATACTTAACAATTTTGAACATATATATCGTTTTGATTAGTGTCTCATGGGCTTTGTTGAAGTCTCTCTACTACTATGATTGTAATGTTGATTATCGAAATGTTGATCACAAAAGAATAGTGTGTGTAGTATGTGTGTAGTTGCATGCGTGTGTGTAGGTCATGTGTGTGTGTGTGTGTGTGTAGGTGCATGTGTAGGTGCATGTGGGTGTATGTGTGTGTGTGTGTAGGTGCATGTGGGTGTATGTGTGTGTGTAGGTGCATGTGTGTGCGTGTGTATTTTTTACAAGTTATTGGCATTGATTTTCGCTGAGATGAGATATACCTACGACTAGCTGATAATTGATGTTGCATGGCAAATACAAAGACACCCTTTAAAAACAGTCATCAATTAAAAAAACCACGTTACTTTGAATAAACTTTTGTAGGATTTTATCAATTAATTTCTTTTTATTTTTTTTTAAATTTTTTTGTCGACGAGTTTCACCCATTTTCGTTTGTGCACTTTATCCAGGGAGGGACACACACTGTTTATGTTCAGTGAAAAGGGTAACTCAGTAGGCGATCTCTGGCAACTAATCACGGCTCGTGTACTATGGCACCCGACACGTTCCAAACGTACATAGATACACAGTTGCCAACTATTTAAATATTGCACGTAACTCGTAGAATATCGAAATGCGTTTCCACTTTTTTTTATAAGTTTTGAGTTTATTTGTGTTTAGCGAAATGGTTGGTTGTATTTATGATGAACATAACTTCAGTATGTTTGAAAGGTGATAGAAGAAGAATTTTGTTTATATATGAGAAACAGTAATGTTGCAATGCAAAGAATTGTTTGAAAGATGCTATGGTTTGACAGCGAGTGAAAACGGAGATGCACGAATTTATACAAATAAATAAAATAGAAGTGTCTGTTTGTAATGTCAAAATAACAGCTTTTCACTAATGTGACTACTACATGATTATTTAAAAAAATAAATGTTGTCTGTCTGTCGTATCCGGCTAATCTCCGAAACGGCTGGACCGATTTTCACTGGCAGATAGCTGATGTTATAAGGAGTAACTTTAAGGCTACTTTTATTTTAAAAAAAGTAGTAGGGCAGCTAGTCCCACATAAATTGGGATATGGACAGGAGAAAACCAAATTCGGTTTCTAAAATATGCGACAGTGCGAAATCGTAGGCCGTTTTCTATATCTTAGCACACTAAGGGCGAATTTTACTTGAACGCGTTCACCACATCTAATCCGCGTTCAAGAGCTGTCAGTGTCAAAATTGTTATAGAATATTGACACTGACAGCTCTTGAACACGGTTTAGAAAAACTGTTGCGTTCAGTTTCATTGGTGAAATCCGCATTTAGTAGGAGTACCCCTTCCGTATTTTAAACCTACAAATTTTCTACGGATGAAAAAGAAAAAAAAAAAAGCAAGCACTAAACAAAAGTATATTTATTACAATGTTTAGGGGCCAACGATTCTCTTGAATGTCATCTCAAAGTCAAACAAAACCGATTACAATTCAATTTTCAAACCATCGTTCGACATGTTTCGCTCATCTCCCCAATTCGGTGTTTGTGATAGTTTTATTGTAAGCAGTTTTTTTTTTTATTGTAGGATTGTGCTCAAGGACATCTTTCGGTTCTTCTTATTTCTAATGCCGAGAAAATAAAGCCAGTAAAATCAGTAAGAGATAAAAGATAGAATTCGGGGGTTATTGTGCAAAAAATCATGGAACCGGACCTGTACCATTATTGCGTAATACACGATCAATCCGAAACTGAATCGTTTTGAAGCAGATCGCTAATCGATTGCTTCAAAAGTTCGAACAATTTTTCTGCACAACCATGTCAATAACCCAATAAATGTTGTTGAACTCTCAAAATGAAACAGATTATTAGTCAAAATCCTTTACGAAAATGTGTTGCGTGTTACGTAATTAGATAGCTGTTTTATCACTACTATCGTATTTATTGGAAATACGGTTTATTGGAATATGATGTCAGAGAAGGAGTTTATGGACACCAGGTTTTTGAAAGCCTGATTGAGCCGAAGAACAGTAATTTTTCTGCCAACACTCACGATAGATTGATTGAGGAGGTCGAGGCTAAGTAATAACAGCCGCACGGTTCGATCCATCAGGTTAAGCTACGCTTGCCGGGGTCGGCCTGTGGATGCGTGACCATCTTAACGTACCGACACTCTTCCGTGCCTCGGAAAGCACGTTAAGCCGTTGGTCTCGGCTGTCATTCGTGGATCTTTGACAGTCGTTACGGGTCGTCAGAAACCCGAAAGTCTGACAACCAGTCTTACCAAGGGGTATCATATTACCCAGCTACTGGGTTGTGGAGGTCAGATAGGCAGTCGCTCCATGTAAAATACGGTATTTAGCTGCATTCGGTTAGACTGGAAGCTGACCCCAACATAGTTGGGAAAAGGCTAGGCAGACTCACGATAGATTGACGACCAAAATTACACAACAACCTGAGATCCAATTCAAAGATACTGATTAAAGTATTTATGCTACATTTACAATACCCCAGAAGAAAGGTTTTTAGTAGTCTAGTCAGTACACAACACATTACAATTCAACTATCATTGCTATCACCGTGAACATCGCTGTTTGTCATCGCTTCCCCGTTGTCCGTGAAAACAATTTGAATACCCGAATGCGAGACTGGATTCTCCGGATACCATGTTCAGAGCAAAATGTTGAAAATTGGGCTATGGTAGTTATTTTTCGGGAAATATTTCCGTTTTAATTACCGATGTTGTTGGAAGCTTTAATAAAGATTAACAAGATGAGATTTATTTCGATACGAGATTAATAGGATTCGTGAAATTTATCAAATTTCTTTTTTGGTTTGATTGGCACTCATTTCGCTTAGTATTTTTTAAAGATAGATTTTTCATTTTGATATGATAGTATGTTGTTGTTACAGATAGTGCGATCCACGAAGACGCGCCCCACTCCGCTCCGCTCCGTAGTAAAATACAGCTTACAGTACAGTAATTAATCGCGGAGTGGGGCGCGTCTTCGTGGATCGCACTATCTTGTAGTTTGGTCCTGCAATCATCATAACAGCTAAAATGAGATTGCATTTGTTCTGAATTCCAGAACTGGGGGCTACATGAGGATTTATATAATGGGTAAAGTCCGGATTTATCATCACCAAATGCTCCCCCGAAGAAACATTCACAAAGCGGTTGTGGTCTTATAATACTCTTCACCCAAAAGTTTGAAAAAGTTTTTTTTTTTTTTTTTTTTTTTTGTTTTTTTTTTTTTTTTTTTATGATGACGTTATTAAATCCAGGAGGATTCAATTGACGAGCTTACTGCATAACCCAAACTTTCCGTAAAAATTTAAACAGACAGAAAGTTAAAAGTGTAAACGTTTTTATTTGTAAAGACACGTAAGTACCAAGAATTACCATTCAATGAAAGTGCAAAAAAGCTGCGCAGAAAACAGCGTGATTTAGAGATTGATAAAAATAGTTTTTTACACTTTTACAAATTAACAAAACAAGATATTCGAAGAGATATTCTCACATGTGTTCACTGAACCGATTCTATCGATAACAGGCTGTCAATTTATCTAATGGTCCCTACGAAGCTCGATTGTGTTCAGCGATATTGTCGCTCGATGTAGAGAACTGTCAAGGAGGCTACAAATTACTACTCGATTTTGTAGCTTAGTACATGTGGAGACTACGTAAGTACGTATTAATTATTATAATTTCTAACGTATATAACATGCGTATATACGTTGTTTACTTCAGTAAAAAAACGTTTCTTGCTAAAGAACCCTCCTTTAATTTAAAACATATTTTTTTTTCGTTTGGTTAGTGACTAACTTGGTGTCCGAGTTTTAAAGACGCCCATGGGCCTTTGACTTGGCTTCACATGCCGTCGAGAAATATCTCTCAGGCATGCCGGTTTCCTCACGATGTTTTCCTTCACCGTTTTTGAAGCAAGTGAGTGTGTTTTATATTTGTTGTTATAGCGGCAATAGAAATACACAATCTGAAAATTTCAACTGTCTACCTATTACGGTTCATGAGATATAGCCCGCTAACAGAAGGACAGACGGACGGACAGTGGTTCAGTAAATAGGGTTCCGTTTGGCACCCGTCCGTCGGGTACAGAAACTTAAAAAAAGATTGTTTTCCAATAGCATATATAAGTATAATATCGTAGGCTGAAGATATTTCTAGATTACTTTGTAGCTTCTACAGAAACTGCGTCAGCGACACACCAGAATCTCCATATTTTTTAACAAAAACCTGTTTCAACTTTAAACTGCTTGATTCCCACCCATGTATTATGCAAATTTTAGCTAATAGAATTCCAAAAAAATAACATGTTTCTGTTGATGACATAAGAAATCTCCATTTATGGTATAATATTATGGGATTTGATGCAATTGTGGCGAGCCGAGGTTTTCTAAATTATTTGTTCCTTTTTTATACAAAGAAGGCGAAATTACTGCAATTTTTCAAACAAAGTTTATTATTTATTTAAACTTTTCGCACTCAAAAGGTAACAAAGGCGGACTTAATGCCTTGCGCATTCTTTACCAAGGGTGGCGAAAGTTGGTCTCTTCAAACATAGTTTCCGGTACACATTAAGTTCAAGCCAAAGAGAAGCATTCATCATTACGTTCCTGCTTTGTCCCAAGGTACGTGGGGTTGGTGCAACACGTTTTCGTCTTCCATTCTCCCCTGTCAAACATCACGCTAGCACACACTCCCTTTCTCTTTCATATCATTCCTCACACAATTCTACCATCGTTTCTTTAGTCTTCCTCTCCCTCCGTCCATTTATTTTAAAGTATTAAAACTTGAATACCTTAGTATTCAATTTAAATAAATGGCTATACAAGTCAAGGAAGCATGACACAAAAGAAATGAGTTCTATACCCAGCAATGGTTGGCTGCCAATGAAGATGATGATGACGACAGCACCTGGGCGTAAATGTAGCACCTGGAGTTTTAGAAAAAGTTCGGTTTCGTAGAGCGTCGCCTCTGTTTCTCAGACTTGAGTGACAGTCTCTTTCTAAACCTCGATATCCTAAATTCCTAACCCTTACTAATATTAAAAATGCGAAAGTGAGTTTGTATGGATAATTTGTTAGTTTGTTATGTTCAGGTTAAAAAGGCTGAACGGATTTGGATGAAATTTGGCACATGGGTAGACCATGACCTGCACGCGTAGCATGACACCCATAGAAACGGGTTTTGTCGACGGAAGAATAGACTAGATGACAGATTGTGATTGTGTATCTGTCATTTTGTCTATTCTTCCGTCGACAAAACCCGTTTCTATTCTGGTCATGCTAAGCGTGCTGGAGTAGGACATAGGATACCTACCTTTGACCTTTTTTTAGTCTGTCCTAAATAAATGTATTTTTTTATCTTTTCTTCTTTCTTTCTTTTATCCCGATATTCCTACGGGATCGAGACTTTTGTGAGTGAAACCGCGGGGCGCAGCTAGTAATAAGCCGCTTTGTGTGTTGTTCTTCTAAAGTACGCAACGGTTTTTGATTCGGTACTCATCATCAAAACCGTGGTAAGCAGGGGCGGATTGCTAGTTTCATACTAACGCCTGAAGAAAAACTGATGCGCAATCATTTATGACAGTAGAAGAAGATACATTGTAAGAGCTGTAAAGGAACTTGGCTTATAGCCTACAACGTTCTATTCATATTTAGACAAGTATGCAATCAAGAAGAGGAACCATATTTTTATCACACGACTGACGGCTGCGTCGTTGGTCTACCGGGCAAAGTGCTATGGGTTTCTCCTTATGGAAATTCCCAGTCCGCAGTCAGGATTTGAGCAGCCGTAGCCGCCTACGTCGTGATGAGAACTGGCGAAATGTCTCTAACTAATATTAATGAAGTGAGTTTGTTTGTTACGCTTTGACGCTAAAACGACTGAACGGATTTGGATGAAATTTGGCACATGGGTAGACCGTGTCCTGGATCGTGGTACGTTCTCGTGGATTTCCGACATCCACGCAGACAAAGCCGCGAGTAAAAGATTAAATAAATAATTGTGGGTGTACTATACAGTACACAACTCTGCCAACCTCTTTTCGGAGAATAGTCGTGATGTAATGTTTATATAACACAATGGCACTTCATTAGTCTTTACACCCACGGAGCGGTATATTTCTTTAGCATAGAAGCTCGCTCCATTTAACGTAGGCGACAGGGGGAAAGGAACCGAAGCGACTCATTCATACATTATTCAGAATGAAAATTGTGTTTTTAGTCTGTCGCAAATAGTCAATATACCGTTTTTCATACCTAACAAAAATAATCAGTTTTTCCTACAATAATGTATTTTGGATACCACTTCTAAAGGCTCGGTTTGGAATTTTGGACTGCTTTGCTCATATGCCTTTGATGGCGAAAAATTTAGTAAAAAAAAAACAGGATGTATCAGGTACATCAGAAGACTATAATATCAATTCGAATTAAGGACACAGAGAAGACCTTGAAGACATCTACAGGCCTAAAGGTACAGCTTATAAATTGCCACCGACTACAAGTTTCGAAAGCCATTTTCAATTTGAATAGTAGACAACAAACGATTACCGTCTGAAAAGTACGCCTCCACACGAAACCAGTCTGAACTGGCGCAGACTGGCTAGCGGCCAGAATTCCAATGGACGTAGTAATATTTCATAACTACCGAAATCTAAGTGTTTATTAATTTCTAATAATTTAGTAGTTGGAAAAATACTGACCGCGGTGGTGTGACAATCTGATCATGTTTGCGGGGTCAACATCGCGTGAGATCGCACAAAACAGAGAGGTTTGAAAGGAGAAAGGGCCTTTCCCAAATAGGGCATCAAAGTGTAGGTTATTTGAGTTTCAGTTCTAAGTATGGGGAACCCCCAAAATTTATTGTTCTTTTTCTATTTTTGTGTCAAAATCTTAATGCGGTTCACAGAATACATCTACTTACCAAGTTTCAACAGTATAGTTCTTCTAGTTTCGGAAAAAAGTGGCTGTGACATACGGACGGACGGACAGACAGACATGACGAATCCATAAGGGTTCCGTGTTTTGCCATTTGGCTACGGAACCCTAAAAAAGAGAGTTGTAAGGTGTAATTGTCATGCGATTTTGTACTATGTGTGCTTTAACTATTAATTGTCACCTTGACCTGCCCTGCAAATGACTATAGTTGGGCCCAGCACGCGCAACATGACAACCATAAAACGTGTTTTGTCGGACGGAAGGAAAGGAAGAATAGACAAAATGACAGATTCTGATTGTTTATCCGTCATTTTGTCTATTCTTCCGTCGACAAAACCCGTTTCTATTGTGGTCATGCTAAGTGTGCTGATTTGTAACAGTTAGTAACGCAATGCGCAAGCATGGGTAAAAGCAGTATTGAAGATGCTCATTCATTCTTTGTACGCATATAGAGAACCCTTTGTTCTGCAGTGGGCATCTGGCAATACTTAACAGTAAAATTGCAGTGCACAGAATATAAATCAGTTCATCTTCTCCGCAAATTCAATACCAATAAAATGCTGAGTTATAAAATCGTATATATGTATACTATGCCCATACATTCCAGACATAAATTGTCAGTCTGCCAAAATCGAATAAATAGCATTCTTGATCAAAGGTCATTATTTCCAATGCCTAGACACAGAAAATATTTCATGAGTTTTTTTTTCTTATATGCCTTTGAAAGTAGAATAACCTAAGGATTAAGTGTATTATTTCTTTAAAGCCAGTAACAATAGAACAATTTAAGTGTATTCTGTAACAATAAAAAACTCATTGTTAATATTTCGCAACATTAGGCCAGTTCGCATCAGCTGAGTGCTGCGCAAAACACGGTATTGTGTGCGCCTGCGGCGACGAGAACTACTTGATATAAATATAGATTATTTTTGTACAGAAAAGACTTTCGTATTGTGCGAACTATGGCTGTTAAGTGTAACGCTGAAATATCTTTTTTTATAATAAAAAATTAAAGTCGTTGGTAACACTTTGACCTTGAACTGACCTAGCGTAGTAAGGAGTTCAATAGAATAAGAGGCCAGCTTAAAATGGTTTTGTTACCACTGTCACAGTATAAAACATAACATCACGCCTTGATTCCCCGATGGGTTAGGCAGAGGTGTACCTACAGCAGATACACCCACATTTCGCCAGCAATATAAATAAGTAACAGTGTGTATGTATCTTCATAGAAAACGGCCAAAACGACGCGCTTCGAAACCTCAGTGTATATCAGTACACAACTGTACTGAGTGGGCGGCAGCAGCACGCACGGACGCGGAAACTTCACCTACCGAGCAGCCGTAGGTAATCATTTCAAGTTCACTGCCGAGATATGATACTGGTATTTTATTATACTGTACCACTGTACACAATGTAACGATTTGCTGATAACTTTATAACGACGTAAAATTACGCATTATGACCAGTTAATTGACGAATTGTAATCTATTATTGTTGTTGTCTTATAAAAATGTACTGTCATTATGTCAATGGATTATTAATAATTATTATCATAATATTTTAAAGTGTTTTTCCAAAACTTTGCCCTCACTCTCAACCATTAAGTATCTATCGTCCTTGATACAAAAGACCATGAAAGCACCACAAAATTTTCAGGTGATTTAATTAAAACATTTCCCAAATAACATCGACCCTACAATAACCTCATAATTTTATTTATTTATTATTATTGCATAATGTACACTCAGTTACAGGCTAGGCTAAAACTTATGAGTACATGACCCTGTTAGGGCGCAGCAAGTATTATTACATTTAACTTACATCTAGGTTAGATACATATTTGGAAGTTAACATTATATTGCATATCTACTAAATATCAATATCACAACATTCATTATTATTACTACTAATGTATAATCTCTTCGTAAACATATAAAATTTTTTTTTTTTTTTCGAACTGTGATCTGTCACGCTTAATCTTTGGTACGTCTGACACGCAACGCACCACGTGACCGTCTGACTCACAAACACAATATTCATTCAACGATAAACGTTCGTGGTACATGTCAGCTGTTGCGAGCTCTCTTTCGTAAGTTCGTACGCACTCGGGATTCTGTCATCTGTGTTAGTTTCGTTATCTCGAAGTTCGGGTTATCGTGGAGAAGGAAGGTTATGTTTATGTATTTGTGAAGTGTTGCAATAAGTATTTGGCAAAATTAATGGATGTATCGTTGAAGTTAAATAAATAAATGTACATGAAAACATACAAGCCTTACAACATGTTTGAAAAACTGACCACTTATTTAAATGGCGTCTTATCACGAGAATAGTTTTCCTAATTATTAGCTCTGTACTAGTCATAATTTGTATATATTTTCATGTAGAGAACCGAACGTTATTCGAAACAGCGCCAGCGAGCAGCGTATGAGTGTTCCAGCGATTATTTTTCCACGTGAACTTATCAATATTAGATCTAGTGTTCATAAAATGGGTCCAAAAGCTAAAAGTAGCACCAAATAATAATCTTTTAAGTTGGTATAAATAAACCTAACTCAAAGGTAAAGTGCGTAGGCCATTTGAAAGTCGTTTACTTATGTTGAAGTTTTACTTTACTTTTTAATCTTCTTAAAGGTCTGGTTTGTTTAAAAAGGATTTGGCAAGGACTGACGGGGACCTGGATGGTTTGGGAAGAGCCCTATGTTTAACAATCGAATGCGATATGCTGAGTGGATGAAGATAATGATGACTACACCAGCCCCCTATTACATGGGGATTTAAGACGCAGATAATATGCCAGTGACTGAGTGGTTAGCTTGCGTGTTCTGAACTGAGCTCACGCAACGCGTCGTACGTCCAGCTAGCTACACGTATACTAAAACATCAAGAATTATATTTTCGCTAAATTTGCGTTAGACGCAACTTTAGAACTTAATTTCACTATTTAATATTAAAACATAATCTAAAACATAAGTTATTAAGAAAATGCTCTAATTTAACTTCTTTTTTTCTTCCGAATTTAACTAACTAAACATTACCCGTTTAGTGCGGATTTCACCAATGAAACTGAACGCAATCAGCATTTCTTAAACGCGTTCAAGAGCTGTCAGTGTCAAAATTGCTATGGAATATTGTGCACTGACAGCTCTTGAACGCGTTTAGGTGTGCTGAACGCGTTCAATTTCATTGGTGAAATCTGCACTTAGACGTGTTCTTCAGTACAAAATCATTAAAAGTCGTTTATCGTCGCCTTAAACTCAACTGACGAAATGTGGGTGTTCTGTATGTACACCTCTGGCTAACACTTTGGAGACAACAGGGGTAATGTTATGTTACCAATGGCAAAGTGGAAAAAAACTAAAATATCACCTACAGTGTTTATCAACAGAACATAACACTGCTTTAAATTTATAGCAGTTTATGATTAATCTCATTCTAAACATCGGTATCTGATCTACAGATAATAACGATACAAAGATACACTCAAACTCAAAGCATTTATTTAAATTAAACCATTTACAAGCACTTGAATTGTTAAAGGGTCGGTCAGTTCGAAAGATGGAGCTTGTTGTCGAAGGCGTAGTATGGAGAAGAACTCCATGGACTCTCTTTTAAATCAAAGTATTGGTTACAGAAAACAGACAGAACACAATATTTTTATGTACACCATATAAATTATAATAGGTATACTTAAAACTGCAACACAATTTATAAAACCAAATACATTTACATACTACATAGATGCCAGAAAAAACAGATCGAGCTTGCGAAGCAGCGAGAATTCCTTTTAGCAAAAAGTATGTTAGACATAAGAAATATGCTTTGAGAAACGGGAGTACTTTTTTTATCATCTTGGCATGACCCGAGTACGTGGGCGTCAGTTTCCAGTATAACCAGATGCAGCTGAACAGAATTTCACTTCGTATTGAGTATAAAATTTATAAACTTACCACCTATTGTTATTGATTTTTCCATTAGGATCAAAACATCGTGAGGAAACCGGCATGCCTGAGATTTCTCGACGGCATGTCGGTTCGGCCGCATAAAAACTCTAGACACCAGGTTAGTCACTAACCACACGAAATTTGTGCTCGGTTATTGGTCAAAAGTTTAGGGGGGCTAAACTATTGCGTGGTGGCCTGAGTATGAATGTGAATGGCTATAAGTAAGAGTAGCTGGGGCTGGAGCTCTGTCTCGCATAGGGTCGCAGCATTAAGGCTTGTGCAGACCAGCGCGACTTGTCGCGCGACGCGACACCGGTTATTGTTATACTGTGAAGTTTTCTTAGAAATTGTATTGTTCGTGTCGCGTCGCGCGGCAAGTCGCGCTGGTCTGCACAAGCCTTTATGCTAAGCGATGGCCGTTTTGCGAGTGTACTTTTTCTTTTCGTGTTTCTGTCAAAGTCAAAACGTTTATTTAGACCCATAAAAGGCACTTTAGAATATCAAAAATTGTTAAAAAAATAAAAATGATACTACTCTAGTAGAAAAAATTGAGGGAACAAAAAAAGTTTTTTGAGGTTTTTCAAGTGGCTGTATTTCCCTTAAAAATGGTCGTAGCGGAATTAAAAAAAAGGACTTTAAAGCTCGAAGTTTCTAGTTTTGAGATCTTACAATGAAAAATTTTTTCAAGCAACGTGTTCCGCTCAATCCTAATGAATAAAGAAAAAGAAATTCGGTTCTTTCTTTTTAAATCTTAATTTTTTCCACTAGTATAAGTAGTTGTCCCTTCCAAAAGGTAGTTTTCGTATCTAGAAGAATGGGTAAGAGACTCCACCGTTACTCTTTTAATCTCGTTTTCTGTTCGTTGTTTCTTACGGAAGACCAAAGAAACGATGGATGGACTGTGTGGAAGATGATATGTCTAGAAAGGGGGGGTGACTACTGAGATGACGACTAACAGAGAAGTATGGAAGAACAAGAAATGCTGTTGCTCAAATAAATTGAGTTAAGGGCAAGAGAATCATGAATCGTACAAGGGTCAGCAACATGTAGGATTTCTTTACATTTCTACGCTCTGAGGATTCCATGCGTGATAATTTCTTCAGGAGAAACTCACATAAATCATGAGGAAAATATTACAATCATTCGTACTACGTTCTTATCAATTACGTATTCGAATGGCTAAGTACTTAGTGTTATCGGCTATTGAAGGTTCTTTCGATTATTTATGCTTTAAACATGACATTGGAGAAGCGTCGTATGTGGTCGCGATCCTCAGCATTGAGGGAACGACGAAGAAGAAGAAGAATACATGACATTATTTCTTCATCGTGAGGCAATCTGGCTAAGTAATAACAGCCGCATGGGTCGACCCATCAGGTTAAGCTACGCTTCCCGGTGTTGGTCCATGACTCGGAAAGTACGTTAAGCCGTTGGTCCCGGCTGTCATTCGTGGATCTTTGACAGTCGCTACAGGTCGTCAGAAGCCCGAAAGTCTGTATCGTATTACCCAGTTTATTACTGGGTTGTGGAGGTCAGATAGGCAGTCGCTCCATGTAAAATACTGGTATTCAGCTGCATCCGGTTATACTGGAAGCCGACCCCAACATAGTTGGGAAAAGGCTAGGTAGATTGATTGAGCAAAACTGGACTTAAAACTTTTATATGTCTGATCAATGCTCATGCCTTCTCTTTAAGAGAAGTGGCTTTAGCCCAGCAGTGGGGAAAAAATAGACTAGTATTATTTATTCACAGGATTCTAAAGATTGCTTTTATTTTACCCGGATTGCTGAGCACTCTTGGGATGACTATCCATTCAACAATATCCATTGCGATGTTTTTGGTGTCGAGCAGACGAATTTTCCCAAGATAATTATGAAGCATGAACAGATTTAATAGGGATGAAGACTTAACATTTTTTTTTTGTCCGTCTTTGACATTAAAAAAAATATTGGACACGTATCTTTTCTTTTTTTACGTAATCAAAAGATTTCGTCGATACATTAAAGGTAAAATGTGCCATGACGTCGCGGGTATGTAGATTTTATACATACTAGTAACGTAGCGACCCCCACTCCCCAACTTAAAATGCGTTTTATCTAAGTATTTTTTTATTAATATTATAAAGCAAAAAATACGTGTCTAATACTTTTATTATCTGACTGACGGACATCATCCCTATTGAATTTTCGAAATGAAAGGGATGTTTACCGAGAAAGTATTCTATGCGTATTTTTATTACGATTCATTCATGCTTTGCATGTGAACGCCACGTGGCGGTTGTCGGCAGGAGATTTACAGAAATAGCTTAGTAGATAAAATAACATGTAAAGTTTTTCTATACCGTCTGCGCGTTTGACCAGAACTACGGGCTTTCTACAGTCTCTATATAAGAATCTTCTGACTAAAGAAGAAATTCAAATCCATCTTTTATCTTGATTTAATTATTTATCAGCACACGTAGCATGACCACAATAGAAACGGGTTTTGTCGACGGAAGAATAGACAAAATGACAGATAAATAATCACAATCTGTAATTTTGTCTATTCTTCCGTCGACAAAACCTGTTACCTGTTAACCACGCTAAGCGTGCTGGAATACAGACGTCTATAGATAATTTATTTAACATTTTTCTTATTTAGTGTCCGTACATCGCCATAATACTTCCATGAGCAATTATCTCAACAAATAACAAACGATTAAAATAACACACAGGAACATTACTGAGAACAAAACAACGTTTCTTTAATTAGAACAACATAAATAGAATAGAGAAAATACATTTCTCGACACATCTGCGTAAAAGCAACAGAAGTTTTATTCCAGCCAGTCTTCGATTACCTCAAGCCTATGAGTCTTATGACATAATACCGGGTGCCATTTTATTTCTAAATAGTCCCATTTTTAGGATCCGAACCCTTCTTCCTTTCGTGTGGCATAAAGCCGCCCATGGGCCTCTGACTTGGCTCCACATGCCGTCTAGAAATATGTCTCAGGCATGCCGGTTTCCTCACGATGTTTTCCTTCACCGTTTTTGAAGCAAGTGATAATCATACAATACGCACATGAATCAGAAAAGTCAGAACCCGAAGGGTGCCAACGGTACCCTATTACTAAGTCTCCGCTGTCCGTCCGTCTGTCACAGGGCTGTATCTTTGGAACTGTCAAAAACACTAGAAATTTTCACATAGTGGTGCACACTATGTCAAAATTTTACTACCGCCTTAAAAAAATAAAAATAAAAAAGTTGACAATTCAAGTATTAAAAAAAAAAATTGTGTTAAGTATTGCACGGTGCATGAGAGACAGACAACTGGCAATTATGGATACTTCAGAACCACTGCAAATGCAGTACTCGTAGCTAACCTAAGATGACGTTTTTAACATGTTTAGTCCAGGGATTAGCTGAAGAAGTAACCTCATTTGATAGAACGTTTTAGAGAGTCAAGCAGGCTTTTGACTCTACGAGTATATTATTATGACCATGTTACCAACATTTTGTGTTATCTGTGGACCTTCTGAATGTTCCTATTCAATGTTCTAACTGTGACAGTTGGCGTATTCCGTATATTCCGGTCCGCCGGATCGTATCCGAGCCCCGGCCGTAATTCCGCTGAATCCTTTCTTTAATTAAGGATTTACCTGGGTTAGGTAAAGGTCGGTCGAGTTTTTGCGGCATTAAGAATTTATATAAGTGGAGTTTAATTCAAAAGCATTTATTAAGAGATGTTTTAAATAAATCTTCTTAAGCTGCGGAAGCAAACAAAAGTTAATTTTCGGCTCTGCGTGTTTTGGGAAATTATCTTGCGTAAATGTAGTCTGTTTACGACTTATGAAAGCCCTGCTACCAGACAGGGATAATGTATATATATGAATTTAGGTGTTTACAAAAGAGGTGAACTGGAGAAAAGATGGATGAACATGATACAAAAACATAAGGAAAGTGAACGCTGATATGGATGGCAGAAAAAGACGTATTATGGCGTCCCCTAATAAATTGGGATAATGGGAGGCGGATGACGAATCGCTACCCACACACGCCTCCTAAGCCCAATTGATCGGTGACCCCTCAACTAGAATGGAGGCGAAAAAGACAGTGATGCATATGGCAACTTGAGAGAAATGTTTATTATTTTATAAACTATTCAAAATCTAGTACAGACATTGCAAGGAACAACTTATCTTTCACCCATTTGCCGCATGCTTTCTCTTGCCAACTCTATTCGTGACGAAATAGATGTCTGCTGGATCCGTAGCCTTAGTAAGGTCTAAACTTAAAGAAAATAATTGTATAATAAAATTATTTTTATCAGATTTGCCTTTGTCGAAACTTTTTCCATTTATCAATTTGTAGGATTTATATAACTTTTTTGTTTTTTTTTTAAATAAATATTATGTGTCATTCGTAAGTGTTACTTAAAATATGCATGCTAGATTCACATCTAGTAGATGTCAATCAGACATATTGTTTTGTAGCTATTTTATTTCATTATATGTACGCACGGCTACACATCAAGCTATACATTTCCAGTATAAGCTGACCTCACATTTGTACGGAAATCCTATACAATGCGAGATCAGCATAAACTGGAAATGTATAGCTTGATGTGTAGCCGTGTGTACATCAGGTTCGTGAAGTAAAAAAGGTACCTAGTCCGTCGTTCACTAATGAAGGCGGGACCGCATTCTTATACCTGCATCCATGGCCACAATGCCACATTTATTTCTTATGGCCAATTACTAATAAGTCCCTACCTACTCATAATTAAATGAGTCCTTGTAAATAAAATTTCATGCAACAAGAGTAAATCACTCTGGAGGAGTTTCTTGAACAATTCGAATGGGATTTAGGTACTCGCAGCAGCTAACAATGAAAAATAAATTATAATGAGAATTAAAGGTCAAGTGCTGTACTTTATTTATAAATAGAAAGTAAGGATACAATCGTGTTTATCCAATCTTTCGAAAGTCCCAATTAGACGATAGATATACAGAAGTAAAGTACAGTGGCATTTTATTTAAGTATCAATTTATAGACTTGGGTTCGAAATAAGATGTATTTCAAAGAAAAAAGATGAAATTGTGTAAGATAATGATATAATTCTCAGCAGAACAGACAGAAAGGCAAGCCTTTTTAACTGAACTGACATTTTAGGTAGGTAAGTGATTGGCTCTAGACCACGAAGACCTCCGGATGAATCCGAATCTAATCGGCGATCCCAGAGAATATAGCCGTAAGCTGCTCACTCACAATACCATGTTTTGCAAAATTATTCAATCTAGAGCTCAATTTTTAGAGCGAAAGAATGTCGTTTGGGTTTTCCTGAGATTCTAAACTTAATTGAGAAATGCGTCATCCTCATTCCTTTCCTATTAAACATAGCTGTACGCGTAGCATAACCACCATAAAAAACGGGTTTTGTCGACAGAAGAATAGACAAAATGACAGATTTTGATTCTGTCATTTTGTCTATTCTTCCGTCGACAAAAAAAGTTTCTATAGTGGTCATATAGTTGACTTCCAAGCGGGCGCAGCTAACTTTATATCTTTATTTAACAAGAAGTACACAATGGAAAAAATTTGCACAGAATTTTCCCATTACGATAAAACTATTCCGTTAAAAGAGTTCGGCTAGTTTGCGCAAGAGATTGACCGATAACGTTGATACGTGTTATCAGCGTCCAATAAAATACGTGACGTATTTATTGCACGTAAGCAGTATTAATAAAGATGATAGAATTAATTATCTCGTTGATACGACCTATCTGTCACCGCTGCTTTAGTTAGCTCTTAACTAAATATGTATACATAGATAACATGTTTGGTAGCTATGTTCATCAGCGTTATCACCCAACTTATAATTCTCCTTCCCTTATCACAATTTTAAAGGGATCGGCATGTCTTCTTCCATCATCTTCTTCAATCGGGTTTCGTCGACGGAAGAATAGACAAAATAACAGATTTTTATTATGAATCTGTAATTTTGTCTATTCTTCCGTCGGCAAAAACCGTTCCAATTGTAGTCATGCTACGCATGCTGTAGTCACGTATTTTCTAGCCATATCACAGTGCATCCATCGTCTCCAATATACGCAACAACGGCGCGGCGCAGGCAGACAAGGAACGGTAAAGAACTTATATATATATATATATATATACGTTTAGGAGAATACAAAGAATCCATTCTAATATTAAGTGATTACCGCCATGTCAAAGACCTTTAACATCAGGAAGTTCACCGATGCGTTGAATCACGGAGATAAATAACTACCTTTTAATATTTCCGCCAACCTATAAAACAACAAAAATGGTGCCTGGTGTCAAAAATAGGTTTCTGTTGATGATGATGATGCAGATTTCAAGAACCGATCCTATCGTAATTTTTGGGCACATGTCCAATCTCATACCGTTCAAATTTTGGAAACAGACAAATGTAATAATACGCCAGACCTGGGAGTCGAACTAAGCTCAAAGTCCACAGCCGCACTGCCACCAGACAGCCAGACTAATGAGCCGATATAATTAAACACAAGGTTATTTATTATGCGAGTAATTATTATACATTTCATAATATATTAAATATTAACATTTTTCCACAGAGAGCATTGACCTTGGTGTCCGCTACGGTAAGTTATCTTCGCAAACAATTTAATTAAAAAAACAAATTTTGTTCTCTTTTCCATCGTAGTATTTATTCAGTAAATAGATAATGTAGTACTGTTGTGAGCTAGCCTAGCAACAAAGCTACAATGTTGAAATACTAAAAACTAGACGGATACATCTAGTGCCAAAAATATCATGATGACTGACTCTTCATAACTCCGCTTTTTTCCTTAAGGGAACGTGTTTCTAACTCGGAATCATTCTTATATCACCAAAGTGGTTATGTACTTGCGTCTTCAGTTACCCACACATGTAAGACGTATCATTTCTTAACAGTTTTACGTAAAGAGACAGCAGTGAGCAGTCTCCCACTCATCATGTTGTGATGGCTCCTACACGGAACTGCTTCACGCACCGACTGGATCTCCAAACTATTTGAATCACACGCAAGCTAATTAGCTGCTAGTATGTCTTACCAAATAATAATAATAAACCTGAAAGCTTTATCAGTATATCGACGGTAGCATGACCACAATAGAAACGGGATTTGTCGACGGAAGAATAGACAATGTGACATAAGCAATCAGAATCTGTCATTTTGTCTATTCTTCCGTCGACAAAACCCGTTTTTATTTTGGTCATGCTATGCGTGCCGGAGTCCCTTATTCACATACATAGTACAATGAATTTCAATAAGCAATGATCTACCAGAAAACTTTATTTTTAACTGAAAGTGTATATTCGAATGAACTTTTTATGTTAATTCGATTTTGAACGATTATTTTACTGCTATACTTCGCCACATACTCAAGGGGCTCGTGGGTAAATAAAAACAGCCGAGTCGATCGAAGGTCGGTCCGTGGATGGGTGACCACCCATTACATATTGAGATCCCTCCGTAGCTCGGAAAGCACGGCTCAAATCCGTCCCGGCTATCATTTGTAAATCTTTGACAGTAGTTACGGTTAGACAAAAGCCTGAAATTCTGAGAACCAGTCTTACCAAGGAACATCGTATTATCCAGTAACTGGGTTGTGGAAAAGAAGAAGAAGCTGCATCCGGTTAGACTGGAAGACGACCCCAACATAGTTGGGAAAAGGCTAAGCGGATGGTGACTGTGCCGTGCCTCACACTCAAAAATTTTATTCACTAAAATAAAAACACACATTATGAGGAAACCGGCATGCCGTAGAGATATTTCTCGACGGCATGTGAAGCCAAGTCAGAGGCCCATGGGCGGCATAAAAATTCAGACACTAGGTTAGTTACTAAGCACAACTGAAGGGGTCTGCTAGGACCGATGCCTGTCCGGGTCGCGAGAAAATCCGAAATGGAATACCGTGGCCCCCGGCAACGTACAGGCAACACTGAAGGAACACGGGTGGGTTTTAGTCAGTAGAGTCTGACAAGCCCTCCCGCTCCGCCAGAGCGAGAGAAGTTATTTGATAATTTCCCAACCCAAAAAAAAAATCTTTGTTAAGTACTAACCAAACGAAAAAAAAATAAAGACTAAAATAAAAACTATAAAAACAAGTTCATAATGTTCAATGTCACTTTATTTTAATTATCTTTTGCGTTAAAGAACTTTTTCCTAGTTAATACGCGTGAATGCCTTGGCGTCGGGCGTGCCATAAAATTAATGTTACCAGAATAAAAAAAAAACGTTTTAATAAAATTTTACTTGCACTCACTGAGAATCGTAAAACATTTTTTAACGAGTCGAATATTGCTTTTGAAACCAGTCTAGTGTAGAACGTAATCTAAAGGTTATCTTATGAAATATTGATAATTTTATTAGAGTTCTCGACATCAAAGTGCGGTGGATTGGTGATGAATATGATAGTGGGCAGTTGAATTTAAAACTTTATGGAAGTAATATTAATAAAAATAGATACGTCCATTTCCCATAGTCAACTGGATCAAAGCCAATAAAATAAAAAACCTGTAAAATAAAATCAATCAGGAACCTTAGTCTTTCCAAACCCATAATCCAATATCTTTGTTTCCATATCCTGCAATAGTCCTGCACCAACCGTGGGTTGTCCTTGGTGGACTAGCATAGTGCGAACAGGGATAATCGTCGGTTGGTGCCTCATTTCATTAAACACGTCTAACGGGCCTCTGCGAGTTAGCTTCGGCTCCCCGTACGGCTTCCAAAGGGCCGGGACCCTAGGGTCCCGAGAAATGTCAAAGACGTAAAAATCAATGAATAATAAACATTGACAGTTCTTAATTTTCTTTCAGGAAATTAAGGTAGCTGAATTATTTGACAAACATAAAACAAACGAACGTTATTACGCAGGACAAAAAATATCGATTAATCATGGCGACACTTCCGTAAATTTATCGTTCAATGTGTACTTTAGTTATTGAATGTTTTTTTTCCGGTAATAATGAAAAACTATTACTTATTTATATGTTCTAGGTCCAGAGAATTCATGCGTCGGGTATGCATGAACTGTCAGACTTACTCACGACTATCTAATGACATCAGCTTAATATCAGTAGGTGCAGACAGCACGTCGATGGTAACACTTTGACCTTGAGATGACCTAGCTAACGCACTAGGAAGTGGTGAAGGGTGGGCGTTTTGGGGGACTGTCTTATGTAATTTTGACGTTCCAAAAGTGCTGATTCTCAGCCTAGTTTGAATAAATCACTTTTTAATTTGAATTTAGCGTAGTACAGCAGAGTGTCAATAGAATGCGAGGCCAGCTTATACTGGTTTTTGCTACAACTGACGAGCGGCCTACTGTACAGGGAACGAATACTGATTGTATCTGCCAGTGGAAGTCCCGTCAAAATTGGTCCAGCCGTTTCGGAGATTACCCGGAACAAACACATAGACCGACAATTATTTTTTTTGTTATAAATACCGTATATGTATACTTTCATTGTGTATTTAGTAAAGAGCTGTTATTTTGACATTACGAATAAACAGTTCGAGATGTACGAATGTAGCAACACTAGCGAAGAACCATTTCAACACGCAAGAAACAAACGATCTATCTTCAAAAGCAGAGGCAAATGTTATCTAACCGAAAAATAACAACAGTAAAAATAAATCTAGATATTTTATATCTGTGAACTTAAGCTGGGCTACGTTCACAGCATCTACCGTGACGGAGCGTCGCGGATGTATGCTCCGTCGCTTTTCCCTTTTGCAGAGTGAATGAAACTCCCGACGGTATCAAAACTAAGTGCATCAGTTACAATTGAAAGCAGATGTTCGTTGAATTTTGTTGAAATTAAATTTTAACTAGAATAGGTAATAGAAAGACAGGAATAATTGGGTTTATTGAATGTTTAAATTGAGAGTAGAACTTACTTAATTAATGAGTCGGACAGTTAAATAAGTGTAAGGCGAAAAAACAGTGAGCTATCAGAAGAAAAGTCAATAATGTTGAAACTTTTACAAATTCTGTCGATGAGACGATTGACAACTTGTTACTTTAATTAAATTGTAAGACCATGCCGTGCAACTAAACAAAATCATGCCACACTCAAGGAAATATTAGTTTAAAAAGAAACGAGGAAGCCCACCATTATGCAGAAACTTCAGGATAACATGCAAAAACATTAGATGAAACGCATGGAAAAAACCTAATCTAATAAAAACATACTTCCATAGAAGTCGAAATATGTTTGAGTCATAGAAAACGTGAAATATAATCGATTCCGGTTCTATCGGAGTGGCAAGATAAAAGCGGATGCTTGAATTCAAGATACAAATATCTTTACTTGGATCTTAAACAGAATTCAGCGAAGTGAGGCAAAGTCGAGATATTGCCACTCAATTCCCGGATCCGTGTTAATCAGAGTATACAATTGACCTCAAAACTTGTCGATCCCCAAATTAAATCACAAGGAGAACCTTTTCAAACACAGTCCGCCATCTTTCTTTGTCGATGATTAAATTCTTGTCTGATGGACTACATAGATGCTCCAAATGGCATATAGTCCAACACGGATTTCGAATTCCGTGAACAACAAACAAAAGCCCAGGACATTTAGACACACAAAATTAGGTCGCATTATACAATTACACGATAAGATAAGGGGCTAAAAAACAAATAAGATGTGGAAATCTTTGAAGCTAAAATATGCTTTACGTTTTCCTTCCCAATTTAGTTGTAAATGATTTAATTAAAATACTGTATTTGATATGGGATAAACGTGTACGTTATTGGTCCTAATTTCTTCGGAATGGCGTCGTTGTGAAGAAAATTGGGGCGTTCGGGGAATCCACAAAATCTTCCGCCGAATTTAACACCTCATAGGTACTTGAACTCACGGCCTTGTGTCCTAAGTAAGACACACTTCACTGTTACTAAGTCCTGAGTTTACAGAGTTTTTGTCCTACGGTGTCACAAATAGGTATCGTGGAAGTACTTTTCGAACAAACTGCTATCACATAACGCCTAGTGTCGGACGCAAAAACCTTAGATACGAGCTCTAATATACTGAATAAGGCACAGGTGTGCTATAAAACCTTAATAAAGATTCCATACAACGCCTTATATAACAGACTGCCTTCAAGATAATAACATACTACATTTATAAGCGACCTGGCCCAACGTCATTTGATGACGTCAGATTCAGTCTTGACTGTTGTATTAATTTAGTACTTAATATTGAATTAGCTGTTCTAAATAAAGACTAACGATAACTAGACTTCTGTTGAGTTAGGTTTATTTGCTTTCGGGATAAGGTTCAGGCCCAGAGCTTACTCAATGTTAACTTAGTTTATTTATTGGTCAAACAAGTATATCAACTACCATAAGATATGACAGCTGCATCACAGATGGGACACTCCGCAGTTTAGGTATGTAGCTACAAATACGCGGCGGGCCCGTCTTGATGGGCCAATTCAGTGAGTGTTACGTAGACAGAAGATCTAAGAGTCACGTGATAGAAAGAGAGGCAACTTCTAGGTGAATATAACTGTAGGTAATTAGCGCTGTGCGACCTGAATTGCACTTTATTGTGTCGTAGCAAGTTGCTTTTTATTTAAATGATTTTGCGGAGTGTCCCATCTGTATTCATCTGTGGCAGCTTTTCTTATCAGAATCTTGAATAGTGTATTAGATTAAAGTCCATGATTGGCGATACTCAAATGTACGTTTGACGCAACCTGGGCAGTCAACCCCGTTTCCACCTTGCTGACTGGCAAATATTTTTGGACCGAAGTTCTTTAACGCGGCTTCGGTAGGAGTAAACTGGTACAAATCGTCACGTAAGAAAAAGCGTTATGCCCGAAAAAGTCAGTTTCTAGTGTCAAAAGCTTTTGTTTTTATCACGACATAAGCTGTTCTCAACTGTTCGTTATCGACACACAGAAACCGCCCATTTTTGGTACAGACCAAAAACCCAAATTCAACGAAATCCCTTAGCAAAATTTTTGTACGTCGCGATCACCAAGTAATGACATTTATACATAGAAATATAAATAACAGCATCTATATATATAAAAATCAATTGCTGTTCGTTAGTCTCGCTAAAACTCGAGAACGGCTGGGCCGATTTAGCTGATTTTGGTTTTGAAATGTTTGTCGTAGTCCAGGGAAGGTTTACACGGTGACAGTAGGTAGGGTAGGTAGGATAGGTAGGCTAGGTAGGGTTTAATGCTACCCGTGCGAAGTCGGGCCGGGTAAAGCTAGTACTAAATAAATGTTAGAACAAAACTTATATAAATACGAGTATTTCATATAGTGACGTGTTTATTATAACTACGGTATTACCGAATCATCGTAGCTTGACAAGCCTCCTATTGACCGATTACATTAACATAAACACCTTATTTGAAAAATGTTTGGTATGTTTCTACCTCACAGAAAGATGTTGCCATGACAGAATTTGTAAGATTTGTCAAGAGGGTAATCACGACTCGTGACAAAATTCGATTTGGCATACATTGTAAGACATCCATGCTTCTATCATTTTTGAAATTTGTTTCTAAATATAAGAAATATTTTATGTAAATACTGCCAACCAGAACCACAACCAGATATCCAGATGTGGCACAAAAGCAAACCAACTTAATAATGGCGTCTTCAAAAAGAAACAACCAAAAACTTCGTTCTATATATTTGCCAGACAAAGGTTTCTGCATACACAATGAGCATGATGACTTGATGAGTTAACAAATTCGACCCTTACAATTACCGGTCACGAGATCCGTTCCCATGGGTGTCAAGAGAGAGCGATTAAGGGCTTATGTTAGCAAGATGGGCAACCGTACCCACCTACGGTTGGTTATTAATTCTGTCTTACCATGTTATCAACGCTTGCCAAGGATTATGGTCGGATCTTCGTAAATGGCGTCTGAGTCCACCGGAACTCTTTTGGCAAGGTAATGTTGCTGGCTCGAAAACGTTGGTATATTTTTATACGCTCCTGGATATATTCATTAATTAAGTAATATAAAATCTTTCGCTCGAGCCTCTTAAAGGGGCCATTCAAGATTTTTTCTTTTTGATTTGGTATTTATATTTAATTTAAGTATATTTTATGCTCAGCTCCTTCACATTTACTGTATATAACGTATATGTTTACATTCCGCGTGGTGGGACCCTGGTGATCTGCTGTAAAGTTATTCCTAGTGCAGACACCAGTCTCTCACAAACTTTGTCACGTAATTTTTAAGCTTGTTTTAAATAATTTATCATGTCATTGTTTGTGAAGAGAAAATAAATTATTTGAAATTTGAATTTTTGGGTACTTGTGCTCCGGATTTTAGAGACGAAGCGTCAAATAAAAATCCTATATTAACAAATGTTATTATAATATATATTGTTCATAGTTCGTATCGATCTAAATACTTATAGGTTTTCCTGTAGATGCCTTATTAAAATAGTTTTTCCCTGAGGTTAACCGCAATTTCAATTTTAATTAACCATTGAAGGCTGAAAGCACAACAAAACAAGGTCTTCATAAAATGTTGAAGGCTTTTTTAAAACGTTCTATTTTTTTATCGTCCGCAATGAAATTAGCATTTTTATAAGGTAGGTTGTTGCTTTCTTGTGAGAAGACTGAACTTAGAAACAGCTGTAGCAATCATATCTACATTTTAACAGTTTTTCATTTATACCAAGAAGAACATTGAATAGAATGGAATAGTTCTTTATTTGCACAGAAAGTAGGTACAAGTTACAGATGTTAAGTTTAAAATTATCATTATACTAACTAAGGATGAAAACAGAAGTTATAACAATAAAGACTCACTTAATATATATTGTTATTAACACATTCAATCAAATCAATAAAAGTTTACCGTGTCAAGATGAAATTCAGTAAATAATTTGAAATAGGCACACAATATACAATACATAAGTCAAGTTTAATAAAATGGGATGATAAAGTCGTCAAGTTCGAGGTCAATACAGTTAAACTAAAATATAAATGATTTAGTACAAGTCAGGAGCACAGAGATATCATATTATTTCAAATTCATATCGGTTGACAATCTATGTTCCGACTATATTATGTAATGAATATTGTCATCACTCCTAGTACTCTGGTTCATAAAATGCTCTATAATGCTACGTATAGTGAGGTTGTCAAAAATTCAATCAGTGATAAAAAATGTTTTTCTTCGCCTCAAGACCTAATGCATTACCAATTTAAGAGATAAAGTAGAAATATGTCACATTTCACGTCATTGATATGTGCAATTTAGATTTCACCGATATCAAATATCAAAGGATGTACTTTACAAGTCAAAGTAATGACGAAAAACAACCCAAAGACCCGAGGAAGATGGAAAAAACTCCAGTATAATTTAAAAAAGGTCCCTAAAAATCAATACATCGCGTCACGTTTCACATTACGAGGGACAGAAAGTCCCAAGAGACTAGCACACCTCGCAGGAAGCTATAGAAAATTCCTTTTAAAATGGTACGAGAATACTTCATCGGAATCCTTCATCTTGTAAGACAAATATTTGAAAAATTAAAAGTCGATGTATATATTTTTTTTTTTTATAGTATCATAAGCAGTCCCCTCATCACAGTCCAAGAATGGATCTAGCCAATTTACTTTCCAAAAACAAATAATACTGTTTTATCTGCCCTAACCTTTTCCTTCCAAGATTGTTGGGATCGGCTTCCAACCTAAGATGCAGCTGAATATCAGTATTTTATATCAGAGATGTTACGGAGTTCCGGTTCCGACTCCAAAGGTCAGAACTTCCGATTAATAATACACCTACGACTCCGACTTCAGTTCCGATAATTTTGAATCGGAGTTATACCGAAGATCGACGCAGCGATACACATAAAACAACTTTTAACTTGTCGGTTCAGTTGATTGTTTTGTGTAAGTCGGACGCGTCACGTTAATTTGGAGGTAGTTTAATTGTTGTGATAAGTTAATTTCAATATGAATAAAAAAAGTGTTTTATGAAACATCTTTCTTCTACCTCCGATTCCGACTCCGGCTCCGGTTTCGACTCCGATCAATCAAATTTAAAACCTCAGACTCCGGCTCGGGTTCCGGTAAAACAACCTACGTAACATCTGTATTTTATATGGAGCGACTGCCTATCTGACCTCCACAACCCAACCCAACTCCTCCCCCCGTTACTGGATTGACGGATAATTCTGTTCACTAAAACGAAAACAATATGGCCGAAATAGCCCCAACATATCAATTGATCCGGGCTAGCTTTCATTAGGGATAAAGTGATTCAGGTTAGTGTTATTTTGTGCTGGAATTATTCGGGATAGAGTCCTTTGCAGTGATTCAGGTTTAAGGAGTATGAGACCTTTTCTAGACCACCAAACGTAATACAAAAGTTTTTACAAAAGAGTCATGATAATAACAATGAAGATTTTATTTTATGAGCAGCTGTGCCTTAAGTTCATAGCGGGTTATCCTATCAAAACTTTGTTAGTATAAAATAAATTTTACATCAGGACTGGTTACACCAAAAAGAAAAAACCGGCCAGCAGCGGGTTGGACCACGCAAAATGAAGGGTTTCGTAGTTACAAACAAACTTAACATTGTAGTTGAAAAACATGTTCTCTCATTGGGAGATTTACAGAGTTATTTTAAGACCATAGACTTCATATAATTTTTCCTGTAATCTATAAGTATAGAATTATTTTCTGTATTATTTTCGTAGTTTTAGGCTCGGTTGTTTCGGAGATAAGGGGGTCGTAAATTTTCATCTATTTTCATAAATATCTTTAAAAGTATTTATTTTTAAATTATAAAAAAAAAAGTGAGATCATCACAACAAGCCCTTTCATTTGATATGTCACACGGTGCAGTTTGCAAAACTTTATTTTTCAATTTGCCCCCGAAAAGTGACATATACAAAATTCATTATTTTCGTTACACGTCCGTGCTTGGGTTATAGAAATTCATATGTGTACCAAATTTAAATCGGTCCATTAGATTCGGAGTAAATTGGCTGTGACAGACACACGAGCGATCCTATGAAGGTTCCGTTTTTTCCTTTAGAGGTACGGAACCCTAAAAAAGAAAGTCCTTAAGCACAATAACCTTTTCTTGAGTACTTCTTATAAAACTCACATTCCTACAATTGCTGCCCTACATTCAAATACATAATGATAAAAGAATATACGAAAAGTACAAAAACCTTTTACAGCGATAATAAGGGAAACCAATATATCGTAAATCATACTTCTAAAGGCTGTCAACTTTTTCTTTACAAAGAAACGGTAGAATTGGATATACGCTCATGGTAATATGGTTCTTATTGGATAATTTTATATTATCATCACGGTTGAGTACCTAAAAATATTGGTTAGAGTATAATAATTGAGGGTTTATCCTAAAATTTGGCAACGTCGCAAATAACTGTTAATATTTACCTGTTTTGATTAATATAGCAATATTACTGTACGGAAATAATAAATGTGGCTAACTAGCGAACTAGAATATTAATAATGAATTGCAATTATAACATTGAATTTGATGTTGTACCCGTTTTAGATGTAAAAAAGGCATTTGGAAAGTTTCCAAATACTTTTGTTACATCTAAAACTAAATATTCGGTGTTACGATATTTATTATTGCATTTCATCATCAATATTCTAGTTCGCTAGTTAGCCATATTTCTTTTTTCCATACAGTAATATTGTCAAATTAATCAAAACAGCAAAATATTTGAAATATATTTGCGACGTTGCCCACTTTCAGAATAAACGCTCTTAAATACTATAACGTTTCAATTGACATATTTTAAAACGTATTTAACATATATAAAACATATTTTAATACTAGCTAGATGGAAGGGCTCCCAAAAGTTGCACCGATGAGCTGAAAGCCGCAGGAATCCCCTGGAAGCGAGAAGCACAGCATCGATCGAGGTGGCGACGCTTGGTGGAGGCCTATTTCCAGAAGTGAACACGTTTCGGCATAGTTATCAGACACCATATATCAATATGCTTCCTAGATGATATCCAAGTAGAAAAAACTAAATTGTCTTGATTCTTCTTATTTTCGTGTGGTTAGTAACTAACCTAGTGGCAGAGTTTAAAAGCCGCCGAAGGTCCTGTGACTTGGCTTCCCGGGCCGTCGAAAAATATCTCTCAGGCATGCCGGTTTCCTCACGATATTTTAAGTGATAATTATGCAATACGCACATGAATACGAAAAGTCAAGAGGTGCGTGCCTTGGGTTCGAACTCAAGACCTATGACTTGGCAACCCGACGGTCACACCGCTAGGCTATCACTGCTTTATTGTCTCGATTTAATGATTAATAAAACACAGATAGAAGTCAATTTGTCAAGAACCATTGGATCTACCCACCAGAGTCACTCGGACTATCTATGTAGCTTACTTAGATTACTTATAACAACAGAGACGCATCATCATCATCAATATCAACCTCCATACTAATAACATTACACTGTTGCCATCAATTCACCTGCCAGCAGTGAGACGATATCCATCAAGATTAGCGGGATCCTCTCAGAATTGTTCTCAGTAAGAAGCTTTATACAGTACAATATTTATAAGCAGTTATGATGGAACCGGTAAGTTAATCTTCTTGAAACGGTAGTGGTAAAAATAATGTAGAAAAAATTGGCCTTGTCCGATCTACATTGATGAAAAGAAAATCCCAAAAGGGGTAATTGGAAAACGTTTTTTGTATTTTAGACAGTTACACAATTTTTCGTACCATATACTCTATTTTTCTTGCATTTTAAAGCTGTTCATATTGTGTACCATAATGCATAGTCTATTGTGTCTGTGCTAAACTTACAACTATTTCGTACAAACACTTACACATCGTACATCTACTTGCTCCTATTCCATTACCAACAGCCCAACCCATGTCAAACATTGGCCCAATAGCAGACCTTTACAAAGTTCAACAAAGTTGACTCATCGACCATTAACGAAGGTGTTAAACTGTTGTATGCTACCATTGTTTAGTCAAATCTTCCTGAACGGTTAAGCTATACATAGCCACAGTACCAATATCGACTACTTACAGTAAGCCAACTCAAGCGTTTTCGTAGTGCGCGGAGAATGGGACCACCACTTTATGGCCCAAACTGCGGTACAGCAGACATGTAGTTTAGATAAACATAACATGCTAACATTACGCCTGTATTTCTCAAAGGGGTGTGCAGAATGAGGGTGAATTAACATAAAATAGAAGGGGGCTAGGCTACTGCCATTAAACGCTGAAGTCAAGCTTGGAAGTTGGAAACAACAATGAGGCACTTTACGTTTAGTTTTTTTATTTCGGTAACTAAAGCAGGGTTGATATGATTTAAATCACTTGATTAAAATCAGTGATTTAAATCGCGATTAAAATCAAGTGATTTTTTTATAAAAATCAATGATTTAAATCAATATTTTTTTACTTCGACCAAATCAGCCAAAATGTGTCAAGGGACTTTCCCCGACATAAACTACGGCGCGCACACACGTGTCCAATGCTGTTTAACTACCTACACCGTTCAGAGGTTCTCAGAAATTTAAACTCGTGTCGTGACTGAATCCGTTCGTTTAGTCTTTGGCGCGGTCATTCGTGATTGATTAATGAAAGTGAATACAACAAGATGTCTGGAAAGAAAAAAGATGCTGAATGGGTATATTTTGATGAAAAAAGTCCACTTGCGGCAAGTTTATCAAAGCGGTGTGTAAACGTTGTAAGAAGGAATTAATGGGCTTAGTAGCGAGAATGAAAAAACATTTAGAGACATGTGTGACAGAAATAATCAAAAAAATCCGATTTAAATCAAAAAAATCCGATTTAAATCAAATAAATCCGATTATTTTGATTTTTTTATAAAAATCATGATTTTTATCAACCCTGAACTAAAGAGAATTCAGGATGTCGTGTCTGACATTCCTATAAAATAATTTTCTATATTAGAGTGTAAGATTTCTAATCCACAATGCAATTAAATATCCCAAAAATATATGCTATATTTGGCAAATTAAATATCCATTATCAAAAAAATAGATAGGTAAAGATACTGCTACTATTATATTAGATTAGATAAACAATAGAGATTTATATTAAGTAGAATAACATGTATAATCCACAAGAAATAAAAAACTTTTTTATTTATCCAAAAAAAAACATAAGTAACATTTTTCTGGTATGATTAAAAAAATAGAAAAAAATATATGTTGAGGTACTAAAAATTTACAAAATGATAAATAAGTTGTGTAGTCCCGAACTATGAAAAAAAAAAATGGTACAGACATCCTGATGTCAGAATGTCTGACCACTTTCTTTACTCGTTTTTTTGGTGTCAGTCGAGGTACTAAATATTTGAAGTAAGGTATCAAATAGTAGCAAAAAGGCAGTGCATTTTGGTATTTTCTAAACACCAATATCTCTTTTGGTCCAGGGGTTCTGTCGCTTACAAATATATGAGTTGACATACTGTTTAGTAATAGATGCACTGTGTCATACTAGCTATGTTAAGTGTATTGGGACGTTTTAAAGTGCCGAGTCGATGTCAAGAACTAAAGCATGAGTCTAACTTTATGTTCGTATGTCGGTTGAATAGAACTCCCAAGTTGGTGTAGATAAAGTCTTGTATGCAACTGTACATAATTAAAAGACCCATGTGATACTATTATTAAACTCGGCTTCGCCTCGTGTAATAAACCCACATTCGTGTTTTAATACCCCTTATTATACAACCGTTGCATAAATAACTATTAAGTACCGTCATTTGTGAAGGCTTTAAATGCACATACATAATTAAAGCAAGCAGGCATCCTCCCAACTTTGTAAAAACAAACATGTTTATTCCTAAACCTAATCCTGCAGCTATCAACACAAACATCCATCTCACTTTACGAGAAAAATACCTCCCACATACGTTAACTTTGAACTAAGTTTGTACCTCCCCGTTATCCGGTATAAAACGAGCTTTTACTACACATTGTTTCCGTTAAACGGTCCCTACTGAGCCTTTTATGCGTTGCTTACGTCATCGCCTATATCGCTCAGACGGTCAGGCAAATTCATTTCATTATGGCGATCTGCTGCGTATTAACTGTAATCGATAAGATTCGATATGGTGTAGTGTAGCGTTTCTTATCTTTGGTCCGGAATTATAGATGGTTGGGATAGGTTATTTCTTTAAAGATTCGAAAACATTGATACTCAAATGAAGTAGCTTAGAGATATTTTACATAACGAGTACATTCGGTCTTCACAGCGTATAAGCAGTGCTACTGCTACTTATTCTCAAGTAAGCTACGTGTGGATGGGTGACCATCCCGAAACCTCATCCGTGCCTCGGAAAACACATTACACCGTTGTTCCCAGAAGGGCAATTCCCGTAATTTTTAAGAACTTTCGCATTCGCAATCTGTCAAAAATACAATCAATTGACCAACATTTTTGACAAGTTTGACAGATTGCGACTTGAATGTGAACGTTTTTTAAGTACGAGAATTGGCCTTCAGATGTCATTAGTAGATCATTGACAGTCGTTACGGGTATAAGTCTGACAACCAGTCTTTACAAGGGGTACCGTATAAAAAAAAAGTGTCGTTCTGCCCAGTAACTGTGTTGTGGAGGTCAGATAGGCAGTCGCTCCATGTAAAATACTGGTATTCAGCTGCATCCGGTTAGAATGGAAGCCGACCCCAACATAGTTGAGAAAAGGCTAGGCAGATTGATTAGTTACGACAGCGGATCGATAGAAATCTTGTTGCTAAAATAGTAACAGAAAACCCAGGATCCAAAGCAGAAGATAAAACTGACATTTATAGCCAAAACGACAGCCATCTATAACATTTTGTATGCAAGAGTTTTAATGTCAGCCATGTTTTTCGACGAAAAATCAATCGAGTGCCTGAGCGAAATATTAAATAATGTTGCGTTCCGAAGTTCTGATTGGTTTTTTAAATAATATCGGTGTTTTTTGGACAAAGCTTTAAAGTTTAATATCCGGATGCTGGTGTATTAACCTGAGTTTATTTCTATTGCATATTGGTACATTTGGTACAGATTATGTTTTTGAACCCTCAGTTTACAAAGAATATCGTTTATATCGAATCAGTAGCTACTGCGAGTGTATCTGAGAACCTTAAAAACCGGCCAGAGAATATTGACGATAGCAAAAGAAAAACATGTTGTCACTGTATCTTGAAAGACAAGACCTTCATTTTATTTATCTCCTTCCTAGAAAAACAAGCGTTACGTCACTCAATTCCTCCATAAACGGCCAGTTTTTTTTATAGCCTCCCAAGCTAGATACAGAGAGACGAAATACGAATAAAATTATAATCCACCTAAAGCATTTCTATCCGGCAGCGAGGTACTCAGGCAATACACTGAATACAAATTGAAATATTTATGTAGTTTTTATGTTAACGTGATCGGAAAAAATGGGGAGCTTGGTAACGTATGTTTAAAGATGCCTCCTCACTTGTTATTTACTGTTGTATCGTTCCAAGAAGTGTGGGGGTCACCTTTTCTATTACGTGTATGTATTTTTCTTGCGGTAAAGTATGTAGTAGATTCCACCTGATAAAACAAACGATAGTGTACCATCGAAAAAGTTCATATCTAACCACGGTAAGGACTGTTCTTGCTTGCAGCGGTCGGCGGCTATAGAACCGGGCCGGTAACAGATGTGGTCATCGTGTTCACGGGATTTTGATTTGAAACTGGTTAGATATGAATTTTTTTGATAGTACGTGTGTCATTTTTTTTTTATGTTATCTTTCCAGTCAACCTAGGAGGTTGTCGACTGCTTAACCGGACTTTCCTGTGGCTGCTTCAATAAATTAAGGCCTCCAGCCAGGGCATAATGCATCGTGCAGACTGGCGCGACGCGACTCTAACAAAACAATTTCTTTGAAAACTTCACGGTAGATCAATTACCGGTGTTGCGTCACTCGACAAGTCGCGCTAGTCTGCACGAGCCTTAAAACTTACAAACTAAGCGAATGCATGCTAAAGGCACGCCCTCGTCCCGACAAGTGTCTAAAGCGACACTTTTGTCGGGACGGATGAGGGCTAAAAGTAACACGTGTCTTGATTATGTACCCTATCTTTCAGTTCACCGGGTACTATCTACGTCTTCTATCGACTACTTGGTAGTGGGAAGATGTTTGTTTGTTTGTTTGTTTTATATTGCTAGTCGTAGTAATTCACTTTCCGAGGATCAAGTGTCTGTATTTTCTTAAGGCGCTAAAGCCCAAAATCAAAATATTTTATTCCACATAAACCTACATGGGGACTTAATGGACACTAAGGAACGTCAGAAGCTAGGTGCACGGTTCCAATTGGTCGTTTCCTATGGAGAAAAGCCGGCAAGAAACTGCACGGTTACTGTTATAAAATATTTTCAAATAGGTACTATTAATAGGTGCGCCCCCTAGCTATGCTAACACGGATTTGGTCCCAATTTTGTACAATTTAGTCTCGAACAGAAACGATTCGTTTTATAACTGTATGAGGAATGAAAGATAAATTATTTTCGTATAGTTCGGACTTAATTGTACTAGGTATTCATTTTGTAATAAAATAGATACAATATTTTACGTAGATTTTCATGAACATTCTACAAAATAACTTTATTATTTAAATGTATGAAGTGCTCATAAAAGAGCGAGTGAGTTCAACAGTCTCGGCTGACATCCAATTAATAAATCATTTACCTCACAAAGAGCGAGCTTTTAAAGTTAAAATATTTTCACTGGTTAAACTGGGTTCCGACTACTTTCGTTCTCGTAAGGACTTTGACAGAACCCGGTAAAACGATAAGACAAGGTATACAACATTACCTAGATAGTACCACTGTAAACCCATTTAGCTCGAGGAAGTACATACTCCAGTTACTACGTACTCAATTCTAGATGGAAGCCTAATGGTCCAAATAAAAAATGTGCCCGAGAGATGTTCGGTTCGAGACGAGTAATATAGTAACAGTATAAAATATAACTGTTATCCGTCTGCGGTAGATTTACGCGTTTTATATGTTATTGTAGTATTTGAAAGTCGTTACGGATTGTAAGAAGTACGAAAGTCTGACAGTTTTACTAAGAGGTATCCTGTTACCCAGTAAGCCAGTAACTGGGTTGTGGAAGTCAGAAAGGTAGAAGCTATATGTAAAGTACTGGCATTCAGCTGCATTTGTGTAGACTGGAAGTCGACCCCAACATACTTGCAAAAAGGCTAGGAAGATGATCATGATAATATGTCATTGGAGACGAAACAAAGTCATGAGAATAAATAAGATACTACACAATATGTTGATTATATTTTATTTTTTTAGGAATGAACATCCCAAGTCCCACGAGGAACTCCCTCGAGATATTTCAATCGATGAGAAGGATGGTTTTTATATTGATTTTTCTGTTAGGAAATTTTCAATAGCAGGCTGGAGTATTGGTATTTGTTTCGCGATGGCTATAGTAATGGCGTCATCCATTTTGTGAAACCAAAACTTGGCCTGAGAACACATCGATTAACTGACACAATTGCCAGCTCACTTCTGTGTGAGATTCTTACAGAATATATCGGCTGATTCTCAAAACAGCAAAACATACAAAGCTTTGGCACGCATTGCTTTGTCACGATAGACGCAGATGCGGCCGCAGCATAAGCGCACTCACAGACAGATAGAGAGGCATTGCGATTGTATGTGAAAATTATGATTATTAAATTTAGCACGCATTGCTTTGTCACGATAGACGCAGATGCGGCCGCAGCATAAGCGAACTCACAGACAGATAGAGAGGCATTGCGATTGTATGTGAAAATTATGATTATTAAATAAAGCAATAATAGTCACGTGAAACTGTTAGTAATAACACAATATCTTACATTCCTGTTCTGCCATTTGCAATAACAAATCTCAGTTGCGTTTTTTCTTCTTCTACAAAACGCATAACTAATAAAGGTATTTTAAATCGTTATTTACCGTGTAACATATGCGGAATTACACTAACACACTAAAGAAACGAATGAGAACTCGAGACCCGTCAGTTATCGATTGAGTCGATTCATCGGTAGAACCCATGATACAGCTGCCTGTCATTCTAAAGCAGACACATACATATACCGCTGGGAAAAATCAGATGGACCAAATTGCATGTTAAGAGGTCTTAAATGAAACCACCCATAGGTACTTGATAGTACGATTTAAGATTGGGGAAAGGAAGATCAATGAAATGATGGATGGGTTGTGTGAAAGAGGTTATGGCTAAAAATGGTTTGAACCTTTTTGGTAGGAACATGATGGTGTATCATACGAGATTCTTAATCTTTATTTCGACTGATGTCCTGCAGTAGACTGTATTGGGAAAACATTGTATGTATTGTTTCGGAATTTCAAAAGGGCTAACTTTACTTGAAAAATACCTCCTTTTTAACCTCCTCGACGAGTTCGTTTAAACGGTACTAGTGTCCGATCGAAAGTTCGGTTTTGGTCGAGTTTCGGCAAAAAAACGGGTTTCGATTTCGGCGGCAAGCCTGCCGAAAACTACGACCGAAACCGAAACTGCTCTCGGGAGTTCTCGCACTGTGCTCGGTCATGTTCGGCGCGGTAAATTCCATCCAAGCGACGAAGACAATACAGACAGCAGAACAGCTCACTCACCTATTTTAAGTATTTTTAAGGAGCAATTATTTTTTTTCTTAAATGAGGGGTTGTTAGTTTGATTAAAAATAAGTGAAAATGTCGAAGACTGCATAGCTATGTGATATAAAGATAAAAATGTAAAACTGACTTATTATAAAACGTTTTCAGAAGGTAGGTTGGTTTCGGTTTTGGTTTCGGCCGACACTGAGACCGTTGCCGAAATTCGGTTTCGGTTTCGGTCATAAAAACCAGTTTCGATCGGACACTAAACGGTATTAAACTATCAGTGGAATTCACTTCCATTGCTTGTACCTAATACTAACACAATAAACCAGTTACAAATTAGTATATTGCTAACGTCATTCTACCCCAAAAATAATGATAATAACATCAATATCATCACTTGACCGGCATTATGTACAAACTCATTAATATATCAGATGAAACTGCCGTATCATTCATTAAGGAAACGCCTAATGACGTCAGTAATTACGGTTGTAAGGATTACATTATTATGGTATTTGACGCTTCATCGTTAATGTAGTTTTGCAAATAACCCCCAGATTCAGATAACATACAGAATCGATCTCAAGTAATTTACTTCTGCAAAAAAAAATGAGCATCGAACTTTGAATATGAACCTGTAGCAACAACAAATAATATTATTTTATCGTGTCACTGTACGACGATATAAATAAAGCATACATTTTATTGCTTTTGGGGTCGAGTTGGTTAACTGGGAGTCCGATGGCTTATGACCAGTTCATCCACATTTCGCCATAAACCCTATGGGGTCGTCCATAAACAACGTGAGGGTCGAAAAGGGGAGGGGGTTCGGAAAAAATCAAGAAATATCACAAGGGGGAGTGGGGGTGTAGTAAGATACACGTATATTCATTTTTTCGTTTAGGCTCGTGCAAACCAGCGCGACGCGACTCGAACAATACAATTTCTAAGAAAACTTCACGGTATAACAATAACCGGTGTCGCGTCGCGCTGTCGCATCGCGCTAGTCTGCACGAAGCTTAACGCGCATTTCTAAACTGAAAAGCAGCTGTCAAATTAAATATTTTTTATTCGGTCTATTTAAAGATAAAATAAGATAATTTGCACCAAAAAAATACATGCGACTTTTTGTTAGTCTAAAACCTCACCACGTATCCCCAGGGGGGAGGGGGTGTTAAAAAGTTGCTAAAAAACATCACGCGATTAATGGATGACCGGCCACAAATCCAGATTACGAGCTGATAATGGAACATTCCTTATGCATAAACAGACACCTCGCCCCAGGACGCCGTGCTCAGCATTCTCACTTGCGACCACATGACAAACTACTCTTCTAGTAGCAACACAATGTGTAATAAAAACATGGCATTATCAATACTTACGACATGTTTACTAGTGGAAAAATGCCATCAGCTGTTTATCGCACCAGGTACACTTATGTATGAGTCAGTCGTGGAAACAATGTTTCAAGACGGACTTTGAGCGTAGCGATATTTTTATTTATTTTATCCTTGTGCCTAGTCATTGTACTTAAATAGCAGTTACAATAACGAACATACAGGGTGGCATACATCGAGGCGCTAACTGTTATCACGAATTCAGCACATGATTAGATTGTGTCGTAAAAAAAATCCGTCGGTTATCTAAAATCTGCTGTTTCATAGAAAAGTGTAAGGGATTTTTTAATCGCGCACTGGATTTTCATCTCTCGGTATTGAGCCGAGCGTGGAAAATACACACTGTTGGATTTCAACTCTCGGCGCCTAAGCAAAGCGTTGAAAATCCAGTGCACGAAAGAAAATCGCCGCGGGAATAAATCGCCCGTGCTTACATGGGCTTACACATAACGGCAATTTAAAATATAGGTGCGTTTGAGAATTTAGCCCTTAGAACCCCTATCGAAAATAGCCCTTAGTACAAACATTACAAAGAGACATCGTCCTCAGAGTCCCATAATTTTTTCAATTCACGTCATACAGGACGGATGGTGGGTTGAGTTGAACGTACCACGTGAGGTCATCAACCCGACCTTGCGATTAGAAGATTAAACATTTTCTATTTATTTTCGACAGTAATGTAATGTGAAGTTCGTAGAATTGGATGAAGTACCTAATAATGACGATATTCGTCGAACAGTCTAATTTGCCTAGATCCGAGTGACAATGGCTACAAAAAGATTTTCTTCATAAAATCAATACAGCTTACTATTTTTATCGCATATCCGTGAACCAAAAGTTGACATCATAAAATGTTATTTGTTTTTGCTACGGAAAGTATGACTAATAATATTTTTATAGGTATGTGTTTTAGAGTGTGTAGTAAAGACTTCTTACAAGAATTGAATGTGAAAGATCAAGGCTTTAGTCACTGAATACATCAATGCTTTGGTGCAAAATGCTAGAGCAGTTTGTCATTGATAAATTGATCATGAACTAAATCACAGTCAAAATAGAGTTTTAAATAGCGTGCTAAAGACGATTCCCTGTTGCATATTGTCGCATATTTTGCTGCTATGTCCGTGTATGTATGTGTGTGTTATGTTTGCCTTTAGAAACTCGACACACCAGACGCTCGTTTTTCGAAATATTTGTATCTCTATTCCTTCGATTTTCAATACAAATTATACTACAGAAAAGCTGTTAAACTTCCAGGTTACCCACATACACGGTAAACTTCTTCGGTAACCAAGTCACCCTACGTGAGATTGTCAGTAACCCAAAGGCGTTGCTGGCTTTCTTTGTGAAGTTGAGGTGGATCGAATAACCGATTTTTCCACCCGTACACAAAATACAAGCTTTGACGTGGAGTTGTGTATACCAGCCTGTATTACCTCTTACAAATTTACTAGAGAAAAGCATCACGACCGCGCCGCGTCTCGATTGGCCTTCGAAGCTCCTTCATCTATCATAAAAACTACGAACACATCAATCAAACTGCCTAGCCGTTTCCCAACTATGCTGTGGTCGGCTTCCAGTCTAACCGCATACGGCTCAATACCAGTATTTTACATGGAACGACTGCCTACCTGACTGGCACAACCCAGTTACTGGGTAAATATTAACTAGCAACGGATGCTTGCCGCCTACATTGTACTCTTTTGAAAGAAACCAGACTCGTGTCATGAAATTCTTAAACTTAAAATTATGTGCTAAATCAATGTTAGTCTGATCTGCACGCGTAGCTAGACCACCGTAGAAACGGGTTTGGTGGTTGAGTATATTATTGAAGAGGTGCTGGTTAGATTTTTATTTTTTATTATCAATCACAGCACTTAAAAGAATACAAATTATAAATAATACTTAGAGTTTTATTTCACACCAAATCAGTAACTTAATTGGTAAGACTGATAAGTAAAAAACTACAATCAATCGCACTGATTGAGTGCGATTGAAAGGGATGATACCTGGGTTAAAAAAAAGAAATTCTATTTAATCCGTCAGTAAGATAATAAAAAAATATTAGAGACGTATTTTTTGTTTTATCGTATTAAGGCTTGTGCAGACCAGTGCGACTTGTCGCGCGACGCGACACGAACAATACAATTTCTAAGAAAACTTCACAGTATAACAATAACCGGTGTCGCGTCGCGCGACAAGTCGCGCTGGTCTGCACAAGCCTTTAATAAAAAATTACTTAGATAAAAAGCATTAAAGTTGGGGAGGGGGGGTCGCTACGTTTTTTACTACATTTTAACTAAATGTATCGCCGTAATCTTTTGAAACGTATTAAAATTATAAATTCGTGTCCAATATTTTTTAATATACAATCTGACGTACAAAATATTTGTTTTTTTACTAAGTTATGATGGGATGGGATTGATGAATTTGATGATGGTAGATCATCAAATTCATCAATCACATCCCAGCAAGTTTTATTACTTTTCATCTTAAATATTTGCATTTCACAGACATACACATCAACACGCTGACAATGGTGAGTGACGGTAGTTTTATGATGAGTCAACGAGGACAATCGTCGTAGTGTGCATATCTCTGCTAACTCCGCTGGCCCGCGAAATCCGGTGACGCGATTAAGGAAATTTTCGGTGAATTGGAACTTAGTATTATTTTTCCTGCTACATCTAATTAAAACTACATAGAATTCTTTTTTAAAGCCTGGTCAAGTTCTAACAGTAAATCTATAAATGTCACCGTCAATTTAAGTAATTTTTTTTACAAAAATGTATGAAAATTAGAGGTATTTAAACAGATTGAGACAGAGTTTAGAATGCGAACGTTCTCAAAAATTTCCGAGAACGGGAATTGTTATCTCTGCTGTCAAATGCAAAATTAGCGATAAAAAATGACGACAACAATCGTTTCCAACTGCCTGTGGTGTGAGCAGGTTTTCTAGTTAAAAATAAATGCCAGGGGTGGCAAAGTCATAATCATGCTTGGTGGGCGGATCGAAGATAGCAATATGATATCTTTAGGTTCAATGCCATCCAAGTGACGGCGAACGATTAAATCGACATTGTAAAATAAGCTTTGACTTATTATGAATAGGGCATAAATTGGTTTAACAATATAATTCTGCCGAACCATAATTGCATTAACGACAAAAAATTAATGCATATTTATGCAGTCGTAAATCATTATAGCAGTAACTTTGAGAGCTTAAAGTACTTAAATATCAAAGGAAATCTGTTAAATTGTAGCTATAAATCTATCTGCACAGGAGAAACTCACTGACTGACATATTAAACCGGAATTTAAGCTTTTATCAGTATTATTATTATCGATCGTAGTCTGATTGGCCGGTGGAGCATACGTGCCCTGGAATGGAAACCGCATATCGGCAAGCATAGTACCTTACAAAGAATACAAAGGTGTCTTGAACCGACTGGATGTGGAAGGTGGAGGACAGGGTGTTCTGGTGCAGCCTGTGAGAGGCCTATGACAAGCAGTAGACGACGAAAGGCTGATTTCATTGAATGAAATCGCAGTTTATTTACCTACTAAGGATTTTTGGAAAAACTACCTTTTTGGTAGAAAAATAGGAATGTAAGTTTTTCTTCAATCGCCAAGTCGCAGTCAAACTATATTTCACTAACCTACAACAAGGTATATCATCGTCATTTTCCTGCTATTATTCCAGTTTATTTGGGGTTAGCGTAACATATTAGACATTTTCATATTCACATTTTCTATTAGTCATAATATCGGTACTACTCGGTAGTCACCTACACACATGACACCGTCCATGGTTTTTTACTTTGGTCTTCTCCTTCACTTATATCTATGCATGTACATTCAACAGTGTCACAGTTAATAATTTTGGTACATAATAAAATTGTAATACTATGTGCTAACCGCCTGCATGAGGTCACCATAACAAAAATAACTACCACATGTATGACCTCAAATTTGTGGTGAGTAGGTAGTTATACAATGAGGTAAGTACTGACTTTAATTATAGGATGAGAGAGGAATGTTTGTTACCTACCTTTAAAAGTAAAATCATTATTTTAAACTTAAGAGCGTTTATTCTGAAAGTGGGCAACGGTGCAAATAGATGTCAAATATTTCACTGTTTTGATTAATTTGGCAATATTTCTGTGTGGAAATAAGAAATGTAGCTAACTAGCGAACTAAAATATTGATTATGAAATGCAATAATTAATATCGTAACACCAAATATTTAGTTATAGATGTAACAAAAGTATTTGGAAACTTTCCAAATGCCTTTTTTACACCTAAAAGGGGTACAACATCAAATTCAATGTTAAAATTGTATTGCAATTCATTATTAATATTTTTCTTGGAAAATTAATTAAAACAGGTAAATTTTTGACAGATTGGAGTTGTTATTGGTAAATTGTAAGAATATACTTAAACCATGTGCCCAAAAACTTTAAAACTAAATTTATTTGCTAAATCAATGTTAGTCTTATCAGTAGAATAAAGAAAAATATCTACTAAAATAATATGTAGTACTCAATATCCTTAGAGAGGCATTGTTAAGATTTTTATCAATCACAGTACTTCAAAGAACACAATTAATACTTAATGATAGTGTTTCATTTCAAACCAAATCAGTTACTTGATGTGAATTTATGGTCTTTAAATTATTTAAATTGATTTTGTTTGAAGAAATACGTTTGAGTACAATTTCTTCATTTGAATTTAACTTTAAAATTAAATAGTTAGTTCCCAATGGCAGTTTGAAAAAAATTGAATATTCATCAAATTATTATGATCAGTCAAAAAATAAGGTTAAGTTCAAGTTAATTAATTATTTTAATAGTAACTGTGTTTAAAACCTAACAGTTGATCAACATAATCAACAAAATAATAAATATTGTTGTTTGTCGAAAATGTAAGAATTTAAGGAAAATTCCAAATAATACGCGATAACAATAACACAGCCACGTAAAATGTTCGTTACTCTTAAATAAATATTGATGTTTTCATTTGAATTAAGATGAAGAAGTGTCGATAATAAATTAAAATGTTGCGCTTGCCGGCTCCATTGTTTGTAAACAAATAACATATGACCCGGCCGCCGGTTTACTATAATTTTTACACCACAAAATCTACATAATTTCGCCAAAAACATATAAAAAATCCAGCAAAATCCACTTAGAAATAACCGAGAAAACCGTATTTGTATGTTAGGAAGTAACAGTAAGTTAAAATCACCATGTGGTTGATTATCGCGCCAAAATTTGACAATTACTTTCGCATTCAAGATAACGACGATATATTTGTTGTCATTAATTATAACCCCCAGAAAAAGAATTCTCATAAATCTTTCGTGCAGGTAGAAGCTAAATAATACATAATTTTCGAAATTATGGAATTTCCTGCGAAATTGTACCGCCCCTAGCGGTGAGAATAAGAAACATAACGTAATGGCCGACACACAGTAGTTTCCGATGACTTAACATCTAAATGCGCAAAATACTTACGCTTTCCTCCTCTTTTTCCATTCCAGAAGGCATTTGAGGTACTGCACGGTTAATCGCCGAGTAGTCCGGTAAATCCGGAAGCTCCTCGGCGAGGTATATGGGCATTGGTTTCGACGCATCCAGGGCCCTCGCCCTAAACGAGAGCTTCGACATTTTGTTGACAGAACAAAACACGCTAGCGTCGACACAAAAATGCACTTATAAAACACTTTATAGCTCCACTAGGAGGTCCCAAGGGACCGTAAACTGAACTTTGCACACTCTAGTTCGTTCCCATGATTAATTTTTGCACGCACTCAGTCACAATTAATGAAAAACAATAACGAAACTTTACATATTGAGCGTACTTTACAGAAAGCCATCATGGCGGCTTTCCGTTTGGCGGACGACCATGACCAACTTCCACCTAGCACGACGTGCGCGGGAAGGAAACACGCGGGACCAATTCCACCATTTTTTGTACTCTTAAAATATTTTAACAAATAATGTAATTATTTATTACAAAATATTAAAACAAAATTGAACAATAAATATTTGATGTAAAATACTGAAGTAAAAATGATTTTATAATTAAATTAATCTAAAAGTACAGAAATGACGCTGGAGGTTACTTGTCAAATCATAGACTAGACCATTCTATATGGTACGTTTCTTTCTAAGCAATATCATTTTGGTCGATCTTAGTTGTATAATTTTCTCGACAAAATTAAAAATAATGATTTGTTTTTGTGAGAAACAATAATAAAATAATTTACCGTTACTCTGGTATTTTATTTAAGATTTAATTAAAAATTTTACTCTAACTTAATAACCACAGACAAATAGGTTTTTAGCAAAGGAAAAAATTCCATTAGGCCAAATATCCGTTGCGAAATTATAAAAATTATTGCTCATTTTATTTGATTTGTTTTTTTTTATTATTAATTTAAATGGAACTTCTGATTTCTGTATGACTTTTCATAAACTCCAAATATTCGTGAAGGTGCCCACATTATGTCCTAATAGAGTATATAATATTATAAGTAGGTATAGAAGTATTAGAGAAGGTTATATTATGTGGATCTTCATTAAGTTGTTGAGTGAAGGCGCGATACCACACGAATAGTATAAATTGCTCGCTCGTGCCCACCTTCAGGATTAAAGATGATGTAAAGGACTGCAACAACTACCGAGGGAAGGTATACAGCTCATGTCACATAGTAGTTTAGAGAAAGTTCACTCATCCTAGAAAAAGGAGTATTCTCCGACCAGACGGGTGTCGTGTCTGGCGGGCAACTGCCACACTATTGATGTCGGAAAGTTATATATTTGTCGATCGCGCGGTATACTCTGTTAGCGCGATGCAGGATTTTTGTGACGACAGGATTTTGTGTGACGTCAGGTCTTTGATGCGTAGTTCGTTCATGTGGCGATGCAGATGCCGCCATATCACTCCCCTCCGGAGACCGGAGGTTGATAGTTTACGGTGAGTCGGAACTGTCTGGTGTGATTCCCCAGTAAGCCGGGGTGGCGCTGCGTTATGAGCCAGTGAGTCGGATGTGGCACAGCGCAGGGTTGTGGCTGACTGCTGGCGTCGACCAGGAGAAGGCAGAAAGGGTACTGCTTGTGCGACCGGCCCAAAGGGCAGTGTGCTATACCAAGGTTGCTATTGAGGCTGAGGGTGATGACCAGGAATGCGCTTCCACTGCATGCTGGTGGTCAGGATACCCGTTGAAGCCGTGGGTGCTGGCTGGCTGTGTGACTCGCCTCACGAAAGCTTGCAGGACTGATGATGATGACGTCACTCTGAAGTTCATACTCTGACACCCATACTCGCGCTGCTCTGACGTTCATACTCGGGTTCTCCAATTTAGAGGCATGAGAAACATGGTGATCACTGATCTTTTAAAGAAAAGGGGGGATCCTCCGACTAGACGGGTGTCGTGTTTGGCGGGCAACTGCCCCACCATTGATTTCGGAAAGTTATTTAAGTATAAGTCGATCGCGCTGTAAACCCTGTTTGCGCGATGCAGGATTTGTTTGACGTCATGATGCGTAGTTCGCATTTGGCGATGTAGATGCCGCCACAGTAGTATGAAGGTACGAGTATGAATGGGAGAAATAATAAAAAAAAACTGTAAAAAAACACCGACTTCCGAACTTGTGTTTTTTTTGGAAGTAATTTTCTTTTTGTGAAAAATGTTCTTAATTATTTTCACGTTTTAGTTCTGGTACCTACCCTTGACAAATTCGAGGTGCTATATAAATAACAGTGCCAGGGGGTCGTCCATTAATCAAGTGATGCCCCTGGTGATACGTGTTGCGGTTTTAGACAAACGCCTCCCCCCTTACCCAAAGTCACGTGTATTTTTTTGGTGTAAAGTATCTTCGGCTGTCACTGAAAACCAGAGCTGGGGCTCTGTCTCGCATAGGGTCGCAGCATTATGCCAGCGATGGCCGTTTTGCGTGGATGTGACGCATATTTTCCCCCAAATTGTTTATTTTCGTGTTTTGTTCTTTCTTGCGTAATGTGTACCGCAAATAAAAGTATTTTCTTTGTTTTTCTTTTCTTTTTTTTTAAATTACAAAATATTTTATCTTCAAATAGAGAGAAAGAAGCAAAAATATTTTATTTGGGGAGACGCTTTTTGGTTTAGAAATGCGCAAAATGCGAAAACGAAAAAATCATATAAGTGATCTCACTACACTCTTGTGATATTTCGTGACCTTTTCCGAACCCCCTCCACCCCGTTCGAGCCTCACGTGACGACCCTCAGGAAGTTATTGTTATATCATCAACATACAATAAGTGGAATAAACACGTATTATTGAAAATAACTCAAAAACTACCGAAAAAGTTTATAAAATAAAATGAGACCACCTAGGTAGTATGTAGGTTTCAAACAAAAATCAATATTCCAGATCGTTCCAGCCGTTTTAGAGTAATCGGGTAAAATACTTTTTTTTTTAAACCAGTCGCATCAGCGCACCGAGGGTTCCGTACCATCATAATCTATATATATGAAAATCAATTGCTGTTCGTTAGTCTCGCTAAAACTCGAGAACGGCTGGGCCGATTTAGCTGATTTTGGTTTTAAAATGTTTGTAATAGTCCAGGGAAGGTTTAAACGGTGTAAACAGAAAATTAGGGTAGGTAGGGTAGGGTAGGTAAGGTAGGTAGGGTAGGTAGGTAGGGTTGGTAGGGTAGGTAGGGTAGGTAGGGTAGGTAGGGTAGGTAGGGTAGGTAGGGTAGGTAGGGTAGGTAGGGTAAGTAGGGTAGGTAGGGTAGGTAGGGTAGGTAGGGTAGGTAGGGTAGGTAGGGTAGGTAGGGTTTAGTGCTACCCGTGCGAAGTCGGGGAGGGTAAAGCTAGTTACTTATACTCGTATAAATATCAATGCAGTGTAGAATATTTCAGTTTTAGCTCAGCGCTGTCTCTTGACCGATAGTGGAACTAATGTAATTTTTGTTGATGATTTCTGAAAAAGTGTGCTCAAACTCAAAACTCAATGCATTTATTTCAAATAAACCAATTACAGGCACTTTTGAATTGTCAAGGGGTCGATCAGTCAGAAATATGAAGCTAATTGCCCATTCCAACGCGTAGTAGGTTCCTATGGAGTAGGACGGGCAAGAAACTCCACGGACACTCTTTTAACAGAATATTGTTACAAAATATTGGTTACATCATTCATGTTGTAATATTATACATGTCAGAACAATGTAGAGAGACGTGCACGTTAAAAGCGTCCGTAATAAAACAATAAAATAGGTAACACTGACGGCGCCCGTTCACGAACATGACACACAGATCAGCACCATTTAGCTCAACCATTTTGAAGGGAACTTAATGATCCAACACACACGACACCACCAGCGAGATATTTGACTGAGCATGACATACTCTCAGCCGCAAGGACACATTCAAGTCAATGAAAGACGTACCCAGTAAATGGTAGCTTTAAAGTAGGTACATAGTGCTCACACATGTGCTATGCAATTATATAATACTAAGAGATTAAATTTATACAATCTAAAGATAGTTTTACAATCTTCAGCAGCTCCAACAATATGTTCGAATGCTAATCAATTAGTTTATGCACCCTTGTGGAGCTGGACCAGCGTTGAGCCAAGCATTTTTGTCAACGATGTAATCCCCCAACTTATAATATGCTTGGCAGCATAGTGTACGTTTTATACAAGATTTGCTATTTAGAGGCATCGTTTTATTTTTCCTGTAATCTTTACATTTCTATGACATAGAATAATTTCAGATTTTTCTCTATGCAAACTTCGGAGATAAGGGGGAGAACGAATTTTTTTTTTTTAAATCGTCTTAATTAGGCACGTGCTCGTGTTTCAGGCATCTAACATTATAATACCTTTATAAATTATTTTTAAGCTTTTACGTTATTAATATTTTACCAATTTTAATACTGAATAAATATTTATTATTATTATTATTTCGTTTATTCGTTTTGTCTTCTTATTTATTTACATTTTTAAATATTTCTTAAAAAACTATATAAAAAAAAAAAACATTTAAAAATATAAAAAATAGATGTCCGCCGGTGTCGGGAGCAGGGTCCAAGCTACCGGTGGTTAGGGCTGCAGAGACAGGAACCTCCTCACAATGCGAGCCGTATCGAGTAGTACTGCCTTCTGAATCAGGCCCTTGATCCAACCGCCTAACGACAGCCTCGAGAGATGTTGGTCGAGGCTTTCGGCAATCAGGCCATTGGCCGTTACGACAATCGGCACAATGATAGCCGAGGTCACATTCCACATGTCGACAACCTCGTGTGCTAAGTCGAGATATTTAATTTGTTTCTCTTTCTCAGCTTTCACGAGGTTCCCGTCATGTGGGATGGTAACATCGACCATCATTGCGCGGCGCGCTAATCGGTCTATCACCACTATATCAGGCTTATTGGCTACAATAGTCCTGTCAGTAATGATAGACCGATCCCAGTATAACGTGACATGGTCATTTTCGAGAACTGGGTCGGGCACATACTTGTAATACGGTACCTCAGAGTCAACAAGTTTATATTTCAAAGCAAGTTGCTGGTGAATAATCCTGGCCACTTGGTTATGTCTGTGTAAGTACTCGCCGTTAGCTAGACGCGAACAACCAGAGATAATATGTCTGATGGACTCACCCGGACGATGGCATGCCCGACACACGTCAACCGTCCCGTCCTTCATAATATGTCTCCGGTAGTTATTCGTCAAGATAACTTCGTCCATAATTGCACAGACAAAACCTTCAGTTTCCCCGAAAAGGTCACCGAAACGTAGCCAGGATACGGACGCTAAGAAATCTACACCAGGCTCATGAAGAGCCCGATAGTAGCGCCCGTGAAGCTCCTTGCTCTGCCATACCTCCTTGCGGTCATCTGTAGTAAGTATTACAGGTTTGCGCCAGTTCTCTTTAGCCATGGAGAGCGGGGTGAGTCCCTTGTCCACTGCGACCACATCCCGGTGCATACCCACTTCGGCTTTACAAAAATAATCCCTGAGGCTGCACACCTCGCGGTTGTGGAGGGTCTTAGCGTTTAAAAAGCCTCGACCCCCGCACTTCCGCGGGATGTACAGTCTCATCACCGATGAACGTGGGTGATGCATCCGGTTTGCGGTTAGGAGTGTACGGACCCTTCTGTCCAGGGCGTCGAGTTCGGTCTGAGTCCATTTGAGTATGCCGAAAGAGTACATCAAAACCGGCATGACCCAACCGTTGTAGGCGCGCACCTTGTTTCCGCCCGAAAGAAGGCTAATTAAAACCTTCTTCAGGCGACCAAAGAAGCGCTCCTTTTATAATATTATTTATTATCCAATTATTATTATTATTATTAATTATGTCGAAAATTATAATTGAATAGAATTAATACAATGCAAAAAAAAAAATGTACGTGTGTGTGTATGTGTGTGTGTGTGTGTGTGTGTGTGTGTGTGTGTGTGTGTGTGTGTGTGTGTGTGTGTGTGTGTGTGTGTGTGTAATAATGTATAAAATAATAATAATGCGGACTAAAAAAAAACTAAAAATGTTTGAGAATGTGCAAATAGCGCTCCTTCATAAGATACCCCACATGGCCTAGAAGCCCCATTGCCAATTTCTTTTGCAAAAAAGAAATACATGGTGTCAGGGATATCGACGCGAATACTGTTACCATGGATTCAGTATAGGATTCTGATCACCCCAGCGGTCAAATTTTTCGGCGGTTATTAAAAAATAGATCTGCTGTTTCATAGAAAAGTGCAATACCTACGCGGTCATACTGTAAGGACCAGCTGTATTTTTCTTTAATAACAACAATTCAACGCAGGGGTGTTCAGAATCAAAAACTGAATCCATGGTAACAGGTTTTTCGTCGATGTCCCTGCATGTTATTTCTTTATTATTTGCAAAATAGTTGGGTAAACGTCATCTAAAACTATTCCAAACAAGTTGATAGCATTAGTAGTTCTTGAGATATCTGTGACAGACAGACAGACGGACAGACAGACCGAGTCGCACCATAAGGGTTCCTTTTTACCATTTTGGTACGGAAACCGAAAAAAGATTCCGTCGAACTGAGCCCCCCCTCTTTTTTTTTTAAGTCTGAGGATAGTGATATTACTCCAAACGAGTTTGGATTTATGCCGATCGAGGAACAATGGGCACCACTTTTGCACTACAAGTACAGAATTGCACACAAAGACTTGCACATGGTGTTCTTTGATCTGGAGAAAGCGGTTGATAGGGTGAAAGTCTCGAGAAGAGCTTACTAAAGAAATGATCCTACGAAGTAAGGTCTTCCGTTTGATAGGGTATCTCGGGGTGTGTTGTAGTGGGCCTTGAAAGAGAAAGGTTTGCCCGTGAACTATGAAGAGTTATTAATTCATGCTGCGTACAGTCAATCTCGTACCTACGTCCGTTCGGTTGCTGGCAACAACGAAGAGTTGTTGCATGGCTAAGGACGCGACGACCGCGTAACAAATTTGCGCGACGATCGCGAGGCAGCCTAATGGTTATCACACATATCAATTGATATCAACTCGGAAAGGGTATCGCTTTTCGGCTCGCCGCACCCACAGTCCGGCGAGGCGAAAGGCGACACGGAACCGTTTAAAAAAAAAAAAAGGCACCTCATCTGAGAGAATCAAGTACATGCATAAGCATTAGCTCCATACATTTTTCACGTTAGGCGTCAACCTAACGTAAGCACGTAATCAAAGCGGATCGGCAGCTCCGATACGTCGACTCGGCTACGGCAACGCGACGCCGCGCTTCGGGCTTACGCGCGGCAGTAGTGCGCTGCAGGCAGGCCGCGGGAGGGGCAAGGGTGTACGAAGAGAGACGTAAGCTCGGGTACGGAGAGGCGTAAGCGCCGGGTCCTGCAAGTTGACCACGCACCCATCGCTGTTCGTGAGCAGCACCCTAGGCGAGGCGATTACGTTACGATTCCGATTAGTGTGCGTTGCATTGCAGTAGAAAGTTTCATACAAAGAATAGGTACTGAACGGGTCGAGTTGATACGGTGACGATCCCTTTCCGAGTTGATATGTGTCCCGTGTGTCCTTTAGGCGTCGAAGTAGGTACTAAAACAGCTTTACTGCATTTATTCACGAATAATCTGAATCATCTGAAAAAATCTGATACTTAGATAATTTTCTATAAGTATTTTGTTTTTTTAAATTATTATTTGATAATGGTGACTTTTGGCAGAACCTCTATCGGTAGTTACTGATCCAAGTTATCACTCCACGCAGTTTATCGTGCTATTAATACCCATTACTGTGCGTTTGTACTGGCGAAACATTCACAACAAAACATGTTGAAATCTAAAGTTCCTGTCAAACATTGTATGGAACATTGACAGAAAGTAATTAATTCAACATGTTTTGTTGTGAATGTTTCGCCCACAGTTAGGGATAAAAACTGCCACTTGCTCACTTCAGATGTCGCTACTATCACTAGTCCAGCAGACAGCTAGATTTAATTATTCTTATTTTTTTTGTAAATATGCGTACTAACTAAAAGCTCATCATGTTTTTACCTACCATTCCACTAAAGCTGCTGTTGCTGTGTTAGACGCTTCCTTTTTCCTTAGCTCGTCTTTTAATTGTGCTACACTCAAAGTCGCATACATTTTTATCTAGTTTTTAATCGTTTAATTTGTGATCGTCACAACAGTAAAAACATATTCAACAATGGCGAAAATGTTTATGGACAACCAACAGTGTTGCCACCTATGACGAGCTTTTAGTTTTTAACCCCAATACGCGACGCTAGCGCCACGGTAAACTAACGAACAGTAAGTAGGTCTACGTACAATATGACTGAGCTTTCTTGAGTTTTCTCCAAAACATCAATAAATTGTATAATAGATAGTATAGTGTGTAATAGATAGTAATTTTTTTCAAATTTTTTCGATTAGCTGTTCTAAAGTTATAAATTTTTTTGTTATTTTTTCGTATTAACTTTTGACAATTGGATTAACTTATATAGTGAATAGTTTAAACAATTTGTCGTGTTGCAGCTGATACATTCACCTAGAAGTTGCTTCTCATTCTATCGCGTCACTCTTAGATCTTCTGACTACGTTACAGTCACTGAATTAGCCCGACATGCCCGGCCCGCCGCGTATTTATAGCTAATATAGCTTTATACCTAAAATGCGAAGTGAAGTGTTTTCTATTATAGAAAAACAAGTTACATTTCGTACTTGTAATGTTTCGGACCCACATCCTGTAACTTTCACGGAAATTAAAAAGTCAAATTAATCGATACTTTTTAACCGACTTCCAAAAAGGTTATAATTATGTTCGACGCGTATGTATGTTTTTTTTATGTATGTCCGCCGATTTCTCCGTCAATTGTGGACCGATTTTAAACATTATTTTTTTGTACGAAAGGGTATTCTCCCAAGTTGGTCCCATATAAATTTTATTAACTTTGCTCGGGTAGTTTTTGAGTAAGCTTCAATAATACGTATTTTTTCCCCTTAGTATAATGAGGGATGATAATTATGATGAAAACTTCCTGTGATTGATATTTACATAGCAGGTAGTGGTATTCGAATTTGTGTGGGGTAGGTACGACAGCTAAAATAAGTAAAATAAAAACTTTTTCCAAAAAAAAAACAACGGACTTCCGAAAAAAAAACACAAAAAGTGAAAAATAACTTTAATTTCGGAAGTCGGTGTCTTTGGTTTAAAATTTTCGGTTTTTCCCACCGACTTTCGAAATTAAAGTAATTTTTCACTTTTTTGTGTTTTTTTTCGGAAGTCGGTTGTTTTTTTTTGAAAAAGTTTTTATTATTTCATCGGTCATAAATAACTATTTTAAAGAGCAGAAAGTAAGTAGTCAGTTTTTCATTGCGTAATGTTTCAATTTGCATAATAAGTAGTGTATTGAAATGTAGAATTTTGCTGATTATGTACAAATTAATTTGCTAATTAAATTTGCTTAGGTAAGTAATAACAAAATTTGCAAGATGTTCTACCTCATTTTTATTTGCTTACTACAGTGCTACAAGGATCTTTTGGCGGTCGAATGATGTTAACATGGGGAGCGCTGTTGGTTAATAATTGAGAAGTATATGTAGAATGCGTTTCATCAAATAGTGCCTATGCCGTAATGTTGGCTCCACTGTTGTAGGACCAATACTGAGGACCAATACGAATTCGCTACGCCGCTACGGCGCTAGCTAATAGGTCAGTTTTTAGGGTTCCGTACCAAAATAAAATGGTAAAAAAGAACCCTTATGGTGCAACTCAGTCTGTATGTCACGGCTGGATATCTCAAGAACTACTAATGCTATCAACTTGAAATTTGGAATAGTTTTAGATGACGTTTGCCCAAAATTTTTTTTTTTTTTTTTACATCTGTGACGGAACTGGTTCTTAAAAATTAGAAGTGGGGCTACTAGGGCATGTGGGGTAGGCGGGAGGAAACGCCTGGGTGTCACCACTGTGTGGATCGCCCGGAGGACACGGTGGAGCATACGGTGGAGGTCTGCCCTGCTTGGGCGGAGCACCGCCGTGTCCTCACGGAGGCGATCGGCAGCGGCGATCACTCGCGTCCGGCCCTGGTTCAGGCCATAATCCGGAGCGAGAGTGCATGGGAGGCCGTCACTTCCTTCTGCGAAGCAGTCATGTTCGCGAAGGAGGAGGCGGAGCGCGCGAGGGAGAGGCAAGATCGGCGCCCTCGCGCCCCTTGTCGCCGCAGGAGACGCCCCGGGCGTCGGGAGTCGCAAGCCGACTTCCGGCCACCGTAGGCGCGGGCTTGCGGACGGTGAGCAATAGGCAGCTCGCCGTCCGATAAGGACCAGGCCCGGGTCGTTGTGTTCCACGCGCGCCTCAAAGGGATGTCAGCAGCAACTGACGGGGTCCGTAAGGACCAACGCCTGCTGGCCTGCTGGGGTTGCGGGTTTGTCCGAAAGGGATATCGCGGCCCCGGCACACAGGCAACGGAAGGAACACGGGTGGGTTTTCTTCAGTTTTTTTTTTTTTTAGGCCGCATATTTTACGACTTTTGACGAAAAAAAAAAAACAACCGTAGTTTGCATAGAGAAAAATCTGAAATTATTCTATGTGATAGAAGCTGTAAAGATTACAGGAAAAATTAAATTATGTCGAATGACGATGTCTCTAAATCGCACACTTTTTTTAGAAATTTTGTTTTTCTTCTTTCACTGTCGGTCAAGAGATGGCGCTGACCTAAAACTGCAATATTCTACACTGCAGTGTCAACATTCTCTGACAAATAGAAGCCTAGCCGAAGAAAATTTAAAAACATTTCACGGTTCACCAACAAAATGTCCTCCTTCTTGCTTACTCGCATGTTGCTTTGGGTGAAGGACAATGTAGTTGTTCTGGGCACAGAAGTTTGTTTTTGAGATAAATTCATCCCAACTACGGAATCCTTCTATGTTGGTGATCCGACACGCACATAGGCGTTTAAAAAAAGAAATTAACATTGGGAGAACATGTTTTTCAACTGCAAATGTAAGTTGGTCGATTAAAACACGTTAACTTGTAAAGCCTACTTAGTTGTGATCATAGATATAAGAAAGAAGTTGAAGCTGTTATTTATATTTCTATGGTTGTGATAGTTTTTCTTTTAATTTCGATAGATATCTATCCAAAACCAACCATTCAGCTAGCAGGGCACCATTTACCTGACACTTCATCATCATCATTTCAGCCGAATGACGTCCACTGCTGAACATAGGCCTCCCCCAAGCAGTGCCGGATTAGCCCATAAGCAAATTAATAATAACTAGCTTATGCCCGCGACTTCGTCCGCGTAGAAGTCGAAAATGGTTCTAAAACGATTTTTTTTTGGTTTTTTACGTTATTAATTTTGTTATAACATATAAATTATTATGTTAAAATGTTTGAATAATTATAAAATATAACAATCTTTATTATAGTGTGGGGATATAAAGGTTAAATAAACATGAAAAAAAAAAAAAATATTATGAACACGAAGCTCGGCCTTTGATCTGGCGAAAGTTACACGGGTGTATTATCTTTTTACAACGAAATCGAAATACTACACCTACCGCAGTATTTCTTTGTAAACAATATTTTTTGTTTTTCTTTCAGTTGCTAGAACCACCAGGCTACTCTGTGCGCTTATTCTGGAGCATGCCACCTGGCCGTGGGAGAAGCAGCTTTCCCTTAAGTCTACTCCCGCTACCTTAAGAGTTTGACCTTGAGCTTTGTTTATAGTCATTGCGAAGCATACTTTGATGGGAAACTGCACTCTCTTGAATTCGTAGGGGTAATTTGATGGTGTTAGGGGAATGCTAGGAATAAATACAGACCTCTGTAAAGCTTAGAAACCTTCAAATGCGGTACTAATATGTTTAGTACGGTGACTTTCGAGACATTCCAATTTTAAAGAGTATTTGCATTGCAAGCACCAAGCCTTTATGTGAGTTCAACCTTTTTTGAATAAAAATCGGATTGACTTTTCAAACATGTGTCAAAATAAAATGTAATTTAAATCAAAAGCACTAAGGAGTATTGATATCAACTTCGAAGCAAATCACTCCCAAAATAACTTTCTACCCCTATTTAACCCCGTTATGATGAATTTCAATAAAATACGAAACAGGTCTTCCATTAATTCTGTTATAGAATGTTTATGCAAAATTTGAAGTAGATTGGACCAAGGAATCACGTTGTCCCATACAAACTTTGCCCACCTTTTTCACCCCCTTAGGGGTAGAATTTCGAAAAATCCTTTCTTATCGGATGCCTACGTCATACAAAGAACACACCCTCCAAGTTTCAGTTCTCTACAATCAGCGGTTTAGGCTGTGCGTTGATCCGTCAGTCAGTCATTCATTCAGGACAAAGCATTTTATATGTATAGATAATAATCTTTTATTTCGGACCCATAACTAGTCCATTTGGTTAGTATACACTCGACTTAAAAACTAGTGTTAGTACTTACATCTACCAGAACAACAACACAAACTATTAATTAATACGCCACAGTCTTAGAGTCTGAAATATACTCTAAGGCCACAGTGGCATGTAAGCGTATCCAATGTTCCAATATGGGGCTGTCCCACCTATCAGCTATAGTTTTCAGGATGCTGTTGGGGCTCCCGCGTACCCTGCGCATAATGGAAGCGCAACGCTTCCGCATGATGGAGTGAAAGCCATCAATTCTCGCCTCTGCAAACATGCCGGAAGCACTGCAGTAGCGCGGCAACCCCATCAACACCCTGAACGCATATTGTATTGAACGCGCAGGACGCTGTATGCCCTCTGCGTGTAGCAAACTCAAAGTCAAACTCAAAGCATTTATTTCAAATAAACCAATTACAGGCACTTTTGAATTGTCAAGGGGTCGGTCAGTCAGAAATATGAAGCTAGTTGCCCATTCCAACGCGTAGTAGGTTCCTATGGAGAAGAACGGGCAAGAAACTCCACGGATACTCTTTTAAATCAGAATATTGTTACAAAATATTGGTTACATCATTCATGTTGTAATTATACATGTGAGAACAATGTAGAGAGACGTGCACGTTAAAAGCGTCCGTAATAAAGAAAAAAACAATTCAAAAATAAAATTAATTCAAAATAAGCCTTGGCAGCTAAAAGATGACCAGTCCCCACTGACGGCGCTCGTTCACGAACATGACGCATGGATCAGCACCATTTAGCTCAACCATTTTGAAGGGAACTTTATGATCCAACACACACGCCACCACCAGCGAGACATTTGAGTGAGCATGACATACTCTCAGCCGCAAGGGCACATTTAGGTCAATGAAAGACGTACCCAGTAAATGGTAGCTTTAAAGTAGGTACATAGTGCTCACACATGTGCTATGCAATTATATAATACTATGAAATTGAATTTATACAATCTAAAGATAGTCCTACAATCTTCAGCAGCTCCAACAATATTTTCGAATGCCAATCAATTTGTTTATGCGCCTTGTGGAGCTGGACCAGCGTTGAGCCAAGCATTTTTGTCAACGATGTAATCCCCCAACTTATAATATGCTTGGCAGCATAGTGTGCGTTTTATACAAGATTTAAAATTCCTTTCATTCAATTGGAGTATGTGGGGAGGTATTTTATTGTAACATTTTAAACAGTACCCCATGAAGGTTGAGTCTACTTTAGCCAGTCTGAAGCCCGGTTGAACTAATTGGTCCCTATTTCTAGTGCTATAATTGTGTCTATCACCTCTTTTACTGAAAAGACTTAGATTTTTCCTAACGTACATGATGTTTTCATAGATATATTGACAAGGTACCGTCATGATGTTAATATCTTTAAACAGTTCCCTTAGAGAATCGCGTCTGCGGAGACCATATATTGCTCTGATGGCTCTTTTCTGCAGAATAAAAATAGACTCGATATCTGCAGCCCGTCCCCATAGTAGAATACCGTAAGACATGATACTATGAAAGTAACTGAAATAGACTAGCCTCGCGGTATCTATGTACGTCAGTAAATTGACGGATTTTTCTCACAGCATAAGCTGCTGAACTTAGGCGTCCTGCAAGAGATGTTAAATGAGGACCCCATTGCAGCCTTGAGTCGAGCGTAATCCCCAAGAAAACAGTTTTATCGACGAGTTCTAATTTCTCCCTATTCAATACTATGTCACAATCACTACTTTAACATTCGGTAAAGCAAATCTAATGCATTTAGTTTTTTTCCCATTTAATACTAAATTATTAGCAGTGAACCAATTTTGGACTTGTAGTAGGGCGTTATTTACGTCGTCAGATTTGATGCACGTCTATTTATCTTAAAAATTAGAGAAGTATCGTCAGCAAATAACACCATTTGTGGTTGGTTTTTTAATAAATGGGGTAGATCATTAATATATACTAAAAAGAGGAAAGGACCCAATATCGAGCCTTGTGGAACACCCATTTTTACTTTTAAACCGAGTGAATTGATTCCATTAATTTGTACTTGCTGTTGTCTATCATTTAAATAAGATTTTACCAAACTAAGCGCAAGTTTACCTAGTCCGTAATGCTTAAGTTTCAAGAGTAAGGTTTCATGATTTACGCAGTCAAATGCTTTGGACAGATCACAAAAAAATCCTATGGCATCTTGGGCCTCCTCCCACGCTGTGAATATGTGTTTTAATAAGGTGACACCGGCGTCAGTCGTACAACGTCCTTTGGTGAACCCATATTGCTGATCGTGTAAGATATGGTTGGTGTTAAAATGATTAAGCATTTGATTGAGCATTACCTTTTCGAACACCTTGCTGAATACCGGCAGCACGGATACTGGTCTATAATTGTTGGTATCTTTACTGTCCCCAGATTTAAAAAGTGGAATCACCTTACTGTATTTCATTAAATCCGGGAAGACTCCTTGGTCCACACACAAATTAAATATGAAAGCCAAATATGGTGCTATAGTTTCAATTATGGATGTACAAACTTTGATAGATAATCCTCATAGATCTTCAGTCAATTTTATTTTAATTTGCCGAAATGCTTTTATAACTATCATAGGGTTTATATGTTTAAATTGAAATTCAACCGGGCAGCCTGTAACGTTCGCTCTTAATAAATAAAGTGAGACATCGGGTGAAGAATTTAAAGCTTCCGTCGTTTTAGATGGAATATCAGTAAAGAAACGTACAAATTCTTGAGCTACTTCTAAGTTAGAGCATATGGCACCATGTGAAGTCTCCAAAGTGTACTCAGTGTTTCGTATTTTTTTCCTATTCGTTTCATTATTTATAACTTTCCAAACCTTTTTTTATTTTATTTTCTGCTGATTTGATCTTGTTGCTAATATACAGGGCTTTAGCTATCTTGCAGGTATTTCTAAAAATTTTGGAATATGTAGCAACATACTTGTTGAAAGTTTCAGTTTTAATGTAAGGCTTAAGGCCATACAGCTCGAACAGTCTTTCCCTACTTATCCTAATACCTCTAGTTGCCCAGTCACTAAATATAAAATGAGGGCTAATATTTTTTGTTTTCTTTTCAAAAGTTTTATTGAATTCAGTGTCAACTACTGAAAAGAAATCCTCATACAATTGATTTGCATTGACCATATTATGGCCCAGAATGTTTAATTTATTATTTAGGGTACTATTGAATCTATTTAATTTGCCAGTTGTTATAGGTCGAAATTGTATTTGTACTTTTTGCAAAGGTGTTTTGAACTTAAAAGTTACCGTTTGTCCACTATGATCAGACGGCAAATAATTTACAATGGCTTTAGCTAAATAATCACAATCGCAGAAGACATTGTCGATACAAGTAGCAGTCGGTTCTGTAAAAATACTAAATAAATTGAACGATTTAAAAAGGCTAATTTAAATCTACTGCTATTTAAATTATCTTCCAAAATATTAATATTAAAATCACCACAAATAATTGCAGCTTTGTTACTGGATGCAAGTTTCGCTAGGACATCTTCCATTATTGACTCAAATAAAGAAAAGTTCTGATAATAAGGGGGTCTGTACACGCACACTACAACATGCTTATCCAGCTCAACACAGGACAGTTCGATGCAATGTTCAACTGATAAACCAACTATGTCATTACGTTGCTTAAATTTTAAACAATTTTTTATCATGATTAGAGATCGTCCACGCAGCATAGATTTACGGTTAAAAGAACTGCCCATACTATAGTTGACATAATTAATTAGCATTTGGTAATCCTTTAACCAATGTTCAGTAAAACAAACAATATCAAACTTTGTTTTTTCTAAAAACATTTCAATTTCTAATAATTTTGAAGAAATACCTTGAATATTTTGATGAAATAATTTCAAGGCATTCTGCTCATCTCCTTTTCGGTAAAAACTTATTTTAGAGCCAGAAGACACCTTGTTGTTGTTAGTTATAAGAATATTCTTAGTGGTACCTTCTGTTTTCTTACAAACTAGTTTAAATCCGGAGTTGACCCCAAGACTTCAATGTCATCACAAGGCAGTGAGCTCATAGTGAGTGAGGTACATGGAGCCTCCTTCGTACAATTTGTATAAATATTTATAGCATTTGAGCTACATTTATTCAGGCTCACTACCTTATTATTAGTACTATTACTAATCATGATGGTGTTAATAACACAAGACTTCGACATACTACCTATGTCTGAGTTTATATAAAAAGCTAATAGCCGTGCTATTATGTGTCTAAAACTAACAGGCAGATACACAGTACCCCTAGTCGATTTCAGCGTTTCAACAAAAATGTTGGTGTCAAGAAATACAAACTTGTCACTATAATGACTAACTAAAAAGTGCATATGCTTATTAAGCATATGAATATAATTGTTTTGTCTATTTGTCAATCTTTCAAAATATGGGAAAGCACACAATATTATTTTACTGCAATTTAACTTTAACAACTCAGTTACACAGTCAGTAATTTCTTCTTTTTTTACATTAGAGCTACCTATTACCTACAAATACTGTAATGTTGGTTTTAGGATTATGTACATTTCCTGTTACTGATGCCATTATTTGTTTATAGTTAGACCCTGGCATACAATAATTTAGAGTAGAATAATGCAGGTTGTTACTAATTAATTTACCTAATCCTCTTCCTATACTATCTGAGAACATAACTGAATGATAACAATCATGATTACTAAAAGATGGACAACTAGCAATCTCAGGCTGTATCACTTGAGATAAATCTTGTACTAAACCAGATACATCTTGGCTGAGGATACAGTCTTGAGACAAACTCTCAGTCTGGGACGGGTCCTCCGTTGCCTCAGGCTGGACAGCATCAGGGTTTGAAACCTTCTGGCAAGTACACTGACAATTGCTTAAATTGGCATTTGGCATCACGTTTCCGCACCATAAACAGCACCGAAAAAGTATTTGCTAGCACATGAAAGACAGGCTGTATGAAAACCCGCGTGTTTTGTCGGCGGGTGATGTCGTTGTTGAAAGTACCTACTACCCTACTAAAATATAAAAAGAACGACGATGCTGCAGGATAAGGTCGATGCTTTATCAATATTACATATCTCGTAGAATCCCTGAGTCATCTGAGTCTCTCTTAGAATTTATCATTTCATGCAGTGTCATAAAATGGTTGTGTTTCATGAAATGGCCAGCTAAAATTGACCGTAATGATTTAACGTCAACGTTGAATGATATGTCAGTCGACGTTTGGCCTTAACATTAATGTAGGTATTCATGGTTTATATGGTGTAGTAAAAGCCAAGTAACTGCGACCAACTTGGAAGTATCGTTGCCGCGGCACCGTACGCTTGTACCCCGATCAAATGGGTTACTGGTTAGGTTAGTTTAGAACTGTGACCAACCGCTCGCAAGCCGAGCGAGCGAAGCTAACGGTGCGGTGGCAGAGGCCGACGAGCGCTACTTCCAAGTTGGTCGCTTTCCATATTATCATATTTGGAAATAAAATAAAAGTCCATCGACTTTTTTTGCGTGGTACTTTGTTTGATTTGTTGTATGCCGCCGCCATGGTGCACAACAAAAATCTAGCGACATCAACGCCTTACCCGCGGATAATTTAGCAATTTTACGATATGATCACTAATGTTTGGCCACATCATGAAGTAGTCATGCATTTAATTGTTCATATAGTCAAACCCTGAATTCAATAATCCACATCATGATGTGACTTGTGGTCAATGTTCAATTTCATGAAATACAACCCTTTCAAAAAATGGTCGAACACTTCATGAAATTATCAATTCTCAGTTCAATTTCAGCTTGAGAGAGGTCCTCATTATTTCCCATTTCCTCACCTTCAGATTCTACAGTGTCATGAAACTGTTCAGTATCTTCTGTGTCGATCAGATTTTGCTCTGCTGGAACATCATGCTCCTCTTGTGACTCTCGGTCTACACAGAATTCCTGCTCATTAAGACCATTAAAGTGCGATTTCGAAGTCGTATCATTTGTAGATGGTGGCCTTTTCTGGGCATCATTCTGTATCATGATTTCATGTAATCTCTCTTGTTAAAGATCTGGTAGCCCGTATTGATATATTCTATTTGTTGAGGTTGAAGGTTGAGGATCATTCGGGGCGTCTTTCTTGCTAGGGTATCCAAGTAACGGTATCTCTTCAAACGTCACATCTCTAGATCTTATTAATTTGTGATTGATTTTATCCCAAATCCTATCCTTCAGTATAAAATCGATTTGCAAGAATTCATGAATATTGACAGTGCAGCCTTAGTTCTAATTACGACAAATATGACAGATGAAACTCTGAATCACGTCATGCGTCTTACAAGTTCACAAGAGGTCAAACTCAAACTCAAACTCAAAGCATTTATTTCAATTAAACCATTTACAGGCACTTTTGAATTGTCAAGGAATCGGTCAGTCAGAAATATGAAGCTAGTTGCCCATTCCAAAGCGTAGTAGGTAGGGTAGTGGCACCAACAGATGAACGACCCCCAATAGATGAACAACCAAGCGAAAAATTTAAAAATATAAAATACCCCGCTACTTACATGTGTGCAATATTTTTTCCCGCTTAGGGCAACATTTTTTCTTCTCGGTTCCATAAGAACTTTGACAGTGACAACTCATACGCGCTCGCAGACAGCCGTTTCGTGAGCGTTACCCGCCAAAAATCAGTTTTATATGGAAATCTACTTAAGGTAAGTGGCCTCCGAATTTAAGAGTTTTGTCAGTTTATAGAAAGAATTAATGACAGATTTCACTGGATTTGGTTAGAATAAAATCTTGTTATATTTGGCTTTGATTATATTGATACATACATACATTATTTACCGTAGTTTTAGAGAAATTTACTGTTCAAGTAATGGATTCAATTTTGTTCGCTTGATCCAATAGATGAACGGTGTTCAACTAATGGAGAAAGAGCATATTTTTACAGATATCATTACATGAAAACTCACGCATATAGACCAAAACAAAACCACTCAAATGAATTTTAATAAATGTATGTACTTAATTACCAAAAGTTGAACACATGATTTTAGTGTTTTTGATCATTTTTAACGTTTTATTTTAGTATGAAATCTTGCACTGTTCAACTTTAGGATTCATGCCCAATATTTGAACTTACGAATATGTTCACATTTTATTCGTTCAAATTTTGGGTATCGTGTCTTACGCTGAACGCTGAAGTGAATTGTATTCGTTCATTTTGTGGTTCTTTAATCCAAATAATGAACGAATTGAATTACTTAGTTCAGATTTTAGGTCTTATTCTAACATGTGAACGGATAAGCATAATCAATATTTCTTCTCCTCGTAGATGTTATCTACACTAAGAAAAAAAGAAAAAAGACATGAACAAAGCACTCTCGAAAAAGCTGTACGGATGGTACAAGCGCAACAGATATCCCTGTTCAAAGCCAGTGTTCAATTTAACATTCCAAAGGGTACATACTTGCTTCACAATAAAATTCACGGGAAAACGGCCCTCCAATGTAAAAAAGGACGGCAAATCATGAGGATGGCAAATCATCAAATGGCTTCTCCCGCTCTAGGCGGAGCGAGAGGGTGTGTCAGAGTTTTACTGACTAACCCACCCGTGTTCCTTCCGTTGCCTGTGTGCCGGGGCCGCGATATCCCTTTCGGACAAACCCGCAACCCCAGCAGGCATTGGTCCTTACGGACCCCGTCAGTTGGTGCTGACATATCTTTGAGGGGCGCGTGGAACACAACGCGCCGTCGACCCGGGCCTGGTCGTTATCGGACGGCGAGCTACCCATTGCTCACCGTCCGCAAGCCCGCGCCTACGGTGGCCGGAAGTCGGCTCGTGACTCCCGACGCCCGGAGCGTCTCCTGCGGCGACTAGGGGCGTGAGGGTGCGCATCTTGCCTCTCCCTCGCGCGCTCCGCCTCCTCCTTCGCGAGCATTACTGCTTCGCAGAAGGAAGTGACGGCCTCCCATGCACTCTCGCTCCGGACCATGGCCTGAACCAGGGCCGGACGCGAGAGATCGCCGCCGCCGATCGCCTCCGTGAGGACACGGCGGTGCTCCGCCCAAGCCGGGCAGACCTCCACCGTATGCTCCACCGTGTCCTCCGGGCGATCCACACAATAGTGACACCCGGGCGTTTCCTCCCGCTTTATCCTGAACAGGAACCTCCCGAAACAACCGTGTCCGGTGAGGACCTGCGTCAGGCGGAAGGTGAGGACGCCGTGGCGCCTCTCTATCCACTCCTCAAAGAGGGGTCTTATCGCCACGATTGTGGCATGCCCAGCGCTGGGTTGCGATAATCGCACTCTCCATGCCGCCATGAGATCCCGCCGGAGCTCTGTCCGCTGTGCCGTGATTTCTCGCGGCAGCGGAGTTACACCCCGGCGTTTCGCCTCCTCGCGCAATCCCATATGTGCGCGAGGACTTTCGCCTCCAGATCCCATGGCGGTAGTCAGGCAAGGATGCTCGCCGCCTCACGGGAGACCGTGCGGTATCCTCGGACCAGCCTAATGGCCATGATCCTTTGAGACGCGTTCAACCGCTGGGCCGGTCGCAGCCTCAATGAACGCGCCCACACCGGTGCCCCGTAAAGGGCCATGGACCGCACGATCCCCACGTATAGCCTCCGGCAGGAGGCGTTTGGACCCCCTGCAGAAAGAGAGGCAAGAGGCAGAAGCTGCTTCAGAGCAGCCCCAGCCCTCTCTCAATAAGACTGATTATTGTAGGCAAAACGCCTTCAGAATTTTTTGTGTTCCGAAGACTGATTTATGTAGACAAATAATTAAAAGCCTTTGATAATACTTACCATGTTTTATTTCTAATAAATATATAAAAAATCCTTTAGGTAGTACTATTCAAGTGTTAGTTCAACTATTGGTTACAAAATGTTCATAATTAGGGCTCAGTGTTCAACTATTGGGGTAAAACCCAAATATTTATACAAAAACCAACTTAAAAAAAAAAAAATGCATACTTAGACAGTTTTTTTTTAATCCGTCAAATCCTGAGGAGCTATGGTTTAATTAAAAAAATAAGCATGCATCAATGTCATGAAATACCTGAGTTACAGCTATTTAAAGTTGTCAGAAACGCTTAATCGTTCATTTATTGGTGCCAATACCCTAGGTACCTATGGAGAAGAACGGGCAAGAAACTCCACGGACACTCTTTTAAATAAATTGTTACAAAGTATTTCTTACATCATTCATGTTGAAATTAAACATGTGAGAACAATGTAGAAAGACGTACACGTTAGAAGCGTCCGTAATAAAAATATAAAACAAAGAACAATTCAAAAATTTAAATCAGCCAAGGCAGCTAAGAGTTGACCTGTCCCAACTGACGGCGCCCGTTCACGAACATGACGCATGGATTAGCACCATTCAGCTCAACCATTTTGAAGGGAGCTAAATGATCCAACACACGCGCCACCATCAGCGAGACATCTGAGTGAGCATGACATACTCACAGCCGCCAGGGCACATTCAAGTCAATAAAATACGTATTACCCGGTAAATGTTAGCTCTTTAGTACATAGTACTCACACCTGTGCTCTGAAATTATATAGTACAACAAGGTGTGGGAAAAACTAACAAGATTATATGGAGAAAGTAGTGAAGATAAAAGCTATGATCTATGTCTTCGATTTTTCAATTACAAGAAAGAACCTGAACATGGTATGGCGAATCATATTTCTGCATTAAAGAATATCTGGCATGAACTAAATGGTCAGTTAGATTCAAAATTACCAGACATGCTACTGATCTGCAAGATTTTGGCCACTTTACCAGCAGAATTCTTCGCTTTTAAATCAACTTGGTTACTTATGACTAAGAAAGACAGAACTGTAGAAAATCTAACTGCTCAAATCTGTGCCCATGAAAAAACCTTACTGAATAGAACCGAAAATTACAGCACCAATGAAGCACTATTCGTGAAAACTGCAAGTGCAACTGCAACTGTAGGAAATGGATTGCTGACGGAAGGCCACCCAAAGAGGCGACCACAGTCAATGTAACCCTACAAGTCTTGGCCCTAGGAAACACTCAAGTGGCAGATAAAGAAAATTGGTTCGTAGACAATGGTGCAACAAGCCATGTCACGAATACAGGTGATTTTTTTGAGACATTTGAATACTTCAAAGGCCAACACACAGTGACAGCAGCCAATGGTCAAACCATACAAGCATTAGGAAAGGGAAATATCCGTGCTGAGGCTGATATCTGTGGAAGACGACAGCAAATTCTACTCAAAGATGTATGGTACGTCCCAAATATAAAAAAAAATATTTTTTCTGTTCTTGCTGCACACGATCACGCGTACAACACGATCTTCGAGTCGACGCCAGACAAGTGTATACTGAAAGTAGATGGAACCATTAAGTTAATAGGAACAAGGCAGAGAAATGGCGGACTTTACAAGCTGAAACTTGATTGCCTGTCGCCGAAACCTGAACTTAACATGGAAATGACTAATCCTCTACAAGTTTATCACGAGAGGCTCGCTCATCAGAATAAGAGACACGTGAAACAGATCCTAGAGAAAGAGTTCGGATTAAAAGTGGAAGGCACTCAAACAGATCTGTGCGAAGGCTGTGTGTATGGAAAGGCCCATAGACAAAAGTTTGGTACAAGGATAAGAGCAACTCAACCAGGTGAGCTGATCCATACCGACATATGTGGACCTTTTGCATATTCAATACAAAAGTTTAGGTATTTCTTAATGTTCAAGGATGACTTTACTCGCTATCGTTACATATATTTCCTGAAACAGAAATCTGAAGCACGGATAAAGCTCAAACAAATGCTAGCTGAAGTCAAAGCTACAGGTCATAATGTAAAAGAAATCTTGAGCGATAACGGAGGAGAATTTGATAATGAACAATTTCGAAAGATCCTGTATGAACATGGCATAAAACAGAGACTGACGATGCCCCACACTCACGAACAAGCTGGCCGCGTTGAAAGAGAGAATAGGACAGTAGTAGAAGCAGCGCGAGCAATGATGCATTCTCATGAAGAGATACCTCAAGGTCTTTGGGCAGAGCTCATTAACACTGCAGCGTACGTTCTAAATCGTACTGGCTCGTCAAGTGTACAAGGAAAATCTCCCTATGAGTTATGGTTTGGAAAGAAACCAGGTATCAAACACCTGAGAATCATTGGCTGCAAATGCTACGCCCACATTCCTAAATCATACCGCAAGAAGCTAGACAAAAAAGCCCAAAAAGGAATATTAATTGGCTCCGATAGAGATTGATTGTTGTTTGTGGTATCGTGCAACACAACCGACGATTGTAACGAGTAAAAATATATTTAGCTGATTGCAAATATTCTGGATTTTATTAAGATTCCTTATTCACACCAAAGTTTCCACAACTTTAATATGGTAGCAGAGCGTGACATTACTGAATAAGGACAGAAGTTTTACTCTGGGAAAGAACTTTTTCATTCTTTTGTTTCGAGAGAAGAAAATTTTCATACAGTGGAATCTGATACCAGCTATCAACCGCTATGGATAGGGCGATTGTTGAAGCATCAAGGGTGCAGATAGGACACCTAGATTCAAAAAACTTCAAGTCATGGAGATACAGAATATTGGTTGTAATGAAAGCCATCCCTGGAGCCTTAGACATTATCGAAGGTAGGCGATGTAGACCACAACCACCCGCTGATAAAGCATCAGAAGCTGAGCTAGCTAAATATATTTTTACTCGTTACAATCGTCGGTTGTTTTGCACGATACCACAAACAACAATCAATGATAGGCATAGATAATATTTATTAAGAACGCTTTATGCCTTAACAAGTGATATACTCGCCATTAACGTTGATGACTAGCCCTTTCCAGTCCAGAACCTTGAAGACATCCTCCAGTGCAGCGGTGAACAGTTTCGGAGAGGTAACGTCTCCCTGTCTCACACCTCGCTGCAGAAGGATAGGTTTCGAGTTCTGGTCCTGGAGTTAGACTGACATAGTGGCGTTTTGTACAGACACTTTAGCACCTCGATGTACCGATAGTCTATCTGGCACTGTTGAAGAGACTGCAGTACAGCCCATGTCTCGATCGAATCGAAGGCTTTCTCGTAGTCCACAAACGCTAAGCAGAGAGGCAGGTTATACTCTTCGGTCTTCTGCATAACCTGCCGCAGCGTATGTATGTGGTCTACGGTGCTAAACCCTATAACATAGAACATGTAGGAGGTTTTTTGCAATGCGCAGCGGCTCGCCCAAATATTTAATTTCTGAATGCAAACTGTAGTGCAGGAAGAAGGGTAATGTGTTGCTCTGGTAATCTGGTTTAGCATCACTGTTAAAATCAGTGATCTCTATTCTCGTTGCATTACGGTTGCTGTTGGGTTGCTTCCATTGACAAGTCTATCAAAATCACAGTGATCTTCATGCTCGTTAGAATAAGGTTGCTGCTGTTGGAGGTAACTGTGAAAGGACAGTAATGGCGCAATTTCATTAATCGATATACAGCATGCGGGGACTAACAAAATATCTAATCTAATTTGACGACACGGTTGGAAATATTTGTATGATCTGCAAGTAGTTGTTTCGGGTCTGGGTGTTAGTGTATGTGAGTTTCTATGTTTGTAAACGCACCAACGATACAAGAAGAAATTCGTAGTGTGGGGCAGTTTAAACAAAAAAAAAAAAAACCTTTTAGCATTATTTATACGTTTTATTGAACTAACTAAAGATTTTGTATTGGAATGCGCGGTACAGCCGCTGACGTTTAGAAAAAGGGAACACACAAGAATGGCGCGTGTTCAAGTCCCCGCATGTTGTATATCGATCGAGTTATCGACTAATGAAAATGAGCCATAAAGGCCAGCACACATCGGCAAATAGCGAGGCAGAGTATTTTCAATTTACCAACGTAAATTCGTACGTATTTAATGGTAACAAGGTATATATTCCTAAGCTCAGAGACCGGCCACGGAGTATCAAAGGGGATTTCTCTCTGCGGTATTGAAGAGCGCGCTAGAGGATATAGGGATGCGAAGGCATGCGACGGTATTCGCCGAAATCCGCGAAACGCGCGATAAGTATACGTCCACGGGGAGAGGCAACGTCCCCCGTGGCATCACCCCCGATGCCATCCCCCGGTGTGCGTTGGCCTTTTTTTTTTTTTTTTTGGGTGGGAAATCATCAAATGACTCCTCCCGCTCTGGGCAGAGCGAGAGGGAGTGTCAGACTTTTACTGACTAAAACCCACCCGTGTTCCTTCCGTTGCCTATGTGCTGGGGCCGCGATATCCCTTTCGGACAGACCCGCAACCCCAGCAGGGTGTGCGTTGGCCTTACGTCTTGCCAGTCAGATTGAGAAGAATGTTGCCACAAAAATAAAACAAAGAAATAACCAATGTCATGATCTTTATTGTATAAATTATAATACAGCGGATAATTTTACGTTCATTAAATACAGGCGAGTTTATTCTAATGCGCTTTTATACTAAGACAAATTGTTTCATTTTCTGTGATTTTCATACTTAGTAGATTTTGCTTTGGATTATTTTTTCGACTGGTAATAATAGCACTGTAAAATTTTCTACGTACTTATACGCGGAGGAAGAGGCAGAGGCGTATCATTCATAGTACATTCATCCCGTTGTTGTTTATGATTTATTTAGCGTTATTATGTAGTTAGCCACCAAGAAATGCCTGTATTAGGGAGAAACCTATATCCAGTCATGTTCAACTTTTTAATGGATAGCAAAAAATATACATAGGCGATTTTACAGTGCAATTTTATAATCGAAATACAGTGAAATATTTTTGTTTTTGTGTGTGCAATAATTGTGACTTAAAATTTAGTAAATTCGCTTAAAAATAGTATTCATGTTGTTTAAACTTCATAATTGTTCAGTTAAAAGTTAATAGATAAAATAAATTAAAATCCTGACAAATGTAATAACCCTTAGGTAATTTCCTTTTATATAAAAAAAAGATTGATATTATAAGCACATGGCAGCATTATCAAAAAATTTTTGCAAAAAAATATGTTTTTAACAATAATTTCCGATTTTACACATAATTTTCAAGAATCTGACTAAGTGGCATTTCGATTTTTGCAGTGCTTTACCATCGCAATTCGATAAATGCGTGTTGCCATGTAAAAAGAATAAAAATACGTAAATCAAAGTATTAAAAAAAACCGTAGATTTTGTACAAATTAATATTTCAATTAGGTATCTTAACTAGTAATATGCATAAAATTCAAATGTAGTATGCGAGTGACACGTCAGTATTTTATTTCTTCATACTTTCCTAGTATTTGACTGTAAGCAATAATTTTATTTCATTTTATCCATATTTGGGCACTCAGCTCGGAAGCCCGAAATTCTGACAACCAGTCTTACCAAGGGGTATCGTAATACCCAATAACTGGTTTGTAGGCCCGTCGCAAAAAGTAAAATACTGGTATTCAGCTGCATTCGGCTAGACTGGGAGCCGACCCCAACATGGTTGGGAAAAGGGCTGGGCAGATAATGATAATGGGGACTCAGCCTCGCTGCCATCTTGCTGAATGGCTAGTATTTCATGAGCCATTTTACATAGTTAGTGTAAGAAGTTTCAAAATCAATTAATATCTCTCGCATACCACCTTCATATTAACTAAACTATCTTAACATTCACAAATTAACAAATCGACCACACTCACATACAGTCATAAGTTCATAACATAACAAAACATACTATTTAACATTAATTATAGTTTTTCCCACTCAGTGCGTTTCTCTTTATCAATTGTTTTTATCAACCACCGAGTTCTGGAAGCCTACCGTATCTACGGCGTAAAAGAGATGGAGCTATTCGTCTTGTATAGCGCCATTTCTTTCCCGCAAAACGTTTTTACGGTTTTTATCAAGTTAAAATCTTCTGTAAAATGTCATGTTAGCTGTTTTAATTAAGATAAAAAAAAACAGTAATTTACATGATATTTTACAACATATTTCTTTAATAAGGCTTTCCAAAATCGGGTGATTTGAATTGTTTTTATCAGTCGTTATTATATCACCAGCTTGTTGACAACTGCAGTGAGCATTTATATAATCACCATGCCTGATATCATCAGTGGTGTTTGGGATTTTTTATAATCACAACACTAGCCAAAATGCAGATTGATGACCGGCTGCATTATGTTGAAAAATCCTGTTACATAGAACAAAAATGAGTCGTCCGTATGTTTGTCACGTTCTCGTTGCTAAACAGCTGGACAGATTTTAATAAAACTTAGTGAACTCCGATTCAAACTTTATGGCGGGTCGGAACATGTAGCGAGTCTCTGCGCAGTAACGAATTCACGTGTCAGCGCACTTCAGGGCCGTCATAAAGTTTGACGCGTACTACTCACCGAGTTTATTATTAAAGAATTTCCTACATTAGCATGGTGATTTTGGCCTGGCTATGTCCAAAGCTGAAAAAATACTGGACTTTTTCCTGTTCATACAAAAACGGCTGATAAAAAACAATTAACGTCATTTCCATATCAAAATAGTGATTTAATCTTTCTCGTTACTATACTTTCCTAAAATACATACCTATTATAAACACGAGTTTCTATTTCGGTTCTACTAACCTTTTCACATATATCAGTTATATTTTAGGATGGGACGAAACTTAGGATAATTTTCACACATGTTTACAATTACCGAGCATTGAATGGCCGCGCGGCAGCGTCTAGAGACGGCAGTACCGTGCGCGACTGCTAGTCACCGCTTGAGGTATGTGAGCGGTGGGACGGGGGAGGGCGCCATTGATGAAATTGGCAGACTGAGTTAGCTTGGCCTTTGTCTACCTCCCCCGTCTCACCAATCACATACTTCAGGCGGTGACTAGCTGTCGCGCACGGAAGCCGTCAGTTTCTATACGACATTTGTTTGGAAAGTGTAGACAATGTCGCCTCTAAAAACTATCCAACGATACGAGATAAATACATAAAATTGTAACATAAACAAATATCGACTTTAAACTCAAGTAATCTAAGTAGCTTTTGTAATGAAAATGCTATCGATAAACGTCTTTAGTTGCAATGGAAACTGAACCATACGCAATTAACTTAAAGTTTTTAATCCCAAAGCATGTAACTTATCTCGTCTCATTGGCTTTAATTTAACAGCGGCCGCTGCGGCATCTCCAAACTCTGTGTGTATTATTCCATGTCTTACGAGTCTTATATTTAGTATTATTTTATTTGATTCAGGGCCTTTTTAAAGATGATAGGTATGATTAGGAGCTCTCTGTCTCGCTTCTTCTTTACGTGTGCGAGCGAGAAGCAAATAGAAAGTAGGACTGAATTGCAAATAAAATTGGGTATTTGACTACAACTGTAAATGTATAAATTTTCTGTCCTTGTCGCATGAAAATTACTATAGCATTTCTGTGGAATGGGTGTTGTCTCTGCCTAATTGTTTTTATTATTATTATTAATAACGTTTATTCATCAAAAAGTAAGAATACAATATGCAACTTCTGTGTGTATGTATTCTTTCAATATTTCTATTAAAAACTTGTCAAACACCCCATCTCATCAAAAATGATAAAATAAAATAAATCTCTAAACCTTATTTTTCCGGGAAACATATCAGACAAAATTAAAATAATACATTGAGCAGTTACGTTACACTTTTTTTGTATTTCGTTACATATTTCAATATTATGCAATTTCAAGCTTACTGAAGCGTGCTTGCCGCTGTGAAACGACTTTAAAAGTTATATATTATAGGTATTTTTATTTGATCTTGGCAATAGTGTAAAAGGCATCAAGAACTGTGCACTCGACCTCGTAATTAATTTACTACTTTTGACAACAATTCCCATGCAATTGAAACTTCACGGTTGAAATTAGAGTGAGTTCATTAGACTTCAACTCGTGCCCAAAGATGAATACAGATGGAACACTGCATTTTAGGTATAAAGCTACAAGTAGGTACGCGGCGGGCTCGACTTGTCGAAATCAGTGGGCGTAACGTAGTCAGAAGATATAAGAGTTGCGCGATAGAAAGAGAGGCAACTTCTAGGTGAATATAACTGTAGGTGATTAGCGCTGTGCGACCTGAATTGCACTTTATTGTGTAGTAGCAAGAGTCGCTTTTTATTCAAATGATTTTGCGGAGTGTTTCATCTGTACTAATCTGTGCCGTGTAGCATTGAATTTTGCAGTCATGTGATTGGTAGTACTGTTCTGTTAGTCGCCATTTTGAACTCTATTAGTATTGAAATTCAGTGCTAGCAATCGTCACGGAGCAAATTATAATGAACGCAACAAGCGCAAGGATCTCTTGACCGTTGTGAAATTGTCACAGAAATTGTATTGACAAAACAAAATGGCGGCATTAGTTCCGATTTTTGCCAAGCGCTAACCACCTAAATACCAGAACTGTTTTGCCTAAGGGTCGCCTTCGATGTTCATGTATGTGAATTTTGGTATCTAAAAGCCACAGCCACCTTACATGAGAAATTCCCAGCATGGCTGTACTTGATATTTTAAATTATATTGTTTACACTATTGGAAAGATCAATTAAAATCAACTATTTTACTCATGTGAAGAAAAATGCCAACAGCTTAGTAAACATTCTATATTATTTAATTTATTACATAATTCGGTAAAATGAGTTGTTTTAAAGAAAAATTATCAAGATCTTTTACGAAAGTTCGACGATCTGGGGAGAGTCTACCCAGCAGGGCCACATTTATATCAACTTATGGGAGAAAACACATCTTCGCTAGGTGTCCTAGTTTTTGAAATATAAATGTGGCCCTGCTGGGGAGACTCTCTCCAGATCGGCCACCTATAAACGCTTATATCTTTTGAACCAGTGACCGACAAATTTCGACTAAATAGCGACAATTTTTTTGTGAAATTAAAATCCCTGATGGTGGCCCTACCAGAGTCAACGACACCTATACCCTCTGTCATTCTCTAGCTTCGTTTCATACAAATTTTACCAATATCGGCTCAGTACTTTCGAAGTAAAGTTCTACCAAACAGACAGGCTCACCGGTTGTTGTCAAGTTTAAATTAAATCTTGATACTTTATCTTCATATTAGAGGCATAATTGGACCCTGTTAAGCAGAAAAGATCCACGCATAGTGTAATGAAACGTTGGTTGGACCTTTTCTGCTTAACAGGGTCCAATTTTGATACTTGATATATCTGTCTAACAATACATACAATTTTAGGCGCGTATAATATTTACAATATATAGCGAAAATGTGACACTATGTTGTACAAACATGATTAAAAAATAAATAATTATTAATTTTAGAGGAATGTGCAAAATCGTATTTTATATTTTAGTCAAGTTTCTTACACACGAACGATATTTAGATTTCATGATAATGGTAAAAATAAAATGAAAAAGCAAGTTTTTTTTTAAATCGTCGTTAACAATGTTTTTCGAATATTCCGTCGCTCGTGTGCAAAGGCCTTAAGTAATGAATGAATATTTTTTTAAATGATTTTTTTATCATTTACAATTTTTATCGATGTTTATTAATTTAATTAAAAACAAAAATTAAAAGAAAAACATTTATTTCATAATTTCTTCAAATTGACTGCAACTAAAAATTCAGAGCAAAATAAAAAAAATAATCAATTAAAATTGTAAACAACAAAATAAATGAGAGAAAAAGATGGAATAGAATTAAAAACAATAATTTATTGGGGTTAAAAAAAAATTAATACGATTTCATATTCCTACAACGTTGAGTATCATAATTTCATTATTTTTTTAATTACATATATTTTCATACAAAACTCATTTTTTCATAGGACTTTTTTTGTATAACAAAATTATCTACTAAACTATTTTGTATGGAATTTTGTACAATGCTTTTAGATGTTGATAACCTTGGACTTTGCTTAATATAGAGAAAAGACGTGAAAATTCATATTACACAGAATTTAAGAAAATTGGTATTAAAAAGCTCACCGGGCAACCATTTTTAACGTGGACACGCATCTAGTTGCGCGGCAGGAGTCGTACGCGCCGCAGTCATCGCAGTTATAAATCATTATATGAAATCGTAGGCAACGTCGCGCACCTATTCGCGTCGCATTTAAGTAAAATACTGTAGGTATACGGATTCTACCAGTAGGCTGGATGACTTAACCAGGTTCGGCGCGTTCGGGAAATGCGAGCGGCGCAAAAAATAATGGATGCGATTTGGCGCGAAAGATGCGAATAGGTGCATACGTTGCATACTATTTCATATAAAGATTTATAATATGCGATGACTGCGGCGCGTGCGGCTCCTGCCGCGCGTCTAGGTGCGCGTCCACCTTTAAAATCGTTGCCAGGTGAGCTTTTTATTACCATTTTTTTCGACTGACTGACTGCGCCGCAGTCGCATTTTCGGATAGTCCAAAATGCGATGACTGCGGCGCGTACGGCTCATGCGGCGCGTCCACCTTAAAACATCTTTTGAGAATGATCAATTTGTCACAGTATCTATTCGTCAAGTCAATGTTCGCAAACAATGATCTTGTGCTAACTCTTGAATATTCTCAAAGATCACCCGGTTAGACTGGAAGCCGACTCCGACATAGTTGGGAAAAGGTTAGGTAGATGATTGGCCTATCTTCACGCCATTGGTCTTGGGGTGTGAGCAGGAACATACATACACAGTTTAGTAGATATTTTCTATAGTTAAGTAAAATCTAAGGGTAATGTAATCAGCTTTCTTCGACGATCGAGTCCTCAGATCGCTCGGTACTCATGCAGTCTCCTTTCGGGGCTATCTTCGAAGGCTTCGCTGTCTTGCCTACGAAGATTTCTACCTCCTGTAAGTAGAGAAAATAAATGTTAAAGCATTATCAGCGTTTACTGTTCCACACACTGTGTTGCAGTGTGTTGTGTTGTTATTTTAATAGAAGGAGAATCGACTTAGGCGCATTAAAAGATTTTAAATGTCGTTTCCTTAATTTCAGGTATGTTTTTGTATACAAATACCTAGTACCTACATAATTTAGAACTCACACACTGACTTATTAGTATTACTAGTTAAAATGTTAAGAAAAAAAAAATAATTGTCCGTCAGTCAGATAATAAAAAAATATTAGACACGTATTGTATTGTCTGTATCTATCTATCCGTGACATCACTGCGGGCCCTATCAGAATACCAGCGCTGCGACATTTTTATTTATTTTTAAATGTCGCGGCATTATGCTGAGATAGGAGCCTTTTGGCCTCGTACAGGACTTCCTTCTGTGTCTTCATTTTAATGTAACTTTGTTTTTGATTGTTTTTTATTTATGTTTAATGTGTTTTTAGTTTTGTGATTTCCTGTGCGAGTCTCAATAAATACGTTTTCTTTCTTTCTTTTCTTTCTATTGTTTGCTTTATCATATTAATAAAAAATGGTTTAGATAAAACGCATTAAAGTTGGGGAGTGGGGGCTCGCTACGTCACAAGTCAGTATAAAATCTACCGGGAAGTGACGTCATGCCATATTTTAACGTATTGCCGTAATCTTTTGATCACCTAAAAAAGAAAAAATACGTGTCCAATATTTTTGAACAATCTACATGACGAAAAAAAAATTTTTTTTTGTCATCATCCCTATTTCCATTTAAGGAAGGACATTATTCTGATTTTGTGCTTTTTTTTTGCATTTTTGTAGAAGAACAAGGGAATATGTAGTGTGCATACCTGACTGCCTTCAATGCCCATATCTCTGTGCACGTCGCTGCTGGTGCCCGGCGCGGCCGCTCGCTGCGCCATCTGACGCTCACGGGCTACGCGTCTGCAATCAAATAGACAATATTATTAAGATAATTAAGTTATTAATAGAATTAATTTATTTTTCAGTACATGGCAAGATTAAGATGTTAATATTAATAAAAAACTTCACATAACCGGTGTAGAAATATTAAGTGTACGGTGACATCACGGAAGTGATTAGTTAGTGTGGTAGTAACTAGAGGTGTGCGCCGATCGGCGTGTTTATAGTTTTTTTCGGCGTCATCGGCGTCAATGTCAAAATATGTTATACCTATTCTAGATTTAGGTATAATGCAAATAAACACTAGAAATAACTAAACAGTAGAAATGTCTAAATACAAGCATTTCGTTTTATTTCGTCGTAGTTGTTTTCGCAAATTTAATAATAAAAACATTTTTATATGAGCATAATTGTAATAGTATGCACGACGCACTGGTTGAGTACCTTAGTTTTCAGATTTCCATACGCTTCTTGGATGAAAAGAGATTTTTTTTATAGTGGTTTGCTTATCCTAAAAGTTGGCAACGTCGCAAATAGCTGTTTTGATTAATCTGGCAATATTACTGTAAATATGAAATGCTGTTCAGTGTTATAATTGCAATTCATTATTAATATTCTAGTTCACTAGTTACCCTCATTTCATTTTTTTCCATACAGTAATATTGCCAAATTAATCAAAACAGCGAAATATTTGACATCTTAATATCGTAGGTACTTTTATTTTCACCATCCACGCCAATTATGCCGAAGACGCCGCCGGCGCAAAGTAAAAAATATATCGGTGCACACCGCAAGTAGTAACATCCGTGTTGGCATCGTAACTGGGTTTTGGAGGTCAGATTGGCAGTCGCTCTAAATAAAATGCTGGTATTCAACTGCATCCGTTTAGACTGGAAGCCGACCCCAACATAGTTGGGAAAGGCGAGGCGGATGATGACTTACCTCCTCAACTCCAACATGGCCTTCCTATCAGCCTCTCTCTTCTCAGCCGCGAGTCGTGCCTTCTCGTTCTTGATGACGGGAGTGACGCGGGTACGACGCGGCGGTGACGTCACCGGGGTGGAATGAACTGGCTTCACGGGGACTGCTATCTGCAAATTTTAAAGGAAAAGTTAAGCTGTACGATTTTTTTTTTTTTTTTTTAAGTTTTTATTTTTCACTTTTGGTTGTGGTACCTACCCCACACAAATTCGAATACCACTACCTGCTATGTAAATAACAGTCACAGGAAGTTACCATCATATCATCCACATATTCTAAGTGGGAAAAATTCGTATTATTGAAACTATCCAAGCAAAGTTAATAAAATTTATATGGGACCAATTCGGGAGCATACAAAAACAAAATTTCAAAATCGATCCAAAATTGACGGAGAAATCGGCGGAAATACAAAAAAAAACTCGCGCCGAACATATAACCTCTTCCTTTTTGGAAGTCGGTTAAAAAGGATAAGTTTGTGTTCACTGTGTTCTATGTTATAGGGTCTGGTTTCTGCAATTAGTCCGTCAGGTAGACCATTGTGCGTGGGCCATGGCGGCCGTTTGGTGGTTATTCCAACCAGCCCACCTCCCTCCAGAAGTTAATTAAATCTCCTGGTTTATTCAGAACATCTTTGAAAGATCTGGGTGTCCCGAGGGTCTGTGTTCTAATCTGGGTGACGCCTGTGCATTCAAAAAGCACGTGCGTGACGGTTTCCTCAGCCTCCATGCACGCCCTGCACAGAGGACTGTCCGTTATGCCTATTGTGTGGAAGTGTTTGTTTAGCGAGCAGTGTCCCGTGATGGTCCCCGTCACCAGGCGCAAGCCGTTCCTGTCCAGGCGTAATAAATGCCTGGTCAGCCTGCAATCCAAGGATGGCATAGCTTCCTTGGACTGCCTGCAGCCTGGTGTCGAGGTTCACCGGATCCCCGCTTGTGTGTTGTGTTCGCTACAATAATACCAGCCTGTTACTGTCCCACTGCAGGGCAAAGGCCTCTTCTCATACAGAGAAGGCACGAGCATTGATCACCACGCTTGCTCAAGACTGGTTAGTGATTTCAGAATTATATTAACTATATGTCCAGGTTTCCTCACGATGTTTTTCCTTCACCGATGTCTGCAACGTCCAAGATAAATTCAGAAGGTATATATGAATTGAAAAAGTCAGGTTGGTGCTTGCCCGGGTTTGAACCCACAACCTCGTGAATGAGAGAGGAGGCCTGAACCACTGGACCATCACGACGATCGCTAATAAATTGGTAAAAAACTTAGCAAACGGGATGAAGTTCAGTGCCTTTAGAAGATTATGGTATATTCAAGAGTTTAAAAGTTAACTGTGATAGTAGGGATCAGCATCTTAACTATTCCCACGTTATTCGAGAAGTTAGATGTATTTTAACGGTAACCCATCCTAAAATATAACCTAGTTATGTTTCCTCTCGATCGGTTTTTCACATTCTGGGGCTAACTAACTGGGACTAATTAATAGGGTCTCCAATTATAATCAACCTACAATAACGGTGGTCACCCATCCTTAACGCAGTCTTGCTTACCTCCTGCCAGTTGTTTGCCTTCAGATCAACTATCTGCTGGTAGATAGCGTCCACGTTGGTGACCTGCAGGCACACCATGTCCCAGAACCCTTGCAGGTCTTCAACTGTGGTCGGGAACGGCTCATCCAGGCGTTCGTTTATGTTGTTGTAGCATAGACCTGGAAATTGGTGGAAAATTTGGATTAAAGTCAGGCTAAGTTTTTGGGTCCAAGTGGTGTAAATTCAATTCAAATTCATTTAGTCAAACTAGGCTGAGAATCAGCACTTTTCGAACGTCAAAATTACATAAGACAGTCCCCCAAAACGCCCACCCTTCACCACTTCCTAGTGCGTTAGCTGGGAAGAAGTGGCGCAACAAACTCCCCAGCAGCACAGCTGTTTGTTCAGTTAGAAAAAAAAAAGATTCTATAAATAGTATTCAAAATAATTAACATTACGCAACACAAAACATAATTTAAATTATTAGCCATATGTTAGCTAGCACACGCCAATATACCAAACAAAATCATCGAGAATTATACTCAGGCCGAAATAAAAACTAAACGTAAACAGAACTTAATATCTAAATAAAAGCCTCCAGGCATAAAGGGCTTGCCCGCTCACATGATATTACAAAATTTTTGGGAGTGACTCCGCTTCGCTGGTACCCAAAAATAACACTGTTGGGAACTGGAGGGCGGCACTGAAAATTTCGGGAATCAAGGAAGTGACACAACATTACTATTTAAAAATGTATTTATTGCTTTTCGAAGTATTCTCCGCGAAATTTGACACATTTTTCCATACGATGGAACCAATCATTGAAGCAACCATTCCATTCGGAAGTTGGGTTCTCCAAAATGGCCGTTTTGTAGGCGTCCACAGCTTCTTCAGGTGATGAAAATCTCTGTCCACACAATTTATTATTTATTTTAGGGAAAGTATAGAAATCATTAGGGCTTAGGTCGGGGCTGTACGGCGGATGGTCTAATAATTCTATGTTTTCTTGCTCTAAAAACTCTTTTGTTCTGTGCGCGGTGTGAGAACTCGCATTGTCGTGATGGAGGATGATGCGGCGGTTGCAGTTCTCTTTACGGAGTTCAGAAACGACCTGTGGCAAACAAATGCTAGCATACCATTCTGCATTAACCGTTCTTTGTCCCTCAAGAGGAATAGTCGTAACATGGCCGGTTTTGGAGACAAACGTGGCTACCATTTTTTTTGCAACACTCCGTGAACGAACAATTTTTGTTGGCTTTAACTCATTTTCGAACACCCAAACTCGTGACTGGTTTTTTGTTTCGGGTTCGTACGCGTATATCCAGGATTCGTCACCTGATACGATGTTGTATACAGCATTTGAGAATCCTGCGTGGAATCTTTCGAGAGTTCTGACGCACCAAGTAACGCGAGCCGCTTTTTTCTCTTCACAGAGCGAATGCGGTATCCATCGGGAAAACAACTTTTTTACACCTAATTGTTCATGCAAGATTATTTGTATTTGACTCATGCCAATGTCTAAAGTTGCCTGAATTTCGCGGTATGTCACATGTCGATCTTCCTCAATCAGCTTACGCACAGCATTAACGTTTTCTTGGGTGACTGCAGTTTTTGGACGACCTTGACGGGGATCATCACTGAGCTTGACACGTCCACGTTGAATTGTGGTTTTGGATGGGGCTTCATCACCAAATGCAGAAATCATCCGGTCAACACACTGTTTTTGTGTTAAACCACTTCGAAAGTCATAATAAATCATCGCTCTTGAATTTTCTCGAGTCAATTCCATTTTCTCAACGACTAAACAAGTTTGACAAAACCTTGTGACAAGACCGAGAATCTTTTTTAAAATATATAAATGGTATTCGATTTTTAAAACCAAGGAGTTTTCAATTAAAAAGATTTTAATATGACAGGAACAGTGGAAATATTCCTTTCCCGATACTTTTAGTGCAGCCCTCGTAGTATATTACTGCCGGGCCGAGATTAAGAACATCGGCCGCCGGCTCCCATAATAGACACCAGTGGCGCGGCGTTAATGGAAATCCTTCCAGTATTCAGAACCCTAACTAACTAAAGTATTTTTTCTATATATTCTAGTCGTTTCTGGCGTGGGGGTTCACTAACCTTTTTTTTGCGAGTAAAAATATTTAACCTAATCTAACTAGTGCGGTTCCGGGTGGTACTAGATTACTGAAATATGGAAATTATTCATTATGGAAATATATTAATTACATTCCGCCAAATAGGGATGATGTCTGGGTAAAAAAAATAGAAATTCTAATTAGTCCGTCAGTCAGATAATAAAAAAAATATTAGACACGTATTTTTTGCTTTATAAAATTAATAAAAAAAAACTTAGATAAAACGCATTTTAAGTTGGGGAGTGGGGGGTCGCTACGTCACAAGTAAGTATAAAATGATAAAATCTACATAGTCGTGACGTCATGGCACATTTTAACTCAATGTATCGCCGTAATCTTTAGATTACGTAAAATAATAAAAAATACGTGTCCAATATTTTTTTATAATCTCCATTACGGACTAAAAAACCAAATTTGTCATTTTCCCTATTGCCAACCCCAATTTTCGCCTTTTTTTTTTCAAAATCTGCGCCGGCAGCTAAGACACTTCCAAAATATTACTATCAATCGACTCAATTGACCTCGTTAGTCTAGTCAAGCGAGACAGTTACTATGGGGTCTTCTTGGGTTTCAAACCCCAGTCAGTAAGTGTTATCGGGTTTTTCAATAAGGAATTTCTCCGTGGGAGCCCTGAGTCAGGATGTGTACTTGATTGATCGCAATAGACTCGCCCTCTAATAAATGAGAGTTAAACATAACTGGAAACATGTTAGTATACACTTCTGCCTTCTTATTTAAAAGTGTCCGTGGAGTATCTTGCCCGTTCTTCTCCATAGGTACCTACTACGCTTTGGAATGGGCAACTACCTTCATATTTCTGACTGACCGATTCCTTGACAATTCAAAAGTGTAAATGGTTTAATTGAAATAAATGCTTTGAGTTTGAGTTTAAAATGTTAATATTTGTTAGAATACACCTCTAAATTCTTGAAATGTAAAAATACACGCTTCGAGGAGGCGTAATGTTAAGTTTTGCAGTATTTTGCAGTGCAACATTGAATCCTTATCTAATTTTACATAAACAAGCACCCTACACCTACAGCTAGCATGATTACAATAGAAACGGGTTTTTTCTACGGAAGAATAGACAAAATTACAGATAAATAATAGCAATCTGTCATTTTGTCTATTCTTCCGTCGACAAAACCCGTTTCTATAGTTGTTATGGTACGCGTGGACATAGGCCGCACTTAAATAACGCTTCAGTACCTCAACATTGATGTTGAGTTCTGTCAACAATATTCTTGATAGATTGCTATAAGTAGGTAGATATGGTGTTACCTTCAAACTGCTGCATTTTCTGTGTGGCCAACAGCCTCGCCTTGCCAGCGGCAGCGCGCAAGAATCCGAAGATCTCTTCATTCACATCCTCACGATTCTGAAATCATTAGGAGATATATTTAGCACGAGAAATACAATACATACATTTTCGAATCGATGGAATATATGCTTGTATTTAATTAAACGCGACATCATTTCTTTTTTTAGGTCCTCAAAAGTATATGATATATCTAATATAATATATAGACACTGGGTACTCCAACATGTTATGTTGATGTTGACAATAAAGGAAGTAAGAGGACAAATTATGGTTATAAGAGGACAAATTATGGTTAAAACAGGTCAATTTATGGTTAAAACCGGTCAAATTATGGTTAAAAGAGGGCAAATTACTGTTCAAAGAGGACAATTTATTGTTAAAAGAGGACAAATTATGGTTAAAAAGGAAGTATCGTTCAAATCCAACCATACTTGGTGTTGGAACACTGACTGTTCATTTCAGTATGTTGTTATTAGCACGTAGTTCGATACTGCTGATCATCCTTTTAATATGAATATAATCCCTTAGGTTTCAAACTTTCCAATTAAAAAAAAAAACTTGTTCTCGTGTTCCATACACGCAGTAATGGACATTTCTATAATATAGAAAAAAGGTTTAGGATGATAATCTATACTTATACTACTTATAATAAAGCTGAAGAGTTTGTTTCTTTATTTGAACGCGCATCACAATCTGTCATTTTGTCTATTCTTCCGTCGACAAAACCCATGGAAATCCCCTTTTCCATGGTTGTCATTTTAAGCATGCTGTTTGATTTGAAAAAAAAAAAATTGGATTTCATAGCCCAATTCTTGATATATGCGATTAAACATCACGCTACGGCCCTAAGGAGCCGAGCAAAAATAAAAAAAAGTCAGAACGACCGCTAAGCGAAAACGAATTAAGGGGCATGCGCTAAGGTAACCCGCGAAATTCAAATTTTCTTTAGTTTTTTACATTTTGCAGGTCAGTGTGAGGTTTTATGTTGATTAAAATATGATTTGCGACCATAACAAATATGGCTTTACATAATTATAATCATTACATACAGCAATACAACTCCATAAGTAAGCACAATGTCATGATTTTATGAAATAGTCATTCAATGCGATTATAGGAGCTTAGAGAGTTGTATCGATCATTTTTATGATTATAATTCTATAAACAAACATTTGATACGGCCGTAAATCATATTTAGATCAACATACTACATGATACTGACCTGCAAATTGCAAAAAACCAAAGAAAATTTGAATTTCGCGGGCTATGTTGACGCTTTCGCCTTAATAGCGCAGGCGGGCGATGTGATGCGACAGGGTGGGACGGGGGCCAACGAATTTCAAGCGGATGAATTCTCGGGCACACGACAGTAAATTAGAATAATACTAGCTGATCAAATAAATTTGCAATTTAAAGGACTGTCGCATAAAAATAAAAGAATCAACCATGAAATTGGAAACACCTGTATAAATAAGATGAGACAACATTTTAGATGCTGATATTTGAATATTATAATGAGGTATTAACTAATTCGATACAGTATAAGGTCATATTATAAATACCATCCTTGAGTTACTGTGATCAATGTCAAATTTTATTGGTAGTGGACATATTTGTACAGTTTTATATTAATTTATTGTTTCAGATTGTACCTACCTACTTAATATATCTACCAATGATTACTGGCCGGTAGACTGATTACTAAACAATAAGAAAAAAAGTTATTTGTCACAGAAACCCGTGCATACAAAAAGAGAATTAAGTCAAGTAATACAGTAACAAAAAAATAACACACAATAGATCAATCTTCATATATAAAAACTAGCTGCCCGCCCCGGCTTCGCACGGGCAGCACTAAGTACTACGGCGTACCTACTTACCTAACTACCTACCCTACCCTACGGACCCTACCTATTTACATTACCTACCCTACCCTGCCTATCTACATATCTAGCTACCTACACCTACCTAAATTTTTTGTAATTTTTTTACACCTTGGGTTTCATTATTTTATTATTGGAGGAGCTCGTGGCTAATTAATAACTGCTGCACGGGTCGATCTGTCAGGTTAAGCTACGCTTGCCGGGGTTGGTCTGTGGATGGGTGACCATCCATACCGAGACTCCTCCGTGCCTCGGAAAGCACGTTAAGCCGTTGGTCCCGGCTGTCATTCGTGGATCTTTGACAGTCGTTACGGGTCGTCAGAAGCCCGAAAGTCTGACAACCAGTCTTACCAAGGGGTATCGTATTACCCAGTTACTGGGTTGTGGAGGTCAGATAGGCAGTCGCTCCATGTAAAATACTGGTATTCAGCTGCATCTGGTTAGACTGGAAGCCGACCCCAATATAGTTGGGAAAAGGCTAGGCAGATTGATTGGGTTACATTATTGGAGTTTTAGGATCCCAAATTTTTTTGAAAATATAATATAGCCTATGTTACCCGGGGATAGTGTTGCTTCCCAACAGTGAAATAATTTTCAAATCGGTTCAGTAGTTTCGGAGCCTATTCAATGCAAACAAACAATCAAATCTTTCCTCTATAGAACATTAGTATAGATAGATGGATCCCTATTTCTCTGGCCACTCTTGAGAGCTCCAAATTGTTTTTTTTTTTTGTTGTGTTTGTTATTCTCAGGACAAGATTCTTAAGTTAGGTAGGTGTAAGTAGGGTAGGTAGGTAAGTAAGTAGGTAGCTAATCTGCATTCGCAATTCATTTGCCAAACATGTAAACAAACACATGTTTTAGGAAAAACAACTGTAATGCCTACACATAAGATTCAGTTTGCGCTACAACTTCATATTTTTTATGACTTTTTCAACAAATAAATTTTAGACCGACTAGGTCTAAAATCAACTTTATTCACACTTGCATAAAGTAGATGTTTGTCTAAGTGGAAAACTCACGTTTGTTTACATATTTTGCAAATAAATTGCGCACGCAGATTAGGTACGTAGGGTAGGTAGATAAGTACTTAGTGCTATCCGTGCGAAGCCGGGGCGGACAGCTTGTAGATACATAAAATCACAAGCACAAATCAATAGAAAGAAATATCGTATAGGTTATAGGTTTTTGTGGACTATCAGTTGCAGAATCCATACTATTCCAGACTTACTATCCTTTGCGAAAGTGAGTTTGTTTGTTTGTTACGCTTTCACGCTAAAACGGCTGAACAGTTTTGGATGAAATTTGGCACATGGGTCGACCATGACCTGGAGAAGGACATAGGATACCTTTTATCCCGATATTACCACGGGATCGAGACTTATGCGGGTGAAACCGCGCGGCGCAGTAAGTATGCTAATACATTGAAAAATGAGAAATAAATAAGTAATTCACATCTACAGGAATGTCAACCCATTTGCAAAGATTCAATCATTCAAATCTCAGAATATGGAAACACTTGGAAGCTATAAACCCCATTGAGTGTTGGCATACAAAAAACTACAGAAGTGCAGACATAAAAAAAAAACTAATGAGTAATGACTAAGTTTGGTTGCAAAATATTTCATGGGTAATTTAAAATATTCCACTTATTCAAAAATCTGATGCTAGGGTTGCTAATTTTGTATGCCTGACTGACTGCCAGACAATACACAGCGTAGACTATTGAAGATTGAAAACAAGAAAAACAATAGTGTTAAGTGTTTAGAGATTAACTAGGTAGGATTTTGCAAAAGCTACTCTATAATAATAAAAATGAAACGATGTTCTTTATTAAGCGCATAGCTCCAGGACGGTTGAAATGATTTGCCTAATTTTTGTTTTAAATGTATATGATGATAGTCCGAATCTGGTTCTTACGGAAAGAAAGTATGAAAAGTTGCCAGGATAATTGGAAAACTTGGGCAAACTGAAAGTGCAATTTCTATGATTGTAATAGGAATCTTTACATAGTATAAAACAAAGTCGCTTCGCGCTGTCTGTCCCTATGTATGCTTAGATCTTTAAAACTACGCAACGGATTTTGATGCGGTTTTTTCAATAGATAGAATGATTCAAGAGGAAGGTTTTTGTGTATAATACATTAACGTTTTGTGTAAATTGGCTGAAATATGACGATTATTGTCGAAGATGTCGGAAAAAATCATGCCGACTGGGAGCTTTACTGGCGTGCGCCGCGTAAGCCGTAAGAGATACATCAAATTTATGTTTTACAGAATTGTATATCTTAAAAAGTTCAAAAATAAAGTCCGCGATAGCATATGTCTATCTTCTAAGGATGACCTACAGTAACCATTTTTATCTTTCAGAATTTGATAAAAATTTCATTGTTATTTCCGAAGCTATTTTGACCGGTATTTTATTTATCCTTATCCAATAAAATATGTTATTTAAATTGGGCATTTAATTTAGATTAAAATATGCCTGACATCATATAATTAAAATGAATACTTTAAAAGATATCACAGATTCAAAATTACGCGTGACTTAATAATTATGGTTGCTGACAACGCCGGCGCAGCAGTAGGAATCAATGACTTTTCCTCGGATATTAGGTATCTAACTAATCCCGGTAGTACGTACCCGTGGGATATTTTCCGAAATCCACGCGGGCGAAGCCGCGGGCAAAAGCTAGTTTTGTATAAATTATTGAAATCAGGACAGGACTGACATCTGTCGCGTCTGTTAGTAGTAAATACAACGTTAAAAAAAGACAATTTTACTTTCTAATAGACAACAAATAACGGTATTTAAATATAACAGACGAAATTTGGGTGCAAATACTAATAATACATTAAAACGAAAAATTAAACGATTTATCCCTCCCAACTGCTTCGAATAACACAGGCAAGATTTCATTTAGGTTAGTTCTTACAAGATACCACGTAAAACCAACCAAATCAAATCAAATTAGGCAACCCTAATCAACCACAAACCTGTTTGGTAAACCGAATTTAATTGTAAAAACAAAACTATAACAATTAGATGCGCCTTTAGCGAACAAGGTCTTCAAAACAATTATAGAAGAGAGGTCATTCAGATTCGTTGGTCCTTTCAAGGATAAGAATCTAAGCTGTGTATTTTTTCTGTAAGGTAATTTTAGTGGATAGATCGAGCTGAGGTATTTCAAGGTCCCTTAGTTTAAGAATAATATAGGCCACCTAAATTGCTATAACATTTCGAACTATGCAAGACATTTTGGCTAAGCGTATGCTGAGATGCAGGTGACGCAGGTCCACGCAGCGCAGGGCAGAGCAGTTTTTGTAATGCATGAATGTACTGACACAGCTGCGTACGATGCGGCGTAGGCACGTGCGACCCAGACATGTGTCTCTTCTGCTCTGTGTCTCGTTGTAGAGCCGGCAGAGATGTCTGCGTGACGCGTGCAGGAAGACCTGTTTTTTTGCTGAGACGCGGGTAACGCAGCAGAGCTGTCCGTTATTTGTACTAGTTAGGATGCGAATGTGTCTGTGTAGCTGCGTCGCAGCATACGCTCGCGGCCTGTCTGCCTCGCCTTCCCTACCCTGTAAAATCTGTACTGTGATGTGCTGCGTCAGCGCCTTAGCATACGCTTAGCATTTTTCTTGAAGATATCCTCTGTCTTGGAATCCCAACTCTAAATGTTACTAAATAATACGAACATCACTAGCTTCGATCAATAATGATCAATAGCATGCGCTCTCGGTAGCCATCTTTATTTGAATGTTCGTTCACTTGTCTCACGGGTCGGGTCCGCGACAGCGTGCGCAGCATGACAACCATAGAAACGGATTTTCTACGGCATTTGTCGACGGAAGAATAGACAAAATGACAGATTGTGATTGTTTATCTGTCATTTTGTCTATTCTTCCGTCGACAAAACCCGTTTCTATTGTGTTTATGCTAAGGGTGCTGATCGACATTTCGACAACGTGCTCTTGCCTAGTTGATTGATGGTTATTGGAACATATCTCCGTAAACGAACTCCCTGTTTTTATTTACTGGAAATACCTACATCCAGTAACACACATTCTCAAACTCTGCTCAACTCATGTTATGGTATGTTATAATGTTAATATCCTCATGGATTCTGTAGACGTACGACGACGACCGTACGGTCGTACCGTTGGAGAAGGCTCCGGGATCTATCTTAGTAATCTGTTACTTTCCATAAATAACGAAATAGTTCTTAAGTGATAGAGAAAACACAGCCTCAAAGACAAGGCAGATTTTTCCATGGAGGGTGTAAAGATGGGATTTTTCGAAATTGCACTGTTCAAACCGAAGAAGTTCGCAGGCTAGCTAATAATTATCTCTGTTATGACTTGAATAAAATACTACTATTCTGATGATAACTCACCTGTAAGTCCTCCAACTCCTTCTCAGCGGTAGCGGCAAGCGCCAACAGCCTCTCAGTCTCCTTCTTCTCCAAATTCAAGAAGTAATACGCATCTTTCACGGCTTCGACGCCATTCGTACCACCATTAACACTACATATCACTGCCTCATCATTTTCACCATCTAGTTTTATCACAGAAATACCATTTGTCACCGACACTGCACTTTTATCATCTTCTATCTCAGTCTTTTCCGCTTTAGGAATGTCTTCTTCAATTTTTTGTGGAGACAGATCACTTTTCACACACTTCTTTGGCGATAGGATCGGCAACTGAGCTCGGAACTCAGGCCTTAAATGCCTCAGGACTGGTAGGGACACACTGGAGTCCATTTCTCCATTTGGACTCGTATAGACTTGGTCTATGTCCGTTTCTTCGTATTTTTTGGGCAGCCTTTCTGGCGTGTTCAAAGACTTTTCGGTCAAGACTTTTGGCTCGTCGTCTTCGCTGCTACTTTTGTGTTTGTGGCGCTTCTGGTTGAAGAAGCCTTGAGCCAAGGCGCCGGGACCGTAAAGCCTCTCCACCCTCTGTTGAATGAAACTCTTCATAGGACTCGTGAGCTGTTCTCCATTCTCCTTCGTAATTTCGACTCGTTTAGAGACCCCATTGGAAGAAATGGTATAAGACTCAGAGCTGAACCGAGTCTCCTTACCATTAGAGGTGACAGTCTTCCTGAAATTCGTCTCCGAATAACTGGACTTGAAGGTAATCTCCTTCGAGTTATCAACTTCATCGGTTTTATGAAGCATTGAGGTCGCGAAATTTTTACTCTCGCTTGATATGTAAGGACGGCTCGTAGTCGTCATGTTTCCTAAAAAATCGTTCTTTAACTGCTTATTTTCGGCCGCCATGTAGACATTAAATGGGGACGTGGCTAGGTAAGGATCTGTGTGCGCCTTGGTAGGCGCTTTTTGCGTCAAATCGGCGCGAGTATCATGAGGACCGAATGTCGGGACCAGCAGTTTATTCGCACTGACCGGAACGGGTACCAGTAAGGAGTTATTTTCACTTTTGTATTGGTAAGTATGTGTTATTGGTCTAATAGGAGATGCTTCCCGACTTTTGTTGATATCCTGCCTCAATTTCGAATCATAGGTAGTTAGATTCGTGTACCCATTGACAGAGCAAGCGAGGTTCAGATAGCTCGGCTTCTTGTGGGGGAGATCGTCTCTTTTCTTATGATGTCCCCTCGATCTGTGGCTTGAAGTGTCTACGTACACTTTTGGGGGCGGTTTTAGGAGATTCTCAGACTTTCTGGGGGTTGGTGTGGTGTCGTCTGGGGTTCGGACGGGTGTAGCCACGGGGGTAGGACCGGCCAGGTAGTTAGGCTGAAGATTGGAGCCTGCCCTCTCTTGGAGACGAGATGTGAAGTCTCTGATCCGGCTGGTGGTGGAAGATGGTGTTAGGAGATTCAAGCTTCCCGATGTGGTATCTGGAATGAGAATTTTGCATTTTAGATATTTAGTAACACAGCCACACAGGTAAAGAACGCGGCTGTTGATAAGGCACATGGCATTTTTATACACTGGCTGTCTGATACACATGCATGAGTGGCAGAAACGGAGCTCTAAAAATAGGATGTTTTTCTAAAACTCCGTGTGCCATATCAGCAGCTGGGTTTAGTTAAATATTTAGCATTGCTGGCTTGATTGGATTAAACAGTGCCATAAGACAAAAATAATATTATGTTCTGCAGAAGATTGGACACTTAAAAATCCTCTCCTGTGTGCCCTGATACCTGTTTGTTAAAGGACACTATTAAAGCTAAGTTCTGAACTGACACAATTTAGATTGCCATCAAAATGCTGAATGTAGAATAGACAGTAGAATATAATTTTATTCTCATAAGAGAACAAGTGCTTCTATTTAATTACATGTATTAACGTTTCTAAAAGAAGCCAACAACCTCAGTTAATAAAAACTAAGATAAGTAATATAGGTACCTACTTAAACTGACATTTTGATTTATTATTCAGCATGACCCTGCTGATTTAGATAGCATAGGTACTTAAATAAAAAACATTTCAGAGAAATGTAAATAATCCATAGATAACTAAATCAGTATTTATTGAATATTTAGAAATAATCCAAGAGGTTTATATTTTTCATGTGACGGTTAATAATATTTTGGAATTTATAGAAACTATGGAAGTCCAGCTTCAAAAGGTAGGTTGTATGGTCAATACCTAAAAAAAGGTCATGTACTCTTTTGATATATTGTGATAACTTTCATCACAGAAGTGTAAAAATATTATGAAGGTTAACATAAGATGTATCTCTAAAAAAAACATTTACTTGCTCTTTAAATACATAGAAATAGACAATAATATTATGTTCTGGATATCAAAGCAAACATAGATGACACACATACAACAAAAACAAAGCATGAACTCAACACATATCTACCACACAGATAATCATAGATTAGCTGCACAATCACAAAACTAAACAAGGACCAAAAAGGTCGAAACACAGTTTAAAACCTCCTTCGACACTCACAAGCATGAAAAAAGAGGAAATAATCACACATTTTGAATTCAGAAGCATTGAATAGATATTTAAAGAGGTAGAAAAATGTAAAAATTATTATAATTACCGCACAGCATGTTTTCTGTATCTTATCACCGAGATATAAGATTAGAATATGCGTGGAACTATAATGATGTAAGAATTGATAAAATGTTTTGTTTATGTGTGTGTGGGTTGTCATTGAACTATTTGGGGGTAGATTAAACTTCAAAGGTTGCGTAAATGACGTAAGGCAGATACCATAGTTCGAAATATAGTTGTCAAACATACAAACAAGTTTAAAATTCTGACCTATGATAAGGGCCAAGTAATAATCACCCTATAACGTTCCCATTGCTGGGAGACAGGCCTCCACTTTCTGTAAGAGGGAGTGGGCCATAATCCATCAGGCAGGCCCAGTGCGGGTTGGTGAATGTCACATGTCTTCCAATATTTGGTTCTAGGACATACCGGTTTAATCACGATGCTTTCCTTCACCGTTTTGAGAGTAGTTGAAATAATTTACACAAAGTAAAGTGCCTGCGTGGCTTTGAACTTCGGACCCACGACTTACAACTCGTAAGTCGCAGCCGCTACCACTAGGCCACCACTCAATGGGCCAAGTGATTTAGTCGAATTCAAATAATTTATTTCAATGGAACATTATCAGACACTTATGGAAGTCAAAACTTAAAGCAAACTGCCTAAGACTGGAAGGATGACCAGTATATTGAGTTTGTGACTGAACACTTTCAAGTGTTATTGTAAGAATTTTTTAATTTAGGAAATTCTCCACAGTCCACAATCTAGATTTGTGCAAGGTTTATGGTAATAGACTCACCTATTATATGAGACTTACAAGATAACTGGTGGAATGTGGGTGTACTATATTCCTCACAGAACTTTTCTGTTCTATGATATTCCTCTACCTTCCCGCTTAGAGATTACAGTCGTGATATTTTGTAAATGTTATAGAAAACAAGTATGAAGCAAGATAAAAGTGCAAGTTAAACCGTATGCTAATACAATCACTAAATAAGAAGTTGACCAGTCCCACCGCCTACACACAATGAGTCATATGTCAATGTTATATGTATGTATGTCAACTATTTCTTTGTCTGTTTGTTTATTTCTTAAGGCATTGCAATAACATTTGCAATTCTGATTTGTAATCTTTTTTTATGTAATAGGTATTTGCTGTGAATGTGGCTTCACTTGCTAATAAGGCTTTTTGTTATATGCGTTAACATACTGCCTCTACAGACTGCCATACTAAGATGTCATGTCTGGGTAGTAAGCCCAAATTCAAACTTTTTTTTTTGTTCCGGTATTCAAGATCCACATGGATATCCTCCGCGGGGCGGGCGTGCGAAGGGGTCTGTCAGACTCCTACTGACTAAAAACCACCCCGGTGTTCCCTTCCCACACTTAGACCGGGGATCATGACATTTTGTGCACCCTCCATGATCCCCGACCGGGCATCAGATATAACCTAACCTAATCAAAATTTAAGCATCATCACAGCATTGGTTATTTTGTCCCAATGAGAGGCACAAAAATGGGTGGTGAGACTTTTGGGCTTTTGACAACCTGTATCCACTGTCAAAGATCTACGAATCTCTCTTTCAATTGTATCAGTGAATGACGTTTTTCTAGCTAGTCCGGAAATCTGATAATTTGACACACAAGACAGTATCATTTTCAACATCAGCTTTTTGAATGGTTCTGAAAATGTACGCTGAAGTGAACTGCATTATGCTACGCAATAAAGAAAGTGAATTCTAAAATCATTCTTCAATTTTTCTTACACAATGTTTCTATAGCATTCAATTCTTATGACAATTACGTAAACCGAATTCAAAAAGTTTTAATGTCAAAGTAATAAAAAACTGAATTAACTATCTGACTTTGAAAAGAGAATGCTGAGGGAATGTAATGTATAAAACATGAAAGTTGCATGAAATGTATTGCATAATTCTACAATGAAAATCAAGGTACAGAACATTTATTACAGTATGCGGGTACTGAATGATATGGCAAATAGATTTTTTTAATTCACACATGTATGAGTAACAGAGACCCCATAACATCAAACCAGCATTCCTCGAAGGGTTAGGCAGAGGTGGACCTATTGTACACTCACATTTCACCAATTATGTTTAAATCCCGTATAACATACCTACTATTGATGTCAATAAACCCAGACTCTGAGCTGTTACTGAGAAATGCCAGCTGGAAAAACCCAATAACAATTTGCCTGACCTGGGAAATCGAACCACGTGCTCAGCAGAAGCACTTCGGACCAGTATATCAACGAGGCACTCAGACGGAGACAACTCTTTACAAATCAGATTTTTTCTAAAACTTCATAAGAATTTAATGACTTTTCATTACTTACATAAAAATTGTTTTTACGAAGTTGATTTCCATTTTTTTTTAAAGCAGTGTTATCTATGTATTCCATGCATTACTCATGACCAATGTTTTAAACTCAAAGCATTTATTCTTCAAATAAACCAATTACAGGTACTTTTGAATTGTCAAGAGGTTGGTCAGTCAGAATTATGAAACTAGTTACCCATTCCAACATGTAGTAGGTTCATATCAGTTTGTTAAAGAAATCCCATTTAATTTACTCTAGATTGTTATTGAACAATAATCTGATTCTTTAAGAAATGTCTATACATCTATTTACTTATTTATTTTCCTGTTTTGTCATAGGACAAAAGTCTCTTCTCATGCTTGTGAGAAGGTACAAGAATGAATCAACATGCTTGCTTGCAAAAGGTTTAAAGGTCCATTCAAAACTTTACAATAAAATGTGGTACATAATACAATAAACTTACTGAATCAAGATAATTTTTCATTTAATTGTAAATCCTTGAGTGTCATGTAATGAATTTGTAGAAATAGATAATAATCATCAATGCATACAATAATAAATTATGCATGATAATTTCATCACTAAAAATAACCTTTTGATAAGATTTGGTACCTATTAAAAGTTTTGGACGTGACTTTTAAAGATTAAGCAATAGTTATGTTGTTGAAAGAATAATTATGTAAATAACAATACTAACTATACACAATAATTGAGTACTATTGAAAATAATGACAGACTTATTTTTAAAGTCTGTAATGTATTTTAATTGTAATATGGATACATAAGGTTGTATATTATATAATGTAACATTCTTAAGAATGAGAACAAGCATCAATACTAGAAAATATAAAAATAAAGAACGAAATCATGCTGCAGCAAAGAAAAAGAATTATAGATGAATCGTTTTTCTGTGAACTATTAAAAATAATCGCATTAGTCATCTACGAAGCCAATTGTAAAAAAATATACTACGTCATGCTGTTTTAGACAATTTCATCTTAGTTCTGAATTAATTACGATTCTTTGATAAATTATATTGGTTCTACAAAAGGTACGGTAAAAGTATTTCTTTTTAAATCCTTTTTGACATTGAAAACCGGCTCATAACACTTACCGATCGCTTTCAACACACACTAACTGAATTATACAATGAATAGAATGTTAAAATATTCAAATAACCATTATTTTTTAAACACCTCACATAATTTTTCACTGAATTATTACGACAATAAATGACATCAGTTCACAAAGAAATGTCAACGTTTTTATTTTTTTTCCTCCAGTCGACGACGCACACCCGTTTGCGGCCAGTCCGCACCGTTCCGTTTCACGGTCGGCAAGTTTTGGATTCGTTATTCACAGACTGTATATAGATAGCGCGTTGTAAAATTTTTGCGAAATAATTTTATCTCAGGTGTGTTTAGGTGCGTATTCATAAGCAATATGACGGCAATGACCGAGCTATAAGTCGTGCGTGGGCAGAAAACGAGGTCGATACATAGATTATCGACATGTGTACGCTTATCCGATTGTCTTTTTGTTAGTGAGTTGCATTTTGCAATCCGCATTGTTTGCGATTTCTATGCACGACCTAAATTTATGGTATTTGGTTTAAAAACCAACAAGTAAGGTTTTAGTTACGTTTGTGTTAAATTGGTTGGTCCAAGTCGACGTTGAATTAAGGCTCGTGCAGACCAGCGCAACGCGACTCGAACAATACAATTTCTAAGAAAACTTCAAGGTATAACAATAACCGGTGTCGCGTCGCGCTAGTCTGCAAGAACATTTAAATATTAATTGCTTCCGCTAGGAATGAGTAATGTTTTATAATGATTGAGGTCAATTTACTTGATTGCCTACTATACTAATATTATCATCTAGATACCAACAGTGGTTATACTTCTAACTAACTATGCCGGTTAGATTACGCAAGCATAATTTATAGCTTTTTTATAAAATTATTTCTAATTTTGAAATGAAATTCCCGCGCTTTGTCTCGCTTTGCGTTCGGTTTCACACAACACTTTTAAGACATTTACATGTTCTTGTGAAAACAAAATCAAACATTTGTGAAGCTAAAAATAAAAGCGCTCTTCACAGTGATTTACGAGCCGAAGACGTCTATACTTAAACAGAAAGCAATCAGAATATGTCGTGGAGGAGCGAAAACAGACCCGGAATATAAGGAGCACGATTTATTCCTAAATTCCCCGAAATTATGTTAACATGCCATGGAAAGATCTAGAAACTTTTTCGAGCTTCAGAATCGCAAGATAATGCGATCTAAATAAAATTTAAAAGATGTCTATTTCACCGTTAATTACTATGAACTTCGTTAGTTCATAAACTATGGTTATTATTTCCGTTTTATTTTTATTTTTTTATAGTTTCGATAAATTGTTAATTTCAACAAACCATTTACAATTAAAAAAAAAACATTTAAAAAAATATTATTATAAAGCATTATTTTTCGATAGTTTATAATCTATCCATGGGAAACCGACAAACGGTGAATAAACTGGTATCAAACTTGTTTGTGACGTAGCGCATGGTGCGTTACGTCGCAAACAAGTTTGATACCAGTTTATGTTACGGTTTCCCAGTTTCAGAATCGCAAGAAAATGCGATCTAAATAAAATTTAAAAGATGTCTATTTCACCGTTAATTACTATGAACTTCGTTAGTTTATTTCTGTTTTATTTTTTTATAAAGTTTCGAAAAATTGTTAATTTCAAGAAACCATTTACAATTAAAAAAAAAAAAAACGTATAAAATATTAAAAAGCATTATTTTTCGATAGTTTATAATCTATCCATGGGAAACCGACAAACGGTGAATAAACTGGTATCAAACTTGTTTGCGACGTAACGCACCATGCGCTAATACTATGGGGTTGTTTATTTAAAAACGTTGCTTAAAGTTAAGTGACGTTCAAACGTCAAAAATTTTTGGTTACAGTCGCTAATCATTACTTAACTTCTTCAAGAAACGTTTATAGATAAACCCTAAAATAGCCTGCATAACTGCGGGCAACTTGGAAGTAGCCTTCGCTCAGCTCGCGCGCGGTTGATCACAATTACTAACCTAACTTAACCCATTTCAGCCAGTTCACAATTTTTCGACAGTTTATAATCTTAACGGTAATAATACCGATTACTAACGGTTCTCTCAATCTTACAGTGACATTACAAATAAACTATAGAATACTTCGATCAATAATAGAATAGCGTATTTATTTGAAAAATGAAAAATGAAAACAGCGCAGTCACGCTACAGAAAAGGAAAAAAAGAAAACACAGATTACAGAGAATAGTAAAGACATTTATTAATATGAAAATAATAATTATACTATGAAAATACTACTGAGTTTATTTTAAAATTTAATAAAACAATACTATCAATGAAATGAACTATTACGGAATGAAAAAAAATACAAATTGTTACACGTTTTAAAATAAACTCGATGAAAATGAATTGAAAATAATCACAATCACGCATGCTGCTAATAAATAAAATATAGAGATCCAGAAAAAAAACTTTTTAAGAAAAAAAACGAACTCTTTTTTCTGAATTTACTACAACAACAACAATATAAAAAAGCCAAAAACACATTGACAACACTCTATTTACCTGAAAAATCTGTACTTGCGTCGACATCAAGGGAACAGCTGCCTATAGAATCCACTGACTTATCCATCACTTTGACGGTCAGATCCTTTGCTACCTTCACTAAATCTGACTCCTTCACTTCAATTTCATACGCTCCTATGCTGTCAAAATCATCTACATTCGATTTAGGAGACACTGTTGAACTAGGCAGTCTTATATCTGTTTCGTCAGTGTTAATAGTCAGAATAGAGTCAGGTTTGAGTTCCTCAGGAGCGTTTTTGTCTAAAATCAGTGTGCTTTGACTTGTAAATGTGCTGCGAATAGGCTCAATATATTCAACGTCTTCATCAAAGAAAAGATGATTAGTATGCCCGCTAGGACCTTGCTCATTTGTTGCGTCTTTAGGGACAGCGTCAATAACAGTCTGCGTCTTATGAATATTCTTATAGTAATGATTTTCTAACTTTTCTAACTGTCTCCGCGTATCTGACTGCTTTTTCCTTACAGAGTCTATAATTACTGGTAAATTGAGGAGGTCTGGAGTCTTTGCTTCATTATTTTCGCGTTTAAAGAGAGGAGAATCATCACTTTCTAGCTCAAAACGTTTGTATTTCGAGGAGCAGTAATCGTCAATAGATGAGGTGTCAGACTTTTTCGAGTCGAAAAAAGTGTCGAGAGAGAAAAATGATTTTCGTTTCTTCTTTGGTTGGGATGTTTTATTAAAATTTGGGGCGACGAAGTCTCCTGTTTTATATTGTTGAACACAAATATTGCTTGTGTTGACCAAAGATTTGGGTCTTGTTTCTTTAGGGAGGCTCACAACACGATTACTTTCTACCTTCCTCGAATCTAAGCTCAACGTCTTTCGGAACCGTTCGTTCAAGTTCGCTAGCAGGAAGTGTCTCCTTTCCGTCGACTTTGGAGTGACATTGTAGCTTTGCTTACTACTCGAAGGCTGAGAATGAGGAATGTGTTCTGTATATTTGAATTCAATGTCGTTTTCCGAAAAGTCTTTAGGTTTTTCGTAGTGTTGCGTGCCAGGTTCTGGTCTTTGAAAAGAGAATGACCCTCGAGTGGAGCTCTCTTTTCTGTCACATATGCAACTGCCAACACAACTCAGTTTCATGCATCTTTCTTCTGGTTCTAGAGAAACCTCGTGATCATTGGGAATGTATGTATCTGGTTTGCTTTTATGGACTAACAGATCTTGTCTTATTTTCTCGAGCCTTTCGTCTCCATGGAGTCCTCTTGTGTATTTCGATTTTAGTGGTCGGAAAAACCTTATGGATCCTGAAGTGTGTGGTTCTATGGACCGTCTTCTGATGAAGGATGGCGAGTCTGAGATCTTGTTCACGCCTAGGAGTAGGACAGGCGATTTCTTGTCCTCCTCGTCTGGTAGATCGCTGTAAAGAAAAGGTGCTGGTCAAATTGTGGTTGGAGATTATTGTGTAGTGACGAATGTTCCAAATTGTTCTAAAAGTGATACAGAAATCGAATTGTTACTTCTTTCTGATAGTTATTTAAATTTTAAAATTCGAATCTGCTACTTTTAAGACCTCTTTCATTATTCAGAGAAATATTAAAATGTTATTTTGGAACATTTTGTCATAACAAAGCTTATGATTAATGGACGTGTTTTTAAAATGAATAAGAAGAAATGGTTTTTCGCTTAGCCCATAGTGTTAATCTTTGAAAGCATACAGTGCCCATTGTATCTTCGACTAGCAGTTAACAAAACGAAATTAGGGTTGCTTGTCCATCTGAAACGGAGAAGTGCGTGATGGTAATTTAGAGCAGTCAGTGGAGCATCCATGTCCGTTGCACTGAAAAGTACTTGCTAATTCCATGCCCAATACAATAACAATGCATGAGTGGACAGGATAGCATGGACCAAGAATTTCACTAAAGTCATAATTCTTATGAATTCTAGCTCTGTACTACTATGCTCTTCTCCGATCTTAAGGACAGGCAGTGTCCAGCATTAGCGCAAACATTGCGACCAGCGTAGTCAGATATACTGGGCACACTGTAGAAGCTGATGAATTATGGATGGGCAAAAATAAAGATATTAGTGCTGGCCCAGAGCAATGTCGATATTAGTTTGAATTAGTAGTAAACAAAACAAAAACGGAAAGCATTGTCAAGCACATAAAATCACAAAAACTTAGGTACTTACGCGTAAATAAAAAGAAATACATATACTTAGATATTTGTTTTCTGAAAAATAAATATAGTAGAAGAAAGATAAGATCACTAACGTTGCCAATTTGGTCAAAAAACAAATTAAGAGCTAATTTAATACTTATTAAGAATTTACTTAGAGGAGGTATAGTAGTGACGGACAGGCTAAAATCGATGGAAAAATATCAATGCCTGCAATAATTAGGTATTTCAACATAATAAATCATGTACCTATAGGTTTCAAATTAAACCGAAAATATTTCTGACTAGCTGCTGTCCGTGGCTTCGCCCGCGCGAACCCTAATTCCTTTTCTAAAATAAATGTATGTAGCCTTAGCTACTTCTTATAACAGCAGCTATCGGCTAGTGATAATTCCGTCAAAATCGGACCAGCCGTTTCGGAGATTAGTCGGAACAAACATACAGTTTTTTTTTGTTATAAGTGCCGTATATACTTTCATATGCATTTAGTAAAAAGCTGTTATTTTTGATATTACAAACAGACACTTTAAATTTTATTTATTTGTAGGTATAGATAATAAATACCAGCCTGTAACTGTCCCACTGAAGGACAAAGGCCTCTTCTCATACACGGAAGGTACCACCACGCTTCTAAATATTTAATTCTCGTAAACCTACATGGGCACTTATGAAACGTCAGAAGCTAGGTGCACGGTTCCAATAAATTGGTCGTTTCTTATGGAGAAGAGACGGCAAGAAACTCCATGGTTACTCTTGATTTGACAGTGTAGGTCTTTCTTTTTGGAAATCATTTGTTTGTTTTGAGCATTGAGATATATTGTCAAATCTGGGTGAGCAAAACCTGGATAACCGGGAAAGCTCTACAAGTGAGAGTGATTGCCAGGTCCCGACATTTAGACCCACGAATATTTCTACAAGTGCGAAACAGAGATATGAGAGTCTTGTTCTTCACAATTGGACCTCTCTAACTGAGACTGCTACTTGCTCTATAACTCTATGAGCGAGAGTTGACCGCGATTTGAACTCTTTAAGTAAGAAACTTGGTTAAGTGAAAAATCTCCTTAAAAGTGATAAAAATATTTCGGTCCTTCGAACTCTCGCTCATAGGTTGGATTGTATACGTTGTAAATCAATGGTTTTGAGAAATGAGGTAAACGCAATACCGACTGTTTATGTCAAGTTATTTAGCTTTCGGTATATGGCACGGACTGGCACGCCCTTAAGCTACACCCTTTATTGGCAAAAGCACGCAACTTTTTTTGTATACTTTAGTAATGCACGATATGAAAGGAAACTCGGTAGCTGTATGTTTTACCTATTGGTTTTCTAAGTAAATATTGTAAAAGGAGATTTGATAGAAATACAATTTTCTCTATTACACTGAGGTTTGCTGTTAGATAATCCAATTCTATGCTCTAAGGTAATCCGCGAAATTCAAATTTTCTTAGGTTTTTTGCAATTTACAGGTCAGTGTCAGGTTGTATGTTGATTAAAATATGATTCGCGACCGTAAAAAATATGGCTTTACAGAATTTTATTCATTAGACTCAGCAATACAACTCCATACGTTAGAATAATCCTAAAATGTCATGATTTCATGAAATAGTCATTCAATTATACATATAAACTTAGAGAGTTGTATTGATAATTTTCATGACTATAATTCTATTAATAAATTTTGATACGGCCACGAATCATTTATCGATCAACATACAACCTGATACTGACTTGCAAATTGCAAAAAACGTAAGAAAGTTTGAATTTCGCGGGCTACCCTGACGCTTTCCTCTACTCGCCTTAGTACACTAGCGGTCTTTATAATGTTTTTGTAATTTATGTTTACGATTTATGAATAAAGGCGGTGTAGCTTTACTTGGGAGAGCTTTTGTCTATGCGCGAGCCTAATGGCATTAAAAAAGCTGAATTAAAAAATAAACACGATACGGGTCCTAGCATGGTATAATAAAACATATACATACAACAATACCATGGGTCCTAGAAACGTTTTGACATTTAAAGCCGCGTCCCCACTCACTAGGGCCGCGCGGCCAAGCCGCGCAGCCCGTAAGACCAAGCCGCGCGGCCCGTGAGGCCAAGCCGCGCGGCCGAGCCTCGTGAGTGTGTACGTTTACAAACTTTTTAGATATTCCGGGTGAGTGCTTGTGAGATTTTTGAATTCGTGGTTTTAAGCACGATGATGGCACTACCTGTCACCGCTACTTGTGCGATATTTTCTGTCCAAGTGAAAAAGATTGTTAAAAAAAAAGCAAGATTTTTAGGAACGTTTACATAATCATTGTAAAAGTTCATGCAGCTTGAAAGGCAATTTCCCGCGCAACTTTTTAAAATTGCGCGTATTTAAAAAATGTCTGCTGTAACGTATTTTCTCCTAACTTTCGTAACTGTAATGGTAGAAACTGTAAGATAGAAATGTAACATGTTCTTTCCGTGCCGGTGGTCTGCAGACAGTATGGCACGGTACAGCTAACGCGTTGAAACAGATAACAGTAACGCCGATGAAGCGTACCGAACGCGATGAGTTGACGATACGATAGGGATGGGACTAAACAAAACAATGCATCGATATAATGTGACATCTTCGGGATCGCTTGTCATTGTCGTGTTGTGTACGTTTCTTTTTAGATTTTTTTTATAGCATGGTATTTTAATGATTTTAGCACTGCTATCGATGTAGGTAATTTGTTATATTGGGTCTTGGTGCCTTAAATAAATTTTATTATTACAAACATTTACAAATCTTCTATGAAAAACAAACTTTGATTATCTATACTTTTTTCAATAGATCCTGCCAATCTGCCTACCTAAATTAGATGTTCGATACTCTAAGCTCGTAGTTTGTCGCAAAAATATCGTATGCTTAGGTACCTATACAGGGTGGCAGGGACATCGACGCAAAAACTGATACTATGGATTCAGTACATGATTTTGAACCACCCTGCGTTGAAATTTTACGTCGGTTAATAAAAAAAAAAATGATGTTTCATAGAAAAGTGCAATACCTACACGGTCAAAATGTATGGAACAGCAGATTCTATTTTAAATAACCGACGTAAAATTTGAGCGCAAGGGATTTCAGAATCATGTACTGAATCCATGGTATCAGTTTTGACGTTGATTTCCCTGACACCCTGTATATTCATATATGTTTCTGTTACGGCCCCGACTTACTGTACCCATGCCGCTGCGCCAGCCTGTGCTCTTCGCGCCGTCAAGGCCCCTCAAGTTTTTGAAAAATGGAAGTCTAGAACAGAGATCGCATGGCGGACGTATCACTTTTCATATTATTCAGAAAAATAAAACAGTTTCATCAAATACCAGGCCTAGTTCATTATTTTCGAAGATTCTCAGCGGCAACAGCCGCAACATTTCCTAACTTTTATTTTTGATGTTATTTCTCTGGAGTTAATCCATTTTTTTAAAACTTATTAGGAATATTCAGCCAGGCATAAGATCTAAAACAAGATAAAGTTCTGTACTGTATCGATTTATCGACACATGTAACAACACTACCCATTCCGTTGGCTCATCAACCACAAATTGCTCTATTGCACGCAAATGCTGATTACAGACGGTCAAACGGATTGACTTCTTATACATATAAAATCGTAGTAAGTGTAACAGAATCATAAAGATTGAATAGACCAACTGTAAATCGCATTAGAGAGCCGTATGAAATACTTTACTTAATCATTTGACCTCCTGGACAAGAGTGGTCTTGGCTTGCCTGGAAGTCTTTAAATAGACTCCGGCCCCAGGTAGGCCGAAGAAAGGAAAACCTGCTCAGGTGGAGATTCAGAGAAAGATGACTCCGCCCTGGAGTGTAAATGTGGTGCTGTCCCACAAACAATGGGGCCCTTATAATGTGTCCAGCGTGTCCTATTACCTGCTCGTTACAGGGGGCCTACTCCCTAAGCGAAATCCGTAGTTTCATTCGTCGTTACGGTCGCTTCGTTCAGTTTCAGCCGTCGTTACGGTCGCTTCGTTCTCCGTCTCACTTACAGATATACCGTGAGTGAGAAGGTGAGCGAAGCGCCTGTAACGATGGTTGAAACTCCGGATTTCGCTTAGGGAGTAGGCCCCCAGGAACTGATGGATGCTACTGAAGGTGACAAACTCGTATCCAAATTCTAGGCTGGCTTAATTTAGATGCCATCGACACGCTAGACAGAAGAAGCATAAGTTCAGCAGAAAGCAGGATTAATTAGTCTTTAGATTTTTGAAATTTACAGGCACATTAAGAAACAGGGCCCATGGACCGATAGGCTCAACCCGCTTGAGATCCTTCTGATCAATCTGCCTAGCCTTTTCCTAACTGGGGAAACGCTAGTGTTCGGCTTCCAGTCCGCAGTTACAAACCGCAGTATTTTACAGTAACGACTGTCAAAGATCTATGAATGACAGCCGGGACCAACGGCTTTAACGTGCTTTCCGAGGCACGGGGTAGTCTCGGTATGTAATGGATGGTCAGGGGCTGACCTCGGCAAGAGTAGCTTTTAACTTATTACTTAGCGACGAGATCCTTCTGGTACATCCTAGAATTTGTATGAATCATAGACAAGATTGACACCAGAGTTATGCACATGTGAGGTTCTGTCTTTACGCGGCAATCATCAGGTTTTCATCGGATCATCATACGGTGGAACTTAAGAAACGTATACGTAGATGCCCGAAGCTTAAAAAGATGGTACGTAGAAAGTACCTGCTTGAATGTGTTCTTAAAAAAGATAGCATGGATATTTAATAATATTATTATAATGTGTCAAGCTAAACAACTATGCGTCTGCATGTGCAGGCTGGCAAAAACCATATATGGATATTTAAACTTAGATTTTATTGTCTTCATTTCTATTCTTACTACTTCTTACACTGTGGTTTTCCCTGAAATGAAAGGACGCTTCTCCAAGCGAAAAATACAAGGTCAAATATGGTGATTGTAAACATCGACTCCATATGTCGTAGCTAATTAAATAACGGTTAATAAATACCAATCAAAAGAACTGTCATTTTCATCCGGTATTACGGCGTATAATGCTTTACACACACATTCGGATACAATGCGTGGAAATATGCAGCGTAGTATCTATTGTTAGTAGATATATCTGTATTGTTATTTATGCTTCATCAGTTTTACTGTTACCAGCACCTTCGGTGGGTACCGATACGTAAAGGAATTCGTATTATTATAAAATTGAACCGTTTTATAGCGGCTGTGGTTTTATAGTTGCATCAGCAAGATGTTTAAATATTTTTTTCATTAAATTCATAGACTAGACAACATATTATAGCTTTAAATTAATAATCGATGATAAATCAATTTAATTTTATTAACTATCGATAAAAACAATAGCATGTCACAACACTTTCACAATATTTTACGGGTAATTAGAAACTATCTAGACTAAAATTGTAGTTCACTTTCTACTTAGTCATAATATGATTAAAATTGTGAAAATAAATTATATTTTTATCAGTTTTTCCTTGTTTCAAACCTTCGATAAAGACTTGACGAAGACGAAGAAGAATCGAAGTTTCAAACGAACTTCTTTCTCTTTTACTTCATTATATATTATTATTCTCTTGCGAGTTTTATATGACCCAAACCACATTAATACAGTCGCCTTTTTAGCAACTCAATACTTGCGTAATATAGGAAGTGATTAAAATTAAATGTTTTACGCAATCGAGCGATATCTATCGATTCCTCATTGCATACGATCATCGATCGATTGTTCTAATTGACCGTTACGTTTAAATTTTTATAGCTGCTTTCTAGTTCTTTTTATGAAAGTGTAACACGATTTGGTTTGAAAGAAATCTAGTCTACATACAATGCACACAAGGTGTATAGAAGATTATTGTCTATTACTCCGCTATACCATGTATTTTGATTTTGAAATTTCAAGATGGCGTTGCTTGCAAAGACATTCAAAATTAGATACTGCCTCCTGTCAAGAATACGATGAGATTATATTCTACATGGAAATAATATTTATGTAGTATTCTGCTAATTTACTGTTTTAATTAAGCTTATTAGATACATGACATCATTATTATCCGCTTTAATAACGTTTAGATTTATACTTGTTTTTTTATGCTTATTTTACTTATTATCAAATTTTTAACTTTACTTTAGATGAAAATAAAAATAAAATGTTGCCAGTTTTGTTGTTTTTAAATGAAATTATTGACTTTTGAAGTTTTGGCAACGACAAATTCTGTTTTTTTTTTTACTATTTACGTATGTTTAACCTTCTGCCGAACACCCTGTACTTAATTTCGTTGTTCAAATAAAACGCTTCGTCATTGTCTATGAATTTTATTGTAAGTAATTAATAAAATACATAAGTAATTGATTATTCTCATGTACAATGAATGGCGAATTAAGGTAATGTCATTGTCCTCCTGAATACTTAGTTGAATTGAAGACCCAGGAATATTAATTAAACTAGTTTTTATTTTCAGCATAAAAAAATAATAGAAAAAAAAAATGTGGCTGCACAATAATAATTTGCATGTAATTCTGAATAAAGCCATATCCACTGATAAAAAGCGAACGGAAAAGCTAGGACGGGAAAACATGGCGGAATATTACGCGCCCTTTCTATTCCCATAGATAAGTAAGAATCTAATCTTTACTGGGAACCACAAATAACAAAAGACTGAAGGTTTGTTTTTCAGGCATCTTCAGGTGTGGCGATACTTCAAAATGCGGAGCCCGACGCACCCTGAGTAGATAGTCATCTGGACAAGCACGCTTGTTTTTTCTATGCCAAGACTATTGTCGTATATTTCGTGCCGATACGAAAGAGTAATGATGATATTCACTTCGTGAGATAGATAGAGAGAGGCAATAAATAATTACAGCCTAATCACAGTCTCCCATTACTTTTCGGTTATTACCAAAAACTTACGCAAAACAATGTAAGTTTTATTACCTGAGGTCAACGAACCCATTGTGAGGTTATTCGTGACGTTTAGATGACGTAGGCTGAGAGTACAGACATTACAATACAGGCATAAGAGTAGATAATTATACAGAGACCAAGCTTCAACCACGCTGTTCCGATTTTGAAGCTAAGGAGGATTATTATTGACAATTTTAAGTACCATTCTGCCATGATGTAGTACGTATAAACTCTTTTGAAGGAGCTCGTTATCAAAGTATCTACTGCCACCATACTTATTTCTGCCGCCAAACAGCGTTGCTGTGTTTTAGTATGAAGGGTATGGAACCCAGTGTAATTAAAGGCACAACTTGAATCATTAATCTCGTATTTTTTTTAGCAACGTTTTAACCCCCCCTCACTCCTGGTTATACGTGGTGAGGTTGTAGACTACTCTCCCGCCTACCCAGAATCACATGTATTTTTTTGGTACAAAGTATCTTTCAAAAGGAAAAAAAACAGAATGTTTTATTATTTCAATACAGGTATAAATCGTTGCCTGGCAACGGCTAGTCAGTCACGCACCGCTTTTCGGTTAAGAAACCGCGCTTTCAACGAAAAAATTAATACACGTGATATCTCACTACACCTGCACCCCCCTTGTGATATTTGGTGATTTTTTCCGAACCCCTCCTCCCATTTCGAGCCTCCCATTATTAATGCACGACCCCTTTTCTATGGGATGACAACGCTCCTACGATACCTCTGGTATTGCACATGTCAAAAGGCGTCGGTGACCACTTACTATCAGGTTCAGGTAGGAAGCCTGATTGTTCGCCATCCAATATACAAACTTAGGTTTCCATTTGTTAATTACTCATGTGGATCAGGTGAATGACTTTTTATAATAAAATTGTATAGTTACGTCTTTTTTTGCTCTCAAAAACGGTATATATACCTCATAGCTCATAGTTTACGAATGGATCAAGATTTGAGTTGGGGAAAAAATATTTTTTGACAGGTGGAGCATTTTAAGGAACTGTTTAAAAAAAAATGTATTTGTGGTAATGAACTTGTTTTAAATTAATGAACACCGGGTTTTAAACTGTCTATAATTATGCACACGTAAATTCACTTTATGGCAGTTCTTGCAGAAAAGCAGTCATCTTTCAAAAACTTGCTTGTCCTTTACAAATAATTTGAAATAGTATGTGTGTGTGTGTGTGTGTGCACATGGTGTAACACTTACAACAAATTACCTCACATTCGTTTCTTATTTTTAAAAGCCAGTAATTCGAAGTCAATTGGCCTAATCGTTTCACAATTGGCTGTTATATTAAATTAGCGCCATGTTGGTTGAAAGTTACAAATTGTAGGTCAGCACGAAAATGTGTGTATGTGTGCGGTAATCTCCGGAATTGCTTGGCTGGTGCTTATGGGGGTTTTCTAATAAAACCCAATGGATTAATGGCTTTCTTTTGCTGGCTTTCCTTTCTATAGATGAAGATATATTAGTGTTTTGTCTTAGGTGTCGATTATTAAGGAATTTTTTATACACCAGACAACATCCTATCAGTATTTTCTAATGTGATCAAAGCATGGAATTAGTATGTACTATATAGTTGGATCAAAGAGTATGCTCAACTCGTATGTCATGTGTGTGATAGGTATGTACCAAGATTTAATAAAAAGCTGGCACTGGAAACTATTGTTCCTGTAATTATTTTACGCTTCCATAATATTATAAGACTAGTTTAACTTCAGTTAACAATCGCAGCCGCAGACAACATCTAGTTTAGTCTGAATTACGGAAGATTTGATACGATTTACAGTTGTTTCCGCAAAGTCCAGTAATTTGAGTGAGTGGGCAGTTACTGGCTGGAATTAATGTCGCGGAAAATCTATGGTCTCTTAGTGATCTTCTCTATTTAAAATTAGCATTGCCTTCTTAATTTAAAATCAGTTCATTGAATAAAGTTCTTGTTCAGAAACAAATGAACGTATTTGGTTTGATGCGCGCTATTTCTGTTGATTTTCAGTAATAATATGAAAGCTTGTAAAAACGAGGAGGCTTATCAGACTTTGGCGTATTTCAAAACAAAAAAATACTGTTTTACTTTGGTTGGACGCCAAAAAACGCTCAGAGGAAAGAAGACTTCGATCAATAATGCATTATTGATCGAACAAAAAAGAGCATTGATCACCACGCTTGCTCACTTGCGTATTGGTGATAGTAAGTCCAAGTCTTCTCACATTTTATTTAACTGTACATCGGTTTCTTTTGAATATCAAAGAAAGTCCCTACATTAATTAAATAGGCTAGATGACAGTTAGAAAATACCTTATGAATTTTGTTTTGTGGAATATTTTAAGAGCATGCATTCTGTAAGTGGGCAACGTCGCAAATAGCTGTCAAATATTTACTGTTTTTATTATTTTGATAAGATTACTATAAGGAAATATGAAATATCGCTAACTAGTGAACTAAAATATTGATTATGAATTTATTGCAATAATTAATATCGTAACACCGATTATTTAGTTTTAAATGTAAAAAAAAAAAAAAATTACTTCCCAAATGCCATTTTTACCCCTAAAACTGTTCAAATAAAATTCAGTGTTATAATTGCAATTCATTAGTAATATATTATTCTAGTTCACTAGTTAGCGATATTTCATATTTCCATACAGTAATATTGTCAAATTAATAAAAACAGGTAAATATTCGACAGCTATTTGCGACGTTGCCAACTTTTAGAATGCTCAGAACCATGAGCTATGCTTACCTATCAAAACTCAACTTAATTTTGAATGATTTTAGATTTAACGGAACTTATGACGACATTCGAGCCGCCATGACAGTATGTTACTGTTTTGACGTTTTGACAATCAAAATTAAAGTGCATTTTAAAATTTGTTCTGTTGATGTTAGTATTCATATTTTCAGGAAAATTAACCATAAGGAACATTACTATAATTGTTTTCCCTAAAACTGCCAACTAGCCTATTGTAAATATCACAATCCATGCCAGGTTTTGGACCTGCAACTTAAACGAGCATGTCTGTAAACCAGCCATGGTATCCGCACTCGTACAAGAACAGCGAATGAAATTGGAAAGCTACATACGTTCATGCTTAAGTATATCTCGTTTTATGTATTTGCAGTTGTAAATGTTGTCATACTAGTGTTTCCTTATGGACATGATATTAAAAGTCGCGGTGAAAAAGTTTTCTGGTACGATTTTGTATAGAGAAACTTCGCAAGTTACTTTTTGGTGAAAGGTAAGTCTTTATGACGAATTTAAAATAAAATAAGTAGTTATGAGTCCGCGCCATCACTAAAGTCCGGCGGAAAATTTGTGGATCTACATTTTTTTTAAATGCAATTTGATGCAATGACATTGACACTAGTGCCGCGCCTATCGGACTCGAGTGGTGGCGCGGACTCACACTCAAAGTACCTACTCTAAACCCTGGAAGTGACTAGCTATCAATGATTTTCTCGCTCAAAAAACGTAAGTACAAGAGGTTGTTTAAAGGTCCCGTATAAAAAAGAGATACATAATTATATTAACAGGTAGTTGATCGCTGACTGTTTACACCGCCAGCGAATAACTAGGACAAGAGCTATCAAAAGAGTACTCCCTCAGCAACGCTGGCTTGGCGGACAGAACACTCATTGAGACTCACGCAGCACGCTTGGTACTAGTACTATGCATACCAGCGAGTACCCGCTCGTCGCCGTCGCGCACTCTCTGCTCGTTAACTCGTTTGTAGATACTCGCTTCTCGATTCAATGTAGATGTAAGCAGGGGAAAACCAAAGACACAACGGATGGAAATTGTGAAAGATGATATGGCTTGAAAGGAGATGAATACTGATTTGACAGCTGACAGAGTTGTACCTAAGGAAAAAGATGACATGCTATTGTCTGGACTACCGAAATAGCTTCTTTAGAAAACCATAGACTTCTTCTCCACTAAAAATAAAACCGTTTAAGAGGGTTTTTCATAAAAGTTGGCAACGTCGCAAATAACTGTCAAATATTTACCTGTTTTGATTCTTATAGAAGATTACTGAATATAAATAAGAAATGTGGCTAACTGGCGAACTAGAATATTAATAATGAATTGCAATTATAACATTGAATTTGATGTTGTATCCATTTTAGGTGTAAAAAACTAATTTGGAAAGTTTCCAAATAGTTTTATTACATCTAAAACTAAACATTCGGTGTTACGATATTAATATTATTGCATTTCATAATCAATATTCTAGTTCGGTAGTCAGCCACATTATTTATTTCCATACAGTAATATTGACAAATTAATCAAAACAGTGAAATATTTGACATCTATTTGCGACGTTGGCCACCTTCTGAATAAACGCTCTTTAACTCATTTGTAGATACTCGCTTCTCGGTAGAATTTGGATGGCTGTAAAAACAGGGGAAAACCAAATACACAACGGATGGATTTTGTGAAAAATGATATGGCTTGAAAGGAGATGAATACTGATTTGACAGCTGATAGAGATGTACCTATGGAAAAAGATGACATGCAATTGTCTGGACTACCGAAATAGCTTCTGAAGAAAACCATAGACTTCTCCTCCACTAAAATTAAAACCGATTAACGCAGACTGACATTGGGTAAAATTATATTTTTTTTTTAAGAATAATCAACTAAATACGATAAAGCAACGCTCTCAGAGACAGAACAAATAGACATGCAAAACGAATTTCAAGGATTTGCTTAAAACTTTAAACAAAGAGAAAAAAAAATAACGTGTGAACAAAATTATGTAAATGTTTTAAGAAGACCTGATTTTTTTCTGCAAATATTATATTTAGAAATACTTTGTCTTTGAACTCTATGACTTAAACAATACGTGGTAAAGTTGCTTGTTTTATTTCTCTTGTCTATGTTTAGTAAATATTTCAAAGGAGAGTCATTCTTGTATGATAGATAATGATGTTATGTCTTCTGATGCAAGGCTGAGTAGGTTACAACAGAAATATTGTTGTGCAAAGGAATACACAGAAGTGCTAGTGCTAGTGGACATTTCGTAGATAGATTTTTGAGCAATCTACTAGTCCAAGCGTAGGAAATATCTCACCATCATCCACCTAGGTTTTTCCTAACTATGTTGTGATCGGCAGAATACCAGTATTTTACATGGAGCGACTGCCTTTCTGACCTCCACAACACAGTTACTGGGTAGTACGATACCCATTGGTAAGACTGGTTGTCAGACTTTCGGGCTTCTGACTAACCGTAACTACTGCCAAAGATCTACAAAAGACAGCCGGAACCAACGGTTTAACCTGCTTTCCGAGGCACGCCGTAAACTGTAGAATCATTGGAGGAATGAGGAAGATGTGGTGAAGAAAGGTTTATATGGTGAAGAAAGTATAATATATACATATTTTTTTATATATATTATTGTGAACGTGAGGACTATGTGGATCATACATATATTTTTTTTTTTTTTTTTTCTCAGTAATTATTAATGATAATCTGGCAATTTGAGTACTTTATGTGGCCTACCCAAATGTCCTTTCTTTGGTATTGTTCGTCGAGTCGTTGAACTCCTTAAGTTCTGAGTTGAGCTACACGATTACTGACAAATGCGTGCACTGACTGGACAGGTCCACTCAAATCTGTATAATTCTTTCCTCAAAAGACCATTCGAGACACAAATCTACATGGTCCTTCAATGATCTGACCAAGACTATTTCTGGGTTTTATATACACATTGACATTAATGAATTTTATATATACAATGACATGAGTATTTACTTTTTAAAGTATTATATTGTTTTAATAATTGTGAATGTGAAGACTATGTGGGTCATTCCTTTTATTTTATTATTTAGTTTTTATCACGGTCTGGCAGCTTGAGTAATTTATGCGGCCTACCCAAACGTCCTTTCTTTGGTATTGTTCGTCGAATCGTTGAGCTCCTTAAACCCTGAGTTGAGCTGCACGGTCACTGACAAATGCGTGCACTGACTGGACAGGTCCTCTCAATCTGTGTGGTTCTTTCCTCAAAAGACCATCTCAGACACCAATCTACATGATCTTCACATGATCTGACCAAGATTATGTCTGGACTTTAAAAGAGACTGTGACCTCTGAGTTTGTTTCGGCCTTTCTTCTCGGAGTAGTCAGATAGGAAACGCCGACCTCATCTAGTTTAAAAAATATGACTGACGTGTAAAAGTGTTTTGTCCAAACCCACTTACAGAAATAAAATCATTTATCATTTATATGACTCACATTCACTTCTATAAGCAATTTTGTAAGCAGTCATCTAAGAACTATAAACTTCTCAATTAAAATCTACATAAAAGGCAACACTCAAATCAGAAAGGCAAGGAGATTAACAAAGCGATATACAACAAATTGGCCAAATTCGGATGATACATTATCATAAATATTAAAAACAAGTTCTTTCTTGGAAAGGAACAGGTTTTCCCAAACACGTCATAATGAAGTTTATTATTTAATTGTGTTGCTCGACATGTTAATTTTGAATGTGAAACAGATTTATTTTTTGTGTTATTGTGTGGCGATTTAACAGGTGGCGCACCTGGTGGTATGAAATACCAGGGAGTATCGCAGGTGCTTTGCTAAGTTGCTCTTGACACAAAGCTAAAATTTCTAATATTCTTTTTATGAATCTCAAACTCGCTGGGCCCGATCTTGCATCCTAAGTTCTCATTGCATTTTTTTTTTCTCGAATACAAGGCATTTGCTAGCTGTGACATTTTGCAAAAGCTTTCTTCATGAAGACAAATCTACGTAAAAAAAAATGGAAGCTTCTGACGCGCGGTCCATAAAGTACAGTTGAACCAATATTTAGGTTCCTTACGGTCCTAACCTAAAAAAAATACTACGTAAAATTATTTATAAAAAAAAAAAACGCATCTTCGGCAAAAAATTGTTGTGGGGGGTTCAGAAGACCCTCTAGAACACCCAAATAGCCTCGCATTCTTCTTCTTCCTCACGTTTTAAGCACAGTCTGTGACTAGTGCTTTCCATCTTGCTGACTGGCAATTTTTAAAACGACTTGAACTATCTCTCTTGTTCGTGTTGATCCGAGAGAAAAATAATGTCAGGAACTCGAAATACTAAAATCAAATATCTGTCTAGAAAATGTACTTAATATTATCATATTTTTCGGACAAGTCTGCCAGTATATTGCATTAGAATATACACAAAGATATTAGTTTCACCTCGATTTGTCTTCTCAAGCATAGATGCAACGCTTACTTAAGATTACATTAGGACACACAAAACATTGAGGTTGTTGCAAGAAAAGGTCATTTTAGAGTCGCCTAGTCAACTTCAATTTACAGTCAATGTCTATTTAAGCGAGAGTATTTTGTAATATTTTTAATCCTGGTTTCTTTCAGATCCTAGTTTCTATGTTTTTACCAAAACAAATCGTTGTATCTTTCTACCATTTCTATCAATGTGCATTAGGTTCATTTATTATCTGCTTATTGCAGCCACAAAGGCCTATATATTGGCGATTGGCTCAGCCGATTGTTTAACTTTCCTTGAGCAACAAATGAAAACATTTAATACTTCGCCGTCGATATTTAAAACAAAATGGATTATATGTAGTTGCTCATGTATAGTCATATCGTGCTGATGACATTGGTTTCTCCGGAAATTCAGAATTGACAATTAGAGATATAGGTAGGTCAGAGTTATCTTTTCAGATGATTTCTATTGGCTTGACGAAAGTGAATTATGATAGTGGAGAGTTTTGGTTCAAGAACGACGCGATATTTGGGACTGTTTGAAAAATATAAGTTAGCACAGAGCTAAATTCCCAATAATAAAATGAATATGTTACTTATTATAAAACTGTTCAGGTCCCCAAGATAGGTGCCGCCTAGTTTAGAAACCACCACATTAATAACAAAACGAAAAACCAACAGATATAGACAGATATAAACTAATTTTATGGTCATTATTGTAACAATTTTTAAATAAATTTACTTTTGTGTCACTTTTGTGTGTTGTCTTGATCTTTGGGTTTGCTATGGAAATGGTATTAAACTTAAAATACAGATATAAAAAGATGTAAGTTAAGTAAAGTACTAGTAGGTATACCGGTGTGAATACGGACATTATATGCTTATCAAGATTACTGATTGAGAACATAAAAAACAATGGCCAATCTTGCAAATGAAAAAAAATAAAAGAAACTAATCTTTTTTCGTAGAATATTAAAAGAATACTAATCAGTAGAATGTTTTATAAAATAGCAATATTGACCTTAAAAATAAATCTTTACAACCTTGGACAGTATTAATTAAAGAAATTTCACTAAGTCGACCGAAGCCAGTGATTCATCAGAATCAAGAACACTCTAATTGCAGTCTTAATCACAAGAAAACAGAGTTCAATACACGTTGAAACGAACTCCACAAAGTTTATAAAACTGATACACAGCCTCACAAAAAATGCCGAACTTATTACTAGTACTTACACATTTCATTCATTTTGAGTGACAATCAAACCATTTCTTGCACTTAGTTCCCACTGTAGCGAACACTTAAAACCCGTGGGAATCTAATTTCACTTGAGAAAGTGTTCAAAGATATTTTATTTCACGCAAAAAGTTCATACAAACAAATAATTACACTCACACTTTACGAAAAATCGAAAAAGGCCCTAGTTTGGTACCCTGTGGGATTCTTTAACAATTTCTCTTCGAGTTTAGTAGTTGTGTGCGCAAGCGCAACGTCCGCTTACCGTGGGCGGTAGGACCGTATGACGCGTATTCGAAATTGACGTATCATAGCACGCTCGACCTGTTAAACCAACCGGTATCATCGATGTGTACAGTATCCAATGCTTGTTAGAAATCCAGATCAATTTTTTTGGTACAAGTAAACCAGAGATGGTTTGTTTTGAATTGAAAGTATTAGTTGGGGGATTAAATTAGGTGTGAAGTGGTAGAGGGTAAAAGAGGGGGATTGGAGACTGAACGGTATATGTTTATGTTTGATGGTACGTATGGCACGTGCCCTATGTTTGAGATGACTATCCCGTAACAGATGGTTGGGGAGAATCTCTTTATTTTTGTTAGGGACTTTTGAACTTGGAAGTGTTAATTTTGGTACTTTTGTTATTGTGTGTATATTTGATGGTAACAAGGGAGGCTTTTATCTTAAATTTAATATATTTTATAACAGTTTAAACATTACGAGCGGAAGTTGTTTTCATTAGGAGATCTTCAGTAATTTGTCCATCATTCTAAATATATATTGAAAGTAGTATTTAAAACGAATTTCTCCTTTTTTCTGTAAAGAACTTTCTGTGCTCTCGACAGGTTTTTGTATTTTCTACGTAATTAATAAATTCTATCCGAAAAAGAAATTCCTTAGCCCCATAATATGACATCCGTTCCGTCTCTTACAAATACTTAACCCAGATCGCACGAAGCATATTAATAAGTTTGTTATTTACATACAGTAAGTGCATTAAATACCTCTATTATGATCGACACCTAACAGTCTACGACGCAGATTCTGAGTAACAATAGGGCAAGAATAGGTATAGGTATTGGTATTGGACAACTTGTAAGGCGCAATGATGAAAGGTGGAGTAAGGCTGTGACAGAGTGGCGTCCAAGGACTGGAAGACGAGATGTCGGTCGTCCGGCGGTTGAGATGGACGGACGGAGTGTCATACTGAATTTCTACACGGTCCCAATTTCGAAAAACAATAGTTCGACTACTCATTGCTTCGACAGAACATATATTCGACTAGCATTAGTCCGACAGAACATACTTCGACAACACACAACTTCGTAGCCATCGCGGGCAAAACCTGGATGAGGCTGGCACAGGAGCGTGGGGATTTGCAGAAGAAAAGTTAGGCCTATGCCTAGTAGTGGGTGAAGTCGGGGTGCGGATGATGATTATCATCATACCTTATTCTGTCACCGAGCAGCGTTGCAGTGTTTTGTTTGCCATTGTGTAATTACAGGCACACCTTTCTTTGAAACCCAGGGTGGGCAGTGTTATGAGTTTAACTGTCACTAACGAGACATTTATAGAAATGTTTACTGTTATCGTCTTCTAAAGGCAAATCGATAGTTGAGCGGATTGAGTTTTCCAGTTTCAGTAGCAGCCCGGAGTCTGGATTTGTAACCGGGATGGCTATGGGCGCACCCCCTATTACACGGGAGCACAGATAACATATTTGCGGCCACAGGGGCGTCTCCGTGAGGATTTACTTAAACATAATTGGCGAAATGTGAGTGTACTATACTACATACCTTCATTTTATTTAAAAAATTCTTCCACAAAGGCGTGGTAAAAATATGAAGAACATCTTGATAAATCCTCTGTGGAAGAATGTACTAGGCAAACCTGCACCCCCAAAAACAGTATTTGAGTATTAAATTTAGCAAAGGTGTGAGTACTATGTACTAAAGAGTTAATATTTACCGGGTAATACGTCTTTTATTGCCTTGAATATGCCCTGGCGGCTGTGAGTATGTCATGCTCACTCAGATGTCTCGCTGATGGTGGCGCGTGTGTTGCCCTTCAAAATGCTTGAGCTGAATGGTGCGTCATGTTCGTGAACGGGCGCCGTCAGTTGGAACTGGTAAACTCTTAGCTGCCTTGGCTGATTTAAATTTTTGAATTGTTCTTTGTTTTATATTTTTATTACGGACGCTTATAACGTGCACATCTTTCTACATTGTTCTCACATGTTTAATTTCAAGATGAATGTAACTAATATTTTGTAACAATTTATTTAAAAGAGTGTCCGTGGAGTTTCTTGTCCGTTCTTCTCCATAGGTACCTACTACGCTTTGGAATGGGCAACTAGCTTCATATTTCTGACTGACCGATTCCTTGACAATTCAAAAGTGCCTGTAAATGGTTTAATTGAAATAAATGCGTTTGAGTTTGAAATCTTAAAAAAAAAAATAGTTTATTATTCTAATATTTGGTCGAGAACACAGTAAACAAAAATACTGTGTTCTCCTACCCAAGGTTAAAATAATATGAGGATGGCAAAATCGGAAACTACACACCCTGTCTCCTTACCTCCGCCTAACTGTTCTAGGAAGACAGGCTTGATAATACGCGAAATATACCTCTATTATAGCTGACAGCTATCAGTCTAGAACGCAGATTAAACCGAAACAATGGAGGTGTAAGACAATAACTTGGAATTAGCTACGCAGCGGATTTAATGAAACGATCGTTAGTGCAGGAAACTGTTCATTTACTTGCTAATAATGAATGCGAGCGGTAATGCAGTTGTAATAATCGTATGCAGTGGTATCATCATGCTGATGACGTTTAGAATCTAAGCAAGTAAAAAGTAGGGTTAGTAAGTATCGCCTGAACCAGGGGGGAGGTCTTTCACAAGGTTTCCAAAAAGCTGAGTTCCAAGTCTCTGTCAAGCTCTTGCAATAGGGATGATGCCTGGGTAAAAAAAAAAAACTATTTAGTCTGTCAGTCAGATAATAAAAAAATATTAGACACGTATTTTCAAAAATATTTAGATGGGGAGTGGGGGTTGCTACGACACAAGTAGGTAAGTATAAAATCTACATACTTGTGACGTCATGGCGCATTTTAACTAAATTTATCGTCGTAATCTTTAGATTACGTAAAAAAAAAAAATACGTGGCCAATATTTTTGAATCTCCATGACGGAAAAAAAAAAAAAAAATCTCATCATCTCTATTGGTTGAAAGAAATCACGAAAATCACAATCTATTGACATTGCAAAAAACGTAAGAAAATTTGAATTTCACGAGCTACCACTGCGGATCCTTCATACAACAGCCGGGTACTGTACAACGCTACAAGATTCTTTTAGCGCGTTGCCAAAATCGGAACTAACGCAGCCATTTTGTTTTGTTCAATAAAAATTGTGTGCCAATTTCATAAATCTACAACCAACAATGCCCCGTGTTTATATATTAATGCATGCCTATTTTACATGTTAGCGAATAAATAATTATTGGCTAACATGTAAAATAGGCATGCATTAAAATTTCATGACACAGTACATGTAACACATGACATGCACCCTGTAAGGGCACTGCAAATGTTTTATATCAAATGAATTACATAATATAATATTGATTCTAATTATTACAATACATTACATTTTAATAAACATTAGTTATTTAATTATTACATTTTATTTCAAATAAATCAATAATATAAATTATTTCATTCATGTCATTCTGGCGCCAAAAGATCCTTGTAGCACTGTACTCTAAAATTCTAGCGAGAAACCAAAAATACTTTTATTTTCTTTAGCTGTCATGTATGTAGTTCGTCCATAAGCGACGCAGCTATTAGCCTATTGCCGAGCCCGGAAGAAAAAAACCCGTTAAGAACTATGAGTCATTTCCCGTTTGCGCTGGAAGGGCCAATTAGCTATATAGAACGTCATGGTGTGTATGGTTATGATGTGGTTCCATTATAATTATCAATATAGCACATTATCGAGTTGTAATGCAAACTAGGTTAGTAGTAGTAGGTACCTAGTATTTACAATGTTAGAACAAATGATAAGCGACGGAGACCAAATCTGGGCAGTTTGTCTTTTGTTTTTATTCAATTTACAATACGGAATAATTCATTATTTATGATAGATGTACCTATGTCATGCTTTTTTTTTTTGAGGTTGGGAAATCATCAAATGACTTCTCCCGCTCTGGGCAGAGCGAGAGGGCGTGTCAGACTTTTACTGACTAAAACCCACCCGTGTTCCTTCCGTTGCCTGTGTTCCGGGGCCGCGATATCCCTTTCGGACAAACCCGCAACCCCAGCAGGCATTGGTCCTTACGGACCCCGTCAGTTGGTGCTGACATCTCATCTCTAGAAAATTATAATATTTTGCTGCATACCAAGATTGATTCATAGATGTACCTGGGTATCTATACCTACATCTATGAATCAATCAAATATATTAGTCATCTGACTAAGATCCTTAATTTAATACAGATGGGACACCCCAGTTTAGGTACCTATGAAAGAAAGAAAGAAAGAAAAAGTATTTATTGAGACTCGCACAGGAAATCACACATTAAACTAAAAACACACTAAAAAAATAAAAAAAGATACTTAAAAAAAAAATATAGTAAAATTAAAGCAGTCCTGTACGAGGCCAAAAGGCTCCTATCTCAGCATAATGCTGGTATGAAGCTACAAGTACGCAGCGGGCCCGTCTGTGTAGTCAGAAGATCTAAGAGTCACGCGATAGAAAGAGAGGCCACTTCTAGGTGAATATTACTGTAGGTAATTAGCGCTGTGCGACTTGAATTGCATTTTATTGTTTCGTAGCAAGAGTCGCTTTATATTTAAATGATTTTGCGGAGTGTCCCATCTCTATTAATCTGTGACATTACTAATAACTAGCGAAGACCACTTTATCAAGATATAAGCTATTTTCGTATAGCTCGTGTCGACACGACACGACAGATCATCCTCATTTCTCTATGAACAAAGTATTTGACGTTTACAAGCATGAAGGTTAATATTGTTACAATAACTGCTCAAGATGTCATTATTCCTCTATGCTAGCGTTAATCTACCGTAACGATATCAAAACCAATCCTTAGACTAATTAACAATGTAGTAATAGGGTTGCCCTAAACTCGCTATCATAAACACAAACACAAAGTGCTCTTTGCAAACTTTGTGAAAGGTTTTTCCAAAAAAATACTTCCATCATTTCCATCAAATTTGGCACCTCTAAAAAAAAAAACAAATTCAAAATCATTTAAATAAAAAGCGACTTTTGTTAAGACACAATAAAGTGCAATTCAGGTCGCACAGCGCTAATTACCTACAGTTATATTCACCTAAAAGTTGCCTCTCTTTCTATCGCGTAACTCTTAGATCTTCTGACTACGTTACGCTCACTCAATTGGCCCGACAAGACGGGTCCACCGCGTACTTGTAGATACAAACCTAAACTGCGGAGTGTCCCATCTGTATTTATCTGTGCCTCTCTTTAATTGAGGATTGCGCAGCACACTCTGTCTTCTAATATCATAATAGGGTTAAAGAGTACCTACACCAAAAGAGAGGCCGTTCTGAGGAATTAAATATTAAGTTAATTATACTTTTCTATAAGTATTGGAAGGTGTGTTTTACTAATATTTCTCTATGCTTCCATCATCTTAGTGTTCACCCTTTTGTTAACCATATCTTCGTTACCACAGATCAACTGGTTGAATAGTATGGATGACAAGCGCATAATACATCAATTTTTGTCTAAATTAGCTACAAATCGTTAAATACCTCTGCGTTAAAGGTTATAGACACAATCAACTAAGCAACTGTCAAATTTTTGACAGTTGTCCATTTACTCAATCGGAAAGCACCTTAGTCCCGGCTGACATTCGTGTATCGTTGACAGTTGTTACACAACCGCACGTAACGACTGTCGTCAGAAGCCAGAAAGTCTGACAACCAGTCATACCAAGTGGTATTGTATTACCCAGCTACTGGGTAGCGGAGGTCAGATAGGCAGTCCGCTCTAAGTAAAACAGGTAATCAGCTGCATTCATTCAGTTAAGACTGGAAGCCGACCCCACCATACGTAGTTGTAAAGGCTAGTTAGACGATATCCATTTACTGAAAAATCCAGGAAGCAAATTCAGGATGCTGCTAGCCCTAATGACTAAATAACTTGGCATGCACACGAGTTGAAATACATCACACAATAGTCAATTATTTGTGTCATTCTATTGTTTTATCGCCCTGTCGAGCTACACAATTCACTGGGGATTTGAATATTGTCTGTGGATAGAAGGACGCGACATTATATAGAAATGTAGGTTTGTAGAATATATTGTTATTGTAGCTCATAAGCAAATAAGAAATTTGGCTAACTAGTGAACTAAAATATTGATTATGAAATGCAAGAATTAACACCGAATAAAAAGTTTTAAATGTAAAAAAAGTTTCCAAGTGCCTTTTTTACGCCTAAAACGGTTACAACATCAAATTCAGTGTTATAATTACCATTCATTATTAATATTTTAGTTTACTAGTTAACCATAATAGCCCGCGGAAGTTACGCCGAATTTTAGGCTAACTTTGCATTAATTTAAAACAGCGATTTTTTTCATTTAACGTGTAGGGTATGGTCAAGGAAGTACCTAGGTATGTTAAACTGTATACCGCGAAAAGTTTACCCTCGCGTGTACGTTTTTTTAAAGAAAATATCTAATTTCAATTTTACGTGGTAGAAAAAACTATTAACAGATATGTTTGTATGGAGTGTTTGTCGAAGAGATTAGGTATCACAAGTAGGTAGGTAAAAAAAAATACCATTTTCGTCCGCAGAAATTTCCATAAAAATAAAATTAAGATTTTTTTTTTCTTGTACTTCAAGCAAAAATATTAACAGCAGTTTTTTGCATTCAATTACTTAATTAAATATTTTAATACACTATTCAACAAAATTAAGCATATTGTACTAGCGCAAGATATTAATAAAAGTTTTTTTGCAATAACGGTTCAGGCAAATACATGTAGGAACATGTAAATATTACATTAATATTAAACTTACATAAATAAAGAAATCTCGGTCTTTGACAAATCATAAAAACTGAGAGAAGCAGCAGCGAGCCACTAGTTCAACATAAACAGAATAGATAGTTTAACACGTTCAGTGCCGGGAATCCTGGTGGGTTCACCTAGTCGCTTATGGGATGCCGGGAGCCCTCGCGGAGGACTCATTTTAAATGTAGGTTTTTCATAGCGATTACAGCATTATAAACCGTGAAAATAAAATCTGATGTATATTTTAACAAGATTTATTAGTGTAGGTATGCGTTGGTTTTAAAATCCAAGGATTTTTATTTATTTTTTAAATTTTTTGCTCCAGGTAACACAATAATCACAAAAAGTTTAAAAGGTTGGAAACTACGAGTACTTATAGCGACAAGACCCCCTGAAAACACAATTTTACTTCGTTTTACAGTGTTTTATAACACGGTTTTAAACTTAATTCCGATGGTTAACTTTAGCGCAAACGTAATGGCAATATGTATGGCGGCATGGCGTATCAGCTATAAATCCAACAGGCTCGCTCGATAAAGAGATTGGTAATCGCAGACATTGAAATTAGCAGACTGGATGACGCTTCCGCTCATCCTCTAGAAAAAAATCATTTCATCGCGATACCAAAATACGGAACACATAAATCAAAGTAGGTAATAATTAATAATTCAATAACGCAAGCCAGTCATTAATCAAACGTTACAATTTTCCGACCGCTAAACGTCGCTTATTGAAGCGGCAAATTGCTAAGTTTTTAATCAAGGAAGCGAAGAAAATAATGTATGTCTGTGGTATGTTATTTGTTGAGGTCTACATAGGCTAGAAATTATGGGTCGTGGCGATGGGCATAGCTTGGGTTAACTGTTTAGTTGGTAGGTAGACTGTGGCAGTTTACTTTACGTTTAGTGAAGGTTCGCCTCGGTTTTAATTTTCTTAATATTTTGGCCATTAAAAACTATCTGATTAAATAATAATTCAAATTATTTTATTTGACATAAACCTACATGGGCACTTATGAAACGTCAGAAGCTAGGTGCACGGTTCCAATTGGTCGTTTCCTATGGAGAAGAGCCGGCAAGAAAATCCACGGTTACTCTTTTAAAAGTATATCGTTTTTACAATGTTTTCAAATTACAGTGTTATAAGGTATGAGAGGACAGAGTGTACGCCTATCATAAAGTACCAGATACTTAGCAAAATATAGAATGGTCCACAGATCTACAGTCTGTTAAGCCTACAACGTTCTCACATACACAAAATCTAAAAGAAAATAATCTATAAAAAAAAAAATATAAATAAAGACCTATTTAAACCAAATGACATGATTGCCACTACAGCTGTAACAAATCTAATTAAATAAAAGAATATAGAATATTGTCAAATAATGAAAAGAATATGTCAAGGAAGTATGTAACAAAAAAGGGTAAAATAAGTCTATACTTTAAAAAAAGATGACAATGCGACTAACTGAACACAGATACGGACGAAGCAAGCTAATTAAAGCTTGTAAAAAGGCGGGCTTTTTACATATAAATAAATAACTACAACGATTCTACTAATAAGTGGAAATTAGCGTAGCATCTGTGGGATTTGAAACTATTCTGCAAGGAGACGTGAACGTTTTTGGAAACCAGGTTTTTAATTAGAACACCAACACTGCCTTCCTGAACCCGCGTTTAAACAAATGTGTAAAACATGTATTCTACGTGTTGTGTCTGAAGTTTTCGTTAATTATTTACACCTAAAACAAGTTTCTAAGACTAACCGTATACAAAACTTGTAAATAATGTCAAAAAGTGAACAAAATAGTTAACAATAGGTACATGTCTGAAATAACTTGAATACAAAGTATGGCACATGTAATAAACCGATATACGACATGTTTGTGACAAGTCTTTTACAAAACTTGTTGAAAACAAGTATCACAACTTGTTAGAGGATGTAAACGCGGGGAATCCAACGTGACTATACATATTATGACACTTTGTTATTATTAGAACGATAATTTTTGAATTAATTAGTCGTTGAGATGCCTAAGTTCAGAAATGCCGTTTACATAGTAGTCACTGCATAATATTGAAGACTGTCTTTACAGTGTTGTTCGCATTTAATTACGTCCGCTCAATGGCTCATGCATATTCTTAAACAGATCCATTCAGTTGCTAATGAAAGCATTCAGCTTAATTGACGGGTTAACAGCAATATTAGTAATGTCCACCGCATTCGTAACCTCTTGACTTCTCCGCTACGCACTACAAATTGGCACTTAGACCACAGATTAACAAATACTGGCTTCGAAAGCAAGATGCATGATGAATGCCAATTTATGGCATATTAGAGGTTTTTTTTTGTCGTAAGTAAATGATTAGGTATAGCGCTACAAGGTTATTTTGGCACGTGGCCAAAATAGTAGCTAGCCATCAAGCTGCCATCTTGTTTTTTTGAATACAACGTGTAATAGATTTTTTGACATTTCACAAGAATCTATAAAGTGGCAAAAGATTTTTTTTGCAGTGTACCATGTTGTATATTAGTAAAATAATAGTAAAAATAAATTGCTGCCTTATAAGTGTGTCTAACTCCGATTTTTTTAAATCTTTGTAAATTAAATAAATCTATTGTTTTTACAACACTAAGCAGAGAATGAAGGCGGATGGATCCGCTGGATGTGGGAACCACAGAACCGGTCGAAATGGTGGTGTTTGGGGAGGGCTACCGGCTGTGCCCGTCAGCAGTGGACGTCTTTCAGCTGAAATGATGAAGCAGATAATGAAGTTTTGTTGTGAATTTAAATGAATAAAACTACCCAATTTAATTTATTTTTATACAAGGTTTAAATTATTGTTACCCACGGTTGAAGAAACGCCATCTAGCGTCATAAAAATAAAATTTTGTTCCGTAATAATTTTAAGTACATTTTACCACAGTGGTCAATGTCCTTAAATACCAAAAAACATGGCGTCTATAAGTCGCGTGGGTCGTTTAATCCGTCGGTTTAGCAACCTGACCCACAATGAGGCTGGTCGCCCACTTGATCAAGATATCAAACATAATGGTTGGGAAGCTATTTAAAAATCCGTAATTGGATTCTGCTACAGTTATTACTTATTAGATACAAAGCTTGGCCTGCGGCTACGTCTGATCTGATCGATTAAGTTTTCCGGGATGAAAACTTGAAAACTGAATACTAGGTAACTAGCTGCGCCGCGCGGTTCTACCCGCATAAGTTTCATCCAAATCTGTTCAGTCGTTTTAGCGTGAACGCGTAAAAAACAAACAAACAAACTCACTTTTGCATTTATAATATTAGTTAGGATATCATGCACGTTGTTCACAAATGGGTTTACAGAAAAAACTACAGCCATATTTCACTAATAACTCCCATGTAAAAGGGGACATGCCTACGGTGCTGCCATGAATCAAAGATGTGGACACAGAACAAGTTTCCGAGGAAACCCCACACCAGTTTGCCCAATCTAGGGATCGGATCCATGACCAGATCAGCAGCAGCACTTTCCAAAATGATGTTCTATAGCTATACTCCATTGTTTAGGTAATTCATCAAACAAATCGTAAAAAACTTTTACAAAAAAAAACAACCGACTTCAAAAAAAAAACACTACAAAGTGAAGTTTTTGGAAGTCGGTTGTTTTTTTTTGTAAAAAGTTTTTATTTTTCACTTTTTACTTGTGGTACCCCACACAAATTCGAATACCACTACCTGCTATGTAAATAACAGTGACAGGAAGTTATCATCTTAACATCCATTTATACTAAGTGGGAAAAATACGCATAATTGAAGCTTACTCAAAAACTATCCAAGAAAAGTTAATAAAAAATTTAAGGGACCAATTCGGGAGCATTCCCTTTCATACAAAAAAAGAACCAGTCCACAATTGACGGAGAAAACGACGGACATACATAAAAAAAAACATACATACGCGACGAACATAATATAACCTCCTCCTTTTTATAGATGACACTTTTTTTGTTTAAAAATACGATAATCAAATTGAATTTATTTTTTTGCAATAGTTTCCTCTTTTATAAATGTAAGTTATACTTGTATCATTTATTCAAGGACTACTCTTCGTAGACGAGTAGATGTAACTGCTTGATCACAATTTTTTTGTTCGATTTATAATAGGTAATAATAATAAAATAATTTGATAACTGTATTAAAGAGCCCAATATGACAGGTTCTCTAAACGTCAACGAATAACAACGTTGCTAAATTGAAGAGTACAAATGTGACATGACAACTGAAGTGACAGATGACAGTGACAGTCGGCTAACCTGACAGCTCTCTCGTCACGTGTTTTTTTTGTTTACCTTTAGTTAATGTAAAGCAACGGATGTATGTTTGACAGATAGTGCCAATCCGGCGAAACAGACCCATATTATTTAATACAGCATAATTTTTGGCACAAAAATAACTGCCGTAATAAAAAATTAAATAAAGTAACCAACGAGCTTGTCTGCAAGCAGAAGCCATTATTGTCATGAAACTGTTTTTATTCTTATTTTAAATTAGGTCAAACTGCACTGAAAATTACTGAAACTAGGAAATGCCGTCGTAAATTCAGCTGAAACCGATTCCTACTTGGAAGGTAGCCACGAAAGTGCGGTTAACAGTTTTGGTGCACTGAAAATTACTGAAATCTGCTATTTTCAGTGAATTTTGAGTTATTTACTGTGGTGTTTTGAATTTTCATTGCTCGATTTTGGCGTTTACGAGAAATATTTATTGTTAAGTTACGCCTGCAGGGTAAATGCGTAACACACTTACAGTAGCAATGGCTTTTATTTTGACATTTCAACAACATTCATTGCGTTTTTACGTTGTTGAGTAGACAAATTTTTCTAACATATGAAGCAATGGATTAGCAATATGCTTCAAAAATCATTCAGATTCTGATTGAAAGCTTACGATTACGCAATTAGGGTGTGGATCAAGTCTTTGATCAACAAATCCATGTTAAATTTTGTCAACTTACTAGTACTGAAATATTTGTCAAAATTCAATTATGCAGACACGGAAAAACTACTAGAAAAATAAAATTTATATCTACCTACTCTAATATTAGTCTCTTCCTTTACCTAATTAGTGTCCACCTTATCTTCTGTAATATTATTCGTAAAATTTGAATATTCGATTTTATTATTTATAATAAAATAATAATCTTTATTTTAAAATAATATACCGAAATAGTTACTTAAATCATTGTTTTTTTTTTTTTTTTTTGCTTAAAATAAACTTATTGTTGTCTTCTTTTTAAATGTATGATGTAAATTGATGGCCTGAAACACAGGTTTTTCATTAACCTAGATCGGGCAAGTCTACATTACAGTTAAAATTAAATTTTCCTCGATATCATAATTTTACTTTATACTTGAAAAAAAAACAAAAAGAAAAATTATAAGTAAAGAAAAAAAAAACGTGTTAGTTGACTAAAATAACAACAACGAAGATGTACTATGCAGCGGTGTATACCTACTAGTATACAGTAACCTACACTCACATTTCGTGTACGACGTATAAGAGTCACGTGGTGACATTTGGAACAAAATATTTTACTTAAGTAATGCAGACCTATGATGATGGAACTACTATGCCGACAAGCGCTAGTAAGTTTTGAGTCACCCATACGCAGCGTTTTTAACAATTTGTTAAAATTCTTTTACTCATTTCCCATTCGAAGTCACCTAAGTGCGATAGTGGCACCCTCATTTTTTGCCAAGCTTTACTTTGTAATAGCAAGAGAGATCACTAACCGGGTAAAAATCTTGACGGTTACTAAAGATTATAATGCATAATGGAAAAACCAGTAACACTGCTCAAGACCGGCCCGAGGATCGTACCCTGCAGGACCCGTGTTAACAATCACTACACCACATAACATAACATCACACCTGTGATCCCAGAAGTGTTAGGCAGAGCTGTCCATATAGTACACCCACATTTCGCCAGTTAAGTTTAAGTCCCATGTAATAGGGTCGAGCCTATTGCCATCAACCGGGCACGAATCTAGAATTCTAGTCTCCGGGCTGCTACTGAGAAGTTCCAGGTGGAAAAACCCAATAACACTGCCCGACCTGGGAATCGACCACAACCTCATGCTTATCAGTAGCGCTTGCAAACACTAGATCAACGAGTTAGTCATTAGGTAAGCTATATTATACAGGGTGGATTTTTGAGATGGGGCAGTAAGGACAGCTACCTTAACCGTTGTCGCTAGAAGAAAACGGTCTTAGGAGACTGTCCTTAACTTTTTGAGACATTTTGATTTTGTTTCACTCATTTTGAAAAAATTGTACAGTCAGCAAGAAAATGGGCAGTTTTCCCAAAAACTATTTTTGATGTCAATCGATCCTGTTTCTTATAAGGATCAAAAAACTCTAAAAGACCAACTGAGGTTTGAGTACTAGAAAGGCAGAAATCGCAAAAAACTTTTCCCATTCATTTCGTAAGAAAAAAACTCCAACACACTTTATTATGATAGACAGGCCAAAAAGAAACAAAAAAAATTTACTTGAACGAATACGCGTTATAATTTTATTTACTATAAGAACAAGAGAGTTTGTTGCTTGTGATGTCCGACGTTCTGAGAAAAAAATATACAGGATATTGATTTATTACTTCATGAGAGCACGCATTGGTCGTTTCTTCGTTGATGGCAATAGGTTCGCCCCCTATTACATGGGACTTAAACATAACTGGCGAAATGTGGATGTACTGTACCTCTGCCAAACTCATCGTAAAATACAAGCTTGATCATATGTATGTCATTATGTAAGTAACGTTAGTACAATAGCTAGTTCAATGGTTTGTTGTCGTTATTATCACACAACTTACTGATAAGAGTTGGTTGGTTCCGGTGTGTTGTAATAATTATTACCAATACAAATATATCGTACACGCCGCTTTCTAAGAACGAATCAACATAGCTTATCACCGTGCGCTGGATTTAGTCTCCTCAAAACGGACATGGAATGAATACAAAAGTTTATTATTTTATAGAGGGCAGCTAATAAACCAGCCAACAGAAGGGGCTCGTGAGTCGTGGTTGAATAATAACAGCGGCAATGGTCCTTCGAAGGTTAAGTTACGCTTGCCACGGTCGGTTCGTGGATGGGTGAACATCCATTACATATGGAGACCCCTGTGTGCCTCGGAAAGCACGTTGAACCGTTGCCCCGGCTGTCATTTGTCGATCTTTGACAGTCGTCACGGGTAGTTAGCATTTCAATCATTATCAACTCTGCAATCGGCATTTTGTTTTTGTTGTCATTTGCCAATGTCGCAACAGTAATTAAGGTAATTACGCAATATGGTCTTTGGTCCGTCGCCTTGACATCAACCAATGAACAACATTGTCAAACTTATATTTATTGGTTGATTACGAGGCTTTTGACTACTTTTGTATGTGTGTATTTTAAGAGTATTTTTTTTTTTCTTTCAATGTGCGTTTTGTTTGTGCAGAATAATTTTTTTTTTCTTTCTTTTCTAAAGTCTGACAACCAGTCTTAACAAGGGGTATCGTGATTCCCGGTTAGACTGGAAGCCGACCCCAATATAGTTGGGAAAAGGCTAGGTAGATTGATCGACTTAATAAGTCACTTCACTTGGTCACCACTCCTAAATTTTTGGTACATGTTTAGTTTTTTTTCTTTCTACTACTGATAATACCAACCTATTATTGTCCTGCTGGGGCCTCTTCTCATGCAGAGAAGACACGAGCATTGATCACCACGCTTGGTCAAGACGGGTTGGCGATTTCAGACGTATATTTACTACAAGTCCAGGTTTCCTCACGATGTTTTTCCTTCTCCGATGTTAGTAATGTCCAAGATAAACTCAGAAAGTAATTAGTACTACTGTTTTGTTGTTTCGTGTGGTGCCGGAATTAAAGAATAGTACCATCCCATTTCTTCCCGTGGGTGTCGTAAAATGCGACTAAGGGACTTACTAGAGAATGGGCAGCAGCGTTCTCTATGCATTTTAACACCATACTGCGATCGCCAACCCGCCTGCCAAGCGTGGCGATTATGGCAAACCCCCCCCCCCATTTGGGGGAGGCCTATGTCCAGCAGTGGACGTCTTTCGGCTGAAATGATGATGACTACTGTTTAAAGGCGAAATCACGGAATAAAATACGAGTTAAAACGCAAAAAGATGAGATTTTGAGATGATATCAATTTTTCTCAATGAACCTATAAAGAAATAAAGAATCGATGTATTGCAACTGCAACATTTGATGTAGAAGACCTGTAAACAATATAAGGCACTGCATTCTTCTTCACCAGTAGTATAGTATCGATCCAACAAAGATTTTTCATGCATTATGATTATATCATCCAGATAAACAATTGTTTGTTAGTCACAAAGAGTCACATTTCAGCATTCATTACTTCTTACATATAGTACATACTAAAATTCCATGCTTCTTACAGTGCTGAATGCGGTATGCCAAGTAGTTAATCAATGGACGCCAAAAGTGCGCCAAAATTAGCCAACATGGATGCCATTTAAAAAGTTAATTAAAGAAAACACACTTATGTCTTTGTTAATTTTGTATATTGATATTAATCACATGAAAAACGGCTTTAAATTAATATTACCTTCTTATCCACCTGAAGAATCGATTCCCCCCTTTCTTCCCGCAATTTTTCTTCTTCTTCCCCATTTTTTTCTACAATTATCATACGTCACAAACACTTTTATTCACTGTCTTTAAAAAAGTATTTGTATCACTTATAGTTTTTACGTAAACACCACTATGGTCACTTCGTCACGTATTTCTGACCGATACAGGACCCTTAGAGGCTCTTAGAGTAAAAAATACAGAATTAGACACTAAAATTAGTACTATAACCCCAAAAATAGTTATTAACAAAAGCGTTTATTTACAAAAAAGTACGGTTATTCTAAAAAAATATTTACCAAGATGGCCGATGTTATAATCTATGAATTAAATCGAAAGTTTAGAAGCGCGCGTTGGCCCGTGCGCGCGCATACTGGCTTGTGCCGTCGACGAAATTAGACGCAAAAAAAAAACTATAGATGCACATCTCGAGAAATGCAGTGATGATTTTATTTTGGTACTGACTACTGAAGAGATTATTACGATTCGTGTAGACTGTTTGCCCTTTTGGTATGCAGTTACATTAAATAGGGGTTATCGATACATTTTCAGTTACAATTTGAATTTTCTTGCAAAAATATTGAAAGTTAATATTGTTTCTTAAAATCATTTAAAATCTACAAAAGCTAGTTATGAACATGACTCAAACTCAAACTCAAAGCATTTATTTCAAATAAACCAATTACAGGCACTTTTGAATTGTCAAGGGGTCCGTCAGTCAGAAAGATGAAGCTAGATGCCCATTCCAAAGCTTAGTAGGTACCTATGGAGAAGAACGGGCAAGAAACTCCACGGACACTCTTCTAAATCATAATATGGTTACAAAAAATGTGTTCGCGCGAAGCTTTGATTAAGTGTTATTTACAAAAGATTCGTGAAATATGTATTCTTTACATGGTACAATATAATAACTGTTACGCGATAGCGTTGCCAAACGAATGCCAGACGTAATTTCTGTACCTGTGTTATTGTGGCTGCACTTGCTTATAAAACTTTTTTAGCGAGTTGAAAAAGACGCTATGACTTCCTTCAGCTGTAAGGCCAATCTCGTCAAATCTGCTTCAAATAGACCGAAACTGGCGGCCAAATACTCAAATGGAACTAAACTTTAAGGCGTCGTTCATTCTCATGCCGTTTCTGTCACTTTAAGGTACATCGGAATGACAGAAATACATTTAGGAATGTCCTAAAGTAATGCCTTTGAGTATTCGGGGACAAGGACTCATATGGCATTTTCATCGTTAAATTCAGGAAGTTAGAAACAAATTTTCTGCTTTAAGCATTTGGTATGGGCCAAATCTACCACAATGTTGGTCCCAGAAAACGTCCGGCGACATCGAGGCAGACTCAGGAGAAGATGGCGGAACGAGCTTGACATCTAGACAGGATTTGTCCACACTAGCTCAAGACAGAGAGGAGTGCGAAGGAGAAAGGAAGGTCTTTGTCCCGCAGTGGCACAACAATGGCCAAACATAAATAAATAATAATAGTAAATCGTTTCATGGCTTTAGATAAAACATACAACATTCAGTCCTGTCATGTAGAATAATCCCAAAAAGTAAAAGGGCAAATGAAAATATATTTAGATCCGCTGCAGTGAGTCACTAAGATCTATATGAGGACGCGAAGATATTCAACATTATTTGATGTGGCTAAGCAGGCTAACTAAATGATGATGGTTGCTAATGAAAATCATGTTGAAATCGTGAAAGAAATGTATAGAGTAAACAGAGGATTTTTTTAAAGATGTGTGTAGTTTATGAGTTATAGAGGGATTGTAGATTAAAGAAGTTATGGGAGAGTTGAAATAAAGGGAGTGTGTGTGAAATTAAGAGTTCAGAAAAGCAGGAAGTTTAGGTTAAAACAACATTCTCTTGAGATTAAATACACATTCGGGAGAAAATATGGGTATCGTGTTACCTATTTCTTGTGTTTTGGAGGTCAGATAAGCAGTTGCTTCATGTAAAATACATCCGGTTAGACTGGAAGCCGACGCTAATATAGTTGGGGCAAGGCAAGGCAGATTATTTGATTTGAAGGAAGAAAACATGCAGCTTTTTTTCTAAAAAACAAGGAGTTTTATTTCCGAAGATTCATTCATACCTTCGTCTTCTAAAATAAAAACACTGGCAAGTGATGATGGATGGACTGTTTTGTTTGTTTTTTTTTTAACTTACATTTGAGTTTGCTATAGATATAGCATAAAGAAAAAATAACAAAAATAAACGTATGATTGCATCAGAACGGGACACTATTTGGGAAGCTTCCAACTGTCTGCAAGACGCTTTGATGCAGCAAGGAAGTCACGAAAACTATCCAATATTTGTGTCAAACTAATAATATTAATAATTGGTGGAACATTGAGAATTGGAGACAACAGAGGCTTTTAGCCAACTACTAGTTAGTCAATTAATCTTTCGAAAGTTTTTGACTAAACCTTACTGAAAGCTATCAAGAGCAAAATCTCAAAATGTCATCTATGTAAGATAGAATATTTAGAATGATTGAACGCATCTGCCATGATCTGCGTTTTCTTTCTAGGATCAAAGCTTTCTACATCTGGAGACAATCTAAGTTAAAATGAGATAGTTTCTTGCCGACCGCTCAACGTGCAAAGGACGTTGTAGGTTTGCAGAAGATTTTGCTAATGCATTGAAGTTGGGAGGCGGAGCTAAAATAGGAGAAAAAGAGTTTTAAGTAGAAAAATACCGATATCCCATTTAGCCTGGGTGTCCAAGTGTACCGTAAAAATAGAAGTTGGACGTTGGAAGTTAAACGCTTTCGAAAGAAGAACACGTGACTTCGCGTGTTCATGTATCCATGGAGACGCTGCGGCAAGCCCTTTTTGACTTCGCAGAACGATAAATCCACACCGTTGCATTCCACAACTTTCCGGGATTCCACAAAATAAATGCAATGTATCAGAACCAACAAAATATAACAAAAAGGTAAACATTAATACGTCACCGTGATGCAAACTCGTTTGGGCAGCGTCCAACTCTTAGATAAGAATGAGGAAACGACTGAAATAGTCACCCAGTGGCCGCGGATAAACCTAACCACTCGTATATTTGTAAATAGTCTATGATGAACAGTGATTTCAGCGAAAACTACGCGATTTTCGTACTAAAAGACGCCTTAGTGATAAAATCATTCGCAGAGAACAAGGAGAAATATTTGGAGATGATCGCCAACCTTCAATAAATTGGAGAGACACCAAAGGAAGAAATCAGGCTTTCTTGATGTCGTGAACTCGTGACTGACGTTATATCTGCGTGTGCGACTCCCGGGAGTAATGGCACAATAGATAATTGATTGTCTATCGGTCAAGACAAGTCAAATTATTATCATGGGCTGTAAAGAGAATAAGAAACACGCAAGATGAAAACTCGTTGCTTTTAAAATTCAAATGTTGTCAAAATTTTCCGTGATCCAAAAAAAGGAAAACAATTTTTTTTTTAAATTTGGCTGGACCACTGAGCTATTTAGGAAATGGCATAGAATATTAAGGTCATGATGGCACTTGATGGTAGACAGCTACCAAAAATACAATGTTTAGTTGGTGGGTGTAAATGTTTAAATAAAAGCAGGTTTATGTCAAATGTTAGTCAGTACAGCGCTGACTTGCCACTGGGCTCGTGTAGACACCAGTGTCAACCCAGTCCAGTACTGACATCACGCAGTTGACTACCCCCGTCTTTTTTCGGATCCAGTAGTTTCCTCCGCCTGACATACTGCCGATCTCGTCTACATGAACCCACTTACTGGGTCCGAAATTTCGAGTCACTGGGCCCAGTCACGTAAAACTGTGTTGATGCTCAGTCATCGTCGAAAATTCTAATCACTATCAAAGAATAGTCAAGATTAGACAGCTTAAGTTTATTGACTAGTTTCGAGAAACCATAGTGGATTCCATGAAGATAAAGAATCCACCTTGTTCAATCAACTTAATGGGTTCTAGCTAGATAAATACGTGCATTTAGGAATTGGGGTCTACGTACTCTTGGTAATGGCGTAGACGATGCTGGTAATTATCTTCATAGTCTGCTCACTGTTAATCAGTTTTTGTTTGAATAATAATACTTAGCTTGAATTAAAACTCTAAGGTTTAAACTGACCTCATAGACTGTTCACTAGACTGAACAACTAATATTAGTGTTCTTTGATCTCTAGAAAATCTTAGAAATTAAACCATAGTTAAGTCCGTTGCAAACTTCTTTAGTCACGCAACTGGCTGGCTCAAAACAAGCATAAATAAATAGAATACATTCATTCCGTGTAAACGTCAAAGAGAATTAAAACCAATGTGGTTAGACCTCCCATTTTAATTATTTGTATTGGTTGAAGGAGGTCATTGTATGGCGGCCATACTTTCGCACGCGGACGAAATGACATACGTTCCATTTTCAAAAGCTTTTTTCGTTCGAAATCTTTAGTTTTGACTTGAATGATTTTTTATTGTTTCTGTTTTTTTTATTTACATTTTACCTTCATTTTACTAATCAAAATCAGGGATCATAGGAGCGGTTTCATACAATATATACCGTTTGCGGACAATCATAATTATGTTAGATTGAACGGATTTTTAAGTCGTCTCTAAGATTTCTCGGTATTTTGAACGTTTTCTCCTCATGCGCCATTTATTAGCAACAACTTTAAAATTAGCATTTCTGGATGGGCGGTTAAAGCGAATTTGTTTTTTTTTATAAGTCTTTATTAAGAACAAAGAAGATGCCTGTTATAAGTAGGTATTTTAATTTTTGTACTCTTTTGGATCCTTGAAGTGATTACTCCATTTTAAAGCTGCTTATGTTGGTTAAATCCAAATTAGATTTGAATGGTTCGCACTTTTTCAGATCAACCCGTACGCAAATCTAAACAAACATTGCTAAATTCACAACATAAACAAATCACTGTAGCACATTTTTTCAGCATTTACCACCATAGCCAATACAAAAACCGTAAACCGCGCCAAAAATAGCACTCAGACCGCGCTATAAATATGGCTGCGTTCAAAAATTTCGAATTTTCAAAAAACGAATAACCGTATTGTACTCGAGCGCTTGTCAAGAGTCCTGTAACGTCAGTCTATCGCAAGAAATCCGCGTCAACTGACCTGTGGGTTGTTAGAAAATACGTGCTTTTCGGGGAAGTCATAAGTTTAATTATAGTACGCTATGAAATGTTTGATACAGTATGAGCGCGGTTCGGGGATAAAATTGATTTATGAAAGGGCAGACAGTTCCAAATATACGGGTGAAAATGTTGATGGTGCAGTTAATTTCTGTTTCTTTTTGTCCTATTTTCCTAAAATGTTAAAGCTTTAAATAACAGAACGGTCGAGACGGACGACGTTGTTTGTAGAGTAGTTAATAATCGGATACTTTAATATAAACTTTGTGTGGATAACGGGATGAATGCGCTAGCGCTCTCGACCTTTGCCGAGAGGAGGGGGTAGGAGGGAGGTAGTTGGGAGAACACCGTGTGGTGAATCAAACAGAACCCCTTCCATCCGCCCGTGGGAAGAGAAAATCCCAGAGGATTTTTAGAGAGTTTTTTCTTATGCATCGCATATTAAATCAGCAACGAATTCGACGAAAATTGTGAAAAATCTTCGAAGGAAGATTATGAGTTATCAGCAACACAAAACATTAAAATGTACTTATTAACCTCTTCCTACACTTCCCGTGAATAAATACTTCACGATACATATCGCACCAACCTACCAACTAAGACAATAGAATAAATATCCTTGCAACCCGTAGCTTCCGATTGCCATTGTAGACTTATTGTGAATCAGCCTTCAAAAGAGTTAGCACTGATTTATAGGTTTTGAATGGCAGTGACTAATAATGTGCAATTGTTGTTCAATAAACCTTGGTATGCATCTAGTCAATGAGTATATTTTTCGTCGTGGAAACAAGAGAACATTGAGATTATGAGACCGTACCGATTGGGTCCAGGTTTTAACTAAGTTCATAGTTTCGGGACTCCGTGAAAATATAGTAGATGACAAATTCGGTTTACTAATGATAGATAAGTGGTTAGTGGGTTCTTGGTAAATTGCCCTAAGGTAGAGACCGGAGTCTGGATTTTTGCCCGGTTGATGGCAATTACATGGGACAAATATAACTGGCGAAATGTGGGTGTACTAAAACATATAGAAATATAGATACAACTCTGCCTAATCCTTCGGGGAATACAGGCGTGATGAAAATAAGAAAAACCATATTATGCAGTTTGTTGAGTTAAAAGCTCAAATTAAAATTTCCTTTAAAATAGTAGTTTCTCTGAAGTTTTTAAATATACTACATTAATTCAGTATGTCGTCGCCACTTTCCGGAGATTTTGGCAATGGCTGCTAAATAAATACGAGTCACTTTTAGTGTGCCAGACTCTAATCAATTATTTACTCAATGATTGCATTGGGCTTCGAAATAAGAATAAATGAGAACAGAGAATATATAAATTATGCAAAACCTATTCCTAATTGTATGTAAATACTTTTATTTTATAATTTGAAGCAATACGCTCTACAATAAAATTCGATGCAACATTGTTTCAGAAACCTGAAAAGTGGCTTCAACTTAAGCAGGCTAACTATAGCCAGTTCCAAGTAGGGTCCCACTTTGCTGACACCAAAAATTATAAAACAGAAACCCAGAGCGAAAAGTGCACTTGTTGTAACGAAGTGCCAACGACAAATCGTAAGATCTAAATAACAACGACTGCCAAGAACACTGTATTATCATAATACATACATGCATACATACTGCTGAAATTGTTCCAAGGTCAGGTATATAACATATATATTTTAGTATAAAACTGAAACTTATGACTAATCGGCCTCTTTGAGGGTTAGGAGATAATCTATTAAGTCTATCTACAATGTCAAAAAGCTAATAAAATGTTTTGGCTACAAGAATTTCAGATCATGTTTTTTATAAAAATAGTTTCCCAAAACAGGCCCATGTAACAACATTAAAATGCCAACAACCTAAAAACCGGTGTTTACCGTAACAATCGTTCTAAAACTCGCACAAAATAGAACACATCAATGAAAATTTGTCGTAAAGTGTGCGGTTTGTTAATATTGCAGACTTTTACGACTCGCACTGCTTATAAATACTTCACAAGCATCGTTAGTTATTTTTCTGTAGTGAAGCTCGTAATCGTAAGAACCGAGGAGTCCACTTGTTAATTTTATTGTACTGTTATTGTGAGACAGCGAATCTTATGTCTTATGAACCGAACTCATGTTCAAATTTCGATTTTATTTGGGTACTAGATTTTGCTCGTGGCTTCGTCCGCGCCGATATCGGTCGTATGTCCTAAATCCTAAGTTAACCCAGTTCATGGTCTGTGCTGTGTACTATCCAAATTAATTCAGTAAGGTAACAGACACACAGTTACTTTTGCATTTATAATATTAGTATGTGTGCAGTTTTTTTAACTCGACGACGTGGTTTTTTTATAACAAACTACGTCACCTCCTCCATTCCGTTCCATGGCCACAAATATGATTAAAAGAAAGTGGTGTCTTGGGATTGTGCTCCCAAATGAATGAGAGGGGGGTTCCTGCTTGATTATAATTGAAGGTTTTCTTTATGTGTAACATCCTTCCTCTGGCTTTCCAAAGATCAAAGCATTGTAGCTATTTTAAATTCAGCCCTACAAATCCCATTTTTTTTGTACAGGCTACGCATAAGTACTACTAAATCCTACAAACTTTTCAAAAATATCCGTTGGCTAGTTTTCGAGTTCTAAGGTGGCTCCTCAATTCAGACATCTGGATTGAGGAGCCACCTTTAATGTCGTATAACTTTTTAAGGGTTTTACTACAAATTCCAGGATCCGGCCTACAAAATCGGCTAATTTACTACTAAATATTGGTAGTACCCTCGTTCAAATATGAGACATGGCTCCTCAATTCAGACGGACACACATATTACCATATTATATTCCCTAAAAATCTGTGGGAGTGATTTCGTGCAAAGGGACGGAAGTGTGTAACAGGAAGCCGGGGAAGCGCGCGCTATGTGATTTGACCATTGAGTGCGCACGGAGCTCGAGTTGGCTGTCAGAAACCACCTTGACGAGGCCCCGCCCATTAATGTTGCTTATTACCAAGATGAGATGTCAGATGTTACACTTCCCGGGTGTCACCATTGTGTGGATCGCCCGGAGGACACGGTGGAGCATACGGTAGAGGTCTGCCCGGCTTGGGGGAGCACCGCCGTGTCCTCACGGAGGCGATCGGCGGCGGCGATCTCTCGCGTCCGGCCCTGGTTCAGGCCATGGTCCATAGCGGGAGTGCATGGGAGGCCGTTACCTCCTTCTGCGAAGCAGTTATGCTCGCGAAGGAGGAGGCGAAGCGCGCGAGGAAGATTCAAGCTGCACGCCCTCGCGCCCCTAGTCGCCGCAGGAGACGCCCCGGGCGTCGGGAGTCACGAGCTGACTTCCGTCCACCGTAGGCGCGGGCTTGCGGACGGTGAGCAATGGGTAGCTCGCCGTCCGATAAGGACCAGGCCCGGGTCGACGGCACGTTGTGTTCCACGCGCGCCTCAAAGGGATGTCAGCACCAACTGACGGGGTCCGGAAGGACAAATCAAAGGACAAATGCCTGCTGGGGTTGCGGGTTTGTCTGAAAGGGATATCGCGGCCCCGGCACACAGGCAACGGAAGGAACACGGGTGGGTTTTAGTCAGTAAAAGTCTGACACTCCCTCTCGCTCCGCCCAGAGCGGGAGGAGTCATTTGATGATTTCCCACCCAAAAAAAAAAAAGAAAAAAAAGATGTTACACTTTATATTATGCGACTAAGGCTCGCTCGATTTTTTTTTTTTAACTTGTGCCGCTTTGAATCTTTGTCAATCCAGTACAAAATGTGCTAACGCTAGTGTTTTTAAGAAAAAATTAAATACATAGGTATTTGCTTGATTTTTAATCTTGGTAATCTAACAACGACAAAGAACGAAACAACAAGAAAACAAAGAAAAGAGATAAATTGGATCTATTGGACTCAGAACAGAAACAAATGTCTCAAAAATAATTAAGTGTTAAGCAATTCCTGCTACTCTAAACAAACGATAACTCAAAACATGTTACTAATACTAATGAAATATGGAGAACATTGTGAATAAAGTTGTTTTAACATAAATAACTTGCTTGAAATGTTAGTAGACACTTTATTTCTCTCCTACAAGGGCTAAGGCTGTCTATTCTCGCTGACTAAATCTGTTGCAGATACTTCGGTTGCATTTCAACACCTACATCGGTTGCATAAAAAAAAGGATTATTTTCTTCTATGTCGCTTATGTAGAGATAATTAATTAAATTAATCTTGAACGAGCCTTGCTTGGACCAAACTTCGAAATTAGAAGCAACTCGCAATGTTTCTCACTGAAAATTGTACGTAACTTGGCTAATTACCATTTATTTTCATCAACTTCTGAGCTTCAATTATCCAAATATAACAAACAGCTGACAAAACACTTCTTCACTTTTCATGTTAACGGCAAAGGAACAAGTTCAATGTCTTCTTATAAAACCATAAACAACATGGAGTCATAGATATCACGTTACACTCAACCAAATGTTTTACATCTCTGCTCCGGGCGCCATTTTCTATTAATAACTGTCAAAACAAGTATTAAATTTGAAATTAATATTGCACTTACTTACTAAAATTTATTGGGCGTTAGTTAGGTATATTTATTACTTAATTGGATAATTAATTTAATTAAAATTGTAAGGATTGAACGAAGTTTATTTTATTCGGTTATTTAATGCTCAGAGTAAAATGTTTTGGGTAGGTAAGTAACTAGGTATATCAACGATTTGAGGAATAGAAAAAAATTTTTCATCATACGACATTCCACGCAAGATATTGATAGTGTTCGTAGAGAAAATAAAGTTATTTGAGATAGGTAAGTACCTACTTGAGTTTGATAAAAAAAAAGACGTGTGGCACTCGGAGACTGCCGCGGTATTGCATAGCATTTTTTATCGACTTATGCAATTATAATTATTTATTTATTTTATTTATGCAGTATTTTTTTTCCTTTGTTTTTTTGTCTTTGATGTTAATTCAAATTGCACTTTTTGAGCATGGTGACCGATAAGAAAACAATTTTTTTTCTTTTATTAAATAAATGAGAAGTTAATATTGTTCAAAATATTTTTATTATCTTACAATACATGTAGGTTCTTCAGGAATATTTATCATTGAAACTATAGAAAGACCGTAAAATACGAACAAAATGGTATATAATCTTACGTATAAAACAAGTAACAAACTTACGTACCAAGTATTTATCAAAACGTTCGCTAACACAAAGCACGCACTGTTCACGGCACAGATAAACAAGTGATTTCACCCACCGCTACAATATTTATTATGCTTCTAACAACGTAACGCCATCTAACGAAAATGTCAGGAATTTATGTGGCTTTATGTCAGTACAAGAACGAAAACTGAAGCTCCGTTCAAAAAATTTCAAAAAATAAAAACAGAGTGCGCTGACAAGGGTGTTAGGCTTTTTTGTTACGGAATTTCTGGATTCGGTCTCCACGCTCAAGGCCCGCGATAGAAGCTATGCAATAGCTTAAAAATACGAAAGAAGTAAATTCTGAATTTACATGATGTTTTAACAACAAACGACATATTGTATATGTAACGTTTAGGTTGATGTTAACGCATTGTTTAATAGAATCGGTTTCCATTGATATTTGAGATATTTTACATTAAAAAACATAACACGTTGAAATAAGAGCTAAATAAGTAACAGAATCACTGATATTCCGTCATGTCAGGCTGTAACACAATATCTGCATTTCTGGGATACACAATGGCATACTGATATTCCTATTTTGCCAATACCTACCACAAACTCAAACTCAAAGCATTTATTTCAAATAAACCAATTACAGGCACTTTTGAATTGTCAAGGGGTCCGTCAGTCAGAAAGATGAAGCTAGATGCCCATTCCAAAGCGTAGTAGGTACCTATGGAGAAGAACGGGCAAGAAACTCCACGGACACTCTTTTAAATCATAATATGGTTACAAAAAATTGGTTACATCATTCATGATGAAGTTATACATGTGAGAACGATGCAAAACGTTAAAAGCGTCCGTAGCAAAAATAAAAATTCAAAAATTAAGTTAAATTAAAATAAGCCGTGGTAGCTGAGAGATGACCAGTCCCTACTGACGGCGCCCGTTCACGAACATGACGCATGGATTAGCACCATTCAGCTCAACCATTTTGAAGGGAGCTAAATGATCCAACCATAGATATAAGAAAGAAGGAGATATGCCCGGTAGTTGAAAATGTATCGAAACCCAATGTCTTCTATCTATCCCTACTCTCTAGCCTGCGATCACACATGCGATCAGTAAACCCAATAAATACGAGGCCCCGCTCACACTTGCAATTTACAAATCAGAACGTACTACATAATCAATTATAAACCTTATCCCATCAAACACAGCGTGCATTTACCATGCACCGTACAACTCACCCACACGAAAACATCGTTCGCTATCGTTGTGCTGTGCAAAAGCCATTTATTTTACATATACGCTAGTGATTGACTAAATCGGAAACTTATCGATTCTCCCATTTATATTTGTATTAAAATTTTTGGAAGTTGCTGAAAAAATTATAAATAAGTAAGTAAAAAAAAGAAATATTAAGTAAACCAAAAAAATAACAACATTATGAGAAAATCTAAATGAGTATAAAACAAGATTTCACATCGGTCTTCCAATCAGGCTATAACTGTTGACAAATTGAAGAATAAACTTTAATAGTAATATAAATTCATACGACAATCGACATTATTGTCGATAGCCTACGTTAGTGGATCTGCACAACCACATCACTAATCCGTCACAAGACGCTGCGGCCGTACTAACGATGCAACCGCTTAAAGTAAATATCGTTTTGTAATTTTTACATTGCTTGTCCAGTTACTTAGCGACATACTTTGGTAGTGGTAAAGAAGCAATGTATTTACTACAATAAAAGTACAGTCGCTGTGATATATGAAAACAAAAATAACGTAGTAAAGGCAAGAAATATTTTACGATTTGTTGTTTTTCATGATTTTCAACACAAATATAGCAAAATACTTGTGCTGATTTATGAAAAGTGGTTCTACGATTTATAAAGTTTATAGTTTAGCTTCGATTTTTACAAGAAACCACTGAACAACACGGTATTCTTAAATGTTATCACGATCGCGCTCGAAAGCGCACTAGTTAGCGGAGACGGCCATTTGCCTGAGGCATGAGCATTGTGATCAAGACGCGCGGACACAGACACGCCCCCATACCACTTCTCCTGTTATTTATATTTCTATGGATCCAACACACGCGCCACCGTCATCGAGACATTAGAGTGAGCATGACATACTCTCAGCCGCCAAGGCACATTCAAGTCAATGAAAGACATATCCAGTGCCTAAATGGTAGCTTTATAGTCGGTACATAGTACTCAACATGTGCTATGCAATTATACAATGTTATGAGATTGAATTTATACAATGCAAAGATAGTTTTTTAAATCTTCAGCAGCTCCAACAGTATTTTTAAATGCTAATCTATTCGTTGGATCGCACAAGGATGGATGATTGAATATTTTATCGTTTTTTTGCATAGACACAAAAATATTTAGTATTGCACATCACTCTAGGTAGAATGAGCCATTATATTCTAGAGCCGATAGAAGTTACAGGCAACAATAAAATGAAACTGAAAAAAAAGCAACTATAGACAAATATTCTTTCATTTAAATACATTCAGCAGTTAGAGCAAAAAATAACAACTTAATCGAAACTTCAAAACCGAAAGTTTCAATTACTTGTACACCAAATAAAAAAAGCTAAGAATCAAAATGAGAAGACGCAAATAACGTCCGATGTTTATTGTCTACGGCTAGACTTGCACCATGCAGTTTGAGCATTTGAGTTTGCATGCAGTGCATCGCTGGCCATCCGCCAAAACGCGTGCGTCGACCCTCCTCTCGTGTATTTCTTTTTTCATGTCTGAGAATTCAAGATAGACACGTAATAGGAGGATAAGTTTATAAATATTTAGGTTTGAAGATAGCTTGATGTATGATGATTGCAGTTTTTTGTTTATAGGAAGTTTTGACGTAGGGATTTATTTCTGGATTAAAATTAGTTAAAGGCGTTATCGGGAATTGAAGAAGGAAATGGTCTAATTTTTCTTCGATTTCTTTTAATAGCTTAATTTAGACCACGCATGTTATAGGTATTTTCCTCCGACGAAAGTTAATAGTTTGAGTTTATGCATCGTTTGATTTAATGATTAATTACAAAACAAGTAATGTCCGGCAGGGTAATTGGGTAACACAGTAACAATAGCAATGGCTTTCATTTCGACAGTTCAACAACATTCATTGCGTTATTTACGTTATTGAGCAGACAAATTTTTGGAACATATGCAGCAGTGGATTAGAAATATCCTTCAAAAAAAATTAGTCAGATTGTGATTGAAAGTCTGTTACGCAATTAGGGTGGTGCTAAAGCAATTATAACATAACTGCTTTATATAACTGAAGTTATTACAACGTATTTTAAACTGTGTGTATTAAATACTTTTACAGTGCTTCGCGCAATATGGCCAATTGACCACAGGATACATTACGCTGAGGCCACGAGACCACAACTTTGACAAACGTATAACGAGCCAGATCATGTGAGTAACACTTTTTTGTTAGTAAGATTAGCTCCAATTCCATTGAGAACTTACTTTTCTACGTCAAAAATACCTTCTTTTTTCAAATAAACCATATGTTGAACAAAAATTTCCAAAGATTCATAGCGCTCAAAGTTTGACAACTTGTAGATACGTTTAGGTGAATGCAACTGGATTTTAGTAATTGTTGGCGCTCAGAGCATCTACACTACAATAATCATTGCACGAATGCTCATAAGTTTATGTAATAAATTAGCGGTACTTATCATTTTTAAACGGGAGATCTCACCCTGTTTATAACCAAACAAATGTACAGAACCCATCATAATCTGCACCCTAATTGCGTAACACACTATCAATCACAATCTGTTTAATTTTGTCAGTTCAACAACATTCATTGCGTTATTTAAGTTGTAGAGCAGACACATTTTTCGGACATAAGAAGCAATGTATTTGCAATATCCTTAAAAAATGCCTCAGATTATGATTGATCATGTGGTACGCAATTAGGGAGCTGAATTAGATTCCAACCAAGTTAGTTGCTAACGACCGGCGATGGTAGCCCGCTCCATAATATATATTTTTCTACAATTCCCGGAGAAGTGTAGAAAACATATAATTTTCTGCCGCATTCATAATGACAGGAAGCCACGGTTGGGAAGGCTGTAGCCGACCGAGGAGCGTTGACAAACGTATCAGCTGATCGAATGGCGGTCGACGGAAAATAATAGAAATATGTAATTAGTTGTACGGTCAATCGCATTTCAGTTTGTAACACTTGAACCACAAAAACACCCTTTCTGCTACGAAATAAAGGCGCTGTCAATGATAAATTATTGTTACCGTGGATTTGCGGCCGATCGTACGTTTTATTTATTTAAGTGGTACTGGTTTTACGGTTTTTGTATGTATTAGATTTTATGGATGTACTTGGAAACACTAGGTATTGTTTTATGATGAAGAGTAACTTAATGTATGTGTGAAATAAATTGTACAAAAAATGCGAGTAAATTAAGGGATTTTAGAAGAATCGAGGTTGGTATATTGTAGGTTTTTGCAGAATAGTACATTTTCTTTAGAGTTAATCCATAATTTACAGTATTCTACGCAGCGTCCAAGCGTCCATACAGGACATTAAAATTTGTTCGTTTTCGCCGCCCACCAGGATATTATGGGTGCACATAACTTTCAAATGTCGAAAACGTACAACTACTCCTTTGTAAATTAGAAAACATCCTTCTAGAAACATACGGCACACATTAAATATTGTTAGGAATGACTTCGTCCACAATGGTATGTTAATTATTAGGTAGGTACTAGTACAGAAAAATATCAATTAAACTTAGAACAAAAAATATCGGCCAGAAACAACTAGACAGACTACTTATGTCCCGCTTATTCAGCGGTGCACTTCACTATCAAATCCACTTTGATTAAAATCAGTTTTCACGGTCCAAATCAAAAAGCAATAACACACTATCAAAAAACAAGTTCAAGTGTAACATTCATAAACTTTCGCGATCGAATACAACCTACATTCGCAAAAACTCATTTCATTGCACACGCACAAAAAACCGAAAACTTAAAAAAAAAATCGAACGCACGGTTCGCGCGTTCCATTTCGCGCCACTCACTGCACGAAAATATGGCGGGAAACGATGACAAACTAAAATGGTAATGTGATAAATGGTAACAATTAGGATTCATGTTGTGTTCCCGTCCAAATAAGAGTTGGTAACGTTGGAAGAATTTATGAAGCGTCGTCGGAAGCGGGTCAATGGATAAATAATTGAGTTGTCGATTATGGCACATAGCGCTTATGATTGTGGACGGTACCTAAAATAACTTTGATTGTAGAACGGTATCGTCATTTAGGAAGTACTAAGAGGTACCTACCTACTTGGAAGTCATTAAAAGTTTCATGCGAAGAAAAGTCGATGGAAAAAGCTCTAAATGAAACACCTCTTGAAAGAGGTCGCGCAAATCGTTGGTCGATGTAATAAGTTCATCTTCATAACTAATCGTTGTGTTGATGAATAGATTGTTTGTGAGGCTGATGAAGTGACGAACTGACGATGAATATTATTTAAAAAGCATTGTATCCCATTGGATGTAGTTAGGTACTACAAGTTGCCAACAGTAAAAACAACTTGTTTTTTAAATACCATAACATTCGAGACAGGCATTGATCTACGAGTATGTCCTACTCTATGGAGACAGGTACTTTGTACTTTAAATAAATTCGCCAATCAGTTCAAGTGCACCCAGTCAAAGTTTCAACACATTCGTCTCAGGAAATTATTCATTCAGTCTGATCTCTAATAAAGTCATCAACTGAGTTGTCTTGTCGCATCGTAAATAAACCGAATGTAGCAGCACATGCATCAATGTCTTAGGTTAATGTATTTTTCAGATGTCCACGAGGAATGACACTTGCAAAGGATTTCTTTGTTATGACGGGTCCAAAATCGAAGTCTACGTTACGTTAATTAATTTGAGAAGAGACTGCCTAATAAATGTTAGCCAAGAGAGAGTCAAACATCAGAGTTTTCCTGCATTTTCATCTAGTTTACGGACATAAACAAACATCACGTACCTACACAAATTACTCCGGAAAATCTTTCTGGAACCAAATAAATAATAGTTTTGTGCGAAATCGATCCCTCGAGTGGAAGCGCAGTAGATAGATCTCGTATCAGCCATCGCGGCTACCGAGCTGCCAATATGATACGGAATAGTTATCTAAATCCAGGTATATTGATTTTATTCAATGCGATAACTGTATAAAATTTATCTATTGCCAGCAAATGCTAGATATTTATACCTCAGAGGAATTGGTTCTATCAAACTGCTGCATTTTAATTCACACGAAAGAACGAACACACTAGATTTATCCACATACTCATTAAAAACAAGACCTTACATGATGTCAAGATCATAAGACTTCGAGGATATTGTTTTACTCATAAGATTTCGGTATACCTAAGAAGTTTTTGAGAAGACACATAAGCGTTTCTGCGACAGGACTCAGGAGTAACCAGTTATTTGTTCCCTTCTCCGCCATTATTATCCACTTCCCATCGTTAACTTTTGCTGACAGGACTGACACATTCAAGGTTGTACGCATGAGTCGAAACAATACTCTTTGTACTACAAATGGTCCATCCGTTTCGAATGTGGCGTTTATCAAACATACCTGTGAACACAGGTGTTCAGTTTGTTGTAATTTTTAAGGCTTATTTCACTGGCCGGCGCTTCGTAACAGTTTCTGTAAATTTGAGACTAGTGGTTTTTCACGAAAATACGAAAATTCGGGGTCGTCTTTGCCCGTCTTTCGCATTCGGTAAAGCTAGGGTTTTTAAAGACTGCGGTGGTCGCAACATAGCTTTCGGAATTTACCGCCGAATGAAGTCGACGAACGATGAGACATGGAATGACAACCTAAAACAGGACATGACTTACTTCAACAAAGAAATTAATTTTTGGATGGAAATGGCTGAAGACCGAGATAAGATCAAGAAGGCAGCTAGCGACATTTACAAGAAACCTGAAACGGATAGTAGCGAAAAAAAAAAAGAGTAGATAGAAGATGTAAGTGTAGTAGTAAAGAATTCTTAGAACATAAAAATATTTGTTAGAGGACCTTTATTTGGTGAATTTATTGTAAATTAATTAAGGACATTTATATATGATAATAATGTAATAATAATAATAAATTTAATGTAATAACAATGTAATTATAATGTACTAATAATTAGAATCTACATAGTGAATATATGACTTTTTAAACATGATTCATTTGCACGCTTGCTTGCAGGCAGAATACAATAACTTTAAAGCTGTAAGATCTTCCCTTGTACACCATGTATTTTCTTGCAAATAAACAATTTGAATTTGAAACCTCAGACGAAGACATAGGAAACAGTAACCTGGAACACGGTATAGCAGTGACATAGAATAGAGTCGAGAAAGCAGTTTAAGCCCGCCAAAAGATTCACCGGTGAAGCTGGATCTGTGAAATGAAATTGTTTATTCTGTAAATAGGATATAGGAATCACTTTTACACGTCATATTAAAAAAAATATTATTAAAATTTGCTAGATGAGTTCGTTTCCTATCCGACTACTCTGAGAAGAAAGGCCGAAACAAACTCAGAGGTCACAGTGTCTTTTAAAGTCCAGACATAATCTTGGTCAAGCCATATGAGGACCATGTAGATTAGTGTCTGAAATGGTCTTTTGAGAAAAGAACCACACAGATTTGAGTGGACCTGTCCAGTCAGTGCAATCATTTGTCAGTAATCGTGGAGCTCAACTCAGAACATAAGGAGCTCAACTCGACGAACATACCAAAGAAAGGACATTTGGGTAGGCCGCATAAACTACTCAAACCGTCAGACCATTATTAAAACTATCTGAGAAAGGAAATAAAAAAACTGAGCAGAGAAAACAAAAAAAAAAACATTAAAAATTAAAATATCCACATAGTCCTCACATTCACAATAGGTAATTAAAAAATATAATACTTTACAAAGTAATCATGTCATTTTGAATGTAATATTCAATAATATGAATAAACCTGTGCCTCGGAAGGTTCCTGTTCCGGATAAGGCGGGGAAGAAACACCCGGGTGTCACCATTGTGTGGATCGCCCGGAGGACACGGTGTCGCCGTCCGATAAGGATCAGGCCCGGGTCGACGGCGCGTTGTGTTCCACGCGCGCTTCAAAGAGATGTCAACACAACTGACGATGGACTGTACGATGCCTGCAGGGTCGCGGGAAAGTCCGAAAGGGATATCGTGGCCCCTGGGAACACACAGGCAACTGGAGGAACACGGGTGGGTTTTAGTCAGTAAGAGTCTGACACGCCTTCCCGCTCCACCCAGTCCGCCACGTCCCCCGCGTCTCACTTCTCGAGAAGTTATGAGATAATTTTCTAACAAAAATAAATGCTGGATCTGAACCAAACTGGCGGCGACGATGCCCACCCATATACGTAGATAAATATCACCCGTCTCTCCACTATTCCATTCATTCCATTGCCTACTCTAGGGTGCATATCCGGTACGCCTCACAAATCCTTCCATATCTTAAAGGCACGTCTTCCCTAATATTACCGCGCCGGTCTACTCCTTGGTATGCAATGGTCTCTGTAGCCATGATGCTCCAGGGGCTGTGCAAATCTTTGGGTTCATTCGATTAATCGAATCTGGTCATCATTTTCATGACGGCCGTCACTGCGGCCGTTATGACGTGTTGGCCACCGCTCTTCTGGTATTTAGTGATTTTAGATTAGTTCTGGGCTGAACTGGAATCCATAATCAGGGCTTGCACACGCGGTGAAATCATAGTAATGCTCCCCTAAATCTGTAGAAGATTCTGTGCTAATCACTCATTTCTTCAGTCACGAATAACTTTCGTAGTTTTTACTTCTTAGGAAATACTTTTTTTTGTTTCAAACCTACCCAAAAACGCTTAATCGTGCATGTCTCCCCTTCGATTAGGGTTCCGTTATCTATATCCGATCTATCCCTGTTAGGTTGTAGACGCCAGACGGCCTGTCATTCCGTATAAATTACTGATCATTCAATTCGACCCATCTGGTTGTACTATGAGCCGACTCTAACATGATAATGGGACTAGAATAGGACCTTCTCATGTGTTTTGCGTATGTTTCAGCCAGCCTAGTCTTCCCATCAATGTTAGGATTGGCTTCCAAGCTAGCCAGATGCGGACTAGCATTACATTTTCTTACAGAATTACGAAACTTGTAGGCATTATGTTCGGGCTTTTTTTCAATCTGCCTAGCCTTTTCCTTCCCAACTATGTTGAGGTCGGCTTCCAGTCTAACCGGATGCAGCTGTATACAAGTATTTACATAGAGCAACTGCCTGTCTGACCTCCACAACCCAGTTACTGGGTAACACGATACTCCTTGGTAAGACTGGTTGTCAGACTTGCCAAGGAGTATCGTGAAGACTGTCAAAGATCTACGAATGGCCAGGACCAACAGATTAACGTGTGTTCCGAGGCACTTAGGGTTCTGGATATGTAATGGATAGTCATACCCATCCACGAACCCACCGCGGCTAGCGTAACTGCTTAACTTAACATTACCTTCGATCGACACGTGCTATTATTATTAACTGTCCCGTTATTATACTTTTTTAAATACGGTACCTATGATAAATGTCAGTAATGAGAAACAGTATGTGTTGGTAGGGATTGGACCCACCTTTGGCCGGTGTTAATTGAGTAAACAGATATCGATGGAATTTTAAAGATAAAATTACATTCTTACATTATCTTTAATAGATTAGTTGGCTTTTGACCTATTTCGATGATACCTTTACAATATTCCGAAGACCCTGATCATCGACTTTGACCCCGGAAGTGACGGCAGGTGTTTACTTCGACAGTTTCACAATGAGGGTAGTTGGACATCATGTGGCATAGTGACATCTGAATGATTAAGTACCCATAACGGGTTACAGTTTCAACTTTTGGGGCACAAAATAATAATAAGTATACCATTCTGGGTAATGGTTTGATGCGAGGTTTTAATAATACGATTATTAATATTTTGTTTTGAAAGACATGAAATCAGCAGATTTCATCAAGCCATCTTCTAAAGAACTTCCGTTGAGCCAGGTGCATTGGCCACTATGCATTCAAGAGTTTTTCAGACATGGTGTTTTTTCTCTTTCTGTCTTAATTTAAACATAAGGTGAAGGCTTTTTTCGTCTTTTGTTTCTACAAAAAATAGAGGACCAAGAACATAACTAAGTGCTCAGTTTTTTAAGAATTGACAGGGTTTTTTCAAATAAGGTTCATTAGTAGATCATTATTACTAGTGTAGAAACTTTGATACCAGAAAGAAAATGGTTGTCTACTGACTAATAAAATAAGATGAGGTTGGATAGTGGATCTCAATCATTCTTTAAAATATAATATGAGGTCACTTCAACTCTACTTACTAAACCTTAATTAATAATATTTTCCAGTTCTAGTAATTAACTCGAAAAAACTAAGTACCTTCTAATCCCAATGCATAAAACCTTTGGGAATGAAGCTATTAACTAATTGTTTTAATTATGTAGTTGTGCAATAAATAACTCATATAATTGAGGAGTATTTGGGTCACATTCCTATCAACAGTTGCATGAAGTGCAATCTATGGAACTGCCAATAGTTATGTGATGGTTATTCTATGACTATACCATGTTATGCATTTGTATGCTTTATATGGTCATGATGTAAAGTAATCAAATGTTTTGGTCGAAGTAGAGGCTCGGAAGCCAAGTAAATGGGAGATTATGGATCCAATCGACACCCAGTGCAAATGCGGTGCTCCTGACCCCGACCATGTCCCATATGTTGGATTGTCAAAATGTGTCCATACACCTGCACTTTTGAGGACCTAATGATACTGCAATAGGCGTGGCCTCATACTGGCCCAACTCATCTAACATAACAAAATATTTTTACCTTGCCATTGACTCGAAAAGAAGAAGTAAGCCAAGAAATATTTTTTGGCATTTTGGTTACACACATACTACATCTTTTTCAGTACTTCTTACTTAAAATAGTACCCACAGGTTATATTGAAATCAAATAATTCAACGTAAGTTCGGGATTATCCAGAGTTAGGAGATATTGTTGAATCTATTGATTTCCTTAAAGTTTGCCGCTGCATCAGTTTCAAAGCTCAAGGTATTTATTAATTATGACACAATATTTCCTTATAGTCATTTATTTGAAGTAGCGTTGCCCTGTTTAATACCTGGATAGGTAAAGTTAGAATCTATAAAATAAATGACGAACAAATACGAATGATCCTTGATTTTATTTTAACAGAATCTAAGTTTAAACTACTAACTGTTAAATTCAATTAACAAATATCATTAAAGAAAAACAAAAATTCAAACATGTTTTATATTTTTCAACTTCTATGATCTTCAGTGGTTAATTGTTTTTCTTTTTAATATTCTGTAGAAAAAAAATATTTAGTAGTAATTCATCAAGAGTATAGCTTAGAAGTACCTAAATACTTTTTTATAATTCATGAAGTTACATAATTAAGTCAAATAAATTGTATATTGTTTTTTATAGTTTCTATGAAATGTAAAAATCAATACAGTCTACCCTATATAAAAAGGTAGTAAGAACAAATAATTTGCAATATAAAATAAATGAGCTAAAGACGTATAAATTAAACAACAGAAGTACCTACGACAAATAATAATAGAAGAGAAATTCAAATATTTCCAATGATTTTAGAAATAAGAATAAAAACAAGTGACGCGACACATAAACAAGTTAATGATAAGAAATACAATCAATAAGCTTAAACGACATACAAAATACATTTAAAACGCAGTAAAAAATACAACAAGACGAAAGAAAATATTTATAAAATACGGAATATTTCGAAAAACAACATTGCACTTACCTTAGACCGAATATTTCTCGCAGTTATTTAATTTTCAGAGACACAAATAAATACACAAACGAATATAAATTTCTTTATATTCTCATAAACAGTTTAGAAACATAACTTCACGAAGATAGTTATTTTTTGTAAATTTTGTCTTGTTTACGCACTTCTTTCACATTCACAACTTCACAACACCACATTCTTGATTGTCGATTGATTTGATTTCATTCAAATCGGAAGGAAGTAAAAATGTTGTCTATACTTTTTTTAATTTCTAGTGTTTTACCTATTTTACAATTATTGTTAGAAAGTAGGGTAAAATTAGTTTATAAATAAAGGATTCATGGTTTGTCATCTGAAGGACGAACACAAGGAAAAAATTATCGAAAATCAAATTCGCATGCGTAGTCGACAAGTGGTATTGTCTATGTTACTGGAAAAATTGGCGGTAAATTTGAATAATTTTGCTTTGGTTTTGGTTGGACTGAATCGAAGGGAGATAGACCTAGATAGACAGAAGTACTCAGACTCAGAAGAGGCAAAATACAATAATATTCATTAAGCAATGTTGAATGCCCAGAAATTGGAGGATTTTTATTTTTTTAAGAAATCGTTGTCATAAGTATAGTATAGGTACGCGTTTCTTCAATCAGAAAAAGTTGTAAGTAGTTTGCTTTTCAATTTCTAGAATTTTCATTTTTTAAAGTTAGTTGTGTGTTTCTTCTAATCATTTTATTTTCTAATAGATATATTTTTATATGGTAATTTCCATTTTTAATTCGATTAACGCTGATTTGTAACATTTGATCCATCTAAATAAATAATGAGTAATAATTTTCAGAAGAAGGTAGGTACAACATACACCAGTTTTTTTAAATTGTTATCCATTTTATTAATTTCATCACCACGGCTCTCAAAACGGTGTAGGAAAACATCGTGAGAAAACTGTCCTAGACCCAAAAATTCGAATACATTTGTGACATCAACCAACCCGCATTGGGACGCGTAGTACTAGTAGATTACAGCCCACTTCCTCTCGAGGAGGCCTGTGTTTCAGCCATAGATATAAGATTTTATATCTCTATGGTCTCCGTAGTGGGTCCTACGTAAATAAAATGCTGGTATTCGCTGCATCCGCATGAATGAATGAATGCATGAATTTTGAAAATTCTTTAAGTAGTTTTTGAGCTAGCTTCAATAATACGTATTTATAATCTACTTGGTGTATGTTGACGATGTTATAAAACTTCCTGTCACTGTTGTTTACATAGGCAAGTAGTGGTATATGAATTGGTATGGGGTAGGTACAGTCAGCATCAAAAGTTGTTGACCACATTTAGATTCTCAAAATCGCTGTACAGTGAAGTGCTAATAGTGAATACGGTGTACAGCGATTTTGAAAATCTAAATGTGGTCATCAACTTTTGATGCTGACTGTACTATCGAGGACATTTTTCGACCTTTTTGCTAAGGTAATAGGGTCGAAAAGTGGTCAGTCGCCAGTGTCCGCGATAGTACAAGTAACACAACTAAAACGTATAATATAATAAAAAAACCGGCCAGGTGCGTGTCGGACCACGCACAATGAAGGGTTCCGTAGTTGGGATGAATTTATCCCAAGAACAAACTTAACATTGTAGTTGAAAAACATGTTCTCCCACACGGAATGTATGGGAGATCACGTTTTTCAAACCGCAAATTTAAGTTGGTCGATTATTACTCGTTAACCTGTACAGCCTACTTAGCTTTGATAGTTTTCCTTTTAATTTCGTTATATATACTACTGCTGTGAATTTTTTCACAAATCCAAGTACAACCATTTAGCTAAAAGGAGGGGGGGACACACTTGACCCTAACAAAAAAAATCTGTTAAAAGCTTAATATTTCGCAAACGGATCCCTGAATCCAAAAATGGTCTTTACAAACTCACAATATTTTTAAAAGACCTTTCTAACGATACCCCACAACATGGGGTAGATGAGGAAAAAAAAAATCCCCACTTTACGTGTAGTGGAGGTACCCTAAAAAAATATGTTTTTCTTAGCCTTAAGCCACGGACAGACAGACAGACGGACATGGCGAAACACACAAAAGACACTGACTTCCGAAATTTTAAGTAATTTTTCTGTTTGTAATGTATTTTTTTTTGAAAGTCGGTTGTTTTAGTCTGTAAAAATGTTTTTTGTTTATTTGCAACTATGAGAATTCAGGAGAAATAATTGGAGTAAAACTTTTTAAGAGAATAGTTATGAAATAATAAAACACGATTTAATTAAATATAATTTTTTATTGAATGTTCATTAGCCTAGGTATATTGCGTTTTATACAATCCATGTTTATTTAGACAAACAGTAACGGACTGCACCGTTTATATATTACTTGCGTCCATTTTACACTTTAAAACGTTTATGTACAACTCTAATCAAGTTAACAATATTATGAAATACATGAAAATAAATATCGAGGTTTAGCTAGAGAAAAAAGTATAATTAGTGTTGCCAGTATTTTTTTCGTAATAACAGCGCTGGTAGCAAAGGAAAACAACAATCAAATATTGTTATGTCAAAAAAAATTGTTACATTATTTTGCCGCATACCAAAATATACCAAGCACACTGTATTTTGCTAATTCAGCCATGAATCCAATTCTTAGATAGGAAGTATTATATTAACCCTATTTATTAGTAATTACGATATTTTTAGATAGCATACAATTGATCCTTTTGTAAAGGCACTAATAAGAAGGGAATGTCTAAATGTTATATAGGTTTTAATCAATATTAGTTATTCTACTAGCTTTTGCCCGCGGTTGCGCCGGAAATTATACCACGAGAACATACTGTCGGAATAAAAAGTATCCTTTGTTCTTACCCAGCTATCTAATTACGTAACATATTTTCGTAAACGATTACAATTAATTAAAACAACTAAATATTTGACATCTATTTGCGACGTTGCCCACTTTCAGAATAAACGCTCTTAATGTCAAATATTGATTAAAATGACAGATGTTCCTGACGGCCGACTAATTTGTTTCATTTGACAGTTCAACAACATTCATTGCGCAGATTTTTTTCGAACTTATGGAGTTTTAAAAAGATTCAGATTCTGATTGGTCGTGTATTAGGGCCGAGTCACACCGACATGGCAGCGGCCGGCAGCAGCTGCCAGCGGCCCCCGGCGTCGCCGCTGGCGGCCTCGCGCGACCTCCAGATCCCACGCGCCTAGTCTCCTCTTGACTAGTTTAGTTTTGTACATTACTGTTCTAATCTCGCTCGTGTGAAAAACCGAAGAAAACGATTTTTTCCAGACATGAGACCTAGCTAAATCGATTTTTCACCCTCGTAAACCCTATATTGCAACTTTCATCGTAATCAATCGTTAGAGCCATTTTCCAGAACATACGCGCGGCCGCCCGCGATGCCGCTAGCGGCCTCGCGTCGACGCTGGTAGCCGCGGGCAGAACCACCGACTAGATGCGCGTGGCGCGTGGCCGCTCGCGTCGTCGCGGGCGGCCTCGCGACCTTTTCAAGTGTTTCAAGCGAAACTGGTCTTTTAAGTATGTAGATAAACTTTAAAATTATTTTACACTGAAAATGCTCGCCGCGGCGCTGCCAGCCGCTGCTATTCCGGACGACTCGGCCCTTAGGGTAGGTCGGTCAATAGGTCGTACCATACCATAACATACCAATGGAAAGGCAAAGCTCTCGCAAATTTATATAATTAATAAAGTAAGTTTGGATAACATACAGTTCAAATAAACCTTCATATGAATCCTATCTTGAATAAAAAATAAATAAAAAGATAATATTACACAGTATGAAAACTCTAAATAAATGCATGGACTGTATTGAGAATTGCTCATGCCGTTAGACCGTAAGCAAAGTGGTACAGTACGACACAATTTAGATGCATCGGCAAAATTCGTAAAACCGATCACCATCCGAACTGAGTGCGCCTTCAAAATAACCAATCTTTATTACTACTTTATGTGAAAATGATCTTTACGCACACGCAATAACTTGTAGTCATATAACCAAATACATTCGTAAAATTGAAACGAATGAATGCAAATTTTCAAATTCATGCTACATCTACTAAGTTATGTCGTACTGTACTGGTGTTGATTGTCCAGCATGTGCCAGATCGACACACAAGGACCCCGCGCCCGAGCTATCGTCGCGCGATCTTACACGATCGTTCGAACTTTTTCTTCGATGAACCTGAACGCGTCGTCGCGCCAGACTGAGCGACAGAGGGCGCTTTCCGGTTTTCAGAACAAAAGTGACATACGCACACGACCGATCGCATAATCGCGCGACGTTCGGTCGATAGGACGCGACCGGAGGCCTTTTTTTAACCGACTTCTTAAAAAATGATGTTCTCAATTCGTCTATATATATTTATTATGTATTTTCATCGATATTTTCGTCAATTGCCCACCGATAAAAATTTAAAAAAATTGGTAGATTTTGCTTGTGCTCCTATGTAATCTTATTAACTTTCGGTAGTTTTTGAATTAGCTTCAATAATACGTTTTTTTTTTAATAAATAGGAAGCAAGCTAGTAAAAAATTAAATTTAATATTTTATGAATAATGTTGGCAAATTAATAATTATATAAATACCTATTCTAAATCCACTGTGGATTTTATTTTGCATTGAAATTAAATTATTTGAACTAAAATAATTATTCTAGCTTATATGTAGACATTTCTGTACCAAAATAAAATAATACTAATATTAATAAGTTTACAATAAATGGTAAAAGTGACCTCTTTAACAGCCGAAATTAAAAACATATAGTAAACTAGTACTTTGACAGCGACTTTGTCCGCCCGTGGAAAATCCGGACTGGACCGACTCTCTGAGCTAAGCCGCAGACAGACGAACATGGCGAAACGATAAGGGTTCCTTTTTAATTACGGAACCCTAAAAACGATCCATGAACTAGTGATTGATTAATTAACATTCGCGTTCATTGTTAGCATGCGAATGCTCATTTAGCATTTAGCAAATGAAATGTAGTTGCGAAATTCTGTGAAGTGCGAAGTGAATTTATCGCTTCGTACTTTTTTATACTATCATACGTCAGAGCGTCGACGCACGCAGCGGTAGTGTGCGCTCTCCTTCGCACCCACGGGAAGTCGGGAATACTAAATCTATCGGTTTCACTTGACCGTGACCTCGTTGGCGAGTGAAATTTATTAGCAGATGCTGCGAACTTGCGAAGAATGGGTTAAGCAATTGTTATGTTATTATCTTTGATTTGCGCGTAGTTAGGGTTGTATGTTGAATGAATGCGTGAATTCGCATATTAACAAATATCACATATTTCATTATTATCAATTATCGTCATTATTAGCGAATAGCATAGCAATAGCAATTAGCATGCTAAGACACAAGAATTCACATGCTATTGAAATTTATGCGAAATCGCATTAATTGACATTACTACCATAAACGGATGGTGGCGCTGTTTGCGGCGGAAACTGTCACAAATCTGTCAAATCCTGTACATTTCATGTTTGTTCTCTATTTCGCCATATTCGTTTAGAGGCATGTCGCACTGTACCTACGTTTTTTTGTCTCTTGCGCCATGCTGAGATTTTGAATAGGTACAGTACAATTTTATATTTTTAATTAACAGCGTTTGCCAGGCACTGCCAGGGAAGGCGGATCAACGAAAGATATTCGAACATTCGTAAAATGTTTATGATACAAATCCGATTCTGGACTTAAAGTGGTAAGTTCTGAGAGCAGTTCATTTGTGAAAATAAACTTATTTTTTTTAACTTTATTTCAATAGTAAGTCTAATTTACTACAATATAAAAAAATACTACATTATAGTATAATTTTAAATACATTTTTTGTAAGAATATTGTCATCATACATTTACAAGGTTGACAATACATTTTTATTACTATATAAAAGATTCGAAAAGAAACAATAATATAAAGATACTTTAGTATAATAGACCGTCGCAATTATGCGTCATAAATAATTTTTATATCATATGAGTATATATATTGTTATAAGTCATCACTTAGGTGCCAAAATTGAGAATGAGCGGTTGTGTCGGATTCTAAACACAAAATAATAAATAAGGTGGATAATGTGATATATTAACCAAACACTGCTCATATTATGATCTCGCCCCTCCATAACCCACGGACTCGACCCAATACAGAGCTATAATTTGAGAAAAACTTAGGAAAAATTGAATTTCGTGGGATAATTTTGCTCATTTGGCTTAAAGCGTCTTATTTTTTTTTTGTCCCATTTTGAAAAATAAGGCGTGTAACGGCAAGGGACAAGGTATAGTGAACGGCCTGTACGTCCAATAGTTAACATATTTTGGCGGTCATTTGATATTATTCTACGTAAATCCAGTAACAGTTGATAGGAATTTTGTGTACAGTACAACTAATTTCTTAATGTCCCTCGGGAATCATCGCATTTCCGAATGCAAACGAATGCTAATTTCCATGTCCATGTCCATCAATTATTAGATTTATCGTGTACAGTAATTTGAATTTAGAATTAAATACTTTAGCTTTAGTTATATCTAAATAAAGTACTTAGTTCTGAATTCAAATAATAATTTTAATTCAGAACTAAGTACTTTTATTTGGTTTGATTTCCATGTGAACTATATAGAGCTAAAGTATTTAATTCTGAATCCAAATTATTATACACGATAAATCTAATAATTGATGGACATGGAAATTAGCATTCGTTTGTATTCGGAAATGCGATGATTCCCGAGGGACGTTAAGAAATTAGTTGTACTGTACGTAAATTTTTCCTTATTTTTTATTCGGTCTAAAAGGAGATGAGTGACATTATTGGTGATGTTCTTCAGAAACGTCAGGTGCGTAGTACTCGCGTGTGTGACCAGATGTTTGGACGTAAACGAAGCAAAACGAGTATGTATGGATCGTAGCAGAGAGCGTTCTGTAGTATCTGCCTATCCCCCATGAGTTTATGTATGTTTGTCGTTCAAAATCAGACACAACCACCTCCCTACATCCACCGACACATAAACGTCTTGACCACAATATCTACACAACTAATCCTCGTAGATCAGCAGGCCAGTAGGTCACCTAGCGCCCTCGCCCCCCCCTCGCTGGCCCAGTACACCCCCCCGCAGGAGTTGACGAGGCTCCACACGTAGGGGGTGAAGAACTCTTCTGGTCTCTCTTCTTCGACGTAGCGGAATTTTAGGTCGGGGAATTTCTGGAAAAAGTAAATAAAAGTTGATTGAAAAGTGGACAAAACACGACAAGAAGTTTTGTATTTTTCTTAAAACTTTTTAAGAATGCAATTATTAGCGTTAGAAATAAAACAAAACAGTTTTAAATTCCAAAGACTAGCCGAAATGAATATGGTATGGTTTTCATCTTCATTATGATTCGAATTTGTAATTGAATTTTTTACCTCTTATTACTAAACGATACGGTAGTTACCTAATGTCTTGGTTTGGTTTGAGACACCAAGACAATCGTAAACTTCGTGTTTTTAAGAGCGCGGTTATCCTAAAAATTGGCAACGTCGCAAATAGCTGCCAAAAATTTACCTGTTTTGATTAATTTGGCAATGGTGCCGATTCTCTTGTCACAAATGCCTCTAAACTAGACTAAAAATCACTAAAATTTAATTAATTCCTGTCAAACGACGATTTCCCATTCTAAAATAGACTTAAGAGACACAACTTAACTATATTTTAGTTTGACAGCACTAAGACAGTACTGAGTTTTTAATTTAGTGAAAATGGCAATTTATGCTATTCTGAATTTGACGTTTTTCACCTAAAATCTCATACCCCTAAATGATAAAGCAAAAAATACGTGTCTAATATGTTTTTATTATCTGACTAACGGACTAATTAGAATTTAATTTTTTTTTACCCAGTCATCATCCCTATTATCCCTTGCTTCAAAAACGGTGAAGGAAAACATCGTGAGGAAACCCTATACCATATATAACTAAATGCCTGAGAGATATCTCGACCGCACATGAAGTCAAGTCAGAGGCCCATGGGCGGCTTAAAAACTCTGACACCAGGTTAGTCACTAAAAAGAAAGAAGCTCCTCCAAGTTCCTTCTGCCTTCTGTAAACCTGGCTTCAAAATACCTTAATATATGTTTTTCTATTGTATACCTTTAGTCTATCGCTGGACCACTGCTCAGCTCCCTTTTTAATGCACTGCAACACTTCAGTGACTCCTAGATCGCCGCCCGCGCCTTCCTGCACGCGTTGGAGGCGCGTTGAGAAGTACCCTATCACCTGAAAATAGAATACATGATAGATATGGATCAATGAGGAGCTCGTGGCCAAGTAATAACTGCTGCATTGGTCGATCCATCCATCTTTACATACCGAGACTCCTCCGTATCTCGGAAAGCACGTTAAGCCGTTGGTCCCGGCTGCCATTCATGGATCTTTGACAGTCGTTACAGGTCGTCAGAAGCCCGAAAGTCTGACAACCAGTCTTACCAAGAGGTATCGTGTTACCCAGTCACTGGGTTGTGGAGGTCAGAAAGGCAGTCGCTCCGTGTAAAATACTGGTATTCAGCTGAATCCGATTAGGCTGGAAGCTGACCCCAATAAAGTTGGGAAAAGGCTAGGCAGATTGATTGGTAGATATAGATCAATGTTTTTCGCAGCCATTTTTTACCACTTCCAGCCACATGCAGGTAAAATCTGGTTGCATATAAATTCTGATTATTATTTAATTTATAGTTTAGCAATAGTGCCCAACTATGTAGTTTTCCCAACTTTGTTGGGGTCGGCTTCCAGTCTAACCGGATGCAGCTGAATACCAGTATTTTGCATAGAGCGACTGTCTACTTAGAACAAGCCCTACCACCAACCAAATAAAGCAGAAAATTTTGCCCCCACTAGGAATCGAAGCCTGGACGTCTGGGTCTGAGACAGGTGGTCTAACCACTAGAACACAGAGGCGCTAGATCAATTTTTATGTTGGCGATGGCAATGGATGGTCACCCGTCCACGGACTGACCGCAGCACGGGTAGCTTAACCTTGGTAGTTCGTATAGGAACTTACCATGTCAATATTCTGTGCGACGGGATGGTGCGTGTGTTGCGTGAACAGATGTCGCTTGTGCAACAACGCGTACACCACGTTACAATTGTTGCTGAGTTGGTGAGCGACGCAGGAGTTGATGATCTCTAGCAGCATGCGTAGGACCTCGTCGAGGACTGATATGTGGTCCATCTGTGGAGGCAGAAATTAATTAGTTATCAACAGTAAAATTCAATCAATTAAACGCCATGCATGACTGTTAAGTTCAGAGATATGATAAATCTAATTTATATCGTTTGCACATTGCATCCGATCCAAGAAATGGCGTACCGAATAAAAACAACACAAAATGTGACGAATGAAATTCGGATCTAGTGCGCAACGCTACAGGAGACTGCGGACCGTTGATGTTATATTATTTATTTATGTATGCATTTTTCTAGGTTTAAAGTTTTTGATTACATAATATATTTAAAATGTGAATGTGAAATTATTGAATAAGTATGTCTCGGATTCGGAACGGAAGCAGTGTACATGTCGCAGCCATCTGGTTAAATTAGCCAGCTAATTGGAAGCCTAGGCCGTTCATTAAACGCCGGCTTCCAATTGGATGCCTAGTCCGATAGTTAATTGAACCAGAATCATTCAACGTTTAACAACTTGGCGTACTGAAAGTCAGCCCTTTGAAGATGACTGACCAAGACAGCCAAGTGATTCAAATGGTGAAAAAAAATCTGCGAGCAACTTGGAAATTGCGGTTGGTCACAGTTCTAACCTAACTTAACCTATTTCACCCAGTTTAACTAAATAACTGCACGACATTCAGCTATCTGGTTAAACGTTGCGCTTAATGACTTGACTAGTTGTCCTTCAGCTATTTAATTGGATTTAATGAACGGCCTAGGCGTCCAATTAGTTGGCTAATTTAACCAGATGGCTGCGACATATATACGTCCTTAGAGCAACAATAAAACTTACAATTTCTTCTGTCTTTTCTTCAGCGTGATGTGGAAGCTCTAAACTGTTTATATCGCCGCCTGAAACACATTTAAAAATTAAAATAGCTGCTTCATGTTGGTGGTTTGTGGTTTACATCATACACTACTAAAGACTAATGGCCGATTCCTATAATTTATGGACCATTATGGGTTAAAATTAAGACTCTTGTATCTTTACCAATAATGAAGCAAATACGTCATAGTTTTGCATAGTAGACCCTTCCTTTATTAACACTACACACACACTACACCATTTTACAATTTGACATTTAATTTGATATACGGTTCCGACATTTTTATAATTTTTTGACAATATTAATTATTATTTTTATGAGTAGTTAAATAATTAAATTGAATGAATCAAAATTTTTTGGGTTTTTAAAATTTATATTAATAAATAGTTTATAATTTAAATGTGTGTGTGTAAAATTTTGGACTTGAATTTGTCTGAAATAAATGAATAAATAATTAAATAAATATGGTAGTAGTTATATAGTAAAATTTGTTTACAAATATATTTATATGCCCAGTTTGGCAATAAAAAAACGCTACCATTGGTAAGCAAAACGATTCGTTCTCGTTTATAGGAATCGAGCATGAGTTAGTTTTTAAATAGTCGCCTTAGAGTGAAAAGCTCAGGAATATAACTTTGACTTTTTATTTTATTACATTTTTGGAAAAAAAAACGAAGCAAAGCACGCCCCAGTTTTGTGGCGGCATCTATATCGCCACATGCGACCTACGGGCTACGTATCATACTGACGTAACGCAAAATCCTGCATCCAGTAAGCAGATTTTACCGCGCTTTTATGTGCAGTGATAGCCTAGTGGTGTGACCGTCAGACTGCCAAGTCATAAGTCTCAAGATCGAACCCAAGGCACGTCCGCACCTCCGACTTTTCGGATCCATGTGCGTATTGTATAATTATCAGTTGCTTCAAAAACGGTGAAGGAAAACATCGTGAGGAAACCGGCATGTCTGAGAGATATTTCTCGATGGCATGTGAAGCTAAGTCTGGTTAGTAAGCTAAGGCTGCCCATGGGCAGCTTTAAAACTTTGACACCAAGTTAGTCAATAAACACACGAAAAGACCGCGCGATCAGCATATATATAAGTTCCCAATTGCCCACAAGTTTGTCGCATATAAGAGGTTTTCACTCTAAGACGACGCGGCGACGATATGAACTATTTCACTGACACGGCTGAACTTGCCATCTAGGACTTTTATCCCAACCAGTTTATAGTGCTTATCTTACGTAAATGCGGGTCTACACCAGCGCACGCGCATAAACCGTGCACGCTAGGCGCCTCGAACGGTCTCATACTACTGAGCACATCGGAGGTAGAAAAGGTACACGGCATGCACGCGATGTGTTCGCGAATTAGTGTTTTGACTGTCTCTTGCACACGAACCATTCGCTAACGGATCGCGAACATATCCAAAGGAGTCCATACTATGTTCCTAAGATGCACGCGAACCACACTGTCCGGGCGCGTGCGCAGCTGACCCGCTTTAAGAAAAAACTTTTTACAAAAAAAAACACGACAAAGTGAAAAATAACTTTAATTTCGGAAGTCGGTGTCTTTGGTTTTGAATTTTCTTTTTTGAAGTCGGTTGTTTTTTTTTTGTAAAAAGTTTAAAATTTTCATTTTTTAGTTGTGGTACCTAACCCACACAAATTCGAATAAAACTACCTGCTATGTAAATAACAGTCACAGGAAGTTCAAGATCATCATATCATCCACATGTATACTAGGTGGGAAAAAAATACGTATTATTGAAGCTAACTCAAAAACTATCCAAACAAAGATGATAAAATTTATATGGGACCACAACTTGAGAGCATACCATAACATACAAAAAAAAACACTACGAACATAGAACCTCCTCCTTTTTGGAAATCGGTTAATAAAATGGTATTTAATGATTGTTTGTTCACCTTCAATCTCACTGCAAAGTCTTCCTCTTCGTTTTGTCAATGTTTCAAACAGTGATATTAACCTCTGTGCAACGTATGGATGTAAGTTTCTGAATTCACCTGAAAAAAAAAATACAATTAGCTTGTAACGCAAAGAGCGTAAGTATATTCAATGTCTTTTTAGGGTTCTGTACGTCCGAATGAAAAAAAAGAACCCTTAGGGCCGAGTCACACCGGAATGGCAGCGGCCGGCAGCGGCCTCCGGCGTCGCCGCTTGCGGCCTCGCGCGACCTCCAGATCCCACGTGTCTAGTCTACTCTTGACTAATTTAGTTTCTACATTACATACGCGCGGCCGCCCGCGGTGCCGCGAGCGGCCTCGCGTCGCCGCTGGCAGCCGCGGGCAGAACCACCGACAAGATGCGCGTGGCGCGCGGCCGCTCGCGGCACCGCGGGCTGCCTCGAGACCTTTTAAGCTTTTCATGCGATACTGGTCTTTTAAGTATGTAGATAAAGTTTAAAATTATTTCACACTGAAAGTGCTCGCCGCGTCGCTGCCGGCCGCTGCCATTCCAGTGTGACCCGACGCTTATAGAAGTAGATTTCCTACCCATTTCGCTGTGTAGAATGGGTATCTACTGTCGCGAAAGAAAGAGGAAAATAAATATATAAGCCTTATAAAAATTCGACAATTTGTTCGATTCATTTTAATAGATTGGACATAACTGGAAACACGCAAAGGGGTAGATTACTAAAAACAGTACAACAGTTACAATAAATATTTTTGAACTTATATAAAATTGACTTTTTATTTTCAAGCGACATTACATTATATTTGTTTCTCCGACGACAGAAAGATTTAATTTTGCCATTGTAATTAAATATTTGTATCTCCGACGACAAAGATTTAATTTTTCCATTGTAATTAAATATTTGTATCTCCGACGACAGAAAAATTTATTTTTGCCATTGTAATTAAACTTTATGTTTGAGTGTCAATCAAGGCTTAAAATAAACTGTATTTGTTAGTATTTCTTTTTCTTCTGTATTTCATAAAAAGAAATATAAACACATTTCGACTCCACTCATTCCTTGTCCAAGCGGCGAGCCTCTGTCATAAATTTTTATTGCTTTTATTAGCACTTTGTAATTCGAACTTTAAAACAAGGATGTAAGGTTGAATTTGTTTTGATGTATGTTTGACTTTATTGTTTTTTGTACATAGCTTTGTGAATACAACTTTAAACATTGCATTTAAGGTTGAATTTACATTAATGTATATTTATTTAAAATAGAAGTACGTAAACACAATTGGCGACAGTTTTAAGAGAACTTTTGTATGGGATAGTGTCTCTTGTGCATTATTGATCGAAGATAAATGTCAAAGAAATGATTTTGCTGCCGAAAACACTGTGTATTTTGATATGTCAATAAAGTTGGTAATTGACAAAGGAATCATTGGGAAGCATTTCAGATTACCAATGGTTTCCGTTGCATCCGTTAAGACTGGAAGCCGACCCCAACATAGATGGAAAAAGGCTTGGCAGATGATGAAATGACTTACAGCTCATATTAGCGATGGCGGCGAGGCAGTTGGTGTGGAGGTACTTGTCCCTCACGCGCACCATGTTGTACTGTAACGCTCGTAGTATCACGAGTACCATCAGACCTCCTAACGATATCTCGGAGATAGCGCGTTCTGTATACCAGGTTAGGTTCTTTAGCATCTGTGGACAAAATTAACAGTTATTTTATGTTAGGTTCTCATACTAGTTTTTAATTTTTTAAATCATAAAAAAAAACTGCTTTTTAGGATTTCGTACCCGCAGGGGGCCGACCAGAACCCTATAACAAACATTTTTTCGCGGTGCTCGGCGTGGCAACACGCCGTGTTAAGGTTCGCGACAAGTCAATCGTCATCCTGAGGATGCCTCGTTGAGATGTGAAACACGTGTCGATTTGTTACAGGGATCTTTATGACTCTTTAAGAACAGTTAAACGGATTAGGTTACTAAATATACGTCGTCTATTGCATTTTATAAAGAAGGATTACTTACAATTAAATGGACGCTCTTGATGAGCGCATCGTCTTCGGTCAATATAAGAAGTACTATCAGCGACATGTATATGTGATGATTGTTGTTGTCCGGCGCGTTGTATAGCACTTGGAGGATTGGAACTATCTGTGAAATATAGTTTTTTTTTGTTAATACAGGTATTTTCTCTATACTTACGGTTAAAGATATTTATTTCTCAAAAGAATTACAAATTCACTTATAGAGAAAACATATATATTAGATTTAAACAAAATGATGTGCCATAAAGCGTAGCTTAAAATAAAATATATCGCTATACATAGTACGTAATAATCTTAAAACTAACATTATTACATTGCACTTTGATTTAATAATTTTGTCACAAATAAAACAAATCAGAAGTGGGTGGTTCTACACAAGGAACAGCATAATTTTAAGCGGTGCGGGTAGGGTGCATCTTGACGGTTGAAGCGTGTTTGCTAAGGCCTACACCATAGTGCGGAACAAAAACTTGAAAACGAAAAATTAAGTAATATTCTGTTCCCTCATTTGCTTTTAAAAATTAACGTGCAATCAGAGATTTTATGTAGATATCTAAAAGGATTTGTATATTTGTGTATATTTTGATTAGACTTTATATTTATTTTACTGTAATATGATTTTATTTCTTATCGCCGATTTGTTTAGTTTAATACTGCTCTTAAGGAAAGTCCAAGTATATATATATATATATATATTTATTTTATTATTATTGTTATTATATATATATATTTTTTTTATTCGTTTTGCCGGTTTTGATCTTTTAGTATATAGTTTTTTTAAGTTTTCTTGTAGATGTTAAACGATTTGATTTCTTTTATGTCCTTAGGCAGTTTATTATAAAAGTTGGCCCCTTCGTACATGATGTTTCTTTTACCATATTTAGTCCTAGGCTGGGATAAGCAGATATCGTTAGCCTGTCTTGTTAAAATTTTGTAGGTTTGTACTCTTTTTGTAAATATTATCTGCGAGTGTATGTCTCTAGTTAGTATTTTCCTGACAAGAATACATGTGTTATCTATATATATAAAATGATAAACTGACTGGGTGATATATCAACGCACAGCCCAAACCGCTGGTCCTAGAGACATGAAACTTGGAGGGTGTGTTCTTTGTAAAGAGTAAGTATCCACTAAGAAAGGATTTTTGGGAATTCCACCCCTAAAGGGGTAAAATAGGGGATGGAAGTTTATATGAAAGTCCGTCAGTTTTGAAGTTAGGATCTTCAAATTTTGTGTTTAGGCTGACGATTGAAAATTAATTTATACGTGTCTCAGCGTTTTTGATAATTCCACCCCCGAGGGGTTAAAAAGGGGATAATGTTGAAAAGTCCTTAATTTTCTAAGAAAAATCACTAAATTTACTATCTAGGCTTATGGTTGGAAGCTAACGCAACGGTGTTGTTGGAATTTCAACCCTTAAGGGGGTGAAAAGGGGGATGTAATTTTGTTTGTAATTAAAGTTCTTTATTTTTTAAGTTAAAATCACTAATATTTCGGCTTATTATTCTATTATATTCGCAACCCACTGCTGGGCTCGCCACATTTGAGGCGATAAGTCCTCTCTTTGAGGAGTGACTAGAAAGGCGCCACGGCGTGCTCACCTTCCGCCTGACGCAGGTCCTCACCGGACACGGTTGTTTCGGGAGGTTTCTGTTTCGCATAAGGCGGGAGGAAACGCCCAGGTGTCACCACTGTGTGGATCACCCGGAGGACATGGTGGAGCATACGGTGAAGGTCCGCCCGGCTTGGGCGGGGCACCGCCTTGTCCTTGTGGAGGCGATCGGTGACAGTGATCTCTCGCGTCCGGCCCTGGTCCAGGCCATGGTACTGAGGGAGAGGGCGTGGCAAGCCGTCAGCTCCTTCTGCGAAGCAGTAATGCTCGCAAAGGAGAAGACGGAGCGCGTGAGGGAGAGGCAGATGTCAGCACAACGGAAGGGGTCCGCTAGGACCCATGCCTGCCGGGGTCGCGGGAAAGTCCGAAAGGGATACCGTGGCCCCTGGCAACGTACAGGTAATTGAAGACGCACGGGTGGGTTTTAGTCAGTAAGAGTCTGTCACGCCCTCCCGCTCCGCCCAGAACGGGAGAAGTCATTTGATCATTTACCACCCTAAAAAAAAAAAAAGGGTCTGAAAAGGGCCATGAAGTTTTGTATTGAAGTTGCTCATTCGCTGAATTTTGTATTCAAGTAAAAATAATATAAGTGCACGTGTACTGCTTCTAACTTTACAGTATTTTACATAGAGCGACTGCCTATCTGACCTCCACAACGCAGTTACTGGGTAATACGATACCCCTTGGTAAGAATGGTTGTCAGACTTTCGGGCTTCTGACTTCCCGCAACGACTGTCAAAGATCCACGAATGACAGCCGGGACCAACGGCTTAACGTGCTTTTCGAGCAACGGACGGGTCTTTGTATGGTCACCCATCTACAGACTAACTGCGGCAAGTGTAGCTTAACCTGATCGATTGACCTGTGCGGCTGTTATTATTTAGCCACGGGCCCCTCCCCCGGAGAACCCCCCCCTTCCCCTTCTCCGGGAGAATCGATATAGATATAGATTAGGATAGTAAGGATACGAACAGAATGCGATACTGCTCATCCCTCATAGCAAATAGCGTGATAATTTGTACCCTACAGACTGACCACACATATAGGGAACACCTATGCAATGTTATTGAGGCCAAAGTACTAACTGGATCTGCCAGAGGAGAAACAGTCTTCGTGCCGCGTATACCATTGATACCAAATAATGACCTTCCGTTTGAATTTAAAAGATTGTAGTTGACTATTAATAAGTCACAGGGACAAACTCTGAAATTAGCTGGAGTTGATTTGCGGCAAGACTGTTTCTTCGTCGGCCAATTTTATGTGGCTCACTCACGTATTAGCTCTCCAACGAGCCTGGTTGTTTTAGTGCCCGCTTCCGAATTAGTGAAAAACATTGTATATAGAGAAATACTGTAAAGGATTTAGGTAGATACCGGTCCTTTACAGTCTTTTTACAGTAGGTATTTCTTGACAGTATTCCTCAAATATCACAGATAGTGGAGGACAATTAGCCATGAACAAAGCTCTATATTGTAATTGTTATAATCATTCATAAATATCTAGAAAAAAGAATTTATACTCTACGCAGACGAAGTAAAATAAAATAGTAACGAAGTCAAATCTTACATTGAATATTCGAGTCTGATGCCGAAAACATAGTTTTTAGAATTTTGGTCTGTTTGTTTGAATGTACGAGTATGCACAAAAACGGATGAACGGATTTGGATGATATTTGGCACACAGAGTTTATAACCTGGATTAACCTATAGGTTATTTTTTAATCCAGGTAGTACGTTCCCGTCAGATATTTTCCGACATCCACGCGGGCGAAGCCGCGGGCAAAAGCTAGTACTTATATATTTGAAAGAGATTCATAAGTTTTGTTTCTTTGTAATTTTTTTCAGTAGGTGTTAAGTAGTTGTATCTATACTTAACGCCAAGGCTTTATAACCGCAGTCCTAAAAAGTTAAAAGTACTATTCAAATCTTTGTTTCCAATTGATTTTATTTAAGAGCGTTTATTCTGAAAGTGGGCAACGTCGCAAATAGATGTCAAATATTTCACTGTTTTGATTAATTTGGCAATATTACTGTGTGGAAATAAAAAATGTGGCTAACTAGCGAACTAGAATATTGATTATGAAATGCAATAATTAATATCGTAACCCCGAATGTTTAATTTTAGATGTAAAAAAATCTATTTGGAAAGTTTCCAAATGCGTTTTTTACACCTAAAATGGGTACAACATCAAATTCAATGTTAATTCATTATTAATATTCTAGTTCGCTAGTTAGCCACATTTCGTATTTCTATTCAGTAATATTGCTATAAGAATCAAAACAGGTAAATATTTGGCAGTTATTTGAGACGTTGCCAACTTTTAGGATAAACCCTCTTAAGGCCCGCACAAAATGTCGGCGTTCCAGATGCGGACCGCGGCCCACCATTTGGTGACTCCTGACACTGACTAATGTACGAGAGGTGCATCCTGGACAGTCTACCGTGCTAACTGGCGCCTTAATGACTGTATGACCTATTGTATTTCAATACAAGATAAGCAGAAGAATATTGAATTTATAGAGGTATGGGGAACAGGGTGTAAAGTTCACTCATTCTTCATAGAAAGGGGAGGATCCTCCGACCAGACGGGTGTTGTGTCTGGTGGGCAACTGCCCGACGATTGATGTCGGGACGTTAAATGATAAATGATTTTATTTCTCTAAGTGGGTTTGGACAATACACTTTTACACGTCAATCATATTTTTTAAACTAGATGAGGTCGGCGTTTCCTATCTGACTACTCCGAGAAGAAAGGCCGAAACAAACTCAGAGGTCAGTCTCTTTTAAAGTCCAGACATAATCTTGGTCAGATCATGTGAAGATCATGTAGATTGATTGGTGTCTGAGATGGTCTTTTGAGGAAAGAACCACACAGATTGAGAGGACCTGTCCAGTCAGTGCACGCATTTGTCAGTGACCGTGCAGCTCAACTCAGGGTTTAAGGAGCTCAACGATTCGACGAACAATACCAAAGAAAGGACGTTTGGGTAGGCCGCATAAATTACTCAAGCTGCCAGACTGTGATAAAAACTAAATAATAAAATAAAAAGGAATGACCCACATAGTCTTCACATTCACAATGATTAAAACAATATAATACTTTAAAAAGTAAATATTCATGTCATTGTATATATAAAATTCATTAATGTCAATGTGTATATAAAACCCAGAAAATTAAATAGTCTTGGTCAGATCATTTAAGGACCATGTAGATTTGTGTCTCGAATGGTCTTTTGAGGAAAGAATTATACAGATTTGAGTGGACCTGTCCAGTCAGTGCACGCATTTGTCAGTGACCGTGCAGCTCAACTCAGGGTTTAAGGAGCTCAACGACTCGACGAACAATACCAAAGAAAGGACATTTGGGTAGGTCACGTTGTATACAATATCGCCCATGGGCATGTGACCGCCCGTTATTTTCTGAATATTCATGAAAAATTATCTTTAAACGCACAAAAAAAAAAAACAATAACGTCATGTTATTGTTTTTTTTTTTGTAGCTTTTGCCATATCGCCGATGTTATTGTCTCGATTTGGATTCTGTTTATTATTTCTAAAAGCTTATGAGTTATTTTATCGGATTAACTAATATTTTTTCATAAAACTTGTCGAATATGAAAAAATAACGGAGAAGAAATTTTTTTCAAAAAAATAATCAGTTTTTATATATTTTTTTAAACAAAAGTGAATGTCCATAAAATCATAGCGGGATGTGTGAGAAAAAGAAACCCCCCTTTAAGTTAAAATTCGATAATTTTTCATGAATATTCAGAAAAATACGGGAGGGCACATAAGATTTTGCGTGAGGTTAGTGTGATGTGTAGGTCGCATGTGGCGATGTAGATGCCGCCATAAATGATTGATATACTGACCAGTTGATCGATCTGCGCTACGTTGCTGATGTGTCGTTTGTACGCGTTGCAGGAGTGTAGCATTAGATACAGGAGCAACGTCGAGTGTTCGCAGCCGGCGGTCGCGCACAGAGCTTTGTGGAGCTGTTATAAATAAAAACAAAGATAATAGAGATGTTAATTACAAGAAAAAAAAAACTATTTAGTCCGTCAGTCAGGTAATAAAAAAATATTAGACACGTATTTTATGCTTTTTCATATTAATAAAAAATGGTTTAGTTAAAACGCATTAAAGTTGGGGAGTGGGGGCTCGCTACGTCACAAGTCGGTATAAAATCTACTGGCCAGTGACGTCATGACATACTTAAAATAATCTCCATTTTCGCTTTGCTGATTTTTTAAGCTTCACTTTTTTTTCTAAAACATATATGTCTTAAACATACCATGGTTAATGTAGGTAATAGGTCCCCACCGATGAAATCAGCGTTTTGTATGGAGAATTTTAAAGAAGTTGCGTTTTTCATACAACATTTTCTTAATTTATATAACAACCATGAACACGAATGTTTTAAAACTTTTATACTAATGTTTAAAAAATAAGTTAACGAATATGCCACTTAGATTAAGCGACAAGAATAAGTTTTGGCTAAGTCAAAACAAAAAGTGGTAATTTCTGCTAACAAGATGAGGTCATTTTTAAGGTATTTTTTATCGTTCAGGGGCAAAATGTCCAATTCTCAAAATGTCCAACGGTGTCAAAATGTCCAAATCCCAAAATGTCCAATTGTCAAAATGTCCAATGATCAAAATGTCCAATGGTCAAAATGTCCAATTCAGAAAATGTCCAATTCTCAAAATGTCCAATTCCCAAAATGTCCAATCTTTGAGAATGTAGCAAATTTGTTCAATAACTCATCAAAGCGCTTTTTTAATACTTTTCCCTTCTTCTTCTTTTGTAATTTAGTTCATGACTTTATGTCCTCCAGATCATATTATCATCATAGTAAAAACGAAAGTAAAATCCAAGCTTTGTTCAAAGGCATACTATTCTATCAACGACTACTTAAATGATAAGAATAGTTGGTCGCTGTAGTTAACTCAAGACAATGTTTATGTTCTTTCTCCAGCTTACCCACTGACAAGTTATATGAGTTTATATAAGTAATTGTTTAATTTATTTGACTATAAAAGTCAAATTATTTAAATTTAATTATTGTTGACATTTTAAGTCAAGTTATTTTAATTTATTTTTGACAAAATCTACTCATCACACTGTTTTTTTATGAGTTGTATTGCAATATGTGGTTAGCTAGTGACCTCGACAATTGATCATATTATTTATTACTATTAGTAATTAACTGTTTGTTTATTTATTTTACCTCGATGGTCCTAGTTTATCATTTATAACTTCCAGTTACAACTATATGTAAGCGGGTACGCCCTTTATGCCTGGTGGCTTTTATTAAGATATTAAGTTCTGTTTACGTTTTGTTTTTTATTTCTGCCTGAGTATAGTTCTCGATGATTTTGTTTGGTATATTGGCGTGTGCTAGCTTATATATGGCTAATAATTTAAATTATGTTTTGTGTTGCTTAATGTAAATTATTTTGAATACTATTATATAGAATCTTCTTTTTGTTCTTTTAACTGAACAGGCAGCTATGCAGCTGGGGAGTTTGTTGCGCCACTTCTTCTTCCCAGCTAACGCACTAGGAAGTGGTGAAGGGTGGGCGTTTTGGGGGACTGTCTTATGTAATTTTGACGTTCGAAAAGTGCTGATTCTCAGCCTAGTTTGAATAAATGACTTTTGATTTTGATTTTGATTTTATATTCACTTTAATGCTTCACATAGCCTATAACCAGTGGACGATCAAGACGCTTCCAATTATACCTCCTTGTCAAAACATGATAAGCAGTTTAGAAGTTATGAGGGAACAGATGAACATACATACATACCGGTCAAAATCATAACTCTCCTTTTAGCTTCGCCGTAGTCGCGTAAAAAACACATCGCGATCTAACGCTAATAACGCCATCTATCGAGCTATTTTTTTGCCAAGTTTTCTGGTATTTCAATTACTTTGTTTACTGTGTATTTAATAAATCTTTATTCAAATACGTACTTGCGATATTGAATTAACTTTATTAGTAAACAAAAAATTACAATAATATGCATAAACTGAACGCATCCTGAGATAAAAGTATAAGTTGCTTTAATGTGGGTATGTTTGATTTTTTTTAATGCCGTACGTAGTCATTAAAATGTTGATTATTGTATTTTTTTTATATTACATTATGACAAAAATAGTGATTTCGGGTATGTTGTGGTCTTCTCTGGTCTTAATTTGTTACTTATAAATGAAACATATTTTGATTCTGCCATTATTTTGTATTTGTTGTTTGTCATAAAAGTATTAAAAAGCGTTTTGATGAGTTATTGAACAAATTTGCTAAATTCTCAAAGATTGGAGTTGAGTTCATTTTGGGAGTTGGACATTTTGGGAATTGGACATTTTGAGAATTGGACATTTTGACCATTGGACATTTTGACAATTGGACATTTTGAGAATTGGACATTTTGACCATTGGACATTTTGACAATTGGACATTTTGAGAATTGGACATTTTGGGATTTGGACATTTTGACACCTTTGGACATTTTGAGAATTGGACATTTTGGGATTTGGACATTTTGACACCTTTGGACATTTTGAGAATTGGACATTTTGCCCCTGAACGTTTTTTCGTTCATGTTTATAACACTATAAGTAATAAGGTTTTTTTACTATTGGTAGTTGTCTATGATGGTCATTATTCGATATAATACAAAGCAATTGATGAATATTTTAAATCATAGAAGTGACGAGGTTCTCTATTTGTGAGAAAAAAACGCCAATTTCATAGGTAATATGAATATATAATATAATATATATAATATCCCACTATACCCAATATAAGAACTATTCACCTTTGCCTACTCCTTTGGGAAACAGGTGACATAATGACGAAAAAAATATTTTTGTTCGTCGTGGAGACTATTAAAAAATATTGGACACGTATTTTGTCTTTTCTTACATAATCTAAAGATTACGGCGATACATTGAGTTAAAATGTGCCGTGACGTCACGAGTATGTAGATTTTATACTTACTTGTGACGTAGCGACCCCCATTCCCCAACTTAAAACGCGTTTTAACTAAGTATTTTTTTATTAATATGATAAAGCAAAAAATACGTGTCTAATATTTTTTATTATCTGACTGACGGACTAACTAGAATTTCTTTATTTTTACCCAGGCATCATCCCTATTGCACTTTATTGTGTCGTAGCAAAGAGTCGCTTTTTATTGAAATAATTTTGCGGCGTGAACCAATCAATCTGCCTAGCCTTTTCCCAACTATGTTGGGGTCGGCTTCCAGTCTAACCGGATGCAGCTGAAATACCAGTATTTTACATGAAGCGACTGCCTATCTGACCTCCACAACCCAGTAACTGGGTAATACGATACCCCTTGGTAAGACTGGTGTCAGACTTTCGGGCTTCTGACGACTCATAACGACTGTCAAAGATCCACGAATGACAGCCGGGACCACCGGCTTAACGTGCTTTCCGAGGCACGGAGGATTCTCGGCATGTAAAGATGGTCACCCATCCACTGACCAACCCCGGCAAGCGTAGCTTAACTTGATGGATCGACCAGTGCGGCTGTTAATACTTAGCAACGAGCTCCTCAATTTTGCGCCGTGAACCATCTGTACTAATTTGTGGCCTAGCTGTGTTTGATAGATTTTTTTAAAAGGGTTTGTTTTATTAATATTCTCTATTAAAATCTTCGTTTGAAGCTCAAAGCAAAAAGATACAAGCAAAATTGGGTTAATTCAACTTACAGCTGCCATGTCGATTCTGGGTGGAGTTACTTGTGATCCACCATTTGATTCTTTATGTGGTGTTGTTGATGATGTTTCTGTAAATAAATTATATAAACAGTTTATAACATGTGAACTCTTCAGATTATTGTATTTCACAAACCTATATATTTATTTTAGTATATTTGATTCTTTATCTATCTATCCGTGACATCACTGCGGGCCCTATCAGAATACCAGCGCTGCGACATTTGAATTGTCGCAGCATCATGCTGAGATAGGAGCCTTTTGGCCTCGTACAGGACTTCCTTCTTAAAAATTTAACGTTGCTTTGTTTTTTATTTATGTTAAGAGGGTTTATCCTAAAAGTTGGCAACGTCGCATATAACTGTCACCTGTTACCTGTTTTGATTCATATAGCAATATTACTGAATAGAAATAAGAAATGTGGCTAACTAGAGAACTAGAATATTAATAATGAATTGCAATTATAACATTGAATTTGATGTTGTACCCATTTTAGGTGTAAAAAACGCATTTGGAAAGTTTCCAAATAGTTTTTTTACATCTAAAACTAAACATTCGGTGTTACGATATCAATTATTGCATTTCATAATGAATATTCTAGTTCCCTAGTTAGCCACATTTTTAATTTCCACACAGTAATATTGCTAAATTAATCAAAACAGTGAAATATTTGACATCTATTTGCGACGTTGCCCACCTTCAGAATAAACACTCTTAAGTCTGATTCTTCATGTGCGGCTATGGCCGCCATAGAGTTAGCTACACCACAAAACGATTTAGAGCTAGTGATGTGGCTTTATATTTTTATATTCTACTAGCTTCTGCCCGCGACTTCGTCCACCAACCTTCCTCAAAAATTGGGCTATCCAATGCAAAAATATATTTTTAAATCCGACTGGTAGTTCCGGAGATTACCCCCTACATACCAACAAAAAAAAAAAATCTACCTTATAATATTATTATTAGTGTATTAGTATAGAAACTGTATAGATTTATAAAGTTGTCATTATTTGTTTTTCACTTTTTAATTAACTTTATAGTCCACTACATTTTTACCATCAAATATACAGTCCACTACATTTTTACCATCAAATATACAGTCCACTACATTTTAACCATCAAATATACAGTCCACTACATTTTAACCATCACATATACAGTCCACTACATTTTAACCATCAAATATACAGTCCACTACATTTTCTACTACAGCTAGGCTGTATCTTTAACCACCACACTGGGTTACAATTCAGTACCCAAAGCAATGATTTTATTGCTTTTGCAAATGTGGTAATTGGCAGGAATCGTAAAATCGCAATTGGGTCACTAATCGCCAATTTTGGCAATCTATTTGAGCTCAGATTTGCAATTAAACACAGAAAGGGCCTGCGCAGACTGGCGGATGGCGACAGCAGAGAATTTTAAATGTATTAATTGAATTTATACTTTAAAGATACAGCCTAGCTGTAGTGGAAAATGTAGTGGACTGTAGGTACGTATATTTGATGGTTAAAATGTAGTGAACTGTAGGTATATTTGATGGTTAAAATGTAGTGGACTGTATAGGCCAGCCTGCGCACGCCATAAGTTACTATCCATTAAATATACAGATACAGATTTTTTTCAACCGACTTCAAATAGAAGGTTTTCTCACCTGCGGTATCTTCACAGCATAATAACGCGTTCCTATACAAGTTATCATCGTTCATACAATGGTTAGCTAACGTCAGTAGTAGAAGACACGACTGGTTGGCTACAGGGTGCTCCTTTTTCACTCGCTCTTGTAACTCCTGTCTATCTAGAGGGGGATTCGTGTAGATCGTCTGACGAGATGTGGAGTTGAATGTTATCATGTTCCACAGGCCGGCTGGAAAGCAAAAACAATTTTTTTAATTAATTTTTATAACTTTTGTGAGTGACAATTAATTATTATTTTGGTGTGGTCGTAGGTGCAATAATCTTTCACTAGTGGTTACATTTAAAGTGTGTTTGGTGGTTACCTGTATTCCTGGGAACAAAAATTGCACAATCTTGTTTGTGTTTTAGTGTTGCAGGAAACATGTTGCTTCACTTTTCAACTTTAATCAACACTGCAACATTCCATATTAGGTACCATCGAAGAAGTTCATATGTATACACCGTAAGGACTATTTTTGCTTGCAGTGCTCGGCCGCCATAGAACCGGGGCGGTAACAGATGTGGTCATCGCGTTTACGGGATTTTGTTTTCAAACTGCTTAGATATGAAATTCTTCGATAGTACATGGATTGTTGCAGTGTTAGGTTGATTAAAGTTTTCGTATTCTTGGTAACCGGAAAGTGGATAAACAGTTGCGTAACATTGTTTTCTGACACTCAAAAACATGTTACTGAACCAATGTTTTGCAACTTTTATTTCCTATTAATACCTACCGTAAGTCTGCAAGCCACTCTGCAGAACATGTTCGGTGACGCGGCGAGCATGCTAGATATATTATTGAGCAATGTTTTCACTAGGAGAGAAGCGTGCATGTCATCTCGTTAACTTAGTACTTACAAGCTAGGTTTATAAGTAGACTGCCGCCTCCGGCGTGTGCGCCGAACATGCTCGGTGGCGCGGCGAGCATGCTCGACAGATTGTTGAGCAATGTCTTCACTAGGAGAGGAGCGTGCATGCCGTACCGGCCTTGGAAAAGGGTTCTGTAAAAAAAGTTTTGACGATATACAATTATTCGCTTTGGCTATAAGCAATTGAGGCAATTGAAAGATTTCGTCTTTAGTCGACTTTACTCACACTGTCTCGTCGCTCATTCGTCAACACTGCCTGTGTTGACGAATGAGCGACGAGACCGTGTGAGTGTTGACGAATGAGAGGCCTGCACTGCCCCCGTCTCGCCGCGCACATACCTAAGGCGCGGGTCTCGGTCAAACTATAGTACAATCAAATTCCTTACACTTACAACACCTATTTTGACAATTTTCTGCAAAAGTTCGCATAAATGGAGCATTTATTTTATTTTATCAATAATATAAATTACACTAACCTGTATATTAAAGAAGTATCCACCAGTCTCGTCTGTCCGTGCACCCCAGCGAACATGTAAACTGACATCAACACCAACATCGTGTTGATACACTCTAGATGAAGGTAGTATGTGTTGTCCCTGACGGAGGAAGAAAATTGTATTTTATTTATCTTTTTTTTGTTTTACATAGGGAGGCAGTGAATCGACGCGCAAACTATTACTATGGATTCAGTTCATGATTTTGGACACCCCTGCGAACATCAAGCATTCGCCGTTTTTAAAAGAGGGATGTTGACAAAAAAAAAAATTTTTGTCCGTCAGGTAGATTATTAAAAAATATTGGACACGTATTTTTTTTCTTTTTTTACATAATCAAAAGATTACGGTAATACATTGAGTAGGCAATACGTTAAAAAGTGGCATGACGTCACTCCCCGGTAGATTTTATACCGACTTGTGACGTAGCGAGCCCCCACTCCCGAACTTTAAGAGGGGGGTAGTAAGCAAAATTGCCTATCTTCAATTTGATTTTTCTGGAAGTTGATAAGACTTAGGTATAAAATAAAAATAATACGAGTAACTACATGATATTTCAAAACTTTTTGTGTAACAGAAACACAAACTATTAAAATTTTCTCGATAAAAAGACATCACGAAGTTACTTCTAATTTTCCCGTATTTTCGATTTGTACGTAATATGGTAATGATTAATTGGATAAAAATTAGATGATTATTTGTATTAATAAAAGGCGAAAATAATTGTGTATGCTTTTTTTTTTATTCCTTTTAGTTTTGGTTTTATTACGATTACAAGCTTTTAGCACTTACGACGTTCTTAGTTCGTGGAAGAAGTCATCTTCCGTCGCACGTTGCGGGAACTTTAAGCATATTTTTGTTTCACAAATCAGTCGGCGTCGCTCTGTTGAGACGAGAGGACTGCGCTCACATTTTTGGCCGCACTGTGATATAATTTATTTGCGTAAATAATATTTTCGTAATTTATCACATTCTAGAAAAGAAACTGTGAAATAGAAAACATGGAAAAAACACTAAAACCACTTCCAAAACGAATATTAAAAGCTTTAAGAATTGATATACTAAATAAATACCGAGGCTAAATAAAAATATAAAATTCAATGTTGATATTTGAAAACTCAAGATGACATACATTTTATTTGACAGATTTATGACTGTTAAAGTACAACTAGCGCCATTGTCCTGTATTTTGGTCAATTTTCTTGCGGAGAAAATTTACAACATAGCCAACTAGGCAATTCCACGTTTATTTGAAAGTTTGCTCTGGAAATTTTAAATCTTATTGCGATTAACTCAAGATCGAAATTCGTTTACCCCACTTTTGTTGACAAACGTCTTATAAGGTAACGCTTAGACGAACCATTTCGAGCGACTTTTGACCATCCCCCAAATCAGGTTGAAACCCGAAAAGCATGGTTATTGGTATATTATTATATCCTTTACGGGAGCAGGGTCCAAGCAATCGGTAGTCAGGGCTCGTGTATTATCTATGCTCCAGAGAGGAACCTCCTAACGATACGTGTCGTGTCCAGAAGCACTTGAAGCACTTTCTGGATCAAGACCTTGATCTAACAGCCTAACGAGAGCCTCCTCAGGTGTTGGTTGGTTGAGGCTCTTAGCAATTATGCCATTGGCCGTCTCGACTATCGGATTATTTTTCAAAAACACAAACAAAAAAGTCGGGTTTTTGTTTTTTTTATTAATTTTTTTTGTTCACAAAGTTTTTCGGGGGGATTGTTTCTACTCGCGCTTCGCGCAGGAAAGATTTTCGTGACACATGCTATGTGTCTTTGCACAGTACAGTGCTAAATCCACTTTACCAATATTATTTTTTACTTGGGTAACACTGTTGCTAAGTGACTTTGCATTATATTTTTTTACTTGGGTATTACAGTTTTCCACGAAGACGTCGTGAGGTACAAATTGCACAAGATCCTAAATAAAATTTGGTTACATTTGAATTTGAACCTTGTCACGTCAACATAGAGTTTCTAGTTCCAAAACTTGCATTTGATCTAAGATTCTGAATTCAAGCTTAGCGTATAGTATATGCAAAATAAACAGATGTTTTTAGTTTTTACCTATTGAAGAATTACGTTGAAAATAAAGGGAATAGATAATGATCATATTTCGTTTAAATATTGTAATTGAAAAACCATTTCGACGAATAGGGTTGCTGATCACTGCGGTCCAACAAATATTCTAAGTTTATTGATGTGTTTGTTCAATCATGTTCGTCCTTAATAATTATGACCTTTATGATGTTATCATTCTAAAAAGGCTGGTTTTCCTCAAAGTAAAAAAGGGAAGGTAAGTGATACGATTAGTTAGATAGTATTTGCTTCCATATCGTCTAAAAAGCAAGTTTATTGAGTTTATTTTCATCATGACTGATAATGTAGTATGTAGTATAATACTTCGATCATGATCCGCTCGCATTTGTGCAGTTTTCTAATCAATGCCTATAACTGACTAATAAACATCGAATAAATACTCGTATAAGATAACAATTATGTTCAGAGGCAAATAAAAACGTTTAAAATAGTAGCCCACCAGCATCGGTAACAGATTCACGGACATACAATAATGTAATATAAATGGGATAATATACCTACTTGTATACGACGATCATACTTAGGTAAATTATGTAGAGCCGTTTCATCTGATTATTTTGCGTATACTTACTACAGAAAATTCAAATTCGAATTCTATACCTAGCTAGATAAACGCCGGGTGAAAAGTTTCTGCCGGCGGGAATGGATTGTGTTTTGTTTTCGTCGTGTTTGATGAGAGGGGTAGGTAAGGGTTGCGCGGGTGAAATTTGATTTTTTGCTGGCTTTATGCGCCCTCTTAATGCGTTTTATGTAAACCTTTTTTTATTAACATGTTAAAGCAAAAAATACGTGTCTAATATTTTTTTATTATCTGACTGACGGACTAAATAGTTTTTTTTTCCAGTCAACATCCCTATTGCCGAACTGAACAACGAACAGAGCCAAACATCGCTACGAACATTTTCACGATCATTCTCGCGAACGCTCTAGTCATTGCTCGACAAAATAACAAGGGTGCGAGAGGGATGGCGACGGAACAATGACAGAATGGCTCGGCTCGCCAATAAGGTCGAAGTCAATTTACTGTCCTTTAGAATGTTCGGTAGAATGCTCGCTAAAACGCTCCCGTTTATTTTTCTGGAATGTATCATTCGCTAGAATGCTCATTACAAGTGAATGCTCAAGTTTATCAGCACCTTTCGACCGACACGGCATGCAATATTTGAAAGAGGTAGTGAGTTTGTATGGGGTAACCTTCAGATCTATTGACACAGAACAATACAGAAGGCGCACTACGCATTTTAGGTATGAAGCTACAAGTACGCGGCGAGCCCGTCTTGTCGGGCCAATTCAGTGAATGTAACGTAGTCAGAAGATATAAGAGTTACGCGACAGAAAGAGAGGCAAGTTCTAGGTGAATATAACTGTAGGTAATTAGCGTTGTGCGACCTGAATTGCACTTTATTGTGTCGCTTTTTATTTAAATGATTTTGATCCGATTCCAAAAATTCTTTCACTACTTGGAAGATACCTACAGTATTGCCGAGTGTAATAGTTCATATATTTTATGTTAAGGCGAAAGCGTCAGGGCAGACCGCGACATTAAAATTTACTTACGTTTTTTTTGCATATTGCAGGTCAATATCAGGTTGCATGTTGATCTAAATATGATTCGCGGCCGTATCAAATATTTATTCATAGAATTATAATCATAATAATAATCTATACAACTCTACGTATAAGTTCATATAAGTAATCCTATTGAATGACTATAACATGAAATCCTGACATTTTAGGATTATACTAACATAAGGACTTGTATTGCTTATTCTAATGATTATAATTCTGTAAAGCAATATTTGTTACGGTCGCAAATCATATTTTAATCAAGATACAACCTGCAAATTGCAAAAAACGTAAGATAATTTTGAATTTCGCGGGCTTCCTTTGCGCATCGCCCTTAACAAGAAATTAAACGCGGGCGAAGTCGCGAGTTATGCTCGCGACTTTGCCCGCGTTCTAGTAGTTTATTGTTTTACGGTTCCTTCTTTTCTAAGTTATTAGTATGCCTGCGGTTGTCAGTAACAACACTGCAAACCAGTGGTAACACTTGCACAAAGACAGGTCATCGAACTCTGACAGTCATGGCGCCACGCCGTCAGCCATAATTATTTTGCTCGCGCGTAATTTTAAATCTGTGATATCTTTTATAGTGGCATATTTTAATCTTAATTAAATGGCCAATTTTAATAACATATTTTATCGGATAAGGATTAATACTGGTCAAAATGGCTTCGGAAAAGCAATATTTTTAAAATGAAATTCTGAAAGATAAAAATGGTTAGGGTCATCCTTAGAAGATAAGACCTATGCTATCGCGGACTTTTCTATTGATTTTGTTAAGATATACAATCCAGTTAAACATAAATTTTACCTATCTGCTACGGTTCCTTCTTTTCTTAGTTATTTGTATCCTTGCGGTTACTGCAAACTAGTGGTAACACTTTCACAAGAAAAACCGATCTTATTGCTACTACATTAAGATATTACTTACGTTACAGGAACATCAATGATCAATCCTATCAGTGCATCAATGAGCATTTCTACCCGACTCTCAGTCCCCGTCAGTTTGGGGGATGTTGGGGTCTCGGGGACATCGGGGGTCGCGGGGGAAGCCAGCGGAGATGGTGATGTTTCTTGTGAGGGCTGAGGAATGAAAAAGTGATTTTAGAAGAGTACTTTTAAGTTGTATAGCAAAATCTAAAATACAACAGCAGAGACATTTAAGTTTTCGCATAATACACCTTAGTGCTCATATACATAAGTCATAAGTTTCATAACGGGCTTTTGAACCATCTCTACTTAATACTTGTAAACAACTAACCGTATTATCCAACCCACAGAACAGAAAAAACAGTAGAAGTAGCATAGCGCTTCATTAGTATCGGAACCAGCGTACCCCAACTCACACAAATACAAGTTAATTGTATTTCGTAACACTAAGAAATCTTTGGTGTGATTGGTAGTTTAACATTGAATGAAAGTAGGAAATAATGTCAGTCGTCGCTTATTTGAAAATAAACCATAATTTATAGACAATAGAGATGTTTATTGTCTACTCTTTGTACGTATTTAATACTTTTTCCGTTTAAAGCGTACACTGAAATAGTTTAATGAGCAAGTTACGCTACCCGCCGCTAGATGTCACTATATTAAATACATTCAATTAAAATCTGTATTTCGTTACAGATAAGATTCATATTTGCGTAACGAGGTCATTACTATTCGTCCTCCTCTAGGGATGTACCACTGTCGTTGACTTATTTATCGACATTTCGTTTTATTTTCAAACAAAATACAGTCAACAGCTAGAGTCGATAAATATTATTATGTTCGAAATCAAGTGTTAATATTTTATTCTAATACATACGATTTACAGAAAGTATAATTAAGAATTGTTATGTTAAACTACTGATCTGAATTTGAAAATTACTACTATCGTCGATGGAGAGTGTCTGGTCTGCACCAAGTGCAAAGGCAACTGATAGAAATCCAACGACTGACGAAACATGAAGTTTGCCGAGGAACATTTAGAAAATAGTTGTACTGTAGCTATTTATTTTTCACTTTGTCGAAACTTAGGTTATTACTAACTTAAGTTTCGACTAACTGAAAAATGATTATTGTATAAGTATATTGTAGATTTTGAAAGCGGGTTGAAAAGGATTCATGTCTTCGTTAAGACTTTAAGACCTTTTATGTGTCACTTTTGGCAAAATCACTTTTTTACGCCAGCCGATCTAAATATGATGTTGATATAAATGTGATTCGCGGCCGTATCAAATATTAATTTATAGAATTATAATAAAAAAATCACCAATACAAAAGAATTCCCTCTACGTTCATAAAATCCTATAATTATTGAATGACTATTTCATGAAATCATGACACTAGGATTATTCTAGCATAAGAATTGTTATGCTGTTTGTTGCTGATTCTAATGATTATAATTCTCTGAAGCCATATTTGTTACGGTCTCGAATCATATTTTAATCAACATACAACCCGACACTGACTTACAAATTGCAAAAAACATAAGGAAATTTGAATTTCGCGGGCTATCTTAGCACGTCCCCTTTAAAATATCGATAGCTCATTATCGATAACGGTAATCTCTAATTGAGTAGCTGACTGTGACATGTGCGTAGTTGGAATCTTCGCGAAGAATATGTTTGAGTTTAAAAGAAAGTAGACCTTAAAGTTAACAATATAAAGTCCAGTTTTACTTGTCTTGTTTAATAAAATATTATTTTTCAAATTTTAATCGAAATAAAATCAATTAAGACTTACTGATGGTATGACATATCTCTATTTGATATATTTTTGGTTCTGTTATCGTGTTTACATTCTAAAACAGCACAATAGGGCATTTTTGTATATTTTTTTCAAGTTCTTTTCACCGAGACGGTTGTAACGAGACTGATTTGCGTGGTGTAGGCGCGGAAGCAGACATTGCGGATCTCCGCAAAGCTCGGGGTACGCGCGCCCCGCCTACTTGCGACTTCTACTGTTTTTTCTGTTCTGTGATCCAACCAATCCCTGGTCTCAACAAGTCCATTCCCGACCCTCCGTTTAGCCTGAACGTCCAAGTGCCTGCCCAGTTCATATTCAGGCACCATTACTACTAAATATTTGCAAACTCACCGTATTATCCAGCCCATCTCTAGCCTCCACAGGTCATTCCTGACCCTCCATTTAGCCTGAACGTCCAAGTGCCTGCACAGTTCATACTCAGGCACCATTTCTACAAAATATTTGCAAACTCACCGTATTATCCAGCCCATCTCTAGCCTCCACAGGTCCGTTCCCGACCCTCCGTTCAGCCTGAACGTCCAAGTGCCTGCACAGTTCATATTCAGGCACCATCTCTACTAAATACTTGCTGACGGCTCGAATCACGAAGAGTGCGTTGAAAGTCTGCCATGCTAGCATTACACTGTAACAAGAGCGAGATAATTGTGAGTTGGTGTTTGACACAAAGATAAGTATAAAGAATAATATTTTTATGCAAAAATGCGAGTACAATAAGTTGATCAATATAAATAGTAAGTTTCCGTCATATTCTATCAGGTATATGAAGGGAAATTCCCGTATGTTTATGAACGTTTACATGCTAATAACGGTTTCAATCTGTTAAAATACCACAAATTGACAAATTTTTTGACATTGAAGGTACAATTTGGATGATGACAAAAAAAAACTTTTTGGCAGTCATGTAGAAGAAAAAATAACGTACTTACACGTATTTTTTTTTTTACCTTATCAAAAGATTACGGCGATACATTCGAGTTAAAATGTGCTATGACGTCACATGTATGTAGATTTTATACTTACTTGTGACGTACCGACCCTCACTCTCCAACTTTAATGCGTTTTATCTAAGTATTTTTTTATTAATAAAATATGATAACGCAAAAAATACAAGTCAAATATTTTTTTATTATCTGACTGACGGACAAACTTTATTTTTTTGACCCAGGCGTCATCCCTATTCGGTAGCCGACTGCAGGCAGCAGCAGCAAGCGACGTGTCATCGCGACACTGTATCTATGTACTTCTATGAACACGACGTGTCGGAAGGTATTTCAGAGAAATACATAGAAATCAGTCGTGTCGCGCCTGATGCAGCTGCCTGCAGTTGGCTACGGAATTGTAACTTGATGGTCGCCGAAATGAGACTAGACTAGATTTACAACGTTTTTAGTTACGGGAATTGGTCTGCTGGTATGCAAATTATAATTGCGCGTAAGTAGTTTAGTATTATATAATCTGCCTCATTGGACTAGCGATGCGTTTAAGGGACTTTTCTGTAAAAAAAATATATACAGATGAAACCCTATCACTAAGCTTGAACTATGTGCCAGTCTGCCTGTATACATTCTGTGTGCCTGCCAAAGGGGTGTCTTTTTAACCGTACCAGATAGCCCGTATTTAGAATAGAATACTTGATGCGATGTCAAATTCGCAAGAAAACTCGAAAAAAAAAAACAAGATTTTTGACATAATTAGATAACATCAAGTTTCGTTCCGGTAAGATTATTTGATGATTTTTTAAACTTGCATTCTATATCTCTAAACGCTCTTTACCGAACTCCGGCAAACCCGAAAGGAAGTTTACGATTTTAGCTATATTGACGTACGTATTTACGTGCAGATGTCCTATATTGTTTCCCATAACAAACAGTTATTGTATTAATTTTCCTTCAACAAGGTAAACCCCAAACACTCGTTTACATGACGAAAGCAATCTATTAACATAGATGGAATACCTGAATCATAAGGAAAGATAGAGCAGTGGTAACCGCCCCACTAACGATGTTACTTACTTGATGGGGAGGCCTTTCAAGTGACGTAATTAATGAATGACCCATTTTTAGTGAGACGCCGCGCCGGTGTCTCGAATTCTACACAGTTAATGGCAAAGTTCGTCCCTTATTAGATGGGATTACATCATATGTCGAAATCAGGATGTTTTTACACCTCTGGAAATACGGGTGACTCTTTCTTTTTCGTGTGGTTAGTGATTAACCTGGTGTCAGAGTTTTAAATCCGCTCATGGGCCTCTGACTTGGCTTCACAAGCCGTCGAGAATTATCTCTCAGGTATGTCGGTTTCCTCACGATGTTTACCTTCACCGTTTTTGAAGCAACTGACAACCGAAAAGTCAGAGTTGCCTTGGGTTCGAACTCGACACCTATGACTTGGCAGTCCGATGGTCACAGCACTGCTGAATACGTGTGTGATGTTATGTTATTGTTGACGTACGCGTACGGGATTGTCCCTATGTTTACATGTCAAACCACAGGTACAAATTCTTCATTATGTTTTTTACTATGAGTCATTAATAAATAGCTGCGGTTCCTTTATAATGGACAGATTTTATATCAGTGACTTATTAATAGGAAATCATTTGAGGAGAACAGTTGTGTTATCATATAACAGACATGAAGATTTTACTTTTGTTATTTTTGTTAGTCGCTGCTGTCGCGGCTAACCTAATCCCGGGTATTCTTGTGACAAGTAATAATCGTAAGTTTTTTAAATTATTTTATTCCGGTTAGATCCCTTCAATCCTCTTACCCTAACAGTCAGTTTCTTTTTGGTTTATTGGTGATAGGCCCTGCATGCGTAGCTTGACAACAGGATTTCACCGGGTTTTGTCGACGGAAGAATAGACAAAATGGCAGATTGTGATTGTATGAAAAAATAATATTATGTATTACAAAGTGTCGATTCGCCCGTTCCGGGAGAGTAAATTCGGGCGAATCACCAATAAGCGTTTTTTACGGGTTTCAAATCGACTGAGTTTAGACTAGATTTTGCAGTAGATTTACCCCTGGTTTCTGATAACTTCATGAAATTACTCTCTCCTTAATAGGGATGATGACTAAAAATTATTTTTTAGTCCGTCTTTGAGATTATAAAAATATATTGGACACGTATTTTTTCTTTTTTTACGTAATCTAAAGATTACGGCGATACATTGAAGTAAAATGTGCCATGACGTCACGAGTACGTAGATTTTATACATACTAGTGACGTAGCGACCCCCACTCCCCAACCTAAAATGCGTTTTATCTAAGTATTTTTTTTTTAATATGATAAAGCAAAAAATACGTGTCTAATATTTTTTTATTATCTGACTGACGGACTAATTAGAATTTCATTTTTTTTACCCAGGCATCATCCCTATTGTCGGGTCAAGTAAGTTCATTGGCAGTTGCAATGGCAACCATCACAGTAGTTTACATAAAATATGACAGTGAATAAGTTGTTGACCGATGTTACTAATCAGTTAAAGCCTTGCTAAACCTAAGTTCTGAGTTGAGCTACACGATTACTGACAAATACCTGCACTGACTGGACAGGTCCACTCAAATCTGTGTGGTTCTTTTCTCAAAAGACCATTTCAGACACTAATCTACATGGTCCTCATATGGCCTGAGCAAGATTATGTCTGGACTTTAAGAGAGACTTTGACCCTTGAGTTCGTTTCGCTTTTTCGGCTCCATCTAACAATTTTTTTTTGTCTAAACTAAAGAGAAAAGATTTGCTTTTTTGTTTGTTAGGCTATCAAGTTAAAACGGCTGAACGGATATGAATGAAATTTGGCACATGGTTAGAGCATGACCCGGGTTTACGACATAGGATACTTTTATCCCGATATTCCAACGAGATCGAGACTTATGCGGGGGCGCAGCTAGTAATTTAATATTTTTAATATGACGTGTAAAAGTGATTCCGATATCGTATTTACAGATTCTACAGTTTCATTTCATTTTACTTCAGTATCCCCAGGATTAAAATGTTTTTTTCTCTCAGCTGGAGCTGGGCATATGAAACCAGCTACAGAAATTATTTGCAGTTACAAAGGAGATTGCGATGATGATTAAACTCAAAATGAAGAATATATTAGTAGTGTGATATGGCCTATGATTTAAGACTAGGAAAAATACGAAAGAGTCACTACATCATCTGCTAGCCTTATCCAAACTATGTTGGGGTCGGCTTCCAGTCTAACCGGATGCAGCAGAATACCACTATTTTACATGAAGCGACTGCCTATCTGACCTCCACCACCTAGTCAATAGGTAACACGATAACCCTTGGTAAGGCTGGTTGTCAGACTTTTGAGCTACTAACGACACGTAACGACTGTCAAAGATCTACAAATGACAGCCGGGACCAACTGCTTAACGTGCTTTCCGAGGCACATGGTCACCCATTCAAGGACCAACCGCAGCAAGCATAGTTTCACCAGATCGATCGACCCGTGCGGCTGTTATTACTTAGCCTCCACGAAATGGTCACCATAATCAGAGGACAAAAACTAGTCCAGTCGAACCAAGACATGCACTTTACCATGAGCAATATGTTGCATCACCACTGCCCCAAAAACCGAAGGAAAACATCGCTAAGAAACCGGCATGACCTAGAAACAAAAGTGCGAAGACATTGTGACGTCCACCCACCTGCACTGTGCCCGAGTGTTGGATTACTGGCCGGCCCACTCCCTCTCACAGGCTGGAGGAGGAGGCTTGTGTCCGGTGAGTGGGATGTGGGAAGATTATATTTACGACTAGCTTTACCCGGCCCGGCTTCGCACGGGTAGCACCAAGCACTTATCTACGGCGCACCTACCTACCTACCTACCCTACCCTGCTTGTCTACCTACATACCTATCCTACCTACCTACATACAGTACCTACCTACCTACGTACATACCTACATACCCTACCCTGTCTGCCTACCTACCTATCCTACCTACCAACATCTGTATGTAGGTAGGTAGGTGCTGTCACCTACCTACCTATCTACCTACCTATTGAAGTAGATACTATCGTGAATTCATGCAAGCCTAGTACTTTTTGTTAGGATTTATGGCAACGACGGGCAGGAACAGATTTTATGGCAAAATAAAATTGCTGTTTTTGCAATTTTCCTCGCAGTTTTTCCATAGTTTCTCACCGTTTAAACCTACCCTGGACTTCCCCAAATATTTCAAATTCAAAATTACCCAAATCCGTCCAGCCGTTCTCGAGTTTTAGCGAGACTAACGAATAGCAGTTCATTTTTATTATATAGAAGATAGATAAAAGCTATAGTGACTATTTCTGTTTTTGACAGCTATGGGTTACGAACATGTGCTCGTATGTGGCTAATGTAGCCCATCTTGGCTATGAATTTACTATCAAAGAAGTTCATAACTAACTAGTTTCAAAACAAAATCCCGTGAACACGATGACCACATCTGTTACCGGCCCGGTTCTATAGCCACCGAGCGCTGCAAGCAAGAATAGTCCTTATGGCGGTTGGTTATGAACTTCTTTGATGGTACGTCAGTGTGGACACGTTAGAATTCTTACCATTTTGGTAATTAATGGTATTTATTGTATGGGAACATTATAGGCTCACGAATGTTTTAGCCATTTCAAGTGCAATTGTTTTGGTTTTGTGGTCATTTGTCATATTTTTTCAGTTAAGTAGGTACCTATTGTTATTAGTTTTAAGTAAAAGAGTACAAATAAATTATTAAATATTTAATTACTGATGTACTGTTTATTTTTAATTCTTTACCTCCTAATTTTATGTTAGGACTTCCGTTCCAGTCTTGTTCTTATTCCTGTGGTTAGTGACTAACCTGATATCTAATTACGCAACACATTTTCGATTTGCAATTGAGTCAAATTGGTTTCGTTTTGACTAGAATTGCTTTCAAAAGTTGTAAATTGAAAGCAATTCTAGTCAAACGAAACCAATTTGACTCAATTGCAAATCGAAAATGTGTTGCGTAATTAGATTAGCTGGTGTCAGAGTTTTAAAGCCGCCCATGGGCCCTCTGACTTGGCTTCACATGCCGTCGAGAAATATCTCTCAGGCAGTTTTTCTCATGATGTTTTCCTTCACCGTGTTCGAAGCAAGTGATAATTATACAATACGCACATGAGTTCGAAAAGTCAGAGGAGCGTGCCTTGGGTTCGAACTCGAGACCTATGATTTGGCAGTCTGACGGTCACATCACTAGGCTATCACTGCTCTAGTAAAATGATAGTATGTTTTTTTTTGTTGTATTTTAATTTTTTCTTTCAAGTATTCCTTCAATGTAGCCCGCGAAATTCAAAATTTCTTAAGGTGTACTTACCTACAATAGATGATGAATTTTTTTTTAGTTCGTCTTTGAGATTTAAAAAAAATATTGGACACGTATTTTTTCTTTTTTTACGTAATTTAAAGATTACCGCGATCATTGAGTTAAAATGTGCCATGACGTCACGAGTATGTAGATTTTATACTTACTTGTGACGTAGCAACCCCCACTTTAAATGCGTTTTATCTAAGTATTTTGTAATTAATACGATAAAGCAAAAAATACGTGTTTAATATTTTTTTATTATCTGACTGACGGACTAATTAGAATTTCTTTTTTTTACCCAGGCATCATCCCCATTCAAATAAATAAACAACTAAAATTGGCATTTCAGTAAACACAATGGCCCTCTCCCACAACATAATTATGTCGAACGATATTTACCACATTTGAGAATAAAGTTGTGATATTTTACTATTTTCATTGATTGCGTACGTGGGTTTGCCCATAAGCAGGCAAATGAAAATGTACGTACAAATTCTGAATTAGTTATATTACTATTTATTACGCAGAATCTTTAATAAATAACTTCAATTCATTTATAATGGGCCGGATTTTATCCTAGTGGCTTAATATAAGGAAATCATTTGAGGAGAACAGTTGTGTAATCATAAATTAGTCATGAAGTTCATGTTTTTATTATTATTGTTAGTTGCTGCTGCCACGGCAAACGATACATTTATTAATGATTATGGTAAGTTTTTTTTAAATTATTTCGCTCCTTTCTAACTATCCAATAGATACTGTTGCTATTAATATCATGAATTAGAAACATCATGGTATAATAATATACTTCGCCAGGCATAGCATTCCGAGACACAGTGGTCACGTGGGCGACACAAGTCTACGTCATCACATCTGTGTTACCAGAAGTTTGTAATAATAACTCCCCAACCACCGATATTACCTGTGCGAATCCGATAAAACAATGAGGTTTTACAATTACGTTGGTATATGTTTAAATTGAATTGTTTCGTTTGATTAGACAAACGAAGCGACAATTTAAATGCTATGTATATATTTTTTTATAGAATGGTGATAAAAATCTTTCCTTAATTTGTGTTTTGTTGCAATAAAGTGGCAACTGGATAGTGACGTAAGCATGTATCACTCTCGGAATGCCCGACCTTGTTTTATTAGACCGTGAGAAACATGATCTACGGTTTAATTGCGTAACACACATAAACTGGCACACGATCGCAATGCCTTTCATTTTGACATCCATTGCTTCATAGGATTGAAAAACTAATTTAAATAACGCAATGAACGTGGCTGTCATTACACACTGTCAGAATGAAAGGCATTGAAATCGATTAACATCTTATGTGTTATCAAATGCCCCGCAGGTTTTCAGTACCCCATGATTTAGAATACTTATTTAGAACTTTATTATTTTAATATTTGTTATTAGGTTCAGTATCCGACAGGTTCCAACCAGCTAAACAAATTATTTGCAACTATAAAGGGTTTGGGAGGATGATATTGAAACTGAAAAAACCAAGAACAAGTCGAGATTGTTGACACGGAGATTAAAGATTTTGAAAAAGATGACATGAAAAATTATGATTGAAGACCATAAAAATTGGCCCACTTCGAACCGAGACATTCACTTTAGGCGCTGGAATTAACGACGCGGCGACGTTGCCTGGGTGGCGCTGTCGGTAAACATTCGAGAATAGAAAAAATTACAGATTGTGATTGTTTATCTGTCATTTTGTCTATTCTTCCGTTGACAAAACCCGTTTCTATTGTGGTCATGCTGATATGAAACGTCGAAATTAATGGCAAGACAAAAAACAAATGACGGCGGAGAAGGGGCATCAGAGCGTCATGTCGTTTGCAGTCACAGCATACGAGTCGGTTTTACTCCTAAGGCGCGCCTATACAAGATTTTGCACATCAAAAATAAGATAAGATAAGATATATTTATTTGCCCAAACATGTGTACCTACACATACAAGAATAAAAACGTGCATGCAGGATGACATAACGAAAAAAAATACAGGTTCAGACATGTTTGCCATATGCTATGGCGTGCAAATATGAATAGTTATGATTACTAATAATTAATTTCAATTTAGCAAACAATAACAAATTTAAAAATGTCAACAGTAAATAACAAATTAATTCATAAAAAATCCATGTCAAAATAAATGCTTCAGTCAGACATTAATTAATATTATAAATAATCAATAGTGTACAATTCTCTCATGAAGTCAAATTAGAATATAAAAAATAAATAGATTTAGATATAATTGAAAATGTTAATACAATACATAATGTCAGAATTTATCTGTTAAAACTTCAGAGACACTATAATAACATTTTTGACATAGCATAGTGTTTAATTGCTCCTTAAATATTTTTTTTTAGCTCCTTTGGCAATTTATTATAAACGACTGGTGCCATATGAAAAATACTTTTATACATTAAGGCAGTATTCGTTTGGCGAACACAGAGACGACTTTCATCTCTTTGAGTACGACTGAAAGCTTCAGATGCTAACACAAAAAGTTTAGGATTTTGTTTCACGAAGACAGCTACTTCAAATATATACAGTGAAGGCAATGGTAAGATACTGTACTTTTTAAAGAAAGGTACACAACTCTCGGTAGATTTTAAACCGAACATAGCCCTAACGCACCGTTTCTGTGCCTTAAAGACAAGATCTCTGTTGGTGGAGTTCCCCCAAAAAATTATGCCATATCTGAGGATAGACGCCACAAGCCCATGATAAGCAGTTATGAGTGTTTTTAAATTTATTTTAAATGCAAGTTCATGTAGGGCATAAGCTGATCGACTCACTCTCTTGCATAATTGTTCGATATGTGGTTTCCAAGTCATTTTACTATCAATATACAAACCGAGAAATTTTGTAGTGTCAGTTTCTTCAATTGGTTGGTTGTTAAAATTTACGTTAAGGTTGTTTTGTGTTGGTATTCGCTGTCTAAAGTTCATTAATTTTGTTTTTCCTAAGTTGGCTTTTAAGTTATTTACATTCAACCAATTCATAACAGAGCTCAAAGAGCTATTTAAGTCATCTTCATAAGTATTTTTGTCTTTACATTTGACGGTAATAGTGCTATCATCCGCAAAGAGAGCCACAGGATTATCAGTGGCGTTGGGTAGGTCATTAATGTATAGTATAAATAGCGGTGGACCGAGAACGCTACCTTGTGGTACACCGTAGTTTATTTTACGTATATGTGACATAAAAGTTTCTTCTTGTTTAGTAAGAACATTCACTTTAGTCACTTCAGTATATTGGTTTATGAAATATAATAACTGAACTAAATATAGAGCAAAACTGTTTTTTTATTCTTTTTAAATTACTATTCTTCTTTTCAGCGCAAAAAGAAATTACCTAAACTATTGGCGCCTTTGCAGCAACTCAGTCCGCGAGCAGTATGGTGCGAGCGAGATAAAAAAGTGAATTTGATCTGAGGTAGCATGGGCTTTTAATAACACCCTCGCGGATCAGACAGGGTTTTTTTATTGACATGTTGTATATAAACTCGAATTAGCTTTAAAGTAACCAACAATCAATGTTATGTCTTTACGTTAAGATCTATAATGCTAAAACATGGTCGATCGCGAAGTTCATCTGTGGTTCATCGGTAAAGCCCCTATACCGTGTATAGTGATGTGCTATCAGAACAAAAGTATCGATATAATGTTCAAATAAATTGTATCAATAATATACAAATTAGAATAAATGTAAAACAGCCTCAACGAGATACCTAAATGTAATGCACTGTCTGGATGCAACAAACAAGTGTTTTAGAATCATAGACTACATGATACTATATTAGCTCATATAATTGTTTGGATTATTTTATTTGACTGTAAGTCAATTTATTTTAATTTTGTTTTCATTAATTGTTGACATAATCTACTCATTAAAATGTTTTTATTTTATGAGTTGTATTGCAATTTGTGTTAATGTAAATTATTTTTGCATTAAAGCACAGAATCAAGTTTTTCCAACTGAACAGACAGCTGTGCTGCTGAGGAGTTTGTTGCGCCACTTTTTCTTCCCAGCTAACGCACTAGGAAGTGGTGAAGGGTGGGCGTTTTTGGAGGACTGTCTTATGTAAATTTGACGTTCGAAAAGTGCGGATTCTCAGCCTAGTTTGAATAAATGACTTGAATGTTGAATTTAATTTTTTGAATTTTGATAGGCGCTATCTGCTGTCTCGAACCGAATTTGAACCTAATTCTGCCAGAAGCTAACCTGAATATATCCAGTGGTGGTGAATTAGGCCATAGGTCATCATAGCCTTGCTGATATTACATCTCTGCCATAAACTTAATAGTTAGAGACCAACCGAAAACGGTTTATTTTTTCTATAGGTTTTTGTTTCTTAAGAGTACCTATTATAAAAATAATAGAACGATAAAAATACAGTGTCAATCTTTTAACCATTTAAACATGGATTTTCTGTGAATAAAAGAATTGGAAGTATTGATTTGCGGGAAATGGGAAAGTTAGTAAAATTGAACTTTAAGTATTATAAAGTAAATATACTGTATTTCCATTACTTTTCTAATACTTTTTATGTAGAAAGAATTATAAGCTATTGCATAGCTTCTATATGCAATAATATGTTAGGTTTGTTCGTTGGCACCCCCATAGAGTGACATTTTAAGATGCGCGTGCATCACTATGACACAAATTGTCACTGTGACACAAATTGCATAAGTTGATAAAAAATGCTATGCAATAGCTTTACCGCGGCAGTCTCCGAGTGCCACACGTCTTTTTTTATTTTTTCATTTCCGATTTTAGGCCCGAGAACAATCAGGGTTATTACTTTTTCTTTCGGTCTACTTATCGCACCACACAATTCCCTATTGTTTCTTTGTATATCGTCATAAAGTCATCCACATTTACCCCTTAAAACTTTTCTCACGATATGTCCAAATTGTCCATAGGCCATAATTATGATAAATCATATTTTCGTTTTATCGACTCACGGAGTCCTTGTTACCATATAACTGCATGATTTATTTGTATATCTCATATACCTATTAAGTGAACTGTTTTGTGTACTTTATGAGAATAAAATTCTTTAAACCAAAACCGATATATATTTTTATTTTATTTGGGAGGCTTACAGCTAAACTATAACACTAAGTATATTTTTAAATTAACTATTAAATTAAGTACCTGGATAGGCAAAGATGCATGCGCAACCACTATTACAATACATCAGCGACAATAATAAAGTGTTTAGATAAAACAGTAGAAATGAATGCTAAGCTGCTTGCAAACAAATCGATTGACGGGTGTTTATTCTTAACAATTTCGTTAAATACTTTGACTGAGCGAATTATATAAGAATTAGTACGGTAAACTGTGCGAGCGTAAGGAGCATGAAGGAGATTTCTCAAACGAGATTTATTTTAGCAAGCAAACCCGTTTACATCTCAAGAATAAAACTTGACGAGGTCGTTGTTTCCTATCCGATTACTCTGTGAAGAAACACCGGAACAATCTCAGAGGTCACAGTCTCTTTTAAAGTCCAGACATAATCTTGGTCAGATCATAAGTATCGCAAACAAATTATCGATACTCTTTTTCGCATCCCTAGTTTTGCTGATCAGTAGTCGTAAAGCATAAAGTGGATATTTATGAATGACTTTGCTTCAAAACGTCTGTGCGTAGTTTTGTAAGCCTCATTGTGAAGAAAATCTTTCAGTTAATAGACGTACCTTGCTTACTCTTAATTATGTTAGTTTTTTTTTTTAATCATATATATTTATAATTTACTATAACTTACTAACTATTTACACTAGGTACTAAATACATTAACTAACTACACAAATAGATACAAAAAACAAAGGGATACTTAGGCGTCGAAGTATTCGTCCGCATCGCTGTCATCCAGAAACGTGCCCAGAAGACTGGCAGCATTGCCACGTTGAATGGCAATGCTAATTCTTTGGCCAAAGAACGAGCCAGCCCTCTGGTCACGTGAAGTGTCGATCAGTCGGCGAGAAATTTCCTTAAAAAGGAGACGCGCACTCGGACCCCACGACCCGAGCGTTTCGACCCCAAACGGCTCAAAACTGTAGTTACCCATAAGGTTACAGTATTTGCGCCGCTTGAGGGTCTCAGCAGCCGCTGCAGCGGCGCCAGCACAGCCCGCCGTGCTAGGAACATGAGATGGTGCAAGGGTGTCGACACAGGTTGCGTCCCATACCAGAGGCCTACCCACCTTCCAAGGCAACAACGTCATACCGTCTGGTCTCTTCCCATCGTCACGTACCAAGCCGTTTGGTTCTAATACCGCTGGTACGCCGGCGGTGACAAGGGCTCGACGAATAATGTCATTGATGCTGGCGTGCCGTGCAATGCGTCCTGCGCTCCTGTAACAAGACAGGCCATGGTGCCCGAGACTGTCTACAGCTTCGCCGCAGAGACACCGATGCGGAGCAACACAAGGTGCGCCCAAGCGGAGACACGTAGCGAGCCGAAACGATGAGTCATCCATCATGGTGCCTATGGTGGATGACGGAAGCGCTTGAAGCCACAAACCTGACTCCCATTCTCCCACAGCTAGCAGACGGGCACGCTCAACAGTATTAGGTGACGTGTTTACCAGGGAATTCCGTATAATACTGCAGAGCGGCACGTCCCACCGTTTCTGGGAGGACGGGTTATCAGGCAAATCCGTATTGGGACAAGCCATTTTCCAAGCGTTCAACGCATCGGTCAAACACGGTACCTCAAAATCGACCAGTGAGGAAGATAAAATGTTCCTGGTTAATTTATCGGTACTGTGGACCGAGGAGAGGAAGGCCGGTAAACTTATACTTGAAATTTTGCGGACACCAAGACCACCCAGGCGGATGGGAAGTGTGGCTTGCTGCCACGCTCGGTCGTCCAGGGCCACATTTAGGATAGAGGTTAATGTATTTCTAATAATTTGGTCCACTTTTTCTAAAAGTTGTGGATGCTTCCACAGATGGGAGGAACGAAGGCTATACGTGAATTTTGGTCCAAAGCAACAGTACCGAATGAGTGTGAAGGCCGAATGAATATTAATTTTGAAAAGTCTTTCCGAGACATCGTTGAAATTTTGCATTTTCTGCTCAATAAACGTTGGAAAGGATTCGTCAAAAATTGGGGACCCCAGGAGGTGCAGAGAGTTTCTTTCTGTAATTTTGATGTTTGGTGCTATAGTATTAAATTTTGCTATGGTAGTCTTTCTGTCAGTGGTTTGGGGAAGATAAATTTCGCATTTTGATAGGTTAAGATCTAGGCCAATGGAACTGAATTTTTCTTTTATGTATGTTAAATCTTTTAAGACTGTGTCTACATCACCTCCTAGGGTTCCGTCATCCAAATACCATACGTTGAATTCCGAATTTAGTTGTCGAATAATTGGATTTATAGCCAAACTAAAAATGACTGGCCCAAGGGGGTCACCCTGTTGACATCCGACGGCTGATTCCAAAAGGTTGTCTTTATAAAGTAATTTAGAGTGGTGCCTGTAGCATTGATAAAGAAAACTGTAAATTTTGGGTATTTCTTTTTGAACTTCTGTCAACAAGATGTCCCTGTTTACGGAATTGAAAGCGTTCTTAATGTCAACCTTTAGGATGACCTCACCTTTACCGCTATTGAGGTAAGTGGATAATGCGTGTACCGCAGCCTCACAGCCCCCTTTAGACCCGAAGCCTAGCTGTAGGGGCTGGAATTTGCTGGCCAGGGTTTCGCTGTAGAAAGCGCAGCAAATTTTGGCTGCGGTACGACGGTAAGTGGACCCTACGGCAATGGGACGAATGCCGCCATCCTTCTTGCGCAGGGCACATAGGTTTGCCCCATACAAAATATCAATGACGGCTTCGTTCACATTGCCGGAGAGCATGAGATTGATGAGGGCCGTCAGCTCCTTCAAAAGGGACTCACCAGCCTCCCCGGCGCCTGAACACATTAAGTCCTTCAGATGTTGGGGTGTCAGCCCGTCGAGGCCGCCGGCGGAGCCACTTCGAAAGGAGCACACGGCCGCACGTACTTGTTGAGCTGTAATTTCAAGTGAGTTGGATTCCGGATCGGGTGGGTCAGGAAAGGAGAGGTCATCTGCCGGGGCAGGGTGTTTGCTCTCCAGAGCTGTAAGTGTCTCTGGGGAGTACGGCGCAACCACATCGCTACTAAAGATGATCCTAGCTGCACCTCTGATATCACCCTCGCCTAGTTTAGACTCTACATGGTGCAATAAGCCTCTTTGGGGGAAGCGTGCTGTTAATTTGGGGTCAAAACTTTGGGCCGAAATGTTACAATTATCCTTTATTTGTGCTGTTAATGTTTTTTTAGTAGCCAAATTTTTTTGCACATGTAGAATTCTAAACGGGAAGGTGAGCAATTGCTCCCAAGCACTTTGGGAGTTCTCTCTGGCGGCGAGACGGATACAACGCGCTAAACTTGAAGCCACGGACGGTCTCGCGCCACGAGGAACTCTCTTTAAAACAGGGGTTGAATTTTTAAATTTTGCCAGTGTTTTCCAAAAGGGTTGAGCGGGTGAATTAGGTGTTAGGGAAGGGGATGTTGTCGGGCAGGATGAAGGTACATTGTGGGGTTTGTGTTTCTTACCCAAATGTACCCTCAAGCCTCGGTCACCCTTAAAAAACCGTGCTTGGGGACAATGCGGGCATCTCACTAAGACATCCAGCGATGTGGCAGGTTGACTGGCGCTTCGTGCGGCATCACTACTGTCGTCATTGTTTAACATAAATAAAAACTTACACAATTTTCCTTATAAATAAAACACCAATAAACTATACAATCTAAATAAAATAACAAATATGACATATAAAAAGGAAAGGTGACAGCGGCGCAGTCGCGCTGGCGGTCTGAGGCGCCGCGCCGCCGCTGAATGTCATCGTGGCGCAGCCCCGGCAACCGTTGCCGTGATACAGCGTCGTTTTGCACTTGGAGTTATATTATATTGTACCAATTTCTCAGCTTCAAACGTCTTGATAGAGGCGGAAAGAGCTCAACGTGATATACTTATGGTTGCTGCTGGTCTTTCCTTACGCTTTCCTACAGTCGACTTGTACAAAAAGTGGGATGTACTGTCTATAAGACAAACTTTCGTTCTGCACACAGTCCTCAGAAAGCACTCGCAGCTAGCTTACGACTCGGATCATTTTTGATTACTTTGACATTTCAACTGTCCCGTAGGAGTACAGTCAAGTCTTTTATATCTTCGTCGGTTTTCAAATTCTTTCCTATATCACGTCTTTGACCAATGTCAAGTTGACATTTTTTACTTTTACTTACTTACCTTGCTTACTTAAATTATCAACATGAAGATACTGTTTTTAATAATGTTTTTGTTTATTGCAATGGCTGCGTCCAAGAAGAAGAAACCAAGTAAGTTTAAAATTTATTTAGTGTCATGTGTCATTATGTGAATTGACAGAATGTCTGTGAGTGTGATTTTCTCAGAAAAGGCTGTCATAGATATTTAGTTGAAATGAATACATACGTATAGTATAGTTAATTGACTCAGGCAGGACTTTCCGCGGAAATCGATTATAAAAAATACGCTCTGCTCTCAACGCTTGACGTGTCAACACGTCGGGTCCGGGTTTGCAACAAGTCAATCGTCATCCTGAGAATGCTTCGTTGAGAGGTGAAACACGTGTCATTTCTTACACGGTTCTTTATGACTCTTTAAGAACAGTTAAGCGGATTAGGTTACTAAATATACGTTGTCTATTGTATTTTATAATGTATTTCCGCAAAGGCACGGCTGAGTCAATTAACAATAATACATTAATATTTAGCTTAGATATAGCACCGAAATTTCGATGGTTTCACTGTCGCCATTGCATCCGACTTTTTTCGACTGTGTGTGAACTATTGCTCGTACTTTGAAAGCCCAAATAAATCCTTTGTCAAGTGATTTGATTGGCTATTCTATTGTATCAATAAGCCAGTCACAACAGCCAAAATTAGATTAGACAGCAAAAGATAAGCTCCGACCATACTGAGGCGAACCGCGCGCGGGATGCGGGACGCGATTGGGTGCGGCCTTTGTTTTAATGAATAATAATTTAAGAATTCACGCGACTATTAGTGAAAGTTTGAAAGCCCCAGTACAAGTTAGTTGACACAATCGGCGCAAGCGCATCCCGCATGGGTTTCTTGCTGGACTTGAAGATTGATCTTTACTGGTACTTGTTGAAAGTTGAATGACCTACACTGTCCTCCCATACCTATTAATACTGATATTTGAAAATATTGTAAAGGCCAATTATTTTTAAAAGAGTAACCGTGGAGTTTCATGCCGGCTCTTCTCCATAGGAAACGACCACTTGGAACCGTGGACCTAGTTTCATAAGTGCCCTTGTAGGTTTATGTGAAATAAAGTACCTATTTTGAATTGAATTAACAGGTTTTTAATAAATTCTTCTTTCCTTTTTTCAGTACTAATCGGCAGACCAATATTTGCTATGAAACCGTCTTCACAAATTATGAAACTTTATAGTTCATACAAGGTTTAAAAAATGAGCGAATATAATTTAATCGACCAGAAGCACTTTAACAATTTGAGGGACACTAAACGCCCATAGGCGTTACAACAATAAATCTTCTATTGTGTCTCGTTCAGTGTCCTTGAATGCGTCAAGAAATTACTGACGAACATATTCACAATAAAGAAATATTAATGACTTTACTAGTACGTAGTTTATATTTTTTTACACCACCTACTCGATAATATCAAATTGTATAACATGCAATCCTAACCTAAAGTAAGTAATTCAATTATAGTAATATGATTTAAGGTTCATGCACACCGTCAGTCACGTCAACGTTAAGTCACCGATCAGTCACGTCAACTTCAGGGCCGAGTGTGAACACATAGTCAGTCAGACAGTCATAGCATCACCTGTTTCGTTCGTAGCACTAGCAATAGTCGCAATACAAGTTTTGACTTGCCGGTGACGCGACATCGACTGAGTCGCACCGGTAGTGACATGACTGATGTGTGTAGCCAACGTCCTACAACTTCTAATTAACTATATTTTTTGACGTGACTGATCGGCGACTTGACGTTGACGTAAGTAACGTATGACGTTAAGACGCAGATATATGCCAGTGACCTTGAGTGGTTAGCTTGCGTGTTCTGTACTGAGCTCACGCAACGCGTCGTACGTCCAGCCACACCCGTCACACACACAGCCGTCAGTATAGGACTCGCCCATCAAAGGGCGCTGTCCCCAATTTGACGCATTGTTAATTTATGATACATAAAGCAAAAGATATTTTAATGAAACACGTATACTAAAAGATCAATAATCATTTTATCTTTAAAATAGTGAAAGTTTCAGAAAAATACGCTCGATATATTTTGCGTGATTATCAGTTTTTTATCCGCGTTAGACATAACTTTACAAATTAATTTTACTATGTAATATAAACATAATCTAAAATATTCGTATATTAAGTTATTAAGAAAATGCTCTTATTTAACATATATTTTTTCCAAATCATTAACCCTACACTTTTAGACGTGATCTTCAGTATAAAATCATTAAAAGTCAGTAATCGTCATCTATAAATTATAAATCGGCCCAGTTCGAATGGAGACATGCGCTACAGTGCTACAAGGATAGTTTGGCGCTGGAACGACGTTGGCTGGGTGGCGCATAGGCAATAATAATAATTCATAAAGATATTTGACGCGGGCGAAGTCACTGGCGGAAGGTAGTTATGTATATATCGCAATTTAATTATTTATTTATTATTAATAATTGTTATTCACTTTAACGTTCATTAAACATTAAACGAGAGAGACAGATTGAGAGAGAGAGAGAGAGAGAGAGAGAGAGAGAGAGAGGGAGGTAGAGAGATGTAGTGTTATTTTTATGCATTGTGACGAGCATTGTGGCCAACTGTAGTCTTCATCATCAGTTCCACTGAAACTGCAGGAGTTACTTACTATATCGAAACTTCCCAAATCACCAATCATTATAGGTGTGCCTATAATATTTGAAGAGTCCCCTCGATCCTGATCTGATGACAATGGGACCACCTCGGAACTATACCAATCATTTTTCAAACACAAAAAGTGTTTTGCAAATCCGTCTTTAAATAACGGTGATATCCTCCTCCTTTTAGAAGTCGGTAATTTTTTTTATCTCGTCCTAATTATACATGTTTACAAACGAATTAATGATTTGATAAGTGCGTAGCACGACGCAGGCGCAGGCGCAGCGAGATGACCCGCTGGAATGCACTTTGTTCGACGGGTCAGCTCCATTCGATAGCTAAAACTGCAGTCTTTTATCTATCCTAGCTGCGCCTGCGGTTTCAGCCGCATAAGTCTCAATCCCGTGGGAATATCGGAATAAAAACTATCCTATGTCCTAACCCAGGTTGTGGTCTACCCACGTCCCATATTTCATCCAAATCCGTTCAGCCGTTTTAGCGTAACAAATAATAAACAAAGACACTTTCGCATTTATAGATAATATTAGTTATGATTTACAGTAATTGCAAACAAACTGATATGGATAAACTATTTATAAACGAGAATTTGATTTAAAGTAAACAAAAAACAATGGTATTGTATTTACGTTAGGGTCTATAATCTTAAAACATGGTCTATCACTAAAGTTCATCTGTGGTTCATCGGTAAAGCCCCTATATATGGATGTATCTCACGTTTAGGGATGCGCTATCAGAACGAAAGTATCGATAATGTTCAAATTAATAGTATCGATAGTATGCTCAATTTGAACCTAATTCTGCCAGACGTTAATCCGAATATATTCAAGAGTGGTGAATTCACCACCCCTGAATATATAACGGTTAAAATAATTAGGCCAGAGGTCATTATCGCCCTGCCTTTATCATAATTAATTTGCGGTTGGCACAGTATGTATAACCTGCATTCCAAATTCATTTGCCAAACATACAGATTTAGGAAAATCAACTGTAATGCCTACACATAAGGTTCAGTTTGCGCTACAACTTCATATTTTTTATGACTATTGCAACAGTACTAGTCGGTCTAAAATCAACTTTATTTACATGTGAATAAAGTTGATGTTTGTCTAAGTGGAAAACTCGTGTTTGGCTAATAACAGATTCGGCTCATGGTGGCAGGGAATCGACGCGAAAACTGTTACCATGGATTCAGTACATGATTCTGAACTCCCCTGCGTTGAAACTATTCTTCGGTTATTAAAAAAAAAAATAGCTGCGTCATAGAAAAGTGCAATACCTACGCGGTCAAAATGTATGAAACACAAGATTTTTTTTTTATAACCGACGAAAAGCTTCAACGCAGATGGGGCTTCAGATTCATGTACCTACTGAATCCATGGTAACAGTTTTTGCGTATTTACGTACATATCTATCAACTTAAAGAAAGCACATAAGCACATTATATAGTCATCTACATTAAGGCCTCAAAACAGCTGTTCTCACGACATGTCCAAATTGTCCATATGCCATTTGATAAATGATATTTATTTCTGTAAATTGGACTAAGGTAAAAATATATATATAAGGAGTTGGTGTTTCCTATCCGACTATTCTGGGAAGAAAACCGAAACAAACTCAGAGGTCAAAGTCTCTTTTGAAGTCCAGACATAATCTTGGTCAGATCATAAGTATCGCAAACAAATTATCGAAAAAAAAAATCGCATCCCTAGTTTTACTGATACGAGTAGGTATGTAGTCGTAGTGCTCAAAGTACATAATATTTTATGGATCACTTTACTTCAAAACGTCTGTGCGTAGTTTTATAAACCACATTGTAAGGAAAATCTTACAGTTGATAGACGTACTTTACTTACTTAAATTATCAACATGAAGATACTGTTTTTAATAATGTTTTTGTTTATTACGATGGCCGCGTCCAAAAAAGTTTGGAGCGCAATGAAACCAAGTAAGTTTATATAAATAGACAGAACTCTCCGTCTGTTAGAGTGATTTTGTAAAACAAAAAAAATATTTTCTGTACCTTAAAAATTACCTACGGAACCCTTATTTATTTGGTGATTCGTGTGTCTGATTTTACGTTTCTCAGGAACGTCTGGAGTAAAGTATTTGTTAAATTAAATATCAACTACTGATGTTAACAGCCCTTAGGCTGCGTTTCCACCAGAGATGAGCGAGGATGCGTAGCAAGGGATGTGTGTGAAATTAACCAATAACATCCTTTCACAGTCATAGCTTGAGCTAAGCTAGCGTTGTTATTGGTTAGTTTTACGGACATTCCTCGCTACGCATCCTCGTTCATCTCTGGTGGAAACGCAGCCTTATCCTATAAACTATTAATGGTATAAAACAGTCACTTTTCTTGTCTGCTTGTGTGCTAACATCTTCTAAACTTTACAATGGATTTCGTTGCGGTTTTTAGCATAATGTAAAGCATTTATTCAGGTTTATGTGCATAATACATTAATATTTAACTTGTATTTAGCACGGAAATCTCGATGTTTTAACACGTCATGCTTCTCAGCAGCCCCATTACCTGTTTTTTTTTTCCATTTATAAGTTTATGATATTTTTGTACCCAATATTTACTCAATTTGTACATACTTTAAAAAAAAGGTGTCCTTCACCACACAATCCTCACCTTTGAAAACTTCATGAAAATCAGTTTTGAGAACGCCAAAAAATAGTCAAGAAATAGACATAAATAGTCACCAAGGTTAAAAAAATTGTCGCATTATGATTCCGAAGTTATATCTATAAGTTGGTGAGGATTGTGTGGGGTGAACGTCTCCACACAATCCTCACCTCAGCGCAAGCAAACGGCTGGGAGTATCGACTTAGTTTCAATTTCAGAAAATAGTCAATAAATAGTCGTAACGCTATGCCAAATCTCGAAAATAGTCATTAAGAGATTCCAGAGTTATAAAGGTGTTTTGGTGAGGATTACGTGGTGAGCCTTTCTCGCCACAATCCTCACTTGATTACCGCGGAACGCTTACGTTTTTGAATTTTAATTTGGTGTCAAAAGTAGGTACCTTGAAAGGCAGACTGGGCAGAGTTCCTTCAAAGGAAAGAGTATAGACACTTCATTTTTACGTTGCTGTAGAGTATTTCTCCAGCAACCCCAAGTTAATTATTAGTGACGACACGGTTGGCGCAGTGGCTGAGTGATCGACTGCTGCGCAACGTGTCGCGGGTTCGATCCCCGCACGGAACAAATATTTGTACGATCTGCAAGTAGTTGTTCCGGGTCTGGGTGTTAGTGTATGTGAGTTTATTTATTGTATTAACAAAGAAATGTCTTAAAATCATCGTACTGTTGTTTTCACCATTAAATATGCAAGCTGTGTCAAGTTTAAAATTCTCGGGCTATTGATTTATGCCCCTTTAAAGAGCATGACCGTTTTAACATGTCGTCATTGCTCCCGAGCTTAGCACGGGCGGGTCTATTTTTAACCGACTTCCAAAAAGGAGGAGGTTATATGTTCGTCGCGTATGCATGTATATTTTTTTTTTAATGTATGTCCGCCGATTTCTCCGTTAATTGTGGACCGATTTTGAAAATTCTTTCTTTGAATGAAAGGGTATGCTCCCGAATTGGTCCCATAGAAACTTTATTAACTTTGCTGGGATAGTTTTTGAGTAAGCTCAATAATACGTATTTCTCCCACTTAGTATACCTATGTGGATGATATGATGATAACTTCCTGTCACTGTTATTTACATAGCAGGTAGTGGTATTCGAATATGTGTGGGGTAGGTACCACAACTAAAAACTGAAAAATAAAAACTTTTTACAAAAAAAAACCGACTTCCATAAAAAACACTACAAAGTGAAAAATAACTTTTATTTTTGGAAGTCAGTTGCTTTTTTTTATACCAACTTTTTCACCAAGGCGAATCCGCGCGTCCTTTGTTTTAATGAATAAGAATTTTAAAACTCGAACTAGCGACTTTTAGCCCTAGTTTGAAAACCTCGATACAAGTTAGTTGACACAATCGTCGCAAGCGCATCCCGCATCCCGCGCGGATTTCTTGGTTGACTTGATGTTTACAGTTTTTTAATACATTTTTCTTTTCTGTTTTCAGTACCAAGCGTCTATACCGCAATGAAAACTCGTTCCCAAATGACGAAACTTTATAACTCATTCAAGGTTGCAAAATGAGCGAATACAATTTACTGGAGAAGAAGCACTTTATGAAATTACTGACGAAAATATTCTCAATAAACAAAAATTAATGACTTGACTAGTACATAACCACCGAAGAGCTTTTAAATAAACTTGAACGTTTGCAAAACATCTGTATTCGTTTTGTTTTTAACCTTATAAGTATGACCACGTTTCTAACTTTTTAGATACTCAAGTGGCTCCCTATTCGACTTCGCAGAAACTCTCGGATATTGTTTGTTTGTTTGTTTATTTTAAAACGTTGCCCCACACTAAGAATTTCTTCCTGTATCGTGGGTGCGTTTACAAACATAGAAACTCACATTCACTAACACCCAGACCCGGAACAACTACTTGCAGATCATACAAATATTTGTTCCGTGCGGGGATCGAACCCGCGACACGTTGAACAGCAGTCGATCGCTCAGCCACTGCGCCAACCGTGTCGTCAAATTGTGTCAGCCCTACCCTACCCTAAAACGCCATCCTATCTGCGGGAACGCTTTTCCTACGCCCGTCTTTCTGATGCTCCTTGCAGGTCGCATCTTAGAAATCCTCCTTAAATCCCCTCCCCACTCAACCGACTTCTACTCCTACTCCTTCAGCGCACACGCCGTTCGGTTGTGGAATTTACTGCCGCCTGACATTAGGTACTGCCAAACAGTTGCAGTTTTTAAAAGAAGAGTGACAGGAAGTTCCTTAGTATATCCTTAGTACCTACACACGTACGTAAGCACAACAAACGTATTATTGAATACAAATAAGGATACTCTCTTACAATAAAAACACTGGAATTCCAATAGTTATTATTTGAAAATGAATTAAGTATATGGTTACAGCTTTTATATAAGTATGGCAGTTTCCTGTAATATAATACTTTACACAGTGCTATTTTGCAGTTAAGACGTGTAAGAGGCGATGAAAATTGTATTGCTATTATTGTTGTGTTAGTTGCAGCGAAAATGGACGCAGAAAATAGTAAGTTTTTTTATTTTAATAACCGCAACATTTTGTCCAGATTTTGTCTCCGTTAGATGCCAATATGCTCGTCCCATATTTGGAAAAATGTAGGAATAGTTCAAATTATTTTATTTCACATAAACCTACATGGGCACTTATGAAACGTCAGAAGCTAGGTGCACGGTTCCAATTGGTCGTTTCCATAGAAATATAAATCTTCTTTCTTATATCTATGGTCGTTTCCTATGGAGAAGAGCCGGCAAGAAACTCCACGGTTACTCTTTTAAAAATAATTGTTTTTTACAATATATTCAAAGGTATGGGAGGACCGTGTAGGTCTTTCAACAAGTACCAGGTAATTAAAAACTGAGTATATAAAATATGAATATATATATATAAAACAAAGTCGTGTTAGTTACACTATTTATAACTCAAGAACGGCTGAACCGATTTAACTGAAAATTGGTGGAGAGGTAGCTTAGAACCAGGAGTCTAAGATAGGATACTTTTGTCCCGGAAACCACCCTCTAAAGGGGTGAAAAGCTGGGGTGAAAGTTTTTATGGGAAATTAAAAACTGATGAGGTAGGTAGGGTAGGTAGGATAGGAGGGTAGGTGGGTAGGGTAGGGTAGGCAGGGTAGACAGGGTAGGTAGGGTTTTTTATATCTGATTGATTGCGGAACAAAGTTCGCCGGGTCAGCTACTAAATTAATAAAAATAAAAACCTATTTTAAACGAAATGACATGATTGCTATACTCGTAACAACTGTAACAAATCTGAATAATTATCATGTACACAAAAGCCACTAATAAAGTGTTGCTCACACCTAGATTGATATTATCGGATGTCCATCCGTACATTATTATGATGTTTACTGCCCTCTGCTTGTTCGTTTGTTTATATTTTTTTGTAAGTTTGTATGTAGGCGGTTATCTCCGGAACTACCAGTCGGATTTGAAAAAATATTTTATCATTGGATAGCCCAATTCTTGAGGCTCGCGAACGAAGTCACGGGCAGAAGTTAGTATTTCATATTTTTTTCCATTCTACCGCATTGCCATCTGTCTTTTTTGACATTGACTGCTTCATTGTCATGGTCACTCTAATGTCTCGCTGACGGTGGCGCGTGTGTTGGATCATTTAGCTCCCTTAAAAATGGTTGAGCTGAATGGTGCTAATCCATGCGTCATGTTCGTGAACGGGCGCGGTCAGTAGGGACTGGTCATCTCTTAGCTACCACAGCTTATTTTAATTTAATTTATGAATTGGAAATTTTCTGTAACGGACACTTTTAACGTTTTGCATCGTTCTCACATGTATAACTTCAACATGAATGATGTAACCAATATTTTGTAACCCATGATTTAAAAGAGTGTCCGTGGAGTTTCTTGCTCGTTCTTCGCCATAGGTACCTACTACGCTTTGGAATGGGCAACTAGCTTCATCTTTCTGACTGACCGACCCCTTGACAATTCAAAAGTGCCTGTAATTATTTTATTTGAAATAAATGATTTGAGCTTGAGTTTGCATTGCGATCACAAGCCAAAGTCGAGAAAAGTGCTTTTACATTTTCCATAAAGTTTTTCTCAGTGGCAATGGGTTCGTCCTCTATTACATGAATCTTAAACATAACTGTTTAAATGTATATACTAAAAATACACCAGCCGAATCCTCTGGGAAAATGGACGCGATGTTATGTTTTTTTTTTTTTTTTTTTTTACAGTAGTACCTCCGATGACAGACACCAATGACTTCAAGCCAGCTTCAGTCATCGTCAAGGACTATACATCAGGCTCGCCTTCAACTGACTCATCACCGACCACAACAACAACGACATCATCATCGTCTTCACCGCCTTCGGAAGCAGGGAAAGAAGAATTATGATAAACCAACCCGCACTGGGCCCGCGTTTTGGATTACGGCCCACCCCCCCTTACGGCCCACAGAGGGCCTTTACGTCGTGTATTCATCCCCATTGCTCACAAAATGACAAAGGAAGACATCGTGTGGAAACCGGCATTTTCTACTGCCAATCATTCGCTGACATATGACATCCACCGCACTGGGCCCGCGTTGTGGATTACGGTCTAGAGGTGGGCAAAGTGTATCATTTTTGCGATTGGAACATTTGGATCTGGATCACTGAAATTATCCGAATCATTGATATGTTTCATTTGGATCATTTGAATCATCGACTCAAAGGATATAAAAATGCATAACGACAACGAAAGACTGTGAGAGTATAAGTGATACACATCTCATTTGGTATCTCTTTCTGACTTAAATAGATTGTACAGTAGTACTAACTAAAGTAACGTAACGCGTAACTCAGCGTCTCAGTCTTTCTCTCTCACTCACTGCTGCTCAGTCGCCTCGCAAGCGACAGTAACGCGGAAAGAGCACAGAGGCAAAGTAATGATTCAGATTCAATGATGCTTTTGAAACATTGATACTGAACCAATCTTTTGGAACACTTCAATGATCCGGATCAGTGAGTCAGTTTCGTAAAGAGTTACACACGCCTATTACGGTCCACTCCCTCTCACAATGAGGAGGCCTGAGTTCTAGCAGTGGAACACTACAGGCTGATTATGCTATGGTGCTAGTCTGGTGTAGTGGTTACAGTGACAAGATGAAGGCATTTTGTATCTACCTCAAACTCTGGCGAAATGTGGGTGTCGTGGGTGTACTCAACTCTGCTCATCCCAATGAGAGGGATTCACGCGCGATGTTAAGTTTTCCTACCTTAAATGTCCAAACGCAGTATAACTGAGATATAATACGTAATTATGTTTACCAGACCGACTCTGACAAATAATTGAAAATTGTTTCAAGATAGAAAGTATGAAAAATCTAGCTTTAAATACGACATTGTTATTTTGTTAAGAATATTTATTACTAAATAATATTAGAAGTATAACATGTTTTGTTTTAACCTTTTTCCTCCTAAATCGGGAATATCCCTTGAGGTTGCGGTGCACGTACGCACTTCTCCAGGCGTGCTAATCGAAGAAAATGTGCGGTCGCGGGGTAGACCATATAGGATGACGCAAAGAATAACATCATGGTTCATGGTTATTGGTTGGTTATCTATCACTAATAGTTTTTAATTAAATTAACACTCGCTAGGTTTTGCCCTCAAGTTTGAAGCCACTAAATACAATTATTTTGGATTATTAAAAAAAAAATACCACCTTATCCACATTAGCATTTTTTACGTAAAATATAACCTAGCATCCTGGCACCATTAATTAACGTCTTTTCGCCCCTAAATTACCATTTCTAGGCGCGATAAATATCTAAACACTCGTTTTCGTGTCCGAATTCCTGATCCACAGCTTGCAATTCGTGCCAATGGCCCAAATTACTGTTTGAGTTATTAACATACCTACAGCTGAAACCGTTGGAAAATGGCAAATTATAACAATACTAATGAACGAAAACAATAGAAAATGGGCATGAAAAGGGCTCTGCGGAAAATTCTCGAATGCCGCGAAGTTGGGAGCATCAATCAAATACGAATGTTGATAAATACTTGACAGTGAAGGGCCGATGAAAATTTCTACGCAGTTCGCGTAATTTCCAATTCGGATCTAACTTTCGGGCCATTTATCTCGTGTTAGAATTAGATAAATTTTCTCGGGCTTTCCACAAAAATCTTTCTTTTCCAAGTTAAAGAAATAAAAGAAAGATATCACAGAGGTCATATAATATTTAAGACTTGAATGGGTAATTGGATCTACAAAAGTACCTTTACTACTAGATTAACTTCATAAAACCGAGTGGGAATAAAGAAATGTTGCCAGCAAGTTAGGAAAACGAAGCTAATATTTGTATAAGCGATAGAGGAAACTGCAATCAAACTGTAATTAAAAAGTTGAAAAAAGCCAATTTTAATTGAACGTAAGGAAGTCCCATAAAACTTTTTATTTTTGGTACAAAAGTGTTATCGATTGCTGATAATAAGCGTCTAGAGTGGGACGAGACATGTGACTGATCACATTTGGCTACATGTGTCCAAAACAAGCGGCAAAACATAATCTGGAACTTGGCGAACTATTGAATAAATCAACATGTTCAGATTAGGTTCGTTTCATCGTAAATCAAGTGAACCGTTTCTCGGTGAATTCCTTATACAAAACTTTCCTCTCCCCAATATATTTACACAATACTCAATCAAGCATTCAAATTCTCTGTAAAACTGTTTAAGGTGTACCGCAAGGACCTATATTTGGCCCAAAACCAATTTAAAACTTTATTTTACCCAATCTTGTTTCATTCACAATATACCTTTACGTAAGTACTCAATAATATTGCACCTTCGATTAATAATTTTACGATCTATTGTGGCCATTCTCAGTAGGTCTTTGATTTCTTGGCGACAATAATCACTCATTCGTGTTACGTACCGTCCTGGTTTATAGCGTATTAACCTTTTAAAGATTTTCTCACGTGGGATTAGGCATGGTACGTAAAATGGAATATGGTCATGTTTTTTTTTTGGGGCAGACTTAATGTGTTTTGGCGTTAAGTAATTTTTAGGTAATAAGGCTTTGTTTTTCACTTTCATTGCGCTTGAGTTGATCGGCTAATAATTGAAATACGAAGACATGAAGCAAGGTCTATGCTTGTAAGTCTAAGCGCTTATGCGCCTGCAAATATTATATATACATTAAGCACGTGATTAATTACTCTTTCAAAGTCCATTGGTAGACTGACTAGTATTCATGTGACAACCGAGGTTTCAGTTTTCAATTCCAAACATGAATTTACCTAATAATTAAATACTTATAAATCAACGTAACAAAAGCCACAGCTGGTTCAAGTTTTAGAATATTCAAATATTCTAGACGTAAATGTGCTTACACATACACGTGCCTTCCGATAAATTTTATATTACATTCGTTGTACATAATAAATATTTTATTAGGAATGTGACCTACAGCGTTTTCGATACGACGATTATTGAATGTCAGGTGTTGCCATCTTAAATGTCTTTTGCATGCAACATAAAATATTTGTGAGTTTAATCAGTTATGCATTTTTAACACCATACTGCGATCGTCAACCCGCCTGCCAAGTGTGGCGATTATGTCATACCCCAAAATGACAAGCACCAAAAAAAGTGACCCCTAGTGCACAAAATCGGCCGAAGTGGCGGTGCTTGGAGGAGGCCTATGTTCAGCAGTGGACGTGGAGTTATTCTTGCTTAAATCTTCAACGACGGTTCATGTTCATGACTTGAGCAAGCAATCTTCTTTTAGCGGAAACTGAAATCCTGTTGAAAGTATACTGAGTTCTTCCTATTCCGTGGTTAACTTATATGTCACTGCTCTGTGCTCTGCACAATTCGTCTCACAGACAACATAGAGATACTGGTCTTGATATAATTCAGAACTCTAGTAAGTTCCGTCCCCACAAATAAAGGGAACGAGTGTGAACCTACTAAATATTTGCGATTAAAATGTCGTAATGCGACGACATATAAATAGTTGAGCCTACGCGCGCGACTCTATACTAAACCTGTGCATACATGTCGATGTGTCAAAAATGAAAGTTCAACCTAAAATCAAATCTAATCGTCGGATTAGTGATTTTAGGTTGTACTTTCGTTTAAATTCACTGCCATACATATTATGTACCTACTCTCAAATTGATTTCCTGACATATACCGTCATTATCGAAACATTAAAAGCAGTGATAGCCTAGTGGTGTGACCGTCGGACTGCCAAGTCATAGGTCTCGAGTTCGAACCCAAGGCACGCACCTCTGACTTTTCGGATTTATGTGCGTATTGTATAATTATCACTTGCTTCAAAAACGGTGAAGGAAAACATCGTGAGGAAACCGGCATGCCTGAGAGATATTTCTTGACGGCATGTGAAGCCAAGTCAGAGGCCCATGGGCGGCTTTAAAACTCTGACACCAGGTTAGTGACTAACCACACGAAAAGAAGAAGATGGATACATTTTAGTTTCTACTACTCCTCTACGACTTGGTGATCACGCATTTGCTGATGCGAATAGTTTTGGTATCATCCCTCAGACACCCTTTATAAAGGCGCTTGAAAAAGCGCCTTGTTGGGTCTATTATTCCTGTGCAAGTAAAAGGCAATTGACAACGACATGCAAGCGTAATCGAACTTGTGGGCGGATTCGAAACGTGCTCAAAAAGCTAACAGGGCGCATGTGCAAAGAGGTGAAAACAGACGTTTCTACGCCTTTTGAAATGAATCGAGGACGTAATGCGAAAGATATTGGTTTATAAAAATAAATAACAATTTCATAACAATATTGGAGCGTATCACAAGTAAAATTCCAATTCCTCGAATGCTTCAGTTTATAGTTTAAAACTAAATGATCGTAAAGATAAGGCATGTGAATAAAATAAACGATTTATGCGTTTTGTAATGTTATTAAGATAAACTAAATAATGTTGGGATAAGATAAACATTAAAAAAAAACAATTATAATTATTTATTTGTACCTGGGCGACAGAGCTCTGCTCTGGTTAAAATAGAGAATGCTCATTTAATAGTATAGGATACTTCATACTAATTCTATATCTACCTACTTACTAATTCCATGCTGGCAATGGCTGTCAATTATTTTCAATAGTCAAATGTCAATTATTCTAAGGCATGGTCTCAGAATAATATTGATTGATTGATTGATTGTAATATAGTTATTACTCTGAGGGCATAGTCTAATAAAACAAGGTCTGGCATTCCGGGACGAACACATGCTTACGTCACTATCCAGTTGCCACTCTATTGCAACAAAACACGGGAAGAATTTTCAGAAATCAAAGCTTTTAAATTGTCGTTTCGTGTGTCTAATCAAACGAAACAATTCAATTTAAACATAAACAAACGTAAACATAAACAAATGTGATGACGTAGACTTGTGTTGCCCACGTGACCACTGTGTTTAGGAATGCCATACCTGGCAAAGTATATTATTATAACATGTTCTAAGGTACCTTGTTCTAAACTTTGGGCGACCGAGCTCTGTTCGGGTGAAAATACGGAAAACTTACTGCTGGAAAACATGTTACAAAAACATGTTGGAATCTCTATTTTCTGTCAATGTTCCATACAATTTTTGACAGGAACTAGAGATTTCAACGGTTTTGTTGCCATGTTTCGCCAGTGCAAACGCACAGTTAGCATGACGTTTTCTATTTCTACGAAGAATAGACACAGCTCTTCAAAGTGAAATTTGTTTCTCCATTTTTGACATCGCATCGTAGAAATCCTTCTACAATCTGTCATTTTGTCTTTCGTTTCTAACAATCTCTGTCTAGGTCCTTTTCTATGTAGACTATTTCAGAAGAAAGTTTTCTTTCCCAAACTGTCAAAATCACACTGACAACTGACAGTTGTCTAAGGTAGTGAAGACAATTTGATTTTGTAATCGTCATGCTAAAGACAGTAGAAAACTTTCTACTCGACGGCCACAAAGTATAAACGGTTATCGACAAAATCATGATTTTACAGAAGAGCGTTTTGAACGCAAAACTATACGTATGATAATTAATAGGAGAACAAAGCTATCTTCTCCTTTTTTACATAATTTAGTTAATAGGGCATTACCAAGGAAATGGTTAACGCCAATGTTACTGTAATATTCTTTAGTTCCAAAATACGGTACTTCGATACTTTGAGAAAAATTGTCGTTGTCTTTATTTATGTGACTTAAGGGGCATGCGCTAAGGTAGCCCGCGAAATTCAAATTTTCTTTAGTTTTTTACATTTTGCAGGTCAGTGTTAGGTTTTATGTTGATTAAAATATGATTTGCGACCGTAACAAATATGGCTTTAGATAATTATAATCATTACAATCAGCAATACAGCTCCATAAGTAAGCACAATCGCCAAATGTCATGATTTCATGAAATAGTAATTCAATGCGATTTTATGAACTTAGAGAGTTGTATTGATGATTTTTATGATTATAATTCTATAAATAAACATTTGATACGGCCGCAAATCATATTTAGATCAACATACAACATGATACTGACATGCAAATTGCAAAAAACGTAAGAAAATTTGAATTTCGCGGGCTACCTTGAAGCTTTCTCTTTAATATCAGTAAAAATTGAGAACAAAGTATTCTGAGTCGAATTATGTTTAACAGTGAATTTTGTAAAAAGTGCAGTTGACTGTTTCTACTTTGGTGCCGTCGTACTGTCTAGGTACACGGAACGTCATTTTTATCTACTCTTCTGTCGACAAAACGGTGCTCATGCTACGCGTGCTGTAGAGAGAATGAGACAAAAACAGTATCAAGCTAGCTACTTCGAAACAAGGAAAACAAGTTGCGAGAATCATTTTAAGTACTATTTTATAACTACAGGATGATTAGAAATTCACCCAACTCTTGGAAGCTTTATTAGGCTTATTTAGGCTTATTTTATAAGAATTTTTGTACTTATAAGTTCTAACTTATATAAAAATTCTTCCTCGTAATATTGAGGTCGGAATTAGTCATTTATTCTTATGACTGCACTTTATTCCGATTTTTTTTTTCAAGAAAAATCTTTTGTCTTCATAATCCATAGGCACTTTTCTGATAGAAGGTAAACGAATTAATCCATCGGTAATGTAATTTTTTTTTAACATAACATTTATCACTCCTGTAATCCCGGAAGGATTTCATTATTGTTTAATTTCATTATTAATTCATTAGTATTTAATTTTTTTTTGGGTGTTTTAGGTTTTTAAGTTGTGTTGGGTGTTTTGGTTTGGGTTTGAATTTCTCAGTAGGAGCCCGGAGTCTGGACTTGTGCCCCGCCGGTTGATGGCAACAGGCTTGCCCCTTATTATATGGGACTTAAAGATAACTGGCGAATTAAAAAAAAACTACCATATATTTAAAAAAATATACGTAAGTTAAATATATTTACTGCAAAAAAATAAAAACGGACGGATTCTTTTGTCTTAACTATTTCCATTTTTCCATCAACCTGTATAAAAAACCAGTTAAGTATTTATAATCAAGGACATTGCCGTTTATAATACATTGCCAAGTAAAACTTAACGTAGTGAACGCGTGTGCAGAAGAACTTAGAAACATGAAGATATTATTTTTATTGTTTGTGTTTTTTGTCACTGCGTTAACGCAGACGATGACGAAACCGACAACGGAGCCGCCAAAAACGCAGACTGGTAATTATTTATTAACTACTTAATAAAAATCGTGTTTTGCCATTTTATTTTTTTAATCGTTTGTTAAAGGGTACGTTCAATAAAATGCAAATATTTCTGAATCTAAGATTCAGACGTGCAAATGACGTTACATTATTGCAATAAGGTCAAATTACATTATTGCATCGATTATCAAAATAAAAAATAAAAACGAAATTTTTACACATTTTTTTTTTTTTTTTACATTTTCTGCTCTTGTTTAAAAATAACCCTGAATGTTACAAATGTTTTTATGTTTAATCAAAAGTATTTCAGTCAACCTACAAAGTATTGACTCTAAGCCTTTAAGAGTTATGCTCAACAGCAAATGAAGCAAAGGAAAGCTAAACAACATACAATTATTTTAAATTATTTAAAAAAGAAGTTAAATGGGGAATTAAAGTTTTTATGGAAGTTCATCTTTTTGCGGATGGGAAAACCTATTGGGCACGCGGCTTGTTGCTTTGATAATAAACAAAGGCATCTTTCACATTCAGAATATTGTTTTTTCGTAAAGGTTAATAACTTACATTACGTCATTTTTAAGCATTCGATCGCATACAGATGGCGAACTTTCACACACAGAATATTGTTTTTTCGTAAAGGTTAATAACTTACATTACGACATTTTTAAGCATTCTTCACATACAGAATGTTGTTTTTTTGTAAAGGTCAATAACTTACATTACGTCATTTTAAGCATCCTTCACATACAGAATGTTGTTTTTTGTAAAGGTCACATACAGAATGTTGTTTTTTTGTAAAGGTCAATAACTTACATTACGTCATTTTAAGCATCCTTCACATACAGAATGTTGTTTTTTGTAAAGGTCAATAACTTACATTACGTCATTTTAAGCATCCTTCACATACAGAATGTTGTTTTTTGTAAAGGTCAATAACTTACATTACGTCATTTTAAGCATTCTTCACATACAGAATGTTGTTTTTTGTAAAGGTCAATAACTTACATAACATAACATCACGCCTGTAATCCCCGAAGGGTTAGGCAGAGGTGTACCTATAGCACACCAACATTTCGCCAGTTATGTTTAAGTCCCATGTAATAGGGGGCGGGCCTATTGCCATCAACCGGGCACAAACAACATTCTGTATGTGAAGAATGCTTAAAATGACGTAATGTATACGTCATTTTAAGCATTCTTCACATACAGAATGTTGTTTTTTGTAAAGGTCAATAACTTACATAACATAACATCACGCCTGTAATCCCCGAAGGGTTAGGCAGAGGTGTACCTATAGCACACCAACATTTCGCCAGTTATGTTTAAGTCCCATGTAATAGGGGGCGGGCCTATTGCCATCAACCGGGCACAAATCCAGACTCCAAGCTGCTACTGACAAAACCTTATGGAAAAACCTAATAAAACTTTGCCCGACCTGGGAATCGAACCTAGGATCTTACGCTTAGCAGTAGCGCCTGCGACCAACGAGGCAGTCAATAGTTCGGAAACGTTCCTGTTAAAAACGTCATCCGAATTGTTTTTCTGCCAAAACCAGTCTTCTGAGACGCTGCTGCCTATCCTAATCTTAATTTCATCCTTTGTTATAGAAACAACGACTGAATATGAATTCCCAGATAAAACCCCCGGCGTGCCTGCATCAGCAATAATTAAATTTTACAACAAACCAGGAAGAAGATAAATTTATAATATACAGAAAGAATTTGAATCATTATCCAAATTTAAATGATTAGATATGAAGAAAATAATAAATACGTGTTTTTTCTGTCAACTTCATTTTTTGATAAAGAAATAACAACTTAATATGATTTCCCCGATACAAGCGGCAACGGGGTGCCTGCATCAGCAATAATAACATTTTACAACAAACCAGGAAGTGGATAGATTTATAATACCTATACAGAAATAATTTTAATCATTATCCAAAGGCAATCGGCAGGATTCGTACAACATACATTTTTTGTTGTTTTGTGATAGAATTTGTACCACTTATTAAACCAACTAAACCATTCATTTTCATGAAACATTAGTATTTTTATAAGTCCGGATTAATTAATTATACCAACTAAAAGATTCAAGTAATTAAACGTAATATAATCTTAAACTAAACGCAACTAAACGTAGTAACTGTTTTTAGAAGTTGCCATTTGTAAAATATCACGAGGCTCGAAATGATAAATAATTATTTAAAAATAGAAATAACAGTAAATATAATTAACCAATTACACATTATACCTTAAAATGAATAATGATTGCATACAATCTTAATAATTAACTATTTAATGATAGGAATTAAATTCACCATCAATGTTTTTTTTGTACTGGCAATTATTTTATTGACAGGTTATGAAAATCTTTCCCGCTTTCCGAGTCTGTTCAGTTCTTTGCTGTTGTTTTGGACTGTGGTTTGTAACTGCATCTGAGCAATTTAGCAAATTATCTGGCCATCTTTACGTTGAGTCGAGCAACTGCTCCTCCGTACTCTCTCTCTCTCCTGCCATTCTTCTGCTAGAACTTATTTTGTTTTCATGGTTGCAGAAACAAATATGAATGGTCGGGATGCAATTAAAAGTTATATTGTAATTGCTGTAATTGCATTGTAGGTTTAAGAACGGTGGGATGCTGCTCACATGTTATGAGCATTATTTGGTACCTTAGTTACGCTCGCCATGAAGGTATGACCCGACCTGCCCCTTTCCTAGATGAAGTAATATTAAGAACAATAAAATAAATGTATGTTCCTACAAAAACAAAGTTGTTTTATTTACCCACACTCAAAACTCCATCAGCACTTCATCATCATCAAACTAATGCAGTCCGCTGCTGAACGTAGGTCTCTCCTAAAGCACCCTACTGAATAGGTACAATTCTCATGTCAATTTGCCAACGTAAGGATATGTAAAACACTACAAAGATAGTACCTGCTATCTAGAACATATCCTTTTTCACCAAAACATTGTTTATGTGCCTACACGTAATAATATTTATAGGGACATAACCTCAAAAATAAAACTGGTTATAACTTTTAGGTACCAACTTCTAAAAAACTAAGAATTTTAAAAGGGCTTCCCTATCGTATTGACTACCAATTAAAACAAAAAAAAACACAAAACACGATATTTTATTAGGTGTACGAAACTCCCATACAAGCCTGCCGATCGCCTTTAAATGATAAGATCTTTGATGAAAATAATAAAATACGTGTTTTTTCTTTTAGTAGGTATCACAGTACAAAATATATTGAGTTATGGCATTACAACTTTGTCGAAAAAATGTCTTTGTTTGTGGATACTACCCCCGGATACACATCGCTGCAAGCGCACTGCATCGTGTCGGTTTCATTCAGTAGAGTATACGCGGCATGCATAGTGAACGTTTGACTTAGGTAATAGCAACGCTGAATTATTGATAATAATTACGGGAATCATCCTAAGTTTGTATTTTTTTTTACTACCTATTAAAAAAATAGGTTGTCATGCGGACTGCAGACAGAAGAGAAAACTGAAAACTGGTATTAGCGCCAACTATATTTGAGATTACAACACTACGGCGCGCGGTGACGCGAATCCATAAGTTTACTCCCGGCCAAAAATCGCTCAACGCGCCTAAAGAAATTTTGACTTAAAAAATGGAGGCATTGTATAGTACTTAATGCCTGATAAAATTTGGATGGTGATTAAAAACATACTTATTCTTGTAAGTAAGTACACTTTACTTGACGAGAATTTTTTTTTACAAAAAATAATTTAAACGTTACAAAACGTGCATTGGGCGGCTATATCGCTTATAGTTATTATTCATAAGTGGAACTTTCAATAAAAGATGTGAACATTGTACCGCTTTATTTATTTTGTCCCACTAGTTGAAGAGCGTATATCCTAAAAGTTGGCAACGTCGCAAATAGAGGTCAACTATTTCCCTGTTTTGATTAATTTGGCAATATTACAGTAGGTATGGAAATAAGAAATGTGGCTACCTAGCGAACTAGAATATTAGACTTTACAAATTAATTTCACTATGTAATATAAATATAATCTAGAATATTCTTATATTAATTTATTAAAAAAATGCTCAAATTTAACATATATTTTTTCCAAATGATTAACACTACTTGTTTAGACATGATCTTCAGTATAAAATCATTAAAATTCGGTTATCGTCGACCTAAACAAATCCATACTCCGGGCTGCTACTGAGAATTTTGCTGAGAAAGTAGCCAGTAGCGACATCTGCATGACGCTATACGAACTACGTAAGCTATAGTTATTAATTTATATTAGTAATCCATTATATGGATTTGTTTACAACATTGTATTTATCCAATGAAGCTGTACCGATAACCCGACCTCACTTAAAACACTAGGTGATTAACTATCTCTGCACATCTGTCATACAGGTGCTTTTTTTTAGTGTAAGGGAAGCACGAGCTTAGTTTAAGTATGGAATCATTGTCGACATAAATACATAAGCTAAAAGTATTGATAAACACATGATTATTAGTCAAAAAGGTAGTAAAACTAAAATTACTATGATTCTATGCAAAAAAAGCCTTATATACTTGCAAAAAGGTCTGTAATATTTTACCCGTACTTAATACAGCATTTTAAATAGTAGATTTACGTTAGATAGGTCATTTCCCACCTATATACCCATTTTATATAAGGAAATCCCTTAAACATGTCGTAAATTATGTAATTCCTTTGTTCTAGAACGTAAACAGTATTATATAAAGAAATCTACTGCGCAGTTACGTTCCCCTCATCCCTTCCAGTACCCCTCGGTCGCCCGAGAGTAGCCGTACCCCGCAAACACCCGCTTACTTGTAAACCCCCGCGAGTGTGAGCACACCGACGTAATTGGGAAATGAGAATGTCATAATAGTAAAGACACACACATTGTGTGATAGTGTGCCTTTACCATAAATAAAACCCAATATTGTATTCGTTAGTCCAGTCGTATCTAAACCTTTAAACAAGACAGTATTCGCCGCGTTCACGCAAGTTCAAGTCAAGTCTAGTTAAGTCTCGTATTTTCAGCATCAGTATAAACATTTCCTATTAAGTTAATAGTGTGTCTAGGTTAATGTTTATTAGTGTTAGTCCCTTAGTGCGTAAGGCGTAGATTACTTTATTTCCTGTGAATTAATATTGTGTGTGTAACAAGCAAATAAATAAGAACAAGTGCTTCAGTAAACTCGTGGTTTTCCTTTTCCCGTCCACCTGAACAACAAATCAGTAAAATTCATTACCGAGTTGACCACCCCGTAGTCAACACTTCATATCGTCGAGTGCCGCATCAGGGTGGTCAACATTTTGGTCCTTCGAGCCGGATCTGGTCAACATTTAGTGATTACTTCTTTGGGCACTACGCGACACTGCGAATGACAGCCGGGGCCAAGAGGTTGGTGAACGTGCAAAGTACGGAGGGGCTCGATATATAATGGACGCTCACCCATCAATGAATTGATCGCGACAAGCGTACCTTCTGCAGCGTATCTTAGTGTGCCTTCGATCGATGCAACATTTTAAATATTGTTTACCCGCAGATAAGTGTATAAATATAACATTAGTAAACCTTCAACATACAATGTGAAATTAATCCTAAATTAAATTATGACCATACTAGCGACCGGCGACAGGCATTGGGGCATAACCTTATCCCTTAAGTTAATAAACTTGAAATTTGGCACAAAAAGTACTAGGCTTGCATGAATTCAAGATAGTATTTCAATCATTAGCCGTTGTGCACAATTATATCTGAGCAGTAACCAAACAAAAAGTACTAGGCTTGCATGAATTTACGATACTATTCAACCATTATGTTATGCTGCTCATAGGATTTGGACGAGGCAGACAGGTTTATAACCTGGATTAACACATAGGATACTTTTTATCCTGGTAGTAAGTTCTCATGGGATAATTTCCGACTTCCACGCGAGCTAAGCCGCTGGAAAAATACTAGTAGATATAGAAGAAAACAAAAAACATTTTTAAATCACTGTAGAAGCTAGTAGAAGGTTGGAAGATAGTCAATGATAAGGCTGCGTTTTAAGGTAAAAATAAATGTATTTAACGGACCAAAGGTTATAAATATAAAGGAGCGAGGGAGCACACGCGATGACCGCTAATCGAGTACTGATTGCTCAGTTGCTATTAATTAATTAAGTTACGTAAAAATGCTTAGTCGTCAGTAGTGTATGGTTTCACCGTACAATCACCCCATATACATACTAATGATAACCAATTCGTATTTACACAAGTTGCGACCTTCATACAACATAAATTAATTAATAAGTGTGTATACAGAAAAACAGAAATGAAATTACTGTATATTTTATTAGTTTTGATTTTGGGTCTGATTTTTGCGGTTTCTGCAGAGGTGTGGACTCAAAAATGTGCTTGTAGTTACTGTAGCCTTACAGTGTGTACTGCTCGTCACGTAACATGGCAACCAATTGAAGGTAATTAAATTGGAACAGTGACACAATGTTTTTTTTTTATTATATAGGGCATCTCGCAGTTAACCTCTGAGGAGGTCGTAGCTGCTTAACAGGACTTTCTGTGGCTGCCTTAAGCTTCTACACTTGAAGCTTCCAGCCAGGGGCATAAACTATTCTAATTAAAATTAGGCGAACGCTCGCTAAGGGCAACCCCTGTGGGGTACGGACCTCGGCTTAGGGCGTCGCTGGGGGGAGGACAGCAAGATGGGACAGGCTGGATCAAACATAGATTATTATTATTCGGGGAATTTAAGACTACGGGCTCAGCTTCGACGCGGGCTGGCGCATCGTTGAGCAAGGGTCGGGGGGAGTATCATTTACTCGGGAGGGACGCGGTCGCGGACCTCTGCGGCGAGGTCGGAACGTGTGTCGGTGTGTGTGTTTCTTTACTGTACTGGTGGCCCTATTGCTCTCCTGGAGGAGGGTTATGGGGTGACCCAATGGTAACGGGCCCCAGACTTTTATAGGTCGTGGTCTCGTGGGTCCGAACCCAGGCGCTTTACTTTGTGTAAATCATTTCATCACTAATGCTCTCAAAACGGTGAAGGAAAACATCGTGAGCAAACCTGCATGTCCCAAAATTCGAAGTTATGTGACATCTACCAACCAGCACGGGCCCGCGTGGTAGATTACAGCCCACTCCCTCTCGAAGAGAGGGGGCGGCCTGAGTCCCAGTCAGTGGGAACATTATAGACTGATTGTGAGACATTTCGAATTATTCCATTAAACCACTAGAATGTTGCTTATAATGTGTGGCATTACTTTTAAGAATCAATATATTAAATTCTATGTTGGACAAACAGAAATAAAAAGTTTAATCTGTACCCCTATCACTAATAGCGGGACAGGTAGGAGTGGATAAAGTTCGAACTGTCCCCTCGTTGCTAACAGGGGGACAGATCAAACTTTTTGAAGAGAAAACTTCTTTAACATCGTTGTGAAAAAGCTGTAATTTAACTCTTTTTTTTTCTAAATCATTGACACTACTCATTTAGACGTGATCTTCAGTATAAAATCATTAAAAGTTAGTTATCGTCGCCTTAAGGAGTTATATTCCTGATTCTAATCATTATAATTTTGTAAAGCCTTATTTGTTACGGTCGCGAATCATATTTGCTCAACATACAAATTAACACTGACCTGCAAATACACGTTTTAATTGTTTTGTTGTGTGTACAATAATTATGTTGTGTTGTGTGCCTTTTAGTCTGTGCTAAATAAATATATTTTCTTTCCTTTCTTCTTATTTCTTTCAAATGGCAGAAAAAAATATTTAAAAACATCGCGGACTACCTTAGCGCGTCGCCCTTAAGAGCACACAGGAATAAGTTAATTAAAAGTTTTTAAGTCTCGAGTAAATATGTTACTTCTCGGCAAGCGTGCGCCATGGTCCGCCGAATCATCGCTTACCATCAAGTGAGATAGAGGTGAAACGCAAATCTACCAAAAATTTTAAATTTAAAAGTTAATGGTGGTATAGAATGCGCCACTTAACACATCAAATTATTACTTTTGTACTTAAATGTTCTGTATGTTTTACGTATAACCACAGTATAAAAAAGTAACAGTATTATGTCTTTATAGGAAACAGCCGAAACGACGCGCTTCGAAATCTCAGTACTGTATATCAGTACACAAAAGTCACAAGTGCGCGGCAGGTTTATCTACCGAGTGGTCGTATGTAATTATTTCAAGTTTACTGCCGAGACATAATACTGTTACTTTATTATACTGTGCTATAACTTACATTCATATGGCTCAAATGTAATACTAACACTGAAGATAACTGTTTAAAATAAACGAATTTACTTTAACTGAAGTGTTTTTTTAATGCAAGCTGGCGTTGCTTCTGATGCTAAGCGATGTCATTGCTTTTACGTTGGCTTCCCAGAGACAAATCGAAAATGTTTAATTGAATTAAAACTGAAATATCTGTACAGTACAACTATTTTCTTAATGTACCTCGGCAATCATCGCTTTTCCGAATACAACCGAATGCAAATTTCTATGTCCATCAATTATTAGATTTATCCTGTATAATAATTTGAATTCAGAACTGACTACTTTAGCTCTATATAGTTCACACGGAAATCCAAACAAAACAACAATAAAGTACTTAGTTCTGAATTCAAATTACACACGATAAAACGAATAATTGATATACATGGAAATTAGCATTCGTTTGTTTTCGCAAATGCGATGATTCCCGAGAGACGTTAAGAAAATAGTTGTACTGTAATTCAGTTTTAATTATGTACAACAACACACTGCTACTATGACCATTCTGTGTAATATCAACCAGGGATGATACGGATGCGGATTTTTGGTGGCTCACATGCCATGCGGATGCGGATCTTACGTGTTTTTAAGTCATTCGTCAAGGCGGCAATGCAAAATTCAAAATATCTTACTTTTTAACACGCTTTTATTAATTCGACCTGTATGTAACTATGTAATGGAATCTAAGGTAACTAATTTAACCATCTTCCAAGGGTCGTAGCGTAATGAAAATTGGCAGCTGTATGTAGTTCTGATGACAATACAATAATAAGGTACTGTCGAACTGATCTGATGATGGAGCCGGAAGATATGAACTGGAACTTCATGATGGAAAATAGTATTTTTGATTTTACGTGCATTTATAAAAGCGTGTTTTTCTAGTGTTTTTTTAAACTATTAATTTATTTTGCATTGAAAGTAGGTACTTTCAATCTGTACTTGATTAGTTTATTAGGTAATAAACTAATCCAGTAGTGATAATAAACACCAATAAAAAAACAATTACAGGTTGCTTTGAAAGCTTGTAAATTGAATCATTTTAAATGATTTAAATAAATACAGAGTGTTTGGAAATTTGACCTGTTGAAATTATTTGCAACAATAAAATTCTTCACTGAAAACTTAAGGTATATTTATTTTATATTTTCTTCAGTCGGGGGTTTGGTGAATGTACAAGTATCTCCCGAGACCCTGACTCATGTTAGGATGAGTCCGACATAACCCTCCGTTCTCTCCAGAAAGAGGGGGGGTATGCATGAGAATTTCCTCATGAAAAAAAACCGACCAAAGCGTGTCGGACCACGCACAATGAAGGGTTCTGTAGTTGGGATGAATTTATGCCAAAAACAAACCTAACATTGTAGTTGAAAAACATGTTCTCCGATACATCGATTCTTCAATTCTCCAACTGTAAATGTAAACTTGTAATAGCAAAAAAAACATTTTTTTTGTGAGAATAAACTACAAATTAACAATTTTCGGACTTTTCCTTTACATGTGCTGTGAGACCTAGCTTCCAGCCAAATTTCATGATTCTAGATCAAAGTGAAGTAGGTACCCTTGCGAGTATCAAAACATGTCACATAAATGGCCGTATTTTTTTATTGTGATGACTGAGCTTCAAAGGAGTCCTACGTATTTGATATTAATTTCAACGTGATACCTCCACACGTTACCGAGAAAAAGGTTGACCCTTTTTCTCGAGTCATAGACAAGTAACTGATCAACTGATGTTACGCCGGATACAGACACTCGGACTACATATATTTTACTTTTTATTATATTTCACACACCAATTTCTTTATTTTATTTAAATATAATTCTGTATCCATCTTTCCGTGACATCACTGCGGGCCCTATCAGAATACCAGCGCTGCGACATTAATTTTTTAAATGTCGCAGCTTTATGCTGAGATAGGGGCCTTTTGGCCCCGTACAGGACTGCATACTTTGTTTTTTTAAGTATACTTTGTTTTTTTTATTTATGTTTAGCGTGTTTTTAGTTTAATTTGTGATTTCCTGTGCGAGTCTCAATAAATACTTTTTCTTTCTTACTTTCTAAACACACTGACGGACGGACAAAGAACTGATCCTATAAGGGTTTTTCCTTTTGAGGTACGGAGCCCTAAAGAATAGTCAGAAGCCGACCCCGGCATCGTTTGGCGATGATAATAAGTATAATTTCCAATCAACCTGTAGTTATAGGAAACAATGCAGCAATTATAATCTTGGAAAATGGATTCTTACAGACATTGCTAAGAAACACTTCTTGTAGAGACCACGAACACAGTGAAAAACATGAAGATATTATTATTTGGATTGTTTCTTGTTTTTATGTTTGTCGTTGGGCAAACTCAGCCTCAGCAGCGGCCGCGGACGCAACAACCGCGGTCGCAACAACCGCGCTCGCAGCAACCGCGGTGGCGGCTACCGCAGTCGCAGCCGCCGAGGCAGAATGGTAATTATAACATTGGTTAAGGTGAAAGCGCTAAGGTAGACCCAGAGATTCAAATTTTGTTACGTTTTTTGCAATTTGCAGGTCTGTATCAGCACCTAAATTACGTAGCACATTTTCAATCACAATCTGAATAATTTTTGAAGGATATTGCTAATCCATTGCTTCACATGTTCGAAAAATTTGTCTGCCCTACCACGTAAATAACGCAATGAATGTCGTTGAACTGTCAAAATGAAAGGCATTGTTACTGATAGTGTGTTACGCAATGACCCCGCTGGTTGTATCTTATTCAAAAAATTATTTGCGACCGTAAGACCGTTTGTCCATCGCACCGTGAACGGCACGTCAACGAGACCGAAATGACGACGCCGAAATAGTAACAGTACATTTACTATGACCGCGTTATTTCGTTTCTTGTTGACGTTCACGGTGCGGTGGACAAAAAGTGTAACACATACGTATTTACTGAAGATAGTTAATTGACTCAGCCGTGACTTTGCGGAAATCCATGATAAAATACAATGTGAAAACACATATTGCTCTCGACGCCTGAAGTGATAACACGTCTGGTCCGGGTTCGCAATAAGTCAATCGTCATCCTGAGGATGCCTCGTTGAGAGGTGAAACATATGTCGATTTCTTACAGGGTTCTTTATGACTCTTTCAGACCAGTTCAGCGGATTAGGTTACTGAATATACATCGTCTATTTTATTTTGTATACTGAATTAAAATCAGTAAAATCATCAATACAACTTTCCAAGTTAAAAACTTAAATTGTCACGGTTTCATGAAATAGTCATTTAATAGGGTAATTTGAACTTAAGAGAGTCAGAAGTCAAAGACTATCGCTATTTCATAAGACACTGACAGCTCATCCACAGTGTGTATCAGAAAAATGATGTCATATTTAACGGTATGCTACAGAACATCACTTTCTGAGTTTATCTTGGACATTACTGACATCGGTGAAGGAAAACATCGTGAGGAAACCTGGACTTATAGTTAATTTAAGTCTGAAATCACCAACCCGTCTTGAGCAAGCGTGGTGATCAATGCTCGTGCCTTCTCTGTGTGAGAAGAGGCCTTTACCCTGCAGTGGGACAGTAACAGGCTGGTATTATTATTATTACTAGTGGTCGCCCAGAGGTCGAAATTCAACAATAATTCATTAATAATTTAAGTTGTATAGTACATACTAATTGCATGCTGCAATGTCATGATTCTAAGGTAGCCATCTTGTGTCAAACGCATGGTAGTGTGTAATGTTTTTTTTATTAGTATACAATGTTGCTTTCTGCACTCCTTCTCCATATAAACTTTAACTGTGCCAAATTTCATACTCCTCCGTCCGTGTAATTTTCGTAAAAAGGGGTACAATATTTGTATAAACACGGCGATTTTTAATAATGACTGTTAACCTCTCAGGGCGTGAATGTACTCACAATTATGAGCAAATTTCACTATGAGACAGACTCTGAAATATCGAAACAAATATCAGCCGTTTCATAAAAAAATGCAATATTTCCCCGATAAAAATGTATGAAACATCTGTATTTGTTTTTGCTATTTCGTAGTTGGTCCCATATAGAAAGTTGTTTATAATCATGAGTACTTCCACCTCTTGTAAGGTTAACAGTGAATTAAAAAAAGTGAAGTAAAAATCACCGTGTATTTAAATTTGGCATCACGTTCTCGAAAACGGCTCTAACGATTTCGATGAAAGTTGCAATATACGAGTTTACGGGGGGCGAAAAATGTATCTAGCTAGTTCTCACATCAGGGAAAATTTGTTTTTTCCGTATTTTCACCCGAGCAGAGCTCGGTCACCCAAAGTTTAGAACAACAATAATGACACCTTAGAATAATGACGTGGCAGCATGGAATTAGTAAGTAGCTACTATCATGGCAGCATGGAATTAGTAAGTACTTACTATCATGGCAGCATGGAATTAGTAAGTACTTACTATCATGGCTGCATAGAATTAGTAAGTACCTACTATCATGGCAGCATGGAATTAGTAAGTACCTACTATCATGGCAGCATGGAATTAGTAAGTACCTACTATCATGGCAGCATGGAATTAGTAAGTACCTACTTACTATCATGGCAGCATGTAACTAGTAAGTACCTACTATCATGGCAGCATGGAATTAGTAAGTACTTACTATCATGGCAGCATGGAATTAGTAAGTACCTACTATCATGGCAGCATGGAATTAGTAAGTACCTACTATCATGGCAGCATGGAATTAGTTTGAGCTTTCCTATACTATTAAAAGAGCATTCTCTATTTTCACCAGAGCAGAGCTCGGTCGACCAGGTACTGTTGATTAAAATGTCAATCGCTGTATGTTGATAGCTGATAGAACGATGTCCGTCCTCTTGATTGAATTGTTTTTTTTTGTAGGATCATACGTTTTTCCTCCTGGTTATGGAAGTATGCCTGCATCAACTATAATTAAACTTTACAACAAGCCACCAAGAAATGGAGAGAAGCAAGTTTGAAAATAGTCACTGAAAGCGAAACATTCAATAAAAAATGCATTGTCTTTGGAATAGAACCATTACGTAAAATGACAACTCCGTAGGATAAGAGGAAGTGGTTATAATTCAGCTTACAAGATTCGATCTAAGCAAACTAGCAAACAAACATTGCAAGTTAAATGTAGAAGCTTGTAACAAAAAAAAAAAAAACTTCTTTTCCCAGTATTTCATAATCAATTTACAAAACGATTACAGTATTACGCCTATGTTCCCGAATTTGTTTGCATTATTATTGAACCGACCTCGAATTCGCCCGCGTGGATGTAGAAAAATATCTATGAAAATATAAGTTACTAGCTGACCCGTCAGACGTCCTGTCAAAATTTAAATTTTTAGTCTGTGTGACTGAGTTTCATCAAAAAAAAAAAAAATTGCATTTAAAAAATAAATACATACCTACTAATAAATCTTGTTCAAATATACATCAGATTTTATTTTCACGGTTTATAATGCTGTTTTCGCTAAGAAAAACCTACATTTAAAATTAGCCCTTCGCGAGGGCTCCCAGCATCCCATATACGACTAGGTGAACCCTCCATGATGGCTCCCGGCACTGAACCTGTTAAAAAGGAGGTAGGGACAAACTGGATACGGAAGGTGGAGGACAGGTTGTTATGGCGCAGCCCGGGAGAGGCCAATGTCCAGCAGTAGACTGCGATAGACTAAGATGATTGATTGATTGAACCTCCCCACCCCTTTTTTAGGAACGTACCCCTTCCTGATAGTTAATCGGAGACTTCTGCCTGCAAGCAGGATAATTAAAATGTACCACAAGAACGAATGTATTCCTCGCAGCACTGATTTCAAGACCACTTGACCGAACCGCATCAGAGCACTTCTACTAACCGCATACTGAAAGTACCGAAAGCAGAATAGGACCAGAGTTGAATTCATTGTAGCTGAATATTCAATTAATAAAAATCTGAACACACTGTTTTTATTTATTTTGTCCCACAGTTTACATAAAAAAGAATTCAAAGAAAATACTTTTATTTAGCACAGACTGATAGGCACACAACACAACTTAATGTACTACAAGTAAAAACCAAATTAAAAAAGAAAGAAAACAAATAAAAAGTGTAAAGTGCGTTCTAAGATATTAGTAGGAAAGTGTGCCTTGCGGCTGCGCCAACCAAATAGGCTTAGTTCAGCCAAAATGTCAGACAACCAGTGCCTGATGCTGGTTTTCAACTAGACCTCAATCATACGGGTGGTCGTGGCTAACCCATAATAGCCGCACTGGTCGATGTAAAATTTTGGCAACGCCTACCCCTTCGGGGGGATACCTACAGGCGTAATGTATGTTAATAATTAAATTTTCAAGAGTAAAAGTGTTTTTTTTAACCAATCTACAGAAATAACTATAATTTTTTCATCATCATGAAAACGTGCAAAATATTGCAAACGTTTGATTTTCGACCAAGTTAAAGAAGCTATATTTTATTTCACATAAAATCCAGTGTAGCCTGTATAGCTTCCCAAGGAATGGGTGGAATTCCCAGTCACCCGTTTAAGACGTAGATATATGCCAGTGTCCTTGAATGGTTAGCTAGCGTGTTCTGTACTGAGCTCACGTAACGCGTCGTACGTCCAGCCAGGACTCGCCCATCAAGGAGCGCTGTCCCAAATTAGACGCATTAAATTATTAATTTATTATACGTAAAACAAAAGCTATTTTAATAAAACACGTAAGTAATCTATACTAAAAGATACATAATTAAATTATGTTTAAAATGGTGAAGGTTTCATAAAAATAAGCTTTTCTAAGTTTTTGCGTGATTCTTAGTTTTTTATCCGCGTTAGACATAACTTTACAAATTAATTACACTACATAATCTAAAATATTCACAGATTAAGTTATTAAGAAAATGTTCTAATTTAACGTTTTTTTTTCAAGTGATTAACACTACTTGTTTATTTTATATTATTTATTTGGATTAAACAAACATATAAAAAGATAGGATACAGAAATGACACAATATGAAATCAAACACGTTCTCCACAGATACATACTCGTAATGAGACAATTTTGTAAATTTTAAGACTAACGTTGTAAACAATTTATAAGAGGAATATTAATAATAAAGTAAGTCAACAAAACATAAAGCTGCCAATAGTGCCGCATAAGTGGAACAACATTGTCACATACATTTTTCATTATGTTAGTAATATGAGTCAAACTTTCCTCTCGGTAAAGCAAACAGATCCAAATTGCAGAAATTCTTATTATAATAAATTGCTCGTAAGGCGACGAAGAGGTGCGCGCAAGCCAAGCATTTGTACAACTGGTGGTAGTGGCGAATACAGGTCGTGCGCGCACCTCGCGTCTCTGGCATGTTCTGGGAACTTGTTAGCAATGTCTAAACACTCTTAAACAATCATACGATTTATTGCATAAGTCATACAAAAATGTAAAGTTGACCACTGCACTGCCTGTGTGCTTGGCCACTGTTTAGACTTGATCTTCAGTATAAAAAAAATCATGAAAAGTCGGATAACGTCGCCTTAAGAAACTGGTTCGCAATTTATAATCACGATACATGCAGACTCCAGGACATTGCTACACAAGCCTTCCAGTGGAACACACGTTTAAGTAAAAAACATGAAGATATTATTATTTTTAACAATTATAGTTGTTGTGTTCGTCGCTACCCAAACGCGACCACAGATGGAACCAGCGAATATGCCGCCGAAGAATGGTAAATATTTTTTGTTGTTTTTTCATTCCATATCTTTTATTGGTCCTCTAGCTTTCCTTGTCTTAATCAAGATTTGACAGGTCGAAGTACCGGTAGCGACAAATACCGGTTTTGCTTTTTTCCCTGACTGCATGGAAGGGTTATACATAAAGCAGTAGCTTTGTATGTGGGTACGTACAGTCCGGCCGTTGAGAGTATGCGTTTTTGACACTTAACAGTTTCATACTAACGATTTTTTTTTGCGAATTTGATTTTATCTATAAAACAAAGTAGGGTTAGTTAAAGTACACCATTTATAACTCAAGAACGGCTGCCCCAATTTTTATGACTTTTTGTTTGTTGGATTTGTCTCCGCTCCGAATAGCAGAAAAACTATTAAAAAAAAAACCGAAAATTTCACGAAAAAAAAAATATGAAGAAAATACATTTTCTCATAATTTTTTTATGGGATGGCATTTTAGATGATAATAATATCTAGGTAGATAGGTAGGTAGGTAGGGTAGGGTAGGGTAGGGTAGGGTAGGGTAGGGTTGGTAGGTAGGGTAGGTGGGTGCACCGTAGATAAGTACTTAGTGCTACCCGCGAGAAGCCGGGGCGGGTAAAGCTAGTTACTAATAGAACTGACAAGTGTCAGGAACGCATTCACTCGACGGCCGGACTGTAGCTAGTTAGAAATTGTCCAACTGACAGGTGTCAGAAACGCATTCTCTCGACAGACGAACTGTAGCTAGTATTTGAGTATTCTTTACTCCCTCGCAGCGTTTTGTTAGTCCCTTTCATTCATCCTGTCAACATGACCAAACCATCTAAGCCATTATTTGCCAAACATACTCGTATTTTTTTAATTATAAATAATAATTAATAATTTTCCACTTAGCAAACATCCACTTTATACAAGTATAAATAAAGTTGATTTTAGACCGACTAGTGTACTGTTGAAAAAGTCATTTAAAAATATGAAGATTTAGGGCAAACTGAATCTTATATGTTGGCATTAGAGTTGTTTTTCCTAAAACTCGTGTTTGTTTAAATGTTTGGCAAATGAATTGCGAACGCAGGTAGGCTAGGTTTACTAAGTTTTTAAATAATATGTATTTCCAAAAACTAAAAAAAAATATCCAATACATTATCATAAGGTGGGGACAGCAGACACGATACTTTTAGCATCGGCAACCGGCAATTTGGCGACTGCATGGCGTTTTGACGACTCGCTACGTTCGAAAAAAAATGTCGTTTATTGGCTACTACTTAGCGAATTGACAATTCATCGTTTTTTTTTTTATATAACGTAACAAAAGCCTTGTCCGATCCGTGAGGATGTTGTTAAGAATCATACTGAGAGTCTATTTATGCGGTAATTTAAATATAAAAGAAAAGGAAACAAAAAAATCTCCGCTTTTTTTCAATGGGCAATTTTACCGGGTTTATTACACGGGGCGCGGGCCGTGTTTTCAAAAACAAGTCATAATTTTTGACCCTTGTTGATAATTTACCAATTTTTTTAATGGAATTGGGATAATGTTGGTGTGTACTAAAAACGAGAATTTTAAATAGCTTTTTTTTTTTACTCTTCGGTATTGTTATTAATAATAATAATAAATAAATCATTTATTTTGGACCAAACACTTGCATACATTTTATAAACCTGCCAAACTGCGTGACAGTTTGTCGACAGGATTAGCGCTCGTCTTAAAACATTTGGTATAAACAATCTAATTAAACATCTAAGTAGGTAGATACAAATAGTTCAAATGGACGGTAAGAATATTTTGTTCGATAGTTCAGTTCAGTGCTCAACCGATTAATTATTGTCATAATTATGTTGCAACCATTTAGCTCGTGGCTAAGTAACAACAGCCGCACTGGTCGATCCATCAGGTTAAGCTACGCTTGCCGGGGTTGGTCAGTGGATGGGTGACCATCTTTACATACCGAGAATCCTCCGTGTCTCGGAAAGCACGTTAAGCCGTTGGTCCCGGCTGTCATTCGTGGATCTTTGACAGTCGTTACGGGTAGTCAGAAGCACGAAAGTCTGACACCAGTCTTACCAAGGGGTATCGTAATTACACCATTATCTCTTCTCAACCATTCGATACTATTGAACAGTGTAGGGGTCAAATACTTATTGGTTCTTTTGCCGTAGTAATATTTTACTGGTGCTCGCACGTATTTACGTTCTCTAACACTTCTAGTATTGTAAGTGTTTTGCACATGTACTTTGAATTGGTCGTTATAGAACTGCTCCAGAAACACTAAGTACTTGACCTTTTCATGCATTTATTATTCATATTAAATTACAATTAATATTATTCATATTACAATACCTATGAGTAACGTGACCATACATCCCGCTTTGAGCGGGACAGTCCCGCTTTTAAGCTATGCGTCCCGCTGTCCCCAAGATACGTAAAAATGTCCCACTTTGACAAAACAAAATTGTAGGAGCATGCAAGCGTTGTCACCCGGTCGAACTGAGAATATTTACTGAAAATCGTTGACAAGTAATCGCAACAATACCAATTTTTAATAATTGAGTACATTTTATGTCTACGTGGCAGTACCGCTGTAGTCGAGTGTCACTTAAGAATAAAATATGAATAATATAACAAATTCAAATTCAAATATTTATTGCTCAACACAGTACATAATCATACATTTCTAGATGTCAAGTGAATGCGCAGTCCACTGTGTTGCACCAATTCAGGCATGCAAAATGATTGTTAAAATTATACTATGTCATAAATTCCAATTAATACCTTATTACAAATTCATAAATTCCAATTAATACCATAAACAATGTCATTAATTCGGATAAATATCTTATAAAATGTCATAAATTAAATTTAGTACTCTATAACAAGTAGGAGTTGCAGTGTTAAAAGCCATTTTGAGGACAATGACAAAGGGTAAAACGAAACCCTGTTTTGATTCTTATAGCAATATTACTGAATAGAAATAAGAACTGTGGCTAACTAGCGTACTAGAATATTAATTATGGATTGCAATTATAACATTGAATTTCATGTTGTACCCATTTTAGGTGTAAAAAACGCATCTGGAAAGTTTCCAAATAGTTTTTTTATATCTAAAACTAAACATTCGGTGTTACGATATTAATTATTGCATTTCATAATCAATATTCTAGTTCGCTAGTTAGCCACATTTTTTATTTCCATACAGTAATATTGCTAAATTATTCAAACAGTGAAATATTTGACATCTATTTGCGCGAAGTCATTTATGTGTGTCCCGCTTTGACGGAACAAATAAATGGTCACGTTACCTATGAGCCCTTCTAGGATCGGAAAGGGTTTTTGTAACACATTGTATAAATATAAATGTTAGTTTGATATATTATATCCGTATACTACACATGAACCTTCCCGAATAATACTCTAAATGATGGCGGAAACTGCAATAAAATCCGTTGCGATTTGCTAAGTTTAGAAGAACGACGCGGTCACACATACAAACACGTAAAGCGACTTTCATCTTTATACAAATATATAATAATTAAATTGAATTATCTGTTTGTAATGTCAAAATAACAGCTTTCTATATGCATATGAAAGTATAACGCAACTTATAAAAAAAAACAATTTTTAATTTATTTGTGTGGCAATCAGTCTGCTTGTTCCGGCTAATCTCCCAAACGGCTCGGCTGGACCGATTTTGACGGGAATTCCACTGGCAGCTAGCTGATATTATAAGTAGTAACTTAGGCTATTTTTTTATAAATGTGTGTGTTGTGTGAATATGTGTTTATAGAAGAACTTAAGTTTTTACGATAGTTTTTTGTCAATCGCCGAATCGCTTCCTTAACGCGATGGTAAAACTATCGTGTCTGCTATGGCCCCAGTTTGTTTTTACTACGTGAGAGAAGACGGGCAGTGGTTTAATCTTTAATTTTTTTCAGAAACATTTCCTGTTCCTCCATACCTTTTTTCGGATTTGCTACCTGCGCCAACGATAATTAAGTTATACAATCCAGGAGGTCAAGGTGTGGATGAGGTGTCAGAAAAACCGGAGAACATCTGATATTCCTGTACGAACGGTTCAACGCTGGGATTGTCAGAACGAAAGAAATCCTGAAGCTGAAGACGAGTCCAATTGTCGATATTAATCCTATACTTTTAAACGAGCAATATTTGTATACAGGGTGGCAGGGACATCGACGCGAAGCCGGCTACCATGAATTCAGTCCATGATGAAAAAAAAACAGCTGCTCCATACATTTTGACCGCGTAGGTATTGCACTTTTCTATGAAACAGCTGCTTTTTTTTGTAATAACCGACGAAAAATTTCAACGCAGGGGGGTTCAGAATCATTTACTGAATCCATGGTAACCGGCTTCGCGTCGATGTCCCTGACACCCCGTATACAGGCTGGCATCCATCGACGCGAAAACTGTTACCATGGATTCAGTACATGATTCTGAACCCCTTCGTAGAAATTTTTCGTCAGTTATTTTTTTTCAAATCAGCTGTTCCATACATTTTTACCGCCTAGGTATTGCACTTTTCTATGAATCAGATGATATTTTTTTTAATAACTGCCGAAAAATTTCTACGCAGGGGGTTCAGAATCATGTACTACGAAGAACTTCATATCTAAGCAGTTTGAAAACAAAATCCCGTGAACACAATGACCACACCTGTTACCGTCCCGGTTCTATAGCTGCCGAGCGCTGCAAGCAGAAATAGTCCTTACGGTGTATAGATATGAACTTCTTCGATGGTACTGAATCCATGGTAACAGTTTTCGCGTCGATGTGGGATGCCAGCAGGGATATATATTTCTCTCTAACGCAGGGATATATATTTCAATGAAAGTTGCAATACGGGGGCGAAAAATCGATCTAGCTAGATCTCATATCAGGGAAAAATCGTTAGAATAGAATAGAATAGAATAGAATATACTTTATTTGCTTTGAATGCAGGTACATACAAATAGGATCGTAAATAACATAATAAAGAACCGTGTACATTCTGCCTTGTTGGCATGCAAACACAATAATTATTATACAAGTTATCAAAATAGGTTATTAAGATGTATCATTTAGGAAATCCTGAACAGAATAATAACATTTATCTACAAGTAATTCAGTAAAACATTTTTTAAATTTCATCAAGGGCAAGGTTTTTATATGATCGGGAATTTTATTAAAGACAACAGGAGCCATACAAATTACATTTTTTTTTAATAAGCTCGTTTTAAATGTGCCTGTGTGAAGTAAATTCTGATATTGTGATCTTAATGATGTACTCCGTTTTCTGGTTTCTGTTAATGAGGCAAATAAATTACGGTTTATTTTAACAAATATTGCTAATTCGAGGATATAGAGGCATGGGAAAGTTAATAGTTTCTGAGACTTAAATATAGGCACACAACTGTCAGTAACTTTGAGGCCAAATATAGCTCTCAGGCAGCGCTTTTGAGCTTTAAAAATGCTTTCTCGTTCACTACAATAACCCCAAAATATAACACCAAATCTTAAAATAGAAATTACAAGACCATGGTAGGCCACTAGTATTGTTGACCGATTTAATTTTTTGGATAGGTTGTATAACATAAACGCGGCTGTGCTCAGACGTTTACAGATATCTTCTGATTGCGGCTTCCATGTTAACTGGCTATCAATTAAGATTCCTAGAAATTTTGTGTTATTCACTTTATCGATAGTTTGGCCATTGTAGTTGATATCCATGTCACCTGTAGATATACGTTGGTGAAAATGCATAGTTTTAGTTTTTTGTAGATTAATAACTAGGTTATTATTGTCAAGCCATTTTATTAAACTGCTGATCGAGTTATTGATGTCATTTACGTATGAGTCTTTATTGGTACATGAAACAATTGAAGTACTGTCGTCTGCAAATAAAATCATTGGATTAGATATATGGCGTGGCAGGTCATTAATATAAAGTAGGAATAGTAAAGGTCCGAGGACACTTCCCTGCGGAACTCCATATTTTATTTCTTTAAATGACGATAAAGTTTTTTGTTCCTTCCTAGATTTTAAACATAAGCGTGATATCTCTGTACATTGTCTACGGCCTTTGAGATAAGTTTTTATTAAGTTAAGAGCATTGCCACGAATACCGTACGCATCAAGTTTGGTTAAGAGAATATCGTGGTCCACGCAGTCAAAGGCTTTCGACATATCGGCATATATTGCACATACCGGTATTTTGGAATCTACTTTAGGCATTATTTCATGGAGAAAAACAAAGATGGCCATGTTAATATTTTTATTTTTCCTGAAGCCCATTTGTTCGTCACATAGTATGTGGTATTTAGTTAGGAAGTTGTCAAGAGATTCATAGATAACTTTCTCTATGATCTTGGAGAATATAGAGATAAGAGCAATTGGCCTATAATTTACCATTTCTTCTTTATCGTTTTTTTTATATACTGGTATGACTATTACGCTCTTGAGACTTTCTGGAAATACGCCAGACTGTATGCTTACATTAATAATATGAGCAAGGGGTTCAGCTATACAATGTGCAACAAATTTGATAACTGTTGTTGAAATGCCATCGAGGCCAGAGCTCTTTTTATTTTTCAGGTTTCTAATTATACGCATTACATCTTGAGGTATAACAGGGGCCATAAATATTGTATGCGGGTTTGTATTTATGCTAATGGTATCGCATAACGTATGTTTAGGTATGCCAGAGGTTTGTTCAGTGAAAAAGTTATTAAAAGATTCAGCTATTAAATTAGGGTTTGATATTATTTCATCTCCTTTTTTTATTTGAGAAATGGGTTCTCTTACAATTTTGTTGTTATTAATAATTTGCCAGGCCGTTTTGGATTTGTTTTTTGAGTTATTTATTAAGTGGTTATTCTGCGCTTTTTGTGTAAGTTTAATAATTTTCTTAAACCTCCTTGAGTAAATCTTAAATTTATTTTTGTTTTCAGACGTTGGTTTTAGTCTCTGCTGCTATAATAGTTGCCGTTGTTTTTTGCTACATATTCGTATCCCGCGAGAGACCCATTTTATTTTTTTCTCAGATTTTATAGTAACTAATTTGCTCGGGAAACAGAGATCGTGTAACAGTAGGAAAATATCAAGAAAGTTATCACAGGCTTTGTTAGCATCCTCTGTATTATATACATTAGAAAATGATAGACTTTCGAGGTGCGATCGAAATTTAATAAGGTTTTCTTGAGTTATATCTCGTATTAATGTTCTCCATGTTTTTATTTGATTCGTTTTATTAACTTTTATCTTAATTATTTGAGCAGTGTGGTCAGATAATCCAAAGTCAGTGACTTCATGTTGGCACTTCTGCTTAAGATTGTGTGCAAAATTGTCTAAACAGGTATTACTGATAAATCTAGTTGGCTGATTAATTTCTAGTTTAAGGTTGAAGCTCCTGAGAAACCATTCAAATTCAGAGGTGATTCTATTCCTGTTCAAAACATCTATATTAAAGTCTCCACATAAAATTACTTTTTGAAAGGGTTTTTTACAGACATTTTTTAAAACGAGATCTAAATTTTCATAAAACTTACTTAGATTACATAATTTAGGAGGCCTATATACACATATAATAATAATTTTTTGAGAAGGAAATTCTACAGCACAACATTCTATAATTCCTGATACCGAGTATTTCATTACGTCAGGTCGTTCTTTATACTCGTGTCCAACTCTTGCTAAGATACAGGCACCGCCACGTTTTTTATTCTGTCTAGCAAAGCATGCCGCCAGCTTATAATTAGGAATATATAATAACTTTTCTTGGCCTGACATTATAAAATGCTCGGTTATACACATTACGTCAACTACTTTTTGTTGACTCAACAATTCCTGAATGTAAATATTTAAAAGGTCTGATTTATTTATAAGTCCGGCAATATTTTGGTGAAGAATATACATAGAATCAAAGAAAAAACTCACGACTTGAGGATGCAACGACGTTATTATCAATCTCGTGAATAAAGGCATCACGTTCTATCGAACTTTCAGGTATAGTTTGCAATAAGTTATTAAAAATATTGCTCATTCCGCGGTCGTTTATCTTTCTATTTATTCTTGAAAACATAGAGAAATCATACAATAGATCTAAGTTAGTGTCAAATGCAGTTGCATAACCATAAGTTTGAAGATCAAGATGTAGTAAATTGTTGAAAGTCTCAATTCGCCAATTAAACATAGTTGAGAAGTTACTTAATTTAAAGGTAGGAACACATAAAATTACATTTGTATGCTGAATTTTAAGCAAGGATTCTCTTAATTCTATAATTATATTAACATAGTTTTTTGTTTGCTGAAAGTCTTTTTCACCAATCAAGATGACACAATGGTCGGACATTGTAAAGTCCGCTATTTTCTTATCTAAATTATTAATAAGTTGTAATATACCACAGTTTGGCAAAATATAGTGACATATTTGAGAGTTTTTAAATGATTCTTCAGCTATTGATGTAATGCTATTAACTTTGTTAGCACTAACAACACATAATTTATTCTTCACTGGTATGTTTACATCTTTTATTATTTGGCTATCATGGTTTCTGGGTATAATAACAGACGTCTTGCTGGAGTCCAGGTTCTCATTGAGTTTGTTACTATGCTTCTTCTTGTTTTTCTTTTGAGAATTAATACGTGGAGTTGATGAGGTAGGTGTATTCTTGCTTTTTCCAGGAGTTCCTCTTTCACTAGTTAATGTTTTGGTAGCTTTTTTTAAAATATCATATTTAGAAGTCAGTTCAAGGACGGACTTCTTTAGTGAAGTATTTTCGAGATTTAGGTTCTGAATCTCCTCGTGTGCCGAATTTAGTTGTAAATTGAGCTGTTGTATTTGGGTTTGAAGTTGTTGCGCCTGCACATCATTTTCATCAGTGGATATATTTGGTAAGCTACAGGTACTGCCATCTATCTTAGAACTGTTGGGACTAGTTTCTACCGAATTGGTCTGGGTCAATGAACGACGTTTTGTATTCGATTTTCTGAGCGTGATGTTCTCGAAGAAATTCATTATTGAATTTTTATAATATTATTCTTAAACATTCACAAAAAGACAAGCCGTATGCGAGGATCGAACTCAGACCACTCAAGCATACAAGGTTGGTTGTTGGGACACTAGACCAGCGCGACCGTTAGTGAAAGTGTTGAAATTGTTGATCAGTACCTCTACCATGAGTTGCCATCGAAAACTTACTCGCTAGCGTAAGCGTATTAACACGTTCAATGCCGGGACGCCTCCTGGAGGGTTCACCTAGTCGCTTATGGGATGCCGGGAACCCTCGCGGAGGGCTCATTGTAAATGTAGGCTTTTCTTAGCGAATACAGCATAAACCGTGAAAATAAAATCTGATGTAAATTTTAACAAGATTTATTAGTTTATCACAAAAAATTTAAAATGTTGGAAAAAATCCCCCTGAACACATTTTTTTACGTCGTTTTACAGTGTTTTATAATATGGTTTTAAACCTAATGCCGTTGACCGTCCGCGATGGTTAACTTTAGCGAAAACGTAATGCCGGTGACCCTCCTGGAGGGTTCACTTCCAACATGTATGGTGGCATGGCGTATGAGCTTTATGAAAAGAGGGTGGAGTCGGAAGTGTTAACGTGGATCAAAAAGATTTCGATAATGCTCGCACCATGAGTTTTACGGAGTCTTACACAGGCGGTAAGGTAAGCTCGATAGATCGTGAATGTTTTGTTTCTTTCTTTCTCAGTAATAAGAAGAGAGAAGGGCTTATATGATCAAAACGTAGTGGGTGGTATCACTATGGTAACAATGTTATGACAGTCAATATCATGAAACAATCCGACTAAATAAAAAGGTTGGCGGTTAGTGAATTACTTACGGTATTTAGGGGTTGTTGAATTTTTATTCCTTATAATAATTATGTACGTCTATTCAATTTGTAATTTCTTTGATGATGTGTGATTTGCGGCGTTTTTTATTTAAATTTAAAATGAACTATGTTTACAATCATACAGCTGGATTGGCACAATGTCGGTATCAACATAAACGGCGAGTTCTTGAACCATCTTCGCTTCGCAGATGACATGTTTTGGTGCACATGCAGAAGTCACGAGATAAGGAGAGCCAAAAATGCGATCTTTAAATGAATGCTGAAAAAAAATGTCTATTAAGTAACAGCATAAGAGTACCAACGGTGATTACAAGACACACCAATCGCATACGTAGACAATTGTGTATATCTCGAGCAAAGCATATCATTTAATAAAGCTACTGAAAATGAAATAGATCGCAGGATAAAGAGTGCATGGAGAAGATATTGCTCGTTGAAAGAGGTATTTAAAACACGCATCCCTATTCGCCTGAAAAAGAAAGCTATGGAAACCATTATATTACCTACTGTACGGTTGTCAAAGTTGGACACTAACAAAGGCAGTTATAAAAAACTTCAAGCCTTCCAACGACATTGCTCGTTGGGAGGCTTGAGAGGAGTATATTAGGAATTTAACTCCGAGACCGAAAAAGAAGCAAAGACATACGACTATGCACTAAAATAATAGATGCTGTGGAACTAGCTAGCAAGTTGAAATGGCGATTGGCAGGACACGTAGCCAGAGCCACAGATGGAAGCTGGAATGAGCGGGATCTCCATTGGTACCCTCGCGATGCACCACGCACCCAAGGCAGAGCCAGTTGCCGGTGGTTCTTCGTACGGGCAGAGGGCAGGTGCCTACTACTATTCATACTGCTGACGGTAGCCGTGCTGCACATTGCTTGCGCACGCTGCCAAGGTCTCGAAGGCCTAACAACTTGCGGCCTACCGCCGCAGCTACCTGCGCGAGCCTGTGCCTACCGCACACTGCTTGCGCACGCTGCCCAGGTCTCGAGGGCCTGACAACACGCGGCCTACCCCGCGAGCCTGTGCTGACAGGCCTCCACGCGCCACCGACACTACCTGTCGGTCTCACGAGGGCCGTCCGACCTGCCGCTGGGCCTGCGCTGAGCAGGTCCCCCCACGTCTGCCACGTGTTGCCAAGGACGGTACCCTTCCTATACTTATTGTGATAGTGCTCGGAACAGAACATGTGACTCAGTGACTTACCCGCGACCTAGCCGTGTTAAGACTTGTGCAGACCAGCGCGACTTGTCGCGCGACGCGACACGAACAATACAATTTCTAAGAAAACTTCACAGTATAACAATAACCCGTGTCTCGTCGCGCGACAAGTCGCGCTGGTCTGCACAAACCTTTATACCTAGTTACAATAATTATATGTATGAACTTATCCTAGTGTTTCAATTACCCAACCTACCTATCAGTTAGCTGCCTGCGCAGCCTGCCTGCAAAGCTCTAGCCGTTACTGTGACCGACCTCACTTGGACTAGAATAGCCCAAGACAAACGAATGGCGAAAGATGGAGGAGGCCTTCGCCCTTAAATGGGCACCCATATTATATCAATTGAAAAACATTGCGTATCTAATTTATTTTATTTTACTTAATCTGTTAAATCAATTTATTTATTTAATAATCTATTCTTGTTCATCTCATTATTGTTAATAAAAAATGAATAATATAAATGTACTTTAAGGGAGATAAAAGGCTTAAATAAATAAAATTAGATGTTAACAATAATATAATATTTTGTAAAGGAACTTATTATATTTTTTTCTTGAAATTCACGGTGTGCACGTCGTTGGTCTCCAAATTTATTATTTTGACTTTAAGAGACTCAAAAACGTATATAATTTTAATGTAAACATGTTTCACACCTCAAAATTCTAGTGAGCTACGTAACTACTATCGCAAGCGTATTTTTCGATAGCGTCTGTCTACTTTGTGACTCATGGTGCCGTTTTGCATGGTGACAGCTGAAAACGTTAGTGATTATCGAATAGATTACGTTAGGTTTCTTACCTATCGAAATCTATAGTGCTCTTGGTACTAATTTTAATTCTTTCTGTGACCGGTAGGGGCTCTGTACAATATATTTTCATATAAATCATTGACGGAGACGCTAGCGAGTTTTGACATTATCGAAATCTATTTGATTCACGTTATTACGCTAGCGTATTTAACGCTAGCGAGTAAGTTTTCGATGGCAACTCATGGTAGAGGCTCAGTAGACTCTTTGGAATAGAAAGTTCGTTAAATACCCGTCAATTTTGAAAACAATTTGAATGTTAGCTTTTACCCACTATCAAAGCGACACTTTTATAAAATTGAGTTTTTAAGCTTTATATCGTTTTGTTTTTAATGATTATAAAACTCACAGTAATATTAGCCATGTAACTTGCCGTTTAATGCAAAAATAAGTAGTTTTTATCACTCACAAAGGTAAAATAGACACAATGTTTTGATCACTCACTAAAGTTGAGTTTATTTTGTTTATATTGAATAAATTATTTAGATAACACTTCCACTCACGAATTGAACTATTTTCTTTACAGTTTTAATTAATTTGGCTATATTACTGTATGGAAATAAGAAATGTGGCTAACTAGGAAACTAGAATATTAATTATTCATATCGTAACACCGAATATTTAGTTTTACATGTAAAAAAAGTCGTTTTCTCCGTATTTTCATCCGAACAGAGCTCAGTCGCCCAAAGTTTAAAACAAGATGGCTACCTAAGAATAATGACATGGCAGCATGGAATTAGTAAGTACCTACTATCATGGTAGCATGGAATTTGTAAGTACCTACTATCATGGCAGCATGGAATTAGTATGAACTTTTCTATACTAGTAAATGAGTATTCTCCATTTTCACCAGAGTAAAGCTCGGTCGCCCAGGTACCTACTTAATATAATAAAATGTGAAAGTTCGTAAAGATGTTTGTTACCCAATCACGCAAACTGTACGTGAATATTGTAGCAAAAAAAACACGTCTATAACAAATAAAGAGATTTTGAAAAAATTCATCGGTTTTTTACTGAAAATATTACTTTAAAAAAAAGCACCGGCCAATATTTTTTTTTTTAAGTACCTAAGGGGTCGTCCATTAATCACGTGATGTTTTTTTTTTAGCAATTCTTTAACCCCGGGTATACAAGATAACGCTTATTTTTTGGTGCATAATATCGTTAATTGATTCAGGCGTGACTTTGCGGAAATCCATTATAAAATACAATAGACGACGTGTATTTAGTATAGTATATTAGTTACTAAATATACGTCGTCTATTGTTTTTTTTTTTTTGTGCATAATATCTTAAAAAATTACAGAATATTTAAATAGAAAGAAAAATATTTTATTTAGGGGCCGCTTTTTGGTTTACAAATGCACGTTATACGAAAAAATAAATACACGTGATATCTAACTACTCCCCCCCCATTTTTTTTGTTGGGGCGGGAAATTATCAAATAACTTCTCCCACTCTGGGCGGAGCGGGAGGGTGTGTCAGACTTTTACTGAATAAAGTCCACCCGTGTTCCTTCCGTTGCCTGTGTGCCGGGGCCGCGATATCCCTTTCGGACAAACTCGCAACCCTGGCAGGCATTGGCCCTTACGGACCCCGTCAGTTGGTGCTGACATCTCTTAGAGGCGCGCGTGGAACACAACGCGCCGACGACCCGGGCCTGGTCCTAATCGGACGGCGAGCTACCCATTGCTCACCGTCCGCAATGCTTCTTCTCTTCTAATCATTTCATATTTTTATCGCAACTACAAATTCGGACCGATTGAAAAGAGCACGTAATTTTTCATAACTTATTCTGTGACGAATTCGGGGAATCCCCTTTCTTTGAATAATATATGAATGAGATAGCAACTGCTGGCAACACCGTCTATAATGGTTGAAGTAAAATAATTCTTGGACTTGGATAAACTTTTTTCATAATTCAAAATAATGATGACTGTTCTTGCCGAAAAGTTCTCTAGAATTAATGTATGTAATGTACTCGTATATCTCGAAAAAATATCTGCTGTTCCCTACATTTCGACGAGCTATGCGAACATAAATGTAGGGAACAGCTGATTAATTTTTCGCGATTTCAGCGTTAGTCCCATAGTGAAAGTTGATCATAATGATGAGACCCCTTAAGAGGTTTAGGGTAAACAAAAACTAAGGTTGTTTATTAATAATTACTAGTGGTCGCTCAGAGGTCGAAATTCGACCATAATTCATTTAAATGTCATGATTCTAAGGTAGCCATCTTGTTTTTTTTTTATTAATTTAATTTATTTCAAAGGTCTATACATATAAAATGCTTTGTCCTGAATGACTGACTGACTGACGGATCAACGCACAGCCTAAACCGCTGATCGTAGAGACCTGAAACTTGGAGGGAGGAAAAAATCCCAAACATACCAAATTAATTCAATAAGGAAAACATAACAAGTATCAGTCTTGTGTTCACCAAAGGGTTAGGTAGTGGTGTATCTAATATACCCACATTAATGTAATCCTAATGCCATTTAACCGAGCACAAATGTGTAGGATAAAAAGAAAGAAAGAAAGAATGAAAGAAAGAAAGAAAGAAAATACATTTATTTAGCACAGACCTAAACACAAAATATAATTTCACAGCAGATAACAAAAATTAAATAAAATAAAAAGTATAAAGTGCGATGTAAGCAGAAATTTGATGGGGAGTGTGCCCCAGGGCTGCGCCAAAAAGGCCCAGTTCAGCAAAAATGCCAGGCAACTTTATGTGCCTGACGCTGGTTTTCAACTGGACCTGAGAGTGTGATGTGATGTGACGGATGTAAATCAGTTTTATAATGTAACGTGTATGCAGTATTTAATACTTGAATAAAATACATTTGTGTCAGATAAAAAAAAAAGAACAACATTATAAAGAATATGTAGGTACATAAATAGTGTGATTGTGCATAAAACAATTTGATAAATAAATGAATAAATGAGACGGATGCATGAAAGACCATTGTTAAATAAGTAAGTAAATAAATATATACTTTGAAAAGAGACGCTTAGACGCTTAGTAAAACCTGCTTTAAACGATGCCAGACTTCCATGTCACTACAAAAACACTTTGCTCCACCTGGTTCTAACTCATGGGGTCTTGAGTTAGAACCCCAGCACGCGTAGCATGAACACAGTTTTGTCGACGGAAGAGTAGACAAAAATGACGTTCCTTATAGACAGTACGACGGCAGCAAAGTAGAAAGAGTCAACTGCACTTTTTACGAAACTCACTCTTTGACATAATTTGACTCAGAATTCTTTGTTTTGTCATAGGACTTTTTTTCCGTTTGATTCTCTATTTTTACTGATAAGTCACGTATTTAAAGACAACTACAACAAAATTATTCTTAATTAAAATGACGAAGTATCGTGTTTTGGAACAAAAAATATTACAGTAATATTGGCCCCTTTCCTTGGTAATGCCCTATTATCTAAATGATGTAAACTAGGAAGATAGCTTGATAGATTAGACTAGATAGATTGTTCTTCTATTAATTATTATCACAATTTTGCATTCAAAACGTTCTTCTGTGAAATCATGATTTTGTAGATTTTGTATATACTTTGTGGCCGTCGAATAGACAGTTTTCTACTGTCTTTAGCATGGCGATTACAAAATCAAATTGTCTTCACGACAACTGTCAGTTGTCAGTGTGATTTTGACAGTTTGGGATAGAAAACTTTCTTCTGAAATAGTCTACATAAAAAAGTACCTAGACAAAGATTGTTAGAAACGTAAGACAAAATGACAGATTGTAGAAAGATTTCTACGGTGCGATGTCAAAAATGGAGAAACGAAATGTCACTTTGTATAGAAAGAGCTGTGTCTATTCTTTGTAGAAATAGATAGCGTCATGCTACGCGTGCAGGTCGAGTAAATGAATAAAATGGCTTGTAAAGTAACGGTTGCGCATCGTTTAGTTATAGTACTATCGTCTGGTGGAAAACATGTCTTTTTTATTTCATGTAATCCATTATAACTTGGGAAACGGAAAGGATCAGCTTTTCTTATCAATTTGTACTGACTAACCGAAAATCGTCCATTAATAAAAAATGCTAACGCTTTTTGTGGAGTAAACTTAGGTAACCCAAATGGTTTTTCAGGCGTCTTTAATTCGGCAGACTCTGGTGATAAAGAAATTTCTTTGATAATATCAGCTGCTTCAGACTGACCTGAACTTCTTAATTTCATCGACGCTGTATACCATAATTTAGATGTCAATATTGATTGCCGTAAAGCTTCCGTTTTTCGTCTTTTTGATCGTTCACTGCTTTCATCGAAAGGTAAGTTTGGCCGTCCAATTTTTGTTACAGAACTACAAGAGTATATCGGAAACGTCTCCGTTTAATGTAACCATCCTGAATACTTTGATTTAAATCTATCTTTTTTCTGTTGAACTTTAGAAAAGCGTAATTTGAATCCAATCATAAAATTACTGAGTGTGTTTAATTTCAGGCTTTTTTTCTATGAAAAATTATTAATAATTATAATCCTGTACAGGTTCCGTTTTTTCATGAACCCTAAAACTTACAAACTGTCGAATAAAATAATACTAGGTTTCAACGACAAAGCAAAGATATAAGCAAGTATAAGTAACATTTCAAATCTACAAAATAATGTCGCCTTGTTCCTGAAATATAAACATGGGCTCATTTCTTAATTAGCGAAGCTAATTGGTCAAGCCATGTCAGGACTATGTAGATTAGTGTCTGAAATGATCTTTTGAGGAAAGAACCACACAGTTTTGAGTGGACCTGTCCAGTCGGTGCAAGCATTTGTCAGTAATCGTTTTGTTTATCGTCCGTTTTATATAATAATTATTATTAATTAATGTTTATTCCGGTAGGTTTACGTGTATGTTTACATCAATATTAAACCTACATAAATAATAATGACGCATCGATGTTGTATTAAGTCGTAGAACCTACGATGCAGGGGCGTGTCCTTAGTTTTACCACAGAATAAATACAGATTGTTCACTCCACAAAAGATTTAAATAAAAATCGACTCTTGCTACGACACCATAAAGTGCAATTCTGGTCGCACAGCGCTACAAACCTACAGTTATATTCACCTAGAAGTTGCCTCTCTTTCTATCGCGTAACTATTAGATATTCTGACTACGTCGACAAATCGAGCCTCATAATTACCTAAAATGCGGAGTGAAAAATTTGTATTCATCTGTGGTTTTTACCATGGATGGATTTACATAATATAAATTATATATACTTATAAATTGTTTAGGACCATGTAGTAATTTATAAGCAAGGAAAACTTGTCTTCAAGACATTATTTACAAGTTCTCCTTGTAGGACGCACGTCGAAGTTAAAAACATGAAGATATTGTTTTTCTTGTTGTTTCTGGTGTTAGCGTTTGCTGCTGCGCAAAAGCAGAACCCAAGTGAGTAGGTGCAATCACCAACAGAAGTCAATTTACACTTCAGTTTTGTTTTTTAACTTGTTCTTTTTTGTGTTGTTGTTTTTTCCTTTGTGTTACTTTTACCCAAGCGGGGTAATTACGTAACACACTTACAATAGCAATTGTTTTCATTTTGACAGTTAGAAAAACATTCATTACGTTATTTACGTTGTTGAGCAGATACATTTTTCGAACGTATGAGAAGCAATGGATTTGTAATCTTATCCTTCAAAATCATTCATATTGTGATTGATAGTGTGTTACGCAATTAAGGTGCGCATGAATTTTTTTTTGTTTTTCGCGCACTGGATTTTTAAGGCAAACTGAATTTTCGACATAAAAATGTTTTTTTTTGACGCGCTGTATAGTGCTCTGTTGGATTCTCAATGGTCAGCTCAGTACCGAGAGTTGAAAATTTATTGCGCTATGAAAATTCGACGCGTAAAAAAATTGCCCGTGCGTACCTGAGCTTACCGCAAATAGAGGTTTTTTTTTTCTTCTTTCTATTGGTTTTTAGACTGTAAAATTTACCTGAGGAAACATTTACAAAAAACTATCAGAATAACATAATAGTACTAACTAATATACTATAAAATCTGTGAAAGTACTTTTTTTTTTTGTAGTCCATCTAATTATGTACCTAACACAGATACTGAACCACCCAGTACCTCTGTACGTTCAGAATTGTGACTGATTTTCATTCTTAGATGTACTATCGAAGAACTTCATATCTAAGCAGTTTGAAAACAAAATCCCGTGAACACAATGACCACAGCTGTTACCACCCCGGTTCTATAGCTGCCGAGCGCTGCAAGCAGAAATAGTCCTTACGGTGTATAGATATGAACTTCTTCGATGGTACCTTCCTAAAAGTATATTTAAGTATGTATTGCGTCTTTACCTATGAAATTGGCGTTTTTTTCTCACAAATAGAGAACCTCGTTACTTCTATGACTTAAAATATTCATCAATTGCTTGGTATTATATCGAATAATGACCATCATAGACAACTACCAATATTAAAAAAAAACCTTATTACTTATAGTTTTACAAATTAAAAACATTAAAAATACTTTAAAAATGACTCCTCATTTTGTTAGCGGAAATTACCACTATTTGTTTTAACTTACCCTAAACGTATTTTTGTCGCTTAATCAAAGTGGAATATTCGTTAACTTAGTTTTTAAACATTAGTGCATAAAAGGTTTAAAACATTCGTGTTCCTGGTTGTTATATAAATTAAGAAAATTTTAGTATGAATGCAACTTCTTTAAAATTCTCCATACAAAACGCTGATTTCATAGGTAAAGCGGTAACTTTTCATTTATTTCTATACATTCGTGATTTAAAACTGTTTTTTTTTCTTAATGTTTAAAACTTGTTTTATACTGTGATTATAAACACTTAATAAAAAACATTGCTTTATTTCAAACTGTTTTAAACATTGTTCAAAATACATGTTTTAATACAACTTGTTTGTTTTATGGCAACTCTGAATATGGACACCCATCAAGTCATGAAGGTTATACAAAACTGAACTTGAAATAACTGTTTTTTTTAACAGATATTTCAAATTTTTTATTCTTTAAAAATTTTTTTTTTTTTCGTGATCACCACGCTTGCTCAAGACGGGTTGGCGATTTCAGAACTAAAACTTAAGGGGCATGCGCTAAGGTAGCCCGCGAAATTCAAATTTTCTTTAGTTTTTTACATTTTGCAGGTCAGTGTGAGGTTTTATGTTGATTAAAATATGATTCGCAACCGTAACCAATATGGCTTGACATAATTATAATCATTACAATCAACGATACAACTCCGTATGTAAGCACAATCGCCAAATGTCAATTGTCATGAAATAGTCATTTAATGCGATTTTATGAACTTAGAGAGTTGTATTCATCATTTTTATGATTATAATTCTATAAATAAACATTTGATACGGCCGCGAATCATATTTAGATCAACATACAACATGATACTGACCTGCAAATTGCAAAAAACGTAAGAAAATTTGAATTTCGCAGGCAACTTTGACGCTTTCGCCTTAAATTAAAAGTCTAGGTTCCCTCACAACGTTTTCCTTCACCGATGTCAGTAATGTCCAAGATAAACTCAGAAAGTACATATGAATTCAAAAAGTCACATAGGTACTTGCCCGGATTTGAACCCACAATCTCGTGTATGAGAAATGAGGCCAACACCAACACGACACATAATAATTTAACTTTTTTTTAAGGGCAATTACCACCGCATGGTTTTCGTGGAGGGCATCGACCAGCATCGCGGATTATCTACTCATACAATAAGCCAATCAGCGGTGGTTAAGAAAATCCAGGGTTACGGAGCTTTTCTGATAAAGAACATCGAAATCATCGCAGAAAATATGGGAATAATATCATTATAATTAAAAGCATATATGACAGAAAAATTATATTGTAATTTTGGCATTTAAATAAAAACTATGTATTTTTATATGGTTTTATAATTGTTTTTGATGAATCAAAAGTAAATCTAATATAAATTGGACTAGCTTTACCCGCCCCGACTTCGCACGGGTAGCACTAAAATCTACCTACCCTACCTACCCTACCAACCCTACCTTACCTACCTACCGTCACCGTTTAAACCTTCCCTGGACTACGACAAACATTTCAAAACCAAAATCAGCTAAATCGGCCCAGCCGTTCTCGAGTTTTTAGTGAGACAAACGAACAGCAATTGATTTTTATATATATAAATAAAAATCAATCTGCCTAGCCTTTTCCCAACTATGTTGGGGTCGGCTTCCAGTCTAACCGGATGCAGCTGAATACCAGTATTTTACATGGAGCGACTGCCTATCTGACCTCCACAACCCAGTAACTAGGTAATACGATACCCCTTGGTAAAACTGGTGTCAGACTTTCGGGCTTCTGACGACTCGTAACGACTGTCAAAGATCCACGAATGACAGCCGGGACCAACGGCTTAACGTGCTTTCCGAGGCACGGAGGATTCTCGGTATGTAAAGATGGTCACCCATCCACTGACCAACCCTGGCAAGCGTAGCTTAACCTGATGGATCGACCAGTGCGGCTGTTGTTACTTAGCCACGAGCTCCTCCTATATTTTATATATTTAGATAGAAGATAGATATATAGATTATGGTTGGCGTACTAGCTTTGTAAAAAATCAAATAGTTTGTATTAAAAATTATTATGTGTAAGCATAATTGGTTTTATTTCATTGAGGTTGATTTACTCAAGTCTTGTTAAAGCTGTCACAGACAGGCGCGACGCGACACTGGTAGGACAATTTCCGTGAAGTTTTCAAAGAAATTGTTCCACTAGAGTCGCGTCGCACCGTCGTCGTCACGTCGCCAATCTCTGTGAGAGCCTTTGAGATAATTTTAACGTAGGTCTTAAAGTTATTGAGGAAAAATTCTTAAGCATACCAAATTAATTCAATAAGGAAAACATAACAAAACATCAGTCTTGTGTTCACTAAAGGGCTTGGCAGTGGTGTACCTAATATACCCACATTAATGTGATCCTAATGCCATATACGAGTGCCCAGGCACAAATGCAAAAAAATCTATGTTTGCGAACAACTTCGTCCGTCAGTCCCCGGTAGATTTTATACTGTCTTGTGACGTAGCGAGCCCCCACTCTCCAACTTTAATGCGTTTTATCTAAACAATTTTTTAATAATATGATAAAGCAAAAAATATGTCTAATGTTTTTTTTTCAATACAATGTTTTTTTAATGAGTTGTATTGCAATATGTGGTTAGCTAGTGACCTCGACAATTGATCATAATATTATTTATTGTTATTAGTAATTAACTGTTTGTTTTATTTATTTTACCTCGATGGTCCTAGTTTATCATTTATAACTTCCAGTTACAACTATATGTAAGCGGGCACGCCCTTTATGCCTGGAGGCTTTTATTTAGATATTAAGTTCTGTTTACGTTTAGTTTTTATTTCTGCCTGAGTATAGTTCTCTATGATTTTGTTTGGTATATTGGCGTGTGCTAGGTAACATATGGCTAATAATTTAAATAATGTTTTGTGTTGCGTAATGTAAATTATTTTGAATACTATTATATAGAATCTTTTTTTTTCTTCTAACTGAACAGACAGCTGTGCTGCTGGGGAGTTTGTTGCGCCACTTCTTCTTCCCAGCTAACGCACTAGGAAGTGGTGAAGGGTGGGCGTTTTGGGGGACTGTCTTAAGGCTTCGGCAGACCAGCGCGACTTGTCGCGCGACGCGACACGAACAATACAATTTCTAAGAAAACTTCACAGTATAACAATAACCGGTGTCGCGTCGCGCGACAAGTCGCGCTGGTCTGCACAAGCCTTTATGTAATTTTGACGTTCGAAAAGTGCTGATTCTCAGCCTAGTTTGAATAAATGACTTTTGAATTTGAATTTTATCTGACTGACGGACTAAATAGCTTTTTTTCTTCAGTCAACATCCCTATTTCAAACGATACTCAATTTGCATACTGATGTATTTCTCTGACTTAAATGTTTTTTTTTTTAAACAAGTTTTAGGTAGAGGAAAATGAGGAGCCATTTATAGTCAAGATAAATGTAGTCTCCAAGACATTCCTAAGAAATACTCCTTGTATAGAATACGTGAGCAGTTTAAAACATGAAGAAAATCATATTATTATTTATATTGTTTCTGGTGTTTTTAGCTGCGCAATCGCAGCCGTCAAAAAAACGGTTGCAAGTGTCACCGAATAGTACGGAACCGCCGAAGGGTTACAGTGATTATATTTTTAACATTGTTTAATTATAGCATAGTTGTGCGTTCTGACTAGGAAACCACGTTAAGTCGTTGCTCCCAGCTGTCATTCGTGGATCTTTGACATTCGTTACGGATCGTCAGAACCCGAAGGTTTTACAACCAGTCTTACCAAGGCATATCGTATTACCTAGTTACTGGGTTGTGGAGGTCAGATAGGCAGTCGCTCCATGTAAAATACTGGTATTCAGCTGCATCCGGTTAGACTAGAAGCTGACTCCAACATAGTTGGTAAAAGGCTAGGCAGTTGATGATGTGTTGTGCGTTCTATTACCGACCGCAAAAAAGATGTGTATGTATAGTGAGCTTCAAATTTTATGGAGGTTCTGAAGTGGGCTACTCGTTGCGCAGTGCCCCCTTCACCTCCGCGGTTACATTAATTATTGTTACTGCGCAGCTAGATCGCCTCGTGTTCAGAGCCGCCTTATAGTTTTTATTGGGCTTTACAGTTCGCACCACTAAAGATGAGACTTGACGCACCACGTGGTTAGACTTGCGCAGTAGACGATTTATGGGTCTCTTTAACGGTATGAGGTCTGCGTCGAGGTGTCATCAAGGCGGCGGGAAGAGCGCGGGAGGTGCGGTCAAGTCTTATCATTCGTGGCGTTTTTTATTGTATCTGTGGTAAACGCACCGACCATAAACAGGGTATAAAAATACCCTTTACAAAGTCGTCATCTACGCATTCTGTAAGAAAATAATTTCTGGGAAACGACTTTTATATTTGGTGTGAAAAATCGCTGTTTACTGAGTTCTGTATTGAGCTCACGCAACGCGTCGTACGTCCAGCCAGTAATAGGACTCCCCCATCAAGAAACGCTGTCCCAAATTAGACGCATTATTAATTTATTACACATAAAACAAAAGGTATTTTAATAAAACACGTATACTATCAATAATTTAATTATCTTTAAAGAAGGTTTCAGGAAAATACGCTTGATAGATTTTGCGTGATTCTCAACTTCTTATCCGCGTGAGACATAACTTTACAAATTACTTTCACGTTGTAATATAAACATAATCTAAAATATTCTTATAATAAGTTAGTAAGAAAATGCTCTAATTTAACATAATTATATTTTTTTCCAAATCATTAACACTACTCGTTTAGACGTGATCTTCCGTACAAAATCATTAAAAGTCTGTTTATTCGGAGAGTTGGCAACGTCGCAAATAGATGTCAAATATTTCGTTATTTTGATTAATTTGGCAATATTACTGTATGGAAATAAGAAATGTGGCTAACTATCGAACTAGAATATTGATTATGAAATGCAATAATTAATATCGTAACACCGAATATTTCGTTTTAGATGTAAAAAAAAAAGGATTTGGAAACTTTCCAAATGCCTTTTTACACCTAAAATGGGTACAACATCAAATTCAATGTTATAATTGCAATTCATTATTAATATTCTAGTTCCCTAGTTAGCCTCATTTCTTATTTCCATACAGTAATATTGGCAAATTATTCAAAACAGGTAAATTTTTGACAGCTATTTGTGACGTTGCCAACTCTCAGAATAAACGCTCTTAATACATTGTTTACCTGGAAGTTATTTTCATGTTCATTTTCATTATTGTTTTCATATAACTCTATTGACCCAACAAATCGAGCTCGGCGCGTACGTGTAGCTTCATAACTACCTAAAATGCGAACCATTGAACCATTTGTATTCATCTTTGGTTTTACCTACATTGGATCTACATAATATTAACATTGTATACGATCAAGTAGTCATTGCATTTATAAGCAAGGAAAACGCAGTCTTCAAGACATTACTAACAAGTTCTCCTTGTAAAACGCACGTTGAAGTTAAAAACATGAAGATATTGTTTTTCTTGTTGTTTCTGGTGTTTGCGTTTGCTGCTGCGCAAAACCAGAAGCCGAGTGTGCCGCCGAAGCCAAGTGAGTAGGTTCACTCAGCTAAAAAGTCGATTAACAATACAGTTTTTAAAATCTTATTAAAAAAAAAAAAACATTTTTATTGTTCTACCGTGAAGATTTCTTAGAAATTGTTTTGTCTCTAACAAAACAATTTCTAAGAAAAACTTTATTGATTTCACATTTTATTAGATTTGACGGTTCACTAATGTTTCACCAAAACACCATTGACAATTTTTTACTTTACAACCAACGTTTCGTATACTATTTTTTTTACAAACAACTTATTCCGCAAATGTTTTATTTTATAAACACTCGCTTTACAAGCATTTATTTGGCAAATGATTCTCTTTACAAATGTTTCGGATGATATTTAATCATTTATACATTTTTAATTTAATATTTAGATTATTTTGGAAAAATCACGTTTATACTAAATATTTTTTCTAAACCAGTCACAAAGTGATCACGGTTGCAATTTCTATTTGGGTCGTTGAATAATTTTAAGCAAGTACTGAAGTTCTTTAAACCTACAAGTACTGAAGTCTCCGCGAAATTAAAAAGACAACCAATCTACAAACGGCCCTCACCACCTATTATGCGTATGCCAATGCATGGCTTAGCTACGGCATAACTCTCTGGGGAAATAGTACAGATGCACTGACACTATTTACCCTACAAAAGAAATTACTTAGAATCTTGGTAAACATTGATCAAACTGACAGCTGCAAACCCTATTTTCTAAAATATAATATTTTAACCCTCCCCTGTATCTACATTCTAGAAATATGTAAATTTGTCCGTAAGCATCAAGATTTCTACACAAAACGCGAAGACATCCAATCACAGTATACACTTAGGCACCGATCTAGACTAAACATACCAACATCCAAATTAAAAATGCATTCTACAAGTCCCTACGTAATGTCTATAAAAATATATAACAAACTACCTGACATATTAAAGAAAGAAGAAAAGTTGAATATATTTATTAATAAACTTAAAAAATTACTGATAAACAAATGAATAAACTCTAAACTCCTTAGATGAATATTTAAATGATACACAAAATAGGAAAAAATTATAATAATTATATATTAATGATACGGAATTTTTTAATAAATAAATATATAACAAAAATAATAATTAAATAAGTTAGCAATTATAATAAATTAAACAATATAGCAATAATAATTATTCGAAGATAAACAATTTATATAAATTAATAAACAGAATTATAATAGATATGTACATACATAGGTATATAGAAATAATCTAAAATATTTAAGTACACTTTTACAGATAAAACAATACATAAACAATAGATAAACGAAATGATAGATCCTATTTGCGATCTCCTGACTTTGAATAAATGTAAGTTAAGTTAAAACTTGCATGATCTCCTTAAACAGGGCTTCCTCTCTCCTACCCTTTTGCTGTGCCCTACAGGGTCCATAATGATCTGAATATATAGTTACCACCTAAGTACACATTATGGTAAAGCAATAAAGATATTGAGTATTGAGTATTGAAGTTCTTTAAACCTACTAAAGTGTTTTTTTATATATATTCTAGTCGTTTTTGGGGGGTCGCAGTTCTAACCTGACCTAACCTTTTTCGCGAGTTAAAATATTTAACCTAATCTAACTAGTTCGGTTCCGGATAGACTACTAAAGTATTAATTTTTGTTCTGTTAGCACAAGTCGTGTGAAATTTTTGTTGTTTTATAAATTAATATTACCCTTTTGCCTATTTAATGAGTTAAATTTTTAGGAAATTGCGTAATGCAATATGTAAAACGTTTTTATTCCAAACGTTGTTTTATGAGATAACATGAATAAAAAATGAATTGTTTGTCAAATAATACGGTATTAAAAAAAGTTTATTAGATAATTATTTTCTTAAGTGAATTATTTGGCAAACTTGTTGTTGTATAATGATGAAATAACAAATCATGTTTTTGCCAAACGTTACTTGTCAAGTGAAAAATTGAAAATATTTTTTTGGTGAAATGACTGGTCACCGCATTTGATTAGATTTGACATTTAAAGCATTGCCTATTCAATGTATTGCCGTAATCTTTTGATTACGTAACAAAAAGAAAAAATACGTGTTCAATATTTTTTAAAAATCTACTTGACAGACAAAAAAAATTTTTTTTTTTTTTTTATCAACATCCCTATTTTGTGTGCTAAAGGATTTTTTTGTCCGTCAGTAAGATTATTAAAAAATATTGGACACGTATTTTTTCTTTTTTTACGTAGGTAATCAAAAGGTAATCTTTTGATTACCTACGTAAAAAAATAAAAGGCAATACATTGAGTAGGCAATGCTTTAAAATGTGGCATGACGTCATAGGCCGGTAGATTTTATACTGACTTGTGACGTAGCGAGCCCCCACTCCCCAACTTTTAATGCGTTTTATCTTGCGTTTATATTACTGTATGGAAATAAGAAACGTGGCTAACTAGCGAACTAGAATATTAATCCCTCGTGCGTCTGTGACCCCAGTTGCGAAGAGACAGTCTGACACTGCTATTCGAATGCCCAAGATTCAGTCTGGAAAGAATGGAGCTGGAAGTCAAGTTCAAAACCCAGCTAAGCCAGTCCACAATCCACACGATCATGGAGAGACCGGCTACTAGGAATCCATTCTTGGCAATCGCAAGCAAAGTCGCCACAGTCGAAGCAAGGGCTAATAATGAATTGCAATTACATTTAATTTCATGTTGTATCCGTTTTAGGTGCAAAAAAGGCATTTGGAAAGTTTCCAAACACTTTTTTTACATCTAAAACGAAATATTCGTTGTTATGATATTAATTATTGCATTTCATAATCAATATTCTAGTTCACTAGTTAGCCACATTTCTTATTTCCATACAGTAATATTGTCAAATTAATCAAAACAGTGAAATTTTTGACATCTATTTGCGACGTTGTCCACTTTCAGAATGCACGCTCATAACACTTTGCCCGACCTATACTATACTTATATAATTCGATATAAACACCGACCTCATGTAATAATATTAATACCAGTCTATTACTGTCCCACTGCAGGGCAAAGGCCTCTTCTCATACAGAGAAGGCACGAGCATTGATCACCACGCTTGCTCAAGACGGGTTGGTGATTTCAGACTTATATTAACTATAAGTCCAGGTTTCCTCACGCTGTTTTCCTTCACCGATGTCAGCAATGTCCAAGATAATCTCAGAAAGTACAAATGAATTTAAAAAGGCACATAGGTACTTGCCGGGATTTGAACCCACAATCTCGTGTATGAGAGACGAGGTCTTAACCAACTGGGCCATCACGACACAATAATGTAGTTTTTTTTATTTTTTAGCTCAATTGCCACATTATCATCCTGGGGGGCATCTACCAGCATCGGAGATTATCAACTCATACAATAAGCCAATAAGCGGTGGTTAAGAAAATCCAGGGTTACGGAGCTTTCTGATAAAGAACATCGAAATCATCGCAGAAAATACGGGATTACCAACCATTATTATAAAAGGGACGACGATAAAAAAAATTTTAGTCCGTCTTTGAGGTTATAAAAAAATATTAGACACGTATTTTTTCTTTTTTTAGGTAATCCAAAGATTACGGCGATACATTGAGGTAAAATGTGCCATGACGTCACGAGTATGTAGATTTTATACACACTAGTGACGTAGCGACCCCCACTCCCCAACCTAAAATGCGTTTTATCTAAGTAATTTTTTATTAATATGATAAAGCAAAAATACGTGTCTAATATTTTTTTATTATCTGACTGACGGACTAATTAGAATTTTATTTTATTTTCCCAGGCATCATCCCTTTAAACGCATTTAAGACATGCGTTGCATTGTTGGTAAACCAAATAAATAAATAAATAAATTAACCAGCCAATACTTTTTTAAATTCCCACTACTGGGACTCAGGCCTCCTCTCAGTGAGAGGGAGAGGGCCGTAATCCACCACGCGGGCCCAGTGCGGGTTGGTAGATGTCAAATGTCTTCGATTTTTTTATTTATTCTAGGACATGCCAGTTTCCTCACGATGTTTTCCTTCACCGTTTGTGTTTTTTTGCACTGTTTGTGTGCATGCAGACATGCTGACAGTGACAGTCTGTCTGACGCGACACTGGTAGAACAATTTCCGTGAAATTTTCAAAGAAATTGTTCCACTAGAGTCGCGAATTTCTGCGAGATCCTTTGAGATAATGTTAACGTAGGTCGTACAGTTATTGACAAAAAAGTCCTAAACATACCATATTAATTCAATAAGGAAAACAACAAATATCAGTCTTGTGTTCACCAAAGGGTTAGGTATAGATAGTGCAATCCACGAAGACGCGCCCCACTCCGCTCCGCTCCGTACTAAAGTACAGCTTACAGTACAGTTATCGCGGAGTGGGGCGCGTCTTCGTGAATTGCTCTATAGTGGTGTACCTAAAGCCGTGTCTCCTGCGTGTGTTTTTTCGAAACATTACACAAAAAATCGAAACAAAGAGGCGTGGCCATACAAATTTGTGTATGCAAACACGATGTTTTTGTTTTCCGAGCAGCATGGAAAACATTCCCCGCGCGGGGGAAGAGCCTGTGTTCAGTGAACACAGGTTTTGAGGCAACCAAAAAAATGTCCTGTAAATTGTTGTGAACAAGTTGTGATAAATTGACGATGGATTGTAATAGAGTTACTGTTCGTCACTTTTTAAGCACATCTTTCTCGTCGGAACTCATTACTAAATCTACACAAAATCAAAAACAATATATAATACTTGCGCAGGAGACAGCTTGTGTATGAAAACAAATGTTTATGTGTAAGGTTTTTTGTGTAATGTTTCGAAAAAACACGCGCAGGAGACACGGCTTTATATACTCAAAGATTTAAATCGTAGATTTGTCCTCACTGTACTAAGTCGCACGAAAAATCGTCCATAATGAGAGGACCGAGCTCACACATTAATAATGGCGTTTCCATGACAACTAAGTCAAGTCTCTGCGCCTTTGTCTGTCTCAGAGGTGTCAAAACGAAACAGAAACGCGACCATCTTTTGACGCGGCAGGGCAAATCTACGATTGAAATCTTTGAATATACCCACATTAATGTGATCCTAATGCCATTTAATCGGGCACAAATACTAAATTAAAATACAAAAATAAAACATAATAAGCTATTGCATAGCTTCTATCGCGGGTCTTGAGCGTGGAGACCGAATCCAGAAATTCCGTAACGAAAACACCCCCATAGAGTGAAATTTTAAGATGCGCGCGCATCACTGTGACACAAATTGCATAAGTTGATAAAAAATGCTATGCAATAGCTTTACCGCGGCAGTCTCCGAGTGCCACACGTCTTTTTTTTTTAGGAAAAAAACACTGCTCGTCCTGGGGTTCTAACTCATGGAGTTAATGTTAATTTTTGAAAAAAAAATCATGAATATTCATAAAAATACGGGCGGTCACATGCCAGTGAGCGACATTGTATAATGATAGTCATTAAATACCTGATCAAATTACTGAATCTATTCTTAGAAATCCATGAGGATAAAATGTAAATTACTCAGTAGGTATATCATTATGTAGGTACTCCGGATACAGTCGGCCTCAAAAAGATGTTAACTTATACAAGAATGCATTTGATTGTCTACAATAATTTGTACGACACATGGTATAATAATATACTTCGCCAGGTATAGCATTCCGAAACACAGTAGTCACGTGGGTGACACAAGTCTACGTCATCACATCTGTGTTACCAGAAGTTTGTAATAATAACTCCCCAACCACCTTTATTACCTGTGCGAATCCGATAAAACCATGAGGTTTTATAACAATTACGTTGGTTTATGTTTAAATTGAATCGTTTCGTTTGATTAGACACACGAAACGATAATTTAAATGCTTTGTACATATTTTTTAACAGAATGGTGGCTGAAAATCTTTCCATAATCGTGTTTTGTTGCAATAAAGTGGCAACTGGATAGTGACGTAAGCATGTGTTAGTCCCGGAATGTCAGACCTTGTTTTATTAGACCATGGTACGACATAATACTGTACCAATGTCAAAATCAATCTGCCTAGCTTTTTGCCAACTATGTTGGGGTCGGCTACCAGTCTTACCGGACGCAGCAGAATACCACCACAACTCAGTACAGATACGCGTCCGCGACGGAGCGGAGCGGAGTGGGGCGAGTCTTCGTGGATGGCACTATAACTGGGTAATACGATACCCCTTGGCAAGACTGGTTGTCATACTTTCGGGGTTCTGACGACCCGTAACGAAGGTCAAAGATCCACGAATGACAGCCGGGACGAACGACTTAATAGGGATGATAACATTTTTTTTTTGTCCGTCTTGGAGATTATTAAAAAATACTGGACACGTATTTTTTATTTTTTTACGTAATCTAAAGATTACGACAAAACATTGAGTTCAAATGTGCCATGACTTCACGAGTATGTAGATTTTATACTTACTTGTGACGTATCGACCCCCACTCCCCGACTTAAAATGCGTTTTATCTAAGTAATTTATTATTAATATGATAAAGCAAAAAATACGTGTCAATTTTTTTTTAAATATCTGACTGACGGACTAATTACAATTTCCTTTTTTTACCCAGGCATCATCCCTATTAACGTGCTTTCCGAGGCACGGAGGAGTCTCGGTATGTAAAGATGGTCATCGATCCACGGACCAACCGCGGCAAGCGTAGCTTAACCTGATGGATCGACCATCATCTTAAGACCATATCAATGTGTAACAATGACAGTACGAGTACTGAAGAGTCTTTAAGTTTTTTATTTTTGTTTGTTTGTTTGTTTGTTTGTTTGAACGCGCTAATCTCTGGAACTACCAGTCGGATTTGGAAAAATATTTTTGCTTTCGATAACCCAATTTTGAGGAAGGCTATAGGCTATCTAACATCACGCAACAATGCTAAAGCGCCAAGCAAAAAAAAATTGAAAGCACGCGAAGTGCGGGCGGCGCGGTGGGCGATGGGACGCGACGCGGTAGTTTGGGGGCCATGCGGACCAAGTCGTCAAGTTTTGTGGCTACACATTAAGATAGTTAATTGACTCAGGCGTGACTTTGCGGAAATCCATTATAAAATGCAATAGACGAAGTACATCTCTCTGCTCTCGACGCTTGACGTGTCAACACGTCGGTTCCGGGTTCGCAACAAGTCAATCGTCATCCTGCAGATGCCTCGTTGAGAGGTGAAACACGTGTCGATTTCTTTAAGGATTCTTTATGACTCTTTAAGAACAGTTAAGCGGATTAGGTTACATAGTATATAATATATAATATGTTTTAGACAATTAAATGAATTCTTGTCGATGTATACATGTTTTTGAGGCTGACTGTTTCTACTGTTATGATTTATGAACTAAAATACCCGAACGATTAAAGATGATAAATTACAGTTTATTTCTGTGAAAGAAAAACGATTCTATTGTATAGTAATAAATATCAAGCGTGTTAGGATACCTGATCAATTATTTTAATAATACCTACAGGATTTATTACATGGTAAAAGTTACTGAATGTGATTAATATTGATTACTTAGTTAGTTACGTTTACGTGGGAAGTTCAAAAAACACATCACACGTGTCCATAACAAGAAAGCGTGTTATAAAATTAAAGACTATGTTGCAGACACGGAGGCTTCCCTTTCTTTTTTTTTTTTTTGAGCGTGGGTAATTATCAAATAACTTGGAGAGCGTGTCAGACTTTTACTGACTAAAACCCACCCGTGTTACCTGTGTGCCAGGGCCGCGATACAGTGTTGCCAGATGCATTGAACCTAATATCTGTAGTAGAAACTGCTAAAATCTGTATTTATATGTATGCTATATGTATGCTATTTTAACTTGAAATCTGTATTAAATCTGAATGTATGGTCAAAAGAACGGAAACAGAATAATATAGGTACCTACTTACCGTATGCAGTAAAATTACTTTATTCTTCTTTTGAAAAAGAAGAGAAGAGGTTTGACTCATCAATAATTCATCACCTACCTCGACCTCGACCTCCTCGACACAGTTACTGGGTAACACGATACCCCTTGATAAAACTAGTTGTCAGATTTTTGGGATTTTTTATTGTGCATTAAATCAATATCAATTACCAGTAAAAGTTTGTACGAAATTAATTATTTACGATAAATGCATCACGAGAGCGCAGTATTTTGGAGAACACGCAAAAATCTTTAATTGGCGGATTCCCCGTTTGAAAAATATACTACTAATCGCGATTTATTTACTTAAGTTCCGTTTTAAAGCAGATTATGGCTATTTAATCAATAGAATTAGAAAATTCTGTATAAAAATCTGTATCCAGTGCATATCTGTATCATAAATTGAAAATCTGTATAAATACGGAGAAATCTGTATGTATGGCAACACTGCCGCGATATCCCTTTCGGACAAACTCGCAACCCCGGCAGGAGCAATATGATACCTGAAGTAGAAATTATGGTAGAAAATTTGTTTCGCCAGTTACGTTTTAAAGTCCCATGTAATAGGGGGCGAGCCTATTGCCATCAACCGGGGCACAATTCCAGACTCCTGGCTGCTACTGAGAAATTCCTGTTGGAAAAACCCAATAACACACACACACACACACACTTTGTTCGATCTGGGAATCGAACCCAGGACCTCATGCTCAGCAGCGCTTGTGACCACAACACCAACGAGGCAGTCATATTACAACTACAAAAGATAAATATAAATACTATATTACTATTTATTTTCTCGCAGTCAATGGTAAACAAGTAGTGTACACAACTCGTGAAAAAGAAATGAATCTCGGTACTTGTATCCCTCGCTGCTCTCGGGATCCCAACTAAAGTTGGCGGGAAATTAAAAAAATATATATATACATATAGCTTCTAAGGAATAGCTCCATCTAGCCAGCCAGTAGGTACTTTCAGTACGTTTAATTTATTTTGTGTACATAATTCGTTTAATTCGTACTTGTTCCATATTCAAAATCTTTTTATTCACTCAGTTAGTACGAGTAAGTGAGAGTTTTATTCACTGTTATAGATGAATAAAATGCCCGAGTTTTTCGAGTGGCAATGGTAAAAATATAATTGTTCACTTCCATTTGACATTTTTACCTGGTCAACGAACCAGCAAGGTGACACGCAAGATACCAAAGAAGCTGCAGTACTTGCAAAATAGTACCTTACTGACACGCCAAACCTGTACAACTGTACACAGATGATTCAGTTAGTTGAGTAGCCATGCAGTTACATTATGTAAATCTCGTCACAGTATAAAAAAATCTGCAGTATTACGGCTTCACACAAAACGCCCTAAATGCCGCGCATCAAAAAAATTCGGTGTACGTAGTGCAGGAATAAAATAAACATAAACTAGCTTATGCTCGCCCGCGTGGATTTCGGTCTGGCACAGAGTGTTTATCGTTGAAATATAAACTATTCATCCAAATGATTTGGTGTAAAATGCAATTTTTATCTATATAAAATTTCTCTGACGATAAGCCAATTTATTACGATAGGGATTTAACATTACCTACCTTAAACTACAAATTAACACAATGTTTTTACACAACGCTGTCATATTTTATCAATTGGTGAATTATCCTGAGCATTTAGATATATGTCATCGCGCACTTTTATATTATAAGACTTTCAATGTAACTTGTCAATAAAAAATATTTTATTTTTGAACCCGAATAAATGAAAAATATCTATTGTTATTTCAGACTATCCGAATGACTTCGGCTGATGTGCCGAGATGATTTAGCAAACAAACCTAACACCACAAGCTACCTACTGGATTTGTGAAAAACATTTTAATGTTTAAAATAAGAATGCTCTTACATAATTCAAATTAACTTACAAAGTACAGTTACAACTCAAGAGACGCAGTCAGTGGGCAACCCTAGTGCGTGGCGTGTTTATCTACGGCCGCGTAAGTAATTATTTCAAGGCCACTGCCAAGACGGAATACTGCTTACTTTATTTTACTGTGGCACTGAGGAGACGTAAGACTGCTTACTCATTTTACTGTGCGCTCTTTCTTTACCGAGTTGTATTTATTATTTTAAAGACATATTGAAAGAAGGCAGCTTACAAGGCAGTCGTGTTCAAACATGAAGGTGTTATATTTGTTGATGTTGTTTTTTGTTTTCGCTGCTGCGAATCTTGTGAAAGAGGAGAATCCTAGTCCGTCTGGCAATGCAGGTAAATTTCATTATGTTTAATGTTAAGTAGTTGAGTTTCGTCATCCTTACGTATTGTAAAATTTAACGACTCCCTGTCTGTCTGTCCGTCCGTCTGTCACAGCGAATTTTCAACTATGTTGGTGTCGGCTTCCAGTCTAACCGGATGCAGTTGAACATCAGTATTTTACATGGAGCGACTGTTTATCTGACCTCCACAACCCAGTTACTGGGTAATACGTAATACAACGGAGAATTTTCTCCGAATGTCATCCTTTTCAAGCTTTCCCCAACTATGTTGGGGTCGGCTTCCAGTCTAACCGGATGCAGTCGAACACCAGTATTTTACACGGAAGGACTGTTTATCTGACCTCCCAGTGACTGGGTAATACGATACCCCTTGGTAAGACTGGTTGTCAGAATTGATTTGGTTGGTGTTTTGCTTTGAACTGTGAATTTCTGTGACCCAAACACGGATGTCTAACGTAAATAAATATATTTTTAATTATTTTTGGGGGACATATTAGAAAATTATGAAAACCTCAAGGCGCGAGGCCTACTCGTACTTGTCCGGATGAGGATAATGAGAAATAACTTTTTTTTTTTTGTATGTACCTATCATTTTTTATTTCGTGTGAGCGTGTTTATGTGACTTCGGTAAGTATTACATATGTTTTTCGCCAAATTGATTCTCTTTAATAATAATAATTTTATTCACCAAAATAAAAACACGTAAGTATTATAAAAAACACATAAGCATTATTAATAGACAATATACAGTAAATATAATGGCTTTAAGACGCAGATATATGCCAATGACTTTGAGTGGTTAGGTTGCGTGTTCTGTACTGAGCTCACGCAACGCGTCATACGTCCAGCCAGTAATAGAACTCGCCCATCAAGGAGCGCTGTCCCAAATTAGACGCATTATTAATTTATTATAATTAAACAAAACGTATTTTTAATAAAACAATCAATCAATCAATCTGCCTAGCCTTTTCCCAACTATGTTGGGGTCGGCTTCCAGTCTAACCGGATGCAGCTGAATACCAGTATTTTACATGGAACGACTGTCTATCTGACCTCCACAACCCAGTAACTGGGTAATACGATACCCCTTGGTAAGACTGGTGTCAGACTTTCAGGCTTCTGACGACTCGTAACGACTGTCAAAGATCCACGAATGACAGCCGGGACCAACGCACTGTGGGAAAGCCCCATACAAAGCCATCTCAAAACCGTTTCACGTGAAAGTCGTTGTAATGGAATAAAATTTATAAATTAATATAGTCTAATAAATAAGCTTTCTTTTCGCAATTTTTTTGTTTTTTTTAGTTAATTATAATGTATACAAATAGGCATCAAAGCTAAATCAAATTCAATAACGTAATTTAAACGCAATACGTTACTACAATTCAACGCCACATTACTCAAAAGTTTTTGATATAAATGTACAAGTATAATACAGTTTTGGAATGCTTATAATGTCTTCATAACGTTTAGTAATTAATATTTTAAACATTGGTTTAATAAAATAAAATTAACCAATATAGTTTAAGATGGTATATTTTTAGTGTTTTCTTTTTTTTTAACGAGACCTTTACCCTTTACCGCTGCTTGCCGCTGTCGAGATATTTGTTGAATTAAGATCTCTATACATTAGTATATGCAAGGAGAAAATAAAAATTTGCGCATACTTGCGCTTTTTCTGACACGGGATCAAAACATATCGCGAGATAAAATTATATATTTTTTCAATTTCGTTTTATTTCTCATAAACTTATTTTTTATCTATTAAGGTCAAATTAATAAGAAGTTCATTACAGTGATGAGTATTATTAATAGTTTTTTTGTGGTTTTTATACAGTTTTGACCACCTTACTTGATAAAATATGGCCAATTATCTATTAGGGTCGAATTAAAAACAGGTTGGTTTTGGGAAGAGTGCAAATGATTTGATTCTTATCTTTTTGCACATAGCACTATTTCATTGGCCAATAAAAGGAAGGCGAACCCTGAAACATTCACAGTTGCAGAAGTTGACTGATTTGAAAAATGGGTGAATTTGTTTGTAGCAAACGAGAGTTGTGCAATTTGTTGATAAATGTGCATAATGTAGAAAACTTCGAGACTACAAGAAAATTTCAATTTGTCACCAGAGGATATGTCTACTGTGGTCTCCTACATTCAAAGAAACTTGGTATCTAAACGTAACAAACGCTGGAGAAATGCATCTCCAAGAAAATAATGCTTTGAAAGTAAGAACGTCAACTGGTTAGACGGTTAATTTCGGGTTCCACTAGAAACTTGTTCATCTGTAAGATATTGCAGACCCATATTGTTAGAATTTGCCAAAGAAACTCCTGAAAAAACCACGTCTGTTGTGGCTGATATCAACAATCAAAAACAAAACCTGTCTCCTTCCCTGATAAATAAGAATGGTGAGGTAATCGAAATTACTCATAACCTATTTTTAAACATGATTGATGGTAAAGTGGCACAAGTTTTAACTGAAACTCGTTCAAGCGCTTCTTGTACAGTTTGTGGTGCTACTCCTCTGCAAATGAATAACTTAGAGGCAGTTAGGACACGAGATGTGAACGAAAATTCATTTCAATACGAACTGTCAATACTAAATGCTTGGATTAGGAGTATGGAGATGATCTTACACATTTCCTATAACTTGTCTTTTGAAAAGTGGTCAGCTACTAAACGAGAAAAAGATGAAATGAAAAAACTGGTGCAAAAGCGGTTTATTTAGGGAAGAAATAGGACTGCATGTCGATAAACCTCGACAAGGCACTGGAAATAGTAATGACGGAAACACAGCTCGGACATTTTTTCAGAATTACTCTTGCTCTGCATACATTACAGGAGTAGACGTAGAACTTATAAAACGAATGTACATAATACTACAAACTATGTCATCTGGAATGGCTATTGATTCAAAAAAGGTCGGTGAATACACATAATACAGCCCAACTGTCCGTAAATAATTATAACTGGTATTATGTCTTCCTCCGTGCATAAAATACTTATTCACGGCGAAAAAACCATTGAGTACTATACTATTTTACCTATCGGACAATTGTCCGAAGACGCGCAAGAATCCCGAAATAAGGATTACAAAAAAAATTGACTTCATCATTCTAGAAAGTGTTCAAGAGCGGCTACCAATGAAGACGTGTTTCATATCTTATTGTACACTTCTGATCCATATATATCAAGTTTGGGAAATAACTCAGTAACAATATCGAAAGAACTTTTAGATGAAGCCAAGGCCCTTCTTGCTGTCAATAAAAATCTGTAGGAGGTTGCTGAATTGTGTACATATTTTGTTTTCTCGTTTGGTACTATGTATATTCCATTTTATGTAAATTAAACAAACATATTTTGTATGTTTTTCTTAAAAACTGCATGTATTTTTTTAAGTTTAATTTTTTAATTTATTAACAAACAGAATTTTCAAAATAAAAATTATTTCATTTAAACTTTATACATCCAAGTATATGTGTGCAAAATTACAGCTCATTTAGTTTTGAAACAACTGAGATACGGAGTTTTGAGACGAAACATACGCGATTTTCCCACTGTACAACGGGTTAACGTGCTTTCCGAGGCATGGAGGATTCTCGGTATGTAAAGATGGTCACCCATCCACTGACCAACCCCGGTAAGCGTAGCTTAACCTGATGGATCGACCAGTGCGGCTGTTGTTACTTAGCCACGAGCTCTTCCACGTATTTTTAATAAAACACGTATACTAAAAGATACTTAATTAATTAAATTATCTTCAAAATGGTGAAGGTTTCAGAAAAATACGCTTGATAGATTTTGCGTGATTCTCAGTTTTTTATCCGTGTTAGACTTAACTTTACAAATTCATTTCACTATGTAATATACTCGTAAATATAATCTAAAATATTCCTATGTTAAGTTATTAAGAAAATGCTCTAATTTAACATATATTTTTTCCAAATCATTAACACTACTCGTTTAGACGTGATCTTCAGTATAAATTCATTAAAAGTCGGTTATCGTCGCCTTAAGTTTGTAATTCTTACAAAGGATCGCGGATTATACATATTTGATCCCCATACTTAAATAAATTGTGACATAGGTACATGATCTGACCATGATTATTTCTGGACTTTAAAAGAGACTGTGACCTCTGAGTTTGTTTCGGCCTTTCTTCTCAGAGTAGTCGGATACATCTAGTTTAAAAAAATATGATTGACGTGTAAGTGATTGAACCTACTTACAGGAATAAAATAATTTATCATTATCATAATCACAGGATGGATGGAAAGCAGCACATGAAGTAATTTTTTGCTACATTTGGTGTAATAAGGACAATGACAATTTTTTTTTGTCCATCTTGGAGATTATAAAAAAATATTAGACACGTATTTTTTCTTTTTTTACGTTATCTAAAGATTACGACGATACATTGAGTGAAAATATGCCATGACGTCAGGAGTATGTAGATTTTATACTTACTTGTGACGTAGCGACCACAGAACAGATAAAAGAGGTTAGAAAGGAAATAGTTCCTGATTTGTATTAGAACGAGTGTCGCCGCATATCCCCCACTCTTTAACTCACCTAAAAGCAAGAGACCAATAGTACGCGTATTACGCACACAAATAAACCACACGCACTTAGATCGCGAGTTTGCTATTGGTTGTCACACTGCGCTTGACGTACACTCACACACGCGCAATGGCAATTTATTTCTCATACATGTTACGGCAACCAAAAGGTCGATTATTGATATCGATAAAATTACTGTAATTTTTAAGTTTTGAAATTTTTGGCTATAATTTCGGGAAGGAGGACAATTAGTGTGGACTTCTTTTATCAGGATCTGCTGGAAACCTACAATGTTTTCATTATAAATGAGGTTGGTCACCTCAAACCAAATTTTAGACGAAAAACCCACTCAGAAACTAAATTAATAACCCACAATAAACAATAATTGGTAAACAAAGTTATTTTAATTATAATATTACTGATAATAATCATTTAATTTTGTATCAAACACACAATGACATACTTAATATCGACATTGTTTACAACTTAGTACAACACTATCGATACGCGTGGATTTCGCGGAATTTCAACTTTGGCTCGGTGCACGCGACGTTCTTAGTGAACGCAATACATTGCGCGATCACTCATCTAACTACAAGATGGTACCCATGCATTGCAACCAATGTATAATTTTGCATCTGTTAGCGATTGTATCGTTTTTGTCTACAAACTACATAACACTATTGTAATTATTACAAATGTTACTTGTATTTTAAGGTTTTTGGACTTACCGGTGAAAATAAATCCCTTCCCGGGCTACACTACACACCCTGGCTTCTTTTCCGACACGTTATGATAGCGCAAGACGGCATAATTCTTTCTTTTTCGCGGAGCTTCCCACGTTATCACAATATGAGCGCGACTGTTGGCCGGTGAACCAAAATTCGGTTAACTATGAGCGTTTACTCATATGTGCGGCGCGCCTGCTACGCCCACAAGGCCCTTCTAACCTCTTTTATCTGTTCTGTGGTAGCGACCCTCACTCCCCGATTTAAAATAAAATGCGTTTTTATCTAAGTATTTTTTTATTAATATGATAAAGCAAAAAATACGTGTCTAATATTTTTTTATTTTCTGACTGACGGACTAATTAGTTTTTTATTTTTTTATACCCAGGCATCATCCGTATTGTTGTATGGCGATCCAGTAGGAGGATAATTAAATTAAAAATCATTGCCCAGGCTGGGAGAGGCTTATGTCCAGCAGTGGACTGCGATTGACTGACGAGAAAAGAAGATACGTTAAGAAATCTGATTTATTTTATCTTTTTTTTTTCAGATAGTCTTTTGGTAGACATCTTTGGAATACCACCATCGAAAATTATAAAACTTTACCATGGATTGCCAAATAATCCACAGACTGATAAAAGCGGATAGCACGGTACATTTTTTACCCGACTGCAAAGAAGGGTTGTGTTTTTAAGCAACTTTCTATACATACACTTTTTAAGCCACAGACATTATTGGCGAAGCCAGAAGAGCGTGAGCCGATCACTAACGTCAAAAAATTCATTACGTAAACTGCGTTCGCAATTAACTTGCCAAACATGTAAACAAACACGATTTTTAGGAAAACAACTGTAATGCCTACACATAAAGTTCAGTTTGCGCTATAACTTCATATTTTTTATGACTCAACTCAACAGTACTAGTCGGTCTAAATCCACTTTATTTACACTTACATGAAATTGATGTTTGTCTAAGTGGAAAACTCGTGTTTGTTTACATGTTTGACAAATAAATTGCGAATGCAGTATTAGAAGTTGTAGGACGTTGGCTACACGCATCAGTCACGTCTCAGTCGACGTCGCGTCACTGGCAAGTCAAACCTTGTATTGCTACGGCATTATGACAATTTCCAACCCAGACGTTGCTATATGACTGACTGACTAACACTTCACACACGTCACTAAAATTGACGTGACTGATCGGCGACTTGTCGTTGACGTGACTGATGTGTGTACATGGACCTTTACATTAATAATAATTATAATGAATTACCATTACGTCATTCCCTGTGGTTTGGTGAATGGTTGTCTTCTTAATAAAATATTTAATTTATTACTCGTTTATTTATTATTTTCCCCTTATTTTAAACTAGCTGGTCTAGTCTGGATCCCGTGGGAATATCGGGATATAAAGTATCCTATGTCCTTTTCCAGGTCATGGTCTACCCATGTGCCAAATTTCATCCAAATCCGTTCAGCCGTTTTAGAGTGAAAGCGTAACAAACAAACAAACTCGCTTTTGCATTTATAATGTTACTAGCTGTTGCCCGCGACTTCGTCTGAGATCCAGACTGAAAAGTAGTGCCCCAAATTTCACCCAAATCCGTTCAGTCGTTTTAGTGTGAAAGAGTCACAAACAAACAAACACAATTTCACATTTATAATATTAGTAAGTATACAGGGTGACCGGTAATTAATGGATAACCTTAAAATGGGTCATAGTAAAACTAATGGCCATTCAGAAAGAAAAAATAAATAAAAAAAATATTAAATAAATTGGATACTTTTTTTTTAAGTTACGGATGCTTAAACTTTGTCAAATTGAATATTTTTCACAAATTTTTCCCCAGAACTAACAATCAAGGTGTTTTAAAAAAAAAACTGTGTATTAGTAGTTATACTATTTATTGCCTATCTATCAGCTCAGTTAACGTAAATTACTATAACAATAAAAAACATAAAGAATTCCTTAATCTGTGGCCGTGGTTTATAAAAATGTAAAATAAGGTAACAACTATTTTATGCAAAGGAGAACAAGAATCGAATTTTGTTTCTTTATCTTTGGAGAAGATATAGCGAAACGAAATACGTCTTAAAACGACCAACCAAGTGGAATTATTTCGCTGGGTCCCACGTATTTATCAAGGAAAATCTTAATAAAACGTATTAACCCGGTAAGTAGATTCACAGTATTAATAAGTAACAGTATTATGTCTTCATAGAAAACGGCCGAAACGACGCGTCATGCCACGCGTGCAGGTTTTTTACGGGTTTTGTTGACGGAAGAATAGACAAAATGATAGATTATGATTCTTTATCTGTCATTTTATCTATTCTTCCGTCGATAGAACCCGTCTTTATTGTCAAACTCAAAGCATTTATTTCAATTAAACCAGGCACTTTTGAATTGTCAAAGAATCGGTCAGTCAGAAATATGAAGCTAGTTGCCCATTCCAAAGCGTAGTAGTTACCTATGGAGAAGAACGGGCAAGAAACTCCACGGACACTCTTTTAAATAAATTGTTACAAAGTATTGGTTACATCATTCATGTTGAAATTAATCATGTGAGAACAATGTAGAAAGACGTGCATGTTAGAAGTGTCCGTAATAAAAATATAAAACAAAGAACAATTCAAAAATTTAAATCAGCCAAGGCAGCTAAGGGTTGACCAGTCCCAACTGACGCCGCCCGTACACGAACATGATTTTTCGGCTCAACCATTTTGAAGGGAGCTAAATGAATCCAAATTGTGTCATGTTAAGAGCAGTACGCAACAGTCTCGAGTGCGCGGCAGTTACGCACGGACGCTGATGGTTTATCTACCGAGCGGCTGTATTTAATTATTTCAAAGTCACTGCCGAGACATAATACTGTTACTTTATTATATTGTCGTAGTGAGTACAGAGATTTATATATAGTATTGTGTCATCAACTCCTTGTTATGTAAATCTTAACCGCACTTAGTATAAACGTTGGTATAAAGCTGCTTGAATGTTTGTTTTGTCTGTACATTGAGAACGGTTTTTGAACATTTCGCACCACAATGAAGCTACTGTATATATTATTACTATTTTTCGTATTCGCTGCAGCGATGGCAGATAAATCGTCGAAAGGTAATTTAAATTTACTTACCTATAAGATTTATTTTGTTTACTATTTCACTTGGCCATACTTGGATATATATTAATTTTAAATAATAATATCATCATTCTTGTCCTTAAGACGCAGATATATGCCAGTGACCTTGAGTGGTTAGCTTGTGTGTTCTGTACTGAGCTCACGCAACGCGTCGTTCGTCCATTCAGTAATAGGACTCGCCCATCAGGGAGCGCCGCTGTCCCAAATTAGACGCATTATTAAGAGGAAATGGTCTTTTCTCCATAGGAACGCTCTCGCCTGTTTTCTTTCTGGTTTATGACCATATAGCAATGATTTTTTACCGTAAAATAAATATCAACTACATGTATGTCCCTATGTTTTCCTTTTTGATGATGCATTAACTTTGTAAGCACTTGAACCCTCAAAAAAGGCTTAAAATTGCCTATTTAGAGCGCTGTCTACAGAGGTCTAGTATACAAATTTGACAACTATTTATGAAAAAGAAGAAAAACATAGGGACACAGTATATATTTTACTTATTCAGTTTATGAAATATCGTTTAAATTGGTCCAATATTGGAGGAGGAAATAGGCGAGAGCATAGGCGAGGGCTTTTCAGTCGGATCTGCGGCTATCCTTATCACGAATTCACGAATAGCGGCCGACGGCCTAGCGCTCGCGACAGCGATAGTTTCTTCAAATACCTAATTTTCAAAAGTCTCTCCGACCGCATAAAACAAAAGGTGCGTGTCATAATAGTACTTTCCCTGTTTTTTTTCATGGAATTAATAAAATTAAAAAATAAAATAAATATTTTTTTCAGAACCCAGTAAAAATCCAGAAAAGAAGCCTAGCTCAACACCAAGACCCTTCCTGCCTGGTTCACAGATTAAAAAATTATACAATGGACCTATACCTAAGGCATACAACATGTATCATAAATGAGATGAAAGTTTGATCATGCTAACGTAAAAAGATTAAGTCAATAGGAATTATGATGAAAAAGAGAAATAAAGTGTTTTAGAGCAATCACTGTGTATTTCAAATTGACCCGTCCCATGCCACAGTTAGACCATAATTATTACAGCCATTTCAAGGCTACTACTGCACACACAGTGCCGGCGGCACGGGCTTTTGCCGAGCGGCACTTTTTGTTTGACGGCTGCTTTGTGCGGCAAGCCGGGCGCACCGCGGTTTGCTCGGCCGTGAGTAGGAGAGTTTACATTCCAATACAAAGAGGTACTGTCCAGGGACTGCCCTGGACCACAGAAAAAACCCAAAAGTCTGAAAACCAGTCTTACCAAGGGATATCGTATTACCCAGTTACTGGGTTGTGGAGGTCAGATAGGCAGTCGCTCCCTGTAAAATACTGGTATTCAAATGCATCCGGTTAGACTGGAAGCCGACCCCAATATTGTTGGGAAAAGGAAAGGCAGATTGATTGGACCGACCGCTACCTCGGCAAGCGTAGCTTTACCTGATCGATCGACCCGTGCGGCTCCTTACTTAGCCACTAGCCCCTCAAAATATAAATAAAATACGACTTAAAACGAGCAAGACGAAATGTTGGGGAGGTTTGCAGAGCGAAAACACAGGAAATACTGTTAAGCATTTATTAGGAAGGTATAAAGGTTTATCTAAGAACAATGTGGAAGATGGTGTCTCGTACAAAAAGTATATGTCAACTTTTACCTAGACAGTTTTCTATCTAGCCGATTCTAACCACTGTTAGCACATGGAGGTGATATCTCTTCAACAGCAAATATTACCTGCACGCGTAGCACATTTCTTATTTCCATACAATAATATTGCCAAATTAATCAAAACAGCGAAATATTTGACATCTATTGAGCGTTTGTTTTGAAAGTGGGCAACGTCGCAAACGTTGCCCACTTTCAAAACAAACGCTCTTAATAATAAACTCGGGGTAAAGTTATGCTAAACTTAACCTCGCAAAATGTACCTACAGATAAACTGAATTTAATTCAAACTTTACTGCACGTTTATTAATAAAGGTGTTTGAGTTTTTTCATGTTTTTAAAATTTAAACATCTTAGGTATTTATGTGTTTTTATTTTCAGAGCCCGGTAAGGAACCACCCAAGAGGCCAAATCAAAGACCCATTCTACCTGGTTCACAGATTAAATACTTATATAACGTATCTATACCTAAGGAATACATGTAAGACTAGCTTTACCCGCCCCGACTTCGCACGGGTAGCTTTAAACCCAGGTAGGGTTTAAAGCTACCCGTGCGAAGTCGGGGACCCTACTTACCCTACTTACCCTACCTTACCTACCCTAATTTTCTTCACTGTTTAAACCTTCCCTGGACTATGACAAACATTTCAAAACCAAAATCAGCTAAATCGGCCCAGCCGTTCTTGAGTTATAAAATTACAACGAAAAGTGGCATCGATTTTTATAGATATATGTAGATGAGATGAAAGCTTTATATTGTTAACGCAAAAAGATTTTAGTCAATAAGAATTATGATGAAAATAAGAAATAAGTAAAGTTATTTAAAGCAATCACCGTGTATTTTTAATTCGCCCGTCTCATTCGACAGTCACAGGCGGCGAGGTGAGAGACTGCAATAGATACGGGTTTTGTCGACGGAAGAATAGAAAAAAAAGGCAGATCTGTCATTTTGTCTATTCTACAGTCGACAAAACCCGTAGAAAATCCGTTTCTATGGTTGTCATGCTGCGTGGCACATGAAAAGAGAGGGCTATGCTCAGCAGTGGGTAAAAAAATCAAAAGTCATTTAATCAAACTAGGCTGAGAACCATCACTTTACGAACGTCAAAATTACATAAGACAGTCCCCAAAACGCCCACCCTTCACCACTTCCTAGTGCGTTAGCTGGGAAGAAGTGGCGCAACAAACTCCCCAGCAGCACAACTGTCTGTTCAGTTAGAAAAAAAAAATTGATTCTATATAATAGTAGGAAAATAATTTACATAACGCAACACAAAACATAACTTAAATTATAAAAAAGTTGTGGATGGTGATGATAATTATTCCTCAGTAAGGCGCCCATTACACGGTAATTTTGCTGTCAGTTTTACCACAATCACGGATTGTGACTGACTGTCTAATGCAGTGACTGATGGTTGCATGATCGTGATTGACGAAAATCTGAATATTTTGATATTTGCATCATGCAACCATCAATCATGAATTTTGAGTGAACGTGTAATGGCATTTTGTCAATCAACCGTCAGTCAGCGCGCGGACAGCGATGGAGTCGGACGCAGATGACTGTGTATATAACGCTGAAGAGACGCAAAATAGTTCGCATAGTCCATGTCCTCTTTAGAATCTCGTATATCAATCAGCCAATAAGTTTATATGGCTATAGAATTCCCGTTTTAAAAGCCCAACGCTTTCTATTTACGAGTTTCTTGCTCATTAACGCAATTAAAATTCCAACACAGGCTTTTCTTTTATGAATATCCATTTAAAACTTTGAGTGAACACGTGTATTCTCTGTAAAATCTTGGGTATGACTGACGATCAGTCAGAATGAGCGTCTAATGTCGATTGAATTCCATCACTCACCATCATTCTTTTGTCATTTATGACTTTTGGAAATGATTGACGCAAAACCTACCGTGTAATGGGCACCTAAGACACCTGTCGATTTAAGACAAGCGAGTAGAGCTAGCAACTAAAAACGTGTTGGCGAGCAAGGTGCAGCGAGTGCGCGACGACCGATTACCGTAAGTCTCTCAGCGAGTGTTCGCCAAGCGAGCTTCGCCGAGCTCTCTCTCTCTCTTTGATAGCTATTGTTGCTGGGGATAAAAGAGGACTTGCGCGCGCGGCGGTGTCACGGGACCTACAGTCTTTTGTACGTTTCTTGAGCGAGAAAATCCTTGATAGTTAGTCACTTCGTCGTTGGCGTTGGCCAATACAAGAAAGCACGGTGGGGCTCACCGGTACCGGTCTTCTTCCAGTCTGGACTGACCTCGGTAAGCGTAGCTTAACAAACGCGAGCGTGAGTGTATTCAACACGTGCAGTCTCTGGGTTAGGTATACGTTAAAGTCATACAACGCCCCGCGTGTGCAGTTTAAGTCCACGTCCGAACGGACGTAATAAAATCGCAATAAGAAGTCCTGTACGAGGCCAAAAGGCTCCTATCTCAGCATGATACTGCGACAATTAAAAAAAAAAGTCGCAGCGCTGGTATTCTGATAGGGCCCGCAGTGATGTCACGGATAGATAGATACAAAATTAATAAATATAATAAAAAATAAAAATAAATAGGTGTGTAATTTCCGGGCCGTATATATCTCGTTTTGACGAATTGATCTGGCTGGCCAGATCGCCAGTTCTGACGGTGCCAGACTTCATCCTTTGGGGCGTTCTGAAATCTCGCATTTACCAACATAAACCACAAATTTCAAAGTCATGAAAGCCAACATTGAACAAAAAATCCAGATTGACTTGAAATACCGTAAAACGAGCAGAAATTTGGATCAACTCAGAAGATGGTAATTAGACCGATATAATTTCTTTAACTTAATGTCATTAATTTTACACCTTCAAATAAATATTTCCGTGAAAGCAGGGCCTATTTTCGGCGGTCGCTGAAAACCAGCGCTGGGGCTCTGTCTCGCATAGGGTCGCAGCTTTATGCTGAGCGATGAATGACCGTTTTGCGTGGATGTGACGCATATTTTCCCCCAAATTGTTTATTTTCGTCTTCGATCAATAATGCACTAGATACACTATCCCATACAAAAGTTCTCTTAAAACTGTCGCCAATTGTGATTACGTACTTCTAGTTTAAATAAATATACATGTATGTAAATTCAACCTTAAATGCAATGCTTAAAGTTGTATTCACAAAGCTATGTACAAAAAACAAAAAAGTCAAACATACATCAAAACAAATTCAGCCTTACACGCTTATTTTAAAGTTCGAATTACAAAGTGCTAATAAAAGCAATAAAAATTTATGACAGAGGCTCGCCACTTGGACAAGGAATGAGTGGAGTCGAAATGTGTTTATATTTCTTTCTATGAAATACAGAAAAAAAAAATTTTACTAACAAATTCAGTTTATTATAAGCCTTGACACTCAAACATAAAGTTTCATTACAATGGCAAAATTAAATCTTTCTGTCGTCGGAGATACAAATATTTATTTTAATTACAATGGCTAAATTAAATCTTTCTGTCGTCGGAGAAACAAATATTTAATTACAATGACAAAATTAAATCTTTCTGTCATCGGAGAAACAAATAATTATAATGTCATGTCGCTTGAAAATAAAAATTCAATTTTATATAAGTTCAAAAATACTTATTGTTACTTTTATACTGTTTTTAGTAATCTACGCCTTTGCGTGTTTCCAGTTATGTCCAATCTATTAAAATGAATCGAACAAATTGTCGAATTTTTATAAGGCTAATATATTTCTTTTCCTCTTTCTTTCGCGACAGTAGATACCCATTCTCATTCAGATACTCATTCATTCTACATAACGAAATGGGTCGCTAGGAAATCTACAAACAGAAACCAAATATAAAATAACAATACTACACCATGCATTCCCTGTTCCAGAACAGTCGATGTTTGTTACAATAGTTGGTAGTTGTCACAAACATTGGCCAAACAATCATAATATTTGCTATTTGATTTATATTTACTATTTAATTCTGTTATTATTTTATGAAAAACACTTACTGATAATAAACATACCGAAAAAAAAATATTCCTTCCAAAATCTTGGTGTTACGGTGGTTATTTACAATTTTTTTGAACGCGTACTGCGGCATTTTGACGTCTTAACGTTGGCTATGATTGGACCATACTAATTTGAAATAAGACCACAACCGAATATGTGCTCTTATTATTCGTTCCGTTTTTGAAGCGCTTACCGGGAATCTAGTGCATTATTGATCGAAGATTTTCGTGTTTTGTTTTTTCCATGCGTCGTCGTGTGTACCGCAAATAAACCTATTTTTTTATTTCTTTTTTTTTTTTCAACAAAATGGCGGCAAATTCACATTATGACATAACTTTTGCCCCACCCTGGATAACATAAAGCATAGTATAATCTGTCCATAATGTTCCCATTAGGTCGTGATGGCCCAGTGGATAAGACCTCGCCTATCACGCACGGGGATTCAACTTCAACTGCGGGCAAGTACTAATGTGACTTTTTCAATTCTACTTTTCGTTTGGTTAGTGACTAACCTGGTGTCAGAGTTATAAAGCCGCTCATGTGCGTCTGACTTGGCTTCACATGCCGTCGAGAAACATCTCTCAAGCATGCCAGTTTCCTCACGATGTTTTCCTTCACCGTTTTTTAAGTGATAATTATTTAATACGCACATGAATCCGAAAAGTCAGCGGTGCGTGCCTGTTTTTTTTTTTGGGTGGGAAATCATCAAATGACTTCTCCCGCTCTGGGTAGAGCGAGAGGGCGTGTCAGACTTTTACTGACTAAAACCCCGCAAGTAAGGCCGCGATATCCCTTTCGGACAAACCCGCAACCCCAGCAGGCATTGGTCCTTACGGACCCCGTCAGTTGGTGCTGACATCTCTTTGAGGCGCGCGTGGAACACAACGCGCCGTCGACCCGGGCCTGGTCCTTATCGGACGGCGAGCTGCCCATCGCTCACCGTCCGCAGGCCCGCGCCTACGGTGGCCGGAAGTCAGCTCGTGACTCCCGACAGAGGTGCGTGCCTTGGGTTCGAACTCGAGACTGGGCAGTCTGACGGTCACACCACTAGACGGAGCTTAGTATGGGCTAATGGCCGATTCCTATAATTTACGAACCGTTATTGTTTAAAATTATGACTCTTGTATCTTTCAAAAAATCCCTAAGAAAATCCATTGAGTCACTTACGATTTACATGAATAACAAAGGAATACAATAATTAACAAATCAATAACCTAAACATTCTGACCGCGTAGAAGCCACATGTTTTGCGATACGTTATCCTTGTAGGAAAAACAGGTTACAATTCTATAGTACTATAAAATTGTAACCGGTTTGTCCGGCCTACAATGCAAATGTGTTAGTTAGATGGTACAAAAACAGAATGGCTGTTTGTTTGTCACTTGTGTTTTTCCATTCCATCACAAAGATAACTGAAATCACTTGACTAAAATTGAATTGGGCTGGACTATGTCGGACGACCAATGGGCTAAACCCAACTGTATGTCAGACGACCAATGGGCTAAACCCAACTGTATGTCAGACGACCAATGGGCTAAGCCCAACTGTATGTCAGACGACCAATGGGCTAAACCCAACTGTATGTCAGACGACCAATGGGCTAAACCCAACTGTATGTCAGACGACCAATGGGCTAAACCCAACTGTATGTCAGACGACCAATGGGCTAAACCCAGCTCTATGTCAGACGACCAATGGGCTAAACCCAACTGTATGTCAGACGACCAATGGACTAAACCCAGCTGTATGTCAGACGACCAATGGGCTAAACCCAACTGTATGTCAGACGACCAATGGGCTAAACCCAGCTGTATGTCAGACGACCAATAGGCTAAACCTAACTGTATGTCAGACGACCAATGGGCTAAACCCAGCTGTATGTCAGACGACCAATGGGCTAAACCCAGCTGTATGTCAGACGACCAATGGGCTAAACCCAACTGTATGTCAGACGACCAATGGGCTAAACCCAGCTGTATGTCAGACGACCCATGGGCTAAACCCAGCTGTATGTCAGACGACCAATGGGCTAAACCCAACTGTATGTCAGACGACCAATGGGCTAAACCCACTGTATGTCAGACGACCAATGGGCTAAACCCAGCTGTATGTCAGACGACCAATGGCCAACCAGTGGTCGGCAAACTTATTAGTCAATAGAGCCAAATATCAATACTATAACGACTAAGATTTCTTATAAAAACCAATGTTTACTGTGTGGCCAAACTGTCTCAATACACTTTTCTTAAGGCGAAAGCGTCAAGGTAGCCCGCGAAATTCAAATTTTCTTACGTTTTTTGCAATTTGCAGGTCAGTATCAAGTTGTATGTTGATCTAAACATGATTTGCGGCCGTACCAACGTTTTATTTATAGAATTATAATCATAAAAATGATATGATGTTCATATAATCGCATTGAATGACTATTTCATGAAATCATGACATTTGGCGATTGTGCGTACTTATGGAGTTGTATTGCTGATTGTAATGATTTTATAATTATGTAAAGCCATATTGGTTACGGTCGCGAATCATATTTTAATCAACATAAAACGTCACACTGACCTGCAAAATGTAAAAAACTAAAGAAAATTTGAATTTCGCGGGCTACATTAGCGCATGTCCCTTAATCCTTCAAACTCCCATCCTCTTTCACTCCACAACGCTTCCTAAAATTAACTTGCTAATAAGTAGGATCATCATCATATCGGCTGATAATAATGATGAAGGCGTTTTATTTATTAACAAGTTAACCTTGAAAAACTTTCAAAGGTACAGTAAATCATTAATATTCACTGTCTTGTTAATTTTTGTTGAAAATACTTTGGCAATAAATCGTACAAAACAAATTTAGCGCAAAAATAGAGTTTAATTTCTCCTGTTGTAATTAACGTGCGTACTGGCCACAAACTTTAGTAAATGCTTTAAAAAAAAGCAAGTTTTGGAATGTTCTTTTTTCGAATTTCATTTGTTTTTATGTAGTTATTGCGTAATATTACATTCTTTCTTAGTGCGAAAAAATTTGCCAACTTTTGAATTTGAGTTTAAAAGGTTTTATTCAAAAAATTACCTTGATTGCCTTGTTAATCGTGTTAAGTGTGAATTGTTACTTCAAATAAACTGAGAATGCCAGATCTAAACGCCACTCAAGTTGCTAGGGCTGTTACTTTAATTGAAACAGGGCACACGTACAAACATGTGACTCAAACATTACGAGTATCAAAATCTGTGGTACATCGAGTTGTCAAGAGGCAGACCGGACAGTATACAAGACTCTCGCAGGACAGGGACGGAAAACTGTGGCCAGAGATGACCGGTACATTGTTACGAGCGTGCTTAGAAACTGGACTTTAACTTCTTCTGAGGTATACATACCTCAAGTAGTTCCGAAGTTCGAGGGGTTACAGTTAGCACAAAAACTGTGAGAAGAAGACTGAAATCGGCCGGAATAAATTCACACCTGCCTGCCAGAGGCCCCCTTCTTGCCACATCCCATCGAGTAGCTCGAGTTAATTTTGCTCGCATTCACGAAAATTGGAGTGCTAGCTTAGATACGTCTCTTACTCTTAAGTCTCTTTAAAAAAAGATGGCTACTGTGACATTTACTAAAACTTGTTTCTTTTTACCTTAGACTATAAAAATTAAATGATGTAGACAAAACCTCACGAACAAACATTTGAAGCATTGAAAAGGTTGCCGATTTGTGCTCGGCGACACGGCGCCGTCACCGCGCCGCCGCCGCGCGCCGCCGCGCCTCTAAGCTGTGTATATGCAACGTTGCCGCGCCGTCACCGCGCCGCCACCACTCCGCTAGTATTGTGTAAACTGTTTTTTTAATTCCATCGCCGGCCGCTTGCAAAAATGCACGCGGTTTTAAGTAATATGGCAAAATCAAGCAAGACGGCGCGGCGGCGGCGGCGCGGCGATGGCACGGTGGCGGTGCCGTGTACACGAGCCCTTATACTACATACCAAACCAATATTATTTACAAAAATAACACAACTTGACTTAGTGAAAAGGCAATGTTACTAGAAGTTGGGATGCAAGAGCGAGCGAAGCGAGCTCGGGACTTGGGGCACCCCGATTCAGACAGGTTAGGTTCGAAGGGCATAGCGGAGGCTTAAGTAAGCGAGCGAACGAGGTCAAAGCACATAAAAAAGTAAATCAAAATCTTGTGTAAACTTAATGTGTAAACGAAATGATGAAAAATACGTGTAGTTCTTTACAACATCTAATCGAATTACTTTTTTACACATTAGTAAAGATTTGTACGTGTATTTTACTAAATAAAAAACCTACTCTCGGAATATGACTGTAAAGGAAAGCACCTTTGTTGCATGATAATAAATAGTTTAATTAATTTAAAATTGTCAGTGAGGCTTTGTCGACATAATTTTATAGTCTATGGTTGTTGCGTAGAAAAGTTCGTAGCTATAAAAGTATAAAGCTGCGCGAGGTTTTGTCAGTGGGTTTTTGAACATTGCGCAATACGATGAAGCTGCTGTTTATATTTTTACTGTTTTTCGTATTCACCGCAGCGATGGCTAGTAAGTACCCGTAGACTGCCGAGGGGTAACTTTTTATTTACGATTTTACTCACTTTTTGCGGACGCAGCAACTCAAGTCAATTACTTACCACTGATATTTTTGTTGAAATAATTACCTACGCTCCATTTTTAAAAAGATCGCGGTCGCCAATTTTCGCGGTGCTGTTAGTTGCTGGTGCCACGGCACCAGCAACTAACAGCACCGCGAAAATCGTTTTGGGGTCAATGAGCGCGTCTGTTAGTGTGCCGTTTCGAACGTTTACTACGTAGTTTCTGTACTTACTGTTCATATTTATACTGTGCCCTATAGTTATGGGATATCAAAAGGAACACGTTGTATAATATTGGTAAAAAATACGAGTAATAATGTTTTCTTTTTTCAGGTGTAATACAGGGTTCAAACCTATTTACAAAAGTTTTAAAACCCGCGTCACAGATTATGGAATCCTATAATGTAGGTCCGAAGAATAACGGGTAGCGCAGTTAGAGTTTTACGTTGTTGATTTATAATTTCTTTATGTACCATGAGTTGCTTTTATTAAAAAACACTACTTTTTGTTCTTTTTTTTGTGCTCTGGTCAGGGGCCTGACTGCCTTTTCAGTTTTTAATTTTGATATTTTTCTTGTGCATTGCGTTTCGAATTCGAATAAGAGTTCCTCAGGAGTCCAATAAAGTGACTCCTTTGCCAGTCCCAACTTAGCCCATATGACGTCATCTCCGTAACAATCCTTACCTATGAAAATCCATTAAATAACTTACATGAATCACTATGCATACAAATAAACAAAGGTATAATGTAAACATTCTGGCCGCGTAGAAGACATGTTTTGCGAAATTATATCCTTACATGGAAAACAGGTTACAATTCTATCGTACTATAAAATTGTAACCAGTTAGTTCGGCCTACAATGCAAATGTGTGTTAGATGGTACAAAGGAAGACTGGCTATTTGCTTGTCACTTGTGTTTTTCCCATTCCATCACAAAGATAACTGAAGTCACTTGGCTAAAATGGAATTGCCTGAAGTATGTCGGACGACCAACAGGCCAAAATCTCGGCCTAATGGGTCCCTCTTAAGACGCAGATATATGCCAGTGACCTTAAGTGGTTAGCTTGCGTGTTCTGTACTGAGCTCACGCTCAGCGCTGTCCCAAATTAGACGCATTATTAATTTATTATACATAAAACAAAAATATTTTAATAAAACACGTACCTATAATAAAAAAAAAAATTGATTATCTTTAGAATGGTGAAGGTTTCAGAAAAATACGTTTGATAATTTTTGCGTGATTCTCAGTTTTTTATCCGTATATGTATATCTTTATCTAAATAAATATTTATTCCTCGATTCTCGCCATTGCACCTGCCACTGTTTGTCTCTGCATCACCCAAAGGTTGACTGGTAGAAAATACCTATGCCATTAAGTCCGCCTCTGTGCGTTTGTGTGCTTGATGTATTAAATAAAAAAATACGCGACGAACCTCCTCCTTTTTGGAAGTCGGTTAAAAACGCGGTTTTACACGCGACACGCGTACATGAGTGTACAGAATGTATTGACTCCTTATAGGTAACAGCCTTACGCGCGTACGTAAAACGCCAAAATACGTCATTCTATATATAAAAAGTGCGTATCAAACAAAAGAACTCGATTGTCCATAGTCCACTGCTGTACCGTATGACGAGTGAGAAATCCCGTAAATAAGGAAAAGTTTAGTTACACATTATTCATGAATTCTCATATCTATACAATAAATAAAATATAATCAGAAGAACCACAGTACAGTGGCCTTTTATATGGCACTTGTGGAATAGGGAAAATACAAAAAAAAAAAATATTGTTCCGTCGGTTAGATTATTAAATAATATTGGACACGTATTTTTTATTTTTTTACGTAATCAAAAGATTACGGCGATACATTGAGTTAAAATGTGCAATGACGTCACGAGCATGTAAATTTTATACTTACATAAGACGTAGCGACCCCCACTCCTCAATTTTAATGCGTTTTATCTAAGTAATTTTTTAATAATATGATAAAGCAAAAAATACGTGGCTAATATTTTTTTATTATCTGAGTGACGAACAAATTTTTTTATTTTTCTTGACCGATGCGTCATCCCTATTAGAAAACGTTCAGTTTCATCTCTGTCACTTATGCCGATTCCGTGGGTGCTCCAGCAGCCACGAGAGGAAAATAGTTGGTGCGCAGCATATTATACTCGTACATCAAAACTGTTGGTTGCGTTATAACCTTTTAAAGCGAGGTGCTAAAATTTTCGAGCTCGCTCCGCTCGCTCTTTTCTTAATTCTAAAAACAAAGTGCAAAGTACTCCTATTTCTGTTCAAATGGTCAGAATAAAACTTAACATATCCGAGGTGCTAAAATCAAAATTGCTAAAAAGAAAAAGTCTAAGTGAACCAAGGAAGTACCCCCTTACCCCCCCAAATTCTTCCAAGTATCCTCTTCCTGACCCACCTCGAATCAGCTCTTATATTTGAGTTAGACTTCTTATATATTTTTGCCCTGCGTTACATATCGTCGGGTATGCAATATGTATTAAAGTCTACACTAAATCAGTTGTTGACACATCACAGTTGGATTTCGTGCAGTAAACACGAAAAATAGATCAACATGAAGCTGTCATTCATATTATTTTTGTGTTTTTTCATCGCAATGGCAGCCGCTGGTAAAAATTCACCACGTAAAAAAATGGAGGGTAAGCTTTTTTCTCTTCTTTTAAAATAGTTATAATAACATAATAATCACGCCATATACTCCGAAGGGTAAGGCAGAGGTGTACCATAGTACACCCACATTTCGCCAGTTATGTTTAAGTCCCTATGTAACAGGAGGCAATACTATAGCCATCAACCATTTACAAAATCAGCCGTCGGTCTGTTACTGAGAAATTCCTGCCTCATGTTCAGCAGTAACTCTTGCGACCACTATATCAACGAAGGAGTTAAAATATATTATTGAATGTATCAGCTAGAATAGAATATTGAGATTTAGGCACAACACAAATATCAGTACAGTTATAACTGAATTTCGACAAACATTTTTTTAAGGCAAAAGCGTCAAGGTAGCTCGCGAAATTCAAATTTTCTTACGTTTTTTGCAATTTGCAGGTCAGTATCATTTTGTATGTTGATCTAAATATGATTCGCGGCCGTATCAAATGTTTATATATAGAATTATAATCATAAAAATTATCAATACAACTCTCTAAGTTCATATAATCGCATTGAACGACTATTTCATGAAATCATGACATTTGGCGATTGTGCTTACTTATGGAGTTGTATTGCTGATTGTAATAATTATAATTACGTAAAGCCATATTTGTTACGGTCGCGAATAATATTTTAATCCACATAAAATCCCACACTGACCTGCAAAATGTAAAAAACTAAAGAAAACTTGAATTTCGCGGGTTACCTTAGCGCATGCCCCTTAAAGAAGGTTATGCACTATTATCGGGTAAAAAGACGGTCTGTGGCAATAATCAACCTATAATATTCCTACTGCTGGCACACTGGCCTCCTCTCAGTGAGAGGGAGTGGGCCGTAATCCATCACGCGGGCCCAGTGCGGGTTGATAGATGTCACATGTCTTAGAATTTTTGGTTCTAGGACATGCCGGTTTGGAAGGGAGGAGGAGGAGGAGGAGGCGGAGCGCGCGAGGGAAATGCAAGATGCGCGCCCTCGCGCCCCTAGTCGCCGCAGGAGACGCCCCGGGCGTCGGGAGTCGCGAGCCGACTTCCGGCCACCGTAGGCGCGGGCTTGCGGACGGTGGGCAATGGGTAGCTCGCCGTCCGATTAGGACCAGGCCCGGGTCGACGGCGCGTTGTGTTCCACGCGCGCCTCAAAGAGATGTCAGCACCAACTGACGGGGTCCGTAAGGGCCAATGCCTGCCAGGGTTGCGAGTTGGTCCGAAAGGGATATCGCGGCCCCGGCACACAGGCAACGGAAGGAACACGGGTGGGTTTTAGTCAGTAAAAGTCTGACACTCCCTCTCGCTCCGCCCAGAGCGGGAGGAGTCATTTGATGATTTCCCACCCAAAAAAAAAAAAAAAAAAAAAAAAAAAAAAAAAAAAAAAAAAAAAAAAAAAAAAAAAAAAAAAAGGACATGCCGGTTTCCTCACGATGTTTTCCTTCACCATTTTGAGAGCAGTGGTGATGAAATCATTTACACAAAGTAAAGCGCCTGTCAGGGTTCGCACCTAAGACTTACAAACTCGCAAGTCGTTAACACCGCGCCAAAATCAAAAAGTGCCTAAAATATTGATGATACAGTCTTTTTCGCTTTAATTACTGGCTAAGTAATTATAATATAGGGCTTAATCATGGGCGCCGGCATAATCATGATAGCATTACCAGGGTGATAAGAGCGAGCGAAGCGAGCTCGAACATTTCAACACCGTTTCTCCGTTTCGGATAGGTTGAGTTTTGTTTTGTCTATTCATACAGAAATATGAGTTACTTTGTTGATTTTTTTACGCAAAGATTATCTATCGCGCACTGGATTTTCAACTCTCGGTATTGAGGCTAGCATTGAGAATTCAACAGAGCGCATCCCAACGCGTCAAAAGCACACTGTTGGATTTGCAACTCTCGACGCTAAGTAGTGCGCATGAAAAAGCGCCCGTGCGAGCGAGGGTTTATGCAGAAAAGCTCTAAAGGATTAAAAGACAAGAGTGAGCGAAGCGATCTTAAAAATGTTTGCACCCCGTCTCGGATAAGTTAGATTTACTTTTGATCATTCATATAGAAATAGGACCATTAACTTTGTCGACGTATGTAAAGCACCTAAGTATTATGAAACATTTTGAATCACCTTGAGGTCTAAATTTAGTCCTAATTTATTTCCTTCTGTACAAAAAACTGAATATTTATAAATAAGTTTTGGTGTTTCACTTTACCGACGTTATCTCATACGTATTTAAAATAACTGGTTAGTTGACTCAGACGTGACTTTGCGGAAATCCATTATAAAATACAACAACCTAATCCACTTAGCTGTTCTTAAAGAGTCAGAAATGAGAAATCGACGCATGTTTCACCTCTCAACCAAGCCGAACGCGTTCGGCGTTTGACGTGGCAACACGTCGTGTCCGGGTTCGCAACGAGTCAATCGTCATCCCGAGGATGTCTCGTTGAGTGGTGAGACACGTGTCGATTTCTTACAGGGTTCTTCATGATTCTTAAAGAACAGTTAAGCGGATTAGGTTACTAAATATACGTCGACTATTTATTTTAAAATAACTGTTTTATTTTCTTTTTCAGGTGTAAAATTCAACATTCACAAGAACATACTTCCAAGTAGTCGCCTTATTTCGAGTTACAAAGAATCAAATAAAAATAATAATAAGCGAGGGTAGTCAATGAAGAACATATCATCACGCTGACATTCCTCGAAGGAGGAGGCAGAGGTGCGTCTTTCCATTCTATTCAAGGCCAGAACGCATATATTGCGTCAAATTGTGAACTGGTATCTAAGTTGTTTGCGACGTAATGCACCTTGCGCTAAATAGCCTGCCTAGCTGCGAGCAACTTGGAAGGCTCGCCGGCCGCTGCCTATATTATGTACCTTAACAAGAATAGAACCAAAGACAATATATTAAATTAATTAAGTTTAAATGTAAATAAATAGTTTTATATGTAATATTAATATCTGTTTTAATTTATTAGGGTTCCGTACCCGAAGGCTGCCAAACGCAACCCTATTTATTAATAAAGTTTCGAAAAATAGAACGCGTACTTAGAGCGCGTTAGAGCGCTAGCCTGACGCCGCAATATAGCGAAGAAGTTCATATATAACCACCGTAAGGACTATTCTTGCTTGCAGCGCTCGGCGGCTATAACACCGGGCCAGTAACAGATGTGGTCATCTTGTTCACGGGATTTTGTTTTGAAACTGGTATGAACTGGTTTGAAATGGTAGATAGGTACGAACTTCATCGATGTTATGTTTTACTGTCAAACCGACCGTCGGCACTAACAACGCCGCGAAACTAGCGTTGCGTTCTGCCCTGTACTATATTTCAAAAAAACAATATTGTAGATGAAACTACTATAATTTCATTTCAATACAAAATGGCGGACTGACCGCAATAGGACCAGTATTAATCTAATATAAGCTGAATTAATGGTATTTTTGTAGAGTGTAATAAAATAATAGTTATTGAGACATTAAAAAAAGCTAGTCAATAAAAGCTCAAAATAGCTATATGTATTTAAAAAATAAAATACCATATTTGAAACTTACCCACAACTTTTTTTTATTACCCTCGTCTATTTTTACAAGCATTGGCTGCGTAAATACTATATTTTACCGTATAATAAAAAAGTAAATCATCAGGATCATGTTAATTAAATTATAACACCTCTTCACACGTGAAGTGTCTTGTTGCCATTCTATTTTTGCCAGGCGCTTACAACGTTTTTTGTTTCAAATTAAACGCTTATTAAAAAAAAACTTTAAATGAACACACGACACTGCCGCAATGACAGCTGTCATGAAAATGTCAGAAATGCTAACTATGGCCGTTACGAAAACGACCGCACCAAAAAAAAAAATTACACGACACTGCCGCAATGACAGCTGTCATGAATATGACAGCAATGCTATATGCATTGCTGTCATGCGGCCGTTATGAAAATGACGCCCGTTGTTCACGTCAACCTTCATTATAATGTCGGCACCGTCATGAAAATGATGGCATCAGGGTTTGGTGTGTGTTCTTTAGGGAAACACACCAAGTTACTTTCATAAAGGTTTCCGTGACGTCATCCGACGGTAAATTCCGGTCAGCGTCTTAGAAAGTTGCCCTCGCTTTACTGCCGCCAAATTCTTTCGTCTGTCGCAACATTGCGGCACCGCTTTCACAGTAATTCCAAGCTTAACTCTAAAACCACAATTCCCACTTACTTGTCACTGTTCGGTGCTGCCAGCAGTTCTGTAGCCCTGGTGATGAACACCTGGACCAAGGAGCCAAGGTTTCCGGTCTGGGGGTTGTTCTGGAGAAACTTCTGCAGTAGGGACTCCGTGCTGCCATCAAACATCAGCTGCTCGTCACTGGAATTTGAGAAAAGGAATTGCTTTAGGACATGTTTCATTTTATTTATTTATATAACAGCACGTCTACGGCAGCTATATCTGGCCACGGGTCATTTAATAAACACCACTTTGTCATAGGAGTCACAGACAGTTCGCTGTGCAGAGCCTGCATGGAGGACGACGAGACAGCAGCTCAAGTGCTGCTAAACTGCCCGGTGGTCGCCGCATACAGGAGTTGCCGAGAATCGAGCTGAATGGCGTGCAATTAGATAGATAGATAGATATATCGTTTATTTGGTGCTCACAAAAGCACAATTATAACTAAATACATGAATTTACCTATAAGAGAGGAGCTCGTGGCTAAGTAACAACATCCGCACTGGTCGATCCATCAGGTTAAGCTGCGCTTGCCGGGGTTGGTCAGTGGATGGGTGACCATCTTTACATACCGAGACTCCTCCGTGCCTCGGAAAGCACGTTAAGCCGTTGGTCCCGGCTGTCATTCGTGGATCTTTGACAGTCGTTACGAGTAGTCAGATGCACGAAAGTCTGACACCAGTCTTACCAAGGGGTATCGTAATACCCAGTTACTGGGTTGTGGAGGTCAGATAGGCAGTCGCTCCATGTAAAATACTGGTATTCAGCTGCATCCGGTTAGACTGGAAGCCGACCCCAACATAGTTGGGAAAAGGCTAGGCAGATTGACATGAATTTACCTATAAGATGCCAATATACAAAAAAAAAAAATTGTGATGACTATTGGCTAAGATACTTTAAAATAGTGAAGCATACAAAGTGCGGTGTGCGTCTCAAGGTTGCACCTAATGGTAGTCCAACTCAGCATGTGTCAGGCAAATATACCTGACGCTGATATTCTGCTGGATCCCTGCAGTGACATACGGACGTCGAGCAGATGAGATAATAAATATGCGAATTATTGGTGTAGAGGACAGCTGAAAGCTGATGATGACGTGGAGTTGCAAACACCAGCCTGCGTTACCTATTACCCAATATCACGACCGTTTTGCCCGAAGCATTAGGCAGAGGTGTACCATAGTGCATCTATATCGAGTACCTCGTTACGGACCAACCCAACAACACTTCTCCTGACCTGGGGATTTAACCCTCGATTCTTCTTAAGGTCGATCCTTGAAGGTAGCCCGCGAAAGTCAAATTTAGTTACGTTTTTTGCTTGCGGTGTTGATTGTATTTATATTGATTAAAATATGATTCGCCAGCTTAACAAACATGTATTTACCGAATTATATTCATTAATACATTTCTTCTTCTTTGAGAAGAAGAAGATTAATTCATCTCTAAAAGTTATATTTGTTTTGAAATGTTATCATTTCATGTAAAAGTCATTCAATGGAACAAATGTAACTTCCGGGATTGCTGATTTATCCGAAAGGGATATCGCGGCCCCGGCACACAGGCAACGGAAGGAACACGGGTGGGTTTTAGTCAGTAAAAGTCTGACACACCCTCCCGCTCCGCCCGGAGCGGGAGAAGTTATTTGACAATTTCCCAACCCCAAGAAAAAAAAAGGGTATTAATGATCTGCTATAGTTTGTCCGCAGCCCGTTGTCATGCTCAGCAGGCGCTTTCGACCGCTAGACCAACGAGGAATTCTTTTAATGTTATCCTAACTAATATTATAAATGCGAAAGTGAGTTTATTTATTTGTTTGTTACGCTTTCAAGCATGTGCCGCCATCTACATCGCCACATGCGAACTACGCATCAAAGACCTGACGTCACAAAAATCCTGCATCGCGCAATTAGAGTTTAACGCACGAACACAATATATACAGGGTGTCAGGGACCTCGATGCGAAAACTGATATTTTGAAATTTTTCGACGGTATTTTTGTTTTTCTGCTGTTTCATAAGAAAGAGCGGTTAAAATGTATGGAACAGCTGATTTTTGCGTTCAGAATCACGTACTGAATCCATGGTATCAGTTTTCGCGTCAATGTCTCTGCCAAACTGTATAACTTCCCCGATATCATTCGTTGGGCAGCTGCACGCCAGACACAACACCCGCCCGGTCGGGGCGATCCTCCCTTTTCTATAGAGGATGTTTGAACTTTATACTCTGTTCCTCATACCTCTAAAAGCTAAAACGCCTGAACGGATTTGGATGAAATTTGGTACATGGGTAGACCATGACCTGGATACTACAGGATACTTTTTATCCCGATATCCCACGGGATCGAGACTTATGCGGCTGAAACCGAGGGACGCAGCTAATGGCAAATAAAAGACAATCAATAGATACTTTCCATCACAAATCAATATTTACCAACATTCAGTTTTATCAGATTTCACATCAATCATTGTAACAACAAAAACTATCAAAATGTAATTGATAACGATAATTAATACATGTTTAGTTAAGTGCAGTTTCAAATACAGAATTTGTTTGATATTTTTGACTATATTTATTCCATTTGTTATAGTATATTTCCACCAGTCCACCAGTCAACCAGTCTTACCAAGGGGTATCGTATTACCCAGTTACTGGGTTGTGGAGGTCAGATAGGCAGTCGCTCCATGTAAAATACAGCTCAAATTCAGCTGCATCCGGTTAAACTGGAAGCTGATCTCAATATAGTTGGGAAAAGGCTAGCCAGTAGTATACAGGGTGGCATGGACATCGACGCGAAAACTGTTACCATAGATTTAGTACATGTTTCTGAAACCCCTGCGTTGAAATTTCTCGTCGGTTATTAAAAAAAAAACAGGTTTTCGACATTTTGACCGCGTAGGTATTGCACTTTTCTATGGAACAGCAGATTTTTTTTTAAATAACCGACGAAAAATTTCAACGCAGGGGGTTCAGAATCATGTACTAAATCCATGTTATCAGTTTTCGCGTAGCCGTGACTGCCACCCTGTCTAGGTCTATTTCATGACTCAAGGTACTGATAAAAAGGTTATCAACATTATCTTGACCATGGTCTAATAAAACAAGGTCTGGCATTCCGGGACTAACACATGCTTACGTCACTATCCAGTTGCCACTCTATTGCAACAAAACACAATCAGGCGCGGTCGCAGCCTAAGCTTTTGGGGGGGGTCATCATGGGAGCCGAGGAATATTGGGGAAATATTTAATTGTTACTCTGAAAACTTTTTGACTATCTAATTATGCATACTATTTAGGATTTGATTTACATTTTCAAACAGAAATAAGAGTTACATTGTCGACTTATGCAGCAAAGGTGAAGCAACTATAAAAATGTAGAATATAAGAGCGAGCGAAGCGAGCTCGAAAATTTTGCTCTCTCGGGTACGTTAGATTTTCTTTTAATCATCCCAAAAGAACTAAGAATTACTTGCTTTATCGACTTATGAAGAAAAGCTCAAGAATCTATTTATTTATTTATTTAATCAAGACAAGCGAGCCTCAAAATTTTAGCACCCCGCCTTCAATAGGTTCTGTGTTTTCTTTTGACCATTATACAGGAAGACCACTTACTTTGTCGAGAAGAAAAGCTTAAACTCGTTTTACAGCAGTTTAGGTTTTTAAAGCTGACCCTAAACCGAGTGTAGTGGTGCCTAAATTCCCGAGTTTGCTTAACAGGTTTTTTTTTCATATTATTTTTGTATAGAATGCCCATCGCGGTCACTGTGGCTCAAGTACCTACAGTTTTTAGTTAGTAAGACACGTAAATCATTCAAGTTGTCGACACCTTGAATGATTTTGGGGGGGGTCATGACCCCCAGGACCCCCCCCCCTCGGACCGCGCCTGAACTCGATTAAGGAAAGATTTTCAGAAACCATTCTGTTAAAAAATACGTACAAAGCTTTTAAGTTGTCGTTTCGTGTGTCTATTCAAACGAAACAATTCAATTTTAAACATAAACCAACGTAATTGTTAATTAAAACCTCATTGTTTTATCGGATTCGCACAGGTAATAAAGGTGGTTGGGGAGTTATTATTACAAACTTCTGGTAACACAGATGTGATGACGTAGACTTGTGTTGCCCACGTGACCACTATGTTTCGGAATGCCATACCTGTCGAAGTATATTATTATACCATGCTCTTGACCTAATGCCCTGCCGAGATGATGACAAATAGAGAAGTATTTTTCTTCCATACTTCTCTGTTAGTCATCTCGGCAGCCCCCCTTTCTATCCATATCATCTTCCACACAGTCCATCCATCGTTTCTTTGGTCTTCCTCTACTCTTATAGCCATCGACATTCATAATCAAAACTTTCCTCACGACATTTTCCTCATTCCTCCGCATCCCATGCTCATACCGTTGACCTATTTCCACACAATTTTTCAGTCACCGGTGTCACTTTCGGACTTCCTCTTATATGGGTTAGTCCAAATAGTGACGTCATACAAAAAAAATGATTTCTAAAAAGGTACCCGAAAGTATGTATGTCCCGCGATCCTTGATGGTTTTCGAATTACAATTTTTTTTATTTTTATTCTTGAAGTTATCATGGGAATCACTTTAAAAAAAACCATAACAATGAAAACTATAAAAAATAATGTGAAAATAAAAGTGCAAAAATAAAGATAGTTTTCTTTTTAATGAAAACCAAACATCACACTGCAATACTTTATAAATATTATGTTTTCAAGAGTATGTTTGCCATTGAGGAATTTGCGAAAAGTCATCCGAGGTGGCTTGTTATGCATTAAGCAAAGTAAAATGTTGCATGCTCTTTTAGTGTTTACTTTTGCTAAAACCTACCCTTAATGGGGTCAAGCCCCTCCCTAACCGACAATCCTGGATTTGCCACTGAACGGATTCCACTGTGTGTATTTCTCCATACCCCAATCATTTGGAGACCCCATGGGCAACACATGCTCATAAAAAAATTTGAATGGTACTACTTACGCACTAGTTGGTGGATTAATATTGAATGCAAGTAGCTGATTCCAGAACGGGTCATTGGGACAGATGACTTCGGAAGAACAGAACCGCATCAGCAGCTCATTGGAGGACAACTCCGAGTATCTGCTCACTGCTACACCCATTGTGATCTGAAAAATACGTGGTTAAACCATTATTATCTACCTATGTAAATAAAAATTAAATTCTGTTTGTTGGGAAGCGCATCACTTAAGATTGGCTGGCCCGATTTGGCAACTTGTTTTTTTTTATTTTTTGTATAAGTCCGAATCAGGTTTTAATGGAAATTAAATTTGGAAAGCTTTCCCGGAAAATCCTACAGACAATAGGCCTTTTCAAGTGGACATGTGTCTACTTATATGCATATCTTTGGTACATATACTACATTATACTCTTTTTCTGTGAGAGTGAAAAAGAAAAATTGTTTATTAACATTTAGCTGCCGTCTGTAACTACGTCTTTGTTTACTAGGATAAAAAGTATCCTATGTCCTAGCCTAGATCATGATCTACTGACGTGCCCAATTTCATTTCCATTCAGCCATTTTAGTGTGAAAGCATAACAAACAAACAAACTCACTTTACCATTTATAATATTATTTAGAATGTACTGCTTACTACTATTCGAAGAGATTAGGTAAGCGCTGAAATAAAGGATTATATTACCAGTGTTTTTCAGCATTTTTCAATGGAGGTGCACCAAAATACTGACAGGCCAAATATGGTCAAGACAATCACCAGGATTGGAAAACTTATTGGATTTAAGGTACAAGTCCGTAGCAGACTGGAGGAAGCAGCAGCAGGCGACGTGTCGCCACTACACTCATGTTTTTCTATGAAATAGAATCAAATTTCTATGAAGTTGTCTGCTGCTACTGCCTGCAGTTGGCTACAGAATTGTACCTTTTATCGTTATCAATTAGGTAATTCTTAGTGGCAGTCCAGAGCCTGCATTTTTGCCCAGATAATGAAACTTATCTGCTGAAATACATGCGTTTAATAGCCATTGATTATTACACTGAAGTTGGAATATGCAGTTTATTTATCAAACAAGCCAAGTTTGTCACTCACCCACTTGACATCAATTTAGTCAAGTGCAGACTCATTTATTCATCAATGTTTTTGCAAATTTGCAGTATGAAGAGAAGGCAAAAGTAAAAAATAAATTATTGTCATGACTGCACCTTAACTGCACCATGATCATTGGTATACAAAGATTTAAAAAACTGTATATTCAAATTTTTTATTAATTCATCATCATAATACCTCTTACAATATACAATTCAATTAATATAACTATTACTAAGTACTAAATTAAATGGATAACTAACACTAGGTACTAAATTAAATGGATATCTAACTAACTATACAAATAAATACAAAAACAAAAGCACACATAGGCTTAGACGTCGAAGTATTTGTTAATTGCAATAAAAACCAAAAAAACATTCTGAAGTTAAGAACTAAGGCGACTTACATACTGCATGGAATTATTCATGAAAGTATGTTAACTCGTTCACGCAAAATTAGTGCTTTATCGTATCACAGCAACCAAGAAAATATAAATTCGATACCATTACAGCAGATTTCTACCAATGGCAAGCTAACACGAATTTCTATTTGCATTTTAAACTTATAGGCTATAGTGTGAAAAGACAAACATGTTATTAAACAATAAAACCGTATCACACCACATTACATAGATTTATCAAATGAATTTGTAGTAATCAAAAACAGATTTTTGCTAATGAAAATACATACACAATTATCGTTATTACTTCATATCCATTCTTATATCGTGAAATTCAATAAGTACATTATTCTTACCTATTATTTTCACAGGCTGTAGATACAATATAACATTCAACAGCGATATAATTATTTTTATAAACCACAATTTGTTTTCAGCAGCCACGAAATCATTGCCGATTTGTCACAAATATTTGACGATTTGACGTTTGTGTGACAGCGACGATGATGACAATTTGAAAGTTGATCGCGTTCAAGTTCAAATATAAATATTCCGGTTTTTTTGGGATCTTTTCATCTCAATAAACCGTCTAACCACAGGGGCATGTGGTGACATTTGGAACTAAATATTTTACTTGTAATGCAACCCTATGATGATGGCACTACTTTGCCGACAAGTCAGACTTTTACTGACTAAAACCCACCCGTGTTCCTTCCGTTGCCTATGTGCTGGGGCCGCGATATCCCTTTCGGACAGACCCGCAACCCCAGTGGATATACGTCCATGGCTCTAATTCTAGGAAAACATCTTTGGTTCATGCCTGTTCTAACAATATTTTTGCACAATTTATTTTAACTACCCGGGCCTGTTTTCACGGAAGTTTACATTTCGAAAAGAGAAATGGTTACCTACCATAAATTCGAAAAATATTTGACCGAATGTCATTTCACCTAAAACTTTTCAACTATTATCGTTTCGTTTTTTTTTACTTCATCGAAGTCACGTATGCCACTGTATCAGTTGACCTATTATCAATTCGATTTTTTTCGTTACTCCGACGTTTCATTTGGTCGAAAAACTTTTAACGGAAGTTACACTTAGCCGAAATAACATTTGTTCGAAGAATTATGTTTCCGAAGATTTATTATACCACGAGGTATGGATGGGTGAAGGAAGGATGCTTGCTTCAAGCATGCAGCATGCAAGCAGGCGTGCACCATGCAGCAAGCATTGTTTCTGTCACGGCTCCGGGGCGGCGGGCCTTCAAACGACCTGCTCCTTAGCTCGCGGGTCGCCCCACCCCTCCGCGCAAACTCAAACTCAAACTTAAAGCATTTATTTCAATTAAACCATTTACAGGCACTTTTGAATTGTCAAGGAATCGGTCAGTCAGAAAATATGAAGCTAGTTGCCCATTCCAAAGCGTAGTAGGTAGGTACCTATGGAGAAGAACGGGCAAGAAACTCCACGGACACTCTTTTAAATAAATTGTTACAAAGTATTTGTTACATCATTCATGTTGAAATTAAACATGTGAGAACAATGTAGAAAGACGTGCACGTTAGAAACGTTCGTAATAAAAATATAAAACAAAGAACAATTCAAAAATTTAAATCAGCCAAGGCAGCTAAGAGTTGACCTTTTTTTTTTTTTTTTTTTTGTTCCGGGGTGGAAAATCCTCATGGATGTCCTCCGCCCTGGGGCGGGCGGAGGGGTCTGTCAGACTCTTACTGACTAAAAACCACCCCGGTGTTCCAACTCACACCTACGCCGGGGGTCGCGGGAACTTGAAATCTTCCGCAACCCCCGGCTGGTGCCGGCCCGCCACTGCGGGCCTCCTCGCGGGTCAGGGGGGGGAGTGAGGTGTTTGACTCCCCCCGCGACGTCTCAGAGGGGCGCGCGTGGAACACTACGCGCCGCCACCTCGGGTCCTGATGTGTGGGGGGCGACGGACGTCCCCGAGTCCGTCACCCCTGGACCCATTTAGGGGGGCTGGAAGAGGGCGTTATCCGCCCTCCGCCGACGCCCGGAGCTAAGAGTTGACCTGTCCCAACTGACGGCGCCCGTTCACGAACATGACGAATGGATTAGCACCATTCAGCTCAACCATTTTGAAGGGAGCTAAATGATCCAACACACGCGCCACCATCAGCGAGACATCTGAGTGAGCATGACATACTCACAGCCGCCAGGGCACATTCACGTCAATAAAATACGTATTACCCGGTAAATGTTAGCTCTTTAATACATAGTACTCACACCTGTGCTCTGAAATTATATAATACAAAGGAAATTGATTTTATACAATGCAAAAATAGTCTTAAACTCTTCAGCAGCTCCAACAGTGTTTTCAAATGTTAATCAAATAGTTGTGGTTGTGGAGCAGGACCAGCATTGAGCCAAGCATTTTTATCAGCGATGTAATCCCCCAACTTATAATATGCCTGCCTGCATAGTGTGCGTTTTATACAAGATTTGAATTTCGTCTCATTTAGTTGAAGTATGTGGGGAGGAATTTTGTTATAACATTTTAAACAGTATCCCATGAAAGATGAGTCCACTTTAGCCAGTCTGAAACCTGGTTGAACTAATAAGTCCCTATTTCTTGTACTATAATTATGTCTATCACCTCTTTTACTAAAAAGATGTACATTTTTTCTTACGTGCATGATGTTTTCATAGATATATTGACAAGGTACCGTCATGATGTTAATATCCTTAAACAGTTCCCTTAGAGAGTCACGCCTGCGGAGATAATATATGGCTCTAATCGCTCTTTTCTGCAGAATAAAAATAGACTCGATGTCTGCAGCCCGTCCCCATAGTAAAATACCGTAAGACATGATACTATGAAAGTAACACTACGCCTACGCGGACTTAAATTACACTCTAGTAGGGGTAGGGCATACAAGACTACGTGGTCTCGGTTTTGCAGCGATTCGTTTCTGTCACGAAATTTTGTAGCACAACAATATATTAATTTTTATGATACTATTAAAAAAAATATTAAAAAAAAAAAAAAATATTGAAAAATATTATTTCGGTGTGGTGAAAATATGCATGGTATAATAAAACAAGGTATGGCACTCCGAAACACAATGGTCACGTGGGAGACACAAGACTACGGCATCACCGCTATCCATGGTTCTCAAACTTTTTAGTTTGGGGAAATTTTATAAAACATTGACATAATTTTTTAAATTACTTCTAGCTTTTGCCTGTAGCTCTACCCGCGCGTTGTAGGTTTCCCTAGACAAAAAAAAAAACAAATTAGATAAATCTACTTTAGCATTCATAATATAAGTGTATATTCATTCTTAATAATAAGTGGATTCTAGGGATTACTAAAATAATACTCAAACACATTGTTAAACTCGTCTACTTACGAAGTTTTATTCAAAAACAAAAAACAAAAAATATTTTAACCATTTTGATATTGTGGTCAAAGAAAAAAAAGTATCAAACCAACTTGTTAGACGTCCACAAATAAATGTTTGAGAATCACTGTGTACAATGGGACTGAGCGAGACCAACATACGGGTTCGACAAGAATAGCGATACATGACAAAATGTCAGAATGCCAATTAGACAGCCCGTTTCTGTGTTACCAGTAGTGTGTAATAATAACTCCCCAACCTCCTTTATTACTTATGCGAATCTGATACAATAATGAGGTTTTAATTAAAAATTACGTTGGTATATGTTTGTTTCGTTTGATAAGACAAACAAAACGACAATTTCAATGCTTTGAATATATTTTTTAACAGAATGGTGATTGAAAATCTTTCCTTTAATTCGAGTTCTGTTGCAATAAAGTGGCAACTGAATAGTGACGTAGGCATGTGTCGCTCCCGGAATGCCATACCTTGTTTTATTATACCATGAAAATATGGTAAATAAATCATTTGGCAAATGAAAAATGTTCCAAAGAGGCTTCGGCCAATAGCAAAAAGTTATTTTGTAAATCGGCGAAATATAGTTCGGTTAAACAATACCTATGACACATGATACTTCGATGATCTAAATCGTCAATTTATGCATAAAGCAAAAAAGACGTCGGTCAATAGTTTTCGGTAAAATGAAATTCGAACAAAAACAGTTCGGAAAAGTGATCGGTTCCCAAGAGAATAGAATGCAAAAAAATTAAATGATGGACGTTTGAAGTTTAAACAACGACGTTTAAATTTTGAATAAAATTAAAAAAAAGTCCTTTAATTTCCATGTGTCTTGGGTGTTGATAATTTTGGTGCAAACACGTAGCAGACGGCCCAACGAATCCGCCATTTTCGTATGTTTTACCGTCTGCCTAACATTCTGTATAACCCAGATATGACCTGCAGCTATTATATCCTTCTTTTAGGTCTGGACCGCCGCCGCGCCGCGCGCCGCGCGACACGGGCGCACGCCGCGTACGGCTGTCGGCACCGGTACATCACTAGAGGTACTCCTTTTATGGTCGCATGGTCTATCGTTCATTTCATTCATTTGCTTACTTCATTTTCATTTTTCATTCATTGACCATGTTTTTGAATAGCTTGCCGACTTGTTGAATTAGTGGTACCTCGCATTAAAATTCTTTATAAATACTAGTTTTATTAGGTATGGAGCTTGACCAATATAAGGTGGACGTGCTCCATTATATTAATCCCCATTTGATATGGGCATTGGTTCAAAAAGATGAAAATACTTTTTACTTTGAACAAATTGGAATTTATGGTATTCTTCCTCAAAACGTAACTTTCGGGGAAGACTGCGTGGTGAAATCCGAGCCTTGTGAGCAGTGGATGCCGGCAGCATCCGTTGCCATGCGAAGATGTTTCCTTGAAGCCCACCATGTCATCTTTTCACCTACCTACATTGACGAAAAGTAAGTTGTTTGTTTAGATATCCGCAATTCATTTATTCAATTCAAACATAATGTCAAATAACTAAACAATAATACAAATAAAGAAATCATAGTTAGAACATAACTCAAATATGTTAAACTGCTCAGCAATCTGGAACATCAAAACCACCTCAGCTCTCAGATGGATCTGGTTCATTCGGTCCCGGAAAGCACTGGCAAGATGTGTGATGTGTATATGAAATAGTATGCAATTCTAAATGTTCTGGTTTCAGTTTCAGAATATGAATAAATTTTATAAAATCAGTTGTGCAAATATTTCTAGTACATGCATTAATATCATGAAATTTCATCATTGTCATTCGTCATACACATCATAATCATAACAAAATTTAGGCCCATATTACAGAACCTCACTCAAAACTCAAGCCTTTTGATTGGTTGAAACTAGATTTTAAGTAATGATTGAGTCTTGAGTGAGGTTCTGTAATACGGGCATAAGTCTTGCTTCGTTAATATTTAGTGGGCACAATAACATTATAAAATTTATTAAATATTATATCTTACAGTCAAGACAGTTCATCAATTTATTGATTAGATTTATAAATAATGCAATAATTGTACTGCCCACCAAGCAGGTCCTAACTTGACAAGAACACACAGGTAAATCACTAGCAGTTACCTAAACACACATAAACATAATATTAGCATCACTCACGAACAAGTCGCAACTTGTCGACAAGAAACTAGCCAGATGGCATCGCCCAAGAACAAGTTGTAACTTGTCGAAAATAAACTACATAAAAAGGTATCATTCAGAGAGCAGGTTACAACCTGTCGAGAATCAAGTTCATGCATGACTAAAATATCCAGGCCTCACCTTCCTATCATTGGTTAAGAATTGTAAATCATTTGTTTTTAATACTAGAACCACCCGCTACTTGTACAGTCAAGCATCAAAAGTTGATGACCAAATTTAGATTTTCAAAATCGCTGTATAGTGAAGTTTGAAATTCTAAATGTGGTCATCAACTTTTGATGCTGACTGTACCATAGTAGAATACTACTTAAGCTCAAACCAAAATGTAAAACCCTAGTGTTTTTTAGTGTGCAACTCAATATACCTCAATAATATTCAGTCAATAAATTCAGTTTGTATCCAGATCTTATATTGAACAGTAAACGATATTCATCAAGTCATCAAGAGTTGTATTCAGTGAACAAAGTAGTAGTGCCCTCCAATCCAGAGCACATACTGTGAAACCTAGAACACTCACAAGCACATAAGATTTTCGCATGACATTACAATTCAAGATATAATTAAATTACCTACTAACTAAATCACTAATTATAAGTTTATTTGGGGTATTTATGTAATCATCAGTTAACATTCATTTTAGGTTAACTTAAAACATTTTAATTTGCATTCTATATCACCACGGAAACATTTTTTTTAGGCTACTCTTATCACTTTTTATATTAGCCTGCTACTATCTGCAACTGTGGAGATTTTTTACTACTTTCACGTTATTTTTAAAACAATATTTTCCTTGTGTAACCATTGAAAGAATTCTTATTCTTTACTGTATGCTAATAGGTAATAAGGGCTGGTATCCGCAACACCACATCTAAGCGCGTATTTTGCGTGCGGGTGGGAAAATCAGTTATTCGATCCACCCCAATTCCTCAAAGAAGGCCAGCAACGCCTTGATGTCACTGACAATCTCACGTAGGGTACCTGGGTTACCGAAGTATTTTGCCCTGTATGTGGCGACCACCGGGCAGTATAACAGCACATGGGCTGCTGTCTCGTCGTCCTCCATGCAGGCTCTGCACAACAGACTGTCTGTGACTGCTATGACAGAGAGGTGTTTATTAAATGACCCATGGCCAGTTACAGCTGCTGTGACTGTACGCAGCTGTTGTTTCGTTAGTCGGAGTAATCAATTCATCAATTGTAGAGAGTGCCTCCTTGGCCTGCCTGTACTCACCGTGGTCCAACCATAGTTTGTGATGTTGGTCCCTGGTTCCTTTCCTTGCCAGAGTGCGTAGGTACACGAAGGGAAGTGGCGCAATGGGTTCGGGCACCACTGGTGCCACGCTCGACCCCCTTCTGGCAAGTTCGTCGACTGCGTTGTTGCTTTACTGTATACATAAATTACAAAAACAATGTTATAACAATAAATCGCTGCGGCAACTTGCCAGGAGCTTTAATGGTTGAGTTTGAAATCGTTAGTGCTCATCTGGTTTATAAGGAACTCGTGCAAAATTTCGTACACCTAGACTCAGCGGTTTAAGCTGTGCATTGTCTCAGTGAATTTAAGATTTTATTAAGTATTGTTGTGGATAGCTAAAAAACAACAACAACAATAATAACAACAACAACTACAAAAAAATAACAACGGCAATAATAATAATAACAACAACAACAGCAAAACAACAACATTAAGTTAAGGCTATAGTGTCCTATAAACGCCGTCGGCGCTTGCAGCGTGCAGCCGTACGCCGCGTCATGGATGCTTACTATTGAAATGCACCGTTGTGGTCTCTTTCACACGTCGATGTCGCGCGCGTCGGCGTCTTGTTGCGTTCAGACGTCGTCGATCGGAACGTTGACGCTGAAGTCGGACGACGGATATAGCATAAAATAAAGAGACCAAAGCCATAGAGGTTTTCTATATTCCTTGCAACCTTCTACTATTGTATAGTAGGTACTCAAACAAACTGCGAAGTATTGCAAATTTATTGCTATTATCTTAAATAAAAACAAGTGTATACTTTTATAACATTCATACGTAAACTCGACGTCTTATTCCCATGGGGTAGGCAGGGTCCGCGTGAGCGAGCAGCACCTAGTCTTTTATGAAAAGCCTGCTCAACAGTCAACCAGGCGCGGTCCCAGAGAGGGGTCCTGGGGGTCATGACCCCCCCAAAATCATTCTAACTGTTCGACAGCTTGAATGATTTACGTGTCGTTACTAACTAAAACCTGAATAACGAACTGCTCGCTCTTATATTCTACATTTTCATAGTTGCTTGGCCTTTCCTGCATTAACTGGACAATGTAACTCGTATTTCTGTTTGAAAATGTAAATCAAATTCTAAGAAAACAGAAAGAATCAAGGTAAGCGAGCCTCAAAATTTTAGCACCCCGCCTTGAATACGTTCTGTCTACGAGCTTTCTTCATAAGTCGACAAAGCAAGTAATTCTTAGTTCTTTTGGAACGTTTAAAAGAAAATCTAACGTATCTGAGAGTGAAAAATTTTTGAGCTCGCTTCGCTCGCTCTTGTATTCTCACACACTATACTTACATTTTCATAGTTGCTTGGCCTTTCGAGCATAAGTCGACAATGTTACTCCTATTCCGTTGTCGTCTACTCCTATTTTTTTGTTTCAAAATGTAAATTAAACCCTAAGAAAACAGCACTTATTCAAGGCGGGGTGCTAAAATTTTGAGGCTCGCTGCAGTCGCTTGTCTTGATTCTTGAGCTTTTCTTCATAAGTCGCCAAAGCAAGTAATTCTTAGTTCTTTTGGAATGATTAAAAGATAATCTAAGGTATCGTTTCGCTCGCTTGGCTCGCGCTCGGTTTATCGCTGTTTTAACCTGACCGTTTGGTCGGGGTACCCCAGCTTAGTTACTGCGATCAACTGTGAGAAAAAATAAGAAAGTTAAAAAGAGGTTCAGTTATTTTAAAAGTGTGCATCATTCAGCATTTATCAGAAGGTCAAAAAGTTTTTAGAGTATCAATTAAATATTTCCCTAATATTCCTCGACACCCATGGTGATCCCCCAAAATCTGAAGCTGAGGCGCGGTAAAATAAAAATCAAACATCATAAAATAAACATAAAATCCATTGATTCATCTTGATGAATCAATGGATTTTATAGTCTCATTCTATGAACTTCTGATCACATGCATTTCTATGATATAACTTGGGATTTATATGTGGACATAAAAGAGCAATAAGTACTTCAGCTTTTACCTTCCTTTGGGATGTAAAGATCGATGTTATGTTATGTAAAATCTTTAGAACTCAGCGGAAATAAATAACTCTAAATCTCTTCTACTCTAGCAGATGGTCCTAGCTATCATTTGTAGATATTGAATAGTTGTTATGGGTAATCAGAAGCCCGAAAGCCTAACACCCAGTCTTACCAAGGAGTATCGTGTTATCCAGTAACTGGGTTGTGGCGGTCAGATAGGCAGTCGCTCCATGTAAAGTACAGTCAGCTGCATCCGGTTAGATAGGAACCGAATCCAACATAGTTGGGAATAGGCTAGGCATATTGATGATGATCTTTCGTTGGGATACTAAAAATTAAATCCGTTGTTACAGATCTTCAATTTTCGACGACAACACCCACAAATATGGAAATTTATTAGTATTTAAAAAGAACGGTGAAATAGTAAACGTTCTTCGAGAAATTGTCAATTCCGAATTTGCATATGAAGATGAGGCTCTCTTCCACCAAGAGTTAACCAGAAATAACCGTAATACAGAGCTAAACTTCGTTACAATGCATCAAGTTCTGAACAAGATTGAGGAGGCTAGCAAAACTAGGGACATACCGAAGAAAACATGGTTAACTGTATTGAAAAACCAAACTTCAGTCCTTCACGAGCAAAAGCATTTAGAATCTTCACTGATGTCTCGGAAATTTCAAGTTTGTGACCGTGGCAATGAAGATACATTGCTCCAGAACAAAGTGAATGTTTTGAAGCTCTGCAAAGATGTTGATGAGGTCTCCGTGGGAAGAGCATGTAGTACGAGGAACCCTTCAAATTCCAACCGGTCCAGTGTTGTCAGTATGGCCTTAAGAAAGTTGCAATGGTTAGAATCTCAAAGCATTGTCAATCAACCAAAACAAGCGCACAAACTAACAGCAGACGATTCTGGAATCCTACCAAAAACAGCCAACATGCATCCAGCCGATGATAAAACAAATCACATTCATTCCGATATGAAAACCAATAATAATGTTTTGGAAGATAAACAGAATAGTAATGCAGTGTCTCCAAAAAACAAGAATCATTTCACCGGAGATGACAATTACAACATTAGAAAAGGTAATTTTCAAGTTTTAAATGTATTTCTACTATATTAAGCAAGAATATGCCAGTAACTTGCACAGAACTAAGCAAGTAACTTGCATGCTATTGCACCATAACAATTTTGTTTCCCAATATTTGTTGACTTGAAAGTGAGGGACATTTATACCAATTTGTTGGCATCTTTCATTCTTAGTTAGGTTTAGTTTCTTACTGGCTCTTCTCCGTAAGAATTAACAAATTTGAACCGTGCACCTAGCTTCTGACGTTTCATAAGTGCCCATGTAATGTGAAATAAAATATTTTGAATTTGAAATGAATTCTTGGCTTTGACAACTCTACTACCAAAAACAAATTCTTCATCATAATTTTGTTAAATGGTGAATTGAACTGATTGTTGAACATCAGACACAATGTCAAGAAAAGAACTTGCTTACCTTTGTACAAGTTACTGGTATTTTTATTGGGAAATATGTAACTGATCCTCAAAAACCTTAATAGCCTTCTAATGATGTACCCTTTTTAGGGTTCCGTAGTAAACAAGGAACTCTTATAGTTTCGACGTCTGTCTGTCTGTTTGTTTGTCTTTAGGTGGCTTAGCTCATAGACGGTTAGTACTAGAAAACTGTAATTTGGCATATGTGTACATATTAATCACGCCGACAAAGTGGTAAAATAAAATCAAGATTTTTTTATTTTTATTGTTTGTCCCCTTTATGTAAAGTGGGTATGTTATTTTTTTCTCGTCTATCCCATATTGTGGGGTGTCGTTGGAAAGGTCGTTCAAAAATATTGAGGGTGTGTGAAAATCATTTTTAAATTTTTGTTAGAGTCAAATGTCCCCCCTCCCTGCCAGCTAAATGGTTGTACTTGGATTTGTGAAAAAAATCACAGCAGTAGTATATTTAACGAAGTTAAAAGGAAAACTATCACAGCTAAGTAGGCTTTACAGGTTAACGAGTAATAATCGACCAACTTAAATTTGCAGTTTGAAAAACATGATCTCCCATACATTCCGTATGGGAAAAAATGTTTTTCAACTACAATGTTAAGTTTGTTCTTGGCATAAATACATCCCAACTACGGAACCGGTGCGTGGTCCGACACGTACTTGGCCGGTTTTTTTATATTATTTCACGATACCCCTTGTTAAGACTGGTTGTCAGATTTTCGGGCTCCTGACGACCCGTAACAACTGTCAAAGAGCTACAAATGACAGCCTGGAATTGGATTGCAAACAACTTTACAGTCCACACCTGATAGTAAATAGTCATTGCTGCCTTTGAAAATCTGGAATACCAGAGCAATTGCAATTGGTCTAGACTATTGAGTCCAGTTCATTCAGTCATCTCCTGGGCCTGTCTCTTTGTCGGTTACTGCCTGTTGGGAACCACTGACAAGTGCTTTTGCCATTGTAAATTTTTATCGATTTGCTATTAAGAACATCATAATTTAATTTGTATCTAGTTTTTGCACTGCTTAATTATCTCATAATTTTAGGTTTAAAATTACGCAAGACTCCAGAGATGAACTCAGTCGCGTTTGGCCCGGCGGGACTTACAGCCAACAAGTTCACCATAAAACAACAGACAACCAGAGAAGATGAAAAAGAGGCTGTTGTACAAGAACAAAGAAGACCTGAACCTGAAAAAGAATATGAAGAAAAGAAAAATCAAGATGTGTACGCAAACACAGATTCCGAGGTAAACTTAAAAATATCTAACTTAGACTTACTGAGACGGATTAAATCTATTAATTCTATACAAAATAATTCTGCTTCTAATAAGCGTAGAAATAAGGGTGAAGCACTAAGTGCTATAAAACGTAAAATAAAATATCTCGAGGAAAAGCAGTCGAGGATACATGATAGTTTATCTTCTTCAATTTCTGACAAAGATAGCTCTAAGTGTGACGTAGACTCAGATGTTGAAAGTGTAACAGGATTGGAAGAAAAATTAGGTCTACGTATCAATAGAATAAAAAAAGATGTTAACCCGGAACTGCAATCTGATACTTTTGATGTTAATGTAAAGAGAAGTAATGTTAACCCGTTCAAGAACATAGATGGTAGCATATCCATATTTGTTGACAAGCTAGTTAGCCCCGTACTTATGGTGCATTGCAAGAAAGATAACCGCATAGAACCAGTTAGCAATATGAGAGACATTCCATTCGGGAAAGACATTCATGTAGTACTAAGAAATATGGGTGTACAGAAGCCGATGAGGCCTCAAACCGTCTCCTGGCCTACAATTCTCCGGGGCCATAGCTTCTTTCTCGTAGGTCCATACTACAGTGGTAATACTATGGGATACTTGCCAGCAGTTTGCCGTTTAGTGTATGATTTTAAAAATACACAAGACAAATTTGGTCTCAGCTGCATCATAGTTTGTGCAACGTCTCATGCTGTAGCTTCAGTTGAATCTCAGTGTAACATGTTTTTACACAGCGCGAAGATTTTCGCGTGCTACGTTGGTATGAGTGATATTCACATCACAACGTCGCTTCTGAACGGGTGTGATCTTCTCATTTGCACCCCTTCCATGCTAGTCCGTCTGATACAGGAAGATTTCAGTCTTGACTTCCGTAATTTGACCACACTCGTAATTGATGACTGTGAGCATATTTCAACGATTTATCCCAAAGAACTTAAGTTTTGTCTTCTGAAAGTGATGGATATAGTCAAAAATCGCGCTCATAAAGAATGGAAAGTACAATATATTATAGTATCTAGGGTATGGTGTGACTTCATGTCGTCTCTAGCTAGGAAAGCACCAGATTCTGTGGTATGTATCAGTGCTTTCGAAGAATGTGTCCTTTATTCCAAAGCTGCAACTTCAGTCGAGTTTGTTGGTCAAGAAAACAAGTTGACGACGGTTATAAACTTTTTGCAAGGAATTGATAAGTCCAAAAAGTCTGTGATAGTTTGTAGGGCTGATGAGGAAGTTAAAATAATAGACAAGGCTTTGACTAAATTGAAATATGTCGTGTTCTCTTGCGATAGTACAATGACTGTGCAAGACTTGTACAATTTAGATAAAACTCTCAAAGATTATGAAGAGCCCGTGTCAGGGCCAATTTTGGTGTGCTGTGACGGGAATTTGACTCATTTGAACGTTACAGATGCACATTATTTAGTTCATTATTCCTTGCCGGATCTTTTCTCAATGTTCTGCAAACGATTTACAGTACTCATCGATAACTATCCATCTATTTTCAAGACTGACGAAACTAACATCAAAATTAAGATCTTGTTTGACGATAACAACATTGAACAACTGCCAAAGATCCTTCATTTCATTAAAAGATGTACTATGGACGTGCCACCGTTCTTGGATGAAATTAGCTCAAGCGTTTTGACGGAAAAATATTTGAAGAAAGCTCAAAACTTAGTGCCGATTTGTAGAAGACTTTTGACTCTAGGTAAATGCCCAGACTATTGGAACTGCGTCGAAAGACACGCAATATTCAAAGAATTCGACTCTCCAAAGCCTTGGCTGCCGAAAGAAGGTATAATCACCTTCCATATATTGCACTATCATTCAGCTGTTAATTATGCTGCTAGGATATCATCGTGTTCTATTAAAAGCAATATTACTAAATACCCACAAACTTACAGCTTGCTTTCTATTAAAATGGGAATGTATTATAGTAAAGAAGCCAATCGGAAACTTCACGGTACTCCCAAAGTAGGTGATGTGTGCGCGGTTACTTTAAAACAGAATCTATTTGTTCGTTGTCAAGTGGCGAAGGTACTAGGGTATGAAAAGAATCGTCCTAGTTTCTTACTGATCAAACTTGTAGACGAAGAGAAATACGAGACGGCACGCGATACATGTCTATACTATTTGCCGGACGATTTAAAGAATATTGAAACTCATGTCGTCTCTGTCATCTTGGCTAATCTTATGCCCCAAGACAAAGATGTAACTTTCTCAAAGTTAGCTGAAAACCAGTTAAAACAAATCACTGATGGAAACGATGAGCTTTACATGAGAGGTCAAATAACAATGGTTGTTGGTAATACTATATTCGTCGATACATTAGAGGCTTGTCAGGATTTGTCTTCGTTAGAAGAAGTGGTTGTAAAACACGATTTCCGAAAGGAACTGTTAGACCTTCATGCAATACCTAACCCTGATCATATTGATAATTTAAGAAAAGTCTGTGATTATAATAGTGACATTCCCAAAGAAAAAGAAGAACGTATTGAAGTTGCTAACCCTATCAAGGCATTACCTAAAGGTAGATGGGCACATTTAGAAAACGGTGAATTTTCGTCAGTATTCTTCATGTACGCTGAAAATCCATGTCAATTCTTTGTGCGGCCCATCAAATTCGAGGAATGTTTGACCACGTTGATCCAAGATATCATACAATACGTGAAAGAGAACCCTGAACCTTTAGAAAGCATAAACGTAGGAGACATTGTTTTAGCGGAGTTCCCTGACGACGATACTTGTGAAAGAGCTAGAATTGATAGTAGTGTTAACAATAATAAGGTTAAATGTTTCTTTGTAGACCAGGGAGAATGGAGAGACGTCTCCATTAAGAAAATTTATCCAATAACAGAAAAATTCATAACTCAATTACCATTCCAAGCTATTGAATGTAGACTAGTTGGTATACAGCCTCTTGGGAATAATTGGACTGATTTCAGCACAAATTTCTTCGTAGATTCATGTTTCGACTCCGTTGATAAACATAAACAGTTATTTACTAAATATTTCACTAAAGAAAAAGCTGAAATTACTGAAGGACACAAATATGGTGTAGTTTTAATTGATACGTATTCAGCTGAAGATGTTATTATTAATCAGATGATGGTGGATACGAATTTAGCAACAGAAAATGATGAGATTAATTTGTTAGACGATTTAGGATTCGAAAGAAAGTCTGAAGAATCCTCCGATTCAGATGTCGATGATGAGCCTATTCAGACAGTTAACAAGATAGATAGGTCGTTTCTAGTTGATGATAAGAATAAACAGACACAATATTTCCCAAGTAATACGTCAAACGATTGCCATAGCCAGCCCTTGGTCGATTCAGATAACAGTTTTGATGAATTCGATTTAATTACTGATGATACCGGTAATTTTTTTTCCGTACCTATATCCGAAGTAATTTCAATCAAAGAACTCCCAGATACAGAATGGAATGAAGAAGTTTTAGCTTCGCCAATTGATAATCCCGTGCCTCCATCAAAAATAAGTCCTAAACTTAACGTTAGTGCTGATATTGATCAAGTTAGCAAACCCCAAGTACAGTGGCGTCAGAATAAAAATACAGTCACAATTAAAATAAAATTGATTATTGAAGATTATGATGTTATTATCAAAGAGAGGTATATGAAGTTTTATGCAGACGCTAATGGTATCAATTACGGATTTGATTTCGAATTATATGGCGTTGTAGACCTAAATAAATGTTTTCACTGCAATAAAGGACAGTACATACAAGTCAAATTATGGAAGATTATGGCCACAAATTGGCTAACGTTGACAAGGCATAACGAATTAATGAAATGGATAGTCTATGACATAAATAGCATTGATGTTTCTTCAGATGAAGAATCAGACATTTTTGATCATAGGAAAAGTTTTATAAAAAATTACGCTGACAGCGATAGTGATGATAACTTGCAAGATGATATTAGTTATTCCTATTAAAATGAATTCACGTATTAAAAAGCGTTCCATAAATTATTACTTTTTACCTTTTTTTTTTAATATTCGACATAGTATAACATCACATTCGCATTCAGCTGCATCCGGTTAGACTGGAAGCTGACCACAACATAGTTGGGAAAAGGCTAGACAGAGATAACATAACATAACGCCTGTAATTCCCGAAAGGTTTGGTACAGATGTTTCTAAAGAACACCCACATCTCGCCAGAAAATAAGAAATAAATTACTTACTTTTTTATGATATTGGAAATTGTGATAAAGCAATAAAATTGCATGATTGAAGAGTTATTTTGTTTCAAAATATTTATATCTGTAAAAGTATTAAGAACTAATAATGTATCTTGGAGGATCTTGTGGCTAAGTAATAACAGCCCCACGGGTTTCATATCACCTTGCCGGGGTTGATCCGTGGATGGGTGACCATACCGAGACTCCTCCGTGCCTCGGAAACCACGTTAAGCCGTTGGTCCCGGCTGTCCATGACCCCTAACAGGGAGGAAAGAGGTTATTAAGATTTTAGTTAATTTTATTGCATGGCGTGATTAACTAAAAAAATGGTATAAATAATCTTTAAGTCAAATAATGGAAATGTGCCAAAAGACTTAGAGGGGATACATTTTATGAGAAAAATGTTATTTCTTTGATTTGTAAACTTGAAACTTGTTCCAAATACTTATCTAAATAAATGTTTAAGATCATAATCATTAATCTTCGAAAACTACCTAGGGTTGAAGGGTTACTGGGTATGTCTTTCATTCTTCATTGTTCTCACATGTTTAATTTCAACATGATTGATGTAACCAATACTTTGTAACAATTTATTTAAAAGAGTGTCCGTGGAGTTTCTTGCCCGTTCTTCTCCATAGGTACCTACTACGCTTTGGAATGGGCAACTAGCTTCATATTTCTGACTGACCGATTCCTTCACAATTCAAAAGTGCCTGTAAATGGTTTAATTGAAATAAATGCTTTGAGTTGAGTTGAGTTAAGAATTGACTTGAATGTGCCCTGGCGGCTGAGAGTATGTCATGCTCACTCAAATGTCTCGCTAATGGTGGCGCGTGTGTTGGATCATTTAGTTCCCTTCAAAATGGTTGATCAGAATGGTGCTGATCAATGCGTATGTTCCTGAACGGGCGCCGCCGTCAGTTGGGGCTGGTCATCTCTTAGCTGCCACGGCTTATTTTAATTACTTATTTGTTTATTTTTTTGTAATCTGTACTCTTTTCACGTGCATGTCTTTTTACATCATTCTCACATTATAATTATAAATTCAACATTATAATAAAATGAAACAAATTTTTTGTAAAAAAAAAAAAAGTGTCCATGTAGTTTCTTGCCCGTTTTTCTCCATAAGAACCTACTACGCTTTGGAATGGGCAACTAGCTTCATATTTCTGACTGACCGACTCCTTGATAATTCAAGTAAATGGTTTAATTGAAATACATTTTTTGAGTTTGTTGGAATTTGTATGAGAAAATACCAAAAGTCAGAATAACCGAAGTTTTATTGCAGTAGAGACAGGTTTATACGGGCCCAGTAATGTGACAGTACAGGAAGTCACTCCAGCGCTGATTTGCAACTGGGTTCGTGTAGAGTCCAGGGACAGAATTACACAAAAATTGAGATACCTTTAAATTTCGGTATGACGTCATACCGTTAAATAAGTGTTACCTAAATATTTCGATACCGTTATTTTTTTCAGTACTTACCGGAATTTTGAGGTTAGAAATGCATACCGGTATATTTCGATAGAAATACTAAAATACACAAGTTTGACCCCCCCGCGCACCCACGCCGCGCCGTCTTGTTTTTCGGTACCGAAATCGTGTAAAGGTAAAATAACGGTTTAAAAAGGTATCGGTATAGTTCAACCCTTATTTTAAACCGGTACCGGTATATTTTTGAGGTATCTTAACCTTTAACCGTAACCGCTTTCAGTCCCTGGTGTAGACACTAGTTTCAACCCAGTCCGGTCCTGACTCCGCACCCTCAAGTCAGTTGACTAACCTACCCGTCTATTTTCGGGCTCTGCTTGCCCCGCCTGACTTACTCGACTCTACAGCCGATTTCGTCTACATGAACCCACTGACTTGGTCCGGAATTTCGCGTGACTGGGTCCAGTCACTGCCATCGCATAAACCAGGGATAAATTTCCTTTTTGGAACTAGTCGTATTTGTCTATCTAGCCGTTAGTTTATTACGGCTTTCATAATAATTCCTAATAATATAAATGCAAAAGGTATGCCCGACGACATTCTATAGAAAGAAAGCAAGAAATCAATAAAGAAAATAAGTTTATTTGCGGTAAACATGACGCAAAGAAAGTACACAAAACAAAAAAAGAGAACAATTTGGGGGAAAATATGCGTCACATGCACGCAAAACGGCCATCGCTCAGCATAATGCTGCGACCCTATGCGAGACAGAGCCCCAGCGCTGGCTTTCAGCGACAGCCAGCGTTGCCGTTACGACGTCGACCGGTGCAGCATACAATGATATATAAATAAGATAAATTTAAACAATAATTAATCTACGTAATAAATTGGGATTGGGATCAAATCCCAATTTATTTGGAATAGGCCTATATTTCGCTACAAGTAGGCTTAGTAACAGCCGCACGTGTCGATCGGTCAGGTTAAGCTACGCTTGCCGCGGTCGGTCCGTGGATGGGCGACCATATTTACATACCGAGATCCGTCCGTGCTTCGGAAAGGACGTTAAGCTGTTGGTCCCGGCTGTCATTCGTAGATCTTTGACAGTCGTTACGGGTCGTCAGAAGTCCGAAAGTCTGACAACTAGTCTTACCAAGGGGTATCGTTACCCAGTAACTGGGTTGTGGAGATCAGATAGGCAGTCGCTCCATGTAAAATACTGGTATTCAGCTGCATCCGATTAGAATGGAAGCTGACCTTAACATAGTTGGGAAAAAGCAGATAGATGATGAAGTAGGTATCTTTGTAAATACTAATAAAAAACCTAAACCAAGTACATATTAGTAATAATGTTTGATGAGTAAACTTTTTTTTTTTCCTTCAACTCACATTAGTATCTTATTTATATTTTTTTTATATAATGAAAAGAAAAATATTATTTAAAAAACTGTGGAGCCCTTTGTTTTACTTAATTAAAAGTACAAACAACCAAAAAACCGCTCTAAGGATTTTGAATTAATCATTGGATATAAAAGAAGTGACAAGCTTAATAGGTACTTATGTAATCTATTGGACTCATCTGGATCAAAACGATTCATATGACCTAAACTCGAAGGGTTTACCAGAAGCCACTGAAGAGTTCCACTATCCACCTCCTGGCTCCATCATCAGACCCTCAACACCAAGTGCAATCTATTGGACTCATCAAAACGAGTCATATGACCCTAAACTCGAAGAGTTTACCAGAAGCCGCTGAAGAGTTCCACTATCCACCTCCTGGCTCAATCATCAGACCCTCAACACCAAGTGCAATCTATTGGACACATCAAAACGAATCATATGACCCTAAACTCGAAGAGTTTACCAGAAGCCACTGAATCATCAGATCAGCTCCAAGATATTAAATAATAGTATTCTCATCCGAACTACATAAACATACAAAGTTTCATCAAAACAAAGCATATCACCCCAAACTCGAGGGGTTTACTAGTAGCCACTTAAAAATTACACTTACCACCTCCTGGCTCCATGATTAGACCCTCGTTACCAATCTGTTTGACTCGTCAAAATGAATCATATGAGCCCAAACTCGAGGGATTTACTAGTAGCCAGTGAAGAGTTCCACTATCCACCTCCTGGCACCAACATCAGACCCTCATTACCAAGCCCAATCTGTTGGACTCGTCAAAACGAATCATATGAGCCCAAACTCGAGGGGTTTACCAGTAGACACTGAAGAGTTCCACTATCCAGGTCCTGGCACCATCATCGGACCCTCGACACCAAGTGTAATATATTGTATTCATCAAAACGAATCATATGACCCCAAAGTCGAGGGATTTACTAGTAGCCACTTAAAAATTCTACTATCTACCTCCTGGCACCATCATCAGATCCTCGTTACCAAACCCAATCGATTAGAATCGTCAAAACGAATAATATGAGCCCAAACTCGAGGGGTTTACTAGTAGACACTGAAGAGTTCCACTGTCCACCTCTTGGCTCAATCATCAGATCAGCTTCAAGATACCAAATTATAGTATTGTCATCCGAATTACATATACATACAAAATTTCATTTCCATACGACAATTAGAGGTTGGTGAAAATTACGTTGAAAGATTCCGTCGGACACTGAACTATGAACTAATAGATTTTGTTGATTTCTTCATAAAGTACTAAACAACATCAAGCAGTTTTAGTAGAAGAACTAAGGAAGACAAAAGCCAACAAATAAATTCTTCGCTTTCTGTCCAAAAATGATGAAATAGTGTAAAAGTTGTCAGATTTAGACAATGTTTGTACGACCTCTATCTCAAGAACTAAACAAGTTAGGAATTTGAAACTTCTGTATATCATATACCATATACTATAATATAATCAACAAATACAAAAAACGCCGATTCATAAGGTATTTATTCAAATATCGGCGATTTTTTGCAACTGTAGAAATAACTTTGTAATTCATAGTACCATTATGAAATACAAATTTATCTTTGCGATTTTCATTATGACGAAAAATTATAATATTCGTCGTTTAGTATTTTCATTTATTTGCTAAATAATGTACGGTGGGTACGGTACCCTTCGTGTGCGAGTTCGACTTGCACCAGGCCGGTTTTACTTTTTCGTACAAAAAAAAATACAACCGAATTGAGAACCTCCTCCTTTTTGGGAAGTCGGTTAAAAAGGACACTGTCCATAGTTGTAGGAGTAGTCTCTGAACCAATAGATATTTTTTTATATGTTTTTAAAGTACTGCAAAGACACTGCAGACGGCAGTTTTAGTAAGAGAATTGAAATAATTATATTCTTCGCTTTTAGTACCGACCATAGATATAAGAAAGAAGGAGATATGCCCGGTAGTTGAAAATGTATCGAAACCCAATGTCTCCAATTTATCCCTACTACCTAGCCTACAACTACACATGCGATCAGTAAACCCAATAAATACGAGGTCACGCTCACACTTGCAATTTACAAATCAGAACGTACTACACAATCGATTATAAACCTTATCCCATCAAATACAGCGTGCATTTACCATGCACCGTACAACTCACTCACACGAAAACATCGATCGCTATCGTTGTGCTGTGCAAAAGCCATTTAATTTACATATACGCTAGTGATTGACTAAATCGGAAAGTTATCGATTCTCCCATTTATTATTGTATTAAAATTTTTGGAAGTTCCTGAAAAAATTATAAATAAAAAACGATATACATATAATAAGATGATATAAATAAACAATACGTAGCTAAAAAAATATATACATTAAGCAAAAAAAACAACATTATGAGAAAAAAAATATGACTATAAAACAAGATTTCACATCGGTCTTCTAACCAGGCTATAACTGTTGACAAATTGAAGAATAAACTTTAATAGTAATATAAATTCATACAACAATCGATATTGTTGTCGATAGAGCCTACGTTAGTGGATCGATCTGCACAACCACATCACTAACTCGTCGCAAGACTCAGCGGCCGTACCATACGATGCAACCGCATAAAGAACGTATCGTTTTGTGATTTTTACATTGCTTGTCCAGTAACTTAGCGACATACTTTGGTAGTGGTAAAGAAGCAATGTATTTACTACAATAATAGTACAGTCGCTGTGATATATGAAAACAAAAATAACGTAGTAAAGGCAAGAAATATTTTACGATTTGTTGTTTTTCATGATTTTCAACACAAATATAGTAATAAAATACTTGTGATGATTTATAAAGTTTCTAGTTTAGCTTCGATTTTTACAAGAAACCACAGAACAACACGGTATTCTTAAATGTTATCACGATCGCGTTCGAAAGCGCACTAGTTAGCGGAGACGGCCATTTGCCTGAGGCATGAGCATTGTGATCAGGACGCGCGGACATAGACACGCCCCCATGCCACTTCTCCTGTTATTTATAACTCTATGGTACCGACCTTAGGCCACGACTGATAACTCTTATTACGGTATTATTTAGGGAAAGATCGATCCTGAACGGTAGTACACAAAAAATTCATGTTAGCAAGTTTTACTCAAAGGAAAAGCGTGAGCAGTGATAGCCTAGTGGTGTGACCGTCCGTCGGACTGCCAAGTCTTAGGTCTCGAGATCGAACCAAAGGCACGCACCTCTGACTTTTCGGATTCATGTGCGTATTATATAATTATCACTTGCTTCAAAAACGGTGAAGGAAAACATCGTGAGGAAACCGGCGCGCCTGAGAGATATTTCTCGACGGCATGTGAAGCCAAGTCAGAGGCCCCTCGGCGGCCTTAAAACTCTGACAACAGGTTAGTTACTAACCACACGAAAAGAAGAAGACTCAAAGGAAACATTCATTAAGGCCTATTAAGGCCCTCAAAGTACCTTAGCACCTTTTACCTCAATTTTTAACCGGTAAACAGCTCGCGGCCGAATCGGTGCCAGCAGGCCTTGACGGTTGGGGCGCGTGGCGCGCTGTCTCCGAAAAGGCGACACTGGTCCTTTACCGGCGCAATTTAACACAGAAACTAACATTAACACAGGTGTAGTAGGAGTGGTAGAATGGTAGAAAATTTAAATTTAAAACATTAAGTCCGCCTTTCTGCATTTATTAAGCAAAAAATACCTAATAAGTTAAGTTTTTGTTACTTTTATTTTTTAAGCTATTTTTCCTTCTCGTAGGGAAATCGTCATGAATATGTCGCAGGTGTATTTTAGAATCCGCTGTTTTACATAACCGCTAGCTGTTTGACAAAACAGCTCCGATTTGTAAGATGGATACCATTGCGTTACGTTTAACAAAACTTCTACCCACGTTTAGACGTAATGCTGAATGGCTTACCTTCAGGATGCTTATGCTTATGATGGCTTATGGAGGGGTATGTTAGACTCCTACTGACTAAAATGCCCCGTTCGAGCGTTATCTCACCTAATGTTAAGTTAATGTTGTGTTTCTTGGGCATGTATTTAATAGAACCCTGAATAATTCCCCTTATGGCTCCTAAAGAATAACGAGTGGACACGCGTATATAATAATTAAGCCTCTTTATGATTCTCAAAATCAAAGTCTTTGTCATAATCACTTTGATCCACTGTGCGTTAGAATTAAATTCGGTCGTTTAACAGCATTTATTAAAAAAGGCGGGCATCACTTGAGGTTCAATTAAATATTTCCCATTTTATACTTTTTTCCTTTTATTGTTTAATTCTAAGTATTCGTTAACATTGAAAATAGAATAAAATAAAAAAAAATCTAAACTTTTTTTATAAAAATTGCCTACGTTTTCATATTATACATGTTCGTTTGGCCACTGCTTGTAAACCATTTTTATTTTTTATTTTGTGATTTTGATTTTCTCAAATGTAACGTAGTTCCTCGGACTATGTATTTAAAATTCAAAATTATGTCACAGTTAATAAATGGGTTTATTTTTTATTTTATTTTGTTTTTATTTGTAGATTAACTCTCTGACTAATACTAACCACAGGGACAGGGCTATCTCTTAGAAGAAAAAAAAATGGATTCCCTAAATAGCATGCGAAATTAAATTATCTCATGTAGTTATAATATGTGATTTTTCTTGTTTAGTACCTATGTAAATTTGCTAGTATAACTGTTTATGTGTTAATACGCATAAACAGTTTGTGTGTTCATGTGTTAGTATACTGTGTGTGTGTGTGTTTTGTGTAAATAACGGTCGCGAATCGTCGAGTCGTCTTTTCCCTCAAATGCTATTTCAATATAATTTCATTTCGTTATGCTATAGAATTATTTTAATTAACACTGAGGGACACTAAAACGCCCAATATGTTATAAAATTAATACTTCTATTGACTCGTTCAGTGTCCTTGAATGCGTTAACGAAAAAAGAACTTCTTGCACTCACATAATATAAGCCAGATCCGGAACAGCAATCCAGAGATATTGACGAAAAGATATTTTTACTCAAGTAAGTACTCCTTTTAATAAACTTTTATCAGTCATTCTCTTTGGTTAGAAAAATAACACCTGCTTTTTCTATCTCTGAGAAGAATCACTGAAATTGAACCAAACGATCGAACAACGAATTCAAGACCTGTTTTAAAGTTCAGGCAGGTCAAGGCAGTTTCCCGCTCAGATGAAACAAGAAGACTTCAAACTAGCCAAGAATTTTATAGCCATTCTGAGCAAATTAATTTTAGTTTTGCACGATATCTACAAAAATAACGTGACCCACCCCAAAATGGTAAACTAGCTTCTGCCCGCGACCTTGTCTATCTGTGCAAATCCGTTCAGCCGTTTTTGCTTAATTGAGTAACAAACATTCAGACATAAATTTTTTCACATCTATACAAATACATAAATAAAATTAAAGTGTCTGTTTGTAATGTCAAAATAACCGCTTTTTAACTAAATGCTAAAGTATATACGGTACTAATAAAAAAACAAATTAAAATTTTCTTGAATCTATTTGTTCCGGATAATCTCAGATACGGCTGGACCGATTTTGACGGGACTTTCACCGGCAGATAGCTGATGTTGTAAGGAGTAACTTAGGCTTTATTTTAGAAAAAAGAATTAGAGTCAGCGCCGGAGAAGCCGCGTGCAGCAGCTAGCTTATAATATTATTAGGATGTTCAGTGTCTTTTTGATGTAACACAATGTAAGTAAGGAAATAATTGAAAAACAATTTAGAGGAAACAAGGTAGCATTTAATTTTACTTTTCACTTTTAAAAAATCTTACAAAAATACTAACTAGTCGGTTAACAATCATCTTTTAAAATAGTAAGTATAGTAAATAAATTGTAAAAGTAACAACACAAAAAAAAAAAATTGAACATAAATTGCTTCTTATTTTTTAAATATTATTTTCATTTTGAGTGAGCTTAATAATTATGTAACAATCCACTAAAAGTAGGTACTTACAGGAGTAGGTAGTTGTACTGTGTAGTATATTGTCGCGTTTTAGCATGGCAATAGAGGTCATTGCCCTTTCCCTAATATCTCTCCGGGACCCAAACAATAAACTATGTATGGTTTTTCGTTATTGGAACATGTTGAAGATTACGATAGATATTGATTCAAGACGTTAACGGACTCTATTTTAGTTTTTGATATAAAAATGCTAGAAAATGTTGGTAGGTCAATGACCGCAATTGTCTTGCTAAAACGCGACAACTATAGTAACTTTTAATTATTCATTACTTTCCCAGAAATATTAATTAAGTGATCTACGTTCAGATAACATCTTCAGAACAATAACCAAAAAACAGTTCTTGAAAACAAAAACAAACGAAAAACTTTTGTTATCAGAAAAAGCAACAAGTAATAAATATTAAACAATTCTATCACAATCTAGAAGACAAATGTGCCAATTACAGAGTCGTTTATGGTAAAATATGTGTAATGAAACTTGATAAAAACTGGGTAAAAAACAACACTCTGATGATGCAGTATGCTTATAAAATACCGTGCGAAACAGGAACGGGCCGCTAATTCAATTAGCGGTAAATATTGTAGGTATTTAGCACTTTTGTCTTCTAGTCTCTCTGTCTGTAAAGTTCTCACTGCTAGGATACAAGCGTCCTCTCTTCGATTTCTTATTATGGTTAACTAAAGACTCGCACTAGGCAACAATAGGGATGATGCCTGGGTAAAAAAAAAAAAAAAACTAATTAGTCCGTCAGTCAGATAAAAAAAAAATATTAGACACGTATTTTTTGCTTTATCATATTAATAAAAAAATACTTAGATAAAACGCATTTTAAGTTGGAGAGTTGGGGTCGCTACGTCACTAGTATGTATAAAATCTACATACTCGTGACGTCATGGCACATTTTACCTCAATGTTTCGTCGTAATCTTTAGATTACGTAAAAAAAGAAAAAATACGTGCCCAATAATTTTTTATAATCTCAAAGACGGACAAAAACATTTTTTTTGTCATTATTCCTATTGACGCGATACACGTGACGCTCAACATTTTCGGCAACGTTGCACAGCAGCTAGCGACGTTATCAGCTGGCGCGCAATATGACGCGCGGCTTGTTGTTTGTTTCCGTGCAACATGCAATTGAGCATCAAATGTTGTCGAGTGGAGACGTGACGTGCAGAAATGTCCGTAATATGGTGTACCGAAACAGCAATAATTCCTCTGGCGACATGTTTTCGACGACTGATCATGCGTAGACAGATAACGTTGCTAAACAAAAGTTCCGCGCTAACTTTCAACATGTTGTGCAACATGTCGCGCGCCATATGTTGCCTAGTGGATACGAGGTTTTAAAATTGCCACAATCACATGAAACGCAATATCGAGCGATAAATACTCTCAAACACAAATATAATAGATCAGCTACAACAAAAAGAACACTATCCAAGATACAGAGAGAGATTTATTAATGTAAAAAAAACGTTATTTCTTACCTAGTACGGTACTTTATTATGTACTAGCATCTAAATTTCTTGTTTTAATATAAAAAAATACACTCCGCAATCCGTAATACTGTAGCTTCCCATAAGTGAAAGAATTTTCGGAATCGGAGGCCTAGTGTGAGTTTCTTTTCACCAACTCGACTATACGCATCGACCGCGTTTGGCGCTCCGATTGGCCCTTCGCTGGCCTCCACTGGTGAAGGGCCAATCGGAGCGCCGAACGCGGTCGATGCGGAAAATCGAGATGGTTACAAGAAACTCACACTAGGGCCTCTGATTAGTAGTTCCGAAGATTACCCCCCACATACAAAATTACGTACCTCTTTATAATATTATAGTATCGATTAGTAAAATTGATTGAGAACACTGAAGAAATGAAATCAGACAGACTATGTTCGTGAGACATCATCACTTTCAGGCATTAACCTAAAATAATCTTCATCGGTCAAATTAGCATGTAAAAACACGATCATCTCCGCCTTTCTGAGCGACAGTCTGTTCCTTCTTTCACATAAATCAATGCCCTGTTCTGTAAATAATTGTTCGCTCGGTACTGATGTCGCTACCTTATTGCATCTAGTTTTAAATAATTTGGCCAAATGAGGGAACTTTGATTCGTTGCTCTGCCACCATTCGCAAGGATCACCGTCAGCTAATTCTTCCTGCATAAAGGATTCCACTTCTTGTTGAGCGAGCCTATGATGGTTTACACTCTGGTTAGCTTGTCTTTTCTCTAAAATCATTGTCCTCCTTCTCCATAGACTGAAGTCACCTCCATCTTCATTATTTGCAGTGTTTGATCCGCCATCCATCTTCAAAGGATCAGTAAGGTTAGTACCATCTTTCATCAGCCCTTCAATTTCTGACACTAAATTTAATTTGGCCATTTCTCCAGCGCTCTCATCCAGAAACATTGACATTTTGTATCTAGGATCTAACATAGTACACAAAGCCAAATTAGGCTCGCTCTCAATTCCGTCGAATCTTTCATTTAGATCATTCTCTATACATTCGACTACTTCTTTAACAGAATAGTAACAATCCGGTCTTTTACGTAATTCCTGTAACACATCCTTTAGTCCATTCACAACAGCTATTACTTTTGAAGCGGAAGCATATTTATCAGCCCCCAGTTCTTCCGTAGCTTCTTTAAAAGGTTTCAGTAGCTTACAGAGTTGTTTCAATTTACTCCAGTCCTCATTTGTTATATCAGGTAGATCAACTTCATCGTCTAGTTCAGTTATAATTGCCTCGACGGCTTCTTGTAAAGTTACAAATCTCTCGATCATATCATATTTCGAGGTCCAGCTTGTCTGCTCCGAATCTAAAAGCTCCAAGGGTTCTGCTGTGCCTTGCTTAGTCTGATACACATCCAGCATTTGTTCAGATTCATAGTTTGAATCAAAGTAACGAACGATTCTTTTTACCTTTGATAGAATCTCGTCACATAATTTGAGAGAGTTTTGTAACGTGAGATTGAGCTTATATGCCATGCAGCCCCTGTGATTCCAGCCTAACGAGTTGACCGCTTGCACTATGTCCGCACCATCGTCTGTGACACACCAATTTATTTTTCCGGATATTTCCCATTCCGTACACGTTTCGGTTAAAACTGTTTCCACATCTTCACTATTACCCTCGCAATAACGACACTTTAGTAATACAGATTTAAATTGGTAATCAGGAGTTATAAAATGAGCAGTGATGGCTATAAGAGAATCCTCATAAATTACTGACGTCCATCGGTCAACTGTTAGACAAATCGTGACTGCGTCTTGGACAATTATTTTTTGTTCCTCCATACATTTGCTGTACATTTCTGGAAGGATTTTCTTCGTTATATCTTTACGTTCTAGTATCTTATAATCAGCATTCATTGTCTTTACCAAGTTTGAAAAGGCACGTTCTTCGACTATGGTACCAGGTTGGTACGACTCTACTATAAACATCAATAACCTAGCGTCCATTTGCTTTTTCTCCTCAGGAAGAAAAGTTCCCCTAATTTGGATCTGTGTGTCTGTCATTTCTTCATCATCAGTGTTCTCAGCTTCTTGGTTTCCAGGGGATGCTATCTCATATTTAATCTGATGCTCAGATGTTGATGGGATAGGCAAGAGGTAAACTGTTTGATTTGTCGAAACCGCTGGATTATCGGTATCCTGCACTAAAGTGTCGTGTTTTTTTCGTTTTCTAATATAATCGTTGTAATTTGCATTGTGCAGTCTCTGTAAATGAGATTTTAAATTAGTGATTGAAGTCTTGTAGGATAATTTCCTAGAGCACCGGTTACATATGGCCTTTTTTGTTTCTCCAGGCACCCTACTGAAGTAATCCCATAATGTATGTGTAATTTTGATTTCTTGAGACATTGTAGAAAGCACCTAGAAAGAAGAAGAAAAAAGATTATTTGAAAGAAGACAATAATAAAAATGTAGTCAAAATTTCAGTAGGTAAATTTCAGTAGGGAAATTTCATTAGTCAATAACTTAAATGGTGGATCCGCAAAGGCAGCCCGCGATTATATTTTTTACGTTATTTGCAATTGACAGGTCATTGTCAGTTCGTAACTTGATCAAAATATGATTTGCGAGCACGACCATAACGGTGTTCTTACACGAGCCACTAAAAGCTCAATTTATAGCAATTCCAAGATTGTATAGAAATTGTCAAGAATAGGGATGATGCCTGGGTAAAAAAAAAAAAACTAATTAGTCTGTCAGTCAGATAATAAAAAAATATTAGACACGTATTTTTTGCTTTATCATATTAATAAAAAATTACTTAGTTATAACGCATTTTAAGTTCAGTGGGGGTTGCTACGTCACAAGTACGTATAAAATCTACATACTCGTGACGTCATGGCACATTTTACCTCAATGTATCGCCGTAATCTTTAGATAACTTAAAAAAAGAAAAAATACGTGTCCAATATTTTTTAATCACAAAGACGGATTAAAAAAAAAAATTAGTTGTCATTAAATGCGCAATTTAGTGGGAGAGCACCGTACCGATAGAAATATGTTTATAAAGAAGAATGATCATTAGAATAATTAATACACCTCTCCTAAGTAAGTTAGGTTTGTTCCATTGAATTACTTTTTCATGAAATCATGACATTTGAAAACAAATCTAACTTAGAGAGATACTCGTATATTAAGTACTTAATGATTCTAATTCTGTAAATAGTTTGTTATGGCCGCGAAAAGATATAAACTGACACGAAATTCACATTTTCTTACATTTTTTATAATTTGTAGGTCAGTAAATTACAAAAAACGTAACAAAATGTGAATTTCACGGGCTACCATTGCGGATCCAGCTCAAAAACTTCAAAAAAGTAAGTAGGTGCCTATTTTGGCAAGTAGTTAGGTACGCCCTGTATTCATTGGAGAAAAAATGTTGAGCAAAAAGCGCGCAACATTTTTGCTAGAAACATTAGATGCTGCGTCGTGTTTTTTTGTTTAGCATGAACATTAGCATGCCAGCAACATTGCAAATTTACAGCAGTTGCTAGCAACATGTTTCCCGCATCACGTAAACATGTTGAAAAAAGAAGGAAAAAAAAATTGTTGACATACATAGGTACATCATTGCCTAATACATTACTGTCGCGGCCTGCAACTGGGATCAAAATGCCTGGTCGCGGCCAAGGCTTGTATAGTACTTTTCTCAAATAATGCGCGGAAATTCAAATCGCGTAGATTACTTAATTATAAATTCCAGAATCAATGACGAACAACGATAATTTTTCACGCGCCATTTACCTTGGGTTGTTTCTTCTTTACTTTAAAAAGCTCAATTTGCAAGCCAAATCGAAATTTAAATAAAATCTTTGTTAAGTTAAGTACCTCCTTGGTTGCCATGTGTTGAAGTAAAAAGTTCGTTCCATTTTTAAATAACACGACAGTTAAGAGTTTTAATAGTAATTTTTTTGCCCCTAAACACGATATATATTCATAATAAACATTGCCGGCTCGGCGCTCGCATGTATTTCGACCAGTACAGCAATTTCGATTTATCTCGAAGAAGGTTGTCAAAATAATGTTCGTATTTCCAAGCATGTTTGAGAAAATACTTATAAGTAGGTACATAAACTCATGCCTTCTTCACATGGGGGTAGGCAGAAACTATAGAATAATAGAACGCCAACTTTTACGATCCTTACATACCTACTCCTTTTGCTTCTTTTACGATCATCATACATGGTCAACACGCACAACGTTGGCGAGTAGGTACTACACACCTGATTGTTCTGGTAAACATAACCAATAAGGTCCTTCTAGAGCGTCCCCTCCCGGCATTTCCACTGTAAATACCTTATAATAGTCTCTTTCCATTCATCCTCTCAAAATATTTTTTACTTTGCACAAAATAAAGTTGCTAAAACAATGTTGCGCGACTGTTTCCCAATGAATACACGGCATAACACGTGAGTAAGTATTACTAATTAAAAGCCGCCACTAAGACGACCCACTGGCCAAAAGTCCAAAGTCAGAATAAAAATTACCTAGTAAGATTATCAATATAGAAAGCTCTGTGTCCACGAGAGGCTAATTTCACGAATAGCGTTCTTCTCACAATCTCGAAGCAACGAGTTAACACCAGCTAACTCCAGGTAGCAGTCTGTTATTATCTGTGAAAATTAACAACGCATTTTTACCACACATAACCTACCACGCACTGTACCTATGTTTATTTTGTCAAGCAAATAGTTAATAATTACACGTCACAACACTTACATTAAAAGAAACACAATATTCAATATCAATCGGCGAGAGAAATAACATACGTGATAACACTTGCTAAATAAACTGTGTAGAACACAAACGCACGCTGCGCGGCACCAACCGGCCAAAGAGACTAAATAATAATAATACATGGGAAAAACGTCCCTAACTGCAGAGGTTTAGAGCTTATAATACTAATCACGTAGTCGGGTGGTTACGGAATGTCAGATCAATCAAGGTCGGTGAACCGTGGCGCTCTGCGTTCGACGCTTCTGATTGGTCGGAATATAGCAGCCATCTTGACTCTGCTAGTGATGTTGGTAAACCGGTAATTTGTAAGATCGAACGGCGCGCGCAGTTTAGCATGAATGATGAACGATGATGAACGCTACTTTTCGTTATTTTAGGCTGTTAATGCTATTAGTCTTGAAACTATTTATAATGCTGTGCTAATTGTGTTAATTGTGCTTGAATTCATTTATGTGCTAAAGTATACGTTCTTACAACAAACTCCCAAGCCATGTCAAAGAACTGAGCCTCAATAAATTTAAATCATTTATTAAACAGAAACTATGTCAAAAAGGTTTCTATAAAGTTAAAGATTACTTAGACGACAAAAAGGCTTGGGACTAATTAAGCTACTCCAATGTACCCCAAGGAACAAACAATTATTTTAGACTATTTTAGACTACACGATACTATATGAGCATATAATTGTTGGATTATTTTATTTGACTGTATGTCAATTTATTTTAATTTTGTTTCATTTATTGTTGACATAATCTACTCTTTAAAATGTTTTTATTTTATGAGTTGTATTGCAATTTGTGGTGATGTAAATTATTTTAGCATAATAATATGCACTATTATATAGAATCAAGTTTTTTTCAACTGAACAGACAGCTGTGCTGCTGGGGAGTTTGTTGCGCCACTTCTTCTTCCCAGCTTAAGCACTAGGAAGTGGTGAAGGGTGGGCGTTTTTGGGGGACTGTCTTATGTAATTTTGACGTTCGAAAAGTGCTGATTTCTCAGCCTAGTTTGAATAAATGACTTTTGAATTTGAATTATAAACGTGATAAAAATCATAGATTCGAATATTAGTCGGTTGAAGGACACTGAACGTGACGCAAGTTTTATTGTTATTACGCCCCCTTTAGTGTCCATCAATGCGGTAATAAATGACAAAGTATAGATAAAATTTCATAAATGACCACAACATGCAAGAATATGGCCGATAAATTAAGTATATCGATGGAACAATCACAACAAATACAAAACTAAGATTAAACTTTAGATTTTGCAACTTGATTGAGTAGGTACTTATTTGATTTTATTTCACATTCATTGGTTTTTACCTACCTATCGTACATTCAAACATTCTGTAGTTACCTAATGTAGATGTGTAGGTAAAAAATTATGATGAAGGTATTCTAGGCCTAGTACTTACGTTAGCAACAGCATGTAGGCACCTAAGCTGTGACCTACGATCTCAATGCCTAAGACAAAGTAGGGTAAGCTGAAGATTTTTTAAATTTGTCGCCGTTTCTTGTGGCCAGCGATTCGTTGCACAAGAAACGGCGGCAAATTTAAAAAATCTTCAGCTTCAGCAACATGAATAAATTAGTCTGAAAAAAAACCAAGCTCCAATTAAAGTAACGACAATTAGTTCGCAGCTTACCGTTCCTTCCGAAGCATGAATCCATCTTACTTTTCTTTTTACCGACTTCTAAAAAAAGGTTATCAATTCGATACGTATGTATCTAATATTGTTGGAATTGCACAATATTCATATTTATGTTACTGTCGGCTTCTAAACACGTGTGCCAAATTTCATAAGTGTATCTACGTATGTTTGTCCACGCATTTCTCCGAAACTCGTAATCGGATCGTGATCATTCTTTTTTTATTGGATTAGGTATCTCTCAACTTAGGAAACAGTACAAGTTTCATCAAAATCGGTTCAGCAGTTTGTCAAGATATGGAACATAAATCGAACTCCTTAACGACAAACAGTACGAATGTGTAAATTGTGTTCTTAAGGGTATTTTGTCAATCCTTTAGATACCTTAATATAGAACTTACTAATTTTTTTTGTGATTGTGTACACACGGCTACACATCAAGCTATACATTTCCAGTTTATGCTGATCTCGCATTGTATAGGATTTCGGTACAATGAGAGGTCAGCTTATACTGGAAATGTATAGCTTGATGTGGAGCCGTGTGTACCTTAACTAAAAAGAGAACAATAATAAATTTTGCACAAAAGATAAATCGACTTCCAAAGCAAAACACTAAAAAGCAAAAATAACTTTCGTTTCAGAATTCCTTGTCACATAACGACAAAAAAATAAGAGGTAAAGATACTGACTTTCGAAACGAAGGTTATTTTTGCTTGTTAGTGTTTTGCTTTGGAAGTCGGTTTATTTTTTGTGAAAAAGTTTTTTTACCTAAAATTTATGAAATGGAATAGAAACAATCGGATCAAAACGGATTTTTATTTAATATTTGGGGATAAACAATAAAATAAAGAGAGGAGAAGAAAGCAGTTTAAATTATTCGATTTTCAATCGAATAATTAAACTGCTTTCTTCTCATACTTAAACCATTTATTTCAATTAAACCATTTACGGGCACTTTGAATTGTCAAGGAATCGGTCGGTCAGAAATATGAAGCTAATTGCCCATTCCAAAGCGTAGTAGGTACCTATGGAGAAGAACGGGCAAGAAACTCCACGGACACTCTTTTAAATAAAATAAATTGTTACAAAATATTGGTTACATCATTCATGTTGAAATTATGCATGTGATAACAATGTAGAAAGACGTGCACGTTAAAAGCGTCCGTAATAAAAAGATAACACAAAGAACAATTCAAAAATTAAAATCAGCCACGGCAGCTAAGAGTTGGCCAGTCCCAACTGACGGCGCCCGTTCACGAACATGACGCATGGATCAGCACCATTCAGCTCAACTACATATCAGTATAACATTAGGTAAAGTATATAGTAAAGTAAAACAATTGGTAAAGGTTAACACGTTCACAGTCCCCATACAGACCTTTTAGTCGACACCTTTTTTTTGGTGGGAAATTGGCAAATAGCTTATCCCGCTCTGGGCGGAGCGGGATGGCGTATCAGACTCTTAAGGACTAAAACCCACCCGTGTTCCTTCAGTTGCCTGTACGTTGCCAGGGGCCACGGTATCGGAAGATACAAGAAAAACATTTTTTTTCACGGACCTTTGGGACACAGAACTGTGAACGTTTTGTGATAGGTAAAAATTAACGCGAATTGACCACTAAGTGAGCGCACGTGAAGATGGCTTTACTAACCAATAATAGGGATGGTATGGCGCTAGGTTTAAACCTTATCCATTTGTCGCTACTTACAAAGCAGTCGTTCGTAAAATGTTTAGAACATACTCGGCTATGCTTAGTCCAATAATTTCGTGCTCTTGGAATCAATTTACACTAATTTTCTTTCTCATTTGAAGGTATACTGAAAAAGAAAACAATACATTTTCCAATTTATCGGCATAAAATTATCATATCGATAAAAAGTATCTACGTCACTAGCATAACTTATCCTCACAATTTAACCAATTATATTAATGAAAATTAATTCGCGATCACAACATAGTTTGTAATAAAGATAGTTTGAAGAGATCATTATCATTCTATTACTCGTATGTATGTTATTAGTGATGACGTCCAAATATTTCGCGTGATTTTATAGGAAAACTGTAAAAAAACACTCACCGATAAAAGCTTACAAATTCATTGTTTTCTTTCCGTTACGAATGTGATTTACACGATAACACAAAACAAGCCATGTTAACAGCCTATTGATCTGTCCTTTGCACCTATTTTTTTTTTAGAAAATTGTGCGTATATCTATAATTTTGAATAAAATAATGACCAACACCTCAACCAGCACACGTAGGTACTGAAATTGACGACGTAATATACGACTAAATCAAATACTTTGTACGGTTAACCGTGTACTAAGTAACTATTGTGCTTTTTTGAATTGGTCGTGTACTATGAGACCAAGTGAGACCGTTTGACAATTTCGGAATGTCCATTTAGTTTTAGCATAGATGAATCCATATGCATTCGTTTCTTAAGTGTACAATCTGCGCCATAAGAGAGAAGAGCTTAGATATATCGTAATTTGTCTCTAATTTGTATGCTCCCTCTATGCTTTAGTTATTACTCTGAGGGACATAGCCTAATCCGTCATTAGGCCGCGTTCACACCAAAGTAAGACGACCGCCAACTGCAAGCGACCAGTACTAAATTATTGAAAAAACAGCTTTAGCTGTTTTATCTGCTGTCTTTTGTTTTTCGGTTACTGACTTTTTTGGTAAGAAAACAGCCCTATTACACAGATTTACAATCGCCTGCGGTTCTAATGCACATTTAAAAAAGATGAGACACTCTTATCTTTCGCCTTGTATGAATCTCTTTGTACAGTGTATCTTTGAATAGAATGAGGTATTCATGTGGGAAGGGACTGATTAGGTTTCGGAATCTAAGACATTAACAACTAAGGCAACTGAGGTTAATTTTCTGAATCGTCGAAAACTTTTTGCGCCAGAATGACGTGATAGCGTAACACGAGCTATCAGTCATCACGACTGAGAATCATGATAGCTTGTCTATCTTTGTTCTTAATGCACAGCAGCTTGTTATGCGATAAACACAACCATTTTGTGACGATAGGACCGTCTATCTAACTTTATAAATGTTTTAAGTTCGATCGTTTTTTTTTGGTATGTAGTTTCCCCTGGAATATCCTTTTTTCCATCTTCTTTAGCTACGTACTTTGAGGACGTATTCAAAATACTAGGATTTAATTGAAAAATTTTGTTCAACATTTCCAGTTTTTTAATATTTCAATTTCTTTCCAACATTCAATTTCCATCGATCTGGTCATAATGCTGGGCAGTCCAGTTATCGATGTCAACAAAAAGTGTAAGAGCGGTGCGCAGTTGATATTGAAGATGTTCCGGAAACGGAACTTTTTGCGCCAGAATGATATGATAGCGCAATATGAGATCATCAGTCACCATGACTGAGAAATCATGATAGCTTGTCTATCTCTAGCTTTAATGTACGTCTACGCTGAACACAAACATTTTAATATTGTCATGTTCAAGTTTTGGTTCATCAGTGGACACTGTGTGTCCATTTCCGCTAACCGCTTCAACTTGATTCGGGTAGATATTTCCAGTTCTATTTCAAAGAAATTGATATTCTTACATTTATTCGAGTAGTCGTGACAATAAGGACTGTCATTTCAATGTTTTAAGTTCGATTGCGGGGTACTCGTATCAGCTTCTTTTTAAGCTGGTTATTTTGTATTAAGATATGAATTTCCCAACTTCATGACTGAGCCTCATGATAGTTTCAGACTTAATGCACAGCGGGTTGTTCTTTAATGAACACGTTTTTTAAATTTCCATTTTCAAGATTTGGTCTAACAGTGGCAAAGACCGCAGATTAATTGCTTGTTTTCTTCTTCTCTCTAAAATAAAATTTTCTATCGATATGGACATACTGCTAGGCAGTCCAGTAATCGATATCAACAAAATATAGTGTAAGTGCGGTGCGTCACAGTTGATATTGGAGATGTTCCGGAAACGGAACTTTTTGCGCCAGAATGATATGATAGCGCAATATGAGATCATCTGTCAGCATGACTGAGAAATCATGATAGCTTGTCTATCTCTAGCCTTAATGCACAGCGACACGTCTACGATGAACACATTTTTTTTTAAATATTTTTACGTTCAAGTTTTGGTTCATCAAAGGACACTGTGTGTCCACTTTCCGCTAACCGCATCAACGTGATTCGGTTAGATATTTCCAGTTCTATTTCAAAGAAATTGATATTCTTACATTTATTCGAGTAGTCGTGACAGTAAAGACCGTCTTACTTCATCACTGTTTCAAGTTCGATTACGGTCTTCGCTTGGTAACTAACCCTTTCGAACCTCGCCTTGAATATCCCTATTTTATCTACTTCTGTAGCTACGTACTCAGAGGATTTAAAAGAGTATTCAAAATACGGCTTTAAGTCGAGTATGTAACGTTTGCAGTTTATTAATATTTCACGTTCTTTCAAACAATCCATTTCCATCGACCTGGTCAGCCCAGTTGTCGGTGTAAACAAATAGCGATACTTTTTTGCGCCAGAATTACTTGATATCGTGACATGAGATCATCAGTCAGCATGACTGAGAATCGTGATAGGTTGTCTATCTCAATACTTAATAAGCACCGACTTGTTCTACTAATAATATCAACGTGGCGATGTATATGCGACGCAATTTGTTAATAATAGTAGGACCGCTAGTTTTGGAGCCACGAACAAGGGAATATACAAGTACAATGTAAAGTAAACTGTTTAGTAACAAGTGTAAAAATAAAATAGCTATTTTGTACATCTTTGAAAATTACGATGTATATAATTATTTGATTTAAGCCAAAAATAACAAAAACTTGTAATAATGTTGATATTAAAGGTTACTTTTTAAATATCTTCTTTGGATATGCCCGTTCAACACTTTAACAATGTCTAAGTAAAACATATGGCTTAGAATGATCAGCCAGTGGTTCTTCATTGTTGTTAAGTAACTTTTGACGAGTGGTCACTGTCATCAGTGGAGAATTAATAAATAAAAAACTAATTACAATAAGAAATACCTTTTTATTTCGTATTAACCTTTATAAAATGGGAATTATTTTTTGAAAATAACATCATCCAAATGTAACCCGTTACGATCACGGCACTCCTGCAAGCGACGCCTAAAACTATCGACGACTGCGCGGCAAGTCAGTTCTGTGATGTTAGCCATTTCTCTTTGAATATTTTCTTTTAGGGCTTCAATTGACCGCGGGTTTGTGTCATACACTTTAGATTTCAGATAACCCCATAAGAAAAAGTCCATCGGGGTTAGATCCAGACTACGTGGTGGCCAGGAAATGTCTCCTCTTCGAGAGATCACTTTGTTGGGGAAAAGTTCACGAATGACGGGCATAGCGGTGTTAGAGGTATGGGCCGTCGCGCCATCTTGTTTAAACCAGGTCCGCGTATTGTAGCCTGGAAAATTCTGCAATGCTGGTGTAAAAAACTCCTCGATCATTGCTACATATCGCTCTGAATTAACTGTAATCGCGCGACCTCTGCCGTCTTCAAAAAAATAAGGGCCTATGATGCCACGAGCTGACATAGAGGCCCATACCGTCACTTTAGGGCTGTGTAATGGCTTCTGATGTTTACGTTTTGGATTTTCGGGGCTCCAGTAGCGGCAATTTTGTTTACTTACATGCCCATTAATGTGGAAGTGAGCTTCATCAGAGAATAACACGTTATTGAACGAAGAAAAGCGGCTAAACATTTCATTCGCGTAATTTAGTCTCTGGATGGCGTCAGTGTCTTTTAATTCCTGTACCAACTGAATTTTGTAGGGGTGCAGACGTAAATCTTTCTTTAAAATCCGCTGTAACGATGTTCTGGATACGTTTAATATTCTGGAACGCTTACGAGTAGACTGGGTAGGAATTTCACGAACAGACTGTAACACTATGTCGATGTTTTCTTCTGTCCTTGATGTCCTTGGTCGACCCGACCGCTTTTTATCTAACGTCGAACCAGTCTCTTCAAACTTTGCAACCCAGTTCTTGATCGTTTGAACAGTTGGAGTGTCATCAAAGTTGTGTAGATTGTGATGTTCTCGAAATTTACGCCGAGCAATGGTTGCCGAAAAATTGTTCCGATAAAACTCGCGCACACAAAAAGCACGGTCCGCACTGGTGAAACGCTCCATGGCGACTGACTTCCCAGAAACCGAACGTACTGTTTTTGCCCCGCCCGCGCCCCTCCCGCGTGTCTTATGCATTTTATTCGAAATTTACATTTTAAAGGACTTATGGGCCACCCGTTATTTCACCTATTTTTGAAAGAAATAAAAGAATCAGTTTCTATCGGTCTGGATATACTGCTAGGCAGTCCAGTTATCGATATCAACAAATACTTTTAGTGCAATGAGCCACATTTGATATTGGAGATGTTCCGGTAGCGGAACTTTTTGCGCCAGAATGACATGATAGCGTGACATGAGATCATCAGTCAGCAGGACTGAGAATCATGATAGCTTGTCTATCTCTAGTCTCCGATGAACACAAACATTTTTAATATTTTCATATGTAACTTTTGGTGCATCAGACACTGTTTGTTTCCAGTTTCCGCTAACCGATAGATATTTCCAATTCGGTTTCAAAGAAATTGATAGTTGTTTTTACATTTATTCGAGTTCTCTTAACATCAACTTCATCAATGTTTATAATTAGAGCACAAATGGTTATAATGCTAGGCAGTCCAGTTATCTGTGTCAACAAATCGGGTAGTGCGATTCATCTCAGTATTCTCAGTTGATATTGGAGATATCAACGACCTCGAACCTGGTGATTCCGTGAGGATGGTGTCGCTGGCAGGTTTATTTTAACCGTTCTAGTTATTTTATATATGCATATATGAATTTCTCAACTTCATGACTGAGCGTCATGAAAGCTTGAGACTTAATACGCAGCGGCTTGTTCTTAGATAAACACATATGTTTTTAATTTCTTTGTTCCAGTTTCGGTCTAGCAGTGGCAAAGACAGTGCGGTGCGTCACAGTTGATTTTGGAGATGATGATGCCCTTATGCAACACTTTAACAATGTCTAAGTAAAACATATGGCTTAGAATGATCAGCCAGTTGTTCTTCATTGTTGTTAAGTAACTTTTGACGAGTGGTCACTGTCATCAGTGAAGTCTGTTTCTGTCCACTTTCCGCTAAACGTATCAACTTGAATCAGATACATATTTCCAACTCGATAAAAATAAAAGAATCAGTTTCTATCGATCTGGACATACTGCTAGGCAGTCCAGTTATCGATATCAACAAATAGTGTTAGTGCAGTGCGCCATAGTTGATATTGGAGATATTCCGGTAGCGAAACTTTTTGCGCCAGAATGACATGATAGCGCAATATGAGATCATCAGTCAGCATGACTGAGAATCGTGATAGGTTGCCTATCTCAATACTTAATAAGCACCAGCTTGTTCTACTAATAATATCAACGTGGCGATGTATATGCGACGCCATTTGTTAGTAGTAGTAGCAGCGCTCGCGTTGGAGCCACGAATAAGGGAAAATACAATTACAATGTAAACTGTTTAGTACCAAGGGTAAAAATAAAATAGCAGTTTTGTACATCTTTGAAAATTACGATGTATATAAAATTTTATTTGATTTATGTCAAAAACAACAGAAACTTGTAATACTGTTGATATTAAAGACACACCTCAACCAAATAGGTTACTTTTTTAAATATTTCCTTTGGATCTGCCCATTAAACACTTTAACAATGTCTAAGTAAAACATATGGCTTAGAATGATCAGCCAGTGGTTCTTCACTGTTGTTAAGTAACTTTTGACGAGTTGTCATTGTCATCAGTGGACTCTGTTTCCGTCCACTTTCCGCTAAACGTATCACTACATATTTCCAACTCGATTTTAAAATATCTTGTTTTCTTCTTCTTGAGTGACGAACATAAAAGACTTCGAATGGGTTTAATTTTACATTTCCAGTTAATACTCGTAAATATTTCACCTATTTTTGAAAGAAATAAAAGAATCAGTTTCTATCGATCTGGACATACTGCTAGGCAGTCCAGTTATCGATATCAACCAATAGTGTTAGTGCAGTGCGTCACATTTGATATTGGACATGTTCCGGTAGCGGAACTTTTTGCGCCAGAATGACATGATAGCGTGACATGAAATCATCAGTCAGCAGGACTGAAAATGATGATAGCTTGTCTATCTCTATTCTTAATGCAGTGTGACTTGTTCTACTGTGAAAAAAACTGTTTTTAATATTTACTAGTTTAAGTTTCGGTTTAGTAGTGATGGCAGCAAAGACCGCACAACTTCAACCAAGAATGAGTTCTCCCTCCCTCCTCATTATCCCGTTTTCAGTATGCTCCTCATCTATTTTCTAAATAAGAATATCAATGTGGCGATGTACAAGCGACGCCATTTGTTAATAGTAGTATAAGCGCTCGCGTTGGAGCCATGAAAAAGGGAATATACAATTACAATGTAAAGTAAGCTGTTTATTAACAAGGGTAAAATAAAATAGCAGTTTTGTACATCTTTGAAAATTATGATGTGTAAAATTTAATTTGATTTATGCCAAAAACGACAGAAACTTGTAATAATGTTGATATTAAAGACACACCTCAACCAAATAGGTTACTTTTTAAATATCTTCTTTGGATATGCCCATTAAACACTTTAACAATGTCTAAGTAAAACATATGACTTACATAGAACCAGTGGTTCTTCACTGTTGTTAAGTAACTTTTGACGAGTTGTCATTGTCATCAGTGGACTCTGTTTCCGTCCACTTTCCGCTAAACGTATCACTACATATTTCCAACTCGATTTTAAAATATCTTGTTTTCTTCTTCTTGAGTGACGAACATAAAAGACTTCGAATGGGTTTAATTTTACATTTCCAGTTAATACTCGTAAATATTTCACCTATTTTTGAAAGAAATAAAAGAATCAGTTTCTATCGATCTGGACATACTGCTAGGCAGTCTAGTTATCGATATCAACCAATAGTGTTAGTGCAGTGCGTCACATTTGATATTGGACATGTTCCGGTAGCGGAACTTTTTGCGCCAGAATGACATGATAGCGTGACATGAAATCATCAGTCAGCAGGACTGAAAATGATGATAGCTTGTCTATCTCTATTCTTAATGCAGTGTGACTTGTTCTACTGTGAAAAAAACTGTTTTTAATATTTACTAGTTTAAGTTTCGGTTTAGTAGTGATGGCAGCAAAGACCGCACAACTTCAACCAAGAATGAGTTCTCCCTCCCTCCTCATTATCCCGTTTTCAGTATGCTCCTCATCTATTTTCTAAATAAGAATATCAATGTGGCGATGTACAAGCGACGCCATTTGTTAATAGTAGTATAAGCGCTCGCGTTGGAGCCATGAAAAAGGGAATATACAATTAAAGTAAATGTAAAGTAAACTGTTTAGTAATAAGGGTAAAAATAAAAAAAGCAGTTTTGTACATCTTTGAAAATTACGATGTATATAAAATTTTATTTGATTTATGTCATAATCAACAGAAACTTGTAATACTGATATTAAAGACACACCTCAACCAAATAGGTTACTTTTTAAATATCTTCTTTGGTTATGCACACTTATACAATGTCTAAGTAAAACATATGACTTAGAATGATCAACCAGTGGTTCTTCATTGATGTTAAGTAACTTTTTACGAGTGGTCACTGTCATCAGTGGACTCTGCTTCTGTCCACTTTCCGCTAAACGCATCAACTTGAATAAGACACATATTTCCAAACCGATTTAAAAAAAAAACTCTAGGCAGTCCAGTTATCGTTGCCAACAAATAGTGTTAGTGCGGTGCCTCACAGTTGATATTGGGGATGCTCCGGTAGCGGAACTTTTTGCGCCAGAATTACGTGATAGCGTGACATGAGATCATCAGCCAGCATGACTGAAAATCATGATATCTTGTCTATCTCTAGCCTTAATACACAGTGGCTCGTCTCCGATGAACACAAACATTTTTAATATTTTTGTATGTAACTTTTGGTGCATCAGTGTCCACTTTCCGCTAATCGCATCGATTTGATTCGGGTAGATATTTCCAACTCAATTTCAAAGAAGTTGATAATTATTTTTACATTTATTCGAGTTCTCGTGATTGTAAAGACTTTCTTACTTTATCAATGTTTATAATTAGAGCACAAATGGTTATAATGCTAGGCAGTACATTTATCTGTATAAATTAATAGTGTAGTGCGATGCACATCAGTTGATATTGGCGATAGCAACGACCTCGAACCTAGTGATTCCTTGAGGATGGTGTCGCCGGGAGGTTTATTTTAACCGTTCTAGTTATTTTGAATCAATATATGAATTTCTCAGCTTCATGACTGAGTCTCATGATAGCTTGAGACTTAATGCACAGCGGCTTGAACTTTGATAATCACATATAAAAAAATCCATGTTCAAGTTTAGGTCTAGCAGTGGCTAATACCGCTGATTGATGGCTTGTCAACAAATGGTGTTAGTGTGATGCGTCACAGTTAATATTGCAGATGCTCCACGAGCGGAACTTTTTGCGCCAGAATCACATGATATCGTAATACGAGCTCATCAGTCAGCATGACGGAGCGGGCTAATATCAACGTGGCGATGTATATGCGACGCAATTTGTTAATAATAGTAAGAGTGCTAGCGTTGGAGCCACGAAAAAGGGAATATACAATAACAATGTAAAGTAAACTGTTTAGTAAGAAGGGTAAAAAAAAAAAAACTATTTATACCAAAAACTTGTAATACTGTTGATATTAAAGACACACCACAACCAAATAGGTTACTTTTTAAATATCTTCTTTGGATATGCCCATTAAACACTTCAAGAATGTCTATGTAAAACATAATGACTTAGAATGATCAGCCAGTGGTTCTTCACTGTTGTTAAGTAATTTTTTACGAGTATGTGACATGACGGAGCGAACTAATATCAACGTGGCGATGTACAAGCGACGCCATTTGTTAATAGTAGTTGGAGCCACGAAAAGGGAATATACAATTACAATGTAAAGTAAACTGTTTAGTAACAAGGGTAAAAATAAATTACCAGTTTTGTACATCTTTAAAAATTACGATATATATAAAATTGTATTTGATTTATACCGAAAACAACAGAAACTGTTGATATTAAAGACACACCTCAGCCAAATAGGTTACTTTTTAAATATCTTCTTTGGATATGCCCATGAAACACAGTTACAATGTCTAAGTAAAACATATGACTTATCAGGCAGTGGTTCTTCACTGTTGTTAAGTAACTTTTTACGAGTGGTCACTGTCATCACTGGACTCTGTCCACTTTCAGCTAAACTCATCAACGTGAATGAATCAGATAATATATCCATCTCGATTAAAAAAAAATCTTGTTTTCTTCTTCTTGAGTGACGAACTTAAAAGACTTCGAATGCGTTTCGTTTTATATTTCACGTTTCTTTGAAAGAAATAAAATAATCAGTTTCCATCGGTCTGGTAATAATGCTAGGCAGTCCAGTTATCGTTGCCAATAAATAGTTTTAGTGTTTATTGCGGTGCGCCACAGTTTACGTCGGAGATGCTCCGTTTGCGGAACTTCTTGTGCCAGAATCACGTGATATCGTAACACGAAGTCTATGTTCAAGTTTCGATCTGGCAGTGGCAAAGACAGCTGATTAATGGCATGCTTTCTTCTTTCTAAAATAAAATTTTGTATCGATCTGGACATACTGCTCGGCAGTCCAGTTATGAATATCAACAAATAGTGTTAGTGCGGTATGTCATAGTTGATATTGGAGATGTTCCGGTAGCGGAACTTTTTGCGCCGGAATGACATGATAGCGTAATATGAGATCATCAGTCAGCATGACGTGAGAATCAGGATACCTTGTCTATCTCAATCCTCAAAGATATGAATTTCTCAGCTTCACGACTAAGTCTCATGATAGCTTGAGACTTAATGCGCTGCGGCTTGAACTTTGATAAACACATTAAAAAAAATCCATGTTCAAGTTTAGGTCTAGCAGTGGCTAATACCGCTGATTGATGGCTTGTTTTCGTCTTCCCTCTAAAATTAAATTTTCTATCGATGTCAATAAATGGTGTTAGTGTGGTGCGTCACAGTTAATATTGCAGATCCTCCGCGAGCGGAACTTTTTGCGCCAGAATCACATGTTATCGTAATACGAGCTTATCAGTCAGCATGACGGAGCGGGCTAATATCAACGTGGCGATGTACAAGCGACGCCATTTGTTAATAGTACTAGGACCGCTCGCGTTGGAGCCACGAAAAAGGGAATATACAATTACAATGTAAAGTAAGCTGTTTATTAACAAGGGTAAAATAAAATAGCAGTTTTGTACATCTTTGAAAATTATGATGTGTAAAATTTAATTTGATTTATGCCAAAAACGACAGAAACTTGTAATAATGTTGATATTAAAGACACACCTCAACCAAATAGGTTACTTTTTAAATATCTTCTTTGGATATGCCCATTAAACACTTTAACAATGTCTAAGTAAAACATATGACTTACATAGAACCAGTGGTTCTTCATTGTTGTTAAGTAACTTTTGACGAGTGGTTACTGTCATCAGTGGACTCTGCTTCTGTCTACTTTCCGCTAAACGCATCAACTTGAAACAGATGCATATTTCCAACTCGATTTAAAAAAATCTTGATTTTTTCTTCTTAAGTGACGAACTTAAAAGACTTCGAATGCGTTTCATTTTACATTTTTCTAGTTTATAAGTATTTCACGTTTCTTTGAAAGAAATAAAATAATCAGTTTCCATAGATGTGGTCATAATGCTTGGCAGTCCAGTTGTCGTTGCCAACAAATAGTATTAGTGCGGTGCGCAACAGTTGATGTTTGAGATGCTCCGATTGCGGAACTTTTTGCGCCAGAATCACATGATATCGTAATACGAGCTCATCAGTCAGCATGACGGAGCGGGCTAATATTAACGTGGCGATGTATAAGCGACGCCATTTGTTAATAATAGTAGGAGCGCTAGCAATGTAAACTGTTCAGTAACAAGGGTAAAAATAAAATAGCAATTTTGTACAATTTGATAATTTCGATGTAAATCTAATTTTATTTGATTAATACCAAAAACTTGTAAAACTGTTGATATTAAAGACACACCTCAACCAAATAGGTTACTTTTTAAATATCTCCTTTGGATATGCCCATTAAACTCTTTAATAATGTCTATGTAAAACATAATGACTTAGAATGATCAGCCAGTGGTTCTTCACTAATATCAACGTGGCGATGTACAAGCGACGCCATTTGTTAATAGTAGTTAGAGCCACGAAAAGGGAGTATACAATTTAAATTGGATATTATTAATCGTTTATGTTTTGGGTTTTTCGTCGGTATTTCATTATAACGCTGGTTAATTAGAATAATAGTCGGCCACAGATCGCTGGAGATTAATTTGTTTTTCGGAACCATTATTATTTCCCTTAATATTGCAGATCCTCCGCGAGCGGAACTTTTTGCGCCAGAATCACATGATATCGTAATACGAGCTCATCAGTCAGCATGACGGAGCGGGCTAATATCAACGTGGCGATGTAGAAGCGACGCCATTTGTTAATAATAGTAGGAGTGCTAGCGTTGGAGCCACGAAAAAGAGAATATAAAATTACAATGTAAAGTAAACTGTTTAGTAACAAGGGTAAAAATAAAATAGCAATTTTGTACATCTTTGAAAATTTCGTTATAAATCAAATTTTATTTGCATTATACCAAAAACTTGTAATACTGTTGATATTAAAGACACACCTCAACCAAATAGGTTACTTTTTAAATATTTTCTTTGGATATGCCCATTAAACACTTTAAGAATGTCTAAGTAAAACATAATGACTTAGAATGATCAGCCAGTGGTTCTTCACAGTTGTTAAATAACTTTTTAGGAGTATGTGTATGTGGCATGACGGAGCGGGCTAATATTAACGTGGCGATGTATAAGCGACGCCATTTGTTAATAATAGTAGGAGCGCTAGCGTTGGAGACACGGAAAAGGGAATATACAATTACAATGTAAACTGTTTAGTAACAAGGGTAAAAATAAAATAGCAGTTTTGTACATCTTTGAATATTGCGATATATACAGGCAGATTTTTTAGTCACCGTCCAAATTTTGATATATTAATCTTTGGCAAAAATCATTGAATATATTATGTTTTTTCTTTTAGTATCACTCAATACAAAAATATTGAGATATCATATCACAAAGTTATCTATAAAAAGTTTATGTTTCTGGAAACTGCTGCGCCGTGCGTACGCACTAGGTAAAATTACGCGGGCCGGCCCGCCCCGCGCGCCGCCGCGCCGCCGCAATTAATTGATAACACAATAATAAACAAAGTTGCAAATTTTCCCTTCATACTTTCACGGGCTTAGGACCGTCAATAAGCAAAAGGTTTGTGCTATGTTCACTATGGTTAGAATGTAATCCTTAATTAATCAATTACAAATAAAAGTAAAAATAAATTAGATAAATAAGAACTTTAGACCTTATTAAAACCGTGCCAAAACGTTTTGCTAATAGGCGTATTTAAAAAATTTGAATCAACTTATGTACAATTATTTTTTTTTTTTATTAAAAATCATCTTAGAACAATCACATTAACAGTACTTTAATAAATGTTCAAAATGCATACCGTTTCTCTCTAAACAGAGTCTTGCACGTTTTTGCACATTATTTTTAATTTTGTTGAGCACTACAGTGTCACTTTTCACTTGATCGAATGCACGTACAATTTGTCCTTTTAATTGGTCTACGCTTTGGGCTTCCTCCACATACACTCGGTCGTTTTATTTCGCCCCACAAAAAGAAGTCACATGGAGTAAGATCTGGTGACCGGGGTGGCCAGGCGACGGGCCCCCCGCGACCGATCCAACGATCACCGTGTTCTATGTTTAAATAATTACGAACGGCGGCGGAGTAATGAGGCGGTGCACCGTCTTGCTGATAATAAAAATCTCCATGGGAGATTACCGGCACGTCATCCATGAAATCAGCAATTACTGTGCGTAACATATCTAGGTATGTGCCCCCGGTCAGCCGTCCCTCAATGAAATATGGCCCCAGTATGCTGTTGCCGACAATTCCAGCCCACACATTTGCGCTAAACCGCACTTGGTGATATGTTTCTCGTATCATATGTGGGTTTCGAAATGACCACCAATGTTCATTATGCTGATTATACAGCCCCACTCGAGTAAATAAGGCCTCGTCAGTCCACAAAATGTTAGCATCGGGGTGTGCGATCAGCCACTCGCAGAAGGCTCGACGGGGAACGGCGTCTGCGTCGTTCAAGGCCTGTGTCTTTTGAAAATGGTACGGGTGCAACCCAGCAGTATGGAGAAGTTTCCACACGGCATATTGGCTTACGCCGAAGCGTCGCGCTGCATCTCGCGTACTCGATCTAGGGCTCCGTTCAAAGAAATCGAAAATATAATCTTCGATCTCTACTGCGAGTCTCGGCCTGCCACGTCCTTGAGCGTGTGTAGGAGCTATAAATTGGCCATGGTCTAATAGCCTCTGATTTGCGGCCAAAATCGTTTGGCGATTAGGTACTGAAGGATTTATTATCCCTTGATTGCGAAGGCGAGGAATACTTTCTGCTTCGTACAGTCTCTGGGCACCGTTCAAGCTTTCACCACTAAGTATGTAAGATCGCACCATTTCGTAATACTCGCGGTAGGAATACATTGTAAACAAATTCACGATAGCGCGGGGCGCCGCTGGCGCGATGCGCAGGAAAACGGAAGTGAGCGATTGCGTCGCGAAAGGGTGCGCGGGGCTGACTAACGATAGATCATAGATGTGTCGCCGCGCAGGTGTAGCGGGGCGGGGGGTAAGCGGGGTGTGCGCTACCCTTTTCATTAAATGTTTGCGCGGCAAGTGTAGTATTATTAACGTCTATCTTGTGACCACGCAGAGCGAATAATTCTTTCGAGAAAATGATTTTTTATTAAAAAATGGCTTTAATTACACACAATATCCATAATTAAATTATATACACAATGCCTAGAAAAAATTTGGACGGTGATTAAAATTTCATCCTGTATAAAATTTTATTTAATTTATACCAAAAATAACAGAAACTGTTCACACCTCAACCAAATAGGTTACTTTTTAAATATCTTCTTTGGATATGCCCATTAAACACTTAAAGAATATCTAAGTAAAACATAATGACTTAGAATGATCAGCCAGTGGTTCTTCATTGTTGGTAAGTAACTTTTGACGAGTGGTTACTGTCATCAGTGGACTCTGCTTCTGTCTACTTTCCGCTAAACGCATCAACTTGAATCAGATGCATATTTCCAACACGATTTAAAAAAATCTTGTTTTCTTCTTCTTGAGTAACGAACTTAGAAGACTTCGAATGTGTTTCATTTAACATTTCCAGTTTATAAATATTTCACGTATCTTTGAAAGAAATAAAATATTCAGTTTCCATCGATCTGGTCACAATGATAGGCAGTCCAGTTATCGTTGCCAACAAATAGTTTTAGTCCGGTGCGCTACAGTTTACGTTGGAGATGCTCCGTTAGCGGAACTTTTTGTGCCAGAATCACGTGATTTCGTAACACCAACTCTCGTCGGTACGACAGATAATCATGATAGCTTGTCTATCTCAATGCTTAATAAGCAGCGGCTTGTTCTACGATGAACACAACCATTTTTCATATTTCCATGTTCAAGTTTCAGTCCATGAGTGGGCACCGTTTGAGTCCTCTTTCCGCTAACCGCATCAACTTGTATCGGGTATATATTTCCTATTCGATTTCAAAGAAGTTGATAGTTATTTTTACATTTATATGAGTTCTCGTGTGGTGCGTCACAGTTAATATTGCAGATCCTCCGCGAGCGGAACTTTTTGCGCCAGAATCACATGATATCGTAATACGAGCTCATCAGTCAGCATGACGGAGCGGGCTAATATCAACGTGGCGATGTAGAAGCGACGCCATTTGTTAATAATAGTAGGAGTGCTAGCGTTGGAGCCACGAAAAAGAGAATATAAAATTACAATGTAAAGTAAACTGTTAAGTAACAAGGGTAAAAATAAAATAGCAATTTTGTACATCTTTGAAAATTTCGTTATAAATCAAATTTTATTTGCTTTATACCAAAAACTTGTAGTACTGTTGATATTAAAGACACACCTCAACCAAATAGGTTACTTTTTAAATATTTTCTTTGGATATGCCCATTAAACACTTTAAGAATGTCTAAGTAAAACATAATGACTTAGAATGATCAGCCAGTGGTTCTTCACAGTTGTTAAATAACTTTTTAGGAGTATGTGTATGTGGCATGACGGAGCGGGCTAATATTAACGTGGCGATGTACAAGCGACGCCATTTGTTAATAGTAGTTGGAGCCACGAAAAGGGAATATACAATTACTATGTAAAGTAAACTGTTTAGTAACAAGGGTAAAAATAAAATAGCAGTTTTGTACATCTTTGAAAATTACGATATATGTAAAATTTTATTTGATTTATACCAAAAATAACAGAAACTGTTCACACCTCAACCAAATAGGTTACTTTTTAAATATCTTCTTTGGATATGCCCATTAAACACTTTAAGAATGTCTAAGTAAAACATAATGACTTAGAATGATCAGCCAGTGGTTCTTCACTGTTGTTAAGTAACTTTTTACGAGTATGTGTATGTGGCATGACGCAGCGGGCTAAACGGGCATCAACGTGGCGATGTATAAGCGACGCCATTTGTTAATAGTAGTTGGAGCCACGAAAAAGGGAATATACAATTACAATGTAAAGTAAGCAGTTTAGTTACAAGGATAAAAATAAAATAGCAATTTTGTACATCTTTGAAAATTTCGATATACATCAAATTCTATTTGATTTATACCAAAAACTTGTAATACTGTTAATTTTAAAGACGTGTACCCCAACTAAATAGGTAACTTTTTAAATATTTCCTTTGGATATGCCCATTAAATAATGTCTTAGTAAAACATATGGCTAAGAATGATCAGCCAGTGGTTCTTCATTGTTGTTAAGTAACTTTTGACGAGTGACCGGTCACTGTCATCAGTGGAGTCTGTTTCTGTCCACTTTCCGCTAAACGTATCAACTTGAATCAAATACATAATTCCAACTCGATAAAAAAAAACTTGTTTTCTTCTTCTTAAAAATTTAAAAGACTTCGTATGGGTTTAATTTTACATTTCCAGTTTATAAATATTTCACTTTTTTTTTATGAAATTTAAGAATCAGTTTCCACCTATCTGGACATACTGCTAGGCAGTCCAGTTATCGATATCAACAAATAGTGTTAGTGCGATGCGTCACAGTTAATATTGGAGATGCTCCGGTAGCGGAACTTTTTGCGCCAGAATTACGTGATAGCGTAACACGAGCTCATCAGTCAGCATGACGGATCGGGCATTTCATCCATTTTCTAAATAAGAATATCAACGTGGCGATGTCTAAGCGACGCCATTTCTTAAAAGTAGTAAGAGCGCTCGCGTTTGAGCCATGAAAAAGGTTTTATACAATTACAATATAAAGTAAGCTGTTTAGTAACAAGATGAGTGGGCACCGTTTGAGTCCTCTTACCGCTAACCGCATCAATTTGTATCGGGTATATATTTCCTATTCGATTTCAAAGAAGTTGATAGTTATTTTTACATTTATATGAGTTCTCGTGTGGTGCGTCACAGTTAATATTGCAGATCCTCCGCGAGCGGAACTTTTTGCGCCAGATTCACATGATATCGTAATACGAGCTCATCAGTCAGCATGACGGAGCGGGCTAATATCAACGTGGCGATGTAGAAGCGACGCCATTTGTTAATAATAGTAGGAGTGCTAGCGTTGGAGCCACGAAAAAGAGAATATAAAATTACAATGTAAAGTAAACTGTTTAGTAACAAGGGTAATAATAAAATAGCAATTTTGTACATTTTTGAAAATTTCGATATAAATCAAATTTTATTTGCTTTATACCAAAAACTTGTAGGTAATACTGTTGATATTAAAGACACACCTCAACCAAATAGGTTACTTTTTAAATATTTTCTTTGGATATGCCCATTAAACACTTTAAGAATGTCTAAGTAAAACATAATGACTTAGAATGATCAGCCAGTGGTTCTTCACAGTTGTTAAATAACTTTTTAGGAGTATGTGTATGTGGCATGACGGAGCGGGCTAATATTAACGTGGCGATGTACAAGCGACGCCATTTGTTAATAGTAGTTGGAGCCACGAAAAGGGAATATACAATTACAATGTAAAGTAAACTGTTTAGTAACAAGGGTAAAAATAAAATAGCAGTTTTGTACATCTTTGAAAATTACGATATATGTAAAATTTTATTTGATTTATACCAAAAATAACAGAAACTGTTCACACCTCAACCAAATAGGTTACTTTTTAAATATCTTCTTTGGATATGCCCATTAAACACTTTAAGAATGTCTAAGTAAAACATAATGACTTAGAATGATCAGCCAGTGGTTCTTCACTGTTGTTAAGTAACTTTTTACGAGTATGTGTATGTGGCATGACGCAGCGGGCTAAACGGGCATCAACGTGGCGATGTATAAGCGACGCCATTTGTTAATAGTAGTTGGAGCCACGAAAAAGGGAATATACAATTACAATGTAAAGTAAGCAGTTTAGTTACAAGGATAAAAATAAAATAGCAATTTTGTACATCTTTGAAAATTTCGATATACATCAAATTCTATTTGATTTATACCAAAAACTTGTAATACTGTTAATTTTAAAGACGTGTACCCCAACTAAATAGGTAACTTTTTAAATATTTCCTTTGGATATGCCCATTAAATAATGTCTTAGTAAAACATATGGCTAAGAATGATCAGCCAGTGGTTCTTCATTGTTGTTAAGTAACTTTTGACGAGTGACCGGTCACTGTCATCAGTGGAGTCTGTTTCTGTCCACTTTCCGCTAAACGTATCAACTTGAATCAAATACATAATTCCAACTCGATAAAAAAAAAACTTGTTTTCTTCTTCTTAAAAATTTAAAAGACTTCGTATGGGTTTAATTTTACATTTCCAGTTTATAAATATTTCACTTTTTTTTTATGAAATTTAAGAATCAGTTTCCACCTATCTGGACATACTGCTAGGCAGTCCAGTTATCGATATCAACAAATAGTGTTAGTGCGATGCGTCACAGTTAATATTGGAGATGCTCCGGTAGCGGAACTTTTTGCGCCAGAATTACGTGATAGCGTAACACGAGCTCATCAGTCAGCATGACGGATCGGGCATTTCATCCATTTTCTAAATAAGAATATCAACGTGGCGATGTCTAAGCGACGCCATTTCTTAATAGTAGTAAGAGCGCTCGCGTTTGAGCCATGAAAAAGGTTTTATACAATTACAATATAAAGTAAGCTGTTTAGTAACAAGATGAGTGGGCACCGTTTGAGTCCTCTTACCGCTAACCGCATCAATTTGTATCGGGTATATATTTCCTATTCGATTTCAAAGAAGTTGATAGTTATTTTTACATTTATATGAGTTCTCGTGTGGTGCGTCACAGTTAATATTGCAGATCCTCCGCGAGCGGAACTTTTTGCGCCAGATTCACATGATATCGTAATACGAGCTCATCAGTCAGCATGACGGAGCGGGCTAATATCAACGTGGCGATGTAGAAGCGACGCCATTTGTTAATAATAGTAGGAGTGCTAGCGTTGGAGCCACGAAAAAGAGAATATAAAATTACAATGTAAAGTAAACTGTTTAGTAACAAGGGTAAAAATAAAATAGCAATTTTGTACATTTTTGAAAATTTCGATATAAATCAAATTTTATTTGCTTTATACCAAAAACTTGTAGGTAATACTGTTGATATTAAAGACACACCTCAACCAAATAGGTTACTTTTTAAATATTTTCTTTGGATATGCCCATTAAACACTTTAAGAATGTCTAAGTAAAACATAATGACTTAGAATGATCAGCCAGTGGTTCTTCACAGTTGTTAAATAACTTTTTAGGAGTATGTGTATGTGGCATGACGGAGCGGGCTAATATTAACGTGGCGATGTACAAGCGACGCCATTTGTTAATAGTAGTTGGAGCCACGAAAAGGGAATATACAATTACAATGTAAAGTAAACTGTTTAGTAACAAGGGTAAAAATAAAATAGCAGTTTTGTACATCTTTGAAAATTACGATATATGTAAAATTTTATTTGATATATACCAAAAATAACAGAAACTGTTCACACCTCAACCAAATAGGTTACTTTTTAAATATCTTCGTTGGATATGCCCATTAAACACTTTAAGAATGACTAAGTAAAACATAATGACTTAGAATGATCAGCCAGTGGTTCTTCACTGTTGTTAAGTAACTTTTTACGAGTATGTGTATGTGGCATGACGCAGCGGGCTAAACGGGCATCAACGTGGCGATGTATAAGCGACGCCATTTGTTAATAGTAGTTGGAGCCACGAAAAAGGGAATATACAATTACAATGTAAAGTATGCTGTTTAGTTACAAGGGTAAAAATAAAATAGCAATTTTGTACATTTACTATAACTTAGTTATAAATCAAATTTTATTTGCTTTATACCAAAAACTTGTAATACTGTTAATTTTAAAGACATGTACCCCAACTAAATAGGTAACTTTTTAAATATTTCCTTTGGATATGCCCATTAAATAATGTCTTAGTAAAACATATGGCTAAGAATGATCAGCCAGTGGTTCTTCATTGTTGTTAAGTAACTTTTGACGAGTGGTCACTGTCATCAGTGGAGTCTGTTTCTGTCCACTTTCCGCTAAACGTATCAACTTGAATCAAATACATAATTCCAACTCGATAAAAAAAATACTTGTTTTCTTCTTCTTAAAAATTTAAAAGACTTCGAATGGGTTTAATTTTACATTTCCAGTTTATAAATATTTCACGTTTTTTTTAAGAAATTTAAGAATCAGTTTCCACCGATCTGGACATACTGCTAGGCAGTCCAGTTATCGATATCAACAAATAGTGTTAGTGCGGTGCGTCACAGTTAATATTGGAGATGCTCCGGTAGCGGAACTTTTTGCGCCAGAATTACGTGATAGCGTAACACGAGCTCATCAGTCAGCATGACGGATCGGGCATTTCATCCATTTTCTAAATAAGAATATCAACGTGGCGATGTATAAGCGACGCCATTTCTTAGTAGTAGTAAGAGCGCTCGCGTTGGAGCCATGAAAAAGGTATTAAACAATTACAATATAAAGTAAGCTGTTTAGTAACAAGGGTAAAAATAAAATAGCAGTTTTGTACATCTTTGAAGATTACGATGTGTATATTTTTTTTTTTTATTTATGCCAAAACAACAGAAACTTGTTATACTGTTGATATTAAAGATACCTCAACCAAATAGGTTTCTTTTTAAATATCTTCTTTGGATATGCCCATTAAACACTTAAACAATGTCTAAGTAAACATAATTATGACTTAGAATGATCAACCAGTGGTTTCGCGTTGCATGCGCAATGCGTTTCATTTTACATTTCCAGTTTATAAATATTTCAAGTTTCTTTGAAAGAAATAAAATAATCAGTTTCCATCGATCTGGTCATAATGCTAGGCAGTCCAGTTATCGTTGCCAACAAATAGTATTAGTGCGATGCGCCACAGTTTACGTTGGAGATGCTCCGTTAGCGGAACTTTTTCTGCCAGAATCACGTGATATCGTAACACGAACTCTCGTCGGTACGACAGAGAATCATGATAGCTTGTCTATCTCAATGCTTATTAACCAGCGGCTTGTTCTACGCATTTCATATTTCCATGTTCAAGTTTCAGTCCATCAGTGGGCACCGTTTGAGTCCTCTTTCCGCTAACCGCATCAACTTGAATCGGGTATATATTTCCTATTCGATTTCAAAGAAGTTGATAGTTATTTTTACATTTATTCGAGTTCTCGTAACAGCAATGACTGCCCAAATTCATCAATGTTTATAATTAGAACACAAATGGTTATAATGCTAGGAAATCCAATTATTTGTGTCAACAAATAGTGTACTGCGTTGCATCTCAGTTGATATTGGAGATATCAACGACCTTGAACCTGGTGATTCCGTGAGGATGGTGTCGCTGGGAGGTTTATCTTAACCGTTCTAGTTATTTTATATATGAATATATGAATTTATCAGCTTCATGACAGTCTTATGAAAGCTTGAGACTTAATGCACAGCGGCTTGTTCTTTGATAAACACATATGTTTTAAATTTCAATGTTCAAGTTTTGGTCTAGCAGTGGCAAGGACAGATTAATGGCAAGTTTTCTTCTTCTCTCTAAAATAAAATTTTCTATCGATGTCAACAAATGGTGTTAGTGTGGTGCGTCACAGTTAATATTGCAGATGCTCCACGAGCGGAACTTTTTGCGCCAGAATCACATGATATCGTAATACGAGCTCATCAGTCAGCATGACGGGGCGGGCTAATATCAACGTGGCGATGTATATGCGACGCAATTTGTTAATAATAGTAAGAGCGCTAGCGTTGGAGCCACGAAAAAGGGAATATACAATTACAATGTAAAGTAAACTGTTTAGTAACAAGGGTAATAAAAAAAAAAACGATTTATACCAAAAAACTTGTAATACTGTTGATATTAAAGACACACCTCAACCAAATAGGTTACTGTTTAAATATCTTCTTTGGATATTCCATTCAACACTTTAAGAATGTCTATGTAAAACATAATGACTTAGAATGATCAGCCAGTGGTTCTTCACTGTTGTTAAGTAACTTTTTACGAGTATGTGACATGACGGAGCGGACTAATATCAACGTGGCGATGTATAAACGACGCCATTTGTTAATAGAAGTAGGAGCGCTTGCGTTGGAGCCATGAAAAAGAGAATATACAATTACAATGTAAAGTAAAAAAAAAGTGCTTAGTAACAAGGTTAAATATAAAATAGCAGTTTTGTACACACGGCTACACATCAAGCTATACATTTCCAGTTTATGCTGATCTCGCATTGTATATGATTTCCGTACAATGCGAGGTCAGTTTATACTGGAAATGTATAGCTTGATGTGTAGCCGTGTGTACATCTTTGAAAATTACGATGTATATAAAATTTTATTCGATTTATGCCAAAACCAACAGAAACTTGTAATAATGTTGATATTTAAATTATGAACCAAATAGGTTACTTTTTAAATATATTCTTTGGATATGCCCATTAAACAATGTCTAAGTAAGACATATGAGTTGGAATGATCAACTAGTGGTTCTTCATTGTTGTTAAGTAACTTTTGACGAGTGGTCACTGTCATCAGTGGACTCTGCTTCTGTCCACTTTCCGCTAAACGCATCAACTGGAATCAGATGCATATTTCCAACTCGAACATTTCCAGTTTATAAGTATTTCACGTTTCTTTGATAGAAACAAAATAATCAGTTTCCATCGATCTGATCATAATGCTAGGCAGTCCAGTTATCGTTGCCAACAAATAGTTTTAGTGCGGTGCGCCACAGTTTACGTCGGAGATGCTCCGTTAGCGGAACTTTTTGTGCCAGAATCACGTGATATCGTAACACGAACTTCCATGTTCAAGTTTCGGTCTGGCAGTGGCAAAGACAGCTGATTAATGGCATGCTTTCTGCTTCTCTCTAAAATTAAACTTTTTATTGATCTGGACATACTGCTAGGCAGTCCAGTTATCGATATCAACAAATAGTGTTAGTGCAGTACGACATAGTTGATATTAGATATGTCTCGGTAGCGGAACTGTTTGCGCCAGAATGACATGATAGCGCAATATGAGATCATCAGTCAGCATGACTGAGAATCGTGATAGCTTTTCTATCTCAATCCATAATAAGCACCGGGTTGATCTTCCGTGAAACCATTTTTAATATTTTCATGTTCAAGTTTTGGTTTATCAGTGGACACCGTTTGAAACCTCTTTCTGCTAACCGCATCAACTGGACAAACTGTATTTATTTCTTATTCGATTTCAAAGAACTTTATAGTTATTTTTACATTTGAATATGGAAACATTAAAACGATAATATTTCCATGTTCAAGTTTCGGTCCAACAGTGGAAAGTGTATGTGACCTATTCGCAATTCGGTTACATATTTATTTCAAGTTCGATTTCAAAGAAATTGATATTCTTTCATTTATTCGTGACGGTAAAGACCGTACAACTTCATTACTGTTTCAAGTTCGATTGCGAGATTCTTGTATCAGGTTCATTTTGCGCTGGTATTAAGATATAAATTTCTCAGCTTCACGACTAAGTCTCATGATAGCTTGAGACTTAATGCACAGCGGCTTGAACTTTGATAAACACATTGAAAAATATCCATGTTCAAGTTTAGGTTAGCAGTGGCTAATACCGCTGATGGCTTGTTTTCGTCTTCCCTTTAAAATTAAATTTTCTATCGATGTCAACAAATGTTGTTAGTGCGGTGCGTCACAGTTACTATTGGAGATGCTCTGGTAGCGGAACTTCTTGCGCCAGAATTACGTGATAGCGTAACACGAGCTCATCGGTCAGCATGACGGAGCGGGCTGCTCATCCATTTTCTAAATAAGAATATCAACGTGGCGATGTACAAGCGACGCCATTTGTTAGTAGTATTAGGAGCGCTCGCGTTCGTGCCATGAAAAAGGGAATATACAATTACAATGTAAAGTAAACTGTTTAGTAACAAGGGTAAAAATAAAATAGCAATTTTGTACAATTTGAAAATTTCGATGTAAATCATATTTTATTTGATTTATACCAAAAATAACAGAAACTGTTCACACCTCAACCAAATAGGTTACTTTTTAAATATCTTCTTTGGATATGCCCATTAAACACTTTAAGAATGTCTATGTAAAACATAATGACTTAGAATGATCAGCCAGTGGTTCTTCACTGTTGTTAAGTAACTTTTTACGAGTATGTGTATGTGGCATGACGGAGCGGATTAATATCAACGTAGCGATCTATAAGCGACGCCATTTGTTAATAGTAGTTGGAGCCACGAAAAGGGAATATACAATTACAATGTAAAGTAAACTGTTTAGTAACAAGGGTAAAAATAAAATAGCAGTTTTGTACATCTTTGATAATTACGATTTATATAAAATTTTATTTGATTTATACCAAAAACAACAGAAACTGTTGATATTAAAGACACACACACCTCAACCAATTAGGTTACTTTTAAATATTTTCTTTGGATATGGACATTTACAATGTCTAAGTAAAACATATGACTTATCAGCCAGTGGTTCTTCACTGTTGTTAAGTAACTTTTTACGAGTGGTCACTGTTATCACTGGACTCTGTCCACTTTCCGCTAAACGCATCAACGTGAATGAATCAGATAATATATCCAACACGATTTAAATTAAAAACTTGTTTTTATCTTCTTGAGTGACGAACTTAAAATACTTCGAATGGGTTTAATTTTACATTTCCAGTTTATAAATATTTCACCTTTTTTTGAAAGAAATTTTAGAAACAGTTTCCATCGATCTGGATATACTGCTAGGCAGTCCAGTTATCGTTGCCAACAAATAGTTTTAGTGCGGTGCGCCACAGTTTACGTCGGAGATGCTCCGTTAGCGGAACTTTTTGTGCCAGAATCACGTGATATCGTAACACGAACTTCCATGTTCAAGTTTCGGTCTGGCAGTGGCAGAGACAGCTGATTAATGGCATGCTTTCTGCTTCTCTCTAAAATTAAACTTTTTATTGATCTGGACATACTGCTAGGCAGTCCAGTTATCGATATCAACAAATAGTGTTAGTGCAGTACGACATAGTTGATATTAGATATGTCTCGGTAGCGGAACTGTTTGCGCCAGAATGACATGATAGCGCAATATGAGATCATCAGTCAGCATGACTGAGAATCGTGATAGCTTTTCTATCTCAATCCATAATAAGCACCGGGTTGATCTTCCGTGAAACCATTTTTAATATTTTCATGTTCAAGTTTTGGTTTATCAGTGGACACCGTTTGAAACCTCTTTCTGCTAACCGCATCAACTGGACAAACTGTATTTATTTCTTATTCGATTTCAAAGAACTTTATAGTTATTTTTACATTTGAATATGGAAACATTAAAACGATAATATTTCCATGTTCAAGTTTCGGTCCAACAGTGGAAAGTGTATGTGACCTTTTCGCAATTCGGTTACATATTTATTTCAAGTTCGATTTCAAAGAAATTGATATTCTTTCATTTATTCGTGACGGTAAAGACCGTACAACTTCATTACTGTTTCAAGTTCGATTGCGAGATTCTTGTATCAGGTTCATTTTGCGCTGGTATTAAGATATAAATTTCTCAGCTTCACGACTAAGTCTCATGATAGCTTGAGACTTAATGCACAGCGGCTTGAACTTTGATAAACACATTGAAAAATATCCATGTTCAAGTTTAGGTTAGCAGTGGCTAATACCGCTGATGGCTTGTTTTCGTCTTCCCTTTAAAATTAAATTTTCTATCGATGTCAACAAATGTTGTTAGTGCGGTGCGTCACAGTTACTATTGGAGATGCTCTGGTAGCGGAACTTCTTGCGCCAGAATTACGTGATAGCGTAACACGAGCTCATCGGTCAGCATGACGGAGCGGGCTGCTCATCCATTTTCTAAATAAGAATATCAACGTGGCGATGTACAAGCGACGCCATTTGTTAGTAGTATTAGGAGCGCTCGCGTTCGTGCCATGAAAAAGGGAATATACAATTACAATGTAAAGTAAACTGTTTAGTAACAAGGGTAAAAATAAAATAGCAATTTTGTACAATTTGAAAATTTCGATGTAAATCATATTTTATTTGATTTATACCAAAAATAACAGAAACTGTTCACACCTCAACCAAATAGGTTACTTTTTAAATATCTTCTTTGGATATGCCCATTAAACACTTTAAGAATGTCTATGTAAAACATAATGACTTAGAATGATCAGCCAGTGGTTCTTCACTGTTGTTAAGTAACTTTTTACGAGTATGTGTATGTGGCATGACGGAGCGGATTAATATCAACGTAGCGATCTATAAGCGACGCCATTTGTTAATAGTAGTTGGAGCCACGAAAAGGGAATATACAATTACAATGTAAAGTAAACTGTTTAGTAACAAGGGTAAAAATAAAATAGCAGTTTTGTACATCTTTGATAATTACGATTTATATAAAATTTTATTTGATTTATACCAAAAACAACAGAAACTGTTGATATTAAAGACACACACACCTCAACCAATTAGGTTACTTTTAAATATTTTCTTTGGATATGGACATTTACAATGTCTAAGTAAAACATATGACTTATCAGCCAGTGGTTCTTCACTGTTGTTAAGTAACTTTTTACGAGTGGTCACTGTTATCACTGGACTCTGTCCACTTTCCGCTAAACGCATCAACGTGAATGAATCAGATAATATATCCAACACGATTTAAATTAAAAACTTGTTTTTATCTTCTTGAGTGACGAACTTAAAATACTTCGAATGGGTTTAATTTTACATTTCCAGTTTATAAATATTTCACCTTTTTTTGAAAGAAATTTTAGAAACAGTTTCCATCGATCTGGATATACTGCTAGGCAGTCCAGTTATCGATATCAACAAATAGTGTTAGTGGAGTGCGTCACAGTTGGTATTGGACATGTTCCGGTAGCCGAACTTTTTGCGCTAGCATCACATGATAGCGGTACTACTTGTCACTATGTCCAGTTCGCAACACCTGGTACCTGGTAAAAAGTTCTGTTACCAAAGCACCAGCAGTACTATAACTGCTGGTGCTTTGGTAACGGAACTTTTTGCGCCAAAATAACGTGATAGCTCAACATTAGATTTCGTGAGAATAATGATAGCTTGTCTATACTTAATGCACAGCAACTTGTTCTACGATAAACACGACCGTTTTTAATATTTCCATGTTCAAGTCAACTGTATTCGGGTACATATTTACATTTCGATTTCAACGAAATTGATATTATAACATTTATTCGAGTAGCCGTGACAGTAAAGACCGTCTAACTTTTTTTTTTTTTTAAGGTCGATGTCGACATGTTTTGCGCTCTCACTTTAGACCTTCGCCTTTCATGGTAATTTTGTATTATGATATGAATTTCTCAGCTTCATGACTTGAGACTTAATGAACAGCGGCTTGTTTTTTTTGATAAACACATTTCATTACATTTCCATGTTCAATTTCTGTTCTGTTGGTCTAGCAGTTGTGATAGCATAGACCGCAGCTCATTGGTTTCAACAAAGTTAGTTCGGTACGCCACAGTTGATTTTGAAGATACTCCGACAGCGGAACTTTTTGCGCCTTAATGACGTGATGCCGTGACACGAGCTTAGAGCAGAATGAGAGCAATAAGAAAATACACATAACGTGACGTATAAAGAAAAAAAGACGTCTTAAATGTTGGGGAAAAATTAAACACATTTTAAATGTTTGCAAATAAATTTTGGTGGAGTAGCGTGCAATTTTAAATAATACAATCTTTTCCTAAAAGTAAATAATAAGAAATAAAATAAATCCACAATTTAAGTAGATAAATCTTTATAAACACTCACGACAAACCATAGACTTATAATTTTATACGTCTATGGTATATCTTACTTTTTTCTTGGCAATACGCTCGCACCCGATTACATGGGACTTAAACATAACTGGCGAAATGTGGGTGTACTGTAGGTACACCTCTGCCTAAACCTTCGGGAAAACATGCGTGATGTTATGTTAAAACCTTTCTTTTTTAATATATTTTCGTCTTTCAAAAATCGAGGTTATCCATTAAAATTGCCATCCTTAAATAATCTACAGAGCAATCAGTATAATTATCACTATTTATTTCGCTTCTTCTTTTTCCTTTTTTTGATGTGTAACATCTTTCCTCTCCCTTTCTTGCCATCTGCACAGATTAGAAAGCTCAATCTGTGGGAGTGGTTTCGTGAAAAGGGACGGAAGTGTGTAACAGGAAGCCGGGGAAGCGCGCGCAATTTGATTTAACCGATGAACCAGGGCTCGGAAACGTTATTCAAAATAACGTTTTTAAACGTTTCTTACAGTTCTTGTTCTTCTTTGTACAACATTTTGTTCGGGACGAAAACGAAATGTGAACGTTTTCAAAAACCAGTTTCTTCCGCAGGACGCAGCGCACGGTGCGTGTGTCGACAAGCATGAACTTGTTTAGTTAAATTGTACCTTATCTTCATTTCATTACATCATTGATTCCAATACATTTGCCGCTTACGTATTGATTATGGTTGTGTTGCGAGCTTTTTATCGATCAACCAAAAATTTTATAAAAACGGTAAAAAAACGTTTTATTAACCGAGAACGATTTCGTTTTACTTCGTTGTTGTTTTTCTTCAAAAACGTTTTAATAACGCTCCGTTCGAACGTAACTGAAAAAATCGTTCCTTAGATTTTTAATGCGAAACCGTTTCGAAAAATATACCGTATTCCGAGCCCTGCAATGAGTGCGCGCGGTTCTAGCTAGAGTTGGCTGTCAGAAATGACACATGGCCCCTCCCCTTTAATGTTGCTTATTACCAAGGTGAGATGTCAGATGTTACACATCTTAGCGACTACTGTAAGGTTCGCTCTTTTTCTTTTATATTTCCCTTTTTCACAACCAGGTGCACGTGGCAAGGCAAATAACATCCAAAAGCCTGCTCCTTAGAACGAGTCGAGAGGTACAGTCAGCATCAAAAGTTGATGACCACATTTAGATTTTCAAAATTGCTGTATAGTGAAGTGCTAATAGTGAATACGGTGTACAGCGATTTTGAAAATCTAAATGTGGTCATTAACTTTTGATGCTGACTGTACGTGTGCACAGAGTATACTCGTAACACTTCAAAAACACACAAAAAGTCAACTCAATTTCCGTTTTTATTTTAAGTGGTCACAGCACACACTACTTTACTGATCTGTAGTTAGCCCGCTTGTGAATACTAACAACTGGGACAAATGATCGGAAACATGGTGGTAAAAACTTGACCCTTTTACCACCATGTCTAATTTGCCCCTGGAATTAGAATCTCAAGGACCTCTTTGTTTAAAGTTCTTCCGTCTCTCAAAAATCGAGGTTATCCACCAAAATTGCCATCCATAAATAATCTATCACTATTTATTTCGCCAGCGACATATCGATCTAGTTATGTAGCACAGAACAGATAAAACCTCTTTTATCTGTTCTGTGTTATGTAGAGTGCTACAAATACAAGGATAATTTGGCGCCTTAAAAAGACATTGACGTTCTTGGTTAACATTTGTGCAATTGTCACAGAAATTATATGGGATAAACAAGATGGCGATGGTTCCGATTTTCGCCATGCGCCAAAAGAACCTTGTAGCGCTGCATACGAACGCCTTCAACATTGTGTCCGCGATGTGTGCACACGCTCCTGTGATCAGCAAAGTCACAACGAAATTATTCAGTGAAGGCATTGTTAATTGGCAATTTGATATGCTCCTTAATTAATTAAATATGCATATAAATTACATTTTTAAATATCTATTAGAATATAAAAAATAGCATAATGTATAAATATGCAATAATATTATTAATAGATGCCCAATAAAATTGAAGTTGGTTATATTAAAATTCAAGTTGGTTATTTACAAGCAATCGCGGAAACAATATTGTAAGCGTTGTGTTAATTTGACACAGTATGTCTTTGTAAACAATGTCGAAACATACTGAGCACTCTGAGCTTTTATTTTTAATTTTTTTACAACCAGGTGCACGTGCCAAGGCAAATAACATCCAAAAGCCTGCTCCTTAGACTGAGTCGAGAGGTACGTGTGCACAAAGTATAACACTTTAAAAACACAAAAAAAGTCAACTCAATTTCCGACTTAAAAAATACCGGACACAGCACACACAACTTTACTAATCTGTAGTTAGTCCGCTTCCGAAAACTAACAACTGGAACAAATGATCGCAAACATGGTGGTAAAAAGGTGACCCTTTTACCACCATGTCTAATTTTGCTCCTGGAATTAGAATCTCTAGGGCAGGGATGGCGAACCTTTCTACATCTACGTGCCATTTTTTCCAAATAAATATTGAATGTTGCCATGACGTTCCAACAAACAATCTTGACATAGTGACTCCTGGAAAAAAAAAATATGAGTACTTTCACATATTATTATACAGTCATGTTAATATCAACAGTTTTTTTTTAATGTTTTATGTTTTATTTTGAATACTATTATATAGAATCATTTTTTTGTTCTTCTAACTGAACAGACAGCTGTGCTGCTGGGGAGTTTGTTGCGCCACTTCTTCCCAGCTAACGCACACTAGGAAGTGGTGAAGGGTGGGCGTTTTGGGGGACGGTCTTATGTAATTTTGACGTTCGAAAAGTGCTGATTCTCAGCCTAGTTTGAATAAATGACTTTTGATTGATTTTGATTTTATATTTATTTAAATTAAAGAACAAATTAGTCTGACTTCTGCTGTTACCAACTAAATTACTTAGGTTACTGAAATGATGCCGTGCTCAAATTATTTTGTTACGTGCCACCAATGGCACGGGTGTGCCATTGGTGGTCATTGGTTCGCCACCCCTGCTCTAGGGCCTCTTTGCTTAAGTTCTTCTCAGTTCTTTCTTTAAAGTTTTTCCGATTCTCAGAAATCGAGGTTATCCACCAAATTGCCATCCTTAACTAATCTACAGAGCGATCAGTATAGCACTATTTATTTCGCCGGCGACATATCGATCTAGATATGTAGAGTACAAAATGCAAGGACCTTTTGGCACCTTAAAATGACATTGACGTTTTTGGTAAAAAAATCTGTCAAAACAAAATGGCGATGGTTCCGATTTTCGCCATGCGGCAAATGAACCTTTTACTCGTAGCACTGCATGAACGCGTTCAGTATGCGTCCGCGATAGTGTGCACGCAATCCTGTGATGACCACAGTCACAACGAAATTATTCAGGAAACGCGTAAGTTGATATTCAATTTTAAATGCTCCTTAATTAATTCATATGCATATAATACATTTTTAAATATTTGAAAAAAAAATTGCATAATGTTTAATGAGATATAAATAATATTATTAATAGATGCTATGATCATTATTTGCGCGCCATCGCGGAAACAATGTTAAACGCGTTGTGTTAAATTGGCATCCTATTATGTCTTTCGCGCGTTGCCGTTGTGTTAAATTGGCTCATAATGTCTGTGGGAATGGTAGTTCAGCATATAACTCGATGAAACAATATTATTTAAAATAAATAAAAGTAAGAAAAAATACGCAACTGTCTTGGCTTATCTTCGTTCTGCCAAAAAAAAAGCAAATTGTTAATTCTCCAAATTCCAAAATCAAATGATTAAAGTATCCCACTCGCTACCGTTTGGATACACAACAGAAAACAATTAAAGCTTCCTACTCATTGCCTACATGTCTTCATGTCGAAACATACTGAGCGCTCTGACCTTGTTTCTTTTTCCTTTTTTTATTTTGCCCTTTTTCACAACCAGGTGCACGTGCCTTGGCAAATAACATCCAAAAGCCTGCTCCTTAGACTGAGTCGAGAGGTACGTGTGCACAAAATATAACATTATACTCGTAAAAACATACAAAAAATCTGTAGTTAGTCCGCTTCTGAATACAATTTTGAATAAATAATCACAAAAAACATGACCTTTTTTAGAATCTCTAGTACCTCCCGCGCATTGCGGACAGCGCCCACTGGCGGCACAGTACAGCAAGGGATTTATATGCGACAAATAGGAATATAACTTAATAGTTTGACAATACAATTTTAATTTCAATGGCACCGCCTAATGCCTAAGGATACTGCGGCATCAGTATCCACCTGCACCTAGTGATGCCGAAGGATCGCATGCAGGCCCACAGACTGCCATGGCCGCAGCGCCCAGCACCCGATTTGCAAAACATACTTTCAATTACAATTAGAGGTGGACTGTAACAGGTAAAATTAGAAACCTGATTCACCTATTCCAGTTCCAGAGAAAAAACTGTTCCAAAATACGTCAGTCTGTTACATTGGAACCAAATACTCTTTTATTGCAACAGATCCGAATAGGTTAACAACAGTGACAGGCAGAGAACAGATGCTATATCTTCATGCTATATCTTCAACTTCATTACAATAATTCAAAAGAGAAAATAGCTTGTTCCAAACTGTTCCAGGTCATTTTCGTTTGTATCTCTTTCTAACAAAGTAAACATCCATAAGCTAGATAGAGAAGAGCTTATAATTTTGCACAGACACATACACCAGTTACGGCAATGTCGGCGATGTTTTAATTTGGTCTGTTGTACAACTTTGTGGAACAGGCGAAACAGACGGGAACAGATTTTTTGGTTTTGAGATCCCTGATGTTTTAAAACCTGTTTTTTTACTATTTCGATAAATACGCCTCCCTCTTAATTACAATCCAAACGATTTTGAACGAAATTGCTAATCTATTGCTTCATATATTTGGTTAAATTCGCCAACGATAATGACGCAATGAATATAATTTAGCTGTCAAAATTCATTACGTTACTTTGTCTAATTTGAATGAATTGTGAGTGTGTTACGCAATTACCGCGCTCTGGCCGACTACTTGTGCTTGAGAGGCCTTAAATACTTTGATTAGGTACATGTGGTGGAAAGTGCATGCACATAGTAGTGCGGTCCTCGGTTATGAGGAAGTGACTGAGTAGAAGAATCGGAAAATACTCAGTTTAAAATAATAATTTCATGATCAATATGATAGCTGAAAAATTGGTACTGACTGGTGACTGAACAAATTCGGATATGATCTTCGATCAATAACATTATTGATCGAAGGATATGATGCTAAAGAACCAAAAAAATTATTAATCTTTTTTATTTTCTTATTTTCTTTTACATGATAATAATAATATTGTGTATTAGATAACAAAGCTTTTGCTTTATTACATTTGACTGCATTTTTTTGACTATAAATTAGGTATAAACTGTATACAAAAATTGTAACCTAGTTTGTAAGTATTAGTACTAGAGTCCGTGCCACCGCTCAAGTCCGATAGACGCGGCGCTAGTGTCTATGTCATTGCATTAAAAAAAAAGTAGTTCCACAACTTTTCCGCCGGACTTTAGTGGTGGCGCATACTCTAGTACTTATGGTATGATTTGACAAATTTACTAGAATAGAGCTACAAAGTCTGGGAATTAGCAAGTAAGTACTATGTTATTGTAATAAGTATATTGAGTAAGTAACTGAAAAATGCTTGTAAGTATTGTACAGAAAAGCCTCGAGGAGGCGAGAGAGCGAGTCGTGAATTAGTTTATTTTTATTTTTATTGCTAAACTGCGATTTCTATTCCTGTATAATTTCCTATTTTCATAATGTACGAGTACTTCTAAGGTTAGAAATCGCAAATCGCGTACGACTCAGCACGTAAGTAGAGGCGATTGTACTCAGTGTGGTGGCACGGTACAGCGCCGTACGTCAATGGTAACAAAAACAGTAGGTAAAAGCTGACCTCTTATTAAAACTCTGTGCTATGCTAGACCGAAGTGCGGTCTACTGTAGGTACCACAGATGAATACAGATGACACACTCCGCAGTTTAAGTACGAAGGTACAAGTACGCGGCGGGCCCGTCTTGCTGTGCCAATTCCGTGAGTGTAACGTAGTCAGAAGATCTAAGAGTTTCGCGATAGAAAGAGAGGCAACTCCTAGGTGAATATAACTGTAGGTGATTAGCGCTGTGCGACCTGAATTGCACTTTATTGAGTCGTAGCAAGAGTCGCTTTTTATTTAAATGACTTTGCGGACTGTCACATTTGTATTAATCTCTGACTGTACATGAAAGTTACAAAGCGATAATTCGCAACAGTAGGCCTAAAACTGTGATGGAAATCATTGAAGGACTGAGGATTATTCTACACTAATAATATAGAGAAAAAAATTGTACTATATTTATTTGTAATGAATAAACTACCGGACCGATTAAAACAAATTATGAGAAGAATATTTTATAAAGATTTCACGCGGATGAAGCCACTGGCGGAAGCTAATTGTATGATATACCAAGAGGACTTAAAATTATTGTGATAATTTTAGGTATGAGCGTTTGATTGTAACATAAGCGGTCTGTAATGTTCCCACCACTGCGGGGACTCAGCCCTCCTCTCTTTGAGGGTGTGGGCCGAGCCCTTATTCCATTACGAGGGCCCAGTGTGGGTTGGTTGGATCGTAAGAGGACTGTTTAAAGCTATAAGTTCTATACAATTTTGTTATCTATTCCTTTATATGTGGGTAAAAAGATTTTTTTTTTCTTTCTTTTTGTTAATTATACGTAAATGTGAGTGCATGTTTACGTTACATTGTTTATAAAAATATCTCTAACAAAAAATATTATAAACGAAAAAAATAAAAATGGTTTCTACCTTTCAACGAGGATAAGAAAACACTTAGTTATACTTAAACTTAGAATTAAAACAGAACAATTTACTATATTATTTTTATTAATTATTATTAAGTAGTTATGTTTCCGATTTTTACCTAAATTAAGTTTATTTTTTATGTTTAGGTTTTATTGGGTCAAATAGTAGAAATCAAAAACATCTCCCTGTGTTTGAAATTAAATTATTATGTTCATTTGAACTGTTGTTGTTGGGGTAGAAAAAACTTAATCTGTTAAAACTGTATAATTACATTATAGAAGAAATTACATTATAACTTCAAACAAATGTCTTGTACTGTAAGCGAAGTTAATAGTTTATCAAATTGACACGCCAGGTCAATTCGCCGAGTTATGGCCCAACGTTTCGTACATTTGTATAAGTTTGCTGTACCGCGCCTTAGGTATGTGCGCAGCGAGACCGCGGGCAGTGCAGGACGCTCATTCGTCAACGCTGACGGTGTTCTGCCGCTCATTCGTCAACACTCACAGCGTTCTGCCGCTCATTCGTCAACGCTCACGGCGTTTTGGCCCCCCCGCCTTGCCGCGCATTCCTAAGGCGGTGTACAGCGGTATCGGTTAAACTATTGTATTGTAGTTATTTTGTGTAGTTCTCTTAACTACTTGACCCATACACTTTGTTATCATTCCTTCTAAACCAACTACTTGGGATAAGTAGACATTGTATTAACATTGCCAAATATTAAATGACTATTTTCTATTCAACTTATTTGTTTCATTTTAATCCTCAAAACATATATTTTTTGAGAGGAAATCCCTTCAAAACATTCGACTGCACAAAAACCTGATAGTAATTGTCACTGCTGTTTATGGATATCTGCAATACCAGAGGCATTCCAGGTACGTTGAAATCCCAGAGACAAAGTTGCTATGTCTCATGCGCGTGTTTTTACACCGACATCCATACCTTTGTGGCGTCATCTATATACATTGCCACATGCAGTTCTACTCATCACACTGACGTCACGCAAAATCCTGCATCGCGATAGCAGGGTTTACCGCGTGACTAGCATATATACAACGTCCCGACATCAATAGTCGGGCAGGGCAACGCTACTGGCTAGATCTGGTTTACGTTATTCGGGGCGGGGAGAGTTTCTATTATAGCTAACGCCACCCAAAACCGACGCCGCCGTTGCTGGATCGGCCTTTACTGGGCCTTCCCTAGGGATCTAGGGATATCCCCTAGCAGGGGCCTGGTCGCTACGGCGTCGTGAGCCACTTCGGGCGCTTCTACAGCTACACCCCTTAACGCTCAGGGTAGGCAAACCCCTCAGCGACTAGGTGTGCCTTAAAGCAGTCCCACCACCTCCTGAGCAGGGGGCGGGAAACCCAACGACCGGACCACAGTTTTGAGGGTTGAGAGAACCACTCCTCGGGCAAGAGGCCATATAGCCCCAACACTGATTCTTCTGCAGAGACGACTACGTGAGATCGTCGGGTAATTCCCGCAGCAGTCACAACGTCCGTCTGGTCGGAGGATCCATGTGCATCTGGATTGAGGGCCCTTTTTTTAAACCCTTGCGAAACGAAATAAGACTTATAGGGAAATTAGTTAAAAATAGTAAAAACTTAAAGCAAAGGGCCATGAATTTCTTAAACGTGAATTAAAACTGTTATGATTAAATAACTTGGGCCCTCAATCTAGACGCGTGCATAAAGTGGCATAGCCTAAATCTCAGTAAGTACTCTCTCTGAGTTAATAATTTTTATTTAAGAATTTAGATAAGAATTTCTGAAGTTTAAGAAATTCATGGCACTTTGCTTTAAGTTTTTACTATTTTTCAACTAATTTCCCTATAAGTCTTATTTCGTTTTGCAAGCGTTCATAAAATGGGCACTCAATCCAGATCTGTACATGGAGGATCCTCCCTTTCCTATAGAGGATGCGTGAACTTTACACCCTGTTCCTCAGTGTGCGTTACGATTACTCCGCCAAGTTATCCAAACAGAAAAAAACTTCTACCTCTATCTATTTCCGTACTACGCTAGGCCAGCTATCTAATTACGTAACACATTTTCGTTAACGATTATGACTAATCTGTTTCATTTTGACAGTTCAACAACATTCATTGCGTTATTTACATTGTTGAGGGGATTTTTTTTTCGAACTTATGGAGCAATGGATTAGCAATCTGTTTCAAAACGATTCAGATTCTGACTGATCGTGTATTACATAATTAGGGTACAGCTCAAGATCAAAGTGTTACTACTGAGAAATTTCTGATGGCTAAACCCAAATACCCAATACTACTTTGCAACTGGAAATCATGCTCAGCGGCGCTTGCGATCACTAGACAACAACAACGAGGGATTCAAGCGGTGGCGGATTTGCAGTCTTGGCCGCCCTAGGCTCCAGGCCATGTAGTAAGTATCAGCCGCCCTTTTCTCAGCACCCATCATATAGACTTCATAATGAATTAACTTTATTGCCAACTTTTATCGAAGTCGGTTTTGAAATTTTGTTAACTAGTTGGGTTGGCGCCGCGAAATTCTTTGACGCGTTTCAATTAGTTATTAGGGCATATTTTGAAATGATTTTAAGTCCCGCCATAATGTGCGCGAACGTTTAGAATATACAGGGTTATTGGTAAAACACCAACAACCTTTTAAGGGGTCATTGTACTCGTCATTATGAACAACTTTTACTATGGGACCAAACCTGAAATCACGAATAAAAGATCAGCTGTTCCCTATATTTTGACGAGTTATGCGAACATAAATATAGGGAACAGCTGATTTTTTATTCGTGATTTCAGCGGAAAAATTCACTGATGATAACGAGAAATAACTCAAAGTATCTATACTTTGAGTTATTTCTTGTTATCATCAGTGAATTTTTTGTCACAATAGGCCGCCCTTAAAATCTGGCCGCCCTAGGCCCGGGTTTACTGGGCCTTAGGGCAAATCCGCCACTGGATTCAAGTAGACATAAAAACAACAAAAATTCAAATGTAACATATTTATTGAATAACATTGATTACAGTGCCTTACAAGATACAAATAATAACAACATCAATTAAATAATACTTCATATAATCTTTCAACATCACATTTTACATAAACATTAAAGAAAAATGCAATATTTCAGCGATAAATTTCTGTTCAAAACAGAACTTAGTTAATTTCGTATAACTTTGGAATAAATAGTTTGATATAATATTTTTAATACAGTGTGGGGTTATTATTGTTTACATTAATTTATTTTAACATTTACACACATCGATTAATTTACAAAATACACATTTTTTATTATTTTATTCACGGATATGACAGGCGGTCCACCTGATACTAAGTGGTAACCGCTGCCTCTGAACATCTGCAATGCTAGAGGCATCTCAGAGACAAAGCTGAAATGTCTCAAATCAGCCTATGTTGATGTTCCCACTACTGAGACACCGGCCTCCTCTCTGCGAGAGGGAGAGGGCCGTAATCCACCACGCGGGCCCAGTGCGGGTTGGTAGATGTCACATGTCTTCGAATTTTTGGTTCTAGGACATGCCGGTTTCCTCACGATGTTTTCCGTCACCGTTATGAGAGCAGTGGTGATGAAATTATTTACATAAAGTATAGCGCCTGCCTAGGTTATGTTACCACTAGGCCACCACTGTTATCCGGGCCAAAACTGTTCTCCTCGAAATGTCTCATGTCAAGTTCATAGCTAACCAGTTTTAAAACAAACATCCCGTGAACACGATGACCACATCTGTTAGCAGCCCGGGTCTATAGCCGCCGAGCGCTGCAAGCAAGAATAGTCCTTACAGTGGTAACACAGCAACGCTTGGCGGCAGAAATACGTTTGGTGATAGTTCCTACCCGGAAGAACTCCTTCAGACCTCTGTCACTACTAAACATGATACAATTATATTAACTAACGTAAGTATTTATATATTACTACAGAAAGTGTATATTACAGAATTGAAGAAAGTACTTATTGCTCCTGGACGAGGGATATAATGAGGAAAATACTTTAAGGGAGTGTAGTACTCATGAAAATTAACAATTTTTATGAAAGGTATTTTTTTTTATATTTTTTTTTCAAACCTATATTATATATATTTTGCAAAAAACGCCGAGAAAACACTTTTCTTGTATACACCTTAATTTTTTTTTGCTTTGGCGGCAATGCACAAGTTGTGAATATTTCAACTGTCTACCTATCTCGGTTCCCGCTGACAGACAAACGGATGGACTGATGATGGTATTTGGGTAGAAATAGGGTTCCGTTTGGCACCCTTTGGGTACGGGACCCTCAGGAAAAATCAGCTGTTCCCGACATTTTGTTTGGTACATAGAGGTATGAGGAACACTGGAACGGGGTGTAAAAGTTATTTATACCGTACTCCATAGAAATTGGAGGACCCTCTGACCAGACGGGTCAATGTGACTGGTGACATGTCCGACGATTGATGTCGGGATGTTGTATATATTCTAGTCGCGAAACGAACTTTGCTTGCGCAATGTAGGATTTTGTGTTGACAGTGTGATGCGTAGTTCGTTGTAGATGCACAAGCTATCCGAAAATAATCCGATATTTTCTTAATAATTAGTACCTACTACAATCTGTCACCATACACCTAATTGTTATTTTGTAGGATTTGCTTTATATGTGATACCTAAGAATTGTTTTATACTGATGTTGACATAATTATTGTATGCCTGTTAGGCAGGACATAATGGAACAGTAATTTACCTAACATCTGTCTGTATAACCTATGCCCACAATAAAAAGATTTGAATAAATGATTTTACGCAGCAGATTTTTTTACGATGATTTAGGATAAGTCCTTCAGTAATAATTGATAATTTTCATGAGTACTGCATTCCCTTAAAGTATGTCGCTGACATCTGTATATGAAATGTTATCTTAATATTCATTATGCAGTGCGTTTTAAAAGCCTCCGCGAAAGACGATACTTGTAAGTACGTCCGCATCCTGGTCAGTCAGCCCCACCCTTGCTGACAGACTAATATCTTATGCCGACACGAGATGATAAGAAATATGCAATAGCAAAATCATTAACATTTTAGACTATAATTTGATCTCACCGCTGTACCGTGACGGAATGCGCGGCGAGGCCCGGCGCTGTGAGCGTTGACGAATGAGCGGCGCACTGCCTTCCATGAGCCGCGCATGTACTATCGCGGAAAGCCATAACTAACCACCGTAAGGACTATTATTGCTCGCAGCACTCGGCCGCTATAGAACCGGGTCGGTAATAGGTGTGGTCATCGTGTGTACAGGATTTTAATTTCAAAGTGGTTAGTTATGGCTTCCATGATGGTACCGAAAGCGCGGTACTAAAACAATGTACTAAATACAATAATTATAGTATTAGATCATAAAATATCAATTGAATCTGCAAGCGTGGTGATTATATTAATTTCATGAAATATCACCATTCGTTGTATGATATATCATTTACCATACAACAGAGTGAATTAATTTCGTTGAACCAAGGTTGGCCATAAGATGCTGAAAATCTGTAAAACTATTTTATAAAAGTGTTAGTTTAAAATTATATATTTTAAGCTCCATATTCTTTCTCGGCACAGCTTATAACTAACATAATAGGGATGACGACTAAAAATTTTTTTTTAGTCCAGATTTGAGATTATAAAAAAATATTGGACACGTATTTTTTCTTTTTTTACGTTATCTAAAGATTACGGCGATACATTGAGGTAAAATGTGCCATGACGTCACGAGTATGTAGATTTTATACATACTAGTGACGAAGCGACCCCCACTCTCCAACTTAAAATGCGTTTTATCTAAGTAATTTTGTATTAATATGATAAAGCAAAAAATACGTGTCTAATATTTTTTTATTATCTGACTGACGGACTAATTAGAATTTCATTTTTTTTACACAGGCATCATCCCTATTGTATAGAAGTATTATAAATTAACTATTTATTTAATATACAATTGATGGTAACATTTTTCAATCATAAATTTTCCGATTACATACACACATTACAATATCTTTATATTCGTGAAGTTTTAGTACAAATAAACCTTATTGTCGGTGTCGAAATATTTTAGAAAAATTCAGCTTGGCAAAATGTTAGAAACATCATACTTTTCCAAAACTTCATCGCCTATTAAAAAACTTTTCTGACGAAATTAATCACCTTATTCTAATAGTTTTTAGTCTATTTTGGACATTATTACTAAGACATTTTAGTAATTTTAATACAATTGACAGTTTATAACATATTTCCAGGACAAAAAAAAAACCTTCAATTTCTGGACTATTTTGCCAAGCTACAATTTTCATATGACACGCCTCTAGCAACTAAAATACAACAATCAAATAAAGGTCTTATATTTTTACAAACGACCTTTTGCGCGTTAAGTTAAATTGAACTCTATTATTTACACGTTAAACCTGGTTTCCGAACCGTCTGCCAGCATTAGGGTGACCGTTCTCGAGTTTGTCCACACGAGTCTTGCTAAGCGGGCCGGGTTTAGGCGAGCCACGTCCGCCATTGGGGCTGTACTGTAGCATTTGACGCAGCGAGTTTGAGCTGCGCCCAGGCCGAACATACCTATGGAAAAAAGGCAGAATAAGTCAGCATTATGTTGGCATATAATATGTCATAGCGAAAGCCCGTGGCTGAGTAATAACAGCGGCACTGGTCGATCCATCAGGTTAAGCTACGCTTGCCAGGGTTGATCTGTGGATGGGTGACCATTTTTACACACCGAGACTTCTCCATGCCTCGGAAAGCACGTTAAGCCGTTGGTCCCGGTTGTCATTCGTGGATCGTTGACAGTCGTTACGGGTCGTCAGAAGCCCGAAAGTCTGACAACCAGTCTTACCAAGTGGTATTGTGTTATCCAATAACTGCGTTGTGGAGGTCAGATAGGCAGTCGCTCCATGTAAAATACTGGTACTCAGCTGCATCCGGTTAGACTGGAAGCCGACCCCAACATAGTTGGGAAAAGTCTTGGCAGATTGATTATGTTGGCATATAATTTTTACCTATTGAATACACACAACGGGGAAGGTCTTGGCCTGCATCTCACCTGATGATCAGGCTGAAAGTGGAAGCGAGCTTCGACCCGGATCCACAACCACAGAGGACCTGGCAATCTTACATCTAACAGCCGAAACACAACAATGCTGTTAACATTGTTGTTAAGGCGACAGACTTTGATAAGATGGTGGTAGCTAGCCAGGCGGACTTAGAACAAGCCCTACCACGAACCAAACTGCGCAGAACAATTTGCCAAATTTGGCAATAAATTAATTTACCGTTACCTGCCTGACCATTTGACATACTTGATAGTTCTGATTTGCTTGTTTCAAATTATTTTTAGAATTTAGAATCAGGTCCCTTAGGAGATGATTTAAGAATCTTAAATAAACCATTTAAGATGAACGCACACACTCATTAAAACACTGTGGATTTAATCGATAGAAATCAAAGAATTTCCACAAATTAATAAAGAAATTATATCAAGAGGATGAGTAAAAAAGTCCTCCAGTATGTTAATAACCAACTGTAAGGTACTATCGAGGACACAGGCGCCTGACCACTTTTCGACCTTATTGCTTAGGTAATAAGGTCGAAAAGTGGTCAGGCACCTGTGTCCTCGATAGTACCCCCAGTCAATTTTTGAATGTTACTATTTTATTTCAGTCAACGGCGTTAAAAGAGAGAGATGCTGATGATAAGCCAAATGCAGAGGAACCAAATTCCACATTCTTGACCGATCATGCCCGCTGTCAAATTCGTCCAAACTAGAATGAAAATTCTGTTCCAAGCAGTCCGTCCGCGCTGCTATAGTCTATTGTTAAAGCGGAGCGAAGGGGAGTGGAGAGACAACATGTCGCTGTCGCATAATACCTATTAGGTTTCAGCTCTACAGTTCTACGTTTCAATCCATAGATTGAAAATGGAAATTATTATTTTTCTCAGTTCCTATCAGAACTACCGAGTTGAAACTGTTTTGTCAAAAATCAAATGTCCACCAGCGTCGATTTTGGCCCCATTGTGCACCGTAGCGGTAAGATTCGCACTGCAAGTGTAAAGTAAAGCTTCATGTGCTCTTGACTTATCTACAAATCACATTTTTCCTATCCTCCCTATATCAACTTGCTCCCCCCTGGGCCATCGGCTGGCGACGACGCCCTTGAATTCAATGCTTTCTTTAAAATGGTATTCTGGGTCAGAAACAGGTCTGGTGACAGCACTTCACAAAAGGCGTTTGAACTATAACTTACCAGCCGTGCTCTGCCAGAAGGACAGCCTGTTGTCGGCCGTGGCGTAGGACACGAGGTACCGTCCGTCGGGGCTGAAGGCGCACGCCGTGACCGGCCCGCTGTGCGCCGCCAGCGACTGGCAGCGGCCCGCGCGCAGCTCGTACATGGCCAGCTGGCCTGTGTGGCTGCCCACTGACAAATACAAGTTATACACTTTATTTACAAGGTCAAAAAAATAAATATTTAAATAATGTGTAGCGTAAGTCATTCTCAAGATATCAATCCGTCTCTACTTGTGAACATAAACCCGTAAAAGCAATCCTAGGTTAATATTATAAATGCGAAAGTGAGTCTCTTTGTTTGTTCAGCTTTCACGCTAAAACAGCAGAACAGATTTGGATGAAATTTGGCAAATGGGTGGGTAGACCATGACTTGGATTAGGACATAAAATTCTAATTATCCCAATATTGCCGCGGAGCGCAGCTAGTGATATAATAAATCAAAACAGGACGGCATTCGTCATGTCGTTTTCAAGAGTGCGGATAACGGCAATGGTCAAATTTAAATTCACGATGGCGCCACCGAAAATTTCCAAATTTTTCGTCATGGGTGTAGTTTTCATGGTTTTCGAGGGCGCTGACAACGATGATAGGGTTAAAGGGTGCCATGGGTGTCACGCATTCGCGCAAATATTTAAATATAGAAATGATTATTAATTATTATTATTCTCTTGAAACGATTGCAAAACCGAGGGTTGGAATTTTCCTTAATTCGCCAGTAGCTGTAAAATATATCGTAAGTAGGTATATCAAACCTGCAATCCTCCTAGTAGCAGGACAGTGAGACACCTGGTTGTATCGACAGATGGCCGGGAACACCTCGTTCAGACCTTTACTCTTCAGATGCGACTGGTCTACGCAGTGCAGGATTATGTCCATCACCTGGAAATTAATGAGATGATTGATAAACAAAATATTAAGGTTTATCCTAAAAGTTGGCAACGTCACAAATAACTGTCAAATATTGACCTGTTTTGATTCTTATAGCAATATTACTGAATATAAATAAGAAATGTGGCTAACTAGCGAACTAGAATATTAATAATGAATTGCAATTATAACATTGACTTTGATGTTGTACCCATTTTAGGTGTAAAAAACGCATTTGGAAAGTTTCCAAATAGTTTTTTTACATCTAAAACTATACATTCGGTGTTACGATATTAATTATTGCATTTCGTAATCAATATTCTAGTTCGCTAGTTAGCCACATTTTTTATTTCCACACAGTAAGTAATATTACCAAATTAATCAAAACAGTGAAATATTTGACATCTATTTGCGACGTTGCCCACTTTCAGAATAAACGTTCAAATAACTCAATGTTCGAGCCGTTTGGGGTTGAAACAAAACAATAGGGCTATGGGGTCCGAGTGCCCACTTAGTTTTTTCGAGACATTGCTAAGCGGTTGATCGACTCTTCACGTGATCAGAGGGCTGGCCTATTGTTTGGCCAAAGAATCTGCATCCTGGGGGATTCAGATTCGATGCCACGTTGTATGGGTACAACGTGGCAATGCTGCCAGCCTTTTGGGCACTTTTCCTGTTGACAGAGATGCGGACGAATTTTTGATGCCTTATGATTTAATCATAAGGAATAATTTATTTCCGGGTCGACGGCGCGTCGTGTTCCACGCGCGCCTCAAAGGGATGTCAGCAACAACTGACGGGGTCCGGAAGGACCAATGCCTGCTGGGGTTGCGGGTTTGTCTGAGAGGGATATCGCGGCCCCAGCACATAGGCAACGGAAGGAACACGGGTGGGTTTTAGTCAGTAAAAGTCTGACACTCCCTCTCGCTCTGCCCAGAGCGGGAGGAGTCATTTGATGATTTCCCACCCAAAAAAAAAAAAAAAAAAAAAAAAAAAAGGAATAATTTATTTCTCCTCCTTTTTTATATACTTCTACATATTTTATTATTATTTATAAGTCTGTTAGTTTTTAAATCATGTTAATATTATCTTGGAAATTAAATGAATAAATATCAATAACTCAGAACCTGAAACGAGTTTGATTTGAATCGAGATTATTCGTGAGTAAAATACCGATTCTACACTTTATTTAACAAAAAAATATTTTGATGGTATAGGGTAGCTATTTGAAGTCATATCGATTATAACATGTTGGACACCAAAAAATACAAACACGACATATCTAAAGAAATTAGAATAATTGCATACATAAACTAATACTTTGCCTCGTTTACGTGCATACTTCTGATCATAAACGCACATACATATTTGCGGAGTAAGTGTAAATCAAAATGTTAAACAGGTCAACAAAAAATCACCGTTTGCTTGTAACATGAAATCTAATCACTTGGAACAAGGTTTGGTATAAAATATTTCCGATACGCATATACAGGGTCAAATAAAATCAGCTAGCGAAACTTTGCAGACGAAAATAAAAAAAAATAAAAAAAATCGAAGATACGGGTGCTGATAGTGTAGTTACTTGTATGAGTTGAGTAAATCTGTTTTATGGTCGTGTGCAGTGACGGCTGTCAATATCTCAGTTCAGTCAATAATGCAGCTGTGACGGCTAGCAATGTTTTTGACTTTACATTTTTACCCCGCGTTTACACCAAGATATAAAACATGTATTCTACCATATTACTGTATGAATGGTCAACAGAAAATCTAATCAATCCTTAACGGAGTGCTAACATTTTCGAGTACACTTTGGTCGCTCTTGTATTCTCGTTAATAGGGATGATGCCTGGGTAAAAAAAATGAAATTCTAATTAGTCCGTCAGTCAGATAATAAAAAAATATTAGACACATATTTTTTGGTTTATTATAGTAATAAAAAATTACTTAGATAAAACGCTTTTTAGGTTGGGGAGTGGGGGTCGCTACGTCACTAGTATGTATAAAATCTACATACTCGTGACGTCATGGCACATTTTACCTCAATGTATCGCCGTAATCTTAAGATTACGTAAAAAAAGAAAAAATACATGTCCAATATTTTTGTATAATCTCAAAGACGGACTAAAAAAAATTTTTTTGTCATCATCCCTATTGTTTAGCTTTTTTTTTGTGATACTGTAACTCAAAACATTAGACGACAACGCTTTACATCGCTAAAATATAAACCTGACCAAATGAAATTGCTCGTTCATTTCATATTACACGTATGATACTTTGAGTTGATTGAATTTGGGATTATTTGTTTCGCTACGCAACTTAGTAGAAGTTCTTTATTTACAAAATTTATAGCTTCTCGTGACGAGGACTTTAGGTATAATCGCAGGGTTATGCTGCAGCCGGGTGTCTACTACTAAACGGCCAAGGGCGGCCGAGACTGCTAGTCCGCCTCTGCATAGCTAACATGACAAGCGCGAGAACACTCTTTTTCTCGTTTTGTCGAAATTTGTCGACGATTCTGACGTCATTCTAATCCCTAACATAACCGTAAGGGACGCGATAACTCCAAAAAGGCACTTTGACACTTCTATATCTCGCGACGAGAAACCGATGTTGTAAATTATTAAAAACAAATCTTTTTAATGATAGCAACATCGGCTTGAGATTCTGTTTCTTTCATTCAATGGTGCCGATTCTCTTGTCACAAATGCTTCTAAACTAGATTAAAAATCAACGAAATTTTGTTTATTCCTGTCAAACGACGTTTTGCCACTATTATGGCACTGAACTCCCTATACCCATAAACCCCTAAAGCTCAACATGTAGGTAATTTCTTTTTTTTTTTCATACAAATCGCGAAAAACTCCGTAGAAAACATGTCGTTCAAACATAAATAGTAGTTTAAAACTAAGTATTTTTATTATTAACATATCGTAAAAAAAAAAAAAATGAAAAATAAGTACAATTGTGAAACTGCCATGCTATTTGGGAGTTTTTTTTTGTATCATTATTTTGTCTACTCTTCTCGTCGTCAAAATCGAGGACGAGTAAATACGACAGTGACAGAAAAATCGCAGATTATCTCGTGTTGAATTGTCAAGAATCGAGATAACTAAGGTGTCATGTTAGAGTTTGTCGACAAAATATCAAGTTTGACAGAACGAGTCGACTATTTTGTACGGCGGCGCTGTCAGAAAACGAGAAAAGTGACAGAAATAGACGACAATTACTCGCGCGAGAGTGAGTAATTGTCGCGTGTGTCGAGTTAGCCCTACTGGTCGTATGGCCTCTTAAAACTTCCACACGAACGATGTCGCGAGCAGAAGCTAGTATGTAATAAGATAAGGAGCTTCACCCACACAGTGAGTACATCAGAAAATAATCGTACCTCAACCAGCAGCTCGGCGACCTCGTTGTGCATCCTGTCGATGAGCAGCTCGATGCCGCGCAGCACCTCGGCGCGGCCCTTCTGCAGCGCCAGGTAGGCGGGCGACGGCTGGCCCGACTGCGCGGCCGCGGCGCAGCGGGCCACCTCGCGGGCCATCGTGGTTATGAAAGCTGCTGGTCTGAAGAGGAACATATAAGCATTAATAATTAAAAAAACTGGCAAACGCAAAGAGAAGTTGTAACGAGTACTTACACATGCACGGTATTAATTTTATTGACAGCAAAAATAAGTTTGTTTTTCATAGTATTTCTCAATAACAGCTGCACGGGTCTATCCAACAGGTTAAACTAGGCTTGCCGGGGTTGGTCCGTGGATGGGTGACCGTCTTAACATACTGAGACTCCTCCGTGCCTAGAAAAGCACGTTAAGCCGTTGGTCCCGGTTGTCATTCGTGGATCTGTGACAGTCGTTACGGGTCGTCAGAATCTAATATTTTACATGGAACGGCTGGCTATCTGACCTCCACAACCCAGTTACTACTAGTGATGGATTAATTAGCATTCGAGTTCATTGTTAGCATGCGAATGCTCATTTAGCAAATGAAATGTAGTTGCGAAATTCTGTGAAATGCGAAATGAATTTATCGCTTCGTACTTTTTATACTATCATACGTCAGAGCGTCGACGCACGCAGCGGTAGTGTGCGCTCTCCTTCGCACCCACGGGAAGTCGGGAATACTAAATCTATCGGTTTCACTTGACCGTGACCTCGTTGCGAGTGAAATTTATTAGCAGATGCTAATAAATGGGTTAAGCAATTGTTATGTTATTATCTTTGATTTGCGCGTACTTAGGGTTGTATATTGAATGAATGCGTGAATTCGCATATTAACAAATATCACATATTTTATTATTATCAATTATCGTCATATTAGCGAATAGCATAGCAATAGCAATTAGCATGCTAAGACACATGAATTCACATGCTAATGAAATTTATGCGAAATCGCATTAATTGACATTACTAGTTACTACGATACCCCTTGGTAAGACTGGTTGTCAGGCTATCGGGCTTCTGACGACCCGTAACGACTGTCAAAGTCCTAGGAATAAAAGCTGGGACCAACGGCTTAACGTGCTTTCCGAGGCATGAAGGGGTCTCGGTATGTAAAGATCCGTACGGACCGAACGCGCTAAACTTGATCGATCGACCCGTGCTGCTGTTACTTAGCCACGAGTCCCAGAAATAAAAATTATATTAGTATTTCATTTATAGACGTATTTACATCCAAACTTGATACTTATAATAAATGCGAAAGTGAGTATGTTTGTTACGCTGTCACGCTGAAACGGCTGAACAGATTTGGATGACATTTAGCACATGGGTAGACCATGACCTAGGTAAGTACATAAAACACGTTTTATCCCAATATTTTTACGGGATCGCGACTTATGTGCCAGTGAAACCGCGGGGCGCAGCTAGTTTTTAAACATTTTTATTAAAACATGTTTTATTACATTTATAAATATAAAAATAGTAGCCCACCGGTATCAGGGCCGGGGTCCAAGCTACCGGCGGTCAGAGCTCCAGAGAAAGGAACCTCCTAACAATGCGAGCCGTGTCCAGACGTACCGCTTTCTGGATCAAGCCCTTCATCCATCTGCCTACCGAGAGCCTCCTTAGGTGTTGGTCGAGGCTCTTGGCAATTAAGCCATTGGCTGATACGACTATCGGCACAATTGCTGCTGTATCCACATCCAACATGTCGACAACCTCGCGTCGCGAGCCAGGTCAAGATACTAGTATCATTATTATCGCCAACCCGTCTTGAGCAAGCGTGGTGATCAATGCTCGTGCCTTCTGCGTATGAGAATAGGCCTTTGCCCTGCTGTGGGACAGTAATAGGCTGGTATTATTATTATTACCTGGCAGTAGCTATGAGGGTGAGGGCGTGTCGGGCAGTGCGGCAGGAGTCTGCTTGAGGAGTGAGAGGGAGGCCGTACGTCATTGAGGGGACGAGCTTGTCAGCGTCGCAGCACATTTCCAGGAGACCTGAGAAAAGATAGTGGAGTTATTATTCAGATGATGACGAGAAACTAAGGAGACTTTGGAAAAAGGAAGTCGCGATTTTTGGAAGCAAAAAAGTAAAAAAGAACGTGGAAGACAGTACTCAAAAACGTCGTCGACCAGACCAACTATGGGCGTCACACATACGTAATATATTTACATTCCGTATTCCGTATGGAAAAATTATAAAAGATACAACATTAAAGTCAATTGAATTGATGTATACATTTCATAGGTTTTTACCGATTTTAATGTTATAATACGAAATGATTCAATTTCGTAATTTAATAGATGGTAAGAATTTTAAAGACAAGTTTAACTTAAGAAGTCAAATAAATCAGTTCACAAAACGCTAAAAGGTTTTTTTTAATAAGACAAAACTGTATGAAGTCGTAGGTAGAGCATACAAAATAAAAAAATTCACTTACCTAACAATACATGACTGACATCCAAATACGGCTCCCAGACCGTGAAACCTCTTCCCAGCAGGTCGACAGCCGCCCGGCGCAGCGGCGTGTGCGCGGGCAAGCGCGGGCACGCGGGGCTTAGAAGTAGATGGGTGAGCGCCAGAGCTGTCAGGCGGGCTAGGTTGTTGGAAGAGCTTAGGGTGAAGCCTGGAACGGAAAGTGGTATTTGTTAGAATACTTAGTATACTTTTTACTTCCTGGAATTATTTATAAAAGTTACAACAACTAACCACACAGCATTATATGACCAGTATTCGGATGCATATTTACCTAAAATTGAACTGTTGGCTATTAAGGCGGCGTCTGCGTCTCTTTGCTTGTCAACACGATGCCATAGAGTACCACAGATACTAAAGGCATAGACAAGTAACTGATGTTACGTCGGATGCAGACACGCGGATTACATAATATTTTACTCTTCATTGTAATAAGGGTATTAATTTTATTGTTTTTGATTATTTCTTTATTTTTAATTTAATTTGATTTGATTTATATATTGCTCTCGATTTAACGTAATTTATTTTTATTTTATTTGATGTTTGATTTTATTGTATTTTAATTTATTTTATTAATTTATGTTTGGCTATGGGTGTTATTTACCTGAAAATAAATGTTTTTTTTTAAAATTGTATTTCACACACCTTTTTATTTTTATTATATTTATTTGTCTGTATTGTATCTATCTATCCGTGACATCACTGCGGGCCCTATCAGAATACCAGCACTGCGACATTTTTATTTATTTTTAAATGTCGCGGCATCATGCTGAGATAGGAGCCTTTTGGCCTCGTACAGGACTTCCTTCTTTAAATTTTAATGTTACTTTGTTTTTTATTTATGTTTAATGTGTTTTTAGTTGAATGTGATTTCCTGTGCGAGTCTCAATAAATACTTTTTCTTTCTTTCTTTCTTTCTTTACGGAATGCACTTTTGTATCGATTTCGGGATCGGCAAATTTAGAGTTTCGATTATAGAATGGAATGTATATTTACTTCCGTTCAGGTGTTGGCTTTTGCAAAGCAAAGCACTTTTGTATCGATCGTAAAAATCACGCGATTCCCGATTTGATAAATTTTGTACTTTTAGACGATAGAAATGCTAGATGCTAGTCAAGTAGTTGTCAAACTGGCATAGCACGTAGTGACAACCAACTCGGTGCCTTGAGCTTCGATAAAAAAAAATTTTTGAGTATATTATTTTTATGTTAACACCGCAAAAGTAGCCTTCATAAGAGGGTTGTAAATTCGTTTCCATAGTTTCTGAAATTCCGGGATTTATATTAAGAAAAAAAAATATACATGTGTATAATTCAATTCATACGTGGTAGAAGTGAAACCTTCAAAAATTTTGGCCCAAGCAAACTCCCACTATGCCTTGGTAAACACGAGTGGAGGGGGTACGAAGCAGAGCACAAAGAGAACCACGAATATAAGAAACACAGTATAATGCTTCCTATCTCATTTTCTCCCACGTTAAATTTTATGAATTTATGTGTCTGTCGCTTTTTACTGTCGCTTTTTCGTTTCATCGACTTTCAAATCACAACGATGCTAAAGAAGTTTTCACTTCAAAAATAGGAAGCCGCTACCATAATTTTTTTGCCAAAAATTTACTTTAAGTAAATATGCATCCGATTATCAGATCTCTGATAGTGGCAGATTAAATAAAATAGGTATTTCAAAATAATACTTGATATAAAAGAGTTTTTTCCAAGTTAGCCGTAAGATACAAGGGCGGATCCAGGGGGGGGGGGGGGGGGGCAGCGGCACGTGCCCCCCCCAAATGGTTTAAGTAAAATAAAATCGAATCGTCTTAATGGACTCGGCTGAATGCATATCTATCAAGAAATTGCTTCAATAATGAACGCTGAAGAAGTTTCATTCTCTCTTTAATTAATCTTCATTGAAAAATAATTATAGGGCAATACAAGATTTGGGTACTTAATATACGTGTTCATTAAATAACAATTTGCGAATGAATATACAAATTATATTTTCCACTAAATTCTCATGATTTTTATTCATCGAATTGACGTGTCAGTTTGACATTCTTTTGTGGTAGTCATCATAGACTCTCACTCCAGCCAGTGTTCCGCCTGTTGTGCAGGTCGAATATACGCTCGCTGAATGCGTTGTCCCACACAAGATATTGAAAACACTTCATTACTTCTACTTCAGAAATCAATCCTGGGCCCTTGGTATGATACATACTGTTTCCATTCTATACCCTATACTATTAACGAACAATATTTGTATATATATATATATTTGTAATCACGTTCTCAAAAATGGCTCTAACGATTTCAATGAAAGTTGCAATATAGGGGTTTATGGGGCCGAAAAATCGACCTATGTAGGTCTCATATCTGGGAATAATAATTAATAATTCATTCATAATTTTCCCAGTTACTGGGTTGTGGAGGTCAGATAGGTAGTCGCTCCATGTAAAATACTGGTATTCAGCTGCATCCGGTTAGACTGGAAGCCGACCCCAACATAGTTGGGAAAATTAGTCTCATATCTGGGAAAATTAGTTTTCTCCGTATTTTCACCCGAGCAGAGCTCAGTCGCCCAAAGTTTAGAACAAGATGGCTACCTTAGAATAATAACATGGCAGCATGGAATTAGTAAGTACCTACTATCATGGCAGCATGGAATTACTAAGTACTTACTATCATGGCAGCATGGAATTAGTAAGTAACTACTATCATGGCAGCATGGAATTATTAAGTACTTACTATCATGGCAGTATGGAATTAGTAAGTACTTACTATTATGGCAGCATGGAATTAGTAAGTACCTACTATCATGGCACCATGGAATTATTAAGTACTTACTATCATGGCAGTATGGAATTAGTAAGTTCTTACTATCATGGCAGTACGGAATTAGTAAGTACTTACTATCATGGCAGTATGGAATTACTAAGTACCTACTATCATGGCAGCATGGAATTAGTAAGTACCTACTATCATGGCAGCATGGAATTATTAAGTACTTACTATCATGGCAGTATGGAATTACTAAGTACCTACTATCATGGCAGCATGGAATTAGTAAGTACCTACTATCATGGCAGCATGGAATTAGTAAGTACCTACTATCATGGCAGCATGGGATTATTAAGTACTTACTATCATGGCAGTACGGAATTAGTAAGTACTTACTATCATGGCAGTATGGAATTAGGTATGTACTATATCCTATACTATTAAATGAGCATTCTCTATTTTCACCCGAGTAGAGCTCGGTCGACCAGGTACTGAAATATTATTGGACCTACCTTCAACAACGGAGCTCTTCCGACTATCGCCGTCCTTTCTCCTCTTATTGCCGGCAGCGCCTAAAACAAGCAAGCGTCATAATGCAAATCATATAAAAATAAACAAGCGAGCTTTATAATATACATTTGTTTATATCAAGCTTTTTTAAAGTAGTATATGAGGAGCTTTTAAGGGCCTGCGAGCACTGGCAGACGGTAGGGGAGAGCATCGAGGAGAATTCCTCTATCCGCCAGCGCACACTGACATGAAAAATCCTCTGCGATACCGCGAGCGTCCGCCAGCTTACGCCATCCGTCGGTATGCCGCGGCATCCGCGATTTGATTATTTCACTAGCGACTACGCAGACGAAAAGTTGCGTTTGAAAGAGTGTGGCAGACTGGCAGACGCTTACCGGCGCATATTGGCGCCTACCGACGCATGCCGCCGCTTCCCGCCGCGGTATCCTCCAGCGTGCTCTTCGATGCTCCAAGTTCGATCACCGAGCATTGAAATATATACCTAATTTCGATTGAATAAGTATTAAATTCAATTGATAAATTTAAAATCCTCTGCCGTCCCGTCCGCCAGTCTGCGCAGGCCCTTATTGTTGGTTGCAGGTCGGATTCGTAGTTTTTGTTTCAGCTAACTCTGTTTAACTAAAACGATTTCGATGCATGATTTAGGGTTCCGTACCTTAGAAGAAAAAACGGAACCCTTATAGGATCTATTTTATTCAACAAACAACCTGACACTAAGTTGTAAATTGCAAAAAACGATAGAAAATTTTAATTTCGCCCCTATTTACCCCTTAAGGCGAAAGCGTCAAGGTAGCCCGCGAAATTCAAATTTTCTTAGGTTTTTTTGCAATTTGCAGGTCAGTATCATGTTGTATGTTGATCTAAATATGATTTGCAGCCGTATAATATGTTTATTTATAGAATTATAATCATAAATATTATCAATACAACTCTCTAAGTTCATATAATCGCATTGAATGACTATTTCATAAAATCATGACATTTGGCGATTGTGCTTACATACGGAGCTGTATCGCTGATTGTAATGATTGTAATTATGTAAAGCCATATTGGTTACGGTCGCGAATCATATTTGAATCAACCTAAAACCTCACACTGACCTGCAAAATGTAAAAAACTAAAGAAAATTTGAATTTCGCGGGCTACCTTAGCGCATGCCCCATACATACCTTCGCTAGTGATATCCTGTCCAAACTCTGCCCCGATGACTCCTAGCAGTACGACCGCCGTGGTCTGCTTGCGTTTGAGTTCGGCTAATGACGATGGCTTGCGGATTATCTCTTCTTCTTCTTCTTCAAATTCTTCTTCTTGCTGTAAGAAGAGAGAGAAAGGGAGTTCAGTGATTGTAGAATTATTTCTGTATTTTTTTTTGTCAGTATGGGAAATCATTTTGTGTTGCCACATGAACATCGATGATATATATTTACAGTACAGGACGATATACGGAGATACGGAGATCGTGGCAAGGTAGTAACAGCCGCACGGGTCGATCCATCAGGTTAAGCTACGCTTGCCGGAGTTGGTCCGTGGATGGGTGACCATCTTTACATACCCAGACTCCTCCGTGTCTCGGAAAGCACGTTAAGCCGTTGGTCCCGGCTGTCATTCGTGGATCTTTGACAGTCGTTACGAGTCGTCCGAAGCCTGAAAGTCTGACAACCAGTCTTACCAAGGGGTATCGTATTATCTAGTTACTGGGTTGTAGAGGTCAGATGTATAAAACTGGTATTCAGCTGCATCCGGTTAGACTGGAAGCCGACCCCAACATATTTGGGAAAAGGCTAGGCAGATTGACTTACGACTTGTTGCACTTTCTCAGCGGGTTCCTTGTGCGCGGCGTGGGGGTTGATACTCTCCGTGTGTGTGTAGAGAGGCAGGAACTGTGCCCAGTTGTCCACCAGCGTCTTACGCCCTTTTGGACCGAGCCTGTTGAGAGAAGTTCATCGTCAGAACACACAAGGTGATTTTTTTGGATATCGCAGTAATGGCAGGTACCTTAACCGTTGTAGCTACAAGAAAAAGTTATTACGAGACACCTTTTTGACAAATTTTGACCTGCGTCCGCAGATTTTGAAGACAATTGGCAATTTACACAAAAACTCTTTTTGACGCCGATCGAGTATTGATTGGCGTCAAAAAGAGTTTAACAAGGATCAGAAAGCTTTATCGGACCAACTGACCTTTGTTAGAACGAGACAGTAACAGACACCGTTTTGAGACATTTTGACCTGCGTCCGCAGATTTGAAAGACAATTGGCAATTTACACAAACTTTTTTTGACGCCAATCGATCCTCGATTGGCGTCAAAAAGAGTTTAACAAGGATCAAAAAGCTTTCTCGGACCAACTGACGTCTAACCTCTTTTAGAACGAGACCGTACCAGAACTTACAGAAATCACAAAAAAAAATCGCATACATTTTTACACACACATCACATACAGTTCGCGTCAAATAACTTTGCCGCTCTGAAGTAGGCTACAAATGACTGCGCAGTAGTCAATCTCACTTATAAAACAGTAGCGCGCATGCCAGCATACATGCGCAGCCTAACTTCAGAGCGGTAAAGTTATTTGACGCGAACTGTATGACATTTATCTTGTTGTATTATGGTACTGACCTGCCAAGCTCAGCAAGCAGTAGCGCCTGCGCAGCCTCGCGGACTTCCAAACAGTGATGTTGCCAACGACGGGCTAGCATTTCCACTTGAGGACGCTTGAAACTCTTAGCACCTGGAAGAACAAGAAGAAAATACAGGTATCGGCACAGTACCGAGTTTTATGAAGACTGATAACATTTATTTAGGACCACCTAAGAAATATACACTATAAAACAACAAAAAAATCCATATCGGTCCAGCCATCTTCGAGTAATCGGGGAACATACATAAAAAAAGATTCCAATGAACCGAGAACCTCCTCCTTTTTTTAAGGCGGTTAAAAAGTAAATGGTAAAATGAATAAAACTTAGCTAACGTTTTGTTTTAACTAGCTGTTGCCCGCGACTTCGTCTGCGATCCAGCATGAAAAGTAGCCTATGTCCTTCTCCAGGTCAAGGTCTAACCCTGTGCCAAATTTCATTCAAATCTGTTCAGCCGTTTTAGTGTGAAAGCGTAACAAGGAAACTAAGTCACTTTCGAATTTATAATGTTATATACATAGTTAGGATTATATTGGCGGTAAGACTTTATATTGTGACATTTATACAATCTTAGAACAGTCATTAACTCCATAAATTTTGAATTTCAAATCACTGAAAAACTAAGCAAAAACAACACAATTTTGCTGTTGACTACACTTACTATTAGCTGTAAAAAGGGTTTTTATAGATGCCACTTTCTTGTTTAAAAATCGATAAAAACAAATTTAATTTTTATATTATATTTTTTCAACAGTTTCCTCTTTTATTAATGTATGTTAAACTTTATCATTTATTCTTAAAATACTCTTCGTAGATATAATTGCTTGATTGCTTGCTTGATTGCTTGCTTGATTGCTTGCTTGATTGATTGTTTTTTTTGTTAGATTTATGAAATGAAATCGTTTATTCTGTAAATAGGGTAACGGAATCACTTTTACACGTCATATTAAAAATATTAAAAATAAGCTAGGTGAGGTCGGTGTTTCCTATCTGACTACTCTGAGAAGAAAGGCCGAAACTAACTCAGAGGTCGCAGTCTCTTTTAAATTCCAGATAATCTTGGTCAAGCCATGTGAGGACCATGTAGATTAGTGTCTGAAATGGTCTTTTGAGGAAAGAACCACACAGATTTGAGTGGACCTGTCCAGTCAGTGCAAGCATTTGTCAGTAATCGTGGAGCTCAACTCAGAACTTAAGGAGCTCAACTCGACGAACAATACCAAGGAAAGGATATTTGGGTAGGCCGCATCAACTACTCAAACTGCCAGACCATAATTAAAACTGAGAAAGAAAAAACAAATGAAAAGGGAAAAAAAATATCCACATAGTCCTCACATTCACAATAATTACGAGTAAAATAATATAATACTTTACAAAGTAATCGTGTCATTTTGAATATAATTTTCAACAATGTCAATGTGTATATAAAACTGGTTATAAAAATAATATAATATTTTGTACTCTTTGTCTATTGTAAAGAGCACAAACTCTAAACGTCAACGAATTATAACGTTGCTAAATTGAAGAGTACAACTGTGACATAGCATTACAACTGAAGTGACGTCGGCTGTCTCGTCACGTGGTTTATTTGTTTACCTTTATTTAACAACCTAAACCAATGGAGTATAGTTTGTATCAGGGATGTTGCGGATGCAGATTATATCACATCCGCGGATGCGGATTCGGATATTTGAAGGCTTACATCCGCGGATGCGGAGCTTAAGATATTTTTTCCAGTGTCACTTTGCGCCGGTGCGGTGGTGGCATTGTAAATTCACTATTTAAATAATCTGTCAACTGCAGAAATCTGACTTAACAAACAAACAAACATACAAATCTTTTCTCTCTATAGTTTTAGTGTAGACTACTAAGCGAATTCAATCGCGTACAAACCAGGGATGTTGCGGATATCCGCAACCGCATCCGCAACTGCGGAGCTTCCGCATTGATTTGGGAATCCGCATCCGCATCCGCAATAATGAATGCGGATGCGGATCTAGCACAGGTCACGACAAGAAATAAAATAGGAGGGGCTGGCGACTGGCGCGTACGCACGTGCTCATTGACCAATAGGAGCGAAGATTTCGTTGGGTGATAAGATTCGACGCGTTTGTTATTGTGTATCATTTGTTTATCGTAAATCAGATATAACGTGTTTAGTTGTGCTTATTGCATAAATATTTCAGTTTTAGTTTTATTGTGAAATTGTGAATAAACAGTGAGCATTGTGTGTTAATTTGTAAAGATCGATGATGATTGATTGATGTTTGAAAAGATTTGTATATTTGTATGTTAGTAAACTCAAAAACTACCGGACCGATTTAAAAAATTCTTTCAACAGCAGAATGCTATATTATCACTGATAAATATATCACACGGGAAAAGCTGCTGGCGGAAGCCAGTCTACTAATAAATAAGCAAGTACTAACCTGCAGCAACCACCTTATCAGGCAACAGAACACAATGCAGTGTTGCCAGTAGCGACCAACCCTGCTTGATATGCGCCTGCTGAGCCGCCAGCTGTTCCTCTCGCTCCTCGTCTTGGGCCCAAGATGAAGAGCTCCTGGTGGACGATCTGGGAAGAACAGGAGTTGACGTCCCGGGAGGGTAGTTATCATTCTTATATACACAGAAAGAATAAAAGAAAAAGTATATATTGAGACCCGCACAGGAAATCACAAATTAAACTAAAAACACACTAAACATAAACAAAAAAAAAACAAAGTAAAATTTTAATTTAAGTCCTGTACGAGGCCAAAAGGCTCCTATCTCAGCATGGTGCTACGACATTTCAAAAATAAATGTCGCAGCGCTGGTATTCTGATAGGGCCCGCAGTGATGTCACGGAAAGATATATACAGAATTATATATTAAATAAAATAAAAATTTAGAAATTGGTGTGTGAAATACAATAAAAAGTAAAATATATGTACTTGAACTACGAAAACAAACCTTACTGCTACGAAATAGAACGCTGGAAAAGACAAATTGCTATAGCCCGTGCGCGACTGCTGGTCACCGCTTGAGGTATGTGAGCGGTGAGACGGGAGAGGGCGCTGTTGACAAAATTGGTAGACTGAGTTAGCCAAGGCCTTTGTTTACCTCCCCTGTTTCACGGCTCACATACCATACGTCAGACGGTGACTAGCTGTCGCGCGCGGACTACATCATAACCGTGTGGGTGACTGCATGCCAAGTCAACATAAAGGTACATATGGCTATCACTATGATATCATTGTGCTATCATAATGGTATCATCATCACCTGTGGAGGTGCCTGATAATCTCCTGCTCGAACACGAAGCTCGCGTTGCTCATTGACAAGAGTGTGTTGGAGTGAGTAACGATGGACAGCTATCACTATGATATCACTGTGCTATCACAATGGTATCATCATCACCTGTGCAGGCACCTGATGACCTCCTGGTCGGGCACGAGTCTCGCGTTGCTCATTGACATGATTGTGTTGGCGAGGGTTACGATGAACAGCTATCACTATGATATCACTGTGCTATCACAATGGTATCATCATCACCTGTGCAGGTGCCTGATAATCTCCTGCTCGGACACGAAGCTCGCGTTGCTGATTGACAAGTGTGTTGGAGAGAGCTACGATGGACAGCTATCACTATGATATCACTGTGCTATCACAATGGTATCATCACCACCTGTGCAGGTGCCTGATGATCTCCTGTTCGGGCACGAAGCTCGCGTTGCTGATTGACAAGTGTGTTGGAGAGAGCTACGATGGACAGCTATCACTATGATATCACTGTGCTATCACAATGGTATCATCACCACCTGTGCAGGTGCCTGATGATCTCCTGCTCGGGCACGAAGCTCGCGTTGCTGATTGACAAGTGTGTTGGAGAGGGCTACGATGGACAGCTATCACTATGATATCACTGTGCTATCACTATGGTATCATCATCACCTGTGCAGGCACCTGATGATCTCCTGCTCGGGCACGAAGCTCGCGTTGCTGATTGACAAGTGTGTTGGAGAGGGCTACGATGGACAGCTATCACTATGATATCACTGTGCTATCACTATGGTATCATCATCACCTGTGCAGGCACCTGATGACCTCCTGCTCGGGCACGAGTCTCGCGTTGCTCATTGATATGTTTGCGTTGGCGAGGGCTACGATGGACAGCTATCACTATGATATCACTGTGCTATCACAATGGTATCATCACCACTTGTGCAGGTGCCTGATGATCTCCTGCTCGGGCATGAAGCTCGCGTTGCTGATTAACAAGTGTGTTGGAGAGAGCTACGATGGACAGCTATCACTATGATATCACTGTGCTATCACAATGGTATTATCACCACCTGTGCAGGTGCCTGATGATCTCCTGCTCGGGCACGAAGCTCGCGTTGCTGATTGACAAGTGTGTTGGAGAGAGCTACGATGGACAGCTATCACTATGATATCACTGTGCTATCACTATGGTATCATCATCACCTGTGCAGGCACCTGATGACCTCCTGCTCGGGCACGAGTCTCGCGTTGCTCATTGATATGTTTGCGTTGGCGAGGGCTACGATGGACAGCTATCACTATGATATCACTGTGCTATCACAATGGTATCATCATCACCTGTGCAGGTGCCTGATAATCTCCTGCTCGGACACGAAGTTTGCGTTGCTCTTTGACAAGAGTGTGTTGGAGTGAGTTACGGACAGCTATCACTATGATATCACTGTGCTATCACAATGGTATCATCACCACCTGTGCAGGTGCCTGATGATCTCCTGCTCGGGCACGAAGCTCGCGTTGCTGATTGACAAGTGTGTTGGAGAGAGCTACGATGGACAGCTATCACTATGATATCACTGTGCTATCACTATGGTATCAATGGTATCATCATCACCTGTGCAGGTGCCTGATGATCTCCTGCTCGGACACGAAGCTCGCGTTGCTCATTGACAAGAGTGTGTTACGATGGACAGCTATCACTATGATATCACTGTGCTATCACAATGGTATCATCACCACCTGTGCAGGTGCCTGATGATCTCCTGCTCGGGCACGAAGCTCGCGTTGCTGATTGACAAGTGTGTTGGAGAGAGCTACGATGGACAGCTATCACTATGATATCACTGTGCTATCACAATGGTATCATCACCACCTGTGCAGGTGCCTGATGATCTCCTGCTCGGGCACGAAGCTCGCGTTGCTGATTGACAAGTGTGTTGGAGAGAGCTACGATGAACAGCTATCACTATGATATCACTGTGCTATCACAATGGTATCATCACCACCTGTGCAGGTGCCTGATGATCTCCTGCTCGGGCACGAAGCTCGCGTTGCTGATTGACAAGTGTGTTGGAGAGAGCTACGATGGACAGCTATCACTATGATGTCACTGTGCTATCACTATGATATCACTGTGCTATCACAATGGTATCACTGTGCTATCACAATGGTATCATCATCACCTGTGCAGGCACCTGATAATCTCCTGCTCGGACACGAAGCTCGCGTTGCTCATTGACATGAGTGTGTTGGAGAGAGCTACGATGGACATCTATCACTATGATATCACTGTGCTATAACTATGATTTCACTGTGCTATCACGTTGCTATCACTATGGTATCGTCATCACCTGTGCAGGCGCCTGATGACCTCCTGCTCGGGCACGAAGCTCGCGTTGCTCATTGACATGAGGGTGTTGGCGAGGGCGACGATGGATAGTAGGTGGTTGGTTGTTAAAGTAGTGCTGAGCTCCCAGTGGAGTTTTGATGAGAAGAGTCTGGAAAGAAAGTAGATTAATTAGGTTTAAAATAATATTGCTATTTTAAAAATGAATAGGTACCGTTGCCTTATGGTGCAGAAAAGCATTGTATCGTAAGTAAATTCAGACTTGAATATTCTGAAATCGCTAAAACCCAGTTTGCAAGAGTGAATGGTAAATGCTTTTTATAGAATTTTAAAGCTTTCCAAAATATCTAAATGTTTTTATTGGAACTGATCATACATTAAATTGCTTACTGGCAATAATAATTGGTAAAGTCTTTTCTGGGATCTACTTTCGTTGAAGCAGGTTGTGCACACGATGCGTTGCGAAATATCCATGGTATGGCACATGGTGCGTTCCGGCGTCGCACCGCACATACGCCCGTGTGCCCGCTAATGCGGCGAAATCTTTGTGGCACGTCGCCGCAACGCATCGTGTGCACAGGCTCAGCTGGCTGTTAGGTTTCGTAAATACTTAATTTCCCCTAGAGAATTCGCGGTTGGAAACACTGGCGAGAAAATCCTGGTTATCCTAAGAAAATTGTTTTTTTTTGTTGTTAATTTATAGTTTAGGGGTATGAGGAACAGGGTGTAAAGTTCACTCATCCCCCATAGAAAAGGGAGGATCCTCCGACCAGACGGGTGTCGTGTCTGGCGGGCAACTGCCCAGAGGTTTGAAGTTGTGAGATTCTATATATGTTTATCGCGCGGTAAACTCTAATTGCGCGATGCAGGATTTGTGTGACGTCAGGATGTTACGTGACGTCAGGTCTTTGCCGCTACAATAGTATTAGTGGATGATGGTAGCCGTTTTTTGTTAAGTACTCATGATATATTTGGTTTTTGACGACAATCTCAACACAAGTTGCCAAACTACTTGCCTATCCATTATGTTAGACACATTTCAATCCCTTTACCTGGTCAACTTCTCCTGTCTCAGTAGTTCCGGCGGCAGATCCGAGGTGATCAGCAATGGGTCATCAGGGACTGAAGCACAAGCGGCCGACCAGCTTCCCAGCCAGGTGGGAAGCTGTACCGCCATGTGACCGTGGCGGGAGACCACGCCGAAGCAGACTGGCACCTGGGGGGAAATGGTGATTAGTATCGAAGTAGTCGGTTGGATAGCGATATTACTTCTGCCGCGCTAGAGAATTAGTTTTTAACTTAGAATTATAATTTACGTGACGTTTGAATTTCACTTGATACATCAAAAATTAAAATTCAAAAGTCACTTATTCTAACTAGGCTGAAATCAGCACTTTTCGAACGTCAAAATTACATAAGACAATCCCCCAAAACGCCCACCCTTCACCACTTCCTAGTGTTTTAGCTGGGAAGAAGAAGTGGCGCAACAAACTCCCCAGCAGCACAGCTGTCTGTTCAGTTAGATAAACCCGATTCTATACAATAGTATGCAAAATTATTTACGTTAAGTAACACAAAACATTGCATTAAATTACTTGCTATATGTTAGCTAGCACACGCCAATATACCAACAAAAACATCGGAATCTATACTCAAGCGTAAATAAAAACTAAACCCGTAAACAGAACTTGATACCCGAATAAAAGCCTCCAGGCATATAGGGCGTGCCCGCTTACATATAGCTATTAAAGCTGTAACTTGAAGTTACAAATGATAAATTAGGACCATAGAAGTAAAACTAAATAAACAGTTAATTACTAATAACAATAACAAAACCATGGTCCGCAAGACGACCAGTCGCCACAAGCAGCACCCGTTCACGAGCATAACGCAAAGATTAGCCATTACCCCCCTCGCCATATTTGAGGGAAGGAGGCAACCCGACCCCCGACGCTACCGCATGCAGTGACATCTAAGGGAACATGACGAACTTGCTGCCGGTTGCTCAGGCAAGAATAATATGATCAGCTTTGTCTCTTGCAAACGCAGCAGCTGCGTACATAGACGTATTAGGCCTTAGGAGGTGTTGACAACTCTCCATTACGTGACCCGCCTGTTAGTTTGCCAACCCCCGATAAAAAAATTGTACCAGACTTTTGACTTCAAACTTACCATAGGCCTCAACAGTCCCAGCTTAGACTCACAGACCCTATCTAGGTCTGGGTCCAGTCCCCAAGCGTGCAGCAGTGATATCAGGATCTGTGCTATCTCCATGGTGTGAGGGGGTTCTTGCAGCGACATGTCACGTGGTCTCGGGCGCTTGCCTTGGGTCGATTCATCTGTAACAATAGGAGATGGGTGTTATTTGCGTTTTTGGAGATGGTGCTTTTGAATTTTGGAAACTAGAATGTTGTTTTTATTATCATTACTAGACAATCTATGAGCGCAAACACACGTTACAGCTGAAATGCGTGTATAAAATTACATAAGGTAGTAGGTATACTTTAGTTTGACCGAGACCACTGTTCGTCCTTAGCAATGCGCGGCGAGTGGCAGCGTTGACGAATGAGCGGCGAGCGGGTCGCCGCGCGCCGTAAGCGTCGCGCCTGAGGCGCGGTCTTGGTCAAACTATAGACAAACTAGACAAATGATTTCATTTGTGTAAGTAGGTTTGTATGAACACTTTTAAACGTTAATAATATTAAAAAAAGAAAATATGAGGTCAGCGTTTCCTATCTGACTACTCTGAGAAGAAAGGCCGAAATAAACTCAGAGGTCACAGTCCAGAAATATAAATTAAAGTCAACGCAAACATGGCTTACAGTGTCTGTGACATGCGCAAATGCTCATAGGTTTGGGCCTGGGCTACGCTAATAATTAGCGGATCATAATTCCCTTTTGAATCTTCAAAGGGGAACTGAACTAGACCGGCGGGCTACTGCCGTCGAGTCCAAGAAAGACTTTGCGTAACTAGTAGCTATCGCCAACGCCAGCAGCACTTGGGAGCATATACGATAATTATATAGTGTCTAAGCTATATTTAATTGGATATGGATAATGTCATAATCACCAAAGAATGTAGCTCTGTTAACTTTATAGCATTTTAATTGAGGTATCTGCCACAACCTTGCTCCGAGTAACATTCGAGAAATGAGGAAAATGTATCATTCAATATATTTTTAGTTTGTAAACTTAATACATTATAAACCTACAATTTAATTTCAACACTTTTATTAGTGGCCTTTAGTTGTAATAGCAATCATGTCATTTCGTTTAAAATAAGTTATTTTTAAATTAATTAATTAATTTTTTATATAGATACTTTTCTATTTTGTGAATGTGAGAACGCTGTTGGCTTAGTGGACTGTATATTTATTGACCATCTTCTATTTCGTTAAGTACCTGGTACTTGTTGAAAGACCTACACTGTCCTCCCATACCTATTAATACTGTTATTTGAAAATATTGTAAAGGCCACTTATTTTTAAAAGAGTAACCGTGGAGTTTCTTGCCGGCTCTTCTCCATAGGAAACGACCAATTGGAACCGTGCACCTAGCTTCTGACGTTTCATAAGTGCCCATGTAGGTTTATGTGAAATAAAATATTTTGTTTTTAATAAATAACACATACCATAAGATCTGTTGTTGATTGATTTAGGTACCTGGATCCCCTTAACAAATACAGGTGATTAAATCAACAAATCGGTAAGCGTAATGTGAGACGCCCCACAACTAGACGGACTAACGAACCTAAAAAGGCTACTGTGCTAACCCAGTAGCCTTTTCGCTAGTCTATACTGGATGCGGAAGACGGAAAATGTGTTGTGCTGCAATTTAGCAGAGCTCTATATCCAAGAGAAGACTACGATATACTTCATAGGTGTCAAGTTCGAACCCAAGACCACGCACCTCTGATTTTTCAGATTCATGTGCGTATTGTATAATTATCATTTACTCCAAAAACGGTGAAGGAAAACATCGTGAGGAAACCGGTATGCCTGAGAGATATTTCTCGACGGCTTGTGAAGCCAAGTCAGAGGCCCATGGGGGCAGCATAAAAAATCTGACACCACGTTAGTCGAAAAGAAGTGGACTACGATAACCTGAGTTGATTGATAAGCTTGAAATTGCAATTGAATCCCTGCCTTTCATCTTCACCCAAAGATAGAATAGTTCTCATTTCTGTCCACAGATGGCGCCACTATCTTACTCCGCACTATACTCGACATTTCCGCAATAACTTGACTTGTACATAAGAATGTCACAACTCTGGGCAGTAGTTAGTAGGTTCGGTTCAGAGCAACGCGCCGTGATTCCTATGTCGATGTCGCAAGCAGTATTATTGCCTCCGGTGTCGCGTGGAATGTGTCCTACTGTCTGTTATGTTATTATATTTTATTATTGCGAATGTTTGAAGAATTTGTTTTTAGATAGTATCGTGTTTAAGGCTGCCTGTCCACTGGAGCGAAGAGGAGAGGAGCGGTGTAGTGGTGTGCGAATATTAACCAATGGAATTGCATAAAACCTCCGCTCCGCTTCAGTGGACAAGGATTTGCGAACTAGTTAAAAAATTCATACAAAACCGGGTAGCGGAGCGGGGAAACGGAGCAGAGAAGCGGAGAGGGGAAGCGGAAAAATTTGTGAACTCGGTCTAGCTCCGCACAGTCCGCAACACCGCTCCGCTACCTCGCTCCGCACAGTTCGAAACTCCACTCTGCTACCTCGCTCCGCATCAATGGACAGACACTGTCCGCAACTCCGCTCTACTCCGCTGCTATTCTCCTCCCCGCTGCCTCGCTCCGCTTCAATGGACAGGCAGCCTTACATCCCTCCGAGGTAAGAGTGGTTGTAATAGAGCTCTTTGTGAAGGAGTCCGTCCGAGATAGTACTATCACCATACTTATGTCTTATTTAAGCAGTGATAGCCTAGTGGTGTGACTGTCAGACTGCCAAGTCATAGCTCTCCAGTTCGAACCCAAGGCACGCACCTCTGACTTTTCAGATTCATGTGCGTATTGTATAATTATCACTTGCTTCAAAAACGCGAAGGAAAACATCGTGAGGAAACCGGCGTGCCTGAGAGATATTTCTCGATGGCATTTGAAGCCAAGTCAGAGGCCCATGGGCGGCTTTTAAACTCTGACACCAGGTTAGTCACTAAACACACGAAAAGAAGATGTCTACCGTCAAGCAGCGTTCCTGTTTCCCGATTTGGAGAGTAAGGCGCCAGCGAAATTAAGTACAGGCTCATGATAATGGCCGCGACTTACGAGTTCAAGCTCGTAGGCTCGAACTCAGACAGGCGCTTTACTTTGTCAAAATTATTTCATCACCACTGCTCTCAAAACGGTGAAGGAAAACATCGAGAGAAAAACGGCTTTTTTTTTTTTTTTTATAACTTACCACTGGATTGTCGTGGAGGTGTGTATCTAAGTTTCATTGATAAGTACGAGTTAATCATTTTCATTCAAACCAATCATTCATATTTAAAGCTAAGAAAATGCGACGTTGTGATATTTTCTTTTTATGAACAAAAATTTACAGAATTAAATGTTTTTTTATCTTTTTACGAGTATATTTCGCTTATTTTTTACATATTAATCGTGGCTTTGTCGAAGTAGGTATATCGAATGAAAAAAAAAAAATGCTAGTTTATTCTTTGTTATGGTCTCACTCGTACTCTAGAGAGTTATGAGATATAAAATAACACCAGCCACCTTGTATAGGTCTTTATGTGAAATCATCGATACGACAAGGAATAATTTAAAGTCGACTCCCTACTGCCATGTACATTTTGTTTTTGTTTTTTTTTAAAACACTTTACACAACACACACATTACATTACACTTTACAAACTTTACACCCAACCAAACGTAAGCGCCAATACAGCAGTATATTTATGAATGTTTATATTGGCCGCTGGCAAAGTTGCTCAACTCCGCAGATTGGTCGAACTGCAAAGTAGCTCTACTCCACTATTAATAACTATAATTAAAATGTTGTTAAGTCCAAATAGTTTCTGGTTATTTTACGATCGTGATTTACCGATAACCAACTTCCGCTTCCTTGTTTCATTTGAAGTTGGAACGCAAATAAGTAAATATTGCTGTAGATTTTATTCGTAAAAGTAATTTTTTTTTTGATCAGTATATGAATTCATATGCCCAAATACTTTTTTTTTTTACTTCTGCATCACGAAGTAATCCATATAGGAACCTTTTATCCACCTTAGGCGCAGGCTTGCGGACGGTGAGCAATGGGTAGCTCGCCGTCCGATAAGGACCAGGCCCGGGTCGACGGCGCGTTGTGTTCCACGCGCGCTTCAAAGAGATGTCAGCACCAACTGACGGGGTCCGTAAGGGCCAATGCCTGCCAGGGTTACGAGTTTGTCCGAAAGAGATATCGCAGCCCCGGCACACAGACAACGGAAGGAACACGGGTGGGTTTTAGTCAGTAAAAGTCTGACACGACCACCCGCTCCGCCCAGAGCGGGAGAAGTTGATACTAAAAACAGTATTTTTACGGAAGATACAATATTACCATAATTATGATTAATATACTCCGGAACCATTTAATTCTAAATTAATTAATTATGTGGCGTTTGTCTTAATTTAATTACTACGCACAAAATTAATAAACATATACGGAAGGCATTAGTTTTAGATAAAGTCTAGTAATTTATTATTAATAAAGTTTAGTTATTACTATTTTGAAGATTTTTAGAGTTCCTTATCGCGGCTTCCGGTAGGAGTGCACTGGCAGAAATCTTCACGCGAAAATCATTCATACTTGCGACTGTCTTCTTGTAATACAAAGAGAAAGACAGAGAGAGAGAGAGAGAGAGAGAGAGTGTAAATTCACATTTTCTCTCTTGCTTTCTCTTTGAATTTGAAGAATTGTGAATTTGGTCAAAATGTAAATCAAGATGGTGGCTGCGAAAATTTTAACTTTTTTCGTCATGGGTGTCGTTTTCATAGTTTTCGAGGGTGCTAAAGTCAAAATGTAAATCCAAGAGCGCAGGTGCGAAAATTTTGTTTTTGTTAACCATAAGTGAGAAGGAACTTCGTTCCTGACGGGGTTCCCCCGACCGCATACGTTTTTTTTAAACTAAGTAGTGTAGTTTTTGGAAATGTTGGCAGCATTCGCATAGGAATGGCTTTTGGTTTGATTCTTGAGAAGATCCCGGTTGGCCTACTACAGTAGGCCGTACGTCAGTGATAACAAAACCAGTATAAGCTAGCCTCTTAATCTATTGAAACAGAATGTTTTGACGTATCGTCGTGTATTGGTATTTGAATCGGTATCGTCAATATATTGGAATATCAAATCGAAAATACAACTGTCCTATAACATTTTAGTTTAATTTTTAAGGTTCATGCACACACATCAGTCACGTCAACGTCAAGTCCCCGATCAGTCATGGCAAAAAATATTGTTACGTAGAAGTTGTAGGACGTTAGTTACACACATCAGTCACATCACTACCGGCGCGGCGCGTCTCAGTCGACGTCGCGTCACCGGCAAGTCAAAACTTGTATTGATATGACCAAAACAGGCGTTGCTATGACTGACTATCTGATCACACACGTCCCTGAAATTGACGTGACTGATCGGCGACGTGACGTTGACGTGACTGATGTGTGTGCATGAACTTTTATGCGACAAGCACAATTTCTACATAATGAGAGCCCTTTGTGCAATCAGCAGTTACAGACATAATTTTTTTTTTCACAGTTCTACCTACCCCAAGAGTTAAGCGCAATAATACACGTATTTAGACTAATAACTCGGTTATGTAAGGGCCGATAGTTATGCTATCCTTGGCCCGCTCCACAGCAGTCCGGTACAGCCGGTACGGAGGTCGCGTTACGCATACATACATACAATTACTGGCGTCATGGTCTGACGGGGGTGGAATTCCAAATATTCACGATTTTGATTGTGTATTGTGCCTACGGACCTTACGAAGGGGTATCGTATTAATTATAAGTATTTAGCTGGCCTGGTTGAGAATCCCACAGACCAGGGAAGCATGGAAATGCTGATGATGATGATTCTATTGAGGTATGAGGAACAGGGTGTAAAGTTCACTGATCCTCCATAGAAAAGGAAGGATCTTCCGACCAGACGGGTGTTGTGTCTGCTGGGAAACTGTCTGATGTCGGGACGTTGTATACATATGTTAGTCGCGCGGTAAACGGTTTTTTTTTTGATGATGGTGGGAAATTATCAAATAACTTCTCCCGCTCTGGGCGGGGCGGGAGGGCGTGTCAGACTCTTACTGACTAAAACCCACCCGTGTTCTTTCAGTTGCCTGTACGTTGCCAGGGGCCACGGTATCCCTTTCAGACTTTCCCGCGGCCCCTTCAGGCTTCGGTCCTAGCGGTAAACCCTGCTTGCGCGATGCAGGATTTTACGTGACGTCAGTGTGATGCGTAGTTCACAAATAGCGATGTAGATGCCGCTGCAATTCAGCTGACAGCTTAGGTAACGAGACTGCTGAACGTGAGGATAAGTCCCTTGGTGGGGCAAAACATTACTGTGTTTTTATTTCTGGATGTTCTTAGTAGCAACTTGGGAGTCAAAAGTTATGTCCAGAATAGCATAATAAGCCAATAATGTTTCCACTGAGACACAGGCGTCCTCTTTCTGTGAGAGGGAGTGGTCCATTATCCACCACGCGGGCGAGTGCATCCCGCACTGGGCACTGCCACATGTGTTCGATTTATTTTGTTCCAGGACATTTCGGAACCAAAAATTCGAAGACGTGACATCCACCAATCTGCACTCGGCCCGCGTGGTGGATTACGGCCCACTCCCTCTCACGGAGGAGGCCTGTGTCACAGCAGTGAGAATGATAAAGGCTCATGATGATGCCAAATTAGATCAAAGTCCGCCATTTTGAGATAAAAATGGCGCCGTAAAGAGTTTTATTATCGACGGCACCACGTGAATCGTACATTGCTACCTATCTCCTTTTTATATCTATACTAAATTGAATTGTTCAAAATCCGAGAGGTATTATTACACCACGTCCACTGCCTATAGAAGTATAGACAGTTTTAATACATAGCAATAATAAGTACAATGAAGGCTAAGCATTATCTGGGCTGGGTTAAGCGGGTACAAACAAAGATTCAGAAGGTTAACTACTCCTAGGAATATGGTGTTCAATCAAAGTATGAATGGTGCTGCTGTAGATTTTTAGACCATTTTCTATTTTTAACCGACTTCCAAAATGGAGGAGGTTAATGTTCGTCGCGTATGTATGTTTTTTTTTTATCTATGTCTGCCGATTTCTCCGTCAATTGTGGACAGATTTTGAAAATTCTTTTTTTGTATGAAAGGGTATGCTCCCGAATTGGTCCCATATAAATTTTATTAACTTTGCTTGGATAGTTTTTGAGTACGCTTCAATAATACGTATTTTTCCCACTTAGTATATGTGGATGATATGATGATAACTTCCTGTGACTGTTATTTACATAGCAGGTAGTGGTATTCGACTTCGTGTGGGGTAAGTACCACAACTAAAAAGTGAAAAATAAAAACTTTTTTCTAAAAAAAAATAACTGTCTTCCAAAAAAAAAACTACTAAGTGAAAAATAATTTTAATTTCGGATGTCGGTAGCAAAAAACGAAAATTCAAAACTTAAGACACCGACTTCCGAAATTAAAGTAATTTTTCACTTTGTAGTGTTTGTTTTCGGAAGTCTGTTGTTTTTTTTTTTGGAAAAAGTTTTTTGTTATAAGAGCGTTTATAAAGAAAGTGAGCAACGTCGCAAATTGTACTTGGCTTCACATGCCGTCGAGAAACATCTCTCAGGTTTCCCCACGATGTTTTCCTTCACCGTTTTTGAAGCAAGTTATAATTATACAATACGCACATGAATCCGAAAACTCAGAGGACCTTTATACGCGCTATAGGCGCTAAATGGACCTTCTCCATCAAACTGTACGGTGTCTAGACACAATCTAGCCCGGTCTAGGTGATCTGACTGCGGTCTGCCAACATAATTGTTATGTCACGGTGTATATTTAACTAAATAAAGGATATTAAGTCTCGTGGAATAACTAGGTTCGTTTCAGGGTCTATGGAAGGTAGGTAGTGTGTTTAAGCTAGGTCTACGGTCAAAATCCGAGAGGTATTATTAGGCCACCTCCACTGCCTTCAGAAGTATAGACAGTTATAGTCGCTGGCACGTAACTTTGCAAGGTTTTGGCGTATTGGGAGTAAATTTGCGAATGTATACTTAGTGCAACAAAAAAAATTACACTTTTATTGCATGTCATTGTTCTATGGGGGCTAAAAAAAACACACCTATATCACAGTATAAATAAGTAACAGTATTACATCTTCATCGCCGAAACGACGCGCTTCGGACAAATCTCAGTGTAAGCAAGTTGAGTGTGTGGCAGTTACGCACGGGCGCGGAAGGTTTATCTACCAAGCGGCCGTAGGTAGGTAATAATTTCAAGGTTACGGCTGAGACGTAATACTGTATATTTATTATACTGTGCCTTTATGTTAATCTTGACACAATCTATGTCAGTCATTCCATCATTCACGGAACTGCTTTGTAAAGCTTGTAAAATTGTAACTTAACCCGCCTTAATACGTCATAACGAAACTATAATGAAATGACAACAGAATGTGTGGGCGCACCTTGACATTTAACGTAACGGGTTTATACGTATGGCGGTTACACGCATGCGTGCTCTGACGTCATTAACAGGTGACACGGACCAGATATTTTTACAAAGTAATGTGTTACTGCGGGAATGACGCGGTGGTTTAAGGCGAATGCGTCAGGGTAGCTCGCGAAATTAAATTTTTCTTACATTTTTTGCAATTTGCAGGTCAGTATCAGGTTGTATGTTGATCTACATATGATCGCGACCATAGCAAATGTGTTTTCTCAAACATGCTTAGAAATTCGTGCATTTTGTCGATATAAATCGAAATTGCTGTACTGGCTGAACACATGCGAGCGCCCGGCCGGCAATATTTGTATGAAAATTCTTAAATATTGTGCTTAGCGGCCAAATAAATTACTATGAAAACTCATATCTGTCGTGTTATTTAATATGCCTAACTATGGAACGAACTTGTTACTTCAACACTTGGCAACCAAGGGAGTAACTTATCAAAGGATTTTATTTACATTTCGATTTGGCTTGCAAATAGAGCTGTTTAAATTAAAGACGATACAAATGAAAATAAAATGGCGCGTGAAACATAAATCGCTGTTCGTCATTGATTCTGGATTTTATAATTAATTTACTTAGTTTAAATTTCCGCGCATTATTTGAGAAAAGTACTATACAACCTTTGGCCGCATCTTTTTGGTTTCAGAGTTTTTATGCCGCCCATGGGCCTCTGACTTGGCTTCACAAGCTGTCGAGGAATATCTCTCAATCATGCCGGTTTCCTCACAGTGTTTTAAAAGAAAATAAAGACTTTTGAATTGTCCAGGAGTCGGTCAGAAAGATGAAGCTAGTTGCTCGTTCCAAAGCGTAGGTTCTTATGGAGAAGAACGGGCAAGAAATTTGAAACCCGCAATGAGCAAGTCATAATTATGATTAAATCATACTGCTCGTTTTCTTCTGTATGAAAAAAGGCATGTTATAAATGTACTGATATAAAAATAATCAGGTTTTATAATAATATTAATAATAAAATTTTTTTTTAGTCCATCTTTGAGATTATAAAAAAAATATTGGACAAGTATTTTTCTTTTTTTACGTTATCTAAAGATTACGGCGATACATTGAGGTAAAATGTGCCATGACGTCACGATTACTAGATTTTATACATCTAGTGACGTAGCGACCCCCACTCTCCAACTTAAAATGCGTTTTATCTAAGTATTTTTTTATTAATATGATAAAACAAAAAATACGTGTCTAATATTTTTTTATTATCTGACTGACGGACTAATTAGAATTTCATTTTTTTTACCCAGGCATCATCCCTATTCTAGTCCAAATTCAGTCAAGCTAGTATTGATTTCCATGCCAGTACAAGTAGGAGTGTATCTTGGAAACCTGTATATCACACAACTTTTAAGTCTAGTATTACATGCGAGTAGTCATGCCAATGGTATGCCTTCACTTGACCAGTCAGTGAGCCGTCAAGTGATATGACAAGTTGTCACTTGATCTGAGGACGGAGACTAGGGAGGGACGATGCTCGATATAAAAATATATCGATCTTAGTATTTTGAATGAAAAGACAGCAGCTGAAGGTTTAAGGTAAGGGGGACAGGGTTTAGCAGTAGATGATTATAGGCTAAAGGAGAAGAATATTAGTACCCCTGAGCCACGCAAATGTTTAAACAAGATTTTGTGCTCAGACACACGTTAAATAAATGAGTGTTGAAATTGCTTAGCCAGGAAAGTGGCCGAATCTCAGCTCGATAAGTTGCTTACAGCAAAATAGCGTTCGGTAGACTACACTGTACCAATAGAATACCTACAGCACAGAAAGACAATTTTTTTTCAACGATAATAGGCGAAAAAAGTCGAAAAGCAAGCCCTTTCCTGAGGCGTGCTGCCATCTATCTACCTCTGCAAGCTATCTTCATTAAGTTATTGGTTTTACAACACAGGGCCCATACTCATTATACCTAGGTATGTAGCATGGAATGTTTGGGTTGGGTAGGACTCATCATCTTCGAGCGTGACAGCAACGAGCATAATTACCGTCGAACTTCACTTACAGGTAAGTTCGTTTGACTATTCAATTATACTCGTTGCTGTCTCGCTCTCAATGATGAGAGAATACAATGGTAGATGTTCAAAGACTAGTTGTAAAAACAATAAATCTTAATAAAAGTAAAAAATAACGAAGATTTGTTATTTTTAACACAGGTATTAGATTAGCATTCAAGGTATGTACTTGTACCAGTAGTGATCCTGTAACATTAATCATTACATATGTATGAACAAAAATATATAGGTACTTAGTGATCTCGAAATATGGCTTTTGTATAGCAAACACTACCGCTTCTAAGATAGTTAATTGACTCAGGCCTGACTTTGCGGAGTTAAGCAGATTATGATACTAAATATACGTCGTCTATTGCATTTTACGACCGATTCATAATAAAAAAGCCTAGTTAAATAGTAAGAAAACGTTATCAAAAACATCGATATAATTTTTCCCAGCCCTAACAACCAGTGCGGGGCCTTGCACTTTAAGATAGTAGTTGCCACCTACACTACACGATACCCACACAAATCATAGCAGGTGACAATGCACACTTTTCAGACTTTACCATAAATAGAGTAACTACATTCGTAAAGGAAATCCTTAACAGCCTTTAATCATATCTGCAGTCATATTTATCTGTAATTAGCGACCCGCCATAGCTTTGCTCGAGATCTACAACGTGTAACATAAAACTGTGTCAAATCCATGAGGTTCAACACCCTCACGGATCGACAGGGTTTAAGAATCGTACTGAGAGTCAATTTATGTGGTAATTTTAAAGAAAAAAGAAAAATATATGCCGCATTTTTTTCATTCAGTTATACCGAGAATTTTCCATCACAAAAATATAGAACAAAGATACCTAAAAATGCGTCCGTATATTAAAAAAAACTGAAACAAGTGTCTCAAAAAAACTCAAAACTCCACTCAACGCATTTATTTCAAATAAACCAACTACAGGTACTTTTGAAATGTCAAGAGGTCGGTCAGTCAGAAAGATGAAGTTAGCCCATTCCAACGCGTAGTAGGTTCCTATGGAGAAGAACGGGCAAGAAACTACATGGACACTCTTTGTCAGAATTTCATAGTTTTTCGAGCATCATGGGAGTAGCACAAAATTTTCAGTGTTTCAAACTTGGGTGTAAACAACCCTCAGGGCACCAACAACATAAATACATCGTAGTAATATGCTCGTTTGCGACGTTTGAAACGGCGGTTGTCATTCTTGCGATTCTTAGGTTGGGCCAGTTACAACTATATGTAAGCGCGCACGCCCTTTATGCCTGGAGGCTTTTATTTAGATATTAAGTTCAGTTTACGCTTTATTTTTATTTCTGTCTGAGTATAATCCTCGATGATTTTGTTTGGTATATTGGCGTGTGCTAGCTTATATATGGCTTATAATTTAAATTATGTTTTGTGTTGCGTAATGTAAATTATTTTGAATACTATTATATAGAATCTTTTTTTTTTGTTCTTCTAACTGAACAGACAGCTGTGCTGCTGGGGAGTTTGTTGCGCCACTTCTTCTTCCCAGCTAACGCACTAGGAAGTGGTGAAGGGTGGGCGTTTTGGGGGACTGTCTTATGTAATTTTGACGTTCGAAAAGTGCTGATTCTCAGCCTAGTTTGAATAAATGACTTGAATTTTGAATTTTTGCCCCAAACTAATCTTAGGTCCGTAGGTGATACGGAGAAGTAATCACCCGTAACATCGGCCGATACTAAGGACTTATTTATTTATTTTTATTTATTTATTTGGTACACCAACAGCAGTACATACACAAAATTTCAAACAGAATAAAACCATAATACAATTACTGGTATGTATGCCTATTATAGGTATACACAGCATTCACCACAAAACAACATCATAATAAGCTAGAAAAAAACTAAACATAAAATACAATTAGTAAAATTAAAAATTCAAAGTAAATGAGTATTAAACAAAAAAAATTACATAAAAATTTTACCACGAAAGGTGGAACGTGAAAAATGAAAAATGAGTGTGAGTGATATTTGAAATGAATTTACAAAAAATATGTATAAATTGCTTAGTCTAAGCACTTATGCACTCCCGTACCACAGACATTGATCTTCTAAACTTGTTGAGTGATGTGTGAAGGACTTCGTGCTTAGGGAGTAGATCCCCAGATTTGAATGCAACCATTCTGAAATATACGGCAATTGCACATCTGTCAGAAGGTTACTCACGGAAAAAAATAAAATTAACCCACAAAACCAGGTAGCTTGATCACACGAGTAAATAATAATAATAATAATAATATTCGTTATATGTAATAATATTCGTCATTTATTTTCGTTGCTTATATAGTTAGTATGTATGTATCCATGTATCTATTATATAGCATTTATCTGTGTATCTATTATAGTATATTGTACTTATATACCATTTATTTGCACCTAAGACAACCCCATTTTATGTCCAGAAAATCACTGTCCATTCCAAGGTTGCCTGGAAGAGATCGCAGTAAGCGATAAGGCCGCCCATTGTATATTTTGTATTGTATTACTTTTTTTTTTATGTAATGTATAATCTGGTGTACAATAAAGTATATATAAATAAATAAATAAATAAATAATTACGTGGTAAAGATTTATAAACCGTTTGACATTACGCCCAAACATAGAGTAGTTGACTTTTATACAGTACAATGCCACTGGCTCCGATTCGTAGGTAGGTATATAATCTTTAAATGATTACAACTTTCTCGAAATCAGGGTTATTTAATTTTATCTAAACTAATAATAAAACTGTTAAGAGCGTTTATTCTGAAAGTGGGCAACGTCGCAAATAGATGTCAAATATTCCACTGTTTTGATTAATTTGGCAATATTACTGTGTGGAAATAAAAAATGTGGCTAACTAGCGAACTAGAATATTGATTATGAAATGCAAATAATTAATATCGTAACACCGAATGTTTAGTTTTAAATGTAAAAAAATCTATTTGGAAAGTTTCCAAATGCGTTTTTTACACCTAAAATGGGTACAACATCAAATTCAATGTTATAATTGCAATTCATTATTAATATTCTAGTTCGCTAGTTAGCCGCATTTCTTATTTCTATCCAGTAATATTGCTATAAGAATCAAAACAGGTCAATATTTGACAGTTATTTGCGACGTTGCCAACTTTTAGGATAAACCCTCTTAAGTTTTTTTTTTGTTTGTTTGAAAGTGGTTATCTCTGGAACTACGAGTCTTTTAGCATTTGATAGCCTTTTCTTAAGAAAGACTATAAGCTATTAAACCCATATTAAAAAAAAAAACGATACCACGTGCTTTTATAGGGGGTGCATTATGGCGCAACTCGCGGCGTATCTCCTCCACTCAAAGTAGGAAAGCTCTTGAAATATGGGTTTAATTTGAATGCATGTGGAATTAATTTCAAGTTTAGAGTATAGCCTTTAAAATGGTAGCATTTTCATTCATTTTCAACAGTTATTTAGTATTAAACATCGCTCGGAACAAGCAACGAGTAGGTGATTCCATACTTTTGCTCGCAAGTGTAGTTTTTTATACAGATACACCAACAGTTTCGTTTTATTATACAATGTCGGCCATGGGCATGTGCCCGCCCGTATTTTTCTGAATATTCATGAAAAATTATCGAAAATTAACTTTAGAAAGGGGGGACTATCTTTAATATTTTTCATGTTATTCAATTTTTTTTGTTTTTTTGTAGCGTTTGCCATATTTCCTATGTTATTGGCTCGATTTGGATTCTGTTTATTGTTTCTAATAGCTTATGAGTTATTTTATGGGATTAGCTAAAAAAAAAAAAAATTGTCTACTGTGAAAAAAAAACGGAGGTGAAGATTTTTTTTTCTAAAAATGAACAGTATTTACAAAAAAAAACACAAGAGTAAGTCCATAAAACCATAGCGGAACATTGAAAAAAAAAAAAAAGATAGACCGAAATCAGAAAAATACGGACAGGCACGGATACGGATTGGCGAGATGGTATATCGGGTTTCGGTCGGCCTGGGTACGTTAACAGTACGAGAGCGGTTAAGGTAAACCCGCTGTTGCAGCCCGCGAAATTAAAATTTTCTCAAGTCTTGGATCTTAATGAAAAGTTTAAGAGGTAGAGGGAGGAAGAACTTAAGATACAGAACATTTAAAGCAACTTAACGGTTATGCACTTTTTATGTTATTGGATGGGGAACGGTGAAGGAAAACATCGTGAGGAAACCGGCATGTCCTAGAACCAAAAATTCTAAGACATGTGACATCTACCAACCCGCTCTGGGCCCGCGTGGTGGATTACGGCCCACTCCCTCTCGTAGAGAGGAGGCCTGAGGCCCAGCAGTGGGAATATTATAGGTTGATTATGCTTATGTTATGTTATTAATGTTATTAATAAACCAGAACGAGAAAGCACATCTTGACCGCGATCAAGAGCTGTCAGTGTTGTGTGAATCTTGACACTGACAGCTCATGAACGCAGTTTAGATGTGCTGATCGCGTTCAGTTTAATTGGTGAAATGCGCAGTTGGTTATCATTTGACCACGGTATGGCTGTAATGTCGTGACGACACGAGATACAATTTGGCTTACTTTAACGCCCATGAAAATTGAAGATTCTTAAGGCGACGATAACTGACTTTTAATGATTTTATACTAAAGATCATGTCTAAACGAGTAGTGTTATTGATTTGGAAAAAATATATGTTAAAATAGAGCATTTTCTTAATAACTTAATATATGAATATTTTAGATTATGTTTAGTGAAATTAATTTGTAAATTTATGTATAACGCGGATAAAAAACTGAGAATCACGTAAAATCTATCAAGTGTATTTTTCTGAAACCTTCACCATTTTAAAGATAATCTAATTATTGTTTTTTTTAGTATACGTGTTTTATTAAAATACCTTTTGTTTTATGTATAACAAATTAATAATGAGTCAAATTTGGGACAGCGCTCCTGGATGGGCGAGTCCTATTACTGGCTGGATGTGCGACGCGTTGCGTGAGCTCAGTACAGAACACGCAAGCTAACTACTCAAGGTCACTGGCATATATCTGCGTCTTAAAAGAAACAAAAAAAACTATTACCCAATAATTTTAAGAACAATTAAGCCAAATCAAGATTCATTGAATAATTACTTAATCTGTTTTTAATTTTCAACGCTCTACCGCTAGTGATGCGCCGATGTATCGATGGACAAAGGTTATCGAGCATCTGTCGTAATCGATTCGCGTCGAGATAATCGCGACTGTAATTGCATGGGAACTAGACATACAAGGCTCTTTTCAAACTAATACTAGATTTTGAAAGGAGTAATAATTGAAGGGATCTGTGTTATTAAATTGTGAGTTATGACTATTGTCAACAAATATACAATCTACGCGAAAACTGATAGGTACCATAGATTCAGTACATGTTTTTGACCACCTGCATTGAAATTTTTTGTCCGAGCTCTGCTCGGGTGAAAATAGAGAATACTCATTTAATAGAGGAGCTCGTGGCTAAGTAACAACAGCCGCACTGGTCGATCCATCAGGTTAAGCTGCGCTTGCCGGGGTTGGTCAGTGGATGGGTGACCATCTTTACATACCGAGAATCCTCCGTGCCTCGGAAAGCACGTTAAGCCGTTGGTCCCGGTTGTCATTCATGGATCTTTGACAGTCGTTACGAGTCGTCAGAAGCCCGAAAGTCTGACACCAGTCTTACCAAGGGGTATCGTATTACCCAGTTACTGGGTTGTGGAGGTCAGATAGGCAGTCGCTCCATGTAAAATACTAGTATTCAGCTGCATCCGGTTAGACTGGAAGCCGACCCCAACATAGTTGGGAAAAGGCTAGGCAGATTTCCATGCTGCCATCATAGTAGGTACTTACTAATTCCATGCTGCCATGTCATTATTCTGAGGTAGCCATCTTGTTCTAAACTTTGGGCGACCGAGCTCTGCTCGGGTGAAAATACTAGGTCGATTTTTCGTCCCCGTGGACCCCTATATTGCAACTTTCGTCGAAATCGTTTTCGAGAACGTGATATCTGGGAAAATTAGTTTTCTCCGTATTTACCCGAGTAGACCTCAGTCGCCCAAAGTTTAGAACAAGATGGCTACCTCAGAATAATGACAGGACAGCATGGAATTAGTAAGTACCTACTATCATGGCAGCATGGAATTAGTAAGTACCTACTATCATGGCTGCATGGAATTAGTAAGTACCTACTATCATGGCTGCATGGAATTAGTAAGTACCTACTATCATGGCAGCATGGAATTAGTATGTACCTACTATCATGGCTGCATGGAATTAGTAAGTACCTACTATCATGGCTGCATGGAATTAGTAAGTACCTACTATCATGGCAGCATGGAATTAGTATGAACTATCCTATACTATTAAAAGAGCATTCTCTATTTTCACCCGAGCAGAGCTCGGTCGACCAGGTATTAAAAATATATAATGTCAAATTACTCGAAAATTATAAGGGGTCATTTAGTAGCAAATGACTGCTTCTGCATCCCCATAATATATTTTTTTTTTTTTTTTTTTCTACCATATAACAATGAAATGGCAGCATGGATTTAGTAAGTACCTACTATCATGGCAGCATGGAATGAGTACATGAACTATCCTATACTATTAAATGAGCATTTTCTATTTTCACCCGAGCAGAGCACGGTCGACCAGTTACTTGCTATAATCACAATAATTATGATGTGAAAATAAGAGGAGAATGATCGATTACAAATAATTATTCTGACCCAAAGATCACGCAACCTATGAGAACATCTATTAATTGCTCACTTCGTCAAACGCGTGAGAGTCGCGCGTTCCACTTCACATAAGTAACAGGCAATTTGTGAAAATTAAAATAATATTAACACTAGCGCAATTTCGTAGTGTTGTAGCAATCTGGGAAGAATGTGTGACAATAGGCAGCCTTGGATTGTGGTCTGATTTTGGTATGTCATCCGTTTAGATCTAAAAGTTGGCAATGTCGCAAATAGCTGTCAAATATTTACCTGTTTTGATTAATTTGGTAATATTACTGTATGGAAATATGAAATATCGCTAACTAATGAACTAGAATATTAATAATAAATTGTGATTATAATACTGAATTTAAAAAAAGGCATTTTGAAAGTTTCCAAATACTTTTTTTAGATCTAAAACTAATTATTCGGTGTTACGATATTAATTATTGCATTTCATAATCAATATTTTATACGTTTTGCGACGTTGCCCACTTTCAGAATGCACGCTCATCTTATATAATTATAAAATTCTCGTGTCTGAGACTCGGCTACTATCTATTTTTCATACCCCTAAGGTAGCTAGGTGTAGGTAGGGTATGTAGGTAGGTATGTAGATACGTAGGTAGGGTGGGTAGGTAGGTAGGGTAGATACGTAGGTAGATACGTAGGTAGGGTGGGTAGGTAGGTAGGTAGGTAGGTAGGTAGGTAGGTAGGTAGGTAGGTAGGTAGGTAGGTAGGTATGTAGATACGTAGGTAGGGTGGGTAGGTAGGTAGGGTAGATACGTAGGTAGATACGTAGGTAGGGTGGGTAGGTAGGTAGGTAGGGTAGATACGTAGGTAGGGTGGGTAGGTAGGTAGGTAGGTAGGTAGGTAGGTAGGTAGGTATGTAGATACGTAGGTAGGGTGGGTAGGTAGGTAGGTAGGTAGGTAGGGTAGATACGTAGGTAGATACGTAGGTAGGGTGGGTAGGTAGGTAGGTAGGTATGTAGATACGTAGGTAGGTAGGTAGGTATGTAGATACGTAGGTAGGGTGGGTAGGTATGTAGATACGTAGGTAGGTAGGTAGGTATGTAGATACGTAGGTAGGGTGGGTAGGTAGGTAGGTAGGTAGGTAGGGTAGATACGTAGGTAGATACGTAGGTAGGGTGGGTAGGTAGGTAGGTAGGTAGGTATGTAGATACGTAGGTAGGGTGGGTAGGTAGGTAGGTAGGTAGGTAGGGTAGATACGTAGGTAGATACGTAGGTAGGGTGGGTAGGTAGGTAGGTAGGTAGGTAGGTAGGTAGGTAGGTAGGTAGGTAGGTAGGTAGGTAGGTAGGTAGGTAGGTAGGTAGGTAGGTAGGTAGGTAGGTAGGTAGGTAGGTAGGTAGGTAGGTAGGTAGGTAGGTAGGTAGGTAGGTAGGTAGGTAGGTAGGTAGGTAGGTAGGTAGGTAGGTAGGTAGGTAGGTAGGTAGGTAGGTAGGTAGGTAGGTAGGTAGGTAGGTATGTATGTAGATACGTAGGTAGGGTGGGTAGGTAGGTAGGTAGGTAGGGTAGATACGTAGGTAGATACGTAGGTAGGGTGGGTAGGTAGGTAGGTAGGTAGGTAGGTAGGTAGGTAGGTAGGTAGGTAGGTAGGTAGGTAGGTAGGTAGATAGGTAGGTATGTATGTAGATACGTAGGTAGGGTGGGTAGGTAGGTAGGTAGGTAGGGTAGATACGTAGGTAGATACGTAGGTAGGGTGGGTAGGTAGGTAGGTAGGGTAGATACGTAGGTAGGGTGGGTAGGTAGGTAGGTAGGTAGGTATGTAGATACGTAGGTAGGGTGGGTGGGTAGGTAGGTAGGTGGGTGGGTGGGTAGGTAGGTAGGTAGGTATGTAGATACGTAGGTAGGGTGGGTAGGTAGGTAGGTAGGTAGGGTAGATACGTAGGTAGGGTGGGTAGGTAGGTAGGTAGATAGGTAGGTATGTAGATTCGTAGGTAGGGTGGGTAGGTAGGTAGGTAGGTAGGGTAGATACGTAGGTAGATACGTAGGTAGGGTGGGTAGGTAGGTAGGTATGTAGATACGTAGGTAGGGTGGGTAGTTAGGTAGGTAGGTAGGTAGGGTAGATACGTAGGTAGGGTAGGTAGGTAGGTAGGTAGGTAGGTAGGTAGGTAGGGTAGATAGGTAGAGAGGTAGGTAGTGTAGATAGGTAGGGTAGGGCAGCTAGTAAGATATAAAAATTTAGGTAGATATGTCGTAGTATTATACAAGTGAAACAACTGAACATCTGACGGGGTCATTAAACTCAGCATGAGACCAAACAAGAAAACACAAAAAAATGTTACGTAAAATAAATGTATGGACAACCAATTATTTTTAAAACTAATCCAAAACATGAAAAATCAAATGAAAATGAAATGAACAGAGATTAATGAGTACAAAGACCCCTTATGAAGTTTTCAAATATTTCAATTACATCTTGTTTATAAAGGTTCCGAATATTAATAAATCTGATCATAATTTTGTGTTCTTATGAAATCGTAGTGTGACTGAGTATCAAATACCATGTAACCGAACCAATCTTGTTTGAGCTGAATTGGTTCAATGGTTATTGAGAATGCAGCATAAAAACGTTGTGTGAAAAGTAATAAATCGTGATCAATGTTACACTACATCATTAGCACATTACCCTGACGCCAAATCATTTACGTTTTTATGGGTTCCTGACGTCTAAAATCAACAATGTCGACGACCAGAAAATACCATTGCCGAGGCAATGCAGCTTTAGTAGTTCCGGAGAAATTAATCAACCTTTGAGAGGTGAAAACAGTGAAGTAAAACATAGTGAGTAAACCAGCAAGTTTATGAAACAAAATTCAAAGACATGTGTCATCCACCACCCCGCACTGGGCCCGCGTAAGGCTGCCTGTCCCTTGAAGCGGAGCGAGGCAGCGGAGAGTAGAATGGCAGCGGAGTAGAGCGGAGTTGCGGACAATGTCTGTCGATTGATGCGGAGTGAGGTAGCGGAGCGGAGTTACGGACTGTGCGGAGCTAGACCGAGGTCACGTATTTTTCCGCATCGCCTCTCCGCTTCCTCGCTCCGGTTCCCCGCTCCACTTCTCCGCTCCGTTTCCCCACTCCGCTTCCCCTCTCCGCTTCTCCGCTCCGCTTCTCGGTTTTGTATGAGTTTTTAAACTAATTCGCAAATACCTGTCCACTGAAGCGGAGCGGAGGTTTTATGCAATTCCATTGGTTAATATTGGCACACCGCTACTCCGCTGCTCTCCTCTCCGCTCCAGTGGACAGGCAGCCTAATGGGTTAAGGTTCACTCCCTCTCTCTGAGAGGAGGCCTATGTCCCAGCAGCATAAGCATAATTAGCCTATAATATTCCCATTGCTGGGACCCAGGCCTCCTCTCAGTGAGAGGGAGTGGGCCGTAATCCACCACGCGGGCCCAGTGCGGGTTGGTAGATGACTCATTCGATGTTTCGGATCAAGGACATCCCGGTTTCCTCACTACGTTTTCCTTCACCGTTTTGAGTACACAAAGTAAAGTGCCCGTCTAGCCCAGCCAGCCCATGTTTTCGGGCCCTATCAGAATACAAAATAAAAAAATTAAAAAATTGAATAAAAAATATTTTAGGTATATGTATTCTGATAGGGTATTCGTAGTTCAAGTGACGTGTGACTGACTGTATAAATTACCTTAAAATCTTTATACGTGTGACAATCTAAGAAGCCCGATTTGACACCTATCAAAATATTTTGTGTAGTGACGGGAAAAATATATCGGTTATTATAATAACCGATTTAATGAATTTGATATTTCGATATAAATGTAGACGTTCATACAAAGTTATCGCGGTATGTATAATGAGAAATGTCAAATCGGGTTTCTTAGATTGTCGTCGGTATAAATCTGTGTGTGTTTACTTGTCACGACGATGCCATAGAGTATCACAGATACTAAAGGCATAGACAAGTAACTAATGTTACGTCGGATACAGACACACGGACTACATATATTTTATACTTTTTATTATATTTCACACACCAATTTCTTTATTTTTTATTTTATTTAATATATAATTCTGTATCTATCTTTCCGTGACATCACTACGGGCCCTATCAGAATACATATACCTACCTAAAATATTTCTTAAATGTCGCAGCATTATGTTGAGATAGGAGCCTTTTGGCCTCGTACAGGACTGCTTAAAATTTTAATATTACTTTGTGTTTTATTTATGTTTAGTGTGTTTTTAGTTTCCTGTGCGAGTCTCAATAAATACATTTTCTTTCTTTCTTTCTTTCTAGGTTCGAACCAACGACCTATGTACAACTCGTCTATGTACAAGTCGCGGCCTCGACCACTGGGACACTACTGCTGTCGCAGCAGTGAGAACAATAAAGACTGATTATTTGTTCCTGAGGAGGATATCCATGACAATATCCTCGCGAAAAAAATTGTCTTTGGTCATAATTCTTTCCTTTAGATTGCTTGCCAAGTTTTGTAACATTGACCCCAGCAAAAACGAAAAATACAGCTCTTTTGGTACAAGAGAACTGTTATGTCTCAACTGCTACCATATTAGACACTAAGTATGTACTAAGTGACGATACTATCTCTGGTCTCCTTAAATGGTCATTTAAAATAATGGTTTACGTGTGGGTACAATACTTAGCTCTTTAGGTTTCACGATTGCGGTACAATAAAAAGTATTTTTGGTCTAGAATTCAAATATATTTTCAGGTCTTAATATACTTGTTTATTTGTTTGAAGAATAGTAGAATTGGGGAAATTATTCTCATTAATTTGAATAGAATGCTCCCGGAGAGTTGGGGAGCTCAGAGGAGCTCGTGGCTAAGTAATAACAGCCGCATGGGTCGATTCGTCAGGTTAAGCTACGCTTGCCGGGATGGGTGGCCATACCGAGACTCCTCCGTACCTCGGAAAGTACGTAAAGCCATTGATCCCGGCTGTCATTCGTGGATTCATGACAGTCGTTAGAAGCCCGAAAGTCTGACAACCAGTCTTACCAAAGGGTATCGTATTACCCAGTTACTGGGTTGTGGAGGTCAGATAGGCAGTCGCTCCATGTAAAACATTGGTATTCAGCCGCATCCGGTTAGACTGGAAGCCGACCCCAGCATAGTTGGGAATAGGCTAGGCAGATTGATTTTTGCTCCCGGAGACATGGGCAAAGCTCGTCACTCACTGGACGCCTGAGGGAGGACGTCGCCGTCGACGGAGACCGCGACGAAGGTGGTGTGACGATCTACTTATGTTTGCGGGGCCATTTTGGCCAGAAATCGAACAAAACAGAGAGATATGGAAGAAAAAAAGAGAGGCCTTTGTTCAGGAGTGGGACATAAGCTTTAAAAATATATGTATCACCGTCATGGCCATTTTTTTTTATGGTGGGAATTTATCAAATAACTTCTCCCGCTCTAGGCGGAGCGGGAGGGCGTGCCAGACTCTTACTGGCTACAACCCACCCGTGTTCATTCAGTTGCCTGTACGTTGCCAGGGGCCAGGGTAACCCTTTCGGACTTTCCCGCGACCCCGGCAGGCATCGGTCCTAGCGGACCCCTTCCGTTGTGCTGACATCTCTTTGAGGCGCGCGTAGAGTACAACGCGCCGTCGACCCGAGCCTGGTCCTTATCGGACGGCGAGCTGCCCATTGCTCACTATCCGCAATCATCATGCATAGTGAATTAGGCATACATCATTGTAGAAGTCTTTAAAGAGAACCGTGCTTATAAGTATTGATTCTAGGACCAAAAACTATTATATCTATAGATATTTTGGTCTTTAAAACTAGATGTAGACCTCGAACGATTGAAAGTATAAATACAGACTACTTCACATCAAATTCTATGCCTCGTTCTGCCCACCACTGATCTCCAAAACTAATTCTGAATAAAAAGTCAACGATCTAAAATTGCTATTGCTATAATTAATCCTATTATGTGAAGGCAAGCGTTTCGTCATAACTAGAGCGACAGAGGCTAGACATGAATTTGTTAAAAAAAGTTGCGCCCGGTGTGTTGCGTCACTCGAACTTGCACTTGAGACGCTGCGGCAGGGTTGGCGAGAGTTTAAATCATTTATTTCTTTGCAAACATGGGTAAATTTGCAATTCTAAATGTTCTGCCGTCACGTGGGCATGCAAATCATAATCAACTAATATCCTTTTATATAAACATTAGAAATATAATTGTAATCTCATTTTACAAATTTTACAGATTAATGTCAAATAATTTGAATCACAATAAATATAAAATGTCAAAATATTAGGTACATCAAATGCCACTTGCTACAATAATAACTATATCAATGGATACAATACAAGCATGTCAAATTGACATGCTGAAGAAAAAATTTCAAATTAGTGACGTGAAGACGGTGCTAATGCTAAGTGCTTGTTGCTTTCTGTGTGTATATCGATTAAGTGCTCTTTAATGTCAAAATGGTGGTGTAATCCCAAAAGGTGCGCAAAATATCGGTCAGAAACGTGACAAGGTGATTTACTATAACGAAGTAAAACATGTTTGTTCTAGGACAGAACGTACTACAATAGGTGTGGTAACAGCAGACCTATCGATCGTGCGTCTCCGCCTTAGTGGTGGACCTGTTGTGAAGAAACCTGTCTTATACGTTAATACGTACGTATGTGCAATTTTCAAACCAGGTTTACAACAGCGAAAAGTTTAACTGTGTCGCAAGACATATAGGACCCTTTTTTTTGTGTTTGGGAAATTATCAAATAACTTCTCCCGCTCTGGGTGGAGCGGGAGGGCGTGTCAGACTTTTACTGACTAAAACCCACCCGTGTTCCTTCCGTTGCCTGTAAATTGCCAGGGGCCACGGTATCCCTTTCGGACTTTCCCGCGACCCCGGCAGATCTGAGGCACCCTGGGTTATCAAACCGACTCATGTAGCTGACTGGCTAATATCGTTTCAAAGCGCAATGGGCTAACAACATCGTCGAAGTCAGTACAGGAAAATCTTGAAAGAGATTTGGACAATACCTGGCAGAAATGAAAAGAGGCTAATAACTAGCAGAGAGGGTGATTTAAGGCCGAGATAATGATGAAAAGGAGTGCCAGGGCCGCGATATCCCGTTCTGACAAACTCGCAACCCTGGCAGGCATTGGCCTTTACGGACCCCGTCAGTTGGTGCTGACATCTCTTTGAAGCGCGCGTGGAACACAAGGCGCCGTCGACCCGGGCCTATATAGGAAAGCCCATAAAGATGCATTGGCAAACTAACTAGCCAGCTTATACAATGTCGCCCATCAGCATGTGCCCGCCCGTATTTTTCTGAATATTCATGACAAATTATCGAAAATAAACTTAAAAAGGGAGGATTTTTTTTTTTTGTTTTTTTTTTTTATTTTTTTTTTCCAATATCCCGCTATGATTTTATGGACTTACACGTGTGTTTTTTAAAATAAATACTGTTTTTCTTTCATATTCGACAAATTTTAATAAAAATTTTAGTAAATCCGATAAAATAAGTAAAATTTTGTAAGCTTTTAGAAATAATAAACAGAATCCATATCGATCGAAATAACATAGGAGCTACGGCAACCGCTAAACAAAAAAATTAAAATTGAATAACATGAAAAATATTAAAGACCCCCCTTTTAAATTTTTCATAACTATTCAGAAAAATACGGACAGCTACATACCCATGGGCGACATTGTATATGCCTTGGAGGAGCTTAAAAGAGTTACCGATTTTAAAACTGCTCTAACAGCATACTATGCCTACGCATACCCCTGGCAAAATTATGGAATCGTGGTGTGGGAAAAAGGTGTAGAGGAAGACAGACTTTTTATTCTACAAAAGAAATTTAAACGAATTCTTGCCAATATATAGATAACTCAGAAAGCTGCAAGCCAGTCTTTGTTAAATTACAAAGTCCTTACACTAACTGGTATCTACATTTTGGAAGTTGGAAAATTTTTAAGAGAACACCAGTCACTGTTCCCAATCACTAAGGACCTTCGCCCGCAACATCGCAGTGTTTGACGCCAAAACAAAAATGAATTAGCCTTACCAAGCTCAAAATTAACTAAGTTCATTCAGGACCGTCAGTCATGTGCGTGAAAATATATAATAAGCTTCCAAATTCAATTAAGCATATCGAGTACGAAAATAAATTTAAAAACAGTCTCCGAAAATACCTTATATTAAAATCGTATTACACTCTAAAGGAATTCTTTGACGATAAGTAAATCTTGACATTGAAATTCATACCTTTACACAATACACACAGCGCCTATAATTTTGACTTACTACCTTAAGTTAAGGTATGTTGTTTCATGATTTTTATTTTTATCGCTATTTGTTTTAATATTATTTTAATTTATGAATGGAAATAATGACTAATTAATTGTTCTTACCCTCTAGGTTAGGTGTGCATGACATTTTATTTGACATTATCGAGCAGGTGGTGTGAAAAAACTTAAAATTTTTGTGCAATAACGTATTTTGTGACAGCCCTAGCAGACTACTGCCGCGTCACGACGCAACGATCTACATTACCCACTTCATTCTGATACCTAGCCTTTTTATATCAGCATTGTCTTTCGGCGCGTACGCAGAACACTTTATATGGGAATGGGGGGTATTAACTTAGGACTGTTTTCTTTGGCAAGATTTGTATCGAGATTTAAGTACGCCTACTGTAGTTGTACAGGAAATTGAAGTTGTGGCGAAAATTAATACAGATTGTTCACTCCGCAAAATCATATAAATAAAAGTGACTCTTGCTACGACACAATAAAGTGCAATTCAGGTCGCACAGCGCGAATTACCTACAGTTATATTCACCTAGAAGTTGCCTCTCTTTCTATCGCGTAAACCACTAGTCTTTCATTTAATGTAATGTTGCTTATAATGTGTGGCATTACTTTTAAGAATTATTATGGGAGAAAAACAGGAATAAAAAGTTTAATCTGTCCCCCTATCACTAATAGGGATGATGAAAAAAAAAAAAACATTTTTTTTTTTAATCCGTCTTCGAGATTATAAAAATATATTGGACACGTATTGTTTCTTTTTTTACGCAATCTAAAGATTACGGCGATACATTGAGGTAAAATGTGCCATGACGTCACGAGTATGTAGATTTTATACATAGTAGTGACGTAGCGACCCCCACTCCCCAACTTAAAATGCGATTTATCTAAGTATTTTTTTATTAATATGATAAAGCAAAAAATACGTGTCTAATATTTTTTATTATCTGACTGGCGGACTAATTAGTTTTTTTTTTACCCTCGTTGCTCACAGGGGGACAGATCATTTATTTATTTTTTTCGGATCGAAATAGCTCAATATATCAGCTTTGACAGTTTGATGTTCTTCATTCCTGTTACATTACAGTTATACCTATTCACCTAGAAGTTGCCTCTCTTTCTATCGCGTAACTCTTATATCTTCTCACAACGTTACACTCACTAAATTGTCCCGACAAGACGGGCCCGCCGCGCCGCGTACTTGTAGCTTCACACCCAAAATGCAGAGTAAACATTCTGTATTCATCTGTGGTTGAGGTTGCAAGATCTAAAATTGGATAACACGGATTTAGTACCTACTAATGTTTAAATAAATTTATTTCTGGTTTCGTCGATTTTGAAACTACAAAAAAATATTAACAAAAGACGAACATTGCATTTATCCGACCAGAAATTCTTGCATCAATCGTCAGGAAATCTAGAATGTCAATTTAACTTTTGGTGAATCGCTGGTATATTATTTCCATTAAAATTGTTCAATTGCTAAGGACTCTCAGATAAGATTTTTTTTTGGCAGAGGCTTAGTGAAAGCTGGAGAAGACTAATGCCCGATTATATTAACACTAGGCTATACTTGAAGCAGTGGTGGCCCAGTGGTAACAGCCGAGACTTACGAGTTCTAGGTCGTAGGTTCAAACCCAGACAGGCGCTTTACTTTGTGTTAATAATTTCATCACCACTACTCTCAAAACGGTGAAGGAAAATATCGTGAGGAAACAGGCATGTCCTAGAACCAAAATTCGAAGACATGTGACATCTACCAACTCGCACTGGGCCCGCGTGGTGGATTACGGCCCTCTCCCTATCACAGAGAGGAGGCTTGTGTCTCAGCAATGGGAATATTATAGGCTGGTTATTTAGGCTACACCTAAATAATTTTAACACTATTACGGTAACATGAATATTCCTGATCAGTATGTTGCTTGTAGAATAATCTGACAAAAAATCTGAATTAATGCATGTACGAGTATAATAATATGATTTTTAATAGTTAAAAGAAAATTTTAGAGGTTTATTCCGTGATTTTTTTCTATAGTATCAAATTAGTTGCATTATGTTTTCAACACACTATCTTATTAGCAGATATCCTGAAGTATAGTTAATTGACTCAGGCGTGACTTTGCGGAAATCCATTATAAAATACAATAGACGACGTATATTTAGTAACCTAATCCGCGTTACTAGTCATAAAGAACCCTGTAGGAAATCGACACGTGTTTCACCTCTCAACGAGGCATCCTCAGGATGACGATTGACTTGTTGCGAACTCGGACCCGCCGTGTTGATACGTCAAGCGTAAGCGTTAAGCGTCACGCTTAAGCGGTTCAGTTAAGCGGAATATATTACTAAATGTGTATTTTATCCTGAAGTATATCATATATTTTTCTGATTTTGCGATTATAAAACTGTCATTTAGGCACGTTAAGGTTGTGTAGTCCTCTTAATAATGACTGTCAAAATAGTAATGAGATCATCAGACACACCATTAGTTATAAGGTTGTCAAGCATACTAGTAGTTAAAATGTCAGATATTGATGATATTCAGAGATAATTGAGTTACGTCGGCATTTGAGCGAGTCATTTACTTTTAAAGTTTGATCTGATTAAGATTTGTTCATTAGGAAGTTTTGAAGAGTAGATGACTACTCAGATACCTATTATTTCAGACTTAAGGCGAAATGGTAGCGTGTTAGCGTTCCGGGAGCGGCGGTATGACCCGGCCCGTGCGCAATTCTATTGCACTATGTTTACAAATATTGAATTTTAAAATATAATTTTTTATAATTTAATTTTTTTATTTAACGACTTCTAAAAAGAAGGAGGTTATATTATGTTCGACGCGTATGAATGTTTTTTTTTTATGTATGTCCGCCGATTTCTCCGTCAATTGTGGACCGATATTGAAAATATTTTTTTTGTATGAAAAGGTATGCTCCTGGATTGGTCCCATATAAATTTTATTAACTTTGCTTGGATAGTTTTTGAGTAAGCTTCAATAATACGTGTTTTTCCCACTTAGTATATGTGGATGATATGATGATAACTTCCTGTGACTGTTATTTACATAGCAGGAATTTGTGTGCGGTAGGTACCACAACTAAAAAGTGAAAAAGAAAAACTATAACAAGAAAAAAACAACCGACTTCCGAAAAAAAAGCAGAAACAGAAAAGAAAAATAACTTTAATTTCGGAAGTCGGTGTCTTTGGTTTTGAATTTTCGTTTTTTTGCCACCGACTTCCGAAATTAAAGTTATTTTTCACTTTGTAGTGTTTTTTTCGGAAGTCGGATGTTTTTTTTTTGTAAAAAGTTTTTATTAAAATCAAATAAAAAGTGTAAAGTGCGATGTAACCAGAAATTTGATGGGGAGTGTGCCTCAGGGCTGCGCCAAAAAGGCCCAGTTCAGCAAAAATGCCAGACAACTATAATAGGTATGTTGGTAGTAATTTCACGGAAAAGCTCCTTGATAAAGCCTAGCTAATAAGGAACCTTTTACCATGTCTACTTATTAATTCGATGACGTATATAACATCAACAATATGCTCATGCGCACCGGATCTTATATCAATCATTGTACGCCCTACTTCCTTATATATTAATACTTGGAACTAGCCATATTATCACCAACTTAACTGAAGACCTAAAAAACTACTGACATCGCTCTTGTTACTTCTAAAATAAGATTGACTTTTGATTGGTCAATGTGATATGGAACTGCATGAAAAAATTGTTATAGATCTGATATGACAAACATGATTTAAAGACCGAAAAATGTTACTGCCACTCCTATTACCCAAGAAATAAAGGTGATAATTCTTTTATTCAGAGCTGTTAAAAGATTGTTTTATAAAAGGCAGTGTCCCCTAGCGAGGTCGACGCTTATATCATTGGGTCCGGCTGCTGACCATGGTGAGGAATGTGGGGTGAAAGGCGGTATGATGAGAGGGTTTGAGGGGGGGGGGGGGGGAATGTATAATGATAATTATCTGCCGGAAGTTTCAGTTAGGTAGGATTGATTTTAAGAGCGCTTATCGTAAAAGTTGGCAACGTCGCAAATAGCTGTCAAACATTTACCTGTTTTGATTATTTTGGCAATTATACTTTATGGAAATATGAAATGTGGTAAATAAATAATAATTTAGGTAGGTACTAAAAATGTGATTTCTAAATAGCAATAACTTTTTTAATTTCAATGATAATAAGATTGTTTAATACTTTTAGGTAATGTTATTGCAGTACCTATGTGCCCCTTTCGGATCGGATAGGGGATTTTTTTTACATGTTGTATATTTAACATTTTTGGCAGGTTAGAAACTTGAAGTTTTCACAGATAGACTAACAAATACAAGAAAATTACAAGATTGTCCTGTAAGGGCCCTATCATTTTTATTATTAATAATTTATTTATATTTTATATAGATTATTTTCTATTTTGTGAATGTGAGAACGCTGTAGGCTTAGTGGACTGTAGATTTATTGACTATGTTCTATTTTGTTAAGTGGTACTTGTTAAAAGACCTACACTGTCCTTCCATACCTATTAATACTGTTATTTGAAAATATTGTAAAGGGCAATTATTTTTTAAAGAGTGACCGTGGAGTTTCTTGCCGGCTTTTCTCCATAGGAAACGACCAATTGGCACCGTGCACCTAGCGTCTGACGTTTCATAAGTGCCCATATAGGTGTATGTGAAATAAAATATTTTGAATTTTGTTTCTTTTTTTATTAGTTGATGTGATTGACTGTTAAAGAAAACCTAATAATGAGACATTTTAAATATCGCTACCGCTCAAGCACTTTGTCCCCACCATTAAACAAGTCTGAGTAAATGGCTTTAGATAACCTAGGGCGTGACGCATGCGCTGTTCAACTACTGACACTGACTTGGCTATAAATCTAATTAGAAGGCATCCAAACATTTAGATTTTACAGGCCAATCCTGGTTACCTACTAGATTCTCCAATACTTCTCCAAACTCGCATCAAGCCATACAAATACAAATTCAAAAGTCATTCATTACGAGCTGAGAATCAGCACTTTTTGAACGTCAAAATTACATAAGACAGTCTCCCGAAACCCCCACCCTTCACCACTTCCTAGTGCTTTAGCTGGGAAGAAGAAGTGGCGCAAAAATCTCCCCAGCAGCATAGCTGTCATGATAACAAAAAAACATCGACGCATCCAAATCGAGAAGATAAAATTGGATAAACAAAGCCATAAAAGAAAAGAGGTTTTCTATCAGCAATGTCTTTACACTGGCTGTGACATTCCTCCAGGAGAAAAACAGCCCAAAAAGGGATTTCTAAAATCTTTGAAATCGCAACCGAAAGAGACCCGCCATCGACAAAATTCCGTATAGAAAATTCCAAAACATAGTCCCTTTAATTCAAGACACTACTATCTAATCGCATTTATCAGTATTGACAGTATTTATGAATATTCATTTCATAGTACCTGTTCTAAAGTAGACTACAGGGTAATTACTCGTAGTCTCTTTGTTAACTAAGGTCTATGAAAAACCGCTATCGCTACCGCTTATGACGATGTCCTTACCCGCAGTAGAGCAGAGTGAACGGCAGAGGGCGTGACTATTAAGCAAATACAAAATACAGAAGTTATACTCCGCACGGTGTTTGAAAACACAATAAGTACGCCAACAGCAGGAAGACATCGTGAGGAAACCGGCATGCCTGAGAGGCAGGTGAAGTGAAGCCAAGTCAGAGGCCCATGAACGGCATAAAAACTAGTCTAACTAGACACCAGGATAGTCACTAACCACACGAAAAAGAGGAGGAAGATAAGCACGCTCGGGATGCGACAATGCTATTCACGCACTTATATGCACTGCAAAATTTGCATTCCATACAGCAAAAATACATACTAAAGTATGCACGCACAGTTATCTGACTGATAGAGAGGAGTTTCTTGCCCCCCCTGGCTGGAGGCTTAAAGTGTAGAAGCTTAAGGCAGCCACAGGAAAGTCCGGTTAAGCAGCTACGACCTCCTCAGAGGTTAACTGCGAGATGCCCTATATTAAAAAAAAAGTTTCTTGCCCGTTCTTCTCCATAAAGATCTGAGTAACTAACCGACTATTTGACAATTCAAAAGTGCCTGTAAATGGTTTAATGGAAATAAATGCTTTGAGTTTGATACTTAGATATGTGTATTTTTACCTGACTACGGGAAAGGCAAAGGCCGATTTTGGTATTACGATGCTATGTATGTTTTTACATAATATGTGAAAGATGACGTCGTCAGAATTTCCGGAAACGGGAATCGTGCCATGGGAATCTTGACAATTCGACAACATTCATTTCGCTATATACGTTGTCGAGCAGGCGAATTTTTCAAACATATAAAGCAATGGATTAGGTGTTATTCAATTGGGGTGCAGCATTACTCACAATCATTCCAATCAAGTTTCTTGGCTTTCTAACCAACTTTGATTTGATTTTTGACCGTAGCCTGAGAACGATTCAGGAGAGATAATCATGGAGAGGTTATCTCCATATATCGGCCCTGATCACGAGACCCGACATAATTTTTGAAGTGAGAAGCTCTTTAGGCGCGTTGAGCGAGGTAAACTTATGGCTTTGCTTAATGCTGAGCTACAGAATATAGACGGTGCTAATACCAGTCTTAAGTTTTCACTTCAGCACGCGGAGAAACCACCACCATAGAAACGGATTTTCTACGGGTTTTGTCGACAGAAGAATAGACAAAATGTCAGATTGTGATTGTTTATCTGTAATTTTGTCTATTCTTCCGTCGACAAAACCCGTTTCTATTGTGGTCATGTTAAACGTAATGTCGGCAGTCCCCATGACTGTTTTCGAGATCCGATGTACCACCCAATGAGGTATGAGGAATAGGGTGTAAAGTTCACTCATCCTCTTTAGAAAAGAGAGGATCCTCCGACCAGACGTCGAATCTGACAGGCAACTGCCCAATGGTTGATATTCTTCTTTTCATGTGGTTAATGACCAACCTGGTGTCAGAATTTTTAAAGCCACCCATAGGTCTCTGACTTGGCTTCACATGCCGTCGAGAAATATCTCTCAGGCATGCCGGTTTCATCAAGATGTTTTCCTTCACCGTTTTTGAAGCAAATGATAATTATACAATACGCACATGAACCCGAAAAGTCAGAGGTCCGTGCATTTTTTATTTATTTTTTTGTTGGGTGGGAATTCATCAAATGACTCCTCCCGCTCTGGGCAGAGCGAGAGGGAGTGTCAGACTTTTACTGACTAAAACCCACCCGTGTTCCTTCCGTTGCCTATGTGCTGGGGCCGCGATATCCCTTTCAGACAAACCCGCGACCCCAGCAGGAGAGGTCCGTGCCTTGGGTTCGATTCGAGACCTATGACTTGGCAGTCCGACGGTCACACCACTAGGCTATCACTGCCAACGGTTGATGTCGGATAGTCTTATAAATGTCGTTCGCGCGGTAAACTCTAATTGCGCGATGCAGGATTTGTATGACGACATGTCTTTGATGCGTAGTTCATATGTGGCAGTGTACGATTAACCGCTACAATAGGACAGCCATTTCGAAAGTGTGTGTTATCAGTTATCACCAGTGATCGGAGTAGGTAGATTGATTTGTGGTACTTGTATCATAAATGCACACAGAAAGAATAACATGGATAAGCCATTTTTCCGGAAAGTAATTCCGGTATTTCCGGATTCAATTAAATATTGTTAATGTTCTGATAACCGGTTATTGTACCACCCATGATCCTTTGTTCTGATTGGTCGTTGGGTTTTGTAAAATCGTGACTGTGTGCCGTTAAAAAAAATATGAAGAATATAATATTGCTCATTTTATTACAATTCCTACCTTTTTTTTTTTGAGGATGGCAAATCTTCAAATGACTCCTTCCACTCTGGCAGAATACAATTCCTACATAAGTTCCGGTTTTTTTTTAATAAACCACCAATTCCGGAGGAATGTCCATATTAATATATACGTTTCGGATCAATGGCCCCAGTTCAATCTACCTACTCCGATCACTGGTTATCACTCATCATTCTGTTGCTCTCATCGCTATGAAAACTAAATACCTAGTGGAACTTTTAATATTTTTTCTAATGTGGCGTGACCCACTCACAGACTTGTAGACTTGTAGTTGCTAGAGTTTATATTGTAATTTGTTAACTGGTTTTATGATCTGAGAAGCGAAGCGAAGAACAATATGTATCAGTTTTTCTACAGAGATTACTTAATTGGGATATAAATGATATGAGCAATGAGCTTGAGGCTATCTTTTTAGAAATCTAGCCTTTTTGTTAATGCAAAAAAGATTTTGTTTTGTGTTTTCTTGATTTCTTAAATATATATTATATTCGGGTTCGCGGTTTCAATAATAGTTCTGGGCTAAGTAACAACAGCCGCACTGGTCGATCCATCAGGTTAAGCTACGCTTGCCGGGGTTGGTCAGTGGATGGGTGACCATCTTTACATACCGAGAATCCTCCGTGCCTCGGAAAGCACGTTAAGCCGTTGGTCCCGGCTGTCATTCGTGGATCTTTGACAGTCGTTACGAGTCGTCAGAAGCCCGAAAGTCTGACACCAGTCTTACCAAGGGGTATCGTATTACCCAGTTACTGGGTTGTGGAGGTCAGATAGGCAGTCGCTCCATGTAAAATACTGGTATTTCAGCTGTATCCGGTTAGACTGGAAGCCGACCCCAACATAGTTGGGAAAAGGCTAGGTAGATTGATTGGTTTCAATAATAGTTCTGGAACTATCGATAGTGGCGCTGGGAATATTGGTGAAGGAAAGTATTTATTAGGTGAATATTGGCCCAGTGCGAGTCTGCGACATGTATTATGGCATAAGTACCAGGAGGAAGGAGCAGCGATAGTCCAGTGGTAGGCTGCAGTTGGCAGGCGCTTTACTTTGTGTAAATTATTTCATCACCACTGCTTTCAAAACGGCGAAGGAAAGCATCGTGAGGAAACCGGCATGTCCTAGAACCAAATATTCGAAGACATGTAATATCTACCAACCCGCACTGGGCCCGCGTGGCGGATTACGGCCCACTCCCTCTCACAGAGAGGAGGCCTGGCCCCCAGCAGTGGGAACATTATGCTAAGTAAGTATCAGGCGAAGGTGATGTGACGATCTGATCATGTTTGCGGGACCAACATGGCCAGAGATCGCACAAAACAGAGAGGTTTGGAGGGAAAAAGGTGAGGTCTTTACCAAGTGGGACACAATGGTAAGCTAAGAAAGAAGAAAGGAAAAAAAGGAAAGGAAAGGAAGGAATACTGTTTCAATTGTATTATATAACATCTTTAAGGCCGCAGTGCGTACCTTCACCCACCCTATCAGGTAAGGAGTATTAGGGATTTCAAACAAAGAAGAAAAAAAAAAACTCGACTGCAACTAAAAAGTTCAAAATAACCACACTTTTCAAGCAGTTTGATGCTGTTTTCAATCTCAGATTTGATGCCACCAACTGCGTCAAACTGCTTGAAAGCAGTAAAATCCATCCAGCCGTTAGCATCCTTCGAGAGTATAAATAATCCCTCATACAAATACAGGGTGTCAGGGACATCGACGCGAAAACTGTTACCATGGAAATGAATTGAAAAAAAAAATCTGCTGTTCCATACATTTTGACTTCGTAGGTATTGCACTTTTCTATGAAACAGCAGAGAGCATGGTAACAGTTTTCGCGTCGATGTCCCTGCCATCATGTATACCATACAAAAAGAAACCCAAAACACAACACAAACACACACACACACACACAAAATGACACACTTCTTTGGTGTCGCCCGTGTTGCGCATAAGCATAATTAGCCAATAATGTTCCCATTGTTGCTAATGTTGCCCCAGGCCTCCTCTACGTGAGATGCAGTAGGGCGTAATCCACCACGCGGGCCGAGTGCTGTCGCGCAGTCGGGTAAAAAGCCCGTCTATGTAAAACAGCTTCTCAAATAGACCATCATCTATGTTGTAACAATTACACGACATTTATCTCCCTCGATCAATCTGTTATTAATTTCAAAGTAATTATATCTTTTTGTATGTCAGCCTTATTGTTTTTTTAATTAATTATATGCTGTCGCAATGGTCGTGTACTCGTGTGTCTATTTATTGTGAAGTAGGTTTGATGTCTGGTTGTGCAAAGTCACCTAATGTAATATTTGTATCCTTAATAATCAGATTGTAGTAACATTAAGTCGATGACGATTCATTAGAGGGTGCAACTAGATTGCGACGAATGAAACACATCGTGACATTTAGAGACATTACTATTTATGTGGCCCGGACTCCACCAAACCGAAGATGTGCGGAGATGTCCGAAGCGGAAACGAAAAAAGATGTTTTTCAGCTAGGGTTTTTTATCGACAACGGTGAAGACTCTTGGCCTGCATCTCACCTGATGGTAAGTGATGATCAGGCCGAAGGTGGAAACGAGCTTCACCCGGAATCGTCAACCACAGAGGAAGCAGTATCCACCTAAACTGTGCGGAGATGCGTACTGGCTATCCTGGAGCGGACATGTGTGTGCTGGCTAGAGCAGAACTGAGCCGCGTGCGGCGAGCGTTGGATGTTAAAATTACGGCGCCGCTCACTGCACGCCGCTCACATCTCTTCTCGTCTTAACTGCGCGCTGTCGCCAGCTTGCAAGGCACAGCGCACATCTCCGCTTTGTAGCGCCGTTCAGCTCAACCTCGGCGAGGCACAGCTCACATCTCCGCTTCGATCGAGCCATACAAATATGAGACATCTCCGCTCCGACGCTGACAATAGGCTCGTCCCCTTCTACATAGGACTTGGCAAAATGTGGGTGTACTTGTTCTGTGGGTATCTCTGCCTACCCTGTTTGAAGAATACAGGCGTAATATACGTTATTTTATGTTAAAAGCGTTTATTCTGAAAGTGGGCAACGTCGCAAATAGAGGTATAAAATTTGCTGTTTTGTGAAATTTGGTAATATACTGTATGGAAATAAGAAATGTGGCTAACTAGCGAACTAGAATATTAATAGTGATTTGATGTTGTAACCGTTTTAGTTGTAAAAAAGGCATTTGGAAAGTTTCCAAATACATTTTGTAACTTCTAAAACTAAATATTCGGTGTTATTAATCATTGCATTCAATAATCAATATTTTAGTTCACTAGTTAGCCACATTTCAAATTTCCATACAAATTATATCTGCCAAATTAATCAAAACAGGTAAATATTTGACAGCTATTTGCTACGTTGTCAACTTTTAGGATAAGCGCTCGCGGTGAAATAGACTATTAATCTCATACTTAGTTTAGAATCACTTGACGAGAATGACATTTAATAAGTCACAAATTATGACAACATTGGAGAGACGTATCCCCGCAATGTAATATTATTGATTGATTTAAGTAAAAACATAAGCAGACTTTTTGTTGAACCTCTCTAGGTCTTACTTAACACAAGAACCTACAATTAATACATAGTATAAAACGAAGTCGTTGTTCGTGTCTGTCTGTGTGACCGCTTACTACGCAATATAATTTGATATACATGCATATTTTATGCATGATATATAGCACGAAAATCTCGATGTTTTGACATGACGCCACATCAAAAAGGATAAATAAAGAATGCAAACAACAAAAAAAATCGAGCATTATTTTGACAACCTTCTTCGAGATATCTAAAATTTTGTACTGGTGGAAAAACTGCGAGCGTGAGTAAAACCCGGCCGACAATGTTTGTATGAAAATCCATATCGTGTTTAGCGGCCGAATAAATTACTATCAAACCTCATGTCGTGTTATTTAAACAAAAGTTTTATTTAAATTTCGATCTGGTTTGCAAATATAGCTATATAAAGTAAAGAAGAAACAAATGAAAATATTGACGTATGAAAAATTATCGTTATTCGTCATTGATTCTGGAATTTATAATTAATTTACTTAGTTTGAATTTCCGCGCCTTATTTGTGAAAAGTACTATACAAGCCTTGGCGGCAACTAAGCATTGATGGATTAACGTATGTGTGCCTCGGCTTCGCCTCGTCGAGCAATGCCCTTGTTGCAGGCCGCGACAGTAATGTACTATTATTTATCACAGACTGAAAGGCATACAACATATTCTGCTAGTAAAAATAAAGTTAGAAAGTCAAAATCACAGCAGTACACTGCACTCGTGCGAGGTAGGGGCTCGTCGCTAGTTTTAATATAAAATCAATGTAGCAAGATCGAAGAGTCGGTAAGTGCTAAAATGAAGTAGCAAGCGAATGGTGATTGAATATGGTATTATGGATTGAATTTGGTCAATGGGTTACAATTTGTGATAGATCTGCTGCCGCCAATACTGAGATTAGTGTCGAGATGAATCAGTCTCAAATTGCATGAATATCATACAGTAACTAATAAAAACATGTAAAAATTTAAACAGGAATTAGAAATCAGAAATGAAGAGATCCGTAGGAGAACCAAGGTAACCGCCATAGCCCGAAGAAGTGGCAATGGGCAGGGCACATTGCTCGCAGAACAGATGGCCGATGGGGCCGAAAGGTTCTGGAGTGACGACCGCGTACCGGAAGACGTAACGTTGGAAGGCCTCCCACAAGATGGACCGATGACCTTGTGAAGGCCGCAGGAATCAGCTGGATGCGGGAAGCACAGAACCGGTCGAAGTGGCGGTGCTTGGGGGAGGCCTATGTTCAGCAGCAGGACGTCTTGATGAAAAATGAAAAAATGATGATGACGAAAAATTTTAAGAATCTGTACTTAGAAAAAGCTTGCGTTTTAGACCGGAAAATATTGGGAAGAAAAGTAATTTTTTATACCCTGTTTTCATAGAATTCCGTTCACCATAACGATGGAAATGAATCAGTAACTTTTAAGGTGTCAAAACCCATGACTTGGTGTCTAAAAATCAAGTTGTGACTTTCGCATTATCTTGACAGCTCAAAGGCTACTTAGCTTCATACAATATTTATTTAAAACTCAGTCACTCCTAACAGCTGAACTTAGGTAGTCTTGTATTAATCTGTATCTAAGTTCCCGAGTAACTCACGCTCACTTGTATACAGGGTGTTTCCGTTTTAATATTAAGTTTGAAAGAGGCCACAGAAATTATGCAAAAAGATTTTCCTATTGCCATTTCGATAAAAAGAAATAGGCATTATAATTTAAAATAGGCAATATTTGTTTTTTACGCTTTCACGCTAAAACGGTAGAACGGATTTGGATGAAATTTGGTACATGATAAATCATAGGGTAAATTTTATCCCGGTAGTGTGTTCCCGTGGGATAATTTCCGACCTCGAGGCGGGCAAACGCTAGTGGCTATTATCGTAAAAAACTTTGCATTTATAGGGTAGAAACGATGCGAAGACATCAAAGCTTATGAAACTAAAAAAGAGCATCCACACAAGTGACAAAACTTAAATACGTCCGGTGCATCTTGAGCAAACCATACCCACTAACTTTGTAGACTAATTAATTTTGAGACCATGGCATGAGTACCTCGGCTCGTGCCAATACCTCTCGTTTCGACACAAGATGACACAGAAGTGCGCAATTATAAACAGGTCGACCATTTTGAACACGACAGTTTAAGCTGCTCCGGTTACAATAAGAAAAAAGAAGTTTGCAACATCACCCACCCTGTATAACAAAACTAGAACTAACAGCTCAACAAAAGGTTACGTAAACTAACTGGTTTAAGGTTTAAGTATAGAGTTACGTACATTTGAGACTTATAAACGTATTCTATTTCGTTAGAGTTGAGAATTTAGAGTTGTGTCCAACTAGGTGATCTGATTTAGGTCATTGAAGCTATTGGTCTGACTACGTCATCAAGTCTTGCAAGATTCACATGCTTACGCATTTTTTAATGGGGTAGACAGTAACTATAGAACGCCAGCTGCTACTTCTTTTGCTTCGTTTTAGCTACATCAGGGAGATTCCTTGTTGCAGGAGACGCCCCCCGGCTTCGGGAGTCGCGAGCCGACTTCCGGCCACCGTAGGCGCGGGCTTGCGGACGGTGAGCAATGAGTAGCTCGCCGTCCGATTAGGACCAGGCCCGCGTTGTGTTCCACGCGCGCCTCAAAGAGATGTCAGCACCAACTGACGGGGTTGCGAGTTTGTCCGAAAGGGATATCACGGCCCCGGCACACAGGCAACGGAAGGAACACGGGTGGGTTTTAGTCAGTAAAAGTCTGACACACCCTCCCGCTCCGCCCAGAGCTGGAGAAGCTATTTGATAATTTCCAACCCGCAAAAAAATAAAAAAAAGGGAGATTCCTTGTTGGTTGATAACGCCTTTCTTAAATGCTTATGGGCTTTCTAAAATGCCTTAAACTTTATTTATTACTAGCTTTACCAGGCCCGGTTTCGCACGGATAGCACTAGGTACTTATCTACGGTGCACCTACCTACCCTACATACATACCTACCTACGTACTTACCTACCCAATTTTCTTTCATGCAGACCTTGACCTGAGAATAACAATTATCCAATTTGGTGCAGTCGTAAAAAATTGTTATATACAAAAAAAATGACTTCCGAAGTAAAAAATTGATTTATTATAACAAGTTTTTAATTGCTCCTAGAGGTATTTTATGTCGGGTACATTGAGTGGCCCTTTGTAAAACGACCTAAAATTAAATTAATGTTTTGTAGTCATTGGATACATGAAGTGGCCTGCTTTTGTAAGACGACTAAATTATCATGGTGTATAATACAAGGTGACAGGGACATAGACACGAAGCCGGTTACCATGGATTCAGTACATTGATTCTGAACCCTGCATTTAAATTTTTCGTCGGTTAATTTAAAAAAAAGACGTGTGGCACTTGGAGACTGCCGCGGTAAAGCTATTGCATAGCATTTTTTATCAACTTATGCAATTTGTGTCAGAGTGATGCGCTTAAAATTTCACTCCATGGGGGTTAGGTTATTTTCATTACGGAATTTCTGGATTCGGTCTCCACGCTCAAGGCCCGCGATAGAAGCTATGCAATAGCTTAAAAAAACAGCTGCTCCATACATTTTGACCGCGTAGGTATTGCACTATTCTATGAAACAGCAGTTTTTTTTTTCTCGCAGTGGCGTTCAGAATCATGTACTGAATCCATGGTAACCGGCTTCGCGTCAATGTCCCTGACAGCCTGTATCTAGATAGCATTTAAATTGTTGAACTCGGGTCCATTTGACTGACCATACGAATGAACCGTCGTCTGCCGAAAGAACACAAGCACCATGCCTCCGAGGTCCTACTGGTCATACCCGAACGCCGGTTGCGAGTACTCCGCACTTGACCTTTCTGAAGAATGTCACCAAGGTCACTATGAGTCGCTATCTTTTTTTGCTAGGCTGCCGTCTGCTGGGAGTCGCCGCATTCGGCATTCCGATCGAGGATCGGAACCATCCGAGAAATCCCACATGTGGAGATTGTCTTTGCTCTGGCCGACCTGAGTGCTGAGTGTGTTTAAAGTTTTCCGAGTTGGTCCAGCGTGTGTCCAGATGAAAGGGTCTCTGATGGCTCGATGAAAGAATCAAGAGGTTTGAGCTTCTCTCGCCAAAGATCACATCTTTCCGAGGAGGTGTTGCCAACGGATGGACTCACGCTCCCAAGAAAACTAGATTTATGCTACGCAGTGAACCCAGTCGAGGTCATAAACATAATACGATCGTTGATGTTAGAATTGTCTTTAGAGCATCAAGGTCAATCGTATAGCTTGTTACCATTAACAAAGTTGAACTAAGTATTTCTTAGGTAAGTATTTCAGTATGGTTATGTAGACAGAGGTATAAGTTATAGGTACCCACATTTCTACACTTACTTATATCCTATACTATTAAATGAGCAATATTTGTATATTTATATATATACAATGTCACCCATGAGCATATCCCACCCGTATTTTTCAGAATCTTAATTTTTTTTTTTCTTTTTTTTGTTTTTTTTTTTTCAATATCCTCTATAATTTTATAGAGTTACACTTGTGATTTTTAATTTTTTGGAATAAAATATTTTCACCTCCGTTTTTTTTTCATAGTCGACAAATTTTACTAAAAAATATAATAATAATAATAATAGATAAAATAACTCATAAGCTTTTAGAAATAATAAACAGAATCCCAATCGAGCCATTATCATAGGAGATATGGCAAACGCTACTAAACAAAAAAAAAATTAAATAACATGAAAAATATTAAAGATAGACCTCCCAAGTTAATTTTAGATAATTTTTCATGAATATTCAGATAAACACGGGCGGGCAAGTGCCCATGAGCGACATTGTATATGTATATTTGCAATTACGTTCTCGAAAACGGCTCTACGATTCGATGAAAGTTGCAATATAGGGGTTTACGGGGGCAAAAATCGATCAAGCTAGGTCTCATCTGGGAAAATTCGTTTTCTCCATATTTTCACCCGAGCAGCTCGGTCGCCCAAAGTTTACAACAAGATGGCTACCTTAGAATAATGACATGGCAGCAAGGAATCAGTAAGTACCCTACTATCATGGCAGCATGGAATTAGTATGTTCTATTCATGGAATTGGTATATACTATCCTATATTAAATGAGCATTCTCTATTTTCACCCGAGCAGAGCGCGGTCGCCCAAGTACTAAATCAATAAATCGTTTCATTCAATGCAACAGCCTTTGATTAATGATAAAAATGTTTCAAGTCGTTTTGAAATCAATTAATCAGTTCCTTTACTTTCAATTCAATGCATGTAAGATTTTAAAGATAATGAAATTGAACATGTTCTTTTTAAGTTCTGTTTGCGAAGTTGGCAAACTAACGGTCCACTTTGGTGTTTTTGAGGGTCAGTAGCCACCGTCGCCCATGAAAATCTGCAATGCCAGAACAGTTTTTACTTATACGCATTTTTATTTTTCTCTCGCGATATGTGAGAATGTATGTTTTTTTTTTTTTTTTTAAACGTTGCCCCACACTAAGAATTTCTTCCTGTATCGTGGGTGCGTTTACAAACATAGAAACTCACATACACTAACACCCAGACCCGGAACAACTACTTGCAGATCATACAAATATTTGAACCGTGCGGGGATCGAACCCGCGACACGTTGCGCAGCAGTCGATCGCTCAGCCACTGCGCCAGATAAGTGAAATGTTAGTATCCTATTTGCGATCTCCTGACTTTGATTATATGTAAGTTGAAACTTGCTCCCACAATAACAACTTAATGATCTCCTAAAACAGAGCTTCCTCTCTCCTACCCCTTTGCCGTGCCCTACAGGGTCCATAATGATCTAAATTATATAGTTACCACATAAGTACCGTCAACTGCCCTAACTTCACCTGGCGTCCTAAGTTTGCCTATAATGAAAAATATGTAATATCTTTTTCATGTTACTTGTATGGCAATCGAAACTTTGAGTTTTCATAGAGAGCTTTAAGTTTCGATTGCCGTACTAGTAAAATGAACTAGTTAATACATCTTTTTCATTATAGGCATACATAGGATACCAGGCAAAGTTAGGGCAGTTGACCGGTACACATTATGGTAAAGCAATAAAGCTATTGAGTATGTAGTAACTTTTCTACAACGTTACTTCTTCCCCGTTAACAGGAGTTAGTTCTCCATGATAAGATAAGATAAGATAAGATATTTTATTTAACAAATATGGGTACAGTACACGTTGTTATAAGGAATAGGTTCAGCCATATTTTACCAGTAGGCATGCAAAAGTTACAGCAATTATAAACTAAATCTACTCTCTAAAACTAATCTACAAAATTTAAACAAACAGAGCAAAAAAACAAAACTAAACATTATTCTAATTTTGAAACATTACAAACTCAATCTGCCTAGCCTTTTCCCAACTATGTTGGTATGAATGCCATACTGAATACCAGTATTTTACATGGAGCGACTGCCTATCTGACCTCCACAACCCAGTAACTGGGTAATACGATACCCCATGGTAAGACTGGTGTCAGACTTTCGGGCTTCTGACGACTCGTAACGACTGTCAAAGATCCACGAATGACAACCGGGACCAACGGCTTAACGTGCTTTCCGAGGCACGGAGGATTCTCGATATGTAAAGATGGTCACCCATCCTCTGACCAACCCCGGCAAGCGTAGCTTAACCTGATGGATCGACCAGTGCGGCTGTTGTTACTTAGCCACGAGCTCCTCTGAAACATTACAAACTAAGTTACAAATTTTTTTGTAACTAATTTTGAAACATTACAAACTAAGTTACAAATTTTCATGTTACATATTTCTTCTCCTTCTCGCTGATGACTCATATTTTGTTCAACCATATGACCTGGACAGCTTTATCGCTTGTCTCATTAAGTCCTGGAGGATGAAGGTAACTTAACTTTCACTTCAGACCGTTTTAGGAGTTACTTTGTTCCCTCTTAAGGTTGAAATAAGTGATAATCTCAGCATTGCAAAAGACTGGCTCAGTTATTACCGCCGCCTGCCGTCGACCGTGGTATCGGCGCGTATTTCGTAAGTAATGATACTTTGATTATAACATGTATGTAGGCAAGGACTTGTCATTGTCTATGTTTTTATTTTAAAGGCTGTTCTTTGTGGTACGACAGTTGTATGACCGCTAATTTCATTATAGTTCCACTCACTCCGAGGCACTAGTAGATTGTTATACAAGGGATGAAAGGGACCTATTTAGGCACGAGATGGTTTAATAGTAGTAATCATAGTTGGAATACCTAAATAGGTCTTTCACCCGAGGTAAACACCCTGCTTTGCATTTCAAATATCAGGAAATTAAATAAAAACCTAATAAGTTAAACAAATCGATATTTGAATTTGATGAACTTATTTTATACAAATATCTGTATACATAATTAGCACTCAACAAAACAACTGAAGATCAAATTGCCTAATTTTCTTTTACTGTGGCATTCTACCAGCGGCCAGTATTTTTTATCATTGATGATGGTAAATATTTAGCTTAAATCTATGTAAATTAAATAATAATTTTGTGAAAAGTAAATTATAAGTGGCTGTATTACAAAAAGTTGGGAGATGGCTGCATTTTTTTTATTTTTGACAGCAGGGTTTGTTTTTCCCCGGGACGAAAAGTACTGTTTTCATCCCTCTGATCAGGTAACTCCAAGCGGGCTTTCCAAGTATGAGAAATGAAAGGATAATTTTTTTCTAAAGAGATTAATAAGTATAATGTTAGGCGCCACCTCCACAGAGGAGAGAGTCGCGGCGATAGTCAACAGTGTGCCTTCAAATGAAAGTCTCAATGATATCACCGTGTGGAGATTGATTCGAAGAGTTTCTATTGAATTTGAAGGCACGGCGAGACTATCGCTGCGATTCTCTCGCCCGTGGAGATGGCATCTGGAATAACTAAACTAGCTAGTAGTCCCCTAGGCGAAATCTTTCTAGTATTACTTTCCTGATACAGTTTTCCGTAATTTCAGTTCAGACTAATTTACTTCATCAAATAAACAAACTATGACTTCTCAAGCACTCGTCGAGATATTAAACGAGTGAATTATAGCTAAACGCAATATCAGAACATGCACTTTAAGATACCACTCAAAAGTACACTGTACAACGTTATAATTTTAAGGTCCAATTCCCTTTGAAAACAAACCTGCAGTTACTTGCAAAGGGAAATAGACTTTATGTTGAAGGTTTTAAGGTGTGAATTGGAGTGTAAGTACAACAATGAAGTGGTATTCAGTGGGTCAGTAGCAAACTATTGCGAGAGTCTTAAGATACTTGATATATAAAGCTTGTACGTCCGACATGTAGGGTGGCTACAAAATTAGCCAATGATTGGATAGCTACAAAACCTATTATTCATTGAAGCACTCACAATATGGTCGAGTATTTATGCCTGTCTTTTAAAACCTTATCCACAAAGCAAGAGAGCTAAAGAATTCTGAGATTCATCGAAAATTGACGAGGGAGTGAACTCCGTACTTTACACACGAGGAATGTTCTGTCATTAATTCAAGAATGGAGATAAATTAAGGCCCCTGAAGAGCTGGCGTTTCATAAATAAAAAAAAAATAAAAAAAATATCTTTATTTCAGACCTAAGCAGTCCATACGTAGTTAGTGGTTAGTAACAAAACCTATTGACTTTTGATTTGAAGATTTTTTATCTTATCGTGTGGTTAGTAACTAACCTCGTATCAGCGTTTTAAAGCCACCTATGGGCCTCTGACTTGGCTTCAAATGCCGTATCTCTCGGGCATGCGTTTCCTTCTCCGTTTTTGAAGCAAGTGATAATTATATAATACGCACATGAATACGAAAAGCAGAGGTGCGTGTCTTGGGTTCGAACTCGAGACCTATGACTTGGCAGTCCGACGGTCACACCACTAAGCTATCACTGCTCACATGACTTGAAGATTCTAGTTTAAAACGGTCTAGAAATACAGTATTTTTCAAACGCTGAAAACTTCACTATCAGACTCTCTCTTATATCAAAATCTCTACCATATCCAGACTTTATCTAAGCCCTGTAAAATGGAATAAACATAACATCAGAATTCAGAGTTAGGACAAATCTCACAAACTCCTCTACCATAGACACTTTCAACAAGAATCACGAACAGCCATGCCCAAGTTTCGCACGCTACACTATTACAACTATAAAAGATAAAAGTTGACATTTTTACACGATTCCACATAATAACGCATAAGTACAATGAGTTAAATTATTTTTATTCACGGTTAAGTGTAAGAAGGCCGGCTAACAATTAGATTGCGTTATCTGTGGTCATCTTGTCTATGAGCTCTTGTCTATGAGTATTCGACCTCTTTATTGGGCGCGTTCTTATTTTGAATTCTTTTTCGGTTGGGAAATTGAATGAATGGAATTCGTGTAGCGTTGAGTTAAGATTTGCACTGATACGCTGATATAAGATTGAAAGTAGATAATAAATTGTATTCCTTTTTAGTCTACTGTCTGCAAGAGGTACAGGGTGCCCAGTGGGTGTCCAAGACTTGCATAATGAGCTAAACTGGCTTATATTAACAAAAGCATTTCTTGTTAAATTCAATACGAATATTTAGTTCGATATTTCCAAATACTTGGTGATTCAGTGTTAATTACTCGTACTAAATATTTCTCAAAATAACAAACGAGGATTAAAAAAGCACGATATACAAGGTTATTGGATATATGCCGGCAATCCGGTAAGGGGATGTAGGAGAGGTCATTTACAACCAAATTACCCCTTTTGACCCCTACGCAAATGTCAACAATTGTCGAGTGATTTGACATTTTATAGTTTTCATACATTTTAAATTATCAAATTACTCGAAAATGGTTGCCATTGGCAAAGGGGTCATCTGAGGTCATTTGGTTGTAAATGATCTCTCCAACATCCCCTTAACGGATTGCCGACATATAACCAAAAACCTGTATATCTTTGACACTGCCTGATTCAGGTCAGTATTTCAGACACGTGTCACAAGTGTCGTGACAGTCGTGGAAAAATACTAACTCAATATTATAAATGTCAAACTGAGTTTGTTCATTTATTTGTTTGTTTGTTACGCCTTCACACTAAAACGGCTGAACAGATTTGGATGAAATTTGGCACATGGGTAGACCATGACCTAGGTTAGGAGACAGGATACACTTTATCCCGATATTCCCAAGGGAACGAGACAAATGGGGTCGAAACCGCGGGGCGCGGGGTCGAAACCGCGGGGCGCAGCTACTATTTTATTTATAAATGCATTTGACATTTAGGTACGGTTGACCGCACGTCAGTCATAACGCTTTGACCTTGAGCTGGCCTAGCGAAGTTTCAATAAAGAAAAGCTTATACCTAACACTTTACTGATCAATGACATGACTAACTACCATAAATTCAAACAAACAACCATTCAAGCAAACAATTTTTTCGTGATTGACAGATGGCTTATTTTCAAGGATAGTAGGTATGCACCTGTCAGTATGCACCTGAACTAACAGCCCATACAAAGTTCCGGGTGAGCAACCTTATTAATAAAGTGTAGCAACTTCGGAGAGACCTATGAATCACAGGCCTTTCCAAACTCGGTGCCAAGCCCGGTTCTCTGGCTTCCGTGTACTGTTTACCCCAAACATTTTAACTTTAGGTTATTTGGTTCGATTGAGCTGTGTCTAGTGAACGATATTTGACTATAAAACTGCCTATTTTTTGTGAAATATAGCAAGGTAAAGAAGCAGAAAGGTGCGACGCGACAGCGCGACTCAAACTCAAAGCATTTATTTTAAATAAACCAATTACAGGTACTTTTGAATTGTCAAGGGATCGGTCAGTCAGAAATATGAAGCTAGTTGCCCATTACAACGCGTAGTAGGTTCCTATGGAGAAGAACGGGCAAGAAACTCCACGGACACTCTTTTAAATCAGAATATTGTTACAAAATATTGGTTACATCATTCATAACATCTGAAAAAAAAGCAGGGCTCGGATAACGGTATATTTTTCGAAACGGTTTCGTCTTAAAAACCTAAGAAACTATTTGTTTTGGTTACGATCGAACGGAACGTTATAAAAACGTCTTTGAAGGAGCACAAAATTTAAATCGTTCTCGGTTAATAAAACGTTTTAAACCGTTTTTTTTCCCTTTTTTGGGTTGATCGATAAGAAACTCGCAACACAACCCTTACGGCAAGCTCATTGGTATCAAAGATGTAATAAAATGAAGATAAAGTACAATTTAACTAAACAAGTTCATGCTGGTCGGCGCACGGCCCGTCCGCGGCTGCGTCTTGCGGAATAAACCGGTTTTTGTTTTGCGGAATAAACGTTCTCATTTCGTTTTTGTTCCGAACATGTTGTTCAAAGAACTGTTAGAAACGTTTTAAAAACGTTATTTAAAATAATGTTTCCGAGCCCTGTTAGAAAGACGTGCACGTTAAAAGCGTCCGTAATAAACCAATAAAAACAATTCAAAAATTCAAATAATCCTTGGCAGCTAAGAGATGACCAGTCCCCACTGACGGCGCCCGTTCACGAACATGACGCATGGATCAGCACCATTCAGCTCAACTATTTTGAAGGGAACTTAATGATCCAACACACACGCCACCACCAGCGAGACATTTGAGTGAGCAAGACATACTCTCAGCCGCCAGGGCATATTCAAGGCAATGAAAGACGTACCCAGTAAATGGTAGCTTTAAAGTAGGTACGTAGTGCTCACACATGTGCTTCTACATGCATACGCGACGTGACTCTAGTAGAATAATTTCTATGAAAACTTCTTGGAAATTGTTCTACCAAAATCGCGTCGCACCGTCGCGTCGCGCATTTCTGCGGGAGTCTTATATTGCTCGAATTATCGGGATATGAGTTTCCTGAGTTCAGGGAAGGCGAACGTATAATTATATCGGTTTGCGGCCGTTTTACACAGGACATGACAGGATCACTGAGGTTGACCGTATTCTGTGCCCTCATGTGGTATGTAATTCTTCTTTGTTTGCTGGATTTATGAGGGAAAGCTAATAAAATCTCCCAGCAAGTGTTTGGCTTCGTTATAAAACGAAAATTAATATCACCATGATACTAATTTTCGTTTTATGATTTGTGACATGATATTATTATATAATGTCTTTTCCCAACTATGTTTGGGTCAGCTTCTAGTCTGACCAGATGCCGCTGAATACAAGTATTTAACATGGAGCGACTTTCTATCGAACCTCCACAACCCAGACTTTCGGGATTCTGTCTACCCGTAAGGACTGCCAAAGATCTACGAATGATAGCCGGGACAAACGGGTTAAAGTGCTTTCTAAAGCACGGAGAGGTCTCAGTATGTAATGGATAACCCATCCACGGACCAACCTCGGCAAGCGTTGCTTAACCTTGAAGATCAACCCGTGCGGCTGTTATAATTTAGCCACGCGCCCCCTAGTAGTGTATAAACTAAAGGCTCACCTTTTCCTAAGTCTTTAGTGACAAACAAACAACAAGACAACTACAAAATAAACCCAAACTATAATTCTGTAGCATAACTGCTAACCCCCCAAACTATACTTAAAACACAAGTAGCTCCATAATGTCAGTGACAGGTAACTGGCCCTTCCGCCAACGTAATGACACATTTCCTCTGGCTTTACAACTGGGAGCTACAAGCTACTCTCTGGGCCATAAATAGTATACAGAAGTTTTACTTCATGATTATCAACAGTCAACGTGCATTTATAGACTCGTAGACGAGTCAATTTGTGGACCATTTTCTATGTTGTTCAGAACCTGGTACTTTTTGACAGGTCTACACTGTCCTCCTATATCTATTAACACTGTAATTTGAAAACATTGTAAAAGCAAATTATCTTGAAAAGAGTAAGCCCAGGTTCGCACGGCTCTGCTCGGCGCCGAGAGTTGCAAATCCAACAGTGTGTTTTTTCAACGCGCTGGGACGAGAGTGCGTCTCAGCGCGTTGGACTCCACACCGAGAGTTTAAAATCCAGTGCGCGATAAAATCCCGCCGCGATATTTTTTCGTCCGCGCGAACGTGGGCTAACCGTGGAGTTTCTTGCCGGGCACCTAGCGTTTGACGTTTCATAAGTACCCAGGGCCTGCAGTCTCGAGATAGATAGCGAGCGCTATCTATCTCGAGACTGTAGGGCCAGCATAGCTAACATGACAAGCGCGAGAACGCTCTTTTTCTCGTTTTCTCGAAATTTGTCGACGATTCTGACGTCATTCTAATCCCTAACATGACCGTAAACGACGAGTAAACTGGAAAAAGGTACTTTGACACTTCTATATCTCGCGACGAGAAACCGATGTTGCAAATTATTAAAAACTAATCATTTTTATAGCAACATCGGCTTGAGATTCCGTTTCATTAATTCAATGGTGCCGATTCTCTTGTCACAAATGCTTCTAAACTAGACTAAAAATCACCAAAAATTTTTTATTCCTGTCAAACGACGTTTTGCCACTATTATGGCACTGAACTAATAATTTTGTGAAAACGGAAATTTTGTTATTCTAATTTGGCGTTTTTCACCTGAAATTTTGTAATCTAAATCTGACTATTTTTAATAGCGATTAAAAAGATGTGGATTAAAATGAGTTGTCATGAACCAAAATGCACACCAACACTTCGACGGTGCAAAAACAGTACTGTATCTTTTTTTTTTCTTTTCTTTTGCTTATATCTCGAAAATGGTGTGTCCTATCGCAAAAATAATGAAAATTTCGACACCCTATAGACACCCTAGAGCTCAACATGTAGCTATTATATTTTTCCATACAAATCGCGAAAAATATCAAATATCAAAAAACATGTATTATGTATGTAAACTACTATTTATATTGGATTATTGATTGATTAATATATTGTATAAAATAAATATGACTAAAATAAACTGCCATGCTATTTTGGAGTTTTTTTTTTGTATCATTCTTTTGCCTACTCTTCTCGTCGTCAAAATCGAGGACGAGTAAATGACAGAAAAATGGCAGATATCTCGTGTTGAATTGTCAAAAATCGAGATAACTAAGGTGTCATGTTAGAGTTTGTCGAAAAAATATCAAGTTTGACAGAACGAGTCGACTATTTTGTATGGCGGCGCTGTCAGAAAACGAGAAAAGTGACAGAAATAGACGACATTTACTCACGCGAGAGTGAGTAATTGTCGCGGGCGTCAAGTTAGCCCTACAGGTAGGTTTATGTAAAATAAAATATTTTGAATTTGAATTAAAAGCTCGAGCACGAATGGTACACAGGTACACAGGTAAATTATACGTCTGAGGCACACTTTTTTTTTTTTTTTGTGGAAGGGAAATTATCTAATAACTTCTCCCGCTCTGGGCGGAACGGGAGGGCGTCTCAGACTCTTACTGACTAAAACCCACCCGTGTTCCTTCAGTTGCCTGTAAATTGCCAGGGGCCACGGTATCCCTTTCGGACTTTCCCGCGACCCCGGCAGGTCTGAGGCACCCTGGGTTATCAAACCGACTCATGTAGCTGACTGGCTAATATCGTTTCAAAGCGCAATGGGCTAACAACATCGTCGAAGTCAGTACAGGAAAATCTTGAAAGAGATTTGGACAATACCTGGCAGAAATGAAAAGAGGCTAATAACTAGCAGAGAGGGTGATTTAAGGCCGAGATAATGATGAAAAGGAGTGTAAAAAATAATGATCAACGTTGTTATAATACTGGCGGGTTACCTATCATAAGTTCGAAAAATATTACCACACACACACACTACACACTTTGGTAAACTATTTTAATTTAATATTGAAAATGTTACCAAGTAACCGGCTATATATTTGTGACCAAATAATATTCCACGAATGTTGTTTCGGTGTGGTGAAAATATGGCAAAAAAATTCAAAAGAGGATTCGACCAATAAATCGGCGAAATATAGTTCGGTAAAATAATACTCGTACCTATGACACATGATACTTCGATGATCTAAAAATATATCAAATAATGCATATAGCAAAAAAGACGTCGGTCAATAGTTTTCGGTAAAATGAAATTCGAAGAAAAAAAAATCGCAAAGGTTTTTTTGATCGGTTCCCTACTGACGATGTTACCAGGCTTTGTCTCAGCTGGCAATCAGCAAGCAGGGTTGGTTACATCATTTTTGAAGGCTCTTTTAATTGCATTCAAACTGTAAATCGTATGTTATTCTTGGAATGGCAAAACACAAGTGGGCCTTCTGCCAATCTCTTCCAGTAATAACAAAAACCTACACATATTAACGTATACTATGTTTACTTCATGTGATTTGTATTAGTCATGGTATTTCTTGTTTCGGTTTACAAGCCAAATAGTAGCTTAATGATATTATCATTTGAGTTGATATCCTAAATTATGATACGTCTCATTTCATCATCATGCAAATCAAAGCTGTTCTACAGGCGATAGGAAACATATCGTGTCCTGAAGTTCTTCTAAACAAGGTGAGTTCGAGCATAAATGAAAACACTGCCAATACTAATACATAGGATTATTTTGAAAACATCAAATAAATCAGAGTAACGAAATTAAAATTTAAAATATCGAGCGAACCCTACAGTAGTCGCATATGATGTGTAACATCTGACATCTTGGCTGCCAGTACTAAGCTCTCGGAAAATGGTTTGGTACAGTCAGCATAAAAAGTTGATGACCACATTTAGATTTTCAAAATAGCTGTACACCGTATTCACTATTAGCACTTCACTATACAGCGATTTTGAGAATCTAAATGTGGTCAACAACATTTGATGCTGACTGTACCATCTCACGGCTAACTGTAGTAGCGCGCGCGCTCATTGGTCAAATCAAATAGCGCGCGCTTCCCCGGCTTCCTGTTACACACTTCCGTCCCTTTTCAGGAAATCACTCCCAGGAAAGTGAGAGGAAAGATATTACACATCAAAAACAGACTTTTTCGAACAAACTAAATAGTAGTGACTCACACACTGACTTATTTCTTGTAAAATTTTAATAAAATCGTCTACTTTTACAATGTTTGTAAATATATGAGCACCATGTATCTATAACATAATATGTACTGAATTTATCTGTCGTTGCTTCATTTTTAATTCTTTTTACCTATTGTGGTATAGTAATCTTATTCTAGGTGCATCGTCTTCACATTTAATTATATGTATAACTAATGTACCTATACAAAAAATTGTAAACATTTTAAAAGAGTAACGGTGGAGTTTCTTGGCCATTCTTCTCCATACGTATTCTATTCCAACTACCTTTTGGAAGGTGCGACTAAATTTTTTATTTTTTTTTGTAAATTTGACGTTCAAATGCGCCTTACAAGGGCCTATTTGAAATAAATGATTTGACTTTGACTTTGTAGTGATGGGCCGATTATGAATTTTGCCGATCAGCTGATAGTGACTTAACTAGAATTAGAATTTCATTTATTTGTGAGACTGTAGTTTTACATAGTATGGTGTTACTATTAGATATATTTGATAGAATTTTCGTATGCAGACTGGGAACATCATTAGATAAACGCAGTTTAATTTGTTGCCATATTGTCGTCTCCATCTTGTATATCTCACTGCGAAATCATAGGTGAAATGAGCTGTTAGTCCATCAGAATTTACAGCTCACAAATAACGTAAGAACGCATTCTGAAAATGGGCAACGTCGCAAATAGATGTTAAATATTTCGCTGTTTTGATAAATTTGCCAATATTACCGTATGAAAATATGGAATATGGCTAACTAGTGAACTAAATAAAATATTGATTATTGCCATAACTGCATTTGACATTTTATTTTAATTTTAATTCTGTGACCTTTATAATTTGCATCTATTTTAATTGCATTGACATTTTATTCTATTGTGGTGTATTGTGTTGTGAAAATTTATTTTTTGGGCGTTGCCTGAATTAAATGATTTTATTTCATTAATTATTTTTATTTTATAACAATAAGCATTATAAATGATTATTAACTTTGTTTATGTTAATATTTAAAGGGGGCCATACAAGAAAAGTGTTTTTATTTTGGTATTTTTTGCTGGATTTTAATACGGTACGGAATCCTTCGTGTGAAAGTCCGACTCGCACTTGGCCGATTTTTTCTTTTTAATTTATGAACTGCCAATCATAACACATCATTTAATTTACGAATTGTATGAATTACGTTACTTTATAAGAACTTATTAATATCAAAAGTAGCATAATTATCGCTCAAAACTAGATTAATAGTTACTAATTAAAATCAAAATACTCGTATTTAAATTCTATATAAAACTATTACAATGATCTTTAGAAAGTTTAGTGTCCATTGCAGAATAAAAATAATAATTTAAGTCTTCAATTTAGATTTAACTGATAGGTCAGTATTGCACGTCTTTTTATTTGGGTTCCGTAGTGAAATAAAGGAACCCCTTTTTGAACCTGTGATCTTTTTAGGGTTCGTAGTAAAAGACCATAATATGAGGGGCGATAAAAGTTGTGGAGCGGCATTTCTTCCTCTTTGATATCAGAAAAAAATACTTAAAAATAGGTAGTTAATTGATTGCAGGAGCTAAGTAATAACACCCGCACGGGTCGATCGATCAGGTTAAGCTTCGCTTGCCGCGGTTGTTCCTTGGATGGGTGACCATCTTTCCATAATAAGACCCCTCCGTGCCTCGGAAAGCACGTTAAGCCGTTGGTCCCGCCTGTCATTTGTAGATCTTTGACAGTTGTAACGGGTCATCAGAAGCCCGAAAGTCTGACAACCAGTCTTACCACGTGGTATCGTGTTACTTAGTAACTGGGTTGTGGAGGTCAGATAAGCAGTCGCTCCATGTAAAATATTGAAATTCAGCTGTATCCGGTTAGACTGAAAGCCGCGCCCCAAATAGTTGGGAAAAGGCAAGACAAATGAATGAGTAAAAGACCATAATATAACTTAATGCAGTCTTAATTTTTTTCTATATATTTTTGAGGAACATTGCAGTGGTGTCCACGAGTAGCTATACTTATTTGTTACTACTTCTGCCGTACGTTGTGCAGTAAGCCACGCTACCAAATTGCTTACCGCCGCATATTTTTACCACAGGTCTAGGGAACTATTCCTAGAGTAATTTTAAACTCTCAACGAGGCATTCTCAGAATGACGATTGACTTGTCGCGAACCCGAACACGGCGTGTTGCCACGCCGAGCGCCGGACGCAGACTCTGTGTCCGTATCGGTCGCAATCGTCATCCTGAGTATGCCTCGTTGAGAAGTGAAACACGTGTTGATTTCTTACAGGGTTTTTTTATGACTCTTTAGGAATACTTAAGTGGAATAGGTTACTAAATATATCTACGTCTATTGTATTTTATAATGGATTCCCGCACGGTCACGCCTGAATCAATGAACTACTATTTATTTATTTTTCTGATATGAACGAAGAAGAAGTGCCACTCCACAATTCTATTTACGTACTAAAATCAACAGAAAATGTGTACGGAACCGCAATCCTAATACTTATTCCGATTCAAAAACTTTTTTTTTAATTTATCAGATTAGGCGAGTATTAATTATAAACATGATAACCACTTAAATAATTACTTAATCTAGATTTAGGCTCAAATTCGAAAGGCACGTTGGTGTGAGAAAGTTATTAATAGTAGTTACTATTACTTATCAAGTTATTGTTAACATTCATTAATATATTGTAGATCAGACAACTGTTAAGGCGACCATAACCGACTTTTAATGATTTTATACTGAAGATCACGTTTAAACGAGTAGTGTTAATGATTTGGAAAAAATATATGTTAAATTAGAGCATTTTTTTAATAACTTTATAAAGGAATATTTTAGATTATCTTTATATTACATAGTGAACTTAATTTGTAAAGTTATGTCTAGTGCGGATATAAAACTGAATATCACGCAAAATCATTCAAGCGTATTTTTCCGAAACCTTCACCATTTTAAAGATAATTAATTGATCTTTTAGTATACGTGTTTTATTAAAATACCTTTTGTTTTAAATTAATAATGCTACTTATTTGGGACAGCGCTCCTTGATGGGCGAGTCCTATTACTGGCTGGACGTACTACGCGTTGCGTGAGCTCAGTACAGAACACGCAAGCTAACCACTCAAGGTCACTGGTGCTTCTGATCAGACCATGCCCCACTTGCTGGAGTGTCCTAAGTGCCCGTTCACCTGCACCTCGGATGACCTAAAGAATTCCACTGATGTCGCAATCATCATGGCCACCTACTTGGCCTCATATAATATAAAAAATACAACGAAGAAGAATACCATCGATACGAACAGAAGAAGAAACTCAGCGTATTAAACTGGAAGGAGGAAGCATCGCGAAAGACAGATGGAGTGGACACTCCTGGGTAAAGTCCTCCCGCATTTGCCCAAAAGGATAAAATATGCTGACAAAGAAGTAATATAGATATTCGTGTGAAGATGTCTTTTCTTCGTCATGCAAAGAAAAGACATCAACGCGTTCGATACAGTGTGCTGGTCACCGGTGTCCGACTCAATTTTATCAATTTTATCGACAAATCCACCATAATAAGGCAATTTAAATTAAACACTACCAAATTGTTATTTTCCTTTTACTTGTAAGTAAAGGGTCATATTCAAATAGTCACAACTCCTAAACTATTTGACTTAGAGCTTAGGTCTTTCATCAGTTTTTAGGTAATGTCTTTTTCTTTTTGTTTTTGCTAACCTATATTGTCCCGCTGCTGGGCAAAGGTCTCCCCCATATCTTTCCAGACTTCTTTGTGTTGTGCCTTCTCCGGCCAATTGGTCAGGAACGAGTCCAAATCGTCGCGCCAGCGCTTTTTAGGCCTGCCCCGGTGGCGACGTCCGTCAACAGGCACCCACTGTGTAGCGATGATGGCCCATCTGTCTTGATGCATCCTATAGGTGTGACCTGCCCAGTCCCATTTGAGCCTCGCAGACTTATCGCCAACATCGGCGATACCTGTCTTGGAGCGTATTATGGTGTTGCGAATTTTGTCGGTGAGTTTGATTTTTAAAATGCTACGCTCCATTGCTCTTTGGCAAACCTTGAGTTTGGACTTCTGAGCCTTGGTCAAAGACCAAGTCTGAGAACCGTAGGTTAGGAAAGGCAGGATACACATGTCGACGAGCTTGCGCTTTAATGAGATTGGAAGGTCGCCCTTCATTAGCGCCTTCATGGACCAGTAGCTCCTCCAGGCATTTTCGACTCGACGGTCGATCTCTTTGTCCTGTCTGTTGTGGAAGGAAACTAATTAGCCCAGGTAAATATATTCGTCGACATAGTGTATTTCCTGCCCATCGACCTCAACCCTATATTTAGCGGCATTGGTCAAGACTTTAGTCTTTGACCGATTCATCGTCAGTCCAACCTCAAGGCTTGCAGTGCTCAGTTCTTGGAGCGTTTGTTGCAGTTAATCTGCCGTAGACGCAAAAAGAACGATATCATCCGCAAAACGAAGGTTTGTTAGCATTTTATCGCCGATTGGAATGCCCTTCGTTACCCATGCGTCTGCGAGTTTTTTAAATACTTCCTCGAGGGTGCTGGTAAATAGTTTGGGAGAGAGCGGATCGCCCTGTTTCACCCCATTGTTGACTTTGAACGTCGTTCCCACAGAATCTAATTTCACGTTAATGTAATGTCTTAGTAAAACTAATGTGTAATAAGTAATTGTAAAGGTAATGTCTTAGTGCATCTAAAAAGTTAAAAAAAAGGTATCCTAAAAGTCTAGATTTTATTTTAAACATTTAAAAAGTAAAATTAAACAACTAAGTTTTTTCACAATTTTTGCGTTTCAAGTATTTTGTTAAGGTTTTAATGGGAGTTTTTAATAAAAACTTTTATTGTCAACTTATTGCCTACTTTTATGCCTGTCGGGCATCTACTTCGGTAGATATTGTGCAGACCGTAACAGTGCGCAGTAAAAAAAAAAAAGTCCGCCGCCATTTCAATACTGTAGAGGCAAAATGCCTTATTATGGTGGATTGGTCGATAAAATTGATCATATTGCTTGACCTTAATGGGTCAGACACTGGTGACCAGACACATTGTAGATGCATGGAATAAAAAGGTGTTCCTAACCGACTCCAAATAACAAGGATAAAGAAAGGAGGATGATGACAGCGGTGGAGACTATTAAATTTATTCATGAGGAAATCACGTGACTGAAAGACACCATATAAAGGGGCACAGGACACTCCAAGATCCTAGAACATCAATTTAAAGAAAAATCCCTGACTCACTCACTCACTCACACACACATTCACTCACTGACTCGGACCTTCGGACCAAAAAAGCTGTATGCACATAGATTTATTTTATTATGTAGAAAATTAAATCCCATCAAACAAATAACATGTAAAAAAACGCAAGTCTCGCAACGCAGTTCGGTTTAAGAAATTTATTTCGCACAAAAATAATACAAATATTCACTCTTAAGAGGAAAAACATAATAAGTGACGGTGTCGCCTGGTAATAAACTAAAATTAAGTTATGAAAACGGTAAAAACTTACAATTCATGCATGATTCAGGTGGTGCCTAGATAATTACACAGCCTTTTAAAAGTTGGAAGTGCTTTCGATTCCTTAATTATTTTATGTATAGAGTTATAGAGTTCAGCTCCTTCATATACGACAGTCTTTCTACCGTAGTTTGTCCTCGATGCCCTTAAAATTATATGGTTATCCTGCCTTGTCACGCGCTTTTGAATTTACTTACTTTTTGTAAGTTTATTTTTGTTCTTCTACCGTAAAACGATGAGAGATCTAATGTAAAACCAAGTCTGTTAATTTATTCAGTACCTTTCTATTTGTAATCTTTATTTCTTTAATAAATAAAATCTTGGTCATCGCACGGCAACATAATCATCATCATCATTTCAGCCGAAAGACGCACCGCTGGACATAGGCCTCCCCCAAATGGGGAGGTTTGCACGCTTGGCAGGCGGGTTGGCGATCGCAGTATGGTGTGAACGCTGCTGCCCATTCTCTAGTAAATACCTTAGTCGTCTTTTACGACACCCACGGGAAGAAATGGGATGGAACTATGCTTTACGTCATATACAACATAATCACATAAGAATAATCTACTATTTTAAATAGTCCTAATTAAATAGAGAGATAGGTTCCCTTTATATTGTAGAAAATTTAATAAAGCAATTTTTTTTTAAAGAACCACCTAATACATAATTAAATTATATAATTTCAAGACGGTAAGTAATCACCTCAATAATAAGCAGAACGCAAAAAAAAAGTAGTAGGCCGTATACATAGTTGCCTTGGCCGAGTTCTGTATAAAAATCACGTGGCTCTAGTGGATAGGTGGAGCGCAAACCAAATGCAATGATGAGTCATATTTATTTTCTTCGTTCTTGTTCTTCGGACATGACTTGCACTATAATTTTTGGGTTACGTTTTAAAGTGACTGCATTGCTGTGGTATTTCCATTATGATAGTCTGAGTTGCAAAACTGGAGTCTGGATTTATTCCTCATCACCATCGTCATTGGCAGCCTTGTTCCTATCACTCAATCAATCTGCCTAGCCTTTTCCCAACTATGTTGCGGTCGGCTTCCAGTCTAACCGGATGCAGCTGAATACCATTATTACATGAAGCGACTGCCAATCCAGTAACTGGGTAATAGGACACCCCTTGGTAAGACTGGTTGTCAGACTTTCGGGCTTCTGACGACCCGTAACGACTGTCAAAGATCCACGCATGACAGCCGGGTTCAACAGCTTAACGTGCTTTCCGAGGCACGGAAGAGTCTCGGTATGTAAAGATGATCACCAATCCACGGACCAACTCCGACAAGCATAGCTTAACCTGATGGATTGACCCGTGTGGCTGTTACTCAGCCACGAGGTAAGCCTTGCTTTACCTTCTTGCAATCACTGCTAAGTTTAAATTACAATTGACCTAGAGGTTGAGTATTATAGTTTTATGAGAATTAAGAGGCTCGTCTCATTTATTAATATTTATATATAAAATCCGCAAAAATCTCGAATACCGGGATAAAAAGTATATTTTGTGTTAATCCAGGTTATAAACTATCTGTGTGTCAGATTTCATCCTCATCCGTTCAGTAGTTCTTGCGTGAAAGAGTAACAAACATCCATACATCCAACCATACTCACAAACTTTCGCGTTTATAATAGGTATTAGTAGGACTTTATTTTACTCTAGAAAGATATTAAGTGGGTGTACCATATATCTGCCCTCCTTAGAGTACAAGCATGATGCTATGTATTCTGTATTCTTGTTACGTTACAGTTCCGAATCAGTTTAAAAAAAAATGTATTAAAATGAATTGGTCCCCAACCGTAGACTAACGAAAAAACAGGCAAGATTTGAATAACTTGCTTCAACGTGTCAATTTATAGAACAACATTCTCAGAGGAAATAGAAAATTGCAACAGATTCATTAAATTTTACACACTATTTGGACCCTTTTCATAACCAGTTTATAGCTTACAATCTTACTAGATTTGTCAGACTATCATTATTTCACATGGAGCTACCCGATCGTCAACACGTGTTGAGCAAGCGTGGTGATCAAGACAGCTCGTGCCTTCTTTGTATGAGTAGACGCCTTCGACCTGCCAATAAAATAGGCTGGTATTATTATTATATCCTCTAACTTTGACAGTTAGAACATAGTCAGGTTTAAGGCGAAAGCGTCAAGGTAGCTCGCGAAATTCAAATTTTCTTACGTTTTTTGCAATTTGCAGGTCAGTATCATGTTGTTTGTTGATATAAATATGTTAGAATTATAATCATAAAAATGATCAATACAACTCCCTAAGTTCATATAATCGAGTTGAATGACTATTTCATGAAATCATGACATTTGGCGATTGTGCTTACTTATGGAGTTGTATTGCTGATTGTAATGATTATAATTATGTAAAGCCATATTGGTTACGGTCGCGAATCATATTTTAATCAACATAAAACCTCACACTGACCTGCAAAATGTAAAAAAAGTATAGAAAATTTGAATTTCGCGGGCTACCTTGACGCTTTCGCCTTAAACCTGACTATGTTCTAACTGTCAAAGTTAGAGGATATAATAATAATACCAGACTTCGATCAATAATGCACTAGATTCCCGGTAAGCGCTTCAAAAACGGACAACGGAAAACGGAAATATTTGTTTCTCCAACGACAGAAAGATTTAATTTTGCCATTGTAATTAAATATTTGTATCTCCGACGACAGAAATATTTAATTTTGCCATTGTAATTAAATATTTGTATCTCCGACGACAGAAAGATTTAATTTTGCCATTGTATGCCTTAAACTTTATGTTTGAGTGTCAAGGCTTATAATAAACTGAATTTGTTAGTTTTAATTATTTTTTTCTGTATTTCATAGAAAGAAATATAAACACATTTCGACTCCACTCATTCCTTGTCCAAGCGGCGAGCCTCTGTCATAAATTTTTATTGCTTTTATTAGCACTTTGTAATTCCAACTTTAAAACAAGCGTGTAAGGTTGAATTTGTTTTGATGTATGTTTGACTTTTTTGTTTTTTGTACATAGCTTTGTGAATACAACTTTAAGCACTGCATTTAAGGTTGAATTTACATTAATGTATATTTATTTAAACTAGAAGTACGTAAACACAATTGGCGACAGTTTTAAAAGATCTTTTGTATGGGATAGTGTATCTAGTGCATTATTGATCGAAGATGACAGAAGTAAAATTAAATTATTAAATGGGCCTGGAAAAAGGCGATGATAAATGATATTATTTCTGTAAATAGGTTTGTACTAACACTAATACACGTCTATCTAATTTTAAAAACTAGATGAGGTCGGCGTTTCCTGTCTGACTACTCCGAGAAGAAAGGCCGAAACAAACACAGAGGTCAAAGTCTCTTTTAAAGTCCAGACATAATCTTGGTCGCCCGGGTGTTACCATTGTGTTACCGGGCGCGGGAGTCGCGAGCCGACTTCCGGCCACCGTAGGCGCGGGCTTGCGGACGGTGGGCAATGGGTAGCTCGCCGTCCGATTAGGACCAGGCCCGGGTCGACAGCGCGTTGTGTTCCACGCGCGCCTCAAAGACATGTCAGCACCAACTGACGGGGTCCGTAAGGGCCAATGTCTGCCAGGGTTGCGAGTTTGTCCGAAAGGGATATCGCGGCCCCGGCACACAGGCAACGGAAGGAACACGGGTGGGTTTTAGTCAGTAAAAGTCTGACACTCCCTCTCGCTCCGCCCAGAGCGGGAGGAGTCATTTGATGACTTCCCACCCAAAAAAAAAAAAAAAAAAGACGTAATCTTGGTCAGATCATTTGAATATGGTCTTTTGAGGAAAAAACCACTCAAAGTGAATGAACCTGTCCAGTCAGTGCACGCATTTGTCAGTAATCGTGCAGCTCAACTCAGAACTTATGGAGCTCAACAATTCGTCGAACAATAATCCTAACTAATATTATAAATGCGGAAGTGAGTTTGTTTGTTACACTTTCACGCTAATACGGCTGAACGGATTTGAATGAAATTTGGCACAGGGGTAGACCTTGACCTGGAGAATGACATAGGCTAGTTTACATCCTGGATCGCAGACGAAGTCGCGGGCAATAGCTAGTAATATATAATACGTAGAAGAAATTCGTATGGTCATGATCATCGTCTCGTTGCCCTTGTTCCATATAACGTGGCGATGACGTTGGCGCACCACGATTTTTCTCTTCCATGCTCCTTTGACAACCATCACGCTATCATTCACTCGGGATTCTTTGCCACCTCCTGCCGGAGTTGCGAGTTGTCCGAAAAGGATATCGTAGCCCCGGCACACAGGCAACGGAAGGAACACGGGTGGGTTTTAGTCAGTAAAAGTCTGACACGCCCCCACTCCCGCTCCGTCCAGAGCGGGAGAAGTTATTTGATTATTTCCCACCCTCATTAGGGCTCCGTAGTAAACAAGGAACTCTTTTAGTTTCGCCATGGCCGTCTGTCTGTCTGTCCGCGACTTAGCTCAGAGATGGTTAGTACTAGAAAGCTGTAATTTGGCATGGGTATACAATTTCATCACGCTGACAACGTGGTTAAATAAAATCAAAAAAATATTCACAGCAGTAGTATATATAACGAAGTTAAAAGGAAAACTAGTACAGCTAAGTAGGCTTTACAGGCTAACGAGTAAGCAGATTGAAAAACATAATCTACCATACATACCGTATGGGAGAATTTTTTTTTCAACTACAATGTTAAGTTTGTTCTTGAGATAAATTCATCCCAACTACGGAACCCTTCATTGTGCGTAGTCCGACACGCACTTGGCCGGTATTTATATCATTGCTCACCCAAATCATCTTTTCATTGGCCTTCCTCTACCTCTCCATCCATCAAGATTTATCACTCTATTAGTTACAAGGTCATACCAAGGCAAAGGATTCCCTTTCAACATTTTTGTCACTGTCGCCAGTATCAAACTTCATTTTAGGTATTGTCATGTTGTGTGTGAGATTATTTCCTCGGACTCTTTCACCAAAGGCTTAAGGCTCGTGCAGACCAGCGCGACTTGTCGCGCGACGCGACACCGGTTATTGTTATACTGTGAAGTTTTCTAAGAAATTGTATTGTTCGTGTCGCGTCGCGCGACATGTCGCGCTGGTCTGCACAGGCCTTTATCCTTCTACTAAATACTACTATCGATATATAGCAGATCTTGTTACACACATAATCTTCTATTCACACCCACCACAATCTTCACTTAATTCATTCATCTCGGAACACATTATTAGCATTTATTATAATTTTATGAGCCTGCCGCTTTTCAAACGACTATTTAGATGCGTACGTAACTATTAATGATACCGTTCAGATAACGAATGAATGTAAACAAAAACAAATCGTAAAAATATAGCTAATACTCGTAATAGGGATAATGAGACAAAAAATATTTAGTCCGTCTTTGAGATTATAAAAAAATATTGGACACGTATTTTTTCTTTTTTTACGTAATCTAAAGATTACGGCGATACATTGAGGTAAAATGTGCGATGACGTCACGAGTATGTAGATTTTATACATTCTAGTGACGTAGCGACCCCCACTCCCCAACTTAAAATGCGTTTTATCTAAGTCATTTTTTATTATTATGATAAAGCAAAAATTACGTGTCTATTATTTTTTTATTGTCTGACTGACGGACTAATTTGAATTTCATTTTTTTTTACCCAGGCATCATCCCTATTGTACCAGTCCGAGCCATAGCCTTCTACTCGTGCCCGAGCATATCAGGGGAGGAAATCGGCATGCCTTGAGATATTTCTCGACTGTGAAGCCAAGTCAGAGGCCCATGGACGGCATAAAAAGACACCAGGTTAGTCACTAACCACACGAAAAAAAGGGGATATTAACATGCTTATCGAGACACGGAGGGGACTCGATATGTAATAGATGGTCACCCATCCACGAACCGACCGCGGCAAGCGTAACTTAACCTTCAATCGACTCGTGCGGCTGTCATTGCAATAGACCAGAGTACAATGCCCTGTATAGTATCAGCGTAGGTACTATACTTAATATTATACACTAGGTGTCCTAACAGACGTCCTGTCCAAATTGCAATAATTCATACAAAATTCCCATAGAAAATGTCGATTTCCCGAATTTTCAAAAAAAAATAAAAAAAATCGTAAGAAACTGACTACTGACGAACTATTACGAACTTTTTAAGACAATAAATAGCCAAAGCCATTCTCAAGGTACCTATGCGCTTACCAACGTACTTCATTTAATTTTTAACGACTTCCAAAAATTATGTTTTTTTTATGTATGTTCATCGATATTTTCGTAATTGTGGACCGATTTTGAAAATTCTTTTTTCATTTGAAGCTTGCGCGGTGGTCCCATATTAATGTTATTAACTTTGCTTGAGAACTTTTTGCATTCAACTTCAATAATACGTATTTTTCCCACTTAGTCTTTATGGATGATTTTATAATAACTTCCTGTCACTGTTATTTACATAGCAGGTAGTGGTATTCGAATTTGTATGGGGTAAGTACCACAACTAAGCAAAAATCGAAAATTCTAAACCAAAGAAACCGACTTTGTTGTTGGTTGTTTTTTTTTTGTATAAGTTTTTATATTAAACAGATTACATAGATCTAAAAACACCGAATAATTTACTAAGACCACGAGCAAAAGGACCAGAGTACACTGCCCTGCATAGATATTAGATACATTGGTAAATAAAGCCAGAAATACATACATTAAAGTAACCGGTTTTGGCACAGTATTACAGGATATTAGCCAAGCGAGAGAGAGGAAAACGATTATAGGTTAGTTCCGTGAACTTTACCTTTAATACATACGTAGTAGATATGTACTTAGATTCTCCTCAGACGTTTAGGTAATTTTGTGTTACGATGGGAATCGTCGAGTGATATTTGTTTTGAATTGTAAAATTACACTTCCATAACTCAATGTAGATTTTAAACAAGATGGCGCCATATATAAAATCTAGTATTTTTTTATCTAAATTATTTTAGTTAATGGATTTTTGTTACTTTTGTCAAATGGTAACTGAAATAATTTTAATCTTGTAACATTTTAAATACTGTTTTTTTATATAATGTAACTTTGTGTCAATTATGTATGTACTTTACCTGGCGTGTTTGGTCTCCTACACATTCCCTGCCTAAATAGAAGTGTGTGGCAGACGCACGGACCTTGCAGCTGTAATTTTGTGAACTAAGTTTTTTTACTGCAGTTGTCTTCTTTATTATTATTGTCGCTAGTCATGTTGTGCGATTACGCTTTGGGTAATAATCAGGTCGAAACCTATAATGTGAATCTAGTCATATACTGTGATTGTTACCTGTTGTAGTTGCCTTGTAATAAATAAATAAATAAGCTAATTTTGTTGACCTTCGTACCATAAGGACCAAATTTAAAAAAATAATTGTGCTTGGACGCATGCAATGTCGTAAACAGGGGCAGTATATTAAAACAAAATCGTTATCAAAGTGCTGATTCATAGTCCGATTAGACTTGAATGTTTTTATTTACCTGAATTATTTTGATTAAAAAGTAGAACTCAGAAAGAACCCCAAAACTTTGTTTGGGTTGCTTTGTAACGATATATTACTACATAACAAGCCAATTTTAAGTAGAGAAAATGTGTTAATTGAAGCTCATGGCAATGAACTAAAAACACGCAAATAGTAATTAGGCGTTACTAAACATCAAACGAAACAGTGTCGCTATGGAAATGACGTTTTACGGTTTGTTTTTTTTTGTCTTGACATGTAGTTAATGTGCGTTCCTATTATGGTAATCAAAGTCAAATCCGTAATGGAATGCATAGATTTTAATTTTTTTGTAGCTTAACTTACTTTTATGAAGAAAAAAGGTCCTATTACTGTAACCGCTTTCAAAAATTGAGCTTAGTTTCTTGCCCGTTCTTCTCCATAGGAACCTAGACTACGCTTTGGAATAGGCAACTAGCTTCATCTTTCTGACTGACCTTGACAATACAGAAGTGCCTGTAATTAATTTAATCGAAATAAATGCTTTGAGTTTTGGATGCAAAAGTTGTAGAACAAAGAATGCAAAATTATTTAATATTGCGTAATAAGTTTCTAGAGAACATTTAAAACGTAATTTGCAAAACTATGCTTTAAATATTATTAAATTAGTATGTATGGTTGAAATATATAATTTACGAGGGCAATCTGTTGACATTAAAATTAATATGAATACCAGTTAATTAACTTCAATATCAAATCTAAAGGTTCATCCTGTCATTTGAAAGTTCAGCTAAGTTCAATAAGTAATATAATTTAGATTATTAAATTATACTGGTTACTACAAACGACATTTTAAATACCAACCAATGTCGCATAATCCCAAAGACAAAATAACATAATAAAATATCAATACCTTATAAAAAAGATATTACCACTATTAAAATTCCAATTTGAGCGTTCGACTTTATTTAAATGAAATCGAATGCACCTTCGTCGTTCCAATTTTAAAAAGTTGCCGGCCATTTCCTCGACATACGAATCTATCAGTCAAAAATGTTTCGCGCTTCCTATTCACCCTTCCCGCCCTTGAATACAGACCACTTACTTTTTTTACGTATAGAGCTCAAGCAACGTGCAATGGTATAAAAACTCGCGGCGACCAATCGAGAGCAGTCAGTAGCCTTCGAGCAGTCTAACACAGAAGTGCACGATGAGAGTTCTGGTGGGTTCAAACTTGAGTTTCCTTACTTACAAAACTCTTTAGTGCTTTTAATAAATAATAATATTCCAAATTTAAAATTAGTGTTTGCGTGCTACAGTGTTGTGATTAGTGACGTGATTCGACTTATACGATATAGGGATCGCTTGTGATATAATCGATGTTTTAATCAGTATTCTTTCACAGATTGTCGCCGCCGTCCTCGCCTGCGCCGCAGCCGCGCCCTCCGGTCTGCTGGGAGCCCCCTATGGAGCACCCTACGGTCATGGCCTCGTTGGTCATGCCGGTCTTGCGGTAGCCCACGCGGCTCCGTACGCCGTGGCTCACGCCGCGCCGTACGCCGTGGCTCACGCACCGGTCGCCATTGCCCACGCCGCCCCAGCTCTCCCCACCATCTCCCCCGGAGACATCCAGGGTGCCGCCATCGACGCCCATGTTGAAGCTTCCGACCATGTCCGCGCCGCCTCTGATGCCGCCCGCGAATACCACGACCAGGCCTCCGAGCTCCACGGACAGGCCATCAACGCCGCTGAAGACCACTCTTGGCAAGCGGTCGACGCTGTCAAGACCGCTCAGGCTCAGTTGGACGGTGCCGCCGCTGGCGTCGCCCCCGTGCTCGCTAAGCAGCTGGTTGGTCACGCTCCCGTGGTCGCCGCCCCCGCCGTCTATGGTGCCCATGGTTACGCCGCTCACGGTGTTGGCCCCGCGCTCGCGTACTCCGCGCCTGCCTACGCTTCCAGCCAGACCGTCGTTAGCCAGTCTCTTTCCCAGTCCCACCCCGCCCCCGTGGTGCACGCGCCCCTGGCCTTTGCCCACGCTGCCCCCTACGGTGTTGCCCACGCTGCCCCCTACGGTGTTGCCCACGCCGCCCCCGTCGCTTACGCTCATGGACTCCACGGAAACGCATGGTAAACTGTGATAAAAATTTAGATACCAAAAAATAATACTCAAGTTTTGGATTTTGTAAATAAATTATATAAAAAAATACAGGCTAACAGAGGCGAGGATGTGTGAATAAATGAAATAGTAATTTTATACATATTATGTTGTTTCCTTTGATTCATATCTCCACACATTACATACAAACATATTTATTACTTATCAGTTTCCCACAATCTCAAGAGCATTGACTTAGCAAATCACGAATGATTTCTAACAATAAATATCGATCGAATCGAATCGGTAGTTACTTCGATTATTTAAAACAAATACAAGATAATCGTAGTTTGAATTCGATTCAAAATGTCAAGTTCAATTTTTAAGCCGTCGACCTTAGCACACAAACATTCAATGACGCAAATTGTAAATATTATTATTGGTAAAAAACGCATCGATATTTTCGATACAATTATATAACCCAACCCTATACACAAATACATTTTCATTACTCATTGGCAGTATAATCTAATACTTTTGCCAATAAAACATAAAAAGGCAAAGGCAATACCTACTTCCTGACAGCCAATAATGTCAATAATAACTTTTTAATAACACAAAAAAGTTTTTATAGTCGCCACGCCTCATTCTAAATGCGTGATAAGCTTTTTTATAACCTATAGGTTGTCAAGGTTACATGCTTATTTTCGACTTCCGCTTCTGTCTCAGTTAGCGTGTTAAATTAATTATTTACGTTCTAGCATATATTAGTTAGTTTTTATAAGATAAGAACTTGATTTGCTTGGAGGTATTTTGTGGAAAAAATATCAAAGTAAGGACAAAGGATATAAGCAGGGTCAATAATTTAAATAATGTGTTATCAAGGTCGTGATTTAACACATTCATAAGGAATTAGATTGAATGCTAGAGAGCATTATAACGTTTGAGCAAAAAACCAGTGACTAAAACATTGTGGAACAAATTAACTTAACAAAAGGCATCTTTTCAAGGTCCATCGTGTAAACTTTAAAAACTACAAGGAATTATATAGACCAGTCAATATCGATACACATTAATGCACGTCGCAAACGCGCATGTAACTACGATTTTTTTTATATGTTGTTAGGTCCCCTGAGAGTAGTTTATACCCAAGTTTTGCAACCCTGAAAACCTTGTGATTCTCCCATAGTGCTCGAAAAACTGAGAAATTCTAGAACTTGCTTCAGTTTTTTTTTTTTAATATTATGCTTGACGACGCGTTTTTAGGTATCTCTGTACTCTACGTCTATTGATTTCAAAGATACAGCTAGTCAAAGATGAGCAATTTATTCCAAAAAGTGAAAAAATATCGATTTACGGTAATTATTATATTTAGTCCTAAAATAAAATCAAAAGCCTATGGAAAAGTCACCCTGTAAGTCTGACAACCAGTCTTACCAAGGGGTATTTGGGGATTACAAGGGGTAAGATAGGCGGTCGCTCCATGTAGAATACCGGTATTCAGCTGCATCCGGTTAGACTGGAAGCCGACCTCAAAATAGTTGAGAAAATACTAGGTAGGTGATGACATTTCTCTAACAATCTCCTCTTTTAAATTGCTTTAAGATTGCATACAAATACTAAAACATTTCATATTATAACTAAATACCAAGAAATGGAGTACTCAATATAAAATGGCCCCTTCCCACAACAATTAGATTCGTTATGAAATCGGTCTAAGTGTGGTAACTAAATAGATATAAATTAAACTAAATGGCAAATGCTGGAGTGTTAGGACGTGTACAGAGTAAAGAAAAGGTATGTATTTAGTCGAACAACAACTAATTCCCATTTCGATTTACTAAAAATATTAACCGCCGATCTAAAAAAAAAAAACAAACATTTCCATTCACACATTTCATTTTTCAAACATTAATAAATCCATTTATTTTGAGTGTGCTGGTCAGGTCAATGAGCCTCTTTTTGTGATTCTCAAATACATAACCCCATTTTAGTTTCCTTAAAATACTCAATCGATACGCTTTCCAGATTCTTTTTTTTTTGCGATGTGCCTGTTTGGATAAGAAAAGGCGATCATCATTAGAAGGTAAAATAATAAATTTTTAGAGGATCAATTTAATATTAACCTAAAAGTTATAATTAAGTCCTCCAGACCGAATTTCGGTCTTAGCGACCAATGTCAGCGGATACCAGCCTTCGACGCGGGAGATATTATAACGCCCAAGTGTGTGCGCAGACACAGGTGCACTCTATAGGTTATAAGTGTCGTTAGGTCAAGCATATACATACAAGGTGTAAACAATATTATGAACAACTTTTTTTAGAGGATCAATCCTGATATCCCGAATATAAAATCAGCTGCTCTATACATTTCTGTTCGCATATCTCAACAAAAGCTAAGTAACAGCTGAATAGTTTTTCGTAATTTGAACTAACGCTTGTTTAGAATTAATGAACCTCAAAAAAAAAATTGCTCTTCTTCTGAAGCAAACTTTTTTAAATAATTGAGACTCTTTTAAACTTTCTGGCCTTATCTCACAGTTAGTAGCAGTAACTACGCTAGGGTACCTCGACCAAACGTGTTAGATTAGGTTAGAACTGTGACCAACCACGCGCGAGCCGAATTGGTCGCAGTAACTAAGCTCTAGAGCACCCCAACCAAATGGTTTAGATCGCAGTTACTTGGCTATTTAGTATTTTAAGGTTCACAAAAAGAGGCGCAATCATTATATTAGAGTGTTCAATGATATTTTTAGGAGCGCAAAATTGGAGTTATTAGAGTTTCAATTAAATACATGCTTTATTAATGTACGTGTGGTGAGTAGTCAAGTCTAAGACAACGCTAGACATTTGCCATTGTGCTTGTAACATTAATAGTTTTTACGCATGCAACAACAATGGACATGCATGCATAATACAAAGGCGTTTGATTTTTGTCTACATATCTCTTTGTTGACTGTACCTAAGGTTGTATTGTCTTGGGGATACCCTTTAAAGGTAGTTTCAAACATTAATGACCAGGAATGCGCATGCGCATCCACTGCATGCTGGTGGTCAGGATACCCGTTGAAGCCATGGGTGCTGGCTGACTGTGTGTCTTGCCTTACGAAAACTTGCGGGAGTGATGATGCTGACGTCACGCTGAAGTGTAAAATTGACTCATCCTCCATAGACAGAAGAGGATCCTTCGACCAGACGGGTGTGTGTCTGGTGGGCAACTGCCCAACGATTGATGACGGAAAGTTATATATATAATCTGATCGCGCGGTAAACTCTGTTTGCGCGATGCCGGATTTGTGTGACGGCAGGTCCTTGATGCGTGGTTCGCACGTTGGTCCACAACGTTATGCAGCATCTGAATCATGGATAAGTGACCGTTCTTAACACACCGAGTCCACTTAGTGCCATCGATACCAATAATAGCTAGATAAATTAAGGGTTTAGATTACCACTTTATTTTCGGTTAGAGAGGACTGCAGCAACATTGGGTCAGTAGCAGCTCGGCCCGAGTCAACTCAACCCGAATAATAATACCAGATACTATGTCGTCAAAACACATAAAAAAGTGGTGTGAACCGTCGGCTTAGGATAACTTACTGTCACGCTCATTTAGACTCAAAACTGTTTGCAAGATAGATTTTGAAGGAAAGTGATTCACTGAAACTGAGACGTTCACAAAAGGAGATGTTTAGGAAATTAAAATCAATCAACTTTCTAGGTTCACCATAAGTAGTTTAACCTTATGGACTTCAATATGGAAGAAATAGCCCAAAAGGAAAGAGAGATTATTTTATTATTTCCCAAACAAAATTCTTACATACACCTACACAAAACAACTATAGTTGTGAACAAGATTTTTTGGCGCGTGACCGAAATCGGAACTAAAGCCGCCATCTTGTTTTTCAAATAAAATTACCTATCAACAACTATTGCACAAAATGTAATTCAAGCGTAAAAAACTACTTACAAGTACCAGTCTTACAGCATAATAATAATTATTATATTAATACGTGAAGCAAAAACTTTGTACCCCTTTTTACGAAAATTACGCGGCCGGAGGAGTATGAAATTTGGCACAGTTAAAGTTTATATGGAGAAGGAGTGCAGAAACCTAATATTTTTATATAATATACATTAGAAATAAATTAAATTAATTTAAAAAACATTACACACACTACCATGCGTTTGACACAAGATGGTCACCTTAGAATCATGACATTTAAATGAATTATAGTCGGATTTCGAAATATAAACCCCTATTACATGGGACTTAAACATAACTGGCGAAATAAGGGTGTACTACAGTACACCTCTGCCTAACTTTTAGGGGATAACAGGCATGCTGTGTTGTGTTATGTATAAAAAAAAACCGTCGTGCTCGAAGCAGCTAACTGTACAAAATAAGAGTCCATAAAATCTTACAGCATAATATAATCTCTTAAAATAGTCTAAACTTAAGTTCAAACTACTAACACAGTCTAATCACGTCCTTACCTACATTCTAGCCTAGTCTACCTCACTATGTCTATATCCTAGATATTACGGCCGCCATATTGGATTGTTACGCCAACAATCAAACTGGAATACTATTTACTTTACCTTTGGAAATATATGTATTTAGTTTTTGTCCTATGAGATCATTGTGTAACCCCGATTTTATAGGTAGGTCATCACGTGCCGAGCCTTTTCCTAACTATGGTGGAGTCAGCTTCCAGTTCAACTATAACTAGTCTAAATTTTATAATATTATTGGTCTTTAAAAGAGTTTGTATTAACCGACATATAGTTTTACAATAATTTATCATTTAACCGGATGCAGATGAATACCAGTAGCTTACATACATGGAGCGACTGCCTATCTGACTTCGACAAACCAGTTACTGGGTAATACGATACTTCTAGTTAAGACTGGATGTCAGACTTTCGGGCTTCAGACTATCCCGGAAAGACTGACAAAGATCAACAAATGACAGCCGAGACCAATGGCTTACCGTGGTTTTCGAAACACGTGTCAGTTATCTTATGAAGGTTGTTATTTTAGTCGTCCAATCCAATTTGGTGGACCGATGAAGAGGAGAAGGTTGCGGGAATTCGGTTGATGCGGGAAGCACAGAACCGGTAACCGTGGCGGCAGTTATGATGCTGCTGCTTCATAAACTCTTCCCCTTGCGTTGAGAATGTTGAGATGGGTGTCTGGAGTAAGAAATAAGTACATAAAAGGAAGTATGAAAGTAACGCCAGTGACAGAAAAGTTGAATGGAAATCGTTTGGCTTGGTGCGTGCATGTGAAGACGAGGGAGGAAACGCATGTATCTAAAAGAGTGATCAATATAAATGTTGATGGATGGCGAGGAAGACTAAGGCCAAAAAAAACATGGATGGAAGAAAAGGGAGGTAATGATAGCGTGACGGTTGACAGGGAAGAGTGGAAGAAGATAACGTGGTGCGCCAACCCCACGTTAAATGGGAAAAGGGGAGGAAAATGGTGATGGAACACTTTCACTTGCCACTTCCATGGAAAAAATAAAAGTATCGTTTAGTTTCTCTTCAGAAATAACTTAATGCTATGTTTGATAATAATGCTCAAACCAGTAACTGACTTTATGAGACTGGTGCCAGAAGTAGGCATAGAATATTACTTACATCTGTAAATACTAATCATCAAGATCCTTATAAAAAAACTGGCCAAATGCGTGTCGACCACGCACAATGAAGTACAAATTAACAATTTTGGGCTTTTTCCTTTAAATGTGCTGTGAGACCTTGCTTCCTGCCAAATTTCATAATTCTAAGTCAACGGGGAGTACCCTGTAGGTTTTGATTTATTTGCGAGTATCAAAGTATGTCGCATAAAAGAACGTATTTTTTTATTAAGTTGACTTAGAAGTTTGTCTATAGACTTACGTATTTGATATTAATTTCAATATGATACGCCCACGCTTTCCTGAGTAAAAGGGTCTTGACAGACGGACGGACAACGAAGTGATCTTACAAGGGTTCCGTTTTTTTTCCATTTGAGGTACGGAACCTTAAAAAGTAGAAAGAATTGAATTGAAATTATTTATTCTCATTTCATTACACTTTCATCTACTTTTAAGGGAGGAAGTTAAAGATAAATAGGTTACTCATTATAGTGCACCAGTAAAGTGCAGTAGCCTGTAATACATTGCCTTTACGGACGCTAAGTGCGTATGCCTGCAGATTTGTAAGTAGGTTAGCAATGTTCAAAGATACACACAGCATCCTAATAACTGCAGAACCAGTTTCCTTGTAATCTGCTGCAGGGAAAGTGTAATGAAATCGTTACAATTGAAGTATCGTAACAGTCTAGTTACGTATAGCCTTACAAATACCTGCAAGGCCTTCCTTTGTCGATAACTTGAAGTAGATTTTTAACAATTACTGCAAAACTAAAGACTTATTAAAAAATAAAATCCTAAGCGCCTTCTCAACATACACCGCAATGATGCTTGTATTTCAAACTAATTTTAAACGCCTAAACGAATAACTACTGCAAAGAGTAAAGAGCCATGTTGCGTTGCTAAAATAACTAGGCAACTGTGCCACCGTCTGACATACAGTAAACAGCATGTTTTCAAGCTGTACCTACTTGGCCAAATAAATTAAAAACGACAGAAGAATTAGAAGTGTTGAACTAAAGACTATGGGCGTCATATTGAACGGGTAAATCAGAGTCCTTCCGAACAAAACCCACATGGTGGTCTTCCTCAGCCCCTGGGATATTTCGGACTTCTGATTTGACGTGCATGAACCGCCCTATCTTTGCTTGAACGAGTACCATATCCCTGTGCTTGGTATTTAGAAGGTCTCGAAGGGTGTCCTTGGTGTGCAATTATCTTCCGCAGGGTCGCTTGGTAACACAAACCTAAACGCAATATATCATATGTGTTTCTGACCGCTTAGCTCTTCTAAATTACGCAACGGATTTTGATGCCCTTTTCACCAATATTTAGAAAATGTATTTATACGTGTATAAGACATTAATATCAAACTTACAAAAAACAGGAAGATCTCGATCTTTTGTTAAGTCGTAAAAACAGTGCAAAGTAGGTCGCTAGTATCACCCAGGTCATCTCTCATCATCACGACATTGACAGATACACATAAACAACAAATTACAACATCGGACATACCATACGTCACGATCATCAATCACAAACGTCACAAGACTCATACGCATCACATTACACACACATCTAAACATAACATGTTATTACGTCACGAGATCATCGTCCGTTGAGGTCGGCGCCCGCGCATCTTCAGAGTTCAAGATCAACGGAAAGTAAGAATGGTTTGGTGTTGACGTAAAAAACGCAACGATTGAAAGTAAATGTTGTCGTTTGCTTTTCAAAAGTCAAAAACTCCGTTAAATTCAAATTCAAAATTATTTATTTTGGGACAACTAGATCCAAAGGTTAGTATACAAAAACTTAGAAACTATTGTTGGCACTTAAATACAATTACAAAGGACAACACATCCAATTCTGTACCCAAAAATGCCCCTGTGCTGAGACACAACGGGCCGTCAAGATAACCAATAGAGAGATACCTCCCTAAAAGACCACCAGACGATCGAAATGCCCCAACACAGGTGCACGCACATCTTCAGATATAGTTTTCAGAATGCTATTGTGAGTCCCCTGCACCCTCCTCTTATGTTAAGGTCCTGGATTTGTTTATAGGGTCCGGTACCAGAAAGGTGACAAACGGAACCACATTACTAAGCCCCGGCCATCCGTCCGCCTGTCGGTCTGTCTGTCAGCGGGCTGTACCTAATGAACCGTAACAGTAAACAGTTAAAATTTTCACAGAATGTGTTTACAGTAAACAAAAATCAAATGAATATTAAAGAGTCAACAAGAAACGTGTTTTTTTTTCGGCGTTTTTTTGCTTAATATTGTACGAGTCGGTTCTGGATGCTGACTACTTAGCTGGATGCAAGCGGCCTGGGCCAGCCGTCTCGATTAAATCGTCTTCCCATCTCCTGTACGGTCTTCCTCTGTAGCGTTTCCCTTTTGGGTTTATTTCCATTAACCGCACAAATCCAGACTCCGGGCTACTACTTGAGAATTTTCTTATACCTTTACTCAGGACCTAAGGTCAACACTCGCGGGAATCTTTATTAATATCGCTATAGAGGTATGAGGAACTGGATGTAAAGTTCCCTCATCTTTCCTATGCATACTTCCTGCCCTTGAATACAGACCACTTACTTTTTTTACGTATAGAGCTCAAGCAACGTGCAATGGTATAAAAACTCGCGGCGACCAATCGAGAGCAGTCAGTAGCCTTCGAGCAGTCTAACACATAAGTGCACGATGAGAGTTCTGGTGGGTTGAAACTTGAGTTTCCTTACTAACAAAACTCTTTAGTGACTTTAATAATTAATAATATTGTGTTTGAGTGTTACAGTGTTATGATTAGTGACGTGATCGATAAAGGGATCGCTTGTGATATAATCGATGTTTTAATCGGTATTCTTCCACAGATTGTCGCCGCCGTCCTCGCCTGCGCCGCAGCCGCGCCCTCTGGTCTGCTGGGAGCTCCCTACGGAGCACCCTACGGCCATGGCCTCGTTGGCCATGCCGGTCTTGCGGTAGCCCACGCGGCTCCGTACGCCGTAGCTCACGTCGCCCCCGCTCTTCCCACCATCTCCCCCGGAGACATCCAGGGTGCTGCCATCGACGCCCATGTTGAAGCTTCCGATCATGTCCGCGCCGCCTCTGATGCCGCCCGCGAATACCACGACCAGGCCTCCGAGCTCCACGGACAGGCCATCAACGCCGCTGAAAGCCACTCTTGGCAAGCGGTGGACGCTGTGCAGACCGCTCAGGCTCAGTTAGACGGTGCTGCCGCTGGCGTTGCCCCCGTGCTCGCTAAGCAGCTGGTTGGTCACGCTCCCGTGGTCGCCGCTCCCGCCGTCTATGGTGCCCATGGTTACGCCGCTCACGGTGTTGCCCCCGCGCTCGCGTACTCCGCGCCTGCCTACGCTTCCAGCCAGACCGTCGTCAGCCAGTCTCTCTCCCAGTCCCACCCAGCCCCCGTGGTGCACGCGCCCCTGGCTTTTGCCCACGCTGCCCCCTACGGTGTTGCCCACGCCGCCCCCGTCGTTTACGCTCATGGACTCCACGGACACGCATGGTAAATAGTGATTTAAAAAAAATTACACAAATTTTGGACTTTGTAAATAAATTATATAAGAAAATACAGGCTAACAGAGGCGAGGATGTGTGAATAAATGAAATAGTAATTTTATACATATTATGTTGTTTCCTTTGATTCATATCTCGACTGAGGTGTTCGCCGGTGTCTTTCTTACCCGGCGGCGGCGTCTGGCGTCTAATCGGTGGCGCTAGGGCGGTGTGCCCGAGCGCCACCGACAAATTAGACGCTAAAATTATAATCGATCGGCATAGATGGTTAAAAAATCGCCCAAGTTCGAGTCGGTAGTCCGTACCGTATTAAGATCAAGCAAAAAACACGTATCCTGTATGGGGACATCCTTAATTATTAACTTTATTTAAATTTCATTATTTGTTATTATAGCGGCAAAAGAAATACACAATCTGTGATTTCAAATACCTACCTATTATGGTTCATGAGATACATCCTGCTGTCAGGCACACGGACGGACTGACGGACGGACAGCGGAGGCTTAGTAATAGGGTTCCGTTTGGCACCCTTCTAGTACGGAACCCTGATAAAAGTAACTTTAAAATCAAGGGACTATAAATAAATATTTAAAAAAAAAACAGCATAAGGTGACCGTCCTGTTGTATCGTTTGCGATATTTTTAAGAAAATGCGATTTTTATTGTGAACGATATTTTAACCTTACCGGACAAGTCCGCGTCAACGTTTACTGGCTGGATCCCTCCAGCCAACCAGGCAACTTTGATTCACAGAGGTGCCATGATTTTCTTCTTCAAAAAAAAAGATGTCAAATTCTTGCTGAAGAACATGCTGAGACCCATCTTATTTCTCAGCCACGTGTACCTGAGAGGTGTTCTTGAGATTCATCATGAACCGTCTCGCCAGGAGACTTGTGACAGGTAACCAGAACAACCCGGGTTCGAAAAAGCTTCAGTACCGTGGACTGTGAATTTTCCGAACAGTATGGATGTGTCCATACTGTTCGGAAAATTATACAGAAGCCGAATAGTACAATCCTGCTGTGTATGGCATTTGTTGAGTACTCAAGAAAGAATCCATCGAAATATGGGAGTTCTAGCCTCCCTGCAATAATGTCATTTTAACTGGCGTTACATCGATGTGTATCCGCAATGGTGGAGCTGCCACATTTATTTAGACATCCGTATCTGTAGTATCCGTATCTGCATCCGCATTAATCAATGCGGAGCTCATACGGATGCAGATGTGGGTCGAAAAGGGTGAATAAAAGTAAAATCATAATCAACAAAATGGAAATTATAATCATTTAAATCAATCTTATATTAATCCATCAAACAAATAAAATTTCGAGAGCTAAGTATATAGATTTTTAAATGATTAATTTGGCAATTATTTTATTATAATTGCTTCGAATTGAATTATGATCAACATACATTGGAACAGCGCTGCAATTTGACAAAAACATAAGAAATATTGAATTTCGCGTTGCCGCCTCGACGGATCCCTTAAAAAACTTAAGATCAGCATCCGCGGATATGAGCCACCAAAAATCCGCATCCGCGGATGTTAAAAAATCTGCATTCGCAACATCCCTGTTTCCGATATCCTATTTACAACAAAAAAAAACGAGCAACTTTAACAAACGGGGGACTTTCGCCTTGTTAGACTTTCAGGTTTCTGATTTAAGGAGTTTTCCGAGGCACGGAGATGTCTCGATATGTAATGACAGGCCTTTTTGCTGAACTGGGCCTATATGGCGCAGCCGCGACGCACACTTTCCTGCTTAATATCTTACAACGCACTTTAGTTTTTATTGTCTTATTTTTTATTGGTTTTTACTTGTAGTTTAATATGTTGTGCTGTGTGTCTTTTAGTCTGTGCTAAATAAACGTATTTTCTGTATTTCTTTCTAATGGATAATCCACCATCCACGAACAGACCCCTGCAAGCGTAAATTAAACTTCTATCGACCTGTGCGGCTGTTATTATGAGCCACGAGCCCCTCAATAGATATGGAATACTTGGTGCAGTGGTCGGCAAACCGCAGCATGCGGCTCTGACCAGTAGAGTGCGGATCTGTACAAATATCGATAAATTCGAGTGTAGATATTATACGCGCAGGGGCCACGGTTTCAGACATTAACCATAAATGGTTGATAGAAAAAATACACATAATCGTCTATATTTCTGACAAGTCAAAATACAAAGTTCGTATACCTACCTTATTGAAAAAGTATGCCGTTTTTTGGTTCCGCTTATTTATTTAAAGAGGTTATAAAGACAGGAGTTTCACAGGAGCTACTATATCAGTCCATATGCTATAAGATAAATAAGCATTTAATTTAACCATTTACGCGAATATTTATAAAAACAAGCGCCTGCGCCACTTGCACCGCAATGGTGCTTGAATTTCAAGTTGATCTTAAACGCCTTAACGAATAGTTTCTGCAAACAAAATGACACGGTGCGTTACTAATAAACAAGGTGTTCCTTTTGATATGCCATATCTCTAGGGTTTAAATGAGACCATAACAAAGAATCAACTGGCATATGATTTATTTAAAAAAAACGGTTATTTTTGTAAAACACTTACGTAAAATATTAAAAAAATTATGAAACTTAGCTAAACACATCGAGAGTCTATTATGTTATGTGAGATCAAAAAAAAAAAAAAATGCCAGTTGATTCTTTGAATTCAGTAATATTCGCAGAGAAATATATTGGCCTTCTTCCAACCCAACCCTACACTGTGGACAGCAGCGCATTTGGATATCTTGGATCTCTGAAACCTATGGAAAGCCGGGATCTCCGTATTCGCTTGAACGCGTTCCACATCAGGGGATAAGCGTCTAAACCTAAACGCAATCTACAGGGTAAAATTGAACTCATGGGCATCCTTTTAAGGGGTCATTGTACTCATGTTTATGAACAACTTTCAAGATAATCGCGAAACAAAATCTGTTATTCCCTACATTTTGACGAGCTATGCGAACATGAATGTAGGGAACAGCTGATTTTTGTTTCTCGATTTCTGCGTTGGTCTCATAGTGAAAGTTGTTCATAATAATGAGTAGAATGACCTCTTAAGAATTGAGAAAGAATTAACTCTTAAGAGAAGAATTAAAAGAAAAGAGAAGAATTAACTCTTATTGAATTCATGGGCATCCTGCCCGTGAATTAAATTTCAACCTGTATAAATAAATATTCTAAAATAAAGTCGCTTTTCGTGTCTGCTATCCGTGTTATTCTACTACATAAACTACGCAACAGATTTTGATGCGCTATTCACCAAAATTTCGAGAATATATTCCGGAAGGTTTGTGTAGACAATACGTTACCAAAATGATAAAAAAAAAAAGATAATCTCGATGATTTGTCAAGTCGTAAAAACCGAGCGACGCAGGAGCGGGTCGCTAGAATTACATAATGCTAACAGTTCATCTCTCATCATCACGACATTGACAGACACTTAAAAAAAACAAATTAGAACATCGAACATACCATACGTCACGATCATCCTTAAGTTCTGAGTTGAGCTCCACGATTAGTGACAAATGCTTGCACTGACTGGACAGGTCCACTCAAATCTGTGTGGTTCTTTCCTCAAGACCATTTCAGACACTAATCTACATGGTCCTCACATGGCTTGACCAAGATTATGTCTGGCCTTTAAAAGAGACTGCGACCTCTGAGTTTGTTTCGGCCTTTCTTCTCAGAGTAGTCAGATAGGAAACACCGACCTCACCTAGCTTATTTTAAATATTTTTTATATGACGTGAAAAAGTGATTCCGATATCCTATTTACAGAATTAACAATTTCATTTCATAAATCACAAACGTCATAAGACTAATGCGCATCACATCGAAACATAACATCGTATTACGTCACAAGATCACCGTGCGTAGAGGTCGGCGCCCGCACATCTTCAGAGTTCAAGATCAACGGAAAGTAAGAACGGTTTGGTTTTGACGTAAAAAACGTCATGATTTAAAGTAGCTGCTGTCGTTTGCTTTTCAAAAGTCCAAAACTCCGTTAAGGACCTGGATTTGTTTTTAAGGTTCGTTAGTACCAAACCCTAAAAACAGATCCAGGTTAAATAGGTTCCGTTTGGCACCCTTTGGGTAAGTACCGAATCGGTACTAGAAAGGTGACAAATGGAACCCTATTACTAAGCCTCCGCTGTTCCTCCATCCGTCGGTCTATCTGTCAGCGGGCTGTACCTAATGAACCGTAACGTAGACAGTTAAAATTTTCACAGAATGTGTATTACAGTTAAAAAAAAGCAAATGAATATGAAAGAGTCAACAAGAAACGTTTTTTTCGGCGTGTTTTGCTTAATATTGTACAAGTCGGTACTGGATGCTGACTACTTAGCTGGATGCAAGAGGCCTGGGCCAGCCGTCTGGATTATATCGTCTTCCCATCTCTTGTACGGTCTTCCTCTGTAACGTTTCCCTTATGGGTCTATTTCCATTAACCGCACAAATCCAGACTCCGGGCTACTACTTGAGAATTTTCTTATACCTTTACTCAGGACCTAAGGTCAACACTCGCGGGAATCTTTATTAATATCGCTATAGAGGTATGAGGAACTGGATGTAAAGTTCCCTCATCTTTCCTATGCACACTTCCTGCCCTTGAATACAGACCACTTACTTTTTTTACGTATAGAGCTCAAGCAACGTGCAATGGTATAAAAACTCGCGGCGACCAATCGAGAGCAGTCAGTAGCCTTCGAGCAGTCTAACACATAAGTGCACGATGAGAGTTCTGGTGGGTTGAAACTTGAGTTTCCTTGCTTACAAACTCTTGAGTGTTTTTAACAATTAATAATATTCCAAATTTTTTATTTGTGTTTGAGTGTTACAGTGTTGTGATTAGTGATGTGGTTCTACTTATCGATAAAGGCATCGTGGGTGTTATAATTGATGTTTTAATCGGTATTTTTCCACAGATTGTCGCCGCCGTCTTCGCCTGCGCCGCAGCCGCGCCCTCCGGTCTGCTGGGAGCTCCCTATGGAGCACCCTACGGCCATGGCCTCGTTGGCCATGCCGGTCTTGCGGTAGCCCACGCGGCTCCGTACGCCGTAGCTCACGTCGCCCCCGCGCTCCCCACCATCTCCCACGGAGACATCCAGGGTGCTACCATCGACGCCCATGTTGAAGCTTCCGATCATGTCCGCGCCGCCTCTGATGCCGCCCGCGAATACCACGACCAGGCGGCCGAGCTCCACGGACAGGCCATCAACGCCGCTGAAAGCCAGTCTTGGCAAGCGGTCGACGCTGTGCAGACCGCTCAGGCTCAGTTGGACGGTGCCGCCGCTGGCGTCGCCCCCGTGCTCGCTAAGCAGCTAGTTGGTCACGCTCCCGTGGTCGCCGCCCCCGCCGTCTATGGTGCCCATGGTTACGCCGCTCACGGTGTCGCCCCCGCGCTCGCGTACTCCGCGCCTGCCTACGCTTCCAGCCAGACCGTCGTTAGCCAGTCTCTCTCCCAGTCCCACCCAGCCCCCGTGGTGCACGCGCCCCTGGCCATTGCCCACGCTGCCCCCTACGGTATTGCCCACGCCGCCCCCGTCGCTTACGCTCATGGACTCCACGGACACGCATGGTAAACTGTGATAAAAAATTTAGATTCCAAAAAAAATATACAAAAATTTTGACTTTGTAAATATATAAAAAAATACAGGCTACAGAGGCGAAGATGTGTGAATAAATGAAATAGTAATTTTATACATATTATGTTGTTTCCTTTGATTCATATCTCGACTAGAGGTGTGTTTCTTACCGGCGGCGGCGATTGACGTTTAATTTGCGACATTACCTGCGTAATCAGTGTTGATGGTTAAAAAACCGGCCAAGTGCAAAAATGGTCCTGTACCGTATTAAGATCGAGCAAAAAACGCCAAAAAAAAAACTTTATTATTATTATTTCTTGTTATAGCGGCAATAGAGATACACAATCTGTGAACATTTCAACTGTCTACCTATTGCGATTCATGAGAAACAGCCCGCTGACAGACAGACGGACAGACAAACGGACAGCAGACGCTTAGTATTTGGGTTCCGTTTAGCACCCTTCGGCCACGGAACCTTTATAATAGTAACATTTAAATCAAAGCACAAAGCACTGAAACTTAATACGAGTATAAGAATTTTAATCAACATAACCAGCCCTGACCCGACTTATCCTATGCGACATTTTTAGGTAAATGTTTCCCGGATGGCGAAAATCAAGCATCTCTCATACTCCAACGTGCGTTGGTACTCTTTTTTAAAAAAGATGAAAAAATCAGTTCTTCAGCATGATTTTATCATCTGTTACCCCGCAATGACCTCGACAAGCGTAACTTTAGCTTCGATCGACACTTGCGACTGTGATTATATTGCAACGAGCACGTCAATATTTAGGAATAGTTAGAAATATGTTTGATAAACAAATATTTTTCTTTGTGGCGTAAGATTCAAGGTACGAGGGCTGACAAAAAGGCAAAATATACGAAGCCCTGGCTGCTACAGCGAAGTAACAAATACCACATTGCTTATTCAGTCGCCTAACAAAATCAATCTGCCTAGCCTTTTCCCAACTATGTTGGGGTCGGCTTCCAGTCTAACCGGATGCAGCTGAATACCAGTATTTTACATGGAGCGACTGCCTATCTGACCTCCACAACCCAGTAACTAGGTAATACGATACCCCTTGGTAAGACTGGTGTCAGACTTTCGGGCTTCTGACGACTCGTAACGACTGTCAAAGATCCACGAATGACAGCCGGGACCAACGGCTTAACGTGCTTTTCCGAGGCACGGAGGATTCTCGGTATGTAAAGATGGTCACCCATCCACTGACCAACCCCGGCAAGCGTAGCTTAACCTGATGGATCGACCAGTGCGGCTGTTGTTACTTAGCCACGAGCTCGTCGCCTAACAAAATGAAGGACCAAAATACTCCGGTTTGAAAAAAAGGACAAAAATCGTGTTTTTTTGACAAGCCAAAAAACAAAGTTCTTATAAAAATACCTTAAATAAAAAGCATGCAGAGCTTTTTTGGTTTCGCTTATTTATTTACTTAAGAGATTATTAAGACAAGAGTTTCACAGGAGCTACTATATTAGTATATGTGCTATAAGATAAATGAGCATTGAATTGAACCATTTACGCGAAAACCAAAATCTTTGTAAAAACAAGCGCCTGCGCCACTTGCATCACAATGATGGCTATTTCAAGTTGATCTTAAACGCCTTATCGAATAGTTTCTGCAAATAACATGGCACGTTGCGTTGCTAAAATAACTCGGCGAATTATGGAGTTACAGCCTCATAAACAAGGTGTTCTTTTTGGTATGCCATAGCTCTAGGGTATTAATGAGACCATGTCAAAGAATCAACTGACATAATCATGATTTATTTCTCAATATTTTTTTTTTAATCATTCGAAGAAGTGACGGTTATTTTTGTAAAACACGCTAACGTGAAATATTTTTTTTTTAATGAAACTTAGCTAAACACATCGAGAGTCTAGTTATGTTAGCTCAAAAAAAAAAAATGTCAGTTGATTCTTTGAATACAGTGCATTTGGATATCTTGGATCTCTGAAACTTATGGAAAGCCCGTATCTCCGCTTGAACGCGTACCATATAAGGTGCTACGCGTCCACACCTAAATGCAATCTACAGGGTCAAATTGAATTCGTGAGCATCCTCTTAAGGGGCCATTGTACTCATCATTATGAACCACTTTCACAAAAATTTGTAACGATGAGTATAATGGCCCCTTATGAGGATACCCATGAATTAAATTTCAACCTGTATAACTATAAATAAATACTCGTAGTCTAAAATAAAGTCGCGTTTCGTGTCTGTCTGTTTGGCCGTGTTGTTTTACTAAACTACGCAACGGATTTTGATGTGATTTTCACCAAAACGACATTTTTTTCGGAAGGTTTTTGTGGATAATACGTTTCAAAACTTAGAAAAAAAAAACCTCGATTATTTGTGAAGTCTTAAAAACAGTGCAAATACTAACAGCTCATCTCTCATCATCACGACATTGACAGACACAAATAAACAACTAACTACAACATCAAACATACCATACGTCACGATCAATAAATCACAAACGTCATAAGACTCATGCGCATCACAGCTAAACATAACATCTTATTACGTCACAAGATCACCGTCCGCAGAGGTGGCCCGCGCATCTTCAGAGTTCAAGATCAACGGAAAGTAAGAACGGTTTGGTTTTGACGTAAAAAACGTCATGATTTCAAGTATCTGTTGTCTGCGACGTCGTGTCGCGTCGTGTCGTTTGCTTTACAGAAGACGACGACTCTCAAAAGGCTTCAGGATCAGTTTAACAAAAAAAAATGTTTTTATGTATTCATATATCTCATTCATCAATTGATCAACCGAAGTATCGTTCACTAGCTTATGCCCGCGACTTCTTTAAAAATTACTTGTTAATTTATTGTTTAAAAAAAAAAAAAACCTACGCCACTCGGCAACACTGTAGCGATGGTAGCGTCAATTCAAAGGACAATTTTATCTTTCAGAGTGTCAAATGTTTTGATAAACTTATACATTCAGCTCCATCTTATTGTTCTGAAAGTCTGTAGGCTAAAGCTATTTCATAAACGCCAAATAGGAATGAGTTTGCTGCTGTTTTTGGAAAACTTTATTATTTCAGGATAGCCTAAGGTACGTTGAACGTCGTATTTATTTCAGTAACAATATGTTAGGTTTTCCTGAAATAATAAAGTCGTATTTCACAACAAAACAACTTCTAGCCAGACCTATAGACGATCACTTTGATGAGTCAAAGAAAAATTATAAATATAAACTAAAGGTCGCCGTGCGGGCGGCGCATCGCTAGTTCAAGGTCATCAGAAAGTAAGATGAGCCTGTTTTATTAAACATCTTCATGTTATTAAAAGCGTATTAAGTCTTCAACTCAACTTAACTTTTTTGCCAGAAAAGTTCGTGCTGCTAAGCAAACACATCTCCTTTCTCCATCCATTGCCATTTCTAGCAATGAAAAATTATTATTATAAATGCGAAATTTTGTCTTTCTGTAGTGTCTGAAAGTCGTTTGTCTGTCTATTCACCCTTTCACGCCTTAACGGCTGAACGGATTTCGATGAAATTTGACACACAGGTAGACCATGACATTAGGACATAGGACTTTTTATCCCGATATTACGTTCCCGTGCTCGTACTTACGGGCGGAGCCGCAGGCAAAAGTTATTTATCTATATAATTATCTAAGGCTAGATTAAAAAATCATTGCAATAGTGAGTCAGTAACACTATCATTAAAATACTAAAGTTCGTTCAAAGATCATCGCCCGCACATCGTCAGTTCAAGGTCATCAGAAAGTGAGCGTCAGTCATCAACAGGTTTTATTGAACGTTCTGTATTAAATGTGTCTTCCGCTTCACAAGTGAAATGTAAACTGGGACATTATAATTTTAATTTTATTGTTTCTGTGATCTTTCGAAGAACTTGAAGGAGGAAGCAGATTTGTGGATCCGCTTTTAAAGTATTAAGATGTAGGCAGAAAATCAAGCAGGACGTGAATGTCAAGATTGTGAAATGTTGTAAGTAGTTCGATCTATTTTACCACTGAATAAATTGCAGGGCAAAGATAAGTACTTCCCCATTGCTTATTGGATATTTCAGACAAAAAAAAATGATTTACTTTTCCAGCCAGTAAAAAAAAACATAATCGAGACTCGTCCGTGCCTCGGAAAGCACGTTAAGCCGTTGGTCCCGGCTGTCATTCGTGGATCTTTAACAGTCGTTATGAGAAGCCCGAAAGTCTGACAACCAGTCTTACCAAGAGGTATCGTATGACCCAGTTTCTGGGTTGTGCAGGTCAGATAGGCTGTCGCTCCATGTAAAACACTGGTATTCAGCTGCATCCGGTGATAGCCTAGTGGTGTGACCGTCAGACTGCCAAGTCATAGGTCTCGAACCCAAGGCACGCATCTCTGACTTTTCGGATTCATGTGCGTATTGTATAATTATCACTTGCTTCAAAAACGGTAAAGAAAAACATCGTGAGGAAACCGGCATGCCTGAGAGATATTTCTCGACGGCATGTGAAGCCAAGTCAGAGGCCCATGGGCGGCTTTAAAACTCTGATACCAGATTACTCACAAACCACTTGAAAAGAAAAAGAAGCTGCATCCGTTTAGATTGGAGAGATTAGGTATTTCATTATTCTGTGGGGAAATACTCATGGGTACCCTCCGTCTGGGTAGAACGGAGGGTTATGTCGGACTCCTACCGAACAAAACTGTTCCTTCTAGTACCATGAGTCGGGATCCCGGGACTTCCTTCTGCATTCGCCGCACCCACGTCCAAGCCACTTAGGTACAATGTGAAAAGGTGTTTAATGCTAAAAAAAAAAATGCAAAAAAAATAACGTATTACCGGAAATTTCAAAGGCAGAAGCAGTATGCCCTCTTTTCGCCAGTTATACGTCGTATAAGGCGTACGGCCACATCGTTCCCATACAAAATATATAGGAACGACGCGTGGTGCGGAACATACACAAGAGGCGTGGCGCGGGCGAGGCGACGGTGCGGCGCGGGCGTTGTGTGTATGTTCCGCCACTATACATTTTGTATGAAATATGGAACGGGCGGCGCAACGCCCGCGCCACTCGCAACTTCTGTATGTCCCACTCTTAAGGGGGCGAGCCTGACTCCTTTAACCAAACACTTATGCTGAGGTCGAAGAAACCGAGGCCGTCTAAAAGCGCGTTGGGTTGAGGATATCGTCACAGTCGCGGGAAACCTGAATGAGGGACGCACGGAACCGGGAAGTATGGCTGAAGAATGGGGAGGCTTTTATCCAGCAGTGGGTGATTCCGGGCTGAAATGATAACGACGAATGCAGAGTTCAAGCTGCTACTGAGAATTTAGTAATAGTATAATATATAGGGTCGCAAGACCCTATGCGAGATAGAGCCCCTGCGCTGGTTTTTAGCGACAGCCGGCGGTGACGTTAGACGTCAACCGGTGCAGCATGTAGGGAAATAACAAAAATTAAATTAATAAATACAATACTTAGTCCGTGAAGATTATCAGCTCTTTTCTAGTCGATGAATGGACGTAAGCATCTTTCACAGTGGTGATTGATTTGAAATTTGGTATTATGTTACTTCAATGATATTAGAAGAACATAGTAACCTCAAACTGATGCTGCAGCATCACCTGTAATTTGCAGGATACCCAACTCACTTACCAACTTACAGCACAGGTATCGTGTTTGGGCTCATTGGAATGGTCTCAATGAATAGGTTATAGTTAGATGATGAACAGGGTCTGCTGATGGAGTAAGAAAGGGAAATGCGAAAATGTTTGTGTCGGGGGTTTTAAATGTTTTAACCCACTTCCATAAAAGGGAGGGAGGTTATATGTTCGTCGCGTATGTATTTTTTTTTTAATCTTTGTCCACCTATTTCTCCGTCAATTGTGACCCGATTTTGAAAATTCTTTTTTTGTATGAAAGAGTATGCTCCCAAGTTGGTCCCATATAAATTGTATTAACTTTGCTTGGATAGTTTTTGAGTAAGCTTCAATAATACGTATTTTTCCCACTTAGTATATGTGGATGATTTATGATGATAACTTCCTGTCACTGTTATTTACATAGAAGGTCTACATGGATATTCGAATTTTTGTGAGGTAGGTACCACAACTAAAAAACGCAAAATAAAAACGATCAACAAAATAAAAAAATTACCGAATTCCAAAAAAAAAAACTACAGAGTGAAAAATAACTTTAATTTCGAATGTCGGTGTCTTTGATTTTGAAATTTCATTTTTTGCCACCGACTTCCGAAATTAAAGTAATTTTTCACTTTGTAGTGTTTTTTTTTTGGAAGTCGGTTGTTTTTTTTTTTGTAAAAAGATTTTTTATTTATTTTTGTATGCCTCTACCTATTAAGCACTACTGCAATACTCACCTGGCAAGTGACGTCCACCTGCAAGTCGTTGCATTGCAACTGTAACTCAGAGAGATAAAGTTCAAAAATCTCTGATAGGCACATGAGATTTCTAATCTTTACCTCAGAGTCACCAGCATCCATCAAACAGCTGCTTAGCCGCAGACACTGGTATGGTGGTATTGATATTTTTTATTTTTTCTTTATTTTACCACATAAATAGACTCTCAGTACGATACTTAACAACGCCTTTTTTAATAACTCTCTCCTGCAAGCTCTCAGTTCTACATTTGGCGACTAAAGACATGCTCCCGTCTCCATCTCGTACTTGTAATGTGACAGTTGTAATACAATGTTATAATAAAAACAACCAACTTTCACTACAAAGTGAAAAATAACAAAAATTTCGGAAGCCGGTAGCAAATAATGAATATTCATCTTTGGTTTTGTATTTTAGTTTTTTACCACCGACTTCCGAAATTTTAGTCATTTTTCACTTAAAAAAACAACGACTTTCACTACAAATTTAATTACAAGTTGCTGGCAAAAAACGAAAATACAAACCCAAAGACACGGATATTCGTTATTTGCCACCAACTTCCGAAATTTTAGTTATTTTGTGAAAGTGAAAGTCGGTTGTTTTTTTTTGTTTGTATTTCTCTTTTTGTTTAAAGGACCATTAAATACTTTGTAAGAGAACTTTAGATTCACCTCTTTACCTACTCAACCCTACAATCTTGCACCGTTGACATTTACCAACGCAGACCAGATAAAGCGAGCAATATGTAGGTATACAAAGAATTTACATAAAAACAAAGCTATATGTCTGTCTGTCTCTGTAGATAAATATGACAGTTTATGTGAAGATATTTAAAATACTGCCTCATTGGTGTGGTCGCAAGCGCTACTGCTGAGCGTGAGGTCCTGGGTTCGTTTCCCGGGTCGGGCAAAGTGTTATTGGGTTTTTTCATCTGGAATTGCTCAGTAGCAGCCCGAAGTCTGGATTGGTTGATGGCAATAGGCTCGCCCCCTATTACTTGGGACTTGAACATAACTGGCGAAATGTGGGTGTACTATAGGTACACTTCTGCCTTACCCTTCGGGGGACACAGGCGTGATTTTATCTGTTTATATGCGTATACTGCACTGGTTGACGTCATCACGTCAACTTAGACTGTCACTTAAAGCCAGCGCTGAGGCTCTGTCTCGCATACGGTCAAAAATTCCAAATTCCAAATTCAAAAGTCATTTATTCAAAATAGGCTGAGAATCAGCACTTTTCGAACGTCAAAATTACAAAAGACAGTCCTCCAAAAACGCCCTTCACCACTTCCTAGTGGTTAGCTGGGAAGAAGTGGCGCAACTAACTCCCCAGCAGCATAGTTGTCTGTTCAGTTAGAAAAACTTGATTCTATACAATAGTACTTACGCAAAATAGCGTACATTATGCAACATAAAACATAAATTATTTGCTATATGTCAGGTAGCACACGCAAATATACCAACAAAAAAAATTGGCGAAGCATTATACTGAGCGATGGCCTGTTTGCGTGGATGTGAGGCAGATTTTCCCACAAATTTTTATTTTCGTGTTTTGTTCTTTCCTTGCGTCGCGTGAGGAGCTCGTGGCTAAGTAACCACAGCCGCACTGGTCGATCCATCAGGTTATGCTACGCTTGCCGGGGTTGGTCAGTGGATGGGTGACCATCTTTACATACCGAGAATCCTCCGTGCCTCGGAAAGCACGTTAAGCCGTTGGTCCCGGCTGTCATTCGTGGATCTTTGACAGTCATTACGAGTCGTCAGAAGCCCGAAAGTCTGACACCAGTCTTACCAAGGGGTATCGTATTACCCAGTTACTGGGTTGTGGAGGATAGGCAGATAGGCAGTCGCTCCATGTAAAATACTGGTATTCAGCTGCATCCGGTTAGACTGGAAGCCGACCCCCAACATAGTTGGGAAAAGGCTAGACAGATTGATTGTTCTTTCTTTGCGTCATGTTTACCGCAAATAAACCTATTTTCTTTACTTTTTTCTTTCCTTCTTAAAGAGTGCAAATGCAGAAATGAGAGAAAAAGCCTTTGCCCTGTAGTGGGATACCAGGCTAATAACATTATTTACAGAATACTATATAATAAAAACTCAAAATATTATTGTGTTATTTTTTTTTTATATTTCCTTCAGAATAATTGGACAAAGTCACTATTATTCACTTATGTAAAAAACCCTTACGTGAAATATAAAAAATAAAAAAAGCATTTAATTCCGACAATTTTTGTTCATAAAAAGAAAATATGACAACGTCACATTTTCTTAGCTTTAAATATGAATTATTGGTTTATACGAAAATGATTTACTCGTACTTATCAATGAAACTTAAAAAATATATACGGGGTGTCCGGGACATCGACGCGAAGCCGGTTACCATGGATTCAGTACATGATTCTAAACCCCCCTGCGTTGAAATTTTTCGTCGGTTATTTAAAAAAAGACGTGTGGCACTCGGAGACTGCCGCGGTAAAGCTATTGCATAGCATTTTTTATCAACTTATGCAATTATAATTATTTATTTATTTTATTTATGCAGTATTTTTTTTCCTTTGTTTTTTTGACTTTGATATTAATTCAAGTTACACTTTTTGAGCATGGTGACCGGTAAGAAAACAATTTTATTAAATAAATGAGAAGTTAATATTGTTCAAAATATTTTTATTATCTTACAATACATGTAGGTTCTTCAGGAATATTTATCATTGAAACTATAGAAAGACCGTAAAATCACGAACAAAATTGTATATAACCTTACGTATAAAACAAATAACAAACTTACGTACCAAGTATTTATCAAAACGTCCGCTAACACAAAGCACGCACTGTTCACGGCACAGATAAACAAGTGATTTCACCCACCGCTACAATATTTATTATGCTTCTAACAACGTAACGCCATTTAACGAAAATGTCAGGAATTTATGTGGCTTTCTGTCAGTACAAGAACGAAAACTGAAGCTCCGTTCAAAAAAATAAAAAAAATAAAAACAGTGTACGCTGACAAGGGTGTTAGGTTTTTTCGTTACGGAATTTCTGGATTCGGTCTCCACGCTCAAGGCCCGCGATAGAAGCTATGCAATAGCTTAAAAAAAACAGCTGCTCCATACATTTTAACCGCGTAGGTATTGCAGTTTTCTATGAAACAACAGATTTTTTTTTAATAACCGACGAAAAATTTCAACGCATTGGGGTTCAGAATCATGTACTGAATCTATGGTAGCCGGCTTCGCGTCGATGTCCCTGCCACCCTGTATATATACTAGTTGATTGTTTGACATGGTCTCATTAATAACCTAGAGTTATGGGATATCAAAATGAACACGTTGTATAGACCTGAAAATAGAAATTTGCCGAATGTGGCGGTGGCGGCTAAGCAATGTCACTATTGTTTCTAATTGTCAACAACAGGTGTAAAACCTAAATAGCTCCACCAGTCTTTAAAAACAATCTATTCAGAAATCATCAGAAAGCTACAATCTTGAATACCAGCAGGATTGTCAGAATTTTCTGCAAAATTACAACGAAACATCAGTCGTCACACCGACAGTGCAGCAACCACCGGACGAACATTCTCATGGACAGACAAACTCACCATCACAAAATCCAAACACACCGCCATTTCATCATAATCTAACCAATTTCCAGCACTTGGCTTCGATCCGTACTACCCCATAAATCCGGCGCAACGCCGAGATACATAATAGTAATTTTTTTGACGTGACAACGTCTGATAAATCGATGAACGCCGGCTGCACGCACGAAAAAGCGTCCTGTTACGCTCATTGTCCCGTTACGCTCATTGTAACGTGTACGATCGGAGCGAGGGAAGGGAATGTTTTGATATGACGTTGTCACGTTAAACTATTGTCCGTAAACCGACTTTACAGACAACCAATTTTTTTAAACGAGCGATCATTACAGTAATCGCATATGATGTGTAACATCTGTCATCTTGGCTGACAGTACCAACGTCTCGGAAAATTGGTTGGTACCATCTGACGGCCAACTCTAGCACCGCGCGTGCTCATTAGTCAACTCAAATAGCGCGCGCTTCCGGCTGCCTCTCCGTCACTTCCGTCCCTTTTCACGAAATCACTCCCACAAATTGCAGGGAGAGGAAAAAGATCACATCAATAATAATGAAATGAGACGTGGGTATTACCACAAAATCTTATACCTACAGCACACCAAAAAGTATTTAACTACATTAATTACCTCCCATGCGGCAAAACCCAAGGCATTCATCACCGCATGATCAGATTCCATAAAAAAAATTAAATCAACAACTTTTTGCTATACTTTTTTCAAAAAAGGAACACCTAGTATGAGCCAATGGTAGTGCAGAACCGGTTGCTTGCATGGAGCTATAATTGGAGCAGAGACATACTAAGTAATGCCTGGTTTACATTTTAAATAGGTCTAAATTAAATCCGCCTACAGGATTCGTTGCGTTCTGTGTTTATTTAATTTAAGATAGTTTAAAGTAGAAAAACCTTAAGAGAATTCTTTCATTTATAGTACATACTAATTCATGTTGCCATGATAGTAGGTACTTAGTAATTCCATGCTACCATGTCATTATTCTAAAGTAGCCATTTTGTTCTAAACTTTGGGTGACCGAGCTCTGCTCGGGTGAAAATACGAGGAAAACGAATATTCCCAGATATGAGACCTAGCTAGAGTTTTAATTCTTTCTCATAAAAACTGCCAAATAAAACACAACCCAATAACACGTTCATAGTCTTTAATGATAATGAGTCAATGACGCAACGAGTACACGAAAATTATTAACTCAAAATACAAGATGGCGCCCGCTTGTCAATCGAAGCTTCCTGCATTCTTTGCGCCCTCCCCCGACCGCCCGGATCGGGGTACCGTCGAGAGAAAACTGGTTGAGAAAAGCCTTTTAAATAACATAACATCATGCTTGTATCCCCAAATGGTTAGGCACAGGTGTACCTATTAATACACCCACATTTCACCAGTTATGTTTAAATTTTATGTAATAGACCATTTCCATCAACCGGGCACATATCGAGACTCAAATTACGAAAATAATTTTATTCAAACTTTTTTTTTTAACAGGAAGTATGTAAATAATAAAAGTAAAAATAAAATAATTTAACATAATCTTTTTATTATTTCACATTATATACTTACAATATTCTATATTTTTTATTAAATTTGATTTGTTACAGCTGTAGTGGCAATCATGTAATTTTTTTTGGTTTAATTAGGTATTTATTTTTATTATTTTACTTATCTTTAAATAGATTATTTTCTTTAAAATTTTGTGAATGTGGGAACGTTGTAGGCTTAACAGACTGTAGATCTGTGGACCATTTTATATTTTGCTAAGTACCTGGTACTTGTTGATAGGCCTTCATACACTGTCCTCTCATACTTTTTACACTGTAATTTCAAAACATTGTAAAAACCATTTACCTACAAAAGAGTAACCGTTGAGTTTCTTGCTGGCTTTTCTCCATAGGAAACGACCAATTGGAACCGTGCACCTAGCTCCTGACGTTTCATAAGTGCCCTTGTTTTTGGTTTAAGTGAAATAAAATATTTTGAATTTTGTTTTTTTTTTATTGACCCGGAATCCGGGCTGGGAAAACGCAACAACACTTTGCCTGACCTGAGACCAGGGCCTGATGCTCAGCAGTAGCGCTTTTGAACACGAGACCAACAAGGCAGTCTGCAGACCCTTTAAAATTTTCTAGGATTTTGGAGAAAGGGGCTCTGAATTGAGTGAATTAAGGTCTTATTTCAACATAAGCGTGTGCGGAATCTATGAATTACTATCGCAAACACAGTGCGTACATAAATAAAAAGTTTGACATTAGTAACTTTTTTGAATGGTAGAAAGCAGTCAATAACAAATACTTGCTTGACCAAGGAGGAGCTAGGCTGTGGTGGCCCATTTCAGCCAAATTTGATAGAGAAGGTATGAAATAACACTGACAAAAGCTGCCAATTAGTAACATTGTAACCAATTAGTCTAAGCGTATGCTGAGACGCAGGTGACGCAGCACAGCACAGATTTTGCAGGGTAGGGTTTTGCACAGGTTTTGCAGGCGAGGCAGACATAGGCCGCGAGCGCATGCTGCGACGCAGCTACACAGACACATTCGCGTCCTAACTAGTACAAACAATCTGTCATTGAAACAAAATTATGAATCAGTGGTAAAAAAACAAGTGAAGACCTGCACGCGTCGCGCAGAAATCTGTGCCGGCACTACAACGAAACGCAGAGCAGAACAGACACATGTCTGCGTCGCACGTGCCAGCACCGCATCGTAAGCTGCTGTCAGACCGTTCATGCATTACAAAATCTGCTCTGCCCTGCGCTGCGTGGCCCTGCGTCTCAGCATACGCTTATAGTGGGATTGAGATAGACTTATGTCTTCAAATAAAATTATTCTGTAAACTTTATTTTTATGTACTGAAAGATTCTAATAATTGTTCCCATCATGCAAAATAACGACATGCACTTACATGATTGAGAGCGACACAACAGAACACACACGCAATAAAACCACAGTTACAAGTATATGGAAAATAAATGCAACAATGATTGTTCATGACACCTGCCCTTTAGAAAAACGTGTCAAGACGTACATAACATCACCAACAATTAGTAACCAGCTCAAAACAACGCAAATCGATCGATATCTCCAAAATCGTATTCAAGAAGTAAGAATGACTACAGAACCCACGCTTTGTAGTACAAAAATATACTTTACATGTTTTTTTTTTTTTACTTTATTTGCCACATTAACCATCGAGTATCCCGTGTGCTCTATATTGTGGCCGTATAAATAGCATTGGATGGTGGCAGTGATCATCAGTAGCCATCAGCAGGTCCCAGGGTCAAGATGAGAGTTCTGGTCAGTGTTTCATATTCTATATAGTTTTTTAAGTGATTTTTAGTGAAGTGGCTTACTTTTAACCATTTTGAAAAAAAAAAAAGGATTTGTTTGTTTTTTCTAATCGATTTTTTGGACGAGTATTGACTGCCAGCCATATTTTCAAAGTTATTTGCAGAAAAGTCTGTAATGTTCGTTTCTATTTTACGAAAGGACCTTTCGTAAAATAGGAATTCAGGGATAGCAATAATGTTATTAGTATTTTATTTTGTCTTTGCACGTTGTTGACGATTAATTCACGATGGTAACAAAACCAAAAAAATATGTGTACGGAACCTTCATTCCACATGCACATTAATTACTCTTGAATAGCTTTTTGTGCACGTTTTTTTTTCTTATTTGTTTTAAGAGCGTGTATTCTGAAAGTGGGCAACGTCGCAAATAGATGTCAAATATTTCAATGTTTTGATTAATTTGGCAATATTACTGTGTGGAAATAAAAAAAGTGGCTAACTAGCGAACTAGAATATTGATTATGAAATGCAATAATTAATATCGTAACACCGAATGTTTAGTTTTAGATGTAAAAAATATATTTGGAAACTTTCCAAATGCGTTTTTTACACCTAAATCATCAAACATCAAATTCAATGTTTTAATTACAATTCATTATTAATATTCTAGTTCGCTAGTTAGCCACATTTCTTATTTCTATTCAGTAATATTGCTATAAGAATCAAAACAGGTCAATATTTGACAGTTATTTGCGACGTTGCCAACTTTTAGGATAAACCCTCTTAAATGCGAGTATCCCGTGTGCTCTATATTGTGGTCGTATAAATAGCATCGGATGGTGGCTGTGGTCATCAGTAGCCATCAACAGTTCCCACGGTCAAGATGAGAGTTTTGGTCAGTGTTTTTACTTGTACCTATAGTTTTTACTAAATAAGAATTTTTGATTGTGAGTGACAAGTGGTTTTGAGGAGGATTTTAGTAATATTTGTGATTTTTTAAGGATTTTCTTAAACAAGTATATTTTATCCAGCTTTTATTAAACAGTTTTTTTTTTTATATCTTAATTGATCTTGAAACTCTTTAATGAAAGCTAGCTAAGCAATATTTTTGTGATCGATATTTTGAATATTAATTATTGATGCGTATTGCAGCCAAAGTGTAACGCACCATCGGTAATTAATTTTATTGTTTCTCATTAGTCAAAAGCTTGAAAGGTGTAGGATAAACATGATTTTTAGTTTTTCGAGGTTCAACCCATTTAATATTTACTAGTAAAAATAAAGTTGGTTTTCACAGTTTTTGTTTTTGGTGCTTCTACAATTACTAAAGGTTGGTCATCAACTCCAAATATTTCTGGCTGCTACGTATCGCAGTTACATATGACAAAATAGAAATAATAAAGATCTACGGAACCCTCATTCCACATGCACATTAATTACTCTGGAATACTTTTTTGTGCATGTGTTTTTTTCTTATTTATTATAAATGCAAGTATCCTGGCTGCCCAACATAGTGGTCTTAAAAATAGCATTGGACGGTGGCAGTGGTCATCAGTAGCCAACAGCAGGTCCCAGGGTCAAGATGAGAGTTCTGGTCAGTGTTTTTACTTTTAAATAGTTTTTTTACTGATTATAATTTATGGTTTTAAAGTGACAGGTGATTTTAAGGGCGATTTAACTGTTTTTTTTTTCGGGTACTGGCAAAGTTCTTTTAGGTTTTTCCATCTGAAATTTCTCAGTAGCAGCCGTCTGGATTTGTGCCCGGTTGATGGCAATAGGCTCACCCCCTATTACAATCTGCCTAGCGTTTTCCCAACTATGTTGGGGTCGGCTTCCAGTCTAAATGGATGCAGCTGAATACCAGTATTTTACATGGAGCGACAGCCGACCTGACCTCCACAACCCAGTAATACTGGTTGTAAGTCTTTCGGGCTTCTGACGACCCGTAACGACTGTCAAAGATCCACGAATGACAGCCGGGACTAACGGCTTAACGTGCTTTCCGAAGCTCGGAGGAGTCTCGGTATGTAAGCGTAGCTTAACCTGATTAATCGACCCGTGCGGCTGTTATTACTTAGCCACGAGCTCCAAATTAACATACATAGCAGGTAATATGGTCTAAATATCGTTTGCATAATTCAAAAGTAATTTATTCAAAATAGGCTGAGAATCAGCACTTTTCAAACGTCAAAATTAAAATTCAATTCAAATTCAAAAGTCATTTATTATTAAAAAAAAAATATATCTTCACCTCGATTTTCATTTTTCATAGTCGACAAATTTTAGTAAAAAATGTTAGTTAATCCGATACTCGTAAAACAACTCATAAGCTTTTAGAAATAATAAACAGAATCCAAATCGAGCCAATAACATCGGACATATGGCAGACGCTACTCAAAAAAATAAATAATTGAATAACATGAAAAATATCAAAGACAGACATTTTTATTATGTCGTTTTTTTTATCTATACTACACCTTACTATACATACACGTAAATAACATTGAAGTGACTGTTTGTAACGTCAAAATAACAGCTTTTTACTAAATGCATATGAAAGATATATACGGAACTCGTAACAAAAAACCAATTTTAAAATTTTTCGTCTGTCTGTTTGTTTGTTTGTTCCGGCTAATCTCCGAAACGGCTGGACCGATTTTTACGGGACTTTTACTAGCAGATAGCTGATGTTATAAGGAGTAACTAAGACTAAGAGACAACGCGGGCGAAACCGCGGGCAGAGGCTAGTCATCATCAACATGGATATAAATTAAACCTGACTCTAGTCTTAGACATTTGTTTTTGCTACTGTATTTTTGCATAATTTATTATTCTATCACTTAATACTGAAGGTGAACTTATTATTTATTGCGTATTTAAACTTGTAACGAATAAATAATATGTATTGATTAGTATGTTATGAATATCGAGTAGGTACTTCGCCAGGTATGGCATTCCGAAACACAGTGGTCACGTGGGCAACACAAGTCTACGTCATCGCATCTGTGTTACCAGAAGTTTGTAATAATAACTCCCTAACCACCTTTATTACCTGTGCGAATCCGTTAAAACAATGAGGTTTTAATTAACAATTACGTTGGTTTATGTTTAAATTGAATTGTTTCGTTTGATTAGACACACGAAACGACAATTTAAAAGCTTTGGTTTCTGAAAATCTTTCCTTAATCGTGTTTTGTTGCAATAAAGTGGCAACTGGATAGTGACGTAATTAAGCATGTGTTCGTCCCGGAATGCCAGACCTTGTTTTATTAGACCATGGTTGTTACGATCTTTTAAGAACTAATTAAATGTAGGTGGCAGATTTTATGTCGTTAGGAGAGACTTATATGAAACGTACATAAACAATGTAGCTCATGGGCATGTGCGCGCCAGTATTTTTCTGAATATTCATGAAAAATTATCGAAAATTAACTTTAAAAGGGGTGTGGTCTATCTTTAATATGTTTCATGTTATTCAATTTTTTTTTTTTTTTGTAGCGTTTGCCATATCTCCTATGTTATTGGCACGATTTGGATTCTGTTTATTATTTCTAAAATCTTATGAGTTGTTTTATCGTATAGACATTTAAAAAAAAAAAAAAAAAAAAAAAGGTATTTATTTTTAAAAACACAAGTGTAAGTCCATAAAATCGTAACGGGATAAAGAAAAAAAAAAAGAAGAAAAAAAAGATAGCCCCCCCCCCTCCTTTTAAGCTTATTTTCGATAATTTGTCATGAATATTCTGAAAAATACGGGCACAATACATGCCCATGGTCGACATTGTATGGGTGAGGACAGGTTTGTGGCCTAAAACCTATCAGAAACCATCGTTTTCATAGTTTTCCAGGGTGCTAAAGTCGATAGTGAGGTCAAAATGAAAATCCAAGATGGCGGCTGCGAAAATTTTCACATTTGTCGTTTTTAAATTTCACGCGGATGAAGTCGTATTATAATTTAAAAAAAGCAAGAAGAGCCCTATCAATACTTTCAAAAGGCGCAGACGCAGGCACCAGCCAGTCGTCTATGTAACATAAATTGTAAACAGAACAAGGAAATGCCAAAAGCCAAATAACATTAAACAAGATGCCTATACCAAACTAGATTACCTTTAGAACATTCGATAATTGCGAATTGCGACAAACAACTTAACACATAATTCAATTAAATATTTTAAAGGTTAACTTCCTGATACTTACTACATTTTGTCCTCTACCTGCAAATCTATCTTTCTTGTTCATTCGCTGTTTAAGGATTTTTTTTTATAATCGATTTCAATAGTACTATCCATCTTTGAAAATGCCTTTCGCCTCGAATTCACCATTAGACGACGTATAGTTAGTAACCTAATCCGCTTAACTGTTCTTAAAGAGTCATAAAGAACCCTGTAAGAAATCCACACGTGTTTCACCTCTCAACGAGCCATCCTCAGGATGACGATTGATGACTTGTTTCGAACCGGGACCCGACGTGTTCACACGTCTAGCGTCGAGAGCAGAGCGTTTGCTCTCGATGCTTGACGTGTCGATTTCTTACAGGGATCTTTATGAACAGTTAACCGGATTAGGTTACAAAATATAAAGAAAAAGAAAAGAAAGAAAAATGTTTATTTGGACACAGTTCGTGAAACACAAAATACAAAATAAAAAAGTGATAATAATATTTAACAATAATACGAGTAGTGTGTGCCTCACGGCTGCGCCAAAAAGGTTCATTTCAGCATTAATGCCAGACAGATGCTGTCTGACGCTGGTTTTCTAATGAACCTTTATGTAGGGACAAGTGATATACGTCGTCTATTGTATTTTATAATGGATTTCCGCGAAGTCACGCCTGAGTCAATTAACTTATAGGACCTTTATTCCGGCCTAATTCTTGACTCCATCACTCTTGACACCCAGAGAAAGTTTGATCTAATTATTAGTCCTCGGGCCGTTGGGTCCGAGTGCTCATGGCTTGTTCAACGAAATCTCCATACGGCTGGTTGACACTTCCCGTGACACAAGGGCTGGTTTTTACCTTGGTCAGAGGCTAAGCATTGCCATACAACGTGGCAATGCCGCCAGTCTATTGGGTACATTACCAGTCGATGCGGAGCAATTTTTGACGCCATATTTTAGTTAGTTAATAGTTTTAGTTAGGTTAGGAATTAATATGGAGGATATTTAAGGAATTTGAACGTTCTGTAGTACAACTATATGTCCCTCGGGAATCATCGCATTTCCGAATACAAACAGATGCTAATTTCCATGTCCATCAATTATTAGATTTATCGTGTAAAATAATTTGAATTCGGAACTAAGTACTTTAAGGTTTATATACTTCATACGGAACTCAAAACAAAACAACAATAAAGTACTTGGTTCTGAATTCAAATTATTATACACGATAAATCTAATAATTGTATTTAATCAACAAATATTATTAGCTGTCAACCTGAGATGCAATCAAAAAGACCTCTACAAGTCGAGTATTCACCCCACTGTTAACTTTGTTCCCTGGCCAATCTTACCACGACATGACCTATTCTTGTTTTGACTCCTACCAAAACTGTGTGTCAACAGAAATAACTTCACCATACTCAAATACCATGTCTCTGTTCCAGATTGTATCCGCCTTCCTCGCCGTCGCGGCCGCGGCTCCCTCCGGCCTCTACGCCCCAGCTTTAGTCCCCGTCATCAGAACAGTGGCAGTACCAGCTGCCATCCCAACCATTTCTCCCGGAGACATACAAGCAGCAGCCATCGATGCCCAAGTTAAGGCCCAGGACCAGCTACAAGCAGCCGCTGACAAAGCTAGAGAACTAGCTGAGCAAGCCACTGAGAATGTCAACGAGAAAGTGATCACTGATGCTACAGGCGCTAATGAACAGAACTTGGAAGCGTTCTGGTCAGCCGAAGACAAGAAATGGCAGGCTGTAGATGCGCTGAAGACCGCCGAAGCTCAGATCGATGGAGCTGTTGCCAATAACGCAAATTTAATAGCTAAATCTGCTGTCAGCGGTGTCATTCCTTATGTAGCGGCTGTAGGTCCAATTTCACCTATCGTAGCGCCAATTCCTCCAGTCGTCTACTCTCCTTATGTTGCTCCTTCGAGCTACTCCACCCAAACCTTGATTACTGGTCAGGAAATCAAAACCGAAATCAAAGAAGAGAACAAAGAAGCAGCAGTTAAAGCAGCTGAACCAGCTCAGCCAGCTGAACCAGTACAGGTAGCCGAACCCGCACCTGTCGAGAAGTCGGCGGAAGTACCCGAAGGTGCGGTATCTCCTGCTGTCAAAGCCGTTGAGAATTTGAACGAGAAGCCAGCGTTGATCGCTCAACCGCTGTTTGCAGCAGGCCATATTGGATTCCCTAATGTGTACAGATATGATGTGGCTGTTCCCGCTGTGGGACACGTGATTGGTCAGCCGATATTGAAGTACGCTACTGCCGTGCAACAGGTGCAGGGAGTGCTTACTCCTACATTCGTGAAGGCTTGGTAAAGAGGAGTGAGGGCGGTTTAATTAAAATGATAATTTGACGACACGTTTCCTTGTTTTATATGGTGCTTATCATTGACTAAACCTACAGTTAAGATACGACCTTTGATGATTCAGAGATATCAAAATAATATTTGATTGAATGCATGCCCATCTGACAAAAAGTGTTTTTATCCACAATTAAACAAATGTTGAAGCGTTTACAACCGAGGTGAAATTGCCATACCTCATGGCTATGTGTCTGTAATTATATCTGTCACACCAGAACATAGCAGTGCTATTTGGTGATAAAAATAGTATTAAGTATTTTTCAAGCGTTTATTCAAGTGGGCAACGTCGCAAATAGATGTCAAATATTTCACTGTTTTGATTAATTTGGCAATATTACTGTATGGAAATAAGAAATGTGGCTAACTAGCGAACTAGAATATTAATAATGAATTGCAATTATAACATTGAATTTGATGTTGTAGGTGTAAAAAACTTTTTTTACATCTATAACTAAATATTCGGTGTTACGATATTAATTATTGCATTTCATAAACAATATTTTTGTTCGCCAATTAGCCACATTTCATATTTCCATACAGTTCTATCGCCAAATTAATCAAAACAGGTAAATATTTGACAGCTATTTGCGACGTTCGCCAATTAGCCACATTTCAAATTTCCATACAGTTATATCGCCAAATTAATCAAAACATTAGACAGCTATTTGCGACGTTGCCAACTTTTAGGATAAACGCTCTTAAATGTAGAGCAGTGGTGGCGCAGTGGTAACGGCCGCGATTTATGAGTTGTAGGTTTTAGGTTCGAATCAAACAGGTGCTTTTCTTTGTGTAAATAATTTTATAACCACTGCTCTCAAAACGGTGAAGGAAAACATCGTGAGGAAACCGCATGTTCTAGAACCAAAAATTCGAAGACATGTGACATCTACCAACCCGCACTGGGCCCGCGTGGTGGATTACGGTCCACTCCCTCTCACTGAGAGGAGGCCTGGGTCCCAGCTGTGGGAAACATTATAGGCTGAATATTGTTATGAATTAATTGACTACGTCGTTAATCTATAGGTCTCAAGCGCTACTGTATAGGGTTGGATTCCCATGTCAGGCAAAGTGTTATCGTGTTTTCCATCAAGAATATCTCAGTAGCAGCCCGGAATCTGGATTTGTCCCGGTTGATGGCAATAGGCTCGCCCCCTATTACATGGGACTTTTACATAACCTCTGCCCTTCTCTTTCGGAATAACAAGCGTGATAATTTATGTTATGTTATGCAATAGATACCATCACGCAAAGTTCTCCTTATTAAATCGAATAATTAATCGAAAAATTAATTTATTTATTATTAGGAGCTCGTGGCTAAGTAATAATAGCCGCATGGGTCGATCCGTTTGGTTAAGCTACGCTTACCGGGGTTGGTACGTGGATGGGTGACCATCTTTACATACCGAGACAACTCCGTGCCTCGGAAAGCACGTTAAGCCGTTGGTCCCGGCTGTCATTCGTGGATCTTTGACAGTCGTTAAGTCGTCAGAAGCCCGAATTTCTGACACCAGTTTTACCAAGGGGTATCGTATTACCCTGTTACTGGGTTGTGGAGGTCAGATAGGCAGTTGCTCCATGTAAAATACTGGTATTCAGCTGCATCCGGTTAGACTGGAAGCCGACCCCAACATAGTTGGGAAAAGGCTTGGCAGATTGATTGAAAATTAATTACTTATAATATTAATACCAGCCTGTTACTGTCCTACTGCAGGGCAAAGGCCTCTTCTCATACAGAGAAGGCACGAGCATTGATCACCACGGTTGCTCAAGACGGGTTGGTGATTTCAGACTTATATTAACTATAAGTCCAGGTTTCCTCACGCTGTTTTCCTTCACCGATGTCAGTAATGCCCAAGATAAACTCAGAAAGTACATATGAATTGAAAAAGTCATTCAAGAGAGACATTGGTACTTGCCCGGATTTCAACCCACAACCTCGTGCATGAAAGACGAGGCGTTAACAACTGGGCGATCACGATATATTAATTACTTAAATAAATAATTTAATTTAATTTAATAGTATTTGCATTAAACCAAATAGGGTTTAAAAAAATAAAATGATTTAAAGCTAAAATATTAGACGTGACAGTTGTAGAGTGACTAGACAGGTCCTGAATAAATCTAGAAAAAATAAACACTTAGTAAAACAACTTTGTAATAAAAATAGGTGAAGCTGATTAGTTAGCGTTGGGCTTTTTTTTTGTAGGGATAATGGAACTCAAGTTCATATTGCAGAACGTACAAAAAGACAGACCGCAAACCAGACAGTTTCGTTATGTCTTACACGTCTTTATCAACCGTAACATTACATTTACAAGAAAATGTAACTAGTTAAATTATTAAAAAAACAACGTCGAGTTCCGAAAGGCAAAGTTAGCGCCTAGTAAAATATTATTACTTTAGTTCAGTTATCGTGCGAGCCAAAGTTATCAACTTCTCAAGAGGACTAAAACATATTCTGTTGTTTTGAGTTCTTGATTACATATAACAATGTAGATAGCCACTTAAATGAAACTAGCTTCCGCCAGCGGCTTCGCCCTCGTGAAAATCCGAGTGATCTTTATAAATTATAACTGTTGCTTAGTGATAATATAACCTTCTACTGGTGAAATAATTTTATAATTCGATTCAGTAGTTTTTGAGTTTAATCATTACAAACAAAAATACAAATATTTTCTCTTTATATTAATTAGCGTAGATTCAGAAAAAGATATAAAACAATTCAAAGAAAGCCCAACATTTTTCTTATGTTTCGCTTTTAATTATTCCCTAAAATAATCTTACATAAATACCACATTCTGTGACGCAGCAAGAAACATTTTTTCCTAGCAGTGGACTTAATTATTACTTAAAATTATTATTTTATTTGCCTGTAAATAATGTTTAGTAATTTCAGAAATAAATTACATTGAAAAAACATTAATATTATAATGGACGTACAGGTATTTTTTTTCCCACATAATTTTAAAGAAAAACAAAATTGGCCATTCTTGAAAGAATCACACTTTCAAACATTGCCAGCAACACATTATACAGCATGCTACAGTTCCCTCGCTTAACGCGTTGTAATACCCGGTTGACCTTTACCGGTATGCGGTACAAAGTAATGATCCTTTAGAATACAGGGTGTGTTATATTTTATTTTGATTGTTTTCAATATAAGGCTGTTTTTTACTGGACTGTGGGTGTTATGAACGATGAAGATAACAGTTTTATGTGAATTTATAAAAAAAAATATTGGGCCTATCTTATATGTACATACGTATAGTTATGACTTACAGAGCCGAAACGTGGACACTCACGGTACGGCTCGTCCATAAATTCAAGGGTGCTCAGCGAGGTATGGAGCGGGCTATGCTAGGAATCTCTCTGAGGGATCGAATCCGAAACGAGGTGATCCGGCAGAGAACCAAAGTTGTCGACATAGCTCACAGAATGAGCAAGCTGAAGTGGGAATGGGCCGGCCATATTAGACGTAAAACCGATGACCGTTGGGGTAGAGGTGATCTAGAGTGGGGACCGCGATTCGTAAGGTAAGACGCCCTCCGGCTAGGTCAGGCTGGAGCAACGATCATCGCATCTTTTTTTTTGAAAAAAATGTCTTCACTTCCGTTTTTTTTTTTTCATAGTCTACAAATTTTAATAATAAAAACATGTTAGTTATTACGATAAAATAACTCATAAGCTTTTAGAAATAATAAACAAAATCTAAATCGAACCAATAACATCACCAATAGCTACTCAAAAAATAAAAATTGAATAACATGAAAAATATTAAAGACCTCCCTTTAAAAGTTAATTATAAATAATTTTTCATGAATATTCAGAAAAATATGGGCGGTCACATGCCCACGGCATTGTATATATATATATATATATATAAATTGCTTGCTCATTTAATAGGATTTAACCTTGCAGATCGATAAACCTGAGCGATTAATTACCACGTTCTTAATAAATGTTCAGCACAACATATGTTAGCAAGTAAGCTTTATAATAGTACTAGACCATAACCTAAAAGAAACGGCAAACAAAACCAATATGGTAGTCATTAATCATTAATAATCGATATCTTAATGCAATGCGATGTGTCAATGAAAGAAAATCTATATAAGGCTTGGAAATATTAATAGTTATAGTTATAATAATACTATACTGGGGCTTACTAAAATAGCCTCCAAGAGAAACGATAATCTATAATAAAAATAAATAAAATTAAAGTGTCTGTTTTTCATTTCAAAATAACAGCTTTTTACTAAATGCATATGAAAATATATACGGTGTAAGCACCGCAACAAAAAAAACATTAATTTTTATTTTTGTCTGTCTGTTTGTTTGTTTGCTAATATCCGAAACGGCTGGACCGATTTTGACGGGACTTTCCTTCGCAGATAGCTGATGTTACAAGGAGTAACTAAGAGTATATTTATGAATAAAAAAAAGAATTAGGGTCCACGGGCAGAAGCTAGTAACAAACAACATAGACACCCATTATCCCCAGTTCCTGATACCTACACAAAGCTCGTGTTAGTCACAATTACAGCAAATTACTTAGCGTTTAACTTAACGTCTAGATATGCCAGTGGTTAGCGACCATTTCCTTGAGCCCAGCCTACATCATTTGTCAATAAATAATAATTATTATGGATAATCTATGTATCTATTACGAGAAATTCTTGAATTATTAATAGGAATCCACGCCCTGACACAGGGTGTTGTTTTTCTAGATAAATGTGATCAGTGGAATCATAAGGTGCATTGACGGAGTCTCCAAAAGACATGAACTAGAATGTATTGAAGAAGAAATGGTGTGCTTACTCCAAATAAATTAAGGGCAAGGAAACGCTGGCGTGATGACTTAGAACCGTTTATGGGACTACTACTAGCTGCGCCTGCGACTAGCTGCGCAGTTTCACCCGCATAAGTCGAAATCCTGTGGGAATATCGGAATAAAATCGGTATTCTATGTCGTAACGCAGGTCATAACCTACTCATGTGCCAAATTTCATCCAAATCCGTTCAGCTGTTTTAGCGTGAAACTGTAACAAAACAAACACACTCACTTTCGCATTTATAATATTAGTTATTAGGATCGGCTGGAGAAGACAGCACACAGGGAAGATTGGAAAACTGTGGAGGAGAACCACAGTTTTCCAACAATTGGATGATAATTGACGGGTCCCAATGAGTGACGAACTAGAATTACTACCAATTTTGCTGACTGGGGAATAATTACACTACGCTATGAGCTACTAAATTATCGCTCGCACTGACAACAGAGGAAGAAGAAATACGAGTACATTCGACAATCGTCGTCGTTCGTCATTCGTTTTGAGCAATGACCTGTTCTTGCACGGATGTGACGCACGACGAATTTTGTTTTTGTGATGTTTTTGTTGGCATTTGCCAATGTCGCAAGAGTAATTACTCAATATTGTCTTTGGTCCGTGCCTTGACAGCAACCAATAAACAACATTGTTTTTACTTTTTATATTTTTATTTATTGGTTGAACACGAGGCTTTTGGCTAATTTTGTATGTGTGTATTTTATGTGTTTTTGTCTTTATAATATGTGCGTTTTGTTTGTGCAGAATAAACAATTTTTCTTCCTTTTTTCTTTCTTATTCACCGGTCCTTTGGAACGTAAACGAATTTTGTTTACGGTCGAATGGCCAGTGGGCCATTCGGTTTGGGCCGTTCAGACTAAATACCCTAGATCTTTCACTAGGACAGGGTAGGATTGCGGCTATCTGCCAATAATAATCAAATGCGTCATCTGCTCACACACCTAGTTACACCCTAACTACATTCAAACAAAAATGCCACCGTCACTCGCCAAAATACGACACTTCACCAACTTACTAAGTCAAGGTCAAGCACTTACAAGTCTTTCTAAAGATTTATAAATGTGTTCGCGAACTGTGAAAGACATGTTTCAAAGCACTAATTAAAATAAATATTCAGTAATTACGATAATTAGTTTGTTGTTTGGACAATGTCATTGGCACTGGTTTTTTGGCGAGAAATTGTGCAACATTCATTTATTGCCTTGTCAATTCGTTGAATGCCTTCATGTGCGCATGTTTTATCTGCATTCTAATACGACTTATTTTTTGTGGAGCAAATAAGTGTTATTATTTTCAAAGGTATTCTCGTGCCCATATCCTAATATATTGGGACCGGAGCAATATGTCTTTTTCTTTTCTTCCGTACTTCTATTATTCGTCATCAATAATAGATATATAGAATAAAATCATATTTAAGAGCGTTTATTCTGAAAGTGGGCAACGTCGTAAATAGATGTCAAATATTTCGCTGTTTTGTTTACCGGCAATATTACTGTGTGGAAATAAGAAATGTGGCTAACTAGCGAACTAGAATATTGATTGCGAAATGCAATAATTAATATCGTAACACCGAATATTTAGTTTTAAATGTAAAAAAACTATTTGGAAATTTTTCAAATGCCATTTTTACACCTAAAACGGGTAAAACATCAAATTCAATGTTATAATTGCAATTTATTATTAATATTCTAGTTCGCTAGTTAGCCACATTTCTTTTTTCCATACAGTAATGTTGCCAAATTAATCAAAAAACATGGTAATTTGGGAGCAGTTAACATGCCGTTAATGATGTACCAGGAAAACCACATGTGCAGAAGGAATTATTGCCAAACTTCCTTGTCTTCAACGTAGTCTTTAATTTTATAATGCAAATTAAGAATTCAATGCACTGAAGAAGCCTGATTATTGATTGTTTTAATTACTTTCAATGTAATGAAGTAACCTGATTATTACTTTAGTTACTTTCCATGTAAACAAGTTACAAATTACTTTAGTAAGAACCAAATTTGTGATTCATAATTAAGAGTCTCAAATGAATAACAGTAATAAATCAAATAAAAGTATAATATATTGTTTTTATTTTAAAGACCAGAGTGTCTTTCAGGGCAAAATGTCCGGCTAAATATGAAAATGTGTCCGGCTTTTCTATTTTTAGGCCTGGCAACCCTAGTTCAGACAGAAAACGCGCCGGGGGGATTTTGTTTTATAATATCTAGTGATACCAACTAACATTGACACCTCTTAAAGCACTGCTGACCACAAAACTACCAAACACGGTAACATAAACTTAGCTCCACGCCCCAGTTAAGCTGGTACGTTCCATTGTGATCGAGCCGCATACTTCCACAATCGACGCCGGCGCAAGAGCAATTATTTTCGAGTAAGCTATCAATAAATCGAAGCTTTCAACTCTTGAGTGGATACAACAAGTATATTAATTTAGAAGTCTAGCTTTATTTAGGTTAAAGTCAGTAGTTACTTTGTTCTCTATAAACAAATGAATTAAGAACTTTAACGTTAACTAGTGGTCGCCCAGAGGTCGAAATTCGACCATAATTCATTTAAACGTCATGATTCTAAGGTAGCCATCTTGTGTCAAACGCATGGTAGTGTGTAACGTTTTTTTATTAATCTAATTTATTTCTAATGTATATTATATAATATTAGGTTTCTGCCCTCCTTCTCCATATAAACTTTAACTGTGCCAAATTTCATACTCCTCCGTCCGCGTAATTTTCGTAAAAAGGTTACAAAGTTTTTGCTTCACGTATTAATATAATTAACATTAATTACAAGCACAGCCTTATGGCATTCGGTCGCGAATATGAGCAAGCCATTTCGTCTCTTATATGGTGAGGTAATAATCATGATTTTCCTTGCTCTTTTGCTCTTCATTAATTTAATTTTAATCTGCTCATATAAATCTTATTGAGGTAAACTTACTGCTTTGAATGCCAAAGGAATGCAGTCAAAACTACTGGATTTTCCACGCCAAACAACCCAAAAGATCCAGATTACTTTACTATGCAAAACAGAGACATTAAAGAAACCAAACAAGTTCAATCTAGGCAATAATTCCAAAGACTTAAACGCACAAAACAACTCACGCGCAGCGTTTACGCACGATCGAGTTCACCTGCTTACAGCTGACAGCTACATCTTTGAAATATCACGTTAATATTTATCATTAGCACGGTGAGTGAGACTATGTCAAGATCAAAGGACGCTGTAACTGCAAGGGACAGTCTTGATTGATTGATTCAAAGAACCTATTATGATGAACTATCTTTTGTTCGCAACTTCGCTCGCTTAGATGTAGGAAAATATCACACAGGAACGTAGTAATACATGCTTCTTCTTTTCGTGTGGTTAGTGACTAACCTGGAGTAGTTTTAAACCCGCACATGGGCCTCTGACTTGACTTCACGTGCCGTCGAGAAATATCTCTCAGGCAGGCCGGTTACCTCGCGATGTTTTCCTTCACCGTTTTTGAAGCAAGTGATAATTATACAATACGAACATGAATCCGAAAAGTCAGAGGTGCGTGTCTTGGGTTCGAACTCGAGACCTATGACTTGGCAGTCCAACGGTCATACCACTAAGCTATCACTGCTGTGCAGTAATACTGCTTTCCTATAACTATTGCGGTACGCGGCGCACGCCAGTAGGGCTTAGACGGCATGATTTTTTTCCGAGATCTTCAACATTCATCGTCATATTTCAGCTCATTTACAGAAAACTTTAATCTTTATTAATTTAGAGGCATAAGGACCAGGGTGTAAAGATCACTCATCCTCTATAGAAAAGGGAGTATCCTCTGACCAGGCGGGTGTCATGTCCGGCGGGCAACTGCCCAACGATTGATGTCGGATAGTCTTATAAATGTCTTTCACGCGGTAAACTCTACATAATTGCGCGATGCAGGATTTGTATTACGTCAAGATTTTTGTGTGACGTCAGGTCTTTTATGCGTAGTTCGCATGTGGCGATGTAGATGCCGCCACAATAATAATATTAATATTATAAAAAGTTGTTTGTTTGTGTTTGTATGTAGGGGGTAATCTCCAGAAATACCAGTCGGATTAAAAAATAGATTTTTGTATTGGATAGCCCATTTCTTGAGGAACGTTATGTAGTCGAGGCAGAAGTTAGTGAATTATACACCTAAGCCTTCCTCATTAATCACTCCGTTTATTGGTGAAAACCGTCTCACTTAACGTGCAGTGTAAAACTGACTGGGTATGAGCAAAGGACGCTGTAGGCTGCAAGGAACAGAATTGATTGATTGATTCAAAAAATCTATGAGTAACTGGTACAAACGTATCCATATTAAACTTCGTCAGAGCCTTTTATTACATACATATAAAATAGGTAGATTCATTTAGTAACTTAATCCGCCCAACTATTCCTAAAGCGTCATAAAAATCCCTGCAAGAAATCGACACGTGTTTCACCTCTCAACGAGACATCCTCAAGATGACGATTGACTTACTGATTGGCGCTACTGTATAAAAGCGTTGTATGCAGAGCGCCAATAATTTATAATAATATCCCTGTGTTAAGAAATTAAATACAGACCAGTTTTAGAAAACATTTAAAAAAATACTGACAGAAAAAGCCTATTATAATATTAATGAATTTTTAAATGATAAATCGCTCTGAATATACTGACTGAATCTATTCTATTTATTTTGAATCGCATGACTATTGACCAAGTTTTTTAATTTAATAGTGCATAATGTTAATTGTTGATTTATTTATAATTTTTTATTTTATTTGTTTATATTATTTTTAAATCTTATTGTCTTGTTGAGCCAAACAAAACTTTGTAACACCTATAATAAGCATCATACCATGTATTATCTACACATGTTTTTGCAAATAAATGAATCTGAATCTGAATCTTGTCGCGAACCCGAACACGGCGTGTTGCCACGCCAAGCGCCGGACTAAATATATCTACGTCTATTGTATTTTATAATGGATTTCCGCAGAGCAGTGATAGCCTAGTGGTGTGACCGTCGGACTACGAAGTCATAAGTCTCGAGTTCGAGCCCAAGGCACGCACCTCTGACTTTTCGGATTCATGTGCGTATTGTATAATTAGCACTTGCTTCAAAAACGGTGAAAGAAAAGATCGTGAGAAAACGCCTGAGAGATATTTCTCAACGGCATGTGAAGCCAAGTCAGAGGCCCATGGGCGGCTTTAAAACTCTGACACCAGGTTAGTCACTAACCACACGAAAAGAAGAAGATGGATTTCCGCAAAGTCACACCTGAGTCAATTAACTACATACATTCACATGAACTCACACCTTGCTCCCATTGGGATAAGCTGAAACTACAAAACGCACTGCTACGATCCCGCTGCGTTTACGTTCATCCATCTGGTCATAAACGCACGTCGGTTGCGAGTACTACGCAACTGACATTTCTGAAGAACATCACCTGCACGCGTTGATTAGAGATTGTGATTGTTTATCTGTCATTTTGTCTATTCTTCCGTCGACAAAACCCGTTTCTACGGTGGTCATGCTACGAGTGCTGGTGAAGTATATGTCCCCTCACGGAGCCTTTTATTAAGGGCTGATTTCACTAATGAAATTGAACGCGTTCAAGTGTCAAAATTATTATGGAATATTGTACACTGACAGCTCTTGAAAGCTTTTAGATGTGCTGAACGCGTTCAATTTTGATATCCGCACTAAAAGTCTAAGAGAAAAATCATGAATTTGTGTAAAAATGTAATAAATTTTTACACAAATTCATGATTTTTGACGTTGTAATTTGCAGCAGCAGTAAGATATTTTAATTATTTGATTATGAATATATATTACGAATGTGCATAAAGTTTTTTTTGGCTGTATTTTTGGTTTATACACCTTTTTTTTTAGTGTAACGCCTCTTTTGCTTCACGTAGTTATTTTATTGTGTTGTCATAATTTACATTTAAAAAAAATTGTGTTTTTATTACGGGAGGACACAGTTTTATAACTAGCGCAGGAGTCGGATAATTCTATCTATTCTATTTAATGTCAATAATTATTAGGTTATATTTTATGTTAGAATAAAACAAGACGCGAACGAAGTAGCGGGCAAAACCTAGTTCATCATAACAGCGGTTGAATGAGAGTATGTCAAGAGCAGAGAAACAATTTTGTTGAGGCAGGTCGTCAGGTACAGCCCGCGGGTAGTTATGGCTACAACTAACTTCTAATTATATCACTGGTATTTGACCTTTAGGGCGGTTTAAATATAGACTTTTACATTCCTGGCTTTTAAAACTATAATAATATAAATAGCATGGCCCACCGCCGTATCTCTACGTTGACGTCGTGGTGGGGCTTGCGCGCTCCTGTGAGCACTAAGTCTGTACTGACGGGCAATTCCCGTAATATTTAAGAACATTCGCATTCGCATCTCATTCGCAATGTGTCAAAAATACAAAAGAAAATTAATTCATTCATTCATTTTAATAAAATAAAAAATATTATTAATAAATAATTGATTAATGAAATTTATATTTAAAATATAAAATAGAGAACATATAATTCTAATTATAAATGAATTTATAAAAATATAGAAAAATCATCATCAAATCAATCATCCATTTTCCATAATTTTTGGCAAGTTTGACAGATTGAGACTTGAATGTGAACGTTTTTTTAAAAACGAGAATTGGCCTGCAGGTATTATAGTTTACTATACTGAAAGATTAAGAGAGATATAAAATCCCATGGGCATCGAAAATTTACTTTAAAAGGTCTATCTTTAATAACAATCAGAGATTAAAAGCCGATTCGGAGATTAGCCGGAACAAACAGACGGACAGACAAAAAACTAAAAAATTGTAAAAAAAAATGTTATACCGTATTTACTTTCATATATTATGTTTTAAGAAAAAAGCTGTTAATTTGACAGTGAAAAACAGACAATTGAATTTTATTTAGTTGTATAGATGTATAGATTTATATTCGAACTGGAACACTAATATTGATTCAATACCTTAATTGAAGAAGCTATTACAGGATAACAAAGGGACATAATTAACTGTTTATATAAAATCTTAATGTGTATCTAATATTATGAAAAGTTTTAAAATTAATCTTCTTAGCGTGTCGCGATAGCAATCTAAATCGATTCGGCCCAAAATTCGGCTACGTTTTTGGCGCCATCACTAGCGTCCATCAGTTCCTGTAACATGCAGCTGACAGGACACGCAGGACATGATAATAAGTGTCCCATCGTTTGTGGAACAGCACTACATTTACACTTCAAGGCGGACTCGTCTATGAATCTCCACCTGAACCGATTTTCCTTGCTTCGGCCAAACTGTGTTCGGAGTCTGTTTAGTCTTTAAAATTAATAAACCTCTAAAAAAATTTTGGGTATACACACTTAAAAAAAAAGTTGGAGGAACTTTTTTTTTAAGTGTGTATACCCAAAAATTTTTTAGAGGTTTATTAATTTTGAATTTCTGGCACAGTTGGTCGCAGTAAGCTAGGGCTCCACAACCATTTTTGTGACTACCCGCGCGCGATCCGCGCGAGCGTAGCGAGCGGAGCCGCGGTAGTGGCCGGCGATCACTACACTCAAGTTAATCGCAGTTACTTGGCTATTTAGTACGAGTATTTTTAGGACCCAAATAGGAAGTGTTAGTGGTTTACTTAAAGAGGCGCATTCATTTTATTAGAGTTTTCAGTAATATTTTTAGGAAAACAAAATGGGAATTATTTCAGGTTCGATTAAATACTCGTAAATGCAAAATTTCTAAAATATTGTTTATAATAAGCACATACGTATATTGTTAATAAATATACGTATGTGGTTTTAATTAAGTTGATAAAATCGATTACCAGTGTATGTTAGTTCCTGATATTTAAATGCACCATATAAAAATTGCGTTAGTAGCCGATGTAGATGAAGATAAGCAATGCGCGATTAATCGTCCACAATTAGAAAACTTACCTGGAGTTAGCAAGAAATGTGACAGGATAAAAGGGAGAAGGAGGGTTTGGACCAGAAGTGGGGTGTGATGGTATAGAAAAAAAAAATACCCTCATAATCACATTATTTCGATCTCAGTATGAAAACTGCAAAAAAATTGTTGCATTTTCAAAATGAAATCCTATAAATTAAGATAAATATATTAACTAAGTACTTGTGGTACAAAAATATTTCATTGATGTTCAGCAAAAACAAGTCAACACCGCATATTCAAATACCCACAATTTGCATACAAAACAAACGCATCCGGACGTTTCACAGAGCGTCTTATTTCACAACTTACCCGCAGCATTAGCCAAGAACGAAAGTGATATACTTAAGTTCACTTGTTCAATCATTCGTTGTCATTCCCAACACGATTTGAACGAAATCGGGTGACTGGGACAGTTTGTTATGTAACTGTATGTGATTTGAATTTGTTTATGGTAATATGGAAAATTGAGCAGTGAGTAATTGTTAGCGGAACTCATTAGAGGAAAAAAACAGTGGTTGGCAAGGACAGTGTGGCCATGTCTGATTGGTGACGCTTCTGTCATTCATCATCTGTCTAGCCTTTTCCCAACTATGTTGGGGTCGACTTCCAGTCTAACCGGATGCAGCTGAATACCAGTATTTTACATGGAGTGATTGCTTGTCTGATCTCCAAAAACCAGTAACTGGGTAATAAGATACCCCGTACTGGTTGTCAGACTTGTGGGCTTCTGACTAAGGTTACCATCTGACAGGAATTTGCCGCATTTGATAGTTATTTTACGGTTATGACAGGCGTGTGGCAGGCACCAAGCGGAAACAGGCATTTTTTAATTTCCCTAATAAATGCACAGTTGAGTAAAGAAAGGAATTTTCTGGCAATAGAGTCGGTAAAAGCGTTATTAGTAACCTAAGAAAACTTTAAAAACGTTTCGTGTGAAGATTTTTATATTTATATTTTAGGAAAAAAATACTTTTGAAAAAAAAAAAATGTCTTCGGAAAAATATCACTGTGATTTTTTAATTAGTTTAGTGGTCGTAAATTGTTCATACTTTTTATTTTGAATAAATGTCATGGCAGTCTTTAAAACTATCTGTTGCCTATTATTTATTTTAAGTCTTAGTTTTTTTTAATAGACAGGCTTTTTTCTGAAAAATCGGGCATTTTGTATATCCTAGACTGGCATACCCCCTTACTTTTGAAAGTGCACGTCAAAGTGTTCCCCGCAGAGTTCAGAAGTTATTAAAAACTATGGAACATTTTAGTGTGTTGCCAAAATATATTTGTAATACGGTAGAAAAAATAATTCATTTTGTATATAAGTTAATTAATTGTAATTTAAATTAGTATAAAAACGATAATGTCACTGAGATGTCAGTTGATCAGTCAACCCGAAAGGGCGGCAAGTTGATCATTTATGTTATTGTACTACTATAGATAACTTAAAACCTATTTTAGATGACAGATGACAAACGACCTCCATAAATGATAGATTTGTGAATTATTATTATGTATTTTTGTGTTGTATTGTTATTGTTTATTACTATTTTCTTTTAATATTGGGAAATGAATTTGATAAGTTGAATGGAATGTTGGTGAATATTTAATTTATTGTCGCTGAATTATTGACTTAAAATTATTTTTAGTATTAGTGATATATTTTAAATGCGTAATGAATTTTAAATATGGATATTATGGTTATGTTTATGCTTTTTATTTTATTATTTTACTTATCATACTGAAATATTTTCAATGTATTTTTTGTTATGAAATAAATGACTTAAGTATACGACTGAAAGAATGATCTATGGTCGGTCATGAATAAAAAATATTTAAAAAATATACATTTTTCATTTACGTGTGTTGTTTTATCAATTTCCTTCATGGAGTATGAAGGACATTGATGGTTTTTAAAGCGTAAAAATTACTTGTTAAACAAAATACGATACCTATGAAAATTTAATTTGAATTTAGAACATTTAGGATTTGAAAACCTCATATTATTCACTATTAAGAGCGTTTATTCGGAAGGTGGGCAACGTCGCAAATAGATTTCAAATATTTCACTGTTTTGATTAATTTGGCAATATTTCTGTGTGGAAATAAGAAATGTGGCTAACTAGCGAACTAGAATATTGATTATGAAATGCAATAATTAATATCGTAACACCGAATGTTTAGTTTTAGATGTAAAAAAACTATTTGGAAACTTTCCAAATGCGTTTTTTACACCTAAAATGGGTACAACATCAAATTCAATGATAACATTGCAATTCATTATTAATATTCTAGTTCGCTAGTTAGCCACATTTCTTATTTCTATTCAGTAATATTGCTATAAGAATCAAAACAGGTAAATATTTGACAGTTATTTGCGATGTTGCCAACTTTTAGGATAAACCCTCTTATACGACATTTGACATATATTCCTAAATAACACATTTTTCTGATAATCCTTACAAAACATAAACTTGCAAGGTGTTTCGATTTTTCTGATGAGAAGTGTTATTGTTAATTGGTAACGCTACTTCTGACCCATAACGAATGTCAAAGATCCTCGAATGACAGCCGGATAAAATTTCAGTAATCATCATTCAAAAATTCATCTCATCTATTTTTAAGAAGCAACGCCCAATTCAACGCGAAAATAAAATGGCGCCTATGTCAATCATGTTTTTGTTAACTTAATGTCAAAGACACGATTCATAAAGAATAAATTAGTTCCATTTTTTGTTGATAGATTCTATTGTAAACACATTAAAGAGTTTAATGCCAATGGTATGCCGGATGTAGCGCTGTAATGATCTTCAAGGACATTTTTTACAGATTATGGCAAAGCCAGGACGAATTTTGAGGATTATTTCAGCCGACTGCGTTTTAGGTTCATTTTTGAGCGATTACACAGCCCGTCGTCTATGTATAAATGCATGCATTCTGTGATTACTTCATCACGATCTGACTTATTAATTGTAAAATTTAAGGAAAATCTTCTACTTTAACAATGTTTGTAAATATGTGAGAACCATGTATCTATCACATATGTAACTAATTTATCTGTTGTTGCTTGCTTTTTTTAATTCTTTTTACCTATAGTGGTATAATAATTCATTTTTTTATTTTTAGATGCATCGTTTTCACATATAATTATATAACTAATATACCTACATATACAAAATATTGTAAAACATTTATAAAAGAGTAACGGTGGAGTTTCTTGCCCATTCTTCTCCATACGAAAACTACCTTTTGGAAGGGGCGACTAGAATCAATTTTTTTTTTTGTAATTTTTGACGTTCAAAAGTGTCTTACAAGGGCCTATTTGAAATAAATGATTTGACTTTGCATGCATAGCATAATTAGCATATAACATTCCCACTGCCGGGGCACAAGCCACCACTCTGTGAGAGGGAGTGGGCCGTAATCCACCACGCGGGCCCAGTGCGGGTTGGTAGATGTCACGTGTCTTCGAATTTTTTGTTCCAGGACATGCCGGTTTCCTCACGATGTTTTCACTTTGAGCAATGGTGATGAAATAAATGATACAACGTAAAATGCCTGCTTGGGCTCGCACCTACGAGCTACAACTCGGTATGCTGGGCCCGATATACTTTTAAAAGAGCAACCGTGGAGTTTCTTCCCGGCTCTTCTCTATAGTAAACGACCAATTGGAACCGTGCACCTAGCTTCTGACGTTTCATAAGTGCCCTTGTAGGTTTATGTGAAATACAATATTTTGAATTTTGAAATGAATTTTGAATTGAATCTTGAATTGAAAATTGAATTGAATTTCGATACGACAGATCTAGATCATCACACACTCAAGTGCCTATGTTAGCATCGTAACGCTACCCTTAAGAACTGTCTCCGGTACATCGTTGAAAGAGTCTCCCTGTTATATGACTGACTAAACCGTTACTGATCTTCAACTTGTAACGATGCTACAGCATCATATTTCCATGACCAGCTCCGCTGCTAACCGTGCGTAACCAGAAAGGCTAACCCATTTTGCGACACGGAACCGCTAGCTATTTTCGTGTAGCTGTTAGTGAATCGAGGGAAAAATATAATCTTTAAGTGACACGTTCTTTACACACTCCACATGGCAAATAAACAAACGAAATCTTAAAAAATAAAAGTTACGACAAAAACGTAAACTAAAGAGGAAGAACAATCTGTTCGATTTATGCTTATTGACCCGGGTTTTTAATTTGTCTGTCTGTTTTGTCTTGTTTAATTATACCTTTTTAGTTGACGTTTTTGTCGTAGTTGGGTTTAAGTATTTATAACTTTTATTTTTATCATTTTGGGGTTATTACATTTTTTTTTTTATGTGCTAATTAAGCCCTTTCATTTGACGCCAGTAGCACATCTCCGCCGCGAAACCGTAGCAGCGAAACCGCAGTAGATCAATTCAACTCATCATCATACTTAGATCAGTCATACCCAACAACTCAATATGTTTTTTTTTTCTTAGTTCTTCATTTTATGTCCTCTAGAGGGCGCAATTTTATATGTAACACCACATAGCCAATAACCAGCGGACGCTCAAGACTCCTTTCTGCTACACGGAAAAATTTTTGGGCATTCAGTGTTCCCATTTCCCTTTCGTTACAGTCTGCTGCATACATGGCTCCAAAGGTATGAGCGCTTAAACAGTTTATCATTCGCGAGTCTGATACTGAATAAGGTCACTAGACGTCCTCAAGGAAGTTGCGAACAGATTGGTATAATACAACTTTCTTTTTAACTCCAATCCAGTTAAAGGTAAACCTCATATTGTGTACTATTAAACGATCAATATTTATATATATATATATATTTGTAATCACATTCTCGAAAGCGGCTCTCATCAATTTTCAAGAAAGTTGAAAAATCGATCTAGATAGGTCTCATATCTGGGAAAATTCGTTTTCTCCGAATTTTCACCCGAGCAGAGCTCGGTCGCCCAAAGTTTAGAACACGATGGGTAGGTACCTTAGAATAATGACATCGCAGCATGGAATTAGTAAGTACCTACATCATGGCAGCATGGAAATAGTAAGTACCTACTATCATAGCAGCATGGAATTAGTAAGTACTATACATGGAATTAGTATGAACTATGCTATACTATTAAATGAGCATTCTCTATTTTCACCCGTACAGAGCTCGGTCGACCAGGCACTTATAATGAAATGTCTCAATAATATACTGGTACAAAAATAAATTATATTGCCGGTCGGAATGCAACTCTATATTTGGTCTGTCCAGAAGAAAGGTCACACAAAATTTAATAATCTGTGTGATCGCAGGGCGATGACAGCTTTTAAAGGAGGTTCAAGGTCAAGACAAAATAAAAGGGCAAAATTGTTTTATCTTGAAAATCAAAAGCGACTGCTGAGCGTGACGTCTTAGGTAAGATCCCTGGGTAGGGTTAAGTGCTATTGTGTTTTTCTTTCAATAAATTCTCAGCAGTAGCCCGTAGTCTAGTTAATTTTCCGTATTAAATAGGATTTAGAACAATCAGTATTCTTTACCTAAGTACTAAGTATATCCTTGCCTCCCCCTTTTTTAACCCCCGACGCAAAAAGAGGGGTGTTATAAGTTTGACCGCTATCTGTCTGTGGCACCGTAGCTCTTAAACGGCTGAACCGATTTGAATGCGGTTTTTTTTTAATTTGAACGCAGGTTGTCTAGCGATGGTTCCTAGACATGTTTTATCAAAATCGGTTCATCAGTTTGAGGATTATCAGCATTTTGTAGTTGATGAATGGATGTGAGCATCTTCAACAGTCTGATCGATTAGAAATTTGGTATTCTGTTACTCTAATGATATTAGAGGAACATAGTAACCTTGAACTGATGCTGCAGCATCACCTGGAATTTGCAGGATACTCCCTTACCAACTTACAGCACAGGTATCGTGTTTGGACTGAACAGGGTCTGGTGATGGAGTAGGAAAGAGAAATGAGGAAATGTTTGTGTCGGAGGTTTTTAAAATTTTAATATAATTTCACTTGTTATTCTATAACTTTGACATTCAATAGAGCCCGTCTCATTGAAAAAAATGATTTAACTTTGACTTCTTCGAGGAATATAGAGGAGCTCGTGGCTAAGTAACAACAGCCGCACTAGTCGATCCATCAGGTTAAGCTACGCTTGCCGGGGTTGGTCAGTGGATGGGTGACCATCTTTACATACCTCCGAGAATCCTCCGTGCCTCGGAAAGCACGTTAAGCCGTTGGTCCCGGCTGTCATTCGTGGATCTTTGACAGTCGTTACGAATCGTCAGAAGCCCGAAAGTCTGACACCAGTCTTACCAAGGGGTATCGTATTACCCAGTTACTGGTTTGTGGGGGTCAGATAGGCAGTCGCTCCATGTAAAATACTGGTATTCAGCTGCATCCGGTTAGATTGGAAGCCGACCCCAACATAGTTGGGAAAAGGCTAGGCAGATTGATTGATTTTTCTTCGAGGAACATAGGCATATTGTGAAGACATCTTGCCATTGCATGCCATTACACAAATCCTGACTCCGAGCTGCTGCTACATAGAATTTCCCTAATATCACAAAAACATGAATGCGTTATCCTAAATACATCCGGCCATGTATCTACGTCGTGCGCACGACTCGGAAGGTTGCCAAGAACGAAAGCTGATGAAATACTCGCCACGGATTGCGGGAAGTGGGCGCGTTGAGAGGTAAAGGGGGAGGTATTGACTCCTTTGTGTAGGTATTGGATGCAAATTCTAAAGTTTGGACATTTGTGTAAATCAATTTGTTGCGTCACTTTTTCTTCCCAGCTAAAGCACTAGGAAGTGGTAAAGGGGTTAGGTACGTTTTGGGGGACTGTCTTATGTAATTTTGACGTTCGAAATTGAATAAATGACGTTATTTTTTTTTTTTTAATTTTGAATCCCACTCAATAAAATATATAAACTCCTGTCTTAGACCACACACAGATACCAACCAATCCCACATAACAATATACATTAAATTCCTGGCCAGAAATCACAGAAAAAGACTTCCATACAAGCCTAAGTACCCGACTTACACGAACAGTCTTCAAAAGGCAAATGACAGCGAATTAAAATTCCTTATGACTCAGTTGAGACAAGCTCATTCCTTCACATTCTTATAATAAACTCAGTACATGTTTTTATTAATTTATTGTGCTACCAGTTTATTTTGAACTGCGGTGTAAATGGAAGAAGTACGGTGGAGCCTGAATAAGTGAGAAAATTCATTGATTAATACTTTTTAAGTCTCTTAACCTACGGCTCTAACGATTTCGATGAAAGTTGCAATATAGGGGTTTATGGGGGCGAAAAATCGATCGTCTAGGAAAATTGTTTTTTTCCGTATTTTCACCCGGGCAGAGCTCGGTCGCCCAAAGTTTAGAACAAGATGTCTTAAACATTACACACACTACCATGCGTTTGACACAAGATGGCTACCTTGGAATAATGACATGGCAATGGCAGTATGGAATTAGTATGTACTATACATGGAATTAGTATGAACTATCCTATACTATTAAATGAGCATTCTCTATTTTCACCAGAGCAGAGCTCGGTCGCCCAGGTACTTTTTTCTGTAATGAGTAGAACCGATATAAACTCAAGGAAATGAATTGGGAAGGTAGGTCGAAGCTAATTGTAGATGGCGTGACCATAGCTAGGTCCTTAAGACCTACAATTGTGACATTTCGTTTATTCATTCTATTTCATGTGCATTCATGTGAGTGATGCGTTCAACATTTTAAATCAAATATTTGACATGTCAGAATTTAAAACCTTAAACATTTTCTCGTAATCGCTTTCTTCAAATGTTTTCGACATAACCTCGATCTCTTTATAATTAAAAAAATCTCTAAATATAGCTGCCATTTTAGGTTCTTTCGGAAAATGGTGGACACCAATTTCGGAGTATTTAGGAACACAACAACGCGTTATTTTCGCAAAAATAAAAAGTAAATCCATGTGCCATTAGCTCGTTGGGAACTAGCTACGACAGCGCCATTTTGACAGTTGCCTTCCCCATTGTTTATCAAATAATCCGTCAAATTACAACTGACACACTTTGACAGTTTTATGAAATGGATAAATAATGGTTGACGTAATGCGTTAATTTGATTAAAAGTTAATTTCCTTGACTGTAGGTACGTATTTGTTTGCGAGTTTGTCCGAAAGGGATATCGCGACCCCGGCACACAGGCAACGGAAGGAACACGGGTGAGTTTTGGTCAGTAAAAGTCTGACACGCCCTGAGCTCCACCCAGAGCGGGAGCAGTTATTTGATAATCTCGAAAAAAAAAAAAGTTACTTATCTGTGGGATACATTGAAAAACACCACATTGCTGATGGGCTAATATTTTGTCGACGATATGAACTATCCTAATATAGTTCGTTCGTGCTAATATGAGAGAAGAAAGTAATACTGAATGTATTTACATTCAATATTTCTTTAATAAGTAGGAAACATGTCGCTTTTTGACTAGGCTACGTGGGGAAACAAAACATCGAGAGGAAATAGGCATATCCTAGAACCAAAAATTCGAAGACATGTGACATCTACCAACCCGCACTGGGCCCGCGTGGTAGATTACGGCCCTCTCCCTCTCACTGAGAGGAGGCCTGCGTCCGAGCAGTGGGAACAGTGGGCTCATTTTGCTACGTGGGGAAACTGGATTAGTAACATGATAATCCCGTAAGATTAACTTAGCAACTCCAATGCCTCTGAATTGTACAAATCGTTGTCATTTTCCTATGCCACTAGCGCCATCACAATAGACCAAGTTAAACTGGCTACAAAAAGAGTTATAACAATTAAAACTGCAACGTAACGGTTGCCCTTAAAACTAATCGAGTAGGTTTCCTTATGTCACACCGTCACGAACGAATGGCATTGATCGGTATGTGAATATTATGACTTAGTAATTGCTTCTGAATATTTGCGGTTAGGTTTATGATTGCCAACGTATAAGATTTCCTTGCCTTTCTAAAATTAGATCACTATTTTAGGTATGGTTGTATCCTTGGAAAAAGTTATTAACTATGTATATTGATTATTATAATACTTATTATTTTTTAAGTGAAACCTTATTTAGGCGCACTTTGTGCGTTTTCTGATCAGTGAACGAAACTGAACCGTCGTCACTTGTATCGTGTGGTTATAAGTGCACAGTCTTTTTTTTACGTGACCTAGTGCTCATCGGAGATACTAATATGAAAGATCAGACATAAACAGCATATAGGTACATATATTAATATTATGGAAGGCTTAGGAATACAAACAGCTCTGCCACGCACTGCAATGAACGCCCATGTTGCATTTCTGACTCACAGAAATTAGCTCATGCAACAAAAAGTATTCACAAATTTAGCATAACTGCATAACTGGTAAAACGTGAGAGTAGGTTCAATACATACACCTCTACGATTCTGCTCTAGGGGAATGCGCTAAGGTAGGCCGCGAAATCTTGCCAATTTTTTAATAATAATAAAATAATTAAATCTTTATTGCAGACCACATGATCCATAAAAAATGTTGTATTTTACACATACAAATTAAAAATAACAAAAATTCTAATCAAAATTCAATTCTACCTTCACCCAAAAATTAAAATATTTTTTTAAAATTTGTATATCAGTGTCGCAGAGAGTTGTATTGATGATTTTTATGATTTCTGTAAATACATATATTTGTTACGGTCCCGAATCATACTACGATAAACGTACAACTTAATACTGACATGAAAATTGCAAAAAACGTAAGAAAATTATAATTTATTTTCGTGAAATACATTGATAAGTTATTCGGCATTTCACGCTCACTTCGGGGTGAGTGGCATCCGGGCGTATGCTATCGCCTTAAATGTCAGAACATACTGTGACGATATTTTTTCTCGTTTGATATATCAAAAAGCTTCCTGCTCCACCCAGGTGATCAGCTGTTGATATATAGACTTACTATAGCGTAGAGGGGACGGTGGGGATTTTAATTTACGACAAATGAAAAATGAAAAAAGTTATAGAACAAAGCATGATTTGTTTTCAGCTCACATTGTGTAGGATACCAAGCAAATGGCTAAATTTGCACATAGAAATAGAACATTAGTTTGAAAAACCGAAAAAAATGAGAATTGTAACTATAGGGATTACCGAAGCATATGCAACTTAATATACAAAGACGACAGTAATCTTGTGGCTTTATGTTTCCCTACAAATAACCCTTTACTAAAGAAGAATCAGATTCTTCACAGAATAATGTAAAACAAATCTTCTACTAAATAAAAAATCTTACATTCACTCAATGACAGACAACGCTCAGCCTAAACTGCTGGATCGACAAGCATGGAATTTTGTACAAGAGTTCCTTATCCTACACCATTAAATGAGCAATATTTGTATGTATATATATTTGTAATCACGTTCTCGAAAATAGCACTAATGATTTCGATGAAAGTTGCAATATAGGCGAAAAATCGATCTAGTCAGGTCTCATATCTGGGAAAATTCGTTTTCTCCGTATTTTCACCCGAACAGAGCTCGGTCGCCGAAAGTTTAGAACAAGATGGCTACTTTAGAATAATGACAGGACAGCATGGAATTAGTAAGTACCTACTATCATGGCAGCATGGAATTAGTAAGTACCTACTATCATGGCAGTATGTAATTAGTAAGTACTATACATGGAATTAGTATGAACTATCCTATACTATTAATGAGCATTCTCTATTTTCGCCCGAGCAGAGCAAGGTCGACCAATTTTTGAAAATTATCCCATAAACTGGTAACATAGGGGACGTTCGTATGGAATTTTGTATTTTTTGCCAATTGGAAATCCCATTTGATGGGATAAAAACATTCCTTCGCCTACACGAAGAAGCTTTAAATCGGTGGCATTATGACTAAGTGAGAAATTTGCATCATGATGACATTGTAGCTATTACGCCCATTTTTGTACTCTACGCACGGAATACTAATCGTTTGGAATGTTAAAATATAGGGCAACATGACGATAAGTTTGACAGATGTTAATTCCAAGAAGCGATAGGTTTTTTTGTGACATTTTTACTGCATTTTTGTTCATGAGGTCAGCAAGCGATTTTGAAAACCTATCTTACTTTTTATTACCAAACACATACACATAAACTCACGGGGGTAGGCTGATACTACAGAACGCCAATGCTACGGATCCATCGTCGTTTTAAGTTCATACATCTGAAGGCCAATTCTCGTACTTAAAAAACGTTCACATTCTAGTCGCAATCTGTCAAACTTGTCAAAAATGTTGGTAAATTGATTGTATTTTTGACAGATTGCGAATGAGATGCGAATGCGAATGTTCTAAAAAATTACGGGAATTGCCCCTCTGGTCACACACACGCTGGTTACGAGTATTAAAAAAAAAAAAACACAATACCACTTTACAAATTATCCAAAAGCCTCGTATTCATTATTCAACAGAAAAGTTTGACAAATTTTGTCTATTGCTTGCTGTCAAGGCCAGAGGCCAAAGACAATTTTCATCAAATCTAAACAAACAATCAAACCTGCAAAATACCGATTGCAAAGTGGAAGAATAACAATTTGTGTGACAAACAACAACAATAACAAGAACAATTAAACTGTGAGTCGTATCTGTGCAAGAATAGGCCATTGCTCAGCTGAATGCCATGACTTCGGACGAACCTATTGTCAACAGCGCTGATTTTCAGCAAAAACCTCGCGAATGATGTAATGACGTCCCCCCTGTGAGAATTATAATTCAAGTTAAGCAAAACTTCTTACGGAAATGAGTATTACCCACCTGGCCTTTCTGAAGAAAATCACCAATAAGATCACTATGTCCTTCGAAGGCTTCCCCTCCCGGAGGTTCCACTAACATCAGCCTTTCTCCTGCCTCCCTTTTAACCGAACATTTTTTAAATGGTAAACCCTCCGTATTGGTACTTAAGATACAGGGTTGTCTAGTTTGGGGCCGATGTAAAACCTTTGTACTTAAGGCGAAAGCGTCAAGGTAGCCCGCGAAATTCAAATTTTCTTACGTTTTTTGCAATTTGCAGGTCAGTATCATGTTGTACCTATGTTGATCTAAATCTTGATTTGCGGCCGTATCAAATGTTTATTTATAGAATTATAATCATAAAAATGCTCAATACAACTCTTCTAAGTTCATTCGCATTGAATGACTATTTCATGAAATCATGACATTTGACGATTGTGCTTACCTATGGAGTTGTATTGCTGATTGTAATGATTATAATAATGTAAAGCCATATTTGTTACGGTCGCAAATCATATTTTAATCTACCTTAGCGCATGCCCCTTAATCTTTTTTGGAAAAAAAGTTTAATTTTATTTTTATGGTCTGTCGCGAAAAATAACGCGTCCCGCTACGAGTATACTTAGGCCTAATATATACGTAGTAAGCTACAGGTTCGACTTGAAATCGACAATCATCACCTTCCTGCTTGATTGGAATTGGAGCCCGGAAGACAGGAATTTATTTCTTCATATCTTTGCGACTAATATCATAATCTTCCTGCCTTATCCATTATGGAGTGTGTCTGATACGTGGGGTTGGCGCAACACGTTTTCTTCAACCACTCTCCCCTGTCAACCGTCACGCTTAGGGTTGCCAACCGTAAAACTGAGTATTGTACTCTTTTTCTTGCAAGTGTACTCTACAATCTATAACACTAATAGAGATAACATAAACACAATTTTTACATAAACTGACTTTTCTGGCAGAATGCCCACAACACAACGAGTTTGTTTACTGAACTTAATATACTGGTACCCATAAAACTCGGGCGTTTCTAAAAGCAGCCACAATCAGTCACGTCAAAATATAATGTCAACATGACAAGCTCTCTGTTTGGAAAAGATGTCAGATTTCGTAGAATTTGTTTATTAAAAAAAGGACCTATATTCGCTCAGTTCCCACCACTTCATTCACCGAGAGTATTTTCGGTCATGAATGTGAACTGGCGAGGAGAGACGAACAGAATTTCATTCTGCTGGGGAGTTTGTTGCGCCACTTCTTCTTCCCAGCTAAGCACTAGGAAGTGGTGAACGGTGGGCGTCTTTGGGGGACTGTCTTATGTAATTTTGACGTTTGAAAAGTGCTAATTCTCAGCCTATTTTGAATAAATGACTTTTTTAAAACGGGCTCCTGATCTATATTGTCTTAGAATAAGGATGTTTGAAGTCTCACAATTATTTTAAAAACAATAAAAAATTGTTATGGACAAAAAGCGCTAAAAGTACATTAAACAAAAAAATGGTACTCTTTTTATTAATTTGTACTCTATAATTACCCTCTCTGAAATCAGACATACTCTATTCTTCTAGAAAAAATGGCAACCCTAGTCACGCTGTCGTTCACTCCCTTCTCTTTAATATCGTGTCTCACACAATCCATCCATTTTTCTTTGGCCTTCGTCTCCCTCTCCATCCATCAGGGAGAGGAAGGCCAAATAAAAGACGGAAGGATTGTGTGAGGACAATAATCCAATCATATTTCAATCAGATTTTTTTGATCCTATCTAAATGTTACGAAGCATGTATTGGCCATTTATTTATAAACATTACAGGTTTAATTACTCGTAAATTATTTCTGTTTATGACGTAAATTGCATCAACTGGCCCGTCGATACACTTCATAATATGTGATAACTTGTTTTCCCACAGAATTACGGAATATCGATTGCGCGTAGGCATATGTATTCAAAAAACTAGCCTCTGAATTATCGCAGAGTAATAAGGAAACTTAAGGCGACAATAATCGACTTTTAATGATTTTATACAGAAGAACACGTCTAAAGAGTAGTGTTAATGATTTGGAAAAAATATATGTTGAATTAGAGCATTTTCTTAATAACTTAATCTGTGAATATTTTAGATTATATTTATATTACATAGTGTAATTAATTTGTATAGTTATGTCTAACGCGGATAAAAACTGAGAATTACGCAAAAACTATCAAGCGTATTTTTTCCACCATTTTAAAGATAATTAAACTATTTATCTTTTAGTATACGTGTTTTAATAAAATACCTTTAGTTTTATGTATAAAAAAATTATAATGCGTCTAATTTAGGGCAGCGCTCCTTGATGGGCGAATCCTATTACTGGCTGGACGTACGACGCGTTGCATGAGAGCTCAGCACAGAACACGCAAGCTAAACACTCAAGGCCATTGGCATATAGCTGCGTCTTTATGATTAGGTGCCAAAATGGAATGTTAAAACAATATGCACCTGAAGGCATTTTTATTCTTAGTTTTTTCAAAACATCGTCTATTAAATAATTATTATAAATAATTTATAGTGCTTTCTGAGTTTATCTTGGACATAACTGACATCGGTGAAGGAAAACATCATGAGTAAACCTGGATTTATTATAAGTACATCTTAACTAATATAAAAAATGCGAAAGTAAATTTGTTTTTTTGTTTGTTACGCTTTCACGCTAAAACGGCTGAACGGATTTGGATGAAATTTGGCACAGGGGTAGACCTTGACCTGGAGAAGGGCATAGGCTACTTTTCATCCTGGATCGCAGACGAAGTCGAGGGCGACAGCTAGTAATTAATAAGTGTGAAATCGTACATCTGTATGAGAAGAAGCCATTGGCTTCTGTGACCATAACAAGCTGATATGGTATTATTATAAATAATCGACATTTTATCCCTATCATCATGTATCATCAGGCATCTATTAAACTAGCTTCCTCCAGCGGCTTCGCCCGCGTGATATCTTTATAAATTATAGCCTATGTTACTCAGTGATAATATAGCATTCTACTGGTGAAAGAATTTTTTAAATCGGTCCAGTAGTTTTTGAGTTTATTCATTACAAACAAACATACAATTTTTTTTTCTTCTATTTTTTGTGTAATATTAGTTTAGATTATAAACATCTTCTTACTATCTTCATTGAACGGTCAAAGGAGATATGTATTTCCACAATAAACACAGTGATCAAACACAAAACCAATAGTGATTATTATTTGTTGTTATTCTACGTCAGAATTCAAAATCTTCCTGAAGCTGCCGAGTGTCTTTTCGACGTAACCAAGTTTATAGCAATTTAAAGTTCTAATTTTAGATTTTTTTTATTTTTTATGTTTTATAAACATAAAAAATAAAAAAGTCTAAAATTAGAAATTTACATTTATACCTCACAATCTCAGAGAGGTCCCATACTCTAGCTAATGGATAAGAGACGAGCCTGTCACCAACTTTGTTACCGTTAAAACTATCGTGTAATAACGGTGTGCGGAATGCTCAGAATGCTATACTGAATGAAGATTATAATCGTTGGACCACCCTTTACCAATCTGTATGAATTATATTTCCATTCATAACGATTTCCGCTTCGATAAAAAATTGTCAAGATAAAAATACTGCTCACTCTGGTCCACTACTGGTCTATGCACCAAAAATATCATCATCATGACAGCAAGTAAACTACTCCTCTGTTAAACACCTTGCAAAAGATTAATTATTACTATCCCTTAAAGAAACCCATGAGCAAGCGAAGACACCATAATCTATACCAGAAACGACTCCAAGTTGCATGAATACTCATAAACATTGAAAATGGGGCGGACCCTAGCAACAGCTCAATCATTCGTGCCAACTGTGTGAATCTGCCATTATCTCTTCCCGCGTTCTAAAAATCCAATAGCTGTCATCAACAAAAAAAAGTAAAACGTCAACATTTTTTTTTTTTTTTTATTTAATTTTTGAGACCTTGTCCGTATCACTGGTCCGCCTAGTCTAATCCTTCATAGTAACATAACAGGTACTTCGCCACACTTTCAATAACACTATACAGCGGTTGTACTCATATAAAAGACCAGCGCAACACCACCAAAGCATTCAGTAGCTATCCTGCAGTCAAACAAGAAGTGCAAGATGAGATTTCTGGTAATATTTTATTTTTTTATTTCACAAGTAGTGATAGCAGAACGTTTTGAACATGGCAACAGTGATAAACTTGAAAATTAATACTTTTTTCAATCTACATTGTTTCTTTCCCTTTTTTAATCTGTAAATTCCAATTTCAAATATGAAAAATCCAAGCTTTAAAAAAAAAACAGTGAAAAATTGGCGCCAAAATCGTACTTCAAAATTTTCTTTTTCTATCTGTCATCATTTCCCGCCAAGAGTTTTATTTTTAATTGACCAAGGAAGTGCATTAAACAGCATATAAAAACGTTCCGTTACAACTATTTATTTAATCATTTAACTAATTAAACCTTGTCTCATTAATAAGAAAAGGCTACAATGTAAATTTTCCCTATTTATCTTTTTAATTAACGTAACTATGCTTACACTGGCAATAGATCTTCCATTTATGGTATTAAAAAGCTCAAGACTGCATAACTGAATGCTTTAGCCATCCATATTGATACAATTAAGAGTAACTAGCAATTTCAATTAGTATGACAAGGCTGAATAAATTAAAATATTACACCTTTAAACCTGTTTCTTGTAATGTCACTAGTCTTATGAATACAAATAATTACTTATTTAATTTTGTATTCTTTTTATAGGACTTTTTTAATTAATCAATGTAACCATTTGTGACCACAACCTCATCAATAACATTTATTTTCTTCTCTAAATCCGAATTTCAGCACTCTTATCTTTCAAACTCAGTTCGATAATTCATTCCTCATATCGATAGTATTTTGTTGAAATCTTTCCAACCTAAATGTCCCAAATTCTTTAACAAAATAACTCACTTCCACCCACTCAATCAAGAAGTCAAAAACAACAATTCAATAAACAGATACATGTTTGTATTACAAATCTTATCCCCCCGCATTGACAAGCTATTCAAAATAATGTCCCAACATTAAAACTATATTTCGAAACAATAATCATTCAGTCACATTATCATAATAGTTGTCTATGACTAAGCATTGTTTATCTGTGGCGCGACACTATGCGTATAAAATGACAATCATCTGGTTTATGGTACTGAATGCGGGTATAATTTATCGAGGGATTAAATTACATGATATGGATATGTCGAAGTATGTGTTTCGCATTAAAAATGTACGCTGTTTTGTTTAGCAAAAGTCTATCAAGTTCAAATGGAAATTGTTTCAAGTTTTGCGCCAAATTGAGAATCTGTCACACCAAATAAACATGGATAATCAGTGGTTATTTTGATTCAATAAGAAGACTAAACAAGGTTTAAAAACCATGTGTGTCTATGGAAATATACCTACGTTAGCAAAGCAACTGTATAAACAAAAAGTGTCAAAATTATAGTGATCCCAATTTTCCGACACAATCAATGTATAATTCCAGACATTATTCCGTCTAATTTCAAAACTCAAGCTTACCACGTGATAATATTATAATAATCTAATTGATTTCAACAAAAACATACTTCCCACGATAATCAAGAGATACATTCAATCGATTAAATTAAAACGCGATTAGATTTTCGTATCGATAAATCGATTGAACAGTAGACTTGATTAATGTGAGAAAAATATGAATGACGTTTGTTTTACGAATCCTCGCGTGATTTAACACAATTACTCATTGAAGTTTTATTGTAATATACACGCAATTCAGTTATTATTGTAACAAAAAAAAATAACTTGATTTTTATACATCTGATTCCGTTAGACGTAACTTCATTGGTTTTCTCTCAGAGAAAATTGTTTAAAATAAAATATAGGTACTGAGGTAGCTGTAAAAAAATTGCAAATGCCGAAATCTTCGAAGGCTGCACACTGTGACAAATATAGTAATTTCCTCTTTTTTTCGCTAATCAAATACTAATAGACAGGTGGCTAGATAAAAGTAATATCCTGTACTTGATGTCCAAGTATTTATCTTCCTAAAAAATATATTAATTTCCGTGTCTTGATTCGTGCTCAGATAATGACAATATAGGCTCTCTGCGCTCCCTATAACATGGGACTTAAACATAACTGCTTCAGCACTATCACACCTCTGCCTACACGTTCGAGGAATACTGGTCTGTAATATTTAACTACATCGATCGCCACGCCCTCTGATAACTTCCGTGTTCTTCATAGCAACTATAACAAAAACACATTCTAATAATAGAAAAACTGATCTCATTCAATGCAAAAAAAAATGCATTCCACAACACAATCAAATTATTCAATAACCAATCAGCGCGCGTAATAAGAAAAAAAATGTCAATGACATTCCGTTCCACGCAATGTCATTATCAAGGACAGGCACAGATAAAAAATCGTACCATAAATGGTATGTAATTATTTTTATGAGGTGGTTACGTTCCGTTTTTGTTTGTTGACTAATATGATTGTAATTAATTCGTGGTGAGCATGCGAAATTGCGACTCATTCAAGGTTTAGTGATTAAAATAAAGTGGGAGAATGAACTTGAAAAATTGACACTAATTGATTTAGTATTTTGACTTTCCCTAATGTCAATCATCTTCCTGTAATTATCCTAATTATTTGTGATAGCTGCAATACTTCTTTTTCCATACATCTTTATAAGCATTATCTTAGCTTAGCATTCACATTCACTCCCTTTCTAGCAGTATCTTCTTTCGCACACTGCATCCTCAGTTTCTTTGCTCTTCCGTCTTATATCCGTCCACATATGCATATGCTCCAATATCTGAGATCCTATCAGCCATCATCTCAGTATTCATCTATTTCTAGCCATATCATCTTCCACACAGTTTCTTTGGTCTTCCCTTCTCTTAGAGACATTCTTACTCGAAACTTTTGTCACGACTCGCCCAGTCATATCTGAGATATATTTCCATACTTACTACAACCATAACGCAATACCGAGCTACTTTTCACACGTCTAATTTAGCACAACACTACGGTACACGCACAATATGTCATAACGCACACGCGTGGTGTCAAGGTCCCTAATTGTAATGCAGAATACAGCCCATCACTATTGTTGTGTTATAATAATGAATCATGCCTTCTTTTATTTGGAATGTAAAGGTCGTTAGGAAATTAATTTGGTCAACGAATTTTGGAGCTGATTTTAGATTGATAGATGCCAATCTATCAATCAGTAAATAATTGAATACTTAAAATAATTGAAGTCTCAAAATGAATAGTATTTTTTTGTTTGTCAATTGATGACATCAGATATTCATCATTTCAACAAACCTAACCAAATCGCTTCTTTCGTTTTTTTTCACGCACAATCCATACAATTAAACAAAACATGGCGTCTCTTTTGTCTTCCAAATTCAAATCCGACAAACGAATTCTGTCACGTAAAGAAAATTTTAGGCCAATGTCAGAAACCATACAAACTAAACTGTCAGTTATTGTCCAACATGGCGGCTTGCGAAATAATTCGACTAAAATATTTAAGGCGTCGGCTTGTTCTAGAAATGTTGGTAGATAAGGTTTATTACGATATTGTAATTGTAAATTGAGTTCAGGTGAAGTTATTTTATAAATCAAGGATTGGTTTAACCTGTTTTATAGTAACCACCTTAAATTATTCAATGGTTTATCCAAAATCAGCAACGTTTCAAAGATCTCTCTCTCTTCAAACGTGAAATAGATGTTGTAGATTTTTGATTGTGCAACAACATATCTCATATTCCTAACTACTTATTTTTTAGACTGACCTAAGTGCCTCGTTGGTCCAGTGGTCGAGAGCGCTACTGCTGAGCATGAGGTCCTGGGTTCAATTCCCAGGTCGGGCAAAGTGTTATTGGGTTTTTCCATCAAGAATTTCTTAGTAGCAGCCCGGAATCTGGATTTTTGCCCGTTTGATGACCATAGGCTCGCCTCCTATTACATGTGACTTAAACATAACTGGCGAAATGTGGGTGTACTATAAGAACACCTCTGCGTTACCCTTCGGGAAATGCAGGCGTGATAAAAAAAATGTGAGCCGTCACGGGACGCCTGGCAGATGTGAAACATCGACATTATTTTGTAAAAGTAATATGCAGAAAAGAACATATTGTGATAGGAACTAAATATGTCATAAAAAAAATCGTTAATAATAATTAATATAATATAATATATATATATAATCGTTAATAACCATAATATATAACTAATCGCACAGTCGATTGCGCATGTCGAAGCGTCGCCACACCGTACACACTACTGCATATAGACTGTATATATATACCATCATATAGCGTGGCGACGCGTCGCCACGCCAGAAATCGGTTTTACGTGCGGCTATAGATGTTTCACATCAATAAGTTATGTAATTTTTTAGAGAAATCAGTCTTAACAAACACACAACAAAATAATCGTAAAACTGTTTAAAAATCACATCACATCGTAAGAAACATCACCCAAGTACGTAAACTAGAACAAATCGATACCGAGAAACAAAAATAAAGAACATTTTGCACAATAGCAAAGTGCTGTTGCATGGTTCCTGCTAACCAATTAGCAAAATTAACATCAACTGTTAATTTCACAACTTAAACGTTGTGCGAAAAAAACAGACTGACAACAAAAAAGTTGCCAAGTAAAATATTTATATGATGATGTATACTGACGTTAAAAGGAGGCTTGTTACACCTAAATGACAGGTTTGAAAATGGAATTGACGGTTTACCTTTGAATTATTTATTGATGTTTTAGTAGTAATGGGCAGATAAATTACTGAAAAAAGTGTGAATTTGATAAATGATTTACAATCTTGTAAAGATAATGTGATCTTTTCAGATGATCACTCAATGTACTAGTCAAATCAAGTTGTTTTTTTTTTTTTTTTTTTGTTGTAACTTATTTCTTACTATAAGACCAACACTACCAATACTTATTGCAAATAAATGATTGATTGATAAATGATTTATATTGTAACATGTATTTAGATCGACTTCAAAAAGTTGCTAGAGTGTAGCCATTTTGATAATCCAATGCCAATAGAATTTTCTCATATCAATTTTTTCGGCTAATTTCATTACTACCAGCAATCAACTTTTCAATTACCAATATGGTAATGAAAATAAAATTATACCGACATTATTCGGCCGAGCAAAAAACAGGAAATACATACGCAATGCCGTATAAAAATGCTTTTGTATAAAATTAGCTTAATCATTCATTCAACCACAACCCTTTACACACACACTGGACGATCATGGCCCACTGACAAACGGACATGCACGACCAACCCCGTTATTATAACGTTAACAACTAGTTACTGTAACGAATAACTATAATAACGGAAGCACGCATTGAGTTATTATAACGTTAATTATTTCCTAATCCGCATACGTTATTTCAAGGCGTTAACGCAATGCAGAAACGTTATAAAACGTAGCGAGAACTAATGCTAATGATTTCACGGTTTGTTTAGCAGATAATTATCCTTTACTACGTTATTTACATATCTAATTTATGATCTGATGATAGTTTGCGCTAACAGGTGTTTTTTGAGTAACAGTTTGATTAATAATAATTTATTGAGTACTTTAAAAATACCAACAGACCGGGAATTTAAAATTTTAATACACTAGTTATATTATTGTTGTAATCGAATCATAGGCTGTCGCTGAAGACCAGCGCTGGGGCTGTCTCGCATAGGGTCACAGCATTATGCTGAGCGTGTGCGTGACGCATATTTTCCCCCAAATTGTTATTTTCGTGTTTTTTTCTTTCCTTACGTCATGTGTACCGCAAATAAACGTATTTTGTTTGTTTTCTTTTTTTTTCACAGATAAATGATGATTAATCACGACAATATCCTACAACGTATAATAATATCAACATTGACCGACCTGAATTAATGGAAGTATAAGAACTCCTTCATAACATAAACAATCTAATTTATTTCATCATCCAACATGAACAGTGTTTTTATCATAACTATTCCCGTAACGCGATTGGTAGCGAATGGAATTCGAAATGGCGACTGACAGAACTGTACTACTAATCACATGACTGCAAAATTCAGTGTTACCAATGACGACACGGGACCTGACAACGAATTCTCCCACTTAATCTCCTCAACTGTAGACCTTTAGACTTTTATTAACTGACCCTGCTTGTTCCGCAGATCGCCTTTGTCGCCCTCGTCGGCTATGCTTCCGCCAGTGTCATCAGCCCCCTAGCCTACGGGGTCAACCATGGTGATGCCCAGGCTGCCGCTATCGACGCGACAGTCGCCGCCCAAGACCAAGCCCGTGCCTGGGGCGAAAGCCAGGCTCGCGCCAACGAAGCTGCTGCACAATACAACGCTGAGGCAGTTCGTCAAGTTGCTGAAAACAACCGAGACATCCACGAGAGCGCTTACTGGGGAGGCCTTGCCGCTAACCAGAATGCCGTCGCTGCTGCTCAGTCCCAGGCTGCCGCTGTAAGCGGAGTTGCCGCTGCTCAGGCCGGAGTTGCCGCCGGTTACGCCGGTTTCGCCGCTCCCTACGCCGGTTACGCCGCTCCCTACGCCGGTTACGCCGCTCCGTACGGCATTGCCGCTCCTTGGGGCGTCGCTGCCCCCTACGGCGCCCACGGCCTCGGCTACCGCGGCTGGTAATTCGATTACCGATTCCAATAACCGTTATTTTAAAAATAACAGTTCTTTAAAAAATAACTGTTATTTTTTTATAACTGTTCTTGGTAGTCCCTTTGCCGGTTGTATCTGGCAACACTGGTGATGTGTTTTTTATATTGTCAGTGTTGCCGGGTAATGGTTGGCCAGGGTTGATTGTAACACCATCGCCCAAATGGAAAGAAACATGCTCAAACGAACTAAGGTCTCATATAGTAACTCTCTTTGTAAATAAAAGTAAATAAAACATGCCATCACTGCCAAAGTGTAAATAAACACGTTTTTACAAAACAAATGCTACCTTTTTTATTTAAACCTCCTTTTCACCTAGCCTTATAACTCCTATACATACCACAGAGCTGCATACAGCTTATCTTAGTTAGGCAAGCAATACTGAACACATCTTAAACTATCAAATGAGCAATATTTGTTTATATATATTTGTAATCATGTTCTCCAAAACGGCTCTAACGATTTCGATTAAAAAATATAGAGGTTGTACGGGGGCGAAAAATCGATCTAGCTAGGTTTCATATCTGGGAAAATTCGTTTCTCCGTATTTTCACCCGAGCAGAGCTCGGTCGCCCGAAGTTTAGACCAAGATGGCTACCTTAGAATAATGACATGGAATTAGTAAGTACCTACTATCATAGCAGCATGGAATTAGTATGTACTTATACATGGAATTTGTATGAACTTTCCTATTCTATTAAATGAGTGTTTTCTATTTTCACCAGCGGCAGAGCTATGTCGCCCAGTAACTGTCATTTAAATCAAACAGTTCTCAACGCTTTAGCTTCCTTGAGTAGACCATCACAGACATAGATTATTTGATAGACTTGATCAACAAACTATGTTGTTACATTAAAAAACATTCACTTCAACAATAATTGAAATTATCCTTTACGCAGTTTAACTCTTTCGGAATCTTTTATTAACTTTTTCTTTAATATTGACACCATTTAAACTTGATAAAACCATCAAAGAAGTTTCTATAACACTTTTATCAAACCGAAACAATTAGTTAAGTCAGATAAAACCGATAATCACACGTACTTGTATTTAACTGCACCGAGCCAGTAGACGTATAAAATTAAATCTAAAGTCAAACCGGTAAAGTAATAGAGATACCAATCAACTGAGATTTAAACTAATTAATGCCACATTAATCTGTCAGGCATAATGGACTTTGGCATTAATCAATTAAAACTAAAGTATAAACCTTGGAATGGTATTTTATAATCAGACTGCAACGGCTATAACGTATCTGATGCAGGGGGTTGCATGAAAATAGCCATAATGGCCTTTTAAGGTGTGTTCAAAAAGCCTATTGAGGTGCATAAAAAATTATCCTGTGGTGCATTGAATAGTCTTTTATGGTGCATCAGAATAGCCTTTTAGGGTGTATTAAAATAGCCTCTCGGGGCGCGTTAAAAAAGCCCCTTGAGGTGCATCGAAATAACTTTTTGTGGTGCACTCAAGTAGCTTTTATGGGTCCATTGAAATAGCCAACTGAGGCTGGCATTTTAATTCTTCTTCTTAACATACCATTACACCTGTATTCCCTGAGGTTGGAAAGAGGTGCACCTATAGCGCACCCACATTTCGCCAGTTATTATGTTAATTAATTAATTCTGAATAAATATTAATTTTATTCTTGAAATTGCTTCCTTGGATTCATTAAAGTAGCCTTTTTGGGTGCACTAAAATTAGCCTCGATGGGTGCATTCAAATAGCCACGTAGGGAGTATCAAAATAGCCTCTTTAGATAACATTTTTTTTTTAATAAATATTAATATCTTATTCCTGTCATATTTGAATATGATAAGAACAAAGGCATCTTCACAAAAAAAACTATTGTTAGTTCGCTATTGAGGACTTTGATAGCGAACTTAATGCCATCTATCAAGAACTATTATAACTACAGACTATAGGTATTAATTTTAAGAAAACCTAGCACTTGATAATTAATAGTTTTCAGGTAAATAATTACTTTTAATAAAAATAGTTTAAACGGCGTTCAACAAATTTGTCAATGACGTTTAAAGAGTAGAAGGCAATTCGCGCTTTTTTCAATTGTCTGCATATGAAAAAGGCGTAACATATAGGATATGTTTATCACGGTTGTACGTTCCCGTGGGATAATTGCGACATCCACGCGGGCGAAGTCGCGGGTGAAAGCTAGTTAAGTATACTCGTATTATAATAATGCGAAAGTGAGTTTGGTTATTTGTTTGTTTGTTACGCGTTCACGCTAAAACGGCTGAACGGATTTTGATGAAATTTGGCACACAGGTAGACCTTGACCTGGAGAAGGACATAGGCTACTTTTCATCCTGGATCGCAGACGAAGTCGCGGGCAAACAGCTAGTAATCCATAATAATAACACAAAACGATAAAAATATCCCCAAAAAACCACTTCCTGAACTAAAAATATCGTTCAAAATACCACGAAGAACAAAGAAGCCATTCTGGCATATCTCGCCAAGCCCTGTTAAGAAATGGCAGGTCATTATGACCTTTAAGGGAATGATAATAAGAGCCAATTAGGTTTGTATGTGTGCGGTAAACAAGTTACTTGATATCTCGACTGCCTTGGTGAGGGCGTAGGCTTTTGTTGCTGGTGATATACGAGTGGCAAGGATGGTGAACTTGTTGGATTTCCAACAAGATTTAAAGATATAGCTTGTCCACTCTGAAATGACGCGCCCCATTGAAAGAAAGAAAAGAAAGAAATAAAAAATGTTTATTCTGCACAAACTAAACACTATTACTAAAAAAAAACAAAATACAATACCACTTTACAGATTATCCAAAAGCCTCGTATTCATTATTCAACACAGAAAAGTTTAACAAATTTTGTCTATTGCTTGCTGTCAGGGCCAGAGGCCAAAGACAATTTACAATTTGCATTTCCGCACACGGTAATGCGGTAGTAAAAATCAGAAAATCAACTTTTTTTTTAATTTATTTATTTTGTTATTTCTGGATAGTCGGGAAAAGGCTTAAGGATTGATTGATTTCGAGATATCTTTATATACTAGTGGTCACCCAGAGGTCAAAATTCGACCATAATTAATTTAAATGTCATGATTCTAAGGTAGCCATCTTGTGTCAAACGCATGGTAGTGTGTGTAATGTTTTTTTTTTTTTTTGTAATGTATATTATATAAAAATATTAGCTTTCTGCACTCCTTCTCCATATAAACTTTAACTGTCCCAAATTTCATACTCCTCCGTCCGCGTATTTTCGTAAAAAGGGGTAAGTACAAAGTTTTTGCTTCACGTACCTCTTAATATATTAATTATAAATTAAAGTCGCTTTTCGTGTTCGTCCACGTTTTTCTTCTAAACCACGTGACAGATTTTGATGAGGTTTTCACCATCGTTTAGAGAATTTATTCCGGAAAGTTTATTTAAAGTTACGTTTACCTGAGAAATCTCGATGTTTTGTCAAATCGTAAAAACCGTGCGAAGCAGTACCTAACTACATATATGTACCTTTTGATGGCGTTTTCATACTTAAGAGCAAATAAAAATCTGGGCCGGTTTTAAATAAAATTGAACATTTTACGGTGAAACCAGGACTAAACGGTTTGAAATCAACCAACACGAAGAATGTAAGCCTGATCAATGCTCGTCTTATCTCTGTATGGGAACAGTTTGCTTCTTCCCTTTACGATGGGATAACTTCAAGTTGCAAGTCAATGGAGGTCTGGGATATAAAGAGTGATGAAGCTATTTCGGAAATCAAACAGCTGTTTTACACTTTTTGGTCATGATATTCAGCATAAAAGACGAAAGAGGATAAAAAAGTGTGTGTGTCAGAAAAAGAAAGAAAATTTATTTATTGAGACTCGCACAGGAAATCACACATTAAACTAAAAACACACTAAACATAAATAAAAAGAAAATAACATAAAAATTTAAAGAAGGAAGTCCTGTACGAGGCCAAAAGGCTCCTATCTCAGCATGATGCTGCGACATAAAAAAAAATGTCGCAGCGTCGCAACGCACGACTGGAGTTTATTTTTTGATACGATTGTCTTTGAATATCCAATAGGCAAAAAAATCCTTACGATTCTTAAGGAGTGAACTCCGGAAAACACTCAACAAGCTCGCTTAGCTCACCATTCTCCAAACTCGTATATCCCAGTTTACATTTGGACGAAATAATTTATGAATGTAGATCACCTTGAGGACCGTGCAGAATGAATAAAACAAGATCTCATTACGCATATAAAATTAACTTAATAAATATTAGTACTAGCGACAATGCTTCGCACGGGTGCGTTCTACTCGTACAGAATCTATTTATGTGGCGACATGTCAAAACATCCAGATTTCTGTGCTACAATCAGCCTATAAAGTTCCCACTGTTGAGACGCAGGCCTCCTCTCTGTAAGAGGGAGTGGGCCGTAATCCACCACGCGGGCCCAGTGCGGGTTGGTAGATGTCACATGTCTTCGAATACCGCCGACGTGCCGGTTTCCTCACGATGTTTTCCTTTGTGGAATCTTCTACGCCACATGTAAACTACGCATCACACTGACGTCACGCAAAATCCTGCATCGCGCAAGCAGAGTTTACAGCGCGACGAGTATACAACGTGTAACGTTAAATGCGCAAAACCTGAAAATAGTTTGATCAGAATAACGAGCAGAATCAATTGAACCAGTTTTGAATATAGGTAAAATTTTTCAAAAAATCTTCATTAAAAACGTTGCCGTGTCTATTTATTAATAGGCAAGCCATCACATGCGCAAACCCGCTAAAACGGCGCGGTGACGACCCCTCCCTCGAGTAGAGCGTCGTCGCAGATGCAAGAAACGATCAGAATTGCCAGTAAAACTAAAACAGCACCGTTACAATAAAAAAAAAAAAAAATCTTCTCTCTGAAATAGATCAAGTGAATTAAAAATCAATTTGGGTATCTGAGGTTTTGCGCATTTAACGTTACACGTTGTATATACTAAAACAGTTGCCCACCAGACGCTACACCCGTCTGGTCGGAGGATCCTCCTTTTTCTATGGAAGATAAGTGAACGTTACACCCTGTTCCTCTTACGTCTTTACCTTCACCGTTTTGAGAGCAGTGGTGATGAAATAATTTACACAAAGTAAAGCGGCTGTCAGTGTTCGAATCTACGACAAACAACTCGTAAGACGCGGCCGTTTCCACTGCACCACCACTGCTCTCTTTCAAACTCAAACTCAAAGCATTTATTTCAAATAAACCAATTACAGGCACATTTGAATTGTCAAGGGGTCGGTCGGTCAGAAAGATGAAGCTAGTTGCCCATTCCACTGGGCCAGCACTGTTTTCTTCTGTGCTTATATCTAAGTTAAATATGAATTTATTATACACATAAACCTTCTGAAATAAATTCTCTAAATGATAGTGAAAACTGCATCAAAATCCATTGAGTTCAGAAGAACTCAGCGGTCACACATAGACAAGAAAAGCGAATTTATTTTATACTACGAGTATGTACAAGTATCTACTGATATTTGCACAGCCTGTTTTTATTCGCACTTCCTCTATAAATATTTAAATAAGTAGCAGTGTCAATATAAGTAAGTTAGGCTGAACTGGTGTTGCCTTTGCTTTACTACAACTGGCATTCGCAGGCTGTATGGTTTTAAGACCTGATTAAATTCGAATATTTAATTGGCGTGATTGATTTATTTTTGGCGGCAAAGAAACATTGCGCATGTCGTTTATTTTGATAAATCGATCAAAATGACGAATTCGTTATTTCTCGAATCTCTTTCTTTCATCTGAATCAACAATAGTAAATTAATTAATACTAGTGCTCGCCCAGAGGTCGAAATTCGACCATAATTCATTTAAATTTTAAGTTGTATAGTACTTACTAATTTTATGCTGCCATGTCATGATTCTAAGGTAGCCATCTTGTGTCAAACGCATGGTAGTGTGTGTAATGTTTTTTTTATTAATTTATTTCTAATGTATATTATATAAACATATTAGCTTTCTGCACTCCTTCTCCATATAAACTTTAACTGTGTCAAATTTCATACTCCTCCGTCCGCGTAATTTTCTTAAAAAGGGGTAGGTACAAAGTTTTTGCTTCACGTATTAATATAAAAAATATAGGCCGACAGCACAACTGATGGAAAGTGGCTAGCGCTGCCTGTGGACACCTGCAACGCCAAAGAGTTTACGCCAGTAGCATACCTCCGCCGCGAAATCATAGCAGCGAAACTATAGCAGCGAAACCATAACAGCGAAACCATAGCAGCGAAACCATAGCATCGAAACCATAGCAGCGAAACCATAGCAGAGAAACCACAGCAACGAAACCGCAGTTGTTCAATTCAACTGGCTCGTGTCATGTTGCCACGTGTTGCACGCGAGCCAGTTGAATTGAACAACTGCGGTGGGCAGGGCGGACACTGTGTTGTCCATCTTTTAGACAAAGTTAAAATATCTGTATGCGACACTAATCAGCTTCATATTTATCGGAACAAGGAAAAGCTGCCTGCAGAAAAGACACGACCACTATACATTTGCTATAGATGTGGTGGTAATCCCCATAAATAAAATATTAACTTTTGGAGAGCAGTCAGAGTAAATACAGGCCAGCGCACAGCGACGGACGGCGGGGCAGAGTATTTTAATTTTACCAACGTAAATTCGTACGGTATCTAATGGTAACAAGATATAGATTCCAAAGCTCAGAGACAGACCACGAAGCATTAAAGGGGATTTCTCTCAGCGATATGGAAGAGCGCGCTGGGTTACCGTGGCGGAATGCGAAGGCATGCGTCGGTATGGGCCGGAGTCCGCTAACATACGATCGTGGGGGAGAGACAGTGCAAGCGGGGCTGCGCTCTGCATTTCCCCCGTGGCATACCGCGGGATACCCCTCGGCAAATCCTCCTCGATGTCGTCCCCCGCCGTCCGCGCCGGTGCGTCGGCCATAATGCAGCGTATACAGGCTTAGTTTTTGTTTACCCTAAACCTCTTAAGGGGTCATTGTACTCATCATTATGAACAACTTTCACTAGTACTAGAAAGCTGTAATTTGGCACGGGTATACATATTAATCACGCCGACAAAGTGGTAAAATAAAATCAAGAACAATAAAAAAAATGAGAGTACCTCCCCTACATGCAAAGTGGGTGTGTTTTTTTTTCTCTCGTCTATATACCATTTTTAGGGTGTAGTTGGAAAGGTCGTTCAAAAATATTGTGGGTGTGTGAATGCCATTTTTCAATTCAGGGATCCGTTTGCGAAATATTAACCCCCTCCCCGCTAGCTAAATGTAGCATATATAAAGAAGTTAAAAGGAAAACTATCACAGCTAATTAGGCTTTACAGGCTAACGAGTAATAATCGACCAACTTAAATTTGCAGTTCAAAAAACATGATCTCCCATACATTCCGTATGGGAGAACATGTTTTTAAACTACAATGTTAAGTTTGTTCTTGGGATAAATTCATTTCAACTACGGAACCCTTCATTGTGCGTGGTCCGACACGCACTTGGCCGGTTTTTTTATTTACTTCGAACACTAAAATTGCCAACATATTTACATACAGATCTAAAATAATATGAGTTATCTACCAGATTGCGTTTCTTACCCACAACCAATGGTACAAAAGTATCTGTCAGAACATGTCTCCCACAGCATCATTATATCTACCTAACTGCTCCACAATATTAACACATACATTTTAATGTAGCAATAACTCAAAGATCACTACATTACATAGATATCTGACCATTGTTAACTTAAATCAAAATTGTCTTGTTAAACTGTAATTCCGAAAATGAATGCTGTGATGCAAGTGTCGAAACGGTAGAATTTGAAAAAGTCTGGATGCTAGTGACAAGAATTACATATCGACCTCTGAGTTTGATTCGGCCTTTCTTTTCAGAGTAGTCAGATAGGAAACACCGACCTCATCTAGCTTATTTTTTATATTTTTTTATATGACGTGTAAAAGTGATTCCGATATCCTATTTACAGAATAAAAATTTCATAACATAACATGAAAGAAAAAGAAACAAAGAAACATTGTTTATTCTGCACAAACAAAACGCACATATAAAGACAAAAAGACATAAAATACACACATACAAAAGTAGCCAAAGGCTTCGTATTCAACCAATATATTAAAAAAAATCTTAAAAACAATGTTGTTCATTAGTTAATGTCAAGGCCACGGACCAAAGACAATATTGCGTAATTACTCCTGCGACATTGGCAAATGACAACAAAAACATAAAAAAAAAATGCTGATTGCAGAGTTACTACATCATGCCTGTTATCGCCAAAGTGTTATGCAGAGGTGTACACACAAGAATGATCGCTCGCATTATATAAAATCGTGTTGTGTTCGGTTCTGAAAACTGTCAAAGATTTTTAAGGTCACAGCTACCACAATTTTAGCCGAATTAAAAAAAAAGGAGGTTATTCGGCAATTTTTATATTGAAGTGAAAACTTCTTTAGACGCTTTGAGCGATTTTTAATAGAGGGTAAACTTATGGATTCGCGTCACCGACGCACCGTAGTGCCTTACTATAGAATATAGATAGCGTTAATACCAGTTTTAAGTTTATTTTTTATTAAAGGCTTTATTTGATGAACGATGGCTTTGAACTGTCAACCGCACGTCCAAGGCACAGATTAATACAGATGGGACACTCCGAAAAATAATTTAAATAAAAAACCACTCATGCCACGACACAATAAAGTGCAATTCAGGTCGCACAGCAAACAAACAGGGGCAGACAAACAGGGTTGCGAGTTTGTCCGAAAGGGATATCGCGGCCCCGGCACACAGGCAACGGAAGGAACACGGGTGGGTTTTAGTCAGTAAAAGTCTGACACTCCCTCTCGCTCCGCCCAGAGCGGGAGGAGTCATTTGATGATTTCCCTCCCAAAAAAAAAAAAAAAAAAATGTCGCACAGCCCTAATCACCTACAGTTATATTCACCTAGAAGTTGCCTCTCTTTCTATCGCGTAACTCTTAGATCTTCTGACTACGTTACACTCAGTGAATTGGCCCAACTAGTCGAGCTCACGCGGCGGCCTCGACTTTCCTGCTACTGTGTACTTGTAGCTTCATACCCAAACTGAGGAGTGTCCATGGTAACATTTGACTTTGACAGCGCTTCCGATTCTTAGCAGCAAGGGCATTATTCGTATTAAAGTGTTGTACACTGTTAATTTGGCATTAGATTAAATCATAGATGTCAAAATTCGTTTTCCCATAATTTTTATCAGAAAATTCAATACTCTGCATAAAAACCTATGCCATATTTGTTACATGTCATTAAAAACAATTCCCTACTCTATTTTACCATCACACAAAATCCCTCAGACATTGCCCAAAATTCCTATTCCAACTTGCACCGCAACACATACATTAACGTGGGCAAACCGGTCTGCACAATACAAGGCTGTGAACCACGCCTAGACCAGTATAGACTAGTTATTGTTATACCTAGGTTGCCTGGGCAACTAGTACGTAGGCTTGGAGTTAATAGAATCAATGCGACTAGAATCAATTCTATTTTTTGTAAATTTGACGTTCATAAGTGCCATTTAAGTGCCTAATTGAAATAAATTGTTTGACTTTGACTACCTTTGAGTTGGACTTGTTAGATTTGACATTGAGGAAAATGTAGTAGCGTTTTATGAGAGAGGAGTTATTAAGAATTTAAGGCGACGACAACCGATTTATTGTGATTTTATTCTGAAGATCACGTCTAAACAAGTAGTGATAATGATTTGGAAAAAATATATAAAATAAAATTTATGCCAGACCATTCTGGAAACATACAGGTGTAACGCAATAGATATTCTTAAATGAACCTTACCTTGTATGGCTCCTATGCATAATTCCAGATTTGATATTAAAGGATTCGTCTGATAAAAAAAAAATACACTCATAAGTACTTAAACCCCTGAAAGACTCAATTCAATTTAAATTCAGCCTGTTTAAGTACGAACGTGTCAGTTTTAAACCAATTCAATTAAAAGTCAGCCCGTTTAAGTACGAGGGTCTCAGTTTTTAACCAATTCAATTCAAAGTCAGCCTGTTTAAGTACGAGGGTCTCAGTTTTAAACCAATTCAATTCAAAGTCAGCCTGTTTAAGTACGAGGGTCTCAGTTTTAAACCAATTCAATTCAAAGTCAGCCTGTTTAAGTACGAGCGTTTCAGTTTTAAACCAATTATGAGCGATTGGGCTTAAGGAAATCCGCAAGACTCCGTACCAACAATGGTAACTCCCTCTAGACCTACAAATTAAGTCTCTTATCTCGTAAGTTTATGGTAAATGCCCACTGATTTATGCGTCAATAACTTAAAGGACCGAGATAAAGCAAACCAATTTATTTACTAAATTAGATAAGTTAAATTATAGGTGGAATTCTCAAGAATGCTATAGTATTGTTAAAGACTAGATTATAACGCCGGCAGTGCTAATCAAACGCGAAGTTAACAGCATGTCGTGCGTAAGCCGTCGTTGACTTTGATTTATAAATGTCTAGTATTGAAGAGAAGTGATGCCTGTGTTTGTTTATGTTATTATTTTTAGTCCACAGGCTTACCTTCGTTAAAGAAACATAACCCTATGCCACGTACTAGCAAGGGTGTTTGAGAATTCGGAGGAACGGTGGGGAGTTCCTCCGAAATCTTTAAATTTTATTTTTAATCCATAACGGAGAAGCATTTGGTCTTCATCTCACCTGATGGTTTGATGATCTGGCCGAAGGTGTAATAAGCGAGCTTCACCCGGAATCCTCAACCACAGAGGAACTTGCCATCTTAACTCTAACTGCCGAAACACAATAATGCTGTTAACATTGTTGTTATGGCGACAGACTTAGATAAGATGGTGGTAGCTAGCCAGGCGGACTTAGAACAAGCCCTACAACCAATACAACCGAGCAGAAAACTACTTTTCTGGTTGGGGGAGGTCTGTATTATCTTTCCTCTTTTCGACCGAATCATGAAACACCACTTAAAGTCGCTCTTTAAAGTTTTTCTATATAAGTGGGCGCGCCCCACTGGAAAACCCATGCCTGTAAGGGTTTTCCTGAAAATTCAGTAGCGCCACTTTAACTAGAAGTCTTCCATTTCGACAATGAATGTAAATTATATGCCATGATGACGTTCATCATTCATTTCATTCATTCATTCATTCGTTCATCATTCAGTCACAACTAAATAAAATATAGGCGCTTTGACACTTTTGACAGGTGCCCGGACCTAACGACTCAGTGCTGTCACCTAGTGGACGTCATTTCAGAGACCCTCATTAAAGTGACAGAGACATCATGAGACTTGACGGTAACTTCAAAATTCAATAGCGTATATACTCGTACATAAATTCGTGATGTATACATTTTTCAAACTTCAAACTAAATTATGTCTATGATATGATATGACGATGATGATGTTGATGTTACGGGTGCAGACACGCGAACTACATTTTACTTTTTAATATATTTGATACACTAATTTTATTTTTATTTTATTTTATTTAGTTTGTTTTTTTTTGTATCTATCCATCCGTGACATCACTGCGGGCCCTATCAGAATACTAGCGCTGCGACATTTATTTTTAAATGCCGCAGCATCATGCTGAGATAGGAGCCTTTTGGCCTCGTACAGGACCTTCTTCAACATTTTATTTTGTATTAATTTGTGATTTCCTGTGCGAGTCTCAATAATCCTTCTTTATTTATGATGTGAGAAAAAGGCAATTTAGTCACATAAATATTTAATCGTAATAGCTATAAATAAAAAAAGGTAATGAGCCCCAATTAATATAGCACGGATATACGATAATTGGCAGTCAGCTGCCATTGTTCGAACAAGTCAAACTTTTTGTATAGGAAACTGAAACAATTAAAATAGTACTGATGAACTACCACTTTCTTTACGAAGAATTTAGCTTTAATTAGTTCGTTAAAAATAAAGATGTCAATTTCTGAAGTGAAAACATCTTTAGGCGAGTTGAGCGATTTTTGGTAGGGTAAACTTATGGATTCGCGTCACCGACATGCTCGCGCCGTAGTGCTATACTACAGAAGCTAGATGGCGCTAATATCAGTTTTAAGTTTACCTACTTTTTTAGTTGCACATTATGACCTATTAGCCATAAAAGGCAGTGACTATTCCGGAGTACATTTTATTTTTATATTTTGCCAAAAATTTGTTCCACTAGCCTTAAAAGGCCTGCTGTCATTTTACTTTATTGTTTTAATAAAAATTGATATTAGTCTTCTCCTGGCTTCAATAATTTGTTGCAGACCTGCTATCTAATTACGCAACACATTTTCCGCAACGATAACGACTAATCTGTTTCATTTTGACAGTTCAACAATATTCATTGCGTTATTTACGTTGTTGAGCAAATTTGTTTTTTTTTTTTTCAAACTTATGAAGCAATGGATTAGCAATCTGTTTCAAAACGATTCATATTCTGATTGATCGTATATTACGCAATTGGGGTACAGAAGTACGCAAGCACAGTAAGCAAGTTTTCATACCTAAACCGCTTCTAAAACTTTTCATAATTTTGATCAAATTTTCGGATACATAATTCGCGAAAATACCGAAAAACACATCTCTTGCAAATTCACAAATTCCGCAAAAAAAAAAAAAAAACCGTCATAAAACAAAAAATCGACGCATTTTCCTTAAATAGGTAAAAAAAAAAAGTATCAAACCGCAGTGTTTTCCCGTCAATTTCAACCATCGACGCATTCACCTTAAAAATACGACACCTCCTTTAACAGCGACGCTTTCCGACCTAAATCTGCTGAACTTCTGCACCTACAAAAGCACCTACCTTTCGCCTCAATATGGCCTTTCAGCTGATCTGCCTTCGCTTGCAGTTTAGTCTGCATATTCTCCGCACCCTCTTTCATTTTAGCCAGTATACCTATAAACAAAAGGTATGTATTAGTTTTAAGTACCACAGATACTAAAGGCATAGACAAGTAACTGATGTTACGTCGGATGCAGACACGCGGATTACATAATATTTTACTCTTCATTGTATTTCACACACATTTTTATTTTTATTTTTTATTATATTAATTTGTCTGTATCTATCTATCCGTGACATCACTGCGGGCTCTATCAGAATACCAGCGCTGCGACATTTTTATTTATTTTTAAATGTCGCGGCATTATGCTGAGATAGGAGCCTTTTGGCATCGTACAGGACTTCCTTCTTTAAATTTTAATGTAACTTTGTTTTTGATTGTTTTTTTATTTATGTTTATATGTTTTTAGTTTTATGATTTCCTGTGCGAGTCTCAATACTTTTTCTTTCTTTCTTTTAAAATAACAAACCATCACGCCTTGTTACCCGGGGTTGGGCAGAGGCGTACCATAGTACACCCACATTTCACCAGTTATGTTTAAGTCCCATGTAATAGGGGGCAAGCCTATTGCCATCAACCGGGCACGAATCTAGACTCCGGGCTGCTACTGAGAAATTCCATATACTACTACTATACCATATACGAGAAACTAACATAGAATCACACCTGTATTCCCCAAAGAGTAAGACAGAGATGTTTAGTACGTCCACATTCCGCTAGTTTTATAATACCATGCAATAAATAGATCCGAAAATAGCGATGAAGACAAACATTTTTTTTAGTCCGTCTTTGAGGTTATACAAAAAAATTGGACACGTATTTTTTCTTTTTTTACGTAATCTAAAGATTACGGCGATACATTGAGGTAAAATGTGCCATGACGTCACGAGTATGTAGATTTTATACATACTAGTGACGTAGCGAACCCCACTCCCCAACCTAAAATGCGTTTTATCTAAGTAATTTTTTATTAATATGATAAAGCAAAAAATACGTGTCTAATATTTTTTTATTTTCTGACTGAGGGACTAATTAGAATTTAATTTTTTTTACCCTGGCATCATCCCTATTCCGTAATGGAAAAATCAATAACACTTTTTCCGACTCGGGGATCAGACTAAAGACCTCATATCAACCATCTCTTCCCTTCTGTCCGGCTGTCGAAAGAATGCTTTCTTGACACCTGTCAGTTTTATATTAACGAAGACATGTTTTGCGAATTTGATCCTTAGAGCACACGATGCGTTGCGGCGGCGCGGCGCCGGAGCGGTGTCGCTGCGGTGTCCTACATACAAATATGCATGGTATGCCACACGGTGCGTTCCAGCGTCGCACCGCACGTTCACTGGACTTGCAAGCCGCGAGATTAGGCGGGCAGGAGTGTATGCGTTGCGACACCGGAACGGCACCGCTCAGTTGAAACACAAATGTTTGACAGATGACAATTGACGCGCTTTGCGGCGCGCCGCAGCTCCTGTGACCGCTAATGCGAAATTTTTGGGGTACGGCGGTACAGCGCCGCAACGCATCATGTGCACAGGTTTTTAGTGCTACTAAAAGTTGTGCAACTGACAGGTGTCAAGAACGCAAATAGTACTAAACAAAATAGTTTTTCTGCGTAATCGCTTAGTAATTATATTCGTCTTGATTGGTTCGTCCTACGCATATTTATGGTGTGCCAATAATGTAGGAACATGGCATTGCTGGTACATAGACCTCCTCTCTGTGAGAGGGAGAGGGCCGTAATCCACCACCTGGGCTCAGTGCGGGTAGATAGACAATCAGATCGATGCATCACAGATTCAAAATTACGCGTAACAAGCGGTTGCGGCGCAGCGCTTTTCTCGGCTATTAGGAATGCGATCATCGCTTCGCTTCCTTTTAATCTAAGTAGTACGTTCCCGTGGGATATTTTAGGCGAATCTACAGGCAAAAGCTAGTCTTAAATAATAATTTAATCTAACTAAATACCCACCATGTTTATCTTTTTCTTTTAATATTCTTTCCATATCACCAGCTTTATCTTTGACTCGGCCAAAGAAGTCTATCCGTTAGAGTAAGCATGCGTAGAAACAATTTTTATAACATGAGTTTTATCCAATAATTTAAAAAACTATTTTAATTAAAATATAATAACCTATATAAAACTATTAAGAGCGTTCATTAAAAAAATTGGTAACGTCGCAAATAGCTGTCAAATATTTACGTGTTTTGATTAATTTGGCAATATTACTGTAAGGAAATATGAAATGTGGCTAACTAGCGAACTAGAACATTAATAATGAATTGCAAATATAACACTGAGTTTGATGTTGTAACTGTTTTAGGTGTAAAAACGCATTTGGAAAGTTTCCAAATACTTTTTAGGGTTTCGTACCCGAAGTGTGCCAAACGGAACCCCCGTTGAGCACATACTATTACTAAGCCCGTACTGCACGTATTACTAAGCCTCCGCTGTCCGTCGGTCTGTCCGTCTGTCTGTCAGCGACCTGTATCTCATAAACCGTAATAAGTAGACAGTAAAAAAAAACACAGATTATGCATTTATAACAACAAATAATAAAAATTAAAGGGGGCTCCATACAATTAATTTTGGATTTTGAAAAAAACAAAAACCCTGGCATGTGGGATGTCATTAGCTAGAGCTCATCGAGGAGTGAACAATTTTATTTTTTAACCGACTTCCAAAAAGTAGGAGGTTATATGTTCGACGCGTATGTATGTTTTTTTTTATTTTTTTATTTATGTCCGCCGATTTTTCCGTCAATTGTAGACCGATTTTGTAAATTCTTTTTTTGTATGAAAGGGTATGCTCCCGGATTGGTCCCATATAAATTTTATTAACTTTGCTTGGGTAGTTTTTGAGTAAGCTTCAATAATACGTATTTTTCCCACTTATAATAATATATGTGAATGATATGATGATAACTTCCTGTGACTGTTATTTACATAGCAGGTACTGGTATTCGAATTCGTGTGGGATAGGTACCACAACTAAAAAGTGAAAAATAAAAACTTTTTACAAAAAAAAAACAACCGACTCAAAAAAAAAACACTACACAGTGAAAAATAACTTTAATTTCGGAAGTCGGTGGCAAAAAACGAAAATTCAAAACCAAAGTCACCGACTTCCGAAATTAAAGTTATTTTTATAAATAACATATTTTTTTTTTTTTTTTAAATATGGCTGATTTTCTGCAACTGCAAAAATAACTTTGTAATTCATAGTATCATTATAAAATACAGTACAATCTCGCTAATCCGGCAATAATTCATTTGTTTTTTTTTTTGTTTTTGTTTTTACGGTTTTGGCGCGCACTAGCGTTATCGCCCTCAAGGAAAAATACAAAAAATGCGAACTAATACTGTGCCGGATTACTGGGCCGTGTATTAAAGTGCCGGATTACTGAGATTGTACTGTACAAATTTATCATTGCGATGTTTTAAATTTAAGATGAAAAATAATCATATTCTTCATAGAGTATTTTCATTTATTTGCTAAATAATATTCGGTGGTAAGGAAACCCTTCGTGTGCGAGTCTGACTCGCAGTAGGCCGGTTTTTTTTACATCTAAAACTCAATATTCGGTGTTATGATAAAATATTTTAGTTCACTAGTTAGCCATATTTCCTATTTCCATACAGTAATATTGCGAAATTAATCAAAATTGCAAAATATTTTGCTGTTTTGAATAATTACGACATCTGACATCATTCAGAATGCATGCTCTTAACAAACTAAAATATGGTGTTGAAGAATTCCTCCGCATCGCTGTTGACTGGTAATTTACCCAAGATACTCAAACTCAAAGCATTTATTTCAAATAAACCAATTACAGGCACTTTTGAATTGTCAAGGGGTCGGTCAGTCAGAAATATGAAGCTAGATGCCCATTCCAACGCGTAGTAAGTTCCTATGGAGAAGAACGGGCAAGAAACTCCACGGACACTCTTTTAAATCAGAATATTGTTACAAAATTGATACTGGGGGCATTGCCACGTTGTATGGCAACACTTAGCCTCTGACCAAGGTAGAAGCCAGCCCTTGATACATAATTTTATGATACTTAGTCCACTAGACAATAAAGTTGATAATTGTTTGAGTTGTAAGTTAAATGTGTTTTTGTCAACAGACATCGTCGTCATTCTGAAGTGAACCTGATACATGAGACTTTAAAGTTAAAATTTCTTTGAGCAAGTAACCGACTGATATTCAGTTACACAGTTAAGTTTCCATTACATTACAAAACATAATTGTCATCCGATAATAAACTTAATCATAATAGATAGAAGTTTCATATTTCTATGTGTTATTTTTAATTTTGTCATTCACCAATTAACTTTATTTTCTAAGACATAAAGTTCATATTTCATTGTGTAATCACCTGATATTCTTTTGGTGGCGTCCGGGCTTGCCGACTGCGTCAGGGCTGCTACCTTCATGTACTCGCTCGTTATCAATCCGGCAGCCTGTGACAATGTTTTTTTTTTTTAATTATGACAACTAATCGAAGGACAGCGCATGAAAAAAAAAAAAAAAACTTGAGAGGTGTCAAGGGACACCCGGATGGAACGAAGTTCCTCTTTCTATGAGAGAGAGAGAGAGAGACAGAGAAACATGCGCACGACGCACGGCTTACAACTATAGCAAAAAGTGTCGTTACTACTTTTGGTCTCGAAGTATAAGTATATAAGTATAAGTCTCTTGACTCGTGTCGACTTCAACTTCGACTCCGACTTCGACTACTCCGACTCCGACTTCCGACTCCGACACCGACTTCGACTTCGGCTTTGAGAGAGAGACAGACAGAGAAACACGCGCACGCGGCTCGGCTACAACTTTTGGTCCTAATTTTTTCCGTTTAGCCCCCTTTCGCAACGCGCGATAAGGAACTTCGTTCCAAAAACCTAACAATGAGAAGGCTACAAATAATTTAAATATAGGTCTAAATGACTATGACAGTATAGTTTTCGTGGCACAAAACCATTCATGTTAGTCACAGCAACTGTCAAAATTAAAAATTCAAAAGTCATTTATTCAAACTAGGCTGAGAATCAGCACTTTTCGAACGTCAAAATTACATAAGACAGTCCCCCAAAACGCCCACCCTTCACCACTTCCTAGTGCGTTAGCTGGGAAGAAGAAGTGGCGCAACAAACTCCCCAGCAGCACAGCTGTCTGTTTATCAATAGTATAGACATAGAGGCATGAGGAACAGGGTGTAAAAATCACTCATCCACCATAGAAAAGGGAGGATCCTCCGACCAGACGGGTGTCCTGTCTGGTGGGCAACTGCCCGGCAAAACGGGACGTAGTATACAACGTGTTCATTATGATATCCCTTAACTCTTTTCTTATTTTGGGTGGGAAATTATCAAATAACTTCTGCCGCTCTGCGCGGAGCTCGAGGGCGTGTCAGACTCTTACTGACTAAAACCCACCCGTGTTCCTTCAGTTACCTGTACGTTGCCAGGGGCCATGGTATCCCTTTCGGATTTTCCCGCGACCCGGCAGGTTCTTTCTCTCTCTCTCTCTCTCTTTTTCTTTTTCTTTCTCACTCTCACTCTCCTCTCTCTCACACTCTTTCTCACTCTCACTCTCCTTCTCTCTCTTTCTCACCCTCTCTTTCTCACTCTCTCTTTCTTTCTCTCTCTCTCTTTCTCACTGTCTTTCTGTCTTTCTCACTCTATTTCTCACTCTCACTCTCTTTCTCACTCTCCCCTCTCTCAATCTCTTACTCTATCTCTCTCTCACTCTCTCTATCTCTCTCTCTTACTCTTACTCTTACACTCTCTCTCTCGCTCTTACTCTCTCTCTCTCTCTCCTACTCTCTCTCTCTGTCTTATTGCCTAAGCAACTTACTCTCTCTCTCTTACTTACTTACTTACTTTCTCTCTCTCTCTCTCTCTCTCTCGCTCTTACTCTCTCTCTCTCTCTCTGTCTTATTGCCTAAGCAATAAGGTCGAAAACTGGTCAGGTGCCAGTGTCAGCGATGGTACATTTCGTTTACATTTTTAAATATTTTAAACCGACTTCTAAAAGGAGGAGGTTATCATTTCGGATGTTTACATTTTTTTTAAATGTATTTTCGGGCATAAGCCGAAACAGACGGATATCTCACATATAGGATATATAAACGGATTTCTCAGATCAAGATCTGATGACGGGATCTTGGAGAAATCCAGGGAACTCTTTAAATATTATAGGCACACCTATAGCGATTTGAGTATTTTTTATAGTAATTCGTGCAGTTGCTCTCGGAAAGAACCGTTTGGTGAAGTGGAACTGATGATGAAGACCACAGATGGCCAACGGAACTACTCAATAATAAGTATTTCACGGGTTGTGATTCGATTACTTTAATATGGTTGCCAAGAAATGTATGCTCGTCACAATGCATTTAGAGAAGTGAAGCTGATGGTGAAGTAACAGGAGAACTCCTCAACGATTAACGTCCCTGCATCGGGTAAAGCAATATTTTGTAAAAGGTGATGAGCAGTTGACATTAGACTATTGTAACTTAGATAAATTACAAACTGACCCACTAAAAAGCGAAAAATAAAAACTTTTTTTATAAAACACAAAAGAAAAAAGCCCACCGGAACAGGGTCCAAGCTACCGGTGGTCAGGGCTCCTGAGAGAGGAACCTCCTAACGATACGCGCCGTGTCCGGAAGTACCGCTTTCTGGATCAAGCCCTTGATCCGGCAGCCTAACGAGAGCCTCCTCAGCTGTTGCTCGAGGCACTTGGCTGTTATGCCATTGGCCGCCACTACTATCGGCACAATTATTGCTGTATCCACATCCCACATGTCGACAACCTCGCGAGCCATGTCAAGATACTTAATCTGCTTATCTTTTTATTATTATTAATGTATTTTTACCTCCAAACTTGCAGGACTCATGGCTGAATACTCCTCGCTGAGGAGTTCCACTATCAGACCTTCGATATCGAAGAATAGGATGTGGCTCTCGGGATCTAGGAAAAAAAAATGTATAGTTAATGAAATGAAATGGTATGCACTACTTAACCTCGCAGTCAAAATACAAAATTGTTACTACACTTCACACTTAATTATAAGGTTGAGTTCGGACCCAAGGCACGCATCTCTGACTTTTCGGATTCATGTGCGTATTGTATAATTATCACTTGCTTCAAAAACGGTGACGAAAAAATCATGAGGAAACTGGCATACCTTTTATTTTTATTTTTTAGGATGGGAAATCATCAAATGACTTCTCCCGCTCTGGGTGGAGCGAGATGTCAGAGCCGTGTGTCAGACTTTTACTGACTAAAATCCACCCGTGTTCCTTCCGTTGCCTGTGTGCCGGGGCCGCGATATCCCTTTCGAACAAATCCGCAACCCCAGCAGGCATTGGTCCTTACGGACCCCGTCAGTTGGTGCTGACATCCCTTTGAGGCGCGCGTGGAACACAACGCGCCGCGACCCGGGCCTGGTCCTTATCGGACGGCGAGCTGCCCATTGCCCACCGTCCGCAAGCCCGCGCCTACGGTGGCCGGAAGTCGGCTCGCGACTCCCGACGCCCGGGGCGTCAGAACATATTTCTCTTTCTCGACGGCATGTGAAGCCAAGTCAGAGAGAAGCCCATGGGCGTTTAAAACTCTGACACCAGGTTAAGCCACACGGAAAAAACAAGATTGTAAGTACGGCTAATATAAGTTGCAGTGCTGATAAACCCTGGGGTGTTGGCACGATTCTAAAGTCATTGCTAGGTTAAAAAGGCTGCGAACATTTTGTTTTTGTTTTAAATCGAACATGAGAAAGAATTTCGTTCCTGACGGGGGTCGGACCGCAAAAGTTTTTTTTTTCATAGAGGGTGATAAAAAATAACAAAAAAAAAATAGCGCCTACATGAACGTGTCTACTCACCAGCGGGGTTGCTCCGGAAGCCCTGCACGGTGAGCTGCGCGCGGCGGGCCCGCGCGGGCTCGGCCAGCGGGCCGGCGGCGGCGGGCCCGCTGTGCTGCAGCACGGCCAGGCCGCGCTGCGTGGCGGCGCGCATGGCCGTCAGGTTGCGGTGGCGGAGGCCTCTGTGGAGAAAGGGAACTATCATTTAAAAAATCTGTCAGATATTTATTTACATATGGAACAAAATTCTAACTCATTTTAAGTATTTTCCCAAAATGGAGAACTCATATATTTTGTCTATTTATTTTTACAGCCTTGATATTTTCTCAGATTGTGTCATTCATCATCTGAATGCCTTTTCCCAGCTATGTTGGTGTCGGCTTCCAGTCTACATGGAACGACTGCCTATCTAACCTCAACCCAATAAATGGGTAATACGATACCCCTTGATAAAACTGGTTGTCAGACTTTCGAGATTCTGACGACCCCTTTAGGGTGGGAAATTATCAAATAACTTCTCCCGCTCTGGTCGGAGCGGGAGGACTCTCAGACTATTACTGACTAAAACCCACCCGTGTTCCTTCAGTTGCCTGTACGTTGCCAAGGGAAAGAGAGAATGTGGGAAAGTCTAAAAGAGATACCGTGGGGTATCCCTTTTGGACTTTCCCGCATTCTGACGACCCCTAACGACTGTCAAAGATCCACGAATGACAGCCGGGACCAACAGCTTAACGTGCTTTCCGAGGCATGGACCCCTCCGTGCCTCGAAAAGCACGTTAAGGACGACTGTCAAAGATCCACGAATGACAGCCGGGACCAACAGCTTAACGTGCTTTCCGAGGCATGGACCCCTCCGTGCCTCGGAAAGCACGTTAAGGACGCGTTTGCAAAATTGATAGGTATAGAATCGAACTACTACGTCGACACGGGTCACACACACAAGTGTACGCTCGGTTAGCTGCGGGAATAGTAGTGAAGTGAACTAATTTTGATACTTTGGAAAATTGTTTTTTTTTCTAATGTCTTTATATTACTTGGTACCTACAAAACATATTTTAGTACTGTTCTTTATATTCCGACAGCGGCCAAGCGCGAACTGAGATTTCTTTCGAAATATTTGTGAAATAAATCAAAACAGACCAAAAATAAAACAACCCTTAATACAATCGATTAGGATTCATCCGTAATAGCAAAGTATGTGAAAAACTTAGTTTCGTTTTTTATTTTTTTTTGCCGCTATTTGTGACATTTTGAAACATTTTTTTCCTAAGGTTTAAAATTGAACATGTCTGCCTACTAATAGTATTTTTAGAAATCTTAAAATATATTGATAATAGAACAAAAAATGTACCTAAACTCAACCCGTTATCGTTAATTTTGTGGAAAATGGCAACGGAAGATCGTTTTTACAATATAAAAAACTATAATTTTGAACAAAAAAGTTCCTATCATTTGAAGATGAAGAACCAACCTATAAGTGGTAGTTATTAGTTATATTTGATTCGGTTTAGTTTTGTCACAAAATTTACCGAAAAACAGCATAATTTTGTCCGATTTGCAAACGCGCCCTTAAGCTGTCTGTAAAGACAAGCTGTCTGTCTCGGTATGTAAAGATGGTCACCCACCCACGGAACAACCCTGGCAAGCGTAACTTAACCTGATGGATCGACTTGTGCAGCTGTTATAACTTAGCGACGAGCTCCACAACTCCTCTTTGAAGTAAAGTATGTAACAATAACCAAAAATCCCCCTCACCTAAAGAAGTGTACGGCCGGATTCGCCAGTCCATCACTGGATCCAGTCGACAGCGAGCCTCCGAGTTCATCAGCTATAGCCTCATCACACGCCGACAACACTTCTTCAGCTATCATACCTGGATAAAACACGCACAAAATAGGCTTAGAACCAAGAAAAGTAACTCAAGCTCAAAAACGGCACCACGGAAACTGTACCGCGGTGGGCGGGGCCAAAACCTGTACCGCGGAGCGCTGACAGTTCGCCGGTATCATTGAGTCGATGCGGTTGCGTCGCAGGGTATTTACAATTGTGTTTTGCGTTGTTTACATACTGCAAATACGAGTATGCCGTCATGTGTTGTAAAGTGGTGTGTTCCTCCGTTCGAATACTAGAGATAATTTTGTCAATGTAGTAATGTTTGGGGCAGAATTTATCGTAGATTTTGTTCACAATTACGCTTCCTGACTTTTATTATTCGTAGCTTAGAACGTATACATCCGATAAGTTATGGAATCAGACGTTACTTTGCGGAAAATCATGACAGTAAAATGATATGTAAAAACATTTAGTTATAATTCCGCAATATATAAAATAATTGCGGAATTAAAACTAAATATTAAAAAAGAAATCTGATGCATAAAACGTCTATTTTATACATGAGATTTTTTTTATGGTTTTGACCCAAACCCATAACAGATGGACTGACGGAGGCCAGAGTCACGCATTTACGTTCTGTTAGACCTGGTGGGATAATAAGTGGTGCGACCACCAGCAAGTGCTCCGACCACCCAGTAGCAAAATAAAGTGGCTCGACCACCCACCACTAAAAAAGTGTTCCGACCACCAACCACCCGTATAAAGTGGTCCGACCACGATCAACCACCATCAACCAACCACTCACCATGTAACACTCTATCCACATGTCCGGTCTCCATCTGCCACACAAACACTGTGCCGTCAGAACAGCCAACCACCATGAAGTCGTCAGCTGGTCTCCACTTGATGGCCAGAACGGGGAACAGGTGCCGCGAGGCCAGGGTCACGCATTTACGTTCTGTTAGACCTGTTGAGGAAATACGATGGTAAGTACAAAAGTTACCAGTCAAAGTAGATAGGTAATTTATTTATTTTTTTACTTCAGCAAAGAGGCTGACGAAAAACGTAAGATATCTATGTCACAGAGAAAACGTTATATTTCACGCAAATTCAATTTTAACATTATTATAAATGAATTAACAACTGGCATTCCTTTCATCACGAGCTCGCTCGACCTCGTGGCTAAGTAATAACTGCCGCACGGGTCGATCCATCAGGTTAAGCTACGCTTGCCGGGGTTGGTCTGTGGATGGGTGACCATCTTTACGTACCGAGCCTCCTTCGTGCCTCGGAAAGCATGTTAAGCCGTTGGTCCCGGCTGTCATTCGTGGATCGTTGACAGTCGTTACGGGTCGTAGAAGCCCGAAAGTCTGACAACCAGCCTTACCAAGGGGTATCGTATTACCCAGTTACTGGGTTGTGGAGGTCAGATAGGCAGTAGCTCCATGTAAAATACTAGTATTCAGCTGCATCCGGTTGGACTGGAAACCGACTCCAATATAGTTGGGTAAAGGCTAGGCAGGTTAATTGAATCCTTTTAGTTTAGTCACCAGTCTCCATCAAATGAACATTGTCCTACATCATAATATTTTTTTTTCCGTTTTTAACTTATAGTTAATTAGTGTTATTTGTGGAAGAAAAATAAACTTTTTATTATTTATTTATTTATTTTATCACTTTCAGTATTTTTTTTTCTTTTTCAGGAATTAACTTTTAATCGGGATTTCACTATTAAGACCAGGCACTCTAAAGACAATCATTAATCGTGTTCGAGCACGGAACTAAATGGCGGTAGTCTCAATTCTTATTTCGTTTATAACTAACTAGCGACCTGCCCCGGCTTCGCACGGGTTTGTATTATACATATAAACCTTCCTCTTCAATCACTCTATCTATTTCTGAAAACCGCATTAAAATCCGTTGAATAGTTTAAAAGATCTAAGCGAACAGACAACGGAAGCGACTTTATTTGTAAAGAAGTAATAATTGATCTAGAGGAAAAATATCTTGTGGTTGGATAATAAACTATATTTTCTTACTGTGAATACTTATTTTAGACCGAAAGATTATTAAAAAAAAAACAAAATTGCTAATCTTGTTTTCTTTTTTATAATCTTTGTTTGAAAATGTTACAATTACATAACTGTCTTGTACATGGAAAGAAAACGATCCAATTAATCATATACTAAAGTTCCATTTTGATTGCATGCGTGACTGTTTCAGAATATTAATTCAAATTACCATACAATTTAGGAAGTCTGCTCTTAAGGCGAAAGCGTCAAGGTAGCCCGCGAAATTCAAATTTTCCTACATTTTGTGCAATTTTCAGGTCAGTATCATGTTGTATGTTGATCTAAATATGATTTGCGGCCGTATCAAATGTTTATTTATAGAACTATATATCATAAAAATGATCAATACAACTCTCTAAGTTCATATAACCGCATTGAATGACTATTTCATGAAATCATGACATTTGACGATTGTGCTTACTTATGGAGCTGTATTGCTGATTGTAATGATTATAATTATGTAAAGCCATATTTGTTACGGTCGCAAATCATATTTTAATCAACATAAAACCTCACACTGACCTGCAAAATGTAAAAAAACTAAAGAAAATTTTAATTTCGCGGTATGCCTTAGCGCATGCCCCTTAAACAAACAAAAATATGAACATTTTAACTTACTGAGTAATGTCACGCTGTGATCCGAAGCGACGGAGCAGATGCATTTCTGAATACGGGGCTGTAACAAAATCATTATCGATTAGAAAAGGGCAAAAAAAAAAACATGGAAAAGACATGACAGAATCGATAAAAAATACATCTATCAAGAAAATGTGTTTTTTGATGTCTAACATCTTTCCGTTCGCTTTCCTGCAATCTGTGGGAGTGATTTCATGAAAAGCGACGGAAGTGTGTAACAGGAAGCCGGGGAAGCGCGCGCTATTTGATTTGACCAATGAGAGCGCGCGGTGCTGTAGTTGGCCGTCAGATGGTACCAACCCATTTTCCGAGAGGTTGTAAACAGGATGATGATGATGTTGGCGATAGTGATGGTGATGGCGATAGCGATGGTGATGGTGAATATTGTGTATATCATATATTCGTCGGCAAAAATGTCAGATGTTATACAGCATATGCCACTGTAAGTCTCGCTCGTTTATTTTTAATGAAGTCAATTTTTTACCAAAAACAAAATAATTGCTTTCCACTTTAAAGAATTTTATGTGTGAAGCAGTAATTAAGGGAGTATGTCCTTGGTTCTGGTTTGATTTAAAAATAAATAGCTAGGAAATGATAATGTTTATGGCGTATTTTTTGTGAAAGTTTTGCGCGAACATTCATAAAAAAATGTATACAAACGAATTAAGAACCTCTTGCTACTTGAAGTCGGTTAAAAATACCAATCAAGCATTTCAATACATAAACTAAAGTTATAGTTTGACCGAGACCACTGCTCCGCGCATTAGGTATGTGTGCGCGGCGAGACGGGGGGCAGTACAGGCCGCTCATTCGTCAACGCTCGGACGCCGACTCATTCGTCAACGCTGCCTCCCACCTCACCACACATTCCGAAGGCGCCGAACAGCGGTCCCGGTCAAACTATAATACTCACACTGCAATTATGAGGCGGTACAATCAACTGCGTAATTTCACCGGCGTGCACGCAGAATCGATGCAACAATGCACCGCTGAACAGATCCCATAGACACACTGCGAAGTCTATGCCGCCCGATACCAGATGGGCTTTGTCGTATCTGTTGGGAGATAATAATATAGTATTAGCTGTCATTTTCTGAAGATGGCAGAAGTGTTGAGTGGAGCTATGTTTGGTTAGTTATGTTATAAGTCCCATGTAATAAGGGGCGAATTAATCGCACAAATCCCATTTACGGGCATTTACTGAACGTTAAATTATTATGTTGTGTTGGATCATTTGGTTCCCTACAAAATGGTTGAGCTGGATGGTGCTGATCCACGCGTCATGTTCGTGAACGGGCGCCGTCAGTTGTGACTGGTCATCTCTTATCTGACATGGCTTATTTTTAATCTTATATTTTGAATTGTTTTGATTATTTTTTGGACATTGTTCTCACATATAGAAGCAACAAGAATAATGTACCCAGGATTTTGTAATTTTATATATTTAAAAGAGTGTCCTTGGAGTTTCTTGCCCGTTCTTCTCCATAAAGATCTACGTTTTAGAATGGGCAACTAGCTTCAACTTTCTGACTAACTGACGCGACTGTTTGACAATTCAAAAGTGCCTGTAAATGGTTTAATTAAAATAAATGCTTTGAGTTTGAGTTAATTTTTTTTACTAAAAACCCGACCGCAAAAACACATAACCGAAAAGAGAAAAACAAGCATTATAATCTATAATTCTTAGTTTGTTTTTTTTTTATTTGCTTTTTTCAAGCTTTTTAGTTTTATTAATATACATATATTTGGAATTGACTCATTTAAGCTTTTCTTTTACCAATATTGTTGTAATTATTTATGTATTTATTTATATATACTTTATTGTACACCAGATTATACATTACATAAAGAAAAAGTAATACACTACAAAATATACAATGGGCGGCCTTATCGCTTACTGCGATCTCTTCCAGGCAACCTTGGAATGGACAGTGATTTTCTGGACATAAAATGGGGTTGTCTTAGGTGCAAATAAATGGTATATACGTACAATATACTATAATAGATACACAGATAAATGCTATATAATAGATACATGGATACATACATACTAACTATATAAGCAACGAAAATAAATGACGAATATTATTACAGCTAACGATAAAAACAGAATCATAACGACAAGTAATGTTCTTTCACGAGTCTTTTAAACACTGGCAACGATTGCGCGCGCTTTATTGGAACTGGTAATGCATTCCACAAACGAGCTGCCTGGACAGTAAAGGATTTGTCAAGGAAAGTTGTGGAATGCATTGGCATTTTAAGCTTCAAGTTATCTGGTGACCTTAATAATTTCGTGTGAGAGTCACAAAGAAACTGGAAACGTTTCTTGAGATAAAGAGGGGTGGAAGGGGAAAAGAGCACATTATACAAAAGGGAAAGAATATGAGCATTCCGGCGAAGGCGAATTGGTAACCACTTGAGCTTCACGCGAAATTCGGAAACATGGTCATATTTGCGTAAACTGTATATAAACCTTATACAAAAATTTTAAAGCCGCTCAAGTTTATCGAGTTGGTGTTGAGTAAGGTCAAGATAGCTGGCATCAGCATAATCAAGGATGGGTAGAAGAAGAGATTGTGCAAGCGCAATCTTGGTGGCAGTCGGTAGAAAATTACGTATTCTTTTCAAAGATGCAGCGGAAGCAAACAGCTTGCGGCTTACTTGCTGTAGCTGGGCAGTCCAAGAGAAGTTCTTATCAATGAAAATCCCCAAGTTTTTAACTTTCTCGCTGAAGGGGATAACTGATTTGTCAAAAGAAACTTGGGGAAGAGTCGTCCAGTCAATCCTTGAGACCATCCTACTACTGCCCACCACAACAACCTGCGTCTTTACGGGGTTGACCATAAGTCCATACCTCTTGCTCCAGTCGCATATACGGGCCAGATCGCGATTGATCGTTAAGATAGCCTCTGAAAGATTTCCAAGAGGAGCTCGTGAGTAAAGTTGTAAATCATCTGCATAAAGATGGTAGGAAGAAATTAGTTCATCGGAGATTGAGTTAATAAAAACTGCGAAAAGTAAAGGTGATAGCACGCCACCCTGTGGTACACCGGCAGAAGTATTACTCCAGGTAGACAAGGTCTCACCGATGCAAATACGTTGCCGGCGACCGAACAGGTAACTTCGAAACCAGTCAATTACCGATGGAGATATATTAAGAGAGCATAGAATGCCGAGCAAAACATCAAAATCAACAGTATTAAAAGCATTACTAAAATCTAGTAAAGTTAAAACCGTTAGATTACCATTTTTCATGGCTGACCTTATATCGTCCGTAATATTCAAAAGCGCTGTGGTGGTGCTATGACCAGGGCGGAAGCCGGACTGGAAGGGGTTGAGGAGATTATTTTTGGAGAGGAAAGAGCTTAATTGATTGTGGAACCGTTCGAGGACTTTTGATAGGAATGGTAGGACGGATATTGGACGATTTTCAGAAAAGGATGCGGGATTGGTCTTTTTAGGTAATGGAATAATTTGAGCATCTTTCCATGAACATGGAAAGACACCACTAGACACGGAAAAATGTAGGATATGACAAATGACGGACAGGATTACATCCAGCACAGGGACTAACATATTACGGCTGATACAGTCACTTCCTACTGCGTTGGAAGTAATAGATAGTATGCTCTTCTTAACATCACATGCGGTGAATTGACCAGAAATAAATGGAGAATAACTAATAATAATATTAATACGTGAAGCAAAACCTTTGTACCCCTTTTTTACGAAAATTACGCGGACGGAGGAGTATTAAATTACGCACAGTTAAAGTTTATATGGAGAAGGAGTGCAGAAAGCTAATATTTTTATATAATATACATTAGAAATAAATTAAATTAATAAAAAAAACATTACACACCACCATGCGGTTGACACAAGATGGCTACCTTAGAATCATGACATTTAAATGAATTATAGTCGAATTTCGACCTCTGGGTGACCACTAGTATTTGGAATTGACTCATTACTAGCTTTTTTTTTTACCAATATTGTTGTAATTTTCTTTAAACGAGCTTCCGCCTCATGATATCTTTATAAAAATATAGTCCACTAGCTGCTTCACGCAGTTTCACCCGCATAAGTTTCGATCCCCTGGGAATATCGGCATAAAAAGTATTTTATGTCCTAATCCAGGTCATGGTCTACCTATGTGTCAAATTTCGTCCAAATCCTTTCAGCCGTTTAGTAGTTACGAGGGAACGAACGGAAAAGGGAAAGGGGGGAAACGGGAAAGGGATAATAAGTAGTTGTAATCGCGACTACTGAGCGTAAATTCCTAGTTTCGATCCCCGGGTCAAACAAAGTGTTATTGGGTTTTTTCATAAGAATCTTCTCAGTAGCGATCCGGTGTCTAAATCTATACCAGACAAACGGCAATATCCTTGCTTTCCATTAGGTGATAACAGCATTATTAGCAAAATGCAGCATGCGTAGCATAACAACCATAGAAATGGGTTTGCTACGGGTTTTTCGACTGAAGAATACACATTTTGTCGAACGAAACAACAGCTGCGTACAGTTACAGCAGCTGTAACTGGCCATGGGTCATTTAATAAACAGCTTTTTGTCATAGGAGTCACAGACAGTCCGCTGTGCAGAGCCTGCATGGAGGACGACGAGACAGCAGCTCATGTGCTGTTATACTGCCCGTCGGTCGCCACATACAGGGCAAAGTACTTCGGTAACCCAGGTACCCTACGTGAGATTGTCAGTGACACCAAGGCGTTGCAGGCCTTCTTTGAGGAGCTGGGGTGGATCGAATAACCGATTTTCCCACTCGTACGCAAAAAACCCCCTTTGACGTGGAGTTCGGTTTAAAGACATTTATTTCTCAAAAAAAAAAGAACATTACAGTTCACTTAACATATTGAGAAAAGTAAGATAACAAATAAAAGTAAGTGCGATTCTCTGTGTTCACACTATGAGAATTAAGAGATAAAGGTGAGAATCGGCATTGTTAGTGTTGCTTTCTAACGTGTTCTTCTAGGGTTTTTTTAAATGTATCATGGTGTCACTATTGGTTACATCATCAGGTAGTTGATTATACAGTTTTGCTCCCTCGTACAGTATATTTTTTCTTCCATAGTTAGTCCTGGGTGGCCTTAATTCTAGTTTGTCTCGTCGTCTAGCGTTGTAGTTGCGGATACCAACCCGTATCACCTAGACATTTTGTCTATTCTTCCGTTGACAAAACCCGTTTCTATTGTGGTCCTGCTCAGCGTGCAGGTGTACCATACTCCTCAGTCTACCCCTTCGTGTTGTTATTTTACTATTGTCTTGTCTATAACGAAAGGAGATCACCCAATTTGTTCGGCGATTTGGGATAAAAAAACAAAAGTCGACGGCCAGGAATGAATTACAGCAGTAGTAGAAACATTTCTTCGTAGAGCGACAACGCTGTAATTTATTTTCAAACAAAGATATACAACGGTCTTTAAATTAAATAAATAATATCCTGGGAGCCATTTCATACTGTGACTGTACGATTTTTTCGAAAAGCTGTGAATGCAGATCAAAATGTCTCAAAAAGTTAAAGACCAGTTTCTTAAAGCAACAACGGTTAAGGGACCTGTCCTTACTGCCCCATCTCAAAAATCCAACGTGTATAACTCAAAACCCAAATTGTTCTCGACTTTGAGGCCTTAGTAAAAAATAATGCGTTATATATGTATAAAATATGTATTTACTGCAGAGGGCCGCAAAAAAAAAAAATACCCAGAATGGGTGATCTCCTTTAAGGGGCATGCGCTAAGGTAACCCACGAAATTCAAATTTTATTTAGTTTTATGCATTTTGCAGGTCAGTGTCAGTTTTTATTTTGATTAAAATATCATTCGCGACCGTAACAAATATGGTTTTACATAATTATAATCATTACAATCAGGAATACAACTCCATAAGTAAGCACAATGGTCAAATGTCATGATTTCATGAAATAGTCATTCAATGGAATTATATGAAGTTAGAGAGTTGTATTGATAATTTTTATGATTACAATTCTATAAATATACATTTGATACGGCCGCGAATCATATTTAAATCAACTTACAACATGATACTGACCTGCAAATTGCAAAAAACGTAACAAAATTTGAATTTCGCGGGCTACCTTGACGCTTTCGCCTTAAATGAAAACAAGTTGTCAAACCTGTGGTGTACATGGTGTGGGTACAGCAAACAGTTAACACGACCATTGTGGCCTAGCAGCAACTGATGTGGAGGCCAATCTGTAACAATAATAAATTTTGAATACTATTTTAAAGATCCTTTTTTTTTTGTTCTTCTAACTGAACAGACAGCTGTGCTGCTGGGGAGTTTGTTGCGCCACTTCTTCTTCCCAGCTAACGCACTAGGATGTAGTGAAGGGTGGACGTTTTGGAGAACAGTCTTATGTAATTTTGACGTTCGTAAACTGCTGATTCTCAGCCTAGTTTGAATAAATAAGTTTTGAATTTAACAGGCCTCCCATTTTCCCTATTAAAGTACACCTTAAAAAGAAAATGACATAAGATCTAATTACCGTCAAGTTGCTGATGATTGCCGTGCAAAAGTTGCAGTTGCACGGTATGCGTTGCATTCACTATGACGATAGAGCCGTCTTCTCTGCCGACCACCAAACGATTAGCAGCCAGTAGATATATTGATGCTGTTAGCTTTATTTCTGGAACAAATAGAGTTTAGATTATAAACTGTATATTATATTGAGGAGCTCGAAATAAAAGCTTAAAAGTTATATTACTGTTATACATTTCACACATTTTTATGTAAATTACTTCACACGCCAAACTTCTAACTGTTTTTTAATTTTATAAGTCAGCCAAATTAGAATAGGTCTATTTTACAACATTATAATACAAACATACATATTATTAAAAAAAAAACAAACAATACATGTTATTTTTTTAATTGTTAAGAGCGTTTATTCTGACAGTGGGCAACGTCGCAAATACGAGTAGCTGTCAAAAATTTACCTCTTTTAATTAATTTGGCAATATTACTGTATGGAAAACATCTGTTATTCTTGTTGCAGTCAACCGAACGTCATTATAACTTGACCCGTGTCGCGATTGGTAACACTGAATTTTGCAGTCATGTGATTGATAGTAATTACTGTCCTGTCAGTCGCCATTTTGAACTCTATTAGTATTGAAACCAAGACCACAGATAAATACAGATGGTTCACTCCGCATTTTAGGTATGAAGCTACAAGTACCCGGCGGGCTTGTCTTGTTCCGGCAATTCAGTGAGCGTAAGTATGTAGTCAAAAGGTAGAAGAGTTACGCGACAGAGAGGCAACTTCTGAATGTAACTGTCGGTAATTAACCCTATGCGACCTGAATTGCACTTTATTGTGTCGCAGCAATAGTCGCTTTTTAACCGACTTCCAAAAAGGAGGAGGTTATATGTTCGTCGCGTATGTTTTTTTTTATGTATGTCCGGCAAAAAACGTAAATTCAAAACCAAAGACTATTTTTCACTTTGTAGTGTTTTTTTTTTTTTTTGAAGTCGGTTGTTTTTTTTTGTAAAAAGTTTTTATTTAAATGATTTTGCGGATCATCTGTGCTAATACTGCAAAATTCACGGCACAGATTGATACAGATGGGACTTTCCGCAAAATCATTTAAATAAAAAGCGACTATTGCACAATAAAGTGCAATTTAGGTCGCACAGCGCTAATTACCAACAGTTATATTCACCTAGAAGTTGCCTCTCTTTCTATCGCGTAACTCTTATATCTTCTGACTACGTTACACTCACTGAATTGGCCCAACAAGACGGGCCCGCCGCGTACGTGTAGCTTCATAACTAAACTGCAGAGTGAACATCTGTATTCATCTGTGGTCACGGGTCAAGTTTTAATGGTGCCAACACTCGAGATGCGCCAACCTCCCAAACGACATAAAAGCAATGTCAATTTGTCACAATGAACATGCGGTTTTGGTCCAAAAAATATCTGTTTATTCAAAATCTTGAATAAACAATCATATCCAAGGTCTGCTGGAAGACTTCGTTAGAAACAAGCATTACGTTTATACTTACTACTTTGTACTCTTTTCTTTCTTCTTAACTTTCCTAAATGATAAAATATATAAATAAATAACTAAACACACAATTAAACTACATAATTAAAACTACATATTTAAATAAACTACATAATTTTGTAATTTTATTGAGCCCACTTAAGAATATGTATATAAATATAAATGATTTGAAACAAACTATTCGTAATATTTGCAGTGAATACAAATGTTGTAAATATATTGATTCTGAATACAAATTATATAATGCATGTAAGTCTATAAACTATGCTATTGACTGTTACGATTACGAAAATAAGTATTTAAATGTTAAAGAATTGAAGAAAATAATACTGCGTAATCAAACTAACTGTAAAAAACCTGATAGCAAACATGTAATAGCTTCGAAAGGTACAATCCCTTATTATTTTGCACGTCATCAAACGAAAAGCTCTACTACAAATGGTCCTGATATTGAAAACTCTACTCATACAAAAAAAGGTACTATTCCATACTATTTTAAGGTCATAGATCATACACAGCTTTTTCGTGAATAACAACTTCGTAACAAATGAACCTAAAACTTTTAAAATATTGCACCAAAACATCGCTAGTATCCTTTCAAAAAAGGAAATTTTTGAACTAACATTGCTAGAGTTACGAGACACAAATAAAGAACCAGACATATTATGTTTGTCTGAAACCTTTATGCGTGCCGGAAATGAGAAATATTTAAAATTAAATAACTACACCGTAGCAGCTGCATTTGGTAGAGAGACACAGAGAGGGGGGACCTGTATACTCACTAAACAGGGTATTGTTTATAACGAGCTCTCCCACATTAAAAAGTACTCAACCCAAAAATTATTTGAAGCCTGTGGCGTTGAAATTCCATTGCACAAATTACTAATCGTGTGTCTTTATAGAACGCCTAAGTCTGATCCTAACATATTTTTGGATAAACTTGATCAATTTATGTGCGAAACGGTAAAAAAATACGGATCAAGTACAAAAATAGTTATTGCTGGTGATTTCAATATAAATACTTTTAAACAAGGGAAAGTCACCAACTACTTAAAGGACCTATGCAATAACTATAACTTGCAGATTCACGTTCAAGTTGCCACACGTAAAGACTCGTGTATAGACCACATACTAAGTAACATAAAAATATCTTCTACTGAGGTGTTACCCCTATATTTATCAGACCACGAAACAGCGCAACTCTTAGATTTCCCAGTAAAAGAGCAAAGTTTAAAGTTCAAATCATATTTTATGTACAAAAAAGACTATTGTAGTGAAAATATTAGTAAATTCAAAAAATGCCTTGCAAGTTTAACGTGGTCAGAGGTACATATTGAACTTGATATAAATAATGCATTCAATAAATTTCACGAGTTTTTATGTATACTGTATAATTTATGCTTCCCAAAGATTAAGATTAAAATAAACAATTCTAATGCAAGTAAACAAAAATGGATAAGCAAGGGTCTCAGAAAAAGTTGCAAAACTAAACGATGCTTACGGTATCTCTATTATAAAAATAAAACCCTAACGTACATACTTAGATATAAAAAATATTCATCAATACTGAAAAAATTTATCTTTAAATCCAAAAATAATTCAAACATTAAATATATAAATAACAGTCAAAACAAATGCAGAGCAACGTGGTCAGTCATTAACCGTGAAATTGGAAATACAAAATGTGACAATGATATTTCTCAACTAGAATTAGATAGGAGAATACTGACTAATCCCTCTGACATAGCTAATGCTTTTAATGATTATTTTATTGATTCGACTAGAACTGTGACATTTAATAATTTACATGATAATGACGTGCCTAATAAAACCATGACTATACCTAACTCCATGTTTCTCAGTCCTATGACTGAAGACGAGACTAAAAAGGAAATAATAGCTTTAAATAACACTAACTCAGAAGGTTACGATGGAATAAGTACAAAAGTAATTAAAACTTGCAGTACAGAATTAATTCCTATTTTGACTTATTTGATTAATCTCTCATTTTCTTCTGGAACTTTTCCTGATACGCTAAAATTATCAGTCGTTAAACCTCTGTACAAAAAAAACGATAAAAATGATGTAAAAAACTATCGTCCGATAACCCTTATACCCATAGTGTCTAAATTATTTGAAAAATGTATGCAAAAGAGACTTTCCGACTACTGTAGCAAATACAATATCATAACAAAAGAACAGTATGGATTTCAAAAGCAAAAGTCAACAACATTAGCTATTGCTAATCTTTTGGGGCATATTCATAATGCCCTAAATAAAAATTATTTAACGACAGGACTATTCTTCGACCTGTCACAAGCCTTCGACTTTGTGGCACATGACATCTTGTTGAAAAAATTAGAAAAAAGTGGAATAAGAGGTTTAGTACTGCAGTGGGTTGCGTCTTATCTAAGCAACCGAAAGCAATATGTTGTTATTAATAAAGTTAATGAAAATTTACTAACCTCGTATTCATCTGACTATAGAGTTAATAATTGCGGCGTCCCCCAAGGGAGTGTATTGGGACCCTTATTGTTTCTATTATACATAAACGACTTACCGCTAGTGACGAACCATAAATGTGTATTATTTGCAGACGACATTTCAATGATTGTGACATCTGACAAAAAGTGTAGAACTAAATCTGATCATGAGATCGACATTAATAATACTATTGATGACATTATTAAATGGTTACAGGCAAATAAATTGAAAATTAATTTAGATAAATCTAATTAAATACAGTTCAATAAATCAAAACATAGTAAATACAATTTCAAACTTTATATTGACAGGTTAAAAGAAGTTCCACAAAATAAATTCTTAGGAGTACTCATAGATCAAGATCTGAATTGGAAAGTACATCTGGACAGTTTGTGCAGTAGGATTAATAAGTTTGTTTATGCTCTCAGACAAATAAAGAATATAACCAACAAAAATATCGCTATTACAGCATATCACGCCTATATAGAATCCATCTTAAGATACGGGCTTATCATTTGGGGTAACAGCACAGATAGACACAGAGCATTTATTGCGCAAAAGAAATGCATCAGAGCCATTTGTGGTATCCGTCCTGACGAGTCATGTAAACCGTTCTTTAAAAAGCTAGGTATATTACCACTTCCGTCACTGTACATTTTTGAAATTTGTAGTTATGTTTATAATAATAAGGGATTGTTCAAAAAAGCTTATCAACTGAACTCTCGAAATAGAGATCCATGCAGACTTGCATTGCAGGATACTCCTAAATCAGCCAAGTATGCGAAAAGTTTCCTAGTCATGTGTATACGCATTTATAACACAATTCCTAAAGAAATAAAATTGTTATTTAATATTAACTCATTTAAAATCAGATTACTGAAATGGTTGAAAGAACACATGTTTTATGACATTAAAGATTTTCTCAACAATAAATTATAAATTTCTGGACTTCTGTAATTGCAGATAATGCTGAGAGAAAACTATTATTATTGTATTGACATTGAACTTTTAAATTTACTTATAATTATTATTTTGCATGCAATTGATACATATCCTGTATAGCTGAACATGCGGACTTTAGATTAATATCTGACTGTAACAACTTTATACCATGTTTAAGGCAAATAAAGACTTATTTATTTATTTATTTATTTATTTAAAAAAAATATACAGTTAAAGCCGGTAAAATGTTGAGGCGGAGAAATGTTGCTGGCTACATCTCGAAGCAGTGCCGAAATGTAAACAAAGGCAGGCACTGTTGAAAGTTCGAAAGGGATACCGTGGTCCCTGGCAACGAAAAGGCAACTGAAGGAACACGGGTGGGTTTTAGTCAGTAAGTGTCTGACACGCACTCCTGCTCCGCCCAGAGAAGGAGAAAAAAAAAAGGCACTGTTTAAAGCAACATTAGATGCTAGTTAGTGACGCCAGGGGAGAGCATCGAGTAGGATTCCTCTATCTGCCAGCGCACACTGACAAGAAAAATCCTCTGCGGTACCGTCGAGCGTCCGCCAGCTTACCGGAGCATCCGCCGAGTAGCCGCCGCTCGCTGGGATTAGATAATATTCCACTAGCCAAGGCTCGGAACCGGTTAAAAAAATACCGGTTAGTACCGTTTTATTTAGGTTTTACTCCGAACTTTTCTTAAGAACGTGAACGTTTTAAGAACTTTATCGCAAACTTTACTTTACCTTAATTAACCGGTTTATTCGATGAGCGGCGTATCGGTAAACGCTTTGCAACTTGTGACTACTTGTGATGATGCTGCGCTGAATAAAAACTAAACAAAAAACCGGTTTCTATTGCTCTAAACCGTTTAATTCGAAAAAAAAACCTTTATGTAAAGACTCCTCCAAAAACCGGTTTGTAATAACCGGTTTATTAACGAAACCGGTTGTAAAGGTTTTTGCGTCAAGTACATAATAACGGTTTGAAATATTAACCGGTATCCGAGCCTTGCCACTAGCGACCCGAGTAGCCACCGCTCGCCGGGATTTGATAATATTCCACTAACGACTACGCAGTCGAAAAGTTGCTTTTGAATGAGTATGGCAGACTAGCAGACTCCGGCGCATACCGGCGCATAACGGCGCATAGCGACGCATATCGCCGCCTCCCGCCGCAGTATCCTCCAGCGTGCACTTCGATGCCGTCGATCACCGAGCATTGAAATATATACCTTATTTCGATTGGATAAGTATTAAATTCAATTGATAAATTTAAAATCTTCTGCCGCCCCGCCCGCCAGGCTGCGCAGGCCCTCACGGGTAACATTTTGAAGCTACTGTTTCTCAATTTTTGTTTACCATGATGATGAGGCTGCGAAGCACAATAAAGCACGGTTTTCCCCCTCAAGCAGTTATCAACATTATACTGATTAAAATAAAGTGGAAAATAAATAAACATACATACATAAGCTCGACAGAGTAGCAACGCGACCGATGGTTATTTAATTTCAACTTATTTTAAGAGGCGTAATGTTGATATTTGTTTGCCAGTGAATACCACGCTGCGCTTCGCGTAGCCAGATATACACCGGCCATTATGAGTGACTTCAGGAGCCAACGTAAAACTCAGAGAGTATTTTTTTATTTGTAATAATTCTTTGGTCAGCTGTTACTTAGTGAGCTCAAGCCTTAAGAATTCAAATAATTATGAATACACAACTAACCTTGTTCTTCCGGATGGTTCAACTGATCCAGTATACCGACGGGACTCGGGTTCATATCCTCCCACGCTATGTCCAAACTCGTTACCACGATCGGTGCGTATGCTGCGGACAAAAATATACAATAAGATTTGACAGAAAAATAACATCTGACATCATGGCTGACGTATACAACGTGTCGCTACAATGGCGACATTAATTTAGGACACGGGTGGCCAGTAATCATAAAAATTATAAGATAAAATATTCGTAAATTGTAAAATATATTTTTTCTCTCTCTTTTCTTCAATTCACCTACTCTTTGCACGTTATACGTTTTAATTTAATTAATGTGATGTTATGATCAGTGACCCCGGCAAATTACCCTTTTGTTATTTTTTTTTTGGTTGGAAAATTATCAAATATCTTCTCCCGCTCTGGTCGGAGCGGGAGGGCGTGTCAGACTCGTACTGACTAAAACCCACCCGTGTTCCTTCAGTGTTGCCTGTACGTTGCCAGGGGCCACGGTATCCCTTTCGGACTTTCCCGCAGGGGGCAGGCATCGGTCCTAGCAGACCCCTTCAGTTATGCTGACACCTCATTGAGGCGCGCGTGGAACACAACGCGCCGTCGACCCGGGCCTGGTCCTAATCGGACGGCGACCTACCTATTTGCTCACCGTCCGCTAGCCCGTGGGCAAATGACCCCTTTTTTTTCGCTACAGTTCTTTAAATACAGGTAGCTCCAAGATGCTATTTTAGAAAATTGTTAATAAATCAATAAATAAGTTTAATGAAATTAAAATATCATCATTAAACGAAAATGCGAAACCGTATACGTATTTTAAACATCATCTTCATCATCCTGTTTACAACCTTTCGGAAAATGGGTTGGTACCAACTGACGGCCAACTATAGCACCGCGCGTGCTCATTTGTCAAATCAAAGAGCGCGCGCTTTCCCGGCTTCCTGCTACACACTTCCGTCCCTTTTCACGAAATCACTCCCACAGATAGCAGGAAGTCGTGAGCAAAGATGTTACGCATCAAAAATGCTTTGATTTTGCAGTATGTTGTCTTAATAACTGTAGAATGGATGGTCAGCAAAAAAAGTACTCAAACACATTCAAATTATGTGTGACCGTTTAGCAAATTATTCTGAGGTACGGCCACAGATTAATAAACGTCGGTCACTCCGCAAAATCATTTAACAAAAAGCAAGTTTTGCTACGACACAATGAAGTGCAATTCCGATCGCACAGCGCTAATTATCAGTAGCGGATCCAGGGGGAAGGGGCTCCTGCCGGGGTTGCGAGTTGTCCGAAAGGGTTATCGTGGCCTCGGCACACAGGCAACGGAAGGAATACGGGTGGGTTTTGTCAGTAAAAGTCTGACACGCCCTCCCGCTCCACCCAGAGCGGGACAAGTTATTGGATAATTTCCCACCCGTAAAAAAAAAAGGGGGGAAGGGACTAAGAGCTCAACCTACTTGTAGCTTCATACCTAAAATGCGAAGTTACAGAATGAGTCGCCGCGTAGTAACAAACGATGTTGTTTGCCGCCGCCTACAGACGTTATTCTATAACAACTCACTTGTCATCTGGTTCGGCATAGGCTGTGCGGCGTCGTCTACGTTCCATACGGAGACTACGCCGGCTGCGTCGCCGCGTAGTAACAAGCGACGTTGTACGCCTACAGGCGTTATTCTATAACAAATCACTTGTCATCTGGTTCGGCGTAGGCTGTGCGGCGTCGTCTACATTCCATACGGAGACTACGCCGGCTGAGTCGCCGCGTAGTCACAAGCGACGTTATACGCCTACAGACGTTATTCTATAACAACTCACTTGTCATCTGGTTCGGCGTGGGCTGTGCGGCGTCGTCTACATTCCTTACGGAGACTACGCCGGCTGAGTCGCCGCGTAGTAACAAGCGACGTTGTACGTCTATAGACTTTATTCTATAACAACTCACTTGTCATCTGGTTCGGCGTGGGCTGTGCGGCGTCGTCTACATTCCATACAGAGACTACGCCGGCTGAGTCGCCGCGTAGTAACAAGCGACGTTGTTTCCCACCTACTGACGTAATTACAAAACGCATGGCAGGTGGGCAGGACAGGAGCTGTGGAGAAAAATTATTACATCATAGTTTAAAAAATACAGCGTAGTCAGTTAATTTCACGATTTTATTGCAGTATTATTCTACAAAAGTAGTCATGAGACATTCTAACTGTATAATATATATAAAGTGGGCAACTTCGCAAATAGATGTCAAATATTTCACTGCTTTGATTAATTTGGCAATATTACTGTATGGAAATATGAAATGTGGCTAGCTAGCGAACTAGAATATTAATATTATATTACAATTATAACACACAATTTGATGTTGTAACCGTTTTAGGTGTAAAAAAGGCATTTGGAAAGTTTCCAAATACTTTTTTTTACATCAAAACTAAATAATCGGTGTTGCGATATTAATTATTGCACTTCATAATCAATATTTTAGTCCACTAGTTAGCCACATTTCATATTTCCATACAGTATTATTGGCAAATTAATCAAAACAGATAAATATTTGACAGCTATTTGCGACGTTTCCAACTTTTAGGATAAGCCCTCTTAACAAAGCATCAGAGTGAACATGATTTAAGTTTCTTAAAAGCGATTCCCGCATATTTGGCTCGTATGTCAAATATAAATCAAACAACACGAGATTTTGTACGCTTGAAAAACTGTAGCTACACTATCTATATAGTCCGTACGCGACTGCTAATCCCCGCCTTTGGTATGTGAGCGTTGACACGGGGGAGGTAGACAAAAACCAAGCTAACTCAGTCTGCCAATTTTCTCCGTTAATCGACATATAAATTTGAACCCTGCCAGTAAAAACATGACAGTATAAAACATTTATTTTCTCCAAATATTATATTTTTTTGCTTTTCTCCAAATAAATTTCGTCTACAACTGATTTCAGGTGATATTACTGTAGGTCATGCTTTAAATAAATTTAGTTGAATGTTGTAAAACATTGTAAAAAATAAAGTTTAAAAATTAGTCACCCGACTTTAATTTTCTTATTTTACTGCAAAGACGTTCAATACCTAACCGTAAACCAGTAGATACCATACACACATAAAGATGCAGTTGAGGTTTTTAGAGTTGGCAAGTTATTTTAAAGTTTTTTAAATGAATTGGACCACGGAACTCTCAAAAGGTGCTGTGGTCCAACTATTTTTAAAGTTGGTCAACTGCCCCTAGTAAAGACCCATGGTCCAACTAGTTGGACAGAGCAGTTGGACCACTGCCCCGGACTGAAACATTTCATGTTTGTTGGTTTTTAACCGACTTCTAAAAGGAGGTTCAATTCTGTAGTTTGTCAAAACATTTTTTTAGATGTATCATGATGGGCATAACTAACATAGCCTGTGGGTTAGGTATACGCAAAGGTCATACAACGCCCTGCGCGTGCAGTACAACAATGCGTTCAGGATGCTGGTGGGGCTCCCGCGTTTTTGTAGCGCTTCGGGGATGGTTGCTGAGACGAGGATTGACGGCTTTCATGCCATCATCCGAAACCGCACCGCCTCGATCCTTCGTAGAATGCGCGCCAGTTCCCACAGCATCCTGAGCACGTTGTGCGGTAGGTGGGATTGTCCGATGCTGCGTCACTGGATCGGACTTCATACGTCTAATGGTATGAACTACTTATTACGTGGATAGTGTGAGGTCCGACTCCAGACTTAGGATTAGGATACTAACATTAGATTTAGTTTTTCTTTACTAACACTATATGGATTTTTTAATGTCTGAAATAAAGGTTTAATAATAATAATAATAATAAACCCGCAGGGCAGCATGTGGCGAGCTGTTGGGCAGTAGCGACCCCACGGACCCTATCTCCCGGGAGATATCTTGTTCCTCATCTCTGGCTTGCCTTTATTGGCCGGCTGGAGTGAACACTGACGAGGAACAGAGCTCCCACCTCATTCTTGCCTTAATTGGCCGGCTTGAGTGGAGATTCGCAAGAGCAAACGTGCTCGGAGGAAGGAAGTATTCCAGTAAGTGCTCGTAGGGATCTTGACCATCTTCCGGGCTCTGGGATTGTTCTGAAAGCCGTGGAATACCTCTCCACTCCTCAAGCACCTCAGGACATGTTGCCCCCTTGTCGCTACGTCACTACGTGCTAGCGACAGTTTTCGGGGGCCCATTATTGAGTGTGCAAGTCATCCCCTGCCATTTTATCCGTGTACATATAAAACATTGATCAGGCAGGGGCCATAGTCCTTCCATAGTTGCAGGTCACCAGTCAACTTAAGCCACCCAAACCCATAGTCCAATATCTTTGTTTCCATATCCTGTAATAGTCCTACACCAACCGGGGGTTGTCCTTGGGTATACTTGCATAGTATACACAGGGATAATCGTCGGTTCGTGCCTCATATCATTAAAAACGTCTAACGGGCCTCTGCGAGTTGGCTTTGGCCCCTCGTACGCCTTAAAAAGGTCCAGGACCCCAGGGTCCCGAGAAATGTCAAGAGACGTAATAATAATAATAATAATAACTCCGTCGTATACCGGCTGAAGCTTTTTACCGTCTCGAACATAATATGGTGTGTTGTGTAAGTGGAACAGAAGCCATACCCGGGAATATCTGCTTAGTAGCATTGACCACGCGGGCAGGCGGGGATGCACGAGTGGCTTGTGCGCCTACGAAAGGATATCAAAGAGGCCGACGGCAAGTGCGGCGACTACCTATCAGCCGCTAAGGAAAGCTACGAATTCATTGATAAATTCCACGCATTTAGTAGGGTGCGTATGATTTGAATTTCGATATTTTTTATAGTTAAAAAAAAAATACTGTGCCATAGGCTTCTACTCCGTTCACCTAGTATACCCTATTTTTTTCGAGACGGTAAAAAAATCATGCGGTATAGACGGATTTGCTAAATTCTTTTTTTGTTTGAAAGGGTGAAGTACCAGGAGCTCCTCTACGATTAACGTCCTGCATCGGGAAAGGCAATATTTTGTAAAAGATAATGAGCAGTTGACATTAGGCTATCGTTACTTAGATAAATTACAAACTGACCCACTAAAAAGCAAAAAATAACGACTTCAAAAAAAAAACACTATAAAGTGAAAAATTACTTTATTTCGGAAGTCGGTGTCTTTTATTTAGATCTTTTCTCTTTGCCACCGACCGACTTTCGAAATAAAGTAATTTTTCAGTTTAGTGTTTTTTTTATTTTGGAAGTCGGTTTTTTTTGGAAAAAAGTTTTTTTTTGTTTTTTGGAAGTCGGTTGTTTTGAGTGACATCTCTGAGTGTAAAAATTGTGACTACGTTGTCGTATTGGATTCCTCCTGTAAAAACAAATGTAAGTGGTAATAACTAAATAATAAATTTTGTCAATGGCGTCCTCCCCCGTCTCAACACTCACATACCTCAAGCGGTGACTAACAGTCGCGCGCGGACTATAATTGTAACTGTTCATTCAGCGTACCTTGGGCAGCCTCATCATCAATCCCGCTGACAAATCTTACCAAGACACAAAATAGTATACACGGCTACACATCACGGCTATACATGTCCAGTTTATGCTGATCTCGCATTGTATAGGATTTCCGTACAATGCGAGGTCAGCTTATACTGGAAATGTATAGCTTGATGTGTAGCCGTGTGTACAAGAAGTATTTAAAAGTAAACTTTACCTTATTATCAGGATGCGACAGTATCCCGAACAGTACTGGACTGTCATGGTCCACAGTTGGACCATGGAAGCCTTTGTGATCCGGAACTGAGCTATAACACAACGAATATGTTGTTTAAAAAACATTCAAAATGATATTTCTTCTGGGTGAAAAAAAAAGTGAAGTTTGGGTGGGTATCATAACAATATCACACTTAAAACTCACCAGATATGGTATTAGGTATCATATTAAAAGACCATTTATAAGAAAATCCACTAAGACGCTCCCCACTCCACGATTACTGTACGGAGCAGAGTGGGGTACATCGCATCTTCGTGGATGGCAATATCTATACCTCTGTCTTTCGCAATTCATTTGCCAAACATGTATACAAACATAAGTTTTCTACTTAGACAAACATCAACTTTATACAAGTGTAAATAAAGTTGATTTTAGACCGTCTAGTACTGTTGAAAAAGTCATATAAAATATAAAGCTGTAGCGCAAACTGAACCTTATGTGTAGGCATTACAGTTGTTTTTCCAAAAACTCGTGTTTGTTTACAAGTTTGGCTATTAAATTGCGAACGCAGTTTAGTGTATTTTACATTAAATTCTGTGTAAATATGAAATTATTGTAATAAAAGTTACCAGTTACGAACAACGGTTTTGTCCGCTTTTGCAACCTTTTTTAATAAGAAATCCATGGTACCTTATACCATAAAAGGACAGAAAAGAGTAACAATTTCAAAAAACATCACAACAATTTGAATTGAAAACGATCAAATATATTTTTCCGTAGTTTTGTAGGAACAATAAATTGGGATTTATAATTACTAATAATCACGCCATACTCCTGTAAGGATAGGCAGAAACTACAATACTGATACACCTGATTTCTAAAAAACTCCATTCAATTTTATCCATTCTCAAATCTCATATCAAATTATATGAGTTATTGTTGTTATTTCAATCAACCCATCACAAAAACTACCATGAAAATTGGACAACAGACTGACTGATCTAGCTTTAAAAAACCAGGGTTATTCGTCAGACCAAATAAACAACCAAGGAATAGCGCTATCAACAGTTCAATGAGGCCGGTTTTGTAAACATGTGTGCACTTAGGTTGGTTTCACAGCTGTCCGGGAGATCCGTACGGGCCGTCCGCATACGGGTCATCCGTATACGGGAGTACAGAGTATACGCAGTGCTCTCAAACGAGGGAGTAGTAAGATTTATTTATTTATTTAAATGCCTTAAAACTACCATTAGAGGTCTTAGCCTAATGCGATAGCCAAGTCAAACACACCAAATTAAAATAAAAATACAAAAAACTTAAGTCATTAAGATTAATATTGTTTTTAACATAGTGTCAACAATAGTACTTTTGCGAATTCACCCAACTGACATGTAAATATATCAATTTCCACTTGCATATAATTGATTGTGCGAATTGCTCGAGTTAAAGGGGTTTTGAAGATACATAGTATAGGGTCTACCCGGAGCGTGTCGCGTACGGACCAATCCGCGTCGCTGTGAAACGTGCACCTCACGTGTGTCTCCGTTCTAGGAGCGTACGGGCTCCCGGAACGGAGACACAGGGTAGAGCCCGTATAACGTATCGTACTACTACATCCATGCGTCATGTTCGTGAACGGGCGCCGTCAGTAGGGACTGGTCATCTCTTAGCTACCACGACTTATTTTAATTTAATTTTATTTTATTTTTGATACGGACGCTTTTAACGTTTTGCATCGTTCTCACATGTATAACTTCAACATGAATGATGTAACCAATATTTTGTAACCATATTATGATTTAAAAGAGTGTCAGAGTTTCTTGCCCGTTCTTCTCCATAGGTACCTACTACGCTTTGGAATGGGCATCTAGCTTCATCTTTCTGACTGACGGACCCCTTGACAATTCAAAAGTGCCTGTAATTGGTTTATTTGAAATAAATGCTTTGAGTTTGAGTTTACTCCCTCGTTTCAGAGCACTGCGTTACTCGTACGGGTCTCCCGGACAGCTGTGAAACCAGCCTAAGTGCACACATGTTTACAAAACCGGCCTCATTTCACTGTTGATAGCGCTATGTCTTTGTTTTTTATTTGGTCTAAGTTATTCTAAAAGCCTTACATAGTCCTTTTGCTTCCCAGAGCACGGAGACGCCTTGGCAGCCGCTGCTAGAGGCGGCTTTGTTAATACTTTCCATACAAACCAAGCGATTCACCGTTTACTCGCGATACAACACTAATGACACATGGTCTGTTCCAAAAGTATCTGATAAAAATGTAAACAAATGGATCAAAAAACGTACATGTGCCTGCAATTTGTATTGCTACTTACTTGAGTGCTTTGGTTTGATTATTTGAATGCTCGAACTCGAAATTCTAATTTTAAATCTCCTAAATGTGCAAAATGCGCAAAAGTGAATACTGTATGGCTCCAGTCATTTATAATAAAGTACCTAAATGCTGGAGAGAACTACCTCAATCTATGTTTATAAAATAAACTTCGTACTTTTTTGACCGCCAGAGCATACTCGTATTATAGCGTTACTGAGTTCCTTAATGAAAATGAATTTGTCTTGACATAATTAGATTAATTTGGAGCTACTTATACAATCATGTTGAATTACTCCATAATTTTAATAACCCATTAATAATTAAGTTTGACAACTTCTAATATATTTTTTTATCATTTTAAATTGTATAAATCTATCATTTTGCGCGTCACGTAGTGGCAAACATGTTTGCACTTAATTTAATTTATCATCTTGTATGCACTTTCTAGGTATGTACACACACGTTTATGCAAATAAATTATCTTATCTTATCTAAAATATGTTTTTAATTTGACATTTGATGAAAATTTTATAACCTCAATTTTCATCAATGATTTTCCAATAACAGTTTAATCATGTAATTCAAACAATGATTGCTGGAAAAAGTGATGACATATAAAGTTGAAACCTTTTAAATACAGGTGCATGCGTTACTAATTCCCTTTACTGAATGATCGCGTAGTTCGTTTACACTGTCAACAGATACTTTTGAAACAGACTGTATAGAAACTGACGGCTTTTTATGGCGGTCTGTTCAGCGCTCTTTCAGCCACATGAATCTTATTATAGTTTGACCGAAACCGCTGTTCCGAGCTTTAGGTATGTGCGCGGCGAGACGGGGGGGGCAGTGCAGGACGTTCATTTTTCAACGCTCACGGCGCGCGGCGTCCCGCCCGCCGCTAATTCGTTAACGCAGCCCCCTGCCTCACCACGCATTCCTAAGGCAGTGGTCCCTGTCAAACTATAGTACTTCCGTCCGTAGACGCTGCCAGCGCGACGATTCCGTACTCTGTGATTTTCTTCATACATTTTTCTTACATCTTTTCATTCAAGCCGGTTGCGGGTAATACGCACCTAATTTTTAATAACTAATTTTAAAATATATACTTTTATAATAACACATAACGATGGATATAATATGATAGTGCAACTGCAAATGAAAATAATACTCTCTAATTTTTATTAAAATAAACATTATTTTAGATCTAATTTAAATATTTTAAAAACAAAATATAACAGGGCTTACGTACAGACTAAGGTATTGTCATACTGTAGGCAATAACATTATGCTATAAATTTCTTCAAAATAAATTAAAAACAGGTCTACAAGCATTAGTCAAACGATCGCGTTGAATATTCGGATGCCAAAAATAGCTTCAATTGTGGAAAATCACAAATTTACGACGGACACACACTGAACAGGCAATCTTGCTGATTGACAAATATATTTTATCTATCCTGGTTTCTACTCATAAGAGAGAAGAGCTGATAGTGAGTTTTCGTGATGGAATTCCAGATTGAAAACCTTAACTATGAGATATTTTATTTTTATTTTTTTATTTGTCTATATTATGTCCCACTGCTGTGTAAAGGCCTCCCCTTTTTACTACCAAATCTCTCAGTTTTGTGCGATTTCTAGCCATGTTGTCCCCGCAAACATGATAAGATCGTCACACCACCAAATGAGAAACCACCAAAACTTTGAGAAATATTAACAATACAAAAATCATGTATCTTGACTTAGCACACGAGGTTGTCGACGTGGTACGTGGACTCTGCAATCATTGTACCGATAATCGTAACGGTTAATGGCCTAATAGCGGAGAGCCTCGCCCAACACCTCAGGAGGCTTTCATTGCGCGGCCCACCCGCGCAATGAAAGCCTCCTGAGGTGTCAAAGGTTTGATTCAGAAAGCAGTACTCATAAACACGGCACGCATAATGAGGAGGTTCCTCTCTCTAGAGTCCTGACCACCGGCAGTTTAGACCCTGTTATTGATTGAGGGGTCACTATTTCTTATTTTTTTTTTCAAATGTTTTTTTTATAAAAGTATTTAATAATGTACCGTCAACTGCCCTAACTTCGCCTGGCGTCCTAAGTTTGCCTATAAAAAATGTGTAATATCTTTTTCATGTTACTTGTATGGCAATCGAAACTTTGAGTTTTCATAGAGAGCTTTAAGTTTCAATTGCCGTACAAGTAAAATGAATAAGTTAATACATCTTTTGTCATTATAGGCAAACATTGGATGCCAGGCGAAGTTAGGGCAGTTGACCGGTAATTAATATGTATAAAATCTTTTTTTTTTTTTTTTGGATTATTGTATGTGTAGGTATATTTTTAATATTCTAGTTTATGACTTCATCATCGCTACACAGTGGTTGCCTGTTGACGGGCGTCGCCACCGGGGCAGGCCTAAAAAGCGCTGGCGCGACGATTTGGACTCGTTCCTGACCAATTGACACAACACAAAGAAGTCTGGAAAAATATGGGGGAGACCTTTGCCCAGCAGCGGGACAACATAGGTTAGCAAAAAAATTACTTCACTAAACCATATTTTTCTCATCTTGCTCTCACACACTATTGTGTACATTTCTCCTATCGCAGGTATGATGATAGAAATATCTTTAGAAATAAGCATTACCTTAGTATTCAATATTATATCGTAACTATTTCACTACGTATACAATCAATCTGCCTAGCCTTTTCCCAACTATGTTGGGGTCGGCTTCCAGTCTAACCGGATGCAGCTGAATACCAGTATTTTACATGGAGCGACTGCCTATCTGACCTCCACAACCCAGTAACTGGGTAATATGATACCCCTTGGTAAGACTGGTGTCAGACTTTCGGGCTTCTGACGACTCGTAACGACTGTCAAAGATCCACGAATGACAGCCGGGACCAACGGCTTAACGTGCTTTCCGAGGCACGGAGGATTCTCGGTATGTAAAGATGGTCACCCATCCACTGACCAACCCCGGCAAGCGTAGCTTAACCTGATGGATCGACCAGTGCGGCTGTTGTTACTTAGCCACGAGCTCCTCAACTACTACGTATACATAAAATAATAAAATAAATATTTGCCTATTTTACACTGGAAGAGCATTTTTGCTTTGCTAGTATCACTTTTTGGTAAAGGCCGCGACTTTTCGAGTTGCACGTCGTAGGTTTGACACCCTGACAGGCGCTTTACTTTGTGTAAATTATTTCATCACCACTGCTCTCAAAACGGTGAAGGAAAACATCGTGAGGAAACCGGCATGTACAAGAACCAAAATTTCAGACATCTACCAACCCGCACTGGGCCCGCGTGGTGGATTACGGCCCACTCCCTCTCACTGAGAGGAGGACTGTGCATTTATAGGCTGATTATGGTATCACTATTCACTATTTGGCACTTTTTGTTTGTCCATGGCATATACGCAAACGTTTGACGAATGCTTACACTAGAAAATCACATGAAATCTACTTTTTCTTAAGGGGCATGCGCTAAGGTAGCCCGCGAAATTCTTTTTTTTTTTTAATTTTTTACATTTTGTATGTCAATGTGAGGTTTTATGTTGATTAAAATATTATTTGCGACCGTAACCAATATGGGTTTACATAATTATAATCATTACAATCAGCGATACAACTCCATAAGTAAACACAATCGTGAAATGTCATGATTTCATGAAATAGTCATTCAATGCGATTATATGAACTTAAAGAGTTGTATTGATCATTTTTATGATTATAATTCTATAAATAAACATTTGATACGGCCGCAAATCATATTAAGATCAACATACAACATGATACTGACATGCAAATTGCAAAAAACGTAAGAAAATTTGAAATTTTGCGGGCTACCTTGACGCTTTCGCCTTAAAATTCTTTATAATCGTTATCGCCACAAAAAAAAAACTAATCACTATCTAAAAAAAAACCTAAAGAAGCCTTCAAAAAAGTGCTAGCAAAAAAATTAATCTATCTACATACAAAATACATATAAACAGACAAACATTGTGCTGACCTACTGATAGCTCGGCCTCGCAGTTTGCTATAAAAGAAATATTTAAATCTTCAAATATTATCGTATGGTATAGCGTTAGGTGTAGCTCATGATTAAAGCTAGCATTGCCTTTTCGGCAGTTCGGAATTTTTGGTTTTTATGTGGACGGAATTTGGGGTTATTCATAAACAATGTATTTATTTTAATTATAAACATAAATTAATTAATAAAAAAAAATGTTTTTGAAATTGCATTTTTTTTTTTATTCATAGATATAATGTCACATGAAGACTTTTTAACTTATCTGGTAGATAGCCTACCTGGAAAATGTTAAGCCGTTTTTTTTTTTGTTATACTTAGCCATTTTATTCCGTTTCGCAGCATATATATATTTATATTATGCATTGTTTATGCAAAACCCTTTAATATCCAAATAAACATCTATAACATAGGCATATAGTGCTCCAATGAGAATCTAATGATGATAACACTTTAACCAATGACATGCCAATCGAAAATAAACGCTTACTTCATGGTAATAAGGTCTATATTTGAACACACGCTTGTACAAGATAGTTTTATATCTAATTTTGACTTCAAATCCGAAACAACCGTAAGTCTGAGAAAAAAGAAGGTTGTTCTTTAGAGGTCGTCCGTAAATCAAGTGAGGCTCGAAAGGGGGGGAGGGGTTCTATCTACATCGCCACTTACGAACTACGCATCATACTGACGTCACACAAAATCCTGCATCGCACAAGCAGAGTTTACCGCCCGACTTGCACATACAATGTCGCCCGTGGGCATCGTATTTTTCTGAATATTCTTGAAAATTAACTTTAAGGGGGTCTATCAAATGTTCAAGATTTGAAGTTTGAGCTTGCAAAATTAGATATAAGTACCAAAATTTATCAAGCGTTGGGTTCTATATAAACCTTATCCATTTTTGACAATATTAAATTTTGATTGATTTATTTAGTAAATTAGTTGCTATAATTCACATAATATTTGCCATCTCAAATGACATAATAGTACTTGAAATATGTAAACTAATTATTTATTTAAATTAAATATTTGTATCGCTTGAGATCGCAAACACTAGCTTAGTTAGCGTTTATATATGTGGAAAACAATATTTATAGCATCTTAGCTATTGTCAGTACTAGTTTGTAGTCAGAACAGTCAGTCATTTCGAAGTTTATATTAGTCAAACTGTCTAAAGAAATGAAATAACTTATCTTTACGCCGTTTCCCCGAAGGGTTCGGCAGAGGTCTACAGTAGATACACCCAGATTTCGCCAGTTATGTTTAAGTCCCATGTAATAGGGGGCGAGCCTATTGCCACCATCGGGCACAAAGACTCCAGGTGGCTACTGAGAAATCCCAGATGGAAAAGCCCAATAACACTTTGCCAGACCTGGGAATCGAACCCAGGACCTCAAGCTCAGCAGTTGCGCTTTGCAATGAGGCAGGAAAAAAGAGAATAAAAAAAAGAAAGAATTCTGTAGTCAGTATTAATAGGATAACCTAGCAGTGATAGCCTAGTGGTGTGATCGTCGGACTGCCAAATCATAGATCTCGAGTTCGAACCCAAGGCACCTCTGACTTTTCGGATTTATGTGCGTATTGTATAATTATCACTTGCTTCAAAAGCGGTGAAGGAAAACATCGTGAGGAAACCGGCATGCCTGAGAGATATTTCTTGACGGCATGTGGAGCCAAGTCAGAGGCCCATGGGCGGCTTTAAAACTCTGACAACAGGTTAGTTAGTAACGGCGCGGGCCTGCGGACGGTGAGCGATGGGCAGCTCGCCGTCCGATAAGGACCAGGCCCGGGTCGACGGCGCGTTGTGTTCCACGCGCGCCTCAAAGAGATGTCAGCACCAACTGACGGGGTCCGGAAGGACCAATGCCTGCTGGGGTTGCGGGTTTGTCTGAAAGGGATATCGCGGCCCCAGCACATAGGCAACGGAAGGAACACAGGTGGGTATTAGTCAGTAAAAGTCTGACACTCCCTCGGGCGGGAGGAGTCATTTGATGACTACCCACCCAAAAAAAAAAAAAAAAGGCTAGTTACTAACCACACGAAAAGAAGATAGGGATGTTGACTTGGAAAAAAAAATTGTCCGTCAGATAATAAAAAAATATTAGACACGTATTTTTTGCTTTATCAAATTAATGAAAAATGTTTTAGATAAAACGCATTGAAGTCGGGGAGCGGAGCTTCGCTACGTCACAAGTCAGTATAAAATCTACCGGCCAGTGACGTCATGCCACACTTTAACACATTTCCTACTCAATGTATAGCCGTAATCTTTTGATTAGGTAAAAAATTTAAAAATGCGAGTCCAATTTTTTTTGTCGACATCCCTATATTCAGTCAATATCAAAATGTTGTCAAAGAGTTAGTATATTAGTCAAAAAACTAAGTTTGCTTCAATAAGATACAAATAATCTGTAAGAAAATTTATCAAAGAGCTATCAACTAAAATAGTCAAGGAGTCAGAGTCAATTAATTATTTTACCTTAGTCGAGTTTCAAGTAGTCAAGGAGTCAAAATAACAACAAACATAGTCAAAGAGTCTTCACATCTTAAGTTAGCCACATAACATCATTATTTTTACTTAAAATCCTTATAATAACTTACTTGGCAGGCAGTCTATACAGATATCCCTTGCCTTCAGTAGAACACACTAATACTCTGTCCGGAGCCAGGAAGTCGCCGGACATCCAACGCTCGCCAGATGGCGCTTGTATCGAGCAGAGGACTGAGAAGTCACCTGTAAAGAGATTTTCAGTAGTAAATATAACCTACATTTTAATGCCTTGTTTTTTTCCGGTGGAATAATATTAAATCTTTTAGACATTTTATTTAAAAGTAGAACTCTTAATGATCCAGAATACACAGTGTAGGTATACCAAAAACGCGGGCTTGCGGACGGTGAGCAATGGCACAGATAATATAATACTACGTACAGATACCCAATCCCATACAAAGAAATGAACCTCCCTAAGTCTGGCTATTGAGCTGGCTATTTTTCTTCCTCCATTTTTTCAACAGATGGCAGCATCAGCGACTCACAAATTGTCAGAGACTGTAGTTTTACAACGCCATCTAAGAGTCGACTTAGATACTTATGGCGTTGTTTTATTATGGTAGATTCTATAAATAGCACATGGCACGGTCCGTTCAAGGACAAGTAATGAGAATACAACTAAAATATCTCGAGTTGGCGGAATAGTTTCATTTCTGTGTGAGTGAGCTAGCAATTTTCTGCTGCGAATGCTTCTTTATGGGTTTTTAATATTTCAATGCTTAAATCTAGATTTTCTTCTCCTCGTTACCAAATCTACTACCTATTACTAAAACCCTAAAACTGAAAACACGCCTTCTTCGTCCGAACTCATTAAGATAGTAAATATTTTTAAAAACATCAAATAATAACCGGCCAAGTGCGTGTCGGACCCCGCACAATGAAGGGTTCCGTAGTTGTGATGAATTTATCCCAAGAACATACTTAACTAACTAAACTATCACTAAAATTCCTTACCTTTGGCTATGAGATTGGAGCTATTCTACAAAAAAAAAAGTTCAACATTTAAAAATAATTTTGACACAATTAAAATCGAATTTGACAATCGCGACTGCACGTGGTACTTGTTTGCCCTACCCCAAGATTTTTTTTTTAGAGCCGGAGGCGTGCAAGGTGGACTGCCTCGACGTGTTTTATATGGAATTTTTCACTTTTTGTATGGAAAACATGAAAAATATTACCTACATGTTCAGGTTTAGGGGTTTATGGGTTTCCTAAAGGGAATCGAAATTTTCATTATTTTTGCGATAGGACGCACCATTTTCGAGATATAAGCAAAAGAAAAAATAAATACAGTACTGTTTTTGCACGTGAAGTCGAAATGTTGTTGTGAATTTTAGTTCTTATTTTACCCCATACCTTTTTAATCGCGATTAAAAATTGTCAGGTTTAGCCTGGTTTGGTTTTACAATCAAAATTTTAGGTGAAGAACGTCAAATTCAGAATAGCAAAATTGCCATTTTCACTAAATTAATAACTCAGTACTATCTTATTGCTGTCAAACTAAAATACAGTTAAGTTGTGTCACGTAGGTCTATTTCAGAATGGGAAATCGTCGTTTGACAGGAATAAATTAAATTTTAGTATAGTTTAGAGGCATTTGTGACAAGAGAATCGGCACCATTGACAGACAGACTAGCTATCTACTTTTAAAACGTTCTTTGCTATCCTTTTTACCTCAAAAGGAAAAAACGGAACCCATAAAGGATCACTCGTATGTCTGTCTGTCTGTCCGTCAGTCACAGCCAATTTGCTCCGAATCTAATGGACCGATTTAGTTGAAATTTTGTACACGTATGTAGTTATGAGACCCAAACACGGACGTGTAACGTAACTAAATGAATTTGGAATTTTGGGGTTACATTTGAGGGCAAATAAGCAAATAAAAAGTATTGCAAACAGAACCGTGTGACATATCAAATGAAAGTACTTGTTGCGAGGATCTCAATTTTTTTTAAATAATTTTAAACTAAATAGTTTATAACTAAATAGTTATAAATTGTTTGTACCCATTATTGCAATATACATACGTATAAATAATGATTATTAAAATTAAATAAATCACTAATAGTTTTAAAGATTTTTGAGAAAATCTTTAAAATTTGTAAATCTTTGAAATTGATGAAAAATTTACCATTATCTCCACACTATTGCGCCAATTTTTTTGAAAAGAATGCAGAGAATGGTTCTTTACTCAAAGATTACAGGAAAACCTATACGAAGTCTATGGTCTTATAATAACATACTAAATCTCTCAATATTGTTGTTGTAGTGTTAAGTTTGTTCTTGGGATTAATGCATTTTAACTACGGAACCCTTCATTGTGTGTGGTCCGACACGCACTTGGTAAGTTTTTTTTTTTATAGAAAGCTTAGTAGATCAGAAAACTGAAAAAAGGTACTTGCCAAAAACATGTTGATAGATTTCTTTTAATTCTATGTAACGTAGGTACTAGATAATTTTTTTTTTTTGTTTTTCCTACAATTATAAACGTGATGACAAAATTGAGTAAAACGCCATCTATTGCGAAAAGCTCTACACAAAATGATTAACAGATGGCTACTTTATCATTAGGTTGGAATTGAAGTAAAAGGTTTCATTTATCTTTTTTGTTGAAAATGCGACATTTATGAGTTTGAATAGATATATCAGCAATAAACAAGGAAGTTTTGATTTTTTCTAATCTTACTTCAGCCAAAATCTGCCGTTTATCGCTTTTTAGTGATTGTTAATTTCATAATTGTTACCTATGCTGCCATCTATGATTCTTTTTCAAGGACTAATTATAATTTGTTCACGTTGAGACCCCATGGCAATGGGTAGCTCGCCGTCCGATAAGGACCAGGCCCGGGTCGACGGCGCGTTGTGTTCCACGCGCACCTCAAAGAGATGTCAGCACCAACTGACGGGGTCCGTAAGGGCCAATGCCTGCCAGGGTTGCGAGTTTGTCCGAAAGGGATATCGCGGCCCCGGCACACAGGCAACGGAAGGAACTCGGGTGAGCATTAGACACGCCCTCCCGCTCCGCCCAGAGCGGGAGAAGTTATGTGATAATTTCCCACCCTCAAAAAAAAAAGTTATACCAAAAAAATGTGGTACGAAGCAACTCCTCAGTATACTTCGTCTGCGTGTTTTAGAATAAAAGAAAGAAACATTGAAATTCAACGCACAAAAAATAATAATTTTAGGATTAATTTACCATAAATATCAACAATTATTTAGTAAAATTTGTTTCATCATTACACATTACTAAAAACGGTACAGAAAAACATAGAGAAAAAATTTGAAGACATGAGACATGACATGACATTCATCAACGCGCTCACACCGTGGTGGATTACGGTCCCCTCCCTCTCACAGAGAGGACGAGGCCCAAGTCCCAGCATTGGGAACGTATCAACGGCTGATTGATATCTATATATCTATACCTGTGGTCCATGGACCACCGGTGGTCCGCAGGAGCCAAAATATGGTCCCCAAACGATTCATTCACATGAATCGTTTGGGGACCATGGACAAGGGTTTTCTGCTTTGTTGGTAAGTGATGATTTGCGTGTAGCTTGAGCAATAATTATGGTCCTAGGATTACTGAACTTGTGCAGAAGAGATGGAAGCTCAAAAATAAATTTATTTAACGTTCTACAAAAAAAAAATGTTTTCTACTAAAACAATATTGTTAATACACGTTACTATTGAGTTTTTGATTTAAGTTTATTTTAGGATTGATTCAGTTTTTTCTTGTGCCTCGTGGTCCCTGGTAACAACCAAGAAATCAAAATGGTCCCCGGTTAAGAAAAGCTTGGGAATCACTGATCTATACAAATAAATAAACTGAAGGTTCTGTTTGTAATGTCAAAGTATTAAAATTATAATTACAATATATTAAAATGTTTTTTTTACTTTTATTATATCTGTTTGTTCCAGCGAATCTCCGAAACGGCTGGGCCGATTTTGACGGGACTTTCACTGGCAGATAGCTGATGTTAGGACTAATTTTATTTTAGAAAAAGAAATTGCCGAGTGGGGAAAGCCGCGAGCAACAGCTAGTAAATATATAAAATTATTACCCAACTTACCGGCATCATATATCTGACAGTACTTCGCGCATACAATGAGCACCGTTCTCTGGTTGTACGCACAGCAGTTGAGAGAGAGCGCGTTCAAACAACGGATCTGTTTCGATTCGTTCTCGTAGATCGGTTCTGATTGCTTGTTTTCGTGACCTAGGAGAGACCAGACCTGCGGAAAAAGAAAATTGTTTGTTTATATCTTATCCATGGTATAATAATATACTTCGCCAGAAATGGCATTCCGAAACACAGTGGTCACGTGGGTGACACAAGTCTACGTCATCACATCTGTGTTACCAGAAGTTTGTAATAATAACTCCCCAACCACCTTTATTACCTGTGCGAATCCGATAAAACAATGAGGTTTTAATTAACAATTACAGATAGTGCGATCTACGAAGACGCGCCCCACTCCGCGATTACTGTACTGTAAGCTGTATTTTACTACGGAGCGGAGCGGAGTGGGGCGCGTCTTCGTGGATCGCACTATCTGTAATTGTTAATTAAAACCTCACTATCTTTACGTTGGTTTATGTTTAAATTTAATTGTTCCGTTTGATTAGACACACGAAACGACAATTTAAAAGCTTTGGTTTCTGAAAATCTTTCCTTAATCGTGTTTTGTTGCAATAGAGTGGCAACTGGATAGTGACGTAAGCATGTGTTAGTCCCGGAATGCCAGACCTTGTTTTATTAGACCATGATCTTATCTTACTAGCTGTTCATGCCCGGCGCCATCACCCGAGTGTATTTCAAACTTTTCCGGTGGATTTTCCAAAATTTTCTTTCATGCAAACCTTGTCTAGACAATAGGGTTAAATAATAATAATACCAGCCTGTTACTGTCCCACTGCAGGGCAAAGGCCTCTTCTCATACAGAGAAGGCACGAGCATTGATCACCACGGTTGCTTAAGACGAGTTGGCGATTTCAGACTTATATTAACTATATAAGTCCAGGTTTCCTCACGATGTTTCCCTTCACTGATGTCAGTAATGTCCAAGATAAACTCAGAAAGTATATATGAATTGCAAAAGTCACATTGGTACTTGCCCGGATTTGAACCCACAACCTCGTGCATGAGAAGCGAGGCCTTAACCACTGGGCCATCACGACATATAGACAATAGGGATGATGACTAAAAAATTTTTGTAGTCCGTCTTTGAGATTATAAAAAAATATTGGACACGTATTTTTTCTTTTTTTACGTAATCTAAAGATTACGGCGATACATTGAGGTAAAATGTGCCGTGACGTCACGAGTATGTAGATTTTATACATACTAGTGACGTAGCGACCCCCACTCCCCAAACTAAAATGCGTTTTATCTAAGTAATTTTTTATTAATATGATAAAGCAAAAAATACGTGTCTAATATTTTTTTATTATCTGACTGACGGACTAAATAGAATTTCATTTTTTTTACCCAGGCATCATCTCTATTACGAATACAACAAAAAAAAAAACTGCCTAATCGGTCGAGCCATTCTCTAGTGATGATCTTTCATACATGCAGCAAAAGATTTTTATTTAACTCTAAATAAACTAAACGTATGATGAGTTAGGATTTTGTCCTATCCTTGTATGCTTTGCTTACCTTAACAGTTCCTGTAATAGATATAGCTAACACAACATCATCTTTTCTTGAAGAAGGACGGAGGACCTGGAAAAATATAAAACAAAATTATACCCCTTTAATAATGTTATAAAAATACTTCAATCAATCAATCTATGTAGCAAAAATTAAAAAATTCTAAAGTCATTTATTCAAACTAGGCTGAGAATCAACACTTTTCGAACGTCAAAATCATATAAGACAGTCCCCCAAAACGCCCACCCTTCACCACTTCCTAGTGCGTTAGCTGGGAAGAAGAAGTGGCGCAACAAACTCCCCAGCAGCACAGCTGTCTGTTCAGTTAGAAGAAAAAAAAAGCTTCTATATAATAGTATTCAAAATAATTTACATTACGCAACACAAAACATAATTTAAATTATTAGCCATATGTTAGCTAGCACACGCCAATATACCAAACAAAATCATCAAGAACTATACTCAGGCCGAAATAAAAAAACTAAACGTAAACTAGCCTTTTCCGAACTATATTGGGGTCAGCTTACAGTCTAACGGCCTGGAGTTAAATACCAGTATTTTACATGGAGCGACTGTCCATCTGACCACAACCCAGCAACACGATACTCCTTAGTAAGACTGCTTGTCAGACTTTCGCGCTTCTGACGACCCGTAACCACTGTCAAAGATCTACGAATGACAGCCGAGACCAACGGCTTTACGTGGTCTCCGACACACGAAGGGGTCTCGATATGTAATGGAACTAAAATACTTATAAATGCAATGTTTTAAGAAACTGTCCTATAGTCCATTCGCGTTAAGAAAATAGTGAGTCATCGGCCTAGCCCCGCCCCTCGACCAATCGGGTCGCAACAAATTAGAAAGCTGACCATTGACGGCAGTTCCTCGTACGAAATAACACACACACACACACAATGCACATACGTAGTCATAAGTCACAAGTGTATTCAAGGCAAATAAAGTATTGAGTATCGAAACTAGGGCATGCATTCCGGAATTCCGGAACTCAGTAACAATTTTTCTGATATTTCAATTCCGGAGTTGAGAGGAGTAATATCGCAATTCCGATATTCATACATTTTTGATATTTTGATTACTATTTCTACCTTTCCTAAACCCAATAATGAAGAAATTTCTGAGATTTCCAAACTCCTAGCGAACCCGTCGACTCTACAACTGCACAACCCTCCGAAATAGATTCTTCTGATAATGACGTTACAAATAATGTAACAAATCTACAACAGCAGCTCGATAAAGAAAAAGTCTGACAAACAGTCTTACCAAGGGGTCAGATAGGCAGTAATGTAAATTCTTGTTGTTGCTGGTTTTCTTGAATTATATTTTTTATTTACTTACATAAATGGTAATAAATAATGAAGGAGCTACTCACATGTAAAGCTGAAATCCAGTCTGGATTCATCTTAGAACTGAGTGAGAACAATATCTCTAGCGAGAACGGGTCCATGATCAGAATCTCTGCATAGTAACCATTGCAGAATAGACGGAGATCTTCGCTGTTACACATGTGATAAGCCTGAAAATAATGAATTCATACATTATTTGATATTTCACATATTTGAAATTACTCGAATATAAAACGATATGTCGATAAGTCATAAACACATCGACATATCGAGATATCGTTTTCCGTGTTTTGTTTTGATTTGACAACTCCAACAAAAAAAGAAATATCTGTATTCCTGGAAGGCGTGAAAAAATTATTAAATTCAAATCAAATCATTAATTTTTTGCCGACATTGGTAGAGGTAGTTATAAATGTTTTTATAATGTTCTCCATGCTCTGCCGTCACTTGGGCATGCAAAAATCTACTATCAAAATACCATGCTGAATAACTATAAATATTACAAAATTATTAAATTGGCAAATCATTTTAACCATTTTATTTTTCAATGTCAAGAAGTATCTAGTAGTCAATAATTAAATAAATGTCATTGTAAATAGTCATTAAATATATAAATAATAATAGTAAGTTACACATGTCATTTCTGTTAATAAAAAATATATTTGCCTTTGATTTTACACATGATATATTTTTGTAGTAATTGATCATTGATAGCAAAACTGTAGCTCAGTACAATAATACAGAATTATATTTTTATCGGATTTAACACAGTTTTATTTTTATATAAAATCAAGCTCTGCTGGATTTCGCCCTGAAGTCACATCTCAAAAACTCACACCGATACAAAAGAAGATACATACAGATGTTTAATGAAAATGCATAATAGGGATGATGCCTGGGTAAAAAAAAAAAAATGTAATTAGTCCGTCAGTCAGATAATAAAAAAAATATTAGACACGTATTTATTGCTTTATCATATTAATAAAAAATTACTTAGATAAAACGCATTTTAAGTTGTGGGGTGGGGGTCGCTACGTCACTAGTATGTATAAAGTCTACATACTCGTGACGTCATTGCACATTTTATCTCAATGTATCGCGTAATCTTTAGATTAAGTAAAAAAATGAAAAAATACGTTTCCAATATTTTTTTATAATCTCAAAGGCGGACAATTTTTTTTTTTTGTCATCGTCCCTATTTTATCTAAGTGTATTAAAATAACTACTAACCTGTATATTAGTATGAACTTGTGACAGTTTGACGCTCTCCCTGCATTTGCCGTCAACCAGATCCCAAGTACACATCTCACCAGCTTCTGATGAGGACACTATGAAGTTATTATCCTGAAAAATAAATAAATTCAAGATAAAATATTATAAAGGCTTGAATTTATGGCGGATCCGCAGTTGTAGCCCGGAAATTCAAATTTTCTTACGTTTTTTGCAATTTGCTGGGCAGGTTCAGGTTACAGAATATTATGAATATAAATATATATTAAAAAAATATAAATAAATAAATATATATATCATGAATATTACCATAAGAAATTTGTCCTTATGGAACAAATCTGACTTCGAGATGTATTAATGATTCCAATGATTATAATTCTGAAAGTACATATCTGATATAGTCGTGAATCATATTTTGATCAAGATACATACTACCACTCCATGTTTTATTTTATCATGAGCAATAATTTAGGGCCTTTTGGTAATGAAGGGTCCGTTTCAAAGTATAGAGATAGGTGAATCTGAAAGATTGATAAACATAAAAAAAAAAAAACCGGTGATTGTTAACCGAAAGTTATCTAGAGGTAACATAGCGAAAAGGCTGTCAGTTTTTAATTTTCTTAATATTTTTCTGATATATACAAATTGTTACTGATAAACAAAACAATTTTCATTTCATGAATCTCGGTTTTGCCATATCCATAATTATATGTTGGATAATAAAGTGTTTATTAAATAAACTCACCTGAATGATCGAAGCCCTGGACAAACAGGTAACTGGTGCGGTGTGCCCCACCAACAAACATCTCGGTGTCATCTTCAAATTATCCGGATCAACCTGCCATATGCAGATCTGTCCGTCATAGCAGCCGGTAACCAGGGTCTTCTGGTCTCGGGAGAGGTAGACTGAGGACACGCAGTGGGTTGGGGCGTGCTTGCCCCATAGCACTACGGGCACTATGAGGTTTGTGCCGGGCATGGCTGGGGAAAAAAGAGATTTGATTTGATTTTTCGTACAGCTGGGCACTAATTCTGTTGTGTGATTATAGATCTGTTTTAGTTTTTTATTACAAGTAACTCACTTATCTTTTTATATGCAGGTGTTTCTGTGACAAATAAATTTATTTTTCTTTTTACTAAATAAAATATACGCCAAAGTGTGCTTTTGTTTTTGTATTTATTTATACAGATCAGTAAGTCATTGCAATATAAAAAAATATACTAAGAACAAAATAAATATACTAGAAACAGATCGCACCACTGGCGCTAAGATTCTAGAGCTACCAGGTCCAATTGTCTGCAGAATCTTAACCTAATACTCAAACAAACATAAAAAAAAACATCATAATCGGTCCAGCCGTTTTGGAGGAGTTCAGTGACATACAGACAATTTTTTTATATTTTTGTCTGTAAAGTCAAAAATGACAGAGCCGATTTAAAAAAATCTTTCAACAACATAGTATGCTATATTTTACCAGGTATTGCATTTCATAACCAATATAATATAGTTCACTAGTTAGCGATATTTCATATTTCCATAAAGTAATATTACCAAATTAATCAAAACAGCGAAATATTTGACAGCAATTTGCAACATTGCCCACTTTGAGACACTCACAATGAGATTATAATTTGTAAGTTTTCAGGTAGACTCCCATGACATGATTAGATCATAAAAAGACGTTTGAATTGCAGATGAATTTAATCGGGTCATCTTGAGTAAAACAAGAGAGTAGGTATGGTGTGAAATAAAAATATGAACATAAAAATCACATGCCGTGTGTTGTTGAAAGATTTTGCAAGGATAAGTCACAGAAGCAAATGGTAGAGAACTATAACATTATATGCAGTCAAAACCTTTGTAGTGCAGCTAGAAGTGACCTGTTTTCAGAAGGGGATAACGTTATTATGCAACTGCGGCAAAGCCAATAAAGAAGGGTTATTTGATACAAGCATCCATCAAGTAGTCGGGTAAAAAGTAAAGTAAAAAACTATAGATTCACTGTTTAATGATGTAACACAAGGGCCAAGAAAGGCCTTATCCAAGTCCCAAATAAATGTAAATAAAATTGGATTAAGCGAAAATTACATTTTATAATACTAGAATTCAGAATAGGAACTGCAATCAATTGCACAACAACAAATTGTAATATAAAAAAATTACAAGAATTATTACAGACACATATAATAGTCGAATGAATCTAATTGATTGCAATACAGATTACAGATTAAACCTTGTTTTTTATCTCCCCTTCTCTAAAGCTTTTTATTGGGTAAAAGCCGTAGACTGGAATAAAAATTGAAATGACATGTAAGTAATAGGCATAGAAGAATAGTCTAGGAAACTTGTGTCCAGAATATGTAACAAATGAGAAAAATAATAGTACAAAATCAGAATTATCTATAATAGTAAGAAGTGCGTACCGATAAGAGATTTTAGTAATCTCTACGTTTGGAAGCAATTTACAATCTGATACAGCACTCAAGAAGACAAATAATAAACAATTATTTTTCCTTTCGACTTGACATCTCTAGGAGATTCCTATTGGACACAATCATGTGACAAAACTTATTTTACATAGGTACGTTAGGTAACAGCATATATAGCACACAAATGTACCGCGAAGATGTTTTGTTAGCATATTATTATGATAAGACATAGCTTTCGAGTATCATCTGCCTCTAACCCAAGGACAAATCAATTTATTACCTGCCTAGTATTAATAGGAACCGATAAAAAGGTTTCAACAGCTTCCGCACTGCTTAACGTCCATGGAGGCTACCAAAACTTGCACTAAACTGCACTTCTTAAATTTTAATTTAATAAAAACACGATTACTGCGACAAAAATCAATCGTCCCTGCTGTCACTTTTTTGACAGCTAGGTGATTACACTTGACGTTGACGTTGACATTAAGAAAATTTCGTAATGTTGGCAAAATTGACGTCTCACATTGTTCTGTTACACGAAATAAAAATTTCCATCGTGATTAAAAACCGATACATTTTGTTTTTTTATCAATTCAGCTAGGTACTCGGTAGCTGATCCATGAATGAATCCATGTAAAGAATCTAAGACCAATAAAATGGTTTACACATTAAAATTTTAATGACTAACTGAACTGTACAAATAAATACAAAAACAAAAGCACACTTCGGCGTCAAAGTAGGTACTCCTTCACTACGATTAAAATATTTTTACAGTTCCTCTTAGTCTTACAGCTTAATTCAATGGGTCCTCTTTTCTTCGTTCCTGATTCCTCAACATCTCTATAGAATGTCCTCGATCTCTTAGAGTAATATACTCTAAGCCTCGATCTGCATGAATAGGAAAACCAACAAAGGAGGTCTGAAAGCAGTACTACAAAAGAGGCATGTACTTGAATTTTAAAACTCGAACAATATTATACCCAGACAGAATAATTTGACAGTTTTCGTTACTGGAGGCAACGCAGATACATTTTAAATACAACAAAATAACCAGTAACAATGACGGATAAAGGAAAACCCACTCGCTTGAAGCAAGCTCTAAAAGAGAAAGAAGAGAAAGAGAAAGGTGAAGATTTAGCCGCTAAAATCGACGAAACTGATGAGATGAAACTCAAAATGCTGGCTGCTTTAGACAAACCTGAACCTGGTGATAGTTTGTACCCACCTGAACTGAATGTTCATTTGCTTGAACAACTCAAAGTAGGTACAAGTTACGTCTATAGATAGAGTTTACTAACAAGCTCCTATCGTTACATTTACTTACAAGATTCTCCCGATGCAATAAAGGGCAAAGGGCTTCGGCTTTCCATCAGGCCAGATCAAGGTCAAGAGCCGGCCCATCACGCAATAAAAAAGGGCAGTAGAGCCGTCATTTAAATTCGTCACCATAATCCAACGTAACTCCAAATAATTTAGTTGCATAACACATTCACCACATACCTTGTAAATATTACTTAGATATAAAGTAACATCGTAGATGTTATGTATTATTTTATGTTTATTTTATTACCTACTTCAGGTAATGACATGCGATAACAACGAATTACGCAAATGCGTGTACTTAAAAGACCAAAATGCGAAAGAGCTAAACAAAACTATAGCCGATCTAAACCAAAGAATCCGGGATATAATATCCGGTACGGGCCCTGCTATATCCTCAAAATCCGCCGGTATCATCAGTGCAAAGATAACTGATCTCTGCAAACAGAACCGCCACTTGGTCGCTGAGATCGAAAGCTATAAGACAAAAAATGCAACGTTAGAACGGAAAGTGATGCAGCTCGAAATACTGAAAGAAGAACATGAAAAACTAGACATATGTCTGTGTAAAGACGAACCAATAGACGCAAGCCCTGATGAGCTAAAAGAGCTTAACAATAAACTGTCGTCAGTAAACAAAAAGCTTTATGACAGTAAGAACAGGAATTTGGAGCTAAAAAACGAAATACTAATGGCTACGAAAGTTCTTCAGATGGAATTAGGGGATAAGTTTACAAGTATAAAAGAGTTGCAGAATGATGTGCTTGGTTGGAGAGGCAGGGCGCAGCAAATTGTATTGCTGCAGGCTAAAGTTATTGATCTTGAGAATAAATTGAATGGGAAACAAAAGACGGATGCGCAGTTAGCCGATGTCAAGAGAAAGGATCAAAGTCAGGTATTGTAAAGTCAAGAAAATTATTTGTTTATCAAATTGACGACGATTTTTAATGTGTAAAATCTTTAATCTTTAATCCGCTTAACTGTTCGTGAGCCATAAAGAACCATGTAAGAAATCGACACGTGTTTTACCTCTCAACCAGGCATCCTTAGGATGCCTCGTTGAGAGGTTGCCGGACCAAGGCGTGTTGCCACGCTTAGCGCCGAACGCCAACGTTATTATATTTTATAATGGATTTTCGCAAAGTCACACCTGAGTCAATTAACTTGTGTAACATATTTCCTCCCGCATTCCTACAAATGTTTTCTCTCGCTTACCTGAAATCTGTGTGAGTGATTTCGTGAAAAGGGACGGAAGTGTATCACAGGAAGCCGGGGAAACGTGCGCTATTTGATTTGACCAATGAGCGCCTAGCACCGCGCGCGCTCATTGGTCAAATCAGAAATTGGTCAAATGAGTTGGCTGTCAGAAACGACCTTAACGACCCCTTTAATGTTGTTTACTACCAAGGTGAAATGCCAGATGTTACACATCTTATGGGACTACTGTAAAGCTCGCTCGTTTTTTTTGTATATTCAAATCACATTATTTGTCATTATTTGATAGTAAGAAATAGTTTTGTCACGGCAAATTGACGTACTGTCAACACGTAATGATTGTAATGAAACATTTTATTTTTTTATCCGTCATATCAGTACATGGACGTAAGTTTTGGGTTTTTTTATCGAGATTTAATCTCTCTCTCAAGCTAATTGGACTGCTATTCTTATTTCTACTATTTTATAATTATAATTAGCCTTTAGTATCCTTATGTACTGCCAAGGTCTCCTTTCCCTCCTCTTTCCACATATCCCTATCCTAAGCTATTTGAAGCCCATGTGTGATTGTGACGCATAATATAGCCAGCGATGGGTACCAGGAGAATGCTGATTACGAAAGCTATTTCTTTTTTAACCGTCTTCAAAAAAGTAGGAGGTTCCCAATTCGGATGTTTTTGGAACGAAGTTCCTTATCGCGCGTTGTGAAAGGGGGCTAGACGGAAAAAATTAAGACCAAAAGTTGTAACGACACTTTTTACTATAGTTGTAAGCCGTACGGCGTGAGCGTGTTTCTCTGTCTGTCTGTCGCTCTCTCTCTCTCTCTCTCTAACTTCGTTCCATCCGGGTGTCCCTTGACACCTCTCATTTTGTTTTTTTATTTTAAATGTGTTTTCGGTCATAGCTCCATCATGTAAATGGATTCAGTCCATGATTCTTAACCCCCACTACGTCGAAATTTTTCGTCGGTTATTAAATAAAAAAATCTGCTGTTTCATAGAAAAGTGTAATACCTACGCGGTCAAAATGTATGGAACAGTAGATTTTTTTTAAATAACTGACGAACATTTTAGACGTAGTGGGGTATTCAATCATGTATTGAATTCATGGTTCGCGTCATGTCCCTGCCACCCTGTTTAGACAGATTTTCAAAAATCTGTTTTTGTTTGGAAGTGTATGCTCTCAAGCTGTTCCCATAAAAATTGTATTAACTTTGCTTGGGTACTTTTTGAGTTATCTTCAATAATACATATTTTTCCCACTTAGTCTATTATGGATGATGTTATAATAAATTCCTGTTAGGTACTGTTATTTACAATAGCTGGTAGGTAGTCAAGTCAAGTGTCAAGTTCGTCCCATAGCATCCTTCTGGGCCAGCCACGCTGTAATATATAAAATTACATTAATGAGGACTACAAACTTTTCTAAAAGACGTAATCTTTCCTCTTACAGATTATTCGAGAAATAGAACTAAGAAGAAAGAAGGAGGTGGATCACGCAATGAAGGAAAAAGAAAGTCTGAAAGAAGAAAACCACGATCTAAAGCGAAAGCTGGAAGGTTCTAGATGCAGGATTAGAAATTTGGAATGCGACGCAACTACGGTTAGACAGAAGATGCAGACTTTTGTTGAGAAGAGCAGCCATGATGACTTGTTGATTAATGAGCAGAGGGTGAGAAATTTTTTGTTAAAATTCTAACCCATAACCCTTCTGTGTTCTCAGTAATGTCAAATTAAATATCGTAATTTTTTAGTTTGCTCGATACAGCACCTTGCAGTAGGTAAGGTAGGTATTTAATTAACAACTTATTTTTCCGTTAATTTTCTTGCAGAATCAAATCAAAACTTCAGAGCTTTATTATCAGGACATTCTGAAAGAGAACACAGCTAAAATGAATAAGATGAACGTCGAAATCGGTGAATACCAAAAACTAACGAAAAATACTGCTGGCAAAATAGACGCCTTACAAAAACAGGCCACTGAAAAGGCAGCCAAGATCGAAGAACTAAGAGCCCAACTATTGAGATATGAGGAGTGTTCTCTTCAAAGTATTTTCTTTACTCCAATGAAGACAGCTACAGACAATGAAATAAAAAAGCTGTCCGAATTAGTAGTCATCTTAAACTCGAGATTAGACGCCGAAAGACACAAATGGGATGAGTTAGAAACCAGCACCAGAAAAATTACAGAAAGGAAAAAGCGATTGGAGAGAAAAATCACTATTTTGGAAGATGAAATAAAATTGCTGAGAGATTCCAGAAAAGGTTCGAGGATGTCAAAGACTTCAATCGCAAAAGAGCATATTATTGACTTCAATAATGGATCTTCGACAGTTATTAAAAAGTCTTCTTCTGAAGGGAGCGGTAATAAGCCTAGTGATTCTGGAACAGGTTCTGATTCTCAACCTGGCGAAGACCTCGATAAAGATGAATTAAAATACAGGCTAGAGTTGACTGAAGAGAAACTAAACATTCTAGAGGATAAACTAAAGATGATGGAAGAAGAAAAACAGCACGATTACAATCATTTGACTGAGATGATACAAACGTCAAAACAGTTGTTCAATGAAGCGCTGGCGGTGCTTCAAAGAGAGAAATGTCTATGTTCATAGTAATTTTTGACATTATTTATTTGCTTTTGCTTTAATTACATAGTTTTGGGATACGTGCGTTTCTAATATTAATATTTACACGCTATAGCAATCGTTAGCAAGTTCTTGGGCTATTTTTAAGAAACTATTTACCTAACAGCAGAAACCGTAGATGTTAAATATTTAATTTATTTGTATTGTAGGTAGTTGAGGATTGGTTTTGTTTTTTAAATTATTATGCGGCAACATTTTACTGGTTTTTATATGGTAGAAATATTTTATCACGTTCGCCACCCCAACCGCCGCCATTTGTCATTTTTTTGGCATGCGCGTACGGAGATGCTACGAAAATCGTGCTCTTGAGTGTTTTCTTACAATACCGAGTTTTAAACTTTGTTTGTGAACCGTGAAAACCCGTGTCGCTCTGTGAAATATCAGTGCTTTATTATATTTATTGTGTTTTTGTGTTAAAAACAATCATCATGAATAAAACTTGCGCAAGGTGTGAGAAAACAGTTTATCCGACTGAGGAATTGAAATGTTTGGACAAGGTAATTTTCACTTATATTTCTTTTAAAACCTATTACAAACCGGTTAAAAAATTTATTGCATATTTTTACGAGAATTGCGATAGAAATGCCGATTTGAAAGCTGGTCATTGAATGTAATTTTCAGTGTTCTAAATTCAGCGGACTAACTTTTTTCGTAACTATTGTCGTGTACCGGGCACATCAAATCATACAGCCGGACGCGTGACTCATTAAATTATATAAATTGCCGCTGATATCATTGTGAGCTCTTTATAATACCGCATCTGTACTTGCATCGACCTTTTTACCTAATTAGAGTCATCTTAGGCAATGTAACACGACCTTGTGACACATTAGTGTATCGATTGTATTCAAATGATATCACTTGGAAGAACGGAGTTAATTCTTTAGCCAATTAGTTGAATGAGATGACATAAAATTGGCGACCTTATTACCGCGAATTGTTTACATACTCTATAATTTTATCGTTTGCTATCACTTGCCTAATACTTTATCTTTAACGATAAGAACAGAAATTATGTACTTTAGTCTCGTAGATTAGATTATAAATCTTTTGAATGTCATGAAAAGTGATTTTTACAGGGTAAAAAAGTTTTTCGACAAAATCCGCTATGAACATTACAAGAAGTTTTGAAAAGAAAAGAAAAGTTTGGCAATCTAAATATTGTTTTCATATTTTCGGCTACAAACATACACATTGAATGTCTGTTGTTTATGCTGCAACATTCATTAGGGGAGCATAACAACCTGTTTGGACACCGTATGGTTTTAAATACAGATGTTTTCATAGAGAAAATATTTTGTAGGAATTTTGTCACTAAAACTAGAAAACGGTGATATAATAAAAACTATTAAAATGTCCATGTAATGTTGATTTCATAGGCAGGCAATCTATGTCCATCCCAAGGTCTACTCAAGGGTCTATATATTTTATTTTTACAAATTACTTCAGTAACCCAAAAGAGTTCACAGTAATTCACAGCTACTACAATATTCCATCTTCAATATAAATACCAGAGAAATGAGTAGGCAGATGCTCAAATGACCATTCCATAAAACATGCACAATTATAGATTCCACCATTTCAGGTTCCGCCAACACAAATTGGTATTTTACGAGCAAAGAATGTGCTAATTTCAATATCTGATTAAGATATTTGTTACATGACATCGCTTTTAACTTTAGAAACATTCCTTACCAAAAAATTTATCTTATGGAGAGATTTTTAATTGAATGTCTAAAATTACAAGAGGTTTCCCCAAAATGCGCCTTTCTCTGCTTCCTAGTGTTTGAGCTGAGAAGAAGTGGGCTAACATACTTTCCAGAAATAAGTCTGTAATATAGGAATACTAGCTGAACCCCGCGGCTTCAACCACATAAGTTTCGATCCGGTGGGTATTTCGGGATTAAAAAGTTATGTCTTAACCCAGGTCATGGTACCCATGTGCTAAATTTCATCCAAATCTGTTCAGCCTTTTTTGTGTGAAACCATAACAAACAAACTCACTTTCGCATTTACAATATTAGTCTGGATGCCATTATCAACACATTTGAAAAAGTAACAGGTAATTGCATCTCATTGGTTATGGGTCAAAGAGGGTTGGTTGCTTACATTACCCTCTTTCTCTTGAAATGAAAACAAAAGCCACAAGATTGTTTATTTATTCACGGTAAACAGCATCCAAATCTTTTTGCAAACAAATGAAAGAAAAAGGTATTAAAATAGATATTGTGTAAGCAAGTTATCATTATTTTTCCATGCTGCTGCTTAGAATACTCTATGCCTAAAATATGTGTGGAATTTTATCAGGATAATAGGATGCCAAAGATGGAAAGACAGCAGCATCCCACCCCTGCACACGAAACATGACAACCAAAGAAACGAGTTTTGTTGACGGAAGAATAGACAAAATGACAGGTTGTGATTGTTTATCTGTCATTTTGTCTATTCTTCCGTCGACAAAACCCATTTCTATAGTGGTCATGCTAGGCGTGCTGGTGCTACTAATGACATACAACCTAAAAATCACCATTCACTATTGACTGATTCATACAATTACTAGCTTTTACCCGCATGGAGGTTGGAAATTATACTAGGATAAAAAGTATCCCAGTAAACCAGGGCATGGTCTACCTGTGTGCCGTAAAGGCATGAACAGGTAACAGATGGACAGACAGGGTGACTTTCGCATGTATAATATTACCATGCAAGGACCTATGCAAAAACACCGGCATAAAATTTTACTCCATGTGCCATTAACAATTAGTATTTTTGTTAATAGTGTCATATTCATATGTACAATTATTGCAGTAGTATTGTGGTAGCACCATATTCAATAATTAATGAAGGTTGATTATGAATTTATGACCTTATATGTACCGTTTCCGTGGTCATATTGAAATACATGACACAGTGGATTTTTCAAACTTTTTCATATTCAGTATCATTTTATTTACCATACTTGTAGTTTATTACGAGTTATCCTTATAAAAGTTAATTAGTCATAAGGTGAAGTCATAACCCAACATTGTTAAGCCATTATTATCTTATACATATGGGCAATCCATGAGGTAAATGGTATTAACTGAATTTATGGATGTAAAGGCTAGAATAAAACCGTTTTTTGTCATGTTAGCAGTAAACTTACAGAAAGATAATTCTTCATTATAACCTTATTACTGGAAATAATTGTTGCCATGTAGTATGCAGTTTTTTATTAAAAAATATACTCTAATCTCAATTACCTTCTTAATATCCTGGTTCAGTGGTCGCTAAACCGCGGTTTGGCCTATAGAGTGTGGCTCTCTCTGTACAAAAGTCGATGAGTGCAAGCGTAGATACGCGCAGGATCGGGTTTTTCAGTTATTATGCAAGATATCAAGTTTTATTCAAAATATTTTCACTAAACATTATGAGACATCCAATTTTTTTAATTTACTGTGCCTTTCAACGTTTTCCAAGGTTAACTTGTTAATAAATAAGATGCCTTCATCATATTAAATATCAGCCAATATGATGATGATGATGATGAAGGCATCCTACTACTTAGCAAGTTAAGCGTTGTGGAGTGAAACATGATCGGAGTTTTAAGGATAAAGAAAAGAGAGAGAGAATTTAATTCAATTCAATATATTTAATTACATATGGGTACTAATGAAATGTCAGAAGCTAGGTGCACAGTTCCAATTCATTGATACCTATGGAGAAGAGCCGGCAAGAAACTCCATGGTTACTCTTTCAAAAATAATTGGCATTTCTTTAATTTTTTTCAAGTTACTGTGTTAACATGTATGGGCGGATAGTGTTGGCCTGTCAACAAGTACCAGATACTTACAAAATCGACCTGGAACGCAGGCCTTCTCTCTGATAGTGTTAAAAGTAGTTTTCTTAAATAAAAGTAGTAGTTAGTTACTTGTTATAGCATGAGGTATCTGCCAGTGAAAGTCTCGTTAAAATCGGTCCAGCCGTTTCAGAGATCAGCCATACAGAAAAACAATTTAAAAATTGTTTTTTTTTTTTTTCTAAAATTACCAATTATACTTTTTTAGTATGCATTTAGTAAAAAGCTGTTATTTTGACATTACCAACAGATACTTCAATTTTATTTATTTGTATAGATTGCATGCAGCTTAAGTGGTGAACACAAGTTTAATCATTTCTTTCTTTTTCTTCTTAAAATAACAAAAAATTAATACATTTATAAATAAATTAAAACAATTTCTATTATCTAAATGCTACTTGTATTATAATATCAATGATTATTTAAATGACAAATTTTAACTTACAAGTTTTATAAAATAATTACAATAGTTTCATAGAATAATAACAACTAAGTCAAGTAATTTAATAAAAAGGCCTTTTCCTCTCTCCTATTTTGCTGTGCCCGACAGGATCCATAATGATCATATTTTTTGTTTGAAAAATTTACTTTAAAAGTCCATCTTAATTATTTTTCAAGTTATACAATTTTAATTTTTTTAGTAGGTTTTGCCATATCTCCTATGATATCGGCTCGATTTGGATTCTGTTTATTATTGTTAAAAGCTTATGAGTTATTTTATCGGAAACTTGTCGTCTATTAAGAAATAAAGGAGGTGAAGACTTAAAAAAAATAAAACAGTATTTATTTTAAAAAACAAGTGTTAAGTCCATAAAATCATAGCAAGATATTGAAAAAAAAAAAAAATTATTAAGATAGACCCCCCTATTTAAGTTAATTTTCGATAATTTGTCATGAATATTCAGAAAAATATCAATATCATAAAATATCTTTTTTTTTTTTGTCAAAATTACTCATAATTGCCAAAAACTATTTTAATTAAGTGCAAATTATTATCTGTAATTTTATCCTTTTGAAAATGATTATAATATTGAATTAATTAAAGTTAAGAGGATAAAAATTTGGAACTAAATATGGTACTGATTAACAAGCTAAAAGGATAATATCATAAAATATCTACATTTTTCGTTCATTGCAATATTTTTGTATGGTAAATTACGCATGTGAGTTTTTACTGGACGTGCGAATACTAAAAAAAAAAATTGGTGCTGTATTTTTATCAGATTTTCTACTATATATATTCTAAATTGGGTTAGACCGATAACAAAAAAAAATATACTCAGTTAACGAAAACAGCTAGCTGACAGAAAAAAAAAACCGTTATTTTTTATTAAAAGATTGATTGAGTCACTCTTAATAATTGAAAAAAAAAACTTCAGAACATCAAATAGAGTTTAAGTTTGAGTTCAAAATAATAACTATCGAAATCATAAAACCTCAAAAAGATATGATTCCGGCCAGGATCGAACTGGCGGCCTTCTGCGTGTAAAGCAGATGTGATAACCACTACACCACGGAACCAGTTGAGTATTCGCTCCAAATTCACGACTACATTGTACAGTCGCTTTCGTTTTCTCATTGAATGGTTACGTCACACTATTCAAAATTATATGTACAACTATCATAGTGATTGGTATTCAGACATGCAACATGTAATCATTGTGTTTTGTTCGTGTTTTGCAGTGTTGTGTTGTAATATTCAAATGCTTTGTTGATAAGAAAGTGTGGTATGATAATTATCACTTCTTTATCTTCTATCTATGTGTATGTACGTGACGTTTTCGTGGGCTTTTCATAGTATCGGCGTGATTTCCTCATTTACACTATAATACCGAAACACGCAATCGATGTTCTAATTCATTGCTCGGAATAATTGTAGCAAAATTGCGTTGAAAACTTTTTATTACGGAAGATTTCATGATGTTTTTTGCGAGTATTGCTTACAAGCTTGAATTTGATTAGTCCTGTTTTAAAAGACAAAGATATTTTCCCGACCCTAAAAATCCTAAAAAAAAATGGAGTCTGCCAAGTTTTACATCCACGGGATTTTTTTTACTAAGTAGCATCTACTTTGGTCACGTTCCCTAACGACCATGTTCCTTACTTGTCAAACAAAACGTTGTAATATCTGATTTCCGATACCTTATTAAGGCTAGAAATATGCTCAGCTCACAACATAATAAGGTATCAATGAATAATAATGATACGCTATTAGGTAACCAGCTATTAAATCATTTATTGCAACATTGCAAACAAATAAAGCGTGAAAGTGCAGCTCTAGACCATAGACACATTATGACGTAGAAAATGGCGGTAATTAGCCTCCATTTTTGACAGTTACGACTTTGACATAACTTTTTCGGAAGCGAAAGTTGCTTTCGTGTTTTCAACAATCTAAAAGTAGCTCGATTTCGGATTTACGAATCGCACCACAATCAAATAAATTGTAACTAGAAAGGCAGTCATTAAAAATCGAGATTTTCTGCTTAAATTGGGACCTACATCTCACTTGGCGCCCAAGTGGGACGCGGTAGTTCTACAATAGGGCGCCAAGTGGGCCTCCGTTCTCGACTTAAAACGTTGCAGTGATAAAATAATAATCTGTTATTGGCACAGGCCTAGGGTATGCACTTGTGATATGTACATTCCTGTTTGGTTGAAAATTCTTGGGAGTTGAGTTGAGACTAGATCCACAAAAGACATGCAAACAAACAAGACTGAAGGTAAATTACTGACATTTGTTATAGAATCTACAGCGTATATAACACTGAATTATCTACGGTTTAGATAGACTAACTATTGTTTCATTCACCCAGAAGCAGGAGTATATTAAACCAGGGTTGATAAAAATCATGATTTTTATAAAAAAATCAAAATAATCGGATTTATTTGATTTAAATCGGATTTTTTTGATTTAAATCGGATTTTTTTGATTATTTCTGTCACACATGTCTCTAAATGTTTTTTCATTCTCGCTACTAAGCCCATTAATTCCTTCTTACAACGTTTACACACTGCTTTGTTAAACTTGCCGCAAGTGGACATTTTTCATCGAAATGGGTTTATTTCGATGAAAAAAGTCCACTTGCTTTCAGCATCTTTTTTCTTTCCAGACACCTTGTTGTATTCACTTTCATTAATCAATCACGAATGACCGCGCCAAAGACTAAACCAACCATAGAAATATAAATAACAGAAACCAACGGATTCAGTCACGAGTTAAAATTTCGGAGAACCTCTGAACGGTGGTGTAGGTAGTTAAACAGCATTGGACACGTGTGTGCGCGTCGTAGTTTATGTCGGGGAAAGTCCCTTGTCACATTTTGGCTGATTTGGTCGAAGTAAAAAAATATTGATTTAAATCATTGATTTTTATAAAAAAATCACTTGATTTTAATCGCGATTTAAATCACTGATTTTAATCAAGTGATTTAAATCATATCAACCCTGTATTAAACTAGTAATCAATTTGGGTATTACGAGTGAACCTGGGTTATTGAGAACCATTACAAAGTTTACGTAACTTTTAAATCCGTGTCGAAAGCGTTCATAATCATAAAGCTATCTGAAAATCTTTAAATATGAAACTTCAAAATCTAGTAGCGAACAAAAAATATATTTCAGAAGACTGACGTTCATTGTTCTTTTAGTTTAGAACCGTAGAACAGTAGTAATAACACAGCAATCAATCTGCCTAGTCCTTTGTTAACTATGCAGCTGAATAACAGTATTTTACATGAAGCGACTGCCCATCTGACCTATGACCCAGTTACTGGGTAACACGATACTCTTTGGTAGACTGGTTGTCAGACTTTTGGTCTTCTGACTACCAACAGCGGCTGTGAAAGATCTACGAATGACAACAATGTAATAACACAGCAATTAATTATGAAATTGGTTGTTTTAAAGCTATTATTTTGATACAGCTACTGTTAGATATGTCTTAACTTCAAAGACATTAGGATTGGTTCCGCCATTTTGATTCATTAGTGCCAATGTGAAGAAATTCTTAATCTATTGTGTTGTGGGTCAAAATCGTTTGTTATTTGCCAATTAAGAAACAATGTACGGTTTGCATTAAGTTTTAACCGACTTCCAAAAAGGAGGAGGTTATATGTTCGACGCGTATGTATGTTTTTTTATGTATGTCCGTCGATTTTTCCGTCAATTGTGGACCGATTTTGAAAATTCTTTTTTTGTTTGGAAGGGTATGCTCCCGGATTGGTCCCATATAAATTTTATTAACTTTGCTGGGATAGTTTTTGAGTAAGCTTCAATAATACGTATTTTTTCCACTTAGCTTATGTGGATGATATGATGATAAGTTCCTGTGACTATTATTTACATAGCAGGTACGAGTATTCGAATTTGCGTGGGGTAGGTACCACGACTAAAAAGTGATATTATTACTTTGAACACTGATTACATGATTTACGTGTTTAATATCGAATCGGGTTACCAAAACTTAGATTTCTTCGGAACAGTCTCGCCTCACTTTAAAACAAGGTTTATCTTTAGACCCAAATTTAAACCAGCAAGCCATTTTTAAATTTCGAACTTTATCCTATTCCTAATAAGGTGCGAAATACAATAACTGGCTTGTGGGTTCGGACGTGGACTAGAGTTAGAACTAGTTTTGCAATCTTCTTCTTTTTCGTGTGGTTAGTGACTAACCTGGTATCCAGAGTTTTTATGCAGCCCATGGGCCTCTGACTTGGCTTCATATGCCATAGAGATATGTCTCTCAGGCATGCCGGTTTCCTCACGATGTTTTCCTTCACCGTTTTTGAAGCAAGTGATAATTATACAATACGCTTATGAATCCGAAATGTCAGAGGTGCGTGCCTTTTTTTTTTTTTTTTTTTTTTTGGTTTGGAAATCATCAAATGACTCCTCCCGCTCTGGGCAGAGCGAGAGGGAGTGTCAGACTTTTACTGACTAAAACCCACCCGTGTTCCTTCCGTTGCCTATGTGCTGGGGCCGCGATATCCCTCTCAGACAAACCCGCAACCCCAGCAGGCATTGGTCCTTCCGGACCCCGTCAGTTGTTGCTGACATCCCTTTGAGGCGCGCGTGGAACACGACGCGCCGTCGACCCGGGCCTGGTCCTTATCGGACGGCGAGCTGCCCATCGCTCACCGTCCGCAGGCCCGCGCCTACGGTGGCCGGAAGTCAGCTTGTGACTCCCGACGCCCGGGGCGTCTCCTGCGGCGACTAGGGGCGCGAGGGCGTGCAGCTTCAATCTCCCTCGCGCGCTCCGCCTCCTCCTTCGCGAGCATAACTGCTTCGCAGAAGGAGGTGACGGCCTCCCATGCACTCTCGCTCCGGACCATGGCCTGAACCAGGGCCGGACGCGAGAGATCGCCGCCGCCGATCGCCTCAGTGAGGACACGGCGGTGCTCCGCCCAAGCCGGGCAGACCTCCACCGTATGCTCCACCGTGTCCTCCGGGCGATCCACACAATGGTGACACCCGGGCGTTTCCTCCCGCTTGATCCTGAACAGGAACCTCCCGAAGCAGCCGTGTCCGGTGAGGACCTGCGTCAGGCGGAAGGTCAGCCACTCCTCAAAGAGGGGCCTTACCGCCGCAATTGTGGCGTGCCCAGCGTTGGGTTGCGACAATCGCACACTCCATGCCGCCATGAGATCCCGCCGGAGCTCTGTCCGCTGTGCCGCGATTTGTTGCGGCAGCGGAGTTATACCCCGGCGTTTCGCCTCCTCGCGCAACTCCCACATGTGCGCGAGGACCTTCGCCTCCAGATCCCATGGCGGTAGTCCGGCAAGGAGGCTCGCCGCCTCGCGGGAGACCGTGCGGTATCCCCGGACCAGCCTGATGGCCATGACCCTTTGGGACGCGTTCAACCGCTGGGCCGGTCGCAGCCTCAGTGAACGCGCCCACACCGGTGCCCCGTAAAGGGCCATGGACCGCACGATCCCCGCGTAGAGCCTCCGGCAGGAGGCGTTTGGACCCCCTAGGTTGGGCAGAAGCCGCTTCAAAGCAGCCCCAGCCCTATCCAGTTTGGGAGCCAAACGTCGGAAGTGCTCCACGAAGTTCCACCGGGCGAGGACGAGTCCCAGGTACTTCAACGTCGACTCGACACCGATGTGAACCCCTCCTGCCGTTATCTGGGAACCCGACAGTGGCGCGTTCCGAGGACCATAGAAACACATGGCCTCGGACTTGTGCAAGGCCACCTCGAGTCCCAGTTGCCGGATCCTATCGACGATTGTCCCAACCCAACGTGTCGCCAGTTCGGCCGCCGCCTCATGCGACCTCCCCTGCACCAGGACCAGCGTGTCGTCAGCGTAGCAGACTACGCTGACGCCTTCAGGGAGGTCGGCGCGCAGCACCCGTCGTAGCCGATGTCCCACAGATACGGCCCCAGAACCGATCCCTGTGGGACACCGCACGACATCTCTCGCCGGTTCCACTCTCCGTGGTGACCGGGGTAGATGACGGCCCTGTCCGTCAGATAGGCCTCGACCACTCGACAGAGGTAGGTCGGCATCCGGTGATACCGGAGTGCCTCCCTAATGCAACTCCAGGGCAGGGTATTGAACGCATTGGCGATGTCAAGAGACACCGCCAAGACTACCCCACCCCGGGCAACAGCATCCCCCGTCGTGAGGGCTCGAACGCGCATGATGGCATCCACCGTGGAGCGCCCCTTGCGGAAACCAAACTGGCTGTCCGCCAAATCCGGCCCCACCCGCACCAGCCGCCCGACAAGGCGGTCCGCAATAACTCTTTCGAAGAGCTTGCCCACCTCGTCGAGCAGCACGATGGGCCGGTAAGCGGACGGAGAGTCCGCTGGGCGCCCCGGCTTCTTAATGAGGACCAGTTTCCCCGTCTTCCAACGAAGTGGGAACTGGCCCCTCTCCAAACATGCGCTTAGGAGCCCCCTAAGTCGAGGCCCGAGAGCCTCTAAGGCCAGGACCCAGGCTTTTCCAGGTAAGCCGTCGGGTCCTGGGGCGGTATTTTTGGCACTCAGCCTACGTACCGCCACTCTCAAATCTACCTCGGTCACCTCCGTAGATTCGTCGTCGTCGTCACTGTTGTGGTCCGCATCGGGCACCGTAGGAGGCGGAGCCATGGGCGGGGGAGTATGTTCCCCTCGCGAAGGGAACAGAGCGCTCACCACTTCCTCCACGAGCTGGGGCCGGAGACTCTGCGTCAGCGGGGGAGCCCATGGGCGGAGTTGATCTCTCACCCATTTGTATGGGCGCCCCCACGGGTCTCTGTTCAGAGTCTCCAGCGACTCCTTACGGCCCTCTCCTCTGGCCCGCTCGATCTCCGCTCGGAGGGCGGTCTTCGCCGCTCTGTACCCTTCGTACAGCTCCGCCTCAATGGCTTCCGTATCCGGAGGGCGGATACGAAGCCTGCGGTGCCTGGAGTACCGGTGGCGCGCATCGACGCACGCCGCGCGTAAAGCGCTAAGCTCACGCGACCACCAGTACACCTGGCGCCGAGCACGTCCGGGCTGGACCCGGGGCATAGCCACGTCACAAATTTCGGACATGGCCTCCCGGAACCACTCCGCCTCGTCATTGATGTCGGCAGGCCTGTTCGGTGATGACACCCAGGCCTGCACGATCGAGGCTTCCAGGAGAAGCTCCCGGTCCAGCTGCTTCAGCGCCCACCGCGGACCACTCGGGGTCTGTCTGACCGGCGTGCCCGAGGTCTGGGCGGAGACGTCAAACCGGATATACCGGTGATCGGAAAAGGTCTCCACCCCCTCCATGACGCGCCAGTCGATGACACGCGGCAACAGAGCGGGGCTGGCGAACGAGATGTCCACCACTGATTCACCCCGCATCCGCACACACGTGGGGACAGAACCCCGGTTTAGGACGACCAGGCCCGACTCCAGAGCCCAGTCCTCCACCATCCTGCCCCGTGTGTCCGTGTACCGGGAACCCCAAGCCACGTTCTTGGCATTGAAGTCCCCGAGGACGATCACGGGGAGGAGAGGTGCGTGCCTTGGGCTCGAACTCGAGAACTATGACTCAGCAGTCTGACGGTCACACCACCAAGCTATCACTGCTGTTAATTAATTAATTATTGTTGTTTAGTTTTGTAATAATACGGAGGTTTCAAATTACTGTCTCTCTTTTGAAAATTCTCCGCGAATACTCTAATAACTCTTACGCATCTTCCCGATTTAAATTTAAACGTTGCAGTTGGAAAAAATACTCTTAATTTTCTTCACCTCTTTCATTAATTTTTATCACCGTGTTTATTGTACTACTTGTTTTCACAAAAATTTTCGAACGACTTGTCGAAACCATGTCGGTAACACATGTATTCACGTTATTTCAGAGATGTCTTGTTAATGATTCTGTTCACCTTTTTGTCAATTTTGTATACTACTAGTCTTTACAACTTTAGAGGCATGATGAACAGGGTGTAAGTTTACTCATCCTCTATAGAAAAGGGAGGATCCTTCGACCAGACGTTTGTCGTGTCCGGCGGGCAACTGCCCGACGATTGATGTCAGGGAAGTTATATATTTATGCTGTTCCCTCGGTAAACTCTAATTGCGCGATGCAGGATTTGTGTGACGTCAGGTCTTTGATGCGTAGTTCGCATGTGGCGTTGTAGATGCCGCCACAGATCTTGTTTTAGGTGTAAACGAAATATGAAAACAGTAAAACAAACAAGTTTTGCACCAAATCAAATCATTTATTTCAAATTGGCACGTACGTTTTTTAATTCCATTTTAAACGTCAAAATTTACAAGAAAAAAATAGAATTGATTCTAGTTGCCTCTTCCAAAAGATAGTTTCGTAAGGAGAAGAATTGGCAAGAAACTCCAGTTTTACTCTTTTAAAATTGTTTTACAATATTTTGTACCAGAATGGGTCGCAAAACTATACGTAAGTAATATTTTTTTTTTAATTCTTATTCTTTATGGCACCTCTTTAGGTCATGCATGAGCTATCCGAATACCAAAAAATATTTCGCCTAGGTCGACATGAAAATTGATTCGCTGTTACAATGTATAATAGAGATACCTACAATAATTATATAACCCGAAGCCAGTAATATGCCAGACACCCATTTCAATATCACGCATAAAATTGAAATTCTCCAATAAATAGAGCAGAAAAACCGAGATTCATGAAATAACTAGATCGCGTTCGCAGCTTTCGTAAAAATTGTTTACTCAGTAATGTAGACATAGACAACTAGCAAGGTCGATTGATAAGAGTATTTATTATGTAAATAGAGATAACAAACAATAGGGGACTATTCCCGGCCCAGAGTTGCATAATAATGATAATTTTCAGAGCAGTATCTAGAGCAGACTTTAGAAGAGTTGGTTCGGGTACAGATGGAACACTCTGCAAAATCATTTAAATATAAAAACTTTTTACAAAAAAAAAAACAACCGACTTCCGACAAAAACACTACAAAGTGAAAAATAACTTTAATTTCGGAAGTCGGTGTCTTTGGTTTTGAATTTTCGTTTTTTGCCACTGACTTCCGAAATTAAAGTTATTTTTCACTATGTAATGTTTTTTTTTTCAGAAGTAGGTTGTTTTTTTTTTTGTAAAACGTTTTTATTTTTTAGTTGTGGTACCTACCCCACACAAATTCGAATACTAGTACCTGCTATGTAAATAACAGTTACCGGAAGTTATCATCATATCATCCACATAATATACTTAGTGGGAAAAATACGTATTATTGAAGCTTACTCAAAAACTATCCAAGCAAAGTTAATACAATTTATATGGGACCAATCCGGGAGCATACCCTTCATACAAAAAAAATATTTTCAAAATCGGTCTACAATTGACGGAGAAATCGGCGGACATACTTTACTGTGACTCTATTCGAGACAGAGCCACATCGCTGGTTAGCTCATTTCTATCGGAACGAGAAAGAAAATTTAATTAAAGAACAATAATACTTATTTGTTCCGCCAAGTTATTGCTGTATTACGATTTTTATTGTACTTATGGACAGTACAATCAATCGCTACGAAAATGGCCCTTACAGGTACGACATAAAGACGCTGTCAATTTAAATTTAATAGCACCAATAAACCACCAATACCAGTGATATAGAAGACATTAGTACGTGGTTTTTGTCTCGATGGTACAATCAGCAAGGGGATGACAAAGGTTACCTACCGCTTTACTTCAACCCTATTGGCTTGAATCGTCACCAAACAAAATGAAGAAAAGAAACATGAAAATATTAGCCTTTTTTGGAACCAAGGGTAGACACCTCTTCCGTGTCATATTTTCCCTTCATTCGCCAATTCAACGCGTTCGAGACGATTCCACGAAATCGAGTCACATTGGTAACAATACATATAAAAAGGGGCTATCCCGCCATTTCCCGTACCGATTTTATCCCTATCCAAATTCTACGCTCTCCTATTGAACATATGCCTCCCCCAAAGTTTGATAATGAACAGTTGCAACTTGCATTGCCGAGGGGAGTGATGTCTATTAATCTTTAGCTAAGGGTGATGGGGGTCTCTTCTTGGCTATTTTAGAACGTGCCTGTTTGGATTATCTTTCAAAGCTATGGCATTATACACTGTTTTTAAATATGTATAGGTAATAGGTATATTTTACCAAATATAAAAATATCTAGATTAGCCAAAAATTTACCAATGAAACTGAACGCGATCTGCATTTCTAAAACGCGTTCAAGAGCTGTCAGTGTCAAAATTGTAATGGAATAGAATGGAATATTGTACACTGACAGCCCGTGAACGCGATTTTATGTGCTGAACGCGTTCAATTTCATTGGTAAAATCTAAGGGCGGATTTCTCTGTTTTGATTAATTTGGCAATATTACTGTATGGAAATAAGAAATGTGGCTAACTAGCGAACTAGAATACTATCGACAAACATAGGCAGCTGTCTAAGTGCAGATTTTACCTTTATTAATCAAAACAGGTAAATATTTGACAGTTATTCGTGACGTTGTCAACTTTTAGGATAAACCCTCTTAATGAACGATTGTCATAGCCACCACATTTGGAATTGGTTTAGTTGTTAATTTTCTAATAATCCTGAGAAAAAGATTCTGCCTGTCATGCTCAGACCTAGTAAAAAACCAAGACAGGGTGCTGCAAAACTACATGGCATACACGCTCACACGAACACATTTACACCTATCAAACTACACTTCACTAAGTCCACATTGTTTACGAAACCGGCCGTCACTTGACAGCGCTAAGTCTTTGTTTTTTATTTGGTCTGTCAAGCTACATTCACGACAGGAACCACATTCTCCCATCATCCAACCATATCAGACGCCAGATAAATCCACTGATTTATACCCAGCTTAGTAACATAGTATGTCAACATTTGTGAGCGTTGAAGCGACTAGAGTCATTGTGCCCGTGTTTAGAACCGTGACGGAATGACGGCGGTACGGTGACGATTCGTGTCCGTTTTGTAGGACATGGACGAAGTCATGTTATACGAGAGTGAAAAAACTTTTTACAAAACAAAAACAACTAACTTCCATAAAAAAAACACTACAAAGTGAAAAATAACTTTAATTTCGGAAGTCGGTGTCTTTGGTTTTGAATTTTCGTTTTTTGCCACCGAATTCCGAAATGAAAGTTATATATTTTTTTTAAGTCGTTAAGTTTTTATTTTTCCCTTTTTGTTTTGGATCAGCTACCCCACACAAATTCGAATACCACAACCTGCTATGTAAATAACAGTGACAGGAACTTATCATATCATGCATATAAACTAAGTGGGAAAAATACGTATTATTGAAGCTAATTCAAAAACTAACCAAGCAAAATTTATAAAATTTATATGGGACCACCTTGAGAGTACACCCTTTCAAACAAAAAAAAAATCAATATCGGGAAATCGGTGGACATAAAAAAAAAAAAAAAAAAAAACATCGCGACGAACATATAACCTCCTCCTTTTTGGAAGTCGGTTAAAAATTGGTGTTCATTATGATGAATCAATTTAAGGAAAGCTGGCTTTTCTCTGCTGCATAATTCATCTGCCGGAAAAGACTAGCACTGCTGGCAGTCAAAGTAAGAACGTTTTTAGGTCGTCCACAAAATACCGTGTTTGTATTAACCATGTTAAAAATAATACCATGCCCTTCACCATAATTGCGTAACACACTTCAATCACAATCCGAGAGTTTCAAGGATATTGCTAATCCATTGCTTCATAGGTTTGAAAAATTCGTCAGCTCAATAACGTAAATAACGCAATTAACGTGGGTGAACTGTCAAAATGAAACCCATTGCGAACAATTGTCAGTTTATGTGTGTTACGCAGTTACCCCGCGGGTTGTCCTTGTGGACTTAGTACATTGATGCTTAACTTACCAACGCCATAAAAGCTTGTGCAGACCAGCGCGACTTGTCGCGCGACGCGACACCGGTTGTTGTTATACTGTGAAGTTTTCTTAGAAATTGTATTGTTCGTGTCGCGTCGCGCGACAAGTCGCGCTGGTCTGCACAAGCCTTTACTGTGATATATTTTTGTTCTACAGTCGAAACTAGACACTTCAAAAAGTCTACACATTTTCTTTTACTGCTAGCCATTTGTCATTTATGCTCTTCGATTTTGCTTATAAATACTCAAAAAAAATCGATACATTTTATTCCACGTATAACTACATGGGCATTTATGAAACGTCAGAAGCTAATCTGTGTTCGCAATTCATTTGCCAAACATGTAAACAAACACGAGTTTTAGAAAAAAAAACAGTAGTTTCAACAGTACCAGTCGGTCTAAAATCAACTTTCTTTAAACTTGCATAAAATTTATGTTTTTGTAAGTGGGAAATTCGTCTTTGTTTACATGTTTAGCAAATAAATTGCCAACGCAGATTAGGTGCACGGTTCCAATTGGTCGTTTCATCGTTTCCTATGGAAAAGAGCCGCTAAGAAACTCCACGGTTACTCTTTTAAACATATATTTCTGTTTCAAAAAGTGATGCTTTATTTATACATATCGATACCTTGTTATATTTTAAGAACTATGTTCTTCAGTTTTTATTTTTGCGTTCTAATATTTATGTGGGACGTATTCTCAATTATGAACAACTCATGGTGTCCCCATGTCATCAGGCGCGCCTACAAACACTATTATTGATTTAATAATTCAATTCAGACCACTATGTCTTGCGGTCACTGCGCAGCTCTTTGTAATAATTGTATCTTTACGACGTTTTAAAGAATTAGTGGAATAAAAATTTCTTGGGATTTCAAATCAGTTGAAAAACTATTACTTTTGTATTGTTGCTGCAGGCCACCTAAACACAACAAACAAACAAAAATGCTCTTTTGGGGACTCAGTCGAAGAGAAGAACTATTCGATCAAATAAACACTATATAAAATAGTGAACAAAGAAAATGGTGTCGCATAGTAGTTCCCCGCAAAAATAATTACACTTTGCCATCTGTGTCAGTCTTTAGGGTGTACAAGCCGTCGTTTTTACTGCAAATAATAACAACAAACTGCACGTTCAGCATGTTCGCAATAGAAACAGGTTTTGTCTACGGAATAATAGACAAAATGACAGATAAACAATCACGCTCTGTTATTTATCTATTCTTCCGTCGACAAAACCCGTTTCTATGGTTGTCATACCACGCGTGCTGCAATCACCAATCGGTTTGCCAAGCGTGGTGATTATTTATTTATTGATATGGCACTTCAAGGACTTAGAGCCTGTGCACCCGATGCGTTGCGGCGCCGAACCGCAAAGGCGACTTTCGCCGCATTGGCGGGTACACGGGCGCTGTTTCGCCGTAGCGTTTTTACGCCGCTGCGCCGCAAAGATTTCGCCGCACTGGCGGTCACACAAACAACTGACCGATGCCGTTCCGGCGTTGCAACGCGTACCATCCTTCTCCGCACCTAGAACGAACTTTTTTTTTTTTTTTTTTTTCTCTCGCATGTGACCACTAAGGTGGTAGCTGCTTAACCGGGCTTTCCTGTGGCTGCCTTAAGCTTCTACACTCAAAGCCTCCAGCCAGGGGCATAAACTAATCTAATTAAAGAAAGCTAGGCGGATGCTCGCTAAGGGCACCCCCTGTGGGGTACGGGTTTTTCCCAGTGGTCAGATTGACAGGCAGACTAGTCTTTCCAATGGGATTTTGTTTTCCCGTTGGTCAGATCAGCTCGTAATTTAGTAAAGTACTGTTGAATACGAAGAGGTTATAAAACTATTAAATAGGTTTTATTTGTGACATTATGGAGTTTGTTGACACTGGTTGAAATTTTTTGCAAGTTGTTTCATGGTTGTTTAAATTGTTTTAAACAACCATGAAACAACTTGCAAAAATATTTCCTGTTTGTTATGAAATGTCAATCACATCACAACATGTCATGATATGTCTATTTTGACAAGAAGTGGAGTATTGTGCTCGGTCTAAATGGATCGTAATTTTATAAATAGAAAGGGTGGGGTGGTCTTACTATATAATGGGTATCAATTTTATAAAAACAAAACGTACACAAACGGAAACGAATTTTGGCTTTGCGGTAATTTCAAAAGAATGCGATGCTTGGGATCTGCGACGATTCAAGTGAGTAAACTGGTTGTTACCTGAAGGAGTTAGTTCTGTTATTGATAAATGATAAATAATTTTATTTCTGTAAGTGGGTTTGGACAAAACACTTTTACACGTCAATCATATTTTTTAAACTAGATGATGTCGGCGTTTCCTATCTGACTACTCCGAGAAGAAAGGCCGAAACAAACTCAGAGGTCACAGTCTCTTTTAAAGTCCAGACATAATCTAGGTCAGATCATGTGAAGATCATGTAGATTGGTGTCTGAGATGGTCTTTTGAGGAAAGAACCACACAGATTGAGAGGACCTGTCCAGTCAGTGCACGCATTTGTCAGTGACCGTGCAGCTCAACTCAGGGTTTAAGGAGCTCAACGATTCGACGAACAATACCAAAGAAAGGACGTTTGGGTAGGCCGCATAAATTACTCAAGCTGCCAGACCGTGATAAAAACTAAATAATAAAATAAAAGGAATGACCCACATAGTCTTCACATTCACAATTATTAAAACAATATAATACTTTAAAAAGTAAATACTCATGTCATTGTATATATAAAATTCATTAATGTCAATGTGTATATAAAACCCAGAAATAGTCTTGGTCAGATCATTGAAGGACCATGTAGATTTGTGTCTCGAATGGTCTTTTGAGGAAAGTATTATACAGATTTGAGTGGACCTGTCCAGTCAGTGCACGCATTTGTCAGTAATAGTGTAGCTCAACTCAGAACTTAAGGAGTTCAACGACTCGACGAACAATACCAAAGAAAGGACATTTGGGTAGGCCACATAAAGTACTCAAATTGCCAGATTATCATTAATAATTACTGAGAAAAAAAAATAAAAAATATATGATCCACATAGTCCTCACGTTCACAATAATATATTTAAAAAAATATGTATATATTATACTTCACAAAGTAAATATTCATATAGTGGTACAAATGATTGAAAAAAAAAAAAATATATATATTAAAAACCAAATTTCTGACTGTAAAAAAAATAAAAAATAAAAATTGGAGCAGCTTAATCCCAGGCCTTTTTGTCCTCAACGTAATCTTTAATGGTATAAAACGCTTTCTGGCACAACTTACGTTTAATGAATGATTTGAATTTATTAAGGCTTAGATCTTGTACGTGGCTTGGGAGTTTATTGTAAAAGCGTATACATTGACATCTGAACGAGCTACCTATTTTCTTGAGCCTTGTTGTAGGTACTACAAATTTGTGTTTGTTCCTAGTGTTTATCTTATGGATATCACTGTATTTTTTATACAATCTTATATTTTTATGGGTATATAAAAGATTTTCAAAAATATACTGAGAAGGCACAGTCATTACATTAATTTCCTTAAATTTCTCTCTGAGAGAGTGTCTCGGGCTTAATTTATAAATTGATCGAACGGCTCTTTTCTGCAACTATTTAGGTCACACCTTGATCACTTTATTGACAAACTCATGTCCATTTCAATGCCCAAGTATTATGTATAGGTATATGTATGTAGATACGGGTCCCGGTCCCGACTGCTAGTAAGTGTATGTTTTGCAGAACCGCAATCAACTTATTAAGTCAAAACATCACACCTGCGTTCAAGATGTTGGCAAGAATGACATAGAAGTTTCATTCCATAACATGCGGGAACAAGCTTGCAAAGAGTTTCAACCAAATGATGTTAACTAATGGAGAATTGAATGATGGTAATTTTTTAGAACGCCTAAGATAAAACTGTAAGATAACTACCTATTAAAATGCAAAACAGTTTTTACTTTCATTGTACTTTTTTTCTGTTGTTTTCCCAGCTGCCGACTAAATCTGACCAACGGGAAAAAAAAAATCCCATTAGAAAGACTAGTCTGACTGTCAATCTGACCACTGGGAAAAACCCTGGGGTACGAACCTCGGCTTAGGGCATTCGCTGAGGGGAGGACAGCAAGAGGGACAGGCTGGATCAAAAGTATATCATGATTATTGATCGGGGAATTTAAAGCTACAGGCTCAGCAACGACGCGGGCTGGCGCATCGTCGAGCAAGGGTCGGGGGGGACGCACTGTGTGCCGTACCGTGGATATTTATATATAAAACACCGCAGCGACACCGCTCCGCCGCCCGCAACGCATCGTATGCACAGGCTCACAAAAACAACAACTCACAAAAATATACACAAAAAAAATCACATACAGTTTTAGATACTGTGTCAAAATCTCCTTTCAATGAATTTGTGAGATGTTTAACCGTGGAAATTTGAGGACTGTTACGTGAATTTGACGACAAAAGAAATGATTACATAATACTCCTAAGTATTACACTCAACATGAAAAGGAAGACACGACTTCATTCGTAGCTAAACAACTCCTTATAAGTCGAGAAAAACAGTCTTAAACCCAGCTACACACAGATGGTCGTCACAGTATAGAAAGTAGCGAGTAACGCTTAACAGCGACCCGTCCGTGGCGCCGCGCGCCGGGGGTTAAGAGGGTTTATCCTAAAAGTTGGCAACGTCGCAAATAACTGTCAAATATTTACCTGTTTTGATTCATAAAGCAATATTACTGAATAGAAATAAGAAATGCGGCTAAGTAGCGAACTAGAATATTAATAATGAATTGCAATTATAACATTGAATTTGATGTTGTACCCATTTTAGGTGGAAAAACTCATTTGTAAAGTTTCCAAATTGTTTTTTATATCTAAAACTAAACATTCGGTGTTACGATATTAATTATTGCATTTCATAATCAATATTCTAGTTCGCTAGTTAGCCACATTTCTTATTTCCACACAGAAATATTGCCAAATTCATCAAAACAGTGAAATATTTGACATCTATTTGCGACGTTGCCCAGCTTCGGAATAAACGCTCTTAAGAGCCGGTTGCACAATGTTAATCTTTTGGTTAGTTAACGCTGTTAAACACCCGTTCTCAACATCAATATCTTCTACATCCCTACTTCGTCGCTACAGGTCGTCAGAAGCCTGAAACTCTAACAACCATTCTTACCTAGGGGTATCGTGTTACTAAGTAACTGGGTTGTGGAGGTCAGATTAGGCAGGCACTCATGTAAAATACTGATATTCATTCATCCGGTTAGACTGGAAGCCGACCCAGGTGAGAATGAGCTAGTCGTAGAGCACTATTAATTAGACGAACGCTACAATAAACGATAGTTTAATATCAGCAAAACCATTACGTCTGACAGTGCGCAGTGTATAGAGAGCGGATGGTGCCCCTTGATTCAATCCTCTAGCATGATTTATAGAAAGAGAACTTTGAAGTTTTCTTTGTTAAACACCCGTTCTACTTAAGGAAAAGATTTGCGTTGTCAGGAAGGTTGGTTGCGTGGCTAAACGCCACCGCCAACATTTGGGTTGTGGACGCCAGGTAGGTAGTGGCTCCATGTAAAATACAAGTATTTCTATCAAGATTTCTCTGCAACAGCTCGGAGTCTGGATTTGTGCCCGGTTGATGGGCTCGCGCCATTTACATGGGACTTAAACAAAACTGGTGAAATGTTCATACTGTTGGTTGTATAATAGCATTATATTATATTATAAGTAATATTTATTTTATTTTATATTTATGTACAATTCTTTAAACCTGACTTGGTTTCCGTACGATTTTTTTCGTGTGACCACTGAAAATCAGCGCTGTGCTGTGAGTCTCCATAGCACAGCATCATGCTGAGTGGAAGCCTTCTTGTCACAGTCATGACGTGCCAGCAGCTGCCGACTATTTCTGTTTTGTGCTCGTTATTGTATTGTTATCGTTATGTTGTCGTTATCTACTCGAGTTTATTATCTTTTTTTTATGCATGTGTTTCTGTGACAAATAAACTTATTTTTCTTTCTTTAAATGTGGGTGTAATATAGTTACACCTCTGCCTGACCCTTCTGGGTATACAGGCGTGTTATGTTATCAGTTTTGTCTAATGTTAGCTCACACAGCGAAATAAAGCATTACAGATTGTCGTCGCAATATAGAAAGTAACAAGTAAAGCATAACTGCGACCCATTCGTGGCGCCTGAGGTTAAGCGCCGGTTGCACAATGTTAATCTTTTGTTAACTGTCATTAGTTTGACATTCAATTACGGTTTTATTGTTGCAGTTCCAACCGTTACAGTGACCGGCAAATAATATGAACATGAGCTAAATACGATAATACTTTGAGAACGAATGGGGTGCAGGGACCGCGTTTTCATACAATTCAAAAGGGGCGATATGCGTAGTCGGCGCCAAGTTATGTGCCTGCACGCTTGGCATGACCACAATTTCTACAGGTTTTGTCGACAGAAGAATAGACAAAATGACAGATAAAAAATCACAATCTGTGATTTTGTCTATTCTTCCGTCGACAAAACTCGTAGAAAACCCGTTTTTTTCTTCTTATGACATGTGCTATGCGCTCAAAAAATTGCAATGGTAGCTGAAAAACTTCTTAGTTTCATGTTACAAAATTATTTGAATTCGTTATCCGGATGCTAATATGTAGCTGTATGACTCCCAGATGTTGGATTCGTCTGAGTTGTATCCAAGTTGAACTGAAAATAAAAGAATCGTGAATCAGCTGTTGCACTGGCAAGCTGTTAATACGTACACAATGTACAATGTTAACTGCCATTTAAGTTTCTTTGTTACAACATGATGTATGACCGAAAAAGCCATTTTGAGCAGTTTTTGTATGATGTAAGAAGTCAATTTAAGAATGACGCTCGTTACCTTATTTAAATTAAAGGACGTATAAGATTTGTTAAGGACTAAAATAGGAATAGAAATTCGTGAAAACCATTAAGGGGCATGCGCTAAGGTAGCCCGCGAAATTCCAATTTTCTTTAATTTTTTACATTTTGTAGGTCAGTGTGAGGTTTTATGTTGATTAAAATATGATTCGCGACCGTAACCAATATGTCTTTACATAATTATAATCATTACAATCAGCAATACAACTCCATAAGTAATCACAATCGCCAAATGTCATGATTTCATGGAATAGTCATTCAATGTGATTATATGAACTTAGAGAGTTGTATTGATAATTTTTATGATTATAATTCTATAAATAAACATTTGATATGGCCGCGAATCATATTTAGATCAACATACAACATGATACTGACCTGCAAATTGCAAAAAACGTAATAAAATTTGAATTTCGCGGGCTACCTTGACGCTTTCGCCTTAAAGATTAAAATAGGAATAGAAATTCGTGAAAACAATAATCTCCTTAATTTCCTTAATCACCTTATTGGCGATGTTCTTCAGAAAGGTCAGGTGCGTAGTACTCTCGACCGGCGTGCGTGTATGACCTTGAAGTCATAGGCGTAAACGAGGCAAAAGGACTATGTTAGGATCGCAGCAGGAAGCGATCCGTAGTTTATGCTTACCCGCATGGGAAGAAGGCGTGAGATACAAAGTGACAGCTGTTTCACCAACAACTTCGCCGCTACCATCAGACGTCCGAACGCTTCAAGGGCACGACCGATAGTTTGCACAGTGTAGTGCTAAATGAACTATCCAGATACAAATAAGCCACGACTCTCAGCCGCGGCTTACGGACGCGTCCGATAATTTATTCCCAGCTTTAGATTACAGCAGAAAGGAATTGACACAGTTGTAATAATTCCGAAATTGCATTTACTTTTGTAAGTACCATTTCTTTCGTAAAGACGAAACCGGCAGGGTTGTGTACGCGAAATTATTTTTTTTCGTTCACCCTTTTTTGGCATTTGCAGGTCAGTATCAGGTTGTGTGTTGATCTAAATATGATTCGCGGTCGTTTTATAATTTATGTCGAATTATAATCATAAAAATCATCAATACCTGACCTGCAAACTGCAAAAAAATTACGAAAATTTGAATTTCGCGGGTTAACTTAGCGCATTCCCCTTAAGTGCAAAGCGCCAGTGTATACCGCGAAATTCAAATTTTCTTATGGTTTTTGTTATTTGCAGGTCATATGTTGATCAAAGTAAGAGAGAGGAGGGAAGAGGAGCTCGTGGCTAAGTAACAACAGCCGCACTGGTCGATCCATCAGGTTAAGCTACGCTTGCCGGGGTTGGTCAGTGGATGGGTGACCATCTTTACATGCCGAGAATCCTCCGTGCCTCGGAGAGCACGTTAAGCCGTTGGTCCCGGCTGTCATTCGTGGATCTTTGACAGTCGTTACGAGTCGTCAGAAGCCCGAAAGTCTGACACCAGTCTTACCAAGGGGTATCGTATTACCCAGTTACTGGGTTGTGGAGGTCAGATAGGCAGTCGCTCCATGGAAAATACTGGTATTCAGCTGCATCCGGTTAGACTGGAAGCCGACCCCAACGTAGTTGGGAAAAGGCTGGGCAGATTGATGTTGATCAAAGTAAGATTCGTGACAACAACAAATATGTATTCGGTTCCCTTAGCGCTTCCCCCTTGAAAGTTTTCGTCTCTTGACCACACATTTCTGGTGTTAAACTGTACACAATCATTCAATTATTTTTATCCACACTATCATATAACACCGAACATTATATCATCCAGATAATAACTAGCCGTTCACCTTAACCTAAGATTACCTTAACCTTTTATGGTGCGCTCGACAGTTACAGTTAGTCACTTTATCTCGGAATCTAAGTAAACTGTTCAATTGAACGCTACTTGGATGGAAATTGGGTCAAATAATGTTGTTACTTATAGCTGTGTGGCATAGAAAATTATTTATGTCATCAGAGTTTATTCTACTTCGTACTCTCAGAGTAGAATACAAACTAATTGGCCATTCTTGCGGTGAAAGCCAATCAGCGAGGTTGTTAGTAAGATTACCTGCAAGGGTTTTCCGAACCTCGGAAGATTTTTTTTTCCAATAAAAAACTTAAAAAAAAAAAAAAAAACTACTGACTTCCAAAAAGAAACACTACATAGTGAAGAACACCTTACACTCCTTTTTGGGCATTCGTGTCTTTATTTATTATAAGGTAGCGTCTTTGTTTTTGAATTTTTGTTTTTGCCACCGACTTCCGAAATAAAGTAATATTTCACTTTTAAAAAAATTTAAGAAAAAAAAATCAACCTACTTCCAAAAAAAAGCCGGTACGGTACGGTTAGGTACGGTAGTAGTACGGTTTTTTTTGGAAGTCGGTTGTTTTTTGTTTTTTTTTGTAAAAAGAATATTTTTCTGTTTTAGTTGTACAAATTCGAATATCATTACCTGCTATGTAAATAACAGTGACAGGAAGTTATTATAACATCATCTACACAAACTTTTTAGAAATTTTTCATCCAAAATATTTCCAGTTACATCCACCGTGAGATAAAATTAAACCTTGCAATTTCTTCGTTCACAAACACCATACACAGTAATAAACAGGCTACTTAGACAACAATAGCATCTGTAATGACTAGTTAGCTACCCAACGGTCAAGTACAGTAAATTGACCCATTTACCTCGGTAAGACGTACAAATTGCGCAGGATGGTCGCTCTTAAGGCTTATGCGGGTACTCACGAGTTGGTGACGGCAGATTAGTAGAACTGTCAACGATATGAAGTTGCTGCTCTTGTTCAGGGATTACCAACCGCGTCCTCCTCGGGGGGCCCCAATAGGGGGGCGCGGTGGCTCTAATAATAAAGTATAGATTTATTACATTTTATGTTCTTGTTATTAGAAAAGGTTATGAATAGTTTCCAAAACCCAAACGTTTCATAATACTCACTTAGGTGTTATAAAATGAATTTCACCTTTTCTGCACAAATCGTCAAAATAAGTTTTTCTATTACAATTTTCCAGCTCGCTTCGTTCGCTCTACCATTCTAAATTCTCTAGATTCTTCAACTTTTCTGTATTGTATTGACAAAGTAACTTCTATTTCTGTTTGAATGATCGAAAGAAAATCTAACCTATCCAAGGGGGTGCAAACACTATCGACCTCACTTTCGCTCGCTTTACATTCTTATAAATTCAAAAGTCATTTATTCAAACTAGGCTGAGAATCAGCACTTTCGAACGTCAAAATTACATAAGACAGTCCCCCAAAACGCCCACCCTTCACCACTTCCTAGTGCGTTAGCTGGGAAGAAGAAGTGGCGCAACAAACTCCCCAGCAGCACAGCTGTCTGTAACTGTTTTCTGCATAGGTCGACAAAGTATCTCAGGGGTGTAGTGATTTCAAAAGAAAGTTAGGGGGGGGGGGGGCGCAGATCCTGCCAGGGTTGCGAGTCTGTCCGAAAGGGATATCGCGGCCCCGGCACACAGGCAACGGAAGGAACACGGGTGGATTTTAGTCAGTAAAAGTCTGACACGCCCTCGGGAGCTCCGCCCAGAGCGGGAGAAGTTATTTGAAAATTTACACTAAAAAAAAAAAAAAAGTGTTTTTGTACCAAGAATATTTCAGTAGCAGCCTGAAGTCTGGATTTGTGCCCGGTTGATGGCAATAGGCTCGCCCCCTTTTACATGGGACTTGGCAAAATGTGGGTGGACTGTTGGTACGCCTCTGCCTAACCCATCGAAGAATACAACTGTTATGTAGAACGTAATTAAAAAGGTCCACAAAGCAGCCAGAGGTTACTCTGTAAGTGTCATAATTAAAAAGTAACAAGATCCCAAGAGGAAGTAGAAAGTTAATCCTACATCTAGGGCGAAGAAATCTGTGTACTACCTACTTCTATTTTTGTATTTACCCAACACCAGAATCGTTTCATAAGGCACATCTTCTTTTCGTGTGGTTAGAGTGACTAACCTGGTTTCAGAGTTTTAAAGCCGCCCATGGGCCTCTGATATGACATGGCTCTCCGCCGAGAAATATTCTCAGGCATGGCCGGTTTCCTCACGATGTTTTCCTTCACCGTTTTTGAAGCAAGTGACAATTATATAATTAAGAAGTGATAGCCTAGTGGTGTGACCGTCAGACTGCTAAGTCATAGGTCTGGAGTTCGAACCCAAGGCACGCACCTCTGACTTTTCGGTTTCATGTGCTTATTGTATAAATGTGCGTTTGCACTGGCGAAACATCGCAACAAAACATGTTGGAATCTCTAGTTACTGTCAAAAATTGTATGGAACATTGACAGATCCGATAGATTTCAACATGTTTTGTTGTGAATGTTTCGCCAGTGCAAACACACAGTCAGGCGCATGTAAAAGCCGAAATAGAAGGCTATTCCGTGCTTTATAGTTTGTTAGGGTTTCGTACCCGAAGGATGCCAAACGGAACCCTATTACTAAGCCTCCACTGTCCATCTGTCTGTCTGTCACCGAGCTGTAACTCATGAACTGTAATAGGTAGACAGTTGAAATTTTCACAGATTGTGTCTATTCTAAAATCGAGGAGGGGGGGGGGGGGGGGGGACATATGACTCGTAACAAAAACTTGCACTTTAAAGCTTAATATTTTGCAAACCGATTCCTGAATTGAAAAATGATTTTAAGACACCCACAATAGTTTTGAACGACCTTTCCACCGACACCCCACACCATGGGACAGACGAGAAAAAAAATAAACATCCCCACTTTACGCGTAGGGGAGGTAAACTAAAAAAAAAAAAATCTTGATTTTATACCACTTTGTCGGCGTGAATATGATACCCAACATTATTATTAATAATATTAATATGTATACCCATGCCAAATTACAGCTTTCTAGTACTAACCGTCTCTGAGCTAAGCCACGGACAGACAGACAGACATGGCGAAACTATAAGGGTTTCTTGTTTACTACGGAACCCTAAAAATTTGTATTTTTGGGGTCAACGACCGATCAAATCTTTTTTATTTTAGCGTGTTTAGATCCATCACGTGTGCGGAGTATCGCTAGTTAATTTAATTTGACCCTGTATTTGTCAGCAATTATAATCTTGGTCCTATCCTAACCATTGCTAGAAATATAAAAGATTTGCAGAATTTAGGTACACACCCATGAATACACCACCGTGATGGTCATGAACTCATGAATCATACCATGACAGAATGTATGAGGCAACGTCCCTCTCGGTGAGCCTAGAATGGCATCACTGATATGTCACGATAATGAACGCTGGCGCTATATGAATAAAACCCAATGCCAAACACTACCTAGATATGGTCACTGACACAAAACATGTGCTATGACCAGAAAACTTTGCCATCTGGCTACACATCAGAAAGAGTTAAAACCGGCTTCAAATAAAATATGGTTTTGGGAGATGCATTTTTGGAGAGGCCCAATGGTCTAGCTGTCCTTTGAAACGAATACTATAATCCAATAGTACTTTAAGTCTGCTAGCTAGAGACTAGAGAAGTCTTATGAAACGACTGGAATTTGACTGGAATCGTTTTATATATAGCACCGTGTTATTGGCATTTACAGGACAATGCTTATCTAAATATTATATTATATTTGGTCCGTGGCCTTGACATCAACCAATGAACAACATTATTTTGTTTTTTAAATTTTATTTAATGGTTGAATACAGGGCCTTTGGCTGCTTTTGTATGTGTGTATTTTGGATTTTTGCTTTTTTTGTGTGCGTTTTGTTTGTGCAGAATAAACAATTTTTCTTTCTTTCTTTTCTAAATAACAAAGGAGCTCGTGGCTAAGTAATAACAGCCGCACTGGTCGATCCATCAGGTTACGCTACGCTTGCAGGGTTGGTCAGTGGATGGGTGACCATCTTTACATACCGAGAATCCTCCGTGCTTCGGAAAGCACGTTAAACCGTTGGTCCCGGCTGTCATTCGTGGATCTTTGACAGTCGTTACGAGTCGTCAGAAGCCCGAAAGTCGGACACCAGTCTTACCAAGGGGTATCGTATTACCCAGTTACTGGGTTGTGGAGGTCAGATAGGCAGTCGCTCCATGTAAAATACAGGTATTCAGCTGCATCTGGTTAGACTGGAAGCCGACCCCAACATAGTTGGGAAAAGGCTAGGCAGATTGCTTATCTAAATAACATAATCCTTTTGCCATTATCGAAGCCTATCATATAAAGGATTATTAGTTATGGGTGTTTACAGACACATTAGGCAAACAGAACTGGCGAAAGCGGAGGATGCTCTGCTCAAATGCCAGGAAAATCCGGACGCGAAATTATGTCATTGTAGGCAATTTATTCTTCAGATCACATGCCACAAATACCATGAACGTAACAGCCCATCAACAGCCGGAAACCACACATAGCAACACCACAAAAGAATTTAGAACCACCAGCTTAAAATTCAGCTCACATAAGATGAACTTCGTAACGTTGCATAACGAAGCCAAAATTAAATATAATCTTGTTGAACGGAAACGCCAATGTTTACATTAAGAGTTATTTGCGAGGGCTGACTCATATTAAGCGGTCCATTTATTTTTTGGGCTATTATTAATTTAACTGCCTGCTTTAGAATTAGTTTCATTTGGGCACGAGCTTGCTGGCTGTGCGGTTTCCGGGATGAAAAAGATTGGCGTCGACATTTCTATTTTTAACCTAACCTCTTCTCCGTAAATGAGTTCCTGGTAATCAATCTGCCTAGCCTTTTCCCAACTATGGTGGGGTCCGCTTCCAGTCTACCGGATGCAGCTGAGTACCAGTATTTTACATGGAGCAACTGCCTATCTGACCACCACAACCCAGTTTCTGGGGAACACGATAGTTCACGATAGCCCTTCGTAAGACTTTGTCACACTCTGGGCTTCTGAAGACCCGTAACGACTGTCAAAGATCTACGAATGACAGCCGGGACCAAAGGCTTAAAGTGCAAAGGCACGGACGGGTGTTTGATAGTAGTTTTCAAGAAGGTGAGCAGTCAACTATACACTCATCATTCATCATTGGGCAGCCTTGTTCCACCCACTGCTGAGTAGGCCTTCCCCCCTTTTGTACCAGGTCTATTCGAGTCTCAACCAAGACTTGACCCTGATCTTCTGAATGCTGTTCACCCATCTCGCTGTTGGTCACACTCTACCGAAGACTAACCTCATGTATTTTGTTTGTGTGCAATTATTTTTGGAGAAATCCGCGATGCGAAAGGACTTAGATTTCTTAAATAGAAATAGAAAAGAACAATATCCACTCGGAGTGCCAAGCACTGGGTAGGGGACGCCGCTGATTAGCTGTGACGTTTTGAGGCAGGTCAACTAAGAAAATAAGCGCAAAAAAGTTGGGTTTTTATTGATTTAATAGTGTCCATGGAGTTTCTTGTCTACTACATACGCTTTTGAATGGACAACTATCATCATCTTTCTGACTGACCGACTCCTTGACAGTTCAAAAGTGCCTGTAAATGGTTTAATTGATATAGATGCTTTGAGTTTGAGTTGCTAGTTCAGTAATTCTGGTTTGCTCGTATTCTTCTCTTTAGAAGTTCATGACATCTTGTTCTATTTGATATAATTTTAACCGACTTCCAAAAAGGTTATATGTTCGTCGCGTATGTGTTTTTTGTTTTTTATGTATGTCCGTCGATTTCTCCGTCAATTGTGGACCGATTTTGAAAATATTTTTTTTGTTTGAAAGGGTATGGCTCTCAAGATGGTAAATTTTATTAATTTAGCTTGGGTAGTTTTTGAATTAGCTTCAATAATACGTTTTTCCCACTTAGTCTATGTGGATGATATATGATAAGTTCCTGTCACTGTTATTTACATAGCAGCATTCGAATTTGCGTGGGGTAGCTGTACCAAAACAAGAACTGAAAAAAAAACTTAAAAAAAAAAAACACTACAAGGTGAAAAATAACTTTAATTTCGGAAGTCGGTGGCAAAAAACGAAAATTCAAAACCAAAGACACCTAATTCCGAAATTTCACTTTAGTGTTTTTTTTTGGAAGTAGATAATTTTTTTTTTTTTTTGTAAAAAGTTTCTCCTCTTATACAAAATGTATCTTCTTAAGAGCCCTCTTACATTTCGGCGCTGCGCTAAAGCATTCTTGCGATACTGAGCGCAGATTGCCGGCGCAGTGAAATATATGGTACTTTTATTTTATTCATAAAAAAATAGAAATAGCAATAAAAAAAAATAAAAAAAATTGTTTGTTATTGAGCAAATGTTGGAGATTATTTTAGTATAAATACTACGTACGAAAATGATGTAGAACTTCGGATATTCAGACTTGTTTCCAAACGTTTTTAGTAGAAAATTGAATTAGGTCCAGTTATTTTTTCTTTAAATAAAAGTCATATAACAAAAATGTATTCTAATATCCCTTCGACTGTCAACTGTCAAAACGCATTTCAAAAAAACTCTGATCGTGACCTTGACGTGGCCCCGCCCCTTTTGGGTTTGCTTGCGATAAAACCCCGATTTCTCGCTATTTTACTATGAAACCCATATAAAACAATAACTGTTTCGTAATCTGTACAATATTTCCAATTGGATCTTATAAGACTTATATGAATGTGTTTTACAATAAAACGAGTCTGTTTACACAAAAAAAAAGTTTTGTTATTTTCACCCATTTTTCTCATTCAAGAACATAAATACCAAATTTCTGCATATTTTTACATTATAAAATCATTTTTCTACGAAGATTATTAACTTTCCAATAAGAAAGAACAATAATTCTTATTGGAAAGTTATTATTATATGTTCAAATAACGAATTGAAACGCATCATAGAATTTCGCGGCGCCAACCCGACTCACTCAACGCTCTGTAATTATTGTAAACATGTCAAAGTTGTTTATGTTGAGAGATAAGTTGCAAGTTTGTGGGATTATTTAAGTGTTACAAACGCTTAAACGTTCAACTAGATTAAATATTACCACTTAACATCACAAAGAAAAACCACTTGACCACGATAGTTCCGACTCACAATTTTTTTTTATAAACAAATAAACTTTTTGTTTCATAATTATTTATAAATTTTAATAAAAACTACATTAAATTACCTCCCTATTGAAAGCAGTTCTATTTTTATGATTTATTTGAGAAATAAAATATAAAAATATTAATTCGCAACATTTGCGAATTGCCGCCATTTTGTTTGCAACATTCGGAAGTAACTTCCGAGTGCCATACATTCGTTTTAATGCTTAAAATGTTGATAGCATGTCATGTTTTATTGCTAGCTCTGTCTTTCATGCTCACAATACCACAAGAACGATAGAGATAGGACGCTTAGTTTCATAGATAATCGCAATATAGTGTGACCATAATCAACCTGCCGTAGCACGGCAAGTGTCAGTTGACTATAATTTTGACAGCTGCCGTGGTACGGCAGTTGTCATTTTATAAAAGTATCGGATATGTTTAATATGAGAAAAATTGTTTTTATGAATTATATTCAACAGAATCCGCAAATTAGAGCTCTCAAATGAGCTCTACATGAGTTTTTACCAAAACATGCATCAGGAGAAAGATTATTGCTAGATAAATAAATAAATAATGAAAAAATCGCTTTATTATTATTGTAGAAGAGAAAACGAACTATTTTTACCAAGTAATTGTTATTTATACTAACCAACGAATAGTATTAAATTTCAACGAGGAAATCATGCATTTACGCGCATTTTTGTAATAGGCCCCTTAAGTAGGTATACTACAACATAAACTATTTAGAGACCATGACTCATATGTGCTCCATTTTATTCTGCCCGTAGTATTACGTTGTTAACTATTGTCTGCTTTCATACGAACTAGGTCAGGATAAAAATACTGTTTACCTAAACTTGTGCGTGCTTTGTCCTGACCAAGTGGATGTGAATGTCTCAATTTAATACTGACTATAGACCTGGGGGCCTAGACAAAATCCCTTTTCTGCAAGCGTTAACGCCAACGGAAAGATCAAATTGTATGCAGTGCCGGATTAGCCCATAAGTAAATTAAGCAATTGCTTAGGGCATCACGTCTCGGGGGGCACCATAAACAGCACCGAAAAAATATTTGCTAGCACATGGAAGGCAAGGCAGTTTGAAAACCCGCGCGAATTGTCGGCGGGAGATGTCGTTGTTGAATTGAAAGTAATAAAAAATTAAAAAAGAACGACGATGCTGCAGGAAAGGTGTTTCGTGAAATGGCCAGCAAAAATTGATCGTATCGTTTAAACGTCACCATTTAATGATATATCAGTCGACGTTTGGACATATCATTAATGTAGGGCTGTAGGGTATCCATGGTTCACGCCTATCTGGGAACCCGAAAATATCTGTGTTTTCGCCTCAAACGTGCAGAACATCACAGCAACAGTGAAGACGTTAAAAGGTGTAGTAAAAATTGCCAAGTAACTGCGACCAACTTGGAAGTATCGCTCGTCACCGCTGGTATTTGGTGGGGGTGCCACAAGCGGCGTGAAATGCAACATAACACTTAAAATTAGTTTAAAAAATGTGGCACCCCGACCAAATGAGTTAAGATAGGTTAGAACTGCGAACAACCGCGTGCGAGCTGAGCGAGCTGAGCGAGCTAAGCGAGCGGTGCCGTGGCAGCGGCCGGCGTTTTTGTAAATAAAATAAAGGTCTAAAATACGCAAAAAAATATTTAAAGACCGATACTAGTTTACTATAGTGGATAGGGGGGCCCACAGGCGTGGATTGCTTAGGTCATCAAGTGGTCTTAATCTGGCACTGATTGTATGGAGTTGACATTAGCTTTAGAGATGTCATGTGACTGCTGCTAAATTGGTAGACAAAGTAGTCAATTCTTTGGTAAAGAACTCATTTAAAAAAAAACAGTTTTGCGATGGGTACTTGACTAGAGATGTCGCAAAGGATTAAAGTTGTCGTTGAGGACAACGAAGAAATCTTTCAAAAGATAGGGGCAGATGCACTTTCCTGTATGTCCATGGTCCTCCCTTATATGTAAAATACGCGCTAGGAAGTGTAGTTCCGGACACCGGCCCGATATAACTACACAATACAATAATGTCCTGTATGAACGTTACCGTGACCACTAATCTAATTGATGAAATTGGTGATTAATAGCTTCCCAGATCCGCTCCGTGTGTTATTATATCCGTCTAGAAATCTAAAGCATCATGAGCATTCGCTATCAGTGCATATAAAAATTATCAAAATAACGGGTCCGTTCTGTGTCATTCCAACCAGGAATAGTATTACCAGCTGCATTTCTAGCTTCTATAGCACCATCTGAATATTTGCTTGTGACCACGTCCAGAATAATTTTATTATTATTATTTATCGTTTATTTCACCCATAAAATGAAAATTGAAAACTTATCCTAAAACAAAAATTATTACAACTAACATAAAAACTAAACAGTACAGAAAAAACAATAATAAAAAAACCCATCATTTCACACCAAAGAAGCCAAAACAAATGTCCATAACATTGATGAGTACATTTATTTTGTATCCCTCAGTAAATGCACAGTATGAAAAACAGCTTTGACAATACTATTTTTACTTGCTACCACACGCGAGAAGAACGATGCCCTTAGCTTCCCCATAAGCGCAAAGAAGTCGGTTATTCTGCTCTCAGCAAACATCTCATTCGCACTACACCGCCAGAGCAGGCTGAGCATGACCCGAAACGCGTTATTATATTGTACACGAAGATGCACTCTTCGTGTACTTGTACCAAAGACGACACGGTTGGCGCAGTGGCTGAGCGATCGACTGCTGCGCAACGTGTCGCGGGTTCGATCCCCGCACGGAACAAATATTTGTATGATCTGCAAGTAGTTGTTCCGGGTCTGGTTGTTAGTGTATGTGAGTTTGTTGATGTTTGTAAACGCACCCACGATACAAGAAGAAATTCTTAGTGTAGGGCAACGTTTTTTAAAACAAAAAGAACTGGTGTAGAACGACTGGCAGTAAGCCTGGAACAGATTTTTTTTACAACAGCCTTATTTTTACTTGCTTCGAGCAATGGCAGAAACGTCTATTTAGCATGTTACTTCTACATGCAATGCTACATCTTTGCCTCTCCAGGTCATCGTCATCTTTTAAGTTTTCCGTTATGATGTGTCCGAGATATTTAAATTGACTAACCATTTTTAATGTTGAGCCACACAACGTAATTGGCCTTATAAGGGCCAGTGCCATGTTTGAAAATCATTACTTTCTATTGGTAAACTCTCAATCGCTCTAAAATCAGCAAATTGCGTCCCATTTTGTAATGACAAAACTCCCATGGAAACACAGTACGTACATGACTTTGACTGTCCTCTGAAATGTATTCAAACTACACGAAACACAGTATGCTCTAATCGACACGGAATGCATGTGTAGATCCATATTGTTTAGCAAATTGTTTTATTATGCGCGGGGAAGGTGCCACAACTGCCTGGTTTACCTTTCATTAAATTCATTCGACTCCGAAAGGATAGCGCTAATGCGTGGATGAGTCCTTTTAAGTTTTACAATGTTTTTGGAGAGAGAGAGAGTTGTTCAAAGGAACCAAACGGAAGAAAGAATGATGACTAAATTGACCGACTTTTAATGATTGTATACTGAAGAGCACGTCTTAAACCAGTAGTGTTAATGATTTGGAAAAAATAATATGTTAAATTAGAGCATTTTCTTAATAACTTAATGTAGGAATATTTTAGATTATGTTTATATTACATCGTGAAATTAATTTGTAAAGTTATGTCTGACGCGGATAAAAAACTGAAAATCACGCAAAAACTATCAAGCGCTTTTTTTTAAGCCTTCACCGTTTTAAAGATCATTTAATTATTAATCTTTTAGTATACGTGTTTTATTAAAATACCTCTTGTTTTATGTATAATTTGGCTCCTTGATGGGCGAGTCCTATTACTGGCTGCGTGAGCTCAGTACAGAACACGCAAGCTAACCACTCAAGGTCACTGGCATATATCTACCTACGTCTTAACCAACAGAATCGAAATTCAGGCCAGTCTAACCGGATGCAGCTGAGCCAGTATTTTACATGGAGCGACTGCCTATCTGGCCTCCACAACCCAGTAACTGGGTTATACGATACCCCTTAGTAAGACTGGTGTCAGACTTTCGGGCTTCTGACGACTCGTAACGACTGTCAAAGATCCACGAATGACAGCCGGGACCAACGGCTTAACGTGCTTTCCGAGGCACGGAGGAGTCTCGGTATGTAAAAATGCTCACCCATCCACTGACCAACCCCGGCAAGCTTAGCTTAACCTGATGGATCGACCAGTGCGGCTACTTAGTCACGAGCTCCTAAGATCGAAGTTCCGTAGACTATTTATCGTGAAGTACATATGTAACGCTCCATCTCCAAAACCATGCAAGATAACTTTACATGACATGACATTCTCATGACTCTCTTGGACGTGTCGGCAGAAAGTTTTATATTCCTCGGCTGAAACAGCGCGAGAATTTATTAACCGACTTCCAAAAAGGAGGAGGTTATATGTTCGACGCGTATGTATGTCCGTCGATTTCTCCGTCAATTGTGGACCGATTCTGTAAATTATTTTTTTGTTTGAAAGGGGCACCCGGATTGGTCCCATATAAATTTTATTAACTTTGCTGAGATAGTTTTTGAGTAAGCTTCAATAATACGTATTTTTCCCACTTAGTATATGTGGATGATATGATGATTACTTCCTGTGACTGTTATTTACATAGCAGGTACTAAAAAAAACAACCGACTTCCGAAAAAAAAAACACTACAAAGTGAAAAATAACTTTAATTTCGGAAGTCGGTGGCAAAAAACGAAAATTCAAAACCAAAGACACCGACTTCTGAAATTAAAGTAATTTTTCACTTTGTAGTGTTTTTTTTTCGGAAGTCGGTAGTTTTTTTTTTTTGTAAAAAGTTTTTTTTTTTGAAGCTATCTCTGCCGTAATGATTTAAAAAAACGCCAATTGATAGTACCTTTGAGTTACGAAATACTCTTTTAATACAACGGTGATTGAATTTTGTTCAACCCCGCAACGCCGTTTTAAGACCTTCGTAAAAGAAGGCCCCCACTGCAAAAACATCTATCAATACAAAAAAAAAAGTCTGCAACAAACATTGTATCGCCCGTCGCATCCACAAACACTAATCGACGCAGAATACAGTGTATTGTTACCTAATTGTTGTATTATATTATGCTGTGAAGTGGGCCAGCGTTTGCGAAAACGGCGTTTGCGCAATGCCCGATGGACTGTGGGGCCTGAGGCTCAATATTTTAGATGCAACTGATATGATAGTATTTGTTTCCCAGAAACTACGTGGCTGTAATTTAAAGACTGTTTTATTTGAATAGGTGATTGTGATTTTAACGACGCGCGACGCTTAGTGAGGATTTCACCAATGAAATTGAACGCGTTCAGCACGTGTCAACGCGTAGGCGAGCAGAGGTTGCACGAAGCGTACTGAAGTGCCCTTCCATACTCTCGTATTCGCTTAACTTCGATCAACTTCGCGAGTAGTGTAGTAGAGGCGTTACAGAGAGGAAGCCTGTGTCCCAGCATAAAAAATGTTTTAAGCTCATCATGTATGAATGTGTGTCAAAGGTTCATTAGAAAACCAGCGTCAGATAGTATCTGTCTGGCAATAATGCTGAAATGGACCTTTATCTACTCTCATATCGTAGTATTCGAATTATAAACTTCAAAACGAGTTTATATTGACATACTTTATACACAATACCGAAATTTAAAAATAGAATCATATTAAAACACGTTTTACAATGCATTTGCTCGAAAAGAGCCTTTTCCAAGCAGTAAATTAGTGCGGAAAGTGTCACTTTTTTTCACTAGTGCTTTTTACTTTTCTGTTTTTTTTTTTTTTTTTTGTGGCCGTCGTTACCCCGTTGCAAAGAGTTTTTATTATTTGAGAAAAGTTTTACAAATCAGATGATGATGATAACGATGACGATGGCGAAGGCGATGGAGATGACGATGGCGATGGCAATGGCGGAGTCAAAGTCAAAGTCATGATTGTTGTTTTTATCATTTATAAACGTGGTCACGTGGCATCATAGGCAACTACCGCTCGTTTTTTTTTTTTTTCTCGCACAATGCTTAGTAAAACGTTGTATGATACACGTGCGTAAGATGATTTTCGACTCGTGTCGACTTATACACTCGTCGGAAATCACCTACCTTCCGCACTTGTAGCATAAATAACTATTCTCTAACAAAATAATGTTATAAAGCAATTTTTTTTCTATTACGGTACAATGCAAATCCAAGAAGTTAATATCACCAAGGAGTTTCCATCCACTTTTGCAATGGAACGTTAGCGGGGCACAGTAGCACCGCTCTCGTGCATGCGCGGTGATGCGCTGGGTGCAGGCGTCATTCATACGTGAAGCTGTACGAAATTTCGTGGGTTTTTGTAAATCTTTAACTTTGATCTTTTATTTAGTAGGTTCAATCCCAATGTATGAGAGTAGATAAAGTAGTTTATGAAACTGCACATAACTAGGTATTAAAATACTCGTGTGATACTATTTTAAACACACCCTCGTATTTTAATACCCCTCTTTATGCAACAGTTTCATAAACTACTATTTTGGCGCAGCCGTGAAGCACACACTAGTTGTTTAATCATTATTTTCACTTTATATTTGTTATTCTTTCTTGCATGGACAATGGACCAGTCCTTCAAAACATTACATTACAACACGCGTTCTTCCTAAATAAATAAATAAACACAGACAGCTGTTACACTATTAGCATCGTAGGTGATTGACCAGCTCCTCACTTATGATAATTTAATTGAACTAGAAGTAGCACGTGACGTTAAGTACATTTAATACGATATCAATTGAGGAAAATTGCTTAACAATTAATATACAAGTGGGTACTTGAGTACCTGTAGACTGCCGGCAAACTGAATTATCACAAATTGAGCTTTAGGAAAGTGCGTGAGAGTTGACGTTTTGTGAAAAAGCTCGAGTTTACTATATCGCAAATCCTTCTACAGCCTAAGGGTACGTCTTCCCTACCATTACCGCGCCCCCCGGTCTACTCCTTGATATGCAATGGTCTCTGTAGCACCATGAAACATGAGGCCCCAGGGGCTAGTGTAAATCTTCGGATTCATTCGATTTATCGATACGCTGGGATCGGTGCATTCATTCATTAAGCCGGTAAACCACTGCTGACAAGGACATTCCAATCATTATCACGGTCCTTCTGACTTTAAGGCGCCGATAGTAGCCCACGGCCACACTACGCACGGATGCATGGCTGGGAAACAAAATAATCGCGCAGCAAAAGTAGCTATCCTTTTCGTGCACATCCGTGCGTAGCAGTGGACAGTCGACTTTATGCTAATTTATTTGGGGTTCTCTGCCTTCCGCATCCAGGCTTTCCCAGCTGACTTAAGAAGGTCGTGTATCTATCTACCTTGGCGTCCTGTGCTAGGCTTGCCGATTCATGCTCTCTTAAGAAAACGCAAGCGGTTAGCTTGCGTTTTCTTTACTGCGCTCACGCAACGCGTCGTACGTCCAGCCAGTACTAGGAGTCGTCCATCTAGGAGCGCTGTCCCAAATTAGACGCATTATTAATTTATTATACATAAAACAATAATTAAATTATCTTTAAAATGGTGAAGGTTTCAGAAAAATACGCTTGATAGATTTTGTTTTTAATCCACGTTAGACTTAACTTAACAAAAAGTTGGTTATCGTCGCCTTATGGACTCGTCTGCTCCAAAGGCCTCCAGTTATGTTATCTTATTATTTTCATAATAGGGATAATGCCTGGGTAAAAAAAATGAAATTCTAATTAGTCCGTCAGTCAGATAATAAAAAAAAATTAGACACGCATTTTTTGCTTTATCATATTAATCAAAAATTACTTAGATAAAACGCATTTTAAGTTGGGGAGTGGGGGTCGCTACGTCACTAGTACGTATAAAATTTACATACTCGTGACGTCATGGCACATTTTACCTCAATGTATCGCCGTAATCTTGAGATTACGTAAAAAAAGAAAAAATACGTGTCCAATATTTTTATATGATCTCAAAGATGGACTAAAAAATACTTTTAGTCATCATCTCTATTATGCTTGTGTTTCTCGAAGAGTTGGGCCGTGGCGTGTAGTAGTTCATGTACTTAATTTTTGTTTTGTTCTTTTCAGGTTTGGCACAAAGGGTGCTTCAAATGCCAGGAATGCGGCATGACACTCAACATGCGTACCTACAAAGGATATGGAAAACTCCCATACTGTGAATCGTGAGTATTTGATTATTAATTATTTATTTCAATACTAAAAACTAATTGACGATCCACTTTATTGCCCAAGTGTCGTAAAGTTTTAAGAAGTCAATTACTGATGAAAGAAAGTAAGAAAATACGTTTATCTGCAGTAAACATGACGCAAAGAAATAACAAAACACGAAAATAACAATTTGGGGGAAAATATGCGTCACATCCACGCAAAACGGCCATCGCTCAGCATAATGCTGCCACCCTATGATGACCTCATGATTTATTTATTGAAGGTCCATCTCCGTCTCAGTCTTCTGTCAAAGAGGTTCTGGAAACCGACACATTGTGACAACCTCCTTCTAACTGGAAATGCAAAAATTCGGTTATTTGTTATGGTGGTTCTTTGGTGGCTAGACTAAAGAAAGCTTAGGTACTGTTTAATAAACTAAATATAGTGTGTCCCTAAATAAAGTGCACAAACGAAAATGGGTGAAGCTAGACCATTCTTCATCGACAAAAAAATTGGAAAAAAAAATCGTAATAAATAGTATCGATTTTTTTACTTTTCTACTGCCTTTAAATTCCCCTGTATCGAAAACAATAACTTTTTATTAATTGAGTGGATTTCTTTAAAATAAAAACAATAATGATGGCTGATAAATGATAATTGACGTTGCATGGCAAATATAAAGAAAACCTTTTAAAACAGTAACCAAGTAAAAGAACACGTTTGTATGAAGAAATTTTTGTCTGATAAAAAAAAAAAATTTTTTTTTTTTTACGTTGCATGTTGGTCTAGTTTCACGCATTTTCGTTTGTGCACTTTATCCAGGGACACACTGTATAATCCACACAAATCAACAAGAATGTGATCTTTCCTGTTTCGGCTTAGCTACAGAATTGATTATGATAAAAGTAAAACTTGAATAATTAATTTTGCCATACAAGTTTTTGACGTTTATATTGCTCTTTAGTCTTAATAAAACAAAGACGCTTTGCGCGTGTGTCTATTATGTCCGCGTTGTTCTTCTAAACCACGCGGCAGATTTTGACGAGGTTTTCACCAACGTTTAGAGAATTTATTCTTGAAGGTTTATGTGTAAAATACGTTACTAAAAAATCTCGATGTTTTGTCAAGTCGTAAAAACCGTGACCGAGCGGGTGGGTAGTTGCTCGGTTTAAAAAACATAGGGTACTTTTGAACCCAATCAAACATAAAACAGTCACCATACAGTTTCACTTTCAATCCAACTTTAATATGTAAATTAGGCCCATTAACTAATGTTAATACCTGGTTCCGACCAGCCTATTCAACGCACGCACAGTACACATAAGGTCAAGGTCGCGAACACGTTATTCATAGCTTTTAACCGACTTGCGTGGTGTTGAAGTAATTAATTTTTGATTAATGACTGGTGAAAAGGCGTGGTCTTTGGAGTATGCTCTATGCTGTGAGAATAGCTTATAGACAATATTCCAAACTGTAGAAAGATTTCTACGGCGCGATTGTCAATTTTTTTCGAAATAAATGTCACTATAAAAAGAGATCTAACTATTCTTCGAAGATGAGAGATTGAAGAACAACCATACTTCGTAAAAAAAAAAGGTATGAAATTTCCTATAGTCTGTTAAAAATTGTATGATGGAAATGTAAACAAATGCATCAGAGAACGTACCTGTGGATGCCAATTTGCCACAAATTGAATACTTTAATTGATTATTTGAATACTTAAACCCAAAATTCTAATATTGAATTAGATTAAAACTCAATTTATGTTACTACTCTTTTTTTGTTCTTCTATTTTTCTACTACAATTTTTTTTTTAATTGTTTTTTTATTTCTAACTAAACAGATTCGATTGTGTAAGAATTTAACCTGAACAGGGTTTGTTTAGGTACTTTTGGACCACTTTCATCAAATACTTTTGGACCAGACTATCGTCATGCTGCGCGTGCCGAAAACTATGACACGACAGCGAACCCGCTTTTTGAAATAAACAGCCAATCCTTCATACTTCATGTCCATATTCAGGCGTTACTTTTTTTTCCTGTTAACTAGTTCCTCTTGAAATAGGTAATTATTGGAATAATAAAAGCTTTTTACACATTAAAAAAAAACAACCGACTTCGTAAAAAAAAAACACTGCAAAGCGAAAAATAACTTTAATTTCGGTCCTCGGTATTTTTTTTTTTTTGTAAAAACTTTTTATATTTCACTTTTTAGTTGTGGTACCTACCCTACTCAAATTCGAATACCACTAGCTGCTTTGTAAATAACAGTGACAGGAAGTTATCATCATATCATCCACATGTACTAAGTAGGAAAAATACGTATTATTGAAACTTACTCAAAAACTATTCAAGCAAAATTAATAAAATTTATATGGGACCAATCCGGGACATACCCTTTCATACAAAAAAAGAATTTTCAAAATCGGTCCACAATTGACGGAAAATCGGCGGACATACATACGCGACGAACATAATATATAACCTCCTCCTTTTTGGAAGTCGGTTTAATGAAAACTAGAATAAATAATATGAGTGGCATGTTTATTTGTCAAGTTTGCATACGTCAGATCAAAACGACGCGTCGGGTTCCAACTTGAATGGACAAATCGTTATTCAGTGATTCACATCACTTAAACGAGTATATTTGTTAATTTTTGTGTTGTTCCACAAAAATTTCCCTTTTCAGTTGTCCGAAAAACGACGTCAATTCTTGTAATAACAGATATGTGTTTGTACACAGCGTATTTTAGAAACAAGTTATGCCCGTGAAAAATGCGCAAATGTTTTGGAACGAAAAAAAAGCAAAAGCGATCATCTCTACCAAAAAATAAAAAAAAAATGGTCTTAAAAGACGAAACTACTGAATAGTTACTAGACACTCTGTCTAGTAACTATTCAGGTTGCCTAATATTTTCACCACATCCTCAATGTTAGCGGGACAGTATCAAAATGGCTATCATTTCGGCACTTTCCCTCTTACATTAAGGAAATTCCATATATACGTACTTATACAATTATATGGAATTTGTCGCCTCACCAGTCTGACTCTCTGTATATTTTGGCTGTTGAATACAAAACTACAAACGTACATAGTATACAGTTTTTTAAAAATGTGGCTGTTATTGTAGTATATTGTGGTGTGTTGCGACTTCCACGTGAACGAAGTCACGGGCTGAAGCTAGATATAGACTTCCTGCACCCAAACATTCAGATTTCACTCAGAACAACTGGATCTCGTAAAAGAAGCCAACTCCAACATTGGACTTGATTCTGAAGACAATAGTTTTCCGCATCAAATTCCTAGACAATCCGCCGATTCTCATTAATTCTTTGACGGTAAAACCAGTGTAAATTTATATGTCGTTACTCATTGCAATTACTTGCTTACTCACAACATAGTTGTAACGCTACACTGCGTAATGTGTGAATCATGCGCCTGCGATGGTAAAGAGTTTATTTTGAGAAATACATAGGTATACAATGAAATTATTGCCGTTTTTTGAGGAAGTGGGAGAACTGTCTGAAATAACCTCGCTGCTAAATGCTGGGCTCAGTTGAGCTTGCTTTTCTCCATCACCGCGAAGACCATTGCTCCATAATAATTAGAGCATTATTTTAATAACTTAATATATGGCCTCGAGCTAGGGGGCCATTTAATAAGTTATTAAAATAATGCTCTAATTTAACATATATTTTTTCCAAATCATTAACACTAGTGTTTTAGTCGTGATCTGATAAAATCATTAAAAGTCTGTTATCATCGCCTTAAACACTAGAAAAATAAACTTTTCCGTAAAATTCTAAGAACAGTCTCAAGTGATGTAACGTCGCGTAATAAACAGACAAACATGTTTGTTACGTATATTACGTCAAAACGGAGTGATTTCAATGTAAATGACTGACTGGTCAACAACTTGCTAGTAATTATGCAACGAGACTCATATTTTATACTACGATGGTCGCTGTGAGTAGGGATTTGCTGTTGAATATTTGATATTTGACTTATTAGTAGTATCGAAATCAAAAGTCATTTATTCGATTTAAGCTGACAATTAGCACTTTTTGAACGTCAGATATTACAAGACAGTCCCCCAAAACGTCCACCCTTCACCACTTCCTAGTGCTTAAGGTGAAATGTTGTTGGCGCAACAAGTTCTTCAGTTATGTTTTTTATAATGAACTTAGTATCGCCACAGAATCACTACTGAAGTATCCATTTGTACCGACACTCTAGTATCGATACTTTTCTCGCAGCCCTAGTCTGCTATGAGGGTCTACGATTCTGCTATTATTAACTTATTATGTCTGTTTGCTTGTCATCAATGGGTAGAAAACCGTTGTATAGTTTGTACAGACCTTGGCCTGATTCTCATAACTATTACTAGACTGAGTGAGAAAGGTCTGAAGGTAAAAAAACGATTGGAAGTATAGCCTGTTCCAAAAGTATCTGAACTAAGTGTAAACAAACCATGTTCAGGTATTTTGCACAATCACTCATTAAATGGAATTAGTAACATATTCATTGGTATTTAAAAATTTCACTGTTTCTTCCGACTATTAATGTTTTAAAACATTATTAAATTGTAATTGAATTATCATCAACGAAAATTGAGGTTAATAAATTAACCAAGGCAATTAAAGTCAAGGCTGTATTGCTTAGGGCAATAACACATAAGTGAAAAATTTATATTTTAGTTTCTATGATTTACTTTAATCTAAATTAGAAAAAAAAAAATATGTTTAGTTTTGTAACTTTTTTATTTTTTTGTAACTGCATTTCCTACTCCTATGGTCAATGCATGCCGTGGCAGCCTTTAATTAATTCTACACTACAAAATGTAAAATAATATGGTTATTTTAACATGTATTTTTGGTGTATGCTTTGTTGGTTGTCCGTAAATAAATAAATAAACCCCAATTATTGTGAAAAGAAAAACATTTTTAAAGTGATTTAAAAATAGAATTTCGTTCAATTATAATCCAATTGAAACTCTCAATATGAAAGTGACACAAAAAATTGCCATCCACAGTACGTTTTCTGATCCATCCGATACCGAATCTAATATTTATTTAAAAGAGCAACCGTGGAGTTTCTTGCCGCCTCTTCTCCATAGGAAACGACCAATTGGAACCGTGCACCTAGCTTCTGACGTTCCATAAGTACCCATGTAGGTTTATGTGATTGTTTTTCATCAGATATTTTCAGTCCTTGAAAGAGCCATGAAATCATTTTAGGAGACATAATATAACTGCTTATCACATCACTACAAAACCTCATTTTTTTACCCGACTGCGCGATAGCAATAGGGGTTATTGTTTTACAAGTCGGTAAAATAACAAATGGGTTAGCCGTCAATCAAAATATTTTAATACAGGTACCAGTCATTTTACTGATAAGATTACAGACTACATCAATACTATATTACTGTTACTGATAAGAGCAGAGATGGCTCAGTGGTAGCGGCCCCGACTTGCCGTGTTGTAGTTCAAGGGTTTGAACCCTGACAGGCGCTTTACTTTGTGTAAATTATTTCATCACCACTGCTCTCAAAACGGTGAAGGAAAACATCGTGAGGAAACCGGCATGTCCTAGAACCAAACATTCGAAGACATGTGACATCTACCAACCCGCACTGGGCCCGCGTGGTGGATTACGGCCCACTCCCTCTCACTGAGAGGAGGCCAGTGTCCCAGGAGTGGGAATATTAAAGGCTGATTATTTTATTTATGTTGCTGATAACGATCAAATCCAGCACTGTAATTTAGTGTTGTAAATCAAAGGAAATGTCCATTATTTGCAAATATCCTTAATTTTCTTTATACTTACGTTTCCTTACGAAATTTTCCTAAACAGTTTGTTCATAAGTCCATTATAATACGAGTATATACCTACATAGTATAAAACAAAGTTGCTTTTCTTGCTGTCTGTGTGACCAATTAGTTGTTTTAAACTACACAATGGATTTGATGTGGTGTTTACCATCATTTCGAGCATTTATTCCGGAAGGTTTATGTCTAGTTATGTATAATTAACTTAGACAAAGCACAAAAACAGAAATCTCGATGATTTAAAATGTTGCCATTGATCCCGTGCGAAACTGGGGCGGGTCGCTAGTCCTAACTTAAATTATAAATGCGAATGTTGTTTGTTGAATGAATGAAATGCACCGATCCCAGCGTGGTTTAACCAGACTCGATAAATCGAATGAACCCCAAGATTTGCACTAGTGCCTGGAGCCTCATGTTTCATGGGACTGCAAAGGCCAAATGGCATATCAAGGAGTAGACCGGGTGGCGCGGGTAATGGTAAGGAAGACGTGCCCTTACGATAAGGAAGGATTTGAGAGCCGGATAAGCATTGGAATAGTGGAGAGACGTGTTACTTATCTATCGATGGGCATCTTTTTACAGAGTTTATTGTTTGTTTGTTACGCTAAAATGCCTGAACGGATTTGGATGAAAATTAGCACGTGGATAGACTATGACCTGGGTTAGGACATAGGATACTTGTTATCCCGACATTCCCACGGGATCGAGACTTATGCGGGTGAAACCACGGGGCGAAGCTAGTGAATAGATAAAGATAGTGGCTAGAAAAGTGGATGAGAAGATGGCTGATAGAGAATTATGGAATCCAAGTAAATTGGGATAAGGGCAGCTCGTCGCAACATGTTTACTTCTTCCATACTTCTCTATTATTCGTCATCTCGGTAGTCCCCCCCTTTCTATTCATATCATCTTTCACACAGTCCATCCATCGTTTCTTTGGTCTTTCCCTAATCTTATAGCCATCACTGATCATCCACATTCATACTCAAAACTTTCCTCACGACATTTTCCTCACTCCTCCGCATCACATGCCCATACCATGACAACCGATTTCCACATAACTTTCAGTAACCGGTGCCACTTTCAGACTTCCTCTTATACAGGGTGTCAGGGACATCGACGCGAAGCCGGCTACCATGGATTCAGAACATGATTCTGAACCCCACTGCGTTGAAATTTTTCGTCGGTTATAAAAAAAAAAATCTGCTGTTTCATAGAAAAGTGTCAAAATGTATGGAGCAGCTGTTTTTTTTTTAAATAATTGACGATAAATTTCAACGCAGTGGGGTTCAGAATCATGTACTGAATCCATAGTAACCGGCTTCGCGTCGATGTCCCTTTTTTTTTTTTTTTTTTTTTTTTTTGGGTGGGAAATCATCAAATGACTCCTCCCGCTCTGGGCAGAGCGAGAGGGAGTGTCAGACTTTTACTGACTAAAACCCACCCGTGTTCCTTCCGTTGCCTATGTGCTGGGGCCGCGATATCCCTCTCAGACAAACCCGCAACCCCAGCAGGCATTGGTCCTTCCGGACCCCGTCAGTTGTTGCTGACATCCCTTTGAGGCGCGCGTGGAACACGACGCGCCGTCGACCCGGGCCTGGTCCTTATCGGACGGCGAGCTGCCCATCGCTCACCGTCCGCAGTCCCTGGCACCCCGTATACTCATTTCATTTTATTTGCGTAACACACATTCCTCTTTAGCAGAAAGCGTTAATAAAAATCATATTTGACGGAGAAGGATATGTGTCTCTATAGTTATTATCATATTAACTACTATGGGTAGTGTTGGTTATTGCACAATAGAAAAACCGTTTGCAGTTCAGATCAAATTATAATTTACGATCAAATTAATCACACTAGCAATTTACAAACTATGTCATGCAATTTACACACAGAATGTGCGACAGTTTCTTCTGCTTAGCTCCGGCAAGTCCGAGCTTTATGTTGTAGACTATCAAGCGCCGCAAGGCAGCACTGGTGTCCCGATTAGTCAACTCAGTAACGTATTTCCGACATATTTAACAAAGTTTCGCGTTTAGTAAGTCCTTGACCTTACCCAACATGCTTGAAATTGCATATTGCAAAACATAACGCACATTAACATACAGTAATCAGTTGTAATTAGCATACTATTGTTGATACTGGAATATTAACATAGAATATGATTTGTTGTGAATCATATCAGGCACGCTATGAATGATCTTTAAAAGGATAGGTAGAAAACTCTTCAGTAGCATAACTTACCTTTATAATAGAATCTTGACAGGGGAAAAAAAAAAGATTTAGTCCGTCAGTCAGATAATAAAAAAATATTAGACACGTATTTTTTGCTTGATCATATTAATAAAAAATGGTTTAAAACGCATTAAAGTTGGGGAGTGGGGGCTCGCTACGTCACAAGTCAGTATAAAATCTACCGGCCAGTGACGTCATGCCACATTTTAACTCAATGTATCGCTGTAACCTTTTGTTTACGTAAAAAAGAAAAAATATTTTTTAATAATAACCTGTCACACATTTTTTTTTTGTCAGTATCCCTATTATGAAAACCACATAGTGTGACAAGAAAGGGCTTGCTTCAGTGTCCGGATTTCAATGTATATCTTCTGCCCGCGACTTTTAGCATAAAATATATCTATGACACTCGTCAATACTGTAGATTCCCACTAGTCAAAGAATTTTCGGAATCGAATTCCGTAAATTCCGAATCGATATTTCGAAACGGAATTCCGTTTGTTCCGTTGTTCTTTGACTGGCGACCTGTGTCGCATCATCGAAATTACTAACAGTATGCCTAAACTTAAATTCCTAGTTTGCATAGATCTCGAGAAAAACCTGTGACTGACTGACAAAATTGTGATCTTATAAAGGTTCCGATGGTCGGAACCCTAAGAAATAAAATATTGTCAATCAATATACAAAATCTATGCGTGACTTTGTCACTGCGAATGAAAGTTGTTCGTCACAAATTATTCACACTTTTACTGCCTAGATCGCGGAAATGATTGACTTTTTGCCAACGGCGCGAATTATACGCTTGGAAGCAAATAGTTTTGTAATTAGCGCGAATTGTCAATTAAGTGTAACTGCTCGTTTATATGAGAAAATAATGAAGACTATTTTCGAACTGATACGATGCATTTTTTTTTTTATTGGACTTTCAAGTTAATTTGAAAAATCTCATTCAAATTTACTAGAAATAAGAAAGAAACAAAAAAAAAAAATTATGTATATGTACTATAAAAGCAAATAATAGAAAATAAATAAGTTTTACTTTACTTTATTGTATGCCTACAAGAAACGTGTTATACTGAAGTATTTTTATTAATGTATTGTTAAATATTGGCCAGTTTTTTAAAATAGTATTGAATTGTAAAAGTGTTTGTATAAACCTACTTACAGAAATAAATATAATTTATCATCATTTCTTATTTAACCATTAAATACCAATTTTGTACGTTTCCAGACATGTACCAAAAGCGAAGCACACGACGATGGCGGAGACGCCCGAACTCAAACGAATAGCCGAGAATACGAAGATACAGAGCAATGTCAAGTATCACGCCGACTTCGAGAGGAGTAAGGGAAAATTTACACAGGTATGTATTTCACTAATTAACACGGCAACACGCCACTAATTAACACGCTAACAGATTTCTCACAATACTCTCATACCTACTTTTGGGGGATGCGTTAAGGTAACCTCTCGAAATTCATAAACGTGCGTGTACGCATGAACGAACAAAACATGGTGAGCACCATGGTCTAATAAAACAAGGTCTGGCATTCCGGGACTAACACATGCTTACGTCACTATCCAGTTGCCACTTTATTGCAACAAAACACGATTAAGGAAAGATTTTCAGCCACCATTATGTTAAAAAATATGTACAAAGCATTTAAATTGTCGTGTCGTGTGTCTAATCAAACGAAACAATTCAATTTGAACATAAACCAACGTAATTATTAATTAAAACCTCATTATTTTATCGGATTCGCACAGGTAATAAAGGTGGTTGGGGAGTTATTATTACAGACGGTAACACAGATGTGATGACGTAGACTTGTGTTACCCACGTGACCACTGTGTCTCGGAATGCTATACCTGGCGAAGTATATTATTATACCGTGGTGAACACGGTCATCGAACACTTTGTTTGCATGTGTGTACAGCTAACGAATAACAAGCACTGCGTTCGTCAAACATTTTCATGGCGATCCAATTTCGAATCCATGGCTACTAAAGAGGAAACGGTGTTCGAGTGGGGTTCGGGTTCGCTTTTTTGAGTCACACCGAAATGGCAACGGCCGGCAGCGACGCGGCGAGCACTTTCAGTGTGAAATAAATTAAAACTTTATCTACATACTTAAAAGACCAGTATCGCTTGAAAAGGTCGCGAGCGGCCGCGCGCCACGCGCATCTTGTCGGTGGTTCTGCCCGCGGCTACCAGCAGTGACGCGAGGCCGTTCGCGGCACCGCAGGCGGCTGTGCGTATGTAATGTAGAAACTAAACTAGGCGCGTAGGATCTGGAGTCGCGCGAGGCCGCTAGCGGCGACGCCGGGGGCCACTGGCGTCGCCGCCGGCCGCTGCCACTCCTATGTGACTCGGCCCTAACGTCCACCCGTACGAATCAAATGTTCCGTGTTCGATGTTCGTGTTCACCATGTTTTGTACGTTCGTGCATTGACGCCTTAAGACGGTGGGTATAAGTCCATCGTTAACGAGACTTATGTTACTGAGTAGTCCTTAAAATAAGGAGTAATGATTATAAAGACACCCATTTACAAAATTTAAGAAAAAAGTTAAGTATACAAGCTGTCGGGGACATCGACGCGAAAACTGAACCCTGAACCCCCCTGCGTTGAAATTTTTCGTCGATCGGTTACCTATTTAAAAAAAAAAACTGCTGTTACATACATTTTAACCGCGTAGGTACGTATTGCACTTTTCTACGAAACAGCAGATTTTTTTTTAATAACCGACGAAACATTTCAACGCAGGGGTTCAGAATCATGTACTGAATCCATGGTAACAGTTTCCGTATCGATCGATGCCCCTGACACCCTGTATACAAGTAGATGAAAATTATTATTTATTCAATTGTTTTAGCAAAATTGAATTGAATTTCGCGACCTACCTTGGTGCATCTCCCATAACACGCTAACAGACTTCTTAAAATATAACAATAATCCCGGCATACCTATTTAAACAGTTTTCTTCTTTTTAACAGCAAAAACCCTATATCTTCAGAACTAGAATATTAACAATGAATTTCAATTATAACACTTTCATGTTGTTACCGTTTTAAATGTAAAAAAAGGCATTTGGAAGGTTTCCTAATACTTTTTTTAAAATCTAAAACTATTCGGTATTATGATAATTAATTATTGCATTTTATAATCAATATTTTAGTTCCCTAGTTAACCGTATTTCTTATTTCCATACAGTAATAATGTCAAATTAATCAAAACAGCGAAATATTTCTGTTTGTACAGTTTTTTTTTTCTTGTGTATAAAGTTTTAATTAATAACTATTGCCATCCTCATTCTTTTGCCAAACGGAATTCTGAAAACAGCATGACTACATAAAATACTTCCCACAATTGCAACTGCCAAAGGTTTTCCTCCAACAGTTGCAGTCACAAATAAACAGTTTCTAAACTTCATTGCAGTACAAATCTTATTTACAGGTCGCAGATGACCCGGAAACCCTAAGAATCAAAGCCAACACTAAAATTATTAGCAACGTGGCCTACCACGGCGAGTTGGAGAAGAAGGCTCAGATGGAGAAACAACGGCAGATCAATGAGAATGGTGAAATTGTTGGTGAGTTGGTTACCAACTTTTGTAACATGTATTGGTGATGTTTGCTTCAATGTTGGTTGATGTCGTGTGGTTCTGTTGGCACTTTGTGTTTTGGAGTGAATCTGGATTTAGAGTTATGTAATTTTGTAAGTAGGCTCTCACCTAAGGTCTAATATTTAATCCTTGTTTCCAATTGATGTTATTTCCACCTAAACAAACATCAACTTTATACAAGTGTCATAAAGTTGATTTTAGACCGACTAGTACTGTTAAAAAAGTTATAAAAAAAATTGAAGTTGTAGGGTTCGCAACAAGTCAATCGTCATCCTGAGGATGCCTCGTTGAGAGGTGAAACACGTGTCGATTTCTTACAGGGTTCTTTATGACTCTATAAGAATAGTTAAGCGGATTAGGTTACTAAATATACGTCGTCTATTGTATTTTATAATGGATTTCCACAAAGTCACGCCTGAGTCAATCAACTATTTTAACATCAGTATACTTTTAATGACTTTAGTAACGCTCATAAATGCATAATCTCATCAATACGTAATTAAGGATTATCCAGATTCTCTCTGAGCACATTAAAAATCAATTCACATTGATCAATACAGCTATGGCCGTTAGAGCAAGACTAATTCTTATTAAAATTGATATCACAATATTCTTGATGTACTACGTAGTAAAAAATAATTGACATGAGACATAATAAAATAGTTTTTTTTTTTCAAAAGTAATTAAATTATCAATTTATTAAAAGTGTAAATTTTTTTAAACACTTAAAATGTCCTGCTTATTTATAGCAGAACACAGAAATAATTCGAGATTGTTTTCTATATAATTTACAAATAATTGAAGTAGCTATAATGGCTCTACGTTTGGAAATTCACTTTCAATCAACTTTGCTTTTCTCGTGCCGGGGCCTCGGAAAGCACGTTAAGCCGTTGGTCCCGGCTGTCATTCGTGGATCTTTGACAGTCGTTACGGGTCGTCAGAAGCCCAAAAGACTGACAACCAGTCTTACCTAGACGTATCGTATTACCCAGTAACTGGGTTATGGAGGTCAGATAGGCAGTCGCTTCATGTAAAATACTGGTATTCAGCTGCATCAGGTTAGACTGGAAGGCGACCCCAACATAGTTGGGAAAAGGCTAGGATGATGAACTTTGCTACTAGCAAAGTCAATACGTGGTCTTGTAATCTCAGCCTTAGAGTATATCTATAAAGATGATTACGATACCATAGAATATAAAGACTTCGCCAAACAGAACGCGTACTTAGAGGGCTAGTCTGACGCCGCGCTATAGCGCCGAATTGTGTTACACTATGACGTACGTTTACTGTCAAACAGAGCGCCGGCGCTAGCAACGCCGCGACACTAGCGTTGCGTGCTGCGCTGTACTTAGCGCGCTAAGTACGCGTTCTATTTGGCGAAGCCTTTAAGGTATCGCTCTAACGGTTTCATGCTGTTCAAAATGACACTTATCATGTCTCACTATTCACTATCGTATCAATGTGGTGTTATGTCCATTCATAAGGTTTACTACCATGTGTTGCTAACTTTCATTATATCGACCAAGTTAATCGGAAAAATAATGTTATAATTGGGAAAGATTATTATTTTAATCTCCATATTGCATACTCATTTATGGCGGTTTAGTGGTTGCAAATGCGAGTGCTGAGCATGGAACCGAATAATAAAAAAAAAGTACAAAATCTTTTACACGTCAATCATATTTTAAAAACTAGATGAGGGCGGCGTTTCCTATCTGACTACTCTGAGAAGAAAGGCCGAAACAAACTCAGAGGTCGCAGTCTCTTTTAAAGTCCAGACATAATCTTGGTCAGATCATGAGAAGACCATGTAGATTGGTGTCTGAAAAGGTTTTTCCGAGAAAAGAACCACACAGATTGAGTGGACCTGTCCAGTCAGTGCACGCATTTGTAAGTAATCGTGTAGCACAACTCAGAACTTAGGGAGATCAACTCAGGACTTAAGGAGCTCAAATGTTTAGTGCTCGTTTAGTACACGCATTTGTCAGTAATCGTGTAGCTCAACTCAGAACTTAAGGAGCTCAACTCAGAACTTAAGGACCTCAACTCAGGACTTAAGGAGCTCAAATGTTTAGTGCTCGGTTGGTACACGCATTTGTCAGTAATCGTGTAGCTCAACTCAGAACTTAGGAGCTCAACTCACAACTTAAGGAGCTTAACTCAGAACTTAAGGAGCTCAAATGTTTAGTGCTCCGTTAATCGGAATAGCCTCATCTCATATACATATTACATGGGAATCATAACATAACTGGCGAAATGTAGGAGTCCTATACATACACAACTGCCTATCAATTCATAGAAAAAAGTCCGGACGCTATGTGACTGTAATTGTAACATTCCGTTGTGCGACTAAGTAGTAATTTACTAGTTGAGGAAAAACAACAAAAACTATTTTCCTGTTATACGAAACTGCCATAAATAAGGAAAGGAAAAACTTTCACTAAAATTTTTTTGATTGATTCTGTATTTACCCAAAAGGGGTAAAGCATACGTGTTATGAAATGAAATGGAATTGTTTATTCTGTAAAAAGGATATTGGAATCACTTTTACAAGTCATATTAAAAATTTGCTAGATGAGTTCGGCGTTTCCTATCTGACTAATCTGAGAAGAAAGGCCGAAACAAACTCAAGAGGTCGCAGTCTCTTTTAAAGTTCAGACATAATCTTTGTCAGGCCATATGAGGACCATGTAGATTAGTGTCTGAAATGGTCTTTTGAGGAAAGAACTACACAGAACTGAACCTGTCCAGTCAGTGCATTTGTCAGTAATCGTGGAGCTCAACTCAGAACTTAAGGAGCTCAACTCGACGAACAATACCAAAGAAAGATTATTTGGGTAGGCCGCATAAACTACTCACAACTGCCAGACCATCATTAAAACTAACTGAAAAAGAAATAATTAATGAAAGAAGAGAAAAATTACATAGTCCTCACATTCATAATAATTAAAATAATATAATACTTTACAAAGTAATCATGTCATTTTGTATGTAATATTCAACACTGTCATTGTTTATATAAAACTCATATATTTTGATGATTTTACTTGCTTGTGTTCAGGGTACTATTCCAGTTATAAATCTATAACTCCCTCACACTCACTTTCGAAATTAGGTATTTGTTCATTAATGAAACCACGCCCTGTAATATCTAGCATACTACCATTTGACAATAATAAAATTACATCATTGGGATTCGTAGTTTAACATAAAAACCGTTCTCTAGCGTACATATTGTGTGACTTAGGAATAAAACCTAGGACCTTACGCACGACAGCCACGCATGTAACCACGAGACTAAAGAGCTAATTAAAATTTAAAATTAATAAAATCAAATGTTATTTTTCCGGCCCCACCCATATGTTTCTAATATCTCTCCCCTCCTAGAACTACCATCGGACAATTACCATCAACAAATCGACAACTACGCAACAGAAATGCTGCCACCAAACGTGCCACCGCCACATCTACCACCCAAGAACCACTACCAGACGCCATCAACTCAGTACCACCCACCACCACCTCAACAACAGCCCGTTGTTCACCAACAACAGCCGTCTGTTGTTCATCAACAACAACAACAGGCACATCAACCGTCAGGACACAACAGACAGTACCAAGAGCAGTACTACAAGCAAAAAGAGGAGCCATTTTACCCTCAGTACCAAGAATATCAGGGTCAATATTACCCTCAGTATCAGAATTACCCAGCTCAACAACAAAATCAGCCCCAACAACAACAACCGTCTCAACAACAATCTCAACAACAAAAGATTGGAAGGATTCAGGATTACGACCCTATTAGTGATGGGCCTAGAGCGCCTCCTAATACGCAAAGGGCGTCCGCTACGCTTATTTATAACAGCACTAGTGATGGGAAACGAGGTTTGTGTGTTATAACTAAAAGTGTGTATTTGGATGTTTGACTGTTTTTGAAAATATTATTGTTTTTTTGTATTGTTTTTATTATTTTGCCGGTGTAAGCAAAAGGAGCACCTGAGTAAAAAATTATAAAATAATAACAAGTCTTACTAGATGCGCCAGTTTTGTCTAGAAGATTTATTTTTCTGTGGCAGTTGTAAAACATACAGGCAGAATATACTGCAACTTATGCCCAAAAGCGATTTAATATATGAAAAAAAATGGTCAAATATCCAATCTTATATTTTCTTTTATTATTTGCTTTTTTATGTTCTTGTTAATCTTCATTCATTTTATGTTGTTCATTATTTTTTGTGTTCGGTTTTGGGAAATATCTACAAGCAACGTATAAATATATTTTTTAACTGTATGTTTCTTCTTCTCTTTTTATTTTAACCAAGACTTAATCAGTAACAATTTTTTCACAAACTTAAATATATATTTATATATATTAAAATTACAAGAAGCCTTTAAAGAGAAAAACTCTACCTTATTAACAACACCTTCTAAAAAAGAGCTTATTTTAATATATTGACGTTATAACCCCCAGGTTCTCACCAACCAACAGGGCATCAGCAGCAACAGAGCCGTCAGATCGGTCGCGTGACGGACCTCGACCCTCTCGCCAACGAGCTGCCCAGACAGAGTGCCAATCACCACAATCAGGTAAACACTGGATAAAAGATACTCCAATGAGTACTCTAGATATCCCGGTTGACCACCTTTGATTTAGTTTTGGTTATAGTTTGACCGTTTCCGCTATACCGCGCCTTGGTGCAGGCCGCTCATTCGTCAACGCTCATGGCGTCCCGTCGCTTATTCATCAACGCTGCCCCCCGCCTCGACGCGCATTACCTTAGGCGCGGTACAGTGAGTGGTCTCGGTGAAATTATAACTTATCTGGTAGATTTTTTTATACTACCTATTTCCGTTTAAAATAATTTGAGCTTGTGTATAAAAAGGTTTTTCAGCTATTCTTTTTGAAAACATCAGTTAGAGTCCGCGCCACCAATGAAGTCCATTTGACGCGGCGGCGGCGGTTTATCTATGCCATTGCACATTAAAAAAAAATTGTAGACAACATTTTTTTTTTTCGGTTGAATGAAACACCGGATTCCAATTGATATGTTTTCCATTTAAACGAATATCAACTTTATGCTAGTGTAAGTTTAGTTGATTTCAGAATGATTAATACTTAATAATTAAAAATTAAAAAAAATAATAATAATTGAAAAAGTCATAAAAATATTTAAAGCCCAAACTGACCTTTATGTACAAAAGTAGTTTTTCCAAAACTCATTTTTGTTTACATGTTTGGAAACGAAATCGCGAACGCACTTTAGTTCTACAATTTTTGCGCACTCTATCTACTTATTCTATTTCTAAATATGTTTTTCTGTTTCAGCGAGTTTACGTCGCCATGTATGACTACGAAGCGAGTGACAGCGATGAGGTGAGATTTTACTAATAATTCTAGCGATATGGCCGCGTTCTATTCAAAAGCCATCGTCGCGCGAATACTGTGCATACGACACTTTTTGTTCGGAAAACCGGAAAGCGCCCTCTGTCTATAATATATTGTAACTGTAAAGTAAATCTTAACGTGACTCTAACATAACTTTTTATCGACAACAGTAGTTACTTAGGTATTCGAAATCCAGGGTACGCCCATGATTGTCAGTTTGTGTGATTCATAATATTATCTGCTCTATTATGTCAAGGCTTGTGCAGACTAGCGCGACTTGTCGCGCGACGCGACACGAACAATACAATTTCTAAGAAAACTTCACAGTATAACAATAACCGGTGTCGCGTCGCACGACAAGTCGCGCTGGTCAGCACAAGCCTTCATGCTCACTCTAATGTCTCGCTGACGGTGGCGCGTGTGTTGGATCATTTAGCTCCCTTCAAAATGGTTGAGGAGCTGAATGGTGCTGATCCTTGCGTCATGTTCGTGAAAGGGCGCCGTCAGTGGGGACTGGTCATCCCTTAGCTACCAGGGCTTATTTTAATTTAATTAAATTTTTGAATTGTTAATTTTTATTATTTTTGTTACGAACGCTTTTAACGTTTTGCATCGTTCTCACATGTATAACTTCAACATGAATGATGTTACCAATATTTTGTAACCATATCATGATTTAAAAGAGTGTCTGTGGAGTTTCTTGCCCGTTCTTCTCCATAGGTACCTACTACGCTTTGGAATGGGCATCTAGCTTCATCTTTCTGACTGACCCCTTGACAATTCAAAAGTGCCTGTAATTGGTTTATTTGAAATTAATGCTTTGAGTTTGAGTTATCATTATTATGATTCTGCCAAAGCGGCCGTTTTAAGCCCTCGATAAACTGTCAGAACAAGTGCTGACTAATAAAACGAACATGCGAAACAAGTGTCTTCTCCTTAACATAAATTTAATAAGAAATCTCTATTGGATCAATTACTATTGGACGATTACTTAATTTTCAAATTCAAAATATTTTATTTCACATAAACCTACATGGGCACTTATTAAACGTCAGAAGCTAGGTGCACGGTTCCAATTGGTCGTTTCCTATGGAGAAGAGCCGGCAAGAAACTCCATAATTTTTTATATTACTTAGCAGTTTAATTTATATTTTAATTACTTAGTAGCTAATAGGCTACTGTGATATGAATAAAGTATCACCAACTGTGATTCTACACAAAAGGAAAAAAATATGAGAAAACTGTCAAAGTAAAGCGTCTGTTCGCGTTGTAATCCTAACTAAAATTATATTTTGATGAAATTTGAATTTTAGAAATCTTCTCATGCGGGTGAAACCGAGCGGCGCAGCTAGTGCCCTATAAGTATGTAACCGTAAAAATATCCTTATTTTATACGTATCTAATCTACTTTCCAGGTATCATTCCGCGAAGGCGACCTAATCTCAAACGTGACTTCAATCGACTCCGGCTGGATGACTGGCCAGGTCCTCCGCACCGGCCGCACTGGTATGCTGCCAGCCAACTATGTGGAGCTGACGCCGTCGAACGCAGTGCCACAGCATTATGACAATTGACTGTCAACACGGTGACCAGTAACCATCAGCTTCAGAGGAAATTGGTTGTGCGATCGTAGGTGATGGTTGCTTTGTAGTTTTTGGTTGTTATTTACAGTCACGACTCACGAGCATAATACCTTACAGTTGCAAAAAATTCAAAAGCGTTTTTCTTGTCAATTAACAAATAGCAACTTTGAGAAAAGTCCCATTTCATAATATTATGATTTCAAAAATACTTTGTTCATAAAACTGTTATCATGACATGACATCTACATCGCACATGCGAACTACGCATCACACTGACGTCACGTTAAATCCTGCATCGCGCAAGCAGAGTTTACCGCGCGACTGGCATATATACAACGTCCCGATATCAATCGTCCGGCAGTAGCCCACCAGACACAACACCCGTCTGGTCGTAGGATTCTCCTTTTTTTATAGAGGATGCGTAAACTTTACACCCTGTTCCCTCATACATCTTTAATACCATAAAATATCTATGAATAATTTAGGAGAATATTCGCATTTGAATCTTGTGTTAGTATAAGATATTTCTGCTCGTGACTGCACAGTCCCTCCATAGTTATTGTATCTCTGACAGCAACTAGAGATCACTGTGTTGCAAAATCAGAGGTTAATTAACTGAAAGGATTAGTAAGTAATATTTTAGGCAGGTTATGTCAACAACCTGCTGGGCAAAGATTTGAGCCATTAAAGAAAAGTTGGTTGCTGGGTAACCAAATGCTGTGTATAGTTTAGGATTAAATTACTGATTACTTATACAGTATTGCCGCATAGAAAAAATAAAACAGATTTCTGTAATTCTGCATAATTTAATACCTCACAATATAGCGCAGCATAAGGTTGGTTAGTAACCAATCAAAATTTTATAAGTAGTGGTTGGTTAATTTAGAATTCTGTAGTTGAAGTTTGATTTCGGTGAAGCAGCGGTTATTCGTCAACCACTAACTTCTTTAATATTATTTGGTTACCTATTTGTCATGTACTCTCTTCTACACTGCAGCAGTCTGGGTCACCAGGGACCAGCTTGTAAGCTCGTACTTTCGGGAGATCAGACACCCCAATATCTGCTTGCGATTGTCAGGCAAAATAGCAACCATGCGCTACAAAGTAATTTCTCATGCAATTCTACATAGTCATTGAAAACCGTAACATGATGTTTTAAAAATATACTGTAATTTTTAAGGTTAGGCATTTTTATAATCTTTAAAAAAAGTAATAAAAATGTTACAAAATGTGCCTTTGGTATCACATTTACGAATTTGACTTTTTATAAACTATTGAAATTGTTTTTAATTGAAATTAGTCAAGTTTTTTTGGCACTTTTATATCGTAGACCTAACCTTAATTTCTACAACTTTATTGTAGAATTTAATATTTTTTCCACTTTTACTAACTTTTTCTCGACTAAGCAAAAATATGTCAAAAATATGGCTGGACCAAATTTGTAAAGTCAATTATTTTTTTGAAAAAATCGCAACTATTCTCTACAATTTTTGCGTAGCAGAATCATCAGAATTTTAGCTTTTTATAAATTGCCACTAGAATTACACTTTGTAAAGATTTTTATATGTATAAATAATAAGAACATAAAATAAACTTTTTGCGATATTTATTAAAAATATTCAAGGGATTATTTTCACCACCTTTTAAAAAGCTATAATAATATGAAAAATCATACTCAATACTTCTTTTTAAGGGGTAGTGCAAGTAAGAAAATTCTTACATTTTCAATATGAAAAATTATACTTAATTAAGATTTTCGACGTGCATGAATATTTTAGAGTCGAATTGTGACTGAATTGAAATAAATAAAAACTTATGTAAAGGCTGCACTATCCACTACTGAATAGAGGCCTTAAGTTTTATATAACTTTTAGAAATAAAATAACGTTAAAAACTTGATATTAAAAAGTATTTAAACTACTTACTTGCTTTCCAATTTCAAATTCGGGCTAATATATCTTAGGTATTAAATTAGCAGTTTTAAAATATTTATTTTTACTTTTAAATTATAAATAATATTTTAGCGAACAAATTTTGTTTTGTGGTCTATACTGTAAGCATTATGTACCCATTCCATTTTTATTTCTTAACGAAGCTTTTATTATGATCATTCCGTTATCTAACTGAAAATCTTTTTATGAATAAAAAGTTGATCCTCACAGAGAATTATTTTTTAATGTCCGTTTTAACATTATACTTACTCCATTTGAAATAAGATTATAAATTTAAATAAACCTTTTTTTACAGTCCGTTCAACCGATTCTGATTTCTATACCGTAGGCATAAGGATGGCATTGAAAGCAAAAAAAGTGGTTACAATATCAACTGTTTACTGCAGCTGTCATTTGTCATGCCACTAACCCAATAGAAGTCAAAATTGGTTGAACTGACTCGTATGACATTTAAATGAATGCCTAAATAAAAGTACGCTGCAGGATTTTCAACTTTCGGTGTTGAAGTTAAGTAAACCGGCATTTTAGTTGTGTATCTATATCATTCGTATCTTAGGCAAAAATACGAAGCCGATTTCTTATGGCCGAAGGTCGCTCGATTTGCCGCGGACCACGGCATTGCTTTTTATTAAGTATTTATATTTTACTCTATAAGAAAGTATCGGACATTTTTCCTTCTGATTACTTGGTCCTATAATTATGTTGAAAGTTAATATTTTCACATATAACTGAAAATTATGTCTGATTGCTAAAATTATGAATTAAAATATCCGGTAGGAGTACACAATTTTCTTATGATCCATAGAAATATGTTCGATACTAAAAAAACCATGAACGATTGTTATAACTTTGATAAGAATTAACATTTTAAAAAGTACCTGGTTACTAATGCAGGTCAAAAGCTTGTAAATACACCTTTTTAGTTTTAAAATATATTATGAGTTAAATAAGAATACTTATGACACATATGTAAACACCCCGCATAATATTAGGCACTGGTTTATATATAACATTCCATTTTAACTTTTTTACGACAATAATTAAGAAGCAGGTTCTGGATTAAATATATCTCTGCAAACATATTGTGCAAGTTTTTGCAAAAGCGTTGAGATTACAAAAAAAATATGCACTTGTATTTGCAAATATACATAGTCACTAGTGTTTCTGTAATCATTTGAGACTGGGGTCAAGTTTAATATCGGTTGGGGTATTATTAAGCCCTGTATAGGGTCAATTTTAAATCCTAACTGGGGTCGGGGTAGGCCCTTAAGGTGTTTATTTGTTCATAATGGGAATAAAAGTAGCCCATAACTGGGTTATAGTAGCCTTTTTTATATCGGGTAAATGTAATCTGCGAAATGGGTAAAACTAGCCTTTATAATAGGGGTAATGTGAATCCTATCGTGGGGTAAATGTAGACTTCTTACTGGGAAAATCAAGAAACATCGTTAAAGTTATTTCCTCAATGAAAACTGTATATTTTTCTAAATATTTTTATGTCACTTCAGATGTTAGCCTGTTATAATAAGTAATAGCAGTAACTGTATTGTTGAACTAACTGTTATGTCTTAACCATCACAAATAAACGCTATATATTATATAGGACCAGTATTAAGTTACAGTGCCTTTTGTAATATTTAATAAATTTTATAAGCAATTTTTATAGTTTTATTGTATTTTTTGGCCCCCAAACGAAAATCCCCAACGTAGAATGTTATCCACAACCTCAAATAGGTATTGATAAAAGGCCCATTTTTATTATTAATGATTAACATTTACCTAATGAAAATATCAAAAATTTACGTAATTTATGGCAGTCTTTATTCTCAAGCTCTTGCATTCATATTCTTTTAGTAAAATCACACAGAAAATCTACCCTATCTGAGTCAGGATACTCCAATTTTCGAGCTCGCTATTGCATTAGTAAAATCACAATAACACCTTATCCTATCCAAGTCAGTCTCTTTGTGAGATCACAATAACAGCTTCAACTCGCCTAAATGAACACGATGGCAAGGGATACGTGGGAAATGAAAGCGACCACGACTATGTGTTTAAAGGAAATTATTTATAAGACATGTCTCGTACTAAGTTGTAGAGAAAGTACGTTTGCGTTGCCAGTGTGATAGCTTTCACGCGGTTTAAGACGAATGTTTTCCATCTCGCTGGATCTCCTTGGATCCATCCTAACACTGCTGTTGAATCACTCCAGCAATATATTTCCTGGCTATAAGAATCCAAACAAGTCTGAACTTTTTGCATCAGCTGTAAGGCGATTACCTAACACACGGCACCGCTCACCGCCGCGGAGGTAAAGGTGAGAGCACCGCTTCGACCGCGCGGTCGGGCGGTGTACGTTTGTTAGGCATCAACGGATTTATTAGAGGCCAATATGGCATGAGATCCGCTTCACCGCCTATCGGGGCGGTGCGCGGTGCCGTGTGTTAATCGCCTAACCGTCAGAAAAGTAAGCGCAGTATACGTCGCGATGGGAAGGCAAGATGTGAGTTACAAACATAGTGGAATCACTACTGGAGATCACAAAGCGCTGAAGTCGGAACTCGTGTGGTGGTCTTGGACACCGGCATTCAAACCCTTCAAACAGCTATAACGCAGCGCAGCTAGACGGCGGAAATGTGTAGATATGTACAGGAGATACCCCCGTGCAAGTATTAGTACTGATGTGCGGCTGACCGTATAATTATAAGTTACTACTCCCATAGATCTATGGTACTCCTAAACCAGTAGGTGGATAGATGAGAGTGAGATCTTAGAAACATAGCCGTGACAGTAGATTTATTGTTTTACAATGCATGTGTTCTGCGTGCTCGAAAAGAGCGTTTTCCAAGCAGTCAAACTGCGCGGAAAGGGCCACTTTTTCGCACTAGTACCTTTTACTTTTTAAATTTTTTACTCAGTCGTTAGCCCGACACGGAGTTTTTATTATTTGAGAATAGTTTTACAAATTAGATGATGATGATGCTGATGGCGATGATGTACGTCAGTCATGATGTCAGATGTCATCTACGACTATGTAATGTACGGCTCACTCGTTTTTTTTATTCCCTCGCACAATGCATAGTAAAACATTGTATGATACACGAGCGTAAGATGATTTCCGACTAGTGCCGACATTTTCTTTTTTCTTGAAAATTTCCCACATTTTATAGGCTCGCAGACACTCGCAGTACGATACCTAACAGCCTCATGGATCGGACAGGTTTTTTTTTACATGTTGTATAGGGTGACTGGTAATTAGTGATCGATACTTGTTACTTTACTCATCAATCAATCTGCCTAGCCTTTTCCCAACTATGTTGGGGTCGGCTTCCAGTCTAACCGGATGCAGCTGAATACTAGTATTTTACATGGAGCGACTGCCTATCTGACCTCCACAACCCAGTAACTGGGTAATACGATATCCCTTGGTAAGACTGGTGTCAGACTTTCGGGCTTCTGACGACTCGTAACGACTGTCAAAGATCCATGAATGACAGCCGGGACCAACGGCTTAACGTGCTTTCCGAGGCACGGAGGATTCTCGGTATGTAAAGATGGTCACCCATCCACTGACCAACCCCGGCAAGCGTAGCTTAACCTGATGGATCGACCAGTGCGGCTGTTGTTACTTAGCCACGAGCTCCTCTCATGTTACTTTACTCATCATTATAAACAATTTAGGTATATTATGGGAAAAAAAATCTGCTCTTCCCTACTTTTATGTTCGCATAATAATTCGTCAAAATGTAGGAAACAGTTGTTTTTTTTTTCGCTATTTCAGGTTTGGTCCCATAGTAAATATTGTTGATGATGAGTAAAGTACTCGTAACGTAACTATCGATCACTAATCACTAATAAATTTAATTACCAGTCACTCAATATATATGAGCGAGCGAAGCGTGTCATTGTCATTGAAATTTGTCGCCAAATATCAGAATTTGTCGGTCATTGGTTCAAAAGATATAAGGGTTTATTTTTTCTTGGCAATTTTTCGTGAACTCTTCGACTATATAGCTCTTGGACTATACCTTACTAATTGAACTCATTATATCTCCTAAACTAAGACCCGATTAAATCTGTGACTTGGCGTCAAATTGCGACTAATTGGCGACAAAATATGGGAGGAAACACATCTTCGCTAGGTGCCTTAGTTTTTGAGATATAAATGTGGCCTTGCTGGGGAGACTCTCCAGATCGGCCACCTATAAACCCTTATTTATATCTCTTTTGAACCAGTGACCGACAAATTCTGATATTTGGCAACAAATTTCGACTAATTAACGATTTTTTTTTTGTGTAATCCAAAATAAAATCCCTGATGGTGGCCCTACCAGAGTCACTGACACGTGTCCCATCTGTATTCATCTGTGGCTTGGCGCTAAAAAGGTTTGTATATGAAAAAGAAACTCAAAAATGCGTCTTTTATACATTTATTGACTATATACTTCATACATTGACTAACCTATATCATGCAACATAATATCTTATTCCAACACTATATTGTAATTATAAAATCTTATAAAATATTTTATAACATAATACTCCGTGAAGCAACAGCGCGAACCTCAGAGGTCGTGTTCAGGCACTTTGTAAGGCACCAGTTTTTAAATAAGTTTCAAGTTATGGATGTTTCTTCTATAAATCTCAGCCTGAGTGGGGTAACTCAGGAAAAATATAGACCTGACTTACCCTGTTTTAATGACCTTTACCCTTTAAAAGGGTATAAAGGGTAAAGGACATTAATCTTTATTGTTATGTTTTTGGGAGGCAACTAAGCAGGAGGCCCACCTGATGGTAAGTGGTTAACATGTATCGCAACTGCGTTGCCATCCCAGAGAAAGCCGAAATATCTCATTTATTTATTATACCTTGGTTAACTTTAGGGGTAATTAATTACCCTTATGAGGGTACAGGTCATTCATTTTATACTTGAAACTTATTTGAAATAAAAAAATATCATTTATTTATAATAAACATGCATGTCGCCGACAGGCGCTATAATGAGACGTATCTAAATAACAATTATAATCTGTGATTACATAACAACCGAATTAAAGCTAATTAACATAATATGGTGAGTAGCTGCCCTTATTTTATGATATCCATTTTGAGGCGAGACCTTGATTTTATTTAAATATTGCACATTAATTTGGAATATCTCAAAACGGGGAAGGAAAACAAAGAATCTGAAGGCATGTGACATCTACCAACCCGCACTGGGCCCGCGTGGTAGATTACGGCCTACTCCCTCTCACTGAGAGGAGGCCAGTATCCCAGCATTTGGAACATTAAGCTGACATAAGATTCAATTGAATTAGATTCACCCCCTATTAGGTACATGAAATGCTAAATATAGATGTACTACAGTTACATCTCTTCGGGAAATATACGGGCGTGGTACTATTTAATTGAGGATTTTAGATCTCGCTCACTACTAAACAATAATCAACACATAACCCATGGCTATCTTCATTCTAAGACTGGCGACCGACCTATAATATTATCGTTTTCGCATAAGGTGGGACGAAGACCTGGTCAGGACCTGGAAGGTCGTGGGAATCCGCTGTATGCGGGAAGCATAAGACCGGTCGATGTGCTGATGCTTAGGGGAGGCCTATGGCCAGCAGTTAACGTATTTTGGCATATAGTATAAAACAGAGTCGCATTTTGTATCACTGTGTTCGTTAACTTATTCTAAACTACAATGGTCTGATGAGATTATCACCATCACTAAGTGAATTTATTCCGGAAAGTTTATGAGTCACTCTGTTGGGGTTGGCTTCCAGTCTAACCGGATGCAGCTGAATACCAGTATTTTACATAGAGCAACTGCCTATCTGACCTCCACAACCCAGTAACTGGGTAATACGATACCCTCTGGTAAGACTGGTTGTCAGACTTTCGGGCTTCTGACGATGTAACGTTTGTCAAAGATTCACGAATGACAGCCGGGACCGAGGGGTTAACGTGCTTTCCGAGGTACGGAGGAATCTCGGTATGTAAAGATGGTTACCCATCCACGGACCAACCCCGGCAAGCGTGGCTTAATCTGATGGATCGATCCGTGAGGCTGTTATTACTTAGCCACAAGCTCCTCCGGAAAGTTTGAGTATAATACTTGACTTGGATATAGCACAGAAACCTCGATGTTTTTGACATCTCGCCACATAAGTAGATCACGCCCGTGCGAAGCAGGGGCGTGTCGCTCGTTTTGCTTAAACGAATGTTCATATTATAAGATGTTACATTACGATCAATTGATACAGGTCAGCCACCAGCTAACACAAAGGTGCAATCTGCACGAATTTATAATACAGAATTATTAACTTAACAAATTTTACAATAATGTAAGCTAAAAATTTTAAATATACATTTTTGTCACTTTGTACTTGTAACAATATTGCCGTCAGGACACTATTGTATATTTTTGGACCAAAATTCCCGGGTTATTCCGGACTCCGGAGAATTCACCCTAGGCCTACAAATTCCGTTTATCCAACTAGGCCTAGGGTGAATTCTCGGATATACGTTTCCGAGTATCTACATTAGGGTGGATAAACGGAATAACCCAAACTCCATATCGCACCTCACTCTGCACACTTGGCTACAGAGAGTTAGGCCGAAAAAGGTGTAACATTTTGACCGTCACGACATTTGTTACGTCAGAAAAGTGTGCAAAAGCGAAATGAACTTTGTTCCAACTGTTTTCAATTCTAAATTAATTTACATTATTGTAAATAACTATGACAATATAGAGTATTTAAAATTAATTTATGAAAAACTATACATAATCTCTTAAAAACTATACACATAGATTTACAGTAAGATGATGCATCCACGACGACGACCCGATTATTGTACTGTAAGCGATTATGAAGGCTTCGTGGATAGCACAATCTTATACACTACACCCCGATTCAAACTAATGACTGCTCTTAACATGAGGCGAGTCGCTGCGCAGTAACGAATTCATGTCTCAGCGCGGTGACGGGCGCGGTACTGCGCAGCGAGTGGCGAACTTCAGAGCCGCCATTAACTTTAAATCGAACTGTACCCGTGTTTATTTGACACATCGTGGTTTAGAAGGAGACTGTCACATAGCTATGAGCGACAGAGCCAACGTTATACAAAAACGAAGTTCTTTTAAATTTCGAAGTGTCATATTTACTACTATGGGTTCTGTACTTTACATAATCTAGGTTTTTGAGTAAGAATGATTGATGAGGTGAAAATTAATGACAAGGAATACTCCATGGCCCCTGCATTCGAAACATCTTTCCTTTAAATTCCTTCTTTTTATCGTTCTCCAGTAAAATTTCTAAGGAAACTTTTTTTTGTCAAATCCTTGGACAAGTCTAAAGTGGCATATTCACTATCCAACAAGCAGACCACTGTCGTGAGTCGCTAGCATAGTGAATAGGCTGTTTTAAGCCCCGTATTCATTGCGAAAACAAAAGTTGCGGAACATTGTTTCAAAACATGTTGTTGGCAACATCGTGAGGAAACTGGCATGTCCTAGAACCAAAAATTCGAAGACACCTGACATCGACCAACCAGCACTGTGCCCTGGATGGTATATTACGGCCCACTCCCTCTAACAGAGCAGTGGCGTGAGTCCCACAAATGAATATTGATTATGCTGGCAACATGTTAATGTCCGCATCCATGATTTAAAAAAAGTTGTTGATAAACAGTTGCATAACATTGTTATGTTATGAAATTGTTTCTCAACTTTGTTTCCAATGAATTTGCGGGTTTCAGATTAAAACATCTCAAATATCTCTATACATAAGTCATAATAATAAGCGATTTACTAAACATTGATTCTCAACATAAAAGTCTTATAATCACATTTTCAAATCCTGGTTTAAATTCCATCAAGGAACTTTTATTTGGTAATAATCTCATTTTTAATAACTAGTCACCCGTTTGTCCAACGTGGTGACATCGCTATGGCTCGTGCCCAGCGTTGGGCAAAAGCTGAATTATATTATTATTATATTTATACAATTTGTCATTATCCTTTATTAAAATACATTTTTACTCGTCAATAGATTTTTTTAAACTTTATAAGTTAGTTGAAAAATTAACAACTTACATATTATGAAACACAGATTATGATTGACGGCTAGAGCGCGATAGGTCGATAAGACAAAAAAAATATTCACAAATAATTTTTGGTCTTATTTTACCCGCCATTAGCGTCGGGTCACACCGGAATGGCAGCGGCCGGCAGCGACGCGGCGAGCACTTTCAGTGTGAAATAAATTTAAACTTTATCTAGACACTTAAAAGACCAGTATCGCTTGAAAAGCTTGAAAGGTCTCGAGGCCGCCCGCGGTGCCGCGAGCGGCCGCGCGCCACGCGCATCTTGTCGGTGGTTCTGCCCGCGGCTGCCAGCGGCGACGCGAGGCCGCGAGCTGCCGCTGACATTCCGGTGTGACTGGGCCCTAGCCGTTCTATGTCATCATATTTGTAAGGTTTAAAATGTCTTTTGTCGAGTACTATCTGGCGTGCCTGAGTTTGGCGCAACTGAGCGCAAATTCGGCTGTCACGGGAATTGTCAGTAGCCACGTCTCTAACACGTTTAATTTGTATGAAAATTGTTGAGAATACAGTCTCTTTCAGCGGCTTTCGAGGCGTCTCCGTACTTTCCATCGTCCTACCCTCTTAATTATTGTTGGTAGCGCACAGAAGCAACGCGCTACAGTCGTCAACTCTCTCGAGCCTGTAGGTCGAGTTGTCGGGCATGTGTCGGACGAGGTCGTCCGTAAGACGAACGCGAGCGCCGTTCGGGCCCGAAACTAACACTGTCTCGCATTCCTGAGGACAAAAGGTGATCAGTTTAACAAAAATTATCAAATTAGTTTATTATTGCTTTTGATCTACAGAAAATACTGAATGAAATATCCCTGGTAATAATAATTCTAGAGGTTAAAACTATACAGGGTGGCAGGGACATCGACGCGAAAACTGTTACCATGGATTCAGTACATGATTCTGAACGCCCTAATCTTTATTTGTCGAATCGAATCGAAATTTATCTGTCATTGCTTCATTTCAGTTCATTCTTTTTACCTATCGTGGTGTAGTAATCTTATTCTAGATGCATCGTCTTCACATATAATTAATGTATGCAAAACATTGTAAAACCATTTTAAAAGAGTAACGGTGGAGTTTCTTGCCCATTCTTCTCCATACGAAAACTACCTTTTGGAAGGGGCGACTAGAATCAAATATTTTTTGTGCTTAATTGAAATAAATTGTTTGACTTTGACTTAGGCTTAGTGGTCTTTGACGGGGTTAATATAATGATATAATTACCTTGGAAGCATGAACTAGCGTGTTCAGCTTATGTAGTAGTTCGTGCGCCCTGCAAGCGTGCAGATATAGCGCGCTGTAAATGTTGCTGCCGGCAGGACAGACGTACACTGTGAGACGGGGCTCGATGCGTCTGGAAAAATAAAAAATTAAGATTGTAAGTATCGCCTCGCCTCGTGAACCTTCATTCAAATGAAATGAAATTGTTATGCGTAAACAAAAATTTTGGCGAAATCCGAAAGCGGCACATAGGTACTGCAATAACATTACCAAAAAGTACTAAAAAAACCTATTTTTATTGAAAATAAAAAAATTATACTATTTTTATTGCTATTTAATTATCACTTTTTTAGTACCAAAATTATAAAATTTTGAACAGGGATCATTGGGGAGTTTTTTGCGCCACTTCTTCCCAGCTAAAGCACTAGGAAGTGGTGAAGCGTTTTGGGGGACTGTCTTATGTAATTTTGACGTTCGAAAAGTGCTGATTCCCAGCCTAGTTTGAATAAATCACTTTTGAATTTTGAATAAGTTATGTCTTGTAAACAACTGCTAAACGGCGACTATTTAAAAAAAGTGTCGATTTTTTTCTATTTTCCCGAATATCTCCACAAATAGATTCTCAGTACGATACTTAACAGCCTCACGGATCGGACAGGCTGTTTTTTTACATGTTGCTTACACCTCTGTCTACCCGGATTTACAGGCGTATTGTTATGTACTTATTTTCTAATCTGAAACAATATCCTTACACATCGTTTGTATTTTTTTTTGGCACCATCAACTTCCGTTGACAATTTTTTTTTTGTCCTTCAGGTAATTTATAAAAAAATATTGGACACGTATTTTTTTTTTACGTAGTCTAAAGATTACGGCAATACATTGAGTATGCAATACGTTAAAATGTGGCATGACGTCACTGGCCGGTAGATTTTTTCCCAGTCAACATCCCTATTATAACTCTTGTATCTGCATAGTGTTCATAAACATTTAACAGGCTTCCGAATCGAAAATGACACACTTTCGGTTACCGTATTTGCCTAGTTCCCAACAGCAAATAGCCGTCGGAAGAATAATGGTGTCTTTTTGGTTTAAAATATCAAAATTTTCGGGTTTCGGATTTATTAACAGCGTTTAGAGGACTTCGATAACATTGATTAATGACATTGATGTTCGATTCGGCACGGAAGCGTATCGAACGTTTGTGAAGAGCTATGCTGATATCTATTTGCGGTCGGTTTGGAGGTGTTCCAAATTGGCGCCTACGTACATGTCACTTAATTAGAAATTGTAATCACTGTGTTTATTTATTTGTTATATTGCCAAGTAGGTTGAGAATATTTTGAAACAGGAGTCAGTTAAAAACTGTTACAAAATATTGGAGTCCTGTAGGGAATGCAATCTCGATCTCGCGAGATCTCGAACCGTTTTTCCAGATTCAATCCCATGGGAAGACGTTCGAGATGTCGAACGAGATTTGGAGGCCGAGCGCGCGACTTAGCACACGATGCTTCTTGGATAACACCAATACCAAGTTGGTATAGTTTTCATTAAGTTTAAGCATAATTAAAAAAACGCGATATTTTAGAAAGGGTGAAGGAGGAAACCGGCACGTCCTAGAACCAAAATTTCGAAAATTCGAAAATTTCGTGTTTCCCAGCAGTGGGAACTTTATAGGTTGATTATGCTTATGCTCATTATTTTAAAAAGTAGGCGAGATCTCTATCTCGAATACCTCGATCTCGCCAGATTGCCAATCTCGACCCCAAACTTAACACTCGAGATTGCATTCCCCAGTTGTGTTAGGTCAGTTAGGGCTCAGTTACTAGTTATTATAATATAAATCTATATACTTACTTGGCATGCAGAGCGTTGAATAGGCGAATGCCGTCCGCCAGGCCGCAGATCTGAATGATATCATCCCGGGATAACCTATAAAAAAATGCAAAATAATTATTTTCCTTATTAGTTATACTAACAAAGTTTGCAAACAAGACATCAGTTAGAAAATTCTACAATAATAATTATATATTAGATTCTTCTTATTAATCATCTGTTTTGGTTGTAATATTTTTTTTTCTACACACTTGCTCGTAAAGTGGCTCTTATTGAACCGCCTTTAGTTTCATAATGCAGTATATTAAACACGCGTGCTTTTTACTTTATAGTTTCGCACTAGTGCAGTAATATGCGTTACAGCTAACTATTTACTCGTCGGAGTAATGACATGGAAGTATGGAAAACAGCATGGAATTTGTATTCAATAGATATTGACTTTGGAGTTTTTTACCAAAGGCAAGCGCTCAAAAGCAAGTGTTTGTAAAAAAAACATACCATAGGCAAACTCAGGGCGTTAACCTATGGTAAAATGAAAAAAAAAAAAAAATAACTATTAAATGAGCATTCTCTATTTTCACTCGGACAGAGATTTGTGCTTTTTTAATCTCAAAGAGACTTCATGCCTTTGTATGCCTACTGTGTTAATAAATAAAAAAACATTATTTTGTGTTTATTATATTTTTGATATAGGCTGTTCAGCGGTTTTACCGGTGCCTTTATTAACCTGCGCGCAAATCCCTAGCGGAAAAAAACAAATATAGCGCGCCATTTTCCATAAATATTTGTTATCGTTTTCGTTGTGTGGTTAATTATTATCAAAAATACGAAATCTAAAGTATTGTCACCAACCGACGTAGAAAAGTTTTTAAAAGAAGCTCCGGATAGTCAGTACCTGGCAACAAAGGTCAGTTGAACTTTATAAATCTAAATGTATCATCTCTATAATTACGTTATTCTAGCAAAAATTCTTACAACAAGTCTATTTTTTTCCTCGCAATTGTGTTGAAAAACGTCGTATGAAACGCGTGTGGTTGATCATTACACACTCAGTTACCTTATCATAATACCGCCCCGAGTGACCAACACATCATGCTTATATCATAATGTATATATATATATCATAATGTATATATATGTATATGCTCTTATATTATTTTGTTTAAATTCAGATAAATGTTATCGTTAAAGAATAATTAACTATGACTAAATAAATTGTGATAAACGTCAGTTACATTTAATAAACTTAACGGCAAAGTACACGTGGCAGGTTTTACTTGGCTGGAAAATTTTGAATGTCTTCAAGACCCAATTATAAGTAAGTAACAGGCAGGTATTAGCTACCGACAAACTTGTGTGTATCAAAGAATAGGGAATATGCATGTATTTTTTTTATTTTTTTATTCGATACTTTACATCGCCAAATAATAGTAAAAAAAAATTCAACGCCAAAAAAGCAATTCAAACTACTTAAAAAAAAAGTTAAAAATAACCATCCGACCCGGGCTATTTAAACGCCATTTTGGCGGTCTTGGTGTGGTGACGTCACAGTCTATGACAACAAACAAATAAATGTCAAATGTTGAGGTTATGTTGAAGAAGTATTGTGCTCTGCTGCAAATATACAGTGTTTTCTATTTTCGACTAATACATCATCATGGAACCAACTTCTCCCTCTATAGAACAATGCAAAAAACCGACATACAAATACTGCATTGTGCCTAAGTGCAGAAATACATTATGAAATGCACCCGACCAAGTATTTTTTTTTGTCCTGAGAGGTTCGGACTTACGGAGAAAGTAGTGTAAAATTATGAAAGAAACATGCTATCTCCCAACTTGTTATCAATATCCTAGTATTATGACAACATTCTATACTTAACACAATCTAGATTTCGATATTTTGCGAAGCTATGTTATTTTATTTGTTTTAGGTTATGATGCTTTTTAAAACTAAATTATTCCGGAAAAGGTGTGGAAGATAAAATAAACATTATATGTTATACTTAATTACCTTAAAGCTTTCACTCCTTTGATTTCAACAGACGTGAAATCGGTATTTGATGTAAAAATGTGGTCATCATGAACACATCAGCTTTCGGCAAACTATCCGATTGGGCTTTCACAAAACCGCTTTCAGTCATTTTCGAAAGAGTCTTTCGTGTATTAACAAATGTATTACTTCTAAATGTGTACTAAAATCACAATAAAACTGACTGAATCGCAAAAACTCCTACAAAACACATTGACATTACATTGTTGTCATAGATTGTTACGTCACATTCGCTCTGACCAATAGCGTCGCTTTTCAAGTATTTGAATTTCCCACAGATTTTTTGCACTTTTTAAAAATTAATTTCTTGCTCATTATTAAATTATAATAAAAAATATTGGAGGCATAAACCTGAAGTAATATAGATTATAAAAAAAAAAAATTGACCCTTATTTGAATCTCATGCATATTCACTATTGCTATGTCTTTCGGCTCCTTTAAGACAATTGCAGCACACGAGGCGAGAGACAGGAACCTCGCCGAAGAGATGTGTGACAGATGAGAGATAGAGAGAGATATGGTTAGAGGGAGAGGTGATCATAAGAAGAAAACACCAGAAGAAGTTACCTTAGCAGATCAGCTCCTGAGAAGTTGGTAAATGTGGCAGCGTGGTGGGCGAACCGTTGTCGCGACAACCACGCCTGCGTCTCTGATGAAGTCGCCTCCTTTGACAGCCCCGAGTTCTGCAGCAATAACATAAAGTTAAGTTGATTGCAGAGTGACTAACACCAATGAATGTTTTTCACTATTTTTAACCGACTTCCAAAAAGGAGGAGGTTATATATGTTCGGCGCGTATGTATGTATGACCGCCGATTTCTCCGTCAATTGAGGACCGAAAATTCTTTTTTTGTATGAAAGGAATCGGTGTCATATAAATTTTATTAACTTTGCTTGGATAGTTTTTGAGTAAGCTTCAATAATACAAATTTTTCCCACTTAGTATAATTATGTGGATGATAATTATGATGATAGCTTCCTGTCACTGTTATTTACATAGCAGGTAGTGGTATTCGAATTTGTGAGGAGTAGGTACCACAACTAAAAAGTTAAAAATAAAAACAACCGACTTCCGAAAAAAAACACTACAAAGTGAAAAATAACTTTCAATTTCGGAAATCGGTGGCAATAAACGAAAATTCAAAACCAAAGACTCCGACTTCCGAAATTAAACTTATTTTTCACTTTGTTTTTTCATCAAGAATTTCTCCGTAGCAGTTTGGAGTCTGTATTTGTGCCCGGTTGATGGCAATAGGGTCGCCCCTATTACATAGAACTTAAACATGGCTGGAGAAATGTGGGCGTACTATAGGTACTCCTCTGCCTAACCCCTCGGTATTCCCCGAGGCGGGGTGTGATGTTATGTATCATGATTATGATGTACGCAATCGATGGATTGTCGATGACAGTACTATGTCCTTACCTTTTCAGGATCCTCGGCGGGTTGTGGCAGGTCGGGCAGTATCGCGCCGGGCGAGTGGCACTGCGGCGAGTTCACTTTCACGTCGTTTGTTCTGTCAACAAACATTACATGTAAAGAAGATGACGTAAAAGGAGTAATTTAATAAGCTATAGGCTGCAACGATCTTTAAATTAAGACGCAGATATATGCCAGTGGCCTAGAGTGGTTAGCTTGCGTGTTCTGTGCTAAGCTCACGCAACGCGTCGTACGTCCAGCCAGTAATAGGACTCGCCCATCAAGGAGCGCTGTCCCAAATAGGGAATATGCATGAGATTCAAATAAGGGTCAAATATATTTTTTTATAAACTATATTAGTTCAGAATTATGCCTCCATCAATATTTTTTATTATAATTTAATAATGAGCAAGAAATATTTTTTTTTAAAGTGCAAAAAATCTGTGGGAAAAGGGACGCTATTGGTCAGAGCGAATGTGACGTAACAATCTACGACAACAATGTAATGTCAATGTGTTTTGTAGGAGTTTTTGCGATTCAGTCAGTTTTATTGTGATTTTAGTACACATTTAGAAGTAATACATTTGTTAATACACGAAAGACTCTTTCGAAAATGACTGAAAGCGATTTTGTGAAAGCCCAATCGGATAGTTTGCCGAAAGCTGATGTGTTCATGATGACCACATTTTACAACAAATACCGATTTCACGTCTGTTGAAATCAAAGGAGAGAAAGCTTTAAGGTAATTAAAGTATAACATATAATGTTTATTTTGTCTTCCACACCTTTTCCGGAATAATTTAGTTTTAAAAAGCATCATTTAACCTAAAATAACATAGCTTCGCAAAATATCGAAATCTAGATTGTGTTAAGTATAGAATATTGTTATAATACTAGGATATTGAAAACAAGTTGGGAGATAGCATGTTTCTTTTCATAATTTTACACTACTTTCTCCGTAAGTCCGAACCTCTCAGGACAAAAAAAAAATACTTGGTCGGGTGCATTTCATAATGTATTTCTGCACTTAGGCACAATGCAGTATTTGTATGTCGGTTTTTTGCATTGTTCTATAGAGGGAGAAGTTGGTTCCATGATGATGTATTAGTCGAAAATAGAAAACACATATTTGCAGCAGAGCACAATACTTCTTCAACATAACCTCAACATTTGACATTTATTTGTTTGTTGTCATAGACTGTGACGTCACCACACCAAGACCGCCAAAATGGCGTTTAAATAGCCCGGGTCGGATGGTTATTTTTAACTTTTTTTTAAAGTACTTTGAATTGCTTTTTTGGCGTTGAATTTTTTTTTACTATTATTTGGCGATGTAAAGAATCGAATAAAAAAAGAAAAAAAATACATGCATATTCCCTATTAGACGCATTATTATTTTATTATACATAAAACTTTTCTTAATCCTTAAAACTCCCATCGTCTTTCACTCCATAACACTTCCTAACATTAACTTGCTAAGAAGTAGGATGCCTTCATCATCATCATAATATCGGCTGATAATAATATGATGAATGAAGGCTTGTGAGAATACTTCGGAAATAAAGCTTTGAAATACAGTTAGAATTTGAATAAAACTTGATTAGTATTCAAGATATCTTGCTTAATGACCGAAAACCCGACCCCCGCGCGTATCTACGCTCGCGCTCGCACTCATAGACATTTGTACAGAGCCGCACTCTATAGGCCAAAGAGCCGTATGCGGCTCGCGAGCCGCGGTTTGCTGACCACTGGCCTACGAGGTATTGTAGTTGTAATAAGCAGCAAGCAGAGGATTTTGTTATCGGCTGGCTCATCTACCAGACCCGTAACGCAAATAAAAAAATATTGCCAGCGTAGCGTGATCTAAGATAAATCTGTGTTTATCCTGAATTTCTTCTTACGCCTCAGACAATGTAAACAGTGCACGAATTACAGATGCTGCCAAATTCTATATTTATGTTATTTGCATGCGGCCTTCACAGCTTACTGACCGACATACATTATCTCGGCAATGTGTTTTTATTTACATTTTAAACGGCTTGCTTTTTCATTTAAGTAGCCTTGTTTATTTCGACAGTTAAAACTAGATGAAAGTATCTAAAACGTTGCATATTTGAAACAAAAAATAAATAAAAAGAAAAGGTCATAACGTATTTATATTCAGTAACAAGAAAAAAGAACCTCGTAAGCTTGAGTATTTTTTAACCGACTTCCAAAAAGGAGGAAGTTATATGTTCGTCGCGTATGTATGTTTTTTTTTTTTATATGTATTTCCGCCGATTTCTCCGTCAAAGACACCGACTTCCGAAATTAAAGTTATTTTTCACTTTGTAGTGTTTTTTTGAAGACTTTTTTTTTTGTAAAAAGTTTTTTATGTACTCAAACTCAAACTCAAAGCATTTATTTCAAATAAACCAATTACAGGCACTTTTGAATTGTCAAGGGGTCCGTCAGTCAGAAAGATGAAGCTAGATGCCTATTCCAAAGCGTAGTAGGTACCTATGGAGAAGAACGGGCAAGAAACTCCACGGACACTCTTTTAAATCATAATATGGTTACAAAAAATTGGTTACATCATTCATGATGAAGTTATACATGTGAGAACGATGCAAAACGTTAAAAGCGTCCGTAGCAAAAATAAAAATTCAAAAATTAAATTAAATTAAAATAAGCCGTGGTAGCTAAGAGATGACCAGTCCCTACTGACAGCGCCCGTTCACGAACATGACGCATGGATTAGCACCATTCAGCTCAACCATTTTGAAGGGATCCAACACACGCGCCACCGTCAGCGAGACATTAGAGTGAGCATGACATACTCTCAGCCGCCAAGGCACATTCAAGTCGATGAAAGACATATCCAGTACCTAAATGGTAGCTTTATAGTCGGTACATAGTACTCAATCACAGTACATCTACATCGTACATCTTTTCTCTCGCTTTCGCTCAACACTTCGAGTCCGGGTTCGCAACAAGTCAATCGTCATCCTGAGGATGCCTCGTTGAGAGGTGAAACACGTGTCGATTTCTTACTCTCTTACTTTTTAAGAACAGCAACACCGGCAAGCGCAGCTTCACCTGATGGATCGAACCGTGCGGCTGATATTACTTAGCCAAGAATCCTCCAAAAAAAAAACCGAAATAAAGGTTGACTGGGAAAAAATGCCTATGGCAATAAGTCCGCCTCTGTACATTTGTGTGCTTAAAGTATTAAATAAATAAATAAATAAAGCTCGCATAAAACAATAATAATAATACTCACTCTTGGCAATACGACGGCTTCATTTGATTGTTGGAAGCAAGAATTGCTGAAACAAGACATTCAACAAATTAATTTTCATTACAACAAGCAAAATAACCAACTCTCCAAAGTTTCTAAAATCATAATCAAAATGTATTGGTTGAATTTATTTCAGTCAAGTCTGGATGACAAAAAAGAAAAATCTAATCGGTCGAGCCATTTTCGAGTTTTTGCGAAACTAACGCACGGCAATTGATTTTTATATCGCATGTTTTTTTTTACCGTCTCGAAAAAAATAGGGTATAATAGGCGAACGGAGCAGAGACCTACGGCATATTTTTTTTTTTTTTAAACGATAAAAAATATCGAAATTCAAATCATAAGCACCCTACTAAATGCGCGGAATTTATCAATAAATTCGTAACATTCCTTAGCGGCCGATAGGTAGTCGCCGCACTTGCCGTCGGCCTCTTTGATATCTTTTCGCAAGCACACAAGCCGCTCGCGCATCCCCGCCCGCCCGCGTGGTCAATGCTAGTAAGCAAATATAGCGGGTATGGCTTCTGTTCCACTTACACAACATACCATATTATGTTCGAGACGGTAAAAAAATTCAGCTGGTATTTATAGAAAAAGATAGTTTTTGAATTTAATCTGGATCGTTCCCCTGTACTTATCCCAATTTACATATTTGGGGTCGACAGCCTGTTTTTTTGCAGCCCCGGAACTAGGAGGGGCGGTACACCGGGCCTGTACCCCAACTTCAGAGGGCGACAAATTCTACCGTACCAGACAAGTGCACCACCCAGCACATCGCAATTTTGCAATAAATGAGACTCGCTGCACATAATATATATAAACTTTCTATTTCTTTCTTTTGTAGAACAGTTTTGGCGCAGTTTTGGTGGTTGGACGCATTATCGATCGATAAAATTTGATTAAGTACTTATGTTGCTACCAAAATTTTCATTCAGAGAATATTAAAATTTTGCGTAATAAAGGATTGGCGGGGGGCGGCAGACGGCAGTTTTTGCCCCGCTTCAAACAAATTCTAGATCCGGGGCTGTTTTTTTGTTCCATACTTCTCTGTTATTCTTCATCTCAGTTGTCAGATTATGAATTGAAGTATAGTAAAAAATGTAAACTCACCATTATGTGGTAAAACAGGTTTGTTGACCACTATTGGACTTGCAACAGACTTGGGGGCCACACTGCAACAAAAAACATAAATAAGTTTAATATGTTGTCAATTCAGTATTGATCATAACAATTTCCGTGCTAACAAAATAGTAATTAAGTTTAGGATAACATCAGTAAGTTCACCAAAACCTTACAAGAATCCTGTAGGATTTAATAAAAAATATTTATTGGTAGAATCCTGTTGAGCGTATTTAAGCTGATTAAATTAAATTACTACACTGAGCCTCTCGTGAAGGCACCGCCTCACTTTCAACTGTTTCCCGCCATTTGTGGTGAATTGACAGTTGACATAAATGACAGCGACCTCACTGCTGACGTGCATGCATGAGATAGTGTTTGTTCACTTAACTATTAAATTGATACACATGGGTAAATAATAACAGCCAGACCCGTGCGGTCGATCGGACGTAAAGCTACACTTGCCAAAGTGGGTCCGTGGATTGGCGACCATCCATTACACACGGTTGGTCCCGGCTGTCATTCTTAGATCTTTGACAGATGTTACGGGTATTCAGAAGTCTGAAATTCAGACAACCAGTCTAACCAAGGGGTATCGTGTTACCCAGTAACTGGATTGTGGAGATCAGATAGGCAGTCGCTCCGTGTATAACTCTGGTATTCAGCTGCATCAGCACGCGTAGCGTGACAACCATAGAAACAGGTTTTATCGACAGAAGAATAGGCAAAATGATAGATTGTGATTGTTTATCTGTCATTTTGTCTATTCTTCTGTCAAAAAATCCCGTTTCATGTGGTCATGCTAAGCGTTTCTGATTAGACTTGGAACTTGAAGCTGTCGCCATCATGGTTGGGCAAGTCTAGGTCAGTGGTCAGCAAACTCATTAGTCAATAGAGCCAAATATCAATACTATAACGACTAAGGGCCTGTGCACACCACGTATTTTAAACGCGCCGTCGACGCGCGTTTTAGAAACGCGAGCTTTTATCCTACAGACAGGAGTGCAAAGGTCCGGACTTGCGTGCGTATCGCGTCTGTATCGCTACAAACGCGCGTCGACGGCGCGTTTAAAAAACGTGGTGTGCATAGGCCCTAAGATTTCTTATGAGAGTCAATCCTTTCTGTGTGTCCAAACTGTCTCAATACACTTTTCCTAAACCTTAAAACTCCCATCCTCTTTCACTCCACAACGCTTCCTAAAATTAACTTGCTAAGAAGTAGGATGCCTTCATCATCATCATCATATCGGCTGGTAGTATGTATTATGATGAAGGCATCTTACTTATTAACAAGTTAACCTTCGAAAACTTTGAAAGGTAAATCATTAATTTTCGATGTCCTGTTAATGTTTTATGAAATTACTTCGGAAATAATCCTTGAAATATAGTTAGAATTTTGAATAAATCTTGATATCTTGCTTAATGACCGAAACCCCGACTCCCACGCGTATCTAATCGCACTCATCGATATTTGTGACAGAGCCGCATTCTATAGGCCAAAGAGCCACATGCGGCTCGCGAGCAGCGGTTTGCCGACCACTGGTTAGGTTAGGTTAGTTAGTTAGATGATGACAAATTTAGAAAACATGTTTTTTGTCAGGGGAATTTACTTCTTACCAAAATAAACTAATGATATTCCAGAGAAAATAAACTTTGGAAAATATCAGTTTCATGCCATACTGAACCACAATAGTTATAGAATTTTCCAACCAATATGTGTTTGCCCATTATGCATTAATTATAAGGATAAAAACACTCACAGATAGTGCGGAAAACAAATATGATTTAATTCAGGAAGTGGAATGATGCAGATTAGGTATATGTGTTATCTATTATGTTATGTGTAGTGATAAGAAACTATTTTAAAGTGGTTGTAGGTTTGTGGTGTTGCTAAAAGGCTGATACAGTTAGCAATGAAAGTCGATTAAGTAACGAAAAATATTTATAACTAGCTTCCTCCAGCCGCTTTGCCTGCGTGATAGCTAGTAGCTTTTGCGTAGGTATACAACAAACATACAAAAAATCAAATCTTTTGTCTATAGAATATTAGTGTTGATAATCTGGACTGATATAATATTAAAAGAGTACCTATTCATTATTACATGAAATGCTGAAAAGCAATTATTATTAAAATTTATTTATTCATAGGACATAATTCTAGTCCATAGTTTTACACACATACATTATTAATTATAAATTATTTATTTTATACTATTTTAAATTCTGAACAGATAAAAATCCAAAACATAATTATGATTAATTCAATTTAAAAAAAAAACATTAAAAATTAAAGCTAGATGAGGTTGGCGTTTCCTATCTGACTACTCTGAGAAGAAAGGCCGAAACAAACTCAGAGGAGTTTCTTTTAAAGTCCAGACATAATCTTGGTCAAGTCATATGTGAACCATGTAGATTTATGGCAGTACCTAATCGTGGAGCTCAACTCAGAACTTAAGGAGCTCAACTCGACGAACAATACCAAAGAAAGGACAGTTGGATAGGCCGCATCAACTACTCAAACTGCCAGACCATCATTAAAACTAACTAAGAAAGAAAATACAAATGAAAGAGAAAAAAAAAACACATAGTCCTCACATTTACAATAATTAAAATAAGTAAAAAGTACAGAGTAAAAAAATCGAATTGCCTATACAATACTTCAATTTGGTATAATGTTACTCAGTGGCTGGTTACTGTCTGGATCTGATGCATAACCTAATCAAGTAAGTACTGAATATAGAAATGCAATCATTGTTATGTAATGAAAGTATTAAGGTACTATGCAGTGTCGTTGCAATTTTATCTGATTATTCCTAAGCATTATATTTTCACCTTCAGGTGAAGTTGTAAATAAGACAAGGTACAATATGGCCGGTAAATCATGGCCGATCTGAACATAGACTGGCAAACTTTCGCGCATGTTCTTTCACTCACTCGCGTCATGTCTCCATTTGTTTCCTAAAAAAAATTTATGCGCAGTCTTCTGGGCACGAAGTTCGGACCGGCCATGATTCATCGGCCGTATTGTACCTTGTTTTATTTATTTCACCTGAAGGTAAAAACATAATGCTTACTTATAAATCCGAAAGTGAGTTTGTTTGTTTGTTACGCTTTCACGCTAAAAGGGCTGAACCGATTTGGATGAAATTTGGCACATGGGTAGACCATGACCTGGAGAAGTACATAGGATACTTTTCGTCCTCGATCGCAGACGAAGTCGCGGGCAACAGCTAGTAACCAGAAAAAGATCGGCCGTATTGTATTTCAGTTGAGGCTTCAATTATATATTTAAAAGAAGAGTAGCGAGGAGGATAGGGCGTAGTGGTGGCCCGGTGGTTGCCACTGGTCTGGCAACCACCGGGCCACCACTACGCTTGAAACAACACAGCAAAATATTAATATCCCACTTGACAAAATGTGCTCAATACTAATTTGACCCATATCTTTTGATTTGACCCTCGAGTTCAATCTATTTGACCTTCTAATGATAGCTACATATCTAGCCTATTGTTACGAACTACGCATCTAAAGCCGTAGCATGGTATGTTGAGTAGTGGCTTCCCTATAGACCTATTAAACTATTGTACTCATAAAAATACCAGCCTATTATTGTCCCACTGCAGGGCAAAAGCCTATTCTAATACAGAGAAGGCACGAGCATTGATCACCACACTTGCTCAAGACGGGTTGGCGATTTCAGACTTATATTAACTATAAGTCCAGGTTCCCTCACAATGTTTTTCCTTCACCAATGTCAGTAATGTCCAAGATAAACTCAGAAAGTACACATGAATTTGTACTACTTTGCACATTTATTTCATCACCACTGGCCCTCAAAACGATGAGAAAACATTGTGAGAACCAAAAATTCTGCAACATGCGACCACCACCAACCCACACTCGACCCACATGGTAAATTACAGCCCACTCCCTCTCTCTCTCTCAGAGAGGTCTACGGCCCAGCAGCAGGAACATTCACCACCTCAGAGAGGTCTGGGTCTCAGCGATGGGAACATTATAGATTGATTATGCTGTCTTTTGAACATAGAAGTATTCACTGCAATTGCTAATAATGGTAATAAGTGTACATTTTATTTGAGGTGAATCTCTTCTTAGCGTGTTGATAGCAATTTATATGGTCAGCCCAGAATTTGGCACTTTCAGTAGCATCCATCAGTGTCATCAGTGGATTACAGAAACACAGATAATAATGGTGGGGTGAAATAATTGAAATGGGGTTGATTTATAAATATGAACAAATTTAATATGGAACCAACCATGAATGAAATTGTGAAAACAAAGTCTGCAGTATTCTACATTTCGTCAAGCTATGGGAACATAAATATTACACCTTGAATTTTGAGCACCCTTGTAGTAGTCATATTCTGAATATATTATGTTCCGTAATGTTAATGTTCCATGGAGTTTCCTCCCCATTCTTCTCCACAGGAGACTTCAGATGAAGCTAGTTGGCCATTACAAAGGGTAGTCCTTTGTAATGGCCAACTAGCTTCATCTTTCTGACTTACCAACTCCTTTAATCATTCAAAAGTCCCTGTAAATAGTATAATTTTAATAAATAGCTGGAGTACAATTATGGACCTTGTAGGGCCCAGCAAAAATTTTATTAGGAAACACTTAACATTTGTTTTTAAATTAATTCTTATTCACATTAATTAAGTAAAGTAAATTCAAATATTTATTTTTATCAATTTGAGACAAGCCATGCACCCGTTGGTTTCTCATCTGCAAAAATTACTAACTCCCAATACAAAGTTTCAATTTTCAAAAATCTTTAGTGCTCACTTTCACATTTTTTTTTTTTGAATGTTGCCCCACACTTAGAATTTCTTCCAGTATCGTGGGTGCGTTTACAAACATAGAAACTCACATACACTAACACCCAGACCCGAAACACCTACTTGCAGATCATACAAATATTTTTTCCGTGCGGGGATCGAACCCGCGACACGTTGCGCAGCAGTCGATCGCTCAGCCACTGCGCCAACGATGTCGTCAAAAGGAACTTGTGCAATATTTAATGCTTCTAGACCCAGCAGTTTAGGCTGTGCATTGTCTGTTTGTGAATTTAAGATTTTTATTCAATAAAAAAGCTTCACCCCTTTAGAGGACAAATCTTTTTTGAGTCTTGATTTGTGCCTGGTTGATGGCAATAGGCTCGCACCCTATTACTGGCGACTTAACCGTAACTGACGAAATATTGGTTTACTGTAGGTACACTTCTGCGCAACTCTTCAGGGAAACAAAGTGTTATGTTATATTATGTGTTATTAAAAAGATCGGTACATATTCATAGTTTAGTTATGAATGACGGCGGTTTTGGCGACGGTGACTCATTAATATTAATGAATGCCTCATTGAATGAATTTGGTCAATGATAGATTGTTGTTGTATTGAGTTGTTTATTTATTTGCATTTGGGTTTATTTATAAATGTTGGCTAAAGTTAAGTAATAATATTATTAATAACTAGCTTCTGCCTGTGACTTCGTCCGTAGGAAATTTCTTGTTCCTCTAACCGACCACTTAGCATCGCATCGCCTGCCCGCTCTATTACTTCTTTTTCGCTAAGAGTTCTGACTATTTTTTCTTATTTCTTAGACTCCTAAGGGTTGTAGCGTGATGTTAAATAGCCTATAGCCTTCCTCAAGAATTAGGCTACCAAACGCAATTTTTTTTTTTTAATCCAACTGTTTGTTCCAGAGATTACTGCCTTAAAACAAACAAAAAAAAAACTACCTCTTCAGCTTTATTATTAGTATTTAAATAGATTAAACCTCAATACATATCACAAGCATGTTTAGGCCGGATTGAGTGTTTTAAAGTACCGGTATTTTTGCAAACCTTTCTAAAGCATAAGTAATTATACAAAGAGAAAGGAAGAAATTAAATTATGTACTACCAAGTCATGTGCCCGTTGTGATTTCCCATTAGCAAAAACTACAAAATCCCATCCCCTATTTCACCCCTTTAGAGGATGAATGTGCGAAAACCATTCCTTCCTGCTCACCCTCGATGTATAAGGATTTTTTGTACAAAAATTAGTCTGTCAGTATCAAAGAGAACTGTAGAATGTATGCATTATTTTGAGAACATGCTGCATAAAATTATGCAAATCAAATCACCATCTCAACTGCCAGTTAGTAGAGGACTTTTATAGGGACACAGATATTTTTTATGTCCTGTACTTACACAGCAGTGTTATGTTTACAAGCTTATTAGGTTTGGATGATTGATGCTGTGAGTTTAAAACCAGTTCTTCTGTTAGGTTACCGGTTTTAGGCAGAATATCACTGTCATTAATTTGACAACACAAATTGTGAACTTGAAAAACCAAAGCAAATGACTGTACTTAAAGGTATATTGGTTTCTTCCCTGAACTACCTACAGCATTTTATTTATCATAGTAAATAAATATAGCCCTAAATTGTAGAGTCTCTTCCACAAAAACCACAAATAAAGAGTTGGAAGTCGTTTAGTTTTTCAAGCATTGTAGTAACCCACTCGCAAATGAACCAAATGTATTTGGAAACAAGGAAATAACCTTCCAATCCTTCTAACTTTAACATCAAAAATATTTGGCCTAACCACAGTTATACCATTTGCTCTAAAAAAACAAAATTAAAAAGTATATTTACACCAATCTCGGGCGACGGGCGGGTCTGACGTGAACATTAGCTGCATTCAGCCTTCTTGCTAGTTCCCTATACGTCGCCGGGTCGGCTTCAATCTCGACCTCGGCCTTCAACAGGGAGAATTTCATCCGCCATCCCTGGGCCTCGACGCCGTGCACAAGGCGAGCACTGAGCACAACCCCACGCCCCAGGTGCCGCGCACTCAGTCTTTGCTCGAGCACGAGCATATTACTCGTCAGCTATGGTCCTGCCTCGTTAAGTTGAAGAAGATGAATGCACCAGATCCAACGCGATACGCCCGCCCGCGTCCAACCACCATAGCTGGCCTGCAGCTCGCTTCAACAACCATTTGTCACGATTATATTCGCACTATGTACACCACAACACTAGGCTGTAAAGTCCTTTTACTGTTCGTAGCACCTTTTTACTTGTCCAACATATTTGACCAGCCAACTGCCCGCAGAAACCGATACACGAATGGCGATGATCGTTTTGGCAATGCGTAATTGCATACAGGATAACACCGGTTTAATGGAGTGTAGTGAAAAATACAAAGAATTATCAGCGGAAAAATAAATGTGTGAATAAAATGGAAACAAAGAAGTACGTGACAGACGGCGGAGCGCGAGCGACTGGGCGTAATGGCCGCTGATTGGCCGCGAGTGAGGCGCGCACCTCGATTGGATCAAAACCGGTTGGAATCGGTTCGTAGAGGCTGTGGCCGGCTCGGGTCGGTGCATCGTACGCTCGGCGCTCTAGTGCTGTGACACGTATGTTTATATCGTATCGATTCGTTATTATACGTTTTTTTTGACAGACGTGTTGTTTACTTTACATTTTAATCATAATGGGTACACGATAGTTTCGATATGTAGTATTTGAGATATTTTTAACTGTTTGCACTCAACACCGCAATGCTTATTAAATTTAGACAGATCGGCAACAAACCGGATGTAATAATCGTTTTATTCATTCATTGCAAACTAATGCAATCCGGTTTCTGCAACTCTAGTTAGTTTATCGCTCATTTCCAAGTAGCAATAGTAAAAGCTGTCTTATAATCTGAAATTAGCATGATCTTGTTGCTAGTATAGTCATGTAAATTATTACAAAGACTTAATTTTAAAGTGTGTCGTTATTTAAATTATTCAAAGCGCTGAGTATAACTGAATAACAACACAATAAATGAACTAAAAATAGCTGAACGGTTGAGTATTCTGTTTACAATATCCTTACAATCTAGACGAGTACCCTTACTTAAATGTATTTTAGATTTGGTAAGTGCGCATGATTTAATGCGAGTTTAAAAGTAGGCATGTTATATTAATTAGATTCGTTAAGGTTGTCGTCTTTTTTCGGTTTTAACAAGTAGGCTACAGTACAGATTTAGAGCATAGATACTGAAAGTGGGCAACGTCGCAAATAGCTGTCAAATATTTTGCTGTTATGATCAATATTACTGCACGGAATTAAGAAATTTGCCTAACTAGTGAACTGAATTGCAATTACAACACTGAATTTGATGTTGAAAATTTTTTAGGTGTAAAAATTTATTTGGAAAGTTTCCAAATACATTTTTACATCTAAAACTAAATATTCGGTGTTAGGATATTAATTATTGCATTTCATAATCAATATTTTAGTTGGTGTGATTTTAGGGTGTTTAAAAATCGTAATATCCTCAATTTGAATATATCACTACAAGTTCGAAGTTCGATTTTTGAGAAAACACCATCCATTGGCTGGACATGCTACTATACTAGTCCTGCACGCGTAGCATGACCGCTGTAGAAACGGGTTTTTTCGACGGAAGAATAGACAAAATGACAGATAAACAATCACAAACTGTCATTTTGTCTATTCTTCCGTCGACAAAACCCGTTTCTACAGTGGTCATGCTACGCGTACGGTAAGAAAGAACCTGCAAGGGACGAGGTACCTACTTACTGTAGCTTGCAGCGAATATGGTCGGCATAGAAACAGTGTTGTTGTGGCTACAGAAACTAACTCTTTTAAAAGAAGCCACTGTTTGCGACCGCGACACTTGCATAGCCAACAGCAACACATTTTATTGCAGTTGTTCGTAACTTAGCTATAATACCTGCCTTTGCCTTATTATTTCGGGCGTACTGTACCTATAGCTATAAAATATAGTTTTTTCTTTCTTTCTTTCTTTCTTTCTACGTCTCGGTAGGTATTGACAGGCGAAGTAAGTGTCAAAATACTACCTGTTTACATTGTAACATGAGTTTCCTAGTGCAACGTTCATTCAAGGTAACGTTTTCGATATTGAGGCCATATCAATTCGATAAGCTGTTTTTGTGTCATTCTGTTGACATACAAATAAACAAAACTTTCCTATTGTTAAGTTCCTGATAACAATTTGGTAACATATTGCATTATATAACGAGAAATTCTTCGGTTCGGTAAAGTACGGTTAACCCCCTGTGTACCTCTAAGTACAGGAAAGTTATATATAAGCATGCCTTTGAGACAAACTTCGTTAATGCAAAATGGGAGGGTTATAATTTGACGCCACCATGGCTTCTTCATCATTATTCCGTCCAGCGTGTTCTGTTGTCTGCACGTTACTGGAACTGATGGACGCTACTGAAGGCGCCAAACTCGTAACACAGTATACTGTGCTCGTAGGTAGCCAAATGCTGGGCCGACTCTATTTAGATCGCTATCGACACGCTAAGAGGAAGATTATTCCGAGGTCTTATCAACATCTGCCTAGTTTTTTCCTAACTATGTCGGGGTCGGCTTCCAGTTTAATCAGATGCAGCTGGATATCAGTATTTCCGGGGTACCATGCATAAAATAGATGATTGTCCGCGAACCTGGCACGGTCTGCTGTAAAACCTCTTCTTAGAGGGCTTTGTTCTTTAGACGTATGTCCACGGACTTTATTCTAACGATAATTCGCACTATATTTTTCCCTCTTCTTCATAAGCTACCTAATATTACTAACAACTTGGGATTGGTTATGGGGTTTGCTGAAAATTATTTTTAACTGCAAGATTTTATAACATAACATCTCGCCTGTTTCCTAGAAGTGTTCATAGTATACATATTATAGTACACCCACATTCCGCGAAAAACCGTCACAAATAACGTGCAGCACTATCCATCCATATTATTAATATTATAAATGCCAAACCACTGAAACGATTGTTATGAAATTTGACAGCTAGGTAGCTTAATTAGGAGAAGGGCATAGGCCACATTCTGGATGAAGGTATAAAAAATGATGAAATATAAACTACACGCAGGCAAACTCGCGGGCAACAGTAAGTCTGTAATAAATAAAGTGCAGCACTATACATACAGAGGTATAGAACGTTACGTACCCGACCTAAGACAACGTCGTCAGTGATTTCTTCAGTCACAGTTATGATACGGCAGCCGTTAGCCGAGATAAATACTACTGAAAATAGAATCATGGTTTCGTTTCACTGTAATTGGTGTTTTATTGTGAATACTGGAGTTTTTTCTAGATAAAAATTCAGTGCCAGTTAGCTTAACATTTTTTTTTGCTAAATCTTTATACACACATCAACACGGTCTAGGGATATTTTTTAAAAAGCGAATTACTATCAATGTGTTAATTATTTATATGACATGTATATATTTAAAAGATACGTTATTTAATATTCTACCATTTTTTAATAATGGTTAAGGTACTTCGATTAAAATTTCAGGATTTTATGGAAAAAAATGAAGCATAGACGGAAACCGTATATGAATTAACTTTTAATTTATGAGTAAAAACTGAAAAAAATAGAAAAATCATTTAATTTGTGTTTATAAACTTGAAGTTAGTAGTCTGAGAAAGCGCCCATGATGTTCATAACACATCGGCAACGATTCGGCATGCTCAGAACAAGGTTGTCAATGTCTTGCTGCGGAATATTGTCCCATGTCCTTCTGAGGTGCGCAAAAAGTTGATCTTCTGTAGCCAGATTTTCAGGAACTTCCTTCAGAGCTCTTCTTTGCACCATATCCCACGCATGCTCAATGGGATTTAGATCTGGCGATTGAGCAGGCCAGTCTAAGGCCCTAACATTGTGTGTATGTAACCAAGCTGCTACCATTCTCGCCGTGTGTGCCCGGGCATTGTCGTGCATGAGCAGGAAATCTTGCCCCATTTGTGTTCTGTGGGGCAAGATTACGGGCCCCAGCACCTGTTGGACGTATCGTTCTGCCGTCATATTGCCCCGCACCCAAACGAGATCCGTCCGTCCTCCAAGACGAATTCCTGCCCAAACCATAATTGTTCCTCCTTGGTATGGGTGAACTTCCTGAGGGTTCTGAAGACGGCTCCATCGTCCAGGAACTCGCCAAACACACGTCCTTCGTGAATCTGGATGGAAGCCGAACCTGGATTAATCCGTGAACAGCACATTGGACCATTGCTCACGGCCCCAGTCCACGTGGTTCCGAACCCATTCTAATCGTCGTCCACGATTGCCTCTCCGCAAAGGTGGGACCCGGAGTGGTCTACGAGAGCGTAGATTGCTTTCATGCAGTCGCCTTCTTACAGTTTGGTCACTCACAAGCACTTGGTGTTCCACTCGCAGCCTTTGGACCAATTGAGTCGCCGTTGCATTTGGTTGAGCTCGCGCAGTAATTTGCAAAAATCGGTCTTGTCTGGGGGTAGTGATGCGACTTGGGCCCCGGTGCCTCTCCGCTACTTCACCTGTGGCACGATAGCGTGTCCACAATCTTGAAATTACATTGTGGTGGGTCCCTATGGCCTCAGCAACATTACGCTGAACAGACCCAGCTTCCAGCATTCCCACAGCTCGTAACATCTCCGCCCTCGTCAAATGTTGGCGTTGTATGGCTACAATACCTCAATTTTAACTTTATCTTTCGTTTAAAAATGAAAAAAAACTGTAACTAAATGTAATTCGTATTGTTTTCTAAATTTCGCACAAATGAAAATACCCTCTCCTACACATCAAGACATTTTTATGGCACCGAAACAAAAGAATTTTCAAAAATTTGAATTTGGAATTAGTCTGAGATAAATTACAAACAAATCGGTGTATAAAAGATTCCAATGCGGCTAGTACTTTTCGAGTTATTTAATTGAGTATGAAATATCCCTAGACCGTGTTGATGTGTGTATTTCTTTTTTCTTTTGGTACATACCTAAGGGAATAAGTATATATTTATTACTTAAATACATTAACTGATCGCCTCATCATGAGTCTTAAGATATTGTAAAGGGTCCGCAGACGGACGCGACGGTGTGATGCGATTCTGGTAGAACAACTTCCATAGAAATTGTTCTACTAAACGAGACTCTTTTTGTCCATATTTTATTAGTATTAAGTCGCATCGCGTTTATCTGCGGCAGAGACCAGCGCAAAAAAAGAGTCTTGTGGAATAGTACTTAGTGGAATTATTTATCTATTCATTATTATTATGTAGGAAAGTGTAAATTTAACTTTTCAGTGATTTTCAGGAGCACTGATAAACCTAACATATTCCGTCTAAACGAGAATTTGTAAGAACATTTTAAAATTTTATAAACTCCTAACGCAGAAACCCCAACAACCAAGTCTTATCTATCACCATCCTAGCAAAATATAATAACCAACAACAAGCGAACACGTCACACAGTCGTGTCGAGAATAAATGAACAATGCGAGGGGTGCGCGTTAAAACCACTGTTGGGTTGGTTCATTCTGGTTAGCACCACCTTCACACGACTTTGTAGCAAAAACGAATCGGTTACGCGTTTAGAAGCGGTGAGAATATGAGGGTAACCAGTTGATTAGATGGTAGTTTTTGTAAACCGTGGTAGATTAAAAATAAGTTGGAAAAAACAGCAAAAGATTTTTTTTAAACATTAGTAATTATTTAAGTAATAACAGTCGCACGGATTTATCCATCAAGTTAAGCTACGCTTGTCGGGGTTGGTCCGTGGATGGGTTACTATCTTTACATACTGAGGCTCCTCCGTGCCTCGGAAAGCACGATAAGCAGTTGGTCATTCCGGCTGTCATTCGTGGATCTTTGACAGTCGTTACACCCAGAAGCCCGAAAGTCTGACAACCAATCTTACCAAGGGTTATCGTATTACCCAGTTACTGAGTTGTGGAGGTCAGATAGGCAGTCACTCCATGTAATATACTGGTATTTAGCATGCTGGTTAGACTGGAAGCAACCAATATAGTTGGGAATAAGCTAGGCAGATGGATTGACTTTTTTGATCCGCTGTCTGGCATAATAAAATAATCGCCATCTGCTCAAATGCCATCTGCTCAAATGCCATCTGCTCCAGCGTTTTTCTTCCTATAAGAAAATTAGGGCAGTTCTATGAAACTATAATTTATTTGACTTTCCATTATAGCTTTAAACTACGTTGTACTCGTTCACATATTTGTTTTAATTTCGATAGCTATGAGGATGAACACAAGCTGTACAAACTGTGTATTTACTTTGGCTTTAGATTACCATCATGCAGTGGAAACTAACTTAGTTACTTTAGTATATACCTTACTTAAAATCGAGGCCTGGAAAGTAGGTACTTTACAATAAAAAATAGACGATAAAATACTTAAGCACACATTTAAAATGTACGTCCCCAACATATCCCCCGTGAAGGCAACATAAACCAAGAAACATTACAATTAATTAATCAAAGAATTAACAAACTTCTTATTTAGCACCTTTTTGAACAATCTGCAATCAATTGGCGGATTTCCAAGAAGGAATTGCGGAGTTTTCTCATCTCGGAGCAGCTACAACTGTCAGAACTGAATGATTACAAAACGTTTTTTATTGGGTATGCGAAAACAACATTTAAGTAAGGTTATCACCTGCTGGGGTTGCGGGTTTGTCTGAAAGGGATATCGCGGCCCCGGCACACAGGCAACGGAAGGAACACGGGTGGGTTTTAGTCAGTAAAAGTCTGACACTCCCTCTCGCTCCGCCCAGAGCGGGAGGAGTCATTTGATGATTTACCACGCAAAAAAAAAAAAAGTAGGGTTATCAATAAATGAATATTTCGGGAAAACCTTTTGGACGGAAATAATGCTGTCCCTTTTACAAATCAAAGAAGGAAAAAGCGTCATATTTTCTGACTTAGTATAACAATATTAGAAGTTAGAAGAAGCAAGCACAAGCAACAGTAGACAAGTCCTGCCACTACCACTAATACTTTATTTTTTAGCAGTTCACTTTTATTATAGTTGATGAAGCTGTGATATAGAAGTGATAGATATCTGATGCAGATAACGACACACATTTTCCATATATCGTTTAACAAGACCAAAAGACGGAAAAAAGGTGAGATTGCACGAACGATGTCTCAATCCCAAGCAAAACGGTCAAGACAAGACCATTTAGCTACAGAGCGCGATATTGCAGCCAACAACCCAAGTCTTAGTGCCAAGTGGATACGCGTGTTTTATTGCATACAGGCGGAAAATTGCATTTATATTATTAAATTGCATTTTATTTATATTACTTGTAAAACCGAATTCGAGCTGAAATGTTGTCGGTGATTTGCAGTTAAAGTTGCCTCTGAAGCCGGTATATTGCAATTGTTCAGAGTTTATAGTATTTTGAAATCTTTTATTAGTTCCTATGGGACTGATATTGTGAAAAAAAAAACACAAATTCTTAGTTTTTTTTTTGGGTCACTTAGTGAAAGTTGATCATAAAGATGAGTGTGCGTGAGCTTGCGTGTTCTGTACTGAGCTCACGCAACGCGTCGTACGCACGGCTACACATCAAGCTATACATTTCCATTATAAGCTGACCTCACATTGTACGGAAATCCTATACAATGCGAGATAAGCATAAACTGGAAATGTATAGCTTGATGTGTAGCCGTGTGTACGTCCAGCCAGCCACGTGGCTGAAAACATGACATGCATAATAGGGTCTCAATCTTTCCAAATACGATTTTTTTACCGACTTCCAAAAAGGAGGAGGTTATATGTTAGACGCATAAGTATGTTTTTTTTTATGTATGTCCGCTGATTTCTCAGTCAATTGTGGACCGATCTTGTAAATTCTTTTTTTTTATAAAAGGGTATGCTCCCGGATTGGACCCATATAAATTTTATTATCTTTGCTTGGATAGTTTTTGAGTAAGCTTCAATAATACGTATTTTTCCCACTTAGTATAAGTGGATGATATGATGATAACTTCCTGTCACTGTTATTTACATAGCAGGTACTGCATGGTATTCGAATTTGTGTGGGGTAGGTACCTACCACAACAAAATAGTGAAAAATAAAAACTTTTTACAAATAAAATCAACCGGCTTCGGAAAAAAGAAACACTACAAAGTGAAAAATAACTTTAATTTCGGAAGTCGGTGGCAAAAAACGAAAATTCAAAACCAAAGACACCGACTTTTTTTTAATTTTTCACTTTGTAGTGTTTCTTTTTTCCGAAGTCGGTTGTTTTTTTTTGTAAACAGTTTTTATCTCTTTCAAAGACCTATATTCAGAGATGCCAATAATAAATGGAAACTGTACATGATATCAGCATTGCACGAATGTAGAACACCGGTATTGCATTATACTGCAAACCATGAAAGTCAACGACCTGAACAGACCCTGTAATTTAAATAGGTTACTACAGCTGAGAGCTCACCAATGAGAGAATTAGAAGAGGACAGAGATATAGTGCTATGCAGAAACCGAATTGTATTGTATTTATTATTTACTAGCTTTTGCCCGCGTTTTCATATGCGTAAGTATTTTTTTTTTAAATTAAAATATCTAGAATGAAAAGTCAAACTCAAAGTCAAAGCATTTATTTCAATTAAACCATTTACAGGCACTTTTGAAAAATCAAGGAATCGGTCAGTCAGAAATTTGAAGCTAGTTGCCCTATGGAGAAGAACGGGCAAGAAACTCCACGGACACTCTTTTAAATAAATTGTTACAAAAATATCGGTTACATCTTTCCATGTTGAAATTAAACATGTGAGAAACAAGTAGCTGTGCATGTTCTTTTCCAGTGGGGTATTTGCGGAACACACATAAGATGACATTTGTATGTGTTTCATTTTGACACGTTCATTGCGTTATTTACGTTGTTGGGCAGATTAAATTTTCAAACTTATGAAGCAATGGATTAGCGATATCCTTCGAAACTCTCGAATTGTGATTGAAAGTATGATACTCAATTAGGGTGCAGGTCTCAGGCTACCTATCTGTCAAATTTCATAACGATTAGTTCAGTGTATGTTACTTTTTCACGGCAATTAATTGACTCACGCGTGACTTTGTGGAAATCCATTATAAAATCCAATAGTCGACGTATATTTAGTAACCTAATCCGCTTAACTGTTCTTAAAGAGTCTTAAAGAAACGACACGTTTTTCACCTCTCAAGGAGGCATCCTCAGGATGACGATTGACTTATTGCGAACCCGGACCCGACGTGTTGACACGTCAAGAGAGGTGAAACACGTGTCGATTTCTTACAGGGTTCTTTATGACTCTTTATACTTACAGTTAAGCAGATTAGGTTACTAAATATACGTCGTCTACTGTATTTGTTTTATTGCAAAAAAGGCACGTGAAAAGGTAATAGACAGACAGACTTTCGCGTTTATTGATATGAATTTAGTCATGGGAGAAATGAGATTTAATCACGGCCTCACGGCAGTGCATTGACGTTTGATATTTTATGGGAAAAATGGTGGGAATGTTCAGACCTTTATCATGGTCTACGTGTAGTAATGTGGAGATCTTTTGGAAGAAACACTTGTGCAAGCTTTGCAAGCTCACAACGTTGTGTTTATCACATTCATTATTTAAAACTTGCATGTTGTGGCGCATTGCGTAAATTTTTCTTCCAAAACCCATCAAAAAAACCTTTTACATAAGCTTACTCATCCGAAGTTCAGATCAAAATATTTTTTTCGCTTAAGATTTACAAAGATTTATTATTCATCAAGGTATAGCTTGTCCACTCTGAAATGTCACACCCCATTACCGCATTAAGCCTCGACGCAGACTGGCGCGACGCGACACCAGTCATTGTTCTACCGTGAAGTTTTCTTAGAAATTGTTTTATATGAGTCGCGTCGCGCCTGTTTGCACGAGACTTTACCGCATTACCGTGTGCGTAAATGCAGTAGTGGTGCGCGTCATTTCAGAGTGGACAAGCTTTATTCAATTTTCAGGGTGTGCTGTCGGTCAGTTTCCCTACATGACACTTCCTAAATAACCAAATAGACTTTCAAAACGGGTCCACCCTTTATAGCAGAACTTTTTATGTGATAATACTCGTATTATTTGGCATAACAACGGATGCATAAACTTCATTTCGCAGAAAATCGTTTGGCATACACTCATTTATCATACATTCAAAACTCATAATTTTGTAAGTCAGAATCATCTTTAGGCATACATTTTATATCCATAATTATTAAAAATTAGAACCATCATATCGCAGAAAGTTCACACAAACATGCAAGCAAGCATACACAATACATGCCAGCAAGCATGCAGCATGCAAGCGAGCATGTAACATGCAGCAGGCATGGTTTCTGTCACGGCTCCGGCGGTCCCACGCGAGCTTATCGTCGCAGATGGTTATAACGCTCACCACCGCAGCTTTGGCTTCGGCAGCGAGCTTTAAAACCACCTGCTCCTCAGCTCGCGGGCCGCCTCGCCCCTCCGCGTCTACGCGGGCTTAAATTACACTCTAGGGGTAGGGCAGACAAGCCGGTTTTGCAGCGATTCGTTTCTGCCACTATAACTTTTGTAGCACAACATCTAGTTTTTAACACAATATTTTAATTTTAATTTAAGGTTAAAATGCTATATGCCTTATAAAATTATTCCAAATACAATTCTGCCATCTTAAAAGTATGCCATTGTAAATTCGGACATATAAACATTCGGTCCAACAGTAATTATACTAAATAATGTTTATGCCTTTAAAATATTCGTTTAAAGAAGATTATGCCAAGTGTGTTTTGCCAAATAAATTTCGGAGCATCAAGATTCTGCCAGATAGAGGGAACTCTTTCAAAACACATAGAAAAATCATTTCCACCACCACCATACAAAGACAACCTCGAAGTCAAAGATTACGTCAATAAAGTGACGGGTCACAAACAGACTGCTTACAATATCATTATATCCTTTTTAATCCGGTCAAAGTCAAAGTCAAAGTCAAATCATTTATTTCAAATAGGCCCTTGCAAGGCACTTTTGAACGTCAAAAATTACAAAAAAAATGAATTGATTCTAGTCGCCCCTTCCAAAAGGTAGTTTTCGTATGGAGAAGAATGGGCAAGAAACTCCACCGTTACTCTTTTAAAATGTTTTACAATATTTTGTATATATGTAGGTACATTAGTTATATAATTATATGTGAAGACGATGCATCTAAAAACAAAAAAAATAAAATTTACCATACCACAATAGGTAAAAATAAATTTAAAAAGAGAGCAACAACAGATAAATTAATTACCTATGTGATAGATACATGGTTCTCACATATTTACAAACATTGTAAAAGAAGACGATTTCTCAAAAAAAATAAAAAAAAGTTACAATTAATAAGTCAGTGTGTGAGGAAGTCATCACAGAATGTAAAATCAATGTCATATAATAAAATATAATAATTTATAAAACTTAAATTCGCAACCAGTTTGATTTTGTCTAGATTCTAGATTATCCTATGGAGCTGGACCAGCATGTTTCCAAGCATTTTTATCTTGGATATAATCCTCTAATTTGTAATATGCTTGTTTACAAAGTGTACTTTTAATATGAGTTTTAAATTTTCTTTCATTTAATTGTAAAATATCACAAGGTATTTTGTTGTAACATTTAACACAGTACCCCATAAAAGATGTATGTACTTTAGATAATCTGAAAAATGGTTGATCTATTTTATCTTTATTTCTAGTATTAAAATTATGTCTATCACTTATTTTATTAAAAATATGTAGATTTTTTCTTACATACATAATATTTTCATATATGAATTGGCAAGGTACCGTCATAATATTAATCTTTCCAAATAGTTCCCTGAGAGATTCGCGACGATGTAAATCATAAATGGCTCTGACAGCTCTCTTTTGTAAGATAAAGATGGATTCAATGTCAGCAGCCCGACCCCACAGTAAAATTCCATACGACATAATACTATGGAAGTAGCTAAAATAGACCAAACGCGCGGTTTCAACGTCTGTTAACTGTCTTATCTTTCTAACCGCATAAGCGGCCGAGCTTAGCCGCCCCGCAAGAGATGTTATATGAGGTCCCCATTGTAATTTCTCGTCTAGCGTGATTCCTAGGAAAACCGTTTGATTAATAAATTCCAGTTTTTCTCCATTCAATATGATGTCACATTCGCTACTTCTAACATTAGGTAATTTAAATCTAATGCATTTGGTTTTTTTTTTATTTAGTACCAAATTGTTTACCGTAAACCAATCTTGGACCTGAAGTATAGAGCTATTCACGTCGTCAAGATTTTGTGACCGTCGGTTGATTTTAAAGATCAATGATGTGTCATCTGCAAATAACACCATCTTCGGTTGATTTTGAAGTAATTGGGGTAAATCATTAATGTAAACTAAAAAGAGGAATGGACCCAATATCGAACCTTGAGGAACGCCCAATGCCATTTCAGACCCTAATGAGTTTACGCCGTTTACTTGAACTTTAACCTTTCTATCTTTAAGGTATGATCTTAGTAAATCAAGAGCTGTATTTCTAATCCCATAGTGCTCCAGTTTCAGCAGAAGTGTCTCATGGTCTACGCAATCAAACGCCTTCGAGAGGTCGCAAAAGATTCCAATGGCATCTTGTGCTTCTTCCCAGGCATTAAAAATGTTCTTTATTAGGGTGACACCAGCGTCAGTGGTACAACGCCCTTTGGTGAAACCGTACTGTTGTTCATGAAAGATGGAATTTTTATTAAAGTGACGTAACATTTGATTGAGCATCAACTTTTCAAACACCTTACTGAGAACTGGTAGAATTGAGACGGGCCTATAATTGTTAGGTTCTTTACTATCACCGGATTTGAACAATGGAACTACTTTACTGTGTTTCATGAGATCCGGAAAGACTCCTTGGTCTATACTGGTGTTAAATATGAAAGCTAAATAGGGCGCAATGGTTTCGATAATAGTTCTACAGACTTTTACAGACATTCCCCAGAGATCTTCTGTTGATTTAATTTTAAGATCTTTAAAAGCTTTTATAACAGCCTGTGGGTTTGTATGCTGAAACCTAAACTCCAAAGAGCATGCCTTCACATTCTGTCTAAGTAAGGCAGCAGAAAGCGCGGGTGAGGAATTTAAAGCTTCAGTAGTTTTAATGGGAATATTAGCAAAAAAGTTTTCGAATTCCTGAGCTATTTCTACATCTGAGTTGATAGGGCCATGTGCAGTCTCTAAATTAAATTCTGTATTTCGCTGTTTTTTCCTACCTGTTTCATTATTTATTATTTGCCAGGTAGTTTTTATTTTATCATCAGTTGATTTTATTTTATTGCTAATATAAAGCGCTTTGGCTATTTTGCACACACTTTTAAAAGTTTTTGAATATTTTGCAACATACTTATGAAAGTTTGTATTATTCATATGTTGCTTTAGGCCATAAAGTTCAAATAGCTTTTCCCTGCTTTTACGAATACCTGGAGTCGCCCAATCACTAAATAAGAACTTTGTGTAAATACTTTTAGTCTTTAGTGGAAAAGTGTCCTTAAATTGCGTGTTTAATAGTGAAAAGAACTCGGCGTAGAACTCATTTGGGTCACCTATATTATTAAAACTCTGAACACATAATTTACTGGCCAAAGAATAATTTAATTTCTCTAAACTTTTACATGTAATTGACCTAAACCTTATTTGAATTTTTTGTAAAGGTATGTAGGAGCAAAATGTTATTGTTTGTCCACTGTGATCTGATGGCAACTTGTTTACAATTTGTTTGTGTAAGTAATCACAATTACAAAAAATATTATCTATACAGGTGGCAGAGGAAGCTGTCACTCGGGTTGGTTCAATAAAAACATTTGACAAATCAAATGACTTAAAAAGGCTTAATAGTCTGACAGTATTCGAGTTATTTTCTAATAAGTTAATATTAAAATCTCCACATATGATTATTGACTTACTACTAGTACTAAGTTTCTTTAATACATCTTCCATTACAGAATCAAACATGGATAGATTCTGGTAACTCGGAGGTCTGTATACACATACTATAACATGCTTATCAAGCTCGACACAGGACAATTCAATGTTGTGTTCAACAGATAGTTCGATGATGTCTTTTCTTTCTTTCGATTTAATAGAATTTTTTATTAATATTAATGATCCACCATGTATCATACGTTTTCGGCTGAAATGGCTAACTACACAATAATTTTCATAATTAATTGACATCACTTGATGATCTTTTAACCAATGCTCTGTTAAACAAACAACATCAAACTTAGTATTTTCCAAAAACAATTCTATTTCCAGTAATTTGGAAGAGCAACCTTGGATATTTTGATTAAATAATTTAATAGTATGTTGCACTCCCTTGGATTTATATTGAGTTATATTGCCAGAAGATACCTTTTTATTATTCTCTAATAATAATTGGTTAATTGAAGGGGTAACTTCTGTTGTCTTACAGCCTAGTTTAAAGAATTATCCGGAGCAACATCCACAACTACAAGTGAAGAGTCTAAAATGCCTGTATGAGCTCTAGCAGGAAGAGAATACCCTACCTGACTGGTAGTGGCCTCCACGTGTGTTGGTATTGTAGGTGGATCCTCCTTCGTACAACATGTTAATACAAAATTACTCACTATGTTGTTAGTATAACTAGACAACCTAGACTCGTCACTAATGCTACACTTTGTTATATTAGCTATAACCTCGTTAATATTATATGCTATCAACATAGCAATCATATGTCTACATTCCCAAGACAGAGATAAAGTTCTCTGAGTTAACTTAAAACCACTAACAAACTTATTAGTGTCAAAATACAATAATTTGTCACTATGACAACATGTCAGCCTGTGAATAGTATTATTCAACTTAAAAATATTGGGTCCAAACGAGTTTCAAGTCGCACTAGCATCTATCCGTTCTAAATATAGTCGAGTACAATTTACTGTAATGGGGTCGGTAACTGCTTTGGATTCGTCTTGATGCAGGATGAATGGACGTGCCAGGTCGGAGTTGTGTAATGCTCAATTATGTAGACTGGTAATTTATTGGGTTTTGATGCTTTGTGTGAAGAGAGTGGCCTTTTAAGAGCCCGCATTGGATGTGGTACAATAGGCTGATGAATCATGGCCGATCCGAACTTTGTGCAGAAGGCGGCGCAATATTTTTTTTAAAGGTGACATGAGGGGAGTGTGAGTGAGAGAATATGCGCGAAAGTTCCGAGAGCCTATGTTCAGACCAGCCATGATTCATCAACCGTTTTTGTATTTTTAGAGAGAGAACCCTTTGAGTATGTCGAAGTGAGAATCTAGTAGAAGTTGAAAAATACAATATGCGACGTATATTTAGTAACCTAATCCGCTTAACTGTTCTTAAAGAGTCATAAAGAACCCTGTAAGAAATCGACGAGGCATCCTCAGGATGACGATTGACTTATTGCGAACCAGGAACCGACGTGTTGACACGTCAAGTGTCGAGAGCAGAGACAAAGTCACGCCTGAGTCAATTAACTAGTAGAAAATAATATTCAGGATGAAGAAAGAAAAGACTTGAGAACGGATGAAACTCAACGACAACAAAGGGCGTTCGACTGGCAAAATAGAGGAGGAAGCATGATCTCGAATTAAGCAACCTAATCGTGCACTATTTAGGCATATGAAGCAAAATAAACTTACTTAGGTGCTGGATGTCCAGTAATGTATAAAAATATGTAAGAAACAAGTTAGGTAGGTATCTACGATTTTAAAGATCATTAAAACATTAACATCATAACGCTTGTATTTCGCGAAGGGTTAGGGTTATTCATCATTACCTACAAATGTGGCAAATATTAATCAAAATCGGCAAGTTGTCGACAAGCTCGCGTGATTGTCGCGACATTTGTAGTCTTTGAAATCATTAGTAGAAAATCAAGTTATCGTATTACCCAGTTACTTACCCGTTTCATGACCCAGTAACTGGGTTGTGAAGGTCAGATATGTTCCGTATAAAATACTGGTATTCAGCTGCGTCCATTTAGACTGGAAGCCGACTCCAACATAGTTGGAAAAGGGCTAGACAGACGATAAATTGGAAATAAAGTGGTAAAATAAAAATACAGCAACATTGCCGCCACTAATAAATTGTAGTCTTAATTTAAACTAGTTATTATCCCATCAAACGTATCGCGTGCAACTGCAACTGTTGATTACGTAAAACATAAACATAAAAAACCTTCATAATAACAACACGCTATGCTAGTGAGGACACGTTATTTCACGCTAGCAGTACACATTGCTATGCAAGTCTTGTCGGCCAGTCACGCAAATGATGAGACACCAAGGGAGGCAATTGTCCACTATTGTATGATCAGCATACTAATAAACTTAATAGGGATAGCATTTAATTAACGTGCCAGACGGAATTAGACGTAGGGTTATTTTTGTATCGCTAGTGATGTTGCGATGTCGATAGTTTTTTTTGCGGTAATTACCGGTTTTTGCTAGAGTATGTTCCACGATTGAAATAAATTCTAAATAGTTCTGTGTGTAGTTTTTTTATAACTGCTTGTTTGCAATGACAAACCTCACACGAAATAAATACACTATTAATAACAGTCTCAATGAGACAATGACGCTTGCATTTACAGAACCAAAAGATTTTTCCACTCATAATTCCCAATTAGGACCAATTTAGCATAATGTACAAAATGTAAAGAAACATTAAACGTAGGTATCTAAATAAATTACTGAAACATCTGAAACATTTCCTTTAAATTGAAACTAAACGAACTGATTAAAATTAACGAGTTTATTATCACTGAAGTATTCAAATTATTGCGATACGTTGTAAAGAAAACTGTGAAACATGAGCTTGACCTTGAATTGATTAATAATTGACAGTAGGTAGGTAGTAACTTTGCCCTCCGAAATAACCTCTAGAAAGCGCAGGGACCGGGGACAGGCGAAGTAATTCATGACGGGAGGGCAAACTTCTTTGGTCACCCCCTTCCAAAAACAAAGTAGGTACGCCATGACGGGGTGGGGCAAACTTTTTCCAAAAACGAAGTACTCCATAACGGGGGGCCAACTTCTTTGGTCACCCCCTTCCAAAAATGATAGTTATAATGCACATATATAAAAAATAATATATAATATCAGCCTGTTACTGTCCCACTGCAGGGCAAAGGCCTCTTCTCATACAGAGAAGGTACGAGCATTGATCACCACGCTTGCTCAAGACGGGTTGGTGATTAGTCTTAAAGTCCAGGTTTCCTCACGATGTTTTCCTTCACCGATGTCAGTAATGTCCAAGATAAACTCAGAAAGTACATAATATACTTCAAAATTCCGTCAAAACATAAAGCTAATTATTTTCTTACGTACACACGGCTACACATCAAGCTATACATCTCCAGTATAAACTGACCTTGCATTGTACGGAAATCCTATACAATGCGAGATCAGCATAAACTGGAAATGTATAGGTTGATGTGTAGTGTGTACATGCGCTTTTTTATTTAAGAAAACAGCAAAGCTTTGTGAAGGATAGCACAGAGAAACCTTCACCAGCACTCGTAGCATGACCACCGTAGAAACGGGTTTTGTCGACGGAAGAATAGACAAAATGACAGATTCACAATCACAATCTGTTATTTAGTCCATTCTCCCGTCGATACAACATGCTACGCGTGCTGGTAGTAGAACCATATCATGATTTAAAATAGTGTCCGTGGAGTTTCTTGCCCGTTCTTCTCCATAGGTACCTACTACGCTTTGGAATGGACAACTAGCTTCATCTTTCTGACTGACCGACCCCTTGACAATTCAAAAGTGCCTGTAATTGGTTTATTTGAAATAAATGCTTTGAGTTTGAGTAAAAATGGAGGGGGCGCGCCCTGTTTGATTTTAGGGGGGGATTTGGTCCCCTCTACCCCCCCGAGTTTATGGTTGATATTTCAATCAGTCATAGTTCTGTTTCACGGCGATCGGTTGTTATTGAGGTGATATTGTTATTGGTATCTGGAAGATGAAACGCAGATATGAAAGAGTGTATATAGTATAGTGGGAGCAAGATCCATTACTTCGTTGTGGATTTCCAAGGCTAGAGATGATCCGGTCGTGGCTTTTTTATTGCTATATTTTTTAGGGTTCCAATGGGACCCTATTACTAAGCCTCCGCTGTCCGTCCGCCGTTTTGATTTAAATAAAAATATATTATATACAATAAAATAAAGTGTTTTTTTTTACTACGCTAAATACGGTTGGCAATACTACTATTACAACGTTAAACAAAGTTGGTAATATTTTGGCATTTTTTACTTGAGTCTTTGGCAAGATTTGGTAGAATCGGTAATCTTAAGATGGTCACACTGTCACTCTTCTTTCTTCCTAGACGCGATTACTGTACTCTAAGCGATTAGGAAGAAGAGTGGGGCACATCTTCGTGGATGACACTATTATATATATATCTATAAAGCTCTGCCTAACCTTTCGGGGAAATAATACATCTACAATATCGATAGTACTTCAAACATGAAAAGTCAATAACGGTTAGTAAAAAATAAACATTTTATCTAGGTCAGTCGTGACTTGCAACATATGGCAGTTGTTCTGCTAATAGCTTTATTTGGTAGTACTTCATATTTATGTAGGTGGCGGTTACCTACCAGCTCAAAATAGAACGTTCTCTCTTAAATTTTGTGTGTCATTTATTTTAAGGAATCGGAACCCTATTGGCTATTACTAAGCCTCCGCTGTCTGTCTGTGAACCGTAGGCAGACAGATCTTGTAGGTCTTTGGTTTTGTATTTTCGGTTTATGCCACCGACGACTTCCAAAATTAAAGTTATTTTTCACTTTGTAGTGTTTTTTTTTTTTGGAAGTCGGTTGTCGTTTTCGTTGAGGTACTTACCCCACACAAATTCGAATACCACTACCTGCTATGTAAATAACAGTAACAGGAAGTTATTATAACATCATCCTGAGTGGGAAAAATACGTATTATTGAAGCTAACTCGGGAACTACCAAACTCCTTCAACAAACTCGGTCCAGTCGTCTTCGAGTAATCGATAAAAATGTATTTTTTTTTTAAAGTATCCAAGGACCTGAGAATCTCCTTTTATTGAAGTGGGTTAATTACATAAACCTGAGAACCTCCTTCTTTTTCTTGAAATTGATTAATCACACAAGTATTTTTTTGCGGCCCAGTGGCTTCAAAACTTCAAACGGTCGGATTTTCTTTTAACTCTATCTGACACTTGAACTAAGTCTTGTGCTATTGCCTTAAAAAGTAGTAAAATTTATTGGAAAATGCAAGAAAACAGTGGAAGAACCGAAGAATAAATTCCACACATGTCCTAGTTTTCAATGACCGCTGGTTAGTCTGGGTCGCAGCCTAGCTTCGATTATATTACTTAACTGCACATATCGACACAGAGGTCATACAACTTCAGCTCGTTGTGTGAAGGCGAATTCAATTCCGTGTGCATTTGTATGGAGTGTGGATGTTTTTTATGCAATATTCTGCTATTATGAGAAAGTATCCGCTCCTACGACGACCCACTGACCAAAGTAAAGGTGACATTTACGGGGATCGCAGGTAATTTTTATCCCTTTAAATGTCACCTTTACTTCAGTCTCTCTAGTCTCTTTAGTCTCTCTAGTGTTCTTGTCTACCTTTTCGTCAGTGGGTCGTCTTAGGGTGAATAATTAGTTTTGTGTGTTCCAGGTGCAAGAATTTTATTGTAACACTGAATTTGATGTTGTTACCGTTTTAGGTGTAAATAAAACCGGCCAACTGCGTGTCGGACCACGCACAATGAATGGTTCCGTAGTTGGGATGAATTTATCCCAAGAACAAACTTAATATTGTAGTTGAAAAACATTTTCTCCCATACGGAATAGGACATCATGTTTTTCAAACTGCAAATTTAAGTTGGTCAATTAATACTCGTTAACCTGTAAACCCTACTTAGCTGTGATAGTTTTCCGTTTAACTTCGTTATATATACTACTGCTGTGAATTTTTTCACAAATCCAAGTAAGTATAACCATTTAGCTGGCAGGGGGGGGAAACTTAACTCAAACAAAAATTTGCACTTTAAAGCTTAATAATTCGCAAACGGATCACACCCTCAATATTTTTGAACGACCTTTCCAACGACACGCCACACCATGGGATGAATAGACGAGAAAATAAAAATCCTCACTTTACGAGAAGGGTAGGTACCCTAAAAAAATATATATTTCTTGATTTAATTTTACCACTTTGTCAGCGTGATTAATATATGCGTCTATAACTATGCCAAATTACAGCTTTCTAGTACTAACCGTCTCTGAGCTGAGCCGTGGACAGACAGACAGACGGACATGGCGAAACTATAAGGGTTCCTTGTTTACTATGGAACCCTAGTAAAAAGGCATTTGGAAAGTTTCCAAATACTTTTTTTACATCTAAAACTAAATATTTGGTGTTTTTAAGTGCGACGGTAACCGACTTATAACGATTTTATACTGAAGATCACGTCTAAACGAGTTGTGTTAATGATTTAGAAAGAATATATGTTAAATTAGAGCATTTTAATAACTTAATATATGAGTATTTTAGATTATGTTTATATAATAAATTTATAATGCGTCAAATTTGGGACAGATCTGGATGACGAGATGGATGGATGGGCGAGTCCTATTACTGGCTGGACGTACGACGCGTTGCGTGAGCTCAGTACAGAACACGCAAGCTAACCACTCAAGGTCACTGGCATATATCTGCTTCATAATCAATACTTTAGGTCACTAGTTTATATTGCCAAATTAATCAAAACAGTGAAATATTTGACCTCTACTTGCGACGTTGCCCACTTTCAGAATGCAAAAATTGAAATTTCAGGTGTAAAAAGTGACCCGTGACTACAAGCAGGTGTAAAAATTGCACCGTAACCATTTGCAGGTGAAATGATGAAGATGAAAATCAGGCGTGTCCATTACACGGGGCAATTTTCACACAAATGCCTGCACGTGTGTGCAGGTGTAAAAATTGTCCAGTGTCCAAATTCAGGTGTTATTGGCAATATACAATTCGGGACGTTAAAAAAAATCCCGAGTGCCAATCCCGAATATGTCAGTACCTAGTCTAACTTAATCATTGTTTATCTAAAGTAACGTTTATTTTGGTAAAACTTTTACGTAATAATATTTATGTAGAAGGGAGAAATTTACAGTTAATTGTCAGCATTTTTTTTGTATTTTTACGATTTTGAATGGGGGTGGGGTGAAAGAGTCCGGCTCAGAAGTCCGGTTTAGGAGTCCGGCTCAGGAGTCTGGTTCAAGAGCCCGGTTCAAGGGTCTAGTTCAAGAGCCCGACTCAAGAGCCCGACTCAAGAGCCCGACTCAAGAGTCTAGTTCAATAGCCCGACTCAAGAGTCTAGTTCAAGAGCCCGACTGAAGAACCCGGTTCAGAAGTCTGGTTCAAGAGTCCAACTCGAGAGCCCGTTTCAAGAGCCTGGTTCAAGAGCCCGGTTCAAGAGTCCATACAAATTTCAAAATTCTGAGGCCGCTATGAACTAAACCACTTTTTAAGAGATATTATTATGTATTTTTTTTTTAAATGTATTTTTCATTTCATTTGCATACAGTAGTTTAATCCACAAGCTCGAAAATGTGCCGTCGCGCATTTTATGAAAACGTTGCTTTGGAATTTTGGCTTTATATAAATACATTTAAAATTGCGAAAAGCGAGGCCGCTGAAAACTATACTAATAACTATTCTCCACCACTCAAAGTTGTCGAAGTCTTTCCGTTTCTTCAGTAAGAACGCCAAATTTGCCCATTTAACGGAAAAATCACGATCGAAATGTAATAGCCCACTTAATCTCAGATACATTACACACACATATTACATTAAGTAATAGTAATAAAGGCATGATAAAACGAGCTACAAAATACTGGTCATCATTTTAATGTGGGTTAAGGACAGTTTGCTAATTTACGCCGATAAAAAATATGTCCTAGATTATATTGCTAATCTCAAGGTAAATAAAAAAATAATCATAAAGAGATCGAAAAATGATAAGATATCTATACAAATAAATAAAGTCAGATTAACGGACCTTGTTAGGAACCGCTCGCGCTCCAAAACGCAAATCGCCGACGTCACCCAAAAAGCAGCCAAGCGTAAGTGGGACTGGGCCGTACAAGTCTGCCACATGTCGAATGAGTCATGGGCCAGATCTATCACGATGTGGGTGCCAGAAAACGTCCGTCGACATTGAGGCAGACCCAGGAGAAGATGGCGAGACAAGCTTGACGCTAGACAAATAGGAGTGGAAAGGAGAAAGGGAGGACTGCCGTGCAGTGGGACAAAACTAGGGTTGTCAACTTTTTCTAGAAGAAGTAGAGTGTATCTGATTTCAGAGAGGATAAATAAAGAGTACAGATTAATAAAAAGAGTACCATTATTCAATTTTTTTAATTTATTGTTTACACTGTTTTCAGTACGTACATTTTTTTTTTTTAAAGGGTCGTGCTCGCAGTAACGCCCGAGTTTTATGGCTTTGGGTACCAGTATATTAAGTTCAGTAAACAAAGTCTTCTTTTTGTTTTATGGCTTTGGGTACCAGTATATTAAGTTCAGTAAACAGTCTTCTTTTTGTTTTATGGCTTTGGGTACCAGTATATTAAGTTCAGTAAACAAAGTCTTCTTTTTGTTTTATGGCTTAAGGTACCAGTATATTAAATTCAGTAAACAAAGTCTTCTTTTTGTTTTATGGCTTTGGGTACCAGTATATTAAATTCAGTAAACAAAGTCTTCTTTTTGTTTTATGGCTTTGGGTACCAGTATATTAAGTTCAGTAAACAAAGTCTTCTTTTTGTTTTATGGCTTTGGGTACCAGTATATTCAGTTCAGTAAACAAAGTCTTCTTTTTGTGTTGTGGGCATGGCTGGGATCAGTGATCATTATGGCAAAAAAAGTAAATTTATGTAAAAAGAGTATTTTAGCGTACTAAAGAAGAAAGAAAAGTAAAAACAAGCAAGAAAATTTGTTTATTCTACACAAACAAAACTCTATTATTACTCGATTAGTGATAGAAATTATAAAGTACACCTACAAGAAAAAGAGTTTAATACTCTATTTTAGAGAACACAGACAGTTGGCAACCCTAGACAACACTGGCTAAAAATAAATAAATATGACTAAATGCACATGAAAGTATGTACGGTACTTGATAACAAGAAAAAATCAAGATTTTTTAAACATTTTGCCTGTCTGTCTGTTTCGGCTAATCTCCGAAAAGGCTGGGCCGATTTTGACGGGACTTTCACTGGCAGATAGCTGGTGTTATAAAGAGTAACTACTTTATTCTAGAAAAAGAATTAGCATTCACGCGGGCAATGCCACGGGCAGCAGCTAGTAATTATTTATTTAAAGAAATATGGAAAATCAATGCACTGTTTATTTTTAACTATACTAACTTATGGATCACTGTGTCAGTGTGGTCTGTAAATTAACTAGATCCTTGACTACTCTCATCCTGCTGCTGCCCAGACACCCAATTATTTGGTTTAAGGCGAAAGCGACAAGGTAGCCCGCGAAATTCAAATTTTCTTACGTTTTTTGCAATTTGCATGTCAGTATCATGTTGTATGTTGATCTAATTTGCGGCCGTATCTAATGTTTATTTATAGAATTATAATCATAACAATCGTCAATGCAATACAACTCTCTAAGTTCATATAATCGCATTGAATGACTATTTTATGAAATCATGACATTTGTGCTTACTTATGGAGTTGTATTGCTGATTGTAATGATTGTAATTATATAAAGCCATATTTGTTACGGTCGCGAATCATATTTTAATCAACATAAAACCTCACACTAACCTGCAAGATGTAAAAAACGAAAGAAAATTTGAATTTTGCGGGCTACCTTAGCGCATGAGGCTTACAACAGCTAAAGTGCGGTCACTGTCGGACTGCATAGAAAAGAAAGAGAAGCGCAATGACACAACACAGGTAATTTATTGCAAAATATGAAGAAAATATCTGTTTACAAAAATCTATTGAATTGGCCAAAAAAATTAAAAACACTATTACGGTAATATGTTGCTAGTAGAATAATCTGACAAAAAATCAGAATGATTGCATGTATTTAATATGGTTTTTAATCGATAAAATATTTTTTTTGAGGTATTGTCGTGATTTTTTTCTATCGTATCAAATTAGTTGTATTATGTTTTCAACACACTATCTTACTAGCATATATCCTGAAGTATATCATAAATTTTTCCGATTTCGTTTACTGCAGTGGATCATATTCTTTTAGACACTATACACCTTTTTTTTATTCCTTCTTTTGTTTCTTTTAAAAAGTAGTTAACTCTGCAATCAGCATTTTGTTTTTGTTGTCATTTGCGTATGTCGCAAGAGTAAATTACGCAATTTTGTCTTTGGTCCGTGGCCTTGACATCAACCAATGAACAACATTGTTTTTATTTTTTTAGTTATATTTATTGGTTGAATACGAGGCCTTTGGCTACTTTTGTATGTGTGTATTTTATGTGCGTTTTGTTTATGCTGAATAAACAATTTTTCTTTCTTTTATTTTCTTTCCTTCGGCTAGATTATTAAAACATATTGGACACGTATTTTTTCTTTTTTTACGTAAACAAAAGATAACGGTTGGATATGGTTGCCTTGTAAATCGTTGCATAGCTTAATAGTTACATTTATAATATTAGTATCAATGGCATATTAATTGTAACTGATTCCCTTAATATCAGGTTAAATCATTAGCTCTATGGTATTGTCCCACTAATTGTCTCACATGATACCAATTGTTATTTATTGTTCTAAATTCATGAGCATGTGACAATGATTTTACGAATTGCATGCTTGACAGTTTGGGTTAGGAGTCAAATTGTGGTATTGTCTTGTCTTATCTCTTTCATATTTACAGCAACAAAAGCGAACCGATTTTGAGGCCTTGGCATACTAGAAAGCTATCGTCACGCGAATACGCGATCATCGCGAATTATTGTTCAGCGAAACCGCCCTCTGTCGGCGTGACGACACACGTTAGGGTTTGCCGAACAAATGAACGCGACGATCAGAGGCGGATTTTTCATAAGGACGACCAGGCCCGGGCCTAAAGCGGCAAGATATTAGGAGCGGCCGACCTGCGCCAGCGACTGGGAATATCTCAGCTGAGTAAATAATAAAGCGATGTGGGCTAGTTAAGAGGGTTTTTCCTAAAAGTTGGCAACGTCGCAAATAACTGTCAAATATTGACCTGTTTTGATTCATAAAGCAATATTACTGAATATAATTAAGAAATGTCGCTAACTAGCGAACTAGAATATTAATAATGAATTGCAATTATAACATTAAATTTGATGTTGTACCCATTTCAGGTGTAAAAAACGCATTTGGAAAGTTTCCAAATAGTTTTTTTACATCTAAAACTAATTATTCGGTGTTACGATATTAATTATTGCATTTCATAATCAATAATCTGGTTCGCTAGTTAGCCAATTTTTTTTATTTCCACACAGTAATATTGCCATGTTAATCAAAACAGTGAAATATTTGACATCTATTTGCGACGTTGCCCACCTTCAGAATATTATTTACTATGGCCGCTTGTCCACCACACCGGCACGTCTCGTTCGGTTCGAATATTCCCGTTTTTCGTTGACGTCCCGTTGACGTTGGTGCAGTCGACAAACGGTGTAAGGATTCTTCTTCTTCATTGTGCCGATGATCCCAATATTTAAGTAAAATGAGCTTCGACTAGTTATTATTTAAGTTAGGACAGGTTTACGGTTTGTATTTTAAAATCAACTGGCACAATGTTTGCGTGAAGGTTTTTCCTAGTTTACCTACCTAGAGGGTTCTAGGAAAAACGTAGGCGTTTAGTAATGAATAGAAATAAATATCAGTTGTCCTGGCAATTGAGAGAAATTGATATCCACAACGCGTAAGTAATGAATATCCCTTCAATAGGGATGATGAAAAAAAATTTTTTTTTTGGCCGTCTTTGAGATTATACAAAAATATTAAACACTTATTTTTTCTTTTTTTACGTAATCTTAAGATTACGGCGATACATTGAGGTAAAATGTGCCATGACGTCACGAGTATGTAGATTTTATACATACTAGTGACGTAGCGACCCCCACTCCCCAACCTAAAATGTGTTTTATCTAAGTAATTTTTTATTAATATTAGATAAAGCAAAAAATTTGTGTCTAATATTTTTTTATTATCTGACTGACCGACTAATTAGAATTTCATTTTTTTACCCAGGCATCATCCCTATTGTTAGTAAAAGCACAGATGGTTCACTCCGCAAAATCACTTAAATAAAAAGCGACTCTTGCTACGACACTATAAAGTGTAATTCAGGTCACACAGCGCTAATTCCCCTACAGTAATATTTACCTAGAAGTTGCCTCTCTTTCTATAGCGTAACTCTTAGATCTTCTGACTACGTTAGACTCACTGAATTGACCCAACAAATCGAGCCCGCTGCGTTCTTGTAGCTTCATATCATACCTAAAATGCAGAGTGAGCCATCTGTATTAATTTGTGGCAAAACATATCACTGTTCCTGAAAAATTACACAAGTTTCCATAAACAACGATACAAGAACATTTTGGCATGTGGCCGAAATCGGAACTAAGACCGCCATCTTGTTTTTTTAATACAATTTTATGACATCTCCACAAATGTTTACCAACAACGCCTGATAATGTCATTCAGGCGCCACAAGATCCTAGAAGCACTCTTACACTTGAGATTAATGATATTTTAATATTTCGATTTCATCTTTATTTCATAAATTATACTTACCATAAATAGGGATGTTGACAGGGAAAAAAATTACAATTTAGTCTGTCAGTCGGACAATAAAAAAATATTAGACACGTATTTTTTGCTTTATCATATTAATAAAAATAAAAAAAACAAACGCATTAAAGTTGGAGAGTGGGGGCTCGCTACGTCACAACTCAGTATATACAGTATACATGTATAACTCATATATATAAATCAATGTATTGCCGTGTAATCTTTAGAATTTTAGACTACGTAAAAAAAGGAAAAATACGTGTCCAATATTTTTTAATAATCTATCTGACGGACAAAAAAAAATGTTTGTCTTCCCTTTTGCGCCATAACGGTGTCCCAGTATAGGAATAAAAATAATAATATGAATAAATAAATACAGACAGAGAAAAAAGTACCTAAACAACAAAAAAAATGCATAAACAAATAAGAGGAATTTAAGTAAGGTTTTGGTGAACTACACCCCAACGAACGAAGACGTTGTGCACCTAAAATAAAGGTACAAATTACTATAACTACTACTTACCACAGTTCAGGCGAGTAGGGAGGTGACGTGGTGACTAAAGATGGCGGCGGCATTAGCGCGTCGTTTGACAGCTGTCAACAAAACACATTTCTTCAATTAAACCTTAAACCATTTCGCCAGTTCTATGTAATAGGGGACGCGCCTATTGACATTTTTGATTGACAGGGCCGTAATCCACCACGCGGGCCCAGTGCGGGTTGGTAGATGTCGCATATCTTGGATTTGTTTCTAGGATATGCCGGTTTCCTTACAATGTTTTCCTTCACCGTTTTGAGAGCAGTGGTGATGAAATTATTTATACAAAGCAAAGCGCCTGACTGGGTTCGAACCTGGAGTCCTGTGTCCACGTACCGCGGAAGTACTCCATGACGGGGGGGGGGGGCAAACTTCTTTGTACTCCATGATGGAGGGGTAAACTTCTTTGTACTCCATGATGGAGGGGTAAACTTCTTTGTACTCGATGATGGAGGGGTAAACTTCTTTTTACTCCATGACACGGGGGGGGGCAAACTTCTTTGCTTTGTACTCCATGACGGGGGGGGGCAAACTTCTTTGTACTCCATGATGGAGGGGTAAACTTCTTTTTACTCCATGACACGGGGGGGGGGCAAACTTCTTTGCTTTGTACTCCATGACGGGGGGGGGGCAAACTTCTTTGTACTCCATGATGGAGGGGTAAACTTCTTTTTACTTCATGACACGGGGGGGGGCAAACTTCTTTGTACTCCATGATGGAGGGGTAAACTTCTTTGTACTCCATGATGGAGGGTAAACTTCTTTGTACTCCATGACGGGGGGGGGGCAAACTTCTTTGTACTCCATGACGGGGGGGGGGGGCAAACTTCTTTGTACTCCATGACGGGGGGGGGGGGCAAACTTCTTTGTACTCCATGACGGGGGGGGGGCAAACTTCTTTGTACTCCATGACGGGGGGTAAACTTCTTTGTACTCCATGACGGGGGGGGGGGGCAAACTTCTTTGTACTCCATGACGGGGGGGGGGGCAAACTTCTTTGTACTCCATGACGGGGGGGGGGGGCAAACTTCTTTGTACTCCATGACGGGGGGTAAACTTCTTTGTACTCCATGACGGGGGGGGGGGCAAACTTCTTTGTACTCCATGACGGGGGGGGGGGGCAAACTTCTTTGTACTCCATGACGGGGGGGGGGCAAACTTCTTTGTACTCCATGACGGGGGGTAAACTTCTTTGTACTCCATGACGGGGGGGGGGGGCAAACTTCTTTGTACTCCATGACGGGGGGTAAACTTCTTTGTACTCCATGACGGGGGGTAAACTTCTTTGTACTCCATGACGGGGGGTAAACTTCTTTGTACTCCATGACGGGGGGGAAAACTTCTTTGGTCAACCTCTACAAAAAACGAGTAAATGTACTGTTACTTGTAGAATAGCGCAACGGGGCGACAATGAAGCAAACAAGGCTTTTCATTCTAAACCTTCTTTACCAAGTAGTAAAATTGGAAGGGGCGCGACCCCCTGTTTAATTTAAAGGGGGTTATTTGGCCCCCTCTGCCCCCCACTTCCGCGGTCCCTGCCCCAGCAGTGGGAACATCGGGTGCATCGAATAATTTTGTGTGTGTGTATGTGCGTGTGATGTGTGTGTCGTGTGATGTGTGTGTGTGTGTGTTCCTTACCGTAGACAGGACAGTAGCTTCACACCCTGGCTGGTATTTCTCCAAGTCCGTGCGAGGTCTTCTCATCACCTTCTCGCGATCCTGCTTGTGTTTCCTGTCGGCGCCTTTCAGTTTGAAGACCTGGTGACAAGTATCAATTTAGTTAGAATAATTTCCTTTATTTCATTTTGATTACCGGTCAACTGCCCTAACTTCGCCTGGCATCCAATGTTTGCCTATAATGAAAAAGATGTATTAACTTGTTCATTTTACTTGTAAGGCAATCTAAACTTAAAGCTCTCTATGAAAACTCAAAGTTTTGATTGCCATACAAGTAACATGAAAAAGATATTACATATTTTTCATTATAGGCAAACTTAGGACGCCAGGCGAAGTTAGGGCAGTTGACGGTACTTATTATTTACATTTTTAAATATTTTTATAAAAACCATACAAAATCATTTAAAAATATAAAAAATAGTGGCCCATCGGCATCAGGAACAGGGTCCAGGCTGCCGGTGGTCAGGGCTCTAGAGAGAGGAACCTCCTCACGATGCGTGTCGTGTCTGGAAAACTGTTTTCTGAATCAAGCCCTTGACCCAGCCGCGCAATGAAAGCCTCCTGAGGTGTTGGTCGAGGCTCTCCGCTATTAGGCCATTAACTGTTACGATTATCGGTACAATGATTGCAGAGTCTATGAGAATAATTATTATTAGAGATGATGATCATTTTCTTTTTGAAAGGCAATTATTTTTTATGTCAAATCTCATCCAGTCAGACGCCAAATTTAGCGAAAAATAAATTCCAGCGGAAAATTTTATTTTGATGGCGCCTTTTGAGAGTAGGGCCCATAAGTGACGCTGAAAAATCCGTAGATTGCCTCTAGATAAATCCTTAGAATTTATTAAAAGCTAAATCTGACTTTTTTTACAAGCTTTATCTGACATTTTTAAAGCTAAATTTGACTTTTTTAAAGCGAAATCTGAAAAAAAAAAAAAACTGACTTTTTTAAAAGCTAAATCTGACTGTTCGGAGCGGCCAGATTAGCCTTGAACCTATTCCGTAAACAGCGTTTCTTGTTAAATTACGTCTTTTGTATGTATATATGCAAAAAAAATTGGGAATTATTATTTACTAGCTGCGCTCCGCAGTTTTACCCGCATAAGTCTTGATCCCGTGGGAACATCTGAATAAAAAGTATCCTTTGCCCGAAACCAGGTCATGGTCTACCCATGTGCCAAATTTCATCCAAATCCGTTCAGCCGTTTTAGCGTGAAAGCGTAACAAACACTATAGCATTTATAATGTTAAAATTAGGATTTACCTTGATCTGACACGCAGCGGCATGCAATCGCGTATGTTCATCGCTAGCGAGGTAAGTCTCCACCTGAATACGGAACGGGACGCCTTTCTCACCACCATGCTTCTTGGCTGTAAACTCTGTTGATATGCAGTTCACCTGGGAACAAGAAATGTTGGTTAAACGACACGGTTGGCGCAGTGGCTGAGCGATCGACCGCTGCGCAACGTGTCGCGGGTTCGATCCCCGCACGGAACAAATATTTGTATGATCTGCAAGTAGTTGTTCCGGGTCTGGGTGTTACTGTATGTGAGTTTCTATGTTTTTAAACGCACCCACGATACAGGAAGAAATTATTAGTGTGGGACGTTTAAAAAAAAAAAAAAGATTCAGATTATTCTATAATACTTTATCACAGATGAATATAGATGGGACACTCCGCAGTTTAGGTATCAAATTCAAAATATTTTATTTCACATACAACCTACATGGGCACTTATGAAACCTCAGAAGCTAGGTGCACGGTTCCAATTCCTATGGAGAAGAGCCGGCAAGAAACTCCATGGTTACTCTTTTAAAAATAATTGACCTTTACAATATTTTCAAATAACAGTATTAATAGATCTGGGAGGACAGTGTAGGCCTGTCAACAAGTACCAGGTACATAACAAGATAGAAAATTGTCCACAAATCGTGATTGTCAACACAAGCAAATCACTGCAGTTTTTCGAGATCTCTTCGGGCTGTACTCAGGTCTGTCCTGGGTCACCAGACCAGTAGAGCCGTATGTGATAATTGGTCGGATGACTGTGGTGTATAACCAGTGGGTGACCTTGGGGCTAATCCCCCCCCTACCAAGCAGTCGCTTGCACTACCACAGGGTTATGCTGGTTTTTGTAGTGATCTAGTTGGTGTGTTTTGCCCAGTTCAGTTGTTTATCCAAAAAGATGCCCAGGTACAGATAGTGCAATCCACGAAGACGCGCCCCACTCCGCTCCGCTCCGTACTAAAGTACAGCTTACAGTACAGTTATCGCGGAGTGGGGCGCGTCTTCGTGAATTGCACTATCTGTATTTGGTTTCAGTTGATAGGCTTAGGGTTCCGGCCACCGTAGGCGCGGGCTTGCAAACGGTGAGCAATGGGTAGCTCGCTGTCCGGATAAGGACCAGGCCCGGGTCGACGGCGCGTTGTGTTCCACGCGCGCCTCAAAGAGATGGCAGCACCAACTGACGGTGTCCAGAATGACCAATGCCTGCCAGGGTTGCGAGTTTGCCCGAAAGGGATATCGCGGCCCCGGCACACAGGCAACGGAAGGAACACGGGTGGGTTTTAGTCAGTAAAAGTCTGACACACCCTCCCGCTCCGACCAGAGCGGGAGAAGTTATTTCATAATTTAACAACCTCTAAAAAAAAAATGTTCCAAAGAATCGTGGTAGTTGTAGTGTGTTAAACTTCCTCTTTTTTGTGAAGAGAATCAATTCGGTTTTTGTAGGGTTCACTGAGAGTTGGTACTTGTTGCACCATTCATCTACTATTTTTAGGGCTTGACGCATTAGGTTGCATAGAGTGTTTTATGATATAATTGAGTCACAATAATTACTATTCATTACCAATATTATCATTATTAATTTATTTTACCTTGATATAAACGCCGACATCTTTGGTAGGGTCCCAGTACACGTGTAACGCGTTCAAACAGGCCGGCTGTTCGACGCGGATCACGCCGTAGGAGAGAGGTACATCCACCTGAATATGGAGGAAATATTTGAATAGTTAATTTTAAAACTTTTTACAAACAAAAAACCGACTTCAAATAAAAACACTATAAAGTGAAAAATAACTTTAATTTCGGAAGACTTCCGAAATTAAAGTAATTTTTTATTTTTTGTTATTTCACTTTTTTTTTGAAGTCTGTTGTATTTTTTTGTAAAAAGTTTATATTTTTCACTTTTTAGTTGTGGTACCTACCCCACACATATTCGAATACCAGTACCTGCTATGTAAATAACAGTCACAGGAAGTTATCATCATATCATCCACATATACTAAGTGGGAAAAATACGTATTACTGAAGATAACTCAAAAACTATTCAAGTAAAGTTGATAAAATTTATATGGGACTAACTTGAGAGCATAGGGTTTTCATACAATACAATTATTTCTAAATCGGTCCACAATTGACGGAGAAATCGGCGGAAATACATTAAAAAAAAAACATTCATACGCAACATAGAACCTCCTCCTTATTGGAAGTCGGTTAAAAATTAGTTAGTACAATAACTAACATGCATTTTTTTTTCTACAAACTTATTACATGGAATGTGTCCAGACTGATTCCATGAGTTGTAACAATCAATTTTCTACCAGTGTGATCAGGCCCTTAGTTCCGACTTTGACCAAGCGCCAAAAGATTCTAGTACCTACTACCTTAGAAAGGAGCTTACTTCCTTCGTCTGTTAGTACGAGATCAACATCGTGAGGAAACCGGCATGTCTGAGAGATATTTCTCGACGGCATGTGAAGCCATGTCAGAGGCCCATGGGCGAATTTAAAACGCTGACACCAGGGTAGTCACTAACCACACGAAAAGAAGAAGTACGAGATTGGAGACAGCAATACTTTCATTTGGGCATAGGAAAACATCGTGAGGAAACTGGCATGCCTGAGAGAGATTTCTCGACGGGATGTGAAGCCAAGTCAGAGGCCCATGGGCCGCTTTAAAACTCTGACACCAGGTTACGGGGCGTTCATTAATAACAGGAGACGATTTTGGCGATTTTTCTACTCCCCCTCCCCGTTGGTGAAATGTCGTGAGATTTGACTCACCCTAATCTCACGTGAGATTTTTTAAATGCATATTTTTAGTGTAACAACGTTAATCTGTGCTTCATTGCGTTGAATTTATAAAAAAAAAAAAACATAATTTTTACTTTAGCTATTTTAAGTTTTCTTGCAAAAATACACTATTTTCTTGCGGAAATAAAATTACGTGATATTTGCCGCGACCCCCCCTCTCCCCCACGTGAGATGATTAGGTGAGATTCGGCTCGATTCCCTCCCCCCTAAGCGCCTCACGTAATTAATCAACGATCCCTTAGTGACTAACCACACTAACAAAACAACAGCTGCGTACGTCATTTAATAAACACCTCTTTGTCATAGGAGTCACAGACAGACCGCTGTGCAGAGCCTGCATGGAGGACGACGAGACAGCAGCTCATGTGCTGTTATACTGCCCGGTGGTCGCCACATACAGGGCAAAGTACTTCGGTAACCCAGGTACCCTCCGTGAGATTGTCAGTGACACCAAGGCGTTGCTGGCCTTCTTTGAGGAGCTGGGGTGGATCGAATAACCGATTTTCCCACCCGTACGCAAAATACGCGCTTAGACGTGGAGTTGCGGATACCAGCCCGTATTACCTATTACCTTAGTGACTAACCACACGAAAAGAAGAAGCTTTGAGTGGTCAATAAACAGTGCATTATGTACCTCTACAATCCTCTCTCCGGGTCTCTCGTTATGCCACTGCGCGATCTGCTCTCTCTCCATGTACTGCAGGCGACGCTCGTGGAAACAGATCTTGATTATGCTCTGCAGAAAAATTTGAATCAATGGAAATGATGTCCAGCAATATTTGGTAGGTAAGCGCTCCAGTTTGAAACGCGTCGGTGCATAACAACATATGTTAAATGAAATTACATCTAAAAGATACACGTATTTAATTGTATTTTTTTTGTAGTTGTTATTTTCTACTCCGCAATCGGCATTTTGTTTTGATTTTTTGTCATTTGCCAGTGTCGTAACACAGAGTTAGGCTGCCTGTCCATTGAAGCGGAGCGAGGCAGCGGAGAGGAGAATGGCAGCGGAGTGGAGCGGAGTTGCGGACAGTGTCTGTCCATTGATGCGGAGCGAGTCTGCGGAGCGGAGTTACGGAATGTGCGGAGCGAGGTAGCGGAGCGGTGTTGCGGACTGTGCGGAGCTAGACTAAGTTCACATATTTTTCCACATCGCCTCTCCGCTTCCCCGCTTCAATTCTCCGCTCCGTTTCCTCGCTCCGCTTCCCCTTTCCGCTTCCCGGTTTTGTATGAATTTTTAAACTAGTTCGCAAATCCCTGTCCACTGAAGCGGAGCGGAGGTTTTATATAATTCCATTGGTTAATATTGGCACACCGTTACTCCGCTCCTCTCCTCTCCGCTCCAATGGACAGGCAGCCTAATGGGGCTGTCGTTTTTGTGCTCACCAGTTGGCGCCACTGGCGAGTAAGGTCCTGTCAGTACTTTCATTTGATATGTTTACCCATTACTTAATTAAATGTTTATTTTATTACATTTTAAAACATCAAATGAATATTTACATTATAATGTTCTTAAAATTGGCAAGCATGAAGCAGAAATATTATTCTTCCGCCAAGTGCTACTAAGTAAGATCCTGAGTTGTTACTTAAATCTTAAGGAATCATCAGAAATTGCATAATCTTTACAAAAATTATGAATAATAAGTAAAAATTCCCGCAAACAGTGAACGTTCACAGTGACATTTGACGTTTCTAGAGGCCTCACTCTACACTAGCGCTTATAGCGGCGAATTCAAGCGCGGTAGTCCATTTTTTTTTTTTTTATCTGCCTATGCTGTCCTAATCCTGGGCAAAGGCCTCCCTCCACTCCTTCCATCGTTCGCGAGCCCGCGCGTCCTCCTTCCAGTTTTGACGGAACCTATCCAGCTCGTCCCACCATCCCCTACGTGGTCTGCCGCGACCCCGCCTCACTGTCTCAGGGCACCAGTTCTGTGCTATTTGGGCCCGGCATGCGGCAGACATGTCCTGCCCAGTCCCATTTAAGTTGGGCAGCCTCTTGAGCCACGTCAGTTATTTTTGTTTTGGAGCGCAGTATTGTGTTTCGAACACGATCCGTTAATTTAACTCCTAGTATACTGCGTTCCATTGCTCGTTGGGAGACCTTGAGTTTAGACTTCTGGATGTTATTCCAAGACTAAGTTTGTGCACCATAGGATAAGATAAGTCCTCATTACGCAATGTAAATTGTCTTTGATCCCTGGTTTTGACATCAAGCAATAGATAAAACTGTCAAACTTCTATTGCTTGAATACGAGGCTTTTGGGTACTTTATATGTGTGTATTTTATGTATTTATTTGTAATGTGCGTTTTGTTTGTGCAGAATAAACACCTTTGTTTTGTTTTCTTATTTTGTTTTTTCCAATTAATTGTTTTTTCGCAAGGCTCGATCGAAGGATAAGTTACGCTTGCCAAGTTGGGTCCGTGGATGGGTGATCATCAGGATTACATACTGAGAACCCTCCGAAGGGGTAGCCCTTTGGAGGTTACAGGCGTTATGTAACGTTATGTTTACCTTGAGTATCTTTCCCTTATAATGTGACAGGTCTCCCAGCTTCTTGAGTTTGATCTCGTAAGGCTGACCCTGGTTGAGGTAGGTCAGGGTCTCCTCGTTCTGTTTGGTGGCTATGGATGTGGCGGCTGCTAGGACGTATTGGAATCTGGAGATAAAGTAACAAGGAATAAGTGATGGTTAAATTACTATCTATTACTAATACACGAGATCACACAAACATGGATGATGCTTGCGGTAAAGATAATTTATTTTAACTTTATTTCAACGTGAGCAGTGTTAATTAAATTTTTGGCAGATGAAATATTTGATCTTTTTAAGAAACACTTCACGGGTCAATTGGCATCACAAAAAGTTTTTGCGAAAACTGCATATATTCTTGCTGACTATATTTTTTTTTTGCAAAATCTGTGTATACAGATTAAAATGTCTCAAATAGTTAAGGACAGACTCCTAAGGCCGTTTTCCTGTAGTTACAACGGTTAAGGTAGCTGCCCTTAGTGCCCCATCTCAAAAATCCACTCTGAATACTAATTTCTTACTATATCCATTTTCGTCACTCCACACAACCATCTCAACATTCTCATCTCCGCTGTATGCAATCTTTTTCAAAAGACAGTATAAAAATTGAAATTTTTGTGAGATCACTTTGTTATTCAACAATTCTAATATTGAAGTACAGTGGAGCGTCGATTATCCGAACGTCGCTCAACCAAACGACCGCTTATCCGAACAGTAGTGTAGTTTTCGCGTTCTTGTCGCGACCAGGCGCGGTCCAAGGGGGGGGGATCTTGGGGGTCATGACCCCCCCAAAATCATTCAAGCTGTCGATAACTTGAATGATTTACGTGTCTTAGTAACTAAAAACTGTAGGTACTTGAGCCACAGTGACCGCGATGGGCATTCTATCCAAAAAAAAATATGAAAAAAAGCCTGATATGCAAGCTTAGGGCCAGCTTTCAAAACCTAAGCTGCTGTAAAACGAGTTTAAGCTTTTCTTCTCGACAAACTAAGTTGTCTTCCTGTATAATGGTCAAAAGAAAACTCAGAACCTATTGAAGGCGCGGTGCTGAAATTTTGGGGCTCGCTTGTCTTGATTCTTGAGCTTTTCTTCATAAGTCGACAAAACAAGTAATTCTTAGTTCTTTTGGAATGATTAAAAGAAAATCTAACGTACCCGAGAGTGCAAAATTTTGGAGCTCGCTTCGCTCGCTCTTGTATTCTACATTTTCATAGTTGCTTGGCCTTTCCTGCATAAGTCGACAATGTAACTCTTAGTTCTGTTTGAAAATGTTAATCAAATCCTAACCTATCCGAGACGGGGTTTTAAAATTATCGAGTTAGCTTCGCTCGCTCTTCTCTACATAATCTACTGTCCTAATATTTATTATTTATCAAAAAGCCAAGGTGACCAATTTGGCAGCATCGTAAAGTACCCTAGCTTAGTTACTGCGACCAACTGTGAGAAAAGATCAGAAAGTTAAAAAGTTACTTATTTAAAAAGTATGCATCATTAGATAGTCAAAAAGTTTTTAGAGTAACAATTAAATATTTCCCCAGAAAGGAGCTCGTGGCTAAGTAACAACAGCCGCACTGGTCGATCCATCAGGTTAAGCTACGCTTGCCGGGGTTGGTCAGTGGATGGGTGACCATCTTTACATACCGAGAATCCTCCGTGCCTCGGAAAGCACGTTAAGCCGTTGGTCCCGGCTGTCATTCATGGATCTTTGACCGTCGTTACGAGTCGTCAGAAGCCCGAAAGTCTGACACCAGTCTTACCAAGGGATATCGAATTACCCAGTTACTGGGTTGTGGAGGTCAGACAGGCAGTCGCTCCATGTAAAATACTGGTATTCAGCTGCATCCGGTTAGACTGGAAGCCGACCCTAACATAGTTGGGAAAAGGCTAGGCAGATTGAATTAAATATTTCCCCAATATTCCTCGGCACCCATCCCATGGTGACCCCCCCCAAATCTTAGGTTGCGACCGCACCTGGTCGCGACTCATTCACTTGTTATTGTACTAGTATCTCACTTCCAAGTAACCGCTAGTCGATAAACTTAATTTTCATGTCATTAAAGTTACATAAATGTAAATATGGTTTTCATTTACCTGTACGTACCTAAATATCTCATAGCTTTATCAATATACGAGTACATATAGGTAGTTCGATTATCCGAAAATACCGGTTTTCCAAACACCCATGTCCCCAATTAGTTCGGATAATCGACGCTTCACTGTATATACTGACCTTGTATCATCTTTGAAGCTCGGCTCGGAGCGCGTCTGTACGGGGGAGTGCAGGAATCCATCCAAGGAGCCCACGGGAGAACACATCAGCAGACCTGCATCTGTAAGTAGATTTTATATGAATAAAACTATCTAACAAACAAAGGGACACTTAATAGCGTCTTTCCATTCTATACAAGGCCAGAACGCAGCCATAGGAAACTGCTCGCGTATAGATTGGAAATCATTTTTTTACTATAGTCAATACTCAATACTCAATATATTTATTGCTTCCACATGTGAACTTAGGTGGTAGGTTTAACAAAATAATATGATCATTGTGGACCTTGTCGGGCACAGCAAAAGTAGGAGAGAGGAAGAGGGCTTTTAATTTTTTTTACTTAGTTAGTACCTATTTATTGTAATTATTTTATAAAACTTGTAAATTAAAATTTGTCATTTAAATAATCATTGATATCATAATAGCATTTAGTTAATAGGAATAGTTTTAATTTGTTTATAAATGTATTCAATTTTTGTTCATTTTTTATTAATTCTGGTAATTTATTAAATATTTTAATTGACATGACTAGTGTACTTGTTGAGTGCATTTTTAACTTAGAACCTGGTAAGTTTAACCTATTTTTATGGCGTAATGTATATTTAGACTGTATGTTTTCTCTTGTCGTGTAAAAGTGCTGGTAATTTCGAACGAATTTGCATATTTCTAGAATGTATAGGCAAGGGAGGGTAAGTATTTTATTTTCTTGGAAATGAGGTTTGCAACTGTCGGTGTCTTCTATATTTACAAGGATTCTTATTAATCTTTTTTGCAATGTGAAAAGTGTCGGTGCATCTGTGCTGTTTCCCCACAATATTACGCCGTAGCTGAGCCATGCATGTGCGTAGGCATAATATGTAACAAGTGCAGTTTTAAGGTTAGTGGTCTTTTTGACTTCACGAAGGGCGTATGCAAATTTGGATAGTTTTGATTTTATCTTTTTAATGTGTGATTTCCAATTAATGTTTGTGTCTATATCCAGGCCAAGTAAAGTAAATTCATGAACGACTTCTATTGTTTTCCAATCTATACAAGAGTAGTACTCAAATACTCGCGTATACTTCGTAGCGACCTAATTAACTACCTTATTCCAAAATATACAGTGCTAGTACGCATACGGACTAATCGTGTATAGATTGCGACAAATTGTGAACAGGTATTCAACTTGTTTGCTACGTAATGTACCTTGCGCTAAATAGCCTGCCTGGCTAGGAGCAACTTGGAAGTAGCGCTCGCCGGCCGCTTCCGCGGCACCGCTCACTACGTTCGCTCGGCTCGCGCGCGGTTGGTCACAGTTCTAACCTAACCTAACCCATTTCATATTCCGTTATCTGTTAGCTGTTCCATTTATTTTTATTTTTTAATCTATATTATTAAAACTCATGTCAAGCGTACTTAAGTGATGTAGTATAGTTTGGAACAAGGACGCGCGCGTCCACGTTACGAACTATACACGAGCAGTACGCAAAATTCGTGTATACATTGTAATCACAGATAAAAAATAGCATTCCAATGTATACGCGAGCAGTTTCCTATGGCTGCGTTCTGGCCTTGCATAGATTGGAAATACGCCACTTAATATCGTGTACAGCGTGTCCTATTGTATCCTGCACATTACAGGAACTGATGGATGCTACGGAAGGTGCCAAACTTTTCTTTCGTGGCGCTCACTCTAACTGTGGTGAACAGTCTTGGAAGACATGATAATTGAATTCGTTATTGCAACTCACTCTTGTTCTCCTGCGCATTCGGCGACTGATACCCGTTCATAGGTATCATGGTGCCAGGAGGCATGGTCGGCTGGCACTGCATGCTTTCTGGACTGCCTGCGATGGAAAGACAAACTCAAACCATTTATTTCAATCAAACCATTTACAGGCACTTTTGAACTGTCAAATAGTCGGTCAGTTAGTCAGAAAGTTGGAGCTAGTTGCCCATTCCAAAACGTAGATCTCTATAGAGAAGAACGGGCAAGAAACTCCAAGGACACTCTTTTAAATCAAGATATTAAGATAATAATGTCCTTCGGCAAACTTCGTGTTTCGTCAGTCGTCGGATTTCTATCTTCAAAAAATACAAATAATATAATATGTTCTATTAAAAATATTGTGGTAAGAAATCATTTATAAATAGCAGTTGCCCGCGACTTCGTCTGCGATCCAGGATGAAAAGCTTATGTCCTTCTGTAAGTCATGGTCTACCCAAGTGCCAAATTTCATCTAAATCCGTTCAGCCGTATTAGCGTGAAAGCGTAACAAACAAACTTACTTTCGCAATTATAACATTAAGTTAGGATTAAGCGTTTATTACAGAAAACTATGGCAAGATAACTAAGAGTTGTGGCCGGATATGGGAAGGCGATTGACTGACGATGGCACATTATTGGAAAAATATTTTGGCTTACTTAGAAAATGCGATCTCCATTTCATGAAATAAATAAATAAGTTACATTTTTACAAAAAGTGCAGGAATTCTACTGATAAATTATATAAAGTGGTAGGTCTTTTTTTTTTTTTTTTGAGGGTTAGAAATTATCAAATAACTTCTCCCGCTCTGGTTGGAGCGGGAGGGCGTGTCAGACTTTTACGGACTAAAATCTACCCGTGTTCTTTCCATTGCCTGTGTGCCGGGGCCACGATATCCGTTTCGGACAAACTCGCAACCCTGGAAGTGGTAGGCCTTACGAAGAGACATAATTATATAGACGTCAACAAAATAATTTTTGCTAACTTTACTAGGCAGATTAAGAGTGTTCATCCAAAAAGTTGGCAACGTCGCAAATAGCTGTCAAATATTTACCTGTTTTGACACAGATTAATACAGATGGAACATTCCGCAAAATCATTTAAATAAAAAGCGACTCATGCTACGACATAATAAAGTGTTATTCAGGTCGCGCAGCGCTAATTAGCTACAGTTATATTCACCTAGAAGTTTCCTCTCTTTCTATCGCGTAACTCTTATATCTTCTGACTACGTTACGCTCACTGAATTGGCCCGACAAGACGGGCCCGCCGCGTACTTGTAGCTTCATACCTAAACTGCGGAGTGTCCCATCTGTATTCATCTGTGGTTTTGATTAATTTGGCAATATTACTGTATAGAAATAAGAAATATGGCTAAGTAGTGAACTAGAATATTAATAATGAATTGCAATTATAACACAGAATTTGATGTTGTAACCGTTTTAGGTGTAAAAAAGAAACTTGGAAACTTTCCAAATACATACTTTTTTATTAAAACGAAATATTCGGTGTTATGATGACAATTGCATTTCATAGTCAAGATTTTAGTTCATCATCCATATTTCAGTAATATTGCCAAATTAATCAAAACAGCGAAATATTTGACAGTTATTTGCGACGTTACCAACTTTCTGTAATCGTTCCTCAGAATCTTTTCACGCCATCTATAGGCGAATATTTGAATTACTTTACTACTTTAGTTCCTAGATTCGGATAAAAGATGGCGCCATTTACCGTGCTGAATCATCATGGTCCCATTGTGTGGAGGCGACTGCTCACAACTGCCCTCCTCCATGGCATCGCGGTTGCTATCAACCACCATGTTGGTAATCTGTGAAAGAACAACGAGTATAACAATGTAGGTGATTTTGAAATGTTCTGTAGTTTTAGAGAAAAGTTTGGTAACTCATTACTCGATTTCTGAATTGAGAATAGCCTAACTAAGGGCCTTCTTCCTCATGTCACTAGCACGACAGTTATTCCGTGGTCCACTTGCATAAGCATAATCAGCCTCCAGTGTTCCCACTGCAGGGGTCACAAGCCTCCACTCTTCGAGAGGGAGTGGACTGTAATCTACCACGCGGGCCCAGAGCGGGTTGGTAGATATCACATATCTTCGAATTGTTGGTTCCCATCCAACGGATTCCTGCGGCCTTCACAAGGCAGGTGCTTAATATAGTGTAAATAATTTCATCAACCCTGCTCTCAAAACGGTGAAGGAAAACCTCGTGACAAAACCGGCATGCCTGAGAGATATTTTTTAAAGTCAGAGGTCCATGGCTTTAAAACTCTGACAACAGGAGGTACTAACCGCACGAAAGGAAGAAGTTTATAATACTCCAAATTCTCAATTCAGAACCGGCTTCTGAATTGATATTTATTTATTTGGGGGGGGGGGGGGGGGGGGGGGTGCTGTAACGAAGTTATTCACAAAATTACAGACGTGTCCGGGTTGGGAACCGTTGTTATTCACAAAATTACAGACGTGTCCGGGTTGGGAACCGTTGTCTAACAACGAGACAAATAGGCAAGAAAAGTATGTCGATCCTAACGACTTTATCTGACGAAATAGAATCATAATATATTATGATATCAAGTAGTTAGTTCGAATATTTCTTCCATTCTCAGATCAGCTTGGATGCAGTTTTTCAGTGTTACAAATAGCTGACAAATACTTAGACTAGACGTCGCCAATTTTTGGGTCTTTGTACAAGGCACGGTTTCTTCACAGTACGGTGTATAAACCGCGTCGTAGAAATACCGTGTGTGTCAACAAGCTTCCATAGTGATCCATACAACACTGACGACCGTCCCTACACACGGCAAATAAATCGTAGTTTTTTACGGCAAGAAAAACGAGGGTGAACAAAGGGCCTTAGAATGCACGCTCTGAAGTGCAGTTTATTAAGTATAAACCGATTTTTATCAAGGGTTGAAGCTCAGATCAAATAAAAAACTAAGACATAGGTCTGCGAACAATACAGTGAAGCATGCCAAAACTACACCTCCGCTCACACGCACGCACTTCTTTTTTTTTTTTTTGGTAATTGTACTAAAACCCACCCGTGTTCCTTCAGTTGCATGTACGTTGCCAGGGGCCACGGTATCCCTTTCGGACTTTCCCGCGACCCCGGCAGGCATCGGTCCTAGCAGACCCCGTCAGTTGCTGACATCTCTTTGAGGCGCGCGTGGAACACAACGCGCCGTCGACCAGGACCTGGTCCTTATCGGACGGCGAGTTACCCTCACATGCTTACAACCATTTACAATCAAACTACACCTCACTAAGGCCCGTATTACAGTCGATCCATTCTGGAAACATCTCACCGTGAAGAGTGAGGTGAAGTGAGCATAAAGTGAGCTGCCATAGTGCCAATCCCTAGCTTTAGGTGCAATGACAGCTCACACCAAGCTCACTTCACGCAAGTTTGATTACGGAGTACGAGTGTATAAGTCGACACGAGTCGGAAATCATCTTACGCACGTGTATCATACAACGTTTTACTATGCATTGTGAGAGAAAAAAAAAAACTTCGACTTCGACTTCGACTTCCACTTCTACTTCCACTTCAACTTCCACTTCAAATTCCACTTCCACTTCAACTTCCACTTCCAATTCCAATTCAACTTCCACTTCCACTTCCAATTCCACTTCCACTTCCACTTCAACTTCCACTTCCACTTCCACTTCCACTTACGGTGAGATGTTTACAGAATAGTACGGCAGAACCTCATTAAACACTCAAGCGTTACTTTAAACTTTTTTCAACCAATCAAAAGTTTTAAATGAGTTTTAAGTCAGTGTTCCGCAAACTTTTTGTGTTCAAGGTACATCTAGGAAAACGAATTTTTTTGTAGGTACACCACAAATTAAAAATCAGTTTTAAGTACCTAATATTAATTAACATTTATTATTAATTAACGAAACAATATTTATTATTAATCAACAAACCTAAACTTTAAATTGCAGAAAAGTTATTTAATGCGAAACATGAGCCTGTTTAATTGAGCATAGACGGTCTAAATTTGGAGTAATCGTTGACAGGGCTGCTCTCATCTCTTCGTCGATCGTCCTGAGGCGTTCCCTTTTTTTGGTTTTTATTGTGGTAAGAGTCGAAAATTCTAATTCTCACAAATAGGTCGTTGCGAATGGCAAAAGTATTGCAATAGCATGCTTAGAAAGCAGAGGATATTCATTTTTCACTGATAGCAAAAAATGTTCTAAATCTATTTCTGAAAATTGTAATTAGGTATAACCTTATTTTTCCGAGGCACACCAACTAATGACCACGGTACACCAGTGTGCCGCGGTAGACACCTTGCGGAACACTGTTTTAAGTAATGCTTGAGTTTTGAATGAGGTTGAGAGAACCTCATTCAAAATATATATATATATATATATAATATATATTATACGGGCCTTGGTGCACACGTTTATGAAACCGGCGACCGGCCTCACGTCACCGTTGACAACGCTGTCTTGGTTTATTATTTGGTCAGAGGGTTGAAGGAATGATTTACTTCAGTTACGGCCCGATCTTTTGTGTAAATAATAATTAACCTTTTTATCAACCACAAATTCAGTAAACATTTTGTTTTAAAAACAAGCGTTTAATTCGTTCTTTTTTCCTTCTCTTAGTCATAATATCAGTGAATGTAAACATAACGATAACGTGTCTGAATGAATAAATAATGTCATAACGCGCTGTAGGCGTGACAATTTCAGCGTTAAAAATTGCTGGAAACTTTTGTACCGGTTAAAAAATAAAGTGATTTAATGTTAACAGCGTTTAACCTAAAAGTTGGCAACGTCGCAATAAGCTGCCAAAAAATTACCCTTTTTTGATAAATTTGGCAATATTATTGTATGGAAATAAGAAATGTGGCTAAGTACCGAACTAGAATATTAATAATGAATAGCAATTTAATAAATAACACTGAATTTGGTTTCGTACCCATTTTAGGTGTATAAAAGTCATTTGAAAAGTATACAAATACTTTTTTTCACATCTAAAACGAATTATTCGGTGTTACGATATTAATTTTTACATTTAAGTATTAATATTCTAGTTCGCTAGTTAGCCACATTTCTTATTTCCACACAGCAATATTGCCAAATTAAACCAAACAGCGAAATATTTGACATCTATTTGCGACGTTGTCCACTTTCAGAATAAACGCTTCTAAGTGCATAGTTTTTTTTTTTTTTTTTATCTAGGGCATCTCGCAGTTAACCTCTGAGGAGGTCGTAGCTGCTTAACCGGACTTTCCTGTGGCTGCCTTAAGCTTCTACACTTAAAGCCTCCAGCCAGGGGCATAAACTATTCTAATTAAAACTAGGCGAACGCTCGCTAAGGGCACCCCCTGTGGGTACGGACCTCGGCTTAGGGCGTCGCTGGGGGGAGGACAGCAAGATGGGACAGGCTGGATCAAACATAGATTATTATTATTCGGGGAATTTAAGACTACGGGCTCAGCTTCGACGCGGGCTGGCGCATCGTCGAGCAAGGGTCGGGGGGAGTATAATTTACTCGGGAGGGACGCGGTCGCGGACCTCTGCGGCGAGGTCGGAACGTGTGTCGGTGTGTGTAATGTGCATAGTTTTAATAGACGGACGTGTTATATAGACGTGGAAGAATCGGGAACACAGTCTGCCTTATGGCACTACTCAGCCCTTTTTTAAATTTTGTGCTTTATTCCGAGAACGTTAAAGTTCTAAATACAAAAAAGTGATTTTAAATCGGAGTCTAAATTGGCAATTTTGTATTAGGAACTTATCGCAGTGGTAATAATGTTCGAAATACAAAAACTGCCTGAAAGTGCTCTTCCGAAGAGAGTGTGATCAGAAATAGACAAGCACTGCTAAGAGGAGATCATTTCCAGAGTTACTGAAGGTAACTGAATGAACAGCAAGCTAGGGCCAAAGTTAGAACATTTTCCGTCTTATTAGTTATTTTCATACATTTTGTAATAACTAATAAGACGGAAAATGTTTAACTAATCAATCTGCCTAGCTTTTTCCCAACTATGTTGGGGTCGGCTTCCAGTCTAACCGGATGCAGCTGAATACCAGTATTTTACATGGAGCGACTGCCTATCTGGCCTCCACAACCCAGTAACTGGGTAATACGATACCCCATGGTAAGACTGGTGTCAGACTTTCGGGCTTCTGACGACTCGTAACGACTGTCAAAGATCCACGAATGACAGCCGGGACCAACGGCTTAACGTGCTTTCCGAGGCACGGAGGATTCTCGGTATGTAAAGATGGTCACCCATCCACTGACCAACCCAGGCAAGCGTAGCTTAACCTGATGGAAAATGTTTAACGCACGTAAATAAAGAAGTCATGCAGAAATAACTAGCAAAGAAGGACATATTGAAATCATGGAACAGAGATTAAGCATGGTAGCTTATAATACGCATAATTTTAAAGAGAAGATTAATATTAAGGAGGAGATATTAAAAAAGTAAGTTTTTCAGGGTATTTATATCAGGCGAGTAGCGCTGTGAAAACATTTAACAGAATTTGAGACAGAGGTAGTTAGAATTCTTGCAAGTTTAAAAGGTATTTCAGGCTCTAAGAAGATAACATATATCCACCTCCCATATATTCTTGAAATCCCTGTCAGTGACAGCCTGTCCTTGCTGTATCTCTGTATATTCCGCACTGATCTGAGAATTAAAAAAGAAAACCATGGTCTATCAGCAGTCGGGATAATAATACATTTTATTTCCACGAAGTGTACGCGAAAATACTCCATTTGCATTAAGAAGTAGGCTGTTAACACTTTTTTTTTGCACGAAATGTAGAGACAAATGAAGCAACTGTGCTGAAGGAAGAATGATACATTTTATTTGCACGAGCTGCAGTTGATAAACGAAACACGTATGTTGCACGAAGCAGGATAATCTTAATTTGCACGAAATGTAGATGAGAAACGAAACGCCTATGTTGAAGGAAGAATGATACATTTTATTTGCACGAGGTTCAGTTGATAAACGAAACATGTATGTTGGACGAAGCAGGATAATCTTAATTTGCACGAAATGTAGATGAGAAACGAAACGCCTGTGCTGAAGGAAGAATGATACATTTTATTTGCACGAAGTGTACGCGTCAAGACTTCATTTGCATAAACAAGTAGGCGGTTAGCAAAATAACTAAGTCAGAGAAATATTCAATGAAACGACAGTTCTGATGGAAGAATGATACTTTTAGGTACTTGCACGGAGTTTCAATTTAATTTCGAGAGAGAGAGATTAAGATGTACCAACGTAATCGAAGCAAAAGGAGTATGTAAGGAGAATAGCAGGTGGCGTTCTATAGTTTCTGCTTACCCCACATGGGAAGAAAGCGCGAGTTTATGATGGAGGGTACGCGGACTTCATAATAAAAAGAAAACGTTGTGCTGCTGGAAACGCGCGTTGTTTTGGTCAACAACACAACAAAACAACTAAGTCGGGGGAAGAATGACTCTTGGAACTTGCACGAAATGTAGATGAGAAAGAAACGACTGTGCTAAAGGAAGAATGATATATTTTAAGTGTAAACAGGATAGCTTTATTTGCACAGAGTTTGGATGGCAAAGGATTCAACTATGTTGAAGGTAGAATGATTCGCTTAATTTGCACGAAATGTACGCCAATTTTTTGGCGTGTTAGTCTTATGTAAATCCTTGGCACTTACCTTACTGTACGTGTGTTTCATGCAAATACATGCTTGAAGAAGTAGATCTTTTTGGAAATATCGAGCAAAGAAGATACAAAGAAGAAGGCAGAGTTATATGGGACAGAACGTGATGAATCTAGGACATTGAAGAGTTGTAATAGAAAATCTTAACAGAAATACTCGTAAACATCGTCAATAACATGGTTCATAAATCGAAGAAGTACACATATACAATGACACAAGATAAGGTGGTAAAGAAACAAAAGTTGAAGTATTTTTGCCACATCCGCGAGCCAGCAGAATTGTGGACGTTGTGGAAAACCCTTAGCTGCAAGGCAGAAACAGAAAAAGAAAAATTGGTTGTCTGTAAAGTCGGTTTACTGACGATAGTTTAACGGGACAACGTCATAACAAAACATTCCCTTCCCTCGCTCCAATCGTAACGTTACAATGAACGTAACGGGACAATGAGCGTAACGGGACACTTTTTCGTGCGTGCAGCTTTTCAGCAGTTCATCGATTTATTAGACGTTGTCACGTCAAAAAAACATACAAAACACAAGCTTCAAGAAACATAGAGCGTAATTAAAATCATTGGCATTTTCATTATTTCTAAGATAGTCTCATAGTACAGAATGGTCCAGAAGGCGCACGCCGCATTTTAAGTATGAAGCTACAAGTAGGTACGCGGCGGGCTCGTCTTGTCGGGCCAATTCAGTGAGCGTAACGTAGTCAGAAGATATAAGAGCTAGGCGATAGAAATAGAGGCGACTTCTAGGTGCATATAACTGTAAGTTTATTAGCGCTGTGCAACTTGAATTGCACTTTATTGTGTCCTACCAAGAGTCGCTTTTTATTTAAATGTTTTTGCGGAGTGATTTTTCTGTACAATTCTGTGCTCATATACATTATAAGATCAAAAGTTCTTGCATTCAACCCTGGAAGGATGCCAATGATTTAAGTTGCACCCTTTACATTTTGTTTGGTTATTTACCTGTCTTTCGTCAGGTCTTCGCGGAGGCCAGGCCCGTCGTGGGGGGGAGAGCACGGTGCCACCGCCATTCGGCGAAAGTGCCTCCTGCTTGAACACAGCCAATGATGGCAGCGACAGCAGCGCCTCGCTACGGTGAGAAAAAGTACTACATGGTGAGTTTTTTGATGGTTCGATAAGAGATGGCGCTGTATTAAAATTTGTGGAAAAACAGAAAAACCAAGGCGCCTCTTTATTGAGCAAATGACGAAACTAGCAGATGGTTTATCTGACATTATCTGTGACACGTCTTATAAAATTGCGCTACCTTTTTGGCCACTCGCACAGTGCAACAACAGGTAGAGACCCATCGTTGCACTGTGCGAGTTACTTAGATATGGTCAACCACACGGAAGTATCACTTGAACAACGAAAACCCTTACTGCTACCCCATAAAGGCGCGTCATGCATTTTTGGAACAAGTTCCTTACCGCGGCTTGCTGTAGGAGTTGACAGGTAGAAATCGTCATGTAAAGAAAAAGCGTTATGCCCCCTCCATGCGACTTTCTCTCTATCTGTCTCTTTCTATTACATACGAGTGTGTATGTACCATCAAAGAAGTTCATAACTAACCACCGTAAGGACTATTCTTGCTTGCAGCGCTCGCCCGCTATAGAACCGGGCTGGTAACAGATGTGGTCATCGTGTTCACGGGATTTTGTTTTCAAACTGCTTAGATATGGAATTCTTCGATAGTACGTGTGAGTATCGCGTAAGGAACTTCGTTTCTGACGGGGCCGCGGGGGTCCGGACTGTACACGTTTTTATTTACTATAGACGTGATCAAAAACGCTTTTTGTACTGTGCATCGTGGAATTATGCAGCAACAGCAATATTGTTTAATGGCAGTATATTATTATAGCTACCAGCTATACAGAAGTGGGAGCCCACCAGCGGGGCAGACTAGCTAATAGCTTGTATGTTCTGTCCCCAAAAGGCTCTCAACATTTAAAAAAATTGTCTGCGACAATAGCGCCTCGGCATAAAGATATTCTATTCAGTGAAAGTTTGATGGACTAAATACTAGATGGCGCTGCACTAAACCTAAATAAGTTGTCAAGTTTTAGTGTTACTCACTTCATAGACAGCTCGCCGGGCAAGTCGAGGTCGAGATCGTTGACCTGCCAGCCGGGAGACATGTGTGATGACGAGGAACTGGTGCCGCTGCCGCCCATGTCGCTCAAGGCAGCTGTTGGAAGGAAAAATAAGGTTGTGAGAAACGGTTTTGTGATGAAGTTTGTGTAATATGAGAAATATGTTGCAGTTTTACTACCATTTGGATATTTAAAGAAATACTCCCGTTTTTTATGCTTGAAAACATTCATCAAAGTAAAGAATAGTTTTAGTTTTCTCGTCTTCTGATAAACACGTTGTCTATATCTCTTTAGCTACTTTCCTATCGCAGGTATGTTGGAAGAGATTTCTTTAGAAATACTTCATATTTTTTGTACATATTTTTCTGTTACTTTCTTTTTGTTATATGTGTGTAAATAAACTGTTAAATAAATAAATAAACAAAGTGCAGACTAGTCATTTTGACGAATAGTCTCAGAACTATTGCCACAAGGGTACATCGTTTATAGTATCTCATCCTTGTCAATAGATGGAGCCATTTGTTACTAAGTATAAAAAAAAATACGATGCTTATTATTTTTGTAGACATATACCCGCTTTCATTAGCTCTTTGAAACTCCTAAATATTTATTACACTGTTTTTCAACCCTCGGGTAAGCACCGAGCGATGAAAATCCAACGCATACTTTAATTTAGATATTCATTTAGGTGGCACCTAATGTTAGTGAAACCGGTCATTATAATGTAATATCAATACAAATACGAGTAGTAAGCATTGGCATTCAAAATTTTTTCGAGGATATTTCCCTTAGACTAAGAATAGGTTTCTTACTCTAAGATATTTCCAAAGAACTGGGTTTTCTGACTGTCAGCCATAACGTCAATGTAATTTATCTGAAATGACGGTCACTAGGTGGCAGCACTGAAACGTCACTTGTCAAAAATGTCAAAGCGCTTTTTTTTTCTTTAGTTGTGACTGAATGACGATTGACGAACGAAACGAATGATGGACGTCATCATTTGAATTTTCATGAAAACCCTCAGTCTCTCTCAAGGATAGAGGTCATCGTCATCCGATAGAAATCTCCTCCCTCGAAATGGATTATGTCATAAAAACAAAACAAATGAAATCATAAACAAGAGAACGTTTAAGCTTGATGAAACGCTCTCGAATCCAGAATGAGGTGGTTCGATATTGTTAACTTATTGACCTCCGATGGATCTTGTTTACTCTTACTGAGTGATTGGTGTGGTTGTTATCTTTAGACGAGAGATTTTTGGGTCTCGTCGACAAATAAATAACTAACTGGTACGGCGACTGGCGTGCTGCAGGGTAACTGTTGCGTAACAGACTTAAGGTGCCATTCTGTACCCGACCGCAGGAGGTATCTGCAGGCGACATGTCGCCACGACACGACTGGTTTCTGTGAATTTCTATGAAATACCTTCCGTAGCTAGCGACACGTTGTTGGCAGCTACGGTAGTGACAGGCGACACGTGCAGCCCGAACGTAGACCAGTAGTGCCCCCAACGCTCGAGCGATAACACGTTTTTCTAGCTGCCGCCTGCGGTCGGTTTCGGAATCATGACTGCAGCGACATGACGCCGCGACACGTCGTGTACAGATGCTGCCTGCGGTCGGGTACGAAATGGTACCTTTATAGTAGCAATGGCATTCATTTTTACAGTTCAGCAACATTCATTGCGTTATTTACGCTATTGAGCAGACAATTTTTTCGGACATATGAAGCAATGGATTAGCAATATCTTTCAAAATCACTCAGATTGTGATTACGCAACTAGGGTGCTGGTAGGGACATAGACCAGGAATTCCACAAAAGAGAGGCCTATGCTCGGCAGTGGATGGAGCAAGGCTGCCAATTATGACGATGACGGTACGGCAAGCGTAGAAATGAAGCGCAGTGAACTTAAAGTACGCGGTTTTTAAGTTCGCGATCTTACTCGGCTCGCCGTGGGTGACACACGTGAAGCTTGCGCACACTGTATCGCGATGTTGTCGAATTTTATGAACCAAACTAAACAAACATTACACAAATGTCGAAACAAAATGGCGGCTCGCGACTCGCGGCGATGATAGACGTATAAATCTACGAACCAAGGCTACGAGCAAAATTTCAAACCTATTGGATCGCCGACGAACTTACTCAGCGGTTTTAAAGTACGCGTACTGTACCGTATGACACACGGACGACAAAGGTCGGCGAGCCATAAGTACGCGTACTTGCTCGTACGTCTGTCACCTCTTGCAAATCGGACAAAATTATGCTGTTTTTCGGTAAATTTTGTGACAAAACTAAACCGAATCAAATATAACTAATAACTACCACTTGTAGGTTGGTTCTTCATCTTCAAATGATAGGAACTTTTTTGTTCAAAATTATAGTTTTTTATATTGCAAAAACGATCTTCCGGTGCCATTTTCCACAAAATTAACGATACCGGGTTGAGTTTAGGTAAATTTTTTGTTCTATTATCAATATATTTTAAGATTTCTAAAAATACTATTAGTAGGCAGACATGTTCAATTTTAAACCTTAGGAAAAAAATGTTTCAAAATGTCACAAATAGCGGCAAAAAATAAATAAAAAACGAAACTAAGTTTTTCACATATTTTGCTATTACGGATGAATCGTAATCGATTGTATTAAGGGTTATTTTATTTTTGGTCTGTTTTGATTTATTTCACAAATATTTCGAAAGAAACCTCAGTCCGCGCTTGGCCGCTTTCGGTGGTGGACCCTGTGTTTTCTTTTTGCAGCAGCTCGTGTGGAAAAAGATCGTTGTACAAATACAAAATATTCGATAAACCAAATTTGATATTTGCTATGGTAAGATAATTTTGTATTCACAGATTTTTATAATAATTATTATTTTATTTCGGTAAAAGTAAGTACGGTTTATAAATGCCTATTCGACTGGGACTTGATGGAGTGACCTGTGTACTTCGGTGACTGCTACTGGAACTCCTCGACGAGTAGAACTAGGTGTACCGAGTCTGGGCTCGTTTTGTTAGTTATGATGAGACCTTACCTCCAGACTTGATGGAGTGACCTGAAGGTGTACTTCGGTGACTACTACTGGAACTCCTCGACGACTAGAACTAGGTGTGCCGAGTTTGGGCTCGTTTTGTTAGTTATAATGAGATCTTACCTCCGGTTTGATGGAGTGACCTGAAGGTGTACTTCGGTGACTGCTACTGGAAGTCCTCGACGAGTAGAACTAGGTGTACCGAGTCTAGGCTCGTTTTGTTAGTTATGATGAGACCTTACCTGCGGACTTGATGGAGTGACCTGAAGGTGTGCTTCGGTGACTACTACTGGAACTCCTCGACGAGTAGAACTAGATGTGCCGAGTCTGGGCTCGTTTTGTTAGTTATAATGAGATCTTACCTCCGGACTAGATGGAATGACCTGAAGGTGTACTGCGGTGACTGCTACTGGAACTCCTCGACGAGTAGAACTAGGTGTGCCGAGTTTGGGCTCGTTTTGTTAGTTATAATGAGATCTTACCCTCGGTTTTGATGGAGTGACCTGAAGGTGTACTTCGGTGACTGCTACTGGAACTCCTCGACGAGTAGAACTAGGTGTGCCGAGTTTGGGCTCGTTTTGTTAGTTATAATGAGATGTTACCTCCGGTTTGATGGAGTGACCTGAAGGTGTACTTCGGTGACTACTACTGGAACTCCTCGACGAGTAGAACTAGGTGTGCCGAGTTTGGGCTCGCTTTGTTAGTTATGATGAGATCTTACCTCCGGACTTGATGGAGTGACCTGAAGGTGTACTTCGGAGATTGCTACTGGAACTCCTCGACGAGTAGAACTAGGTGTGTTGAGTTTGGGCTCGTTTTGTTAGTTATGATGAGACCTTACCTCCGGACTTGATGGAGTGACCTGAAGGTGTACTTCGGTGACTGCTACTGAAACTCCTCGATGAGTAGAACTGGGTGTGCCGAGTTTGGGCTCGTTTTGTTGTACACCTTCAGGTCACTCCATCTAGTCCGGAGATAAGATCTCATTATAACTAACAAAACGAGTTCAAACTCGGCACACCTAGTTCTACTCGTCGAGGAGTTCCAGTAGCAGTCACCGAAGTACACCTTCAGGTCACTCCATCAAAACCGGAGGTAAGATCTCATTATAACTAACAAAACGAGCTCAAACTCGGCACACCTAGTTCTACTCGTCGAGGAGTTCCAGTAGCAGTCACCGAAGTACACCTTCAGGTCACTCCATCAAAACCGGAGGTAAGATCTCATTATAACTAACAAAACGAGCTCAAACTCGGCACACCTAGTTCTACTCGTCGAGGAGTTTTAGTAGCAGTCACCGAAGTACACCTTCAGGTCACTCCATCAAGTCCAGAGGTAAGATCTCATCATAACTAACAAAGCAAGCCCAAACTCGGCACACCTAGTTCTACTCGTCGAGGAGTTTCAGTAGCAGTCACCGAAGTACACCTTCAGGTCACTCCATCAAACCGGAGGTAAGATCTCATTATAACTAACAAAACGAGCCCAAACTCGGCACACCTAGTTCTACTCGTCGAGGAGTTCCAGTAGCAGTCACCGAAGTACACCTTTAGGTCACTCCATCAAAACCGGAGGTAAGATCTCATTATAACTAACAAAACGAGCTCAAACTCGGCACACCTAGTTCTACTCATCGAGGAGTTCCAGTAGCAGTCACCGAAGTACACCTTCAGGTAACTCCATCAAAACCGGAGGAAAGATCTCATTATAACTAACAAAACAAGCCCAAACTCGGCACACCTAGTTCTACTCGTCGAGGAGTTCCAGTAGCAGTCACCGCAGTACACCGGTCATTCCATCTAGTCCGGAGGTAAGATCTCATCATAACTAACAAAACGAGCCCAAACTCGGCACACCTAGTTCTACTCGTCGAGGAGTTCCAGTAGCAGTCACCGAAGTACACCTTCAGGTCATTCCATCTAGTCCGGAGGTAAAGTCTCATCATAACTAACAAAACGAGCTCAAACTCGGCACACCTAGTTCTACTCGTCGAGGAGTTCCAGTAGCAGTCACCGAAGTACACCTTCAGGTCACTCCATCAAGTCCGGAGGTAAGATCTCATCATAACTAACAAAGCAAGCCCAAACTCGGCACACCTAGTTCTACTCGTCGAGGAGTTCCAGTAGCAGTCACCGAAGTACACCTTCAGGTCATTCCATCTAGTCCGGAGGTAAGGTCTCATCATAACTAACAAAAGGAGCCCAAACTCGGCACACCTAGTTCTACTCATCGAGGAGTTCCAGTAGCAGTCACCGAAGTACACCTTCAGGTCACTCCATCTAGTCCGGAGGTAAGATCTCATCATAACTAACAAAACGAGCCCAAACTCGGCACACCTAGTTCTACTCATCGAGGAGTTCCAGTAGCAGTCACCGAAGTACACCTTCAGGTCACTGCATCAAGTCCGGAGGTTAGTAAAAATATAAAGAACAGTACTAAAATATTTTTTGTAGGTACCAGGTAATATAAAGACATTAGAAAAAAAAACAATTTTCCTAAGTATCAAAATTAGTTCAGTTCACTACTATTCCCGCAGCTAACCGAGCGTACACTTAAGTGTGTGACCCGTGTCGACGTAGTAGTTCGATTCTATACCTATCAATTTTGCAAACGCGTCCTTAAGAACGTCGATCTATTTCTGGCAGTAGAAAACAGCACTGCACTGCACTTCGCCTGTCAATGTTCGATTGTAATTATTTTCTGTTTTTGCTGTATTGCCAGTAGCTTGGTGTTGGACCCTTTTTTCGGTCCAATAGAATTTTCTCATAACTCCACGCCTGTTTTTCTCCTAACGGCTAGGCAGAGGTGCACTTACAGTACACCCAAATTTCACCAGCAGGGGCGAGCGTATTGCAATCAACCGGGCACAAATCCAGACTGCAGGCTGCTACTACGCACGGGAAAGTCCGAAAGGGATACCGTGGCGCCTGGCAACGTACAGGCAACTGAAGGAACACGGGTGGGTTTTAGTCAGTAAGAGCCCTCCCGCTCCGCCCAGAGCGGAAGAAGTTATTTTATAATTTCCCACCCAAAAAAAGGATGTTACTGACAAATTTCTGATGGAAAAACCCAATAATACTTTAATTTGAAATAATCGACCAATTTTATTTTTATTACTGTTCATGTTTTACTGTCACATAAATTTACCAACCGCCGAATTTCAACTGATGATAAGCTCCCTACCTTTTAAATAACAGTAGTAGAAATGATTATCCAATTAAAATACCTTGAAACAAGCCCCATTTCAAGACTACAAGTTGTAGCCCGCATTAAAATATCAATCAAGCTATTGAAACATGCGTTTAACAATCCAGCTCTCTTGCTCCTTATCGGGTACACTTTGACCGCGCCAGTACTGAACTAGTTATTACTACTTCGAGTATCTGTCTGTTTGATTTGAGTGGAATTTATTTCGTTCGATTCGAATTATGATATTTTTGGTGGTGTTGAGTTGTTATTTAATGTCGGATAAACTGACAAGATTTTTAGGCGTTTTATGTTGGTAAACTAGCCTACCACCCTCACACTAAGAGAGTAATAACTATCTTTTGGGTCAGTCAGTTTAGCCAAGAGGTATCGTGTTACCCAGTAACTGGGTTGTGGAGGTCAGATGGGCAGCCGGTCCATGTAAAATACTGGTATTCAGCTGCATCTGGTTAGACTGGCAGCCGACCCCAACATAATTGAGAAGAGGCGAGGTAGATAATGAGGTAGTCGGCTAGACGGTTGCTTTCTTTCAATTAATGAAAGCAAGAAAACCTAACCAGTAATGGGGACTGCCGACAGAAGTGAAAATGTAAAACTGGTATTAGCGCCATCTATATTCTAGGTTACAGAACTTCGGCACGCGGTGACGCGAATCCATAAGTTTACCTCTACCAAATTCACTTTAAAATCGCTCAACACGCCTAAAGAAGTTTTCACTTCAAAAAGTGGTGAAAGTCCACGTTTGGACATCTGTCACAACCACCAAGGGCTTTCCCGGATAAGTTGTCACCCATAGGCCTACTTGCACTAAAATATGAATTAAAAAAAAAACATTCTGTCCCTGTCGACTTTAAACATTTGACAGAAACAGATTTAGCGCTAAACGTATTTTGTGATTTGTGGTGCAAAAGAGTCTTAGAGTCTGAGATGAAACTTAAACTCAAAGCATTTATTTCAAATAAACCAATTACAGGCACTTTTGAATTATCAACGGGTCGGTCAGTCAGAAAGATGAAGCTAGTTGCCCATTCCAAAACGTAGTAGGTTCCTATGGAGAAGAACGGGCAACTCCACGGACACTTTTTAAAATCAAAATATTCCTACAAAATATTGTTTACATCATTCATGTTGAAGTTATACATGTGAGAACAATGTAGAAAGACGTGCACGTTAATAAATCCCACGGGACCTATTTTTCTACAAGTCGGAATAAGGTAATGCAAAACCTGGTGTGGTGGAGGTTTTCTCCATAAGAGTGCTTTAATACACTCGACTTGGACCCTCATAATAAGGAGGTTATTATTATGCTCGCGATTCTGGTTTCTTCAATCGATTATTGAAAAATTTGTTATACCAGTGAAGCAGTTCCATAATGAATACTTCAAATCGTGTTGATTTACTGGAGACGTGTTCTAGGGAGAGCGAGAGACCGTGCCCATTAGTGAAATGAAGAATGAGGAATTTTTATTTTTTTAAAAGATGACCTTCCAATCCAAGTTGTTACCATGGAAGATATAAAGGATTGGATTTGAACACAAAACTATTTTATTCGTGTCGTTGTTTCTGAGATCTTCTATTCTTTTCGTGTGGTTAGTGACTAACCTTGGGTCAGAGTTTTAAAGCCACCCATGGGTCTTGGCTTCACATGCCGTCAAGAAATATCTCTCAGGCATGCCGGTTTCAGGTGGTGCGGTCAGAGGTGCGTGGCTTGGGTTCGAACTCGAGACCTATGACTTGGCAGTCTGACGGTCACACCACTAGGTTATCACTACCTGCAATCCATTTCTGAGATAAAGGATAGCCAAATTCTACTAGTCGTTCTACTCTTTGTAGCAGTTCACTTAGGTATAAATCTAGGTCTTTACGATGTTAAAAATACTAAATCGTCTTATGTAACAAACGTCCGGTGGACACAGTGGAGCATACGGTGGAGGTCTGCCCGGCTTAGGCGGGGCACAGCCATGTCCTTGTGGAGGCGATCGGCAGCAGTGATCTCTCGCGTCCGGCCCTGGTCCAGGCCATGGTACGGAGCGAGAGGACGTGGGAAGCCGTCACCTCCTTCTGCGAAGCAATAATGCTCGCGAAGGAGGAGGCGGAAAGTCTGAGGGAGAGGAAAATTTCGCGCCCTCACGCCCCTAGCCGCCGCAGGAGACGCCATGGGCGTCGAGAATCGCAGGCCGATTCCCGGCCACCGTAGGCGTGGGCTTGCGGACGGTGAGCAATAGGTAGCTCACCGTCCGATAAGGACCAGACCCGGGTCGACGGCGCGTTGTGTTCCACGCGCGCCTCAAAGAGATGTCAGCACAACTGACGGGGTCCGCTAGGACCGATGCCTGCTGGGGTCGCGGGAAAGTCCGAAAGGGATACCGTGGCCCCTGGGAACGTACAGGCAACTGAAGGAATTCGGGTGGGTTTTAGTCAGTAAGAGTCTGACACGCCCTCCCGTTCCGCCCAGAGCGAGAGGAGTAATTTGATAATTTCCCACACAAAGAAAAAAAAAATAAAGGATAGCCAATTGTTAGTCCTTCAACTCCTTGTAGCTGTTCGCTTAGGTATAAGTCTAGGTCTTTAAGAAACGTTATTTTAAATAACGTTTCTGAGCCCTGCTGACTCGGTCCTAAATTCCGAGTCACTGGGTCCAGTCACAGCCATCGTATTTAATAAACCAGACAATATGCGAAATTAAAGTTGTTTCTATATTCATTTCTTTAAACATGTTAAAGAAATAAGTCGTTTTAATTAAAGTACCATTATTATTTTCAACACATTAATTGGTTCTAATTAACCTATTTAAATAATCATTTTGATGGCTCCAACAGTTCAACGATCGAATGTAGGTAGCAACAAGACTCATTTAAATGTTCTGAAGTGGCACTTTTAGTGGCAGATTGGTACTTATCTGTAGTTTACGTAATTGCGACTCGCTACCAGTGCCTACGCAGATAGTGCCAGCAGGAATTTTCCATTATCATAAGTACCAAGTCAAATATTATAAAATGTTCTGAGCTATGAAATCATCTTATTTTCTTAAATCTTTTGTTTTGTTATACCTGAGATAATTTGGACTTTTGTTACATAAGACGATTTCGTTTTTTTAACATCGTAGAGACCTAGACTTATACCTAAGCGAACAGCTACAAGGAGTTGAAGGACTAACATTTGGCTATCCTTTTTTTTTTTTTTTCTTTGTGTGGAAAATTATCAAATTACTCCTCTCGCTCTGGGCGGAGCGGGAGGGCGTGTCAGACTTTTACTGACTAAAACCCACCCGAATTCTTTCAGTTGCCTGTACGTTCCCAGGGGCCACGGTATCCCTTTCGGACTTTCCCGCGACCCCAGCAGGCATCGGTCCTAGCGGACCCCGTCAGTTGTGCTGACATCTCTTTGAGGCGCGCGTGGAACACAATGCGCCGTCGACCCGGGTCTGGTCCTTATCGGACGGCGAGCTACCCATTGCTCACCGTCCGCAAGCCCGCGCCTACGGTGGCCGGGAATCGGCCTGCGATTCCCGACGCCCATGGCGTCTCCAGCGGCAGCTAGGGGCGTGAGGGCGCGAAATTTTCCTCTCCCTCAGACTTTCCGCCTCCTCCTTCGCGAGCATTACTGCTTCGCAGAAGGAAGTGACGGCCTCCCATGCACTCTCGCTCCGGACCATGGCCTGAACCAGAGCCGGACGCGAGAGATCGCCGCCGCCGATCGCCTCCGTGAGGACACGGCGGTGCTCCGCCCAAGCAGGGCAGACGACCTCCGCCGTATGCTCCACCGTGTCCTCCGGGCGAGTCTACATGAGCCCTAAAGATGAGTTTAATATTCTTCAAAATGTGAGTACAGGTGTCGTTATGAGTATGGGCACAGAAATACATAATAGTACAAGAACAGAAGATTCACTTTGCAAAATCATTTAAATAAATAGTGACTTGAGGTATTATTATACTCTTTTTTAAATAAGTGTGAATAGGTATCGTCGAGATAGTGGCAGCAGCTTCTCCAATATGGCATCATTTTGATGGCCGTCATAAAAAATCTATGTAAACACCCTCTACAAAAGTCAAACAAGATCTCTTAGATCTTATTTATTATAGACCTTAACGGAGCATAATACATACAAAGCTGTAATTTATGAGTAAGTAATTCAGAAGTTAATAAGTAAGAAAGATAGAAAATAGTACCGTAAGCATTATATGTGAGGCTGGCAAAAGCGTGAGCTCCAAACTCGGTGAATCTCCTCCCCTCCCTCGCTTCTCTTGCAGCGAACTGCAGCACCGCAGCAGCGGAAACCCGCTCCTGCTGCGGCGTCGTATCCTCAACCATGTTCGACAGCTTGACGTCTCACACCAAGAGATGGCGCCACTGGTCTAGTAGCAGTTCAGCAAGTTTCCGCTAGATGGCACCTCAATTTTACATCCAATGAGTTCTACTTTCGAAAGTCTTGGTGCAACACTAATAGGTGGCGTTGCTTTCGAAGAATTAGTTTATGATTTCGAATAACAGAGGGCGGTAGTATCGAATGTAGTTTTCGTGAAATTTACACTATTTGATGGAATATCACAGCCTAAATTTGGTTTGTTTGCCACTGTCAGAAGTACCAGTTACAAAACACACATTTAAACGTCCATGTACAAGATTGGCTGACGATAATATTTCTATGGTATTTTGTGGCGCTTCGAAAATGTTCGAGTGTCATTTTCTTTAATAAAATTGTATTACACTGCACTTTTCCCGAGTTTATTGTTTTTTATTCACTTCACTTGTTAAACTTTTGGTCGGGATTCATCGTGTTTATCATTATAAGCTTATAATCGTTTACTGCTTTAATTTATGAACCCGTAAACGTCAACTGTTGAACACAAAATTTAGGAACCTAAGAAAAATTTCTACTACTAAGATTAATTCCGCAAGTTACATCTAACTTGCATATTAGAAAAAGTCACATCAAGTTAACTTTTGACAGTTTCTGAAAATAATGCAAGATATAAATGGACGCAAGTCGACTTGTTGTGACCCCGTGTACTATACAAAAGCGATAGTCGCACGATTACGCGATCGTAGCGGTTATATGACACATTTTGTTCGGAATTCCGGAAAGCGCCATCTGTCGCCGCGACCACGCGTTCAGGTACACCGAACAAAAACTGAAATTTGCATGCGACGATCGCTTTTATTTCTAAGCTAATTTCGTGTTGCACAAATAAACTAATAAATGAACACTGTACTTTATATTTAAGTAGTCCGATGAAATTATACTGTATATTCACTACACTTTTTGTAAAATGTAATTGTGTTAATAATTGATTACGAAATGACCTCGGATAAATTAGGTGCCATAAGTTTGAATAAATAAACAAAAATGCGATACGTGCTGATTGTGTTGTAAGATCTACGCATGTTTTTTTTTTTTTGCAGAATTGCACTTAGTTAAACGTGCAAGTGAATCCAAATACTACTTGTAATCAAGGAAATGTTTTTTCAATATGCTATGATAGAACATCGCAGAATATTATTGGGTATAGCCCAGACAAGACTAAAATCCAAAATGTCATAAAAGAGAACTAACTCAGGTTACAAAAAAACGGGCCAACTGCGTGTCTGACCACTTACAATGAAGGGTTGTGTAGTTGAGATGAACAAACTTAACATTGTAGTTGAAAAACATGTTCGCCCATACATTCCAACTGCAAATGTAAGTTTGTACGCACAATATTGAATCATTTACCATGTTATTTTAAGCTAATAGACTTCTTATTGGTTTTCCTGTAATCTATAAGCATATAACTATTATCTGCATATTTTTCAAAATGTTAGGTTAGGTTAGTAGTTTCGGAGATAAGGCCCCCCCCTTATCTCCGAAACTACTGAGCCTGTAATGGTATATTTTCATCAATTTTCTGAAATATCTTTAAAAGTATTTATTTTAAAATTATAAAAAAAATGTTTTTTAGATCCTCGCAATAAGCTCTTTCATTTGATATGTCACACGCTACAGTTCGCAAATCTTTATTTTCCCTTATTTGCCCTCCAAAAGTGACCCCCATATTCAAAATTAATTAATTTACGTTACACGTCCATGTTTGGGTCACAGAAATACACATGTGTACAAAATTTCAACTCAATCGGTCCATTAGACTCGGAGCAAATTGGCTGTGACAGACAGACACACGAGTGATCCTATAAGGGTTCCGTTTTGGTGTAGCTATGGATAAAGCTAAAACACACCGAGAAATAACAATTCTTAAGTGCCTTTCCGAAACCTGTACAGGAGTATGAGGAACAGGGTGGCATGATCCTTAACCTCCATACTTAGGTAAACACTAAATGATTGGGTAACCTGGAAGTCTTTACAACAGACTCCAGACCCAGGTTGGCCGAAGCAAGGAAAACTGTTCAGGTGCAGATTCATAGACCTCCGGTTTGAAGTGTAAATATGATGCTGTTCCACAAACGATGGGACACTTAATATCATGTCCTGCGTGTCCTGTCAGCTGCACGTTACAGGAACTAATGGACGCTAGTGATGGCGCCCAACATGTAGCCGAATTCTAGCACTCCATTTAGACTGCCATCGACGCGCTTAGAAGACTAAATGATCATCTAGCAAAATTCAATAATCATAGCAAAACCTACGAGATTAGGGGACAAAAAGTAACTTCGTAACGGAATCTTTGGCAGCGACTATTTGCCAATTTTTATGGGACGCGAATAAGACAACAAATGTGACAGATAAGTACGAAAATATGCAAATAATGAAGTATGTTTTATTTAGATAACTAGATGTTACGTCACACGCGATAATTGAGCGTGATATAATAATAAGAATTGTATGCTAAAACTCGTAAATAAGGATTTCTTAAGGAAACGATTCATAGAATGATTATTCTGAGGTCTTAACTGCTTTCATTTTTTCCCCGAAGGAGTATTGTAGGTAACTAATGTAACCACAGAGTATCAGAGGATTCACCGCACTGGCAGAGTATAAAGGAGGAGGCAGAAAAAAAAAAAAACGATTTATTCTTATGGAAAGCGATGGATGAGTGCTACGATGGAACGAGCGTGCTCAGAACATGCCTGTCCACTGTAGCCTTGAAGGCAGACGGGTTATATGTGGAAAGGTGATGACGCCGCAACTATGTTGAGAGCACAACTTCTGTTACGGACCGCCTTCAAAGCCAGTTACTATACTTTAGTCATTAGTGTCGTAGTGCGAATAATGATTGTAACTATGCAGAGGTCGATAGTACACCCCACATATCACAAGTTATGACGTAAGTCCCATGTTATTGAGGTTATTGCCAAAAAAGGTCACAATTTCAAACTCCGGCTACTGGAGTAGCCACCGTAGCGAGTAAGTTTTGAAACTTACTAATGAAACAAACTATAAACACTGCCGCGCCACGGGGATCTTACCTAGGACCCTACACCCAGCAGTCGCACATACACACAACTAGACCAACGAGCTAGAACATCAAACATCCGTGACTACCATAACACAATATAAATCAAATCAAAATATTGAACAAGAAACACCAGAGCGCTCAAACCAAATATGAACAACAAAAGAGGCAAATGTTTGTTCATTTTATTGTACAAATTGTCACATTTGTCACAGCGCACACGTCATGAATATTAGCACCATCCTTTTACGTAAACTGACGTTGTTTAAGGAAATAATTGTATTTATACTATGGACAGAACTCGTTGAGTAGTGAAGATCGAACGGCCAGAGACGCTAAAAGCAGCCACACTAGTAATCTAGCCAGAAACCCTTTAGCTACAATATTCAATATATGAATGAATGAAATGCACCGACCTCAGCGTGGTTTAACCAGACTCGATAAATCGAATGAACCCCAAGATTTGCACTAGCCCCTTGAGCCTCACGCTTCATGGGGCTACAGAGGCCATTGCATATCAAGGAGTAGACCGGGTGGCGCGGTAATGGTAAGGAAAACGTGCCCTTTGGATATGGAAGGATTTGTGAGCCGTACCGGATAGGCATCCTAGAGCAGGCAATGAAAAAGTGGAGAGACGGGTGCTATATTTATTGCTTTCTACAATGATGAACTTAAGTGGTAGGTTTTACAAAAACATGATCATTGTGGACCCTGCCGGGCACAGCAAAGTAGACAGCTATGTCAAGACATTTAAAAAACTTCAAGACTTGGAAAGAAGAACCTGATAGAAGAATGAAAGCGAGGGAAGGAGAGGCTTGTGGCTTTGGCCGCACGGGTCGATCGATCAGGTTAAGCTACGTTTGCCGCGATTGGTTTGTGGATGGGTGACCATCCATTTACATACCAAGACCCCCTCCGAGCCTCGAATAGCACTTTAACCCATTGGTCCCGGCTGTCATTCGTGGATCTTTGACCGTCGTTACAGGTCGTCAAAAGCCCGTATTAAGGGAGGATACTTTTTTTAAGTTAATTTTCGATAATTTGTCATGAATATCCAGAAAAATACGGGCGGGCATATGCCCATGGGCGACATTGTACATAGATTTCTGGCGAAATGTGGTTAAGCTATGGTACACCCACTAATTGCCTTGACAGCAACCAATGAAAAACATTGTTTAACTTTTTATATTTTTATTTATTGGTTAGACACGAGGCTTTTGGCTACTTTTGTAAGTGTGGATTTTATGTGTTTTTGCCTTTATATGTGCCTTTTGTTTGTGCAGAATAAACAATTTTTCTTTCTTTCTTCTTTCTTCTAATTTTTCCTATATCTATGGGTACATTTCTGCCTAAGTCTTCGGGGAAATACAGGCGTGATGTTATGTTATATTTTATTTAGATTTCTGGACGAAGATCAAACAAAAATATGCGAAACATACATAATCAAAATAAGCGCGACCATGGAACTACAAAGATTGCTTCTGAGGCTCTATCAGACAAGTTAACGATCTCCTGAAAAATCGCATTACATTCGCCGACTAGCAGTCTCACTCCACGGTATATTCCCAGGAAGTCTTCATGCAGAAGCTCATATCAAGACGTTTCATTGTCTGTAGTTAATTTGGTCAAACGCTAACATGAAAGACAGATCATTGACTCATCAAGCTTTAAGGCCCATCATCCACGACGTTTCTCAACAGTCACCAGTTACAAAGTCAAATCACTAATAAGAATGTCACAGGACTAGTATTTTAATGGCGGTGCGTATACAACGCAATAGTGCTGTCGCTTTTGTGCTCACCAGTTGGCGCCACTGACGAGTAAGGTCCTGTCAGTACTTTTATTTGATATGTTTTAGATATGTTTAAATACCCATTACTATAAATAATGTTTTTTTTATTACATTATAAAACATCAAATGAAATATAATGTTCCTAAAATTGGCAAGCATGAAGCAGAGAAATATTATTCTTCTTTCTAGTGCTACCAAATTAGATCTTGAGTTGTTACTTAAAATCTTAAGCCATAGTTAAGAATAATAAGTAAAAATTCCCGATAGAAAAGCCCGCAAACAGTGAACGTTTTTTTTTGGGTGGGATATCATCAAATGACTCCTCCCGCTCTGGGTAGAGCGAGAGGGAGTGTCAGACTTTTACTGACTAAAACCCACCCGTGTTCCTTCCGTTGCCTATGTGCTGGGGTCGCGATATCCCTGTCAGACAAACCCGCAACCCCAGCAGGCATTGGTCCTTCCGGACCCCGTCAGTTGGTGCTGTCATCCCTTTGAGGCGCGCGTGGAACACAACGCGCCGTCGAACCGGGCTGGTCCTTATCGGGCGGCGAGCTGCCCATCGCTCACCGTCCGCAGGCCCGTGGCCGGAAGTCAGCTTGTGACTCCCGACGCCCGGGGCGTCTCCTGCGGCGACACTAGAGCCCCTAGCGGCGAATTCATACGCGATAGCCCCCATTATTCTTGGTCGCGTACTTCATTACTGAAGGTCGTGTCCCTGAAAGGCCTTCCTGGCTCTATGAATGATTTTCTTCCACTTCGTTCGGTTCTCGACTTCTCCCTCGTACTCAAACTAGTAAGTAAATAACGCGTTAGGACAATATGCGGCACGAAAGATGAGACTAGACCCCGCTCTTTCCGCCGCCAAGGTGACGCCCCGGCGCAGACTTCATAGCCGCTAAAGAGACCTATAAATCGTCTACTGCACAAGTCAAACCACGTGGTGTGTCAAGTCACATCTTTAGTGGCACGCATTGTAAGTCGCGTCGTGTTCTAACCACCATTAAGAGGGTATATCCTATAAGTTGGCAACGTCGCAAATAACTGTCAAATATTTACCTGTTTTGATTCATATAGCAATTTTACTAAATAGAAATAAGAAATGTGGCTAACTAGAGAACTAATTAATAATGCTTTTTATTGTTTTTTATAATGACGTATCGGCTAATTACATAATTAACAGACATATTACATCGCCAAACGCCTCCATGGAAAAGCGATACGATGAATTTGTGGCGACAGCGTTTCCCACTCGCACCCTAATTAAATCGTAAATAAATTTTATGTCGTATAATTGATGGATTTATGAGGATCATGGCTACGAGGGATTTCCCAGTAGAGTAATTACGTTTTTAAATGCAGCTATAGATGAGGCAAGTTTGGGAACCTAACCGCAAACCTAAAAGCAAATTTATTGGAATTATCTAAAGCAACAATACAAAGTTTAAAAAATATATTTTTAAAAATTTTGTTTAAAAAAATATTTGTATGCTTTTTTTTTCTTTTACTGAGGCATCGCGACCCCCTTATAGAGGCTTGACCCAAAGGTTGAAAAACACTGACTTATAACATTGAATTTGATGTTGTACCCATTTTAGGTGTAAAAAACGCATTTGGAAAGTTTCCAAATAGTTTTTTTACATCTAAAACTAAACATTCGATGTTACGATATTAATTATTGCATTTCATAATCAATATTCTAGTTCGCTAGTTAGCCACATTTTTTATTTCCACACAGTAATATTGCTAAATTAATCAAAACAGTGAAATATTTGACATCTATTTGCGGCGTTGCCCACTTTCAGAATAAACGCTCTTAAAGAACTAGTGCTGTGACATTCTGGTGGATTTGAGTTTGTGACACGTTAGTTTTTTTTTAGTAACGTCATGGACGATGGGCCTAAGAATCCGAGGGCAAATCTTTCAGGGAATACTTGCGTGACAACTCACATCAGACACAAGCAAATCACATCACGTATTCTCTTATCAGCGTTAACCTATAAAATCGCTTCGCATCCAGTATGGCTGGCCTAAGGCCGTAGGGTCATACAATATCGGGTCGTTATTACCAACAGTTTGAACGCTAACAGCCCGACACGCGCGAGGTTAAAGGTCGATTTTAATGAGTTTTCCTATCTGCTTTTTGAAGGGGATACTGGGTCCTTGGGTGCTGTTAAAATGTAAAAGAGTTCGACCTACATATGGAGTTTGTTGCGCCACTTCTTCTTCCCAGCTAACGCACTAGGAAGTGGTGAAGGGTAGGCGTTTTGGGGGACTGTCTTATGTAATTTTGACGTTCGAAAAGTGCTGATTCTCAGCCTAGTTTGAATAAATGACTTTTGAATTTTGAATGTTGAATAACATAAGTCACAGAGGTGTATCAGTACAGCCGCATGTCTCTCGTTTATGCTATATTGCTATTAAGGCGAAGATAACCGACTTTTAATGATTTTATACTGAAGATCACGTCTAAACGAGTAAACGAGTAGTGTTAATGATTAGGAAAAAATATATGTTAAATAAAACCATTTTCTTAATAACTTAATATATGAATATTTTTGATTATGTTTTTATTACATAGAGAAATTAATTTGTAAAGTTATGTCTAACGCGGATAAAAAACTGAGAATCACGGAAAATCTATCTAGCGTATTTTTCTGAAACCTTCACCATTTTCAAGATAATTTAATTATTGATCTTTTAGATTTGTTTTATGTATAATAAATTAATAATGCGTCAAATTTGGGACAGCGCTCCTTGATGGGCGAGTCCTATTACTGGCTGGACGTACAACGCGTTGCGTGAGCTCAGTACAGAACACGCAACCTAACCACTCAAGGTCACTGGCATATACCTGCGTCTTAACAGGACACGAATTCCAATGTCCGGCTGCTATTGTTACTGGGAATGTCCTAATGAAAAAACCAAATAACACTGCCAATCCGACTCGGGGAACCAGAGTCAACGCTAAACTAACCAAGAAGGTTATGCTTACGGTGTCAATAAAACAACCCTTCGGAAGAGGGATTGATTACTCCAGATTGAGTCAATGACGTAGCACAGTCGCAGTATGGATATTTACACGTGTGTCTACGAATCGTGAAAACTGACGTAAAAATATGACAGAATTATTGATCAGACTCTTGATCAGGAAGGAATATGTACACATTTTGGCGCTCGACAGACGTTGACAGGGGGGCGATATAGGTAAACATTTAGTAAAAAAAAATTGAGAGGTGTCAAGGGACACCCGGATGGAACGAAGTTCCTCTTTCTATGCGAGAGAGAGAGAGAGAGAGACAGATAGAGAAACACGCGCACGCCGCACGGCTTACAACTATAGCAAAAAGTGTCGTTACAACTTTTGGTCTTAATTTTTTCCGTCTAGCCCCCTTTCGCAACGCGGGATAAGGAACTTCGTTCCAACTGTTTTGTGAAATGTATTTAAAAAAAACAAGATGGCAAGGTTTGTTTTTCCAATTTTGGTCACGCGTGAAAATAGCCTTGTAGCGCTATAAATCAAAATGTATAGGTATAATACAAAATAAGAAAAAAATGTCATGAGATAATACAAAAACAACAAGTTATGATAATAGCCTCGGTGATTAACGAATCAATTACTGCACTAATTGGTGATGATGTCTTAATAATCTTAATGTATATGTTCCTAGTAACTGTTTAAAGTGCCCGTCACGAGAAGCTATACATTTTGTAAATAGAGAACTTCTACTAAGTTACGTAGCGACCATTCAATCACTGAACCCGTCTGAGTTCCAGTACTAGAAAACATTAGACAACAGCGCTTTATACATACAGGGTGGCAGGGACAGCGACGCGAAGCCGGCTACCGGGATTCAGTACATGATTCTGAACCTTTTTTTAAAAAAATCTGCTGTTTCATAGAAAAGTGCAATACCTACGCGGTCAAAATGTATGGAGTAGCTGTTTTTTTTCCCTGGTTCCCCCCTGTTCAGTATCATGTACTGAATCCATGGTAGCCGACTTCGCGTCGATGTCCCTGACACCCCGTACCTATAGCTAAAATATAACCCGACCAAGTGAAATTGCTCGTTCGTTTCGTATTACACGTATCTATGTTACTTTGAGTTGATTGAATTTGGGATTATTTGTTTCGCTACGTAACTTAGTAGAAGTTCTTTGTTCACAAAATTTATAGCTTCTCGTGACATAGACTTTAGTTACCTACTTCCTAATGCCAGTAATGGGCTAGGGTTAAACATGGTCTTCTCGGAGATAAGAGATATAATGGCCAAAATTAGACACGCTTGGTAGACAGACGTATTAGTAATCGCAGTGGCAAGCGGAAGATGCTCCATAAAAAAAACTGGTAATATGGTGCATCTGGTTAGACTAAAAGCCGACCTCGACATAGGTGGGAAAAGGTAGAACAAATGATGAGAGGCAAATTGGAGATGCTGCTAAAAGTCTTGACCTGACAGAAACCGGTCAGTTTTTGGGAAAGCGAAACGAAAAACGATCAAATACATAGGCAGGCCATCCAATACGGGTTGCTGTTGCAAAAATGAAACACCGTGTCAACGTGATTATTTAACTCAGGAAGTGAGCAGGACACTTGGCTAGACGTGGTGATCTAAATTATTGCCGAAACACGGTACGAGCCGCGTTGGCAGACCAACAGCCAGATAGTGCACATACTACAAAATATTTCGAGCAAGATCTGGATGAGGCCTGCACAAACCAGGTACAAAAGGAGCGAGGCCTATACTCAGCAGTGGTTGGCACAATGATGATGAAGACGACGAAAAAACGTGACGTGACGATAAATCGAACCCAAAAATCTATTAAAGGAGTACTGGATCTTTTCCAAAACCAGATTACAATTCGCTAACAGACAATCTGCCCAGCCTTTTCCCAACTATGTTGGGCTCGGCTTCTAGTCTAACCGGATGCAGCTGAATACCAGTATTTTACATGGAGCGACTGCCTATCTGACCTCCACAACCCAGTAACAGGATAATACGATACCCCTTGGTAAGACTGGTGTCAGACTTTCGGGCTTCTGACGACTCGCAACGACTGTCAAAGATCCACGAATGACAGTCGGGACCAACGGCTTAACGTGCTTTCCGAGGCACCGAGGATTCTCGGTATGTAAAGATGGTCACCCATCCACTGACCAACCCCGGCAAGCGTAGCTTAACCTGATGGATCGACCAGTGCGGCTGTTGTTACTTAGCCACGAGCTCTCTCCGAATAGCGAATTCGCTAACAGACAAAGAAGCATAATAATATCTACATAGTAACAAGTGGTTTGTCGAGATAAAACTTGAGGTGTAAAGTTTATGCGGTTACAGATAACAACTAGGAAATAATCATGTTTCGTAAAAGAATATTTACTCTTTAGAGAAACAATCATCGTTAATATAATAGAACACTTGATAATAGAAGAGGTCACTGATGTGAAAAGAGAAACCTAGAAAGTATTTGGAGAATATTTGCAAGTTCCTGCAAAGTACAGCAATCTATTTTTAATTCAGACTACAGACCGATAAAAGTTACACTAGAGCTGCTGGTACACAGACCTCTTCACTTTGAGGGAGTGGGCTGTACAACTCGGGCCCAGTGCGGGTTGGTAGATGTCACATGTATTCGAATTTTTGGTTCTAGGACATTCCGGTTTCCTAACTCTTGAGTGAAGACTTTAAATTAACCAAGGACGCTCTGGAGCCAGAACGCTGACAAGTGACTATCCAATTATTGTAGGCGTAGAGGACTGGCTGGATGCGAAAGTCGAAGTACCAAAATGTGGCGCATAAAGAAAAAAATATTTTCTCTCGCTTTTAATATCCCTAGTAAGGTAAAATCAGCTGTATTTTGGTAAGTAAATCAATTAAGCGTGCTAAGCATGCAACTGAACTGACAGCTGTGCTGCTGATGAGTTTATTGCGTCACTTCTTCTTCCCAGTTAAAGCACTAGGAAGTGGTGAAGGGCGTGCGTTTTGGGGGACTGTCTTATGTAATTTTAACGTTTGAAAAGTGCTGATTCTCAGCCTAGTTTGAATAAATGACTTTTGATTTTGATCCAGTGACGCAAGCCTTATCTATTTCAATCATCGGTATACTATGTCCTGAAGTCCTTCTGTGCCTCCATCTCCTAGCAGGAGGCAAAACGAGAGATGGATGTCCAGCAGCGGATTGCGTTCAGCAGAATTGAGTTCTTACCACACATTAACACAGATGGTACACTGCGCAAAACCATTTAAATAAAAAGCAACTCTTGCTACGACACAATAAAGTGCAATTCAGGTCACACAGCGCTAATTACCTACAGTTATATTCACCTAGAAGATGCCTCTCATTCTATCGCGTAACTCGTATATCGTCTGACTACGTTACGCTCACTGAATTGGCCCGAAATGCGGAGTGAGGCATCTGTATTCATCTATGGTAATATTGGTGGCCGTGCTGTGCCGTTGCTGATGGATTGTATGAGGAATGATACGAAAGAGAAGAGAGTGAATGATAGCGTGACGGTTCACAGGGGAGAGTGGAAGAAGAGAACGTGCTGCGCCAACCCCACGTGACATGGAACATGGGCAGGAAGATGGCTTGGTAGCCGTTGGTTTAGAGCCCAAACCTAACCGATGCTTCGTTTATACCGGTTGAAATTGTTTACCGTCTCGATAATAATATGGTGTGTTGTGTAAGTGGAACAGAAGCCATACCCGGGAATATTTGCTTAGTAGCATTGACCACGCAGGCAGGCCCGATGCGCGAGTGGCTTCTGCGCCTGCGAAAGGATATCAAAGAGGCCGACGGCAAGTGCGGCGACTACCTATCGGCCGCTAAGCAAAGATACGAATTTATTGATAAATTCCGCGCATTTTGTAGGGTGTGTATGATTTGAATTTCGATATTTTTTATAGTAAAAAAAAAAATTACTGCCATAGGCTTCTACTCCGTTCACTTATTATACCCTATTTTTTTTGAGACGGAAAAAAAAAAAAACATGCGGTATACATTTTATTGTGCTATAACAGTGTTCGGCAAACCGAGGCTCTTTGGCCTATAGAGTGCGGCTCTGTACAAATGTGAATGAGTGAGAGCGTAGACACGCGCGGTAGTCGGGTTTTCGGTCATCAAGCAAGATATCAAGTTTTATTCAAAATTCAAACTATATTTCCGAAGTGTTTTCACCAAAAATTAACAAGACATACACAAGTAAGATGCCTTCATCATATTATTATCAGCCGATATGGTGATGATGAAGGCATCCTCCTTCTTACCAAGTTAATATTAGGAAGCGTTGTGGAGTGAAAGAGGATGGGAGTTTTAAGGATTAGGAAAAGTGTATTGAGACAGTTTGGTCACACAGAAAGAATTGGCTCTCATAAGAAATCTTTGTCGTTATGGTATTGATATTTGGCTCTATTGACTAATGAGTTTGTCGACCACTGTCCTAGAAGATAACGGAGAAATAAAATCTCGTAAAGAAACTTGGACCTCATAGTCGATGATCAAGGCTGATCGCTTCTCTATATACGTACTTATGTGATAAGATTTTAGATGCAATATATCAAAATTACATACTGATAAGCAAAAAGTGTAGTGAAATAACAAACTATTATCACGAAGCCTCATCAACAAAATAATTATTTCTAATTAGGATACCATTAATGTCTTTCCAAATTTGGGTCCAAATACACACACCATTAATCTTTTTAAAATTACACTGTTAGACTTTCGATGTTCACAACACAGCACTTTTAAACTGGCGACAAAAAAAATCGCAGACACGTTTGTCGATTGCGACGCGTAGTAAGCCACTGTTTGGTGTGTGACAATTCATATTTAATCATAACTCATTAGTATATTATCAGTATTGGCCAAAGATTAATTTTATATGACGGTAAAGTATTCTGCCTAAAATGGGTGTGACTCTGTGAGGTTATCGGCAAAGTTTTTTCCAAGGATTGATGTATCAAATTCTTATGAGCACTAACTGAACTAAAAGGCTTTTTAGACGGAACTATACAAGAAAGAGGCGGAATGAGATTTTTCAAATTATTGTTGGAACAAAAATATGTCTAAACTAGCAGCCCCGCGGTTTCACCCGCATAAGTCTCGATCCCGTGGAAATATCGGGATAAAAAGTATCCCTGCCACCCTGTATATTATACAATCGTGACTGCCTTTCAAACATTTTTGATGCGGAAATGTTATTCTTTGTCCATTTACCATTAAAATTGTCATGGGGTATACGATTACATCAATGGCAAGAAGTCACAGAGGTCATCATTGCTAATTAAGATAATAATTCTATGCGAAAAACAGTTTTTTTTTTTAAACTGATATCAATGAGTATTCTAGAATAATCATAATCAAGCCTAAAAAAAAACTGATTATATTGCTTGTAACACACCATACAATAATGGTATACATTGGGTGGCTCTCGAATATAGAATCCGTCGGTCACCTAAACAGATTTTCTCGATTTTTGACGATAGTTATTATCGCTCAATATACTGTGTTTTGAAATCTACAAATAAACTCTCAAACTGAAACTCAAAGCATTTATTTCAATTAAACCATTCACAGGCACTTTTGAATTGTCAAATAGTCGCGTCAGTTAGTCAGAAAGTTGAAGCTAGTTGCCCATTCCAAAACGTAGATCTTTATGGAGAAGAACGGGCAAGAAACTCCAAGGACACTCTTTTAAATATAGAAAATTACAAAATCCTGGGTACATTATTCTTGTTGCTTCTATATGTGAGAACAATGTACAAAAAAGAATCAAAACAATTCAAAATATAAGATTAAAAATAAGCCATGGCAGATAAGAGATCACCAGTCACAACTGACGGCGCCCGTTCACGAACATGACGCGTGGATCAGCACCATCCAGCTCAACCATTTTGTAGGGAACCGAATGATCTAACACACTCGCCACCATCAGCGAGACATTTAAGTGAGCATGACATACTCTCAACTGCCATGCTCTTTCAATGAATAGGAGCTTCTTACAGATTTGCTCGATTTTATCTTTCGTAAAGAGTTGTGGCGCCTGTTAACTATACTAATATAATATATATAATTAATAATCTAAATCTAAACTTATATTATAAAGAGAAATGATTTAATTATTTTTATGTTTATATGTTTGTTTGTAATGAATAAATGCAAAAACTACTAGACCGATTTAAAAAAATCTGGCACCAGTAGATGCTATATTATCACTGAGTAACATAGGCTATAATTTATAAAGATATCACGCGGGCGAAGCCGCTGGCGGAACCTAGTAATAATAAAATAATTGATAATTTAATAATAATATTATAAAGAGGTAAAATTTGTTTTATTTGTAAGTTTGGATGTAGAGGATAATCTCAGGAACTAGGTACCAGTCGGATATGAAAAAATCTTTTTACTTTGGATAGCCCAATTCTTGAGAAATGTTATAGGCTATGTAACATCACACTACGACCCTCAGGAGATACGCGGGGTTTGAAATTTCTCGCGGACAAAGTAGCGGGCAGAAGCTAGTCGATCTATAAATATCAAGGTGAAAATCGAGTGATGCTCGATTTTCACCTTTTCGATTTTCACCCATTTTTTACATTCTTGTTGATTCATCGATTGACATAACGAAAAACAGTGGCGATCGACAAAATATACGATGTCAATCGTCTGTTGCTTATACATTTACTCATTTTTGTCGATCGTCAAAAATGAAGCAAATCCACCTGCCATCCATATGCACCATATACACTTTAAACGATCGTTATGCTATTTCTATCTATGACGGGCTAGAAAATATTATCAGTCTTGCTTTGTAACTCTATTTGTGGCTTAATACCTCTCGTTAAAGAGTAGTACGTATATATTCTTTGATCCATAATATATCATTTCTTTGTAATTCCAATAATTACTTCTTTGTTAGATATATTGACAATTTGAGTTGACAGTAGAATGCATCGCAGATTCGCAGCGCGCCGCGTCCCTTCGCTTGTCACCATAGATAATACTTTATGCCATGGACAAGTGATGTTTGAACGTCGGGCGTGCCTTTGGCGTGCATTTATTTAAGTCAGTGTGTCCGTAGCATCACAGGGGGGGGGCCCTATTTTTTTTTTTAATATCACCGCTTTATGCTGAGATAGGAGTATTTTTAGCCTCGCACAGGGTCTTATTATTCTGTTAGTTTTTAAATGCTCAACTTTGTTTTTTATTTTTTATTATTACTTACTGTTTGTATTTTCTGTGCATGTCCGAAATAAAATATTTTTCTTTATTTTTATTTTTAAACTATGCTAATCAAATCGTAGACGATCTACCCCGACGATCGTGCCTAGTGCATAGTGAACGTAGGCACAATTCCTAGACCACACTGTCTTATCTACAAACACATAATCTATGTCAACTCATCTCTGATTGGCAGACTTATATCAACAAAAGTCGCTTCTCGTAACATAAAGAAGTTTATATCAGCTAAGTTATATTTTAAGTGAAAATATTTAAACATTTCATTAGTTAAACTCGTTCCTATGATTCTATGCTCACTCACTATGATCACAAATTGCTTTATCTAAAGGTGTGTCCAAACATTGAGCGGCGAGAGCGCGGCAGCAACACGCGGCGTTTGCAGGACACATTTCTGCGGTGCTATAGTTAGGACCAAACCAAACCGTCGAATGTTCGCGCGGCAGTCGTCCAATCACAGCGCGGCAGCCGCGCATGATTGCCGCTCAATGTTTGGACACACTTTCAGGCAGCGACTTCAAAATATTAATTCAATAGATTACTTTACGAATTTGTATCCTTTTGTTATTGTATGGCAATTGTTTTGTTCGGGGCTCGTGGTTAAGTAATAACAGCCGCACGGATCGATCGATTAGGGATCAGCTACGCTTGCCGCAGTCAGTCTGTGGATGGGTGACCATCTTAACATACCGAGACCCGTGCCTCGGAAAGTACGTTACCCGTTTTCATTGCTTCATTTTTCATTCTTTTTATTTATCGTGATAGAGTAAGTAATCTTATTCTAGATGCATCGTCTTTACATATAGTTATACAGGGTGGCAGGGACATCGACGCGAAGCCGGTTACCATGGATTCAGTTCATGATTCTGAAGACCCTGCGTTGAAATTTTTCGTCGGTTTAAAAGAAAAATCGGGAAAATATTTTAAAAGAGTAACAGTGGAGTTTCTTGCCCATACGAAAACTACTTTTTGGAAGGAGCGACTAGAATCAATAAATTTTTTTGCAAATTTCGACGTTCAACCGTGTCTTGTATGTGCATAATTGAAATAAAATAATTGACTTTGACCGTGCGTTCCCTGCTGTCATTCTTGGATCTTTGACAGTTGTTAAGTGCGAAAGTCTGACAACCAGTCTTACCAGGGGATGTCGTGTTACCCAGTAACTGGGTTGTGGAGGTCAGATAGGCAGTCGCTCCATGTAAAATACTGGTATTCAGTTGCATCCGGGCCGACCCCAACATAGTTGGGAAAAGGCTAAGCAGATTTTGTTATTACAATTAGCCAACTAGCTGGCGGTTTTCTGGTGGTATGTGGTTTTACTGGACATAGCTGTAATACCAAAAGCTTCGAGACTCCTTGAGACAAAGCCTTATAGCCGGTACGCACGGGCGTATTTTTATCGCGGCAATTTTATTTCGCGTATTGGATTTTTGACCCTCTGCTTACCGCCGAGAGTTGAATATCCAACAGTGTATTTTCTTGACGCGCTGGGAAACGCGTTGGATTCTCTGTTGGATTCTCAATGCTCGGCTCAATACCGACAGTTGGAAATCCAGTGAATTAATGAATGAAATGCACCGATCCCAGCGTGGTTTAACCGTAAGGACTAATGTCTGCTGGGGTTGCGGGTTTGTCTGAAAGGGATATTGCGGCCCCAGCACATAGGCAACGGAAGGAACACGGGTGGGTTTTAGCCAGTATAAGTCTGACACTCCCTCTCGCTCCGCCCAGAGCGGGAGGAGTAATTTGATGATTTCCCACCCAAAAAAAAAATAAAAAAAATCGTGGTTTAACCAGACTCGATAAATCGAATGAACCCCAAGATTTGCACTAGCCCCTTGAGCCTCACGCTTCATGGGACTACAAAAGCCATTGCATATCGAGGAGTAGACCGGGAGGCGCGTGAGCCAGTGTAGAAAAAATATCGCCGCGATAATGTAACGTCAGTTTGAACGTAGGATAAATGTCTTACTCCACGGCCTATTTATGGCAACGCTAACTGACATTTAATGATTTTATAACTGAAGATCACGTCTAAACGAGTAGTGTTAATAATTTGGAAAAAATATATGTTAAATTAGAGCATTCTCTCAAAAAGTTAATATATGATTATGTTTATATTACATACTGAAATTAATTTGTAAAGCTGTGTCTAACGCGGATAAAAAAATGAGAATAGCGCTAAATCTATCAAGCGTATTTTGCTGAAACCTTCACCATTTTAAAGATAATTTTATTATTGATATTTTAATATACGTGTTTTATTAAAATACCTTTTGTTTTATGTATAATAAATTAATAATGCGTCTAATTTGGGACAGCGTTCCTTGATAGGAGAGTCTGTCAAGGATTACTGGCTGCTGGCTGGATGTACGACACGAGCTCAGTACAGAACATGCAAGCTAACCACCCAAGGTCACTAGCATTTTATCTGCGTCTTAAAAGCGATCATCGTGCGATCATTTACGATCGTTCGAACATTTTCTTTGGTTCAAGGGTTAACCCTTGAACCTGAACGTGTGGTCACGCCGACAGAGGGCGCTTTCCGGTTTTCCGAACAAAAAGTGACATAATATGCATGCGACCGATTGCGTATTCGCGCGACGATCGCTTATGAATAGGACGCGACCTTACGTGCTTATAAAAACACCAAAAACCCATAAAAAATGCAATTCAATCCGGTATTTACAATCCAGTTATTTTACTTAAATTTATTCATGGATAGATGTTGCTGTTTGCAAACAAAACGTTATACATATATATATATATATATTTTCATACTAAATCATTACTAGTGGCTCCATCTATTGTAGCGGAAAGATACTAAAATATTATCCGATACTTTGATCTTGTGTTTACATTCCAAAATCTAGAGAAAATGCAAGAAGTCACAACACCTAAGTTTCTTAAATATTCTTACCTGGATGTAGCAGAAGCTCTGATGACTTGTAGGCAATGCACACAGGTTTTCACCGTAAATACCGATTATAGAGTAGCCATCCTTTCACGACGAGGGGCTGTTCATAATGATGAGTTCAATGACCCCTTACCAGGATGGCCGTGAACTCAATTTCACTCTAGTTAATTGACTCAGGCGTGACTTCGCGGAAATCCATTATAATATACAATAGACGACGTATATTTAGTAACCTAATCCGCTTAACTTTTCTTAAAGAGTCATAAAGAACCATGCAAGAAATCGATACGTGTTTCACCTCTCAACGAGGCATCCTCAGGATGACGATTGACTTGTTGCGAACCCGGACACGACGTGTCGTTTGACGAGGCAACACGTCGTGGTAGGTTAGGTGTTAGGTTTTTTCCAATTTCACCCTGTATTGTGAACACGGGGTTAAGCTGTGCTGCTAGCCAGCAGAAAAATCTAGATATGGTAGGAAATACTAATAAATACATAAAAAAGTCACTCACCCATAACCTTCTTAGGCGGAACCTTCCTCTGCTCCTTTTCCTCACTCTCATCCCTCCGCATCATCTTCCCCTCCCCCTGCCACTTCCGTTTCCGTCCCTCCCGTTCCTCCAAGTACATCCCTAGTTCCTCTTCCCTCCCAACCAAAGCCAACCTCACACTAGACTCCCACGTATAGCTTTCGTCTTTCCTGCTATCGGGCATACTATAGTCTTTATCTTCCGAGTAAAATTCCATCACAATATGGCCATGCCAACACAAAAGTCACTGAATGATGAATGAGAATGAATGAATGATAAATACAAAATGGTTCACACGTTAAAATAGAACGAAGAATGAGTTGTATAACTTTTTGATTCCTGTCGTTTCCCTCTGGCGATGGCTTTGAAGTAGTTCGTTCTCTATCTTCATGAGCATGTTTGTATTCCAACGACTATGGTGGTATTCTATGTGGGGAAGGCCCGGGAAGGTTGTGCTGAAGGGTTTTAGGGGCTGATGTGGTAGGTTCGCGAGGGTGGGCTCCATGTGGCACAGGGGAAGACTGCAGAACCTCTCGATTCTTTGTAGCGTTCGGCCGGGGCGTTGTACTACGGCTCCTGAAAATAATTGAAGGATTTGAAATTAACAAAAGTAATTATGCGCAGCATTTACAGCGTGGGACTTACAAGTGCACAGAAATTTGATCTATGACCCCCAAGCTAGGTGAAACCATTCATCCATTATATTTATACATGATTACAGGTAAGTAAGTAGTACAAATTTTTTAGGGGTACAATTTTGTGTTTAATTCTTGTGTGAAAAAGATGTGGTGCGTGCGGGTGTGTGTGTGTGTGTGTGTGTGTGTGTGTGTGTGTGTGTGTGTGAGAGGGGGTGTGTGTGTGTGTGTGTGTGAGGGTGTGTGTGTGTGTGTGTGTGAGGGGGTGTGTGTATGTAGCGGTATGTTTATAGCGTGGTCATTTTATTGGACATGTATATTGCGATTTTTATAGATCTTCTATTTTACTTGAATATTAATAATGAATTGCAATTATAACATTGAATTTAATGTTGTACCCGTTTTAGGTGTAAAAAAGGCATTTGGAAAGTTTCCAAATACTTTTTACATCTAAAACTAAATATTCAGTGTTACGATATTAATTATTGCATTTCTTAATCAATATTCTAGTTCGCTAGTTAGCCACATTTCTTATTTTCATACAGTAATATTGCCAAATTAATCAAAACAGCGAAATATTTGACATCTATTTGCGACGTTGCCCACTTTCAGAATAAACGCTCAAATTATAATCATAAAAATGATCAATACAACTCTCTAAGTTCATATAATCGCATTCAATGATTATTTCATGAAATCATGACATTTGGCGATTGTGCTTACTTATGGAGTTGTATTGCTGATTAATGAAAGCCATATTCGTTACGGTCGCGAATCATATTTTAATCAACATAAAACCTCACACTGACCTGCAAAATTTAAAAACTAAAGAAAATTTTAATTTCGCGGGCTACCTTAGCGCATGCCCCTTACGTTGTTATTATTTCTATTTTATTATTCCATATGGCAATGGTGCCGATGTCGACAATTCTGCCAATGTCAGATGTGTGGAGAAAAAGTGCGGAGGGAAAATATTTTATTTTTATTTTTTATATAAGCTAAAATTAAATACCAGTAGTAATTGATTATTGTTATTAATTAAACCACATACTCTGTAATATTTTGACGTTGACAGGCGCACAGTTACTATAAAAATCGGGTTATACTATAGATATATTATACGCTAGTTTTAATAATACATCTATGGCTTATAGGTAGGTACCCACAATATTCACAACTCTGTCGTCGTGTGTGTAAGTCTTAATGCCACTAACTTATCAAGACTACCTTTCCTAAGGTCCACACGGTCTAGATCTAAATTATTCACTTAGTTTTATATGGCAAGACCTTGGACATCAATTCTTGCACTGCCATGTAGGAGACAATTGAAAACTACGTGATGTATGGCGGTACTGAGAAAAAAGATGTTTGTTTAGCAAGACTTGTCTCGAATACTTTTACCAAAAATGTAATCGACCCGAATTCGGAATTTAAACGACGCACTTTAAATTGGAAGATGCTTTGTTCCTTCGACTGTATTATTATTAGTTCAATCAAACGTTAAAACGAAAACACACTAAAACAAAATCAAACGATTTTCGCAGAAAGGACTACCACATGACGTTGAGTACTTATCTACCAAGATGTTTTTATGAGTGTTGTTTGTACCAGTACTCATAAAAACAATTTGTTAAATGAATCACCTTTTCTGCACATTGCAACGGGAATTGATGATAGACAAAAACAATTCTATTGACGCTCTGGCCGAGGGTCGAAAGGTCGATTAAAATAATTGGTGCATCTGGCCTCAGCCTCGGATCTAGAGGGGGGCAAACCGGGCATGTGCCCCGGGCGCCACCATCAGGGAGCGCCAAATTCAAGCGTAGCAGACAAGTGCACCACCCAGCACACCGCAACTTTGCGTACGCGCAGCACATAATCATCTTTCTATTTCTCTATTTTTTACAACAGTTTTGACGCCCATGTTGGATTGGGGCATTATCGATCGATAAAATGTGATTAATATGTTGCTGCCAAAATTTTCATTTCCAGAAAATTTTAATTTCGCGGGCTGCCTTAGCACATCCCCATAAGGCTGCCTGTCCATTGAAGCGGAGCGAGGCAGCGGAGAGGAGAATGGCAGTGGAGTGGAGCGGAGTTGCGGATAGTGTCTGTCCATTGATGCGGAGCGAGGTAGCGGAGCGGAGTTACGGACTGTGCGGCGCGAGGCAGCGGAGCGGTGTTGCGTACTGTGCGGAGCTAGACCGAGTTCACGCGACGAGTAATAATTCCCCGCTCCGGTTCCCCGCTCCACTTCTCCGCTCCGCTTCTCCGCTCCGTTTCTCCGCTCCGCTTCCCGGTTTTGTATGAATTTTTAAACTAGTTCGCAAATCCCTGTCCACTGAAGCGGAGCGGAGGTTTTATGCAATTCTATTGGTTAATATTGGCACACCGCTACTCCGTTCCTCTCCTCTCCGCTCCAGTGGACAGGCAGCCTAAGGGATTGGCGGAGGGCGGGAGACGGCTGTATTCGCCCCGCTTAAAAAAAAAATCTAGATCCGGGGCTTTCTGCCCAGTCCATAAAGAAGACGCAGCATGTACTAAACTTAACTCTGGTAGCACAATAACATACAGGATTTTCATCCTATAAGTTATTGTTCACAGCAAAAGGTCGTAAACAAAGACGCTGAAAGGAACCATGAGCTGATATGAGAATTTTGAAGAAAATAAATGTTTAAAAAAAAAACGGCCGAATGCGTGTCGGACCACGCACAATGAAAGGTTCCGTAGTTGGGATGAATTTATCCCAAGAACAAACTTAAACATTATAGTTGGTAGTAGTATTCTTTAATTATTCAATATGCCTAGCCTTTTCCCAAACTATATTGGGGTCGGCTTCCAGTCTAACCGGATGCAGCTGAATACCAGTATTTTACATGGAGCGACTGCCTATCTGACCTCCACAACCCAGTAACTGGGTAATACGAGTACGATACCCCTTGGTTAGACTGGTTGTCAGACTTTCGGGCTTCGGACGACCCGAAACGACTGTCAAAGATCCACGAATGACAGCCGGGACCAGCGGCTTAACGTGCTTTCCGAGGCACGGAGAAGTCTCGGTATGTTAAGATGGTCACCCATCCACAGACCAACCCCGGCAAGCGTAGCTTAACCTGATGGATCGCCCCTTCCGCCGGTTATTACTTAGCCACGAGTTCCTCCGAGTATTCTTAATTTTTTTTCTTTTTAATTTAAATTATTATTGTTTAAGAGATTGTGACTAAATACGTAATTGTTTATGTGCCGTCTTAATTCATTCACATTTTATTATTATTGTTTACTATTAGTGTTTGGCTTCGATCAATAATGCACTAGATTCCCGGTAAGCGCTTCAAAAACGGAACGAAAAATAAGAGCACAGATTCGGTTGTGGTCTTATTTCAAATTAGTATGGTCCAATCATAGCCAACGTTAAGACGTCAAAATGCCGCAGTACGCGTTCAAAAAAATTGTAAATAACCACCGTAACACCAAGATTTTGGAAGGAATATTTTTTTTTTCGGTAAGTTTATTATCAGTAAGTGTTTTCATAAAATAATAACAGAATTAAATAGTAAATATAAATCAATTAGCAAATATTATGATTGTTTGGCCAATGTTTGTGACAACTACCAACTATTGTAACAAACATCGACTGTTCTGGAACAGGGAATGCATGGTGTAGTATTGTTATTTTATATTTGGTTTCTGTTTGTAGATTTCCTAGCGACCCATTTCGTTATGTAGAATGAATGAGTATCTGAATGAGAATGGGTATCTATGTCGCGAAAGAAAGAGGAAAAGAAATATATTAGCCTTATAAAAATTCGACAATTTGTTCGATTAATTTTAATAGATTGGACATAACTGGACACACGCAAAGGCGTAGATTACTAAAAACAGTATAACAGTAACAATAAGTATTTTTGAACTTATATAAAATTGAATTTTTATTTTCAAGCGTCATGACATTATAATTATTTGTTTCTCCGATGACAGAAAGATTTAATTTTGCCATTGTAATTAAATATTTGTTTCTCCGACGACAGAAAGATTTAATTTTGCCATTGTAATTAAAATAAATATTTGTATCTCCGACGACAGAAATATTTAATTTTGCCATTGTAATGAAACTTTATGTTTGAGTGTCAAGGCTTATAATAAACTGAATTTGTTAGTAAACATTTTTTTTTTCTGTATTTCATAGAAAGAAATATAAACACATTTCGACTCCACTCATTCCTTGTCCAAGTGGCGAGCCTCTGTCATAAATTTTTATTGCTTTTATTAGCACTTTGTAATTCGAACTTTAAAATAAGCGTGTAAGGCTGAATTTGTTTGGGCACGCCACAATTGCGGCGGTAAGGCCCCTCTTTGAGGAGTGGCTGGAGAGGCGCCACGGCGTCCTCACCTTCCGCCTGACGCAGGTCCTCACCGGACACGGCTGTTTCGGGAGGTTCCTGTTCAGGATCAAGCGGGAGGAAACGCCCGGGTGTCACCATTGTGTGGATCGCCCGGAGGACACGGTGGAGCATACGGTGGAAGTCTGCCCGGCTTGGGCGGAGCACCGCCGTGTCCTCACGGAGGCGATCGGCGGCGGCGATCTCTCGCGTCCGGCCCTGGTTCAGGCCATGGTCCGGAGCGAGAGTGCATGGGAGGCCGTCACCTCCTTCTGCGAGGCAGTTATGCTCGCGAAGGAGGAGGCGGAGCGCGCGAGGGAGATTGAAGCTGCACGCCCTCGCGCCCCTAGTCGCCGCAGGAGACGCCCCGGGCGTCGGGAGTCACAAGCTGACTTCCGGCCACCGTAGGCGCGGGCCTGCGGACGGTGAGCGATGGGCAGCTCGCCGTCCGATAAGGACCAGGCCCGGGTCGACGGCGCGTCGTGTTCCACGCGCGCCTCAAAGGGATGTCAGCAACAACTGACGGGGTCCGGAAGGACCAATGCCTGCTGGGGTTGCGGGTTTGTCTGAGAGGGATATCGCGGCCCCAGCACATAGGCAACGGAAGGAACACGGGTGGGTTTTAGTCAGTAAAAGTCTGACACTCCCTCTCGCTCTGCCGAGAGCGGGAGGAGTCATTTGATGATTTCCCACCCAAAAAAAAAAAAAAAAAAAAAAAAAAGGCTGAATTTGTTTTGATGTATGTTTGACTTTTTTGTTTTTTGTACATAGCTTTGTGAATACAACTTTAAGCATTGCATTTAAGGTTGAATTTACATTAATGTATATTTATTTAAACTAGAAGTACGTACACAATTGGCGACAGTTTTAAGAGAACTTTTGTATGGGATAGTGTATCTAGTGCATTATTGATCGAAGGTGTTTGGCATGAAATTGTGACATGTAATTTACCTTGATTTTATACCTAAACAATTTTGTATGCCTTCTGGCGGGACGTAGTATTTTTTTTGGGTGGGAAATCATCAAATGACTGCTCCCGCTCTGGGCGGAGCGAGAGGGAGTGTCAGACTTTTACTGACTAAAACCCACCCGTGTTCCTTCCGTTGCCTGTGTGCCGGGGCCCCGTCAGTTGGTGCTGACATCTCTTTGAGACGCGCGTGGAACACAACGCGCCGTCGACCCGGGCCTGGTCCTTATCGGACGGCGAGCTACCCATTGCTCACCGTCTGCAAGCCCGCGCCTACGGTGGTATCATACGTTTTCAGCTGAAATGGCTAACTACACAATAATTTTCTTAATTAATGTAACGTAGTATGGACCGACATTTATTTGTAAGGCTTATATCTTTTTTACCCTATGTTCACAAAATTATAAATAAATTGAATTGAATTGAAAAGAAACATGGTCTCCCATACATTCCCAACTGCAAATGTAAGTTGGTATGAACAATATTGAGAGAGTTGCCATGTTATTTTAAAACCATTGACTTCTTATAGGTTTTCTTATAAGTATAGAACTAATTTCAGTATATTTTTCAAATGGTACATTTTTATCTATTTTCTTAAATAACTGGAAAACTATTTATTTTAAAAGTATAAAAAAATATGTTTGGGTCCTATAAGGGTTCCGTTTTTTTATACGGACGTACGGAACCCTAAAAAGGTATATTTTCGAAGATATTTAACTGACTAGCTAGAAAAAAAACCACTCTGTATAATGATGCCCGTGAATGCTTTTTAAAATGTAATTTAAGTGCATCATCAAACACTTCTGCGCAAGCGCATCTGTCTGATTAAAATCAATTTTTAAACAGTTTCAGCAATTGAAGTCTCTGCCATCATTTATAATCAAAACAACGATTGAATGAAATTGAAAATGATCGATTTCAAAGACCTAAAAGAAAGAAAAAAAAGTTTTTCTTTATTTGCGTCATGTTTAGCGCCAATAAACGAATTTTCTACGTTTATTTGCGCTAAACATGACGCAAACAAAGAAAAAAGTTTCTGAAAATCCAAAAGTGCACGACTCATAATGCTCATTTGATCGTATAAAAAAAAGCGGCCAAGTGCGAGTCGGACTCGCCCATGAAGGGTTCCGTAGCAGCAAGTAACATAATATAAAAGTTCTAGTAGTTCGTTATAACTTTGATCGGTATTTTAATAACAGTGTATTAAAAAAAAAAAATAAGTTATGGATAAGTAAATATTATAATTAGGTACCTAAATGATGGGATTTTATGAAATTATAATTATTTTTAGTTATTTTATTTTTATATTTGAGTTGCTTGAATGAAAGGTAAATTGCGGTTTACGATTTATGACGTATAAAAAAAAAACTACTTACTAGATCTCGTTCAAACCAATTTTCGGTGGAAGTTTACATTTAATGTACATCATATATTTATTTCTTTTAGTTTTATCATTCTCTTATTTTAGGACTTACAGGGGGGGGGACACATTTTACCACTTTGGAAGTGTCTCTCGCGCAAAATATTCAGTTTAGAAAAAAAAAAATTAGAAACCTAAATATCATTTTTGAAGACCTATCCATAGATACACGTATGGGATTGATGAAAAAAAAAAATTGAGTTTCAGTTCTAAGTATGGGGAACCTCCAAAATTTATTGATTTTTTTTTTCTATTTTTGTGTGAAAATCTTAATGCGGTTCACAGAATACATTTACTTAACAAGTTTCAACAGTATAGTTCTTATAGTATCGGAAAAAAGTGGCTGTGACATACGGACGGACAGACAGACAGACATGACGAATCCATAAGGGTTCCGTTTTTTGCCATTTGGCTACGGAACCCTAAAAACTACTTTGAATAAAAGAGCCATTTTCAATAGGGTTCCTGCTATGAGTGGAACGAATCAATAAAAAAAAAACTATGTTTATTGATTTTTTCGCAAGCTACAATGTTTTCAGGTTTACACTTGATTGAAACCCGACAACATTTGAACTCTCTGCTGCATTAAATGAATTTTTGAAAAGTACAGAATTAATCTCTATTAAATTATATCTATTCAATGGTATAATATAATATAAATTGCGAAGTGTATAGTGTCGCTAGCGGCACTTTATCCCAGTTGGATAAAGTGCCGTAAGCATTGCATTGCCACTGTCACTTGTTATTTTGTTTGATTGTTGAGCATTGCATTGCCACTGTCACTTGTTATTTTGTTTGATTGTTGAGCATTGCATTGTCATTGTCACTTGTTATTTTGTTTGATTGTTGAGCATTGCATTGCCACTGTCACTTGTTATTTTGTTTGATTGTTGAGCATTGCATTGTCATTGTCACTTGTTATTTTGTTTGATTGTTGAGCATTGCATTGCCACTGTCACTTGTTATTTTGTTTGATTGTTGAGCATTGCATTGCCACTGTCACTTGTTATTTTGTTTGATTGTTGAGCATTGCATTTTCATTGTCACTTGTTATTTTGTTTGATTGTTGAGCATTGCATTGCCACTGTCACTTGTTATTTTGTTTGATTGTTGAGCATTGCATTGTCATTGTCACTTGTTATTTTATTTTTGAGGAGAGGCTAATGTTAATTTCTTTCATCTAAACTTTTAGAAATCATTCAAACCACCAAAATAAGGACAATGGTAAAATAAAAAATAAGAAAAACGCATTAAATACAAGAAAAATAAATCAGCTAACGAAAATATACAAAAAATGTTGTTTACCCAATGCCATTTATTATTTTAGTTCAAAATAAAATCCTTTTAATCAGTGTTTTTTTTTGCTTGGATATCTTTGGTTAGACGTACTGAACGCTGTGTTAAACTCAAACTCAAAGCATTTATTTCAATTAAACCATTTACAGGCACTTTTGAATTGTCAAGGAATCGGTCAGTCAGAAATATGAAGCTAGTTGCCCATTCCAAAGCGTAGTAGGTAGGTACCTATGGAGAAGAACGGGCAAGAAACTCCACGGACACTCTTTTAAATAAATTGTTACAAAGTATTTGTTACATCATTCATGTTGAAATTAAACATGTGAGAACAATGTAGAAAGACGTGCACGTTAGAAGCGTCCGTAATAAAAATATAAAACAAAGAACAATTCAAAAATTTAAATCAGCCAAGGCAGCTAAGAGTTGACCTGTCCCAACTGACGGCGCCCATTCACGAACATGACGCATGGAAAATTTGTCAATCTCGTATTTTAATGGGACCTTGTATATTTTTAATATCCCGCTATGATTTTATGGACTTTACACTAGTGTTTTTTAAATAAATACTATTAAAACAAAAAAAAAGTCTTAATTTTTTTTCAAAGTCAACATTTTTTTTTTTTTTTTTCGATAATACTATAAAATAACTCATAACCTTTTACATTTAATATTCAGAAAAATATGGGCGGTCACATGCCCATGGACGACATATATAAAAGGAAAAACTTACTTTTGAAAGTCAATATCAGTGCGTCCCTAATAATTTTTTACAACATGGAAGATTGTCTCGTTGGTCTAGTGGTCGCAAGCGCTACAGCTGAGCATGAGGTCCTGGGTTCGATTCCCGGGTCGGGCAAAGTGTTATTGGGTTTTTCCATCTGATATTTCTCAGTAGCAGCCATTGATATAATATCAATGGTAGCAGCCCGTTGTTTTGATTTGTGGCCGGTTGATGGCAATAGGCTCACCCCCTATAGATGGGACTTAAACATAATGGACTAAATGTAGGTGTACTGTAGGTACACCTCTGCCTAGCCTAATCCTCCAGGGACTAGAAGCGTGATGTTATGTTATGGAAGAAGAACAGTCGCAAAAAAAAGCCTCAAAATTATTTTTCGTCACTAAGGACCAAAATCGTCAATCTTTAGGACCACGTCAAACAACGTCATGGAGATTTCCTTTCAAATGGGCCTAATTCTTTAATTGGAAGCCTAGCACGCTCAGTTAATTGTCTTCTTGGAATTTTACGTTGTATCATGGTCGTTAATTCATTGAAAATTGCGAATCAAATATTGTGGGTAGCACAGAATAGGAAATAGTAGTGAGTAGTTTTCCGCTGCATGCAAATTGTCATCCGTCTTCGTGTGACTGACACTGGCATGGCCACCATCATCCGTGCTATTCTGTAAAAATCTCACCGTGGAAACTTGGGTGAAGTGAGCTTGATGTGAGCTGTCATTGCATCTAAAGCTAGTGATTGACACTATGGACAGCTCACTTCACCTCACTCTTCACGGTGAGATGTTTACAGAATGGATCGAAATGTATTTTAATTTTGATAACGCAAAAAAATTGTCGATAATTAGTCGAAATTTGTCGCCAAATATCAAAATTTGTCGGTCACTGGTTCAAAAGTTATAAAGGTTTATAGGTGGCCGATCTGGGGAGCATCTGCCCAGCTTGGCCCAATTGAATCTCAAAAGCTAGGGCACCTAGCGAAGATCTGTTTTCTCCCAAATTTTGTCGCTAATTAAGTAGTCGCAATAGCAATGACAAAAAAAATGTTTAGTCCGTCTTTGAGATTATAAAAAAATATTGGACACGTATTTTTCTTTTTTGCGTAATCTAAAGATTACGGCGATATATTGAGGTAAAATGTGCCATGCCGTCACGAGTATGTAGATTTTATACATACTAGTGACGTAGCGACCCCCACTTTCCAACTTAAAATGCGTTTTATCTAAGTAATTTTTTAGTAATATGATAAAGCAAAAAATACGTGTCTAATATTTTTTTAAAATCTGACTGACGGATTAGAATTTCATTTTTTTTACCCAAGCATCATCCCTATTTTTCGCCAAGTCACAGATTTAGTCGGGTCTTAGTTTAGAAGATATAATAAGTTAAATTTTTAAGATATAGTCCAAGAGCTACATCGAGGATTTTAATATTCGAATTAAAATCCCTGATGGTGTCCATGCCAGAGTCAATTACACTCTGTCTTCTGCTGGGCCGTGAAGAAGACGATACAAATAAAAAAAATAAAAAAAATCGGAGCACCTGCAATCTTATCTCTTCACCACCCTTGGTTGACTGGTAGAGAATGCCTAAGGCATTAAGTCTGCCTTTGTACCATAATGTGTGCGAGAAGTATAAATAAATAAATACAAAAAAGATTGCATGGAGCGGAGATGAGAACGTTGAGATGGATGCGTGGAGTGACGAGAATGGATAAAGTAAGACATGAGTATCTAAGGGGAAGTTTGAAAGTGGCGCCAGTGACAGAAAACTTGAAAGGAAACCGTTTGGCTTGATATGAGCAAGTGATGTGGAGGAATTAAAAAAATGTCGGGAGGAAATTTTTGAGTATGCATGTGGATGGGGGCTATGAGTGTAGGGGAAGACCAAAGAAACGATAGATGGACTTAGTGAAAGACGATATGGCTAAAAAGGTGATGACTACAAAGTTGACGGCTACTAGAGAAGTATGGAATAAAAATACATGTTGCGCCGACCGCAAATAAATTGGATAAAGGCAGAAGAGTGATGATGACTCATTGGCGACAAATCGATGAACAAAGAGAACTGCCGATGCGTTGGTAACCTGAGGGACGTTGGAAGTCTCAAGTAGAACAGAACTATACCTATCGGCAGCATGCATAACGATGCTGTTTTGTTTTTATATTTCCCAGCTAAGACAGTAGGAAGTGATGAAGGGCGGACGTTAAAGAGGGCTGTCTCACAGCCTACTCAATTTCAATAATTGAATTTTGATATTAGGTTGTGCTGTCCCGGATGAAACCTTTCACAAGGAGCTGCTACTACCGACTTCTAGTTAGATCGATTTTTCGTCCCCCAAAACCCCTATATTGCAACTTTCATCGAAATCGTTAGAGCCGTTTTCGAGAAGGTGATACAAATATATTATACAAATTATTCTTACGTGGAAATTGGTATTTTTACAATCAGTTGTCCATCGAAAACATGGGTTCACAAAGACAGTGACAATGGTCAATGAGCATAAATTAAAGTGGAATTTCCACTTGCTATTGATTATTTCAGATGTTTTTCATCAAGATGCGCTTGCGCAGAGCGGCCATTTCTTCAACTTTTATGAATAACATATTAATTAAGAGCCTGTTATAAGTTGGGTTTTAGTTGTCAATTATATGTGGTTATATCGTATTAAGCAATGCGTACCTAAAGTATAATACCTACTTAATCCATTTTTTTTTACTTTGCCTCGCAGATTAGTATGAAAAGCATATTAATAAAGATTATTAAAATGTTAATACAGTACATAAAATAAATACCTCCAAGAAATTAAATTTGTGTCACACTAAAATATTCCACACATGTTCTCACCTTTTTATCGAGTCCTTAACAACACAGAAAGAAAAATAACATTCGAAGGGGGTCCGCTTAACTCGTCACAATTTTTATTACAAAGCCATATTGGCGAAACACATGTACAATCTATCTCCTCGACCGTCCCAGTCTTTCAAAAATATCATATCAATCCACCATTTTTAAATCCAATAACAATTCGAAATCGTTAAATTCAAATCACGCGCTAAACCAGCGGATATCCGTTCGTATTTTTTTCGAAATTCAAATCAAATTAACGCGGGCAGCCGGTGCGCGCGGACGTCAAGAGTCTGAGCATCTATTGCTAAATTGACGGTACGAACGTAGACGGTCAAACGAATAAGTACGCAATATTGTCATTAATTCTCTGGCCAATCGTGGAGAGGAACGCGAACGTCGTGTGGATGTCGGGAATTGGGTCCACTTGGCTGGCGCAGGGTCATACAAGCGTCGGGTCAAGATGTTGATGGGTACTGTTCCGTATAGAGAGGGTTCCACACATTGCTTTTTAAAATTGCCTTTTCATTGCTGTTAACTTGTCGAAATGGATTGGACAGTTTATGTGCCCCCGTGAACTTTGAACCCGGGCATACACCTACAAATCAATTTCGCAAAAAATTTGGCGATCTAAATTGCATTTATAAATAGCTTTTTTCTGAGAGATTGGCCAAAAAAGGCAATGAACAGAGAGATATAGGGAGTCTTACCCAACAATGCAGGATTTTTTCGCATATAATATCAAAACACACTTATGCGCTCACGCATGTATGCTACATCGGTCTATATCGAATCGTAACGATAGAGGGACTTCGTCAAAACGGAAAAAAGATCTTTACACTATAAAGTCTTGGAGGAGGGAGGAAACGCATGTGACTAAAAGAGTGAATGAATATAAATGTTTATGGATAGAGCGGGAGAGGAAGGCCAAAGAAAAGATGGATGAATTGTGTGAGGAATGATATGAAAGAGGAGAGAGTGATTGATAGCATGACGTTTGACAAGAGAGAATGGAAGAAGAGAACGTGTTGCGCCAACCCTACTTAACATGGGCAAGGGCAGGAATACGATGATGACAGTATTGAAGTCTTAAACAAAATAGTCAGAAAAAAACTAGCTGACAACCCATTTTAGCGACAATCTGCTATAAAATCCAAAAAATATCTCCAAGCCATTGTCCCGCCAAAAAGAGCCAATAATAACAGACTATATTAAATCCAAGATGGCCGCCACTGTACACGAGTAATAAACAATCCAATTGCCGCCATTTACTACTAAGTAATGTATTGGAAAACCTAGACTTTAGAACTGTACCATCTTATGTATCTATAAAAAAAAATCTCCACATTTTATTCTATGGAAAATTTTACTGGTTTATTACGTTGGGCGCGGGCGGCCGTCGTTAAGCGGGTCTCCAAAAGACATAACTTATGACCATTGTTGAAAATTTGCCGATTTTATGGATTAGGGGTAATTTTTGTACTATAAATGAGAATTTTAAATAGCCATACTTTTTTATTTTCAATAATAATTAAAAAAATTAAAACTTTTTGGTAATTTTATTGCAGTGCCTATAGGCCCCTTTCGGATCGGACAGTTTTTTTTTAACCTATTGTATAGTAACAATGAAATACTGTTCATTAAGGGCATCACTTCAGAAAGGCTGGAACTGATTCGGCTATTTATTGTTTTAAAATGTTTTGAATGTAATGTATAAACAGGTTCATATGGAAAAATTGGTGCATTTTTCTATAAGAATTTTGTATGAATTATTGAAATTTGGACAGGACGTCTGTCGGGTCAGCTAGTATGCAATATAAATTGACAACCGAATTTATTACTATTTTGAAGTGTTAATTCTCCTATCCTCATTATTATATTAATACGTGAAGCAAAAACTTTGTACCCCTTTTTACGAAAATTACGCGGACGGAGTGTGAAATTTGGCACAGTTAAAGTTTATATGGAGGAGTGCAGAAAGCTAATATCCTTATATATTATACATTATAAATAAATTAAATTAATAAAAAAAACATTACACACACTAACCATGCGTTTGACACAAGATGGCTACCTTAGAATCATGACATTTAAATGAATTATGGTCGAATTTCGACCTCTGGGCGACCACTAGTATGTGTAAATATATTCGTGGTCAGTGCAATATGGTTTCTTTTTCTATACTTCTCTAGTAGTCGTCATCTCAGTAGCCACCTCTTTCTTTTTTTTTTCCGTTGGGAAATCCTCTTTGATTGTATAGATTCATTTATTTATTACTTAGTTTCAGTTTTTATTTGTACAATTTTTTTTATTTTATTATTATTTGGTCTATCCCATGGGATTTATCTAAGTCTAGGTGTGTCCGTGACATCACAGTGGGCCCTATCAGTATATTATTTTTAATTATCGCCGCATTATGCTGAGATAGTGGCCTTTTTGGCCTCGCACAGGTCGTTACTATTCTGTTTATTTTATTTTTTATTATTACTTACTGTTTTTCCTGTGCGAGGCCAAAAAGGCCAAAATATGTTTCTTTCTTTCTTTCTTTGATACCCTCCGTCTGGGGAGAACAACGGTTTATATCGGACAAAAACCCCACTGTTCCATCTACTAACATGAGTCTGGGCCCGAGGGAATCACACCCTTAGCCCACGTTCGCATGGACGTAAAAATATTGCGGCGGGAAAAAACCGCGCACTGGATGTTCAACTCTCGGCGCTGAGCAGAACGTTGAATATGCAGTGCACGAAAAAAAATCGCCGCGATATTTTTACGTCCGTGCAAACGTAGGCTTTTCCTAGTTTATTTGAGGCAGGTACAGCATTAACTACATTTTATAACCATGTCATCTTTCACAAAATCATTCTATCGTTTCTAAGCTTTTCCCTATTTCGATCAAAAATTTCCTCACAACATTGACATAATTTTTGGCATTAGCCTTTTTAAGCAGTATCGCTATTTTGTGCCAAGTTAACTATAGCATAATCTGCCTAAACGATCTCACTGCTAGGACGTAGGATTCGTCTCTGTGAGAGGAAGTGGCCATAAGCGAATTGAATTATGGTTTGAGAAAACTGTAATAACACAAAAAACATAAAATATCATAGCAAAATACCATCGACAACAAAACGAAAAAAAATCTCACAGATGCAATTTACCGGCTTTAGATCGAATTGGTTTCGCATTTGCTAATTAAAGCAAACAATGGGCATGGCCACACACGCGGCTAAATGAGTGCATGCGGTAAAATCCTAGAGAGGTCCTTTTGATTATAGCAGTAGGACTAAAATCGATTATCAGAATGGTCCTTCCGATTTAAAAAACCAAACTTTTCGGTCTTCTAGAATGAGCATAAAAGGGTATATTTTGCGAACATGACTAATGTCACGTAGGTTTATCATAAAATACAGTAAAGACTGAACTGCCTACAGCATTAATATGTGCAATCGAAACGTCAGTTTTAAATAATTGATCTGTAAACATCAATTTGAAAAGAAATATGAACCGAGAAACACAAAAAACCTGAATTCCAGAAAAATACATAAAACTAAAAAACTTTTTACAAAAAAAACACTAAAAGTGAAAAATAACTTTAATTTCGGAAGTCGGTAGCAAAAACGAAAATTTAAAACCAAAGACACCGTCGGTTGTTTTTTTTTTTGTAAAAAGATTTTATTTTTCACTTTTTACCTACCCCACACAAATTCGAATACCACTACCTGCTAGGTAAATAACAGTGACAGGAAATTATCATCATATCATCCACATATACGTACTTAGTGGGAAAAATACGTATTATTGAAGCTAACTGAAAAACTATTCAAGCAAAGTTAATAAAATTTATATAGGTAGGACCTTTCATTAAAAAAAGATTTTTTTAAATCGGTCCACAATAGCGGAAAAATCGGTGGACATACATTAAAAAAAAAGCTCATTCGCGGGGAACATATAACCTCCTCCGTTTTGGAAGTCGGTTAAAAAGAAATATGAACCGAGAAACACAAAAAACCTGAACTCCAAAAATAAAATATAAAGCGCAAACGACTCCACGCCACCTCTATTCCACAAACTCCTTACTTAACCTCCAAAAAAGTTTTTTGCTAATCCAAAAATCTTCAAGCCATCAAGCCCAAGAGGACGGGCAGACAATTAAATGCAATCAGAAGTAATAAAGAAGCGTACAGCGAGTACACAATCATTTTAATTGATACTTATTGAACACAATTAAAGAGGACTCATGGTGTGTCGCGAATTTTAAAGCATGAACATATGGCTGAAAGGATTTTGCACATTTTTAGGTTTTATAAGAAAAGAGAGAGAGAGAGAGGTAAGGTGAATAGTAGATTATACAACAAGTGAAAAAAAGGGGATTTAATTCGAGGGACTGAGTTGGATCCCGAGAGCAGCGAAGGATTCTAGATTTAGGGATACAAGTACCGAGATTATTATTTTTTCACGAGTTGTGTACTCTACTTTTTATCATTGTCTGCGAGAAAATAAAAATATTTAGCTTCTAAGCAATAGCTCCTCTAGCCAGCCAGTAGGTAGGTAGGTACAGTCAGCATCAAAAGTTGTTGACCACATTTAGATTTTCAAAATCGCTGTTTATTGAAGTGCTTATAGTGAATACGGTGTTCAGCGATTTTGAAAATCTAATTGTGGTCATCAACTTTTCCTTTTCCAAGCCTTTTCCAAGCAGTAAATTAGTGCGGAAAGTGTCACTTTTTTCCATTTTCTGTTTTTTTTTTAAATTTTTGTGGCATCATCTGCCCGTTTCAAAGAGTTTTTATTATTTGAGAAAAGTTTTACAAATCAGATGATGATGATAACGATGACGATGGCGATGGCGATGACGATGGCGATGACGATGTCGATGGCGATGACGATGGCGATGACGATATCGATGGCGATGACGATGGCGATGGCAATGGCGGAGTCAAAGTCAAAGTCGAAGTCGAAGTCGAACTCGAACTCGAAGTCGAAAGTCAAAGTCATGAATGTTGTTTTTATCATTTATATACGTCGTCATTATGTTAGATGTTACACATCATCGTAAGGTTCACTAGATTTTTTTTTTTCTCTCACAATGCATAGTTGTATGATACACGTGCATAAGATGATTTCCGACTCGTGTCGACTTATACACTCATCGGAAATCACCTACCTTCCGCACTTAGCATAAATAACTATTAATCACTGTTTTGGTGTTTGAATTTAGAACACACCAATATATTGGACCTCCATCTCAATGCTATACAACCTCCTTGTGAAAAAATACTCGATACACAGGACATGAATATCGCTTCACAAGTTGACCATCCTAATAAGAAGAAAATTACTCTTAATATTAGTAATTGTTCTAAGTTTAATGTGCATTTTAATTAATTTGACATTCCTTTTTTCTTCACTAAATGTCTATTATCATTCTCTCTATTATATTTTCGCTTAAATCTTTCTTTTTCTCGTAGTCATGGTATAAATTATAGTAGATATGCAACTCTTGAATAAAACGGATTTATATCGAGGGCCATGAATCACTCGCGTCGCTCAGGATTCATCTATGGCCCTCGCATTAAATCCGTCCTTTATTCATGGCCCTCGCTTTAAATCCGTCCTTTATTCATGGCCCTCGCTTTAAATCCGTCCTTTATTCATGGCCCTCGCTTTAAATCCGTCCTTTATTCATGGCCCTCGCTTTAAATCCGTCCTTTATTCATGGCCCTCGCTTTAAATCCGTCCTTTATTCACTAATAGCATAATATACTAGCTTTACCCGCCCCGACTTCGCACGGGTAGCATAAAGCCCTACCTACCCTACCTACCCACTCTACCTACCCTAATTTTCTCAAACCGTTTAAACCTTCCCTTGACTATGACAAACATTTCAAAACCAAAATCAGCTAAATCGGCCCAGCCGTTCTTGAGTTATAAAATTACAACGAAAAGTGGCATTGATTTTTATAGATATAGATTTCATCACAACATCGTGAGGAAATCGGTTTGTCCTGGAACCAAAAATCCGAAGACATGTGACACGTTTTCATAGCATGAGCATAATCAGAATATAATGTTTCCACTAATGCGACACGCAGGCTTCTTCTCTGTGAGAGGGAATGGGCCGTAATCCACCACGCGGACCCAGTGCGGGTTGGTAGATGTCACATGTCTTCGAATTTTTTGTTCTACGTAGTTTAGGTATGCAGCTACAAGTACGCGGTGGGCCCGCCTTGTCGGGCCAATTAGGTGAATATAACTGCAGCTCTGTACGACCTTTTTTTTTTTTTGGGTGGGAAATCATCAAATGACTCCTCCCGCCCTGGGCGGAGCGAGAGGGAGTGTCAGACTTTTACTGACTAAAACCCACCCGTGTTCCTTCCGTTGCCCTTGTGCCGGGGCCGCGATATCCCTTTCGGACAAACTCGCAACCCTGGCAGGCATTGGCCCTTACGGACCCCGTCAGTTGGTGCTGACATCTCTTTGCCCACCGCCCGCAAGCCCGCGCCTACGGTGGCCGGAAGTCGGCTCGCGACTCCCGACGCCCGGGGCGTCTCCTGCGGCGACTAGGGGCGCGAGGGCGCGCATCTTGCATTTCCCTCGCGCGCTCCGCCTCCTCCTTCGCGAGCATTACTGCTTCGCAGAAGGAAGTGACGGCTTCCCATGCACTCTCGCTCCGGACCATGGCCTGAACCAGGGCCGGACGCGAGAGATCGCCCCGCCAATCGCCTCTGTGAGGACACGGCGGTGCTCCGCCCAAGCAGGGCAGACCTCCACCGTATGCTCCACCGTGTCCTCCGGGCGATCAGCTCTGTACGACCTGAATTGTACTTTATTGTGTCATAGCAAGAGTCGCTTTTTATTTAAATGATTTTGCGTGAATCTGTATTTATCTGTACCTAAAGGACAAGTCGGCAATAAGACATTTATATTTGGTTTAAGGAAACAAATGCCTTATTTACCCCCGACATCCTGACCCCATCAACGGAAAATTATTGCACTGTTTCGTTATGGGACAGGTGACAGATGAGGTCTACGAGTATTCATCAGGGTTACCACATGTCAGAATCTTTTTGCTCTTTTATTTAACAAAGAGTAGAGAACTTCCCAAACGCGCACACTCAAATACTTCGGACACGTCTCGAGGCGTTAGTGTAACTCTATAAAGCGCATTGTTGACAGGGTAGGGAAGGCACTAGACCACGCGGACGCTCACCCATGAGATGAACTGATCAAATTAAATCCGCAGTGGGGGAACCCGTGTATGAGTGCACCAAAAACACCAAAAATCGGAGTAGATGGCGAGAAATCGTGAGGCGAATCACATCAGCCCCTGGACAAGAAACTACATGAAGACCACGACCGCTCTGACAAGAGCTCTACGAAGAAAGAGTACTTTGTTTAGCTCTCATAACCAAAAGTTGAAGAACATAAAAAAAACCTCCATTCCTTGGGCCTTTTTTTTTTTTTTTTGGTTGGGAAATCATTAAATGACTCCTCCCGCTCTGGGCGAAGCGAGAGGGAGTGTCAGACTTTTACTGACTAAAACCCACCCGTGTTCCTTCCGTTGCCTGTGTGCTGGGGCCGCGATATCCGCGTTTATTCCTTGGGCCTAAGAGCGCTAACACACTGGGATGCCATGGCGACGTCGCCGGCTACGTATCCAAACAATTCGTATTGAAATGTATGACAGTTAACTTACTTAGCTACGGTCTCGCGATGTCGCAAATTTGGAAGTGTAGCCACGACTGACCAGCCCCTACGTGGAGACTGGATACTCTGGCGACCTGGCGACGCATAGCCATGTCACCAGTATTTTGTATACAAGTAAGTTACGCCTCCGTCACTCAGTGGCCAATTGATCTCCAGGACGGACGCCCGCGTGTTACTGATGGCTACTTAATTGGCAACCTCATTTGGCTTCAGTAGGTAGCCAAAGATGGCCATGGCTACGTAGTCAGCGACGTCACCATGGCGCCCCAGTGTGTTAGCGCTCTTAAAAACTTCAGGTCAAAGCAACACAACCCCTAAATGGGTCTAAAAATACTTCAAAATCGAAATGTCCGTTAAAAAAAAACAGCTCACTGCTTACTGAGCAATCACCAGTCACTCATTCACTCACACAAACACATTCAAACTATTATTTACATTACTCAGATAAAGATCTGTAGCCAATTTAACGACACGTGTTTTATGTTCACGATGTGGTGACATCATGGTGGTAACGTCCAAGGGTATGGTGTTCATAATCAATGGTTCAATGGACAATGATGGGTGAGGTTGGTCAATGGAGGAAGGTTAGGCTGCGATTGTGGGCTGGTACTAGTTAATCATGAAGTCAGAGGTATACACTATACAGGTTTGTAATTAGAGATGCCGCGAATATTCACTATTATTCGGTATTTTATTTATTTATTATGTTTTTTTTTTGAGAGGAACAGCAAACAGTTACATTATGAGGACTTACAATTAGTTTAACAAAATAGCAATTTGGTTATAAAGTAACCCACAGCGCTGTCCACAAGTAGGTATGGAAGTTTACGAAACAAAAAGAGTTGATCGCTAGGATCATTAATAGCTGTATGTGTGGCTCATACTTAATTAAAATTAAAAGCTAAATTATTTAAAAAAAAGAATATTAGGGGAAAAAAAAAATAAGGAATATATAAATAATACTCGGGTATTCGGCAATACTCGCCATATTTTTGTTATTCGTGGAATATCGAATAATAGTGTCATTATTCGACATTCGGCGAATAGATGTCTAAATAAAAATAAACTTTTAATGAGCAGAAAAACTACAGATTCAAAAATAATTAAACTTTAATTCATCTTTACAAGGAAAACACACTAAGGGCGGATTTCTCCAACGCAATTGATCGTGATCAATTCATGCTGAACTCAGGGCGGATTTCTTCAACGCAATTGATCGTGATCAATTCATGCTGAACTCAGTTAAAGCGTTTAACTGAGTTCATATCTCCACTTTTGATTTCACCAACACAAAGTGATCGCAGTTAAGCATAAACCAGTTTATATTCTGAACTCCCGATTTTTGGCGTTCAAGCCTCTAAACGAGTTCAAGAGCTGACAACATGCTGTCAGTGTCGTGTTGTTTATATTGAGTTTGGAGATATTTGGCTAATTAAAATGAAAAGATTGTTAATACTATGTTATGACGAAAGTTGGGATGAGGATGAGTTCATTGTTCGTCGTCCAAAATGGATACGCGAGAGAGAAGAAAATTTCGACCCCCTGGATGACCAAGACTTTTTGAAAAGATTTCATCTTACAAAACCAACAGTTATGTCTGTATTGGATTCCATTGAAGATCAAATAGAGTTAAAAGTACACAAAGCCAGGAAGTACACACGACTCGTATACCTATATTTAATAACTGCTATAACAGAGCAATGTTCGAACAGGGGAAATATGGAAGTGCTGTTCTTGTTGGAGATGCAGGTTACGTATGTAACAACTATATGATGACTCCATTAGATCAGTGTAATACGACTGCTGAAAACTTGTACAATGAGTCTCAAATAAGAACAAGAAATTGTGTAGAAAGGTTATTTGGAGTCTGGAAAAGACGTTTCCCAGCCATGGCTATAGGTTTAGGAGTTTCATTACAAAATTTGGTGGATATCGTGTGGTGAATCGGGAAAGTAAATGTGGCGTGGTCGGCAGTGAGGCAATAGCAGCACTGACTTTGGGCACAATTCTGTGCAGTAAAGTGCTAAATCCACATAAATCCACAGCAGTCATCTGGTAGCTACAGATGCGTAGAAACATAGAGCGTGATTTTAATTTCTAAATATGTGTATTTAAATGAATAAGATGTATGTAATAAACAATAATAAAACAATATTTAAACGATTTATTTATTTAAACAATAAGGTACATTCACAATGACGGGGTCCGGAAGGACCAATGCCTGCTGGGGTTGCGGGTCTGTCCGAAAGGGATATCGCGGCCCCAGCACATAGGCAACGGAAGGAACACGGGTGGGTTTTAGTCAGTAAAAGTCTGACACTCCCTCTCGCTCTGCCCAGAGCGGGAGGAGTCATTTAATGATTTCCCACCCAAAAAAGAAAAAAAAAAAAAGGTACATTCACAACAAAAGCGCTCTATTTTCTTATATTATTTGTACGTGGACGTCCATCGTCCGACCCCAAACGTCCATGAGAACAGGGCAATAATCAATCTTCCATTAATCAGATTTGCGTGCTGAGGACGTGGAGGAGCATGATGTAGAAATCGAAATTTTCTTCCACTCTTCTGTTTTTTGTTTTACACTCACGGCATGTTTTTTTTTTATTCCAACAAAATGTTGACCCACCAACTGAATTATGGCTTCCTGTTCAGTGGCTACGAGTTCATGTGTTGATATTGATCTCGATTTACGTCCAACCGATTTCACCAGCTACATTTTGCTCGCGTTCACGAAAACCAAATTTTCATGGCATAGAATGTAAATGTTGTCACATGAACGCAATGCGTTTAGCATTTGCAACATGCGATAGCGACCACCTGCGCTTAAAATACCAAATTTTATCAGTAAACTACTAAACGCGGGTACCAAGTTGTCAAAACCAAAGAGTGTTTAGCTTTTTATTTGGCCAAAACTGTTCCCGTGTCTTTGGTTGCGTCAATTGACATCTTGATTGACAGGTTGGGATATCCATTTGCATAATTTTTTTAGACATAATATAACATGGCATACTTTTGTTTATCCTAATTATATTTACGCATAACATTGTTTTCGCATAATAGCTTACGCATAATTTTTTTTTGCATAATTTCTCTAGTCATAATAATGTTTAAGCATAACATTCTAAAGCATAAAGTTTACGCATAATAATATTTAAACTTATTTTTTAAAGCATAAAAAATACGCATATTAATTAACTTCTAAAATGTAACCATGCATGCAGCAAGCATGCAAACAAGCATACACCATGCATGGAGCAAGCATGCAGCATGCAAATATGTAAACAAGCATACACCATGCATGCAGCAGGCATGCAGCATGCAAGCAAGCAGCATGCAAACAAGCATTCACCATGCATGGAGCAACCATGCAGCATGAAAACATGTAAACAAGCATACACCAAGCAAGCATGCAGCATGCAACATGCAGCAGGCATGGTTTCTGTCACGGCTCCAGCGCTGCGGGGCTCCGGCGTTCCCTCGCGAGCTGCTCGTCGCAGATGTGTTTAACGCTCACCACCGCAGCTTCGGCTTGCTGGCCGGCAAAGCCGGCCAGCCTCAGCCACGGCGGCGAGAGTTAAAACCACCTGCTCCTCAGCTCGCGGGCCGCCTCGCCCCTCCGCGCCTACGCGATTTTTAATAACACTCTAGGGGTAGGGCAGACAAGACTACGTGGAGTCGGTTTTGCAGCGATTCGTTTCTGTCACAAACTTTTCTAGCAATTTAATTTTTAATCAATAATATTATTTAATTGTTACAGAAACCTTAATACTATTATGGTAATAGTCATTAGGGCTAACATTATGCGAATTAAAATTATGCCAAAACTAATTAGTCTTAAAGATAATTATGCCAACATAAACTGTATGCCAAAAAAAAATATGGCAAAGAATTATTATGCCAAAACAGTTATGCCAAAGTATATTAGGAAAAAGAACATTATGCGAAAAAAAGGGATCCCTGATTGACATCACAGACTAGATTGACAATTTCGTATTTCGTGTCGCGGTAATATTTAAATTTTATTGTTTTGTGCATTCCTCTTTATTATGTCTCTGAAACGAAAAAGGGATAAGACCTTCGTAGCCACTGAAAAGGAAGCCCTAATTCAGTTGGTGGGTCAACATTTTGTTCGAATAAAAAAAAAACATGCCGTGACTGTAAAACAAAAAACAGAAGAGCGGAAGAAAATTTCGATTTCTACATCATGCTCCTCCACGTCCTCAGCACCCAAATCTGATTTTAATGGAAGATTGATTATTGCCGTGTTCTCACGGACGTTTGGGCACGGACGATGGACGTCCACGTACAAATAATATAACAAAATAGAGCGTTTTTGTTGTGAATGTACCTTATTGTTTAAATAAATAAATCGTTTAAATATTGTTTTATTATTGTTTATTACATAACACACCAGAACATACATCTTATTCATTTAAATACACATATTTAGAAATTAAAATCACGCTCTATGTTTCTACGCATCTGTAGCTACCAGATGACTGCTGTGGATTTATGTGGATTTAGCACTTTACTGCACAGAATTGTGCCCAAAGTCAGTGCTGCTATTGCCTCACTCCGACCACGCCACATTTACTTTCCCGAGTCACCACACGATATCCACCAAATTTTGTAATGAAACTCCTAAACCTATAGCCATGGCTGGGAAACGTCTTTTCCAGTCTCCAAATAACCTTTCTACACAATTTTTTGTTCTTATTTGAGACTCATTGTACAAGTTTTCAGCAGTAGTATAACACTGATCTAATGGAGTCATCATATAGTTGTTACATGCGTGACCTGCATCTCCAACAAGAACAGTACTTCCATATTTCCCCTGTTCGAACATTGCTCTTCTATAGCAGTTATTAAATATATACGAGTCGTGTGTACTTCCTGGCTTTGTGTACTTTAACTCTATTTGATCTTCAATGGAATCCAATACAGACATAACTATTGGTTTTGTAAGATGAAATCTTTTCAAAAAGTCTTGGTCATCCAGGGTTTCGAAGTGTTCTTCTCTCTCGCGTATCCATCTTGGGCGACGAACAATGAACAATCTTTTCATTTTAATTAGCCAAATATCACCAAAATCAATATAAACAACACGACACTGACAGCGTGTTGTCAGCTCTTGAACTCGTTCAGCTCTTGAACGCCAAAAATCGGGAGTTCAGAATATAAACTGGTTTATGCTTAACTGCGACCATTTTGTATTGGTGAAATCAAAAGTGGAGTTATGAACTCAGTTAAACGCTTTAACTCACGATCAATTGCGTTGGAGAAATCCGCCCTTAGTATAAAAAGTTAGCAAAAAATCTGTCATCTTGAAGGCTTTTTAATTAATAATTTAATATTTAAAGTCCAAAAGAGGCAGATTGGAATCAAGTCGGTTGCGCTTTTTTTCATAAACTAGGTTTATTATCTATAACTTTTTTTTTATTACTGTTTTTATGTCGAGTAATAAGGTCGAGTATTCGACTATTCGCCATAGGGAATTGCGATTAATCGGTATTCGACTATTCGCTATAACAAATATTCGCGGCACCTCTATTTGTTATTAAAAACTTAGTGTGTCATGTGGATCTGCTATCTATAACTACCATGCGTCAAGTTCGTGAACGGGCGCTGTCAGTTGGGGGACTGGTCAACTCTTAGCTGCCTTGGCAGATATTTTTTTTTTATTTGTTCTTTGTTTTATCTTTTTATTACGGACGCTTCTAATGTGCACGTCTTTCTACATTGTTCTCACATGTTTAATTTCAACATGAATGATGAAACCAATATTTTGTAACAATTTATTTAAAAGAGTGTCCGTGGAGTTACTTGCCAGTTCTTCTCCATAGGTACCTACCACGCTTTGTAATGGGCAACTAGCTTCATATTTCTGACTGACCGATTCCTTGAATTGTCAAGGAATCGGTCAGTCAGAAATATGAAGCGGGTATACCCAAATCGAAGATACCGTATAGAAAAAAGAATCAGGCCTGATGAAAAACCAACATCACATACTTATCCATCGAAGCTTATAGTGAAATATTTACAGAATGATTTCACTAAATATCACAAAAATTCTAAGATAAATCCTGTAGGTGTTCGCTTGGTTTTTTTTTCATACTTGATGAGCATTCTCCTTAATCAGTAATTAATAAAATAAAAAAAAAGTACCCACTTACCATTAACGACGAATGGCCGTTCTTCAAAAAGATCTCCAAAAGTCAGTATAATATCTTGAAGATAGCTAAATTGATCTTCATTACATGTGCAATAGAGCTGATATCGATAATTTCCATTAATATTCTATGTAGCGACGGTGCCGAGGAATTGTTGCTATCTCGCTCTGACACGTGAGGTTTTGTATGTCTGTATTTCTCTTTCTGCAGCGTCAAGTCAGCAATAGTCAGTCAACTTTATCTGTAAAAGAAGAAATAACGTAATTTTAGAAATTGACTACAAGTTTTTTTTTCATTAGTACTTTTTTTTATTGGTAATATGTTTGGTTAACTTGCAACACCAAGCGGATTCTCGGTACGTTGCCACATTTGAAGACGAAGGAGATGGTCTCACTTAAGGCGACGATATTAATGATTTTATACTGAAGATCACGTCTAAACGAGTAGTGTTCATGATTTGGAAAAAAATTATGTTAAATTAGAGCATTTTCTAAATTAACTAATAAATATACTCGTAGGAATATTTTAGATTATGTAAATATTACAAAGATAAATTAATTTGTAGAGTTATGTTTAACGCGGGTAAAAAACGGAGCATCACGCAAAATCTATCAAGCGTATTTTTCTGAAACCTTCACAATTTTAAAGATAATTTAATTATTGATCTTTTAGTATACTTACGTGTTTCATTAAAATACCCTTTTGTTTTATGTATAATAAATTAATAATGCGTTTAATTTGGGACAGCGCTCCTTGATGGGCGAGTCCTATTACGGCTGGACGTACGACGCGTTGCGTGAGCTCAGTACAGAAAACGCAAGCTAACCACTCAAGGTCACTGGCATATATCTACGTCTTAAGGAGATGCCTCTGACTGAATGAGATTGTTTATCTCGATACTAAGATAAGATAGGAGATTTTTTTTTATATTTACTTTTTGGCGCCAAAAATCCGCCATTTTTATAGTTTTTATATACCTACTCGCGCAATAAAGACGAATCTAACGACATACCTATCATTCATCAAAATCGGTTCAGCCGTTTAGTAGTTACGAGGGAACATAGGGACGGACATACATACCGAACAAGTAACCCTCCTTTTTTGGCTTCGCCGCAATCGGGTAAAAAACGGGTTATGCCGACCCCAAGTAACAGGGGCAGATGATGATAAAGGCAGAAATGAGGCTTACTGCTCATGGTGTGCCAGGCCAGGGTTGATAAAAATCATGATTTTTATTAAAAAAATCAAAATAATCAGATTTATTTGATTTAAATCGGATTAATTGGATTTAAATCGGATTAATTGGATTTAAATCGGATTTTTTTTATTATTTCTGTCACACATGTCTCTAAATGTTTTTTCATTCTCGCTACTAAGCCCATTAATTCCTTCTTACAACTTTTACACACCGCTTTGTTAAACTTGCCGCAAGTGGACTTTTTTTCATCGAAATAAACCCATTCAGCATCTTTTTTCTTTCCAGATATCTTGTTGTATTCACTTTCATTAATCAATCACGAATGATCGCGCCAAAGACTAAACGGACGGATTCAATATCGGAGAATCTCTTAACGGTGTAGTTAAACAGCATTGGACACGTGTGTGCCCGCCGTAGTTTATGTCGGGGGAAGTCCCTTGACACATTTTGGCTGATTTGGTCGGAGTAAAAAAATATTGATTTAATCATTGATTTTTATCGCGATTTAAATCACTGATTTTAATCAAGCGATTTAAATCACTGATTTTAATCAAGTGATTTAAATCATATCAACCCTGTGCCAGGCGTTCCTACATTAAGAGCGTGCATTCTGAAAATGGGCAACGTCGCAAATAGCTGTCAAATATTTACCTGTTTTGATTAATTTGGCAATTTTACTGTATGGAAATTTAAAAAAAATATCTTTAACTTAACTAGTTAACTAAAATATTGATTATGAAATGCAATAATTTATATAGTTTTTTTTTTTTTTTAAACACTTAAAATTTGTTCCTGTATCGTGGGTGCGTTTACAAACATAGAAACTCACATACACTAACACCCAGACCCGAAACAACTACTTGCAGATCATACAAATATTTGTTCCGTGCGGGGATCGAACCCGCGACACGTTGCGCAGCAGTCGATCGCTCAGCCACTGCGCCAACCGTGTCGTCATACACATAGTTACAGTGCATATTTAGTTTTAGATCTAAAAAATAGTATTTGGAAACTTTCCAAATGCCCTTTTTAAACCTAAAACGGTTACAACATCAAATTCAGTGTTATAATTGCAATTCATTATTAATATTTTAGGTCACTAGTTAGCGATATTTCATATTTCCATACAGTAACATTGCCAAATTAATCAAAACAGGTAAATATTTGACAGCTATTTGCGACGTTGCCAAATTTTTGAATGAACGCTCTTAGTATAAATATTTATCGTTACCCGTGGAGGCTGAAACCAAAGAAGATCAGTGTATCAAGAAATTGATACAGTATGTCTACGCTGATAGCATGAACAACAGGATTCCCCTAATTATCCTTGAACTCCGCAGCGATCTATCAGTACGAGTTCAATCTAGTTTAACCAAGAACGATAAGGAATGGCAGTGGCCCGTGGCTATTGCGCCGTTGAGGAGCAGGCACGTGGCTAACTAACACAATGTAAGTTAAAACCTGATCGTGCTGCCATATTTCTTGAGCTGCACACTTAGCATGACCACAATAGAAACAGGTTGGGTAGAAATGACAGATTTTGATTGTTCAAGTGTAATTTTGTCTATTCTTCCGTCGACAAAACTCGTGGAAACCCCGTTTCTATGGTACGCATTGTTGCAATTGGTTGACGAAACAAAAAACTAAAAGTGACTTTATTTTTTAAACACGTCGTGTGGGATTGCCCAGCGGCAAAAATTATTAACTTTAAACCCCTAAAGGGGATGAATTTTCATAAATTCTTCCCCTTTAGGGGTAAATGTATAAATCCTTATAGTTTTATTTCACATAAACCTACAAGGGCACATATGAAACGTCAGCAGCTAGGTGCACGATTCCAAATTGGTCGTTTCCTATGGAGAAGAGCCGGCAAAAAACTCCACGGTTACTCTTTTAAAATACAAAGTTCCTTTTGAACTCTCGTGCAAAATGCCATGCTTCTAGAGTAGACCATGGTTTAGGCTGTGCGATGTCAGTGAATGAATTTAGCCGAATGAACGAATAACAGTCAAGAGGCGTCGCAGTAGACCACGTAGAAAATAGCAGGACGAGCTGGACAAAATCAAAAAGCATTGCCACATTAGTTCTAGACCGGTAAGTCTTGGGTAGGCCTTTAACCAGCAATGGGATGCAACGGTTTGACACTACGAGTTGTTTGGTACGGTTTGATAGCAAACTGTTATGAGTATACTAGCCAACGAAGTGAGGCGTAGGCACGTCAAAAGTGAGTTCCCCCATTAACTAATAGGCCTTGAAGCAACGCCTATCATAACAGGATTAATCTAGATATAAAGTAGCTGTGTGACTAGAAAATAGACAGACTACTATGTAACACGATACACAACAGTGTCGCTACATTTTTATCTGTATTTTTTATGGTGTACATAATAAAGAATATTCTATTCTATTCTATTCTATTCTATTCTTGACGCGTGATCGATCAAATGGAGCCACGACTGACTTATCGTAAGCGTAATTTTTACCTTAAGAGCGATTATTCTGAAAGTGGGCAACGTCGCAAATACATAGATGTCAAGTATTTCGTTGTTTTGATAAATTTGGCAATATTACTGTATGGAAATATGAAATATGGCGAACTAGTGAAAACTAAAAAAAATATTATGAAATGCAATAATTAATATCGTAAAACCGAATATTTAGTTTTTGATGTAGAAAATAGTATTTGGAAATTTGTCAAATGCCTTTTTTGGGCTTTTTTTTTTGGTCTATCTCCCTCCGGAGTGCGCTCCGCCAGGAAATCAGGATGGCAACCAACCATCTATCCTTTAAAGTTCGCGAGCACATTCGTAAGAAGCTGGCAGTATCATGACAACGTTAATGTTTTCCCATTGTTTGTCTTCTCTGTTTTAGTATATTCGTGTATTTAATGTATATTTATTTGTGCTTATATATAATTAGGCATGGTTTGGTTTGTGGGTATTATTTTTTTTTGGGTTTTTTTAGGGTTTATTATATTTATAGTTTGTAATGGGTTTTACGAGTAGTTTGGGTGGCTTTTTTTTTATTCCATAATTTTTCGTTATTGCACCTAACACTGTTTGTCTCTGCATCACCCAAAGGTTGACTGGCAGAACATGCCTATGGCATTAAGTCCGCCTCTGTGCTTTGCTTGAAATATTAAATAATTTAATTTTCGCCGTGAAGGTCTATCATAAAAAATCACCCTATATACTCGTAGAGTCCGTGCCGAGAACAGAAAGCTCAATAAATTACTGCGTCATTTTGAAAATGGCGTCAAAACTGCCACCTACCCAGCACCATTTTATTTTTTTTAAATCGCCTAAAATAGTATTTCGTTTGCCCATAAGAGAGGAAAACTCAATAAATGGTTGCATCATTTTGAAAATGGCGCCAAAATTTACAGCTAACCAGCGCCATTTTCTTTCTTTCTTTTTAAACCGACCAGTAGTTTCTATAACTGTCACATTTTCACATAACATCATGCCTCAAACATTACACATTCATTTATTGTACACGTGAAGGGAAGACCACACTTGTAATTTAACGAATAACAATCAAAACTGTACCTTATCTAAACGTAATAAGATCCACGGTCTACATGTGCGGAAGCCACCAACTACGATCCGTTTAAGGTACTTGAAAGCAAGATTTATTGTAGTAGGTTTCAGTATGAACCAGTTTTTGCTGACTGGATATGGTTCTTTTTTCTAGGAGACGATTTCAGGCATGTTTTTTTTTTCTTTCTACATATTTATTTTAATTAGGCTATCACAATCATTTTTAACTCGCCAAGCTACAGTTAAATGTAAGTAACTTTTTGTTTATACAAAAAAAGGGTAATTTTATTATTTTAATGTTAAATTATGGAGGCTGCTTGCAATACCTACTTATCAATTGATGTTTTATTAACTAGGTAAGCAGCTATCATTATTAATTATTTAAATTATATATAAACGTGTTTTCAAAACTTCAGCAGCCACAAGAACAAACGCTAGTTTTTTTTTTTTTTTTCTAATGCAATACGCATTCTTAACCACTCTACCTTAGCAGGAATGCAGACACTAATCATGGTAGGTGCAACAAAATAAATGGCTAATTATCAGAATTTATCGCCACCAAAACCATTTTAAAAACAAAAAAAATACTTACCAAAGAGCGTCATCCCCAGGCGCGGAGAAAAACGGCCATTTTTAACGCTCTACAGCCGGCTAACTTTTTAACAAAAATATTTTTTCACAAAAAAAATATTAACTCAAAAATGCATGCGCATGAGTTGCGTACAAATCCGGCAAGTGTCTGGATTGCAGTGGTCGGTCGTCGTACAGTAAGGGGGGATCACAATTGGGAACATATTCAATGAACACAAGTAGTCGTCTAGTTATTTGGTACAGTTTAAATTAAAATGTTTAAATTGACTGAAAGCTTCTGATTGGATTGGTAGGTTTTGATGGCTCAATGAGTTTTTAGTTGGGAAAAATGCCAGAGAACAGAGTTTTATTATTAAAAAAATGCAATTGGATTAAAGAAAACTGATTTTCTTTAAAAGGAATGATGCCTGGGTAAAAAATAACTTTTTACAAAAAAAAAACCCACTGCAAAGTGAAAAATAACTTTAATTTTTAAATTAAAGTTATTTTTCACTTTTTAGTGGTTTTTTTTTTAAGTTTTTATTTTTCGATTTTTAGTTGTGATACCTACCCCACACAAATTCGAATACCACTACCTGCTATGTAAATAACAGTGACAGGAACTTATTATAACATCATCCACTTGTGGGAAAAATACGTAATATTGAAGCAACCTCAAAAACGACCCAAGCAAAGTTAATAAAATTTATATCGGACCACTGCGCAAGCTTCCTCTACCAAATGACAAAAGAATTTTCAAAGTCGGTCCACAATAAACGAAGATATAAAAAAAAAACATAAAGTCGAACATAGAACCTCCTCCATTTTGGAAGTCGGATAAAAAGTAACCTTCTCACAGTATCAAAAACAAAAGAATACCTTGATATCATTACTAATACAAATGATCAGATGTTGCAATAATAGTATTGAATTACATCAATGAGTAACATAGCAGATTATGTCAATACAATACCTTAAGAATGGTTGGCTTACGTTACATAACATAACAAAATATAACATAGAATACGTACGGGTTATTCCACTAATCCCCATTGACAATCCCCATCAATGGGGATTGGTGAACTTTTTGTCCACAAATCCCCATTGATGGGGATTGTCAATGGGGATTAATGGAATAACCCATACGTACCTACTCTAGGAATGACGTAGGTATGTTCCAATTAAAACAAGGTATTCAAGATGATCGGAAAAATACTTCTCTCACAATTATCGGAAATATACTATGCAGGGTGTCAGGGACATCGACGCGAAAACTGTTACTATGGATTCTGTATAATAATATGATTCTGAACGGGGGGTGTGTTGAAATTTTTGGTCGGTTATTTAAAATAAAATCTCTTAAACTAAGTTTAGTTGATGAACAATTTTAGTCTGCATAAGAAAAGGCATTGTAGGCTCGTTGTAGGCTGTAGGGTCGTAGTGTACCGAAAGAATCAATGCAACAGCAAGAATCTTATGAGCATTTACAGAAAGTGGGCAACGTCGCAAATAGCTGTCAAATATTTCGCTGTTTTGATTAATTTGGCAATGCAATAATTAATATCCTATCACCGAATATTTAGTTTCAGATGTAAAAAAGTATTTGGATTTTTCCAAATGCCTTTTTTACACCTAAAATAGTTAGGTACAACATCAAATTCAGTGTTATAATTGCAATTCATTATTAATATTCTAGTTTACTATTTAGTCATATTTTTAATTTCCATATTTACAGTGCCAAATTAATCAAAACAGGTAAAAATTTTACAGCTATTTGCGACGTTGCCAACTTTTTGGATGAACGCTCTTAAAAATGCTAAGGAAAACATCTCAATCGAATTTGGATTTTCATATAAATGCCTCCTCCAGCTAATTTTTCGCACATCCACGCCATTTAATCAATGTAGTAGACACGTAGATTCGCGACTTCGCGTAGAGCGAGTCTATGCCATTTTGTCGCTAGGTACGTAGGTACCTAATGTACAATGATTTTTGCTAAAACTCAAGGTCAACTCATTATTGGGGATTGGAATTGACTAGCCTGACTAGTCTTTACATGGACAGTTTACACAAATGCATTAAAAAGTATGTTTATTATGTGAGTACCTACTCAGTACCTTCTATTCTACTATTTTCATACCCATCAGAAAGTCGGCACGACCAGCATCCTAAGTTTCGTACGGACGTATTTTTATCGCGGCGATTTTTTTTGGTACACTGGATGTTCATCTCTCGGTCTCTCGCCGAGAGACTCTCGGTATTGAGAATCCAACAGAGCGCATCCAGCGCGTCAACAAAACACTGTTGGATATTCAAGTCTCGGCGCTAAGCAGAGCGTCAAACACCCAATACGCGAAAAAAAATCGGCGCGATAAAAATACGCACAAATATGCACACATTTTCAATCACAATCCTCAGATTGTGATTGAAAATGTGTGCATAATATCAATAATTTGCAAATATTATGAAAATGTGTGTATTTTATCAATAATATGCAAATATTATGAAAATGTGTGTATTTTATCAATAATATGCAAATATTATGAAAATTTGTGTATTTTATCAATAATATGCATTACATCCAACCCTCGGGTTTTGAAAGATATTGCTAATCCATTGATCCTAGGTTTGAAACATTCGTCAGATCAACAACGTAAATAACGCAATGAACGTGGGTGAACTGTCAAAATGAAACCCATTGCGAACAATTGTCATTTTATGTGTGATATGCAAATTACTCCGCAGTAAAGCTCATGATGAAGAGATTAGCTGGACAGCAAGAATGGTAGCAAATCGTACTACCTCGGGTGCGCCCTCTCGTTTAGACGTACACACAGCTACACATCAAGCTATACATTTCCAGTATAAGCTGACCTAGCATTGTTCGGAAATTCAATGCGAGATCAGCATAAACTGGAAATGTATAGCTTGATGTGTAGCCGTGTGTACACATTCTATCCACGGATGCATAATGCTGCGACCCTATGCGATACAGAGCCCCAGCGCTGATTTTCAGCGGCAGCCGGGATATGGTTGCAGTAATAGGTGACTTCCACGCGGATGAAGTCACAGGCAGAAGCTAGTCATCAATACATTCATCGTTAAAACGCAGATATATGCCAGTGACCTTGAGAGGTTAGCTGTACTGAGCTCACGCAACGCGTCGTAGGTCCAGCCAGTAATAGGACTCGCCTATCAAGGCGCGCTGTACTAAATTTGACGCATTATTTATTTATTATACATAAAACAAAAGGTTTTTTAAAACACGTATACTTAAAAATCAATAATTAAATTATGTTTAAAATGGTGAAGGTTTCAGAAAAATACGCTTGATAGATTTTGCGTGATTCTCAGTTTTTATCCGCGTTAGACATAACTTTACAAATTAATTTCACTATGTACTCGTATTATAAACATATCTAAAATATTCATATATTAAGTTATTAACAAAATGCTCTTTTTTAATTTTTTCCAAATAATTAACACTACTCGTTTAGACGTGACCTTCAGTATAAAATTATTAAAAGTCGTTTATCGTCGCCTTAAGGGGAATGCGCTAAGGTAGCCCGGAAAATTTCAATTTTCTTACGTTTTTTGCAATTTGCAGGTCAGGTGTCAGGTTGTAGGTTGATTAATATGATTCGCAACCGTAAAAAATATGACTTAACAGAATTATAATAATAAGAATCAGCAATACAACCATAAGTTAGAATTGGCCTCAAATATCCTGATTTCTTGAAATAGTCATTCAATAGGGTAATATCTTAGAGTATATAACACTGGAGAAGCCTTACGAACACTTCCCCTCTGTAAAAGTACAAGAACAAATGTTCTAGTACGTTCATAAAAACTACTTTCAAATCGATTCTAACGCACTTCGTGAATCGTTTTGAAGGCGCGCGGAGCTCCGTGAAAATGCCTATTTGTACTGTTAAATGGTGTAAAAAGCGTTCAAATACGTCAAATTTACCTAAAGAACTGAATAGCTTTCCCTGAGCAATTTTTTTTTTCTAAGATTTAGTCATGTTTTTATGGAAATTTAAAATCCTAACCAATTCATAAACATAATACAATTCGATTTTTCATTCGATTCAACCATGATTCAATATAAAACGTAGCATGAATCGAGTATTTTCCTCACGTTGCTTCTGTGACGTCACCGAGTCTCGCTACATCTCGTTTTTATGTTCGTAAATATCAAAATACTTTTCTTTTGCATTACGAAAATATACGTCAAATCAGCAAAACTTACACGCACTTGACATGCGATTATGTCCTCTAGTAAAAATGATAACGAGACTACCGTAGTGTTGAGGTCATGTTTGAAACCAAAATTGACATGTCGATAATTTCCTAGTAAAAATTACTTAGTAATTATTTTTTTTTTTATTGTTCAATGTTTTATAATTTGTTTAAGTCCATTGAAGTGTTTGTATATAAAAAAATAAAAAATTGAACTTGATCTAATTTTTTATTGAGATTACTTACTTATTACAAATTTAGTTACTTTTATTTAAATGAAGTTATTTTCTCTTCTTATTAAAATTTAACTATTTTATGCAACAGCTGTTTTATTTTTGGGTTCAAGCAAAATTCCGAATGAATATCGATATCGATAAAAATAAAAAATATGGTACGGACTTCTCTATCCGGGCGAGCAGCTATTGTTATTTTTGACAGTAGCTACCCCGTCCCCCGCAAAAAGTGACAGACTTTTTTGTTCGAAATATTGCGCTTATGGCTTCTCTAGTGATATATACTCTAAGGGTAATATGAACTTAGAGAGTTATTTTAATGATTATGATTCTATAAATAAATATTTGTTACGGCCGCGAATCGCATTTAGATCAACATACAACCTGATACTGACCTGCAAATTGCAAAAAACGTAAGAAAATGTAGCAGCTGACGTTTTCGCCTTAACTTGTCTAATATAACGTTATGAGTCTAAAATTGAAGGCAGACTGCCAGATTTTACGATTTTTGATTGTTGTTCTCTAATTAAACTGGACGTCTAAAACTCTCAAGGTCTGTGATGGTAAGCTAATAAACAAAACGTAATTTTCCATTAATTGAAACTGGCGACACTTTCGCCAAATTACTGGTAACATTATGGGGTTATTGGACTATCTTATTATTTTGAACATGCTTTCGTGTCTTCGGTTGGTACACTGAGCAATAAGCGAAACAGTTAACTTACTTATCAAGAAGACATTAAAAAAAAATTGTCAAAATATATTTTTTATTGATTGGAAAAATTCAATTCACATTTTAATAATATACAAGTAGACAAAAACGTCTAACAATCTATAAAATGTCGGTAAACACTTCAAAATGATGGTTCAATGATGGCACACAATGTAATTTAGTCTTTGAACTCAGAGCTCCTTGGTGATTATTATTGAAGCAAAAAAACACCCTGTTAGCACGGGCATGCACTAAACCCATTGAACACATTATACAAGGCTCTCTTATCATATATATATAATACCCAGTACATAAATAAGGGCTATCGGAAGCATTCATTCTGTTTTCGTCTAAGACCTCCTTCGTGACGTAATTTCTGGCGCCGAATTTGACATTTGGGTATTTATTTTTTAAATACAGAAACACGTTGTTGTCTATTCCAGGCAAAGACGGATCTTCGGTGCCGGCTCTGTTCCATGCGCCGCCATTTTGAGTTTTTGCTACATTATCTATGGCTAGCATTGCTGAATGTTGTACAGGGTGGGTTTCTCTGTTATCAAAAGATATGGCTACAATAGAGCTGATTGATGGATCCACCACAACAGTTGCATTTATATCTCTTAGTAATATATCTGAAAGTTCCAAATGACTGTTTGTTTCACTTAAATAATGTCTTGCAACTTCAAACGCAAGGCCCATGTAACAGCGGTGCTTCATAAGTTCAGCTTCTGCAAAGAAATCACTTCCACATAATTTTTCTAAGTACTCACTAGGATGGAAATTACAGGACCAGACTCTGCTGTATTCTGTATGTTGCTTTTTTAATTTAGGAGGCAGTGATGGTAAACCCATTACTTTAAAATACTCAAAAGAGTCTTTAAGCTCATAAACTTTTTGTTCAACATACTCCTGAATTGATTCTTGGGTTATAGAGTTCAAATACCGTACTGGGCATAGTAAGACCTCCTTTTTCCGAGCTCTTTTCAGATGCTGTAGTTCTTTGAGAGGTATTTTTTCGTTCAAAATTGTAATAATCTTTGACAATTCCTTCACATTCTTCACTTGACCAACGTAAACCTTTGTAAATGCTATTGGTTTGATAAATTCGTCACCAACAACGGCATGGAGGTTCTTTTTGGAAGACATGATGTTTTGTATAAAACTGTCTATGGTTTCTGCCATCTTGGCTTTTTTTAACGGTGGTTCTGTTGTCTCTGACATAGCTGAATGTTGTACTTTTCCTTTAGAAATCCATTATGTCTTTATGTCTTTTTCAGTATTGCCAGTTTTTGGAGCAAATAACGGTTGTTTTTCTTTTATTTGGTTAAAATGCCATAATTCTCTTGTAATATCCAATGTCTCCAAACTGGTTTTCTTCAGAAATTGCTGAAAATAAACAAAGAATAACACTATTCATTACACACACACTGTATTTGAACTGAATTTAACACGAAAAAAATAAAAAACGGGTTAAAAACTATAAATCAAACATTAAATTTTTTCTTCCAAAGTCCAAATATCTTCTAATGTAAAAGTTTTATTTATTTTATTTTTGCATTTAAGTATTATGGATTTATTTAAATAATTTTTAACTAGTATAATTTTTTTTTTTTTCGCAATTTCAATATATATTGTTTTTTTTGTGGAAACTATTGTTTTTTAGTGTACAAATATTGTAAAACAGCTGTAGTAGATTTTTTTTATGGGAAAACATATGTTTTGGCACTTTACAAATGAAAGTTTGTCCGTGAAAGATAGCAAAGAGCTAGTGTTAATTAATTAAATGGTAGGATACAGTATAGATAATTTTCTATGAACAAATCAATCTACCTAGCCTTTTCCCGACTATGTTGGGGTTGGCTTCCAGTCTCAGCAGATGCAGCTGAATACCAGTATTTCACATGGAGCGACTGCCTATCTGACCTCCACAACCACACATCTATGAATGAGTATCATAAAAGTGTGAATATTACTAGTCATAATGACTAAAGTATTGTTATTAAACATTTCTCTCATAAGATGAGGCCTATACAAATAGTATCAAAAAGATTCATCGTCATAGATATTGTTTAATGAAAGTTTTCTCTGTGCCTAGGATAAAAACATAACATAACATCAAGCCTGTCCGGATTAGCAGCCCCCAAAGGATTAGGCAGAGATGTACATATAGGACACTCACATTCCGCCAGTTATGTTTTAATTCCATGTAATAAGGGACAAGCCTATTGCCATCCACCAGGCACAAATCTAGCCTAGGCTATTTGAGAACATAATAAATTATTATTCAACATAAAAACTCCTCTTAAGTTCTTATAAGACTCGGCAAGATAAAAAGATATACTTATTTTTTTCTCTCGTTTGTATTTATAATTAAACAAACAAGATAGTGTAACGTATTACTAGTACAACGCATTGTTGAAGAATAAATTAGAGTGCCATGATACATGGATTTTATTTGCGTAGAACATAATCACGACAGATCAAGATAGTAACGTAAAGATCTCCTGATAAAAGGTTGTCGTATAAAATGTAGGAGTTTCAGTCGCTACAACATTTAACTGCACTAATTACCTGACGACAGTCTTACTACATTTTAGATAATCGCCCAGCTTGTCAATTACGGCTCGTTGTTGACAAAAACTGATAATCATACCTTTTTACGTTAGCGCACTTAAAAACGTTTAAAACATGACGTTTTTCTCGTAATAACAGGTCAAACTTATAAATAAATGCACCGGCAACATCTCTGTACCACGACCACGCCGGAATTACACGGTTTTATTGCTAAAATACGTGAAATAAATAAAATAATCTTAGATTTACCTCAAAATGGACTTCGGATTTAGACGTCAATTTCTCTCGTAGGCGAAATGTTTTCTCATAGCTTAGGTAAAACTCTCACGTTACTCGGTCAATACACAGTAAATCTTCATTAATTGGTTTAATAACAATGGAAATTTTATTTGCCACACACGTAAATCGTAAAAATGTAGCAGCCATTAGACAGATTAAGATTTGTTTTCGCTATGAAAACGTGGTTCTTATTCGAATATTCTTATTGGTGCGATTGAGAACATGTGTTAAACAACCAATGAAATTATCCAATTTTTTGACGTTTATCCCGCACAGATTCCGCAAAATAACGAAACGTCATTTCTTATCGTTTTGTAATTTAGAACGCACTTATTAATAACATTCCGTTTCATGAAGACGCACTGAAAATTAAAGGGAACTGAAAAAATAATCGTGGTTAATTTTATGTCCTTTATTTCATTTAAATACTTATAAATTACATTTTTAAATATTAGAATATAAAAAAATATTAAAACATTTAAAAATATAAAAAACAGTATCGGGAACAGGGTCCAAGCTACCGACGGTCAGGGATCTAGAGAGAGGAACCTTCTGACAATGCGAGCCGTGTCCAGGAGTACCGCTTTCTGAATCAAGCCCTTGATCCAGCTACCCAACAAGAGCCTCGAGAGATTTTGAAAATTCTTTTTTTGTATAAAAGGGTATGCTCCCAAGTTGGTCCCATATAAATTTTATTAACTTTGCTTGGGTAGCTTCAATAATACGTATTTTTCCCACTTAGTTTATGTGGATGATAATATGATGATAACTTCCTGTCACTGTTGTTACATGGCAGGTGTAAGTGAAGTGGTATTTGAATTTGTGTGGGGTAGGTACCACAACTAATAAGTGAAAAATAAAAACAGTTTACGAAAAAGAAAAAACAACCGACTACTAAAAAATAACTTTAAACTTCGGAAGTCGGTGTCTTTAGTTTTGAATTTTTGTTTTTTGCCACCGACTTCCGAATTTAAAGTTATTTTTCACTTTGTAGTGGTTTTTTTTTCGAAGTCGGTTGCCTTTTTTTTCATAATAAGTTTTTATTTAAGTATGTATGAGTTAAAGTACCTAGAAAGTTGTTTTTTCAGTTTTACTCATTGCCGTTTGCTCGCTTCAGCTATCTGGCTCATATTCTTCTTCATCTTTTTAGCGTGTCGATTTATTAGCAATCGAAATTGAGCAATGTTAATTGGAACATCATTGTATTTATTGTTGTAATAATTAACTGTTTAATCAAAAATTAAAAATCAATAAGTAATTAACCAGATACAATCAGTATTATAAAAGGTGTAGATAACCTTTGGTTATCAATGGAAATGAACTCTTCGAGTACAACCTATCATTATCGGAAATATGAAAATACTAGCTGCGCCCCGCGATTTCACCCACGTAAGTCTCGATCCCGTGGGAATATCGGGATAAAAAGTATCCTAAGTCCTAATCCAGGTCATGGTCTACCCATGTGCCAAATTTCATCCAAATCTGTTCACCCGTCTTTGCGTGAAAGCGTAACAAACACACAAACTTACTTTCGCATTTATATTATTAGTTAAGTTAACGATAAATTTTGCAAATCGCTTAGAATCTTCTTCTTTCGCAGAATACGACCAACGACGGATGACCTTCACCGCGTTATGCGAGATCGCCACAGAAGCGTGCCAGGCGTGGTTCCTTTCACCAGAAAACAAGTGAACAACTAATATTTTTAAGACAAAAATGTAACGACAATAGCATTTGGATTTTGGGCTGCGGTAGAATAATGTTAATTTGTAGGGAATTTTTGTATCGAGCATTGCAACACTGATGCTTCCGCCATTTTATAATTAAAATTAACGTTTTAAATTATGACTTTATACGTAGAAAATAAACGCTTCTAAATTATAAATATAATACTTTTATTTACTTCGAGTAAAACTACCCTCTCTGTTTCCCTCCAAACCTCTAAGACAAGAGGTAAATCACTTTCGCATTTGTAATATTAATATTAGTTAGTCTAGGCACTATCCTTACACACAGTTTACTCAAGTTTGAGGCCATTACCTACATGGACCAATTTTGCGTATAATCCTCCAATAACCGCTGTTAATTTATGAAACCATTAGCAGTAATCCGGGTACACACACGATTAAATCTCAATGTCCCTCAAGCAATTACCAGCGTTCTAACGGTTCTAACCAAGTCTGTCTGAGTCGTTGAGTGGCTACTTGCTCTGTGTTATTACAAGGCTTAGGGCGCGGTTACATTGTTATGAGGGTTTGTCCTAAAAGTTGGCAACGTCGCAAATAACTGTCAAATATTTACCTTTTGATTCTTATAGCAATATTACTGAATGGAAATAAGAAATGTGGCAAACTAGCGAAATAGAATATTATTAATGAATTGCAATTATAACATTGAATTTGATGTTGTAACCATTTTAGGTGTAAAAAACGCATTTGGAAAGTTTCCAAATAGTTTTTTTTACATTTAAAACTAAACATTTGGCGTTACGATTTTAATTATTGCATTTCCTAATCAATGTGTTCGCTAGTTAGCCACATTTTTTATTTAATATTGCCAAATTAATCAAAACAGTGAAATATCTGACATCTATTTGCGACGTTGCCCACCTTCAGAATAAACGCTCTAATACATAACATACATAATGTACTTACGCACTGACTGTCACTTCACCAGACGTAAACGCACCTTTAGGTTTTTATTCAATGGTCTTATTATTTTAATGATTCCTAAGGATAAGAAGGAAACAAACCAAATCAAAGATGATACATTATTTATTTACGATTACATAAGTTTTTGACTAAATAATTATTAGGATATTATTATCACATCACAAAAGGCTGAATTTTATATATAAGTCGGTAGTTCCAGGGTAAAATGATGCAGAATTCACTTATTTTCTAAAGTTTGGTACCACGCCTGGCAGGTTTCGGCGGCAATTTCGCATAAAGCCGATAATGCTCTGCCAGTAGTGTCGTATTCTGAAACATGAAATTAATAATGAAATAGTATGGAAAGACACAAATAAATGGGCCCTAGAGGTAAAGCACCTGCCCGACTTAGATACTAGATATTAGATAAGACTACGTAAGAACATTTTGACAAGTATCATTTGCCATCGCCATCGGCACAAGTGCGAAAAAAAAAACACCCGTTCTTTTATGACACAATAAATAAATAAATAAAAATAAATGACACCATGGTCTATTAAAACAAGGTCTGGCATTCCGGGAGTGACACATGCTTACGTTAATATCCAGTTGCCACTTTATTGCAACAAAACATGATTAAGGAAAGATTTTCAGTCACCATTCTGTTAAAAAATATATACAAAGCATTTAACTTTTCGTTTCCTTTGTCTAATCAAACGAAACAATTCAATTTAAACATAAACCAACGTAATTGTTAATTAAAACCTCATTGTTTTATCGGATTCGCACAGGTAATAAACGTGGTTGGGGAGTTATTATTACAAACACAGATGTGATGACGCAGACTTGTGTCACCCACGTGACCACTGTCTCGGAATGTTTTAACTGGTGAAGTATATTATTATATACCATGTATGGCACCAGTCAAAAGAGTCGATCATATTTTCTCGGTTGGAACGACGTAGACTAGACCAATCTTATGTTATACCAACCGAGTGAACTATTTCTTCAATAAATTGTATCAAATCCAACCTTCTTGACCATCATGAACGTCGAACTGAGTTTGACAATAAGCTTTGGCGGCATCTACACCGCCACATGCTAACTACGCCTTTTTTTTTTTTTTTTGGGTGGGAAATCATCAAATGACTCTTCCCGCTCTGGGCGGAGCGAGAGGGAGTGTCAGACTTTTACTGACTAAAACCCACCCGTGTTCCTTCCGTAGCCTGTGTGCCGGGGCCGCGATATCCCTTTCAGACAAACTCGCAACCCTGGCAGGCATTGGCCCTTACGGACCCCGTCAGTTGGTGCTGACATCTCTTTGAGGCGCGCGTGGAACACAACGCGCCGTCGACCCGGGCCTGGTCCTAATCGGACGGCGAGCTACCCATTGCCCACCGTCCGCAAGCCCGCGCCTACGGTGGCCGGAAGTCGGCTCGCGACTCCCGACACCCGGGGCGTCTCCTGCGGCGACTAGGGGCGCGAGGGCGCGCATCTTGCATTTCCCTCGCGATGCGAACTACGCCTGATGTCAAACAAATCCTGCATCGCCGCACAAACAACATCTATAAGACTATCCGACATCAATCGTTGGGCAGTTTCTCGCCAGACACAAAACCCGTCTGGTCGGAGGATCCTCCCCTTTCGATGAGTGAACCACCCTGTTCCTCATACCTCTAAAAGCCCCATTATCATCAGTTTGATCACGAACTTACCAACAACCCCTCGCTTGCCAAAGATAGACCCGTTGAAAGGGGGCTTCCTGTACGCAGCGTCAGCATTGTGGATGCACATGACGATGGCGAAGAAGCACAGAGCTATGACGAAACGCATCTTTGTAATGATCTGAAAAAGAAAAACTGGGTATGAATTTGAGAAGCACCTCAGTCTTTGATTTAATAAAGCTAGAATCGGTGATAGAGCGTAGTGACTATGTTTAGGACAGTCTATCAAACAGTTGATGTCTATTGAGTGGAATGGTGAAGCTGAGCTATCAGAAATGATTTCTGGCTGATATTAGTCTCTTACAACCAAGACGATGACGGATCGATCTGGGGCAAGTTGTACCCTTATTGCGTAATACACGATCAATCATAATCTGAATCGTTTTGAAACAGATTGCTAATCCATTGATTCATAAATTCGAAAAAAAAAGTCTGCTCAACAAAGTAAATAACGCAATTAATGTTGTTGAACTGTCAAAAAATATCGTAATCGTTTCCGAAAATATGTTAGGACGTAATTAGATAGCTGGGGCCGCTGGTTTTAAAATCGACGTTTGTTTAGTTGCAAAAACGGAATGGCGCTTTATGTCCTACCCACTGGATATAAAGATTATGAAGATGGCAGGACGAGCAGGACAAAACAAACGAACCCTATTTGCACCGAATCGCTAGCACTGGAAGTTATGGGAGAAGTCTGCCCAGCAGTGGGATGATACAGGCTATCAGTAACAGTAACTAGATATGGACAACTCCATCCCTTTTAGCAATCGAAAATTATAGATTAGGTTAGAATCATAGAACTCGTATCTCTTTTAGCACTTAAACCACAGCTTAATAGAGATGGGAACAACAAATACGTACGTACGTTTAGGTATGAAGCTACAGGTACGCTGCGGGCCCGTCTTAGCCCAGGTTCGCAGGTGTGATTTTTTACCGCAGTGATTTTTTTCGTGCACTGGATTTTCAACACCCTGCTTAGCGCATCCCATCTGTATTAGGCTGCTTTTCCACCAGAGATGTGCTATGCTACGTTGCTATGGATGCGTGTGACATCCACCAATCATATTCATTCGCTATGTGGACCAATAGGTGACCAATGAATATGATTGGTGGATATCAAACGCATCCATAGCAACGTAGCATAGCAAATCTCTGGTGGAAATGCACCCTTAATCTCTGCTAAAACTATGATATATTTAACCCATAAAACACATTGCCTTTTCCTTAAAAGATTTGAAGTAAGAAGTTAAACTTAAAAGTAGCAAAAGAAGTCATCCAAACTTCGGAAACTCTAACTTAAATTCGTATAATTTTTATTAAATTTTCTTACGAAATAAACTCCAACTTACTTGATATCAAACTCGAGACGTCTTGAAAACTGGAGAGTTGAAGACCAACTGATGCATCAACCCAGTTTCTAACCTCTTTTATACCACAACTACCCTCGTAATTAAGTTTACAACCAATCTACTGCAATTTCGTGTCCAGACGAAGTTAATGCGAATATAATGAAAAGGCAATCATATTAGAAAAATATAGGATAAATCATAGACTATATGGTTAAATAGATTTTCGTAGTTACATTATTAAAGGGTCGTCCAATCTATTTTGGATTTGATTTGTATTCAATATTTATTCTTAACAATATTTAACACAAATAACTATTTACACTCGGTAAGTACTAGTGTGAGGACCTCGTAGCTAAGTAACAACAGCCGCTCAGGTCGATCCATCAGGTTAAGCTACGCTTGCCGGGGTTGGTCAGTGGATTGGTGACCATCTTTACATAGGTACCGAGACTCCTCCGTGCCTCGGAAAGCACGTTAAGCCAGTGTTGCCAGATGCATTGAACCTTATATCTGTAGTAGAAACTGCTTAAATCTGTATTTATATCTGTATGCTATTTTAACTTAAAATCTGTATTAAATCTGTATGTATGGTCAAAAGAACCGAAACAGAATAATATACCTACTTACCGTATACAGTCAAATTACTTTATTCTGCTTCTTTTGAAAAAGAAAAGAATAGGTTTGATTCATCACCTACCTCGACTTCGACCTCCACGACATAGTTACTGGGTAACACGATACCCTCAGAGTAATTATTACTCTGAGACGATACCCCTTGATAAGACTGGTTGTCAGATTTTTGGGATTTTTTATTGTGCATTAAATCAATATCAATTACCATTAAAAGTTTGAACGGAATTAATTATTTACGATAAATGCATCACGAGAGCGCAGTATTTTGGAGAACACGCAAAAATCTTTAATTAGCGGATTCCCATTTTGAAAAATAAGTGAAACTGGCCACTGACTGACCAGAATAGTACCACCAATTACGATGTATTTACCTAAGTTCCGTTTTAAAGCAGATTATGGCTATTTAATCAATAGAATTAGAAAATTCTGTATAAAAATCTGTATCCAGTGCTTATCTGTATCATAAATCGAAAATCTGTATAAATACGGAGAAATCTGTATATATGGCAACACTGCGTTAAGCCATTGTTCCCGGCTGCGTAAAGCCAATTCCTGTATATGAGCCAGCACTAGATGGTGCTGAATAGTACACAGACATTGTCCTGCATAATTTTGAAAACATTCATACAAATCTGTTGATTGGTTTTTACCGCACAGATTTGGCCCTCTTATGTTTGCAACAGATAAAAAGACAATCATGTTCGCTCTCAACACTTTTCTAAAGCTAAGCGCGATACCGCAACATGATTGTGTAAGTAAGCAACATGAAGTAAGGCGTCTAGGAATAAATCGGTGCCGAATATGGAGTGAGTTAGAGCGAGACAAGTGTATTGCATCATAGTTTACCTTCGTTTGTTATTATTCGAATTTTCGCAAAAACCTTAGTCATACCCTAGGGATATTGCGAAGACACGGTTAATTAGACAAGCAAATTGGAAGTAGCGCTCGCCGGCCGCGAATACACATACACAGATATTGGCTTCACGCCGCCCGCGCCTCCCTAGGCCACGCACCGTGTATGCGCTCCGTCGTCGTCTATTTCTTGTTATTTATTTATTTATTATAAGCCTGTGTTGTCCCACTGCCGGGCAAAGGCGTCCCTTCCCTCTTTCCACTTTTCCCGGTCTACTGCGACTGCGGGCCAATCCTTTAAGAAGGAGTTCAGCTCATCCCGCCATCTCTTTCTGGGCCTGCCGCGTAGTCGTTTCCTGCTATTTGGGATCCACTGAGTGGTGAATTTTGCATATTGCTGCTCCGACATGCGACAGATGTGGCCAGCCCAGTTCCATTTTAGTCCAGCAACTGTGCGGCCAGCATCTGCTATTTGTGTTTTGGAACGATATTATAGTTCCTTACGCGGTCTGTGAGTTTGACACTTTCTTATTTATTATTATTTTTCTATTTAGTCCGCGGCACCTTCTGGTTTTTAATAATTCCGGATTAGTGAGATTGTACTGTATTGGGGTATGTAAAGTGATCGGAAGAGCGATTGCTGGGCATGGGACCTGGTATGCATTTTCGGGTTGGGTGCCTAGTTTGTGAGATTTCCATTCGAAGGTTCTAGTAGCAGCCTTAAGTCCGCTCTGTTGGCAATGGGGTTGCTCCTTATTATATGAAACTTATAACAAAATAGGCGTTTAGGTGTACCAGCTATTCAGCTGCATCCGGTCTGACTGGAAGCTGACCTCAACATAATTGGGAAAAGGCACGCTGCAGTGATGATGAGGCTGTGGTAAAGCCGAGTCGAACGTTACGAGACACTTGAAGTTTTATTGTTATATCGCTTATGGGCGTTTAGTGTCCCTCAAAGTGTTAAATGTTTATCTATGTATCGTGATATTTAGGTGGACAATATTTAATAAATGTGGCAAAATTAAATCACCCCAATTCACTAGAATTTCAACTGGAATTATTTTCCTAAGAAAAGCATAATGTCATTGAAAAATATTTTCTAGCTTGGCACAGAAAACATGTTTCAGTGGCATTACGTACGTGCTTAATTAAATAAACCATTGATTTGAAAGCTCTTGAGTATTAATGTTCTGTGTTTGAAAGCCAATGTAAGCTCTACCTACCTCTCAGCGAAGTGTGTGTATAACTAATCCAAGATGGCCACCCTCTTTACTCTATTCTAACTACTAATCTTATGCACTAACGAAGTTATAATCCTTTGAGAATACTCGGGAATCTCTGTCAATAGATGTGGTCAGTATTCAGTAATCCAATAATTGGGTGGACAGCCGCCATCTTTCGATTTCAGAGTATAAATTGGCGCGAAAATCGTCTCACAGCATCAGTTGACATTCAACCACTTCAGTGTTACCAACAAGAAATACTTCGCTCAATACAAGGTATTATTTTTTTGGATTTTTTGTGTTTTCACATAATTTTTATCAGTCAGGTTTATTTGGTAAAGCAAAATCAGTCAAGTTTAGATGAGAAATTTGTGTCTTTTAGCTATAATCTAAGTTGAGCTTAGACAATATCAATCGCCGTTTTACATTGCAAATTACTCTACAGTTCGCCCGTCGAGTGAATGTGTGTTCCTGACACCCTGTCAGTTGGACAATTTCTAGTAGTGATAAGGATCAAATTCGTAAATTACATATTCGTTAGTATGAAACTGACAGGCGTCATGACTGCATTGTCTCGGAGGCCGAACTGTAGTGTGGAAAAAATCTTAGATGAAAATTGTAGGTAGTCTCTTTAAATTTTACTTCAGCTTTCGTAGTTTTTAACCCTTGTAACATAATTTTTCATTAAGATTTTTGTTGTTTGAGTGTCTTCACTGCATGCTTAAAGTAAAAAATAAGGAAGAAAAGAAAAAGAGAAAAGAGTCAGGTAGATAGTAAAAAATGAATGAAATCTACTTATCATTCAGATGCTTCTGTTTATTATGTTTTAGAATTTAAAATATTGATATATGTACGTAAGAAATAAGAGCGATAGAGTAAGAGAGAGAATTAAGATTATTTACATATTTTTAAATACATTTTTTTTGTACTAAAATGATAGATACAAGTAGAATAATTATTCTGTATTATGTACACCATAAAAAATACACATATAAATGTAGACATTTTACATAGGGTGACACAATGGGCGGTCTTATCGCTAAAAGCGATCTAAAATGATTTTCTACTTTTTCGTACTTTAGATGTCCGGAGACATGATGCGTTTCACCATTGGCGTTGTCTGCTTGGTGGCGGTGCTACTGTCATTAGCTGAAGTCAGTGAAGCCAACTACAAGAACGCGCCCATGAACGGCATCATGTTTGGCAAGAGGGGTCCTACCGGTAAGATAAAATTACCAGAAAAGTAATTTTCCTACTAAAATATAGGAATATTACTGGTCTTTCGAAAAAGAGACCGTGTTATCTCTGAGCTGAGCCGATGTTCTCAGAGAAGCCGAAGGGTAACATCGAACTCATAAAACATTTAATAATATTTTTTTGACGTGTTAGTTAGAACTAATTTATAGAAATAAGATTATCATTGGAAGTGGTGGAATGGTCTTTTGTTCCGAGTTGTACCTATCTTGTTGTTGGTGCTTGCAACTCGGTTTAGCGTTTAGGCCACTACTCCAAAGAAAGGCGGGCCTAATTTGTGGTGGTACGGTGAGGTGGCAAGTACGTTGCTCCAAGGTAATGGCAATGCCACCATAATGGTTTAGTTCTTGGTTGATACAAAAAGATTTAACAGTCAAAGTGCGATCATAGGTTTAAGCCACGTTTGATATTGCAGTAATGCAACGGATGTGGATAGAAGTTTCGAACTAAAAATCTATTTATCCTAACCTAAACAAGCAGTAATTGTAAATATTTATAACTACCTGCGCCCCGCGGTTTCACCCGCATAAGTCTCGACCCAGTGAGAAAATCGAAAGAAATCTATCCTATGTTCTAATCCAGGTCATGGTCTACCCATGTGCCAAATTTCGTCGAAATCCGTTCAGCCGTTTTAGCGTGAAAGTGTAACAAACAAACTGACTTTCGCATTTATAATATTAGTTAGGATATCGATTAATTTGTAACGCTTAAAATTTTCTCTTTTCACAGAATACGACCAACGTGGGAAGACCTTTACCGCGTTATGCGAGATCGCCACAGAAGCGTGCCAGGCGTGGTTCCCTTCTCCAGAAAACAAGTGAACAACTAATATTTAAAACAAAAAATGTAACGACAATAGCATTTGGATTTTGGACTGCGGTAGAATAATGTTAATTTGTAGGGAATTTTTGTATCGAGCATTGCAACACTGATGCTTCCGCCATTTTATAATTAAAATTAACGTTTTAAATATTGTTTTTAATTTATCTATCTTAAAGGCTGGGAAATTATGACTTTATACGTAGAAAATAAATGCTTTTAAATTATAAATAAAATACTTTTATTTACTTCGTTAGAGTAAAACTACCCTTTCGGTTTCCCTCCAAACCTCTAACACAAGAGCTAAAGAAAGTAAGGAGTTATGTCATGAGGATGGGCAGGACCAAAGGTCCATAGATTGAGGCAGGAAGTACATGAACCATCCTCAAGTAATATCAACGAAATAACTCTAAATACCAGTAGATACATCCATGCAGTTACAATGAATACAGTCAACAAAAACTTTAGGTAGTTTTGAAGTAGGTTAATCAAAATTGTATTTCTCAATTTGTAAGCCAAATAACAACTTAAACCTAACAACAAACTAAATATGGCGTCGAAAAACTAAAGTAAGTTTAAAAGTTACCTGCCCAAATCTAACGTTTTTGTTGAATACATATCTTAGAAAATATTTATTAGACCCACGTCAAAGATACGCACATAAAGGGTGTACAATATCTACCTAGCAGTTGCACTAGTAATGTTATCTGCTTACAAATTATTGCCATTTTTGTTGACCATACTTGACCACCCCAAACCACCGCACGACCTGATTGTCTCTTTTTCACCTGATGAAAAGTCTAGATACTGACGAGATAAAGGCTGTACTTTTTCCGAAAAAAACACGAATTAAGAACCTCCTCCTTTTTCAAAAGTCGGTTAAAAAACAGCTTACATCTAACATCATTACCACAAGCAAAATTCGCCGCGCGCTATATAACGGGGAATACCCCCTTCCAAAAACTTTTGAAGCATCGTAACACTTTATGACAACATCCCAACCTTCTGTTGAATTTTACCCCGAAGTATAAACAAAAAAAAAACTAGAAAGAATTAAAAAAAAAAAAATCGGTTCCTTTCAAAAGCCTGCGTGTAATGAAGCGTAGCTTTGTCCTAAATACGCTTATTTTATCATGGCAGCCCCGACCGTGGGAACTGTAGAGATAAGCGTAACTTTCGATTTGTATTGTTGTCAAATGTTTTTGTCGTACAATTAGATTCCAATAAGAATCACTTCCTTGTAGAAATCATGAAATACTCCCACAGTGAGAAATCAACCAGTTTTGTGCATTAATTTTATTGTGATAGTGATAAAAAACTGATAACACTGAAAATAAAATGTCAATAACATTGCAGTGACGTTTCGCATTCGGAAAAATCATATTTCGAATCTACCTTACTTTATTAAAATGGATTATCTAAGTTCTGAACTCGTGGTGAAATAATGAGATAATATAAATTATTTATTCAATTAACCAAGGAATAAATAAAATATCAACATGACTACGAAGGAGCTATACACGAAGGTAAAATTTTAAGTGAAATGTATTTGATCGTATTTTGTTTTTTGTGGTTGATCCATTTCGAATTTAGAATGCAAAGTTAATTAAACTTATCTTCCCTTGCACGTATTTATTCCATATTCGGGTTAATTAATTTGCGCAGCAATTATTTTGATTAATTACTATCAGAACAGGGAGTGTTTATGATTGACCTTCTTCACTCAATTTATTGAAGAGGACGTCATTCTCATTCGTTTACTCAGCGATCGCTAATTTTTGCATCATTTATAAATATTTCGCGTGTCAAGGAATATCGTAAGTTCCGGGATGACGTCAGTCGTCGCGTCGCTGCAATTCTCCCTACTGTTCCATTTTCAAAAACAATAACACTGCCCATTCTTTCATTCAGGTTTCCAGAATTACTTTTTTTCCGATTTATCGGAAATCAATATGGTTTCTAAAAATAATCTTGTTGAGACTGTATAATAAATTAACATAATTACTTTTGCTATCTAGTTAAGTGAATTTTTCATGCTCATGAATTATTTATAAACTACAATTACACAGTATTTGAGCACTCACTGTGTATGAACTTTATAACATAACATTAACAAATTGTTAAAATTTTGTAATGATTGTTATCTTGAAATATGTTATTAAATTACCTTATCACCTGTCTCAGTGCATGTTGCGTTATCTTGATGGCAAAAGTATGTCTTGTAATTGCGGTATTTGTTTATTGGTGACATATTTTACTTTGGTTTGTCAAACTTATGGAAGCAGAATCTACAGCTCTACAAATAATTCAAACCTGATAGGTCATTTCCCTCAACAGGGTATTAGATATTAATTTTATTTGTCCTATTCTTGCAAATAAATATTATTCTTGTTCTTTGAAGCTATTGCTGTAATGATACAAATTGATCTTACAAAATTATTGTTAACAACAAAAAATATGTGTATAAAATGCATGGTTTGCATTTTATACTCATGATGTAACTAGGTCGTACTTTCAACCCATCTTGAAATAGCATTATTTTGAAACAATTTTACAAAAGATTCCGATCTTTTTATTAATTATTTACATTGTGTGTAAATGACCTGAAGGCCACAGGAATCCGCTTCATGCGGGTGGTGCTTGAGGTAGGCCTATGTCAACAGTGGACATCTTTTGGCTGAAATGATGATGATGTTGATGATTAATGAAATCACAAAAATAACAAGATCTGTACAATTTTTTGCACCAATGGTTCCATAGTTTCTATATTTCTATAACGGTCCCGGTGCGTTTCATCAAATAGTTCCTATACCGTAATGTTGACTCTATTATTGTAGGACGAACACAAATACGCTACGGCGTTACGTAATTGGTCCGTTGGTAAAGTTTATTAGTGGAGCCAACATTATGGCAAAGGAACTATTTGATGAAACACACTCTACTGCACTCTATACAATGGTGGCAGTAATGACAGTTGACCAAAGACAAATATTCTAGGCAAAAATCTTATATAATTCCACACAATTTCGTATGAACTCTAAATACCTTATGCAATATGTTTAATGGTTTTTAGGTCATACATAGTCAAGCTAATTGAGTTCTTTTTTTCTCAATTAAAATACAATCACTAGAGGGCTATTAAATAACATAAGAAGATATTATTATTATGCAATTCCTCTAATTAGGATGTTTTTTGACTAAACCGTTACTTTTAATCTTGATTTTTTAAATATTATTATAAAAAAACATGCATCCACATATTGCAAGATTGAATTCATTAATTGAATTTCATTTCACTTATTTTTGTATTGGATACCAATTAATAGCAAGAATACACATACTTGAAAGAGATATTGAATTTTAGTTCAACCAAGTTTGTGTCAAGTTATTTCAACTTGAATCTTGTAGATACAGACATAAGGTTCTATTTCCTTTGAAACACAAACTCACTAAAAACTTGAGGAATGTTTGATTTTATTGACATCATGTGTTTTTAAAAACCTGAAGAGCATGCATTTGATGCATTTAGGTACTAATGCACTCAACTATGTAGTCATCAATAAATATTGAAGGTCATGAATTTTTGTCTTTGGTATTCAGCTAAAAACAAACAAAAACTTTAATAAAGTGTGATGATCGGCATTATAATTTTTATTTTGAGCTGCATCTTCTATATCAGCATCCAGTCTAACCGGATGCAACTGAATACCTGTATTTTTATATGGAGCAACTGCCTATCTGAGTTCCACAACTCAGTTACTGGGTAATACGATACCCGTTGGTGAGACTGGTTGTCAAACTTTCGGGCTTCTGACGACCCGTAACGACTCTCAAATATCCACGAATGACAGCCGAAACCAACGGCTTAACGTGCTTTCCGAGGCACGGAGGGGTCTCGGTATGTAAAGTTGGTCACCCATCCACGGACCAACCCCGGCAAGCGTAGCTTAACCTGATGGATCGACCCGTGCAGCTGTTATTATTTAGCCACGTTCTTAGCGACGTTTCATCAATCTGTACACGGTTTTAGATACCAATAGTTTTGTAAGATTTTTTTTTGTTTTGGCTAAGATCTTGCGGCCATAATTGCATATAGTTTATTTCTTTCTAAAACCATGTTTTCTTTGTACCAGGGTGCCCGAATATGGGTGGAGCATCCAGAGAAAGTATGGGAGGGCGCCACGGTGACGTCAGACTACCGGTCTGGCGTCCTCATCGCCAAGATAGACCAATCCGGAGAGATTCGGCAGATAAAGGTCAGTATGCTAAAGAAATTAATATTTAAGTGTCTTGAGAATAAAGTCGACTTTCCACTGCTTCGTGGAATGTGCACGGAGAGGTTTGCCACGTTAGCTGCGTGGTTCATTTGTTTGCTAGACACGCTTTTGTGAGTAGCGCGGCCGTGGGTCGCAGTGGACGATGCCGCATACATTTTCAAAAAAGCGTAGCTGAGGTTACGTGCTTAGCCGTGGGCTGCTCTGAAGCGGCGTCTTTACAACAAGGCCAATAATATGTTCAAGTTCCATGTAATGGCTGTAAACCTAATGCCATAAACTGGGCGCGAATTCAGACTTCGATCTGCTACTGAATTAGTGAAGGAAACGCCCAATAACGCTTTGTCCGACCTGAGAATCGAACCCAGGACTCGCGCAGCAGTCACGCTTGTAACCACTAAAGCTAGTACTCTAGTGGTTGCAAGCGTGACTGCCCACCGAGGACGTCAGTAGTTAAAATCTTGGCGCGTATGATCTGTGCTGTGGAACTGTCAAAAATCCAAAATTGACAGTTGACTGTGTACCTCGCAATATCTCTTCCGTACCTCGTGAACCAATCACCAACCGCGATTAATATTGGAACCTATTATCTGTATAAATAGTTAGTTATGTTAATTATTGTAAAGTTGTATGCTCAATAAATTTATTACAAAAGTAAAAAATATCAATAAAAAAAATCTGTACTGTTTGAATATATTTGCCAAATGGGGCAGACAGCGGGAAGCCAAGGTCCACAGGTATTGTGTTAGCTTACATTCTAATTTTGCGAGTAACAAAATTATTAGCAAAATAGTTCCGATAAAACGAAAATTGAAAATTCAAACATTGACACATGACATGTTTTGACAGATCTTGTCAGCACATCGTCTCAGTCTGTGACTGTCTGTGACATCGTTTTTTTTTTTTAAATGATTTTTATGACAAAGTGTCGATTAAGGTGATCCAATGGCAATTTGTTAGTATAAATTCTAAGTATAAATTATAGTACCTACTCTAGTACAATACCCGTGTAAGTAAAAATCAGTTTGTAATGCACTTTCACAATAGGTCTAGTAGCCGCAAGCACGACTACTGACCGTCTTGATCGATTTTCGGGTAGAGCTGCCAACTTTAAAAAATGCCAGATCCTGAGGTTAGAAGAAAATATAGTACAAAATAACATGTCATTACATAATCATGTTTATTAAAAAAATTACGTAATAACTAGGTAGATACTAGTACACCCTACCGCTAAGTCCAGCTTGGTTCTTAAAATCATATTTTTTCGTGGACTGTGATTTCTTAAGAAATTTTTCGTTGCCGAGTTTTTCCATAAGGCAATTCTCAGAAGCGGCCCAGAGTTTCGATTTGTGCCCGGTCTATGGTAATAGGCTCGCCCCCCATAACATGGGTCACACACAATCAGCCTATACATATATTGCCAATGTTGGGACACTGCCCTCCTCTAGGTGAGAGGGAGTGGGCCTTATTAAACCACCACGCGGGCCCAGTGCGGGTGGGTAGGTGTCACATGTCTTCGAATGTTTGGTTCTAGGACATACTGATTTCCTCACGATGTTATCCTTTAACGTTTTGAGAGCAGTGGCGATGAAATAATTTACAGAAACTGAAGCACTTACCTGGGTTCGAATCTAGAACCTACAACTTAACACTTATAACACACACATACACACACACACACACTACACACACTACACACACACACACACACACTACACACACACACACACACACACACTACACACACTACACACACACACACACTACACACACACACACACACACACACAACACTTAAAACTTGTATGTGTGGTGCAAACTGTTAGTATAAGTTAGTTTTTTAAATAAATAAACTAGTAAGGCACGGCTTTTACCACTGGGCCACCACTGGCTCTTATCATGGAACCGAAGGGTGTACCTACTTTACAGCTTTGCCTGCCTTTTTGAAGAATACAGGTGCGATTCTAATCTTATATTTTACCAACAGATAAAAGATGAGGGAAAGATGCCGCCTCTTCGGAACCCTTCGCTGCTCATCGGGCAGAACGACCTCACATCACTATCATATCTGCACGAACCGGCTGTCCTCCATAACCTTAGAGTTAGGTAAGTAAATCATCATCGTATTTCAGCCAAAAGACGTCCACTGCTGGACATGGGGCTCCCGTAACGACCAGTCCTGGGGCTTGCATCCAACGAATTCTAATATTTCAGACCCCATCTATCAATTTGCCTAGCCTTTTCCAAACTATGTTGGGTCGGCCTAAGCGGATGCAGCTGAATACCAGTATTTTTACTAGAGACTGCCTATCTGACCTCCATAACCCAGTAACTGGGTAACACGATACCCCTTCGTAAGACAGATTGTCAGATGTTTTGGCTTCTGACAATCTGTAACGAATGTCAAAGATCTACGAATGACAGCTGGGACCAGCGGCTTAGCGTGCTTTGCGAGACACGGAGGGGTCTCGGTATGTAGGTAATGGATGGTCACCCATCTACGTCGTGAAGGATCGTGCCGAATTTCTTCCCACTTAAGGCGACGATAACCGACTTTTAATGATTTTTTACTGAAGAACACGTCTAAACGAGTAGTGTTAATGATTTGGAAAAAAAAGTTAAATAAGAGCATTTTCTTAATAACTCAATATTTGAATATTGATTATGTTTATGTTACATAATGAAATTAATATGTAAAGTTATGTCTAACACAGATAAAAACTAAGAATCACGCAAAATCTATCAAGCGTATTTTTCTGAAACCTTCACCATTTTAAAGATAATTTAATTATTGATCTTTTAGTATACATGTTTTATTAAAATACCTTTTGGCTTATGTATAATCAATTAATAATACGTCTTATTTGGGATAGCGCTCCTGGATGGGCAAGTCATATTACTGGCTGGACGTACGACGTGTTGCGTGAGCTCAGCACTGAACACACAAGCTAACCACTCAAGGTTACTGGCATAATTATATCTGCGTCTTAAGTCCGCTACGAAAATGACCCTTGCTACTAACGACACAAAGGCGCTGTCAATGTCAAATTGTTACCACTGATTTGCAGTTGGTTTTACCTTATGAGAAACACTACTTTAGGAGAGAATAAAACATGGTGAACACGAACATCGAGCACGGCACATTTGGTTTGTACGTGTGGACGTAACCATACGAACGCAGTTCGGCTGTCAACGTGCTCAAACGCCCCACTCTCTCTCTTTAGTAGCCATGGATTCGAAATTGGATCGCCACCTTTAGTTATTACTCATCTCAGAGTAATAAACTCTGAGATCGCCACAAACATTTTTGACGAACACATGTCATGTTTGAAGTTTGTTAGTGCTACGCACATGCGTACATCTACGATCATTGTCATTTCTCTATCTTAATAATTGAAGAGGCTAGAAAACCGGGTCATATCGGGTACCCTACTGAAGCGATCGAATACGCATTTTCAATGCTAAAAATAAAAATGACAAAAAATCAAAAAATCTCGGTTTAAAAAAAATATTCACTGTAACCAAAAATCCGAGGTCAAAACCCCCAGGCGCTCCACTATTACGAGTAATGAAAATCGCCATCTTCCTCAGACTAAAATGCAAATAATTTAAAAACAAAAAATCCGCCCCCATAAAAGGGATTTCCTGTTCGTCATTCCAGTATAATTCAGCTCAGCTCGTGCCCAGTTTAACGATAAACCGATCGTTTCCGTACTATGTACTAAGTCGTGACGAAATCATGAATCATGTCACAGATACCGACTGATAACGTTTGTATTGCTAGGTACAATCATACAATAGTTATTGTATGTGAAATCTGCTCTGATTATTATTATAGGAATGTAGGCCTGGCTAAATAATAACAGCCGCAAGGGCCGATCTTTAGGGTAAAGCAGCGCTTGCCGAGGTCGGTCAAAAGATGGGTGACCCACTTTTCATAGAACTCATACGCCATACATAATGGAAGTGAGCCCTCGCGGACGGTCAACAGCATTGGGTTTAAAACCGTGTTATAAAACACAAAAACTAAGTAAATTTGTGTTTTCAGGGGGTGTTGTCGTTATACGTACTTTCCAACCTTTTAAATTTTTTGTGAATATTTGCAACCGTGAACAACAAAGCTTGGATTTTAAAACCAACGCATATTCTAATAAATCTTGTTAAAATATACATCAGAATTTATTTTTACGGTTTATATTGCTGTATTCGCTAAGAAGAACCTACATTTAAAATGAGCCCTCCGCCAGGGTTCCCGGCATCTCATATGCGACTAGGTGAACCCTCCATTAGGGCCCCCGGCACTGAATGTTTTAAGCCGTTGGTTCCGGCTGTCATTTGCACATCTTTGCCAGTCTTTACGGGTACTCAGGAGCTCGAATACCTGTCACCTAGTCTTGCCAATGGGTATCGTGTTACTGAGTGGGTTGTGGAGGCTAGATAGGTAGACGCTGCATCCGATGAAGCTACGGTTTCCTAGAAGAACGGTGACCGTTGTGACGTAGCGTTCACATTTTTCGGCGGATGCCACACTATTCTGTAAAGCCATCGTAAAATAGACTTTAAGGTGAAATGGGTTCCTGCTGGGGTTGCGGGTTTGTCTGAAAGGGATATCGCGGCCCCAGCACACAGGCAACGGAAGGAACACGGGTGGGTTTTAGTCAGTAAAAGTCTGACACTCCCTCTCGCTGGAGTCATTTGATGATTTCCCAACCAAAAAAAAAATAAAAAAATAAGTCAATGTTTCTCTTAAAAAAAAAAAACGTTTTTTTTTATGATTACGAAAATTGAACAGTGTCCTTAGTGAAGTATGAGGCCCAAAACACGATTGACAAAACTTTCCTCTATAAAAAAAAACGGCAAGGTTACCTTAAAATCTGCTTTTTTTGTTACCCTATTCCTTTCGATTGTTATCAAAGCAATTGTATTAAAATTTTGTCTACATGCTCACTATTTACGGAATTATGGAATTATTTAAAAAAAAAAAAAAAAAAACAATATTTGTAAACATAGTGCAATAGAATTGCGCGCGGGCCGGGTCACACCGCCGCTCCCGGACCGCTACCACGATACCATTTCGCCTTAATTCTAAATTGAATGACAAGTTATTTGCCGTGTAGGAACGGTGCTGCGATGTCCTTTAATTGTGTGTTTCTTCTCAGAGTTTTAGTGGCATGAGGAACAGGGTGTAAAGTTCACTCATACTCCATAGAAAAGTGAGGATCCTCCGACCAAACGGGTTTCGTGTCTGGCGGGCAACTACCCAGAGGTTGAAGTCGGGAGCTTGTATTATACATATGTCTATCGCGCGGTAAACTCTAATTGCGCGATGCAGGATTTGTGTGACGTCAGGTCTTTGATGCGTAGTTCGCATGTGGCGATTGTAGATGCCGCCACAGAGTAGTCCATAGATAATACACTGAGTAGTCTGACACTGACCTCATTTAGTTTTAAACATAAATAGTTATTATACTCTTCTTTGGTTTTAAAACAAAAAAAAAAAAAAAAATTGACGTGTTTGTTTTTGAACTTGAAGCAATTTACAGAAATTAATATAATTTAACATTTAAAGGTTTAAGGACAGGTGATGCATGTTTCCAAATGTTATTGTATTTAGTTACACAAATTAGCTATTGGTGGCCTAAGTCTAGGGTTGCGGGTAAAATTTCTGGTATGTGTGATATTCGAGGTGATATTTGTTTCATCACCACGGCTCTAAAAACGTTGAACGAAACTATTTTAAGAAAACCAGTATGCTAGAGTCCGTCTCACGAGAGTATTCAGGGTGGCAGGCTCCGAAAAGTCAGAGGTGTTTCGAACTCGAGACCTATGACTTGGCAGTCCGACGGTCACACCACTAGGCTATCAGTGCTATACGGGGTGTCTGGGACATCGACGCGAAAACTAAACATGGATTCAGTACATGATTCTGAACCCCCCTGTATATATATTTATAGTCAGTTATTCAATTAAAAAACCGGCCAAGTGCATGTCGGACCACGCACAATGAAGGGTTCCGTATTTGGGATGAATAAAATGTATCCCAAGAACAAACTTACTTACATTGTAGTTGAAAAACATGTTCGCCCAGACATTCCAACTGCAAATGTAAGTTTGTACGCACAATATTGAATGATTTACCATGTTATATTAAGACCATAGACTTCTTATAGGTTTTCCTGTAATCTATAAGCATAGAACTATTCTCTGTATTTTTTTCAAAATGTTAGGGTCAGTAGTTTCGGAGATAAGGGGTAGGGCGGTATGGTCAATTTTCATAAATTTTCTTTAATATCTTTAAAAGAATTTATTTTAAAATTATTAAAAAAATGTAGTTGAGATCCTAGCAAGCCCTTTCATTTGATATGTCACACGGTACAGATCGCAACTTTTCTTTTTTTAATTTTCTTATTTGCACCCGAAAAGTGACCCCCGTATTCAAAATTCATTTATTATACACACATCCGTGTTTGGGTCACAGAAATACATTTGTGTACCAAATTTCAACTTAATCGGTCAATTAGATTCGGAGTAAATTGGCTGTGACAGACGGACAGACAGACACACGAGTGATCTTAAGGGTTCCGTTTTTTCCTTTTCAGGTACGGAACCCTAAAAACAGGGTCAGAATCATGTACTGAATCCATGAGTTTTGGGAAAAACGACCCGAAAGGTCCGTTTCCAATCCATAATTTGAAAATGGTAATTATGTATTATTTTTCTCAGTTTCAATCCGGACTCAATTAATTAATCAATCAATCTCCCTAGGTTTTTCCCAACTATATTGGGGTCGGCTTCCAGTCTAACCGGATGTAGCTGAATACCAGCATTTTACATGGAGCGACTGCCTATCTGACCTCCACAACCCAGTAACTGGCTAATACAATACCCCTTGGTAAGACTGGTTGTCTGATTTTCGGGCTTCTGACGACCCGTAACTACTGTCAAAGATTCACGAATGACAGCCGAGACCAACGGCTTAACGTGCTTTTCTAAGCACGATGGAGTCTCGGTATGTAAAGATGGTCACCCATCCACAGACCAACCCCGGCAAGCGTAGCTTAATCTGATGGATCGACCTGTGCGGCAGTTATTACTTTATTACTTAGCCACGAGCTCCGTCATGTGATACGTGACTTCGTCGAAACCACGGCATGGATATTATTATCAGACATCAAATGCTAACTCTGAAAATAAAATTATGTTTGTGTCAATCGGATAAGTTATTATACTCTGCACACTTGACTAACGTGAGGTTGAGCGACTAAAGCGTTGTTACGTAACAAGAGCAAAAGAACTTAATTCCAACTGTAATAGAAAAAAATATTGTTTAAGACCACGCTACCGATTTGGGGTAATGGTAGTTGTGTTGGGAATCATAATAAATAAATAAATAATATTTTAATAAATTTTAATAAAATAATTTTTATATTTTTAAATGTTTTTTTTAATTTTATTTATTTTTCATAAAAATATTTAAAAATGTAATTTGTATGTATAAAAACGTAATAAAAAAATAAATAAAATAAATCCACGAAATTTCGCAAGTATTCTGGTCCTACAATAGTCCGTGTCCATTTGCTGCATGCATAAAATTTCTTGCCGCTCAAAACATAATATGAACATTTTTCAGCTGTCAAAAACCATTTGTGAATAACTGGACAAAAATTTCACACATTTTCAAAATCTATGTAATTTTCATAATCTCGTATGAACGTGCCACTTGTCCAAACACTGAATCATGTATGGCATTGTTAGTTTATAAATATTTGTTACTGATAAACGAAAAATCAAACTTAGTTCCTTGTATATAGAGTTCAAATTGGTGTGATTTTATAATTTGTGATAGAACTTTGTGAATATGTAAGATTTTAGAGAGATATGGGGTCAGTCGCTGTCTAAACTGTAAGGAATTTTGTTTGAAGATACTTAAACATAACATCACGCATGTATTCCTCGACAGGCTAGGCAGAGCTGTACCTCTATTACCACTAACCAGTAACCATTATGTCAAAACGTCAAACAAATAATTTTATGACAGCTGCACGCACAGATTGTTGAACTAAATGTTGCCATTTTAAATATTATATTTATATAAAAATTTAGGACTAAGTATTGTATTTTCGATTTCATAATTTGTTATTTCTGATATGCTGCACCGGTTGACGTCATCACGTCAACGCCGACTGTCGCTGAAAACCAGCGCTGGGGCTCTGTCTCGCATAGGGTCGCAGCATTACACTGAGCGGTGCCCGTTTTGCTTGGATGTGAAGCATATTTTCCCGCAACTTGTTATTTTCGTGTTTTTGTTCTTTTTTTTGCGTCATGTTTACCACAAATAAACGTATATTTTTTAGTTCGCCAGTTATGTTTAAGTCCCATGAAATAGGGGGTGAGCCGAATGCCATAAACAGGGCACGAAATCAGAGGGCTGCTACAAAAAAAACCCAAATGGAACATCCCAATAAAACTGCCCGACCCGGAAATCGGGAGTTCAATGTACCACAGATACAAATACATACTTATACGGACCTAAGGCGGCCTGTCCACTGAAGCGGAGAGGAGAAGAGCGGAGTAGCGGTGGGCCAATATTAACCAATGGAATTGCATAAAACCTCCGCTCCGCTTCAGTGCACAGGGATTTGCGAACTAGTTTAAAAATTCATACAAAACCGGGAAGCGGAGCGGGGAAACGGAGCGGAGAAGCGGAGAGGGGAAATGGAGCGGGAAGCGGAGAGGCGATGCGGAAAAATACGTGAACTCGGTCTAGCTCCGCACAGTCCGCAACATCGCTCCGCTACTTCGCTCCGCACAGTCCGTAACTCCGCTCCACAACCTCACTCCGCATCAATGGACAGACACTGTCCGCAACTCCGCTCCACTCCGCTGCCATTCTCCTCTCCGCTGCCTCGCTCCGCTTCAATGGACAGGCAACCTACTTGAAGATATCATCTGTATTCTCCCGCCCTTATCCAATATATTTACGGTCGGCATAACATGTCTTGTTCTGCCATACTTCTCTACCAGTCGTCATCTCGGTAGTCACCACCTTTCTATCCATATCATCTTCCACACAGTCCATCCATCTTTGCTTTGCACACGCTTGAATATATATTTAGTAAAAATGTTGTTTTGTCCTCAGATTCTGCGACCGCAACGCAATCTACACATACTGCGGCATCGTGCTAGTAGCCATCAATCCTTACTACGATTTACCTATTTACGGTAAGTTTTTAGAAAGATTCTGGTTGAAAAATAAACATAATTTTGTCAGAAGGGGTCTTTACAGGGTGGCAGGGTCATCGACGCGAAGCCTGTTACCATGGATTCAGTACATGATTCTGAACACCCCCGCGTTGAAATTTTGTACTGAATCCATGGTAGCCGGCTTCGCGTCGATGTCCCTGACACCCTGTATATAAAATTATTTCATATTTATACATATAATTGACATTTACAAGTATTTTTATAAAAACCAAATAAAAAACAAAAATATTAATAATAACAGCCCACCGGTATCGGGAACAGGGTCCTAAAAAATCTTATCTATCGAGGTTTTAGAGGGTTATGATGACGGGATCTGGCAATTCCTCTCATTTATAGAGTTTTCTCGCTTACCCAGTTCTCACTTACTCAGGTTTGACTGTAATAGGAGACGGTGCTATTGCCGTTAATAACTGGTCATAAATTCAGACTCTAGGCTGCTACTGAGAAGCTCCTGAGAAGCTCCTGATGTACAACCCAATAACACCTTGTTCGACCCGGGGATCGGACCTTGAATCCTAACCTCGGCAGTCGAACTTGCGACCGGTACACCAACGAGTCATTGTTTTCAACAAGATAACGTCATAATGTACATAGTTTACTTCTCCAGGTGATGAAACAATAATGGCGTACCGCGGTCAAGCGATGGGCGACTTAGATCCTCACATATTCGCCGTCTCAGAGGAGGCCTACACCAAGCTAGAGAGGGAGAGAAGAGATCAGAGTATTATTGGTGAGTTCCTGTTAAGCACTCTTTATTTCTGTTACCATAAGTCCATCGTGTCTTGATAGACATCAAAGTATTGCAAGCAACTAGCAACTGACTCCCTGTTGCGCGTTTGAGTCTTTATAGCAATTTGTAGTTGGATGGTTCGTAAAAGTAAGACGTATACAATAATTTAAAAATCCGGAACAGGATATTTTTCAAGTTAAGTATCGTGCTAATAGAGTATTACAAGTGTTTTATCTTCAGAAAACGAAAAAAAAAAACGCCATATTAATTTTAATGGGGTACTTTCCTTAGCGGGCGCGGGTGGCCGTCGTGTTTATAAGTCATATTTATGGTCTCTGTTGAAAATTTGCAAATCACTACATATTATAAAACAAAGTCCCCCCCGTGGAGTCTGTCTGTCTGTCTGAACGCGATAAACTCAAATACATCCGAAACACATTTTCATACGATTTTCACCAATAGACGGAGTGATTTATTAAGGTTTAAGTGTATAATTCATTAAGGTTTTGAGTAAATTGGCGCGAAATATGACGATGATTGTTGAAGATGTCGGAAAAATCATGCCGACTGGGAGCTTTACTGTTGTACGTTTCTTTGGGATAATTCCTGACCTCCACGCGGGCGAAGCCGCGGGCAAAATTTTGTATTAAATGCAATTGGGGTTTTATTACTAAATATGATTAATTATAAATGGCAATAAAAATATAATAATATAAATAATAATACCAGCCTGTTACTGTCCCACTGCAGGGCAAAGGCCTCTTCTCATATAGAGAAGGCACGAGCATTGATCACCACGCTTGCTCAAGACGGGTTGGTGATTTCAGACATATATTAACTATAAGTCCAGGTTTCCTCACGATGTTTTCCTTCACAGATGTCAGTAATGTCCAAGATAAACTCAGAAAGTACATATGAATTGAAAAAGTCACATTGGTACTTGCCCGGATTTGAACCCACAACCTCGTGCATGAGAGGCGAGGCCTTAATCACTGGGCCATCACGACACTTGCCAAATGGCAATATAAGATTTTTATTACTATTTGGTAATGTTATTGTACTACCTACATATTATAAGCCCCTTTCGGATCGGAATGTTTTTTTTTATCATTGTAAATAAATAAATACGCTACGCTTGCCGGGGTTGGTCCGCGGATGGGTGACCATCTTTACATACCGAGACTCCTCCGTGCCTCGGAAAGCACGTTAAGCCGTTGGTCCCGGCTGTCATTCGTGGATCTTTGACAATCGTTAAGAGTCGTCAGGAGCTCGAAAGTCTGACGCCAGTCTTACCAAGGGCTATCGTATTACTCAGTTACTGGGTTGTGGTGGTTAGATAGGCAGTCGCTCCATATAAAATACTGGTATTCAGCTGCATCTGGTTAGACTGGAAGCCGACCCCAACATAGTTGGGAAAAGGCTAGGCAGATTTTTTTGTAAATAAATAGGTAAAAATAAATCATTCTTTTATTTTCACCAAAGGCCATCACATATCACGCCACATTGTGTAATGCAATGCCATCGATTGTCTAAGGATTTTTGTTAATTTCTCCACTACCTACCTGTTTCTTCAATAGGCTCGGTGACATGATATGTTTGATTGCTAATTCGTTTTCTAAAGAATGCCAATCCCAAGATTTTTTCGCAATATTTTGTCGAAAAATCTATGAAAACAACATTCTGTACTGATATCAAAAGCGATGTTATGAAGCTCTTATCGACTCTCGTGATTATGAACTCTTTTATTTAAATAAAACTAATATTTACTCCTATTAACAGTGAGCGGTGAATCCGGCGCCGGTAAGACGGTATCAGCGAAGTACGCGATGCGTTACTTCGCGGCAGTGGGCGGCAACGCCAGCGAGACGCAGGTCGAGAGGAAGGTGTTAGCTTCAAGTCCTATCATGGAGGTAAGATATCATTCAGACTCCTATCTAGTGATACCGATCACTAAAAGGTCTATTTAAATCCTTGTCACCAATTGATATTATTTCCACTTAAACAAACATTAACTTTATATGAGTGTAAATAAAGTTGATTTTAGACTGACTAGTACTGTTAAAAAAGTCATAAAAATATGAAATTGTAGCGCAAACTGAACTTTATGTGTAGGCATTACAGTTTTTTTTTCCTAAAGTCGTGTTTGTTTACACACGCAGATTAGGCTGTGAGCGGTGGTAAGACGGTATCAGCTAAGTACAGATTAGTTATTCATTATAAAGGAAAATTATACTTTGTGTTTGTGTTTCTTATGCTGGCTCTTTAAAAAAACCCTTTACTTCTTCCCCAGGCAATAGGCAACGCAAAAACAACCCGCAACGACAACTCCTCCCGTTTCGGCAAGTTCATAGAGATTCACTTCGACAACGCGTATCGGATATCCGGTGCGAGCATGCGCACCTACCTGTTGGAGAAGTCGCGCGTTGTCTACCAGAGTGCGGGGGAGAGGAACTACCACGTGTTTTACCAACTATGTGCTGCTGCCAGGCAGATGCCTGAGTTACAACTAGGTAGGTGTTTAAATAAAAAATAAAAAAATATTACCGAAAATATCGCTGTGTACTTTGAAATTCAGTACCTATTTGTAAAAATACCAGCCTGTATAAAAATATCGCCCTGTATAATTGATGCTACTCCGTATAAAAACTACCATGTATAAAAAACTATCCTGTAAAAATCTACCATGTATAAAAACTACCATGTTTAAAAACTACCATGTAGGTAAACTACCATGTATAGAAAACACCATGTTTAAAAAACTACCATGTATGAAAAGTCTACCATGTATACAAAGCTATCCTGTAAAAAATATACAGAATGGTATTTTTATTTCTACTCTGACATCATTGGGTGTTATCCACGGCACGTAAGAATGGTCAATAGCACGTCTGTAAGAAAGGAAGGAAGAAAATACATTTATTTGTGCTCTGAAAATGTCGCAAAGAAAAAACATAAACCATAAAAAAGTCAAGTTAGGAGAGTTTGCGTCACATCAACGCTAATCGGCCATCGCTCAGCATAATTCTGTGACACTATTCAAAATTCAAAAGTCATTTATTCAAACTAGGCTGAGAATCAGCACTTTTCGAACGTCAAAATTACATAAGACAGTCCCCCAAAACGCCCACCCTTCACCACTTCCTAGTGCATTAGCTGGGAAGAAGAAGTGGCGCAACAAACTCCCCAACATCACAGCTGTCGTTTCAGTTAGAAGAACAAAAAAAAAAGATTCTATATAATAGTATTCAAAATAATTTACATTACGCAACACAAAACATAATTCAAATTATTAGCCACATGTTAGCTAGCACACGCCAATATACCAAACAAAATCATCGAGAACTATACTCAGGCCGAAATAAAAAAACTAAACGTAGTCAGAACTTAATATCTAAATAAAAAAGCCTCCAGGCATACTGGGCGTGCCCGCTTACATGAGACAGCGCATATGTGAGACAGAGCCACGAAAACCCTTACCACTAAGAAATAAGGACGCTGTCAAAGTCAATTTGTTACCATACGGCACATCGAATCGAAGAATCACCATTTCAAAATTAATAATGTGGCAGCATCTACATCGCCATATGCGAACTACGCATCACACTGACGTCACGCAAAATCCTGCATCGCGCAAGCAGATTTTACCGCGCGACTAGCATATATACAAATCAAATTTCTGCTTACATCGCACTTTACACTTTTTATTTGTTTTTTTATTTTTTATCTGCTGTGTAAATTATATTGTGTGTGTTTTTAGTCTATGCTAAATAAATGTATTTTCTTTCTTTCTTTCCCGACCTCAATCGTCGGGCAGTTGCCCACCAGACAGAACACCCATCTGGTCGGAGGATACTCCTTTTTCTATGGTGGATTAGTGAACACCCTGTTCCTCATACATCTATAATAACACCGAAAGATTAAAAAAAGTTTGATGTTCAGGTAATTCTAAATAATTTATATTTTGTTGCAGATCATCAAGAATCGTTCCACTATTTGAACCAAGGCGGTAGTCCAAATATAGACGGTGTTGATGACCTCAAGACTTTTAATGAGACGAGAAGTGCTCTCACCACATTAGGTAAGTACTACATACTACTTACGTAACGGCTCTCTAAAGCGCGGAGGGTTTTGGAAGTGTAAAAAGTTGAATTCAGTTTGAAATAGGACTGATTCGTACGGATACAATGTCAGAAAAAAAAAAAACATGTGTACAATTCACACGTGGTAGAAACTTTCAAAAAGGTAAGAAAAAAAAAGATAAGTTGGCTCTATGATAATGAGACGAATTTAAAATTTCGGGAAGAGGATAATTGTAGGTTTTAGTAATGAACATAGTGATACAAAGTTTGATAATTATTTTAAATTTTTGTTGCGATGCCTTTTCTCAAGCTTTGTACTACGCATGCGCGCACAAACACGTATTAACAAACGTACAACGCTGAGGCCCAAGCAAACTCCCACTATGCCATGGTAAACACGAGTGGAGGGAGTACGAAGCAGAGCACAAAGAGAACCACGAATATGAGAAACACAGTATAATGCTTCCTATCTCATTTTGTCCCACGTTAAATCTTATGAATTTATGTGTCTGTCTCTTTTTACTGTCGCTTTATCGTTTCATCGACTTTCAAATCACAACGATGCTAAAGAAGTTTTCACTTCAAAAAGATGAAAAATAAGTTTATTTGTCACAGAAACACAAATAAACAAAAAATAAAAAATACTCGAGTAGAACAAGAAAATAAAACACAATAGATTTAAATACAATAACGAGCACAAAACAGAAATAGTCGGCAGCTGCTGGCACGTCATGACTGTGACAAGAAGGCTCCTACTCAGCATGATGCTGTGCTATGGGGACCCACAGCACAGCGCTGATTTTCAGTGGTCACCCGAAAAAGACGTAAGGAAACCAAGTCAGGTTTAATGTTTATACATAAATATAAAATAAAATAAAAAGTACTTTTATTATTATGCTAAATATAATGCTACTATACTCGTACAACCAATAATATTAATAACATGATTAAATAACGTAAAAAAATATTATCCGTAGACATCACCGTGCGTGCATAAAACATGCCTAAAACATTATACCTATAAGAATATTTAGTGTTTTGTCTCGCTCCCACCATCACCTTCGCGTTGCCTGCGCACGCGCTCACAATAATAAAGTACAAAGTACTGTTTACATTTCCCGATTGCGTCTATGATCGTGATGACGTACGTATGCACTAATATGGAGATGAATCTATCTTCCCTATGATATACAATGCCGCCCATGGGTATGATGTGTCCGCTCGTATGTTTTTGAATAATCATGAAAAATTAACTTTAAAAGGGGGTAATTGAATAACAAGAAATATTAAAGATAGACCCCCGTCTATCTATACGTATATATAAAAATCAATTGTTGTTCGTTAGTCTCGCTAAAACTCGAGAACGGCTGGGCCGATTTAGCTGATTTTGGTTTTAAAATGTTTGTAATAGTCCAGGGAAGGTTTAAACGGTGAGAAAATTAGGGTAGGTAGGGTAGGTAGGGTGGGTAAGTAGGGTAGGTAGGGTTTAGTGCTACCCGTGTGAAGTCGGGGCGGGTAAAGCTAGTCTTTAATATTTTTTGTTATTCAATTTACATTTTTTGAATAGCGTTTGTGACCTTCCTTTAAATTTTCTACCATATCTGTTATTGGCTCAATTTGGATTCTGTTTGGAGATATGGCAAAAAATTTAAAGCAAGGTCACAAACGTTACTCAAAAAATTTAAATGAAATAACGAGAATGAAATAGAGAGAAACATATTAAAGTTAATTTTCGATAATTTTTCATGAATATTCAGAAAAATACGGGTGGTCACATGTCCATGGGCGGATTAAGTTACTAAATATACGTCGTCTATTGTATTTTATAATGGATTTCCACAAAGTCACGCCTGAGTCAATTAACTATCTTAAAACATGTCTAAGAACCATCACTAGAAAACTTGGTTACAAATGAAAAAAAAACCGCATTCTAGTTGATTCACCCGTTTAAGAGCTAAGGTGCCACAGACAGACACACACACATAGCGGTCAAACTTTTAGCACCTCTCATTTTGCGTCGGGGGTTAAAAAAATTGGAGGCGAACACCATTTGCTGAAAGGCTACATAAAAACCCGGGCAAAATAGATATAAACAGTCCATCTCATGTTGAGTGATCTAAGTTACCTACCAGTGAACTGGCTTTATAGGATTTCTGTAAATCAATTCACAAATCAATCCTCTGAAGACTCTGTTAATCATTTGTCTTGATCTTCACAGGAGTATCAGAAACAGAGCAGCGCGACATGTTCACGATCCTGTCCACTATCCTGCACCTCGGTAACGTGGAGCTGAGCGCGTGCGACCCTGACGCGCCGGGAGATGATGATAGTGATGATGGCGCTTTTATTAGTGTAAGTAACATAGATTTCACCGGAAAAACATGGGTAGAGTGGCCGCGTCTTTCCATTCTATACAAGGCCAGAACGCAAGGGTGTGAAACTAATCGCGTATAGATTGGAAATCACTTTTTTACTAACGTCTTCCAAGTAGTAGAGAAGAGTAGTACGCAAATACTCGCGTATACTTCGTAGTGACCTAATTCATACCTTATTCCATAATATACAGTGCTAGTACGCATACGGACTAATCGTGTATAGATTGCGACAAATTGTGAACTGGTATTCAACTTGCTTGTGTAATGCGCCTTGGGTTAAATAGCCTGCCTGGCTGGGAGCAACTTGGAAGTAGCGCTCGCCGGCCGCTACCGCGGCACCGCTCACTACGTTCGCTCGGCTCGCGCGCGGTTGGTCACGTTGGTTCTAACCTAAACTAACCCATTTCATATTCCGTTAACTGTTAGCTGTTCCATTTCACCCAGTTCAATTTATTTTTAATCTATATTATTAAAACTCATGTCAAGCGTAAGTGTTGTAGTATAGTTTGGAACCAGGACGCGCGCGTCCACGTTACGAACTATACACGAGCAGTACGCAAAATTCGGGTATGCATTGTAATCACAGATTTAAAAATAACATTACAATGTATACGCGAGCAGTTTCCTATGGCTGCGTTCTGGCCTTGCATAGATTGGAAATACGCAGAGTGGCCAGAGAGAAAAGGAATGGAGAAGATTGGAGTCTGTAATTATTTAGATGTTCGTGAATTCAAATTTGGAACGATAATGACACCGTAGTGATGGCCAGTATGTCGGCTTCAGAACATTTGGTAAACATGTTCATCATCATCATCATTTCAGCCGAAGGACGTTCACTGATGGACATAGCCCTCAAACACCGCCACTTCGACCGGTTCTGTGCTTCCCGCATCCAGCGAATTCCTGCGACCTTCACCAGGTCATCGGTCCATCTTGTGGGAGGCCTGCCAACGCTACGTCTTTCGGTACGCGGTCGCCACTCCAGAACCTTTCGGCCCCATCGGCCATCTGTTCTGCGAGAAATATGCCCTGCCCATTGCCACTTAAGGTGAAAGCGTCAAGGTAGCCCGCGAAATTCAAATTTTCTTACGTTTTTTGCAATTTGCAGGTCAGTATCATGTTGTATGTTGATCTAAATATGATTTGCGGCCGTATCAAATGTTTATTTATAGAATAATAATCATAAAAATTATCAATACAACTCTCTAAGTTTATATAATCGCATTAAATGACTATTTCATGAAATCATGACATTTGGCGATTGTGCTTACTTATGGAGTTGTATTGCTGATTGTAATGATTATAATTATGTAAAGCCATATTTGTTACGGTCGCGAATCATATTTTAATCAACATAAAACCTCACACTGACCTGCCAAATGTAATAAACGTAAGAAAACTTCAATTTCGCGGGTTACCTTAGCGCGTGCCCCTTAAGTTTGGCAATTCCTCGGGCTATCTCGGTTATCTTGGTTTTCCTGCGGATCTCTTCATTTCTGATTCGATCAATAAGGGAAACTCCAAGCATAGCCCTTTCCATTGCCCTTTAGGTGACTTTTAGCCTTCTGAAAAGACCCATTGTGAGCGACCACGTTTCAGTGCCATAAGTCATCACTGGCAACATGCACTGGTCAAAGACTTTCGTCTTGAGATACTGCGGTATGTGGGACGAGAAGATATTGCGTAGCTTCCCGAACGCTGCCCAGCCGAGTCGGATTCGACAATTGACCTCTGTGTGGGATGAATCATTTGAACAATTGTTTTTTTGGAATGTATTGATAAAACAAGATGGCGCCGCTAGTTCCGATTTTGGCCACGCGCCTAGTGATCGTTGTACAACTTTACCCACTTCTATAGTCAGTCAAGTTTTGCCACAATACTATTGTACCTTTTAATTGAACCATACTATGTTTCTTTTTTGCAGTCCAACGACAAGCATCTTGCCGTCGTGTGTTCACTCCTCGGAGTATCTAAAGCTGAGCTGTCTCGATGGCTCACACATAGAAGAATAGCGTCTGCACATGAGGTAATTATTATTATTTTAAATGTTATATTAATTTTCGTAGGCTTTTCGTAAAACAAAATTGTTGGAAAAGTAAATAGCATGGTACGTAATACACCGTGACATTTTAGTTGTCTTACAAAAGCAGCCCACTTCATGTATCCAATGACTAAAAATTGACATTGACATTCATAAAAAAAATATATATATTGTAACAATTTTGTAATTGCTCCTAGAGGTATTTTATGTCGGGTACATTGAGTGGCCCTTTGTAAGACTAAAATGTCACGATGTATTTCAGTATTTTTTTATGAATGTTTAGTAGTCATTGGATAAATGAAGTGGACTGCTTTTGTGAGACGTCTACAATGTCACGGTGTATAATTGTATTTCATAATTTTTGGTATAGTTGGTTTCCACGCGGACGGAGTCGCGAGCAGAAGTTAGTTTTTAATAAAGCTACGGTCTGCACCGAAATATGCCTACGAGTACCAAAACACGATTCTCACAATATTAGTAATTCTGATAACCTCTGTAACTCAGCTAAATATCTAATCGTTCGTGACTAAAGATAATTTTCAACCGACTTAAAAAAAAGTAGTTTCTAGACGACTCGTTTTTATGAAAGAAAGAAAGGAAAGAAAGAAAAGAAAGAAAGAAAAGAAAGAAAGAAAAGAAAGAAAAGAAAGAAAGAAAGAAAAGAAAGAAAGAAAAGAAAGAAAGAAAGAAAAGAAAGAAAATATTTTATAATAATAAAAAAAGAATATTACAACTAACAAAATCAGGAAAACAAATATACAATATAAGAAAAGAACATTAAAACTAACAAATAAGTGAAAACAAAAAAGAAAACCTGTGCGGGCCAAAAAGGCTCCTGTCCCAGCATGATGCCACGATATTAGAAAAAAAAAAAAACAAATACCGCAGCGCTGGTATTTTGATAGGGCCCGCTGTGATGCCACGGACGTACCTACGGATATAAAATTAATCCCACTAGAGGAATAAATAAATAATAAAAACTCGATATTTAAATATTATGATCAACCTAGATCTCACACTCCAACATCACTTGTCCATGCATACAATGCTAGTATGACAGCAATTTTCTCATAAATTACATAACCAAGATTTATTTATTTATTTATTTATTTATTTATTTATTTATTGTTAGGAGAACCAACAGCTATAATAAATGGATAACAGTTGTATATGAAACATACAGCATTAGAACCATTTTCGGCATTGTACCAGTGTTACTATTTCTAGAAGGTATTTTGACTGTGGCGGTATTAACTCAAGCGCATGTTTCGTGCTCTCCCGACGTTATACGGACTCAAAACGAAGCTCTTTCGAGCTGGTGGTCTTAGTCGCCGCAGGAGACGCCCCGGCGACGGGAATCGCGAGCCGACTTCCGGCCACCATAGGCGCGGGCTTGCGGACGGTGAGCAATGGGTAGCTCGCCGTCCCATTAGGACCAGGCGCGTTGTGTTCCACGCGCGCCTCAAAGAGATGTCAGCACCAATTGACGGGGTCCGTAAGGGCCAATGCTTGCCAGGGTTGCCAGGTTTGTCCGAAAGGGATATCGCGGCCCCGGCACACAGGCAACGGAAGGAACACGGGTGGGTTTTAGTCAGTAAAAGTCTGACACACCCTCCCGCTCCGCCCAGAGTGGGAGAAGTTATTTGATAATTTCCCAACCTCAAAAAAAAAAAATATCTGGTGGTCTTAGAACGCACTTTTTTTAAATTTGTTTGTTTCTTTGTTTGGTTTTTATTTGTAATACAATAATAATTATGTTGTGTTGTGTGCCTCTTAGTCTGTGCTAAATAAATGTATTTACTTTCTTTCTGGTATTACGAGGCTAATGCAAACCAAAAATACTTCAATTTTCTTATTTTTTCTTCAGGTAATCGTATCCCGCATGGACGTCCAAAGAGCGTCATTTGCCCGCGACGCGCTCGCTAAGAGAATGTACGGCGAGCTGTTCGCGTGGCTGGTACATGCCGTCAACAGGGCTCTGGACACCGGACATGCTAAGAAACACTTTATTGGTAAGTTTACTATACATTCAGGATCATATTCAACACCTCCGGATTGAAACTATCCACCAGATAAAAGAAAGAAATCTAAAAGGTAAGTAACTTATGCAAAGTGTGCCATTAAGTGCCTGTTTCACCACCTCCAGATGAACACTAAGCAATAGATAAATTAAAAAAGAATAAACATATATATTAAATGTTCTGCCAAATAATTTTTCCGATACTCATCTGGAAGTAGTAAAGAGACATGTCATAGTATCATGTGTACATCAAAGAGCGTCGTTTGCCCGCGACGCGCTCGCTAGTAGACTACGGCCATTGGTTCGCGTGGCTGGTACCATCAAAGAAGTTCATAGCTAACCAGTTTCAAAACAAAATCCCGTGAACACGATGACCACATCTTTTACCGGTTCTATAGCCGCCGAGCGCTGCAAGCAAGAACAGACCTTACGGTGGTTAGATGTGAACTTTTTCGATGGTACATGCCGTTAACAGGGCGTTGTTTGTTTGCTTGTAAGTTTGTGCCAGTCGGATTTGAAATACTTTTTGCATTGGATAGCCCAATTCTTGAGGAACGTAGGTAGGCTCGCGAATGAAGTCGCCGGCAGAAGCTAGTCAAGTTTAAGTATGAAATCACCAACCCTTCTTGAGCAAGCGTGGTGATCAATGCTCGTGCCTTCTCTGTATGAGAAGAGGCCTTTGCCCTGAAGTGGGACAGTAATAGGCTGGTATTATTATTTAGATTATTTCATTGCCCGTGGCTACGCCCGCGTGAACCCTAATTTTGTTTTAAAGTACCCTAAGTTACTCCTTCTAACATCAGTTATCTGCTAGTGCAAGTCTCGTCAAAATCGGCCCAGTCGTTTCGGAGATTAGCTGGAACAAACAGACAAACTTTTTTTTTTGTAACTACTCTATTAAGCATTTAGTAAAAAACTGTTATTTTTATTTGTTTAGATATAAAAATTTGAAGATCTACTTCTATATTAAGTACTTGTTCCCAGGTGTCCTCGACATCTACGGATTCGAGACCTTCGAGATCAACTCGTTCGAGCAGTTCTGTATAAACTATGCGAACGAGAAGCTTCAGCAACAGTTCAACTCACACGTGTTCAAGTTAGAACAGGATGAATATATTAAGGTAAATGTTTCAACCAGTCTTACCAAGGGATATAGCATGGTCTAATAAAACAAGGTCTGGCATTCCGGGACTAACACATGCTTACGTCACTATCCAGTTGCCACTCTATTGCAACAAAATACGATTAAGGAAAGATTTTCAGAAACCAAAGCTTTTAAATTGTCGTTTCGTGTGTCTAATCAAACGAAACAATTCAATTTAAACATAAACCAACGTAATTGTTAATTAAAACCTCATTATTTTGTAGGATTCGCACAGGTAATAAAGGTGGTTGGGGAGTTATTATTACAAACTTCTGGTAACACAGATGTGATGACGTAGACTTGTGTCACCCACGTGACCACTGTGTTTCGGAATGCCATATCTGGCGAAGTATATTATTATTTATTTATTTATTTAAGGACTTTGGAAGACTTACAGCTAAATACAATGTTGATAAATGACAGTATTATAATCTGACAGCCAATTAAAGGTCTTCGCGTCTATTATACCATGGAATATAGTATTACCCAGTAACTGTGTTGTGGAGGTCAGATAGGCAGTCGCACCATGCAAAATACTGTTATTCAGCTGCATCGGGTTACACTGGAAGCCGATCCCTAGTTAGTTGGCAAAAGGCTAGGAAAATTGATTACTTCTATTTTGACTTATCCCATTGCCGACGAGGAAGTGACTAGTTAACAACTCGCTCAAGAACTGTACAAAAAATTTTAGGTCCCATGTAAGCACAGAATAGGTAGCAGATCGTGCCATTAAAGATGAGACTTGGCACACCACGTGGTTTGACTTGAGCAGTAGACGATTTATAGGGCTCTTTAGCGGTATGAGGTCTGAGTCGGGGCGTCATCGGCGCGGCGGAAAGAGCGCGGTAGGTGCGATCAAGTCACATCTTTCGTGGCGCGTAAAGTACAGAAGGCGCACTCCGTATTTTAGGAATGACTAGCTTATACCCGCGGCCACGGGAACGTACTACCGGTGTTACATACCTAATAGCCGAGGAAAAGGTCATTGACTCCTACCGCTGCGCCTGCGTAGCCGTCAAACATAATTCTTTTGTTACGCGTAATTTTGCATCTGTGATATCTTTTAAACTATAAATTTAAATGATAAGATGTCAAGGCATATTTTAATCTAAATTAAATGAAAAATATAATAATAAAATAACATATTTTATTGGATAAGGATTAATATGATACCGGTCAAAATAGCTTCGGAAATAACAATGAAATTTTTATCAAATTCTGAACGATAATAATGTTTACTGTGGGTCATGCTTAGAAGATAGACATATGCCTTCCCGGGCTTTTTTGTTGGACTTTTTAAGATGAACCATTCTGTAAAACAAATTTTTTATGTATCTTTTACGGTTAACGCGGCGCACGCCAGTAAAGCTTCCAGTCGACATCTTCAACAATAATCGTCATATTTAAGCCAATTTACACAAAACCTTAATGAATTAAATATACTAACCTAAAATATGCTTGACCAAGATTATATCTGGACTTTAAAAGAGACTGTGACCTCTGAGTTTGTTTCGGCCTTTCTTCTCAGAGTAGTCGGATAGGAAACGCCGAACTCATCTAGCAAATTTTAATTATATTTTTTTTTTATATGACGTGTAAAAGTGATTCCTATATCCTATTTACAGAATAAACAATTTCATTTCATTTCTAAAACCTTCCGCATGAATCACTCCGTCCGTTGGTGAAAACCGTTTGAAAATCCATTCGGTAGATTTTGAGTTTATCGCGTTCAGACAGACAGACAGACAGACAGACGCGGCGGGGGGCTTTGTTTTATAATAATTATGTAAGAAAGCTACAAGTACGCGGCGGGCCCGTCTTGTCGGGCCAATTCAGTGAGCCTAACGTAGTCAGAAGATATAAGAGTTACGCGATAGAAAGAGAGGTAACTTCTTGGTGAATTTAACTGTAGGTAATTATAATTAGTGCTGTGCGACCTGAATTGCACTTTATTATGTCGTAGCAAGAGTCGCTTTTTATTTAAATGATTTTGCTGTATTAATCTGTGTTTTAACATAAATATATATCTTATGATACTCTGCAATACTGCAGCTTCCCTTTAGTGAAAGCATTTTCAGAGTTGAATTAGTAGTTCCGAAAATTATTAAGATTATAAATACAACTACATGAAGATAGAAAATCATAAAAGTAACTGCTTATTTAATACCGAAAAAATCCTTAAAGCATCTCTCTTTCCCAACAGGAAGAAATCTCCTGGAAGATGATAGAATTCTACGACAACCAGCCTTGCATTGACCTGATCGAAGACCGCTTAGGAGTGCTGGCTCTCCTAGACGAACAGTGCCGCGTGCCGGGCGGCAGCGACGCCGGCTTCGTGGCCAAGCTGCACCAGTCTTGTGCCAGCTACCATCACTTTATGAAGCCGCGGTTCGGAAACCAAGGTGAGTCATCATTCCAGCCGTCGACTGCTGGATAGACAGATTTCGGCTATAAGCGTAAGTCCAGGGATGTGTAGCCGGCTTTCGGTTTCATCTCAATGGGTCTATTGGAAGCAAAGAATGTCGCAGTGAGTTTTGTGGTAGACATCAGAAAGAATTACAGATTTGTCTTGTGAGAACCCTGCGATGTTAAGGGCATATACTACCTCTAATTGCTTAGCACGATCCTCCGTTATATCGAAAATACTGCAGCATTAATTTTGAAATAAATATATATTAACGTTGACGATAATAATGGTTTCACGAAAACACGATTCCGTAAAAAAATTAAGATAGAATAAAAAATTCAAAAAATACTTCAAGTTTGATCATGAAACTTTGCATAATAACTGAACTTTAAAGGAGACATTTTTTATTTTTATTTACCATTATTTTCGCCGTAAAAAGAAATTACCTAAACTATTGGCGCCTAGGAGCCGCGAGCTCCCCTCCCAGTCTCGCTCTCACTCAGTCCGCGAGCAGTATGGTGCGAGCGAGATAAAAAGTGAATTTGAACTGAGGTACTATGGGCTCATAATAGAGACTACGCACAGAGCCGGTTTTGTAAGTGGTGGATTGCCATCGTGGTTCAAGGATTAGCCAATCAGCGTTGAAACTTACTGATTTCCCAGGGTGCGCAGGATGTTTAGTGGCTCTGTGGATACGTCGCTCGGAGAGGCTACATTCATGCACCTCCTCCGACTGTTGACTGTTGGATATGAACTCCAATAGCATGCCCTTCTACTAGATCGATTACTCTCATCCATCTGTTACCAGTAACCCGGCGAAGATCATCGCTCCGCCTAGCCTGAGTAGATATTGGCAATATTAGCTACATAGCTGTGTTAAGTACCCTAGTAATGTAACCTTCTAGGCAATATTAGCCAGTAATCATTATTGACCAACTCAACTTAATTTTATCGCTCATTATTAGTATTTAAGAGAAGAAATTAAAAAAAAAAATGTTTATTCTGCACATTTACAAATTGGCCAAAAGCCTCGTATTCAGTATTCAAAACTATTAAAGTTGGACAAATTTTGTCTATTGGTTCATGTTCATTCTACGTTTTAACCGAATTAAAAAAGAAAGGCTCGTATCAATTTAAATTGTATTTTTAATAGGGATGATGCCTAGGTAAAAAAATAAGAAATTCTAATTAGTCCGTCAGTCAGATAATAAAAAAATACTTAAATAAAACGCATTTTAAGTTGCACGGTCGGTACGTCATAAGTAATTATAAAATTTATATACTCGTGACATCATGGCATTTTAACTCAATGTATCGCCGTAATCTTACAAAATACATGTCCAATATTTTTTAATAACCCCCAAGACGAAATTTTTTGTCATCATACCTATTGAGTTATATCCTTCGATCAATAATGCACTAGATTCCCGGTAAGCGCTTCAAAAACGGAACGAAATATAAGAGCACAGATTCGGTTGTGGTCTTATTTCAAATTAGAATGGTCCAATCATAGCCAACGTTAAGAGGGCGCATAAAGCCAGCAAAAAATCAAATTTCACCCGCGCAACCCTTACCTACCCCTCTCATCAAACACGACGAAAACAAAACACAATCCATTCCCGCCGGCAGAAACTTTTCACCCGGCGTTTATCTAGCTAGGTATAGAATTCGAATTTGAATTTTCTGTAGTAAGTATACGCAAAATAATCAGATGAAACGGCTCTATATAATTTACCTAAGTATGATCGTCGTATACAAGTAGGTATATTATCCCATTTATATTACATTATTGTATGTCCGTGAATCTGTTACCGATGCTGGTGGGCTACTATTTTAAACGTTTTTATTTGCCTCTGAACATAATTGTTATCTTATACGAGTATTTATTCGATGTTTATTAGTCAGTTATAGGCATTGATTAGAAAACTGCACAAATGCGAGCGGATCATCATCAAAGTATTATACTACATACTACATTATCAGTCATGATGAAAATAAACTCAATAAACTTGCTTTTTTGACGATATGGAAGCAAATACTATCTAACTAATCGTATCACTTACCTTCCCTTTTTTACTTTGAGGAAAACCAGCCTTTTTAGAATGATAACATCATAAAGGTCATAATTATTAAGGACGAACATGATTGAACAAACACATCAATAAACTTAGAATATTTGTTGGACCGCAGTGATCAGCAACCCTATTCGTCGAAATGGTTTTTCAATTACAATATTTAAACGAAATAAATATGATCATTATCTATTCCCTTTATTTTCAACGCAATTCTTCAATAGGTAAAAACTAAAAACATCTGTTTATTTTGCATATACTATACGCTAAGCTTGAATTCAGAATCTTAGATCAAATGCAAGTTTTGGAACTAGAAACTCTATGTTGACGTGACAAGGTTCAAATTCAAATGTAACCAAATTTTATTTAGGATCTTGTACAATTTGTACCTCACGACGTCTTCGTGGAAAACTGTGATACCCAAGTAAAAAAATATAATGCAAAGTCACTTAGCAACAGTGTTACCCAAGTAAAAAATAATATTGGTATAGTGGATTTAGCACTGTACTGTGCAAAGACACATAGCATGTGTCACGAAAATCTTTCCTGCGCGAAGCGCGAGTAGAAACAATCCCCACCGAAAACCTTTGTGAACAAAAAAAGTAAATAAAAAAAACAAAAACTCGACTTTTTTGTTTGTGTTTTTGAAAAATAATCCGATACTCGAGACGGCCAATGGCATAATTGCTAAGAGCCTCAACCAACCAACACCTGAGGAGGCTCTCCTTAGGCTGTTAGATCAAGGGCTTGATCCAGAAAGGGCTTCAAGTGCTTCTGGACACGACACGTATCGTTAGGAGGTTCCTCTCTCAGGAGCATAGATAATACACGAGCCCTGACTACCGATTGCTTGGACCCTGCTCCCGTAAAGGATATAATAATATACCAATAACCATGCTTTTCGGGTTTCAACCTGATTTAGGGGATGGTCAAAAGTCGCTCGAAATGGTTCGTCTAAGCGTTACCTTATAAGACGTTTGTCAACAAAAGTGGGGTAAACGAATTTCGATCTTGAGTTAATCGCAATAAGATTTAAAATTTCCAGCGCAAACTTTAAAATAAACGTGGAATTGCCTAGTTGGCTATGTTGTAAATTTTCTCCGCAAGAAAATTGACCAAAATACAGGACAATGGCGCTAGTTGTACTTTAACAGTCATAAATCTGTCAAATAAAATGTATGTCATCTTGAGTTTTCAAATATCAATATTGAATTTTATATTTTTATTTAGTCTCGGTATTTATTTAGTATATCAATTCTTAAAGCTTTTAATAATCGTTTTGGAAGTGGTTTTAGTGTTTTTTCCATGTTTTTTATTTCACAGTTTCTTTTCTAGAATGTGATAAATTACGAAAATATTATTTACGCAAATAAATTATATCACAGTGCGGCCAAAAATGTGAGCGCAGTCCTCTCGTCTCAACAGAGCGACGCCGACTGATTTGTGAAACAAAAATATGCTTAAAGTTCCCGCAACGTGCGACGGAAGATGACTTCTTCCACGAACTAAGAACGTCGTAAGTGCTAAAAGCTTGTAGTCGTAATAAAACCAAAACTAAAAGGAATAAAAAAAAAAAGCCTACACAATTATTTTTGCCTTTTATTAATACAAATAATCATCTAATTTTTATCCAATTAATCATTACCATATTAAGTACAAATCGAAAATACGGGAAAATTAGAAGTAACTTCGTGATGTCTTTTTATCGAGAAAATTTTAATAGTTTGTGTTTCTGTTACACAAAAAGTTTTGAAATATCATGTAGTTACTCGTATTATTTTTATTTTATACCTAAGTCTTATCAACTTCCAGAAAAATCAAATTGAAGATAGGCAATTTTGCTTACTACCCCCTCTTAAGACGTCAAAATGCCGCAGTACGCGTTCAAAAAATTTGTAAATAACCACCGTAACACCAAGATTTTGGAAGGTTTTTTTTTTTTTCGGCAAGTTTATTATCACTAAGTGTTTTTCATAAAATAAAAACAGAATTAAATAGTAAATATAAATCAATTAGCAAATATTATGATAGTTTGACCAATGTTTGTGACAACTACCAACTATTGTAACAAACATCGACTGTTCTGGAACAGGGAATGCATGGTGTAGTATTGTTATTTTATATTTTATTTCTGTTTTTAGATTTCCTAGCGATCCATTTCGCTGTGTAGAATGGGTATCTACTGTCGCGAAAGAAAAAGGAAAATAAATAAATAAGCCTTATAAAAATTCAACAATTTGTTCGATTCATTTTAATAGATTGGATATAACTGGAAACACGCAAAGGCGTAGATTACTAAAAACACAACAAACAGTAACAATAAGTATTTTTGAACTTAGGTATATAAAATTGACTTTTTATTTTCAAGCGACATTACATTACATTTATTTCTCCGACGACAGAAAGATTTAATTTTGCCATTGTAATTAAATATTTGTTTCTCCGACGACAGAAAGATTTAATTTTGCCATTGTAATGAAACTTTGTTTTTTTTTTTTTACGAGTTTATTTATTTATTTATTTATTACAAGGCAACTACAACAGGTAACAATCACAGTATATCACTAGATTCACATTAAAGGTTTCGACCTGATTATCACCCAAAGCGTAATCGCACAACATGACTAGCAACAACAATAATAAAGAAGACAACTGCAGTAAAAACTTAGTTCACAAAGTTACAGCTGCAAGGTCCGTGCGTCTGTCCTCCAACACACTTCTACTTAGGCAGGGAATGTGCAGGAGAACAAACACGCCAGGTTAAAGTACATACATAATTGACACAAAGTTACATTATATAAAGAAAACAGTTTAAAATGTTACAAGATTAAAAAGAAAGAGTACATACATGTCTTTTGAAAGCAGCGGCACGAGAATCGAAGATGTCAATACTGTTATTGTCTTTTGAAACTTCATTGTAAAGTCGACACATTCTAACGATAGGGTTGTAATATGAGGTGTTATTTGTAAAGACCAGAAAAGCAAAAGTTTTCGGTCTGCGGGTGTTATACCTAGTATTGATGTTTATGAGGGAAAGCAGAGCTGAAGAGTCCAGCGTGGAATGTAGGATCTTATGCAGGTTTATTAAATCTTGCTGTTTGCGACGGGCCTGCAAAGGTTCCAAATTGAATTTAACAAGGCGTTCGGAATAGCCTTGCAGCGATCTAGAGAAGCCGTCCGGTACGGCTTCTCTAGATCGAGACCCACTTAACACATTTTCTTTGCACACTCTCAATTCTGTCAGAGTGTACCGCGTAACACGGTGACCAGATTATCGAACAGTATTCCAATATACTTCTTACTAGGCTTTTATAAAGTAGTATGAAGCTTTAAGGTTTTTTAAATCCTTTGGTAGACCTAGATACAAAACCGAGAAGTTTCAATGCTCTATTCGTCATGTTATCGTAATGATCTCTAAAGGATAGTTGTTCATCAAACAATACGCCGAGATCTTTGGCTACGCTCTTTCGTTCTAACGATTGACCTTCGAGTCTGTAGTTTGATAATTTGTTAGTATAAATTATTATTTTCTGTATTTCATAGAAATAAATATAAACACATTTCGACTCCACTCATTCCTTGTCCAAGCGGCGAGCCTCGTGTCATAAATTTTTATTGCTTTTATTACCACTTTGTAATTCGAACTTTAAAACAAGCGTGTAAGGTTGAATTTGTTTTGATGTATGTTTGACTTTTTTGTTTTTTGTTCATAGCTTTGTGAATACAACTTTAAGCATTGCATTTAAGGTTGAATTTACATTAATGTATATTTATTTAAACTAGAAGTACGTAAACACAATTGGCGACAGTTTTAAGAGAACTTTTGTATGGGATAGTGTATCTAGTGCATTATTGATCGAAGGTTATATCACCAAAAATATGAAGTGATTAAAAATTTTCCTAACGCACTATTTATGTGATCAAACCTACAAACTTCAAAGCAATGTTCCCTGCCACAATATTCAACCTTCTTTCTTTCACAGCCTTCATAATAAAACACTTCGCGGACAACGTAGAGTATCAATCTGGAGGTTTTCTCGAGAAGAACAGAGACACTGTGTCTGAAGAACAGCTGGAATGCATCAAGAACGCGAGTAGCTGTCGACTGATCCATACCATCTTTGCGGATAGAACGGTGGAGGTGTCTGCGTCTGCTACCCTCCCGCCGCCCTCTAAGAGGAGGACCACGCCCTCCGTGCCTCTCGGCAGTCTCACAGTAAGTGAACTAGCATATACCATAGTGCAATACGACTATAACTTGGCAGCTCCGAAATTCGCGCAGAAGGCTGCGCAATAACATTTTTAGGAATCAAATGGTGACATGAGGCGAGTGTGAGTGAGAGAACGTGCGTGAAAGTTCGTAGTGCCTATGTTCACCCCTGTTTAGTTATATCGGCTGTTTTAAGGGACCCTATTACTAGGACTTCCCTGTCCGCTGTAACAGGGCTGTATCTTTTTTAACCTTAATATGTAGACACTAAAAATTTTCAGAGTGTGTACTACTTTGGTCGTTGTAACCAAAAAATATGTGTCGTGTATGTGTCGTGATGGCCCAGTGGTTAAGGCCTCGCCTCTCATGCACGAGGTTGTGGGTTCAAATCCGGGCAAGTAACAATGTGACTTTTTCAATTCATATGTACTTTCTGAGTTTATCTTGGACATTACTGACATCGGTGAAGGAAAACATCGTGAGGAATACTGGACATATAGTTAATAATATATGTCTGAAATCACCAACCCGTCTTGAGCAACCGTGGTGATCAATGCTCGTGCCTTCTGTGTATGAGAAGAGGCCTTTGCCCTGCAGTGGGACAGTAACAGGCTGGTATTAACCAAAAAATAACCTAAAGATAAAATATGTGAGAATAAGTAAAAAAAAACCAGCCTGTTACTGTCCTTGTCCTTCTCATACAGAGAAGGCACGAGCATTGATCACCGCGCTTGCTCATGACGGGTTGGCGATTTCTGTCTTATATTAACTTTCAGTCCAGGTTTCCTAACGGTGTTATCTGCGTTCGCAATTTATTTGCCAAACATGTAAACAAACACGAATTTTCCACTTAGACAAACATCAACTTTATGCTACTGTAAATAAAGTTGATTTTAGACCGACTAGTACTGTTGGAAAAGTCAAAGAATATGAAGTTGTAGCGCAAACTGAACCTTATTAGTTGGCGTTACAGTTGTTTTTCCTAAAACTCGTGTTTGTTTACATGTTTGGCAAATGAATTGCGAATGCAGATTAGCATGGTTGTGTTTCGGCAGTTAGAGGTAAGATAGCCAGTCCCTCTGTGGTTGAGGATTCTCGGTGAAGCTCGGTTCCACTTTCGACCTGATCATCACTTACCATCAGGTACGATGAAGGCCAAGAGCTTCCCCGTAAGCTTAAAAAAATAAATGAAAATTGTGATATGAGGAACAGGGTGTTAAGTTCACTCATCCTCCATAGAAACGGGAGGATCCTCCGACCAGACGGGTGTTGTCTGGTAGGCTGCCCGACGATTGATGTCGGACGTTGAATATATCTCTACTCATTGCGCGGTAAACTCTACTTGCGCGATGCAGGATTTTGCGTGACGTCAGTGTGATGCGTAGTTCACATGTGGCGATGTAGATGCCGCCACAAACCTTTACTGTCCCGCAGCTGGGCACAGGTACCACGCATTACCAATGTCAATAATGCCATTACTAAATGGGGAACCTTGGTGGCAATATTCCCAGTAATACGAATCTACTTCTCCACAGCAACCTCCCCGCCGCACTTCCGGTCAGAAACACACGGTCGGTTCCCAATTCCGTCAGTCTCTGTCAGCTTTGATGTCCACGCTATCAGCCACAACCCCTCACTACGTGCGCTGCATCAAGCCGAACGACACCAAGGAGCCCTTCATGTTCGACAGTGCCAGAGCCGTCAACCAGCTCAGGTAACTAAACAAGGCTCACATTTAAAGGAAACAAAACGATCACTAATTATTACCAGTTCCGGGAGCCGTCCTGGTCGCATATGGGTTGCCGGGAGCCCGCGCTGAGGGCTCATTTTAAATGTAGGTTTTTCTTAGCGTATATATTATAAACTGTGAAAATAAAATCTGTTGTATATTTTATCAAGATTGATTAGTGTATGCGTTGGTTTTAAAATCCAAGCGTTTTTTTATTAAACAAAAAAAAAAAAACTTAAAGGTTCAACACCCCTGTCTCGGTTTTTTTTTTGTTTTTTACTGTTTCACATCCTTACCCCGCTAGTACATGAGAATACCTCCAGCCCTACAACGTATAGCGACAAGACCCCTTGAAAACATAATTTTACTTCGTTATACAGTGTTTTATAACACGGTTTCAAACCTGATGCCGTTGACAGTCCACGATGGTTAACTTTAGCGCAAACGGAATGCCGACGGCCCCCCCCGGAGGGTTCACTTCCAATATGTATGGCAGCATGGCGTATGAGCTCTATGAACAGTGGGTTGAGTCGAAAGTGTTAAGAGGGCGCCCAATGGTCCACTAGCGCCACTCCTTTAAAAAAATATTATCTCGTGACTGAGAAGGAATTATGAATAACGGCTAGTCAGGACCCTCGGTAAGTGTGTCTAGAATTTTTTAATACCTTTTATAAAGTTTCATATTGAGACACAAAGCAACAAAATACGATCTAGAGGAATGTGGCCGCTTTTCTTTAGATCGAATTTTGTTGCTTCGTGTCTCAATATAAAACTTTATAAAAGGTATTAGAAAATTCTAGACACAGTTACCGAGGGTCCTTACTAGCCGTTATTCATAATTCCTTCTCAGTCTCGAGATAATATTTTTTTAAAGGAGTGGCGCTAGTGGACCATTGGGCGCCCCCTTAAGTGACCGTTTTAATGTGAACATTTTGGCTGATTGGTAATTTTTTGTGACCTGATCATAATGACAATTAAGATATGTCCAATGTTTACTAATCTATTAATTTGTTACAGAGCATGCGGTGTACTGGAGACAATCAGGATATCAGCCGCCGGCTTCCCATCAAGATGGCTTTACCAAGATTTCTTCTTTAGGTAATTTTTTTTATAATTTTGTGCGATACCATCATCGTCATTGTCCAAAAATAACATACACATACAATAATCATGTAGATTATTGTTCTCGCATCGACACGACCTGCACGTGTAGTATTGAATAGGGAAGATGCCTGGGTAAAAAAAAAAAAAATCTAATTAGTCCGTCAGCCAGATAATAAAAAAATATTAGACACGTATTTTTTGCTTTATCATATTAATAAAAAAATACTTAGATAAAACGCATTTTAGGGTGGGGGGGGGGGGGGGTCGCTACGTCACTAGTATGTATAAAATCTACATACTCGTGACGTCATGGCACATTTTACCTCAATGTATCGCCGTAATCTTTAGATTAAAAAAAGGTCCAATTTCTTTTTATAATCTCAAAGACGGACTAAAAAAAAAAAAACTTTTGTCATCCCTATTGACAAAATTACAGATTGTGATTGATCTGTCATTTTGTCTATTCTTCCGTTGACAAAACCCGTTTCTATCGTGGTCATGGTAAGCGTGCTGTAAAGAATGATAAGCTCAACCCGTGGCAAAATAATATCCGTTCACCGGACATACAATCAAAGATCGTCGTGCTTTCAGTGCGTGAGCAAGATCGGGCTATACTGCCTCCGTAATTAAAAGCGGCGCATCTGACAAAATAAGCCTTACTAGACGAAGAAGGTGCAATTTGTACGGCTTCTTCTTTTCATGTGGTTTGTGACTAACCTGGTACCAAAGTTTTAAAGCCGTCCATGGGCCTGACTTGACTTCACATGCCGTAGAGAAATTTCTCTCAGGTATCCGGTTTCCTCACGATGTTTTCCTTCACCGTTTTTGAAGCAAGTGATAATTATACAATACGCACATAAATCCGAAAAGTCAGAGGTGCGTGCGTTGGGTTCGTACTCGAGACCTTTGACTTGGCAGTCTGACGGTCACACCACTAGGCTATCACTGCTCTTACGGCTACTGCTTGTATGGCTTATTTATCTTTATATCTTTTTCTTTTTTACGGCGCGAGGCAGTATACAAAACTTAAACGTAAAATGCGACTAATATTCCGCAATTCCGATGCCAATGAAACAGGCACATTAGCGAAATTTCCTATTGTTTGTTAGGCCACGGCTCGATTACTAATACATATGGCGTGGTGTGGCGTCGGGTGTAACATCTGTGACTACGGCCCTAATAGTTCAAACAACAGCCTCTGAAGTGTTGAGAAAGAATATTTATTTACTAACTAGCTTTACCCGCCCCGACTTCGCACGGGTAGCACTAAACCCTACCTACCCTACTTTCCCTACACCCTACCTACCCTACCTACCCTACCCTACCTACCTACCCTACCTACCCTACCTACCCTACCTACCTACCCTACCTACCCTACCTACCCTACCTACCTACCCTACCTACCATACTTACCTTACCTACCTACCCTACCCTACCCTACCCTACCCTACCCTACCTACCCTACCCTACCTACCATACCTACCCTACCTACCCTAATTTTCTCACCGTTTAAACCTTCCCTGCACTATGACAAACATTTCAAAACCAAAATCAGCTAAATCGGCCCAGCCGTTCTCGAGTTTTAGCGAGACAAACGAACAGCAATTGATTTTTATATATATAGATATAATAATTACTTTCCACCAGGTACCGACTCCTATGCCTATACAAAGAAATAGACCGCGGCAACATAAAGGCGACCTGCGGCCGCATACTGGCGCGCCACGTCAAGGACCCTGACAAGTACCAGTTCGGAGCCACCAAGATATTCTTCAGAGCTGGACAGGTAACCACTTTACTTAGGCAACCTCTACATCTCGCCCAGGCGTTTATCGGACGTATACGCTAACTCCTTAAGTTTCAATGTATGCGGCGCTAGCGCAACGTTTACGAGGCGTCAATGCAAAGTCAACCAAAAGTGGATTTAAATAATGTTTATAATTTTTTGCTCACAAGGAGTAATCGGAATCGTAAAACGACTGTCTTCAACCATACAAAAATGTTGTACGGTCAAGGGCATGGTTGTAGTAACACTGTGACTACAAAAATCACCTCTATTGCTACGAAATAAAAGTGCTGGTATTTGTGGCGTATTAAATGGTAGAGATACGGGATTTGTTATGTGTAAGCCCAGGTTCGCACGGCGTATTTTTATGGCGGCGATTTTTTTTCGCGTATTGGATTTTCGACGCTCTGCTCAACGTCGAGAGTTGAATATCTAACGGTGTGTTTCCTTGACACGCTGGATGCGCTCTGTTAGATTCTCAATGCTCGGCTCAATACCAAGAGTTCAAAATCCAGTGTACGAAAAGAAATCGCCGCGATAAAAATACGTCCGTGCGAACCTGGGTTAAAAATTCATATTCTCCGGTTAAATGGGTTGCAGTGGATAAACACAGAAAACTTCACAATTTTCAACTTTTCCTTTTTTTACAGGTGGCGTACTTAGAAAAGATCCGCGCGGACATACAACGCGACTACTGCGTGCGCGTCCAAAGTTGTGTGCGTCGGTTCATCGCGCGTCGCAAGTACCTGAGGATAATGTCTGCGTTGAGGGCGCTGCAGGCTCGCGCCAGAGGATACCTGGCTCGGAGGTAAGGCATTATTCGATGAGAAAAATGGTAACCAAATATGGCAAAAAAAAGACTAAGGGTAAAATTGCTGAAATGTTATCTGTGACTATAGGTAGCCGATTTATTTACTTTTTTTATTTAAGAGGGTTTATCCTAAAAGTTGGCAACGTCGCAAATAACTGTCAAATATTTACCTGTTTTGATTCTTAAAGCAATATTACTGAATAACATTGAATTTGATGTTGTACCTATTTTAGGTGTAAAAAAACGCATTTGGAAAGCTTCCAAATAGTTTTTTTACATCTAAAACTAAACATTCGGTGTTACGATATTAATTATTGCATTTCATAATCAATATTCTAGTTCGCTAGTTAGCCACATTTTTTATTTCCACACAGTAATATTGCAAAATTAATCAAAACAGTGAAATATTTGACATCTATTTGCGACGTTGCCCACTTTCAGAATAAACGCTCATAATTAAGTATTTTCATTAACAATTTTTACATTCTGTCGAAAAGTATTAATTATAAACTAACACAACATGAAGAGAACAAATAAGTATAATGTTATTATTCAAAATTGCAAATCAATGTTTCAGTAGCTTGCACAAAAATAACATTCAATAAAATGTTTTTACATTAGCACCGAAAATGTCAAGCAAAGAAAAATATATACATTATCATTTCATTCAATTTGGGTACATCAACACCGATACAAATGACAAAAAAAAAAATATATAAAATTACTTTCTACCTTTCTAAAAACCTTTTCTACTATCAACAGACGAGCCCAAGAAATCCGTCGCAAACGTGCAGCCATCAAAATCCAACGCAACGTCCGCGGCTGGCTAGCAAGACTCAAATACCAGAGGTTACGTCGCCTAGTCATCGGGTTACAGGCCCACGCTAGGGGTTACATGGCTAGGAACCTGTATAAAGACCGGAGGAAGGTTAAAGCGGTGAGTTATACTTAAGCTACTACAGGTTTCGTCGCCTAGCCATCGAGTTACAGGCCCAAGCTAGGGGTTACATGGCTAGGAACTTGTATAGAGATCGCAGGAAGGTCAAAGCAATAAGTTACACAGTTACTCGAGGTTAAGTCGCCTAGACATCGGGTTATAGACCCACGCTAGAGGTTACATGGCTAGGAACCTGTATAGAGAACAGAGGAAGGTCATAACGTTGAGTTACACCCAGGTTACTAGAGGTTACGTCAACTAGCCATCGGATTACAAGCCCACGCTGGAGGTTACATGGCTAGGAACCTGTATAGAGAACAGAGAAAGGTCATAACGTTGAGTTACACCTAGGTTACTAGAGGTTACGTCGCCTAGCCATCGAGTTACAGGCCCACGGTAGAGGTTACATGGCTAGAAACTTGTATAGACACCGGAGGAAGGTCAAAGCAGCAATGTTGGCTAGTATACTAAATACAGAGCACGGAATCGCCGCGTCGGCAGCGTGTTTCAGACGAATTTTATTAGTACTGCCATAGAGACGTCAGTACTCATACAACCTGCCTAGCATTTTCCCAACTATGTTGAGGTCGGCTTCCAGTCTGACCGGATGCAGCTGAATACCAGTATTTTACATGGAACGACTGCCTATCTGACCTCCACAATCCCGTTACTGGGTACGGTACCCCTTGGTAAGACTGGTTGTCAGGCTTCTGACGACCTGTAACGACTGTCAAATATGCCAGCCGGGACCAACGGTTTGCTTTCCGAGGCACGGAGGAGTCTCGGTATGTAAAGATGGTCACCCATCCACGGACCAACCCCGACAAGCGTAGCGTAACCTGATGGATCGACCCTTTCGGCTGTTATTACTTAGCCACGAGCTCCTCTAGAGACGTCAGTACTAATAAAATTATATTTAAATCGTCTAAGTACTAAAATTCAAAATTCATTTATTCAAACTAGGCTGAGAATCAGCACTTTTCGAACGTCAAAATTACATAGACAGTCCCCCAAAAACACCCACCCTTCACCACTTCCTAGTGCGTTAGCTGGGAAGAAGACGTGGCGCAACAAACTCCTCAGCAGCACAGCTGTCTGTTCAGTTAGAAAAACTAAACTCATAAAATGGCCCTTCCTTACAGAGATAGGTTCATATCATCGGGCTCAAAGAAAAACCAAATACGAAATGGGATGCTTTATCTGGCTGTTGCAACTTCAATGATTTCTGAATAAATGATTTTTCTCTTATTTTAGATCTCTCGGGAAGACTAAGTCAAAATGTGCAAATTGTACCAGACTTAGTTTATGAAGATTTTGTTTTTTTACAGGTCGTCACTATACAGAGGTACGCGCGTGGCTATCTCGCGCGCAAACGAGCCAAGAGGCTGAGCAGACAGATTGTTATTGCGCAAGCTTCTGTAAGTATTTTACATAAAACAAAAGTCAAATTTACGACATTCGTGTAAAATAGACTTGAATTTATCACACAGCAAATGTTGTTAAAATGTTCTTGAATACCACGCGGTCATCGTTTGGTATCCTCCCTGCTTTCGATCCCTAGATCCAGTGGGACGTGAAGGTATGATTCCGAACAACGCCGCACGCGGTAGTGCTGCCGCGTCACTACTGTTGTGTGACGCGTCACTACTAGTCTCCATACATTTTCTATAGCCTATAGAATATACCAGTAGTGACGCGGCAGCAATACCGCGTGCGTCGTTGTCGGAATCATACCTTTAATGAGTTTTCCATTTGAACATTCTCAGTAGCATCTTGGACTCTGGATTTTTGTCCGATCAATGACAATAATCTCGCCTAACATAGTATTTATATATATTTTTTATCACATCTGTTAAAAAAAGAGCTAGTTTATTCTTCGTAAACAAGAACCAAAATAGCTTTTTTAATCCCTAGGGACTAAAAGTGAGTTGAATTTGGAATGTGGATATTTTTAGTAAAAGTTGCATTCACCAAAGAGATCAACAACGAACATTGTATGAACAAGTAACAGGCTGGCAACAGAGAGAGGAAATGTGAATTTGGTCAAAATGTAAATGGCGACTGCGAAAATTTAGTTTTTGTTTTAAAGCATACATGCGGAAAGGACAACCTGATGGGAGTCGGACCGCACACTTTTTTTTTCTCATAGAGGGTGATACAAAGTAGAGTGTTCACCTCGGGAGCAACACTATTTTAAGCTCGAGTGACGTACTTTGAATCCCTCGCTGCACTCAGGATTCTAATTCTCTAGAATCCTTCGCTCCGCTCTGGATTCAAAGAAACACTCTCGCCTTAAAAATAGTTGTTTGCTCCCTTGGCAAACAATCTACTATTTCATATTTCAGAGTTGGTCTCATAATCAAAGTTGTTCATTTTTATGAGTACTGCAGTCTTTTAAAGTATGTCCTTTCATTTATCTGCCATACTGTTTGGATGCCTATCCATTTTTGCCTTTTCGGAAATACAAGCATTTTATTACCTCCCCCCCCAGATCCGTCGCTTCCTCGCCCGCCGCCAATACAAGCGCCTGCGCATCGAAGCCCGCAGTCTGGATCACGTGAAGTCGCTCAACAAAGGGCTGGAGAACAAGATCATTAGTCTACAACAGAGGCTGGGAGATGCCATGGAGAAGAATAAAGGAATTGAACCACTGTTGGCACAGATTGTGGATTTGAAGTAAGTGGTGGACGTTTTTGTTAAACGGCCTAAAATGGTTCTTGGTTTGACTCTTTTGTTTTATGTCCATGTCGGCAAAAATAAACTTCTACTGAGTCTGTCTACCACAGAATAAGGTCACAGGCGTATTTATTTTTACTATGACACAAATTTGAAGATTATGTTAGAATGAATGAATGATCATTTATTTGTTCATTTATTTATTTGTGTGTATTATATACTACATACTTACCTACCTACCGTACCTACCTACCTTACCTACCTACCTTACCTACCTACCTTACCTACCTACCTTACCTACCTACCTTACCTACCTACCTTACCTACCTACCTTACCTACCTACCTTACCTACCTACCTACCTTACCTACCTACCTTACCTACCTACCTTACCTACCTACCGTACCTACCTACCTTACCTACCTACCTTACCTACCTACCTTACCTACCTACCTTACCTACCTACCGTACCTACCTACCTTACCTACCTACCTTACCTACCTACCTTACCTACCTACCTTACCTACCTACCTTACCTACCTTACCTACCTACCTTACCTACCTACCTACCTTACCTACCTACCTACCTTACCTACCTACCTACCTTACCTACCTACCTTACCTACCTACCTTACCTACCTATCTACCTTACCTACCTACCTACCTTACCTACCTACCTACCTACCTTACCTACCTACCTACCTTACCTACCTACCTTACCTACCTACCTTACCTTACCTACCTACCTACCTTATCCACCTACCTACCTTATCTACCTACCTACCTTATCTACCTACCTACCTTACCTACCTACCTACCTTACCTACCTACCTTACCTTACCTACCTACCTTATCCACCTACCTACCTTATCTACCTACCTACCTTATCTACCTACCTACCTTATCTATCTACCTACCTACCTTATCTACCTACCTTACCCACTTACCTTACCTACCTACCTTACCTTACCTACCTACCTTACCTACCTACCTACCTAATTATATCACAGATTACAGATTTCTCAAAGCCGGCGGCGCGCGAGTCGATGTCGACTGAATTGAATGTTGCCATTTTTAATATTATATTTTATATAACCATGTAGTTTAATTATTGGATACTCAGAGTAATAACTAACATAGAGGGAGCGTGAAATTTCAGTCTAGTTAGACTGTTCATACTTATGACAAATTCAGTGTGAAAAACAAGGACAGATATATAGTTATAAGGGTTGCTTATGGCAATGCTGTCCACTTTTTTTGTCTCGCCAGTGATGTGCCGTATTTTGCAGAGGTATCGATATTATAATTTATTTTAGACAGGTAATTTACTTATTGAATTGAATGTACGTTAGTGTCATGTCAAACATTCCATGGATGATAAAATCAAAGAATACACTGTTTGTTTAAAAACGCTCTGGTTCCAACAGGCTTTTACATGTTAGTCCTATCAACCAAACACTGATGTCAGTTTGTTACCGCTTTCCAAGCTCCAATGTTAGTAACGACCATTAGTTCGCAGCTTATCGTTCCTTCCGAAGCATGAAACCATCTTACTTTTCTATTTACCGATTTCTAAAAAAAGGTTATCAATTCGATATGTATGTATCTAATATTGTTGGAATTGCACAATATTCATATAAGTTCTCTATGTGGGCTTCTAAACACGTGTGTCAAATTTCATAAGTGTATCTATGTATGTTTGTCCACGCATTTCTCAGAAACTCGTAATGGGATCGTGGTCATTCTTTTTTTATTGGATTAGGTATCTTTCAACTTAGGAAACAGTACAAGTTTCATCAAAATAGGTTCAGCAGCTGTCAAGGTATGGAACATATAACCGAACTCCTTAACGACAAACAGTACGAATGTGTAAATTGTGTTCTTAAGGGAATTTTGTCAATCCTTTAGATACCTTATATAGAACTTACTCATTTTTTTGTGATGGTGTACCAAAACTAAAAAGAGAAAAATAATAAATTTTGCACAAAAAATAAACCGACTTCCAAAGCAAAACACTAAAAAGCAAAAATAACTTTCGTTTCGGAATTCCGTGTCACAAAACGACAAAATAATAAGATGTAAAGATACCGACTTTCGTAACGAAAGTTATTTTTGCTTTTTAGTGTTTTGCTTTGAAGTCGGTTTATTTTTATGGAAAAGATTTTTTACTTAAAATTTATGAAATGGAATAGAAACAATCGGATCAAAACAGATTTTTATTTAATATTTGGGGATAAACAATAAAATAAAGAGAGGAGACTCAAACTCAAAGCATTTATTTCAATTAAACCATTTACAGGCACTTTTGGATTGTCAAGGAATCGGTCAGTCAGAAATATGAAGCTAATTGTACATTCCAAAGCTTAGTAAGTACCTATGGAGAAGAACGGGAAAGAAACTTCACGGACACTCTTTTATATAAAATAAATTGCAATATTATTGCATTGTAAATAGTTACAAAATATTATTTACATCATTCATGTTGAAATTTTACATGTGAGAACAATGTAGAAAGACGTGCACGTTAAAAGCGTCCGTAATAAAATGATAAATAATAAAAAGAACAATTCAAAAATTTTAATCAGCCATGGCAGCTAAGAGTTGGCCAGTCCCAACTGACGGCGCCCGTTCACGAACATGACGCACGGATCAGCACCATTCAGCTCAACCATACAATAACATACAAAATTTCTGAAAACAACAAAGAAAACTTACTTGGTGTGTTGTGTTTTATCTACTATACTTTATTTATAGCCAAACCAGCAATACCTATCAATATACATTAGGTAAAGTATATAGTAAAGTAAAACAATGGTAAAGGTTAACACGTTCACAGTCCCCATACAAACCTTTTAGTAGACACCTTTGTTTTTGGGTGGGAAATTGGCAAATAACTTATCCCGCTCTGGGCGGAGCTAGGGCGTATCAGACTCTGACTAAAACCCACCCGTGTTCCTTCAGTTGCCTGTACGTTGCCAGGGGCCACGGTATCCCTTTCGGACTTTCCCAAGCCTGCAAGAAAAACAACTGAGGATACAAGAAAAACATTTATTTTCACGGAGCTTTGGGGCACACAACTGTGAACGTTTTGTGATAGGTAAAAATTAACGCGAATTGACCACTAAGTGAGCGCACGTGAAGATGGCTTTACTTACCAATAATAGGGATGGTATGGCGCCAGGTTTAAACCTTCTCCATTTATCGCTACTTACAAAGCAGTCGCTCGTAAAATGTTTAGAACATACTCGGCTATGCTTAGTCCAATAATTTCTGGCTCTTGGAATCACTTTACACCAATTTTCTTTCTCATTTGAAGGTATACTGAAAAAGAAAACGATACCCTTTCCAATTTATCGGCATAAAATTATCAAATCGATAAAAAGTATGTACATCACTAGCATAACATAACCTCACAAAATAACGATTTAATTTTTTGAAAATTAATTCGCGATCACAACATAATTTGTAATAAAGATAGTTTGAAGAGATCATTATCATTCTAATATGTATGTTTTAAGTGATGACGTCCAAATATTTCGCGTGATTTTATATGAAAACTGCATTATATCAATGGAAAACTGTCAAAAAACACTTACCGATAAAAGCTTACAAATTCATTGTTTTCTTTCCGTTACGAATGTGATTTACACGATAACACAAAACAAGCCATGTTAACAGTCTATTGATCTGTCCTTTGTACCTATTTTTTTTGAAAATTGAGTATAAATCTATAATTTTGAATAAAATAATGACCAACACCTCAACCAGCACACGTACTGAAATTCACGACGTAATATACGACTAAATCAAATACTTTGTACGGTTAACCGTGTACCAAGTAACTAGTGTGGTTTTTTTAATTGGTCGTGTAATAAGAGACCAACTGTGACCGTTTGACAATTGCCGAACGTCCATTTAGTTTTAAGCATAGATGAATCCATGCATTTGTCTCTTTTAAGTGTACAATCTGCGCCATAAGAGAGAAGAGTTTAGATATATCGTAATTTGTCTCTAATTTGTAGGCTCCCTCTCTATGCTTTAGTTATTACTCTGAGATTGGATATTTATTTTATTTTTATATCTCTTTGTATGCTGCACCGGTCGACGTCATAACTTCAACGCCGGCTGTCGCTGAAAACCAGCGCTGGGGCTCTATCTCGCATAGAGTCGCAGCAATATGCTAAGCGATGGCCGTTTTGCGTGGATGTGACGCATATTTTCCCGCAAATTGTTCTTTTTTTGCGTCATGTTTACCGCAGATAAACGTATTTTCTTTCTATATTCGGGTTACCACATAAGGTACACTAATTTAATTATGAGACGTATACGGCACTGATATTTGAAACTGCTTAAGAGCGTTTATTCTGAAGGTGGGCAACGTCGCAAATAGATGTCAAATATTTCACTGTTTTGATTAATTTGACAATATTACTGTGTGGAAATAAAAAATGTGGCTAACTAGCGAACTAGAATATTGATTATGAAATGCAATAAGTAATATGGTAACACCGAATGTTTAGTTTTAGATGTAAAAAAACTATTTGGAAACTTTACAAATGCGTTTTTTACACCTAAAATGGGTACAACATCGAATTCAATGTTATAATTGCAATTCATTATTAATATTCTAGTTCTCTAGTTAGCCACATTAATTCTTATTTATATTCAGTAATATTGCTATAAGAATCAAAACAGGTACATATTTGACAGTTATTTGCGACGTTGCCAACTTTTAGGATAAACCCTCTTAAATGTAATAAAAACTAAACCCTGTATTAATATAATAAAGTCCATAAATCCAGCACTGTGTCACGAAATTAAAAAAAGACTTCTCTCATTACATTCTAAATAATATTTTTTTATTCACAGAGCAAAACTGGAACTCCTAAAACTAGTAGAAATAGAAGCAAAAACACTCCGAGTGGACATATTCAACAAGAAGGACCTAATTACCTCTCTGCAAGAAGAGCTAGCGAAAGAAAAAGATAACAACAAACAGCTGGTACAAGAGAAGAAGGCGATAGAAGTACAGTATGAGAAGAACAGAGTCGCGTGGGAGGGGGAGAGTGAGAAACTGGAGAATGAATTGAAGAGTGTGAAGGAGCATTATGATTTGGCTATTGAAGGTAAGTTTCCTAAGTTAAGACCTTTTTTCTGTTGCAAAAAAACGAAAAATATACGAAATCCGGATCTCCCCCATAAAAACTGTTATGTATGCAGAAAGATTATTTTATTCTCTTCCAAATACACTAGATTTGGTTATGTCACTTAAAAATTTACGTTGGGACAAAGTGCCATACATTCGTGGTAATTTCCCTTTAAAACTTGTTTTCTAGAGCAATATATATTTGTGATTAAAGCATAATTATCGTATTTTCCAGTAACTGGGTTGTGGAGGTCAGATAGGCACTCGCTCCTAGGGTTGCCAACCATACTGTTAACAGTATTATATTGTTTGTTTTTCACTCTAAAATACTTTTTACTGTTCAATAAAAATAAAGTATATTCATATACTGTTTTCACTGATATCCTAAATAAAAATGAAGTCGGTGGCAAAAAACGAAAATATACCAACTTCCGAAATGAGAGTTACCTACTTTTCATCATGTAGTGTTTTTTTGGAAGTCGGTGGATTTGTTTTTTTGTAAAAAAGGGTTTTTTCCAAGATACTGTTTATTTTTCCGAAATACTGTTTATTTTCCCACTTTCACCTTTAAATACTTTATTTCTTGTACAAAAAGTTGGCAACCCTCGTCGCTCCATATAAAATACTGGTATTCAGCCGAATCAGGCAGTGGTAGCCCAGCAGTAACGTCCGCGACTTACAAGTTGTAGTTCGTAGCTTCGAACCTTGACAGGCGCTTTACTTTGTGTAAATTATTTCATCACCACTGCTCTCAAAACTGTGAAGGAAAACATCGTGAGAAAACCGGAATGTTCTAGAACCAAAAATTCGAAGACATGTGACATCTACCAACCCGCACTGGGCCCGCGTGGTGGATTACGGCCCACTCCCTCTCACTGAGAGGAGGCCTGGGTCCCAGTAGTGGGAACAATATAGGGTGATTTAGTTATGTTATTCAGCTGTATCCGGTTAGACTAGAAGCTGACCCCCACATAGTTAAGAAAAGACTAGGCATTATGATGAATTACCTTTCCATTTCACCATTTACTTGTAATTCAAGTATTCGAGAAAAACAGCTCATTTCCAATAACATTGTTTTATTATAACCTTGATCTAATTTATGCTTGTATTAAAGTGTATCTTCATGTAGGTAACCTTTATCTTCAATGTTTTTTTGATAATGGCTATGACGCGCTTTTGTCAAAACATATACACGAGTGATCCTTTAAGGGTTCCGTTTTTTGCTTTTGAGGTACTGAACCCAAAAAATTAAAAAATCAACATTTTGACTTTGAAAAACGTCCGCAAGCACCTCCAAAGCATTTATATTTACGGTACATTAATACAATAGATAAATGTATTGATAAAACTAAACATTCTGTTAGATAACGCGTTGATAAATTATTGATAACGAAATCATTAATTACTTCCATGTTCCATCGATTTCGATACAGCCGTGTTGGCACATATTTGCTTTTCGCGCAAAACTATCTTGTTTTGAACGCAGTGAAGTTTTTTGAGAAATAAAGTGTTTTTTGAGGTGTTTTCATAATGTGACGAATAATATGCATACTGTGATAATCTAGTATTAAAGTAATTAGATGAGGGTGTGAGTGTCGTAATGTTATAAGTAGTTACTAGGGAGTTGTTTACACTACTTTTTTTTTACTACTGTGGGGCCGCACTGTAGTAAAAAAAAGTAGTGTAAACAACTGTGTCAAGTGAATGCGTTCCTGACACCTGTCAGTTGGACAATTTCAAGTAGTAATATGGGTCAAATTCGCAAAACATAAATTCGTTAGTATGAAACGGGAATAACATTTTGACTCGTGGCATAACATTTTAAGGCATAATATTGTTTGGCAGAACGTTTTCGCATAACTTTTATTATCATAATATTACTGTGGCATAATAATATATTGGAATAATGCAAAGGTTAGCATAACTGTCATTTGGCCTAATTTGGAGTTGCATACATTTTTAAGGCATACTATTTATTCGTCTATTAATCATGAGCCATAAATATAAACATTATTTATTATAATTTGGTAATTACTCTATAGGCTTAGATTAAGGTAGGGCGAGGGTGGCTCTTGGGTCACCCCTGAGCCGCGAACATGATTGTTTTTATATTATTTATATTAGGGTTTATTATTTTTATTCCAAAAATCTGTGAAGAAGTGTAAATAGCATTATGCGTTTATGCTTTATAAAATTATGTTTCATTATTATTACGGAGGAGCTCGTGGCTAAGTTATAACAGCCGCTCGGTTCGATCCAACGGGTTAAGCTACGCTTGCCGGGATTTGTCCGTGGATGGGTGACCATAATTACATACCAAGACTTCTCCGTGCCTCGGAAAGCACGTTAAGCCGTTGGTCCAGGCTGTCATTCGAGGATCTTTGACAGTTGTTACGGGTCGTTAGAAGCCCGAAAGTCTGACAACCAGTCTTACCAAGGGGTATCGTATTACCCAGTTACTGGGTTGTGGAGGTCAGATAGGCAAGCGATCTATGTAAAATACTGGTGTTCACCTGCATCCGGTTAGACTGGAAGCCGACCCCAACATAGTTGGGAACAGGCTAGGCAGATTGTATTTTTTTATTATTATGCCAACAGTATTTATGGCAAAACATTTATGCCTAATAATGTTATGCGTAATGATCATTATGTTGAATTTTGTAATGCCAATGTAAATTATGACAAAATATTTTATGCTTATCATTAGTAAACCGTATGAAACTGACCTAGGTGTCAAGAACGCATGCTTTTGACGTCGGAACTGTAGGATATGCCTTTCTAACTTATGTCCTTCAAAGATGAAAGTCTACCTTCTTTGAAAAGTCTTGATTTTTTGTGAGTTTATATCTTAAGAGCGTTTATTCTGAAGGTGGGGCAACGTCGCAAATAGATGTCAAATATTTCACTGTTTTGATTAAATTGGCAATATTACTGGGTGGAAATAAAAAATGTGGCTAACTAGCAAACAAAATATTGATTATGAAATGCAATAATTAATATCGTAACACCGAATGTTTAGTTTTAGATTTTAAAAAACTATTGGGAATCTTTCCAAATGCGTTTTTTACATCTAAAATGGGTACAACATCAAATTCAATGTTATAATTGCAGTTCATTATTAATATTCTAGTTCGCTAGTTAGCCACATTTCTTATTTCTATTCAGTAATATTGCTAGAAGAATCAAAACAGGTAAATATTTGACAGTTATTTGCGACGTTGCCGACTTTTAGGATAAACCCTCTTAATTTAAACGACCTCAAGAAAAGGTAAACTGTTTGCCCTGTATGTATAAATGTGGTGGCATGTGAAAGAATTTCTTTAAAAAAAATGGGCAGTTTTTTTTTCTGGGAAACTTTTATAGAAAGCAGTTGAAAGCACGCCTCAATAAAGGGTGACAACTAGTTTCTTAAGTTCTGATGCAGTCCGATGACTGTATCAGAAATTCGAATATGCCAATGTAGGTACTCGTCAAATCGATGTGGCCTTTGATTTGACGACTCCATTGGCGAAAGAGCTGAGATATTGGCTTTTATAAGTCGTATAAATACATATTTCTATGGCATAAAGATAGTTGTTCTAGGTATAAAAGTATGTGCATGTATGCTCTTATTTCTAAACGTCTCTCTTTGATTAAAACAACAGGTTTATATAGTATGCACTTTACATAACAAGTTTCAACTCGGTCACTTACACCTAAAAGTGACCAGCCAATGCAATAACAATAATATCCACAATGTTAGTGTCGGAGGTCATAAGTGACGTGCCAAGCAAGCACTATGAAAATAGTAAGAGTTATGACAATACTCTGGTGGAATGGTCGCAGGAGTTCAAAAGCCGAGCGCAGTTATGGAAAGGTACATCAAAATAATTTTTTTTTTGTATTCTACAATCAATTGGTCAAAATATATTGCACCATTTTGAAACAACAGGTTGTTATATCGTTTTCGTTTATTTGAGAAACTAGATTAAATACTTGCTTGAATAAAATGGCTGCTACACACTATGCCGGCGGCCATGACCGCCGGCTTTTGCCGCGCGGCACGTACCGCCGGCTTTTGCGCCTTCATTTCTTTTGCGATCCAAAGAGTTTCGAGTTTTTTTTGTTATTTGTGCGGCATAGTGTGTAGGAGCTATAACGCGCTGCGTAGCCTTTTGAAAACAAATGAATACAGATCCCATCATACTTGGGAGCCGGCTGGGCCAGACGAATTACGAATTCGTTTCGTTTTGACCGAGCCGGTTTTTATATAGAAAGAAAGAAAGAAAATACGTTTATTTCCGATACACTTGACGCAAGGTAAGAAGAAAACACGAAACTAAACAGTTTGGGGGAAAAAATGCGTCACATCCACGCAAAACGGCCATCGCTCGGCATAATGCTGCGACCTCAAACTCAAACTCAAAGCATTTATTTCAAATAAACCAATTACAGGCACTTTTGAATTGTCAAGGGGTCGGTCAGTCAGAAATATGAAGCTAGTTGCCCATTCCAACGCGTAGTAGGTTCCTATGGAGAAGAACGGGCAAGAAACTCCACGGATACTCTTTTAAATCAGAATATTGTTACAAAATATTGGTTACATCATTCATGTTGTAATTATACATGTGAGAACAATGTTGAGAGACGTGCACGTTAAAAGCGTCCCTATGCGAGACAGAGACGTAGAGACGTTTTTGACCTTGACAGAGCCCCAGCGCTGGTTTTCAGCGACAGCCGGATATCCGAATCTCAACTAATATTATACAGGGTGGCATACATCGACGCGAAAACTGATACCATGGCTCCGTACATGATTCTGAATACGTTGAAATTTTTCGTCCCTTATTAAAAAAAAATCTGCTGTTTCATAGAAAAGTGCAATACTTATGCGGTCAAAATGTATGGAACAGCTGATATTTTACCAAATGTGAGTTTATTTCTCTTTAATGGGTAAACGGCGGAACCGGTTTTGATGATTTTTTGTATGGGGATACTCCTAATCCTTTTTTTTTTTTTGATGGTGGGAAGTTATCAAATAACTTCTGCTCTGGGCGGAGCGGGAGGACGTGTCAGACTCTTACTGACTAAAACCCACCCGTGTTCCTTCCGTTGCTTGTGTGCCGGGGCTGCGATATCCCTTTCGGACAAACCCGCAACCCTGGCAGGCATTGGCCCTAACGGACCCCGTCAGTTGGTGCTGACATCTCTTTGAGGCGCGCGTGGAACACAACGCGCCGTCGACCCGGGCCTGGTCCTTATCGGACGGCGAGCTACCCATCGCTCACCGTCCGCAAGCCCGCGCCTACGGTGGTCGAAAGTCGGCTTGCGACTCCATACGCCCGGGTAGTCTCCTGCGGCGACTAGGGGCACGAGGGCGCATACTCTTAACCCTGGGGCAGGACATAGGCTACTTTTTATCGTGATGCAACTCTTTTGGAAGTATAGATATAAAAAATATGCAATAATGAGAATGGTAAAGCAGTTACTGTACTTTTATTTATTGACTAATTTAGGTAACTTTACGAGTATTATGAGACTATATTGTTCTCACTGCTGGGACCCAGGCCTCCTCTCTGTGAGAGGGAGTGGGCCGTAATCCACCACGCGGGCCCAGTGCGGTTTGGTAGATGTCACATGTCTTCGAATTTTTAGTTCTAAGACACGCCCGTTTCCTCACGATGTTTTCCTACACCGTTTTGAGAGCAGTGGTGATGAAATAATTTACACAAAGTAAAGCGTCTGTCAGGGTTTGAATCCACGACCTGTAACTTGTAAGTCGCTGTCATTACCACTTCTTCTTTTCGTGTGGTTAGTGACTAACTTGCCTCTGACTTGGCTTCACATGCCGTCGACAAATATATCTCAGGTAGGTATGCCGGTTTCCTCACGGTGTTTTCCTTCACCGTTTTTGAAGCAAGTGATAATTATACAATACGCACATGAATCCGAAAAGTCAGCGGTGCGTGCCTTGGTTTCGAACTCGAGAGCTATGACTTGGCAGTCCGACAGTCACACCACTAGGCTATGACTGCCGCTAAGGCCACCACTGCTTTTATATCACCCGACTTGCTTTAAATTTAAATCAACCAGCTATCTAATTAAGTAACATATTTCTGTAAACGATTACGACCAATCGGTTTCGTTTTGACAGTTCAACAACATTCATTGCGTTATGTACATTGATGAACAGATTTTTTTTCGAACTTATGAAGCGATGGATTAGCAATCTATTTCAAAACGATTCAAATTCTGATTGCTCGTGTATTACGTTACGTACAAAGCTCTTAGTCGTTAGTCTCAAAGTGAACAATATGCTTAACTTAAGATTTCCCTATACAACTGTTACCTAGCTGGTTGTTCGTAAATCATAAAACAGTTTGGTAATTCTATCACGGGTCTAAAAAGATGGACTAACTTGCGAACTTTAAAAAAATGTGGGACGGTGCATAACATTATACTTTTTGTCCTTCCGCAGAACGCGACAAACAACATGAACAAGAGAAGAAGGCGTTGAACGCTGAGTTAGAAGCAGAGAGACAGAGCCGACAGAAGTTGTTGTCAGCGCAATATGAGTTGCAGGAGAGGATCGACTCTTTGCAGAGGTATGTACATAGCTGTAGTAGACTTAATTTTTTAGCTGGCATCTCTAAACATCTGCAACACCAAAGACGTCGCAGCGGCGTCACGTATCTACACTGTCTTCCCATACCTATTAACACTGTAATTTGAAAACATTGTACAGTACGACACAACTTAGATGTAGCATAAATTTGAAAATTTGTATTCATTGATTTCAATTTTACGAATGCATTTGGTTATATGACTTCAGAAGTTATAGCGTTTGCGTAAAGATCATTTTCACCTAAAGCCGTAATAAATATTGGAGATTTTGAAGGCGCACTTCGGTTCGGTTTTACGAATTTTTTCGATGCTACATCTGAGTTGTGTCGTACTGTATATGCCAATAGGCATGATGCATGGGTAAAAAAAAAAAAACTAATTAGTCCGTCAGTCAGATAATAAAAAAAACATTAGACACGTATTTTTGCTTTACGAGTATCATATCATATTAATAAAAAAATACTTAGATAAAACGCATTTTAAGTTGGGGAGTCGGGGTCGCTCCGTCACTAGTATGTATAAAATCTACATACTCGTGACGTCATGGCACATTTTACCTCAATGTATCGCCGTAATCTTTAGATTACGTAAAAAAAGAAAAAATACGTGTCCAAAAATTTTTTTATAATTTCAAAGATGGACATTTTTTTTTTTTTGTCATCGTCCTTATTGTTTTTAATTAAGTGGTGGAGTTTGTTGCCGGCTCTTCTCGATAGGGAACGACCAATTGGAACCGTGCACCTAGCTTCTAACGTTTCATAAGTGCCCATGTAACCCATGTGAAATAAAATGTTTTGAATCCCAGAAGTGCCTGTAAAAACACCGGCACACATATCTTTCAAACTGGAATACAGTTAAGCTGCTTGGTGGCAGAACGAGGTATGGTGGGTAGGTATACCATCCTCGGAGAGTTTTCTTAAAATGAAGAAGCCTGCAAATCTTACTTCCACGACTCCATATTGTGCCTGAATATATGCCTTGTCTGTTTGTAAAATATATGTATGTGATAAAAAGCTTAGTAAACTGTATAACTATAGTCCGGCCGTCGAGTGTCCTTTTTTGACACCTGTCAGTGTCATACTAACGAATATGTGTTTTGCGAATTTGATCTTTATTACAAATAGAAATTGTCCAACTGACACGTGTCAGGAACGCATTATCTTGAAGTCCGTACTGTATCTAAGATTATTTAATTTTCTCCGTTCTAACAAAGAGTGTAAATAAAACTTAGCTCTGTTTTAATATAAATCTTTTGTTTACAGTAAACCAGCACCTAAAGAGCACAGGAGATCATTATCAGATGCCAGCGACAAATCACAACAAGAAACGACTGTTGAAGATGTAAGTTGTTTTACTGATTCTAGCATATTAATGTTATTCAAAACCAATGTTAAATTTTTTTAAAGTTATAAATAATTTATATAACTTTTATTTAAATTATTTTGGGGTAATATTATGTGTATATTTGAAATTTGCTAATTAATACGGAACAGGGCCTGCGAGGAAATGAAAAATAGGTATTTGAAGAAACTATTGCCGTTGTCATACCTCAAGTCTGCCCCCGTAAGGTGCGATAGGGGCGGCAGCGGCAACTCAGACCGATTATATCACAAAAAAAAATTACGAGATCGACGTTTCGTATTCCCCTTTTTTCTCCTCGGAAACTGAGCCGATCCAATTATTTTTTACATTAAAATTTTAAGGAAGAGTACGTCTATGTTGCTATCATTTTCTTTTACGTTAAAAACTTTTTGAATTTGGCTGGTAGTCCTCTAATCGCGGAGGTAAAATGGGGTATTTTTGTAACTTTTGGAGGGTTATATTTTCTTTACCAATAAGTTGCTGAAAAAAAGGAAATAACAAGGAGGTGTCTTCAGCAGACCTTGATTTTATCAGGCTATGTTCGCTCTTAAGCCCTTTCATTTGATTTATTCGACGTAATCGGGTAATAATAAAATTAAAACTATTCCAATAGGGATGTTGACAAAAAAAATATTGTCCGTCAGGCAGATAATTAAAAAATATTGGACACGTATTTTTTTTCTTTTTTTACTTACTTAGTCAAAAGATTACGGCAATACATTGAGTAGGCAATGCTTTAAAATGTGGCATGACGTCACTGGCCGGTAGATTTTATACTGACTTGTGACGTACCGAGCCCCCACTCCCCAACTTTAATGCGTTTTATCAAAACCATTTAACCAAAAAATCCCTGAAAGTAAAGACTTAATACCAATTTGTTTAACAATTTTTCCTAGGATTATGGCTACGGCTCCGTCAGATCGGTAGAGAGTACTCGACCGGCTCTGGAGGCTGTCAACTGGTCGGCAGGCTCACACAATGGACCCACACAACCGGTAAGCCATCAAGGCCAAGGCCATGACCACTGACAAATTAAGAACGATAAATTATTCTGTTTTTTTTAATTTATTTTTTATTATCGTCGAGATGATGACTAGAGAAGTATGGAAGAAACATACAAATGTTGTGGTGACCCAACTTATTTCAAGTTGGGATATAGGAGAATGATGAAATGATCATAATCAGTACTTTGGTTAAGACAAATCGATGTTTTTCACATATCAAAATACGTCTGTCTTTAGACAAATATAGTCCTTAAACCTAAAAAATACTATAGACGTAGATATATTTGGTAACCTATTCCGCTTAACTAAAAAACTCTGTAAGAAATCGACACGTGTTTAGAAAACGAGGCATCCTCAGGATGACGATTGACTTGTCTCGAAGCGGAATAGGTTATTAAATACATCTAAAGTCCCCGTCACAAGAAGGTACACATTTTGTAAATAAAGAACTTCTACTAAGTTACGTAGCGAAAATTCAGTCAACAACAAATAATCCCAAATTCAATCATCTCAAAGTCTCTCAATCATCTAAAGAGCAATTTCATAATTTAGCGCTTCATATCGCTAAAATATAACCCGACCAAGTGAAATTGCTCGTTAGTTTCGTGTTACACGTGTTACTTTGAGTTGATTGAATTTGGGATTATTTATTTCGCTACGTAACTTAGTAGAAGCACTTTGTTTACAAAATGTTTAGCTTCTCGTGACGGAGACTTACGTCTATTGTATTTTATAATAGATTTCCGCAACGACACGCCTGAATCAATTAACTGTCCTTAAACCTTGAAATCCTGCCTCGGTGGTCTAATTCGAAGGGTTCGCTTACCATGATGGGCAAATGTAAAAAAATAACTACCAGGTAGTTCTCAGTAGCATCGTGTAATCTGGACTAGCTGCTATTCCACCTCTGCTTATCCTTTCATTTGTAGTATGTTGCAAATAGGAATGTTGTCCATTTACCCTCTCGAAGGGATTGTGGCGGCATCTAAATCGCCATATACGAACTACGTATCAAAGACCTGACGTCACACAAATCCTGCATCGCGCAATTAGAGTTTACCGCGCGAACACCATATACAGTGTGGCAGGGATATCGACGCGAAAAGTTATAAAAGGTTAAGGTGTAAAGTTCACTCATCCTCTATAGAAAAGGGAGGATTCTCCGACCAGACGGGTGTCAACTGCCCAACGATTGATGTCGGGGAAGTTATATACAGGGTGGCAGGGACATCGACGCGAAAACTGTTACCATGGATTCAGTACATGATTCTGAACCCCCTGCAAAAAAACATAAACGTTCCCTACGTTGAAATTTACTGTCGGATTTTTTTAAACAAATCTGCTTTTCCATACTGTTTGGCCGTGTAGGTATTGCACTTTTCTATGAAACAGCAGTTTTTTTTGCAGGGGCTCAGAATCATGTACTGAATCCATGGTAACAGTTTTCGCGTCGATGTCCCTGCCACCCTGTATATAACTTCCCCGACATCTCTCGTTGGGCAGTTGCCCGCCAGACACGACACCCGTCTGGTCGGAGAATCCTCCCTTTTCTATAGAGGATGAGTGAATTTTACACCCTGATCCTCATACCTCTGAAGGACTAACCGCCATAGTGATAATTTTATTGCAAAACCCAAATTGTTCAATTTTATAAAAATAACAATAATTAAGATGTGTCTTCCCCGAAGGAGTTGTCAGAGTTATAATGTATCAAGATGTCCTGTAATTATAATAAAATTGTTTTTTATTTTTTCGTTTTTTAGGTGGCCGATGCGGGTCTGGTACTGCGCATGAGGAACAGGATATCAGCTCTTCAGAGCGAACTGTCGAGGACACAGAAGAGGTCTACTGACCTTGAGGAGAGGATTATGAGTAAGATAATTATATCTTCTTTTCGGTTACTATAATATTTACTATTGTTACCTGAGTCTAGTTGTGAGGTTTGATCTGCAACGGAAAGTAGTGGTTTCAAAAATGTATAAGATAAATTTAAACGTGTACAGAACGACACAACTTAGATGCAGCATCGGCAAAATTCGTAAAACCGATCACCATCCGAACTGAGTGCGCCTTCATAATCACCAATCTTTATTACTGCTTTAGGTGAAAATGATCTTTACGAAAACGCAATAACTTGTAAAGTCATATAACCAAATACATTCGTAAAATTGAAATGAATGAATGAATGAAAATGTTCAAATTTATGCTACATCTAAATTGTGTTGTACTGTAAGTTTTAATGGGGACGTCTGTCTGAGTCCAAAACTAGTTGATTATCTAGAAAAGCATAAAATAAAACCGTCAAAAAACATCAACATGAATTTCTCTCACAGTAATCACAGTACTGTGGTTTGTGAAACAGTACTCAATAAATCTGTTGCCAAATCTCATTTCAAAGTTCAACGAACCACTAACATGATTTACTGATAAGAGACGTGATCCAGATTGCAGAAAATATTGATCATTGTTATCTGTTAGTGTTAATCGAGAGGGGCTAAATAGCAACAGGGTTGATCTTCGAGGTTAAGCAACGCCGAGGTCGGTCCGCGGTTGGGTGACCATCCATTACATATCGAGAATCCTCCGTGCGTCGGAAAGCGAATTAAGCCGTTGATCCCGGCTGTCATTTGTAGATTTTTGACAGTCGTTACGAGTAGGCACAAGACCGGAGGTCAGATAGGCAGTTGCTCCATGTGAAATACTTGTATTCAGCTGCATCCGGTGAGACTTGAAGTCGACTTCGAGATAGTTCGGAAAAGGCTAGGCAGATTGATGGTCTAATGGTCGCAAACGCGACTGCGAACCATGTGATCCTGGGCGTGCAGTCTCGACATAGATAGCGATTGCTATACGACCAAATTCGGTCACACAGCCCTAAAGGCGTCCCTAGACGGTCAAAATTGCTTGACAAGCACGAAAGAATCACGTCACGCACGTCGCGCGCGCCTAGGGATGCGATCTATGTTAGTGTTAATCTTATTATTTTCTTCACCAGACCGCCATTCATCACCACCAACAAACCCAAACATAGATCGCTACAAACTAGAAGAGCTGGAAATTGAGAACAAGAAGTTACGAGAACACCTGGACAGGTTACGGGCTGCTGGAGACACCATGCTGGTCTCTAAGGAAGTTATAGGTAAGAACATAGAGAACGACAGGTTAGAACATAGAGAACAAGAAGTTACGAGAACACCTGGACAGGTTACGGGCTGCTGGAGACACCATGCTGGTCTCTAAGGAAGTTATAGGTAAGAACATAGAGAACGACAGGTTAGAACATAGAGAACAAGAAGTTACGAGAACACCTGGACAGGTTACGGGCTGCTGGAGACACCATGCTGGTCTCCAAGGATGTTATAGATAAGAACATAGAGAACAACAGGTTACGGGCTGCTGGAGACACCATGCTGGTCTCCAAGGAAGTTATAGGTAAGAACATAGAGAACAACAGGTTAGAACATTGAGAACAAGAAGTTACGAGAACACCTGGAGAGGTTGCGGGCTGCTGGAGACACCATGCTGGTCTCCAAGGATGTTATAGATAAGAACATAGAGAACAACAGGTTACGGGCTGCTGGAGACACCATGCTGGTCTCCAAGGAAGTTATAGGTAAGAACATAGAGAACAACAGGTTAGAACATTGAGAACAAGAAGTTACGAGAACACCTGGAGAGGTTGCGGGCTGCTGGAGACACCATGCTGGTCTCCAAGGAAGTTATTGGTAAGAAAATTGAGAACTACAGGTTAGAACATAGAGAACAAGAAGTTACGAGAACACCTGGAGAGGTTACGGGCTGCTGGAGACACCATGCTGGTCTCCAAGGAAGTTATAGGTAAGAACATAGAGAACAACAGGTTAGAACATAGAGAACAAGAAGTTACGAGAATACCTGAACAGGTTACGGGCTGCTGGAGACACCATGCTGGTCTCCAAGGAAGTTATAGGTAAGAACATAGAGAACAAGAAGTTACGAGAACACCTGAACAGGTTACGGGCTGCTGGAGACACCATGCTGGTCTCCAAGGAAGTTATAGGTAAGAACATAGAGAACGACAGGTTAGAACATAGAGAACAAGAAGTTACGAGAACACCTGTACAGGTTACGGGCTGCTGGAGACACCATGCTGGTCTCCAAGGAAGTTATAGGTAAGAACATAGAGAACAACAGGTTAGAACATAGAGAACAAGAAGTTACGAGAACACCTGAACAGGTTACGGGCTGCTGGAGACACCATGCTGGTCTCCAAGGAAGTTATAAGTCGGTAATAACTAGAGATTGTATATTCGGATGCATATTTACCTAAAGTTGAGGTGCTGGCTATTATAGAATGCACTTTTGTATCGAAAAAATCCCAGATTTCCGGGAACGACATTTTTTTTAAATCGAATGTATACAGCGATACAAAGCGCTGTCGTCTAATGTTTTGTGGTACTGAGTTCCAGTACCACAAATCTTTAGACGAAAGCGCTTTAAATCGCTAAAATATAACCAGACCAAGTGAAATTGCTTATTAGTTTCGTGTTACACCTACGTTACTTTGAGTTGATTGAATTAAACTTAGTAGAAGTTTTTTGTTTACAAAATTCAAAGCTTCTCGTGATGAGGACGTTAGTTTACATGCTAAGCTCAGATCAGATACAAATAAAATTATTCATCTGAAATGACAAACTTCCGCTCTCTTTAAAGACACACATTTCCGGATCTCAGGCAGTCTAGGCTCATTTTGTGTCCTTAGGGGTCATTTCGAGTCATAGTTCTAGGCCAGGCTCTAAAGAGCCTGGCCTAGAACTATCACTCTAGTTCCTTGACATGAGCAGTATCTATAACCTTGAGTACGTGTTAATTCTATATTTTTATGTTCTAGAACAAATGAACGTCATGCAGAAGGAACTAGACAGAAGAAGAGACGAGTGTGTTCAACTGAAGAGTGTTCTTACCAACCAGGTATGTTTCAAACCTATGTAGTTTTAATTCGTTTAATAGTCTCTGCAGTAGGGATGTTGACAATTTTTTTTTGTCCGTCATTTAGGTTATTAAAACATATTGGACACTAATGTGGCATGACGTCACTGGCCGGTAGATTTTATACTGACTTGTGAAGTAGCGAGCCCCCACTCCCCAACTTTAATGCGTTTTATCTAAACCATTTTTTTATTAATATGCAAAAAATACGTGTCTAATATTTTTTTATTATCTGACTGACGGACATAATAGTTTTTTTTTCCCAGTCAACATCCTTGTTGACTGCGTTGTAGCAAGTTCTTGGTTCCCCAAGATGGCGGCACGTAGCGTTCCACGCGCGCTTCTTTAATGTTGCAGCCGCATCTGCGTCTATCGTGACAATGCAATGCGTGCCGAAGTTCCGTATGTTTTGCTCGCTAAAAGTTATCGCGCTAATGCGGTGGACACATTAGCGGCTTCGCCACGTTTATTATGTACCGCCACCGGGCGAAAACTGCTACGCAGCCCGAACTATCGCGATGATAACCGATAATGGTTGATCACTTCGCGTGTATCGTATCGCTGTGCGAAGCTTCGTCACGAATGACGCAGATGCGGCCGCAACATAAGACGTAACGCGGGGTGTAATACCTCACACCCCCAACGGGACAGACGTCACCAGTCCAGGGCAGTGGAAGTCGCATTTGCACCTGCAGCCCTCCGATGCAAGTGTGCGAACGAAGTGTGGAACATCGGGGTGGTTTTTAGTCATTAAGAGTTTGACAGACCCCTCCGCCCGCGGGCGGAGGACATCCATGAGTATTTTTCAACCCGGAACAAAGAAAAAAAGTGTCTGTATTTGTGTCTTGCACTAGGCTGACCCTATCTAATAAATGGCACTTAAAACATAACTGGCCAAATGTAGGTGAACTACACTTCTGGCAATCTTATTTAGGGAATATAAGTGCTTTTACTAAGTAACAATACTTATTTATTTCCAATACGACGAGTAGTTTAAGAGTTATGAAGGAACAGATGAACATACATACACAGAGGCCTATGGTGCAAGGTATGCAGCGCACACGGGCCCAGGGTCTTAGGGGGCGCCGAGCGCCGCTCGCGACAACTGAATCAAATCCCAAACAAGACCAAAACATGTTCTGTAAAAAGGCGGTTTGTAGTTGGGGGCCCCCTACGCTAAATATCATAGGGTGCTAAAATTTGGAGCTCGCTCTTGCAACCTCAAAATTCTCTTTTTTCATAGAATTCTCTGCGTAAATCGACAATTTTATTAAAAATTACATTTAATTCCTATTTACGAGTATGTATGAATGGTCAACAGAAAAACTTACCTATCCGAGGTGGGTTGTTAAATTTTCGAGCTCACTGCTCTTGCATCCTACATACATTTTCAGACTATTCAACAAAGTGGAAATGTAATTCCTGTTTCTGTATAAATGTTTAAAATATATTTTTTACAATGCAGGGTTTAACATTTTCGACCTCGCTTATGTCAAAATTGCCGTGTCCGCCGCATGGTCAAAATTCAAAAGTCATTTATTCAAACTTCACCACTTCCTAGTGCATTAGCTGGGAAGAAGAAGTGGAGCAACAAACTCCCCAGCAGCACAGCTGTCTGTTCAGTTAGAAGAACAAAAAAAAAAAGATTCTATATAATTCAAAATAATTTACATTACGCAACACAAAACATAATTTAAATTATTAGCCATATGTTAGCTAGCACACGCCAATATACGAAACAAAATCATCGAGAACTATACTCAGGCAGAAATAAAAAACTAAACGTAAATAGAACTTATATCTAAATAAAAGCCTCCAGGCATAAAGGCCGTGCCCGCTTACATATAGTTGTAACTGGAAGTTATAAATGATAAACTAGGACCATCGAGGTAAAATAAATAAACAAACAGTTAATTACTAATAACAATAAATAATATGATCAATTGTCGAGGTCACTAGCTATCCACATATTGCAATACAACTCATAAAAAAAACATTGTGATAAGTAGATTATGTCAACAATAGATTAAAAACGCCCTCCGCCCTCGCGACCCGCGCATGAAAACTTAAACTACCTTCACAACAGTTTTTGGCCTGTTTTCATGCATAATTTCATTCAAACTGAATTCCATATCATTCTATAACTGTATTTACAAAATACAGGCTATGTATACATACGTCACATTGGACAGACTTATCTTAAAAGTATTCTGGCTGTCACTCTCATATCTCTGATAAGGAATGATAACAATAACGGAACTGTTTGCTCGTGTCATAGAAAAATTCCGTAAATAAAAATAAATGTACGTAAATGTACGTCTGTCCGTTGGTGCAAATAACTCAAGAAATTGTCACCAGAATTTCGTGTTTTTTTTTTTTGGATACATATCTTGGTCTAGTGGTCGAAAACGCGACTGCTAAGTAAGAGGCCACTTTTTTTTTCTTTTTTTATTGTGGGAAATTATCAATTAACTTCTCCCGCTCTGAACGGAGCGGGAGGGCGTGTCAGTCTTTTACTGACTAAAACCCACCCGTGTTCCTTCCGTTGCCTGTGTGTCGGGGCCGCGATATCCCTTTCGGACAAACTCGCAACCCTGGCAGTAAGTATGTGGCCCTGGGTTCGCTGCCTAAGTCGGGCGAAGTGTTATTAGGTTTTTTCATTACATTACAGTAGCTGGATTTGTGTCCGGAGTCTAGATTTGTGTCCGGTTTAAAATTCAAAATTCAAAAGTCATTTATTCAAACTAGGCCGAGAATCAGCACTTTTCGAACGTCAAAATAACATACGACAGTCCCCAAAACGCCCACCCTTCACCACTGCCTAGTGCATTAGCTGGGAAGAAGAAGTGGCGCAACAAACTCCCCAGCAGCACAGCTGTCTATTCAGCTGGAAAAACTTGATTCCATATAATAGTGTTTATGCAAAAATAATTTACATTACCACAAATTGGAATACTCATAAAATAAAAACATTTTAATGAGTAGATTATGTCAACAATAAATGAAACTAAAATTAAAATAAATTGACTTACAGTCAAATAAAATTATCCAAACAATTATATTTTATGAGCTCGTAATCTTTGATTCTAAAATACTTGTTTGGTTAATGGCATATCTCTACCTATAACATGGGATTTATAAATGCCGTAATTTAGATCAAAATCAAAAGGAGTTCGATTATTTTCAGTTCATCTAGGTCTTATTCAACACAAACTTAAAGGAAATATCAAAACAATAAATCAAACTAACTCCTGATAAACAAAAAAATATATTAAATTAAAATGGGTTGTCCACTGTTGCTTACAACTTCCGAAGATACTGGCCTGATGTTATAATGTTATGTCACAGAATACATAAACTACAAGTACAGGAGATTCACTTCGCAAAATCAGTTAAATAAATAGCGACTCTTGCTACGACACAATAAAGTGCAATTCAGGTCGCACAGCGCTAATTACCTACTGTCATATTCACCTAGAAGTTGCCTCTCTTTCTATCGCGTAACTCTTATATCTTCTGACTACGTTACACTCACTGAATTGGCCCGATAAGTCGAGCCCGCCGCGAACTTGTAGCTTCATACCTAAACTGCGGAGTACGCCTGGTCTGGTTATGTTAACCTCTAATGTCATTAGAAATCGATGTAAAGGAGAATCGAAAAAAAATCGAGAAAATGCAACTTAAATTAACTTCTCGTAAATTATACATTTGTAGTTTTTGTCCGTGACTTTCGTCCGCGTGGAATCGACTCTACCATAACATCTAGACGCGGAAGCCATAAGCACTTAAGTCAAAGGCTTTTACATTTGACTTAAGTGCTTATGGCTGCCGAGTCAAGCACTTAAGTCAAAGGCTTTTACATTTGACTTAAGTGCTTATGGCTACCGAGTCAAGCAAAGTCAAAGGCTTTTATATTTGACTTAAGTGCTTATGGCTACCGAGTCAAGCAAAGTCAAAGGCTTTTACATTTGACTTAAGTGCTTATGGCTGCCGAGTCAAGCACTTAAGTCAAAGGCTTTTACATTTGACTTAAGTGCTTATGGCTGCCGAGTCTAGATATATCCTATGGCATTCGGCAATAGTGTCGCTTTCTATACATTCTTTTCTTTTCCGTGTGGTTAGTGACTAACCTGGAGGTCTACACCCTAACATGAATCCGTCGTATCGACCGAAGTTACGAGCGAGTCCTACTCCTTTTCAGAAGCAGTGGTGACCCAGGCCCTGACTTACGCGTTGTATTGGTCATGGGTTCGAACCCAGCCAGGCGCTTTAAATTATGTAAATAATTTCCTTACGATTGCTCTCAAAACGGTGAAGGAAAACATCGTGAGGAAACCGGCATGTTCTAGAACCAAAAATCCGAAGACATGTGACATATACCAACCCGCACTGGGCCCGCGTGGTGGATTACAGCCCACTCCCTCTCGAATAGAGAAGACCTCTGTCCTACCAGTGGCATCTTTATAGGTTAATTATGCTACTCCGTATGACCTACGGATATGATTAGTTCAAACTCAAACTCAAACTCAAAGCATTTATTTCAAATAAACCAATTACAGGCACTTTTGAATTGTCAAGGGGTCCGTCAGTCAGAAAGATGAAGCTAGATGCCCATTCCAAAGCGTAGTAGGTACCTATGGAGAAGAACGGGCAAGAAACTCCACGGACACTCTTTTAAATCATAATATGGTTACAAAAAATTGGTTACATCATTCATGTTGTTTGGAGCCCAACCTACAAATTAATGACACCATGATTTGACAGCTGAACTCCCGATTCGGGTTTGCCTGTCCGAAAAGTTTAATTAATCGGGTGTAGGATTCACCCTGAAGTTCCGAACTACTTTGGGACAGGCGCGTATCTTCGTTGACGTACTTAGAGGCCCCCTTGTGTCGAGTTTTTGTGCCGACCATGGGCCTCTGACTTGGCTTCACATGCCGTCGAGAAATATCTCTCAGAAATGCCGCTTTCATCACGATGTTTTCCTTCGCCGTTTTTGAAGCAAGTGATGATTATACAATACGCACATTAGTCCGAAAAGTCAGAGGTGCGTTCCTTGGTTTCGAACTCGAGAATATGTCTAGGCAGTCCGACGGTCACACCACTAGGCTATCACTCATATAATTTATGTGCATAGGTCACTAACTATAAACTGAAACAATCTTATATAATTATAATTTAACACTTCAAACAATAAAGTAAATTAAACGACTGTCTCTTCAAAGGTCTTAGAACAAGTTCATTCATTATATTTTAGCTTTCTCTATGTGGTTTTTTTATTCTTTAAATTTTGATTAGTTTAGATTGTGAAGGAACAGGCACATCCATATGGAAACACTAGTATAGAATCCAAATATTGTACCTTTTCGTAACATCATGTATTTGTTGTGGATCAAACCTGACACATTTTTTTGTATTCAACGGAAATACAAAGCATTGTGTTAACTTAGAAATAATGTCATAATTTAATGTTGACTAAAAGTGATATCTAACTATGCCTTTTCACGATGTTTTGTTTCTTGAACACTAATGAATAGTAGTAATTTTCACAGTGTTTCTCTTTAACAACTTTTTGTTGATAGTAACAAAGAATTTTTGATGTGTCTTTTGGTCCTGTTTGTTTACCATTAAAAACATCAAAAGAAAACACTATACCGAAAAAAAAAAAAATAAGTGAGTTAAAAAAAACATTTTGTGTTTACTTCAAAAAGCGCTATGTGCTACAAATTAGAGTTTTCTGAAATGACGTCCACTAGGTGCCAGCCAGCATTGAGACGTTAGGTCCGGGCACCTGTCAACAGTGTCAAAGCGGCTATATTTTCTTTAGTCGTGACTGATTGATGACCGAATGAAACGCATGGAAGTCATCATTTTATATTCATTTTCGAAATGGAAGACTTTTCATGAGAACAATTCAGAGAATTTTCATGAAATCCATCATTGTTAAGTTATCAACTAGTATTATTGACTGAACTGTAATTTAGAGCTAGTTTGACCTGATAGTTCATCGATAGTCACTTTCTAACAGATATATTAAAAATGGAAAAGAATTTATAAAAAATCATATGCCAGAAAACTGTAAGTGTAATATATTCCCAGAGGTGGGTAATATATAAGTGTTATTTAAAGTGACTAGTATAAAAAAGTTTCAAAATGTCACTTCCTTTGACCGGAGTGAGAATATCGAAGCAACTGCACATGGACCAGCCGGTACATAGGAGCAATTACTATTATTGTCAGAAAGAGGTTCAGGTGAGGTTCATTTATCGTATTTATTTATTTGGTACACCAACAGCAGTACATACACAAAATTTTAAACAGAATAAAACCATAATACAAGTACTGGTATGTATGCCTATTATAGGTATATTATAGGTATACACAGCATTCACCACAAAACAACATCGTAATAAACTAGAAAAAAACTAAACATAAAATACAATTAGTAAAATCGTAAACATACATACTCGTATAATAACATCGAGCCTGTATTTCGCGATGGAGGCACAGGTGTGTAATACAATGTCGCCCATGGACATGTGACCGCCCGTATTTTTCTGAATATTCATGAAAAATCATCGAAAATTAAGTTTAAGAGGGTCAATCTTTAATATATAGTATTTTTTTTATTTTTTTATGTTACTTTTCCCATATATCCGATGCTATTGGCTCGATTTATTTATTTATTTATAATATGCCTTTTTATTTGGATTTCTGTTTGTTATTTCTAAAAGTTTATGAGTAATTTTATCGGAATAACTTAATTTTTTTATTAAAATTTGTCGACTGTGAAACATAAAACGGAGATGAAGATTTTTTTTTCAAAAATAAATCTGTATATTTTTTTTTTAAACAAGTGTGAGTCCATAAAATCAAAAGGGGATCTAGAAAAAAAAGAAGAAAAAATTATAACCGAAAATTACAAAAAAAAAAAAAAATTAAGCGATAATTACAAAAAAAAATTGATAGACCTTTTAAAGTAAATTTTTCATGAATATTCAGAAACATACGGGCAGTCACATGCCCATGGGCGGCATTGTATACCAACTTTTTGCCAGTTATGTTATAAATTTCATGTAATAAGGGTGTTGTTACATAATATACATCGTAACAGCGAATCAATTTTCACGCGTCCCTTTTAAAACCTAGGCCAAATATTTTTAGATATACGGATAGCTCATGACCTAAAGTGGTACCATAAAGAATATTAATAAAAAATCTCGACTAATTAAAAAATTATTCAAAAACGCGAAATTTCGGGTGGATTCTGGCATTGTACAAATAATAAAACTTTTTTTTAATAGCGTTTGTTTATGAAATTATATTTTATATAAACAAAAATTTTGCCAAGGTCATGGACGAATAAAAAAGTCGAACAGATTCTCGCTAACAAAACACGGTGTCACTCAGAGTCGTCCGGCTCGCTGTAATTACAGTAACGCACACATTCACACATTAGTCGGCCATGTCGCGCGCAAACATCATCACCCACACATAGATATTCACATGGTCTATCTAATAAAATAAGGTCTGGCATTCCGGGACTAACACATGCTTACGTCACTATCCAGTTGCCACTCTATTGCAACAAAACACGATTAAGGAAAGATTTTCAGAAACCTAAGCTTTTAAATTGTCGTATCGTGTGTCTAATCAAACGAAACAATTCAATTTAAACATAAACCAAAGTAATTGTTAATTAAAACCTCATTGTTTTATCGGATTCGCACAGGTAATAAAGGTGGTTGGGGAGTTATTATTACAAACTTCTGGTAACACAGATGTGATGACGTAGACTTGTGTTGCCCACGTGACCACTGTGTTTCGGAATGCCATACCTGGCGAAGTATATTATTATACCATGGATATTCACACATAAACAGGACTCAGTTTTATCTTAGCTCCAGTTCCGTCCGACTTTCTGAAATGAAATCTTCTTTAGGCGCGTTGAGCGATTTTTGGTAGGATAAACTTATGGATTCGCGTCTTTTAACTTTCGAAAAGTGCTGATTCTCAGCCTATTTTGAATAAATGACATTTGAATTTGCGAACTCATACGCCATGCTGCTACATTGCATATGCTCATACATATTGGAACTGAACCCTCCGGGAGGGTTGCCGGCATTAAGTTTGCTCTAAAGTTAACCATCGCGGCAGGTCAACGGCATTAGGTTTAAAACCGTGTTATAAAACACTGTAAAACGAAGTAAAATTGTATTTTTAGAAGGTCTTGTCGCTAAACGTAGTTTCCAACCTTAATTTTTTTTTGTGAATATTTGTACTGGAAAGAAAAAGTTACAAAAAAAATATGCTTGGATTTTAAAACCAACGTTCTATACGTTGGTTTTAAATAATACATATTGTTAAAATATACATCAGATTTTATTTTAACGGTTTATAATGCTGTATTCGCTAAGACAAACCTACATTATAATGAGCCCTCCAGGAGGGGTCCCGGCACTGAAAGTGTTAACCTATTAAAAAAAAAAAATTGTCTAATGGAGTCGAGTTAGTCTTCTCTAAAATAAATATTTTTCTTATTGCAACACAGAAACCGTGGTTCCAAGCTCTGAAAAACGTTGTGAGTAATAAAAATTAATGTAGTGATCAATGTTTTATAATCAAATGCTTGAATTTGGTGTTTTTAGTTAACCATTGTTTTTATTTATTTAACCATTTTGTGTTAAAAGGGGGATTTCGTGCATTTAAATTTTTAGAGACAAAAATGGGTTTAAAGTTTACAAAAATGTATAATTATGTTTAACATGTATAACCACGAGTAAGCAAGTAACAACAGCCGCACTGGTCGATCCATCAGGTTAAGCTACGCTTGCCGGGGTTGGTCAGTGGATGGGTGACCATCTTTACATACCGATTCTCCTCCGTGCCTCGGAAAGCACGTTAAGCCGTTGGTCCCGGCTGTCATTCGTGGATCTTTGACAGTCGTTACGAGTCGTCAGAAGCCCGAAAGTCTGACACCAGTCTTACCAAGGGGTATCGTATTACCCAGTTACTGGGTTGTGGAGGTCAGATAGGCAGTCGCTCCATGTAAAATACTGGTATTCAGCCGCATCCGGTTAGACTGGAAGCCGACCCCAACATAGTTGGGAAAAGGCTAGGCAGATTGATTGATGTATAACCACGAGTATTTTTCCGTAATAATATTTTTTGTTGAATTATTATTTTTTACTTCTTTCTTAATTTTCCATGCCTTCTGTTGCTGTCATTGCATGGTACATAATTACATTTTTTACTTATGTAGATAGCAAATATTGTATAATTTTTGTACTTATTATGGGCTATTAACACATGTTTTTAACTTTTATGAACATCCAATTAACCTAAGATTTTAGATTAGACCCCTCAGAAATATAATTTATTTTGTTATAAGAACTCCAACCGTCTCATAATAACAAAATTAGTTCTGACTTTGATCCAAGCTTAGTACTCATTCATATACACGAGCTCATATAGCCGTCGACGCATTGACAGCTGCCGTCGACGAGTGTCCAACAGCGATGTGTGAACGACTGCAGTTGCCTCTGCCGTCGACGCGTCGACGGCTGGAGTTGCCTCCGTCGTCGACTCGTGTCGCTCGTCTATATGAGCACTTAAACTTTTCAGCCAGTTTTTGTATTTCAAACCTTATTTCGACTGTGATAAAGTTCTTAATACAAAATTTACATTCTCGACTCGGATTTAAAATCAGATTTTTTGTTAAGAGCTATAGTTTGACCTCACCGCCGCGACTTAGGTAAGTGCGCGGCTCTCGGGACTCGCTGCTCATTCGTCAACGCTTACGCGCTCACGGCATCCCGCCCCCCGAATCGCCGCGCATTCCTAAAACGCAGTATATGCGGTCTCGGTCAAACTATACCTATATCGTTATATAGTAAAAATTGACTCGAAGGCTTAAATCTGGGTTTGAAGATGAAACTTGTAAATAATTAAAATCACACCAATTAAACACAAGCATTGCACTCAAAGTAGTCCCCAGTACCAAATAACCTACTAACCTAAAACGTCCTATAAACTTATATTCAACTTTGAACTCTATTCCAACAGACGGTGAACTTAAAGTCGCTGGCCACATCAAACTACGGGTCTGACGTCGATATAATCAACGAGGATGGCGAATTGGCGACGGCTTATGAAGCTCAGAAGGGAATAAACAGGTAATACAAACTTTTAGAAAGGAATAAAGAAGAAAGTATTTATTGAGACTCGCACAGGAAATCACATTAAACTAAAAACACATTAAACATAAATAAAAACCAAAGTAACATTAAAATTTATAGAAGGAAGTCCTGTACGAGGCCAAAAGGCTCCTATCTCAGCATGATGCCGCGACATTTAAAAATAAATAAAAATATCGCAGCGCTGAGTAAAAAGAAAAAGAAGTTTTAAAGAGTATTTTAAAAAAGAACTAGTATTACCCGAATCACTTTAGCGTGGCAATAGCGGTCATTGCCCTTTCCCCAATATCTTTCCACAGGAACCCAAACAATAAGATATGTATGGTTTTTCTTTATTGGAACATGTTGAAAATCACGATAGATATTGATTAATAAAGAATGCTAGAAAATATCGGTGGGTCAATGACCGCTATTGCCACGATAAAGCGATGCAGGTATATATATATATATTTGACAGATGAATAGAATCATCTGTCAATTATGACATTGTCAACGTGTATAGGTTTTATTTAGGTTGCCATTAACAAATAAAATATATGTACTAGCATTAAATTGTTTATAATTTTTCTCTTAAAAAAAATATATTTTTGACCCCTCGGTCAAAAAATATAATTTCATTTAAGTGTAGCTTGATGCTGGTTAGATTTTTCTCGGAATAAAAAACCAACGTCCCTACAAAAATCGGACATCTGCTTTCTTATCGATCCGTTCAGCCGTTTTATTGTGAAGGTGTAACAAATACATTCACTTTCGCATTTATAATGTTAGTTAGAATAATAAGTATAGATGTCACCAGAAAATCCTCAGGACTGCGCTCATGCTGAGGAACCTCCCCTGGAGGTAACACTCAGTCTGATAAAACCTTCTTTATATTTGCAGGCAACTACAAGAAGAATTAATAGCAGAGAAAAAGTTTTATTCAGAACACATATCGAAATCAAAATCGGAGATCGAGAAGTTAAGAGAAGAGAACGAGAAATATCAAAAGTGAGTACAATCTTATATATTTATTTCTGTAAATAATATTTTTGTATTATGTGTGTGGCTGTGTAAATTTTTTAGAGGTAGGTAGGAATATTTCCGTTTCAAAAGACATGAATTTTGTTATGCACCGACTAAATAGTAATAAAAAAAAATTACTTTGACTTTACCTAGATAATTTCGCACTCAAAAGCAGGTTTGCCAAGTTAGCAAATTCGGTACGTAATGATGCTTTTGAACCAATCAAAATTGTACCGGAAACAATCTTAAAATGTTGAACGTTTCAAAACACGTTCAGAACGCGCTTTTAGCAAAAGCTTAGGGACGTTTGAAACGCCCTTCTAAACGATAATAATATAATAATACCAGCCTGTTACTGTCCCACTGCAGGGCAAAGGCCTCTTCTCATATAGAGAAGGCACGAGCATTGATCACCACGCTTGCTCAAGACGGGTTGGTGATTTCAGACATATATTAACTATATGTCCAGGTTTCCTCACGATGTTTTCCTTCACCGATGTCAGTAATGTCCAAGATAAACTCAGAAAGTACATATGAATTGGTACTTGCCCGGATTTGAACCCACAACCTCGTGCATGAGAGGCGAGGCCTTAACCACTGGGCCATCACGACAATTCTAAACGATGTATTAATTATTTTTCGCTATGATTATTTATATGTCTAGACAGTGCGCGCTGCAAATTATCTAAAACAAACAAGCAAACTTTGTTATGCTGTTGCCTGACAGCTACGTCTTACGCTCGCGCCACGTCATTGTGCTTTTCTAGCGGTCAAAAGTTTAAGGGGCATGCGCTAAGGTAGCCCGCGAAATTCAAATTTTCTTTAGTTTTTTTACATTTTGCAGGTCAGTGTGAGGTTTTATGTTGATTAAAATATGATTCGCGACCGTAACCAATATGGGTTTACATACATATAATCATTACAATCAGCAATACAACTCCTTATGTAAGCACAATCGCCAAATGTCATGATTTCATGAAATAGTCAATCAATGTGATTATATGAACTAAGAGAGTTGTATTGTTCATTTTTATGATTATAATTCTATAAATAAACATTTGATCGGCCGCAAATCATATTTAGATCAACATACAACATGATACTGACCTGCAAATTGAGAAAAACGTAAGAAAATTTGAATTTCGCGGGCTACCTTGACGCTTTCGCCTTAAATAAAACAAGCAATCATTTTCGGGCATTCCGAATCTTATTATCTACTTCCATTCAAAATAACCCGATTTAACATTAGGTATTATTATATTGTATAAACGTGCGAGATCGAGAAAAACCAGCCGAAGATAATAGAATGTGATTTCCGTTTAATTCCCGATAACCTCATCCAGGGTCAGCGTGTATTATCTTTTTGTATAAGCACATATTCGGAAACCAAAAGCGGATAATATTTTATAAACAATATTACGTAAGAAAATTTGAATTTCGCGGGCTACCTTGACGCTTCCGCCTTAACGCAATTTTTTTCGACGAGTTCACAGCTTTGACCCCCTATCTAGACATATCTTTGGTTTTTCTATGGTATGGAATATCGTGGAGGTTAGTCAGTACATAACAAAATCGATGGCACAGTTGAGTTAACATACCACATCTTCATTCATGAACACATAATTTTAGTTTTATTCCCACCTATATTTAAGTTTCGGTTGACCGTTTAATCCATTGTCTAAACTTGAATTCAGAATCTTAAATAATTTACTTTCACTGCCTTTACTCAACTATCAACTTTATTATCATGTAGTCTCAGTTGATTTTTGAGTGTCCATTTCAAAATTCCTAAATACATTTCGGTTGCAATGGAAATTGAACTTTGTTATGTATGACTTTGAGTTTGTTGTTGCACAACTCGACAATTATCTAAGATTCTGAATTGAAGTCTAGTTATGAAATCTACATTTCAGCGGAGAAGATTATACAAATATCCAAGTGGAATTCCGAAGACATTGTTTTAAAGACTCGACGAAGTATATTACATGTACTTGCACACAAGTTTTCGTACATTTGACACTGACAGTATTAAAAATTATATGTTTTTAGTTTATAAGTTGTTAATTTGGCCTTTATGTCATTATTTTTAAGTTTAAAGAGTATATTTTTGATTTTATGTTATTCAAATAAATGTATTTTTTTAATTAGTTGTTATTGCTTGCACTTCATTCATCCATTTTCATCTTCGTTAGAATTAAATACAAAACGAACTGTGTTTCTGAAAGTTAAGCCAAGTCATGTGATTTGATATTTCATTTGCTGTTTTTTTCCCATCAACCAATCGTAAAACTTGATGACGCTTTCAAAAACCAAGTGTTAGTTTAATGGTCAGTTTGATACTTCGGAAATTGAAATTGTTTATTAAAATAATTGATCTACATACATATTTACAACATTAGGGCTTTAAGTGCGTGCATTCTGAAAGTGGGCAACGTCGCAAATATGTCAAATATTTCGCCGTTTTGATTAATTTGGCAATATTACTGTATGGAAATATGGCTAACTATATAGTGAGCTATAATATTGATTATAAAATGCAATAATAAATATCGTAACACCCAATATTTAGTATTAGATGTAAAAAAAGTATTTGGCATCTTTCTAAATGCCTTTTTTAGACCTTAAATGGTTACAACATCAAATTCAGTGTTATGATTGCAATTCATTATAATATTCTAGCTCACTAGTTAGCGATATTTCTTATTTCCATACAGTAATATTGCCAAATGAATCAAAACAGGTAAATATTTGACAGCTATTTGCGACGTTGCCAACCTTTAAAATAAATAAACTTTATAATAATTGAATTCTACCTGAACTAGGAATAAACCTGTCACTTAAGATGGACATAGAGAGTATTTAGGTAACCGACTACCTACATCGTATATTTTGACTGGATTTGTGTACATGCGCTTGCTTGGACACGTCTGTCGTCTGTGTTACATAGAAAGTCAAATTAAATTAGCTAGCAAAACTTCAGAGACATGGTGACTAAAAACTGACTTTCAATAAACTGTCTTACACTAAAGGAGGTAGCTGACCGCAAAAAATTCTTCAATTTTTGTTATGTCATGTTTATCGATAACCCATCAAGTCTGTGGAGTTTCGCTAGATAATTTCTTTGACCCTGTATGTAGTAGCGAAGTGTATATGTTTTTACAAAGAAAACCGCTTCAAAGGATACCAAAAAAACCATTACTTTACCATTAGAAGAGAGTAGTATTTTACAAATGATGGTATTATATCGAAAGAAGTTTCTACAACTAACAAAATAGGATGATATAAATAATATTTTGAAAAGATAAGCAACAGTCAAAATATTTGTATCTTTTTCTAACTTTTCTTGAACAGTCGGGACTGGTCAGCTAAATCTAGTGTAGTGTAGATCTAATATAAGTATTTAATAAATGTACTAACATAATATTTTTATAAAGGGTAATTAAAATTATTCTTCTCCTTAGCAAACTACATCTAAAAATGGGCAATATTTATCTTCATCATCTTGATTTCCAAAATATATAATATAAATTGTTTATTTACCGTTGTATCAATTTTAAATTAAAACTATCTTAACTATATTGAATACTTAAACAAAGTTTTTGTTGTAGGTTACTCAGCTCTGATCTGAGTGCTGAACCTAAGAATAAAACTCAAGAGTTTGCGCAGAATGAGATCATTAGGCTGGCGGCAGAGAGTTTGGCGTTACAGGTAAATATTTCTTGTTGTACATATTTTATTCTAGAACTAGCTTTACCCGCCCCGACTTCGCACGGGTAGCACTAAACCCTACCTACCCTACCTACCTACCCTACCTAACCTACCTACCCTATCTACCCTATCTACCCTATCTACCCTATCTACCCTACCTACTCTACCTACCCTACCTACTCTACCTACCCTACCTACCCTCATTTTCTCACCGTTATTTCATAACCAAAATCAGTTAATCGGCTCAGCCGTTCTCGAGTATTAGCGAGACAAACGAACAGCAATTGATTTTTATATATATAGACTAGCTGCTGGCTCGGGTTCGCTTGCGTGGAACCTTATTGTTTTTCTAAAACAAGTTACTCCTTATAAAATCAACTATCTGCTAGTGAAACTCCCATCTAAATCGGTACAGCCGTTTCGGAGATTATCCGCAACAGACAGACAGACAGTTTTTTGTTATAAGTACCTTATATATACGTACTTTCATATGCATTGAATAGGTATATGCAAGCAGGCAAAAACTAGTTCTTTAAATAGGTAATCTGTATTACGAATAAACATCTTGAGCTCGTGGCTTAGTAATACCAGCCGCACGGGTCGATCCATCAGGTTAAGCTACGCTTGCCGGGATTGGTCCGTGGATGGGTGACCATCTTTACATACCGAGACTCCTCCGTGTCTCGGAAAGCGCACGTTAAGCCGTTGGTCTCGGCTGTCATTCGTGGATCTTTGACAGTCGTTACGGGTCGTCAGAAGCCCGAAAGTCTTACCAAGGGGTATCGTGTTACCCCGTAACTGGTTTTTGGAGGTCAAATGGGCAGTCACTCCATGTAAAATACTGGTTCGGTTATTGGGAAAAGGCTAGGCAGATTGATTACGAATAAACATTTAATCATGTCCAACAGGAACGCGTGGACAAACTATCAGAGAGCTGTCGTCGGTACAAGAATCAAATACGACTGCTAGTCAACAAACTGAAGGAGGTCGGCATCGAGGATGTCAACGATATACTTGATAATAATGGTAATACTTTTTTTTTTATTGTTCATTAATTAAGGAATAAAATAAAATATCAACAGAAACATCACAAAAACCTCAATAGATTCATAGTTCCCTATCTGTAAATAGTACTATATTCTGGGTTCGCCTAAGCCCACGTACGCGCGGACGTAAAAATATCGCGGCGATATTTTTTCGTGCACTGGATTTTCGACGCTCTGTTTAGCGCCGAGAGTTGAAAATTCTACAGTGTTTTTTAACGCCCTGGGACGAGAGTGTGTCCCAACGCGTTGGATTTTTAACGCTCGGCTTACCACAGAGAGTTGAAAATCCAATGTGCGATAAAACTCCGCCGCGATATTTTTACATCCGTGCGAACGTAGAACGTTTCGGTTCCTCCATTTCGGAGGAACCGAAATGTATTGGAAAAGTTTTTTGCTATTTCTGACTTTTCTAGTACTCAAACCTCAGTTGGTCCGATAGAGATTTTTGATCCTTACAAGAAACAGGATCGATAGGCATCAAAAAAAGGTTTTTGTGAAAACTGCCCATTTTCTTGTTGACTGTACATTTTTTTCAAAATCTGTGAATGCAGATTAAAATGTCTCAAAAAGTTAAGGACAGTCTTCTTAGACCGTTTTCTTGTAGCGACAACGGTTAAGGTAGTTGTCTTTACTGCCCCATCTCAAAAAATCCACCCTATATATATACAGAGTTGATATGACAGAGGGGCATTAAATTACACTACGTATACTATACGTGTTTAGTATTAATTCGATACGGTATAAAAATAAAAAGCATCAAAAATGAGTTTTTATTTTTTTCAAACAAACTAAATAGCTTATGAATCAGAGTAAAACGCAACCACCCTTTGTAAATAAATTTAACTGACCTTAGAAGATACCTAGGTAACAGTGGCAACGTCGCGCCCGCGCCGCGGGGCGTGTTTTATCTCATTTCAAAGCGGGCGGGCGGCGGCTTAGGCCTTCACACGCGGCTTTTAGGTATGGTTTTGAAGTACGCGCGCAACAACAAAAACACTAAAATTTTAAATTCTCGATGTGGCCTTCATTCACATGAATGCACAAATTATACCGACGGAGAATATTGTTACTTATTTTTCTAATTAAAAATCATGTCAGTGTATTCTAACGCCGTGTAAGTTACACGAGGCATTGTTGAACACTTTAATTACACACACACACACACACACAAAACCAAAGTTTAATTACGTGTCGTATCACAATAAAAGCAGTCGATCACAAAAAAAAACACTAACACTAAATAATAATAATCCCAAGTTACGTGTCCTGTCACAATAAAAAAAGAAATACTGTCTTAAACTTGTTTAGTGTCCTATCACAATAATAAAACTAAATCCCAATTGTCAGCGCGCGAGTTCGACAATACGGAGGCAGCGCAGGTACTTCCGTTCCGAAAGAATAGCGTCGGCGCACTGAAAAAAACAGTTTTTAGAAGCCCCACTCACTTACCGATCGCAACCCCTGCCCCTCGTCGCTAGGATGCAATAGCAACACACTGACCTATTTCTATTTCTTTTACCCACGGGGAGTTTGCTATGATTTTCACACTCGTAATGAAAATGCAAGTGTGTGTGTATTTATTGCTTCCTTGTTTGCATTGTCATCTTTTTAGCGAGAATATTTGGTTGTACTTGTGATTTGCGTCACAGCGGCAACCACGCATAGGTTATACTCAGATTTATCGTTTTAAGGTGCATGACCTATGCGTATAGACATAATCAGCTGTTAGGAAAGATACATCGTGTTCAAACGGGGCAAAAACTTAAAAAATCATTTGCGACTAAACTACTGCTCCTATTTAATTGATTTTTGGTACAGAGCTTGAAAATGGTACCTAGTATAGGCAGTTTAAAGGAAAGCCCCTCTGTCGTATCAACTTTGTATATATAGATAGATAAGTTTATACTTTATGTATGTATGTATCCATATCTTGTCCCATGCCGTCATGTTCGCACCATTGCTTGTCAAGCTTAGTTTCAATACTAATAGAGTTCAAAATGGCGACTGACAGAACACAACCAATGACGTCACCGGACAAGTTATAATGAACACACAGTAGTTGAACGATGGACGATGGATGAAGATTGACGTTTGGTTTTGTTTTTTGTTCTGTTAAATAATCAAAGACACTTTTAAGTACCATAATGTGAAGGAATCTTGTGGCTTGTGGCTGACTAATAAAAGCCGCACGGGTCGATCGATCAGGTTAAGCTACGCTTGCCGCGGTTGGTTCGTAGATGGGTGACCATGATCATTTACATACCAAGACTCCTCCGTGCCTAGTCCCGGCTGTCATTCATAGTTCTTCAGTCGTTACGGGTCGTCAGAAGCCCGAAAGTGCGACAATCAGTCATACCAAGGGGTATCGCATTACCCAATTACTCAGTTGTGGAGGTCAGATAGGCAGTCGCTCCATGTAAAATATTGGTATTCAACTGCATCCGGTCAGACTGGAAGCCGACTCCAACATAGTTGGGAAATGGCAGGCAGATGACGAATGTGAAGGAAGCTTTGTTTTTCATATAAATAGGTTTTGATGAAGTTTTTCTTCACAGACTCAACAGCCCCACCGAACGCGTCAATGACGCTTGAAATGGCGGCGGTGACGCGCAAGAAAGAGCGCGAGTACCTCGGCATGTTCGAATACAAGATACAGGACGAAGGACTTATTATCAAGAAACTTATCTCCGGTAAGTTATTATGACGAAATAAACGAAACTGCAATTTAATAAGATATTTTTAAATAATGAAAGGTCGTTGTCCCAGAATTATGGCTACGAGGCGTATTTCCAATCTACGCAAGGCCATAACGCAGCCATAGGCAACTGCTCGCGTATACATTGTAATGCTATTTTTAAAACTGTGATTACAATGCATACACGAATTTTCCGTACTGCTCGTGTATAGTTTGTAACGTGAACGCGCGCGTCCTGGTTCCACACTATACTAGATCACTTACGCCTGACAAGAGTTTTAAAGATATAGTTTAATAAAATCAAAATACAATAAAAGCACAAAAATGTGAACTGGGTTAGGTAAGGTTAGAATTGTACTAAACGCGACGTGTCAACACGTTGGATCCGGATTCGCAACAAGTCAATCGTCATCCTGTGGATGCCTCGCTGAGAGGTGAAACACGTGTCGATTTCTTACAGGGTTCTTTATGACTCTTTAAGAACAGTTAAGCGGATTAGGTTCCTAAATATACGTCGTCTGTTGTATTTTATAATGGATTTCCGTAAAGTCACGCCTGAGTCTATTAACTAATATTAACAAGCGTCGAGAGCAGAGTTAGTTTAGAAAAGAAGAATAAAATCCAGTGTTGTTGTCTTGTCTACCTCATTTTGCGATAAGACCAACCATTGTACTATTTCATAGACTAAGAAATGTAGGACTTGGGCTGCCATTCATGCGGAATACAAAATGCCGGTGGAGACCAGCCGAGGCCTTTACGTCAGTAAAACTTTTGAAGTTTATCTTCGATTAGACGTGTTAACAATAGAGCTACTTCCTTTGAAACACGGTATCTTGCTATAAATTCCTGCTCGTCCAATTGGTTACGGTTATTAAAACACGAGTTTTAAATACTCTTTCTTTCTCTTTACACTATTTGTTTATCATCAGATGAATTTTCGTCAAACGAGGACGAATACAACAAAAAAAGCGTGTCCATAATGTCCAGATGTTTGTGAATAAAATGGCGTTAACTAGTGGATATGGCACTGGTTACTGTAATCGATATTTTTTAACGGACGTTAAGGCGACGATAGTTAGCGCCATTTTTGACGTACACGCGTGCGTTAAGTGGACGTGAAACGACCCGCCCTTAAAGTATTTTTTTTTAAATATGTCAAACCAACCGAAATTCAACCTTACCTCCACAGACTTAAAGCCCAAAACAGCAGTAGTTCTCCTCCCCGGCCTGCCGGCATACATTCTCTTCATGATGCTGCGACATATGGACCACGTCGATGATGAACCTAAGATGCATCAACTTATGAAAGCAGTCAGGACAGCCGTCAAGAAAGCGCTGAAGAAACGCGCGGAGAGCGTCGAGTATAACGCGTTGTGGCTCGCTAACATGCTGAGGTAATTTTAAAAAAATACTGTTTTTTTTTTTCATCTGAAACCGGAAGAATGGTCCATTGTACTCATCGTTATGAGCAATTTGGTCAGTCACATAGAAAAAACGTTTTAAAATGTTGACCCTTTTTTAGGGTTCCGTAGCCAAATGGCAAAAAACGGAACCCTTATGGATTCGTCATGTCTGTCTGTCTGGCCGTCCGTATGTCACAGCCACTTTTTCCCGAAACTATAAGAACTATACTGTTGAAACTTGGTAAGTAGATGTACTCTGTGAACCGCATTAAGATTTTCACACAAAAATAGAAAAAAAAACAATACGTTTTGGGGGTTCCCCATACTTAGAACTGAAACACAAAAAAAAAAAATTGTTAACCCCATACGTGTGGGGTTTCTATGGATAGGTCTTCAAAAATGATATTGAGGTTTCTAATAAAAAAAAAATCTAAACTGAATAGTTTGCGCGAGAGACACTTTCAAAGTGGTAAAATGTGTGTCCCCCCTGTAACTTCTAAAATAAGAGAATGATAAAACAAAAAAAAATATATGATGTACATTATACCATGTAAACTTCCACCTAAAATTGGTTTGAACGAGATCTAGTCAGTAGTTTTTTTTAATACGTCATATTTGCTAAATATTGTACGGTGGTACGGAACCCTTCGTGTGCGAGTCCAACTCGCACTTGGCCGGTTTTTTTCTGTATTCATAAGAACTAACGTTCTTAGTAATTGATTACAATCTAGCCTTATAGACTAATAAGTAATTTGATTCTAACTTAATATTTTACGAGATAGATTATGTTAAAACTAAGAATAATGTCAATTTGCAATTTTACACAAGGTCGTAGCACTTTCTTAGGGTCTGATAATTGATAAAAACATTTTGTTCATGTGTTACATGTATAGCACAGCATTGTTACTATTTATTATTAACTAGCTGCCCCGCTCCGGCTTCACTCGGGTAGCACTATGTACTTATCAACTGCTTACCTACCTACCTACCACACCTACGTACCCTACCTACGTACCCTATCTACCCTACCCTACTCACTTACTCTCCCTACCTACCTACCTACCCTACCTACCCTACCTACCTACCTACCCCACTCACTTACCCTACCTACCTACCTACTCTACCTACCTGCCTACCCTATCCTACCTACCTACGTATCTACATACCTACATTGCTACCCTACCTACCTATCCTACCTACCTACTTACATACCTACCCTACCTACCTATCCTACCTACATACCTACGAACCTATTCTCTGCTAAATTCACATTCATCAAATGCGCTAACTGTCCAACGCGCGAAGTTAAAATAGTCGTTAAGTTTTCTGAAATTTTAAAATTTTCTGCGCAATTTTCTATAGTTCTCTTTCCGTAAGAACCTTCTCCTTGCAATAACAAACAACAAAAAACGAATTAGCGAAATTGGTCTAGCCGTTACGCGTGATGCCGTGACCAAGGCAAATAGGGATTCATTTTTATATTACTATGTAAGATTCACTAGCCTACGCACTATGTGTGTGATGTCTAGCAGCTGAATTGCCTCGATATTCACATGTCGGTGGAGTCTGCGTTCGTGGGCTTCAGCAAATTTTCGGATGATGCGGTGGTGACGAATTCCATATTAAGGTCACGATGGAGGTCGTCATTTCTAATATACCATGGTACATTTATAGCGTCCCTGAGTACTTTGTTTTGGAATTGTTGAATTATTTTGACGTTGCTTTGTTTAGTACAGTCCCAAAGTTGGATGCCATACGTCCAAATTGGCATAAGAATATACTTGTATGTTATAATTTTATTATGTATTGATATGCAGCAATAATTTCCTTCCGAGTAACCAATACATACTTTTATAACGTATGTCAAGTTCCTGACTTTTCTTTTTGACGTGAGATTTCCAACGCAGTTTGGCGGCACGAGTTATGCCAAGGTATTTGGCTGTATTAGCATAAGGCACTTGCATGCCATTTATATAGATTGGGTGGTAATCGGGTAACACGTCATTTGATCCCCAGAAAAATTATCCCTCGACAATAAACACCCACAACACCAACACCTTTCTTAAGGGGCATGCGCTAAGGTAGCCCGCGAAATTCAAATTTTCTTTAGTTTTTTACATTTTGCAGGTCAGTGTGAGGTTTTATGTTGATTAAAATTTGATTCGCGACCGTAACCAATATGGGTTTACATAATTATAATCATTACAATCAGCAATACAACTCCATAAGTAAGCACAATACAACTCCATAAGTAAGCACAATCGCCAAATGTCATGATTTCATGAAATAGTCAATCAATGTGGTTTTATGAACTTAGAGAGTTGTATTGATCATTTTTATGATTATAATTCTATAAATAAACATTTGATACGGCCGCAAATCATATTTAGATCAACATACAACATGATAATGACCTACAAATTGCAAAAAAACGTAAGAAAATTTGAATTTCGTGGGCTACCTTGACGCTTTCTCCTTAAGAGCGTTTATTCTGAAGGTGCAAAGTCGCAAATAGGTGTCAAATATTTAATTGTTTTGATTAATTTGGCAATATTACTGTGTGGAAATAAAAAAATGTGGCTAACTAGCGACCTAGAATATTGATTATGAAATGCAATAATTGATATCGTAACAACGAATATTTAGTTTTAGATGTAAAAAAACTATTTGGAAACTTTCCTAATGCGTTTTTTACACCTAAAATGGGTACAACATGAAATTTAATGTTATAATTGGAATTAATTATTAATATTCTAGTTCGCTAGTTAGCCACATTTCTTATTTCTATTCAGTAATATTGCTAATAAAAATCAAAACAGGTAAATATTTGACAGTTATTTGCGACGTTGCCAACTTTTAGGATAAACCCTCTTAAATAAAACAAGCAATCATTTTCGGGCATTCCAAATCTTATTATGTACTTCCATTTCAAAATAACCCGATTTAACATTGTTATATTGTATAAACATGCGTGATCGAGAAAAACCAGCCGAAGATAATAGGATGTGATTTCCGTTTAATTCCCGATAACTTCATCCAGGGTCAGCGTCTATTATCTATTTGTATAAACACATATTCGGAAACCAGAAGCCGATAATATTTTATAAACAATACTAGCTTTTGCCCGCGGCTTCACCCGCGTGGAAAAATATCCCACGGGTGCGTACTACCGGGATTAGTTAGTTACCTAATATCTGAGGAAAAGTCATTGCTTCCTACCGCTGCGCCCGCGTTGTCGGCAACCATAATTATTTTATCACGCTTAATTTTGAATCTGTGATATCTTTTTAAGTATTCATTTTAATGATATGATGTCAAGGCATATTTTAATCTAAATTAAATGCCTAATTAAAATAACATATTTTATTGGATGAGGATAAATAAAATACCGGTCAAAATAGCTTCGGAAATAACAATGAAATTGTTATCAAATTCTGAAAGATAAAAATGGTTACTGTAGGACATCCTTAGAAGATAGACATATGCTATCGCGGACTTATTTTTGAACTTTTTAAAATATAAAATTCTGTAAAACATAAATTTGATGTATCTCATACGGCTTACGCGGCGCACGCCAGTAAAGCTCCCAGTCGGCATGATTTTTTCCGACATCTTCGAAAATAATCGTCATATTTCAGCAAATTTACACAAAAACCTTCCTCTTGAATCATTATCTATTAAAAAAAAACCGCATCTAAATCCGTTGCGTAGTTTTAAAGATCTAAGCATACATAGGGACAGACAGCGCGAAGTGACTTTGTTTTATACTATGTATAGATTACGCATCCCGATAAAGAATCTATTTGATATTGCCAGAGTATAAATAGCAGTCTCGGTGGGATAACTTTTTAGTATCCAGTTGGGTTTTATCACGGAACGTGATTCATTGAAAGTTTTTTACCTCCAATCTTTGGTAAAGTCATGTCCGAAGATTTCTCGAAAATTATTGCTGATAGAAATCGCGCAGGTGAAAATTACTTCCACGAAGCTTGTAGGGCTGGAGACATGTTTCTGCTTTGTAGACTTGAGCCACTAATTCAAGTGGACCATCATCATGTATTACGCGTTTCCAATTACCAAGGGTCACAGCCCATTCACGTTACTGTGAGACATCATTCTGGTTTATGGGCAGTCAGGATCATCGAGCTGCTGATCAAGATGGGCGCTGATATCAACGGAAAGGAATGTTGCAGCGGTGATACAGCGCTTCATTTAGCCATTCACAATGAGGATCATATCCTGCTTGAATGGCTCTGTAACCAGCCCACTATAGAAATAGAGGCATCAAACCACGCACAAGAAACAGCATTCGGAATAGCTAGGAGTAAAAATGACCGCAGTATGATGAAGATTCACCGCCGTGTCCTTGTGGAGGCGACCGGCGGCAGTGATCTCTCGCGTCCGGCCCTGCCCGCGAAGGAGAAGGTGGAACGCGTGATGGAGAAGCAAATTTCGCGCCCGCACGCCCCTAGCCGCCGCAGGAGACGCCCTGGGCGTCGGGAATCGCAGGCCGATTCCCGGCCACGGTAGGCGCGGGTTTGCGGACGGTGAACAATGGGTAACTCGCCGTCCGATAAGGACCAGGCCCGGGTCGACGGCGCGTTGTGTTCCACGCGCGCCTCAAAGAGATGTCAGCACAACAGAAGGGGTCTGGGAAAGTCCGAAAGGGATACCGGCAACGTACAGGCAACTGAAGGAACACGGGTGGGTTTTAGTCAGTAAGAGTCGGACACGCGAAGTTATTCGATAATTTCCCACCCTAAAAAAAAAGAAAAAAAAGATGATTGTGCAGCGGTGTATGAGGTGGTGTTGGTTGATGAGGTGCTGGTAGCGTGGTGGCGAGGAAAAGTGAATAAAAAAGGCGGACAAGTAATTTTCAAGTCTATATTCGACCACTGTCACAATTGGAAGGGCCGAGTTGCCACAGCTATCCTAACAAATTACATTGAATGTTGGTGTTGCAATATACTTATTACTAAAATGCCCAACAATGATGAAGATTTTACAAATTCATGGCGCAAAATAGAACTCCAACTTCATATACCGGAAGTGATGACGACTCCAATGCTGATGACTCCAATTAAGGGGGATGCGCTAAAGTAACCCGCGAAATTCGGATTTTCTTAAGTTTTTTGCAGTTTGCAGGTCAGTGTCAGGTTTTATGTCGATTAAAATATGATTCGCGACCGTAACAAACATGGCTTTATATAATTATAATCATTACAATCAGGAATACAACTCCATAAGTAAGCACAAACGTCAAATGTCATGTTTTCATGAAATAGTCATTTAATAGAATTATATGAAGTTAGAGAGTTGTATTGATAATTTTTATGATTACAATTCTATAAATATACATTTGATACGGCCGCGAATCATATTTAAATCAACTTACAACATGATACTGACCTGCAAATGGCAAAAAACGTAACAAAATTTGAATTTCGCGGGCTACCTTAGCGCAACCTCTTAACGGTGTTCATTATAGTTACTGCATGCTATTCGTTCGGGTCGACGGCGCGTTGTGTTCCACGCGCGCTTCAAAGAGATGTCAGCACCAACTGACGGGGTCCTTAAGGACCAATGCCTGCTGGGGTTGCGGGTTTGTCCGAAAGGGATATCGCGGCCCCGGCACACAGGCAACGGAAGGAACACGGGTGGGTTTTAGTCAGTAAAAGTCTGACACTCCCTCTCGCTCCGCCCAGAGCGGGAGGAGACAATTGATGATTTCCAACACAAAAAAAAAAAAAAATGCTATTCGTTTTAGTTATGACGACGATTTCTGTTTGAAAACTAGATCAGACGAGGTTAGATTGTAATAGATTGTTTAGCAATTACAGTATTATAGATATAATAAATTTTTCGTACTAAGCTTTTGTTCATTTTCATTTATCCTCAACTAACGAGATAGGTAGGTAGTATGGATAATAATAATACTGTTAATGACTTGAAACCGCACTTACACTTCTCAAGTCATTTACAGTCGAATCTGTTTTCTCGTCGAATTGATTTCATATCATTTTCTACTAGGGTGAAGGGTAATTTAGCGAAAAAAAAACCTATTTTGCTAAAATCTTAAAACCGAGTTTTCCTTCAAGTTTAAAAAAATACACTACACAACCTGATATTATTTGTTTTTAAGCCTACTTCCATTTTTCTTATCACGAGCATCGGTCTTGATCTGACCACTTTAAAAATGTATTCCGAGGTCTCAATGCCTCTTCCGATTGGGTTCCACAAAGTTTTCCAAGGCAGGTAAGGCTTTTTTTTTTAAACCCACCGCGGTACATATGGAACATGATCATTTTGGTCCACTAAAAGTAGTCAAATTATGAAAAAAAAAAAAAAAAAAATACCCACGCGTAGGTTGAAAATTTTGAAAATTTTACCATTTACATTGAGAAAAAAAATCTTTAGATACTCGTACCATGGAACATATTGCGGAACATGTCATGATATCCCGAAACTATGTTTGCAGAATATTTAGATTTAGACGTATGAGAGCTGAGTTTGAAAATATATCGGGCATCTTGTTGACCCGAAAGGGGATATGAGGGTGAACAAAAATATAAATGTTGTATAGACTAGAGATATACTCGTAATTTTATGATTTTTGTGTCTCCATTTTGTGGAATTTCAAATCACACAAAATCGCGTGATTTATTTCCAATATCCAAAATTTAAGTCGGACCATGTTACTTAGATACAAAATGACCCTTTTTCAATCTATCTCTTCTATAATCGGTTGACAAATGCCATAGATATGCGATATAAAAACATGAAAACCTCGTCGGTCGGGCAATGTTATAGAGTTTTTTTTATCAGGAATCTTATTAGCAACCCGGATCCAAGATTTGTGACTGACTAATGGTATCGCCCCAATAGCTGTAATACGAGGCAGTTGTAAGCAACTTCGACATTTTAACAGTTACTGAAATGTAAGAGTTCTGTACTGACTGTGATTCCTTCAGAAAAAAAACAAATTCAAATATTTGTGACCGTCAAAAACATGAAAGATTTCAATCGCTAAAAACTACAAGACTTAGAATTGAATAGAATATATTTTTTTCGGACAGAGTCCGTAGTTAGTAATTTTTTATGCTAGCTTTTAATGCTAGAGTAATGGCTGAGCACGCAAAAGATAGTCATATTTATAACAATTTTGAGGCAGGATATAAAATGCCTGTGACGTCACATCGCGAGGGCAGGCGCATGCGCCCGACCGTCTATTTTTCATTATTTGTCCAAATTCCAATTAGTTCAGCTAAAACGGTGAGTCTGGTGTCTGTTGGGTAACTTGCATAGCTAAGCTATATTTTAGAATTAAAAATGCAGATCTGATGCGAAACGTGTGATTCATTTAATTGGTTTCTATGCAGTGTGTCAGTTGACATTGACAGGAATTGTCGCAGATAATAATAATAAATACTAAATGTTGTGTTGCCAACATATTGCCGGGGCAACTAAAAGATTAAGTAAGTACTTATTATTAAAGTATACAAAAAATAAACACCCATATCATAGACAAATGAAATTGACAATTGACATTAAGATTGTAATATTAACAAAAAAGAAACAAAACTAAGATATTTATCTTTTTTAAACTGACAATATAACGGATAGGTACTCATTTCTTCCAGAAAAAAACAAAACTAATATTTTTTATCATATTAATTAGCACCACTACATTCTAGCGGTAGTACACAAGAAAAACAAAACAATATTTTTATCTTAATAATCGGCACCGCTACATTCTAGCGGTAGTACACAAGAAAAACAAAACGATATTTTTTATCATAATTAATTGGCACCGCTACATTCTAGCGGTAGTACACAAGAAAAACAAAACAATATTTTTATCTTAATAATCGGCACCGCTACATTCTAGCGGTAGTACACAAGAAAAACAAAACGATATTTTTTATCATAATTAATTGGCACCGCTACATTCTAGCGGTAGTACACAAACTTTCATTACAGCTCTTCTATGTGTATGGCCGTTTGCAGTTTTGACTTCAACTACTCTTACTTTACCATCTTTACCTGGGTAAGTATTTATAACTCTGGCTAGGGGCCAGTATAGTGGTGACAGGTTGTCATCCCTTAGGATCACTAATGCTCCTATTTTTACATTAGGTTGAGTGTCTTGCCACTTAGGGCGAGATTGTAACAAATTTAAATAATGCTTACTCCAAACCTTCCAGAATGACATTTTTATCTCATTACAAATTTTCCAAAATTGAGATTGTTTTACTATGTTTACATTAGGCTCAGGATAAGTATTTAAAGCAGTTCCTATTAAGAAATGACCTGGGGTAATACAAGAATAATCATTTGGATCATTAGATAATGGCATGAGAGGTCTGCTGTTTAAACTAGACTCAATTTGGCATAGGACGGTATACAGTTCTTCATAGGTAAGAATAGACTTTAGTAACACTCTCTTTAAGTGGTATTTTACACTTTTAACACCAGCTTCTGCCAATCCAGCGAAGACAGGTGAGTAGCAAGGCAAAAAATGAAAATTAATCCTCTTTTGAGCTGAAAATTGACAAACCTGTCTTTGGTGAACTGGCGAATTGTGCAAGTTATGTAGTTCGTTTAATTGGTTCTTTGCGCCCTTGAAGGTTGAAGCATTGTCGCTATAAATGTCTGTGGGCAATCCACGTCGCGATATAAATCTATTTAGGCAGGCTATAAAAGTCTCTGTTTTTAAATCAGAGGCCAGCTCTAAGTGGATGGCTTTTGTTACGAAGCACACAAACAGGCAAACATAACCTTTAGAGATTATAGGTTTTCTAATCCTTGCTATTTTCAGTGGGATCGGACCGGCGTAATCTAAACCAACCTTTTGGAAGGGGCGACATACATTGACTCTATCTGGCGGTAAAGAACCCATTAACTGTTTTGCTGATTCAGCTTTTAATCTAAAACAAACAGTACACCTATGTAACACTTTTTTAACTTGTCTGAGACCGTTCACAATCCAGAATCTTTGGTTTATTGATGACAGAACAAGCTTTGAACCCGCATGGAGGTTTTTTAAATGTTCAGTTGTAATAATTAAGTTAGTGATACGCGAATCCTTGGGTAAAACAATTGGATGTTTCTGTGTATAAGGAATGGAGGCATTTTGTAATCGACCACCCACGCGAACCAAACCCCTGTCATCAATAAAAGGACATAATGGTTTTAAATTACCTTTAACAATTGTTTTATTACACTTTAGAACATGAATTTCTTCTGACAAATATTTTTGTTGTTCATATTTTACAATCATTGACAATGACAGCTCAAGTTCCTGAGTTGTAATATAATTCAGTTTATTTTTAGAAATTTTTGACTTTGCATTCTGACCAAAACGTAAGATGTAAGCTAAAACTCTTGTCATTTTATTGATATCAGAAAGATTTTCAAGAAAATCTAGACATAATGATTGCTCACCAGAAGTAGTACAAAGAATTGCACTTAAGCATTCAGAGTCGACGCTAACCTCTGGTAAATCCTGTGGCAAAATTAAATTTAACTGTGGCTTGTACTCACGTGAATTCAGAAACGCTGGGCCTTTCCACCACAGGTCATGATCGGCTAGCTCGTTTGGCATGACTCCTCGGCTAAGACAATCGGCGGGGTTCTTGTTCGAGCTAACATATGACCATGTGTATTTTTGTGTAAGTTGTGATATGACCTTAACACGATTCGCTGTATAAGCCTTAAGTGTGTTTATGTTAGTTTTGAGCCAGGCTAATACTATTTGTGAGTCTGAATAAAGTATAACATCATGTATTTGCATTTTAACAATCAACACATTATGAATTCTGCTAACAAGCTTTGCAAGCAACAGAGCTGCATTAAGTTCGAGTCGAGGAACTGATAAACTTTGACTGATAGGATTTATTCGTGATTTTGAACAAAGTAAGGATATCTTGACATTGCCCACTGAATCCACAACCCTTAAATATACGCAACAACCATAGCCAGTATTGCTAGATGCATCAGCAAAACCTATAATTTGTGTAAAGCTTGTGTCATGCACACCTATATATCGCGGTATAAGCATTGGTTTCATTGTAAGCAAGCTATTATAAAACTTATGCCAAAGCTGTAGCAGTTCACAATTTGGCACCGAATCCCAGTCCAATTTTTCTTGCCATAAGCGTTGCATTATAGCCTTCGCGCTTACCACAATAGGCCCAGCAAGACCTAGAGGGTCATAGAATCCACTTATAAAGCTAAGAATTTCACGCTTAGATTGAGGCATGCTAGCAACAGTTTTTGGACTTGACATAATGAATGAATCTAACTTAATATTGTAATTCATACCTAATGTTTTTAAAGAAGAGGTATTTTTTTCTAGATCAATCTCATCAAAATGTTGTTGATCTTTTTGTATTTCTTTTAATAAGTCTGGTGAATTTGATACCCATTTGTGTAACTGAAAACTTCCTAAACTTAACAAACTGCATATTTGTTCTTTTGCTTCTGATAATTTAATTAATGATTTTTCAGAATAAAGAATGTCATCAACATATGTGGAATTATTTATAATAAAAGCAGCTACGGGGTATTCAGTCTGGTATTGTTCTGCCAACATTTTCAAACATCGAGTTGCCAAATAGGATGAACTCTTTAAGCCATAAGTAACTGTGTTTAATTGAATACATTTAACACTTTCGTTTGGAGAGTCTCTCCATAGAATATTTTGTAATGACCTGTGTTTTGAATGTAATTTTATATTTCTAAACATATTTTTGATGTCTGTTATAAAAAAATATTCATCTACTCTGAATAGCATTAAAACATCAACTAACTCTTTTTGTACTACAGGACCATTCAGTAATAAATCATTCAAAGATGTTTTTGTATTGGTTTTCATGGAACCATCAAATACAACCCTGCATTTTGTAGTCTTTTTATCTAACCTAAGTACAGGGTGATGTGGTAAAAAGTACACTGGATCAGTAGATAAGTTATATTGACTGATATCAATTAATGTACCATGACCTTGTTTTAAATATTCATAAATGAACTCTTTGTATAACATATAAAGATTAGAATCTTTTTTAAATCTAAGTTCTAAATTATGAAATCTTTTTAATGCTAAATATAATGAATCTCCTAAAGCTTGATTGACTGAATCTAATGGTAACTTCAGTGGCAAGATTACTTGAATTTTATTATTTTTTGTATCTCGCTCAACATTTTCACAAAATAACTTTTCACACAAGTCATGCTCAGAATGTGTCTCTGGAAAGGTTTCTGGAACACTTTCACACTTCCAAAACTCAACAATAGATTTATTTAAATCAGAATCACATTTTTTACAAAATAAAGTAACAATTGGTTTTATGTGTTGTGTAGGTGTGTTACCTGCAATTACATAACCAAGTCTTGTATTTAAAAATGGAGCTGTAGATGTGACACTGCCGTATGCTGCCTCTGGGCTGGACGGAAGAACTTGAGGCTCAGGCGGCAGCAGAATCTGGAAAAATATGTCAGCACCTAATAGAATGTGTATGTTACTTGGCTCATTGAACTTCTTGTCAGCTAACATAATGTTGGGAGGTAAAACTAAGTCATGTAAGTTAAACTTTCTTTGTGGTAATTTTGAAGTTATTTTGTCCAATATGTAACATGTGACTGAAATTTTAAAATTATGAGTGAGGGAATGTACTTCCAAATTGACCTTCTCCTTTAAATTATTCAAAGTATTGCCTATACCGATAACCGGAGTGTTGGCTGTATCAATTTGTAATTTTAATAGATTTGTGAGTTCTCTAGTCACAAAAGATGCCTGTGAACCAGTATCTAGAAGAGCCTTGACATGAACCTCAGTACCATTGCTCGCTAATAGTTTTACCTGTGCTGTAGGCAATAGTACTTGATTGGAGGCAGCCTCTGACATCAATGTTACTGGAGACAATGCTTTATCTTCGTGGAGCAATGTGTTGTGCCCTTCTTTGCAGATGTCACATTTAAAGTGATATCTGCATTTTTTACTATGATTATTTAAACAAATCTCGCATATTTTGTTAGACGTAGCAAACTTGATTCGATCAGCCGCAGACATAAGTTTAAATTGTGGACAAGTAAAAAGCTTGTGGTTGGACTTACAGAGCAAGCAGCTTCTTGTTCCTACCGTGTCTGCAGCAGCACCTGTATCTGGCATAGTTTTCTTCACAGCTGCAACATGAGCCACCTTCACCTTCCACGTTGGCTGGGATCGCTCCGGTGGGCATTCTGCATTCTCAAGTGCAAGTGCACGCTTATCTAGAAAATCAATAAGGTGTGCAACCGTAGGATCTCGTACTCGAGCCAATTGGAATTCCCTACTGCATAATAAGTCTAACTTTCTGGTCAGAATGCAAAGTACTATTGAATCCCATTGATCAACTGAATGACCTAGGTTTTTCAAGGCAGCTAATTGTTGCTTTACAACAGATACAAAATTTCTTAAATTAGTTGCTGTTGACTTACTTATAGGTACAATATCTAACAAAATGTGTATATGTTCATTTGTAATTTTATATTTATTATCGTATCTATCAAATAGAATGTTCCTGGCCTCATGGTAACTCTCAGTAGACAAGGTGAGATTTTTAACCAGATCGTGAGGTTCCTCTCGCAGAAAACTACGCAAATAGAAAAACTTTTGTACGTCATCTAAATGTTGATTGTTATGTATGAGTGAATCGAAGAGTTGTATAAACGGCTTGAACTCGGAGTACTTACCAGAGTACGTTGGTACATTTATGGTAGGTAATTTTGTATTGAAATTTTTCGTAACACACTCGTTTTTACAATCGTTTTCACAATAAATTTTATCTAACAATTCCCTGATGACGGTGAGCGTTTTAATGTAATTTTCTTCTACATCATCGTCGGCATCGAGGTCGGGTTCTATGGCGCATATCTCCAATGAGTATTCTTCATATTTCTGGAATGCATTCCGAAGACGCTCTTCCTTTAAGATTAACGCCTGTTTAGAGAACTCCTTGTATTCCTCTTTATCTTTGAACATGTTTCCAATTTTCGTTATCGAACCTTTAATGGACGCTCGTTTCCTGACGAGCGTTTTAATTTGGTCGTCTGGCATCGTTGAAAAACTAAAAACTTGTTTTGTACACTGTAAAATTGCCACTACAACAATATGTTTCGGTTGTAACTGAAATTATCTTGACCGCACGAGAACTGAACAACAGGTTTTTCTGTAAATCTGAATCTGCTTGCAGAAGTGAAAAAATATGACGGTTGCGACGCGTTGCGATTCAAATAAAACTTCCGAGTTCCGTTCCGTCCGGCCGGCGGCTGGCGCGCGGCCGCGTGGCGAGTTGGCGACGCGTGCTGCTCGAGCGCGATGGACTCGCCCGTCGCTGGTTGGCTCGTCAGGGTGGCGTGATACCACGTGGGCCAATCAGATGCGTCCTGCTTGGCACGGCGGCGAATCTAACTCGGCGTCCCCGGAAGTTGTTTCCTGCGTGCTACTCGATCGAACCAAAATTGGATTTCTTCACAGAATACTCGAACGCGAAGGTCGAATTTTCTGGAACGTTTTTGACTTGCCCTTGAAATATTATGTAAAATGGACTTGCCCGTTCCTCTATTCGTAACGACCGGCGGCGTGGGTATCTTCTGGAATCTGTATCCAATTTCCACACGACGTCACTTGTTCTTTCGCTGGATATATTATATTGTTATTGCTCGAAGGACCATGTTGGGTAACTTGCATAGCTAAGCTATATTTTAGAATTAAAAATGCAGATCTGATGCGAAACGTGTGATTCATTTAATTGGTTTCTATGCAGTGTGTCAGTTGACATTGACAGGAATTGTCGCAGATAATAATAATAAATACTAAATGTTGTGTTGCCAACAGTGTCATTCCCAAGAGTTGACAAAGGACTACCAGGACCTAAAGATATAAAAAAGAAAATATCGTAAAATCAAGCAAAATAATTTCATATAAGTATACTCATTTCGGCCGTAAATCTACTAAGAAATTAAAAAAATCTCAATCAAAGGAAGCTTACATCTTAAGGAATGCAATGAGCCTAAAAAATCTAGTGCCGAGCAAATAAAATAGCAACGGCAGTATAGAAACCGTAAGAAAATCTGTTGCAAAAATGTGTCATCTCATATCAGCTGTAAATCTGCTCAGAACTGAAAAATCGATGAAAGTTTGCATCATTAGGAATGCAATGACCATACATTTTTGTTATTCATTGTAAATATAAAATAACATCGTTAAGAGCGTTTATTCTGAAGATGGGCAACGTCGCAAATAGATGTCAAATATTTCACTGTTTTGATTAATTTAGCAATATTACTGTGTGGAAATAAAAAATGTAACTAGCGAACTAGAATTTTGATTATGAAATGCAATAATTAATATCGTAACACCGAATGTTTAGTTTTAGATGTAAAAAAAACTATTTGAAAACTTTCCAAATGCGTTTTTTACACCTAAAATGGGTACAACATCAAATTCAATGTTATAATTGCAATTCATTATTAATATTCTAGTTCGCTATAAACATTTCTTATTTCTATTCAGTAATATTGCAATAAGAATCAAAACAGGTAAATATTTGACAGTTATTTGCGACGTTGCCAACTTTTAGGATAAACCCTCTTAAAGAAATTTATTATTATTTCACCACACGTTTTCACGAAACTACGGCGCGGGCTCGAACTGCGCCTAACTCATTTTTGTTATGTTCTCCTTACAGACTCCTAAACAACCTCCGCCAATACAGCGGCGACACGATCTACCAATCAACGAACACGCCTCGTCAGAACCAGCAGTGTCTGCGGATCTTCGACCTGTCGGAGTACCGCCAGGTGCTCAGTGATATCGCCGTCTGGATATACCAAGGTAAGATATATACGACATAATCTACCAAGGAACTACCATCGTGAAAAACCGGCATTCCAGAGAGATATTTCTCGACGGCATGTGAAGCCAAGTCAGAGGCCCCTGGGCGGCTTTAAAACTCTGACACCAGGTTAGTCACTAACCACACGAAAAGTATAAGAAGACCAAGGATATATCTGGGTAAGGAGGTACATAGCCCCCCCCCCCCCCCCCCAAAGCAACAGCACATTGACCAGTCCTGGGCTTCCGGCATCCAGGGGATTCCAGAAGCCTTCACCAGATCATCGGCCAACCTTTAGGGGCGCCTACGATATAGCTGTCTAGATAACCTAAAAGTCGTACTTACTATGCAGAGTGACTGAAAACAATCGACAAAATTGAAGGGGGTGTGCTACCCATTCAATATAAACAATTTTTGCTATGGGACAGATTTCACAAATAAAAATTTGACCTCCCCATATAAATGTACCATCGCCGACACTGGCGGTGAACCACTTTTCAGATAAAAACCCCTAAACAAATAAAGAGAAAAAAAATCCTTATTACTAAAAGCATAAGGGTGAAAGTGGTTCACATCAAGTGTCCGCGGTTATACATATCCGATTGGACCATTTTGTTTAAGAAGGTCGATTTTTTTATGCGAATTCTTTTGGTCCCATAATAAAAAATATATATATTTGATGGGTAGAACATCCTAAGGGGATGTTCTACCCATCAAATATAAACATTTTATTGTCGATTGTGCAAGACACGTGAAATCAACTTGTTTTTGTGACAGCTTCCCCATTTCGATGTGTCTATAATCTTTTGTTACTATTATAAACTCCACTGCCGTGATTACTATGGCCCAACTCTTTTAATACAATCAATCAATCTGCCTAGCCTTTTCCCAACTATATTGGGGTCGACTTCCAGTCTAACCGGTTGCAGCTGGATACCAGTATTTTACATGAAGCGACTGCCTATCTAACCTCCACAACCCAGTTACTGGGTAATACGATACCCCTTGGTAAGACTGGTTGTCAGACTTTCGGGCTTCTGACGACCAGTAACGTCAAAGATCCTCGAATGACAGCCGAGACCATCGGCTTAACGTGCTTTCCGAGGCACGGAGGGGTCTTGGTATGTGAAGATGGTCACCCATCCTCGGACCAATCGCGGCAAATCGACCGGTGCGGCTGTTATTACTTAGCCAAAGTTATTACTGTTTTGATACAATAATGTACATATTCCGTTGACTCGCAAAGAAGAATGATTGATAAAATGCCAATTATAAATCTTATAATTGACCACATTAGATTCTACATCTCACTCCACACCACCTTTTAAACCTACAATTTACTTCCACAGGCCTAATCCACCTGCTAGAGCGTCAACTGGAGCGCCTCATCGTGCCGGCCATCCTGGAGCACGAGGAGATCTCCGGCCTGTCGGGCCCCGCCGCGCGGCCCCCGCAGGCGGGCGCAGGGCCCCAGCGCCTCAAGCTGGAGCTCACGGCCACGCACGACCATCTGCACACCTTCGCGGTCGACCAGCCGCTGCGGCTTATGATATTTAAACAGGTAAAATCAAAACTTTGGTATTCGCACTTAACATTTCTCAGTAGCTGCCTGAAATCTGGATTTGTGCCCGGTTAAAAGACTCCCCTCGTTACACTTTATATTTCTTTGGGCTCTGCACAGACCAAATACATGTTTTTTTGATAACATTTATAATAACAGACAACAACACAAAATAACAACACACAAACACAACAACACTCAACACACAAACAACAACACACAATAACATTTACATTGAGATCGAGCGTGGTAACCCAATCTCATTTGCACTTAAGGGGCAACTCAAAAATTCAAAATTTTCTTTAGATTTTTACATTTTGCAGGTCAGTATGAGATTTTATGTTGATTAAAATATGATTTGCGACCGTAACAAATATGGGTTTACACAGTTATAATCATTACAATCAGCAATACAACTCACATACTACTCACACTCACATATAACTCACTACATCAGTAGTTCAATTCCCTTCAAAAAATGGTTGAGCTAAATGGTGTTGATCCACGCGACATGTTCGTGAACAGGACATCTGTTCTTAGCTGCCACGGCTTATTTTAATTTATTTATAATTCTTGAATTGTTTTTATCTTTTTATTACGGACGCTGTTAACGTGCACTGTTCTCACATGTATAATTTCAACATGAATGATGTAACCAATATTTTGATTTAAAAGAGTGTCCGTGGAGTTTCTTGCCCGTTCTTCTCCATAGGTACCTACTACGCTTTGGAATGGACAACTAGCTTCATATTTCTGACTGTCCGACTACTTGATAATTCAAAAGTGCCTGTAATTGGCTTATTTGAAATAAATCCTTTGAGTGTCAGTTCACCTAACAGCATTTGTCTCCTCTTTCCAGCTATTCTACTACATCTGCGCGTACAGCTTGAACCAGCTGCTCCTGCGCAAAGACCTGTGCTGCTGGGCCAAGGGGCTGCAGATCCGGTATAACATCAGCCATCTCGAGACCTGGATCAAGGAGCATCTGGCAGAGTATGGGCAGAAGAGCGTAAGTATTTATTTATTTTACTTTAATATAAAATTCATACAGTATTCCGGACACTGTATGAATTCTTAATATACTACACCTAAATTATAGGCTAATTATGCTATCTAAGAAACACAAACTTTATTTCATACATGGTAAAGTTTAAATTCCACTGCAACCAACATTTATTCTGAACCTTTTTATTACAAATGTTCACTTCGACTACATAACGCAATAGTAGATAGTTGAATAAAGGCAACGAATGTCAATTATTCGAAATTCTGTATTCAAATATAGTTACACAATAAATAATACTATTTTATTTATTTATTTACCAAGGCACCAAGTCCGAATATACTAATCAGAAATACATACAATTCATTAAATTAATTACATCATAAAAATTAAATATGTTCGGTACATTATAATTCAAAATTCCATACAATCACAAAATAAATTACATTAAAACTGAGTAGTTATTAAAATTAAATTTCATTACATTCTATTATGACTAACAAAAACAATTAATATCACAATATACACAATTAATAAATTATTATACATACCTATTATATATAATATATTATATAAATATACAACTGATTAAATGTTTAATATTTAATAAATTATTATTAGCAAACAAGAGGACGTTATTTGGCAATCTTATGCCATAATTCGATTTTATCATAAGTTCTAAAATCATACTTATAAAAAACCGAGAATATCAAGCTTGCAGAAAATCTTTTTCTTCCTCAAATTATTCTATTTTAGTCTATTGATCGTATATACTAATCATTGTCTACAAATACTTGACTAAATACTTTTTCTCAGGTGGAAGAAATCCTAGGCGTCTTAAAGCCAATAACGCAAGCAGTGCAGCTGTTACAAGCTCGCAAGTCGATGCACGACGTGCAGAGCACCGTGGACATGTGTGCCAACCTTAACGCGATGCAAGTGTGCAAGGTAAGTCCATCAAATAGTACCTACAAAATTAAATAACTCTTTATGGTCTTATTTTTAAAAGCTTACTTTTGGGGAATACAAATCAGGCTAAGATTGCTTATCCATAAAAATCAATGCCACTTTCGTTGTAATTTTATAACTCAAGAACGGCTGGGCCGATTTAGCTGATTTTGGTTTTGAAATGTTTGTCACAGTCCAGGGAAGGTTTAAACGGTGAGAAAATTAGGGTAGGTAAGGTGGGTAGGTAGGGTAGGTAGGGTTTGGTGCTACCCGTGCGAAGTCGGGGCGGGTCAAGCTAGTACAACATGTAAAAACCTGTCCGATCAGTGAGGCTGTTGTTAACTATTGAGAGTCTATTTATGTAGAAATTTTCATAAAAAAAAAAAAAAAAATCGCCACTTTTTTTTTCAATGATGAATTTTACCGGGTTCATTCAAAGGGTTTAAAAGTCTATTACCGCTGTTGAAAATTTGCAAATTTTTTATGTTATTGTAGTACCTGTATGGTTTTTTTTTACATAATATTGATACCCATCACGTCGGTCGAACTTAAAAAAAAAAGGTTTATACCCCAAAAAAATCATCAAAACAAATTAATATAATTAAATAATCATTATAATATAGATACCATCACGTCTGCGGAGTTTCGCCAGCTAATTTAATTTGACCCTATATATTTATGTGGTGGGATCGAAGTCGAAAATCTGAAGTTTAACTTACTTAGGAAACACACACTTAATATCTTTTTTTCTCAAACGATTTTCTTATAATTATTATTGTCGTTGCATCGAAATACCAACTCAAATAAAAAAACATTTTCACGATAAAAAAATTAATATATTTCTTTTTCCTCCGCCAGATCCTGAACATGTACACACCAGCAGAGGAATACGAAGTGAAGGTAACTCGGGAGTTCATCCACGAGATACAGAAGAAGATGCTGGAGAAGGCTGGCACTAACCCTGACAAGGAACCGGTGAGATATCACTCTAATCTATAAGATACCTGGCCAGAAAACATGTTGTTCAGAAATAGTAGCTCTTTTTAGTTGCAGCAGAAATCTTTGTGAAGAATCCGAGGTTTTGTCCAGGGAAGTACCACCAGCAGCTCCAGCTTTGCATTGAAAAATAATTCCCCACAGAGGCAATGCTTCTAAGTTTTTCACTATAGTTTGACCGGGATCGCTGCTCCGCGTCTTAGGTTTGTGCACGGTGAGACGCGGGGCAGCACTGACCGCTTATTCGTCAACGCTCACGGCGCGCGGCGTCCCGCCCGCCGCTCATTCGTCAACGGTGCCCCGCCCCACGCATTCCTTAAACGCGGAAAGCGGGAACGCGGTTAAACTATACCGCAACTCCGGTCTCAGATCGTCATTTGTCACTTAAAAGCCTTGAAAAGTTTTTTTTTTAATTGCATAGAGTTGTTGTATCTATAATATTGTAATCATGGTAATACAAAATAGGCGAGTAGTGCTATGGTTGTAGCAGCTCTGTATTATATTTCATCATTGACACGTCAACATTATACTTTTACTCTGGGATGGCAACCCGGTGGCTTCTGGTATTGCAGATAGGCGACCATCAAGTGGGCCACAAGCCGACTCGACACCAGAATGAGTGGTTACAAAGGCTAGTCTGACTGTCTTTGGGTCGTCGGAAGGCTACTTGGGGTAGTAATTTCTAGACAAATAGTGAGAAACTAACCAAAATGTTCTATTTTGTTACAGCAAAATCTTCTAATGGACTCAAAGATGATATTCTCGGTGCAATTCCCCTTCAACCCGTCATCTATACGGCTGGAAGCGGTAGAGTTACCAGAAGTGCTGGAACTGGAAGGTCTACTCACCAAAATATAAGAAGACCGAGTAGACCAAACTAAAAGACCGTCGAAATAAGGTTAAAAACAAGCCTATAGTTGTTATTATTTTATTTATAAACTTTGGGATAATGGTGTTCTGGGTAAAATAAGTAGACCGCAGTAGAAGAATGTGTCAACATTGATTATTATTTTATATGGATTTTTTTCATAGCTAAGAAGAGACATAATATTAAAAGACCGTAGAAATAAGAAGGTAAATAATGTTCAAACAATATAAATAGTTTGTTTGTAAAGTTCAATTCATAAAAAATCTTGGTATTTTCACTAAAAGACCGAGTAGACCGGAAAAGACCATAAGAATAATAAGGTTATTAGGTTATTTTAAAACAATAGTTATTATTATTTTTAAACGTAAAAATAATTGGTCTAATATCTGCAAGAAATAGTTAAATAGATTAAAAATCGTCATAATAATAGATTCATATGAGTTTCCCAATTTGTATAATTTGTTTGTGTCCATTTAGGTGTCATAGTTCTGGAAAATTATTTATTAATATACGGACCTTTTTTTAGTTTTATGATGTTTAGATATCCATACCCATAAAAACTGTGGAGTTTCTAGCTGATTTCTAGTAAAGTCGCGCGGCGGACGCTGCTCGTGTTTATTTATGGCGCCCTGCACACCTACGCGACCGCTGTAGTCGCGCAGGTGTGCACGTTTAGTTTCGCGTTGTTGACGCGCCCGCTTCCCGGCAGGCGACTGACACTCCCACTTCGCAGTCGCTTTGGTTGCGCAGGTTTGGCCGAACCTATAAACAGCCCTCCTCAATCAGCCCTCTTCAATTAGCTAAACGTTTTTCGTTCCTACATTTTTTATTGCCATACGAAATAATCGTTCAATATGGTGCCATTATTATGTTCTATTAATTGGTGTTAAAATATATTTAAGTATTATACTCGAGTTACACTTACATTCCTTTATTAAAATAATAATTATTGATTTCTATTTATAACATTTTATTACAATGTTTCGGATAATAACATATTTCACGGGTTCCGTAATATAAAAATAAAAATTATTTGACATTTGAAAAAAAATCTGTGTTAGAACCTGATAACTTATAATTTATTTACTTAATTTTTTTGGATAAATTAACATTTATTTATATTCTGTATAAATGAATTCTGAAATGACGTTGACTAGATGGCAGCACTGAGACGTCAGACGAGGTCCGGGCATCAGTCAAAAGTTTCAAAGAGCCTATATTTTCTTTAGTCGTGACTGAATGATGAACGAATTAATGAAATTAATGATGAACGTCATCATATATTTTATATTCATTGTTGAAATGGAAGACCTCTTGTCAAAGTGACGCCAGCTGGTAGCGTGAATTTTCATGAAAACATTCAATGAATAGTATTTGGGTGCCGATTACTTACGAGAAAATATTATTAATCTTTACTCTACTCAATACTCATATTATATTCGAAACATTAAAAACACACAGCGCCTAAAGTTCTCTATAGAAAATTCAAACAGTTGTATCTTGTCGTACTGAATACGACAACGCATTAACGTTATTAATCATTTGACGTATAGCGATAGGTGTTAAAATGAAAATTTAAATAATGATATCGTATTCAAAATTAGACCAAATCACGAATTACTAGAGCTCATTACGGCTTAATGAGATATTAGCAACTGCAGAAATAATATAATTAGTATATAATAGAGTGTTTAGTTGATTTCTATTGACTTCTGAGTTATTGTGTGCTGAGATACGATAAGAAAGCTTACTCTTATATATTTTTTCACCTTATAATTTTTTGTGTAGCTTCCTCTCCTCAGTTCCTAAGTAAGTTATATGCGTGGCGATTATATCACTATTCTCCTTGTTATGTTTTATAACTGGCCAACATTTATAACATACATTTTGTTATAAAACAATTATATGAATATGGAAACGGCTCTCTAAGAACACTTAAAGAAATGTGAAGGTGTTAGAGTTTGTCTTGTGTTTGCCAAATGTGTTATTAATTAGTAGCTTCCCAAAATAAGTCTTCCTTTTAATAATTTGAAAATAAACAACGATACTTTAGTCATTCTTATATTTAAATTTATCACGAGTTATTCTTATTTCAAGCCAGATTAAGCTTTTATATGATGGCATATTAAATATTACTTTCTTTTTTTAACTTGCTATAAATAAGGCTATATTTAGCCTTTCCTTTGGCTAAATTCATAAAGTCAAATGTCCGTAATGTTTCATACCATACATTAAGAGTCTATCTCAGCCATTCCTATTTAAAATAAGTTTAGAATCAACGAAGTTCGTTAGTTTCTTTTAAATTAAGGTTTATACATTTTTTATACTAATTAACCGAATTTTGTTATAATTTATACTGATTAGTTCAAATTGTTCACCACTGTTGGACACCACATTTGATTTTTATTCTCAACCAACTTTGAATTTAACTGAAATATAATAATTATATTTCAGTTAAATTCAAAGTTTTTTTTTTCGAGTCATGGTTAATTATTAACCATGACTCGATCGAACACAGTTAATACTTTATTATTCCTATTATTTTGAAATGGTTTGTACATGTAAAAAATCTAAATGTCACTAAAACTACAAGCTTGATGTTATTCATAATCGTTGTTTAATAAATAATTTATTGTGATAGTCGTAATCACTTTTGAGATTATAAAATTATTGTCCAATCAAAATATTATCGATACTGCTTTGAGCTGATGAAAGATACGAATGAAAACAAAAAAAAACAACTTAAAACTATTAAACAAAATGATGCAGCTATGCTATGACTGGCATAAAGGCAGCAGTGGTCAAGTTAAAATTATATATTTGTGGCTTCAAAGTTTGGCAATGAGACACTATAAAAATTGCCTACGAAATATTAGAATAGTATAATGAAATTTCTGCCGAAATTGAACCATAAGTAATTCATGCTTATAAAAAATCTATGTGTTCGTCGTGTATAGATTCCTTATATGTATATAACGATGTTGATATATTAAATGTGGTAAAATTGTGGTGAATTATTGTCATTTTGTCCAAAAAAAGCGCTGTATATGCTGAAAAAATAAAAGGTTAAAATAAAAAATGCTGCAGCAGCATTATTGACAAATGTTTAGTGTCATTCCATTATATTTAATTTAATGTTATCGTAGTTAATAAAGTTTATTAGAGTATAGACAAATTATAGTTGATTTTGGAAAAGTTTCAAAAATATTGGCAACTGCTGATCTGTATATAATATTTGAGATCGAAAAGATGTCCATAGCATATTTAGCTAGACTTGCGTAGGAGACTTGAGAATCTATATGATAACTTTCTAATATTTTTGCAACTTTTCCAAAAAATATGAGGACTCAATAATAAATAATAATATGTAGAAATAAAACAGTGTTACCATTTGCGCTAGGTGCTTTCGAAGCTACACTATATTTATTATTATAACCGCCTGTTTCAATATATACTGATAGTATTTATTCGAATTCGCTACCAACCGTATATTTTTAAGGTTAACAGGAACCTCATTAAAGCCCTGGTGGTTTAAAACTAAACATAACAAATGACATTTATTTTACCGGTTTTATTAAACAGAGGGGAAACAGATCGATTAGATCTAAAAAAATACAATGATCTTTAATCTCTGTCGTGTTACATTTCCAATCAATGCTACGCAAGTGAGTCAGTATAAGTTGAAATAGGCTGCTAGACTAGTAACACATCATTCCATACTGGCAGGAAATCATCTGTATATTTTGTATAAAATGACATGAGAAAATTTCGTAATCGTTATTCGCCAATAAGGCAGCTTACAGACGAACGACACTTCATATCGACGACCATCGCAAACGTCGCCGCCTGTCGTTAGTGACTGTCGTTGATAATGATGACAATGTCGCTCGTTTGTGAGCTGTCTAAGGCTGCTTTTCCACCAGAGATGTGCTATGCTACGTTGCTATGGATGCGTGTGGCATCCACCAATCATATTCATTCGCTATGTGGACCAGTATACACCAATGAATATGATTGGTGGATATCAAACGCATCCATAGCAACGTAGCATAGCACATCTCTGGTGGAAAGGCACCCTTAGGCCCGTATTACAGAACCTCACTCAAGACTCAAGCATTACTTAAAACTAGTTTCAACCAATCAAAAGACTTTAAACGAGTTTTAAGTAATGCTTGAATTTTTAGTGAGGTTCTGTAATACGGGCCTTAATGTCATTTGCTTGACGGAAGTTGGAAGTTGTCGCCTGAAATATTATAAATAAACGGATCATATTAATCGTTTGTAGTGATTTTTTTTCGTATTGATGACAGCTGGTATTATATTAAAATAGATATTAAATAATAGAAATATCGTAGTATTTGAAATAGTACGTTATTACGCAAAGCAGGCACTAAGTACTTATTTAGAAAATTTTATAAATCAGTATTTTGTATGTAATCGTTATTATTTATTTATTTATGTGTTATGCATTTACGACAGTACATTAATCAGTTCTTCTTCTTCTTCATGTAAAATTGTCGTATTCCTTATTAGATATGTAGTAGTGTGATATTTATTAATTACTACTCCTTGTTGTACTTAATGTAATAAAAATAGAGAAATATATGTATGTTGTGTTGTATATACGTGAAATTATATTTATTAGGTGCTCAAGTTGAAATTATTCGAGTTTATAAATGCATTCCAAATATATTCAAAATATACAATTGTATCTAATTCGTAAATTTATTAAAAATGTTATATATCTATTTCGTTGAAAACTATATCAGTGTAATGTAAAATGGTTGCAAGAAAAACTAGCAACATAAGGATCAATTTAAATATTAATTAACCACAATTGGTAATATTGATAACCTATCCTAGCATAATGGAATCACATTTCTATGAAATATTAACAGTTTAAAGCTTGTCTCGCTAGCAGCTCAACGTGTTAAATAATATTCTCATGGCAAAACAAAAATAAAATCCTAAAAAGTGCAGCATCAAACTCAATGCAAGTTTATTAAGTCTAATATAGTATGGCAAATTAATGGCTTTATTTATAAACGTTATTTATAATTATGTGATATTCAAACGTTAATAATGTATGGTTAAACCGTCGCTAATCATTACTTAACTTTAAGCGACGTTGATAAATAAACCCCTTAGAAGGGTAGCCTATCTGCCGTTTATAAAATGCCCTAAAAGCATAGGTAAGCGTTCCAGGAAAAAAAATGCCTGGGCAAAATACTGCATAAGCACCATCTAAAATATATTTACAACAAAAATGCGTGGAAACAAACATATGCTTTGTCATGAAAGACATGACAGTGTAACGCAATGTCATAAAAACATATGTGTCATAAATACTATGTAAATGTTACAGAGATAATAAGCGTGTACGCCATGTTATAAATGCTATGCCGTAAAATAATCGTTTATTACATACCGCAAGTAACTACAAAAACATTGTCATTGATTTTAATTCCTTGTCATATTCAATATGACAAAAGATTAACAGATCTCTGCTGTCGTTTTATTTGAAATAATTGTAAAAAGCAATATATTGCATATCTATATAATTATTTTAGTATATAATTATTGAAACAATCTTATGATTACTAAAATAATTGCGGATTTAAAATCATAGATAATTATGTTGAAATTATTTTACGTGTTAACAATGTGTCCTGTACTGTGAGCACTATACATTCCATATAGATGTTATGTTATTAAATCATTTATTGAATTATTTTTGTTTTTATTTCATCATCAACAGTTTTAACTGGGATCAGATTATTTTAACAAATCGTGGCTAAGTAGCACCATGGTATAATAAAACAAGCACGTGTCGATCGAAGGTTAGGCTACGCTTGCCGAGGTCGGTCCGTGGATGGGTGATCATCCATTACATAAACAGATTCGTAAGCTCAGAGGGGCAATTGCCGTAATTTTTAAGAAAGTTCGCATTCTTATCTTATTCGCAAACTTGTCAAAAATTTTGGTAAATTACATATTTACCAACATTTTTGACAAGTTTGACAGCTTGCGACTTGAATGTGAACGTCTTTTTACCGACTTACAAAAAATAGAAGGTTGTATGTGTCCCATATGTATGTTTTTTTTTGGAACAAAGTTCCTTATCGCGCGTTGTGAAAGGGGGCTAGACGGAAAAAATTAGGAGCAAAAACGACACTTTGCTATAGTTGTAAGCCGAGGCGTGCGCGTGTTTCTCTGTCTGTCTCTCTCTCAAAGTCAAAGTCAAAGTCGAAGTTGGAGTCGGAGTCAAAGTCGAAGTCGAAGTCGGAGTCAAAGTCGAAGTCGGAGTCGGAGTTGGAGGCGAAATTGAAGTCGAGCGAGTGTATAAGTCGACACGAGTGAAGAGACTTATACTTACGAGTATATACTTATACTTCGAGACCAAAAGTTGTAACGACACTTTTTGCTATAGTTGTAATCCGTGCGGCGTGCGCGTGTTTCTCTGTCTGTCTGTCTCTCTCTCTCTCTCTCTCTCATAGAAAGAGGAACTTCGTTCCATCCGGGTGTCCCTTGACACCTCTAGTTTTTTTTTTTTTATGTGTTTCCGTCGATTACTCCGTCAATTGTAGACCGATTTTGAAAATATTTTTTTAGTATGAAAGGGTATGCTCCCGGATTGGTCCCATATAATGGTATTCGAATTATTATTTGTGTGGGGTAGGTACCCCAACTAAAATGTGAAAAATAAAAACTTTACAACAAAAAAACAACCGACTTCCGAAAAAAAACACTACAAAGTGAAAAATAACTTTAATGTCGGAAGTCGGTGTCGGTTTTGAATTTTCGTTTTTTGCCACCGACTTCCGAAATGACTTTCCGAATGACTCGACTTTTTGCACAACATCAAAAAGGGCTCCATAGATTTCATTGGGATCTGACTGACGGACTAATTAGAATTTAATTTTTTTACCCAGGCATCATCCCTATTGGCCCGACAAGACGAGCTACCGCGTACTTGTAGATCCATACCCAAAAATGCGGAGTGCGCCTTCTGTACTACTATTCTGTGGTTGAGCGCAGAATATCTGTCACGGACGCCATTCAAAGCCGTTACTTTCTACGTGACACGTCATTTGATTCGTAGTGCGAATAAACCTCAGGAATAAACAGTGACATGATTAGTTTGTATGGTTGACAATGCCGCCGAGGTATCTTTGTGCTCTATGCACGGCTGGTAATCTCGGAACAAAAAATCCTGGCATTAATAGACGTATTTGTCTATGGGTGAAACTCCTCAAAGTGACAACCGCCCCTCGTCCCTTTCCCCTTTGTCGCCCGCTCAGAGTAATAACTAACATAGAGGGAGCCTACAAATTAGAGACAAATTACGATATATCTAAGCTCTTCTCTCTTATGGCGCAGATTGTACACTTAAAAGAGACAAATGCATATGGATTCGTCTATGCTAAAACTAAATGAACGTTCCGAAATTGTCAAACGGTCATACTTGGTCTCTTTTTACACGACCAATTAAAAAACCACAATAGTTACTTAGTACACGGTTAACCGTATATAGTATTTGATTTAGTCGTATATTACGTCGTGAATTTCAGTACGTGTGCTTTTTGAGGTGTTGGTCATTATTTTATTCAAAATAATAGATTTATGCACAATTTTCTAAAAAAAATTGGTGCAAAGGACAGATCAATAGGCTGTTAACATGGCTTGTTTTGTGTTATCGTGTAAATCACATCTTCACACCTTCAAATGAGAAAGAAAATGAGTGTAAAGTGATTCCAAGAGCCAGAAATTATTGAACTAAGCATAGTCGAGTATGTTCTAAACATTTTACGAACGACTGCTTTGTAAGTAGCGATAAATGGAGAAGGTTAAAACCTGGCGCAATACCATCCCTATGATTGGTAAGTAAAGCCATCTTCACGTGCGCTCACTTAGTGATCAATTCGCGTTATGTTTTACCTATCACAAAACGTTCACAGTTCTGTGCCCTAAAGCTCCGTGAAAAAAAATGTTTTTCTTGTATCCAGTTGTTTTTCTTGCCGGTTTGAGGGGTTGACTAAAATCGCGGGAAAGTCCGAAAGGGATACCGTGGCCCCTGGCAACGTACAGGCAACTGAAGGAACACGGGTGGGTTTTAGTCAGTAAGTCTGATACGCCCTCCCGCTCCGCCCAGAGCGGGATAAGTTATTTGCCAAAATCCCACCAAAAAAAAGGTGTCTACTAAATGGTTTGTATGGGGACTGTGAATGTGTTAACCTTTACTAATTGTTTTACTTTAGTATATACTTTACCTAATGTATATTGATATGTATTTTTGGTTATAAATAAAGTATACTCGTAGTAGATAAAACACAAGTAACACACAACACACCAAGTTAGTGTTCTTTGTTGTTTTCAGAAATTTTGCATATAATTGTATGGTTGAGCTGAATGGTGCTGATACATGCGTCATGTTCGTGAACGGGCGCCGTCAGTTCGGACTGGCCAACTCTTAGCTGCCATGGCTGATTAAAATTTTTGAATTGTTCTTTTTTTTATTTATCTCCTTTATTTATCTTTTTATTACGGACGCTTTTAACGTGCACGTTTTTCTACATTGTTCTCACATGTTTAATTTCAACATGAATGATGTAACGAATATTTTGTAACAATTTATTTTATATAAAAGAGTGTCCGTGGAGTTTCTTGCCCGTTCTTCTCCATAGGTACCTATTACGCTTTGGAATGGACAATTAGCTTCATATTTCTGACTGACCGATTCCCTTGACAATTCAAAAGTGCCCGTAAATGGTTTAATTGAAATAAATGCTTTCAGTTTGAGTTGAGAAGAAAGCAGTTTAATTATTCGATTGAAAATCGAATAATTTAAATTGCTTTCTTCTCCTCTCTTTATTTTATTGTTTATCCCCAAATATTAAATAAAAATCCGTTTTGATCCGATTGTTTCTATTCCATAATTCCATTACATAAATTTAAGGTAAAAAAACTTTTCCACAAAAAATTTACCGACTTCCAAAGCAAAACACTAAAAGCAAAAATACTTTCGTTTCGAAAGTCGGTATCTTTACCTCTTATGAAATTTGGCACACGTGTTTAGAAGGCCACATAGAGTAACTTATATGAATATTGTGCAATTCCAATAATATTAGATACATACGTATTGAATTGATAACCTTCTTTTAGAAGCCGGTAAAAAGAAAAGTAAGATGGGTTCATGCTTCGGAAAGAACGATAAGCTGCGAACTAATGGTCGTTACTAACATTGGAGCTTGGAAAGCGGTAAAAAAACTGACATCAGTGTTTGGTTGATAGATCTTGCAGCTCACACGACAAGAAGAATAATAGGAACACATGTAAAAGCGTGTTGGAACCAGAGCGTTTTTAAACAAACAATGTATTTTTTGATTTTATCATCCATGGAATGTATGACATGACACTAACGTACGTATACATTCAATTCAATAAGTAAATGTCCTGTCCGGGATTCGGTCGTGGTCCACCGGCTTAGTTCACCTGGGTGGACCACGGGCACTTTTTCTTGCCGGTGGATCACCTAAATGATGAGGAATATGCAAATAAAAAATGTCTATTGGCCATGGTCCACCTAAAATTAATTCCACGGAAATAAAATCCTCTTACTGATACTGATCCTGTCATTTTACTATAATTGAAAAATGAATGCCCAAAGAACAAATGAAAATCGGCAAAACGAATTAATACGGAAAAAAACTTTAATTAATAAAATAATGATTTATCGTTGAGACAATCAACGTAACTTTTCCAAAGCGAGTCCTACAGAAATTTCTTTGTTTAACAATTCTAATTGTATTTCTATTATATCGTCATCATCAGTTATATATTTGGTTTTCCTTTTATAGGAAAGTCTGGATTCAAGACTCTGCAGTTCAGTTAGAACTTCTAACTGAAGTGAAGAGTCTTGAATCCAGACCTTCTAACTTAGAAGGTGCAAAATGGTGGTACTGGTTTTCTTTACTTTTTTGTTCAGTTTTGAATGGAAAGATTCCGTAACATTATTTGTGCGATGTCTTTCACCAAACACAGATAATACAGAATCAAATTGTTTTTTCATCCAAAATCCATCTAGATATTTGAAAAACGGTATCATTTTATCATTATTACTGCCTTCCAATTTTATGTAGTTTAAACCTTCAGTTATGTTTTCAGCCGGCAAAAGCGGCAAAACTGCAGTCAGTCCTACCAGCCTTCTTTCCTTTTTACCATTAAGTTTTAAATTTTTGGCCCTTATCCATATTGCTTTATTCCAATGATAGTAACAACCTATTAACTTTGTTTGTGGAAAATCTCCCGAAAATGCATTTATAGCTCCTTTTTCGAAGTCACAATGATATTTATCTGGTTTGAAGTTAGGCAGCTCTCGTTTAATGAGTTCGAAAACAATAGCATAATGATGTATCTTGCTTTTTGTTTGGCATTAATGCATAAATTAATGGTGCTGTTTTTGTTTTGGTGATGGTGCTTCCCATATCGCCATGAATGATGTGTAACTGATTAAATGGTTCAGGACAAGCACTGAATGTTGCATCGCCAAAATATTCTTTTATCTCTCCAATTTTTTTCCTGTTTGCATGACTACAAAAAAGTATTATACGTGCACCTTCGTAATAATAATCAGCTAATATTAAATTATGAAATTTTAATGGCACTTCCACTTCTTCAAAACTTTTGAAAACTGTTTTATTAACTCCTAATGATTGATTTCTCAATTTATATAAATTATGTTGCACATTCGATAACGAAGGAACGTCAGTTGCGAAATCAAAAGTCAATTGCTCAATTTTAGATCTTGTTTCGTAGTGTAATTTAGGCACAGGATCAATTCAATTTTTAGGAGGAATTGATTACATTTTCCCTTAATTTTATAAACTCTTTGTCTACTATATTTTTCGCCAAATTTTGTGTGGTGTTTCTGTTTCACGACTATATTGTCCTGAAAAAATAAAATATTATTATATTATTTACCTACCTCATTTTTATAATATTAATCTTCTACATATATTTTGGTTCTGCCACTTTTGCCTGCTGAAAACATGACTAAGTGCTCGTTTACGGAGACAGGGCGTCGCGCGTCGCGTGCGTCGAAGCGGTCCGCACTAAATTCAAACTTACGGCGTTGTATGAGAGCGTATACGAGGAAGCGATTTTACACGCGTTTGCTTGAAATGCAGATGGAGTCCGCGGATGGCAACGCCACTTCGCACGCGACGTTTATCGCGGCGGCGCACGCAGCGTTGCCACCAGCTATTCCTGGAATTCTCCGCTCACGGTAAAACTGCACGCGCCGCGTCACGCCCCGCGTCACGCCCCGCGTATTCATAAACAACATCATCGTGCATTGCCATAAAATGTTTGTGTTTGCACGTGTGATTATGCGGGCCGCTGCACGCGCCGCCTATCCGTAATCGGAAAAAACATCCGACGCGCCCCGAAACGCGCCGCGAGACGCCCCGCGTGTCCGTAAACGAGGCCTGAAGGTTTAAACGAGATGAAATCGGAAGGCAGTTTTTTATTAAAGTAGGTGATCTAAACGTTGTAACGATGATAAGTATTTACTTGCATGATAATATTTCCGCTGCATTTTATTTTTTATATTGAGAACAACGCCATAGCCGGCCTGCTTGGCTATGGCGTTGTTCTCAATATAAAAAATAGCACCATACCGTTTTTAAAAGTTTTTACTTTATAAAACTGACATGCCCCATACAATAGAACCGTGCCACCTTTTCTATTAATAAAACATATCTCAGGATCTACATGGGTTTCTTTACCAAGCTCTTTGTCACAATTTTGAGACATTATTATTTTTTCTGATAAATCCATTACATGAATGAAAAATTTACGGTTAAGTCGGTTAAGTCACAGCTCAATCAAAGTAATGTCATCTTACCAAGGAGATTAATTATTCCTCTATTAATAATTCAACAAAGTTCAAAAGGAAAGAGATTGCAATATTAATATAAAGGTGGACCACCGGCAAGAAAAAGTGCCCGTGGTCCACCTAGGTGGACTGAGGTGATCCACCGGCAAGAAAAAGTGCCCGTGGTCCACCCAGGTGAACTAAGCAGGTGGACCACGACCGAATCCCGGTCCTGTCTAAAATAAATTAATATAGATACCTCTGCAAAATACGGCACATCACTACCGAGGAAAAAAAAGTGGACAGCCTTGCCATAAGCAACCCTTATAACTATATATCTGTCCTTGTTTTTCACACTGAATTGGTCATAAGTATAAACAGTATAACTATACTGAAATTTCACGCTCCCTATATGTTAGTTATTACTCTGAGGTCGCCCGTGTAATCGACGCCATGTTTGTTTGTTGGCTCTATGTCTCCACGTGTGGTGTCGTTTGATGAGGTCATAACGGATCTGAAAGTATAGACCTACTTGACCATTTATGATAGCTTGTACAGTTTTAGTTTTTATGCACGTCTTTCTACATCGTTCTCAAATGTATAATTTCAACATGAATGATGTCACAAATATTTTGGTTATAAAGATTGTCCACGGAGTTTCTTGCTAGTTCTTCTCCATAGGAACGTACTATGGTTTGGAATGAGCAACTTGTTTCATCTTTTTGACTGACTGACTCCTTGGCTGTTCAAAAGTGCTCTGTAAAATTGGTTTAGTTTGTTTGAGTTTTTCACTGCTACTGAGGATTTGCTTCAAGATATATCGCAACAAGTTACCTATCAGTCAGTACCCCCTTGTCTTGAGCATAGATACCAAGCAATCTGCTCATAAAATACCACCAACTGGAAATTTGACAAAATAAGACATGGTTTAACATAATTATAATTTATTAGTACCTCATTATCTTGGAAGATACTGACGATGACGACAGCTAATGTGTAACTATGCAAGGTATGTACTGATATTATTTGTCATAGATAGATTATTAGATATGTAAATAACGAATGTTATGAATATTTAGGTGAATAACGGACCTAGGGTTGGCACCTTTTTAGTAGTGTAGAGTAGGTTTCGATTATTGATGAAGATGTCACAAAAAATCATAAGGTTTACTGGCGTGCGCCGCGTAAACCGTAAGAGATACATAAAATTCATGTTGTACATGCTTGTACATCTTAAACAGTATGCGGTAGCGTACGTCTATCATCATAAAAGGATGACCCACTGTAATCATTGTTATCGTTCAGAAATTGAATTAAAAAAAAAAACGAAGCTATTTTGACCGGAATTTGGTACTTATATTAATCCTTAACCAATAAAATATGTTGTTTAAATTGGGCATTTAATTAATATTAAAATATGCCTTTTAATCATATCATTTAAATGAATAAGTACTTAAAAAGATATCACAGATTCAAAATTAGGCGTAACAAAATAATTATGGTCGATGGCGGCGGGCGTAGCGCTAGGAGTCAATGACCTTTTCCTCGACTATTAGGTATGTAATACCGGTAGTACATTTTGTGGGATATTTTCCGACATCCACGCGGGCGAAGCCGCGGGCAAAAGCTAGTTTATTTATAATTCTTTTGTACGTGTGTATGAACAGTTTTTAGACGGCTGGATCGATTTTGATGAAAATTTTTGTGTGTGTTTGAGTGGAACCCTAGATGGTTTAGATTCACAATTTGACCCAGTGGGTGGCGGTAGCGAGTATCATAGGATATATTTTATGTTAAAACACGTTTCACGCGGACGAAGACGCGGGCAGAAGCTAGTACTTACTAGAGATTGCCACATTACACAGACATTTACTGCCGGTTTTCTCCGTATGAGTCATTTTAACTTTCTCTGTGACAGACTTCAGCTGTCTTCTTACCTACAGTCTCTCACCAAGAAGGCCACTGTAACAGATCAGAAGGCCAATTCCCGTACTTAAAAAACGTTCACATTGTAGTCGCAATCTATCAAACTTGTCAAATATGTTGGTAAATTGATTGTACTTTTGACAGATTGCGAATGAGATGCGACTGCGAACGTTCTTAAAAATTACGGGAATTGCCCCTCTGATTTCTGTGATAACTGTTGTAGTTTGAACCTCAGTTTGAACCTAAGTCCCAACAGTATAACACACACAAGACTAGAAATTAGGGTATAGTCCATAGTACAAAGGAGTATTTTTATTTTATTTTTAAGTTTAGATAATTATTTTAGTTTTATTTATAAGTAATAGATTTATTTTATTATTATATTTAATAGTCATTAGTGTTTTCATAATATCTTTAGATATTATCATTATATAATATCACAGATGATAGAATAGTTACATATGTGTAGATATATTAGGTTGCTTAGGTTACCAATGGTGTAGGGCCAATGGATAAAGCAAACCACTGATCGATGGGGTAGACCATCATGATCATTACAACTAGGCTGTTAGGCCGGTAGTTATAGAAGGTAGGTGACAAATGGGTTATGGCCATTATCAATAACAACTATGGCTGTAGAGCCAATAGTCATGGAAGGTAGAAGTATAAGTAGAAGGTAGAACTGTTTGGATTTTCCAAATAGTCGAAGTGTAGATAAGTATGATAATTGTTGGATAAGTAGTCACAGTAGGTAGGTACGAGTAGTTGTAGTGAATTCTAAAAGGATTCTTAAAGACTGTCTTTAGACTAATTTACGACGGAATACTTACATAGGGTCAAATAAATTACGTAGCGAAACTCTACAGACGTATTGGTTAATTGTGTATCTGTCGCAGTAAGATGATTAAAGCCGTGATATAGCTATATACCGTAACATAGTTATATGAAAGTGAATCATAATTATCGGAGTGCCCTAATTTTGTTACTGCGACCCATTCGATGTAGCGCTCGCCGGCCCCTGCCGGTGCCGCGGCACCGCTCGTTTCGCTCGCTCGGCTCGCGCTTAGTTGGTCACAGTTCTAACAACCGTTTTTTATTTTGTTAACGTTGTGGAAATCCTCATTGATGTTCTCCGTCCTGGGGCGGACGGAGGGGTCTATCGGACTTCTACTGACTAAAACCACCCGTGTTTCCTCGCACACTTGCTTCGGGGGCTACCGGGGCATTTAAGCACTCTTCAACGCAGCCAATTATTTCCAATTTAGCACCGTTATAATTCGTTGACGTTTAGAGTTTGGGCTCTTTACAGATAGATTACAAAATATTATATTGTTTTTATAAATCTAACAAAAATTGTTCTCAAGCAGTTACATCTACGGAAAATAGTTTAAGAATAAAAGATAAAGTTTACCCTTTTTACGATTTTTAATAAAGGTAAATACCTTTATTTAACTACATAAAACCTATGGAGTATAGATCGTGCTCGTATCATCGTTATATTCCTAGTAAGATAGGTATGAACCGCTTTTACATTACGGTATATAGGCTTCAACCAACTTACTGCGACTTATCGAAATCTAAAAAACTTTTTTACAAAAAACAAAACAACTGACTTCCAAAAATACTACAAAGTGAAAAATAACTTAAATTTCTGAAGTCGGTGTCTTGTTTTTCACTTTGTAGTGTCGTTCAATGTTTTTTTTTTTTTTTTGTAAAAATGTTTTTATTTTTCGCTTTTTAGTTGGTCAGTTTGTAATTTATCTAAATTACAATAGCCTAATGTCAACTACTACTAACCTAAACGGACGTTAACCGTTGAGGAGTTCTCCTGGTACTTCACCATCAGCACCACTTCGCCATAAGCATTGTGACGAGCATAGCCATATTAAAGTAATCGAATCGCCACCCGTGAAATACTTATTATTGAGCAGTTCCAGTGGCCATCTGTGATCTTCATCATCAGTTCCACTTCACTAAATGGTGTTTTAAAAATACCGAAACCGCTATAAGTGTGCCTATAATATTTGAAGAGTTCCCTCGATTTCTCCAGAATCCCATCATCAGATCCTGACCTGATAACAATGGGACCATCTCGAAAGTATACCCTATCAAACAAAAAAAGAATTTTGCAAATCCGTCTGTATATAACGGAATTATGCCCGAACATACATTAAAAAAAAAAAAATAACAATAATAATAATATATAAACATCCGAATTGATAACCTCCTCCCTTAGAGACTACTCTAAGCCACCTCCTTTTGGAAGTCAGTTAAAAATCGTTAGATAGGTACTCATCACGTCTGTGTAGTCTCGCTAGCTAATTTAGATCCGTGTAGCTAATTAAGAACCTTTTTTTTTTTTGGGTGGGAAATCATCAAATGACTCCTCCCGCTCCGGGCGGAGCGAGAGGGTGTGTCAGACTTTTACTGACTAAAACCCACTCGTGTTTCAGACAAATCCGCAACCCCAGCAGCTAATTATGACCCTGCCTGTATAACTGTGTTGTCAACCTGATGGAAAGTGGATCATAGTAATTACCACCTCTTTTGGATATATAAGCACCTACGTAAGCAGCGGCCCGCGGTTTCACCCAAATAAGTCTCGATCCCGTGGGAATATCAGGATAAAAAGTATCCTAGTTTTAATCCAGGTTATAAACTATCTGTGTGCCAAATTTCATCCAAATCCTTTCAGTAGTTATTGCGTGAAAGAGTAACAGCCATCCATCCATCCTCACAAACTTTCGCTTTTATAATAATTGTGCTTAGGGGATTCCCGATGTCATGCGGATATTTCACTACAAATTACGAGGTACTAAATTAAAGTGCGCTTTGTAAATAATTACAAACGTAAAAGTGCATACCTACTTCGAAAATTACAACCGCATTGTCATCGGACAAGTCATCAATTTGTGACGTAAGTAAGTACCTCCTTGTCATGGAGGAAATTTAAATGATGGGTGATGTTAAAGGTACTTTTTACTTAGTTTGGGTGATAAATAGCGCACTATGTTCTTTTACAATACTCTGCAAAGAACATGCTCGAGTATTTTGCTGCTCAGTGTGTGCTGACCCTTTTTTTTATTTTTTGAGTATGGGAAGTCATCAAATGACTTCTCCCGCTCTGGGCGGAGCGAGAGGGCGTGTCAGACTTTTACTGACTAAAACCCACCCGTGTGCCTTCCGTTGCCTGAGTGCCGGGGCCGCGATATCCCTTTCGGACAAACTCGCAACCCTGGCAGGCATTGGCCCTTACGGACCCCGTCAGTTGGTGCTGACATCTTTTTGAGGCGCGCGTGGAACACAACGCGCCGTCGACCCGGGCCTGGTCCTTATCGGACGGCGAGCTGCCCATTGCTCACCGTCCGCAAGCCCGCGCCTACGGTGGCCGGAACTCGGCTCGCGACTCCCGACGCCCGGGGCGTCTCCTGCGGCGACTAGGGGCGCGAGGGCGCGAAACTTATTTTTTTTTCAAAGTCAAAGTATTTTATTTGTTGAACATAGTTAATATGGTACATGGTATAAAAAAAATTGCGTTGTATCACTATGTTTTGCCTTGCAAGGCGTACAAATTAGACGTAAAAAAAAAAAAAACTACAAACTAAACAAAACTATTCAAAACAAGTAACGTCGTAAACAAGACAGAATAATAAATGGATCGGACATTTTATTATAGACATATTATTATATTAATACGTGAAGCAAAAACTTTGTACCCCTTTTTACGAAAATTACACGGACGGAGGAGTATGAAATTTGGCACAGTTAAAGTTTATATGGAGAAGGAGTGCAGAAAGCTAATATTTTTATATAATATACATGAGAAATAAATTAAATTAATAATTAGAACATGCACACACTACCATGCGTTTGACACAAGATGGCTACCTTAGAATCATGACATTTAAATGAACTATGGTCGAATTTCGACCTCTGGGCGACCACTAGTAAATATAAATAGGGTATAAATATAATAAATATAAACAGGGTCATATTATATTAGCTAGCGAAACTCCGCAAACGTGGTTGGTATCGTTATATAAACATGATAAAACAAAACAGGAATTATTATGATGTTTTTTTTTTGTAAACCGCAGATAGTTTTCTCACTTGAAATGTCAGTTTTTTTTTGTGTAAACTTCACAGACGTGATGAGTGTCAATATCTAAACACGATTTAAAAACAAAAACAAAACCGATCTTCCCAACTCATACTTCGTGTAAAAACCCCACAAAAAAATAAATACAAATATATTTAAATCGCTGTTATCAGGTCGCCAGACTTTATTTCGTGAGCTCTCTATCTCTAGTCTGATGACTAGCGAAGCCAAACGTGGTCTTGAAAAACCTAAAAACCTGTAGGTACAAGTATCTTCCTAGGTATGAACCTAAGTAGGTAGGTTCAAAAGTAACTAGTTGTAAAAGGTATTTTGCAATATTTTTATACAACTTATTTATGTAGATATTTTGTATATACTTATTTATGTATACTACTTGATGCTCGCGGCTTGGCCCGCGTGGTCCCTAATTGTTTTTCTAAAATAATAGTAGCCTCAGTTACTCCTTAAAACATCAGCTATCTGCCAGTGAAAATCACGTCAAAATCAGTTCAGCCGTTTCGGAGATTAGCCGGAATAAGCAGTCAGGCCAAAAAATTTTTTTTTTTTTTTTTTTTTTTTACTTTACTACTGTACTACTTTCATATCCATTTAGTAAAAAGCTGTTATTTTGACATTACAAACAGACACTTAAATTTTATTTATTTGTATGTAAATGTATGTATGTATTTGTATATGCGTGGCGGCACCTACATAGCCACATGCAAACTACGCATCAAAGACCAGTAGGCTTAATTGCGTAATACACGATCAATCAGAATCTGAATTGTTTTAAAACAGATTGCTAATCCATTGCTTCATAAGCTCGAAAAAAAAATCGGCTCAACAACATAAATAACGCAATGAATGCTGTTGAACTATCAAAATTAAACAGATTAGTCGTAAGCCTTTACGAAAATGTTTTGTGTAATTAGCTAGCTGACGTCACACAAAAATCCTGATGTCATAAGTCCTGCATAGAGTTTGCAATCGTGCGAGTTTCCAATTGTATAGATAACTACTAAAAACAAAGTTTTTATCGCTTTGTTTGGCGATACGTTCATGGGTTTTCATGGCTCATTAATTAAATACTTAAGTTGGCAACTGACAAATATGAAATGAACCCGAGTAACATAAATTAAATATTGCCACAAGTGGTATCGATTTCATTGTTTACGATTACACAACTGTAAACGACTCACTGTTTTGCGATTCAACCCGTGTGTATTTTGTCTTATTTGGTAAACATATATCCTAAGTACCGTGCGAAAATCACGAGCTTTGGCGTCAATCCCAGTAAGGTACTGTAAGAAAGTTGATCTTTGTAAAAAAACACCAACTAAAGTCTGTTTTTAATCTGGTAGACTAATTTGACAGGTGCAAATGTCAAACTCCAAATTGAAAAAAAAAAACAACAGCACTGGAAATGTCAACAGAATTTAGAAAAAAAAACTGCTTCATTCGAATTACTTAAAAAATATCATCACGCTTGTATTCCCCGAGGGGATATGCAGAGGTGTACCTATAGTACCCCACACACACACACACACTTCAGTACACTTCGCCAGTTATGTTTAAACCCATGTAAGGCTGCCTGTCCATTGAAGCAGAGCGAGGCAGCGGAGAGGAGTTACGAGTGTGTGGAGCGAGGTAGCGGGGCGGAGTTGCGGACTGTGTCTGTCCATTGATGCGGAGCGAGTCTGCGGAGCGGAGTTACGAACTATGCGTGCGAGGTAGCGGAGCGGAGTTACGGACTGTGTGGAGCGAGGTAGCGAAGCGGAGTTGCGGACTGTGCAAAGTAACAGTGACAAAAAGGATGACATGACATAATGCAAAAAGAAATAATTGTAGGGGAGATCGGGTACAAAAGTAACGACGGTCGTTGTCACCTACTGGCCAGTTTTATGGAGAAGGAAGGCCTCTTTATGATGAGCTCCTTCTTTAGAAAGTGAACCTGGCAGAGTCCTGATGGTGCAACTAAAAATGAAATTGACTTCATTATGTTGACAAAAAAGCAAAATATTAAATGATGATACTGTGATCAACGCATTGAAAACCAGAGTGATCACCGTATGGTAAGGGTCTTAAGGACTGATGACGTCTACGCTCCGTCCAGCACCGATCCAAATCCAAAACCCCAAAAGCTTTCAGCTCGAACTTCAGAATCGTTTCGAGTATCTAGGAAGCTCCGTGGGCGATAATAATGAAAACTGTCCATACAATCGGGTCTAAGATCTTTAAGACCCGTCGTACGAATCGAAACCAGAAGTTTTCCGATGCTACTTTACAGTTCATGGAGGAGAGGCCTTTTTTATCTCTGTAATTCACAATAAACAGCAAATAATGAGATAAATTTAGATACAAAGTAGAGCATAATCAAAGTTTATAAGTGATAACAAACATAATAAATGATAACTAACTAGAAACCAGTGTCAAAGTACAAAGGTTTACTTTTGTACCCGGTCTCCCCTAAGTCGAAACAAAGAGGCCACATAAACTCGCCCAGCCGACGCACGCACTGGCCGGTGGCACACTACTCCCCCTCCCCCGGGCCCCGCGGCTGCAATACTTCGCGGCTGGTTTTTTCTGCATCCTCTCTCCGTTTCTCCGCTCCGCTTCCCCACTCCGTTTCCCCGCTCCGTTTCCCCGCTCCGCTTCCCGGTTTTGTATGATTTTTTAAACTATAGTTCGCAACTCCCTGTCCACTGAAGCGGAGCGGAGGTTTTATGCAATTCCATTGGTTAATTTTTGAAACACCGCTACTCCGCTCCTCTCCTCTCCGCTTCAATGGACAGGCAGCCTTATAGGGGGAGAATCTATTGCCATCAACCGGGCACAAATCAAGACGCCGCTCTATACGCTTGACCAATGAGGCAGATTTTATTAATTAAGAGCGTTTATACAGAAAATGGGCAACGTCGCAAATAGCTGTCAAATATTTCGCTGTTTTGATCATTTTGACAATATTACTGTATGGAAATAAGAAATATGGCTAACTAGTGAACTAAAATATTGATGAAATGCAATAATTAATATCGTAACACCGAATATTTAGTTTTAGATGTAAAAACAGTATTTGGAAACTTTCCAAATGCCTTTTTTCAGGTAAAACGGTTACAACATCAAATTTAGTGTTTTAATTGCACTTCATTACGAATAAGTATTCTAGTTCACTAGTTAGCCATATTTCTTATAGTTAAGCATATGAGTTATTTTATCGGATTAACTAACATATTTTATTAAAATTAGTCGACTATGAAAAAAAAAACGGAATTGAACACATTTATTTAGAAAAAAATATCAGTATTTTTTTTTAAAAACACAAGTGTAAATCTATAAAATCATACACTAAACTTCATTGTATTATACGGTGGTACGGTCTTATGTACGGAACCCTTCGGTGGAAGTCCGACTCGAACGTGGCCGGTTTTTACTTTTCTATCAGAGTGTTAGCGCTGATAGAATGGCATTTTCTCTTGGCCCTCTGATGAAACCCTCAACTATAAAGTACCAATGTTAAGATCAAGATCTTGACGCATGCTGAAAGACCTTGCTTTCGAGCTGTCGACTCCGACAGTCAAGACTCAACCTGATATGACTTACGAAGCCGAGACGTGGACACTCACGGCAGGGAGCTGATTCACAAATTCAAAGCCGGTTGACGAGCTATAAAAGGGCTTTATAATATAATAATTTCATTTATTGCGGATCACACATAAAAATCACATATAATCCATATAGTATTAGTAACAAAAACTTAGAGACTATGTTAGTAAAACTTACAAACTAACCTAACAACAACTAATACCTACGTGGCTCAACACATGTTGGCACGTGCCTCCGCATCCAGTGCCTAATTAATAAAGGGGCTGTCCACCTTGTCAGCCAATGTTTTTAGGATGCTGTTGGGGCTTCCGCTTTGCTTGGAGTCTCTCTGTGGGATCGAATCTGGAATAAGGAGATCCCGACAGAGTAACAGAGGGGTCGCTCATAGAATATTATAAAAATCTTGCTTGCTCATTGACCATTTAATCTAGGTTGTTTTTCTTAGTAGGTTTTGATGAGTAATTTGATGAAAAAGGAGTTAGGGTAGTCGCAGCTCATAGAATATTATAAAAATCTGTAGTTAAGGGCCGGCCGCATTGGCCGTTGAACCGATGACCGTTGGGATAGATATATTCTAGAGTGGAGACCGCGAATCAGCAAGTAAGTAGACTCCCTCGGGCTGTAGGTCCCTAGGTGGACCTAAGATCTTAACAGGGTGGTTAAATGATAAATGATTTTATTTCTGTAAGTGGGTTTGGACAAAATACTTTTACACGTCAATCATATTTTTTTTAACTTGATGAGGTCGGCGTTTCCTATCTGACTACTCTGAGAAGAAAGGCCGAAACAAACTCAGAGGTCACAGTCTCTTTTAAAGTCCAGACATAATCTTGGTCAGATCATGTGAAGATCATGTAGATTGGTGTCTGAAATGGTCTTTTGAACCACACAGATTGAGAGGACCTGTCCAGTCAGTGCACGCATTTGTCAATGACCGTGCAGCTCAACTCAGAGTTTAAGGAGCTCAACGATTCGACGAACAATACCAAAGAAAGGACATTTGGGTAGGCCGCATAAATTACTCAAGCTGCCAGACCATGATAAAATCTAAATGAGAAAATAAAATAAAAAGGAATGACCCACATAGTCTTCACATTCACAATTATTTGTTGTTAATTAGCAGCAGGACCAGGATAAGAGGGACCAAGGACCGAACTAAATATCGAGTATTTGGGAAGGCCTATGTCAGGCAGTAGACTGCTTTTGAATGAACGATGTAATTTGAAAGTGAGTCTTCTATAACTCGAGGTGTCGGTATCAATTAAACCTCACTAGATTAAATGGTCAATGAGCAAGCGTTAATCATCAATGTTCCTTAGTTCTCATTAGGTAATAGATTTGATGAGGTATTTTCCTGCAGTTGGACAGTAAAATTACGGTATTTTTATTAATTGGCTGCAACTGGGTTATCCTCTAGATATTACTAAGAAACTGTCAAATCGGAGATAGTAAGCGTGTTTTGAAGCCAAACAACAGATTATTTATCCTCGTATTTTTTTTAAATAAGCTAATAAAAAATGTCTTTCACGTTGATTCTGCAATAAGGAGGCAAAAAGTGTTACAAAGCCTTCAAAGCAATACGTCGTTACGATAGCCATTGATAAGGCAGGTACAGAATACAGCTTGTTTATAACGCTTTGTTTAATGTTAATTGACGCGCGAAATCAACTATGTATCCAATTTGAGAACGTTTTTCTCTGACTCGGTGTAAAACTACAAAACAGTGTGTCCTAACGATTGGCGCGAAACGGACGTGTCCGCCATCTTTACCATAGACTAAACGTGTGTTATTTTTTAAATTAAAGTGCGGCAAGGATAATTTTTTATTGGATTTAAAAAAGAGGTACGTTTGTTTTATTTTGTTACAATGGTATTTTAAATGTTTATTTTATAGTGCGTTTGAGTGGTTTTGTTTATGTATTTAGGGTAAGGATGGTATGCACAGCAAAATGTGTGATAATGGTGAAAGAGATTGTCCTAATATTATTATTATTCAGGTATTTCAATACGTGATTGTGAATCATTATTGATTCGTCTAGCTAGATTCTAAACAAGAAACAAGAATGAAATTATGTGGCTAAAAACTGTACGTTTGTTTTATTTTGTTACAATGGTATTTTAAATGTTTATTTTATAGTGCGTTTGAGTGGTTTTGTTTATGTATTTAGGGTAAGGATGGTATGCACAGCAAAATGTGTGATAATGGTGAAAGAGATTGTCCTAATATTATTATTATTCAGGTATTTCAATACGTGATTGTGAATCATTATTGATTCGTCTAGCTAGATTCTAAACAAGAAACAAGAATGAAATTATGTGGCTAAAAACTAAGCATAGATAAGAATCTTTTATGTTTGATATTAATTATGAGGACAGGACGTGAAATTGATGAGCAACTAGCATGCAGCTAAATTGAATTAGGTATGTCAAAAAATTGGGATTACTTGGGAGCTGAGAACGTGGAAAAGTAAAAAAAAGGATTGTTTGTCACAAAAAAACAACAGTTCTAAAGTAGGACTTGTAACATTTTTTTATGATTTAAAATAGTGTCCATAGAGTTTCTTGCCCGTTCTTCTACTACTCGCTATGGAATGGGGAACTAGTTTCACCTTTCTGACTGACCGACCCTTGATAGTTCAAAAGTGCTTGAAATTTGTTAAAATGAGATAAATAGGTACTTTGAGTTAGCGTTTCTGAAATTGAACAATTTTCGTTTTCGTGAAATCTATTTTCGCTCATGAAACGTTTTCTATACTTAATTACTTAAGTGTTTTCGGGGTTTTGTTTCAATTTAAAATTTAAAAGCTTCAATTTCTATATTTAAAAGAATGTCCTTGGAGTTTCTTGCCCGTTCTTCTCCACAAAGATCTACGTTCTTCCTTATCTCTTCTTACTTAGATCTTACTTATTCGAATCTTTTCGAATGATGAGCTTCAAGTCTCAAACTCATTTAGGTAATTGAATTAAACCATTTACTGGCACTTTTGAATTGTCAAATAGTCGGTCAGTTAGAAAGTTGAAGCTAGTTGCCCATTCCAAAACGTAGATCTTTATGGAGAAGAACGGGCAAGAAACTCCAAGGACATTCTTTTAAATATAAAAAATATAAAAAATCCTGGGTACATTATTCTTTTTGCTTCTATATGTGAGAACAATGCACAAGAAATAATCAAAACAATTCAAAATATAAGATTAAAAATAAGCCTCTCGTCTTCATGCTCCGAGTTTTTCTTGAAGACTCGAGTTCATTTTAAGAATCGAGTCCTTTGTAAGTCTCAAGTGGCTGTTAAATGCCTCGGGCTCGGCATGGCTCTAGACTACGAGGCTTTTTAGTACACTGAGTCTTGCATAAATGAGTCGAGTCTTTAAAATTAAGACTCGTGGACTCGTGGACTCGAGTCCTTTGCAACACTAGTTATAGTGCGGGTGTGCGACGCGATGCAACGCGGTTGGTCGTGCCGAAAAATCTAGCGGACGAAGTCGCGGGCAGAAGCTAGTGTGTTGTTATAAAGTGATTATTCACAATGTTTCTTTAATAAAGATAAGGTTTAGGTATATCTTTAGGTATGTATTTAAAAATTATTAATGTATTCAACTTATGCGAATTTATAGGATTAGATACGATATCCATTAATCTGTATAATTAGGCTTAGTCAATATAAAAATTGTAATCTAAGTACATAATACATAAACTAAGATCAATAAAAAATGTGACACTTGATACATAACATCACGCCTGTATTCCGCGAAGCGGTAGACAGAGGGTGATAGATTCTATAACTATTTTAGATAAACTATATGTATAGTTCCTTTAAAAAAATGGTTGGGCTGAATGTCATGTTCATGAACGAGCGCTGTCAGTTGAGACCGGTTGTCTATTGGGCCATGCCCGCACCGCAATAAATAATCGCGCGAAAATTGTATCGCATTTCTGTAACACATGGTACTCATATCTTATAATAATATACAACCTTAGTTTTTGTTTATCCTAAACCTCTTAAGGGGTCATTGTACTCATCATTATGAACAACACCGCAGAAATCGCGAAAAACAATCAGCTGTTCCCTACATTTATGTTCGCATAGCTCGTCGAAATGTAGGGAACAGCTGATTTTTTTTTCGCGATTTCTGCGGTGTTGTTCATAATGATGAGTACAATGACCCCTTACGAGGTTTAGGGTAAACAAACACTAAGCTTGTATATCTACACGCACTGGTGATTTATTATTCGCGCGATGCAATGCCGTAGCATACTGAATATAAACCTCGCGAAAAAATCGCGCGAATAAAATTCGCATTTCTGTAACACATGGTATCTTATGTATCTACACGCACTGGCGATTTAAAATTTGCGCTCGTTGCAATGCCGTAGTAGGACACTGAATATAAACCTCGCGAACAAAATTCGCAGTGCGGTCTAGGCTTTAGGAGTTAACTCAAAGCTCATCGCTGCGCTCGGAAGCCCTAGAATCCTTATTAACGACCGGGATTCAAAATATTACGGAAAAATTTACTTTAGATGTTTTCGACTCATCAATAAAAATAACAGGTAAACTTGTAGCTTTATTATAGGTACGTACTGCCGAGATAAGGAAAAAGAACTGAAAAATAACAGTGTTTTTTCCAAGAACACACTGTTAAAAAAAGTTGAGTAAGAAATCACCTTCAAGTCAGTGAATCTTTAGAAGATATGTACAGTGTGTACAGGGTATAATAAAAATCACTCATCCTCTATAGAAAATGGAGGATCCTCCGAACAGTCAGGAGTCGTGTATGGTGGGCAACTGCCTTACGATTGATGTCGGGGAAGTTGTATACAGGGTGGCAGAGACCTCAAAGAAATGTCAGCACCAACTGACGGGGTCCGTAAGGGCCAATGCCTGCAAGGATTGCGAGTTTGTCCGAAAGGGATATCGCGGCCCCGGCACACAGGCAACGGAAGGAACACGGGTGGGTTTTAGTCAGTAAAAGTCTGACACACCCTCCCGCTCCGCCCAGAGCGGGAGAAGTTATTTAATAATTTCCCACCCAAAAAAAAAACATAAAATGATAGTGGCAGGGACATCCATCGACGCGTCGGTTAATTTAAAAAAAACCAGCAGTTCCATACATTTTGACCGCGTAGGTATTGCAGTTTTCTATGAAACAGCAGATTTAAAAAAAAATAACCGACGAAGAATTTCTGCGCAAGGTGGTTCAGAATCATGTACTGAATCCATAGTATCCGTTTTTGCGTCGATGTCCCTGCAACCCTGTACATGCTGATCGCTCGGTAAACTCTGTGTGGGCAGCTTTAATGGGCAGAAAGGCTTAAAGGCAGAATAGTCTGCAAAGGATTAGACACTTTGACAGCTCAGTTCACGCTACAGTCATTATGTTTGTCATAGTTAGTAAGTCGTCAGAATCATCTTTCAATGGAATTGCGCCGTCAAAAAATAGGGAATTCCTCAACCCCGGACACTTCATGCGCTAGGGAATTCCTATTACAATATTATTGGTGTAGAAAGTGTGGAGGAGCTCGTGGCTAAGAAATAATTAACATCCGCAAGTGTCGATCCATCAGGTTAAGCTACGCTTGCCAGGGCTGGTCCGTGGATGGGTGATCTTTACATACCTAGACTCCTCCGTACCTCGGAAAGCACGTTAAGCCGTTGGTCCCGGCTGTCATTCGTAGATCTTTGACTGGCGTTACGGGTCGTCAGAAACCTGAAAGTCTGAAAACTAGTCTTACCAAAAGGTATCGTATTACCCAGTAACTAGGTTGTGGAGGTCAGATAGGCAATCGCTACATGATAAATGCTGGTATTCAGCTGCATCAGGTTAGACTGGAAGGCGACCCCAAACCAACATAGGAAAAACAAAACAATGGGAAAAGGCTAGGCAGGCAGATTGATTTAAAAATGTAGAAAACTAATAGTTCTTTAAACAGTCTCCGAAAACCACAAATTTTCCTTAAAACTTGAATTATATCAATCTCTAACAAAAAGTTGTTATATTGTTATTATATTTTTTATATTGAGGAGCTCGTGGCTAAGTAACAACAGCCGCACTGGTCGATCCATCAGGTTAAGCTACGCTTGCCGGTGTTGGTCAGTGGATGGGTGACCATCTGCACATACCGAGAATCCTCCGTGCCTCGGAAAGCACGTTAAGCCGTTGGTCCCGGCTGTCATTCGTGGATCTTTGACAGTCGTTACGAGTCGTCAGAAGCCCGAAAGTCTGACACCAGTCTTACCATGGGGTATCGTATTACCCAGTTACTGGGTTGTGGAGGTCAGATAGGCAGTCGCTCCATGTAAAATACTGGTATTCAGCTGCATCCGGTTAGACTGGAAGCCGACCCCAACATAGTTGGGAAAAGGCTAGGCAGATTGATTTTGAATCTCTAACAAAAAGTACTTCCAGCAGGAAAATTGTAGAGTCAATGTATAGTCGATCTCGTAATTGTCACCACTTTTGACAACAATTCCCAGTTTAAGATCGTGCATTCTGAAAGTGGGCAGCATCGTAAATAGATGTCAAATATTTCGCAGTTTAGATTATAAGGTAATATTACTGTATGGAAATATGAAATGGCTAACTAGTGAACTAAAATATTGATTATGAAATGCAATATCAAAAAAAAATCTGCTGTTCCCTACATTTATGTTCGCGTATCTCGTCGAAATGTAGGGAACAGCAGATTTTTTGTTCGCGATCTCAACGTTGGTCCCGTAGTGAAAGTTGTTCATAATGATGAGTACAATGACCCCTTAAGAGGTTTAGGGTAAACAAAAACTAAGGTTGTATATTGTTTTAAATCATAATATTTATGAAGTGCGATGGTTTAATAAGAGTAATTATTAAATATTATTAAATAATGAAGCAATATTTAAAGATAACAGAGAATGATTAAATAACGAATCAATATTTAATAGCAACATTGTAATCGCGATGAGCAGCGAGTGCAACAAGTGGTTACTTGCTGGTATGTTTGTTTATGTATGTACCAAGCCTGAGTCTCTCAGTTAGTGTTGCCAAACCAACTATATAATATTGTATCCTGCTATATTAGAGGCCTAAACACTATATTTCTAAAAAAAAACAATATACATAGTTGTAAAAACTACAATATTTTCATGTCAATATTAATCTCATAAAAGCTGAATTAATGGTGTTATGTAAATTTGTAAATTATAGATAGAATACTTTTTATTATGTACACCATAAAAATTACAAACATAAATGTAGAAATTTTACATAGCGTGACACAATGGGCGGTCTTATCGCTAAAAGCGATCTTTAACAGACAACCTTTGGATGGATTAAAGGGAGAGATAATACTGCTGTTATGACATACAAAAAAAATCTGTTAATAAAAACTCAGAGTGGCAAACAATATGCATTTAAAAATAACATATTCTTGACACATACCCCCCTACCTACTATTTTTTTTTAATACTTACTTCTTTTTTTTTTTCGCCTTTCACTATATTTTTACAGGCAATATAGCTTTAAAAATACTATATTTGATATAATAAAAGTTGACAACCCTACTCTCAGCGTGTGTTCTGCCTGCCCAGCGAGCATCGCTGAGCTGGTATAGCTTGTCCACTCTAAAATGACGCGCCCTAATATAACATTTCCCATGGTATAATAATATACTTCGGCGTATAGCATTCCGAGACACAGTAGTGACCTGCACGCGTAGCGTGACAACCATAGAAACGGGTTTTGTCGACAGAAGAATAGACATGATGACAGATTGTGATTGTTTATCTGTCATTTTGTCTATTCTTCCGTAGACAAAACCCATTTCTATTGTGGTCATGCTAAGCATGCTGGGTGACACAAGTCTACGTCATCACATCTGTGTTATCAGAAGTGTGTAATAATAACTCCCCAACCACCTTTATTACCTGTGCGAATCCGATAAAACAATGAGGTTTTAATTAACAATTACGTTGGTTTATGTTTGAATTGAATTGTTTCGTTTGATAAGACAAACGAAACGACAATTTAAACGATTTGTACATATTTTTTAACAGAATGGTGACTGTAAAACTTTCCTAATTCGTGTTTTGTTGCAATAAAGTGGCAACTGGATAGTGACGTAAGCATGTGTCACTCCCGGAATACCAGACCTTGTTTTATGAGACCATGGTTTTACCCATAGAAATCCGCATTAACGTGTTCGTAAATGCGGTAGTGGGGCGCGTCATTTCAGAGTAGATAAGCTATACCTACTCTCTTTGATAGCTCTTGTCGCTGCGACAAATGAATACTCGCCTGCGAGCAGAACTGACATGTTTACACCGCAGGTGAGTATTCTCGCTAGTAATGCTCGCGAAGGAGGAGGCGGAACGCGTGAGGGAAATTCAAATTCAAATTCAAAAGTCATTTATTCAAACTAGGCTGAGAATCAGCACTTTTCGAACGTCAAAATTACATAAGACAGTCCCCCAAAACGCCCACCCTTCACCACTTCCTAGTGCATTAGCTGGGAAGAAGAAGTGGCGCAACAAACTCCCCAGCAGCACAGCTGTCTGTTCAGTTAGAAGAACAAAAAAAAAGATTCTATATAATAGTATTCAAAATAATTTACATTACGCAACACAAAACAAACAGGCCGAAATAAAAAACTAAACGTAAACAGAATTTAATATCTAAATAAAAAAGCCTCCAGGCATAAAGATAAAGGGCTTGCCCGCTTACATATAGTTGTAACTGGAAGTTATAAATGATAAACTAGGACCATCGATGTAAGATAAATAAACAAAGAGTTAATTACTAATAACAGTAAATAATATGATCAATTGTCGAGGTCACTAGCTAACCACATATTGCAATACAACTCATAAAAAAAAAACAGTGTGATGAGTAGATTTTGTCGACTTTTTGTGATTTTGTCAATGTTGTGTTTGTGAGGGAGAGGCAAATGTCGCGCCTTCACGCCCCTAGCCGCCGCAGGAGACGCCCTGGGCGTCGGGAATCGCAGGCCGATTCCCGGCCACCGCAGGCGCGGGCTTGCGGACGGTGAGCAATGGGTAGCTCCCCGTCCGATAAGGAGGCCTGGGTCGACGGCGCGCTGTGTTCCACGTGCGCCTCAAAGAGATGTCAGCACAACGGAAGGGGCCCGGTAGGACCGATGCCTGCCAGGGTCGCGGGAAAGTCCGATAGGGATACCGTGCCCCCTGGCAACGTACAGGCAACTGAAGGAACACGGGTGGGTTTTAGTCAGTAACAGTCTGACACGCCCTCCCGCTCCGCCCAGAGCGAGAGAATTTATTTGAAAATTTCCCAACCGAAAAAAAAAAAAGGTGAGTATTATTTAGAAGATCAACTATTAATATACTTATAGGTATGTCTCTTTTACTTACACGGGACCTAATCTTTTGTACGTTTCGAATTTCGAGCGCGGGAAAAAATTTGGTAGCTTGTCGCTTCCTCGTCGGCGCGGCGGGCGGGCGGTGGGAAAGTTGCCAAATGGCAAACGTTAGGGCTTGTTCAGACGACACGCGCCCGCTAAGCGCACGCCACGCGTGTCTAACTAACTCGCTTTGAAATTTGTTGTACAACGTGTGTGCGGGTCCTGTGCGTGGTCGGCGCGGGTTACCAGATAACTCGCGCCGACCACGCACAGGACCCGCACACACGTTGTACAACAAATTTGGAGCGATGGTCTTACCACTTACCATCATAGGGTGGCTGATTTGAAGTACGATTTGAGAGGCCTATGTGGCTTATTGGTTGATTTGCACGAATTTACCCGCCCGAAGCGGTTAACGACAGTCAAAATAAAAAACAGTACAATCACACAATACATACCTACCTACTGATATTGTTTTTTGTATGTTTTTTTTAATAGAAATTATAATTATTAGGTGTTGTTGCAGTGATGACGTACCTGCTGTAAACTGAAAGTTACAACTTAATGCCCGTTAACTGCCACAGTGCCATGACGCCATTTTCTGAAGTCACTTAAATTCAAACCAGACACAAAATAAACACAGATCGTTATCTGTAATAAACATTTAAAAAAAAATAAAAAATGAGGCGATCCGCACGAAGGTAAGGTACGTGGTAGGTAGGTGGTAAGGTTTATTTGCGAGCGAATCGACAACTCCAGAAATACATACATACATACAATACAATGCCGTAGGACACTGAATATAACCCTCGCGAATAAAATTCGTAGTGCGGGCTAGGCTTTAGGAGTAACTCAGAGCTCATCGCTGCGCTTGGAAGCCCTAGAATCCTTCGTTACGTTCAGGATTCAATATATTTTGGATAAATTCAATATATTTGTGACTCGTCAATAGAAATACAGGTAAACTTGTAGCTTTACTACGTACTGCTGAGATAAGGAAAAATAAATGAAAAATAACAATAATAACACAACAAGATCACGTCATTTAAAAAACCGGCCAAGTGCGTGTCGGACCACGCACAATGAAAGGTTCCATAGTTGGGATGAATTTATCGCAAGAACAAACTTAACGTTAAAAAACGTGTTCTCCCAGGGAGAACCAATCGTGCAATCGTTGCCAGTGTTTAAAAGACTCGTGAAAGAACATTACTTGTCGTTATGATTCTGTTTTTATCGTTAGCTGTAATAATATTCGTCATTTATTTTCGTTGCTTATATAGTTAGTATGTATGTATCTATTATATAGCATTTATCTGTGTATCTATTATAGTATATTATACCTATATACCTTTTATTTGCACCTAAGACAACCCCATATTATGTCCAGAAAATCACTGTCCATTCCAAGGTTGCCTGGAAGAGATCGCAGTAAGCGATAAGGCCGCCCATTGTATATTTTGTAGTGTATTAATTTTTCTTTATGTAATATATAATCTGGTGTACAATAAAGTATATATAAATAAATAAATAAATAAATAATAAAGGGACCCTAAAACCGGTCTTCTTGACAACTTTTTAAGGACATAATAAAGGCTTGTGCAGACCAGTGCGACTTGTCGCGCGACGCGACACGAACAATACAATTTCTAAGAAAACTTCACAGTATAACAATAACCGGTGTCGCGTCGCGCGACAAGTCGCGCTGGTCTGCACAAGCCTTAACGTCGTAAAAATTCTCATGAGGACTTCAATTAAGGCACGAGAAATACTTAAAAACCTTAGGTCAAGAACCTTTCCCACCAATTTCGTAAAAACATTATATTGCAACCGGACACTTCAAGATTCCGAGCTGGGGGGGCCAATTACGAACGGAAAAAACCAGGCCAGTTCCAGCAGGCAACATTTCACTGGCTGGTTAAATTTCGTTTTATGAAACTCCTAAAGATCGACTTCATAATAGGGCCTGTTTCTGAGAAATTTAAGAAAAAATACCCTGCTTATACAGGATGTATCTGAAAGGTGTGGTCAAAATTAAGGGTGTGGTACAAAATATCGAACTGAACCAGTTTCTCTATGGGAACAACATCGTAATCGAGAAAAATAATCAATCGTCACATACATACCTTCAATACCTACTCGACCCAATAGGGATGATGCCTAGGTAAAAAAAATTAAATTCTAATTAGTCCGTCAATCAGTTAATAAAAAAATATTAGACTCGTATTTTTTGCTTTATCATATTAATAAAAAATTACTTAAATAAAACGCATTTTAAGTTGGGGAGTGGGGGTCGCTACGTCACTAGTATGTATAAAATCTACATACTTGTGACGTCATGGCACATTTTATCTCAATGTATCGCCGTTATCTTTAGATTCGTAACAAAAGAAAAAATACGTGTCCAATAATTTTTTATTCACTGAAAGAGGGGCAAAAAAAAAATTTTTAGTCATCATCCCTATTGTATGGGTCGGCTGATCATTAAGATATCATCATCCTTCAATATACACACCTTTCTGATATACAATGTCGCCCAAGGGCATGTTGTGCCCGCCCGTATTTTTCTGAATATTCATGACAAATTGTCGAAAATAAACATAAAAAGGGAGGCATATTTTATTTTTTTCTATATCCCGTTAGGATTTTATGGACTTATATTTGTGTTTTTTTAAATAAATACTGTTGTTTTTTAGAAAAAATGTCTTCTCCGTTTTTTTTTCATAGTCGACAAATTTTACTAAAAACATTTAGTTAATCCGATAAAATAACTCATAAGCTATTAGAAATAATAAACAGAATCCAAATCGAGCCAATAACATAGGAGATATAGCAAACGCTACTATAAAAATAAAAATAGAATAACATGAAATATATTAAATATAGACCCTCCTTTTAAAGTAAATTTTCACGAATATTCAGAAAAATACGAGCAGGCACATGTCCATGGGCGACATTGTATAGCTTCGCGTTTTATGACAATGTTTTGGTGGGTTCGTCCACGACCCACGATCACGCTAAGCACGAACATAGCTCTGACGAACAACAAACTTCTCCGTGCACACGTAACAGTGATTTAAATTCGTTTCGCGTTCCATTGGGTGCAAGGTTACTTAATCTTAGCGGTGGCGTAGGTCAGGGACAGTATTCGGAAGCGGTACGATCACGGTGAGCACAGCAACACAGTTTTGCAGCTAATAAAATAGTTTAAATATTCATATTTAGAGAGATTAGATTGATAGAGTTGTGTTGATGATTCTAATAATAGATGATGACAAAAAAAAAAAGTTTAGTCCGTCTTTGAGATTATAAAAAAAAATTGGACACGTATTTTTTCTTTTTATACGTAATCTAAAGATTACGGCGATACATTGAGATAAAATGTGCCATGACGTCACGAGTATGTAGATTTTATACATACTAGTGACGTAGCGATTCCCACTCCCCAACTTAAAATGTGTTTTATCTAAGTATTTTTTTTATTAATATGATAACATTGATAACCCAAAAAATATGTGTCCAATATTTTTTTATTATCTGACCGACGGACTAATTAGAATTTCATTTTTTTTACCCAGGCATCATCCCTATTATAATTTAGTTTATAATACATATTTGTTGTGGTCGCGGATCATATTTCGACTAACATTTAACCTGACACTGACCTGCAAATTGCAAAAAACGTAAATAAATTACTAGGCTACCTGAGCGCCCCTTAAGAGCGTTTATTCAGAAAGTGGGCAACGCGACGTCACAAATAGCTGTCAAATATTTACCTGTTTTGATTCCTTTGGAAATATGAAATGTGGCTCAGTAGGTACATTTCATATTTCCATACTATATCTAATATTGCGAAATTAATCAAAACAGCGAAATATTTGACATCCATTTGCGACGTTGCCCACTTTCTGAATAAACGCTCTTAAGGGGCGCTCAGGTAGCCTAGTAATTTATTTACGTTTTTTGCAATTTGCAGGTCAGTGTCAGGTTAAATGTTAGTCGAAATATGATCCGCGACCACAAAAAATATTTATTATAAACTAAATTATAATAGGGATGATGCCTGTGTAAAAAAAATGAAATTCTAATTAGTCCGTCGGTCAGATAATAAAAAAATATTGGACACATATTTTTTGGGTTATCAATGTTATCATATTAATAAAAAAAAATAAGTTGGGGAGTGGGCTTTTAGGCTAAGCGCTCATAAATGCCCCATCAAGCCATCGCAGGACTACTATATTTAAATTGGCTAGCTAAACTCCACAGACGCGATGGGTATCGAAATCGAAAAACACGATAAAATAAAAATAAGAAGACTTAATGTTTTTTTGTTTGGGATGTTAGAGGACCACTGTTAGTATTGTTATATTTTGAAGTATGAGTTGAGAAAAACTTTTTTCAGTTGTTTTATCGTGTTGATCGCGTATGCGGACTAGCTAATTTAAACTATCCCAGTATAGAAGCCGTTTCCTCGAAAGCGCTTAACGGTTTTCACGATCATACAATTTTATTGACGTTTCGAGATTTCATAAGGCTCGAAACGACAATAAAATAATATGACCGTACATTGTGGGTCCATTTATGACGATTGTCAGAATAAAAAGTGATGGTTCATTTTTGACATCGCGCCGTAGAAAACCTTGTATTATGTTATTTTTTTAATCTCAGACTAATTTGACATTTCAAGTGACTGTTGTTTGGTTTTTCATGGTCTAATAAATCAAGATCTGGCATTCCGGGAGTGACACATGCTTACGTCACTATCCAGTTGCCACTTTATTGCAACAAAACACGAATTAAGGAAAAAAGAAATGGTTTCGTTTGTCTGATCAAACGAAACAATTCAATTTAAACATCAACCAACGTGATTGTTAATTAAAACCTCATAGTTTTATCGGATTCGCACAGGTAATAAAGGTGGTTGGGGAGTTATTATTAAAAACTTCTGGTAACACAGATGTGATGACGTAGACTTGTATCACCCATGTGACCACTGTGCCTCGGAATGCTTTAACTGGCGAAGAGTAATATTATACCATGGGTTTTTCAATTTGGAGTTTGACATTTGCACCTGTCAAATTAGTCTCTGGGTTTAAAAAACGAACTGTACAATCTGACATTTTAATCATTTTGTGTCCATTTCTTTCGTGTCGTCAGTTTGTTTGCCAGCCTAAAGAAAATCAAAGATATTTTTCCTAATGCCGCATCTGCGTTTATCGTGACGAAGCTTCGCACTGTGATACGATACACGCAGATGTTCAACCATTATCGGTCATCGTCGCCATAGTTCGGGGTGCGTAGTACTGATCGCCCGGGTGGCGGTACATATTAAACGTGGCAAAACCGCTAATGTGACCACCGCTTTAGCGCGATAACTTTTTAGCGAGCAAAACATTCGAAGCTTCGGCACGCATTGGTTTGTCACGATAGACGCACATGCGGCCGCAGCATAACTCTGCATAACACACGTCGTCATACGTAAGTCATATCAAACGAATTGCGCCTGCGCACGAACACGACATTCACGACGACCGACGCAATCAAATATTGCTTCACTCATTTTAACGATAGTTGCACAAAGGTATGTAGGTATTGTAGGTAAATATAATTATGTGATTCATTGTGATTAGTGACGTGTTGTGATAACTAGATATAGCGTGGAACGTGGACAGTTTTTGTGTAATTTTGTCTATGAAATATTAACTGTTTCTTTTGTTTATAAAATCATTTGTGTTGCAAGCATAAATGTTGATCGTGAAATAGTTAATTGATTCAGGCGTGACTTTGCGGAAATCCATTATAAAATACAATAGACGACGTATATTTAGTAACCTAATCCGCTTAACCGTTCTTGAAGAGTCATAAAGAACCCTGTAAGAAATCGACACGTGTTTCACCTCTCAACGAGGCATCCTCAGGATGGCTATTGACTTGTTGCGAACCCGGACTCGACGTGTGGGCACGTCAAGCGTCGAGAGCAGACATTGTTGATCGTGAATTCAAAAACTCGTGATTACCAAAAACAAATAATACATTTATTAAGTACAAAGAAAAATATATACAGGGTGTCAGGGACATCGACGCGAAAACTGTTACCATGGATTCACGAATATCGTGAATGAATCGGGTATGGTACATGATTCTGAACCCTGTGAAAGTTTTCGTCGTTTATTAAAAAAAATCTGCTGTTTCATAGACAATTGCAGTACCAACGCGGTAAAAATGTATGGAACAGCAGATTTTTTTAGGGTAGCCATCCGTAGCCAAATGACAAAAAACGGAACCCGGATTCGTCATGTCTGTCTGTCCGTCCGCATGTCACAGCCAATTTTTTCCGAAACTATAAGAACTATACTATTGAAACTTTGTAAGTAGATGTATTCTGTGAACCGCATTAGGATTGTCACACAAAAATAGAAAAAAAAAACAAATTTTTGGGGTTCCCCATACTTAGAACTGAAACTCAAAACAAAAATAACATCAGCCTCATACGTGTGCGGTATCTATGGATAGGTCTTCAAAAATGATATTGAGATTTTTAATATTTATTTTCTAAACGAAATAGTTTGCGCGAGAGAAACTTTCAAAGTGGTAAAATGTGTCCTCCCCCTGTAACTTCTAAAATAAGAGAATGATAAAATTAAAAAAAATATTGATGTAAACTTCCATGTAAACTTCCACCGAAATTTGGTTTGAACGAGATCTAGTAAGTAGTTTTTTTTGAATACGTCATAAACCGTAAATCGCAATTTACCTTTCATTATGTTACTTGCTGCTACGGAACCCTTCATGGGCGAGTCCGACTCGCACTTGGCCGCTTTTTTTAAATAACCGACGATAAATTTCAATTCATGGGGGTTCAGAATCATGTACTGAATCCATGGTAACACTATTAAAGATTATAGGTATAATTTTAATTAATTTGTTCTAAATACTTATGCATGAGACATTATTTGTTATCTGTTGTTACTGTCTATAATTTTATTTTATTTTCTGTTTTTATTGGACCTTATAACTAAAGGAATGTAATTGTATAGGTTAAAATTAAAGATTTGCACACCATAAGTAATAGTAGAATGTAAAGGGGCCATTATAGTTTTAAGATCATACATTTGTAAACCTACATTCTGGCAAATAAATGAATTTGAATTTGAATTTGAACAGTTTTCGCGTCGATGTCCCTGACACCCTGTATACTACTAGCTTTTGTCCGCGGCTTCGCCTGGGTGGAGGTCGGAAATTATCCCACGGGAACGTGCTATCGAGATAAAGTACCTATACCTAGTATCCTTTATCCTAACCCTGGTCATAATTTACCTATTTGCCAAATTTCATCCCAATCCGTTCAGCTGTTTTAGCGTGAAAGCGTAACAAACAAACAAACTCACTTTCGCATTTATAATATTAGTTAGGATTTGACAACAAATCTCTCTACCTCCTCTATCTCTCTACCTTGCAAGTACGGGGTTGACTATAACAAGAAAAATATACATCAAATTTGACCTATACTCTATAGATTCAGGTTTAAAAGTAAACAAAAAAAAAACACGTGACGAGACCGCTGTCAAGTAACCGACTAAACGTAATACCTGTCACTTCAGTTATCATGCTACGTCACAGTTGTACTCTTCAATTTAGCAACGTTATAATTCGTTAATGTTTAGGGTTTGGGCTTTTTACAATAGACAATATTATATTATTACTATAAATCTAACTAAAAAAATGATAATGTTAAACATACATTAATTAATATAAGAGGTAACTATTGTAAAAATCAATACAAACTATGTACAAAAATAAATGAACCGTACTGAAAGTACCTATTGGCTGGATAGATGGAGCTATTCCTTCCTAGAAGCTTTATAATAAAATAAAATAAAAAATATCCCGCCAAATTTAGTTAGGTTCTTTTCAATCTGTTATCGTGGTTGTATTAATGTTTAATTTTAATTTATATTAAAAAATCGTGTTTTTTATGGATTGTGTGGGCTGCAGTAAAGATTTTTATTTATTTATTATTTAATGTCATTGGAAAATGAGACACTGAATATCACTGACTTCGAAATCATTTCGTTCTAAAGCAGCAATTATGGTAGAAAATGAAAATTTGATACCGCCAAAAATGTGATACATATAAATAACATAACATCACGCCTTGTTTCCCCGAAGGGTTGGGCAGAGGCGTACCTTTAGTTCACCCACATTTTGCCAGTGTTTTAAAGTCCCATGTAATAGGGGGTGAGCATATTGCCATCAACCGGGCACAATTCCAGAATCCGGGCTGTTATTGAGACATTTCTGATGGAAAAACCCAATAATACTTTGCCCGACCTGGGAATCGAACCCAGGACCTCATGCTCAGCAGTAGCGCTTGCGACCACTAGACCAACGAGGCAGTCATATAAATACTACAACAACGACGGATAAATATAAATACTATACTACTATTTATTTTCTCGCAGTCAATGGTAAAAAGTAGAGTACACAACTCGTGAAAAAATAATTTATCTCGGTCCTTGTATCCCTCGCTCCGCTCAGAATTCAAATCTAGAACCCCTCGCTACGCTCGGGATCCTACTCTTGAAACCTTCGCTGCTCTCGGGATCCAACTTAGTCCCTCGAATTAAATTCACTTTTTTTTCACTAGTTGTATAATCTACTATTTACGATTTGTTTACCTTTATTTAACTACACTAAAAAAAAACTAAGCAATTTACTAGGTCCACGTGCTTCGCAAGCGGATGCTTGTATGAGGAAATAACAAAGCAAAGCTACTAAAAACCTGATTACATTTTAATCGAATATTTTAAACTATTCGATAAAATCGATCGATAAGTTCTAAATATTTTCCTGTTTATGGTATTTAGCTTTAAATACTTTAATAAAGATATGTATGTAATACATTGATGATTCTTAGCGAACGGCCCCCAAGGGCTCTAAAGCAGCCTTTACATTGTAATATAAAGCTAAACGCACATTACAGCCGCGTCGAGCTGCAACGCATCGCATTTAAACAAAAATCTTTTTTTTTTTACATCTCATAATTGGAAAGTACGCTTGAAGTTACCTGATCTTGGGGATGAAAACAGTACTTTTCGTCCCGGGGAAACGCTTTTCCCTGATGTCCAAAAAAATTAAACTATGCAAGCCATCTTCCAACTTTATATACAGCCACTCTGTTAAATCGCGGCGTAAAATTGTAATAAAAACATATTAACAACAATTTTGTAACATGGTTTTTTATAGTTTTGAAATTTACTTTTCACAAAATTATTATTAGTAGAGAGTTTACCTCGGGTGAAAGAGCTATTAAGGCACTCGAACCATCTCGTGCCTAAATAGTCCCTTTCATCTCATAAAAAACAATCTACTGTTACAGAAACAAAATAATCGATTTAAAAAAAACGGATTACTGACGCTAACTCAAAAACCATTCATCAGAACTTGACCAAATTTATATAGGACCACCTCAGAACGAAGAAAGACATCAGAAAGAGTACACCTGAAAAACTGAACCGATTTTATTAATAATTTTTTAAATAAATTATTAAAATCGGTTCTTATAATGACGAAATTCTGAGGTAAAAAACAATTTAAAATATATACAACCGAATTGAAAACCAGTTACTTTTTTAGTGTTCATCAAAATGGTTTCAGTCGTTTTGGAAAATTGATGAACAATAAATTAAAAAACAATGATGACCTTCAGTGGTTAGCTTGCGTGTCGTATACTGAGGTCACGCAACGCGTCGTACGTCCAGCCTGTAATAGGACTCGTCCATGAAGGAGCGCTGTCCCAAATTAAACGCATTATTAATTTATTACACATAAAACAAAACGGATTTTAATAAAACACGTATACTAAAAGATCAATAACTAAATTATCTTTAAAATGTGAAGGTTTCAGAAAAATATCGCGGGATTCTTTTTTTTTTTATCCGCGTTAAATACTTTACAAATTAATTTCACTATACATAGTGAAATTAATTTGTTGTTGAAATTACAATTTCAACATAATCTAAAATATTCATTTATAAAGATAACAAGAAAATGGTCTAAAAACAAATATTTTTTCCAAATCATTAACACTACTTGTTTATACGTGATCTTCAGTATAAAATCATTAAAAGCCGGTTATCGTCGCCTTAATTAATTTGCTAAAAGAAAAAAAACTTAGGTCAGTAATTTGTAAATCGATAGATATAGTATTGATATTATATTACGAGTAAGTCAAGGTTTTACTGATAAATAAAGACGTACTTCACGTCTAATCTCGTAATCTAATTCAATGAAGTCCACACATGGGTATGTGTGTACCCACTTGTGATCTAAACAAATATTATGAAGAGAGTGATACCTAAAATTGTTTATTTGATCTCTGAAACGACTGATCTGATTACAAAAATCTTTCACAGATAGAAAGCTATACTGCGTTCGAAACATAGTTTCCAAAAATGTAAACAAATATGTGTTTTTTGAAAAATCACTTTAATACTTACCTTTAGAGTTCAATTTAGATACGGATGACAGAGTGTTGTGGCGCAGCTTGGGAGAGGCCATGTCCAGCATTGGCGATTATTCGGCCATAATAGGCTCTAATATAATGGCCTAATGCCTAAGCTCGTCACATATAGCCGACTTTATCCCTGAATACGATCTTACCCTTCACCCAAATATATTTTACGCCTCGCCAGGCAATACATGTACGGACTTTTTACCTATATTTAAGATCTTGCATGCTCGATTTGTATGTAAACACATGTTTGACAAATAAATTACTTTTTATCTTTTTATCTTTTACCCTAACATTTAAAAAGGTACTTACATTCAATCATCCTTCATTACACTCATTCGAGTAATAATTCATCTTAGTCAAAAATAAGTCCAGACTTAATTTTGGTCAGATCATGTAAAGACCATGTAGATTGATTGATTGTTTTAGGGTGAAAGGGTAACAAAAAAATAAACTCACTTTCGTATTTGTAATATTATTATAGTTAGGATTAGTATTAAGGCTCGTGCAGACCAGCGCGATGCGACGGCGCGACGCAACATGAACAATACAATTTCTAAGAAAACTTCACGGTATAACAATAACCAGTGTCGCGTCGCGCAACAAGTCGCGCTGGTCTGCACAAGCCTCTAAGGTCGGCTTTCCCCGGAGAAAAGCGGCCATGCCCCGCTATCCGCACGGCCCGTCATCAGACATAGTTTTCCCAGATTCCTACCATTATAAATTTGAAATGAATTAATTCCCATAAATAAACTATGCTGCTTTAACAGTAGTAATGAATGACCTAACAGGAAAACATAAAGTATACCTATCTACTTAAATAATTTCCCACCTGGAATGCAAATGTTATCTGTAAATGCCTACAAATTAACATAAGTAGGTGCAAATGACTCTAATGAGTCGTCAAAAGGTACACACAACGTTATCTTATTTAAATTTCAGTGATATCTCGAGTAACAACAAGAACAAAATAGTATGTGTCCGGATAGCGAACGGTAAGTGCTTCTTACCTATTGTTTGTACAACATTATACTAATGGGTGATTGTTTTTTAAACAATGTACGGTGTAGTACTCGGTTGTAAAATTAGAGATTAGTGTCTGAAATAAACCAACTGATATTTACAGCGAATTAAAAAAACCCCGTGATACATGGAAGATGGTTATTTAAATAAATAAATTAGTCGTTTTTTTTTCCGTCTTTTCACAACGTGTAACAGAATTTTAAGCGCATGTCTTGAAAGTGGTTTTCAAGATTTAATTTCGAAATTATTTTGTGTGTTAATTTATAGTGAAATTAGAGCCACAACTCTTACAGCAATCAGTTTGTTTATTCAAGAAAAAATGATGAATCATTACAGTGCTCGCCTATGATGTGTAACATCTGACATCTCACCTTGGTAACATTATAACTTTTTTATAAAATTTTTAGGTTATAATGTGAAAGAATGAAGAATAATAATTTTGAATGAAAATTGTATTTAATAGTCAATACGTTGAGCTATAAAAGGTAGTGACAGAAACAATTCGCTGCAAAACCGACTCCACGTAGTCTTGTCTGCCCTACGCCTAGAGTGTTATCACTACGAGTAATGTAATTTTTTATTGAAGACAGTTATTTTTGTTCAATTTGGGGAAGAGCGGAGACAATTTATGGTAGCTAAAATATATGACACATCGTCATTTGTCATTTGAAAGTATTTAAAAACCGTTGAAAACATGGGTGAAAATAACATAACTTGTTTTTTGTGTAGGTAAACATGCTCGTGTTATTGTAAACCAACTTCTTATGTATTTTATGAACCAATAGGAAATATTATTCAAATTATCAAACAGTTACAGGTATCAGTCATCTATGGGGTTCATAGTAAAATAGCGAGAAATCGGGGTTTAAACGCAAATGGTCCGAAAAGGGGCGGGGCCTCCTCAAGGTCGTTTCTGACGCACCGGGCGCGCTCACTGGTCAAATCAAATATCGTGCGCTTCCCCGGCTTCCTGTGTAATACACTTCCGTCCCTTTTCACGACATCACTCCCACAGATTTTCCACTTTTAAAAAAATCTGACAGTTACACAACTAAACTATGGGACTACCTAAAGTAATTCTAATAAACAATTGCTCCTGAGTAAAACTCCTATACACTTTCGGAAACATAGTAATCGAAAAAATAATCAGCTTTGTATCCGACAGGTGTATTTTTATTTTGTATTTTTTGGTGGAGAAAATTCGTCTGTTTGATGGTCACTACGTCCCTTAAATATTAGCACACTTTTCTGATAGATGCAGTTTGTAACCTGTATAAACATAATTTAGGCGAAATGGTATCGTGGTAGCGTTCCGGGAACGGCGGTATGACCCGGCCCACGCGCAATTCTATTGCACTATGTTTACAAATATTGAATTTAAAAATTTTACTTGTGTTGATATAAAAAAAAAGTCCATAATTCTTTAAAGTATTTAATAGAGACCACGTACACAACATACAATTGCTTTGATAACAATTGAATGGAATAGGTTTCTCTAAGTGGTTGTAGCAAAAAAAGCAGATTTTAAGGTAACTTTGCCGTTTTTTTCTATCGAGGAAAGTTTTGTCAATCGTGTTTCGGACCTCATACTTTACTAAGGACACTCTTCAATTTTCGTAATCATAAAAAAACAATGCTAATTCGTTGATTTTTTAAGAGAAACATTGATTTTACGTGAAGTCGAAACATCTGCTTTGGAAGACAGCTTCCTAACTTAACCCGCTACCAAAGAGCCTGCGACAAAGTACTGTATCGTCACAGCAATAATTAATGTTAGTAGTCAGTGAACGTGGAAGGAAAATCAGGAAAATCATTTAGCTACAACCATTGTGTGCGTGCGACAGTCACATAATGGTCAACCGTTTATTGTTGCCAGTTAACGGTTTACTAATTCGCACGTGCAATGTTTTGATGTATGGAACAAAAGAGGCTACTATGTTTTCGTACGATTGTACGGTCCGAAGTAACCATAGTACTATTTTGAATGAGGGGTCGCGCACTAGTTCCGAACTCTGTTCGTCCGAATTTGGAACATTCCTAATTCGGATTGAACTCGGATTTGGATCGGGTGCAGTGCAAAACCGCTCTTTCAATTAAAATTCGAAGGATTTTGAAGGAAATTGCAAATCCTAACCCTACACCTACTTGCAAGACAATAAGATCAAGAATAAAGACGGGACACCACTCTTTAAAACGTTTAAGCAATTTTGAAGTGTCCGTGCGATCATAATATTTTTTTTGTATCCAAAACAAAATATATTAGGGTTCATCGTAGGTACAGATTTCAGTGTTGATTTTATAGGATACGATGGGTATCGATCGATATCGAAATATGATAAAAAAGGATGTATTTTTGTGTCCGCAGTTACCTATTGTAGTCACTTAAAATGTCAGTTAAAAAAATCTGTTCAATTTTTTTGTGTGAACTTGACAGATAAAAACTCCGCAGACGCGATAAAACATACGAAAACAGTTTACCTCAACTCCTACTTCAAGTAACAACACTAACAGCGGTAGTTGACCTCCCAAAAAAAAACATAAAATCATTTTATTTTGACGTGCTTAGATATCGATACCCATTGCATCTGCGGAATGTTGCTAGCCAATTAAAAAAAAAAAAAAAAAAAAATGGTATAAATGTTTCTAATTTTAGTGGCATTCTAAGTCACAATTTAAAGCTTAGGTACCTAACTAACTACCTACCTACCTACCTACGAACTATAATAACATTGTTACTTAAAAATATTTGGTACATATTCTAATAATTATTATAATTTTATTCTAATATGACTGATTGATTGATTATCAGTTTACAGGGTATTATTAAAACGCAATCAAAATATAAGGAACACTAGATTTTTTGTTTCATATAGCAAATTTGCTCCCATAGTCCCATAGTTTTCAAATTGTCATGTTTTTTTTTTTCATTTTCACAACTAACCAAACGCGCTGTAACAAAACAACTTCTAACTCTATTTTTCTCTTTTTTCAGATAAAATGGTGCACATCAAGTTAAAATATTTCTCAGCGACACACAGAGACTTTGTACACTTATAAACAGACATTTAAAAAAATTACATTAGTTTATTAAAACAGTGAAAAAAGTGATATTAGTTCTAGTCAATATTTATTAAAATTATATTTAAAATGGTTACCACGTCGGACCCTGAAGCTACGCGGGACTCGGTAAGTGTATTTTTTATTATATATAATGTTTAGAAAATATTCGTTTACAATGCGTGTGTGATAAACAGACGGACGAACTTATGACACAGCGTTGCTTCCGTCTATTGATGCCATGAGGTTTGTAAGTTGGCCACCTTTTACAGCGTATAACACAAATATGTTTTCATATTTTTAAGGGTGTGGTGGTGCTGTCCATCAAAATAAACAACTTTCTCCCTGAGACCAACATCGAAATCGCGAAAAAATAATAAGCTGTCCCATACAAAACTTCAATACCAACTCGACCCAAATGTTTGGTTGCGGTTTCGTAGTAAACAAGGAACCCTTATAGTTTCGCCATGTCCGACTGTCTGTCTGTCTGTCTGTCCGCGGCTTAGCTCAGAGACGATTAGTACTAGGAAGCTGTAATTTAGCATATGTATACATACATACATATTAATCATTCCTTTTTTTTTTTTTTTTTGAGGGTGGGAAGTTAATAAAACCCACCCGTGTTCCTTCCGTTGCCTGTGTGCCGGGGCCGCGATATCCCTTTCGGACAAACCCGCAACCCCAGCAGGCATTGGTCCTTACGGACCCCGTCAGTTGGTGCTGACATGTCTTTGAGGCGCGCGTGGAACACAACGCGCCGTCGACCCGGGCCTGGTCCATATTAATCATGCCTACAAAGTGGTAAAATAAAATAATAATTTAAAAAAAAATTAGGTTGCCTCCCCTACATGCAATGTAGGGATGTTTTTTTCTTTCTCGTCTACCCCATGTTGTGGAGTATTGTTAGAAAGGTCGTTCAATATTGTGAGTTTGTGAAAGCCATTTTTGGATTCAGGGATCCGTTTGCGAAATATTAAGCTTTTAACTGATTTTTTTTGTTAGAGTCAAGTATCCCCCCTCCTGTCAGCTAAATGGTTGTACTTGGATTTGTGAAAAAATTCACAGCAGTAGTATATAAAACGAAATTAAAAGGAAAACTATCAGAGCTAAGTAAGCTGTACAGGTTAACGAGTAATAATCAACCAACTTAAATTTGCGGTTTGAAAAACATAATCTCCCGTACATTCCGTATGGGAGAACATGTTTTTCAGCTGCGATGTTAAGTTCGTTCTTGGGGTAAATTCATCCCAACTACGGAACCCTTCATTGTGCGTGGTCCGACTCGCACTTGGCCAGTTTTATAAATATAGTTTCATGATCTGTACCACACTCTTAAATATGACCACACTTTTCTGGTCCCTGCTGTTTATCTACAAACTTTAAATATCTCATGGGTCTGCTTACACTGGCACCGCATATCCTTCAAGTCGGAATGAAGTTAGTGACACAAGTCTGACAGGCGGTAGTTTTTCTCAGATGAGCTTTTTTACAAGCACTTTCCGTCTCAATAGAGCCTCAAAATGGCTACTAAATCTTAACTACATTATCAGAAGTATGAAAATTTCAACATCTTTTGAAGCACTGACGAAACAAAGTAGGCTCTACGATAAGGTACGTCGGGGTAAATTCGGCACTGGGATAAACTCTTGCGAATCAAATTCTGCGCCATCTTATTCTGCTCTGAATGACGCAGAAAACGATGTTGTCAGCTTTAATAAATATTGGCAAATTAGCCGTTAATTTTATTCGCACGGTCTTATCCTAGCACGATCTTACCCCAACATACCTTATTATCTCATTTGGGCAATCTTGCCTCAAACATTAGCCAGTGCAACAAAAGAAAACCAAAACAATAACAAAAAGTGAAACTTCGTTTAAATGTTTGGAATACGGTATGAAAGGTCAAGGTCAGGGATTAATAGTGCAACAAATTGACTACCAACTTAAATTGTCTGGAGGTATATTCAAATCACAACTGTTATTCTTTGACAGTTTTATGAAATGGCTTTAAGACGCAGATGCCAGTGACCTTGAGTGATTAGCTTGCGTGTTCTGTAGGTACTGAGTTTACGCAACGCGTCGTACGTCCAGCCAGTAATAAGACTCGCCTATCAAGGGGCGCTGTCCCAAATTACAGTTGCATTATTAATTTATTATACATAAAACAAAAGATATTTTAATAAAACAAGTTTAATAAAAGATCAATAATTAAATTATCTTTAAAATGGTGATGGTTTCAGAAAAATACGCTTGATATATTTTGCGTGATTCTGTTTTTTTATCCGCGTTAGACATAGCTTTACAAATTAATTTCACTATGTAATTTAAACATAATCTAAAATATTCATATATTACGTTATCAAGAAAATGGTCTAATTTAACATATTTTTTTTTCCAAATCATTGACACTACTCGTTAAGACGTGGTCTTCAGTATAAAATCATTAAAACTCGGTTATCGTCGCCTTAACACGGCAATTTGATGTATGGTGTAAATTTAATAAACAATTGAATTCCCTGGCGCCATCAACTACTGAACCGTTTAGTTTATGGGAATGCTTCTCTTTCTTCTAACGGTGGGAGGGTGACCAGTCTGGGACGAGCCTTACAGAACTGTGCGGAAAGGAGGGGCACAGTTCTTCCCCTACGGGGGAACCGACCCAAACACTAATATTAACACATTTAGGAAACAGTCACATGTGGTACCAGAGTATCGCCATCCACTACTGAACCGCTTCGCTAAGCTTGAAAACCTTAACGAAACAAATGTTATTTGTTATAATTAAATATGACACCAATGCCATTCATATTATATTAATCGATTGGGTAATTTACTTATAAGGAATTAATAGAATCCTTTTGAAAGTAATTAACATACTTTCCTTGATTAGATACAAAATAAGCATCAAGATTATCATAAAGTATCAACAGTATTTTAATTTATCAACAAAAAAAGAAAAAAAATGTTTTGATATTTTCCCCCGGGGGAGAGTATCTCGTAATTTTGATACTTGTGATATGATACTTTTCTTCATCTTCTTGTATGAGCAAAGGCATAACTTTCAAGTTAAATTATCTTGTAAGTACTGTGACTGATGACCATGCACGCTACACACGTGTAACCAAAACATCACAGACAGACAAATAAAAAATCCGGAGTCACACGTGTTATACCAGCGCTGTGACATTTTTATTTATTTTTAAATGTCGCGGCATTATGCTGAGATAGGAGCCTTTTGGCCTCGTACAGGACTTCCTTCTTTAAATTTTAATGTAACTTTGTTTTTTATTTATGTTTAATGTTTTTTTAGTTTAATGTGAATTCCTGTGCGAGTCTCAATAAATACTTTTTCTTTCTTTCTTTCTTTATAGATCGAACAGATTACATGTATTCTTCTCTGGGCGGAGCGGGAGGACGTGTCAGACTCTTACTGACTAAAACCCACCCGTGTTCCTTCAGTTGCCTGTACGTTGCCAAGGGCCACGGTATCCCTTACGGACTTTCCCGCGACCCCGGCAGACATCGGCCCTAGCGGACTCCGTCAGTTGTGCTGATCATTCTAAAGTTTTCATTTTCAAAGTTTAATTTATTTTGTGCGTTAAAGTTTAAATAAATATTAGAGCAGTCGATCCATTCTGGAAACACCTCACCGTGAGGTGAAGTGAGCATGAAGTGAGCTGCCATAGTGCCAATCCCTAGCTTTAGGTGCAATGACAGCTCACACCAAGCTCACTTCACGCAAGTTTTCACGGTGCGATGTTTACAGAATAGCACGGCTGTTTTTAAGTTTGGTGTCGAGTAGGTGGGTAGTACATTCTACGATCGTGGGTAGGTACGATAGTTTTGTGATACCCAATACTTGTTAAAGAGGAAAATTAAATGGTCTAGAATTCTAGATCTCACACCGTAAAAAAGCAGTTTTTAGAACTAGGAGTAAACTTGCATAAATCGTCACGTAACGAAAAAGCGTTAGGCCCAAAAAAGTCAACTTGAATTAAGGGATCTCGCGCACTAGACGGCCATGACCACGACCAGTGGTCGCAGCGACCAGGTAAACTATAGAAACCGATACGAATCGCGCACTTGGTCGCAACGGCCAACTAGCCGCAGACCATACAATACCACTAAACCACGGCCACGACTGGCCGGAGTCTCGGCCGTCTAGTGCGCGAAATCCCTAATACATAATAATATATTAGCGAAAGGAACTTTTTTCCAACCGGGTGTTCCGCGACATCTCCCGACATCCCCCGACTTTTACTAAACAGATTTTCACTATCCACTACAGCCACTACTGTATCGCTTCGCTTCCAAAGTTTCAAAACAAAAGTCGTCATGGATGACATCAATGCTCTCCAGATTATAATTTACGATTAGATAATTTACTTTCGTTCTACTTACAAAGAATAAAGATAAGTATGTAAGTACCTAATGCGGAGGAGCTCGTGGCTAAGTAACAACAGCCGCACTGGTCGATCCATCAGGTTAAGCTACGCTTGCCGGGGTTGGTCAGTGGATGGGTGACCATCTTTACATACCGAGACTCCTCCGTGCCTCGGAAAGCACGTTAAGCCGTTGGTCCCGGCTGTCATTCGTGGATCTTTGACAGTCGTTACGAGTCGTCAGAAGCCCGAAAGTCTGACACCAGTCTTACCAAGGGGTATCGTATTACCCAGTTACTGGGTTGTGGAGGTGAGATAGGCAGTCGCTCCATGTAAAATACTGGTATTCAGCTGCATCCGGTTAGACTGGAAGCCGGCCCCAACATAGTTGGGAAAAGGCTAGGCAGATTGATTGATGTAAGTACCTAATATGTAAAACGGAGTCCTTTTGAAAGTAATTAGCATATCTACTTTCTTTGATAAGATACAACATAAGTATCAAGATTAATTTAAAGTAGCATCAATATTATTATTTACATACATGCGAACACAACACATAGAGGTACATCACATTGACGTCACGCAAAATCCTGCATCGCGCCAGCAGTTTAACAGCAGCGAGTAGCATATATAGGGTGGCAGGGACATTTCAATTTGCAGTTTGAAAAACATGTTCTCCCATACATTCCGTATGGGAGAACATGTTTTTCGACTACAATGTTAAATTTGTTCTTGGGATAAATTCATCCTAACTACGGAATCCTTCATAGTGCGTGGTCCGACACGCACTTGGCAGGTTTTTTATACTTGTTATCATTTCACGTCCCCACCCCACTAATACATGAGTGAAAATAGTCCCAGAGATACTACATCGAGGCAAGACCCCCCAGAAAACATTGTTTTACTTCGTTTTACATGTGTATAACACTGTTTCAAACCTATTGCCGTTAACCGTCCGCGAGCGGTCGTAATGCTGGTGATCCTCCCGGAGGGACACTTCCAATATGAATGGCGGTATGGCGGTATGGGGGTTCAGAATCATGGAATATCTCTGGCTGCGAGCTGGTTCTGTCTCTCATGTCAAGTGTCAATCATAGCGTCTAAAAATTTTGCCGCCAACGTACGGATTTTTTTTTCTTTCAGTTAGGATGACAATCAGGGGGCCTACTCCCTAAGCGAAATCCGTAGTTTCGGTCGTCGTTACGCTTTGTTCTCCGTCCCACTTACAGACTTACCGTAAGTGAGAAAGAGAGCTAAGCGCCCATAACTACGGCCGGAAACTACGGATTTCGCTTAGGCAGTAGGCCCCCCTGGTGCTTGCAGTGTGCCAATACCCACTAGTACTCTGGGTCAAATTGACTCTCCGGGTGTGCCCAATACCCACGTACACAGAGTAAAATTGACTCTCCGGGTGTGCCAATACCCACGTACACAGGGTAAAATTGACTCTCCGGGTGTGCCAATACCCACGTACACAGGGTAAAATTGACTCTCCGGGTGTGCCAATACCCACGTACACAGGGTATAATTGACTCTCCGGGTGTGCCAATACCCACGTACACAGGGTAAAATTGACTGTCCGGGTGTGCCAATACCCACGTACACAGGGTAAAATTGACTCTCCGGGTGTGCCAATACCCACGTACACAGGGTAAAATTGACTCTCCGGGTGTGCCAATACCCACGTATATAGGGTCAAATTGACTGTCCGGGTGTGCCAATACCCACGTATATAGGGTCAAATTGACTGTCCGGGTGTGCCAATACCCACGTATATAGGGTCAAATTGACTGTCCGGGTGTGCTAATACCCACGTATATAGGGTCAAATTGACTGTCCGGGTGTGCCAATACCCACGTATATAGGGTCAAATTGACTGTCCGGGTGTGCCAATACCAACGTATATAGGGTCAAATTGACTGTCCGGGTGTGCCAATACCCACGTATATAGGGTCAAATTGACTGTCCGGGTGTGCCAATACCCACGTATATAGGGTCAAATTGACTGTCCGGGTGTGCCAATACCCACGTATATAGGGTCAAATTGACTCTCCGGGTGTGCCAATACCCACGTATATAGGGTCAAATTGACTGTCCGGGTGTGCCAATACCCACGTATATAGGGTCAAATTGACTGTCCGGGTGTGCCAATACCCACGTATATAGGGTCAAATTGACTGTCCGGGTGTGCCAATACCCACGTATACACGGTCAAATGGACTCTCCGGGTGTGCCAATACCGACGTATACGGGGTCAAATTGACTCGTTACATACATAATTATAATTGTTTATTTTTACAACGTATGCATGACAATAAAGTAACCTAGAGTGCCCATAAACCTTTGTCACAGTATAAATAAGTAACAGTATTATATCTTCATAGAAAACGACCTAAAGGACGCGCTTCGAAATACGCAACAGTGTCGAGTGCGCGGCTGCGGAAGGTTTATCTACCGACCAACCGTAGGTCATTATTTTAAGTTCACTGCCGAGACATAATACTGCTACTTAATTATACTGTGCCTTTGTAAAAGTACTGTTTTTCACTTCTGAGCTATGTTATTGAATAATCAAAATAAATAAAATTATTGAGTAACAATGCCATCAAACGATGAAATCATTAGCTATTAAGTAAGTATAGTTACCTATTATTTGTTCAAAGCGGATAGATGTTATTTAATTAGCTATTCTACTCTAAAGGCAAAAATCATTGTATTAAAGTCAATAGCAATATAATAGCTTGTAAACATCTGTTAAGTACTATTAACTAAACTATGACAGATTAGGTAATGGATCAAGGTGAATTCATACGATCAATAGATCTCTCAGGGAACTATTTAGAAAGATTAATATTATGACGGAACCTAATTTATGAAAATATTATGTATGCAAGACAAAATCTACATAATTATTTTTCATAAATTAAGTGATAGACATAATTTTTAATACTAGAAATAAAAATAAAATAGATCAACCATTTTTCAGATTATCTAAAGTACATAAAGAAAAGAAATAAAGAAAATGTATTTATTGAGACTCGCACAGGAAATCACAAATTAAATAAAAAACACCAAACATAAATAAAAAATAAAAACAATATACAAACAAAGTAAAATTAAAAATTAATGCAGTCCTGTACGAGGCCAAAAGGCTCCTATCTCAGCATAATGCTGCGACATTTAAAAAATTAATGTCGCAGCGCTGGTATTCAGAATAGGGCCGGCAGTGATATCACGGAAAGACAGAATATACAGATACTTACACAATTATATATTAAATAACAATTACATACATGACTAAAAACTACCTTTTGGAAGGGGCGACTAAAATCAATTAAATTTTTTGTCGTGTTTGACGTTCAAAAGTTCCTTGCAAGGGCCTATTCCTATTTGAAATAAATTATTTGACATTGTCATTTGATTTTTCCTGCCTTTTATCCAAATTTATTTGTGGACGGCGCAACATGTTCTCTCTCTTCCACACTTCTCTATCAGTCGTCATCTCGGCAGTCCCCCCCTTTCTATCCATATCATCTTCCACACAGTCCATCCATCGTTTCTTTGGTCTTCCTCTACTCTTATAGCCGTCGACATTCATAATCAAAACTTTCCTCACGACATTTTTCTCATTCTTTTCCGTCACCGGTGCCACTTTCAGACTTCCTCTCGAAAGCGTCAAGGTAGCCCGCGAAATTCTAATTTTGTTACGTTTTTTGCAATTTACAGGTCAGTATCATGTTGTAAGTTGATTTAAATATGATTCGCGGCCGTATCAAATGTATATTTAAAGAATTGTAATCATAAAAATGATCAATGAACTCTCTAAGTTCATATAATTCCATTGAATGACTATTTCATGAAATCATGACATTTGACCATTGTGCTTACCTATAGAGTTGTATTCCTGATTGTAATGATTATAATTATGTAAAACAATATTTGTTACGGTCGCAAATCATATTATAATCAACAAAATGCAAAAAACAAATTTGAATTTCGCGGGTTACCTTAGCGCATGCCCCATTCTCTATCCATTCGTGTAACACCACACATCACTCTTAGCATTCTCATCTGCGCAGCTGCGTGCAATAGTAAAAAAAAAAGTCAATTATTCAAACTAGGCTGAGAATCAGCACTTTACGAACGTCAAAATTACATAAGACAGTCCCCCGGCACGCCCACCCTTCACCACTTCCTAGTGGTTTAGCTGGGAAGAAGTGGCGCAACAAACTGTCCAGCAGCTGTCTTTCATTCATACCTATTATGGCCCGACATTCTGAAGTGACGATCATGCCGTGGTAAGAGTTTAGGGGTATGAGGAACAGGGTGTAAAGTTCACTCATCCACCTTAGAAAAGGGAGGATCCTCCGACCAGACGGGCGTCGTGTCTGGCGGGCAACTGTCCAGAGGTTGAAGTTGTTGTCGATTTTGGGTCCCTTCCTCTTTTTAGTATATATAAATGATTTACCTCATTTACTGAAAAACCGACCACAAATGGTGTTATTTGCTGATGACACATCACTGATTTTTAAGATAAATAGACATGCACAGGAGCTTGACGAAGTAAATAACGCTATGCTTAAGGTCCATAATTGGTTTACTGTAAATAATTTGGTATTGAATGAGAAGAAAACTAAATGCATAACATTCGCGTTACCAAATGTTAGAATTAGTGAATGTCATGTTGTACTGAATAGGGAGACACTAGAATTCGTCGATAAAACGGTTTTCCTGGGGCTCACGCTTGACTCAAAACTACAGTGGGGTCCTCACTTAACATCACTTGCAGGGCGGCTAAGTTCAGCCGCTTACGCTGTTTGGAAAATCCGCCAACTAACAGACGTGGATACCGCGAGACTGGTCTATTTTAGTTACTTTCATAGCATCATGTCTTACGGTATTTTGCTGTGGGGACGGGCTGCAGATATTAATTCTATCTTTATTCTGCAAAAGAGGGCTGTCAGAGCCATATATAACCTCCGCAGACGCGAATCTCTAAGGGAACTGTTTAAGAAAATTAACATCATTACGGTACCTTGTCAGTATATTTATGAAAACATTATGTATGTTCGGAAAAATCTACATCTTTTTAGTAAGATAAGTGACAGGCATAATTTTAACACTAGAAATAGGAAAAAATTAGATCAGATAAATAAAATTAAATAAATTTAATTAAATTTAATTAAATTAGATAAATTAAACGTTTCAGATTGTCTAAAGTGCACACTACTTTTATGGGGTACTGCGTAAAATGTTATAATAAAATACCACTCGATATTCTTCAACTGAATGAGAAGAAATTTAAAACATGCATTAAACGCACACTATGTAGACAAGCATATTATAAGTTGGATGATTATATCATAGATAAAAATCCTTGGCTTATGCTGGTCCTGCTCCACAGCCACTTGGGCACACTAGTTAAAAAAAAATATGTTTGGAAGAGTTGCTTCCCCTTTTTATTTTTTCTGACATTACAAACTTAATGTTTATTTTTTATTTAAAACAAGTTTTAATTGTTGAATACTCCAATGGATAATGATTTTCTTTCTTTTTAGTAGTAACATTCTATTAATCTCTCAAATACATTGCAAATTAGTTTTGTATAATTTAGAAGCATTTTTTCAATTTTTGTAAATGTGAGTACCATGGAGCCGTTTTAATGTTATTAAGATGTATGTTGACTTGAAAGAGCATGGCAGTTGAGAGTATGTCATGCTCACTTAAATGTCTCGCTGATGGTGGCGAGTGTGTTAGATCATTCGGTTCCCTACAAAATGGTTGAGCTGGATGGTGCTGATCCACGCGTCATGTTCGTGAACGGGCGCCGTCAGTTGTGACTGGTCATCTCTTATCTGCCATGGCTTATTTTTAATCTTATATTTTGAATTGTTTTGATTATTTTTTGTACATTGTTCTCACATATAGAAGCAACAAGAATAATGTACCCAGGATTTTGTAATTTTCTATATTTAAAAGAGTGTCCTTGGAGTTTCTTGCCCGTTCTTCTCCTTAAAGATCTACGTTTTGGAAAGGGCAACTAGCTTCAACTTTCTGACTAACTGACGCGACTATTTGACAATTCAAAAGTGCTTGTAAATGGTTTAATTGAAATAAATGCTTTGAGGTTTGAGTTTGAGTTGGGAGATTGTGTATATGTCCATCGCGCGGTAAACTCTAATTTCGCGATGCAGGATTTGTAGTTCGCATGTGGCGATTGTAGATGCCGCCACAAGAGTATTTGCCAGCAAGGCAAAACTATGGTCTGCTCAAAAAATATCCGATGATAATGTAAACAAACCCTGTGCAGGCATAGATTAGTACAGATGTTTCACTCCGCAAAATATCCGATGATAATGTAAACAAACCCTGTGCAGGCATAGATTAGTACAGATGTTTCACTCCGCAAAATATCCGATGATAATGTAAACAAACCCTGTGCAGGCATAGATTAGTACAGATGTTTCACTCCGCAAACAAAATCATTTTAATAAAATGCGACTCTTGCTACCACACAATAAAGTGCAATTCATGTCGCAGCGCTAATTACCTACTACATACAGTTATATTCACCTAGAAAATTGCCTCTCTTGCTATCGCCTCACTCTTATATCTTCTGACTACGTTACGCTCACTGAATAGGGATGTTGACTGGGGAAAAAAAAATCTATTTAGTCCGTCAGTCAGATAATAAAAAATATTAGACACGTATTTTTTGCTTGATCTTATTAAAAAATGGTTTAGGGGATAACGCGGGGGATAAAGCTCGCTAAGTCATAAGTCAGTATAAAATCTACCCGGGAGTGACGTCATGCCATATTTTAACTCATTGTATTGCCGTAATCTTTTGATTACATAATCATCATCATCATTTCAGCCAAAAGTCGTCCACTGCTGAACATAGGCCTCCCCCAAGCACCGCCACTTCGACCGATTCTATGCTACCCGCATCCAGCGGATTCCTGCGGCCTCCCGCAAGATGGACCGATGACCATGTGATTACGTAAAAAAAGAAAAAATACGTGTTCAATATTTTTTAATAATCTACTTATCGGACAAAATGATTAATTGGCCCGACAAGACGAATCCGCCGCGTAGCTTCATATTTTAAATGCGGAGTGCGCCTTTTGTACTATTCTGTGGTTCAGGCTAAATTCTAGCGTCAGCGAAAAGCGCGTAGCGCCGGTGATTTTTTTTTTTTACGTTTTTTGCAATTTGCGGTTCAGTATCAGGTTGTATGTTGATTAAAATATGATCGGCACAGGGTTAGACCATGACCTGGAGAAGGACATAGACTACTTTTTATCCTGGATTGCAGACGAAGTCGCGGGCAACAGCTAGTTATTAGATATTTTACCAAATAAAAAAGTTAAAACAAAAATTTCAGATAATCATATCACTCAATTTATAAATGGCACTACAAATACATACACAGGTAAAACCGCGGACACTGGCGGTTGATCAGTTTTCACCCTTATGCACTTAGTAATAAGTTAGCAAAGTGGGCAACCGCCAGTGTCCGCGATGGTTATATCTGTCTATTTGTTTACATTTTCGTCACATACTTCTGGAACAGACGATACAGTGACTTGATAATATTGACAGTCATTGGCACGCTGTTTATTATTACTTCATAGAAATAAGCTAAACATATTGACAAACATATAAAGTAAAATATAAATAACAATAAGAACTACTGAATAAAATAAATAAAATTAATTCAGTTCAGTTTGTGCTCCGCAGCGTGGTGGTTGATAACACGTTTTTGTGTATTGTAGTGTGGTGATAAAACTACATAAATATTGAAGGCTTTTATTGTTCAGATGTTTTAAAATTGAGAATAAGTTAAGTGTTTTTATATATAAGTTAACAGTCTTAAAATAATAATATGTAGTACTTATATTTATATGTATTTAAAAAAAACAACCGACTTCGAAAAAAAAACACTACAAAGTGAAAAAAAAACTTTAATTTCCGAAGTCAGTGTCTTTGGTTTTGAAGTCGGTTGATTTTTTTGTAAAAAGTTTTCATTTTTTACTTTTTAATTGTGATACCTACCCCACTAAAATTCGAATACCACTACCTGCTATGTAAATAACAGTCACACGAAGTTATCATCATATCATCCACATAATTATAGTAAGTAAGTGGGAATCATACGTATTTTTGAAGCTTACTCATAAACTATCCAAGCAAAGTTAATAAAATTTATAAGGGACCAACTTGGGAGAATCGTAGAGCATCAAAAAATTCGTCTGCATCGCTGTCAACAAGAAAGGTGCTCAAGAGATGGCAGCATGGCCACGTTGTTTCGCAATGCTGATTCTCTGGTTAAGAAATAGGCGGCTGGGTCCTCTGGTCACGTAAAGAGTCGACCAACCGCTTGGAGATGTCTCGAAAGACCACTCGGACCCAGTCCTATTTCAACCCCAAACAGCTCGAACATAATGTACAGGGTTATTGGTTATATGTTGGCAATTCATTAAGGGGATGTAGGGGAGGTCATGTACAATCAAACAACCCCTTTATTTATTCTTTTAACTCTTATGCAAATGTCAACAATTTTCGAGTCATTTGACATTTTATACTTTTATTTCATTAATTTTAACACTTTCGACTCACCCATTTTTCATAGAACTCATACGCCATGCCGTCATACATATTGGAAGTGAACCCTCCGGGAGGGTTGCCGGCATTACGTTTGCGCTAAAGTTAACCATCGCGGAGGTTAACGGCATTAGGTTTAAGAACGTGTTATAAAACACTGTAAAACGAAGTGAAATTGTGTTTTCAGGGGGTTTTGTCGCTATACGTAGTTTCCAACCTTTTATATATTTTATGAATATTTGTAACCGTGAACAAAAATTGTGAAAAAATATAAATATTTGAATTTGAAAACCACCGCATATACTAATAAATCTCGTTAAAATATAGGTACATCAGATTTTATTTTCACCTTTTATAATGCTGTATTCACTAAGAAAAACCTACATTTAAACAACACACTAATTGCGTACCACACTTTCAATCACAAACCGAGAGTTTTGAAGGATATTTCTAATCCATAGCTTCATAGGTTTAATAAATTCGTGTGCTCAACAACGTAAATAACGCAGTGAACGTGGCTAAATAGTCAAAATAAAAGAAGTTGTGATCAATTATCATTTTATGTGCGATAGGTATATCTGGATTTTTAAAACTGTGCGCTTGGAGCTGTCAAAATCGTATGTTGTTAGTATTGCATTCACCAGGCCGGTTACCTCCTCAGTGCCGCGACGCCTCTTAATACGGTCTGTACACAACTCGTGTCGTCTCCACAGTTCTGTCTTATTATTCATTAATTCGTTATTGTTATTATTTAAACCACATAAACTGTACAATTTTGACGTTGACAGGCACACAGTTATAAAAATCGGGTTATACGCCATTACCCCACTGTGTGACAGGCTGAGCTTTCCAGGGCTTAACGTGACATTTTTACTGTAAACCGCAGCATAGATCCTTTGATAGTTTAGCGGGCATGACCAACTAGAAAAATAAATGTAATTTTTCGATTTCAAAAGTCATAAGAATTTCACAGTGCAATTTGTAAATTATAATTAATTTTTAGCAACGCACTGATAGTAAGGAGTTACTTATCAGATATATATTTAAGTATTTATGTAAGTTTAAATTAGCCGTAGTATTTTTTTAGAACAGCAACCAGTGAAGGTCAGATTGGCAGTAAAATACTGGTATTCAGCTGCATCCGGTTAGACTGGTAGCCGTCCCCAATATACATAGTTGCGAAACAGCTAGGCAGATTTCTTTGTTAGTTAGATACCTCGTAGACCTCTGTGTGCATGGGCGAAATTGTATACAATGTTGCCCATGGGCATGTGACCGCCCGTGTTTTTCGGAATAGTCATGAAAAATTATCGAAAATTAACTTTAAAAGGGGGGTCTATCTTTAATATGTTTCTTGTTATCCAATTTTTTTTTTTTTTTGCGTTTGCCATATCTCCTATGTTATTGGCTCGATTTGGCTTCTGTTTATTATTTCTAAAAGCTTATGACTTATTTTATCAGATTATCTAATATTTTTTATTAAAATTTGTCGACAGTGAAAAAAAAACGGAGGTGAAGACATTAAAAAAAAAAAAGTATTGTATATAAAAAAAAAACAAGTGTTGTCCAAAAAATAATAGCGGGATATTGAAAAAAAATTATAAGAAAAAATAAAAAAAATTAAGATAGACCCCCCCTTTTTAAGTTTATTTTGGATAATTTGTCATGAATATTCAGAAAAATACGGGCGGTCACATACCGATGAGCGACATTGTATATACACTATAGGGCAAGCAGCCTTGCCCGGCATAAATATAAATCTTCTACCCTATCTTCCGTTTTAAGGTGGAACTAGTAGATATTTTGCCATTCAAATTTCGGGGGGGTTTTACTCCACTGTTTGAATTTGAATTTGTACATTGTACATCCAAAGTTAAACATGATATCGTTTTGTCTTGATATTAATTTGATCTGTGCGGAAACAGAATAGTAAAATAAAAAGCCATTAAAAAGTTGTGAACCAACAAAGATTAGTTTTTTTGCTAATTTTAACGTAACTTTGGGCGTAAATAAGTTATAAAAGAATTGTAAAATCTCCAAAACAAAGTCACTGGCACAGCTCAATTATAGAAGAGTTCAATAAACTTTATTTGTAATTGATTCTTGCAGTCATTTTTTCATAAAACTCTATTTTCCAAAGGGCATTTTGTAATTTTTTACGCGCTCGTTTTACTAAAATAGTTCGGAATGGTGTTTGTGGGCGTGCGAACTAGACGTTGTGCATGTAGACTAGCATCTTACTGCTCATCAGTGATACTATCTCTATCACACGATGCCGTCAAGAATTTTTGTCCGTCAATTAGATTATAAAAAAATATTGGACACGTATTTTTTTCTTATTTTACGTTATCAAAAGATTACAGCAATAATTATATTGAGTTAAAATGTGCCATGACGTCACGAGTATGTAGATTTTTACTTAGTTGTGACGTAGCGATCCCCCACTCCCCAACTTTAATGCGTTTTATCTAAATCATGTTTTATTAATATAATAAAGCAAAAACACGTGTCTAATATTTTTTTATTATCTGACTAAAGGACTAAATAGTTTTTATTTTTCCCAGTCAACATCCCTATTTCCTTGAAAATCCTTCGGGTTGTTAATGAGAGTATGTTACGCAATTAGGTGCTGTTCGATTGGAACTCAATTAGAAAATTCGACTTGTTCTATTTCTTCAGGGTTTTATTAAATTTATTAGCTAGCAAAACTCCACACTTGTGATGAGTATCGATATAAAAAGTAAAAAAAAAAAAGATGGTATAATCTCTCCTCTCGCTTTTCTGCAATCAAAATCAAAATAATCAAATCTGCGGGAGTGATTTCGTGAAAAGGGACGGAAGTGTGTAACAGGAAGCCAAGCGCGCGCTATTTAATTTGAATAATAAACGCGCGCGGTGCTGTAGTTGGTTGATGGTGATGATGATGAATATTGTTTATACCATATAAACGTCAGCCAAGATGTCAGATGCGACATAATACCAATAGGCGACTACTAAAGAAAGGCTTAAGGCAACGATAACCAACTTTGAATAATTTTATACTGAAGATCACGTCTAAACGAGTAGTGTTCATGATTTGGAAAACATATATGTTAAATTAGAGCATTTTCTTAATAATTTAACATATTATTATTTGTAAAGTTATGTCTAACGCGGATAAAAAACGGAGAATCACGCAAAATCAGTCAAGCGTATTTTTCTGAAACCTTCACCATTTTAAAGATATTTTTTTAATTATTGATCTTTTAGTGTACGTGTTTTATTTAAATACTTACGTTTTGTTTTATGCGTCTAATTTGGGACAGCACTCCTTGATGGGCGAGGCTTATTACTGGCTGGACGGACACTGGCATACATCTGCGTCTTATGAAACCTTTTTCTCTTTGATCTTGTTTAGATATTGATACCCATCACGTTTGTGCAGTTTTGTTAGCTAATTTACTTTGCGTTGTTTAAGCAAATTGTTGATTGATTATTAATCTGTTTTTTAACAAAATCCTTTTTTTACAGCGTTCAGAAGTAAATGAAGTAGAAATGGACGATGTCCGGAAAAACGGAAAAAACGGCAACGTAAGTTATAAACCATTATTTGTTAAAAATATTAATAAATTAAGTAGGTACTTTGTATTTTTCCCCGATACTAATTCTGAGTGTTGTTGTCTTATATGAACGGACAGATCTTGAAATCTAGAAATAGTTTAAGCCTGTCAAACTAGTATTTCTAAATTATAAAATTTTGCGTCTCTACTAAACCAAACTGGTTTGGTTTAAAACGGGTTTAGTTTACCAGTTTTACAACTTCAGTTTTTTTCCTGGCTTTTGCTCGTGACTTTGCCCGCGTTAATGCCGGAAAATATCCCACGAGAGCGTACCACCCGGATTAAAAGAGGTAACACATATAAAATAACAATTGATCGCGATGGGTTTCATTTTGACAGTTCAGCTACGTTTATTGTGTTATCCAGGCAAACTTATGACGAACAGACAAAAATTTAAAAAAAAATATTTTCGGCATCAGACTCGTTCGCACACCTAGTTTTTTTTTTTTTTAAATATTCATTGTACAGTTTTGACTTTGATACTATTTTATCTACATGTCTATCTATCTATACATATAAAATGCTTTGTCCTGAATGACTGACTGACGGATCAACGCACAGCCTAAACCGCTGATCGTAGAGACCTGAAACTTGGAGGGTGTGTTCTTTGTATGACGTAGGTATCCAATAAGAAATGATTTTCCGAAATTCTACCCCACAGGGGGTGAAATAGAGGGGTAAAGTTTTTATGGGACAACGTGATTCCTTGGTCCAATCTACTTCAAATGCATAAACGTTCTTTATATGTAAAAGGAGAAACTGAATTACTGAGCCGAAACTACTGGGACTAGAAACGTTAGCTTCCTTTTATAATGTAGGGGAGCGCACTAAGAAAGGGTTTATGGGGGGGATTTCGTTTGTATGAAAAATCTACTTGAAACTTGGCACAAAAAGTACTACGCTTACATGAATCCAAGATAGTATTTCAATCATCAAACGTTGTGCACAATTTCTGAGTAACAAAAAGTACTAGGCATGCATGAATTCACGATAGTATTCAAAAGCTAGATAAATTATAGTTATAGAAGATACTTGGGCATTCGCACGGACTTTTTTGTCTAGGGCTTATCGAAATCACGACTTCGACTTCCATTATGGTCATCATCTACCTAGCCTTTTCCCAACTATCTTGGGGTCGCCTTCCAGTCTTACTGGTCGCAGTTAAATACCAGTATTTTACATGAAGCGACTGCCTGTCTGACATCCACAACCCAGTTACTGGGTAACACGATACTCCTGGCAAGGCTTCGACTCCATTCTGATCCTAAACCGAAAATGAAATCCCTAACCAATTGCATTGCTTGTTCCAGATCATAACCCACGAGTATTTAGACTACGAGCCCTCTGGTTGGCTGGAGACCACGCTGATGCGCGTGGGCAGCTCAACAGACGACTTTATTAAAGAAAACCGCTCGGCTATGAAGACTGTTTCAGTGTTCATAGTAAATGGCATCGTTTTAGGATTTTTCTTTGGATGCCTGTATTACTGGTTAAATTATAGTGAGTATATATGTTGTTTTTAATTGGCTTTATATTAAAAGATGCTGCTGCACGCGTAGCATGCCCACCATAGAAACGGGTTTGTCGACGGAAGAATAGACAAAATGACAGATTGTGATTCTGAATCTGTCATTTTGTCTATTCTTCCGTCGACAAACCCGTTTCTATGGTGGGCATTCTACGCGTGCAGGAGGTACGATAGTAAAAATCTATTCTCAAGACAAAGACAAAGATTATCACCAGCTGATAGCTTTTGGTGGGCCAATTCAAATGCGTTGGCCATGGACCTGGGGTTGAGCAACCTTGTTCTAAAAATCTAAACCATATTTTTTCTGTTCCCCAGGTGACGATCCCTTAGAGCTATGCCATGGCTTCGGCAGCCTGATCGCATTCTTCAGCATCATATACTTCTTCATCGTCTACTTCATGGTCGTGAAGAGGTTCTGTGCCGCCTGGTTCCAAAGGGTGGTGTGGAGTAAGGTGGAGTCGTTCTGGGCGAAGATGTGGATTATGATGTGAGTAGACCAATGTTCTTCTTTTCGTGTAGTGACTAACCTGGTGTCAGATTTTTAAAGCCGCCCCTGGGCCTCTGACTTGGCTTCACATGCCATCGACAAATATCTCTCAGGCATGCCGGTTTCCCCACGATGTTTTCCATCACCGTTTTTGAAGCAAGTGATAATTATACAATACGCACATGAATCCGAAAAGTCAGAGGTGCGTGCAGTCCAGGGGCTCAAAACCCACTCGGAAAGTGGATCTGCCACTGGAACATCTCTAATAATAGGTGTTGCTTCTAGTTAAGTACCTATACGCATCCGAGCGAACCTCGGCACTCGCGCGGTTGCCCGCGCTTTTTCAAAGTATAATTTTAACTTTGCGCATTTTGATCTTACGTAAGAACTATCGAGACTCCCTCCCACCCCCTTGTAAGAAAAAATAAGGCATGATCGACCCCCCTCCCCCCCTAAATTGTCTTACGTAATAAATTAATGGCCCCTAACAAAAATCGCGTGTGATTAACTCATTTATTAATTGTACTCATACAAGAACAATTTTATTGATCCAATTAATGTTTTTTTTTTAAGTTCGCCGACAATCACTACGGTAAATATTGTCCATTTGATGTATTGCGAACAATTGACGTTATAACTAAAGGAGCTCATTCACAGTCATTGCAATGTAACTCTTATATCATTGTTATACAGAATAAATTAGAATGATTGCCGAGAGTTGTATAAAACTCACGGCATCATTCTAATTTATACTTTATTACAATGTGGTTGGAGTTACATTGTAATGACTTACTAACATGGGATCATGTAAATAAAAAAATATCGTGCATGTGGTCCTTAATAGATGATAGTGTAACGTAATAACTGGTATATGTAGTAATAAAACAATGTTTTAAGAATGATGTTTAATTATTAGAATTTTTTATATGACTTGACCTTGTTTATTAGTTATTTTGGTATGTACTTATTGGTCAAATCTTGCAAGCTGAACTAAAACCACTTCCTCTAATTCAACGGAGCTGAAATTTTACATGTTGGTTCAGTTTCAAAGACAATGCATTTTTTTTGTACCTGTGGCATCACATCGCCAAATGCGAACTACGCATCAAAGACCTAACGTCACACAAAATCCTGACGTCACACAAATTCTGTATCGCGCAATTAGAGTTTACCGCGCGAACGACAATATAAGACTATCCGACATCAATCGTTGGGCAGTTGCCCCCAGACACGACACCCGTCTGGACGGAGGATCCTCCCTTTTGTATAGAGGATGAGTGAACTTTACACCGTGTTCCTAATGCCTCTAAATTCGTGACCGAGTATGAACGTTATTTCGTGAGGCCAGTTACACAGCCAGCCAGCACCCACGGCTTCAGCGGGTATGCTGACTACCAGCATGCAGCGAATGTGCATTCCTGGTCATCACCCTCAGCCTCATCAGCAACCTTGGCACAGCACCTGCAGTTTCGGCCGACTCGTCTTATCGGTCCAATTCAGTGAGCGTAACGTAGTCAGAAGGTATAAGAGTTACGCGATAGAAAGAGAGGCAACTTCTAGGTGAATAACTGTAGGTAATTAGCGCTGTGCGACCTGAATTGCACTTTATTTTGCATAGTTTGGATTGGGTTGCTGTGGAGCAGTGCCAATAATCAAAACTTCATCAAGTCCTTGAATAACACTCAAACATAAATTTTTCTTCCTCAGTTGGTTCCGGTGGTGTTTTTGCATAGTTATTCTGGCTCTGATCGCACTATATCTATATCTAGACGCGCGACATGATCCTGAGAGACTCATCTCTTTGCTTGGACTCTGTATTATATTGCTGTTAGGTAAGTGTGACGACTCATTTTAATACTGGTATTGTTAGTACTTACAAAGGCTAGGCGGATACTTACTTTCGTTTGCTACATTGCAAACTAGTTTTGTATAATTTAGTTTTTTTTTTTTCAATTTTTGTAAATGTGAGTACTATGGAGCCGTTTTTTATGTTAAGAGCGTTTATTCTGAAGGTGGGCAAGGTCGCAAATAGATGTCAAATATTTCACTATTTTGATTAATTTGGCAATATTACTCTGTGGAAATAAAAAATGTGGCTAACTAGCGCACTAGAATATTGATTATGAAATGCAATGATTAATATCGTAACATCGAATGTTTAGTTTTAGATGTAAAAAAAACTAGGTATTTGGAAACTTTCCAAATGCGTTTTTTACATCTAAATTGGGTAGGTACAACATCAAATTCAATGTGAAATGAAATGAAATTGAAATGAAATGAAATTGAAATGAAATGAAATTGTTTATTCTGTAAATAGGATATCTGAATCACTTTTCAAAATCAAAATCAAAATCAAAAGTCATTTATTCAAACTAGGCTGAGAATCAGCACTTTTCGAACGTCAAAATTACATAAGACAGTCCCCCAAAACGCCCACCCTTCACCACTTCCTAGTGCGTTAGCTGGGAAGAAGAAGTGGCGCAACAAACTCCCCAGCTGCACAGCTGTCTGTTCAGTTAAAAGAACAAAAAGAAGATTCTATATAATAGTATTCAAAATAATTTACATTAAGCAACACAAAACATAATTTAAATTATTAGCCATATATAAGCTAGCACACGCCAATATACCAAACAAAATCATCGAGAACTATACTCAGGCAGAAATAAAAAACAAAACGTAAACAGAACTTAATATCTTAATAAAAGCCACCAGGCATAAAGGGCGTGCCCGCTTACATATAGTTGTAACTGGAAGTTATAAATGATAAACTAGGACCATCGAGGTAAAATAAATAAACAAACAGTTAATTACTAATAGTAATAAATAATATGATCAATTGTCGAGGTCACTGTGTAAAAGTGATTCCGATATCCTATTTACAGAATAAACAATTTCATTTCATTTCATTTCATTTCACTAGCTAACACGTCACGTTTTACACGTCATATAAAAAAATATTAAAAATAAGCTAGGTGAGGTCGGTGTTTCCTATCTGACTACTCTGAGAAGATGTTATAATCGCAAAATCGAAGATGTTATAATGTTATAATCGTAATTCATTATTAATATTCTAGTTCGCTAGTTAGCCACATTTCTTATTTCTATTCAGTAATATTGCTATAAGAATCAAAACAGGTAAATATTTGACAGTTATTTGCGACGTTGCCAACTTTTAGGATATGTTTGTTGACTTGAAAGAGCATGGCAGTTGAGAGTACCTATGTCATGCTCACTTAAATGTCTCGCTGATGATGGCGAGTGTGTTGGATCATTCCGTTCCCTACAAAATGGTTGAGCTGGATTGTGCTGATTCACGCGTCATGTTCGTGAACGGGCGCCGTCAGTTGTGACTGGTCATCTCTTATCTGCCAGGGCTTATTTTTAATCTTATATTTTGAATTATTTTGATTATTTTTTGTACATCTCTCACATATAGAAGCAACAAGAATAATGTACCTAAGAATTTGTAATTTTCTATATTTAAAAGAGTGTCCTTGGAGTTTCTTGCCCGTTCTTCCCCATAAAGATGATCTACGTTTTGGAATGGGCAACTAGCTTCAACTTTCTGACTAACTGACCGACTATTTGACAATTCAAAAGTGCCTGTAAATGGTCAAATGCTTTGAGTTTGAGTTTGCTTGCCTCATTGGTCAGAGGACCAAAACAAATTGACAGTTTATCAGCGATAACGGTGATAGAAAAGACAAAAATGTATTGAATTGACATACGCTACCAACAAACTACCCAAGCAAAGTTAATAAAATGTATATGGGACCACATCTGAACTTACCACACAAAATAAACCGGCCAAGTGCGTGTCGGACTACGCATAATGAAGGGTTCCGTAGTTGGGATGAATTTATCCCAAGAACAAACTTTACATTGTAGTTCAAAAACATGATCTCCCATACATTCCAACTGCAAATTAATGTAAGTTAGTACGCACAATATTGACATATTTACCATGTTATTTTGAGACCATAGACTTATAGGTTTTCCTGTAATCTATGAGTAAAGAACCATTCTCTGTATGTTTAAAAAAAAATTAAGCTCAGTAATTCGGACAGGGGGAGGGTGCACATGGTCAATTTTCATAAATATTCTTAAATATCTTTAAAAGTAATTATTTTAATATTTTGAAAATATATTTGCGATCCTCGCAGTAAGTCCTTTCATTTGATATGTCACACGGTACAGTTTCTTATTTGCCCCGAAAAGTGACCCCCATATTCAAAATTACACGTCCGTGGTTGGGTTACAGAAATACGTGTAGTAATATGTGTACCAAATTTCAACTTAATCAGTCCATTCGATTCGGAGCAAATTGGCTGTGACAGACGGGCAGACAGACAGACACACGAGTGATCCTATAAGGGTTCCGTTTTTTCCTATTGAGGTACGGAACCCTAAAAACGAGCGAGCTGTCGCATAAGATGTGTAACATCTGACATCTTGGCTGACAGTACCAACGTCTCGGAAAATGGTTTGGTACCATCTGACGGCCAACTCTAGCAACACGCGCGCTCGTTGGTCAAATCAAATAGCGCGCGCTTCCCCGGCTTCCTGTTACATACTTCCGTCCCTTTTCACGAAATCAGTCCCACAGGAGGGCTGGGAGTCGGTAGATAATGTTCGTATCTCATCTCATTCGTGGAAATTCCGATAAACAGCCTTGTTACCTTCCTGAATGGTTAATAATTTTGGTTAAAAAAGTCACAACAATGCCATCATGCCTCATGCATGCCCGATGTTATTCAATCATTTCCTTTTTTTCCCAGGTTTCGTGTTCTCAGCCCACCCTGGTCGAGTGAACTGGCGGACAGTGTCCACTGGTCTGCTGATACAGTTCGTGTTCGGAATCATATTCATCAGGTGGACCCCCGGGAGGGTCGCGCTGCAGTGCTTCTCTGATAAGGTAGAGTTGTCATTACTGTCAATTGATTGACAGTTATAACAGTAATGCAGCAATAATTTGTGTACATTTTTGTCTTAGTTGACAGATGAATAGAATCATCTGTCATTGACATTGTCAAAGTGTGTGAGAGGTTTTGAGTTGCCATCAACAAATAAAATATATGTACTAACATTAAATGGTTTATAATTTTTCTCATAGATGGAGAGGTCTAAAAATATTATTTCAGTGGTTCCTAGTTCAATATTTTTGTCGCTTTTATTTAGGTGTAGTTTTATGCTGGTTAGATTTTTCTCGGAATAAAAAACCAACGTCCTACAAAAAGCGGGCATCTCCTTTAATTAAGTATTTTACTTTAACTTAAAACGGTTTTTGATAATGTGAAGAAATTTATTTTCTTTCTTTCTTTATATTTAAGAACAGTGCATTGATGAGTACCTACTTTTTAATTTCATCGTAATGTCGAGGACCCTCCCTTTTGTTGCGTGCGTTACAAAACCGATCTCGCCGATCTCGTTGTCGTTCATTTTATAATATACAATACAAATTAATTTTCCCTCCACAATCCAATTCCTCGACAACATCTCGGTTGGACTAGTTGTGTGACTTCGGGGATTCCGAAAAATCTGTAATATCATAATGTTTTTGGCATTTTTATCTCCAAAGCACAGGTCTCAGGTCTCTATTTTGTAAATGGCCGTCAAAAACGTTATTTCTAAGTGAGCCAAGCAGGTTGATTGCAGATCGACGCGTTTGCCACTTACGCGTACGCGTTTGCTTCTCCTTAATATATTTTTTATGATTTCTATTTATTTCCTCAGGTAGCAACATTCCTGTCGTATGGTGTGGAAGGTGCAGCCTTCGCGTTTGGAGACCTGCTTGTGAGGACTGAAGGAGTCTTCGCGTTCAGTGTGAGTAGTGCTTCAACACTTTCGACTCTACCCACTTTTCATAGAACACATGCGCCATGCCGCCATACATATTGGAACCCGAACCGACCCAAAACCAATGACTCCGATCCAAGACTAACGACTCCGATCCAAAACCAACGACTCCGACCCGAAATGCTTTCAAAGAGTTTAAAAAATCTAACACTTCTTTTTCTCTTCCAGACTCTACCAGTGATATTCTTCTTCAGCATGCTGGTGGAGATGCTGTTCTTCTGGGGGGCACTGCAGTGGTTCTGTCTGAAGTTAGGGCTCGTCCTAAGAGCAGCCACTGGCACGACAGTATGTGAGAGCGTCATCGCCGTTGGAAACGTGTTTTTGGGGATGGTGAGTTTAAGAAAATTATCTAGGCCATGAATATGACAAATTTCTTTTGAAGATCAAGATTGGACACTTTAGAAAAATTGGATAGAATGTTGGAAAAGAATGTAAGAGTTCAGCATGGGACTTAACATACATAACTCTTCGAAGAATACAGTTAATAAATAAAGGAGGAGGTACTGGAATGAGAAAAATGAGTACCTAAATTAAAATTCAATTTAGAAAGCAGTAGCTCAGGCAAAATTGTTGGCTGTGTAGGCAGGTGTGCCACGAGGTATACTAATAGAATAAAACTGGCCATGTGCATGTCAGACCACGCACAATGAATGTTAGGATGAATTTATCTCAAAAACAAACTTAAATTTGTAGTTGAAAAACATGGTGTCTCATACATCGATATAGGTCACGGTCAATTCTCCAACTACAAATGTAAGTTTGTAATCCCAAAATAATATTTTTTAATTGATAGAACTACATATTCACGATTTTCGGACTTTTTCCTTTACTTGTGCTGTGGACCTTGCTTCTTGGCAATGTTTATGATTCTAGGTCAACGGGAAGTACCCTGTAGGTTTTGATTTATTTGCGAGTATCAAAACATGTCGCTTAAACGGCCGTATTTTTATTGCGTTGACTTAGGGTCCGTTCACACCCTTAGAAGCTTGGTTTTTTAGAACTCCTAGTGACCCCAGACCTACGTATTTGATATTAATTTCAACATGATATCTCCACGCGTTCCTGAGAAAAAGGGACTTGAGACACTGACAGACGGACAACGAAGTGACCCGGGATAAGGGTTCTGTTTTTTTTTTTTGAGGTACGGAGCCCTAAAAACATGTAAAAGGTAGGAGTCACTTTAAAGGAGTGTGACGGAAAAGGATGCGGATAGTGATGACAAAAGAGAAGAGGCAATGTTGGAGAAAACTGCATCACGTAGATGAATTAAGCATAAAGTTAAGGTCGTGAAGAAAATAAAGGTCAAAGCTAGTGGAACGACGAGAAAATCTCTAAGTGTCGTGGCTTTAGTTCGGATTTGTCATATAGTAGCTGTTTATACAAAATATATTCAAAGTCTTCACGTTTCAGACAGAATCAGTGCTGTTGGTGAAGCCGTACCTCGCTCTGCAAACACCTTCGGAGCTACACGTGGTCATGGCATCTGGATTCGCTACTGTTTCTGGTAAGTCGAAAAAAATAAAAGTTTTCTAATAAAAACTATACCAGTACACGGCAGTGCACGGCACGGTAGGGGAAGACCAAGAAACTATGTACCTACCCGACGAAAAATTTCAACGTAGGTTCAGAATCATGTACTGAATCCATGGTAACCGACTTCGCGAAGGTGGAGGAGGAGCGCGCGAGGGAAATGCAAGATGCGCGCCCTCGCGCCCCTAGTCGCCGCAGGAGACGCCCCGGGCGTCGGGAGTCGCGAGCCGACTTTCGGCCACCGTAGGCGCGGCCTTGCGGACGGTGAGCAATGGGTAGCTCGCCGTCCGATTAGGACCAGGCCCGGGTCGACGGCGCGTTGTGTTCCACGCGCGCCTCAAAGAGATGTCAGCACCAACTGACGGGGTCCGTAAGGGCCAATGCCTGCCAGGGTTGCGAGTTTGTCCGAAAGGGATATCGCGGCCCCGGCACACAGGCAACGGAAGGAACACGGGTGGGTTTTAGTCAGTAAAAGTCTGACACTCCCTCTCGCTCCACCCAGAGCGGGAGGAGTCATTTGATGATTTCCCAAACAAAAAAAAACAAAAAAGAATATGGTAACCGACTTCGCGTCGATGTATGACACTCTGTATGTAGGTACCAAATTTCATCTAAATTGGTCTAGTAGATTCGCAGCAAATTCGATGTGACAGACAGACATACAGATACACGAGTGATCCTATAAGGGTTCCGTTTTTCATTCGGACGTACGGAACCCTAAAAAAGGCGGAGATTGTGCATTCGGCGAGTTTTTTTTTCATAATAGTATTTCGATTTCTCCGTGATTACTGGGCCGATTTACCTAATTCTTTTTCGCTAGAGGAAAGGAAGCTCGCGAAGTGTTTTTTTAGAATTTGGTTGTATTTTCCGGTAAAAGCCCCGACGTCGCTTCGCAGCGGTGACGTAAAAACCGTTCGATATTTTTGGTTTTAAATGATTTATTTGACGAGAATCCGTCAGGCCATATAGTGAAGCTTCCCATAGATTATAATAGCCCTTATTTAACAGTAAAAATAGAGATCTAAGCCGCGTGAGTCGCCGTCGCCGATTCAGCGACAGTGGGGCTTGACAGTCGGGTCGCTTTCGGGGCTTTTACCGGTTGGCTCCAAAATTTACGCCCGCGTAACTGCACTCAAAGCAAAAGTGAGCAGGCATCTTCTAGGCACGCTCGTTTCATCATAGACCTCATCCATCGCTCTCCATCAGGCGGGATCGAAGTCAAAAGAAGTATGAATTCAGGAATAAAAATAAGTAAAAATAAAAAAGGTAGATTAGAGGTATATTGTCGGGGAAGTTATATAAATATTCTGGTGTTCGCGCGGTAAACTCTAATTGCGCGATGCAGGATTTGTGTAACGTCAGGTCTTCCATGAGTAGTTCGCATCTGACGATGTAGATGTCGCCACAGTAGATACCATTACCTAATCCTATACTAGATAAGTAGTTTCTTTTCGATTAAGATCGTGTTTACGATTCGACAATAGGTACTTAGGTATTTGTCACATTTGATAACTGAACGTTATCGGACAAAAGCAAACCGGATTTTAGTGTCAACCGGTTTAAACTAGGCCAAACTATTTCGTCTTTATGGAAAAATCTGAGTACCTACCTACCAAGATTGCACTCAAACTTGATCAGCGCCACACTACATATTATTAATCGCAATCCGAAAGATTCCGAACGAATCCGAAGGAAATTGCTAATCCATTTGAAAAAAATCGTGGAAAAAAAAAACTGCTGTTTCATAGAAAAGTGAAATACCTACGCAGTCAAAATGTATGGAACAGCAATTCTTTTTTTAAATATTCGACGAAAAATTTCAACGCCCGGGGTGTTCAGAATCATGTACTGAATGGTAAAAGTTTTCGCGTCGATGTCCCTGCCACCCTGTATATAACGAAGTTAAAAGGCAAACTATCACAGCTAAGTAGGCTCTACAAGTTAACGAGTAATATTCGACCAACTTACATTTGCAGTTGGTATGTGTATGTGAGAACATGTTTATCAACTACAATGTTATGTTTGTTCTTGGGATAAGATTCATGCCAGCTATGCATTCAACATTGATACTTATCACGTCTGTGAAGTTCTGCCTGCTAATTTAATTAGACCTTGTAAATACTTATCTTAGTCACAGTATAAATAAGTAACAGTATTATTGACGCGCTTCGAAAACTCAGCGTATATCAGTACGCAACTGTATCCAGTGCGCGGCAGTTACGCATGGACGCGGAAGGTTTATCTACCGAGCGGCCATAGGTAATTATTTCAAGGTCACTGCCGAGACATAATACTGTTACTTATTATGCTGTGTCTGAATCTAGCGATGACCAATCAGAACGCTAAGCGTGGTAATTGTAAATAACAATTATCTCACGTCACTTACCTACCTCATTTAAATAGCAAATGAACAATTTGATAACAGTTTTTTCTTGTACCATATTCAAGATAAGTCCTTAGTGCAGAATCACGATGATTCAAGTTTAGTTTTTCATAAATACGGTCAGCAACGAAACGCGATTGACTCATCAAATTATGGAAAAAAATCGTTTTTATTTATTAAATAAAATTACAAATGAACGATTTTCGGACTTTTTCCTTTACTTGTGCAGTGAGACCTTGCTTCCTGCTTCCATTTCATGATTCTAGGCAACGTATCAAAATATGCCACGGGACCGTAGACCTACGTATTTGATAGGTATTCATTTCATCTTGGTACCTCCACGCGTTCCTGAGAAAAAGGGTCTTGATCATAGATATATGAAAGAAGGAATGTGTGAATGGAATTGTTCACTTTTTGTATGGGCTTTATGAAAAATTCCACCTAGACGTGTTGGTGTGAATTTTAGTTCATGACAAGTAATTGTATTCCACACCATTTTTAATCGCGATTCAAAATAGTCTGATTTAGTCAGACAATCAAAATTTTGGTGATAAACGTCAAATTCAGAATAGCAAAATTGCCATTTTCAGTATAATTAAAGATTAGTGCCACCTTAGTTGTCAAACTAAAACATAGACAAAATTTTGGTGATTATTAGTCGTTTAGAAGCATTTGTGACAAGAGAATCGGCACCACTTTCAAAATGAATATGGATGTCACGTGATCAACTTTGAACGTTTATCTCGGAAACGTGACGCTTTATAGGTTTCATATGTGGCCGCCATTTAGAAAAAATAAACAATATGCAGGAACCATTCAAATTTAAATAACATCTTTCTTATAACTATGGCCGGAACAGTTGGTAGGCCAGGCTCCTTACAAAAATCTTTAATCCCCTTTAACAAACAAATCATAACGCCGAGTTGTTTATCATTTTGTCTCTATTTTGACATTGTCATTAGAATTTCGTTACTCACAAGTTAGGTACCTAAAGAAGATTTAATTTTTATCAGTACCAAATATTTTTGTTTATGACCGCGGGGTCATAAACAAAAATATTTGAGTACATAACATAATAATAAAATAATTTACATGTCTTATCTATATCTCATAATAAATACTTTTGATTAAAATTATTGCATGAATAAAACTAAATGATGCTTAGATTGACCCCGTTCTTAATCTGTAATGAAATCTATAATTACTTGCTGACGAGTTTGTTTTTTTTTTGGAACGCGCTAATCTCTGACACTTACAAGTCGGATTTGAAAAAATCTTTTTGCATTTGGTAGGACAACCCTTGAGGAAAGTTATAGGTTATTTAACATCACGCTGCGAACCTTATGAGCTGGAAAAAAATCTCAGAAAAAACGCTAAGTGAAAACGAAGTACGGCGGGACGATGCGATGTAACGCGTAGAGTCGGGGGCTGAGGGAGTTTTATAAAAATGTGGCTGTTATTTTAGTATATTGTGTATCATAAGACATACGTGAACGAAGTCGCGGATAGAAGCTAGTCTGAAAAAAACGTGTTATAATGTCCAAGGTAAAGTAATGTTTTTATTAACTTTGACAAACTGACAACTCTATCGATTATCTTGAGCGACAACATGATTAAATCATAAATGAAAATAATTGGCTATTGTTAATATTATTTGACCTCAAATTAGACGTTCTTTTGTTATCTTAGATGTCCGCATTGTCTGAAGGAACATGACTGGTTCTATTTTACATGATTTTAATTAAAAGTCGTGTACTTAATTATGGAGATTGTATTGTTCTGGTAGTCTGTCGCATGGAAATGCAATGGGTAACGGCCAGCAACAAAAGTCGGTTAATGGTCCCCGAAACGGTCAATTTTATTGTAATTATCAATGTTTACATAATTGATCTACATGTACGCAAATTGACTGTCTAACATAAGCAATTGAAGCGAAGCGCTTTTTTTTTTCATGAGCTTATTTTAACCAGTCGTTTATATAAACTAAGAATAATGTTGGACCGAGGATGCTACCGTGTGGAACGCCGTACTGATTAGGAAGTTCGTTGTTAATCCAATTATCTACTTTACTAGTTTGTGTTCTGTAGGATAAATAGTCTATGAATACTTGAAGTGGTAGAATTTATACTCCCTTAAACTCTATTTTTTTACCAAAATAGGAACAGATACTGTGTCAAATGCTTTAGCTAAATCTAGGTAAATGATTACCCAGATTTAAGTCTAAGGTCTTTTATATTGTCAGCGTAGTCTGCTACGCTGACGACACGCTGGTCCTGGTGCAGGGGAGGTCGCATGAGGCGGCGGCCGAACTAGCGACACGTTGGGTTGCGACAATCGTCGATAGGATCCGGCAACTGGGACTCGAGGTGACCTTGCACAAGTCCGAGGCCATGTGTTTCTATGGTCCTCGGAACGCGCCGCTGTCGGGTTCCCAGATAACGGCGGGAGGGGTTCACATCGGTGTCGAGTCCACGATGAAGTACCTGGGACTCGTCCTCGACAGCCGGTGGAACTTCGTGGAGCACTTCCGACGTTTGGCTCCCAAACTGCAGAGGGCTGGGGCTGCTTTGAAGCGGCTTCTGCCCAATCTAGGGGGTCCAAACGCCTCCTGCCGGAGTCTCTACGCGGGGATCGTGCGGTCCATGGCCCTTTACGGGGCACCGGTGTGGGCGCGTTCATTAAGGCTGCGACCAGCCCAGCGATTGAACGCGTCCCAAAGGGTCATGGCCATTAGGCTGGTCAGAGGATACCGCACGGTCTCCCGTGAGGCGGCGAGCCTCCTTGCCGGACTACCGCCATGGGATCTGGAGGCAGAAGTCCTCGCGCACATGTGGGAGTTGCGCGAGGAGGCGAAACGCCGGGGTGTAACTCCGCTGCCGCGAGAAATCACGGCACAGCGGACAGAGCTCCGGCGGGATCTCATGGCGGCATGGAGAGTGCGATTGTCGCAACCCAGCGCTGGGCACGCCACAATTGCGGCGGTAAGGCCCCTCTTTGAGGAGTGGCTAGAGAAGCGCCACGGCGTCCTCACCTTCCGCCTGACGCAGGGCCTCACCGGACACGGTTGTTTCGGGAGGTTCCTGTTCAGGATAAAGCGGGAGGAAACGCCCGGGTGTTACCATTGTGTGGATCGCCCGGAGGACACGGTGGAGCATACGGTGGAGGTCTGCCCGGCTTGGGCGGGGCACCGCCGTGTCCTCACGGAGGCGATCGGCAGCGGCGATCTCTCGCGTCCGGCCCTGGTTCAGGCCATGGTCCGGAGCGAGAGTGCATGGGAAGCCGTCACTTCCTTCTGCGAAGCAGTAATGCTCGCGAAGGAGGAGGCGGAGCGCGCGAGGGAAATGCAAGATGCGCGCCCTCGCGCCCCTAGTCGCCGCAGGAGACGCCCCGGGCGTCGGGAGTCGCGAGCCGACTTCCGGCCACCGTAGGCGCGGGCTTGCGGACGGTGGGCAATGGGTAGCTCGCCGTCCGATTAGGACCAGGCCCGGGTCGACGGCGCGTTGTGTTCCACGCGCGCCTCAAAGAGATGTCAGCACCAACAGACGGGGTCCGTAAGGGCCAATGCCTGCCAGGGTTGCGAGTTTGTCCGAAAGGGATATCGCGGCCCCGGCACACAGGCAACGGAAGGAACACGGGTGGGTTTTAGTCAGTAAAAGTCTGACACTGCCTCTCGCTCCGCCCAGAGCGGGAGGAGTCATTTGATGATTACCCACACAAAAAAAAAAAAAAAAAGGTCTTTTATATTATCTAGTTTGTTTAGTATGTGATCTGTTAGTTCGTACACGGCTTCAGCTGTTGACCTGTCAGATCGAAAGCCAAACTGTGATGGAGGTAAAAGATAATTTTGTGCAAAGAATTTAGTAAATCTGGTATTCATTAATCGTTCTAAAGGAGATTCACCATTTTTGTATGGACGTTGGACCAAGTGCTGCCCAACATGGAATCATAGTGCATAATGTTCCTTAGACTAATACTAGTCTGTAACCCAAAGCGCTTCAGAATCTATCCGAGGAGTATTGAGAAAAAAATATCTATTGTATAGGTTTTACATTGACGAAAAATCATAATCAACAGCTTATTTTTTAAATAAAAGACGGTATATTATAAACAATGGATTAAATTATTATAACAACACTTAGTTAAGGATAGTCAATGAATCAATCAATTGTTATTCGTTACATAGGTTTACAACATAATAAATTATCCTCTATACGGCCTCATGTAAACATTAAAATACCTAATCAATCGTCATCCTCATCGTCGTCTATAATTATTGAATCTAAAAATAAAGCAGGGCGCCTCAAAACGTCTTGGTGCCTAGCCCACCCCAAAAACCAAACTAAGCAAACGACGTGGACACAACTGCCGATCGTCCTTCGCTCAGTAAAATATGAGCAGCAATAAGTTTGAACGGAATCGAGCCCATAATTGTTCTCGTCAATTAAAATAAAGCAATGATATACTTTTGAAGATGTATGTCTGCTCTTTATGTGCGCTCGAATTAGTTGCACATTGCTGGTGGGCATCGAAAAATCGGAGAGGTCGTTAAGGCGACCGTTATAGTTTTGTTTGAAGATCTCGAGTTAACGTATATCTTCTGATTCGTTCTACAGAACGATCACAAAACAAACACACTTTGTGATGTGGTTGATACATCGCGAAATCCAAATGAATAGCCAGGTCAACAGGTGATGTAGATACGATAGTCCAAAAGTAATGCCGGGTTGTAAAAAAATAAGGAGATAGATAAGCGCACAGTACACAACGGTTCACGTCAAAGAGTGATGTTAGACTGCGATACAAACAAAATGGAGCGCGCGCAAGCCGTTATAGAGAAACCCACCGTGCGCGAAAGAGACAGACACATACCAAATCTGAATATGAGCAAGCGACACTTATGATTTCTCTCAACTCTCGCTGTGAATTGAAAGTCGAGACAGCGCTATACAAAGCTGTCATTTTCGTATAGAGCTTACAAAAAAACTTGCTTTGATCGAGACTAGCGAGGTCAGGACTGGACTTGGGAGGTAGAATAATATTATTATATTATATTATATTATTGGAGGTAGAATAATAGATAATAATATTATTTCACGAAAAAGCAAAAAAAAAACAAGAGTTAAAGCACCAAAAAGTCATAAGATAAGTTTTTAGATAACATATAACCCCGTGTTTTTTTTTTTTTTTTTTTTTTTTTTTTTAATGTCTTCATGTAAGGAAACAAATGAAAGTATTCCCATGCCTGGGCAGCATTTGGTCCAGATCGGTCAATCTCATTTTTTGACAACGTTGGTAGTATGCAAGTATCTGTCTCCGGCCTTGAATATGGGTACAATTTGGGATTTTTAAAGGAACGCGGTCATATAAATGATCCAGATATATTGTTTAGGGTTCCGTAGTGAACAAGGAACCCTTATAGTTTCGCCATGTCCGTCTGTATGTCTGTTAGGAATTTTGAGAAGAATTAGTTAGTTGACTATGGGGTTCTACATTAGGAAAATTTTCATTTTGTGAGAGTAATTTTTCTGACAATGTTTTACCTACGTTTGCAAAAAAATAATTTACTCTATTAATTGATTCAATAAGATTAGGATATGAGTCATAAAAGGCGTAATGAGGCAAGGAAATATACACCACTGCCTAATACGAGGTGTAAAGGCAAACGAAAATCAGCTGTTCGGCTGTCCTACATTTTGTCAAGTTATGGTGCATCAGGGTTGCTAATTTCCCATAGTCACTTCATCATGACGCACGTGAGTACGTAGTAGTTACTTCATAATGATGAGTCCAACGACCCCTTTTCAAGTCCAACACTATTTATGTTACACCTTGTACTTTTGGGAACATAGTTGCGAAATAACATCCTTGAGTCATATTAAAACCTTGATCCCTCTCCATCAGGCACAATCCTGGCCTCCTACATCGGTTTTGGCGCGGAACCAGCTCACCTGGTGACAGCTAGCGTCATGTCAGCCCCGGCTGCTATCTGCTACTCCAAGCTGTTGATGCCAGAGACGAAGAGGTCACTCACTACCGTGGATAATATTCAACCAGTGGTGTGGTAAGCGGGAAAATATAAATAAAATAAAAACTTTTAATCAAAATAAGGCATACCGTATGCTCTAATCCATGCATTATTATTTATTTCAGTGAAGACCAATCAGTTCTCTCCGCAGCCACCAGAGGCGCCACCAACGGCATAGCCTTAATCCTGAATATTATTGCCAATATTATAGCCTTCGTGGCCTTCATAGCCTTTATCAACGGAGCGCTGGGCTATTTTGGGGGAATGCTGGGCAATCCTAATATCAACCTGGAATGGATTCTTGGAAAGGTGTTCATTCCCCTGTCCTGGGTTATGGGTGAGTACAAGATATCTAGGATATTAATAATCATATCATTATACTAGCTTTTGCCCGCGGCTTCTCTCGCGTGGATGTCGTAAAATATTCCACGGGAACGTCTACTGGGATTACATACCTAATAACCGAGGAAAAGGTCATCGACTTCTACCGCTGCGCCCGCGTAGCGGTCAACCATAATTATTTTGTTACGCGTAATTTTCAATATGTGATATCTTTTAAACTATTCATTTAAATAATATGATGTCAAGGCATATTTTAATTTTAATTAAATGCCTAATTTAAATAACACCCTAGGCACAGATAATATAATACTACGTACAGATACCCAATCCCATACAAAGAAATGAACCTCCCTAAGTCTGGCTATTGAGCTGGCTATTTCTTTTCCTCCATTTTTTCAACAGATGGCAGCATCAGCGACTCACAAATTGCCAGAGACTGTAGTTTTACAACGCCATCTAGGAGTCGACTTAGATACTTATGGCGTTGTTTTATTAAGGTAGATTCTATAAATAGCACATGGCACGGTCCGTTCAAGGACAAGTAATAAGAATACAACTAAAATATCTCGAGTTGGCGGAATAGTTTCATTTCTGTGTGAGTGAGCTAGCAATTTTCTGCTGCGAATGCTTCTTTATGGGTTTTTAGTATTTCAATGCTTAAATCTAGATTTTCTTTTCCTCGTTACCAAATCTACTACCTATTGCTAAAACCCTAAAACTGAAAACACGCCTTCTTCGTCCGAACTCATTAAGATAGTCAATATTTTTAAAAACATCAAGTAATAACCGGCCAAGTGCGTGTCGGACCCCGCAGAATGAAGGGTTCCGTAGTTGGGATGAATTTATCCCAAGAACATACTTACATAACTAACTAAACTATCACTAAAATTACTTACCTTTGGCTATGAGATTGGATTATTCTACAAAAAAAAAAGTTCAACATTTAAAAATAATTTTGACACAATTAAAATCGAATTTGACAATCGCGACTGCACCTTGTTTGCCCTACCCCAATATTTTTTTTTTAGAGCCGGAGGCGCGCAAGGTGGACTGTCTCGACGTGTTTTATATGGAATTTTTCACTTTTTGTATGGAAAACATGAAAAAATATTACCTACATGTTCAGGTTCAGGGGTTTATGTGTGTCATAAAGGGAATCGAAATTTTCATTATTTTTGCGATAGGACGCACCATTTTCGAGATATAAGCAAAAGAAAAAATAAATACAGTACTGTTTTTGCACGTGAAGTCGAAATGTTGTTGTGAATTTTAAGTTCTTATTTTACCCCACACCTTTTTAATCGCGATAAAAAATTGTCAGGTTTAGCCTAGTTTGGTTTTTTTATAATCAAAATTTTAGGTGAAGAACGTCAAATTCAGGATAGTAAAATTGCCATTTTTTTCAGAATGGGAAATCGTCGTTTGACAGGAATAAATTAAATGTTAGTATAGTTTAGACGCATTTCTGACAAGAGAATCGGCACCATTGACAGACAGACTAGCTATCTACTTTTAAAACGTTCTTTGCTACCCTTTTTACGGTTCCGTACTTCAAAAGAAAAAAAAGGAACCCATAAATGATCACTCGTGTGTCTGTCTGTCTGTCCGTCTGTCACAGCCAATTTGCTCCGAATCTAATGGACCGATTTAGTTGAAATTTGGTACACATATGTATTTATGTGACCCAAACACGGACGTGTAACGTAACTAAATGAATTTGGAAGTTTGGGGTTACATTTGGGGGCAAATAAGCAAATAAAAAGTTTTACAAACAGAACCGTGTGACATATCAAATGAAAGGACTTCTTGCGAGGATCTCAATTTTATTTAAATAATTTTAAACTAAGTAGTTTTAAAGATATTTGAGAAAATCTTTAAAATTTGAAAATCTTTGGAATTGATAACAACAGAAAACATACTAAATCTCTCAATATTGTTGTTGTAGTGTTAAGTTTGTTCTTGGGTTTAATGCATTTTAACTACGGAACCCTTCATTGTGCGTGGTCCGACACGCACTTGGTAAGTTTTTTTTTATAGAAAGCTTAGTAGATCAGAAAACTGAAAAAAGGTACTTGCCAAAAACATGTTGATAGATTTCTTTTAATTCTATGTAACGCAGGTACTAGATAAAAAAAAATGTTTGATTTTCCTACTGATGACAAAATTGAGTAAAACGCCATCTATTGCGAAAAGCTCTACACAAAATGATTAACAGATGGCTACTTTATCATTCTATGGGTTGGAATTGAAGTAAAAGGTTTAATTTATCTTTTTTGTTGAAAATGCGAGATTTATGAGTTTGAATAGATATATCAGCAATAAACAAGGAAGTTTTGATTTTTTCTAATCTTAATTCAGCCAAAATCTGCCGTTTATCGCTTTTTAGTGATTGTTATCATAATTGTTACCTATGCTGCCATCTATGATTCTTTTTCAAGGACTAATTATAATTTGTTCACGTTGAGACCCCATGCCCTAGGTACACCACTAACTAACCTCTTGGCCAAAACAAGCGTGATGTTATCTTAACAATGGGGGTTTATAATCTAAGTTCATGATAATTCGCGTAAAACATAAAATTATTACCTACATTTCGGAACGTTGTCTTTTAACATATGCTTAAAGTATGTATGTATTTATGTACCAACATTTTACACCACAGACTACCTACAGCATTATCTCTCCTTCTCCCTTAATCCATCCAAAGGTGTCATTAAGGGGGATGAGAGAGAGAAACCCGCGAAATTCAAATTTTCTCACGTGTTTTAGATTGTATGTTGATCTAAATTTTATATGATTCGCGACTGTAATAAATATGATACATGTTAAAAGTTTCAATAAATGGCCATATTTGTTATTACTCATTATTTATTAAAAAAACACAATATCTAAGAACACGCACGGACATCTTAAGTTACCACAGACAAGTGGAAGTACACAGAATAATATCTAAAACTATCACTCATAATCAAAGACAAAATATAATTGAGTACATTGCCTTTTTACCTAATACAATTTAAACAATACATCGCATGCTTAATGGAACAATGACCTAATAATAGATAGGTCAGAATTGAGTTACGCACAGATACAGGCTTCTTTGAGCGCCATCTACCGTCTACCGTTTGAATTTCGTTGAGGTTAAGCATTGTTGCCACCCCAATGATATATCCGTCTCTTTCACTCTTGTGGGATCTCGCGTCGTGTGTTCGTCGAATAGGGACTCATGTCAGTTTGTGTCCGACATCTGTGTAGTGAGGGTATTATTATTTTATTGAAGGAAGACCCAATCGTTGTTGAGTGTGTTTACGACTAAATTCAAAGGTAAGTTTCATCAAATTGTGTAATCTTATATTGACAAATTAAATTTTAGGTCAGTTTACTACATATTTTAGTAATATATTACGTGAAACATTCAGTTTTAAGCCAGTTTATCATTGAACGTTGTTATATTTTTCGAGGCCCATTACGAGTTAAGTCAGTTTACTATTAAACCTATCCATTATTAAAGGTAACACTTTGTAACATTCAAGTTTATGTCTGGTTACTACTAAAGGTTATTGTTACTTAAGAGCCGCAATATACGTTGAGTCTTTGTTTGAAAGAAAAAAATGTAATAATATGTGTAATTTTTTCATTGCCTGTAATTGTTTTATGTTAAGTCATTGTTGGTCGAAATACTGCGTACAATATTTTATTTGTACAAGAGGCATAATATTACTATTTATGTTTTAGGTTGATAATGTCATCCAATAGGTCGAAAAAGATGATAGAGCTTGTTCAGGTTAAAAAGCCGGCACAACCGGCAACACAAGATAAAGAACATGAATCGGTGCCATCAACTGAAGTGCAGGTAAAAATTTCAAGTTACTTTAAAAATTAGGTTTGTATTAATTTTTTATAAATTTTATTAAGTACTACTAAAATAGTTTTTTTTATTATTATAGATGTTAGCTGATATAACAAACAAGCCCGAAAATCAGTGTTACTCAAACGTACAAGAATATTATGAAATTTCGGAATCGGCTTCAGTCAGCAATGAAAACACCACAGTCATCCACGATTGCACTGATGACAGACATTCAAAATCTGAAAATAGCGATGTAGATTTAAGTGATCAAGATCCAACATACAAAGTTACGTCTAAAAATCGAAGGCTAATACCAGTATATCCAAGTCGATCAAAATCATCTGGAAGTTCCTCGTCTTCTACGTCTTCTTCATCCTCATCATCTTCAGGATCTTCCAGTGATAGTTCCGATACAGACTCTAGTGGTGAACAGAACAAAACACAAGATAACATAGTTCTGGTAACCGCAAAAAAACAATCAGAGCAAACAAACATGAATGAACCTGCAACAACAGAAGTTTCGCTAAATCAAGAAATCGGAGAAAATACTACACCACAAGAAGAAAAGAAGAAAGGAAGAAAACGTAAACGGAATGAAGAAAGCTGGAAATAGAATAAAGCTAAAATTCTGAGAAATGCTGGAAAACCATACATTAGCAAGAAAAATAAAGCAATCAAACCTCGTTCTGTTCAACCACCTTGTGGTGATAAATGTAGGCTCAAATGCTGTGAAAAGATAACTGTAGATCAAAGACAAACAATTTTTGATGTGTATTGTAATCTCGGCCAGGTTGATGCTCAAAGATCGTTTATTATGTCTTGTATGACCAATATAACTCCAAGATATAAATATACAAATGCTCGTAATCCAAGAAATTGCAATCAAGCATTCCATTTTTTAGTAGAAGGGCAATCGGTACGAGTCTGTAAAACGTTTTTTATGAAAACCTTGGATATTTCTGATCGTGCTATACGTACTGTCAAGAGCAAAATAGATGAAAATGGAATTCTAGCACAAGATCTGAGAGGACAGCACAACAACCATGTAAGGGTTGATGAACAACTACTAAACGATATCAAACAGTTCATAGACGCAATACCACGAATTGAATCCCATTATATTAGGCAAAATTCTACTCGTCAATACATTGATGGTGGAAAAACAATTTCAGATCTATTCAGGGACTTTAAAGAAAATCAAAATAAAAATAACAAAGCAGCTGGTAGATATTGCACATTTTATAAAGTATTTACACAAGAATATAATATTTCATTTTTTCGTCCCAGAAAAGATCAATGTGATTTATGTTTGCAATACAAGAACTCGACGCCTGAACAAAAAGTATTGCTTAAAGAATCGTACGATGCACATTTAGAAGAAAAAACATTGAGCCGGCAAGAAAAACACGATGATCGCTGTAAAATAGACGATACGAATAAAGTTCTTGTGTTTGATCTGCAAGCTGTTCTGCAATCTCCTAGAGGAGATACCTGAGGATTTTATTATCAAAATTAAATAGTTACAATTTCACAATTACGATGTTAAACAAAAAAGTTGACGGCCAAATTAAAGACTCGTATGATGATGTACACTGCTTCTTCTGGAATGAAACCGATGCTAAACGCGGGGCCAACGAAATCGGATCTTGTTTACTTAAAGTTTTTGAGAAGCTCTCAGCGGAGTCACCAAATGACAATGGGTGTAATTTAATTCTTTATTCTGACAATTGTGCCGGTCAAAACAAAAATAAATTTATAGTAGCACTTTACCTGTATGCAATCACTCATCTAAATATTAATTCTATCACTCATAAATTCTTAATAAAAGGTCATACACAAAACGAGGGTGATAATATCCATAGCCTCATAGAAAAGGAGATTACAAAAAATCTAAAATCCGGTCCAATATATACCCCTCACCAATATGTAGCCATAATTAAAAACGCAAAGAAGTCTGGCAAGAAATTTTCAGTACATGAACTAACATTTGAGTCGTTTTTAGACTTAAAAAAACTGCAGGAAGATTGGGGTTTTAATTTTAATAAAACTAAAGACGGGATAACTGTTTTATGGCATGACTTAAAGGTGATAAAAGTGAGCAAAGATACGCCTTTTTCATTTTTCGTTAAAACCTCGTACAAAGATAGTGAATACCAGGAAGTGAGCATCAGAAATAAAAGGAAAAAAATGCTTCCTCTGTGTGAAATTGTACCAACTAATGTCTACATAAATAAGCAAGAACTAAGTGAGAATAAAAAGAAAGATCTGAGAGAGCTATTATCAAAAAAATTGATACCAAATTTTTATTCCGATTTTTATAATTCTATTATTTAATAGTGTACCTAACTTAACATTGATGAATGATTACGTGATTACATACCAAAGTTAATTAAAAAAGAAGGTTCCTTAAGTTTAATTACTCGTGTGTTTGCTTTAGAAGTTTATATTTTATAGAGATTTAACTATGACCTAGTTGATTATGACATTTTTTTATTTCACCAAAGTGGGTTTATTTTTTTAAAGTTAAAACTTTTAATTTTTTATTTTGTATTATTGGAGCAATGCTCCGGCTTGATTTATAAAACCTACAAATAAGACTGATACTGCTACTTGTGAAGGTTGCTGGAATAAAAGATTGATGATTATATTATTTTATGTCTTTTAATTAATAAAAAAACGCCTATGTTAAGTTTATTTACGGTCTGCTAATTTGAATAAAGTGACCCAATCTCTAAATGTGTTTTCGTAAAGTAATCATATACAGACTAAATAATGAATGAGTCATTATAAATAATACATTATTCAAACTGAAACTGGCTTAAAACTTAATGGAACATTGCATTTTTTTAAATTTGTTTTACTTTTTATAAAAAACTGACATAACTTAGAATGTACTTTTTAAAATATTTTTTTAAAATAGAATAAAATTATTTCCGGTTTTTTTTTACTCAGATCTCATCAATAGTTAATCATAGACGTTCAAAATACAAGCATCATTGCTTAATTTAAATCAATTTTATTTTTATGCATCAACAAGTAGGATAAGTCCCCATAGTAAGATCTTCTTTTACGATTTCCCAAAAATCGTCTTTTTTTAGTTAAGTCAGTATTCCATTAAGCATGCGACATGTCTTTATAGAATTATAATCATTAGAATCAGTAATACAACTCCTTAAGTTAGCATTGGCCTGAAATGCCATGATTTCATGGAATAGTCATTCAATAGGGTAATAATAATTATGAACTTAGAAAGAGTTGTTGATGATTATATTTTTTATTCTATAATTAATTATTTGATACGGCCGCGAGTCATACTTAGACCAACATACAACCTGACCTGCAAATTGCAAAAAACACTTTCGTCAAAAGATCGCTTTTAGCGATACGACCGCCCATTGTGTCACCCATAGATTCTTATTTCTATGGTGTCACCTTATGTAAATTACAATATCTGTAATTTGTATGGTGTGTTAAAGAATATTATTTTCTATTATATAACTGAAAGATAAACACAATATTAATGTATAACTAAACAGTATTTATTATGTATTTTTATTACGAAGACAAGGTGCATTTATTTCATTGTTAGTGCATGCATGTCGCATTCAAAATACCGATAATAACATTATAACCGTGCCCCATATACCTGTTACCTACAATAACTTTATATTGTTTTACTGAGGCGTAACCAATCTCTTATTATTTCATTTATTGTTTTCCACTGAAAACTGATATTTAAATAGGTATTGTTTTCGAAGTTATTTTTAAAGTTGGTTTCATAACGTACTACATAATAATACATAATATTTTTTTTGTTGTAATACATAATATATTTTGCCGCTAACCGATCCAAATCGATCTGCCTAGCATGTTCCCATCTATCTCGGGATCGGCTTCCAGCCTAACCTGAATACCAGAATTTTATATGAGCGGCTGCAGGTAAGATATTATCTCCACAACCCAGTTACTGGGTAATACGATACTCCGGCTACTGACGAACTGTAACGCTAATCGAGCCACGGGACTTTTTCGCCGATCGACGTCGCATCAATGCCTTGATGCGTCGGTCGCGTAGATATTCATTTCAGGTTTTAGATTTTATCGATCCATGATCCGTGGGCTAGTCTATAGATAAATCTATCAAATCCGAATGTTTTTGACGTGACAACGTCCAATAAATCGAACGTCGAATAATCCATAACCTTACGTATTATAAAACAAAGTTGGGCCACGCCGCGTCTGAACGCAATAAACTCAAAAACGACCGACGAAAAGATTTCAAACGGTTTTCACCAATAGACGGAGTTATTCACGAGGAAGGATTTGGTGTATAATTAATTAAGGTTTTGTGTAAATTGGCTGAATTATGACGAGTATCGTTGAAGATGTCGGAAAAATCATGCCGACTGGGAGCTTTACTGGCGTATGCCGCGTAAACCGTGAGAGATAAATAAAATATATGTTCTACAGGTTATATTGATCATCTAAAAAATGTCAACAAAAAACTCCGCGATGGTATATGTCTATCTCCTAAGGATGACCCACAGAAACAATTATTATTTTTCAGTATTTTTTTTTTTTTTATTGTTATTTCCGAAGCAATTTTGAGTGATATTATATTAATCCACTAATAAAATATTTTATTTAAATTGGGTATTTAATTTAGATTGAAATAAGCCTTGACCTCATATCATTTAAATTAATAGTTTAAAAGATAACACAGATTCGAAATTACGCGTAACAAAATAATTATGGTTGACGGCAGAAAGTTATAATAAAAAAAAAATACAAATAAAAAACAAACAAGGAGCATTTAAAACTAACAGAATAATAACGACCTGTGCGAGGCCAAAAAGGCTCCTATCTCAGCATAATGGGGCGATATTAAAAAAAAAAAACCGCAGCGCTGCTATTCTGATAGGGCCCACTGTGATGCCACGGACACACCTACGGACTTAAATAAATCCCACTAGGGGATTATAAAATAAATAAAACACAAAAAAATATTATAAAAAACAAATATAAATAAAAAATGAAACAATAAATAAATAAATCTACTCACGCCCGTATACTCTGTATAACTTGTCTTACAATAGTTGTTGCATTAAAAATTTCTTTAAATTACAGGAGTGCCATGGGAGGAGTGTGAACTGGTGGGCTCTTTGATAGGCCTGAAGACAGTCGTCAACGAGTTCGTGGCCTACCAGAGAATGGGAGAAATGAAGAGAGAAGGATTGTTATCGGTAAGTATTTATAGTTACCTAATATAGATATTTCGATTACGTAAGGACATCCTCACTGTCATAGTCCGAAGAATTGCCAAACTTAAGGCCCACACAAGGGCCACACACACACTGCACTGTGTGGGCTAGGCACACTGTGTGGGCTGGGCACACTGTGTGGGCTGGGCACACTGTGTGGGCTGGGCACACTGTGTGGGCTGGGCACACTGTGTGGGCTGGGCACATTGCTAGCAAAACAGATGGTCGATGGGGTCGAAAGGCTCTAGAGTGCCGACCGCGTACTGCAAGCGTTCGAAGGCCTCCCACAAGGTGGACCCCTTGCTAAAAACTGATTGTCAGACTTTCGGGCTTCTGACAATCTGTAACGACTGTCAAAGATCCACGAATGACAGTCGGGACGAATAGCCTAACGTGCTTTCCGAGGCCTTGGTATATAAAGATGGTCACCCACCCACGAGCGTTTATTCTGAAAGTGTGCAACGTCGCAAATAGATGTCAATTAAGTCACTGTTACTGTTTGACAATATTACTGTATGGAAATAAGAAATCTCGCTAACTAGTGAACTAGAATATTAATAATCAATTGCAATTACACGAGTACATACTGAATTTGATGTTGTAACTGTTTCATGTGTAAAAAAGGCATTTGGACATACTTTTTTAACATCTAAAACTAAATATTACACGATGTTAATTATTGCATTTCATAATCAATATTTTATTCACTAGTTAGCCATATTTCTTATTTCTATTCAGTAATATTGCTTGAATCAAAAGAGGTAAATATTTGACAGTTATTTGCGACGTTGCCAACTTTTAGGATAAACTTGAACTATCAACCCACAGCTGCACCTGTTATTCTCTTTCTCATAATGGCATGAAAATAACTCACACATTCTTCTGTTTCCAGCCGAGATCAGAGCTGATTGCGACGTACTCTCTCTGCGGGTTCACGAACCCTGCGTCAGCCGGGATCATGATTGGAGCCATCGCAGCCATGGCACCTAATCAGAGAGAAGTTCTGTCCAGTGTGAGTACCTTCACAAGATAATACTCGTAATAAGACCAGCCTGTCACGCCTGTAAAGCTTACTCCAAAAAGAAAATGCTGGTAACACTGAGATTCCTATCTGCCTACGGATGGAGGAAGGGGTCCATAAGCGCAGATTGATCACGTGTTTACAGCTTGACTACCGCAAGCAAAGATATTACAAGTAAAAAAAACAAACATTCAAAACACACACCGTCTTCCGAAATTAAAGTTATTTTTCAGTTCGTCGTGTTTTGTTTTTTTTTTTTCTAAGAAGTCCTATTTTACTTATACAGAATGGATTTTTGATATGGGGCAGAAAGGGCAGCTGCCTGTATATTTGACCGCAAGCATAACTTCGTAGATTAATTCATCTGCAAGCTAGGCATTCATCACGACACACAACAATATTATTATGATACGAAGTTAATTACAATGGGAGATAATGGTTTGTTTACAGATAGCTGTGAGAGCATTCTTCGCGGGGTGCGGGATATGCTTCATGACTGCGTGTATAGCAGGTAGGTTTTATTTCGCACGATATAATAAAATATAACAGCCTCGTAATTATAACATAACAATAAGTATGTTATCTGCAAAGCAGTAGACAATTGTTGGTGTAGGTATGGTTACTAGGTACCTTCTTTTTTTCGGGGGAGTTCTTAAAATGATCCGGGCTTTGGCGATAAGACCAGGGAATATGGGATTTGTACCTCACTAAAACCACCTCTGTGGAAACCATCTGCACATGGAGGGGCACCATTACCTTTCAAGAGACCGATCCGAAAACCCCTCTGGGCAACGCCTGGGCACATCTCTGGGGAGACTGTAAAGAGGTCTCCTCGATACCTAACTGTGCAAGCAGGCAGCGTGTGTCCACTGTGTGCCGTGTTCTCTGAGGTTACTCAGTGGGCGGACACAGTCCCCACGCTGAGCGCCCGTGACCCCAAATTCCCGTCTGCCTTGAGTATTAGGTACACACAAACATTAGTTTTAAGGAGGCGAGCGTATTGCCATAAACTGGGCACAAATCCAGGCTCCGAACAACAGCTACTGATAATTTCCTGGTGGAACACTTACTTAGGTCCAGTAGCCGCTCATCTGTCGTAACAAAACCAATATAAGCTGGTCTCTTATTTTATTGAAGCTCCGTATACTTCGACACAACTTAGAGGTCGCATAAATGTGAAAATTTGCATTCAGACATTTCAATTTTGCGAATGTATTTGGTTATATGACTTTACAAGTTATTGCGTTTGCGTAAAGATCATTTTCGTTTAAATAAGTACCAATAAAGATTGGTGATTTTGAAGGCGCACTCAGTTCGGAGGGTGATCGGTTTTACGAAATTTGCCGATGCTACATCTAAATTGTGTCGTACTGTGCGATCGACTGTTCGACTTTGGCCAACCTAGGGGTCGCAATCAAGGCTAGCTTAACAGTTGTGCTTACGATATCCTATCCCTATTTCTTTTGTGGTCGGTGCAGGCAGCTTGTCTCCATCTTCCAGATAAACCTTGGGCCCAATTGGATTTCCCATCGGAAAAATAACGAACTTAAATTCCACCCAAACTTTCATCCCCTGTTTGAGTTCTTTACACTGTTTGTCCACCGTACCGTGAACGGGACGTCAACGGGAAACTAGATTACGCGGCCATAATAAATTTACTCGCTACTTCGGCGTCGCGCGTGCGGTGAACAAACGGTCTTAGGGGATAAATTTTCAAAAATCTTTCCAGAGTGCTCACCTTCGTTGTTTAACGACCTCTTGTAAAAATATCAATGCATGCTTTTAGACCCAGCGGTTTGAGCTGCACGTTTTCTTGTCTGTCAGTGAAATTCACTATATCTTCTACTTCAAATCTTAAATTCACTGAGTGAATTTAAGATTTTAAGTAGAAGATATCTCTATCAGCCACCATCTCAGTTTTCACTCCCTTTCTAGCAATACCATCTTTCACATAATCCTTCCATCGTTTCTTTCGATTTCCTCTATCCTTGCCTATAGTTTGACCGAGACCGCTGTTCCGCGCCTTACGTATGTACGCAGCGAGACGGGGCAGTGCAGGCCGCTCATTCGTTAACACCCAAGGCGTGCGGCGTCCTACCCGCCGCTCATTCGTCAACGCTGCCCCTCGCCTCGTCGCGCTTTCCTAACGCGTGGACAGGGGTCTCGGTCAAACTATATCCATCAACTCTAACCCAAACTTTTTTTTTGTTTTCAGGTCTACTGATGCCTGAAAGCGCGTTCGGATAGTTAAAAGTGATATTTAAGTAATAATTTAAATAATATGTTTAAATAGGCCTACTTAATTTTATACAATTGTTATTTATTAAATAAAAGATTTTCGTAATAATTTTGGGTTTTATTCTGTTTTCTGGTTTCAATGCTTTATCATTTTTGACAACAATAATTATCATTACTTTTGTTATACATGATTAACGACTACTATCCTATTATTTTGAGTTAGCCATTTGATTTTCAAAAATAATATACTTGAATTTTACAATGTTACTAGCTTGTTTTGGCGCGTGGCCAAAATCGGAACTAATGACGCCATCTTGTTTTATCAATAAAAATTCTGTGCCAATTTTACTTAATTATGATTTACTCATTAATATGACAGATTCATTATTTGGCCGGAAATTTTGCCCTGAAAGCCGTAATGCTGGTTTATTTATAAAAGAATAAAGAAAAAATACTTTTATTTGTGTCGTTTATTTATTTTCTTTCATATAATTACATTTTTACGTACATATTGCTTAGACTACAAAGATATTTAAAGAAAAAAAAAAAAAATGAGGTCCGCCGGTGTCGGGAGCAGGTTCCAAGCTACCGGTGGTTACGGCTGCAGAGACAGGAATCTCCACGCAATGCGAGCCGTATCGAGGAGTTCTGCCTTCTGAATCAGGGCCTTGATCCCACCGCCTAACGAGAGGTTCGAGAGATGTTGGTCGAGGCTTTCGGCCATCAGGCCATTGGTATAAATGTTTATACAGTTGTTTATTGTTGTAACAATAATAGTGTGTGCCTCACGGCTGCGCCAAAAAGGTTCATTTCAGCATGAATGCCAGACAAGTGCTGTCTGACGCTGGTTGTCCAATGATGTAAAACCGAAAAACACTTAGGTTTCATTCAAGGTATTTCCACCTATGAGGTTGGCAACATAACAGACGAAACCAGGTGTGATTTCCAGCTTCAATAACAATCACAATCTGCCTAGCCTTTTCCCAAATGTTAGGGTCGGTTTCCAGTCTAATCGGGTGCAGCTGAATACCAGTATTTTACATGGAGCGACTGCCTATCTGACCTCCACAAACCAGTTACTGGGTAACAGTTTATCCCTTAGTAAGACTGGTTGTCAGACTTTCAGGCTTCTGACGACCCGTGACGACTGTCAACAGATCCAAGAATGACAGCCGGGACCAATGGCTTAACGTGCTTTCTCGGTATGTTAAGATCGGTCACCCATCCATGGACTGACCGTAGTAAGCGTAGCTTAACCTGATCATATTCACGCCTATTTTCAAGCTACAAGCACATGCGTCTATCTGACTAACCGTTTCTTCTGATTATGGGTGTTTTGGTTAATGTTCTGAAGCCATAGGTATATTTGTAGGACACAGGACTTACTATTTAATCAGCTCTCTAAAGCAAGAAGAGTGTCTCCAATAATGGTCAGGGATAGGTAAATTACAAAGTTAATCACACACCAACCTACATGTTCCAACCTATTTTGAAAATCTGGCTGAAAAGAAATACATCATTCTAGAAATATGAAGAAGAAAAAACAAATTTTTAACAGCCTTCCGTTTTCGAAAATGACGAAATTATATGCTCTGTGACGAAACCGTAAAGAAAAAATGTCACTACACTATGCATAACAGAATCAAGAATATTATTTGAAAAACCTTAATAACTGTTAAGCGGTACAGTTATGATACCATATCGAAATTGCGAAGTATTCGCTAGTGTTATTTTCTTTCTTGTGGTCAAAATTTTCTGTAGTTTGGCTATTTGGTGTCGAGGTATGTACAAAAAGCAAGTGACCCTGACGAGCATACCGGAACGAAACGAGGTGGAAGAAGAGCATCAAACAAATAAATGGGTGCCCAAGAAAAAGCACGAAGTGCTCAAAGCAAAGTATAAATGTTTGAAAAAACTGTTCCAAATCTATGATGCAAGCGTCATCGGGATTCTGCCAGAGTCTTACGAACCTGATGGGTGCTTAGAGGAAGAAATAAAGTCTACAAGCAAGAGGAAAAAACGCTCGCATCGTACGAAGACAGATGCGTGCGCCGGGACCACTGAACTGTCAAGCGGTGACGTTTCCCTTCAGTCTCAGGAGGAAAAGGATTCGATAGCGACAGCTGTCATCAGAGACCTGAAGATCAAGAAATGCCTATCCACATCCACGCAGATGGAGTCCCAAGTGTCCAAAGAATACAAGTACGCCGCTACTCAAGACTCGCGAGATAACTTGATAATGGAACGAAACATGTCGGCTGAAGGCGACTTGGTACGCGAACACAAAGAGTGCGAATTCACTCAGACGAGCGAACCTCATCCGATCCCGTACCTTCTGATTAACGAGAAGAGGGCCCGGCTAAAACCAACCCGGTTCCAATGCTTCATCCAAAGAATCTTCGGGATCCGTCGGGAGAGACCGTACAAGAACTATGTCCTGCCGAATGGTCACACTTACGCGTCCAGCGACAATAATATCTCTGATAGTATTTGTGAGAAGCGACGGCGAAGAGGGTTGAGGTTTCGTAGGCTGCGGCGCCCTAAGAAGATCCAGTCGGAGTTTGCGCTGAGAGAACTCAATAGTCCTGTGATCTTAAGTTACGTGCAGTCGGTGCAGAGGAACTGTTTGGCGGACACAACACCTCGCCATTGTCCTATCTTGGGATGCCTCATGATTTCCTACGGTGCGTAAGCAGTAGTAATAGTTGAGAACTGTGGTCTTGGTCTTCGCCATAAATATTATGACAAAATGCCGCATTATATTTATTCCATAAGACTATCCAACAGGGCTGCTCCACTTTAAGTTGGCTGGTGCACATCCACTGTTTCATCCTAATTTATTTTATTTTATTTAAAATAGGAACAACACATTAAGCAATATATCTCCGTGAGAGTTAGTGGGTACCGACACGATACAGGCCCAGTGCGGGTTGGTGGATCCACTACTAACGAACTTATTTTCTTCACTATTTCAGGGATAATAAACTACAACGACCACCTCAACCTCTGTCACTTCAACGACAGGAAGTACATCTGTCACTACTGCCACGAAGGATTCGAAAGACAATACGACAAGTTCGTTCACGAGAACGAACACATCGGAATCTCCAAACTCGAAGGAACCAACCTCTCCGCCCCTTCCACCACTAGGCAGTCTTTAAAGAAAGCCAGTAACACCCAAACTGACCCTGAAATGAAGTGTGATGTACCAGAAGATAAACTTAAGAAAATCGTGTCGTTTTTCGATAAAATCTCGGATCCGGAGCAGATGTTTACGGAAATAAAGAAGAATAGATTCTCTGACTGTAATTTGCAGCGATCTAAGACTGAGGTTGAGACGGTCGAGGAGTCCTTGGATTCTTCTGACAAGAGGACGGTCAGCTGCGTCAATCTTCATCTTAAGAAAGGTAGCTCGTCGGGTGTATCAGACATAACCTCGGCACACGCTCAGTATGGGTCTCCTGTCCTTTGTCGTATCTGTGGAGAACATTTTAATTTCAGGTAAGTTTTGGACCAATAGAGTAAAGGTTTTCCGTACCCGACCGCAGGCGGCAAGTGCAGGCGTTGTGTCGCGGCGTCATGTCGCTGCAGTCATGTTTCCGAACCAGACCGCAGGCGGCAGCAGCCCGAATTCCAGTCGGTAGAAAGACGATAGAAAAACGTGTTATCGCTCGATCGTTGGCGACACTACTGGTCTGTGGTCGGGCTACACGTGTCACCTGTCGCTCGCCCGTAGCCAACGACGTGTCGCTAGCTACGGAAGGTATTTCATAAAAAAATATAGAAAACAGTCGTGTCGAGGCGACACGTCGCCTGCTGCTGCCGCCTGCAGTCGGGTACTGAATGGTACCTTAATCTAAACTCGAGAAACTGTTCGTGATTATCACTTAGTAAATGCAAATAAGTAAATACTATTTAAAACGTTTGCGGTCCCCACAAGCTTTGGAAGAGAGGAGAGGAGAGGAGCTCGTGGCTAAGTAATAACAGCCGCACGGTTCGATCCATCTGGTTAAGCTACGCTTGCCGGGGTTGGTCTGTGGATGGGTGACCATCTTAACATACCGAGACTCCTCCGTGTCTCACAAAGCACGTCAACGCACGTCACGCCGTTGGTACCGGCTATCATTCGTGGATCTTTGACAGTCGTTACGGGTCGTCAGAAGCCCGAAAGTCTGACAACCAGTCTTACCAAGGGGTATCGTATTACCCAGGTACTTAGTGGTGGAGGTCAGATAGGCAGTCGATCCATGGAAAATACGGTATTCAGCTGCATCCGGTTAGACTGGAAGCCGACTCCAACATAGTTGGGAAAAGGCTAAGCAGATTGACAAGCTTTGGTATTTCGGAAAATGGTTCCGTCATTCATGAAAATCTGTCAATTTTATCAATCGTTGACATTAACACTTTCGACTTCACCCACTTTTTCATAGAACTCATACGCCATGCCGCCATACATATTGGAAATGAATCCTCCAAGGAGTGTTGCCGGCATTACGTTTGCGCTAAAGTTGCCATCGCGGACGGGCAACGGCATTAGGTTTAAACCCGTGTTATAAAACACTGTAAAAGGAAGTTAAATAGTGTTTTCAGAGGGTCTTGTCGGTATACGTAGTTTCCAACCTTTTTTTTTTAACCTACGCATATACAGGGTGTCCGGTAATTAATGGATAACCTTAAAATGGGTCATGGTAAAACTAATGGCCATTCAGAAAAAAAATACAAAAAAAGAAAAAAAAAATATTTTTTTAAGTGCTTCCCCAGAACAAACAATCAAGTTGTTTTAAAAAAAAAACGGGTAATAGTAGTCATAGTATTTATTACCTATCTACTAGCTCAGTTAACGTAAATTACTATAACAATAAAAAACATAAAGAATTCCTAAATCTGTGGCCGTGGTGTATAAAAATGTAAAATAAGATAACAAAAAACACCGATTATTATTAAAAAAATCATATCTTTGGTACATTTTTTTTTTTTTTTTTTGTATTTTTTTTCTGAATGGCCATTAGTTTTACCATGACCCATTTTAAGGTTATCCATTAATTACCGGACACCCTGTATACTAATAAATCTTGTTAAAATATATAAATCAGATTTTATTTTCACGGTTTATAATGCTGTATTCGCTAAGAAAAACCTACATTTACAAATAAGCCTTTCGCGAGGTCTCCCAGTATCTCATATAGGTATGCGACTAGGTCCCCCGGCACTGAACGTGTTAGGGTGTTGAAAACGTTCTAGTATTTGGACAGCCGTTGTTCTGTGACCTTTCACCGACCGTTCAGGAAACAAATTCAAAGTCAAAGTCAAATCATTTATTTCAAATAGGCCCTTGTAAGGCACTTTTGAACGTCAAAAAAAACCAAAGCTCTAGACTAGAAAATACTGGGTGTTCGGCAGAAGGTTAAACATACGAAAATGGTGGATCCGTGGGGCCGTCTACTACGTGTTTAGGTCCAATAACAAGACCCAGGCCACAAGGATTTTTTATTTTTTTTATTTAAAGGAAATTCGTGGTTGCTCAGATTTCAAACGTCAATAATTTCATATAAAATAACAAAAATGGCAAAGTTTTTTATTATTTTTTTCTAGAATAATTGTAGAATCTAATATGTAAAAAAAAAATTGTTTCGTATATTAATTAATTTCACTTCTCGCAAATTTCCTTCGCAATCCTTTCGGTGAATAAAGTCCCAGGCAGTTAAATTTGGCGAATTGTTCTAGTTGTTTTATAAGAAATTGTGTCTATTGCATACCGTTAGATTGCGCATGAACCAAAGATAACCTAAAATTAGAACTGCTCTATCACTGTTAGTTTTTTTTTTAACGCAGTTCAGAGTCGGGCTTTCGGTATTTATTTTTGATTTGTTTGTAGTTTAAGGCCTCGTATTTACTTTTCTAGCAATAATCTGCGTCAAATACGAACTTTATAAGATTCTACAGTTACGTTAGATGAAAATAAAAATAAAATGTTGGCAGTTTTGTTGTTTTTAAATGAAATTATAGACGGTTGAAGTTTTGGCAACGACAAATTTCGAAAAATAAATTTAAAATATAATTTAAAAAATCCTTGTGGCCTGGGTCTTGTGATTGGGCCTAAAAACGTAGTAGACGGCCCCACGCATCCACCATTTTCGTATGTTGAACCTTCTGCCGAACACCCTGTATGTATTTGTCCACTACATCGGTATGAAATTAAATGTCCCGCCGCCTTACAGTTCCAGATATTTCACCGTGATAATTTACTGTGTAACCTATCTTTAAAATTCTCTACACTTATCATTTTAGAGTCATCACCATCTTCTCTTTTTCAGACGCCAGCTAAGTCTTCACGTGGACTTAGAGCATCGTTGCCACGACAAATTCTCCAAATTCAACAGCTGTGCTGGCATGTTAAACCGCAGGTCCCAGAACCGAGTTGACATGGTTACTGAAGATGGCAAGATCAACGTGCAAAGCATTGACAGGTCCCACTCAGGGATGCAGAGGTCCACGTCATCATTGAGCCAAGAATCGTATTCCGAGCTCTCCCGAAGAAGGTCGGAAGAAAGTTTAAGTTGCGACCCCTCTACTAATATTGTCTATTATACTTCTATGGAAACAGTGAAAAAGCCGTCAATGGTAAACAATATCGTTCAGAAAGTCAGGACCGGTCTCAACAGCTATAAATGGGAGCCGGGAACAAAAATTATTCGTGTTTAGTCTCGTGCTATGTGGGTGGCATTGTCTTTGTCAATATTGTGAAAAGTGCACTTGGTGGTTTTATTTTGGAGTCCTTTCCTTATCCATTACCCCAGTAGCACACCTCCGCCACGAAACCAAAGCCGCGAAACCGCAGTAGTTCAATTCAACTGGCTCGCGTCATGTTTCGCTACGCAAAATTCGAGGAGCGAAACATGACGCGAGCCAGTTGAATTGAACTACTGCGGTTTCGCGCTGCTACGGTTTCGCGCCGGAGATGTGCTACTGGCGTTAGGGCGCGTTCCCACTATGTCGGGACGATTAATTTATCGTTGGATTTACGGTTACTTGTTTCGTCCTATATGTGAACACCTCCATTTAAATACACAAGCCACGAAATTTTAAACGACATGATAATCTGTCGTCACGACATAGTGAGAACGGTTGATCGAAGCGGGGCCTTAACTTTAAATAATACGTCATGCAGTCGTAGACCTCTTCATCAATTTAACAAAAAAACCCTTTTGACGCAGACTACTTTTTACGTAGTCGGGTTATTATTGAATAAATAACATAATTATATACAAATTATTTAACCCTTCATTTTGATACCCCACTCGATAGGTTTGGATATATCCAGTGACACTCGCGCAATATAGACTAAATTTAAAAATCATTCATCAAAATCAGTTCAGCCATTTAGTAATTGTGAGGGAACAGACATACCTACATACATGCAGGTCACACACACGCCTCAGTCGGGTAACAACCGATAGTGATTTCTCAGTGTTACTGTACTTTACAAGTAAGTAGGACGTTCTGCTAATAGGACCATTTGCTCATAGGACGATTTGCTAATAGGACATATTGCTCAAGTGTCGTTTTGATTATGGGTCGTTTTGCTAGTAGGACCACTTGCTTGCCTTTTAGGACGTTTTGATACGGAGGGTATTTGAAATAGCTTTATTTCACAGACGATATCTAAACACGATTAAACATACTTTCTGAACTTATAATATACAAGTAACAACAACTACGGACTACCAAAGGCCGTTGACCCAAAAAAAAAATGTTTTAGTCGTTTTTTATGATATCGAAACCCAGTGTAGTTTCGCTAGTTAATTTGTTTTGAACACTATACCCTCACACTTAACGGAGAACAGACAAGTAGGAACTCTGCATTCCCGCCAACATTAAGATGGTTAGGTACTTAACTCACTAGAGCAGGGCTTCCCAACCGGTGGGCCGCGCACCCCTTCTTTTTTTTTTTTGAGGGTGGGAAATTATCAAATAACTTCTCCCGCTCTGGGCGGAGCGAGACTTTTACTGGCTAAAACCCACCCGTGTTCCTTCCGTTGCCTGTGGGCCGCGCTCTTCTGGGGGAGCGTAGTGACCAAAAGGGGGGGGGGGGGGGGTCTGCGGCGGCTCCAATAATAAAGTATAGTTTTGTAAAATTGTATGTTCTCTGCTGTATTACAAAAGGTTACGAGTAGTTTTCAAAACCCAAACGTTTCATAATATAATCCCTACTTACTTAGGAACTGTAAAATGAGGTTCGGCTTTTCTGCATAAGTCGACAAAATAAGTTTTTTCTATTTCTGTATGAATGGACTTAAGAAAACCGAACCTATCCGGCTAGGCGGCTTGCTACAATTTTCGAGCTCGCTTCGTTCGCTCTTCAATTCTATTTTCTCTTGATTCTTCCAATTTTCTGCATACGTGACAAAATAACTCCTTTGTCTGTATGAATGAATGGTCAAAAAAAAAATGTTACGAATCCGAAATTGTACAACATTTTTCGAGGTCGCTTTGCTCGCTCTTACATAATGCATTCTCATAATTCTTAACATTCCTTTCTAATTATTTTGCGTTTACCTGGGTTGACTCTTCGTTGAAATGTGGAATTGCAGAAGAATCTGCTGTTTCCTTACCTACGCGGCCAAAATGTATGGAACAGCAGATTTTTTTTAAATAACCGAGAATCACTTTAACGGCGGGGGGTTCAGATTCATGTACTTACTGAATCCATGGTAACAGTTTTCGCGTCGATGGGGACCGGTCACCCTGAATTAATATTGAGAGAAATTTTTCGTATGTCAGCCAGTAAAGGCCGAGTCACACTGGAATGGCAGCGGCCACCACCGGCCCCCGGCGTCACCGCTGGCGGCCTCGCGCGACCTCCCGACCCCAAGTGCCCAGTCTCGTCTCGACTAGTTTAAATGGTGCGCTCAGTGTTGTGGCGGGGGTGAGGAGCGCGCGGCCGCCCGCGGTTCTGCGAGCGGCCTCGCGTTGCCGCTGGCAGTCGCGGAGGTATGTAATTTTTCTAACTCATTTATTGTGATAATTTGAGTTATTTCTTTTTGCTGGCAGACGTGGGGTATTTTTGAGCCTTCTCCTTTGCTCGTTTGTTTGCGACATCAAGTTGTAACGAAGCGTCGAGCGCCTTGCTTTTTGTTCGGTTCGTGAAAGGGTGACACATTGAGAGCCGCTCGATGATTTGTTAAAAGTAAATGCTGTAGTCTATACTCACCTTTAGGTACTACGGCAGGCAAGCTCTATAATTAAGGCCTATTCAGTTATAAGCGCGATATAGCTGTCGCGCTCGGTAGCGATATTGGTCCACCTTCTAGTTAGTCACTTTGACTTTTGACTTTGCTACCGAGCGCGACAGCGATATCGCTTCTGTATGCAATTGCAACTTTACTTGGGCATCAATTGAGTTCCAGTAAGTTGGACTTGCAGCACCATTTTATAAATTCTACGGCGGACGTCAAACGAATGTTTTCGGTAAGGGCCCGATCACACGTACCACGTTCACACCACAACGACAACACGTGAACGCTAATTTGTATGAAAATTTATAGTTTATTCACGCGGAACTTTTGTTCGTAGTTCGTACTTTCCAAATTTTGTGGGTGTGGTTGTGGTATGTGTGAACGGGCCCTATAGATTGGCGACAAAACTTGCGGAAGTGAACTAGCACACTATAATTTCTTTAAAAAAATTACTAAATCTTACTTCAAACTTAATCTGAAATTGTCAACTTTTATATTTAACACTTTAGAATAGAACAGACAAATAATGATGGTGCTTGCAGCTGCAGGTGAAAAAATCCGGTTTATTAACTACCGTTAAAGGGTAACTACGTTCTTAAAAAAAAAAACGAAATGAGTGCTGGGACACAGTAGAAGTGAAACTTCAACGGACGAGTGGAAAAACGAATCGCAACGGACAAGTGGAAAAACGAATGGCAACGGACAAGTGGAAAAACGAATGGCAACGGACAAGTGGAAAAATTAATGGCAACGGACAAGTGGAAAAACGAATCGCAACAAAATTTTAACTTGAAGTTTCACGGGCAGGTTTTCAAATTGGACAAGTACATTACAATCTGCCCGTAAAACTTCAAGTTAAACTTTTTTCTTACATTTTTAAACTCGTGATATCTTTCAAATGGAATGTCCGAATTGAATAAGTCAAATAGCTATTGAAGCAAATAGGTATTGAAGCAGTCTTGAACATAATTTATTTTGATAGGCATTAATACCAAGATACAAATAAAGAGCCTTTTCTAGCGGCGGCATTTCAATTACATTAAAAAAATAAAAGTACACTTATTGTGGCATAACTACGAGTTGCGTTTGCGTTTATGCGTTTTGACAGTTGACGGTCGAAAGGTTATTAGTTAGACATATGCTGTCGCGACACTTTTTTTTAAATAATGATGTGTTCTGCAAAGTCGTAGTACTTACATTATTTTATTCTATCATCAATAGTTTTCGCAGCGCACGTGATGTAAAGAATATTTTACGTAATTTTTTTACACTTTGGGTTACATTATTGGAGTAAGGAAGGTTTTTAGTAAGGATCCCTAATTATTTTGAAAATATAATATAGCCTGTCACCCGGGGATAGTGTAGCTTCCCAACAGTGAAAGAATTTTTCAAATCGGTTCAATATAAAAACTTGAGATTCCAATCTATTCTCTCCGTCCGCCACAGCCGCCCCTCACCACGCGATATATCGTCTACCCCGTCCACGCGGCCGTAACGCTTTTTCGTGACAGAAAAAAATCCAAATACCCGTCTATATAGAAGTTTCACTTCAAAAAGGGGGTAAGGGCGTTTAGGGCAATCAATTTAATCAACTTCGCATATAGCATTCCAATAAACTAAGCTTATCGTAGTCCACTGCTGTTTATAGGCCTCTCCCAGGCTTCGCCACAAGCTGTCTTCCGCCCTTGGCATCCAGGTTGTCCCAGCCACGTTTTCAAGGTCGTCAGTCAATCTAGCTGGGAGGGCGTCACACACCACGCTTGTTGATAGATACGCGGTCATCACTAAAAAAATACACAAACTAAAAATATACTAAAATCAAATAGATATATACTCAAAATATCTAGTATACCACATAAAACTGCTCTTCTGGGTAAAAGTTTTTTTGGAATGGCATCTAAAATTTACAATAGGATACCTGTGGACATTTTAAACACCAATGATCTCCCACTATTCAAATATAAATTGCGTAATTTTTTAATTGACAAAGCCTACTACAGGATCCAAGATTTTCTTAATAATTAGTACCTACTACAATCTGTCACCATACACCTAATTGTTATTCTATAAGAAATGTTTTATATGTGATACCTAAGAATTGTTTTTTACTGCATGTTGACATAATTATTGTATGCCTATTAGGCAGGACATAATGGAACTGTAATTTATCTAACATCTGTCTGTATAACCAAATTAAATCATCATAAACCAACACAACCAACAACTGCAACTCAACTGCAACTGCTTTGACCTGTTCATTGATAGTGGGGTGAACATTCATAACCCATGTAATTTTAATAAAAGCTGTTGAGTTTCCAAATAAATAAAAAACAAATCAAATCTTTTTATTGTGGGCATACCCACAATAAAAATATTTGATTTGATTTGATCACTCCAGGACTCGTCTGCTCCACCGGGCATCGGTCCTTCGACAAACATGGCCAGTCCCTTCAGCTTGCTTACCTACTCTGCAAGTTATATCGGTAACTCCAGTTGTTACAAACAAACTCAAAAGCGTTTATTTAATAAACCATTCACACGCACTTTTGAATTTTAAATTATAGGTACCTATGTATGTAAAGGTGCGTCCAAACATTGAGTGTCAATCGAGCGCGGCTACCGCCGCGCTGTTTAGACGACAGCCGCGCACGCATACGCTTCTGTCTACCTGCCGCGCACCAACATTTATAGGAAACATTCGTCACTAATTGTGTCTGGTCGTATTTCTGCGGACGTATTAAAGGCAGTTTGATATTTTCTATGACAGCCGGCGAAATAAAAAATACCATACTTACGTTTTTTTCCATTTGTTTGGCTTAAAAGTGTTTGCGGAAGTCAACTTCTGCAAGTTTTGTTGCTAATCTAAACTTCACTTAATTGTGTGTAGCATTTTGCAAGAATAGGGATGATAAAAAACATTTTTTTAGTCCGTCTTTGAGATTATAAAAAAATATTGGACACATATTTTTTCTTTTTTTGCGTAATCTAAAGATTACGGCGATACATTGAGGTAAAATGTGCCATGACGTCACGAGTATGTAGATTTTATACATACTAGTGACGTGGCGACCCTCACTCCCCAACCTAAAATCCGTTTTATCTAAGTAATTTTATATTTATATGATAAAGCAAAAAATACGTGTCTAATATTTTTTTATTATCCGACTGACGGATTAATTAGAATTTCATTTTTTTTACCCAGGCATAATCCCTATTGTCTCTGAACGACTCGAAAGGCGACGCCGACATGATTGTGTGCGTAGAGCAATACCCCAGAAGTATCGCCCCTCTCTATTTTCCCATTCTCCAAAGAGTATAGCCCCTCTCTATTGTCCCCTGTACCTACTAATTTTGCTGACCATCTTTGATGTTGTTTTTGAAAGTAAAATGTGCGTAAGGATTGAGCGGATTAGAAAATCGTTGGCCTTGCTGAATTTTTGGAGATGTGATTTTTCCTAAATATTGATATTATATTTAGCATCTGCTTGCATCGATTTACCTAGATATAGTTATCCTTGAGTAAGATGTGAGGGACACCCTGTAGATTGCTATAACTACCTAAACAATTTTATTTAAAAAAAAAAAAACGCGGAGGCAGAGAGATACCCAAATTTTGTCAGTTACAGGGGGAGACGCTAATAAATGAAAAACAAATTTTATAAAAAAAACCACACATGTTTATTGTAGTTATTATTTTTATATAATATTCCTAACACATCCCACGCAGTGAGATCGCCGCAAATAAACCTTCTGGAAGCCAGAGAACAAATTGTTACCGAAAACATATCAATATGTTACAACTTACACTAGTCGTAACGTAAACTTAGAACTAAATATACTATCGGTTGGTTGTCTATTGCATAACATACACATTAAACTTATATTCAAAATGTAAACTTATGGCCAATAAGAGAACACAGTAAAACATAGCCCTCGTTATGACGCAGTCGGGTAAAACGGGTTCGGAATATGATCCAAGCTTCCAAACGATCGGATCTAGCCTGTACCTTGCTGCGTTCCCCCAGTGACGCCCTAAGCCGAGGTCCATAGACCATACTCCACAGGGGGTACCCTTAGCGTGTAGTCCCTTATTTTAAAAGTTGTATGCCTTGTCTGGAGGCCCTAATTTATTAAGGCATCGAAAGGATAGCCCGGTTAAGCAGCCGACAACCTCGTATGATGACCTACGAGATGACATTAAAACAAACCAAGCATTCTCAGTAACACGGACCCATTGGTAAGACTGGTTGTCAGACTTTCGGGCTTCAACTACCCGTAACGACAAAGATCTATGAATGACAGCCGGGACCAACAGCTTAACGTGCTTTCAGAGGCACGGAGGAGTCTCGGTATGTAATAGATGGTCACCCATCCACAGACTGACCTCGGCAAGCGTAGCTTAACCTTCGATCGACCCATGCAGCCACAAGCTCCTCTTTTACGATATGAGCCCAATACGAAAAAAAAAAAAAACGATGAGTTTCGCGATTAGCTTGTCTTTGCAATAAAAAACTTATAGTATAACAATTTAATAAGTAATATCGTTAACTGTTTATATATAAGTTATCTTTGTTATTTTATGTAATAGATAACCAACATCTTTTAACTACAATATAAAAAAAGAGCCAGTATTTATAAATATTTCAACGGTGCATACATAACAACAATATTCTGCAGTTACCTACTTTTAAAGAGTCACATAGTTCAATCCTAAACTGAGTATGCAGCGACTGCTAAAAACTGCCTGCAATTTTGCAGTAACTGCTACTTTTTATAAACTGCAAAATATTATCACAATCCATAATTTATTACTTTTATGTAACTTAGAAAAATAACAAGCAAATTCGTTGATAAATTCAACAGTTGTCACCTATTAAATTCCTTATTTTTTTTAAATAAAAGACGCTTACTGTTCAAAATAATAGATATAAATTAAAAAAAAATATAACACGTAACTTAATTTCTTCGTTTATTATATTCAATTAAATAAAATTATAATAATTGTATTGTTATAACAATAGGTTTTTAACCACTGACGGCAGAGATATTCAACCTTTTTCTCAAAGTGTTTTTATAGATTTTTACGACAATATAAACAATTAAATTGTCCTTTTATTTTTTACATTCCTAATAGTCATACAAAATTACCTATAAATTTTCCTCCAGGTTGAATACCCCAGCTTTCCCTAACAAATCCCAAATGTGTGTTGTAATATACAAAACTGAGCTTACAGTATGTAAGTATGTATGTCACAAGACGCGATCTCACTTCTATCCACATCTAACCAACCAACTAGCACCGTACCACGATATTAACCTTACTTTGAGAATGTATTTTTATTTAAAAAAATAATTTGATACATGATTAAAGGTATTTTATTGTAAACGTAATACTTTGTGACGGCTCTGAAGTGCGCTATTCGCTGAGCAGTACCGCACCCCTCACGGTCACTGACACGTGAATTTGTTACTGCGCAGCGACTCGCCTCATGTTCGTAGCCGCCAAAAATTTTGCATCGGGCTTTACAAAAAAACATATCTATTCGAGTCATTTGGTAATTTCACCTGGAAAATTTTCCGGGGGTTTTGAAAATTGGTGATTACATTGATTTCGACGTGCTCTTTTAGAATTTTCACTTTACCGCTGCCATATGGCGCCCAAAAACAGAAAAGTTTTTTGACAATATCACCTTTTAGACTTATTTGAGATGGCGGCGCAAGCGGCAAAGATACGAGGTGGCAAAGTAAAAATTCAAAAAGAGCAATATAATCGCAAATTTTCTATATTATGGAAGACAAACTTCGTAACGAGATACGGCCCTTGTATTTATGTTAGCAATATTTCGACCAATAAGATGCCTTTCACTTCATATTTGTATATTAACAAACCCATACCTCGCTACGATTTTATTATAGGTATCAATTTAACAAAACAATAAATTCATTGAATAAAATAATATTTATATGACATGATTTCGATGTTACAGATACAAAACAATAATTATGAAAGTTCTAAAGATATACACTCTCACTATACTTTACTACGAAAGTGACAGCGACTTACATTAAAAAAAAACTTCTAATACGTTTCTGCCTGCCTCTTTGAGGAATGCGGGCGTGGTGTTATGGTACATTTTTCATAGCCGCCGTCTTTCGTAGTCAACCCCCGACAATCTACATTTAATTCCATTACTTTTGGTACCAACGGCAAAATTGATAAGTATGGAGGCAACTGATTGTAAAATTTGCTGATTCTTTTAATTATTCGTGTCCTGTGTAGAATAACGTAACATAGCTGTAAAAGCTAAAAAGGCTTACTGATTAAATTCAATGTATTTTTTTACCGCTGTACCGCGCCTTAGGAATGTGCGGCGAGGTGGGGCGCAGGAAGCCGTGAGCGTTGACGAATGAGCGGCACACTAACGTCCGTGAGCCGCGCCCGTACCTAAGGCGATTTACAGAGCAACGGTGATGTCAAACTATAACAATTTTGCCTCTACGAATGGGGATACTAGAATGTACCTATGGCGTGCTTTGGACAGTCAGCCCCACCCACTATCACCTTGCTGATTGGATAATATTTTAACCACGGCATGAGCTTATAGATTTATGAGGAACAGGGTGTAAATTTCTTCAACCTCCATAGAAAAGGGAGGTCCCCGACCAGACGGGTGTTTTGTCTGGTCGGCTACTGCCCGACGACTGATGTCGGGATGTTGTACATATATATGCTAGTCGCACGTCGAACTTTCTTTGCGCGATGCAGGTTTTTGCGTGACTTCACTGAGTTGCGTAAACTAAAGTAAGTTGTCGATACTAGAGAAGAATGTCTTGCTTGCTTATTCAATGAATTTTCCTCAGTCCAACACACTAAACAATTTTGCCGCGTGTACATCTTAAAACATGTCGAAAATAACCTCTCTTTTAGCTTTTAAAGTCAATATTAAATATATTATGTGCCATTACTTTCTACGTGCCAGGGTAAGTGTCTGCGAATCCCTGTCGCGTAATCTTAGAGATAAAATTGCGAACAGACTTGACGATGCCGGAAGATGTTGATCAACGAGGTAATCTACACTAATATCTAGAGAAAAGATTTATGTTTTTGTTTGTAACGAATAAACTCAAAAGCTACTGGATCGATTTAAAAAATTATTTCACCAATTAGCATGCTATATTATCACTGAGTAACATAGGCTATAATTTATAAATATATCACGCAGGCGAAACCGCTGGAGGACGCTAGTTAAAAAAATGTTTTTCTTATTTCTTTTGAATGTAATTCTTGTTGTTATTACAGAAACTTTACCTTACTACCAGAAAACGTGTGACTGACACCGGCATGGCCACCATCAGGGATTTCAATTTTGATAACACAAAAACATTGTCGCTAATTAGTCAAAATTTGTCGCCAAATATCAGAATTTGTCGGTCACTGGTTCAAACGTTATAATGGTTTATAGGTGGCCGATTTGGGGAGCATCTCCCCAGCTTGGCCCAACTGAATCTCAAAAGCTAGGGCACCTAGAGAAGATCTGTTTTGTCCCAAATTTTGTCGACACAGATTTAGTCGGGTCTTAGCTTAGAAGATATAATGAGTTCATTTTATAAGGTATAATTCAAGAGATAGATCCAAGAGTTTAAGAAAAATCTGCAGCACAAACGCCGAAACAAACTCGAGAGGTCATGGTCGACCTCTGCGTTTGCTTCAGCATTTCTGCTCAGGGTCAGCTAAGAAATGACGGCGCCAACTAAAAGTAAAAGTGTCTCAAAAGATCTAGTTACAGAAATGAAATGATATTTCATTTCATTTCATTTCATTTCAATGCATTTTCATTAATACACTTAATATCAACATTGATTTTTTTAAATCCACTACGTGTAAACTTAGTCTTCATCTCACCTGATGGTAAGTGATGATCAGGCCGAAGGCGGAAGCGAGCTTCACCCGGATTCCTCGACCACAGAGGAACTGGCTATCTTACCTCTAACTGCCGAAACACAACAATGCTGTTAACATTGTTGTTATGGCGACAGACTTAGATAAGATGGTGGTAGCTAGCCAGGCGGACTTAGACCAAGCCCACCAAACGAGCAGTACATTTTGGGCGCGCTGGGAATCGAGTCAGGTGGTCTTATTACAAGACCACAGAGGCAACTAAAATATATCTTTCAACATCGTCAAATCTGCCCGCGATACACCGAAACGATTGTACAAATCTGTAGATAAATAACTTGCGATATAACTACGATTACATAATAGTTTATAGAAAAAGAAATAAAAGAAAAACATTAAAACATAACTTATTTACATTATTCTTATCGTCTCCTCGTATGTTTTGTGTGAATTTTTTGTTCATTTTACATATTATTATTGAAATGAAAACTTCTTTAGCCGCGTTTAGCACTTTTTGGGTGAACAAAAATCAGGGAACTCGCGTCATCATCACCGAACGCTTTCCATGAGCTATATGTATACTGTGCATATATGTACATAGATATACAATTCTCAACTTAAGCTTGTTTTTATCATAAAAACATTGAATTTATTTAGTTATTTTAAAAAAACAATAATAATATGACTGGATTTGAATGTATTCGGTATTCGGTCGAAAAATAACCATCTCTATTGTGCTCCGGTAAAACAAAACCCGTCTCTATGGCTTACGTCTATATCATAGACAAAAGGACTGCCGGAGTTGGCCCTACCCTCAAATTAACAATAGCAACGCAAATATGTATATTAAAATATTCATCAACTGGGTATCGTAGCAGCATTCCCACAAAACATACAAGTACATATGAACCACACAACTATAGTTGACGAATATAAAAAAAAAAACAACTATTTATACAATACATTGGTTTTTATAACAAAATAAACTCGATAAATGCACAATGCAATGGCGAACTAATCAAATAGTAATATTTGTTGTAAATGAGTAAACAATGCTCGTTTTGGTGACATATTAACATAATGCTGGCACTTTACTTGGCGTATTTGTCCAAACATTGGTATTATTTGGCCAATACAAATTATACTCAAAACCTATTAAAATAAAGTTAATTTTGTGTTAGCGGAATAACGCAAATATTTGCACAAATACGCCACCATAATATAGAACATACGAATGATATTTCAAATCATTATAATAAACGCAAAGATTCGGGGCCGCGGTCATAGAACGTGCGAGTAGGACGACAGTGTCATGCCATCTCGCTCACACATTTTATGACAGCGCCTGCCACAAACTTCGGCGTTCAGTATAATTATTTCTACACATTTGTAAATTCTTTATTATATCAACATGCGATATTGTAAAATTATTTCGTCCTTTTACACAGGTATATTGCATATTATTGACGACTCTCGCCAGCCAGTCTTACCAACAGGTATCGGGTTACCCAGTAACTGGGTTGTGGAGGTCAGATAGGCAGTCGCTCCATGTAAAATACTGGTATTGGCTGCATCTGGTAAGACTGGAAGCCGACCCTAACATAGTTGCTACAAGGCTTGGTAGATGATGAGAACTCTCGCCAATAATATGCAAAATGTAGACATAGACTAGTTTACAGTTTACATAATGGTTCCATGCAAAAAGTATACCATTTTTGATTTGAGTGAAGAGATACCTTCTTTGAAGTTGACGTTATGATAGAGATGTAAATTGTTCGATGATGTACCATCGAAGATATCTAACCACCGTGAGGACTATTCTTGGTTGCAGCGCTCGGCGGCTATGGATCGGGCCGGTAACAGATGTGGTCATCGTGTTCACGGGATTTTGTTTTGAAACTGGTTAGATATGAACTTCTTTGATGGTACTTGCATTTTATGGCGGAAGGAGGACCCATTTATGTAAAATCTACATACTCGTGACGTCATGGCACATTTTACCTCAATGTATCGCCGTAATCTTTAGATTACGTAAAAAAAGAAAAAATACGTGTCTAATATTTTTTTATAATCCCAAATACGAACTAAACGATTTTTTTTAGTTATCATACCTATTATGATGAAAGATTTAACGGCATCATGAACGCGGTCTTGAAAAATTCACTCGTATACGCGCATAAATTAGCGCAGTGTCACAGAACTATAAAACACCACAACGCTATGAAAATGTATTAATACTTTTTTGTCAGTACTTTATACGTATTTCCGTATACCAAAATAAATCCTGCTCACTACCGCCATCTATCGGCATGAAGGTAACTCTTCAAAGGAAAACAAATATGCCCCACATAGTAGAGATTAATTTATTAAAACATTTATAAGTATTGTTTATTATCAAATATTGCGTATGACGGCGGCACCGGTGTTCATAGATTTTATTATATTTTTTGTATATTCTTAATTATATTAAATATATGCAGGATTACTTTAATCAGTACAAAACTTTTTGTTTCTGATTTAATAAATATATATACAAAAGACGACGTATATTTAGTAACCTAACAACTGTTTTGAAAGAGGTATAGAGAACCTTGTAAGAAATCGATACGTGTTTCAACTCACAACGAGGCATTCTCAGGATGACGATTGACTTGTTTCCCGGACCCGACGTGTTGACATGTCAAGCGTTGAGAGCAGAGTAAGATTAGGTTACTAAATATACGTCGTTTATTGTATGACGGTAACCCACAGCCTTGAGGCGAGTTACAACTGCCTGCTTGCTACTTGGACTGACTTGCAACGTTTTTTTGTAATGTATACGTATAATTTGAGGCGAGCTTGGTTACAAAACGGCTATACACGAGACGCGGCGAAAGCTCGCTTCGAACACAGGCTAAACATGGTTGCTACGACGCGTCTCCACACTGACTTGTTTGTAAACATGCGCTCGCAATGCTCGCATCGAGCGGCTCCGCTCGCTGCACTGAGTACTGAAGTGTGGGGCCCGGGTGCCGCCGCCCATTAGGGCCGGCGCTCACTGGCGACACGGTTCTGTTACTCTCTTGTACCTTTCAACCGAAAATAGATCTTACAGTACTCACCCCTTTCATCCTGTTAGTGCACATAAATATTCAGTAATAAGGTTCAAATTTCTACTTCGTGTAAAATCTACTTGTAACAACAAAACCTATGAACTCCGCCACACCGTCACTCATAAGCCTACGACTCAAAAATGGAGGTATTCATTGTTTTGAGCTATCTCTGTACATTTGTGTTGGTGAGGATAACTTCTTTTGCTTTTTTCTTTGCAAGGGGATCTGAAACAGACAAAATAATATGGTAAACGCGCTGTTTCATTAACACGCTATGTTCCTGTATAGTTTCGTTCTATATAGAAATATTGGTAAGTACGGTCGACTTACGAAAACCTTAACATCATTTTTTACTTTGCGGAAATTCATGATATTAAAAAGTTATGCAAAAATATTTAGTTTTACCCTTAACCATACTTGGGTCCATTTAAAACCTTAAAACCTTGACGATGCAAATGGCGTAGTCAGTCTAAAAGTGATCAACGTTTTAGACGTTTTCAAAGTGAAAACGTTCGGAAAAGTTCTTTTTAGCGTTTAAACGCTAAAAAGAACAGGCGCCGCGGACGCTTCCTATACTTCGTCGCCAGGGCTCAGAAACGTTATTTAAAATAACGTTTTTAAAACGTTTCTAACAGTTCTCGTTCTTCTTTGTACAACATTTTGTTCGGAACGAAATGAGAACATTTTCAAAAACCGGTTTATTCCGCAGGCCGCAGCCGCGCACGGTCCGACGACAAACATGAACTTGTTTAGTTAAATTGTACCTTATCTTCATTTCATTACATCATTGATTCCAACACAGAACAGAAAAAACAGTAGAAGTTGTATAGCGCTTCATTAGTATCGGAACCAGCGTACCCCAACTCACACAAATAGAAGTTAATTGTATTTCGTAACACTAAGAAATCTTTGGTGTGATTGGTAGTTTAACATTGAATGAAAGTAGGAAATAATGTCAGTCGTCGCTTATTTGAAAATAAACCACAATTTATAGACAATAGAGTTGTTTATTGCCTCCTCTTTGTACGTATTTAATACTTTTTCCGTTTAAAGCGCAAGCTGAAATAGTTTAATGAGCAAGTTATGCTACCCGCCGCTAGATGTCACTATATTAAATGCATTCAATTAAAATCTGTATTTCGTTACTGATAAGATTCATATTTGCGTAACGAGGTCATTACTATTCGTCCTCCTCTAGGGATGTACCACTGTCGTTGACTTATTTATCGACATTTCGTTTTATTTTCAAACAAAATACAGTCAACAGCTAGAGTCAATAAATATTATTATGTTCGAAATCAAGTGTTAATATTTTATTCTAATACATACGATTTACAGAAAGTATAATTAAGAATTGTTATGTTAAACTACTGATCTGAATTTGAAAATTACTACTATCGTCGATTGAGAGTGTCTGGTCTGCACCAAGTGCAAAGGCAACTGATAGAAATCCAACGACTGACGAAACACGAAGTTTGCCGAGGAACATTTAGAAAATAGTTGTACTGTACCTATTTATTTTTCACTTTGTCGAAACTTAGGTTATTACTAACTTAAGTTTCGACAAAGTGAAAAATGATTATTGTATAAGTATATTGTAGATTTTGAAAGCGGTTGTCTTTTTTATCACAACGATTCATTTCGTCGTTGCGACTTTAAGACCTTTTATGTGTCACTTTTGGCAAAATCACTTTTTTACGCCAGCCGATCTAAATATGATGTTGATCTAAATGTGATTCGCGGCCGTATCAAATATTAATTTATAGAGTTATAATTCAAAAATCACCAATACAAAAGAATCCCTCTACGTTCATAAAATCCTATAATTATTGAATGACTATTTCATGAAATCATGACATTTTAGGATTATTCTAATATAAGAGTTGTTATTATGTTTGTTGCTGATTCTAATGATTATAATTCTTTGAAGCCATATTTGTTACGGTCTCGAATCATATTTTAATCAAAATACAACCTGACACTGACTTACAAATTGCAAATAACGTAAGGAAATTTGAATTTCGCGGGCTACCTTAGCGCGTCCCCTTTAAAATATCGATAGCTCATTATCGATAACGGTAATCTCTAATTGAGTAGCTGACTGTGACGTGTGCATAGTTGGAATCTTCGCGAAGAATATGTTTGAGTTTAAAAGAAAGTAGACGTAGATTTAACACCATAAAGTCCACTTTTACTTGTCTTGTTTAATAAAATATTATTTTTCAAATTTTTATCGAAATAAAATCAATCAAGACTTACTGACGGTATGACATACCTCTATTTGATATGTTTTTGGTTCTGCTATCGTGTTTACATTCTAAAACAGCACAATAGGGCATTTTTGTATTTTTTTTTCAAGTTCTTTTCACCGTGACGGTTGTGACGAGACTGATTTGCGTGGTGTGTGCGCGGAGCAGACATTTGCGGATCTTCGCAAAACTCGGGGTACGCGGGCCCCGCCTACTTGCGACTTCTACTGTTTTTTCTGTTCTGTGGATTCCAATGCGCATGCTGCTTACGCATTGATTAGGGTTGTGTTGCGGAGTTACCTATCGATCTACCCAAAAATGGTTAAAAACGTTTTATTGACCGAGAATGGTTAACATTTTGTTTTTCTTCAAAAACGTTCTGTTAGAACGTAACCGAAACAAATCGTTCCGGTTTTTCAGACGAAAACGTTTCGAAAAATATACCGCTATCCGAGCCTTGTTCGTCGCAGACTATTCTATACAATTAGACTGAGCGCACGGAACGCGGACCAATCCGCTGAATCTGATTGAATCAGACCAAAACATGAATATTTTGCATCAAACTAGTATTTTTCGATAATTTGGCATCAATAGGACCAGTTACAAATTAAACTGATGCCAGATTGATCATGATGTTACAGTTTCTTTATAATGCATATAAGAGTGTTGGACAGCGAATTGCAACAAAACCGCGTTTTTTTGGAACTCCTAAAGGAGGTTTTTATTTTTATGGCTTGCCTTTTTTTATGTGTCCTAAATACTTGCGATCATATTCTCTACCACTAACACATACTTTGACTGTTTTAGTCATACTATTATATTATATACATTACATACAGCTAATACGTAGCCTTTAGCTTATAGGAGTTATAAAAGTAGTCTAAAACATTACTTATCGTAGGGCAATATCACCATAAGGTTTGGCAATAATACCCTACGCAAGGCAATATTACCAGCACTCACCTATAAGTTACGACATAGAGGAGCAGGGCAGGCGCGGCGAGCCCATCTGTGTGAGCACGCGGTCCAGCCACTGTAGCGGACCGTTCAGGTGCAGCTCGATCCAGCAAGGTGTTGACGTTACTGTTTGACGTCTGTTGACAATAAAACGTATAAAAAAACTATAAATATTATAAATTAAACTTCGCAACGGATTTCAATGCGGTTTTCACCATCGTTTCGACAATTTATTCCGAAAGTTCATGTGAATACTAAACTTACATAGGTAATAGAGAAAACTCTATATTTTTTTTATGTCGTTAACTGATAAATAAAGCACAATATAATGTGTACCGAAATGGCAATTTATAACCCAAAAAGTATTCATGGAAAAATACTGCTAACATTATTTAAGCATTTTTGAGTTTGCAATGCAGTCTGCTACACTGCTAGACGACGAAACCAGTATTACCTAATTAGTGAACAATATATTCTAACATTTGGTATCATAGCATAGCGATATTACCCGCCGATAGGCAATATTACCCATTACGTACCAATATCATTAATTACCTTCCTTTTCAAATGTTTTTTGCGTGTCAATATATTATTTTATTATAGTATAAAAATATTACTAACGGTCGTAGTGAACAGACGTATCGAACAATATTAGTATAAACAAATAATTACTTGCGAAATCGTGACCTAGTTTTTATTAAATTTGCTGTTAATAAAGTGACTCATACATTAGATTTGATGTGTTTTCATATAAAAATGATCAGTGATTAATAAATAATCTACTTTACGATGGAGGATAGTCCCTTCAGCCCTAGAAGTAGGTGTGCCCGCTCCCCGCCGCCTACACCTGGCGGTGTAACCGGCCCCGCTCGTCCCCCTCAAGCGCCGCAGCAAACGAATGAAGCTCTTGAAGCTATGACGACACCGGAAATTCAGAGCTGGATGACGACCATCGACCAGAACTTGCAGGAGGTGTGCACTATCGCAGCGGAAGGCAAGCTGAATATGGACCACAAAATGCGCATCAATGCCCTATGCAGGAAGATCGGCCATAGCACATCGCAAATGGCGGTACAGTACCAGTACATGAAAGCGAAAGGATTGGAATCCCACAATATTGCCAAAGCTCTTGAAACCCAACTCGACCTCTCACAGCAACTAAAGGAACTCAAGTTGAGTGTCGAAGAAAAAACGAAAACTGCCCTGGGCGCGTCATTTGCTGACATGGTCAAAAAAGGAGCCAACAATTACATCCAGCAGACAAACGTAAGTTCTGTGGCCATTTATCCAGTAGATAAATTAAAATCCAGCGACGAAACGAAATCCCTCGTCCAAAAAATCATTTGCCCCGGACAGATGAAGCTGCATGTAAGAGGCCTGCGCAAGACCAAAAACGGGGGTGTTATCATCAGCACTGAGACGAAAGACGACATCGAAAAGGTGAGACAATTGGAGCAGCTAAAAAAATCGGGTCTAACAGTCGGCGAGCCTTACAAAAGGAAGCCTAGGGTTGTAGTAATAGGAGTTCCGACGTCCATGTCAGAAAACGAGGTTTTCACATGTTTGTACCACCAAAATCTCGCCGAGAAGCTTCAGGACTGCAGCCTTGAGACGTTTTTGACCTCAATCAAGTTAAGTCATAAGTCGGGTAAGAGAGACTCTGACTATTGCAACTATGTTGTAGAAGTATCGCCAGTCATACGAAAAGCCCTAATATCAAAAGAACGAGTGTTTATAAATTGGTCATCATGCCCTGTAAGAGATTTTACTTTGGTCACACGATGCTATAAGTGTCAGCAATATGGCCACGCTGCCAAATCATGTCGACAGACGTCCTACACCTGTGGTCACTGTGGTGAGCAAGGACATTCAATCAAAGAATGTCCAAAGAGGTCAGATGAACCAAAATGCGCTACTTGCTTGCATTTCAAAAAGCCAGACAAACACATCACAGGTGCAGCTGACTGCACGGCGAAAATGTTGGCCGAAAAAAGGTACATAAACTCGATAGATTATGAAGGTGCCTAAGAGCGCCGTCAATAAGTTATTTATTTTAGATCTTCTTAGTTTATGTAGTAAAGTTTTATTTCTTTCTTTTTTTTTGTTATTATGATAAACAATTTAATTAATGATTTAGATAATTTTTCTGTATCTGAGTCTAGACTTTGTGAAGTTGAAAGCTGCAAACAATATCTTTCCGGCTACAAAACACCATTAACCATACTAACACAAAACATTCGCAGTATTTTTAAGAATTTTGACAGCTTCAGCGTTTTTCAACAACGGCTAAACATTAACTGTGACATTATTGTTTTAACGGAATGCTGGCTTACCAAGAAATATAATATACCACTGATCACAGGGTATAAGATGTACAAAAGTGATAGGAATTACAATCAAAATGATGGGGTGATAGTTTATGTAAGAGATCACCTGAAAGTCTCTGTTGAGGAAACAAATATGCAAGACTGTAACAGTTTGGTAGTGAAAATTGGATCAGATTTTGCGATAGTAGCTTTATACCGGCCCCCCTCTTTCAAAAATACTAAAAATTTTACTGACACTCTGAATGATGTCTTGCAAAACCTATCACCTTTTAAAAACACGGTAGTAATTGGAGATATTAATATTAATATTCTTCCAGGAAGTACTGACGCATCTGCTCAGGACTACCTCAACTTATGCGCATATCATGGCTTGCTCCCAGCACATTGTTTTCCTACACATCATAGTGGCTCTTGCTTGGACCATATCATACTTAAAACCAATTTCCCTTCACTTGCACTTGTTATTAACTCTACAATAACAGATCATAATGCTGTCCTACTAACACTAAATTGTAATTTACCTAAACATAACACTCGTGTAGTTTCGAAATTGAATATAAATAAACTTGATGAAGATTTACGCGTCATCAACTTCGATCCAGTCTATAATTCTGCTGACCCACAGTATTGTATGATGTATGTTATAGAAAATGTACGTCATGCAATTCAGAAAAATACGGTCGTATCGCAGTTGAGCAACAAAAATTGCAACATAAAACCCTGGATCACACCAGGTCTTATTCGCTGTATGAAACACCGAGATAAACTGCACATGAAATGTAAATCTCATCCAGAGAATACAGTCCTACAACTGTCATACAAAAGATATCGTAATTTTTGTAATGGTCTTCTCAAAAAGGTTAAAATCAACTACGATAAAACTGCACTGGATAAGGCTGGAACAAATAGTAAAAAGATCTGGAAATATATTAAACATGTAACTTTTTCCTCAAAACAAAATGAGTCATCTTCAAGTTTATTACGAGCGCACTCGTCACAGCTGACGTCTGCTAACATAGCAAATAATTTCTTTGTTAATGTTGGTAAGTGTCTGGCGGAAAAAAATAACCGGGATCAATCTCCTTATTTAGTGAACTTTTCTACCACGGGTAACTCCACTCTATCATCTTTTGCCTTACTAGATACTGATGAGACAGAAGTAGAAAATATAATCATGTCATTGAGAGATGAATGCGCAGTTGGTTGGGATGAAATATCAAATAAAATTATTAAACATTTCAGAAATATTTTAGTACCTCCACTGACTTACATTTTTCGTATGTGTTTATCCTTGGGCATTTTCCCTGAGTGTCTCAAAAAAGCAGTTATCATCCCTGTTCATAAATCAGGCAGTAAAGAACAAGTAACAAATTATAGACCTATTTCTCTATTGCCTTGTATGTCCAAAATATTGGAAAAAATTATAAATAAAAGGTTGTTCAAATACCTAGAGGACAAATCAATTTTATCGGATCGACAGTTTGGTTTTAGACCTAAAATTTCAACTGCCGATGCCGTACATCATCTAACTGATTTTCTAGCACAAAAACTTGACAAGGGTAACCATACAGTAGGTATTTTCCTGGACCTTGCCAAAGCTTTTGACACAGTATGTATCCCTACTCTATTGCGCAAGCTTGAGACAGTAGGTATAAGAGGTATCCAGCTCAAACTTTTCAAAAGTTACCTAGAAGACCGTACTCAATGCGTTAAGATTGGCAATGTCCTCAGCGCAGACCAAAAAAACACGTCTTTTGGTGTTCCCCAAGGAAGTGTATTAGGACCCACTATGTTTTTGATATACATAAACGACCTTTGTAATCTTAAACTACAGCACGGTACAGTAATATCTTACGCTGATGACACTGCTCTTCTTTTTGCGGCTGAATCGGAACATGAAGTTCACAAGCTTGCGCAAAACGGCTTCAATATTGTAAATAAATGGCTTCAACATAACACATTAACCCTAAATACGGATAAAACAAACTATATAAAGTTTTCCATGCGCAAACCAACTTCCGATTACTCCTCGACGCTATATGCTCATTGTTGCACAGTCCCCGCAGAATGCCCGTTAAAGTGTCCTAATATTAATAAGACTAACCAAATAAAATACCTAGGTGTTATATTAGACGAGACCCTTACTTTCAAACAACATATAGAAGTCTTAAATAATAGAGTTCGTAAGCTCATATTTGTATTTAAGCAGCTGCGACATATTGCGGATCCAAAAATAATTAAGCAAGTTTACTTTGCTCTATGTCAGTCAATTTTGACATACTGCATTACCTCATGGGGTGGAGCAGGTAAAACTTTATTAATACAAGTCGAAAGAGCTCAAAGAGCGATTCTCAAGGTGTCTACGTGCCGCCCTTTCCTTTTTCCCACTAACCAGCTCTATAAAAATTGTGAAGTACTAACAGTCAGGCAGTTATTCATAATGAGCATTGTACTAAAACAACACGCAGCCCTCCGCTTCAGCACTGAACTTATTAAAAAGAGACGGAAAGATATAGTTTGTCCCACAAAAAGCACAAAACATGCTTTTACAGCCAAATTTTTTGTTTTTCTGGGACCACTACTCTATAACAGACTTAATGCAAAAGCAAAAATTTATTCCCAAAATTTTGTAAATTGCAAGAAAACTCTGAAGGAAACATTACAAAATTTGTCCTATGAAGATACAGAGAAGTTATTAGTTGTACTTAAATAAATATTAATTGCACTTTTTATTATGATTAGTTAGCTTAAATTAATATACTAAGATTTTAGCAGGTAAGATTGTTATACTGTTTACACCTCTTTTACATACCTATTAGTTGACTAATTTACCTTTTGTATATGATGTGATTACTGTGATTATTTAGATATAATGTTTTACCTTTTCTCGCCTGAAACACAGGATGTCCTAGTTCAGGCATGTAACACTTGTGAACTATTACATAGAATTACGAAAAATGTTTTTACTGTACTACATTATTTTTTGAATAAACTTTATTATTATTATTAATATTGCCCTCGGGTAACATTACCACAAATATCGATCCTTTACCTGTACTCTGCGCCCCAGCCCTTGACGAAGCTCATGCGTATGGTGCACATGCGCGTCAGCTGGAACACCGCCTCGAAGCCCTGCGACACTGACTGCGACAGTAAAGCTGCGAATTCTTGATTGTTGAAGATTTTTAGGTTGCAGCCTGAAAAACAAGTTACAAAACTTAATATTAGTCTTCATACCTCAAAGGTGTAGTATAGATAATATGATAATATAATATGAGATGATAGAACATACTCATCGCGAGCATTCGCTTCACGAGTGTCTTGCAAACATTCAATGCACTAAATTTTGTTACGCGACGAACATTCATTCGCGAAACGAAGAGTTTGGTGATTACGTGAATACAAATCGCGTAACAAAAGCTCGCGAACAAATCTTTGGGAACTCAATGCTGTCCATAAGCATAATCGTCAGGACAGACTCAGACAACACACACATTCACACGCCCATCCAACATCTCACCACACACATGCTACGGGATTCAATTCTAAAACAGATTACCTTTGTATTTTTAATTTTATTTGTTAGTTATATCTTTTAATTAAGTATACGTATATAAGTATAGCTTGTATCTAGTATAAACCTTCTCATGTTGATCCATGTAACTGGAGAAGCCTCGAACCCTGTCATACAGGATGTCCTAGTTTCTAGTTCAGGGGTCGAGACCTCATCGCTTTTTTTTCGGCCTGATTATAGTTCTCGATGATTTTGTTTGGTATATTGGCGTGTAACTAACATATGGCTAATAATTTAAATTATGTTTTGTGTTGCGTAATGTAAATTATTTTGAATACTATTATATAGAATCTTTTTTTTTTTTTTTGTTCTTCTAACTGAACACACAGCTGTGCTGCTGGACAGTTTGTTGCGCCACTTCTCCCCAGCTAACGCACAGGAAGTGGTGAAGGGTGGGCGTGCCGGGGGACTGTCTTGAGTAATTTTGACGTTCGAAAAGTGCTGATGAGTGCAGCCTAGTTTGAATAAATTTGTTTGTGTTGTAATTTGTTTGGACGACACGGTTGGCGCAATGGCTGAGCGATCGACTGGTGCGCAACGTGTCGCGGGTTCGATTCCCGCACGGAACAAATATTTGTATGATCTGCAAGTAGTTGTTTCGGGTCTAGGTGTTAGTGTATGTGAGTTTCTATGTGTGTAAACGCACCCACGATACAAGAAGAAATTCTTAGTGTGGGGCAACGTAAAAAAAAAAGAAAAAAGACTTGAATTTTGAATTGATGTAATGTGTACAGAAGTTTGATTATAATCACAGTTCCCACTGCTGGGACGCAAGCTTCCTTTCTGTGAGAGCAAGTGGACCGTAATCCACCACACGGGCCCATTGCGGGTTGCCATATGTAAAATGACTTTAAATTCTTAATTCTAGGACTTGGCTTCCTTTCGATGTTTTACTGCTACTCACCAGGCGGTATTTTGCAGACGGTGGCGGGATGCCAGCCGTAACGCTGGTTGCAGTTGGGACTCTGCACGAATATCGACGAGTCGCTCAGGCACTCCGCGAACACCTCGCCTGCAATACATTATACATCTTCTAAGCTGTGTCAAAAGTCTTAATAGCATAAAATCATGCATGTATTCCCCAACGGCACATGATATACATACAAGCTGTTGGTAAACTTTTATCTATACTAATAAAATAAAGCTGAAAAGTTTGTTTTTTTGTTTGAACGCACTAATCTCTGGAACTGCCAAATTTATTTTTATTTAATAATAATTATACGGCGATACATTGAGGTAAAATGTGCCACGACTTCACCGAGTATGTAGATTTCATACTTACTAGTGACGTAGCAACCCCCACTCCCCAACTTAAAATGCGTTTAACTAAGTAATTTGTTATTAATATGAAAAAGCAAAAAATACGTGTCTAATATTTTTTTATTATCTGACTGACGGACTAATTAGAATTTCTTTTTTTTTACCCAGGCATCATCCCTATTAGATGGGCGATGCGATGCGATGGGGTCACAAGAAATTTTAGGCGGTTTATAAATAGAAAATAAACAAATAGTGTTTCGCCATATTGTCATTCCCGAAAACTACGTCTACTCCAGACTGCAATATTACTGTCCTGGTAATGTTTTCATCAGGGGAATTTATTTATTTTGGTGGAAATATGGACAGATTCGAATAGAAGAAATATGAACACTTACCACCAATATAATACAATCTAACACCCTTTCCGATGTGTCGACGCGTTTGTTCGACTACTTCGTTCCTGTTCACGTTTGATAGAAGACCCAGGCAGAACCTGTGAAAAAACAAACAATTAAATATCCCTGGGGAATCCTGGTATATTTATCGTGTAACAAACAATCGAATATACCACATAGAACTGCTCTTCTGGGCAAAGTTTATTTTGGAATAGCATCTAAAATTTACAATAAGATACCTGTGGACGTTTTAAGCACCAAGGAACTCCCATTATTCAAATATAAATTGCGTATTTTTTTAATTAAAAAAAAAAAAAATTATAACTTCTCATGACAGGGACTTTAGTTGTCAATCATATCAGCTTCTTCACCTTGGCACTTACCTCTCACTGTTGCTGGGGTCAGTGAACCCGTCCACCGTGATGGAGGGCTGTGACGCGTGGAAGGTCTCTCCCACGCGCGTGTTCAGCTCGTAGTAGCTGATGCTGCACCAGAAGGCTGGCTCGTGGTATAACACGGGGGCGGCTTCGGTTGTCAGTCCTGGGGGTGACGGGGTTAGGCGGGTTAGGTCTGCAACAAAGGTTAGCAGTCAGTGAAATAGCTTTTCAAACCCTACGGGAAATGATAGCCGGGTGTAGCCAAACTGCGGTTGACATCACATCTGATCCGGGATATGTGGATGAGCGGTAAAAAAGTTACACATTGAAATGAACTTATAACACAGAAAATATAATGGTATAAGGTATAAGTACAGAAGATTGACTCTGCAAAATCATTTAAATAAATAGCGACTCTTGCTACGACACAATAAAGTGCAATTCAGTTCGCACAGCGCTAATTACCTACAGTTAGATTCACCTAGAAGTTGCCTCTCTTTCTATCGCGTCTTAACACAGAGATGCAAGTCCTTGTACAATTGATTCAAGTATTGCCCGTATCTGCGGTGCCAAATATTTCATAAAAAAATTATTGATTTTATCTTCTCAAGATTTTAGATTGTTGTTTCATATGTTCCTACTTCGTTCTTGTAGAGTTGAATGCAATTTTATCGTACGTCCTATTTTATTGTATGTGCTGTTTACACCGAATATGCGTTCGCAATTTATTTTTCCAAACATGTTAACAAACAACCGTAAAGTCCTACACATAAGGTTCAGTTTGCGCTAGAACTTCATGTTTTTATGACCTTTTCAACAGTACTAGTCAGTATAAAATCAACTTTATTTACACTTTCATAAAGTTGATGTTTGTTTAAGTTGAAATAACATCAACTGGAAACAAGGTTATAAATAGATCTTATACCAGTTTTGTACGGCAACTAACTTGCCCGTATCGTGCATCAATAGGGATGTTGACTCGAAAAAAAAAAAGCTATTATTTCGTCAGTCAGATAATAAAAAAATATTAGCACGTATTATTTTTTGCAAATAAATAAAAAAATGGTTTAGACAAAACGCATTAAAGTTGGGGGAGTGGGGCTCGCTACGCCACAAGTCAGTATAAAATGTACCGGCCAGTGACGTCATGCCACATTTTTAAGTATTGCATACTCAATGTATCGCCGAAATATTTTGATTACGTAAAAAAAACTCTACCTGAAGGACAAAAATTTTTTTTTTGTCAACAGCATCCTATTAACGTGTAGTTTAGACCGTGCCAGTCAATTGTTGCTTACATTTTATGGTATATCCCACAGGCAATAAACTTGCATCGTGTAAATGGACCTTTATTAATTCAACAGAATACGGGTCATACATTAATAACGAGATGTTTTTAGCGACTTTTAAACCCCCCCCCCCCCCTTTTGATACGTAGTGAGGTTTTAGACTAACACCTACCCCACCCAGAATCACGTGTATTAGTATCTTAACAAAAATCAGAATATTTCATCTTTAAATAATCAACTGAGATTCAAAGTCACGCGCCGCTTTTCGGTATAAAAATCGTGTGTTGAACAAAAAAATTCATACACGTAATATCTCACTAATCTACGTCCGCAATGTATTTGCCAAACATGTAAACAAACACGAGTTTTCCACTAAGACAAAAATCAACTTTATGTGGTCGTGTAAATAAAGTTGATTTTAGACTGACTAGTACTGCTGATAAAGTCATAAAAAATATGAAGTTGTAGCGCAAAGTGAACCTTATGTGTAGGCATTTTAGTTGTTTTTCCTAAACCTCGTGTTTGGTTACATGTTTGGCAAATGAATTGCGAACGCAGATTACACGCCTTGTGATATTTCGTGAAACCCCTCTCCTCTTTCGATCCTCACGTGATTACTGGACGACCAGCATTTCACCTAAAATATAAAGGGTTCAAAACAAAATGTAACAAAATTGTCAACAAACTCACTCATGTTGTCGTTATGGTCCATGGGATCGCCGTCCTCGCTGATGTAGCCCGGCGGCGGCGTCTCCACTGTTGATGAGCTCCTGAGAATAAAATGTATGAGATTAGAACTCATGTCAATTTGAGAAAAATTGGTTTGTAGAGATGTAGGACAGTGGTCGGCAAACTCATTAGTCAATAGAGCCTAAAATCAATACTATAACGACTAAGATTTTTTATGAGAGCCAATCCTTTCTGTGTCCAAACTATCTCAATACATTTTTCCTAATCCCTAAAACTCCCATCGTCTTTCACTCCACAACGCTTCCTAAACTTGCTAAGCAGTAGGATGCCTTCATCATCATCATATCGGCTGTTAATAATATGATGAAGGCAGTTCCTTATTAACAAGTTAACCTTGGAAAACTTTGAAAAGTACAGTTAATGCTTGATGTTCGATGTCCTGTTAATTTTAAGTGAAAATACTTCGGAAATAAATCTTTGAAGTATAGTTTGAAATTTGAATAAAACTGGATATCTTGTTTAATGACCGAAACCCCGACCCCTGCGCGTATCTACGCTCGCACTCATCGACATTTGTACAAACCCGCACTTTATAGACCAAAGAGCCGCATGCGACTCGCGAAACGCGGTTTGGCGACCACTGCTATAGGCCAAGGAGCCACATACGACTCGCGAGACGCGATTTGCCGACCACTGCTATAGGCCAGAGCCGCATGCGACTCGCGAGACGCGGTTTGCCGACCACTGCTATAGGCTAAGGAGCCACATACGACTCGCGAGACGCGATTTGCCGACCACTGCTATAGGCCAGAGCCGCATGCGACACGCGAGACGCGGTTCGCCGACCACTGTTATAGGCCAAAGAGCCGCATAAAACTCGCGAGACGCGGTTTGCCGACCACTATAATAGGCCAAAGAGCCGCATGCGACTCGCGAGACGCGGTTTGCCGACCACTGCTATAGGCCAAAGAGCCGCATAAAACTCGCGAGACGCGGTTTGCCGACCACTATAATAGGCCAAAGAGCCGTATGCGACTCGCGAGACGCGGTTTGCCGACCACTATAATAGGCCAAAGAGCCGCATGCGACTCGCGAGACGCGGTTTGCCGACCACTGCTATAGGCCAAAGAGCCGCATAAAACTCGCGAGACGCGGTTTGCCGACCACTATAATAGGCCAAAGAGCCGCATGCGACTCGCGGGACGCGGTTTGCCGACCACTGCTATAGGCCAAAGAGCCGCATAAAACTCGCGAGACGCGGTTTGCCGACCACTATAATAGGCCAAACAGTCGCATGCGACTCGCGACACGCGGTTTGCCGACCAGTTATAGGCCAAAGAGCCGCATAAAACTCGCGAGACGCGGTTGGCCGACCACTATAATAGGCCAGAGCCGAATGCGACTCAAGAGTCGCGGTTTGCCGACCACTGCTATAAGCCAAGGAGCCACATACGACTCGCGAGACGCGATTTGCTGACCACTGACACACTTTAATTTTAAATTCTGACGTTCAAACGTGCGTTTTAATGGCCTACTTGAAATAAATGATTTCACTTTGATAGACATAGCTGATGGTTGGTTGGCTGTACTTACACATGCACAGTGGTGTTGCCTGGCACCTGCTGGGCCAGCGTGGCCTCCAGATACATCGCGCTGTGTGCGCCCACGCCCACTCCAACCACACCTCCAGTCTGCATTACACTACAACAATACAGAAATAATCATTAGTGAGATAAACGAGGCTATCAGGTAGGTCAAGTTTAGATACGACTGATTAATATCCGATTCCTATAATTTACGGACCGTTATATGTTAAAAGGAAGTGTAAAATACAATAGACGACATATATTTAGTAACATTATCAGCTTAACTGTTCTTACCCGGACACGACGTGTTGACGCTTGACCGGGTCCGGGTTCGCAACAAGTCAATCGTCATCCTGAGGATGCCTCGTTGAGAGGTGAAACACGTGTCGATTTCTTACAGGGTTCTTTATGACTCTTTAAGAACAGTTAAGCGGATTAAGTTACTAAATATACTTCGTCTATTGTATTTTTTTATTAAAAAAAAAAAGGAGCTACTAAAATTCGTAAAAGAATATTATATTCTAATTTAGTGCACGACTCATGTGTGAGCTCAAGAGTTAGTACTGAAACCAAAATGTCCATGTGATTTTCAGTAAAATCATCTACTCCTTCAACCTCGCTCTGATTTAGCTTCTCTAAGCCGTTGTCGCTTGCACACGGAAGCTCAGTCGCTCGACGTGTGACAGTACATGAGGGTCTCGTGCGGGACACCTCTCGTTTTACTTAATTGAACCTAGTTTTCTTGCAATACCAAAACTGTTTCTTGTGGAAAAGAAAGTTACGTGATATTTGCCTAGACGGGTAAGATTGATTCCAGAAGGTTTGGTTAATATTTAAATTATATATCACGGAAATGTCTATGTTTTGACATTTCGCACTGCACTCGAGCGAAACAGGGTTGGGTCGCTAGTTTAGAGATAAAAATAGCTAAACGCTATAATACACGACCGCTTTTACTCACGCGTCCGTATGGTCGTGATGCGACTGATGCGTTTGATGCTGCTGGTGCTGTGGATGCGGCGCGTGCGTTTGATGCGGCGCGTGCGTCTGGTGCGGCGCGTGGTAGTCCGTGTAGGGCGGCGGCGCGCGCACCTCCGTGTCGCCGCACCGGGGGACTAGGATTGGTGGTAGCGCTGAAATAAGAAGATCATTTTGTAAAGAAAAACCGGAGGGTTACTAATTCTTCCGTCGTATCGGCAAGTACTACTACGCGTTGGAATGGGCAACTAGCTTCATATTTCTGACTGACCGACCTCTTGACAATTCAAAAGTACCTGTAATTGGTTTATTTGAAATAAATGCTTTGAGTTTGAGAAGTCGCCGCATCTAAAGCCGAAATGCGACAATATGTTTATGGATATCCATAAATCTCTTCGTCTTGCGCCGGCGTGAGACTATGCTACGAAAAAACTTAATCGCAAGTGCGTGTCAGCCGTCAGTCACTATGTGGTCTAGTGGTTAACAGCATTGTTGTGTTTCGTCAGTAAGAGGTAAGATATCTAGTCAGGATTCCGGATGAAGCTCGCTTCCACCTTCGGCCTGGTCATCACTTACCATCAAGTGGGTAGCAGGCCAAGAGCATCCACCCAGATGTAAAAAAAAAAAAATTGCAAAAACCCGTTAAACAGTCAGCAAGTCAGTAACCACTAGCAAGGCTAACTGCCCTGCTAGTTGCTACCAACCTGCTAACTAGGCACAAGCGTTGATCACCACGCTTGCTCAAGGCAAATTGGCGATTTCAGACTGATATCCTAACCATAATATAAATCCGAAAGTGAGTTTGTTTGTTTGTTTCACTTTCACGCTCAAACGGCTGAATGGATTTGAATGAAATTTGGCACATGGGTAGACCATGACCTAGGTTAAGACTGACTTATTTTTGGCTTTTGTGGACATACTAATTATTCAGATTTGTTACAGTTATAATAGCAATCATGTCATTTCGTTTAAAAATCTTTTTTATTTTTATTATTTTATTTATCTTTTTATAGATTATTTTCTATTTTGTTAAGTACCTGGTACTTGTTGAAAGACCTACACTATCCTTCCATACCTATTAATACGGTTATTTGAAAATATTGTAAAGGCCAATTATTTTTAAAAGAGTAACGGTGGAGTTTCTTGCCGGCTCTTCCCATAGAAAACGACCAATTGGAACCGTGCACCTAGCTTCTGACGTTTCATAAGCGCCCATGTAGGTTTATGTGAAATAAAATATTTTGAATTTTTGAACAGGATACTTTTATTCCCAGTAGAACGTTCAAGTGGAGTTGGGCAGGACATCTAGTCAGACGCGGAGATGGCCGATGGAGTAAAGCTGTGACCGAATGGTGGCCAAGGTAAAGCAAAAGAAACCAGGGTCGTCTAAAAGCGCGTTGGGTCAATGATATCGTCAAAGTCGTGGAAAACTGCTGGATGTGAGACGCACGGAGCCGGAAATATGGCAGAAAAATGGGGAGGCCAATACCCAGCAGTGGGTAATTTCGGACTAAAATGATGATGAGAATGAGATACTTATTCAACATTCTATCAAGTACCTACAGTTAAACTAAAATTTTTGGATGACAGATTTATTTAACATATAGTCAGTTTTTAATCCCAGATAGTAATTTGACAATTCAAATCTTTGTTGTTTGTTTTTTCCTTTTGGATTTGTTTGCACCAATCATATTAATATCTGGCATCTTTAGACTTTGAGCATTTTATTGTCAGAGCCGGCTAAGACGAGTATTTTAAGGGTGCAGTTAAAGAAGCTCGCACCGGGTGCATAAAAGGCCAGTTACAGCACTGCGTGGGACAGTTTCCTCAAGGTGTGATAGACCTGCTATAACTCAAAGAGGTTTTATTACTGTGCCAGCCAGTTATAGATCCAACGTAGACCAATGACGTCTTGGCTAGAGGTCATTGCATTTACAGAAAATGACCAAGAATTTATCACAAAGCATGCTCACATATTGGTGATTTTCCTTATTAAGGGTAGGTTTAATATAATAAATTTTTGTTGGTTGTATCTCTAATATAATAACCAGGGTTGATATGATTTAAATCACTTGATTTAAATCAGTGATTTAAATCGCGATTAAAATCAAGTGATTTTTTTATAAAAATCAATGATTTAAATATAAAAAAAATTACTTCGACCAAATCAGCCAAAAATTGTGTCAAGGGACTTCCCCCGACATAAACTACGGCGCGAACACACGTGTCCAATGCTGTTTAACTAGACCGTTCGGAGATTCTCCGAAATTTAAACTCGTGACTGAATCCGTCCGTTTAGTCTTTGGCGCGGTAATTCGTGATTGATTAATGAAAGTGAATACAACAAGATGTTGGACGGAAGGAAAAAGATGCTGTATGGGTTTATTTCGATGAAAAAAGTCCACTTACGGCAAGTTTAACAAAGCGGTGTGTAAACGTTGTAAGAAGGAATTAATGGGCTTAGTAGCGAGAATGAAAAAACATTTAGAGACATGTGTGACAGAAATAATCAAAAAAATCCGATTTAAATCCAATTAATCCGATTTAAATCAAATAAATCCGATTATTTTGATTTTTTTATAAAAATAATGATTTTTGTCAACCCTGATAATAACTTGCCAGCTTTCAAATCTGCACTCTTAAGCTTTATGTTATGCTGTTCTCTTCAAATTAAATAATTAAAATACCTTACTAATGTCAAAATAAGTATAACAAACAAACATTTTATATATTTTTGTCTGTCTGTTTGTTCCGGTTTATCTCTAAAACGGCTGGACCGATTTTAACGGGACTTTCACTGGCAGATAGCTGATGTAATAAGGAGTAACTCAGGCTAGTTTTATTTTAGAAAAAGAATTAGGGTCATGGCAGCAACCAGTTACATAAATAAATGAAGTAGACTTACCAGGCGAGTCGATTTTATTGTAATGGTAAGGGTTGATGCACACCTCGTCCTTCTTCAACTGGTATGCGTATTCACAGTGGTCTACTGGCTTTAGTTCATGCTGGCTCTGTAATAATAGGAGATATTTCATTAATTAATCTAGAACTAGTGATAATTTCACAGGATTAATCTAGAGCTACTCATTATTTTGAAGGGTGTTTTCATTGGTGTTTTGTACACTAAGACAGAACGAAAGAAAAATATGTTTATCTGTATTAAAGCAGAAAAACACATCTTAAAACTATAAATCTGCCTGATGCAGCTGAATACCATTATTTTACATGGAGCGACTGCCTATCTGACCTCTACAACCCAGTAAATGGGTAATACGACTAGTGTACGACTGGTGTCAGACTTTCGGGCTTCTGACGACTCGTAACGACTGTCAAAGATCCACGAATTACAGCCGGGACCAACGGCTTAACGTGCTTTCCGAGGCACGGAGGATTCTCGGTATGTAAAGATGGTCACCCATCCACTGACCAACCCCTGCAAACGTAGCTTAACCTGATGGATCGATCAGTGCGGCTGTTGTTACTTAGCCACAAGCTCCTCAAAAAAATTCATTTGCATTTCATTTTGCATTCTTTTGAAGATTTGGATTTCATTTATCCAAATGGCAAACCTAATTATAGTATAGTTTGACCGAGACCACTGTACTGCGCGTTAGGAATGCGCGGCGAGGCGGGGGGCGGGACGTCTTGAGCGTTGACGAATGTGAGGCCTGCACTGCCCCTACGCCTCGCCGACATACCTAAGCCGCGGTACAGCGGTTACAGTTAAACTATACCATAAATAGAGGATGATCAATTTATTATTACTCGGAAGGGATTTTTTTTTTGGGATTTATGTATAATAATAAATAATAATAAATCATTTATTTGCATAGAACATGGTATAAAATGGTGTTAAAATATAATTATAATGGCACAAACATGTTAAACTAAGATAAAACATAGCATGCAAAATTTTAGGGTACCTATTTGAAAATGTTATAACGTCTTACATCAAAATTTTTTCTCCATAAATTCTTTTATGCAATAGAAGTTACACTCATTCAACCACTTGTATAACTTTATCTTAAATAATCTAGAATTTAATGATTTGAATTGACTTGGTATCTTGTTAAAAATACGCACGCACATTGCTAGGCAGTTCTTATTGTATTTGGCAAGTCTTGGCAAATCATTCAGCACTAATTTAAATGGATCTCTATATGATCTATATATCTATATATAGATGATCTACTGCTCTGCAATTTGCAGTCACTGCAGCTGCATTGAATGATTATATGAAACAAATAATAGTGTACTCTGGTAAGGTGTTTTATGCGTTGAACCTTCTCCAAGGTTCAACAAAAAAAAGGCATTGCAACACGTGCTGGGCATTAGCTAGTTAATATTTTTTAATGTTTTTGCTTTTTGTAATATACGTTATTAACAATGAATAAAGGCAATAATAATATTGTAACACTTTTAACACATCCTACGTCAGTATTTATTGTACACCAACAAAACAATAAAATAAAATAAAAAAAGATAATGGTGCAATCATACCTGTAGCTGCGGCCAGCGCCACAGCCTGCAGTAGACAACATGCGGCAATCCCTTGCGATATTGACCATTTATCACGTTCTCATTAGGTTTCACTCTGCAGGAAGAGAAAAAGATTATAAACATAACGTAAGCATCAAGCCTATATACCTTAAGGAAAGGCAGAGATGGATATTAAGGTTACATGGTGTATTAGGGATAGTACTCGTATATTAAATGTTATTTAGGTGTATGATTTAATAGAATAGTTTTTAAATATATATATTTACGTTAGGACTAACATACTAATAAGTACAAAAGTCTGGTCGCGAAGCAAAAAGAATTTCGTACAATGACCCCTCATTACTTATCTCTATCGCTCGCGCATTAGAAGGACCTTCCAATGCGCGAGCGCGACGGCAATACATTTGTGCGCGAGCGATAGAGATAAGTAATGAGGGGTCATTGTACGAAATTCTTTCTGCTTCGCGACCGGACTTTAGTAACACGTACTGTGGACCTAAAAGTTGACTTTTAAATAAATGTAACATAATAAATGGCGTTGGACCTGAAAAGAGGGGTCATTGTACACACGGCTACACATCAAACTATAAATTTCCAGTATAAGCTGACCTCTCATTGTACGGAAATCCTATACAATGCTAAATCAGCATAAACTGGAAATGTATAGCTTGATGTGTAGCCGTGTGTACTAATCATTAAGGAAACATTTAGAATAGGACCGAACACGTGAAATCACGAAAAAGGAACAAAAACCCCACATTTTATTACGTTAAGCGAACATAAAATACATGGAGCAGCAGATAATTTTTCTTTGCCATTTCAATATTGGCCCGTTATTTAAAGTTGTTCTCAATAATGAGTACAATGATCACTTTTCACGTTCAACACCATTTAAATTACACCTTATAACAGTATATCTGCAATCATCATCATCTCAGTTCTTCAATCCTTACGGAAAAAACATATTACCACAAAGCTAACACTAGAATGTCACAATGCACTAGAACAGATAACGATATCTAGCCGCAACACGGTGACACTGCAATGGATAATAGAACACAGCGGATCGCTAGGTAACGACGCTGCTGACGAACTTGCTAGACGAGGATCCAGCACGGCGGTCTGTGGACCCGAGCCTATCGTACCCATCCCCTTCACCCAGATACGAAGGTGGCTACAGGAGTTCACCCACACTCAAGCGGAGCACTGGTGGACCTCGACACCGGGCTGCAGGCAGTCCAAGGAAGCCATGCCATCCTTGGATACCGGGCTAACCCGGCGTTTACTACGCTTGAATAGGAATGGCCTGCGCCTGGTGACGGGAACCATCACGGGCCACTGCTCGCTGAACAGGCACTTCCACACAATGGGCATAACGGACAGTCCTCTGTGCAGGGCGTGCATGGAGGCTGAGAAAACCGTCCCGCACGTGGTTTTTGAATGCACAGGCGTCACCCAGATATTAGAACAGAGATCCTCGGGACACCCAGATCTTACACAGATGTTCTGAACAGACAAGGAGATTTAATCAACTTCTGGAGGGAGGTGGGCTGGTTGGTATAACCACCAACGGCTGCTATGGCCCACGCACAATGGTCCACTGAAGGACTTAGTGCGGAAACCAAACCCCATAACATAGAACATATCTGCAACTCACTCAATTCAACTCACACACAATTTTTCATAAAACCCATAATTATTCTCTTCCATCCCCAATTTATTTGTGGTTTGGGCAACATGTCTTTTTCATCCATACTTCTCTATTGATTGGGCACCCCAATTCTAGCCATAACATCTTTCACACAGTCCATCCATCGCTTCTTTGGTCTTCCCCTACTTTTCTTTTTTTACTTTTTTACAGCCATCTAACATTCATATTCAAAACTTTCCTCATTCCTCCGTAGCACATACCCCTACCCTGACAAATGAATTTCACACAACTTTTCAGTCACCAGTGCCACTTCCAGACTCTTACAAAATAAAAATATTTTTTTCAGAAAAAAGTGCATAGGCAAGGCAAGGTTGTTATTAACAAGAATTTTGCTTATAACTAATGTTAGTAAGTAAATAGAAGAAACTAGACACACCGTCTATCCCTTCACAGTAGGCTCATCAGTCTCGCAACACATGGAGTTCAGTGTACCTACTGAGAAGAACAGTATCAGTTCTCTCGCCAATCATCTTTAGGATGCTATTCGGGCACCCCAGTACTCTTTGCACCACCAACGCAACTTATTACGCTTAACTGCGTAGAAGTATGCAGGTATTAATTTCTTAATAAAACCCATCATAAGTTTCAATATGGATGATGGCAAAAATATTGGACACATTTTTTTATTTAATCATTAGATTATGGCAATACATTGAGTTAAAATGTGCCATGACGTCACAAGTATGTAGATTTTAAACTTACTTGTCACAATGACCCCCACTCCCCAACTTTAATGCGTTTTATGTAAGTAATTTTTTTATTAATATGACAAGCAAAAAATTTTTTTTTTATTATCTGACTGATGGACTACACAGCTTTTTTTATTACCCCGTCATCATCCCTATTGATTGATTGAATCAGGTTGACTGTCTTATTTATATATGTACCAATTAATTAATACTTGGGATGAAGGAGTGTATGTATGTAGTTAATACTTCTACGTGACTATGAAAAATTCCAAAGAATAGGCTATGATGTGTCTTAATTTTTTATTATATTACCAGCCTGTTACTGTCTCACTGCAGGGCAAAGGCCTCTTCTCATACAGAGAAGGCACGAGCATTAATCACCACGCTTGCTCAAGACGGGTAGGCGATTTCGGAATTATATTAACTCTAAGTCAAGGTTTCCTTCACCGATGTCAGTAATGTCCAAGATAAACTCAGAAAGTACATTATGAATTGAAAAGTCACATTGGTACTTGCCCGGATTTGAACCCACAACCTCGTGCATGACAGGCGAGTCCTTAACCACTGGGCCATCACAACCTTTTCAATTTTTTATTAAAGTAATAGTGAACAAGATTATCCTGCAACTAGTTATAGTGAAAAATTTACATTATCTTTTGGTTGATCCTGATCCTTGATCCTGAAGTAAGCTTTTTTTGCCAAATCCTGAGAATATCAATGCAGATTGCAGGTGCTAAGTCTTGGGCTGAAGCAGACTACCTTTAAGAATTTGAATTTATAACCCAAAAACTAAGAGTTAGTAAGTAAGACTTGGCAAACAATATTCCACTGGTCATAAAAATTTATAACAAATCAATGTTAATTTAGAGAAAAATTTAGTGTTATGTGTACCTATCGATTTGGCGGCAAAAGATTTCTAGATGATTGTCATCAGCCATTGACTAATCTAATAATAAAAACTTTTGCTTTTATTCTGTTGTTGAAATCGTATAGGATTCTTATTAGCATTCATGCGTATTTAATCGATCCTTTTGGTGTATATCGATGCAAAATGTCTGTACATTCACAAAATAACCGCACGGAACACATATTTATCTCCAGAAACCGTAATTTTCGCATAAATTAGAAGTGTTAAAAATCTTATAGGTAATAAACACAGAGGAAGCACTCGTGACGTATTTACCTTCAAGGACGAAAGGATACACGGATGTCCTTCAAAACGGGCACTGAACACAGAAATAACAAAAAAACACAGGTTTCCTTTAGAACCGTTAAAATATTTTAGCAATAAAAAAATTGCAAGGTTCAAAATATGTCCGCCATATTGACATGAGGATTCGATTTGTTTTGACGGTGTCTTCACGTCTTGACTTGACCTTTCCGATTTTGCGTCCTGTATGCTATTATGCAAACAAAATGCGATGGTCGTTGCGATCTACCGGGTCAATGGCAATGAACAACTATCGAACTTAGCCGGGTAATAGGACCCACAGAAATAACCCGACCACGGAAAAAGCTATTCGTTCGTAAACATAATTAATTTAGCGAAACATAATAAAAAATTGCAATGATGATAGATTCTTATTCGTTATGATATTAAAATTTGAGATACCAAAATAAGGCAATAATTTCTTTACGTGATTTACGAACGTCTCTTTGATTAGCTAGCTCAACAATTTTAGCAATAATGTGGTTGGCGAAAACGAGTTCTATTCTAACTAGAATAAGGTCCAAAAACATAGCAAGGATAATTAGCCACCGGAAACGTCATATTTCCCAAATGATTGTTATCACGAAAAAAATAAATCAATAATGAACTAACCTGGGAATTGTTACGCATTTAGTATGACTGTTCTGGCTTGATATTGCCTTTTCCAATTCTTCGAGAGCTCCGCTTTTCTTTAATTTCTTAACTAAACTCTTCACTGCCTTCTCGGACCATTTATCTTCGGCTGCAGACGAACCCTCAGGGCCCTTTTTCCACCCTAACAGCCGTTTCACCACTGGTGGTGTTAGGGGAAACATGCCGCGTCCTTGCACTCACAAATTCATCGATATAAACAAATGATCATTTGAATAGCAAATTATACATTCGCGCACAATTATTATGTTCCGTATTTAGGTAAACTATCGGCCATATTGCGAATGAATGACAGTTCACTTGTCAATCAACAAATCAAGATAATTTTGTCTCTTTCACACCCCGGTCTTTTTGAGTTAATAAACGTTGTTGGACATATCAATTTAACATTAAAATCACTGATTCATAAAAGGTTTATCATGATAGAAGTTATATGACATGTCACTGGTTATAGTAAATATTTCTCATTCAAAAATAAGATAAATAAATATATCTGTATTTGTCTTTTTCTTGCAAATTACTTCTCCTGCTAAGTGCAAAACAAAGGGCATTTCCATAGACAATAAATATTCAGCCTAATCTAATAATAGCTGCATTCAACCTTCTAGTATTGATAATAATAATTTTGATTTCCTAAAATAACATTGATTATACACATTATGCGACAGAATTGACTTGTAGATCCAAGAGATAGAGCGAAGAACCTACTACAATCCGAAGTAAAGGTGGGGCTTTTTCCGACGTGCCAGTAATCGATTACAAACACTATAAAAACACAATATTTTTCATCAGTATCGCTCTAATGCAATAAAAAGTAAAGTAAAACATGCCCAACAATGATTTTGTTGATAACATAGACATTTACATACATTGCGTTATGAATATTTTTTTGTGATAAACAGCAATGTAAAACAAAATGTATAATGTTTAAAAAGTGGTCATTATGGTCTATGGTATAAATTGGAATGTTTTTGTTTTGAAATTTGACACAAATGGCGATAAATTTATTGTTTCATTTGTTTTTTTTCTAAAGAAGTGCCAGTTGTTCTAAGAAAGTGGAAATATTTGTGTTGAAAAAGAAGATTTGGTAAGCTTTTTCTCGTTTATTATGTGTTTATTTACTTTTATCACGTTTTTGTGGTCCAAATGGTCAAAAATGTGTGCCGGTAATCAATTGTCACTGGCCGTTTATTTTAATTTTATTTGGTGGCCAGTGTCAGTTTTCATAATCCCGCTTTGGTTTTCTAATGGCTAGGCTGGAAATGATTATTTAGAGTAAAGATATATAAATAAACTACTTTACGAAAACTTTTATTTTCGAATTTCCCATTCTCATTTCCTGTCTGAAACTTTCGGTTTGTTTTGTTGCGCATTTTTTGCACAATTTGTTTTAGTTTATTCTCGCATTTTATTGGAATACTTTACTGTAGAAAATATTTAAAGGCAACAAAAAAATGTAATTTTGTCTTTAGATCCTTGTGTACTATTTGCAGTGTTTCAATGTAAACCAGTTAGGTAGACACCATATTATATCAAAATATAGGTCACCAGTTTTTCTAAAACCTACCTTATGCCTAATTTCTGGTTTACTTTGACATCTTGCAGAGATCTTGCGAATAAGTCAGGAAAAAATAAAAATCTCCCAAGTCACAGTTTTTTATTTACTTTCTAAAGAATTTGTGACCATTTTGATGTATATTTTTTGTACTCCATTAACTTTACACTTGCTATTCTTAACCTGAAACTTATCTATTGGTTTTGACTAGATGAACTTAACTCCGGGTGTACCGGGAACAGGCATATGAACTTATATATTGGTCTTGGTAGCGCAACGAAAAAAGGACAAAGTTTTTCTCGACATTTAAATGAAGGCGCTAAAATGTACTAACGTACGGTACATGTGCCTCAATGGCTTAAAGTTACTGAATAATTAAACTGTTGTAGTTGGAAAATTTTATTAATTGTGGGTAACACAATACCCATTGGTAGGACTTTTGGGGTTCTGACTACACGTAACAACTGTCAACAGTCTAAGAATGACAGCCGGGATCAACGACTTTACGTGCTTTCCGAGGCAAAGGGGTCTCGATAAACAGGGTGGATTTTTGAGATGGGGCAGTAAGGACAGCTACCTTAACCGTTGTCGCTAGAAGAAAACAGTTTTAGGAGACTGTCCTGAAGACTGTTTTCTTGCGGTTGGAATCACATTTCCTACAAAATGTATGGGAAAAGTTTTTTGCGATTTCTTACTTTTCTAGTACTCAAACCTCAGTTGGTCCAGTAGTGTTTTTTGATCCTTATAAGAAACCAGATCGGTTGGCATCAAAAAAAGTTATTGTGAAAACTGCTCATTTTCTTGCTGACTGTAATTTTTTTTCAAAATCTTTCAAAAAGTTAAGGACAGTCTCTTAAGACCGTTTTTCTGTAGCTATAACGCTTAAGGTAGCTGTCCTTACTGCCCCATCTCAAAAATCCACTCTGTATAATGGAACTAGAAATGTAATGATACAATATGTAATGGAATTAGTTCCACAAACTGATTTTAAGGGGTGTGTATTTATTCATGACACTCCAACACCTAGTTCACAATTTTTGTTACAGCAATCTTAATCTTATTGTTAATATCACAGCGAACTTGTCACTTAAAGACGTGCACAGCACTTTCATAGTTTGCCTATTTGATTTTAGTAGCCATGATCTTTATGATGTGCTTGGAGACAAGCCTATTAAATAACTATGCAGTTCTTTCTATGAACACGTAGTATACAGGAATGAGCTCATAGATTGTGTCTATGATTGCGGCATGGCACATAGACTTATGATATGCGTAATTTAAGTTGCCCATATACGCAGTGCACACGCACACCGACTAAGCCCAGGACAGCGCGTTTCCATATGAATTTATAATTTTCAGTAAAGATGACGGAACCGCAACCACCATTGATCCTCTGCATGGATAACGCGTCGGGAGAGGATGTGGCGCTCAGAATAGAACCCGATGATAACTTCCAGATGTTCCTTGATAAGGCCAGGTATGTTCTTTGAGGGTCCCCGAAACGATCAATAAATCAGGATGGCGACCAACCGATTATCTTTTAAAGTTAACACGTTCACTGTTCAGCCGCAATATCGAAATTATGTCTCACGTCCAATTTTGTTTTTCGTTCCGGTCAGAGTGACCCACAGTTATATCACGGACGTCTTATTCCAACCCAAAATGACCCACAGGTGGGTCATGAACAGTGAACGTGTTAAAGTTCGCGAGCACATTCGCAAGAAGCTGGCAGTATCATCACAACGGTAATGTTTTCCCATTGATTGTGTTAGTTGTTTTAGTATATTTATATGTGTTTATTTGTACTTATATTTATATATAATTAGGTGTTTATATTATATTTATAGTTTTTAATAGGTATATGTATTATATCTTTGAATCAATATTTATTCCTCAATTCTCGCTATTGCACCTACCACTGTTTGTCTCTGCATCAACCAAAGGTTGACTGGTAGAAAATGCCTATGGCATTAAGTCCGCCTCAGTACATTTGTGCTTCAAGTATTAAATAAATAAATAAATAATCAATTGCTGTCAATTTGTATTGTAGTAATATCGTCAATCGCATTGCATTTGGAAGACGATCAATTTGCGCATCAAAGTATAGCAATTGACAATTGCAATTGATCTTTTCGGTGACCCTTTTGGCTTGTACGGATGGATTGAGTGGCACAGCGGGCGGAAATTGGGTGGAGATATCCCCGGTAGTTGAAAATCGAAATCCAATGTCTCCACTTCGTCCCTACTACCTCGCCACAACTACACAGACCAACTATGCAGATCAGTAACCCAATAAATACGAGGTCGCGCTCACACTTGCAATTTATAAATCAGAACGTACTACACAATCAATTATAATAATAATAATAATAAAGTATTATATTACACCAACCGGGGGTTGTCCTTGGGTGCACTTGCATAGTGCAAACAGGGATAACCGTCGGTTGGTGCCTCATTTCATTAAATAAAACGCCTAAACGGCCTCTGCGAGTTGGCTTCGGCCCCTCGTACGCCTTCCAAAGGTCCGGGACCCCAGGGTCCCGAGAAATGTCAAAGATAATAATAATACCATTTATCCCACCAAACACAAAAACCTTATAAACCTTATCCCATCAAATACAGCGTGCATTTACCATGCACCGTACAACTCACTCAGGAATTATGATATTGTATAAGGATACGTGGAGGAATTTCATCTAATGCTGAGAAATTTATAGTACTTCTTTAAAAGCTTTATACCTACTGTGCCATTAGGTTTTCAACCCATACACGAATTTTACTATTTCAGATCAATCCTAGGCTTCGACGTGGACATTAACTCAATAACCAGAAACCAGCCCGTTTCACTATCAGAAAATGTATATCAATTCCTAGTAAACGCTGAACAAAACTTACAAGCAGACGAACTGACACAAAACTTTGATCAAATGTTGGACACCAACGATGGAGCCAACGACTTGGTCTACATATTGGACGACGGCACACAAATTCGTGCTTCACAAATACATTTCGACAATGATGATCCTTTAGTTGATTTGACAGCTGAGAAAATACCCTTTGTGAAATACGCTGATGATGTCATTGATGAAGATGTGGATGATATTCATATTCAGGAAACGAAGAAGATTAATATTGTTGAAAGTCCTGTGTCTAGATGGTCGAGTGAAAATTCTAGTCCCAAATGCAGTTTCGCTAACTCTCTACCTTTCAAATTAGTATGCAATAATACGTCCGGTTTCGAAGCGCAATTCACGAAATATTTAGAAACAAATACAACGAAAACTTACGCTACCTTAAACCCAGTAACAACTCGAAATAAATCCCCAAAAAGTTTGATCAAAGATAATTTTAAGAACTATGATGATAGTTATCAGAGGAATGACAACTTGTCGTACACTCGAGAGGAGATTTTGAACATGTTCAAAGACTCCCCGATGACCTCACTGCCGTATGACCAGGGTTACAGCGAGAGGCGACATGTTCGGAAGACGGATCCTTCTAGACTTGTTCATAAGAGTTGGAGTAAGCCTCTCTCTTACGTCGATATTGATGGGGTACTGATAGGGGAAAGCGAAAGCCAAATATGTTTTATTTGCGGCAAACATGTGGACAACAATGTAGATAAACTGTACCTATTCGATAATGAAGACCAACGTTTGTATAGGTGTTCGCCTCAGAAGAAACAGTCGACTCAGCTAAAAATAATCTGCGAATGTTGTCTTAATGAAAACTTCACACCATGTAGAATGAAAAGCGCAAATCAGTTCTTAAATCCAGATGAATTTCTCGTGATAAGAAATAATCAACAATACATCTTCCAAAAAATTAAGAACTTCAATTTCACGCATCTAAGTAATGCTAAAGAGATCATAAACAAGATAGAGAAGAAAATAGGCAAAGAAGAGTTTGTTAAAGTCGAAATTGGTTCTGACGGTGAAATTATTACCAAGCCCATAGACAATAGGTCTGAAAGCGTCATTATTGTTAAAGATGAGAAAGAGGCTAGTTCGAGTGATGTAGAGATTGTAGAGCCGGAACCAGAGATAGATAATATCTTAGACAATTTGGAGGAAGCTGATGAGGAGGTGAAAGAGTTTTTAGGGAAATATCAACGCGATGACAGTGAAGTTACTGAGTTAAAATGCAGGTATATATGTTATAATAATATTATGATGTTCCCTAAGCAATGCTCTTTCCTTCTCTTAGGAGATACCTTTACCTTGCACGGGAATTACTGTCTGATAAATTCCCCTAAGGGCCGAGTCACACCGAAATGGCAGCGGCCGCTGGCGGCCTCGCGCGGCCTCCAGACCCTACGCGTGTAGTCTCCTCTTGACTAGTTTAAATGGTGCGCTCAGTGTTGCGGCGGGGTCTGCTCGCGTCACCGCGGGCGGCCTCGCGACGTTGTCAAACTTTTAAGCGATACTGGTATTTTAAGTATGTAGATAAAGTTTAAAATTATTTCACACTGAAACTGCTCGCCGCGTCGCTGCTGGCCGCTGCCATTCCGTTGTGACTCGACGCTAAAATATTCCTGGGCTGTCCACTTGCAAGGCGAAACGGCCAAAAATTCAGGAAACTTAAGGTTGCACCGACCTTTTTCCGCTAATTAAGGGGATCTAGGAGAGGTCATTTACAACCAAATGACCTCTTTTGACTCCTATGTAAATGTCAAAAAAAAATCGAGTCATTTGACATTTTATATTTCTATTTCATACAAAAATATAAAATGTTAAATTACTCGAAAATGATATTGGTATAGGGGTCACCAAGGGCCATTTGGTTGCAAATGACCTCTCATAGATCTCTTAACGGATTGCCCACATATAACCAATAAACCTGTATACGTCAGTCAAGTTTTCGGATGTTACATGCGATGTCATATTATGAAGTGTAACATCGTAATATGAGACTACTGTAAGGCTGCCTGTCCATTGAAGCGGAGCGAGGCAGCGGAGAGGACAATGGCAGCAGAGTGGAGCGGAGTTGCGGACAGTGTCTGTCCATTGATGCGGAGCGAGGAAGCGGAGCGGAGTTACGGACTGTGTGGATCGAGGTAGCGGAGTCGTGTTGCGGACTGTGCGGAGCTAGACCGAGTTCACGCGACGAGTAATAATTTCCCGCTCCGGTTCCCCGCTCCACTTCTCCGCTCCGTTTCCCCGCTCCGCTTCCCGGTTTTGTATGAATTTTTAAACTAGTTCGCAAATCCCTGTCCACTGAAGCGGAGCGGAGGTTTTATGCAATTCTATTGGTTAATATTGGCACACCGCTACTCCGCTCCACTCCTCTCCGCTCCAGTGGACAGGCAGCCTAAGGCCCGCTCGTTTCTTTTTTTGTAATTTTATTAACTTTATAATCTCTTTAATATTCTTGCTTTGCAGATTCTGCGAGCAAATCTTCTCGGATCTGGCGGCAGTGACAGATCACTGTGAAACGCACAAACATGACTTAGAGGACGGCGAAGTGTTTCCGTGTCCACTCTGCAATTATGGTACGTCATCTTCGACTGTCTCGTTGGTATAGTGCTCGCGCTTCTCAATAGATCATAAATAAATAGTTACATTACCGTGTGCAAAGATGTTACGGTTATTCTCTCCGTTCCGGAGATATAAGCATTAGCTCAATACATTTTTTTGCAAAAAAAAAAAATTGGCTAACTTGCCTACCTGATTGTATCATATACAGTGTGGCAGGGATTTAATCTGGACACACACTATAGATAAATCAATGTGCAATCCACAAAGACGCGCCCACTCTGCTTCCTAATCGCTTACAGTCTTCGATCAATAATGCACTAGATACACTATCCCATACAAAAGTTCTCTTAAAACTGTCGCCAATTGTGTTTACGTACTTCTAGTTTAAATAAATATACATTAGTGTAAATTCAACCTTAAATGCAATGCTTAAAGTTGTATTCACAAAGCTATGTACAAAAAACAAAAAAGTCAAAGATACATCAAAACAAATTCAACCTTACAAGCAATAAAAATATATGACAGAGGCTCGCCGCTTGGACAAGGAATGAGTGGAGTCGAAATGTGTTTATATTTCTTTCTATGAAATACAGAAAAAAATAATTTATACTAACAAATTCAGTTTATTATAAGCCTTGACACTCAAACATAAAGTTTAATTAAAATGGCAAAATTAAAATATTTCAGTCGTCGGAGATACAAATATAATGTCATGTCGCTTGAAAATAATAAGTCAATTTTATATAAGTTCAAAAATATTTATTGTTACTGTTGTACTGTTTTTAGTAATCTACCCCTTTGCGTGTTTCCAGTTATGTCCAATCTATTAAAATGAATCGAACAAATTGTCGAATTTTTATAAGGCTTATACAGGGTGTCAGGGACATCGACGCGATGCCGGCTACCATGGATTCAGTACATGATTCTGAACCCCACTGCGTTGAAATTTTTCGTCGGTTATTAAAAAAAAAAAACAGCTGTTTCATAGAAAAGTGCAATACCTACGCGGTGAAAATGTATGGAGCAGCTGTTTTTTTATTAAATAACCGACGAAAAATCACTGGTTCAGAATCATGTACTGAATCTATGGTAACCGGCTTCCGTCGATGTCCCTGACACCCCGTATATTTCTTTTCCTCTTTCTTTCGCGACAGTACCCATTCTACACAGCGAAATGGGTAGGAAATCTACAACCAGAAATTAAATATAAAATAACAATACTACTCCATGCATTCCCTGTTCCAGAACAGTCGATGTTTGTTACAATAGTTGGTAGTTGTCACAAACATTGGTCAAACAATCATAATATTTGCTAATTGATTTATATTTACTATTTAATTCTGTTTTTATTTTATGAAAAACACTTACTGATAATAAACTTACCGAAAAAAAATATATTCCTTCCAAAATCTTGGTGTTACGGTGGTAATTTACAAATTTTTTGAACGCGTACTGCGGCATTTTGACGTCTTAACGTTGGCTATGATTGGACCATACTAATTTGAAATAAGACCACAACCGAATCTGTGCTCTTATTTTTCGTTCCGTTTTTGAAGCGCTTACCGGTAATCTAGTGCATTATTGATCGAAGCTTACAGTACAGTAATCGCGTTTAGAAAGAAGAGTGGGGCGCGTCTTCGTGAATGACACTTATCTATACCATGTTGCAAACATTATAAGCAAAACATTTTTAGGTTATGCAAATTTGAAATGGCTGAAAGCCCATGTGAAGGCGGCCCACGAGAAGACTGAAGCTCCTAAAATAGTAAAAGAAGAAAATGAACCTGTGAAAGAGGAGAATAAAGGTAAATAACATTACTTACCCAGTTGCCGAGGGTCAGCGCAGACAGACCAGAAAAAAAATCGAGCAAATTTTTCATGAATAAATCTATACATTGAAAAACAAACTGACGTACGGTACGGAAGTATACTATCAAAAGAACAAGAGGCCAGCATATACTGGTTTTGTTAACACATCATAGATCTATTTCTGCCAACAAAGTCGCCTTTAAAACTATTTTCGATTAATAGTAACTTTTATCTATTTAGATGAAGAAGAAACAAATGCATCATCATCTGCTAAAGCCTCATCCCCCATTGCGACTCGCACAAGGAGTTCTAAAAAAGGAGATGGCGATAGAAAAGGTATTTAGAATATCATTACAGTTTAGAGGTCGGCAAAGTGTATCATTTTTGCGATTGGAACATTTGCATCTGGATCACTGAAATGATCCGAATCATTGATATGTTTCATTTGGATCATTTGAATCATCGACTCAAAGGATATAAAAATGCATAAAGACAACGAAAAACTGTGAGAGTATGAGTGATACATATCTCATTTGGTATCTCTTTCTGACTTATAAAGATTGTAATGTGTCACCCGCTCACTCGCGACTCAGTTCGGTAGTACTGACACTAAAGTAACGTAACTCAGCGTCTCAGTCTTTCTCTCTCGCTCACTCGCTAACTGCTTCTCAGTCGCCTCGCAAGCGACGGTCGCGCGGAAAGACACAGACAAAGTAATGATTCAAATTCAAATGATGCGTTTGAAACGTTTTTACTGAACCAATATTTTGGAACACTTCAATGATCCGGATCAGTGAGTCGGTTCCGTAAAGAGTTACACACGCCTATCACAGATTATAGTTTGACCGAGACCGCTGTTCCGCGTCTGAGGTATGTGCGCAGCGAGACGAGTGGGGCAGTGCAGGTCGTTGATTCGTCAATACTTACGGCGCGCGGCTACCCGCCCGCCGCTCATTGGTCAACGCTGCCCGTCACCTCGCCGCACGATCCTAAGTCGCGGAACAGCGGTCCCGGTCAAACTATAGTACAGATGGTTCACTCCGAAAAATTATTCAAATAAAAAGCGACTCTTGCTACGACACAATAAAGTGCAATTCAGGTCATACAGCGCTAATTTCCGATAGTTATATTCACCTAGAAGTAGCCTCTCTTTCTATCGCGTAACTCTTATAACTTCTGACTACGTCACACTCACTGAATTGGCCCGACAAGTCGAGCCCGCCGTACTTGGAGCTTCATACCTAAAATGCGGAGTGCGCCTTCTGTACTTATTCTGTGATATCATCTGTTTAGCCTTCTCCAATTATTTTTAACCGACTTCAAAAAAGGAGCAGGTTATATGTTCGTCTGTATGTTTTATTTTTTTCAATAATTTATTTTCTTCAATATGATCGACAATTGTGGACCAATTTTGAAAAAATCCATCTGCCTAGCCCTTTTCCAACTAAATTGGGTTCGGTTTCCAGTCTAACCGGATGCAGCTGAATACCAGTATTTTACATGGAGCGACTGCCTATCTGGCCTCCACCACCCAGTTACTGGGTAATACGATACCCCTTGGTAAGACTGGTTGTCAGACTTTCGGGCTTCTGACGACCCGTAACGACTGTCAAAGATCCACGAATGACAGCCGGGACCAACGGCTTAACGTGCTTTCCGAGGCACGGAGGAGTCTCCGTATGTAAACATGGTCATCCATCCATGGACCAACCTCGGAAAGCGTAGCTTAACCTGATGGATCGACCCGTGCGGCTGTTATTACTTAGCCACGAGCTCCGCCTTAGTCACGAGATCCGCCTTAGCCACGAGCTCCGCCTTAGCCACGAGCTCCTCCTTAGCCATGATCTCCTTCTTAGCCACGAGTTCCTCCTTAGCCTCGAGCTCCTCTTTTTCAATTAGTAGTGGTTTTTTTTATCCTTTCCTATAATAATATACTTTTTTATTGAAATTTTAGAGGATGAAAAATCGGATGTTGTTAAGGCTGATTCTAATGCTGAGGCGGTTAGTTAAATTCTTCATAGTCAGTAGCAGTTCAGTAGTTTGTCTTTTTAGAAATAGTTCGTTAGGAATCATAGCATAGCTTTTTGTGTTTTAGTAAACATATTGAGTAGTCATTTCTGAAAGTACAATTAAGTTTAAATCAGTATCTTCTATCGAGAATTCTAGATTTAACAACAGTGATAGCTTAGTGGTGTGACCGTCAGACTGTCAAGTCATAGGTCTCGAGTTCGAACCCAAGGAACCCTCTTACTTTTCGGATTCATGTGCGTATTGTATAACTGTCACTTGCCTTAAAAACGGTGAAGGAAAACATCGTGAGGAAACCTGCATGCCTGAAAGATATTTCTCGACTGCATGTGAAACCAAGTCAGAGACCCTTGGGCGGCATAAAAACTCTGACACCAGGTTAGTCACTAACCACACGTAAAAGAAACAAAAATCTAGAATTCTACAATATTTGTAAAATGATTTACGTAGACAATTCATTTATTTCTGTCTTAAACATAATTTGTACCAGTAGTCCATTCTCGTTAAGAAAATTGTGAGTTATCGTTGTCCAGTCGCCTAGCCCCGTCCCTCGACCAATCCGGTCGCAACTAATTAAAAAACTGACCATTGACGACAGATCCTCGTACGAAACGTTTGTGGCTTTGGCGACCCGATTGGTCGAGGGACGGGGCTAGGCGCCCGGACAACGACGACTCACTATTTTCTTAACGCGAATGTACTATAGTCATAAATCCATAGATAGCGCATAGTCAACTTCATCAAGTTCTTACTTAACATAAGTTCTTATCCAGGACTTACAAAAATATAGTTTCTACTTGATACTCGTATTGTTCACATTTTAGTCAAATAATAAATTTGTTTACCTTCCTTATTGATATACTACACAGACGGAGCCACCCATCATAAAAACGGAGGTAAAGCAAGAATGCCTGGACAGCAGTGAGGATGAGATCTGGATCGTTCAGACTGCTGATGTTGAAGCCACACAGGAGCTGCAGAAATTACTCTGTAGTGCCAAGGTAAGAAACCAGGGCCCATACCATAACCGTTTGCAGAGTAATTGCGTAACACAATGGCAATCGAACGCCAAGTCTGTAATTGTTATAGTTCAACCACGTTGAGCAGACGAATTTTTCAAACTTATGAAGCAATGGATTTCCTTCAAACCCCTCGGATTGTGATTGAAAGGGTGTTACTTAATAAGGGTGTACGTCAACATGACACTAATAGGCTCACCACACATGGTTTAAAATCGCTTGACAATTCATGCTATAGTTTGACCGAGACCGCTGTTCCGCGCCTTAGGTATGTGCGCGGCGAGACGGGGCGGGGCAGTCCAGGCCGCTCATTCTTCTTCCCTTGCTACTTCCAATCCTTTCTATCCTTTGCGATGTCCGGCAACGTGGGCCCTGCAAACATGTCCAGCACCCTAACTGATTTTCAATCACAAACTGAATGATTTAGAAGGATATTGCAAATATATAATAAAAAGTTTATTTCGGAACAATAACACAAAACTAAAGTAAAACGATGATAGCTACAAAAGTTCATACTGTAGCGCAGCTAACAACGCCCATTGCTTCATTTGTTCGAAAAAAATGGTCTGCTCAATAACGTAAATAACGTACTTAAAGTTTATTTATTTGCATAGATTTTAGATTCATGGCGAGGTACTCGTATTAAAAACAATTGTGATCCTTGTAACGCAATTAATGTTGTTGAACTGTCAAAATGAAAGCCATTGCTACTGTTAGTGTGTTCCGCAATTACCACGCTGGTCGTTGTCACATCACCTTCGCCGCGGTCGACCTCACCGGGGGCTCTTTAACAGGATCAGAATCTGAATCTGAATTGTTTATTTGTAAACATAGGTCAAATTACAACAGTGTGCGAGATGTTACAGATTGGTAGATTCTCTATATTTTTCCCAGCTGGGGTTGCGGGTTTGTCTGAAAGGGATATCGCGGCCCCAGCACATAGGCAAGGGAAGGAACACGGGTGGGTTTTAGTCAGTAAAAGTCTGACACTCCCTTTCGCTCTGCCCAGAGCGGGAGGAGTCATTTGAATATTTCCCACCCAAAAAAAAAAAACGTACAAATATATATATTTAATTAACATTGTCGTATTTTTTACTTTTTAACACAAATTGAACTTTTAAGATATCGTAAGGTGGTAGAGTTATGTAAACTTTCACATTAGTAATAAAGCCAATATTAATAGGTACATGTCATGCATATCAATACAAATTTAAAATACAATCAATTTCAATAAATGTCAAATAGATCGCGTCAAAATAGAGGGAGGGAGGTGATATACAATTTTCTGAAGCAGTAATTATAGAATTATCGCCCAAATATTCCTGTAGTGAGTCATTTATAATTCTGTTTTGAAATTGTCCAGATTTATCGTTCTTATTTTTTCAGGTATACGTAGTTTTTTGTAGGTAGGTTGATTTCAGGGCTATTCATATTTAAGATTATTATTAATTTCAGGTTAAAGAAGATGGACAAGATGGTGAATCTGGGAAGACACCCAATTGTTTTAATTGTGGGTAGGTAAATCATTATTATTTTGTGACGAGAAACACACCCGTAATACGCACATGTATTTCCACCTCCTGAATGAACTCCAATGATTTTAATTTCCCTCAGTACCTATTTAAATTAAATTAAATATTACTTTATTTCAGACTAAGGTCCATAGTTTTGTTAGTATTTTGTTGTTAGTAACAATGGTGCTTAAATAAGTAGGTTAGTATTATTAGTTTTCACAAATTAATTATTTATTTGTGTAGACTTATGACTGTCCCCACCCGGTGTTCCTGAAAGGGTTAGTCCGGTCTGACAGCGGTCATTTTCAGAATGATGTTGTCACTACCATGCACTTAATTCAGACACATTCATCTTTAATTCAGACACATTACCCATAATTTGTTAGTATTACTTAACCTATGTTAGTATAATTAATTAAAACACAAATATAAACAATTACAAACAATAACAATAATACAACACAACTTAAGGAACACTAAACCCATCTTTTGGAGACACCTGGCAACAATACATGCACTGCGCACCCCCATCAGGTGGTCTTCAGTCTTACTAGCAAAAACCTAATGCCTGTACTATATTGTATAGTCACAAGGATGAACAAAGTAATGTCAGATATTTTTGATCACAACGAGGTACTACATTCTTCTGAATGTGACTTCTGAATGTAACGTACCAATATGGTATGGTACACAGACGAGGGGCCAGCTTATAATTTTCCCACTGCTGAGACCCAGGCCTCCTCTCAGTGAGAGGGAGTGGGCCGTAATCCACCACGCGGGCCCAGTGCGGGTTGGTAGATATCACATATCTTCGAATTTTCACTTCTAGGACATGCCTGTTTCCACACGATGTTTTCCTTCACCGTTTTGAGAGCAGTGGTGATGGAATAATTTACACAAAGTAAAGCGCCTGTCTAAGTTCAAACCTACGATCTACAAGTCGTAAATTATGGCCGTTACCAGTAGTGGCCCACTGGTTACGGCCATAACTTACGAGTGCACTGCAGACATTGCTCTCATCACCAATAAGGTCGTTATATACCCTTCCAGGGCGTTCCGGCGTTTCCACTAACATCTGCTAAAACTCAGATGTGCCATATTAATATTGCCACTTTAAATTCTTTTTTTTTTCTGTCACTCAGGCAAATATTCGCGAACGCGGATGGTCTGTCAAACCATCGCTGTAGAAGACGCAACCGTAAGCGAAAGTCCAAGGACAACATTATATGTATTCCTACTGAGGAAGACTTCTTGAAGGTACGTGGTCTCATTTCTCACGCGTTCTTTTACATATGACCAGGAGGACCAATAGTTATTTAAAAATTTAAAGTATTTGTTTATATAATAATCATATGCTGGAATGTTTATTGCGCCACTTCTTCTTCCCAGCTAAAGCACTAGGAAGTGGTGAAGGGCGGGCGTGTCGTGGGACTGCCTTATGTAATGTTAACGTTCAAAAAGTGCTGATTAAATAAATGACTTGATTTTGATTCTTCATCAAGATTTTGAACGAAAAATATTTATTTTGCAACGCACACAAAAAAAAAACTAAAACTAAATAATAATTAAAATGTGGAGCACGATATCAAATCGGATCTCGATATAATTTTTGTGAAGTTTGGCTAGTTAACTTTATTTTGAACTATGATGCTATAGTTTGGCCGAGACCGCTGTTCCACGCCTTAGACATTAGCGGCGAGGTGGAGGGGAGCGTTGAACAATGAGCGGATGGACGGCGTGAGCATTGACGAATGAGCGGGCTGCACTGCCCCCGTCTCGCCGCGCACCTACCTAAGGCATGGAACAGCGGTCTCGGCCAAACTATACAATGTAGTATAATTTTGTCACAGAGAGCTCAGGGTCGGCCCCGACCAACTGATACATCAGTAGACAACGATCTGCTGGCTATGGTAAGTACAACGCGCTTTAATAAGTAAGAAAAACATAATATCACGTCTGTGTGGCGGCATCTACAAAGCCACATGCGAACTCCGCATCAAAGACAAGCGCGCAAGCAGATTTTATCGCGCGATCAGCATATACCGCATGATTGTTTTTACCGTCTCGAAAAAAATAGGGTATAATAGGGTGAACGGAGTAGAAGCCTATGGAACATTTATTTTTATTTTTTAAACTATAATAAATTTCGAAATTCAAATCATACGCTATACTAAATGCGCGGAATTTATCAATGAATTCGTAGCTTTCCTTAGCGGCCGATAGGTAGTCGCCGCACTTGCCGTCGGCCTCTGATATCCTTTCGCAGACGCACAAGCCGCTCGCGCATCCCCCGCCCGTCCGCGTGGTCAATGCTACTAAGCAAATATTCCCGGGTATGGCTTCTGTTCCACTTACACAACACACCATATTATTCTCGAGACGGTAAAAAAATTCAGCCGGTATATACAGGAAAAGTTTTTAACCAGTGCGCAAATTTTTTTTGGCGGTTCAAAATCAGTAATAGAACACATTTCCATAATTTATTCAATTTTTTTTTTTTATCCTACTTTAAATCAGCAAAATATGGACACAATCTATTCGTAATAATATCAATGGGCGCGCGCGGCGGCCGGCCCAAGCGGCGGTGTTGCACGGGGGTGAAACCTCCCCTGCCGCCCGCGCGCCGGGCGCTGTGACCCTGACCGACAGTTCGCTCATCGCACGCGCTGTCTTGTGACGTCGCGTCTAATCGCTTTCCCGCGCAAGCGCCGCGCTGCATGTGTGTCGTACTTGTACCTACCGGTCACGATGTCAGACTTCACTAACCGCGAGTTTTATGAGATGATGCGAGTGTATGTACTGAGTGGTGAACGTTTGCGAGCAGCTCACAGAGCATACCTCGAATGCGAGCCCATGGAATCCTTAACCCCGTGAAAGGAAAAGACCATTTTAGCGGCATAAGGTATTAAGTAATGTAAATTTTATTGATAATAATGCTTTATTTTCTGTATTTTGATGGTTCTAAGCCCATTAAAGTATGAAGGAAAAATTGGAATTACTCTTCAAATAACTTCAGGTCACGGCCTAAACATAAAAATGTCTAGTTCGAATCTGATAAAATTAGCGATCAATACATTGTAAGTATTGTGACCCACGTAAATACCTACGCCGGCGAATCGAGCGAGCGCACAGCTGATAGGTAGGTACTTTCGCGCGTTCCGCTTCGCCGCGCGCCGCCGGGTAGCCATACAACCACTTTTAAAGTAAACATCTTTCGTTAACGATAACTTTTTTTTTTTTTGTACTATGACGTATCAAAATAAAAAAAGTATGTTCAATAAAACTCGTTTAAATTTAATTTGTCAAAATTTGCGCAGTGTATAAAAACTTTTCCTGTATATATGACTTCCCGACATCAATCGTCGGGCAGTTGTCCACCAAACACAACACCCGTCTGGTCGAAGGATCCTCCCTTTTCTATAGAGGATGAGTGAACTTTACACCCTGTTCCTCATGCCTCTATTCCTGTATTCCACGAAGAGCTGGACAGGGTTTCCATAGTACATTTTTCCAGCTATGTTAGAAGGCCCATGTAATAGGTCCCATCAACCGGGCGCAAATCTAGACTCCAAGCTGCCACTGACAATTTTATAACGAAATAACTCAGTAACAGTAACCTGACCTGGAGATCGAACTTAGGACGCGACGCTTAGCCGCCACTACAACAACAACGCAGTGAATATTTTATTGGTATTAACTTTGTTGGTTACACTTATTTTGCAATGTAGGTGTAATAAGAAATGCTCACTCCTTCGAGGATGCGTCATGTTTTGATGATGTGAAAGCTAAACCTTCTCAGGACCCTATACAGGGTGGTCCAAATAGAACATCATAAACAAAAACATTCCTCATGCCGAGGGGCATCCGAAAATACCCCATGTATGTTCCGTGATTCTTGATAGGAATGAGGAATATTTTTTTTTTCATGACGTCATATTTGGACAAGCCTGCATATCGGAAAACACACGTCTTACAATATAATGTTAATATTGCAGCGTCGCCGAAAACGCCGCAGCCGGGAACTGACCTCCAACCCTCAGGTGGTGACCTGTCACAACTGTAACGAGTCCTTCACATCCAAAGTTAGACTCAAGTTTCATATGTAAGTATTTAAAACATCAAAATTTTTTAACCGCCTCTGTGGTCTAGTAGTAAGACCACCTGTCTCAGACCCAGAGGTCCCCAGTTCGATTCCCAGTAGGAGCAAAATGTTCTGCTTGGTTTTTGTTAGTGGTTGGCCTTATTCCAAGTCCGCCTGGCTGGCTACCACCATCTTAATTTTGTTTGTCGCCATAACAATAATATTAACGTTTCGGCAGTTAGAGGTTAAGATAGCTAGTTCGTCTGTAGTTGGGGACCCCGGGTGAAGTTCGCTTCCGCCTTCGGCCTGATCATCACTTCAGGTGAGATGCAGGTAAGAGGTTCGGCTATCTAACGGCGAGGTTAAAAAACAAATTTGTTATGCGCAGTAAGAGCCCGCGGCCGCAGAGTTGCGTGAAAATGTGTGGTGAAATAATAAAAAACTTTAACGATGTTATTTAATATTTACAATGAATTTTTACAAAAAAACAAAAAATAATTGTTCATTGCATTCCAAGGCACATGAGTAGACCATGCCCTGGGTGAGGTCATAGGATACTTTTTATCCCGATATTCCCGCGGAATCGAGACTTATGCGGGTGAAACCCGCGGGGCGCAGCTAGTATGTATTTATCATAAATCGCTGCAGAAATATTGTTAAGCTAGAAATATTATACTCTTGTTGCTGACAGTACATTTCAAGGTTCATCATCAAGATTAGTTTTCAGCATTTAACTGCTAAACCACCATGCTTCGGTCTATCATTAATCATACCCACGCCCCTTCGTATCTGGTGTTGGTCTAGCGTAAGCGTATACGCAGCGTAAACGCTACTCTAACGCCCCCGTGTCGACGCGTCGTATTGATGTCTCAAACAAGACTTCGCATTCATTTACGCAGCGTCAACGCCATGCTAGATATACGCGAATATACCGTTACTGGGAGGAGCTCGCGCAAAGTAATAACAGCCGCATGGGTCGGTACATGAGTACTCTAATTTCGTAACATACGATCAATCATAATCTGAATCATCCAAAAAATTTTGTCAGATCAACAACGTAATTATCGCAATGGATGTTGTTGAACGGTCAAAATGAAACAGATTGTGATTGATCGTGTTTTACGCAATTAGTGTGCAGGTTAAGCTGCCCTTGCCCGGGTTGGTCCGTGGATGGATGACCATCTATACATACCGAGACTCATCCGTGCTTCGGAAAGCACGTTAAGCCGTGGTCCCGAGTGTCATTCATGGATCGTGGCCCGAAAGTCTGACAACCAGTTTTACCAAGGGGTATCGTAATTACCGAGTTACTCGTTTGTGGAGGTCAGATGGCAGTCGGTCCATGTAAAATACTGATATTCAGCTGCATCCGGTTAGACTAGAAGCCGACCCCAACATAGTTGGGAAAAGGCTAGGCAGATTGCAAATTGACTGTCTCTCTCCCTCTCCTCCCAGGCAGTTCCACGAAACATCAAACCAAGCCCGGTCAGATGGGCGCTACTCCTGCTCCGAGTGTGACGACGCCACCTTCACCACGGAGATGGAACTCTTCGACCACGTGCACTTCCAGCACGACAAGCAGAAGAGGTGGCAGTGTCCCGTCGAGGGCTGTGGAAAGACTTTCTTCCTCAGGTAGGAACTGGTAACATCACGCTTGTATGACGTAAGGTGTAGGCAGAGTGTCATGACAAGCAGAAGAGGTGGCAGTGACCCGTCGAGGGCTGCGGAAAGACTTTCTTCCTCAGGTAAAAACTGGTAATATCACGCTTGTATGACGTAAGGTGTGGGCAGAAGGTCATGACAAGCAGAAGAGGTGGCAGTGACCCATCGAGGGCTGCGGAAAGACTTTCTTCCTCAGGTAAAAACTGGTAATATCACGCTTGTATGACGTAAGGGGTGGGCAGAAGGTCATGACAAGCAGAAGAGGTGGCAGTGACCCATCGAAGGCTGCGCGAAGACTTTCTTCCTCAGGTCGGAACTGGTAATATCACGCTTTTATGTCGTAAGGAGTAGGCAGAGGTTTATGACAAGCAGAAGAGTGGTGGCAGTGACCCATCGAGGGCTGCGGGAAGACCTCAGGTGGGAACTCATGGTAACATATTTTTTTTGTAGTTGCATAGTTTCTTTGAGCGAGAAGTAGTAGTAGTTGAATTTAACTTTTACTACTTTACTTACGTTTATATTAATGTCTTTCATTGATATAGTGGAAAAAAAAATACCAACATTTTCCCTATTGCAACTTAATTCAAATTCAATTAAAGCAGTGATAGCCTAGTGATGTGACCGTCGGACTGCCAAGTCATAGGTCTCGAGTTCGAACCCAACGCACCCCTGACATTTCGGATTCATGTGCGAATTGTATAATTATCACTTGCTTCAAAAACGGTGAAGGAAAACATCGTGAGGAAACTGGCATGCCTGAGAGATATTTCTCGACGGCATGTGAAGCCAAGTTAGAGGCCCATGGGCGGCTTTAAAACTCTGACACCAGGTTAGTCACTAACCACACGAAAAGTAGAAGAAGACTTAATTCAAATTACTTTTCTCCTTTCTCCACCACACAGGTTATTTTGTAACTTATCTAGGTGAACAGTGCGGCTCCCACTAACTAGATTTGAGAAACTAGTGTACCCTTAAGCTCAAAACACACACAGAGTGGGAGCGTGCGCGGACCCCGCTCCTGATCCGCGCACGCTTTTCGTGTGCTGACATCAGGGTTGATATGATTTAAACCACTTGATTTAAATCGTGATTAAAATCAAGTGATTTTTTTATAAAAATCAATGATTTAAATCAATATTTTTTTACTTCGACCAAATCAGCCAAAATGTGTCAAAAGGCTTCCCCCGACATAAACTACGGCGCGCACACACGTGTCCAATGCTGTTTAACTACACCGTTCGGAGGTTCTTCGAAATTTAAACTCGTGAAATCGTTCGATTAGTATTTGGCGCGGTCATTCGTGATTGATTAATGAAAGTGAATACAACAAGATGTCTGGAAGGAAAAAAAGATGGTGAATGGGTTTATATCGATGAAAAAAAGTCCACTTGCGGCAAGTTTAACAAAGCGGTGTGTGAACATTGTAAGAAGGAATTAATGGGCTTAGTAGCGAGAATGAAAAACATATAGAGACATGTGTGACAGAAATAATCAAAAAATCCGATTTAAATCAAATTAATCCGATTTAAATCAAATAAATCCGATTATTTTGTTTTTTTTATAAAAATCATGATTTTTATCAACCCTGGCTGACATCCATATAATACAAGGAATTACAATATACAGGGTGGCAGGGGGACATCGACGCGAAAACTGATACCATGGATTCAGTACATAATTCTAAACCGCCCTGCGTTGAAATTTTTAATCGGTTATTTAAAAAAAATCTGCAGTTTCATAGAAAAGTGCAATACCTACGCGGTCAAAATGTATCGAACACCGGTTTTTTTGTTTTTAAAAACCGACGAAATATTTCAACGCAGGGGTTTCAGAATCCTGCCAAGGTTGTGAGTTTGTCCGAAAGGGATATCGCGGCCCCGGCACACAGGCAACGGAAGGAACACGGGTGGATTTTAGTCAGTAAAAGTCTGACACTCCCTCCCGCTCCGGCCAGAGCGGGAGAAGTTATTTGATAATAATTTCCCAACCAAAAAAAAAAAAATCGGAGGTTCAAAATCATGTACTGCATCCATGGTATCAGTTTTCGCGTCGATTTCCCTGCCACCCTGTATATTACATTGCCATTTAATCTAGTCCTATTTAAACACTAAACAATATTATATTAAATATTAATTTCTCAGGGCAACCCTAACGAAGCACAGTCGCACGCACACAGACACGCGTCGTTATGTGTGCGTCACATGTGACAAGAGGTTCTTAGACAAACAGACCCTAGATGAGCATGGAGTCACACATTTACAGGTATGTTCCTTTTTAGCCGACTGCCCCAGAAGGAGGATTTCAAAGGAGAATTTTGGTATTGCAGACAAAACAATAATCTGAAATATGGTGAACTTAACTTTTGTTTGTGGGTCTGCAAAATTGTTAGTAACAGGTTTGCACTTAAAACACTATTGTTAGTAACTTAAACTAAAGCCACCTAGACAACGAGAAATGGAAACTAGGGTATAAGTCTTCTCACGAATTTCCCTATTATGGCCTAGGACGTATCTGCCGCCACAGCCTTCAGGATGCAATACCAAAATTCTATAGATTATAATGCTTGTTTTCTCTTTTAAGTTATGTGTTTTTGCAGTCAGGTTTTTTTGTTTTGTTTGGTGGTTGCGGCCGGTGCGGACCAGTGGACGTTCACCCTAACAAGATGGTGGCTGATTGGCAAATATTTTTGCCACGGCTTTATGTGTTCTCTCTCGTGGAATTCATGCTGATACGAGCTAAGAAGAGATAAACCTAAATATTTTCCTTCCCAGATCAAACCCTTCCAATGCCACATATGTCTGAAGCAGTTAACCCGTCGCTCGCGCTTGCGTATGCATGTGCGCGCGCACGAAGAGGAGTTGACGCCGAGGCTCGTGCGCGTTTGTGCGGTGTGTACGAGGGCGTTTAGAGATCATCGGCATGCACAGGTAAGTTGGATTTTGACTAACCTATAGTAGAAAATAAATATTTTTCAGTTATTATTGTATGTATTAAACCGTGAGCATTCGTTTTCGAGTATTCGTGAGCGAACGTTCGAAGCTGAACTAGGTTTGCATGTCAGTTTGTATCTTTATCAAAAAATGAATCGCGACTAAAACAGTTATGTATTTACAGAATTGTCTGTTGTACAAATTAAATACAAGTATCCCAAGCTCACCTTTATTGCGATTGTTCGCAGCCCCTTATCGCACTGATAACGATCCTAGCCGAGGTGGGCGGGGCAGTAATTCTATATAAGTGGGGTTAGCGGGCGAAATGGCCCCCCGACCCTTGCTCGAAGATGCGCCAGCCCGCGTCGACGCTGAGCCAGTAGTTTTAAATTCCCCGACTAATAATAATATATCATTGATCCAGCCTGTCCCGTCTTGCTGTCCTCCCGCCAGCGACGCCCTAAGCCGAGGTTCGTACCCCACAGGGGGTGCCCTTAGCGAGCGTTCGCTTAGTATTAATTTAGTATAGTTTATGCCCCTGGCTGGAGGCTTTAAGTGTAGAAGCTTAAGGCAGCCACTGGAAAGCCCGGTTAAGCAGTTACGATCACTTAGTGGTCACATGCGAGATGCCCTAGTTAAAAAAAATCGAAATGGCTCACATTGCTCTCGACCCTTGACGTGTCCGCGTTCGCAACAAGTCAATCGCCATCCTGAGGATGCCTCGTTGAGAGGTGAAACACGTGTCGATTTCTTACAGGGTTCTTTATGACTCTTTAAGAACAGTTACGCGGATTAGGTTACTAAATATACGTCGTCTATTGTATGGTATATAAATTTTTGCAAAAAGTTTGTGCTCGCGAGTTGTACTGTTCACTGTATTAACTACTAGTATATTTTCATAATTCGCTTTAACGGTAACGAAATATCCAACAACATTTTTTATTTTTTGATATCTTCGACAGGGTATCGAAAGGTTAGCTTTGATTACAATTATTTACATAAAACAATATATTTGCGCATTTCACCATATTTGGGAAAACCCTTATTTAATAATAAAAATATGTTTTTATCAACGTTCAAGGGTTACAGAGGTCAAATCTAGTACAAGAGCCAGGGCTACACAGATTGGGCACGCCACAATTGTGGCGATAAGTCCCCTCTTTGAGGAGTGGCTAGAGAGGCGCCAAGGCGTCCTCACCTTCTGCCTGACGCAGGTCCTCACCGGACACGGTTGTTTTGGGAGGTTCCTGTTCAGGATAAAGCGGGAGGAAACGCCCGGGTGTCAACATTGTGTGGATCGGCCGGAGGACACGGTGGAGGTCTGCCTGGCTTGGGCGGAGCACCGCCGTGTCCTCGCCGAGGCGATCTCTCGCGTCCGGCCCTGGTTCAGGCTATGGTCCGGAGCGAGAGTGCATGGGAGGCCGTCACTTCCTTTTGCGAAGCAGTAATGCTCGCGAAGGAGGAGGCGGAGCACGCGAAGAAGAGGTAAGATGCGCGCCCTCGCGCCTCTAGTCGCCGCAGGAGACGCCCCGGGCGTCGGGAGACGCGAGCCGACTTCCGGCCACGGGCGCGGGCTTGCGGACAGTGAGCAATGGGCAGCTCGCCGTCCGATAAGGACCAGGCCCGGGTCGACGGCGCGTTGTGTTCCACGCGCGCCTCAAAGGGATGTCAGCACCAACTGACGGGGTCCGTAAGGACCAACGCCTGCTGGGGTTGCGGGTTTGTCCGAAAGGGATATCGCGGCCCCGGCACAAAGGCAACGGAAGGAACACGGGTGGGTTTTAGTCAGTAAAATTCTGACACACCCTCTCGCTCCACCCAGAGCTGGAGAAGTCATTTGATGATTTCCCAACCTCAAAAAAAAAAGGGGCTACACAGATGTTTGTGACTTTGAAGTGTAAAATAAATAAAATTACTCAAGTAGTAGTTTTTTCTTTGATTCTATGTATATTCTTCACCAAAATATTGCCGGACTTATAAATAAATCAGACCTTTTAAATATTTACATTCAGGAATTGTTGAGTCAACAAAAAGTAGTTGACGTAATGTGTATAACCGAGCATTTTATAATGTCAGGCCAAGAAAAGTTATTATATATTCCTAATTATAAGCTGGCGGCATGCTTTGCTAGACAGAATAAAAAACGTGGCGGTGCCTGTATCTTAGCAAGAGTTGGACACGAGTATAAAGAACGACCTGACGTAATGAAATACTCGGTATCAGGAATTATAGAATGTTGTGCTGTAGAATTTCCTTCTCAAAAAATTATTATTATATGTGTATATAGGCCTCCTAAATTATGTAATCTAAGTAAGTTTTATGAAAATTTAGATCTCGTTTTAAAAAATGTCTGTAAAAAACCCTTTCAAAAAGTAATTTTATGTGGAGACTTTAATATAGATGTTTTGAACAGGAATAGAATCACCTCTGAATTTGAATGGTTTCTCAGGAGCTTCAACCTTAAACTAGAAATTAATCAGCCAACTAGATTTATCAGTAATACCTGTTTAGACAATTTTGCACACAATCTTAAGCAGAAGTGCCAACATGAAGTCACTGACTTTGGATTATCTGACCACACTGCTCAAATAATTAAGATAAAAGTTAATAAAACGAATCAAATAAAAACATGGAGAACATTAATACGAGATATAACTCAAGAAAACCTTATTAAATTTCGATCGCACCTCGAAAGTCTATCATTTTCTAATGTATATAATACAGAGGATGCTAACAAAGCCTGTGATAACTTTCTTGATATTTTCCTACTGTTACACGATCTCTGTTTCCCGAGCAAATTAGTTACTATAAAATGTGAGAAAAAAATAAAATGGGTCTCTCGCGGGATACGAATATGTAGCAAAAAACAACGGCAACTATTATGGCAGCAGAGACTAAAACCAACGTCTGAAAACAAAAATAAATTTAAGATTTACTCAAGGAGGTTTAAGAAAATTATTAAACTTACACAAAAAGCGCAGAATAACCACTTAATAAATAACTCAAAAAACAAATCCAAAACGGCCTGGCAAATTATTAATAACAACAAAATTGTAAGAGAACCCATTTCTCAAATAAAAAAAGGAGATGAAATAATATCAAACCCTAATTTAATAGCTGAATCTTTTAATAACTTTTTCACTGAACAAACCTCTGGCATACCTAAACATACGTTATGCGATACCATTAGCATAAATACAAACCCGCATACAATATTTATGGCCCCTGTTATACCTCAAGATGTAATGCGTATAATTAGAAACCTGAAAAATAAAAAGAGCTCTGGCCTCGATGGCATTTCAACAACAGTTATCAAATTTGTTGCACATTGTATAGCTGAACCCCTTGCTCATATTATTAATGTAAGCATACAGTCTGGCGTATTTCCAGAAAGTCTCAAGAGCGTAATAGTCATACCAGTATATAAAAAAAACGATAAAGAAGAAATGGTAAATTATAGGCCAATTGCTCTTATCTCTATATTCTCCAAGATCATAGAGAAAGTTATCTATGAATCTCTTGACAACTTCCTAACTAAATACCACATACTATGTGACGAACAAATGGGCTTCAGGAAAAATAAAAATATTAACATGGCCATCTTTGTTTTTCTCCATGAAATAATGCCTAAAGTAGATTCCAAAATACCGGTATGTGCAATATATGCCGATATGTCGAAAGCCTTTGACTGCGTGGACCACGATATTCTCTTAACCAAACTTGATGCGTACGGTATTCGTGGCAATGCTCTTAACTTAATAAAAACTTATCTCAAAGGCCGTAGACAATGTACAGAGATATCACGCTTATGTTTAAAATCTAGGAAGGAACAAAAAACTTTATCGTCATTTAAAGAAATAAAATATGGAGTTCCGCAGGGAAGTGTCCTCGGACCTTTACTATTCCTACTTTATATTAATGACCTGCCACGCCATATATCTAATCCAATGATTTTATTTGCAGACGACAGTACTTCAATTGTTTCATGTACCAATAAAGACTCATACGTAAATGACATCAATAACTCGATCAGCAGTTTAATAAAATGGCTTGACAATAATAACCTAGTTATTAATCTACAAAAAACTAAAACTATGCATTTTCACCAACGTATATCTACAGGTGACATGGATATCAACTACAATGGCCAAACTATCGATAAAGTGAATAACACAAAATTTCTAGGAATCTTAATTGATAGCCAGTTAACATGGAAGCCGCAATCAGAAGATATCTGTAAACGTCTGAGCACAGCCGCGTTTATGTTATACAACCTATCCAAAAAATTAAATCGGTCAACAATACTAGTGGCCTACCATGGTCTTGTAATTTCTATTTTAAGATTTGGTGTTATATTTTGGGGTTATTGTAGTGAACGAGAAAGCATTTTTAAAGCTCAAAAGCGCTGCCTGAGAGCTATATTTGGCCTCAAAGTTACTGACAGTTGTGTGCCTATATTTAAGTCTCAGAAACTATTAACTTTCCCATGCCTCTATATCCTCGAATTAGCAATATTTGTTAAAATAAACCGTAATTTATTTGCCTCATTAACAGAAACCAGAAAACGGAGTACATCATTAAGATCACAATATCAGAATTTACTTCACACAGGCACATTTAAAACGAGCTTATTAAAAAAAAATGTAATTTGTATGGCTCCTGTTGTCTTTAATAAAATTCCCGATCATATAAAAACCTTGCCCTTGATGAAATTTAAAAAATGTTTTACTGAATCACTTGTAGATAAATGTTATTATTCTGTTCAGGATTTCCTAAATGATACATCTTAATAACCTATTTTGATAACTTGTATAATAATTATTGTGTTTGCATGCCAACAAGGCAGAATGTACACGGTTCTTTATTATGTTATTTACGATCCTATTTGTATGTACCTGCATTCAAAGCAAATAAAGTATATTCTATTCTATTCTATTCTATTCAAATAACAGGAAATACAAAAGATTACTCACCATATGGGAAGTCACCCGTGAAATTTTTGAATTTTTCTTTCGTTTTTGCAATTTGAATCTCAATTTCAACTTTGTATGTTGATCTATTTTGTTCAACATACAAGCTGTTTACCACGTCTCGCACGTTTCCCAAAAACCTATATCAGGCACCAATCTCTCAAAAAGGTGGAATACAGTTGATTTAGGTCTTATAATAATTGTGCAAATAATAATAAGTGATTAAATTTTTTATTTTATTTTTGCTAATAAAAGCGAAGATTTTCGTTTTGAGTTTATATTTATGCGAAATTTCGATTTTTATTTGCGAAATATACGTAACCCTAATTATAGTATATTGTACTTATATACTTTTTATTTGCACCAAATACAATTACTTTGATATTACATTAAATGTATAATGACCATTTTACGTCCAGAATATCACGGTCCATCCAAGGTTGCCTGAAAGAGATCGCAGTAAGCGATAAGGCCGCCAATTTAATGTTTTGTAGTTTATAATTTATATGTGTGTATGTTTAAAAAAAAAATGTATAATCTTATAAATAATGTGCATTTCTATTGCGCCTGTAATAATACGTTCCTTTTCTGTAGGAGCATGCTTCAAAATCAACGGAATGTATCGAAGCGTTTGCAAACGAATTAAAGGAAGAGGCAGAGGAGGTGTCGGTACAGTTATCACCCACCAGTGGACTTGTCAGACATACCGTAAACATAGCTGGTGAGTCTACCTTATTAAAAACACATTCTAAATCGAGACGGAAGAAGGTTTCAATAGGGATGATGAATATTTTTTTTTTTGTCCGGCTTGTACATTATTAAAAAATACTTATTGGACACGTATTTTTTCTTTTTCTACGTAAACTAAAGATTACGGCGATACATTGAGTTAAAATGTGCCATGACGTCACGAGTATGTAGATTTTATACTTACTTGTGACGTAGCGACCCCCACTCCCCAACTTAAAATGCGTTTTATCTAAGTATTTTGTTATTAATATGATAAAGCAAAAAATACGTGTCTAATATTTTTTTATTATCTGACTGACGGACTAATTAGAATTTCTTTTTTTTTACCCAGGCATCATCCCTATTGATAATAATAATCCGACCCTATGATCCGACGCAGACCTGGAAACGCTAACCGCGGCACTCATTTCACTGCAAAAAAATATGAACTATGCGTATCTTGAAATAAAGTCTAAAATAATAACACACTTAAACGCACGCCTTTCCATGGGGTAGGCAGAAACAACTGAAGCCACTTACTACAATCCTTACATAGGTACTCCTTTTACCTCGTTTACGTGCATACATCAGGTTATACACTCACGCCGGTTGCAAGTACTACGAACCTGACCTTTCTGAAGAATATCGCCAATAAGGTCAGTATCTGTCCTCCTAGGGCAGTGTTCGGCAAACTCATTAGTCAATACAGCCAAAAAATAATAATACAATAGATGACGTATATTTAGTAACCTAATCCGCTTAACTGTTCTTGATTGAGGAGTCATAAAGAACCCTGTAAGAAATCGACACGTGTTTCACCTCTCAACGAGGCATCCTCAGGATCAAACTCAAACTCAAAGCATTAATTTTAAATAAACCAATTACAGGCCCAATTACTTGTGTCAAGGGTGTCATTGTCAAGGGGTCGGTCAGTCAGAAAGATGAAGCTAGATGCCTATTCCAAAGCGTAGTAGGTAGCCGGCAAGAAACTCCACGGTTACTCTTTTAAAAGTAAATTGTTTTTACAATATTTTCAAGTTAGAGTGTTAAAAGGTATGAGAGGACAGTGTAGGCCTATCAAGAAGTACCAGGTACTTATCAAAATATAAAATGGTTCACAGATCTACAGTCTGTTAAGCCTACAACGTTCTCACATTCACAAAATTTTAAAGAAAAGAAACTATATACAAGATTAATAAAAATAAAGACCTATTTAAACCAAATGACGTGATTGCCACTACAGCTGTAACAAACCAAATTTAATAAAAAAAAAGGTTGCAATGTAGATGCCGAAGCAGCTATCTTCTACAAAAGACATCAATAAATACTGCTGAATACAGCAATAAAATCTGATGGATAACAAAATCAGGGCTAATATTCATTTTTAGTTTCTTTCTTTCACTACATATGTTAAGGTTGCGCCAGACGATGGCTAGAACTCGTTGGTGGGCGTGGCTAATAAGCATGCTATTTCACCTAGCATCGTATGAAAAAGAAATAGACGATGATCTATAACGAAAACGAGCGCGTAAAATTTCATGAACAGACCTTCGTGCGTTGAGTTATTATGAAAAAACTACTAATTTGTTTATTCAAGTTAAGATATTTGAATTCTTGAATAAATTATCTATCCTTGTACGTTAACAATTTTGCGATTTTCATACCTCGGGAGATATTAATTTACACCCACAGATGCGTTAAATTTAATGTTGAAATATAGAAATTTCGACGCTCATAACTTTCAAATATATGCAACGTGTGGTTTTTGATATTCCATAACTCTAGGGTTATATTATTTAAGTAAAAGAACACAAAATCTCCTAGAATAGGTGGTCCAAAAATGCATAGTTTCGAAGATATAATCAATCATAATTAAATAAGGGCAAAAATTGTCACCAGTATGACGAATCTTTACTTTTGCGACGTTGCCAAACTTCGCAGTAGTGTAGTGAAGTAATTCATTTAGTGTAGTAAAAGTAATTAATTTTTATTCAAACCAATCATTCATATTTAAAGCTAAGAAAATGCGACGTTGTCATATTTCACGTAAGGGTGTTTTACATTAATAATCGTGACTTGGTCGAATTATTTTGTATGGAAAATTAAAACAAAAAAAGGATGATGATTGAAGAATAATTCATATGCCAGTTGGTTCTTTGATATGGTTCAATCATATACTAGAGTTATGGGATATAAAAAAAAACACATTGGATAAATATGATTCTAATTCTGTTTCCGTACTGAGCTAGATAATGAGACAAGTAGATATAATTGTTATGTCAAACAGTGGAGTTAAGTCCATAAGACGTAAGTATAAAAAATTACTGACTAGCGTAACCTTTATCTTATATAACACTAGCTGACCCGGTGAACTTTGTTCCGCAATCAATCAAATATATTTTTATATTTGATTGATTGCGGAACAAAGTTCGCCCTACCTATCCTACCTACCCTGCCTACCTCATAAGTTTTTAATTTCCCATACAAACTTTCACCCCTTTAGAGGGTGGTTTCCGGGATAAAAACGCGCTGCGACATTTTAAATGTCACGGCATCATGCTGAGATAGGAGCCTTTTGGCCTCGTACAGGACTTCCTTCTTTAAATTTTAATGTTACTTTGTTTTTTATTTATATATGTATACTAGCTGACCTGGCGAACTTTGTTCCGCAATCAATTAAATATAAAAAACCCTACCTACCCTACCTACTTACCTTACCTACCCTACCCACTTACCTACCTACCTACCCTACCTACCCTACCCTACCTACCTACCTACCCTACCCTACCTACCTACCCTACCCTACCTACCTACCTACCTACCCTACCCTACCTTACCTACCTACCTACCCTACCCTACCCTACCCTACCCTACCCTACCTACCTACCTACCCTACGCTACCCTACCTACCCTACTAAAAGTAAGTATCCTATGTTAGACTCCTGGTTCTAAGCTACCTCTCGACCAATTTTCAGCTAAATCGGTTTAGCCGTTCTTGAGTTATAAATAGTGTAACTAACACGACTTTCTTTTATATATATATAGATAAAACAGAACAATAAAGTTAAAACAGTTCTTCTTTATTTTTTCTTTTCTTCCTCAGAATCCCCGAAACTATCAAAGCCAATCAAACGCCAAGTGTCGGACGAAGTGGGCGAACCACTTCTGTCTCAGTTACCTGATGAAGCGCGCGCTTTGATACGGGTGGTTGAGATTGAGAAGGCGTTCCGCTGCGAGTTTTGTGAAGAGTTAGTATTTATTACTATACACGGTGTTCGGCAGAAGGTTGAACATACGAAAATGGCGGATCCGTGGGGCCGTCTACTACGTGTTTAGGTCCAATAACAAGACCCAGGCCACAAGGATTTTTTTTAATGATTTTTATATATTTTTTTCGGAATTTGTCGTTGCCAAAACTTCAAACGTCAATAATTTCATTTAAAAAGAACAAAACTGGCAACATTTTATTTTTATTTTCATCTAAAGTAACTGTAGAATCTTATAAAATTCGTATATGACGCAGATGATTGCTAGAAAAGTAAATACGAGCCCTTAAACTACAAACAAATCAAAAATAAATACCGAAAGCCAGACTTTGAACTGAGTTCAAAAATAAACTAACAGTGATAGAGCAGTTCTAATTTTAGGAAAACATCTTTGGTTCATATCCAATCTAACGGTACGCAATATGCACAATTTCTTTTAAAACAACTAGAACAATTCGCCAATTTTAACTGCCCGGGACTTTTTTCACCGAAAGGATTGCGAAGGATATTTGCGAAAAGTGAAATTAATTATTATACGAACCATTTTTTTTTTTTTTTTTGTTTCTACAATTCAAGAAAAACAAAAAAAAAATGGCCAGTTTTATTATTTTTAATGAAATTATTGACGTTTGAAATTTGAGCAACCACGAATTTCCTTTAAATTTAAAAAAATCCTTGTGGCTTGGGTCTTGTTATTGGACCTAAACACGTAGTAGCCCCCACGGATCCGCCATTTTCGTATGTTCAACCTTCTGCCGAACACCCATAATACTAAGTATTATATGAATGTAAAAGAGCGGGATCCTGGTGTCCTGAAACACAGGCCATGAACCTAGCTTAGGCACCAGTTTCCCACAGTAAACAGGACATCGACGCGAAAACTGATTCCATGGATTCGGTACATAATTCTGAGCCCCGCTGCGTTGAAATTTTTCGTCGGATTTTTTTTTGTAATCTGCCTTTCCATACATTTGACTGCGTAGGTATTGCACTTTTCTATGGAACAGCACATTTTTTTTTAATAACCGACGAAAAGTTTCAATTCTGGGGTGTTCAGAATCATGTACTGAATCCATGGTATTAGTTTTCGCGTCGATATCTCTGCCACCCTATATACTTACCTGAATTGTGTATCATTGTCGAATCTGAAAAATGTAAAAGGATTTATGTATATTGTGGTGAGAAAATAAAGTGGTGTGATTCATAATACAAGTAACACATTTAAAAATCATCAAAATTAACATCATGATGGGATTGTTTCAAGTGAAAACTTCTTTAGGCGGGGAACCGATCACTTTTCCGATTTTTTTTTGTTCGAATTTCATTTTACCGAAAACTATTGACCGACGTCTTTTTTGTTATATGCATTATTTGGCATATTTTTGGATCATCGAAGTATCATGTAACATACGTATTATTTTACCGAACTATATTTCGCCGATTTACAAAATAACTTTTTGCTATTGGCCGAAGCCTCTTTTGAACTTTTTTCATTTGCCAAATGATTTATTTAACATATTTTCACCACACCGAAACAATATTTTTCAATAGCCGGCCAGCATGCCGAAGCTGCGGTGGTGAGCGTTAAAACCATCTGCAACGATAAGCTCGCGTGGGGCCGCCCAAACCCCGCAGCGCCGGAGCCGTGACAGAAACAATGCTTGCTGCATGTTGCACGCCTGCGTGCATGTTGCATGCTTGTTTGCACGCTGCATGCTTGCTTGCATGCTGGATGCCTGCTTCCATGCTGCATGCCTGCTTGCACGCTGCATGCCTGCTTGCATGCTGTATGCCTGCTTGCATGCTGCATGCTTGAAGCATGCATCCTTCCTTCACTCATCCGTATCTCGTGGTATAATAAATGTTCGGAAACATAATACTTCGAACAAATGTTATTTCGGCTAAGTGTAACTTTGGTAAAAAGTTTTTCGACCAAATGAAACGTCGGAGTAACGAAAAAAATCGAATTGATAATAGGTCAACTGATACAGTGGCAGACGTGACTACGAATAATTAAAAAAAAAACGAAACGACAATAGCTGAAAAGTTTTAAGTGAAATGAAATTCGGTATGATACTTACTTATGATAGGTAACCCTTTCGGCGCGTTGAGCACTTTTTGGATGAACATAAATCCTGGAACTCGCGTCATCGTCACCGAACGCTTTCCATGGGCTATATGTATACTGTGTATATAATTGATAATAATAGTTCAAAAATAATAATCTAATAAATAGCTCGACGACACAATTCACAAGTTACTTAGTTTTCACTTCTATCGGCAGTCCCCAAAGACTGCCCCGCATGTTTTTTTTAATTGCTACTGCTGAGCATGAGGTCTTGGGTTCGACTCCCAGGCCGGGCAACGTGTTATTGGGTTTTCCATCTGAAATTTCTCAGTAGCGGCCTGGAGTCTGTATTTGTGCCCGGTTGATGGCAATAGGCTCGCCCCCTATTACATAGGACTTAAACATAACTGGCGAAATGTAGGTGTACTATAGATACTATCGAAGAACTTTATATCTAAGCAGTTTGAAAACAAAAACCCGTGAACGCGATGACCACATCTGTTACCGCCCCGGTTTTATGGCGGCCGAGCGCTGCAAGCAGAAATAGTCCTTACGGTGTATAGATATGAACACTTCATATTGCAGCATGTCGCTGCCAAGCCAACCTTTTTATTTGCCAAGAAGGCTTAACATGTTTTTCTCTTAAAATGTGGTTACGCTTGACACATTTTTGAATATTTTTTTATCGAATGAAAAGTCGGTTTTGTTTTTTGAAGGAACGATTTTTTGAAGCATTGGTGTCGTGTCAAACAGAGCGAGCGGTTGGATTATATTTTTTCCGATTTAACACAAAAACGAGCTTCCAGCTCTGGCCAGTGCTAGAACCCCTCGCCCAGCGAAAGTTCTAGTAAAATACCTTACCCGAAGAACCTTGCGTTCTATAGAATACCTTTTTTTATTCTTAAACATCTACGACAACCACCAAAATATTTTTTTTTTTTACATCTGAGTTTTAATTTTGTTTTTTTTTTTATTATCAAACCAATTTAATTATACTGTGTGACTTCAAATCTTTCTGTGTTTCATTATTCGTTCTTCACTATCCTGGGTTCGATCCCCAGTGATTTTTTTATTTAATATAGCGTGATTTCATAAAAACATATCGCTATAGAATGGCGCCTCGAACAAAGTAAGTACATTTAAAATACTTAATAATTATAAATTTTTGTCTTTTTTCGTTATTCTGTATGTGGTGTGCTCCTTAAGAGCACAAATTTAATCTCTAGTTTATTATTCTATTTTACAGGTCTCGGGAATTACATGAAGACTTCCGGGATATGTGGAAATAATTTATCCAGATCCTGTTCATTTAATTCTTTGTTGTGCTGTTGTTCATGTAATCCGATTTAAAGAAACCTGTTACCATATGCAAAAATCTGACTTTTATTTCCAGCCTATAATTATATAAATGAAACCCGTATTTTATTTATCGCCTGTAGTCTTAGTTGTAGTTAGTACCCGTAGTGCATGTTTGATGAGTGTGAATGATTAGTCATCGTGTCTAAGGTAAGCTCTTTTGTGCGGCTGTTTTGCGAAGTGTCTATTTGTTTATTTTATTTGATGCCTAGCCCAGTCGTACGGTTTGCCAAACGTCGCCTTCGTCTTATATTCGTCCATCGGCAGCATTACTAGGGGTTTGCTACACTCTATACATCGCTATAGGAAAATCTTTCTTTAAAACATCTAGACCCCAATAACTCCCATTTGCGTTATCCGATTTGCTGAAATTCAATTCGAATATTAGTTTTATGCCTAAATCTATTCACTGACACCGAAATTTGCGAAATATTTACTCAAATAAAAATTCTCATTTTCAAGTTACGTAATTATTCATTACTACAAACATCGTTCAAAATATAAAGGAGATTGTCAAGTCTTGGAAATCCTATTTATTTAAAAGGAGATCGTCCTATTTTGTAACCTTGCCTTCGTTTCTAAGCACGTAGGATTCTCTGTTGGAAGTCAGGTCTTCGACCAGATCCGTTTTATTTTTATCGATTGTTTGTGTCAATTTGCGGCAATATGGACGTCGAGGATTGTTCAATTACCGAGACTCCTGTTCGAGTTAGCCCCATAATTTCGAGACCTCCTCCTATTCCACCCAGAGCATCCAGAGCTTCTATGTCGTCAGGTATTCCGTCTCCTATCAAATCCGAAGATCATCCACGCTATTTCCACAAGCAGATTTCTCTCTCGAAATGGAAGATTGATTTTTCGGGAAATACTTGTGTACGCGAGTTTTTCGTGGCAGTAGACGAACGAAAGGAAGCCGATGAAATTTCGGACCTCTACTTGGTGAAGCATTTCCACGAAGTCCTATCCGGGGCTCCGTTGAAATACTTTAGGTCTATTCGCCACATAAATCTTTCCTATGCAGAGCTCAAGGAATCTTTTATAAGGATGTTCGGACCCGTTGATTTCGAATTCAAGACCGAACAACAGGTCAGGAATTTGAAGCAGAGGTCTGATCAATCGGTAAGAGATTTTGTAATTCAGGTTTCATATCTGAATGACCGATTGTTTAACCCGATATCCGAACCAGATCTGCTTCAAATTACTTTGCACAATATGCACCCTAAATTTTACCCTTGCCTATCTGTTCATAAGTTGAATGATTTGGATTCACTCATCGATATGGCCTCACATTTCGAAAGTTTTTTACCTGTTGTTTCTAAACCTGTATCTAGCGTTACATGCGGGACCCAGTTATGTCCCAAATGTAAAAAGAGCGGGCACTCGTGTCGTAACTGTCCAGATTTCCCTGGCATGCTTTGTTTTAGATGTCGAACTCCTGGTGCCATAACTCGCAATTGCCCAAAGTGCAATTCAAAAAAGAGCATAACCCAACCGCGGCACGCATTTCATACAGTGTCACCGGTGATATCGAACGGCTCGTCGGATAACCGACCATTTATCGAGATTTTATTAGGCAATCGTCTGGTAAAGGCTCTTTTGGATTCAGGCGCTCAAATGTCTCTTATCAGTGACATTTTAGTTCAGGAGCTAGGCATTTCTTTAAATTTCAACAATTCATGTCCCCGCGTTATTTCTGCAAATAGCTCGCCTATTGATATTGTGGGAACTTTATATCTTCCGGTTACGTTTAATAATTCGACTTTTACGCACGAGTTTTTAGTAGCGCGTTGCATGTCTTCGTCAGTTATTTTAGGTATAGAATTTTGGAACAAATTTGGTTTGACTACCCTTTTTAGCCAAGCTTTTGATAAAAATATTAAAGGAAATATGTACCTTTCATCTATTCTCAATTCTCCTCCGCATCTGTCTTGCGTAACCGAACCCCGATACGTACACCCCCGATACGTACACCCCCGTAACGTCCTTTTACCCGACCAAGAGCGTAGTCTACAAAATGTCATTGATGAGTTTGAAGTCATCTCGTCTGACAAGATCGGGCTAGGAAAAACTTCTTGGCTGTCACACAAAATTAATACAACGGGACAGCCGATTAGGCAGAGATTTTATCCTCTTTCACCGGTTAAATTAAAAATACTTAACGACGAAGTTGACAAGATGTTACAATTAGGTGTTATTCGACCATCTCGCTCACCCTGGGCTAGCCCAGTAGTAATGGTTACTAAGAAGGATGGTTCTGTCCGTTTCTGCGTGGATAGCAGGAAATTGAATAGCGTGACCATCAGAGATTCGTATCCCCTCCCGCGTATTCAAGACATTCTTGACAACCTTCGTGGTGCCAGGTATATAAGCTCGCTCGATTTCAGGAGTGCATTTTGGCAGATACCACTCGCGGATAACGACAGTTGCGCAAAAACCGCTTTCATAATTTCACAACGCGGCTTGTTCGAATTTGTGAGAATGCCATTCGGGCTCACCAATGCCGCTTCCGAGATGCAGCGACTCACTGATATGATCGTTAATTTCGAATTCACGTCAACCAGCGATGACTGCGTTTTTGGATATGTCGATGATTTGATTTTAATCTCCAAGGATTTCCACAGTCATCTCGCGCTCCTCAGAAAGGTGTTAAACCGCCTTAAAGAAGCCGGCTTATCTATTAATTAAAAAAAATGCGAATTTTGCAAAAGCGAACTTAAATATTTAGGCTATATTGTAAACGAAAAAGGCCTACAAACAGATGCAAGCAAACTTGATGCTATTAGGGATTATCCAACCCCTACTTGTGCTAGATCCTTGCGTGGCTTCATAGGCATGTGCTCTTATTATAGGCGTTTTGTCGATGGTTTTTCCTCTATTATAGCTCCCCTTACAGCTCTTATTGGTAAGAGGATAGGTCGTGATCCTATTAGTTGGGATCACGCTGCTGAACAAGCTTTTAATAAGTTAAAGGAGGCTTTAATCAACACTCCTGTTATGGCTTGCCCAGATTTTTCCAAGCCATTTCTTTTACAATGTGATGCATCAGCGGTTGGTCTCGGTTCGGTTCTCTCACAGAAGGTTGATGGTGTAGAGCATCCCATTGCCTATTATTCCCGCCTATTTTCTAAAGCTGAGCGTAATTATAGTACTACTGAACGCGAGCTCTTATCTGTTCTCGATTCCATTAAACATTTTCGGTGTTATTTAGATGGAATGAAGTTTTCTGTTATAACAGACCACATGGCCTTGAAATGGCTACTCACCTTAAACAACCCCTCCGGACGTTTAGCCCGCTGGGCCACTGTAATTTCCCAATACACTTTCGATATACTTCATCGTAAGGGTACACAGCATGTTGTCCCAGACGCCTTGTCCAGAATTTACGCAAGCCCTGTCACGTTTGACCAGGGTCCCGAATGTACTAATGACCGTTGGTATAAGAAAGTTTACCCAGGCGCTCGTGATACGCCGCAAATGTTCCCTGATTATGCCATACAGAACGGTGTTCTCTCAAGACGTATGCCCATTACTAGCCCTTTATCATCAGATCCTTGGCGCGTTGTATTGCCCGCTGAGAAGGTTTCACTCGCTATTTGGGAAGTTCATAATAATTTCCCCTCTATTCACCCCGGTGTTATGAAAACTTACCTTAAAATCAAGGGTTTGTTTTATTGGCCAAACATGTTTCGTGCTGTCACCGAAGCATTGAGACAATGTGAGGTTTGCAAGGCCTACAAAATCTCTAACACTCAACCACGTGGTCAGATGTTGTATCCGAAACCTGTCTCTCTTCCCCTACAACTTATTTCCATAGACATCATAGGTCCGCTACCTATTGCCTATTATGGTTACCGTTACATACTATCTATGGTAGACGTGTTTTCCAAATATATCTGGCTAGTTCCTTTAAAAAAGGTCGACGCTAGTTACCTTATTAAAGCGCTGGAGTCCGAAATATTTTATAATTTCGGGGTTCCACGTGCAATTCTTTGTGATAACGCTACCGTTTTCCGTAGTAATCGTTTCTTAAATTTCCTCAGATCGTTTCACATCGATCCACCGATCTTTACGCCCTTTTACACGCCACAGGCCAATACCGTGGAACGGTATAACCAAAGTGTTGTCACATGTTTAAGTATTTTAGTCGGTGAAAACCAAAGGAATTGGTCTAAATTATTACCCAAGGTGAAATTATATCTCAATTCTTGCATTAACTTAGCTACCGGTTTTACACCAAACTTCCTTATGTTTGGTAGGGATGTTGTTATGGATCCTACTAGTGCGCGTGGACAGACTCCAAGCTCCAATTTAGCCGAAAGTCGGTCTCAACACGCATCTAACCTATCTTCCCTTGCACAGATTTACACCAAAGTCGCTGACAACCTTTCTCTAGCTTTCCTCCGTAATTCTCGAACTTATAATACGAATCGTTCAAGTATCACTCTTAAAGTAGGTATGGTATGGAGGCGTAATTTCTCCAGATCCTCTGGAACGGATTATTTCTCCGGAAAACTTGCCCCTCGCTTTGTCAAGTGTCGGGTAACTAGGGTCATCTCTAGAACCATCTACGTCCTTAAGGATTGTGATTCCGTTCATTCCGAGTCATACCATATCAAGGACATTTTGAAGTGACTGTCCTTCTCATTTAACGCTATCTCAGTTCATTGATGATATAATATAGGTCTTTATTCTAGGCTAATATTTTTTTCCTTGCTTTAGCTTAGTTTCTTTATTGCATCTAGTTGTTTCTTGCTCTCGTCATTCGATTGCAAAATCTAAGAACATTTCTTAAGATTTTTTTTATATAGCATTAACTTAACTTTCCAACATAGGAGTTGAAGTCGTGCATTCAGATTTTTATACATAGGTTTGTAGGACACTTCTGACTTCTATATAGTTCGCACCGATAAGGTGTAGGTTCGATCCGGATCTGATTTACTCTTTGTCGGCTGCACTTAGTGTCCTCTGTTCGTTTTAGCTTAGGTTATTTTCATTAGCCTAAACTAATGAAAATAACCTAAGCTAAAACGAATAAATAATTAATGTTAAACTTATAAAATAGTATCGAGGTCGATTTATTTAATTCATTACTTTCCCTCCATATAGTTACTTAGGCTGTCACTTTTATCAACATATGTCATCCATGTCAAGGGATGTCACACACATTTAGGGTTGTGAATTTTTTTATCGATAATGTCGATAAAAACAGTTTTTTTTTGCTGGAAAGGGGTTATTGCAGCATGTCGCTGCCAAGCCAACCTTTTTATTTGCCAAGAAGGCTTAACATGTTTTTCTCTTAAAATGTGGTTACGCTTGACACATTTTTGAATATTTTTTTTATCGAATGAAAAGGCGGTTTTGTTTTTTTGAAGGAACGATTTTTTTGAAGCATTGGTGTCGTGTCGAACAGAGCGAGCGGTTGGATTATATTTTTTCCGATTTAACACAAAAACGAGCTTCCAGCTCTGGCCAGTGCTAGAACCCCTCGCCCAGCGAAAGTTCTAGTAAAATACCTTACCCGAAGAACCTTGCGTTCTATAGAATACCTTTTTTTATTCTTAAACATCTACGACAACCACCAAAATAATTTTTTTTTTTACATCTGAGTTATAATTTTGTTTTTTTTTTATTATCAAACCAATTTAATTATACTGTGTGACTTCAAATCTTTCTGTGTTTCATTATTCGTTCTTCACTATCCTGGGTTCGATCCCCAGTGATTTTTTTATTTAATATAATAATAATAATAATAACCCCACCGCCGTATCTCTACGTTGACGTCGTGGTGGGGCTTGCGCGCTCCAAACTCTGGGTCTGTGCCGGTAGAGTTTACTTTGCCGGAACAGGTCTAGGATGAGGGGCCAGACCAAGAGAGATACAGAAACCCGCAGGGCAGCATGTGGCGAGCTGTTGGGCAGTAGCGACCCCACGGACCCTATATCCCGGGAGAAATCTTGTTCCTCATCTCTGGCTTGCCTTTATTGGCCGGCTGGAGTGAACACTGACGAGGAACAGAGCTCCCACCTCATTCTTGCCTTAATTGGCCGGCTTGAGTGGAGATTCGCAAGAGCAAACGTGCTCGGAGGAAGGAAGTATTCCAGTAAGTGCTCGTAGGGATCTTGACCATCTTCCGGGCTCTGGGATTGTTCTGAAAGCCGTGGAATACCTCTCCACTCCTCAAGCACCTCAGGACATGTTGCCCCCTTGTCGCTACGTCACTATGTGCTAGCAACAGTTTCCGGGGGCCCATTATTGAGTGTGCAAGTCACCCCCTGCCATTTTATCCGTGTATATGTATAACATTGATCAGGCAGGGGCCATAGTCCTTCCATAGTTCCAAGTCACCAGTCAACTTAAGCCACCCAAACCCATAGTCTAATATCTTTGTTTCCATATCCTGCAATAGTCCTACACCAACCGGGGGTTGTCCTTGAGTGCACTTGCATAGTGCACACAGGGGTAATCGTCGGTTGGTGCCTCATTTAATTAAAACACCAAACGGGCCTCTGCGAGTTGGCTTCGGCCCCTCGTACGCCTTCCAAAGGTGCGGGACCCCAGGGTCCCGAGAAATGTCAAAGACCAATAAAAATAATAATAATAATAAATACTTTATTTCAGACCATGGTGTCCATTTTGTTAGTAACAATGTTCTTATAGACTAGTGTTAGTAATACGCAAATCAATCACAATAAAATAAAGTAAATTCAACAATCACTACTGCGCCATTCCATGACAAATGACGCAGCAATGATTGATGAAACTACAGTCCAGCCGACTAGCGATCATGCTAAGGATGCTGTTGGCGCTGCTACGTACTCTATGCACCAAGGATGCGCACCTTTTACGCATCGTAGCATAAAAGCAGTCTACGCGATGTTCAGCAAACATCCCTGATGCACTACAGAATCGCCGCAGCCCCATCAGCACCCTGAACGCATTATTGAATTGGACTCGGAGAGCACTGTAAGACTTTTGAGTATAGTCGGCCCACAGGCTGCACGTGTAGAGTGATGTACAATAAGACCTAAAAAGTGTAATTTTGACTTCTGTCGAACAACGTGCAAACCTGCGAGCTATCATGTTCGCCCTCACTGCCAGCGCCCTCCGTTCCCTCTCTATGTCATCATTGTCCCTGAGGTCAGAGGTCTTCTTAATATAGCGTGATACCAAAAAAACATATATATCGCTATAAAATGTAAGCAGTTTGAAAACAAAATCCCGTGAACGCGATGACCACATCTGTTACCGCCCCGGTTCTATGGCGGCCGAGCGCTGCAAGCAGAAATAGTCCTTACGGTGTATAGGTATGAACTTCGATGGTACACCTCTGCCCAACCCATCGGGGAAACAAGGTGTGATGTTGTTATGTGAATTGTTTTGTTCTAGTGTGTTCTACTTGGAGGGCGGTCTGAACAAGCACCGCGCGATACACAAGGGAGTCAAGAATCCCTTCAAATGCCACATCTGTAAAGTTAGCTTCGCTACTTATTCCAGGTTTGTTTATTTGTATATTTTAATTTAATTTATTCATTTATTTCAGACACACTTATACTCATCATACTTCTTGTACATAGTTTTATGCACACACATAAATTAAATTATAAACTATTTATTATAAACTATTTTAAATCAAATTGCCCAGAAACCCAAAATAAAATTGTGACTCAATAAATTTAAATATTCAACACATAAAAAATAATAATTAAAATTGAAAAAATTAAGAAAAATGTCAAATTGTATAATTTTATTAAAAATACTAAATATTAAAAATAAAATTTATATAAATTGCAACCAAAATAATAATATTACAAAAAAAAAATATACTCGTATATATTATACAAAAAAAAAAAAAAAAATTGCTCTTGCCCGCGGCTTTGCACGCGTGCACGTCACAAATTATCCCTCGGGAATGTACTACTGCAATAAAAAGTATCCTATGTCCTAACCCAGGTAATGGTCTACCATTCTGCCAAATTTCATCCAAATCCGTTCAGCCGTTTTAGCGTGAAAGCGTAAAAAACAAACAAACTCACTTTCGCATTTATAATATTAGTGGTTTAAATATAAAATTGCATTTTTTTTTTTTAAGTCAAAGTATTTACTCTCGTTGTCTATACATTTCTGCCATCTCATGGGAAGGTCATTTATGCCTTTGCAGTAGAACTCTGGGGACCTGGACTCAACCAACTGTTTGAAGGCATTTTGTATTGCTTCCTGGGAAGAGCATGGTTGCGGCGTTTGACCAAGAGTCAGCCAAAGCGTTGTTCATCACACGTCTGAATTCGCCCATAAATCCTTTCATTTCTGTACCGGTTAACCAAGGCAAGGCAAGCTTCAACGCGCCCTTCTCTCTGCAGATCAGTCAAATCATGGAGCACCCATTTTTCAAGTTTTTTTATCTTACTGATTTAAGATAGATAATTGACTCAAGCGTGACTTTGCGGAAATCCATTATAAAATACAATAGACGTATATTTAGTAACCTAATCCGCTTAACTGTTCTTAAAGAGTATATGACTCACACGCAAACACGAACTCGACGCGTTTTCACCTCTCGCTTGATACGTCCCACGTCGGGTTCGGGTTTACAACAAGTCAATCGCCATCCTGAGGCTTCCTCGTTGACAGGTGAAACACGTATCGATTTCTTACAGGGTTCTATATGACTCTTTAAGAATAGTTAAGCGGATTAGGTTACTAAATATGCGTCGTCTATTGTATTTTTTTCTTACCGATTTGATGCAAATGGGTAAATATTGTGGGTATGCTAACATCATATTATTGCTGGTCGTACCAACAGCCAGGACCAACTTGCTGGCCAAAACCCCTCTAACTCGAGCAATTCGCACAATCAATTATATGCAAGTAGAAATTGATATATTTACGTGTCAGTGGGGTGAATTCGCAAAAGTACTATTGTTTACATTATGTTATAAACAATATTAATGTTTATGACTTAAGGTTTTTGTATTTTAATTTGGTGTGTTTGACTTGGCTATCGCATTAGGCTAAGACCTGTAATGGTAGTTTTAAGGCATTTAAATAAATAAATAAAATCAAACTATGCCGCTAATTCCTTCAAATCCGTTCGGTCTCTTTAGCGTGAAAGCGTAACAAACTAACTCACCATCGCATTTACAATATTAGTTAGGATAGTTAGGATTAGGATTACTATTAATTGTATTTCCGACGAAATTTTTATCTTCTGGGTCTATAAAGGCCAGAGTTTCCCAACTCCCCTGATCCCTGGGGGCCCTGAGGATATTGCAAAGTTAGTGGGTGTAAGCGACGCGATATGTCTGCGTGTAAACCATCTCTACAACTTATTTGCCAAACATGTAAACAGACACGAGTTTTCCACTCATACAAACATCAACTTATTCAAGTGTAAATAAAGTTGATTTTAGATCGACTAGTATTGTTGAAAAAGTCATAAAAAATATAAAGTTGTAGCGCAAACTGAACCTTATGTGTAGGCATTACAGTTGTTACAGTCGTGGCGTGGGACTGCCAAGTCATAGGTCTCGAGTTCGAACCCAAGGCACGCACCTCTGACTTTTCGGATTTATGTGCGTATTTTATAATTATCACTTGCTTCAAAAACGGTGAAGGAAAACATCGTGAGGAAACCGGCATGCCTGAGAGATATTTCTTGACGGCATGTGAAGCCAAGTCAGAGGCCCATGGGCGGCTTTAAAACTCTGACACCAGGTTAGTTACTAACCACACGAAAAGAAGATTACAGTTGTTTTCTCTAACACTCGTGTTTGTTTACATGTTTGGCAATTGAACAAACGCAGCAATTGCGAACGCAAATTAGGTTTTTTGTTTTGAATGTGTGTGTGAGTGAGAGGGGAGCGCGGCCGCGGGATCGCAGGGGACAGCGGGAGGCAGTCCCACGCTCCGCTCAAGCCGCACGCTCCTTCCTTACATTTTCTCAGTGTAAATGATTGTAATAAGTATTAAGATTTTCGTACCTAAAATTAAACGAAATTACCGAAAATATCTGCGTGATTCAGTGATCAAAATTAAAAATATTAAGTTTGTCCTTAAATAAAGAAGTTGCCTCTTTAGTACTGTTATTTTTATTTATTATCTATCATTTTTTATCTTTCATAGGTTCCCCAAAACAAAAAGTATTGGACACTCTGGTTTAGTCCGGTTTATTGGCCCTTCATTATCTTGTTTGTATAAATTTCCATATATATTTTATTAATCAGTGGGATTTCTCCTTTCTCCAGATGCACAACCCACAAAACAACCCATGGCTTCTACAAACGCTCACTAGCCGACGCTAAGAAACAAGCCGAGGGGCCCGCACAAGCCAACGCCGACTCCTCCGCACGCTCTGCCACCGGCATACTGGGATACGGCGACTTTCCTGTAGTCAAACACTTCTTGTGTGAGGTAACGTTGAAATAATAGCTAGGAAACAAGCCGAGGGGCCCGCACAACCCGACGCCGACTCCTCTGCACGCTCTGCCACTGGCATACTGGGATACGGCGACCAATTCTCGCACGTAAAAAACGTTCACATTCAAGTCGCAATCTGCCAAACTTCTCAAAAATTTTGGTAAATTGATAACAGCTGCACTGGTTGATTCATCAGGTTAAGTAACGCTTTTCGGGGTTGGCCGTGGATGGGTGACCATCTTTACATACCGAGACTCCTCCGTGCCTCGGAAAACACGTTAAGCCGTTGGTCCCGGCTGTCATTTGTCGATCTTTAATAGTCGTTACAGGTCGTCAGAACCCCGAAAGTCTGACAACCAGTCTTACCAAGGGGTATCGTGTTACCCAGTAACTGTGGTAGATAGGCAGTCGCTCCATGTAAAATACTGGTATTCAACTGCATCCGGTTAGACTCGAAGCTGACCCCAACATGGTTGGGAAAAGGCTAGGCAGATGGATGAATGTGAACGTTCTTAAAAATTACGGGAATAGGGATGACGACAAAAAAAATTTTTTTAGTCCGTCTAACATTATAAAAAAATATTGGACACGAATTTTTCCTTTTTTTACGTCATCTAAAGATTACGGCGATGCATTGAGGTAAAATGTGCCATGACGTCACGAGTATGTAGATTTCATACATACTAGTGACGTAGCGACCCCCACTCCCCAACTTAAAATGCGTTTTATCTAAGTATTTTTTTATTAATATGATAAAGCAAAAAATACGTGTCTAATATTTTTTTATTATCTGACTGACGGACTAATTAGTTTTTTTTTTGTACCCTGGCATCATCCCTATTGCCCCTCAGTTATTTACTGTTTATTCCTCAGGACTGCGGCCGCTCATACCTGCACTGGACATACCTACAAGTACACAGACGCATGAAACACTCCAACGAGAACTTTCTATACAGATGTAACCAGTGCGAACTGACCTTTCCCAACAGGTAACATATACCTTTTGATGTGTAACATATTTTCTCTCTCTGTGTAGACAACATAATTACTAATAATTCATAAAAAATAAATGATATACGTACCGTCAACTGCCCTAACTTCGCCTGGCGTCCTAAGTTCCCTATAAGGAAAAATATGTAATATCTTTTTCATGTTACTTGTATGGCAATCGAAACTTTGAGTTTTCATAGAGAGCTTTAAGTTTCAATTGCCATACAAGTAAAATGAACAAGTTAATACATCTTTTTCATTATAGGCAAACATTGGATGCCAGGCGAAGTTAGGGAGGGCAGTTGACCGGTACTAATTGTAAAAAAAAAAAATGGTCCTAGAGGTACCTATTCTTTATCAGGCACATTGAGTGGCCCTTTGCAAGACGACTAAAACGTCACGGTGTAATTTTTTTTTAATGAATTTTTAGTAGTCACTAGATATATGAAGTGGGCTGCTTTTGTAATGGCTCGTACACACTATGCCGGCAGCAAGTACCTCCGGCTTTTGCGCCCTCATTTCCTTTGCGATCCTTTGTGCGGCAGGGCCGGTGTGTAGGAGCTATTAGACGACTAAAATGTGACGGTACTAAAAATCTGTGGGAGGGATTTCGTAAAAAGGGACGGAATTGTGTAACAGGAAACCGGGGAAGCGCGCGCTATTTGATTTGATTTATGTTTGAGCTAGCCTTCAGAAACGACCTAGACGAGGCCACCGCCCCTTTAATTTTGCTTATTATATTAATGTTGCATAATACCAAGGTGAGATGTCAGATGTTACACGTCAAATGCCACTACTGTAAGGCTCGCTTATTTTTTTTATTAATTACTAGCTTCTGCCCGCGAATTCTTTCGCGAGCCTATAACTTGCCTCAAGAATTGGGCTATCCAATGCAAAAAGCGTTTTTCAAATCCGACTGGCAGTACCGGAGATTACACCCTACATACAAACTTACAAACAAATTTTTTATTTATAATATTAAGTATAAACTAAATTACCAAATTTCAATAATTCATATAAAATTCTCATATAAAGTGCATTTTCCCGGCAACTTTTCAATTTTTTCTTTCCGTAAGTGTTGGAATATTACAAAAATCCCAGTGTTAACAGATTAAAATAATTACTCGATTGTCACAATCGATCTTTCACTCATTCGATCGGTCGGTGTCGGAGTCGGTCATTCAAATGTTTTCTACATTATAATAAATCGGACCGTCAAACAGTACACACGTCTTTTCTTTCCTCCTGCGACCTATTTCCCACAGTAAGAACCTGATTCGGTCTATTACCACAGATTAGAACAGATGGTGCACTCCGTAAATTCACTTAAATAAAAAGCGACTCTTGCTACGACACAATAAAGTGCAATTCAGGTCGCACAGCGCTAATTACCTAATCAGCGTTCGCAATTTATTTGCCAAACATGTAAACAAACATCAACTTAAACCAAGTGTAAATAAAGTTGATTTTAGACCGACTAGTATTGTTGAAAAAGTCATAAATTCAATCAATTAATTAGTCAATTTATCTCGTCTGCTCGACGTCCGTATGTCACTGCAGGGATCCAGCAGAATATCAGCGTCAGGAAATGCCTGACACATGCTGAGTTGGTCTCCCATTTGGTGCAACCTTGAGACGCACACCGCACCTTGTTTTTCGTTATTTCATTTAAACAAAGTATGTCATAATGTCACTCCATTTCTTTAAGTACTTATGTTTTTATTTTTTTGTATATTGGCATCTTGTTTTCATGTATATTCATGTAATTTGTTATCTTTTAATTGTGCTTTTGTGTGTCTTTTGTATGCACTGAATAAATGTTTTATTTATCTATCTATAAAACATATTAAGATGTAGCGCAAACTGAACCTTATGTGTAGCGATTACAGTTGTTTTTCCTAAAACTCGTGTTTGTTTACATGTTTAGCAAATGAATTGCGAACGCAGATTACAGTTATAATCACCTAGAAGTTGCCTCTCTTTCTATTGCGTGACTCTATTATCTTCTGACTACGTTACACTCACTGAATTGGCCCGACAAGACGGGCCCGCCGCGTACTTGTATCTTCATACCTAAAATGCTAAGTGAACCATCTGTATTCATCTCTGGTTATACTAGCACATCTATTAAGTAAAATAATCTTTTTTTATTTTATTAATTGTTTAAGAGCGTTTACTCTGAAAGTGGGCAACGTCGCAAATAGATGTCAAATATTTACCTGTTTTGATTAATTTGGCAATATTACTGTATGGAAATAAGAAATGTGGCTAACTAGCGAACTAGAATATTAATAATTAATTGCAACTATAACTTTGAATTTGATGTTGTAACCGTTTTAGGTGTAAAAAATGCATTTGGATAGTTTCTAAATACTTTTTTTACATCTAAAACGAAATATTCGGTGTTACGATATTAATTATTGCATTTCATAATCAATATTGCTAAATTAATCAAAACAGTGAAATATTTGACATCTATTTGCGACGTTGCCCACCTTCAGAATAAACGCTCTTAAGACTATCTAAAACCTAAATCTGTATAGTTTAAATTAATTTAAATCTATACTTCTCTATAACATCACGCTAGAACGCTTAGGAGCCGAGCTTAAAAAAAAAAGTAAAAAGGAAAGCTAAGCGAAAACGATGTAATAGCGCGGGCAGGCGATGCGATGCAACGGGGTGAGTCGGGGCACAATAAATTTCAAACTCAATATTTTAGTTCTTTAGTTAGCCACATTTTATATTTCCTTAAAGTGATATTGCCAAATAACTCAAAACAGCGTTATATTTGGCATCTATTTGCGACGTTGACAACTTTCAGAATAAACGCTCTTAACGAGAACTGCCGTCAAACTTTTATGCAGTTTGGTATACTTTATGTAAGTTATTGTTTATACAGACTTTGAATAAATAAACTTTATATAGCTGGGGCCTCGCGTACCATCGTAAGAAGGTGCACGGCAAGACTGGAGCTGACGACCCTGGAACCACTAACAAGAGCACCAGGGATGATTATAGGTATTCTTTTACTACTAATAGTTTTATAGTACTGGCTAATGTCCGACCGAAAATGGATTTTAAGCCGAAATCGAAAGAAAAACTTCTGCTTTAGTCTTATTTACAGCAGAAAACGAAATTGATTTAGCATTACAAAATGTTAATATTTCCGCTGTATTCTGAAATTCTGTTTATAAAAATATAAGCTTTAAAAGACGCGGCTTTAGCCAGTAATACTGCCGCACTAATAATTAACCAGTCGATAATAAGACAAAAAAAAAAACGGTATACCCACATACACACACACACCTCCACATACTCATATACGAGGGGTGTTCAATAAATAGTGAGAATGAGTAAGACGCAATTATCTTTTATTATATGTTATTTTATTTTTCGACGTAGTCACCTTTCAGGTTTATACACTTTGTATATCTTTTATCTAATCCTAAAATTCCCTTTCTAAAAAAATCTTCTTCCTGATCCCTTAAAAAATCATTTACGGCGGCGACTACTCCGTCATCATCTTCGAATTTCTGGCCCCTGAGATGTTCCTTTAAGCGCGGAAATAGGTAGAAATCACTAGGAGCAAGGTCCGGTGAATATGGAGGATGTTCCATCAATTCGAAGCCAGCTTCTTGAATGGCAGCCATTGCAACTCTGGACTTGTGCGCAGGGGCGTTATCTTGGAACTTGAAACAAAACAACTTTAGCGAGTTTGCCACGCCGTTTCTTGCGTATTTCCTCACGCAACTTTGTTACTTGTCCTGCGTAGATAGTCCCCGTAATAGTGGCTCCATGATTAAGATATTCGATCATTACCACCCCTTGGCTGTCCCAGAAAAGAGAGCCCATGATCTTTCCGGCGGATGGAATCGCCTTAAACTTCTTTGGAGTTGGAGATGACGGTCGCTTCCAAGTCATGGACTGTTGTTTCGTTTCCGGGTCATAATGGTGAAGCCATGTTTCGTCCATAGTTATGAATCGAGCCAAAAATCGGTCAGGATCTTGTTGTAACAAATCCAAACAGCTTTGTGAAATTCTCAGTCGAGTTTTTTCTGCGCGTCAGAATGCATTCTGGGCACCCAGCGCGCTGACACATTTTTCATACCCAAATGGTCGTTTATAATATTATGGACACTTTTCCTATCGAAATCTTTACTTCTTCAGCTATAAAACGAACAGTAACACGACGATCCGCCAAGACAATATTTTCAACTTTTTAAATCATTTGTTCAGTCACTGCCGATATGGGGCGTCCCGTTCGTGGGTCGTCGTTAGTGGAAGTTCTTCCTCGCTTGAACTCAGCACACCAACGCGCAACCATAGAATATGGAGGAGCATGAACCCCTAATGTTGCTCTCAAGTCTTGATTTACCTGCTCCGTAGTAAAATTTTTCAAGCAGAGATATTTTATTACCGCGCGAACTTAATTTTATCCATTTTTAAGAACACGTTCTGAAACGACGCAAACAATAGAGTTCTACTTTTAAAAAACAAAAGAGAATTAATTGCTTTTTTTATTATCATCTTAACTAATGTCTGGGCTATGCCTGCCAGTATTTTTTTTTTTCTTTCCAATGAGAATGTATCGCATTCTCACTATTTATTGAACACCCCTCGTACACACACTTACCTCCACACACTCATATACACACATATCATACAGACACCGTGTCCGTGAAGCCGCATGGATCGATCCATCAGGTTAAGCTACGCTTGCCAAGGTTGGTTCGTGGGTGGGTGACCATCTTTACATACCGAAACTCCCCCGTGCCTCGAAAAACACGTTAAAGCCGTTGATGCCGGCTGTCATTCGTGGAACTTTGACAGTCGTTACGGGTCGTCAGAAGCCCGAAAGTCTAACAACCAGTCTTACCAAGAGGTATCGTGTTACCTCGTAACTGGGTTGTGGAGGTCAGATAGGCAGTCGATCCATGTAAAATACTGGTATTCAGCTGCATCCGGTTAGGCTGGAAGCCGACCCCAAAATGAAAAATCCTTTTTTTCGAGTGGCAATCGTAAAAAATCTCTTTGCGACGAGCTGACGACTGAGTTAAAAATAAAAATAAAACAGAAAAGTAAAAAGCACTAGTGAAAAAAGTGACACTTTCCGCAAAAATTGGCTGCTTGGAAAACGCTCGAGCAAATCCATTGTAAAGTGTTTTTATAAAACTGTAGATTGATTAAAGGAAGGCAGATACTGAGCTGCCTGTAAATGTTCTCTGTTTGATTCTGAGGGCCAGTCTCTCATTCTAATGCAAGGATACCATTCATTTTTGTTAAGGATACCATGTAGGGATTGCAGCGAGGTGCTGCCGAACAAAACAGCTTTATACAAGCATCGTAAGAAGGAACATAGCGATGCAACTACACGAGGTTATACTAAACCAGGTAAGAATCATTATTTTACAGACAGCTGTGCTGCTGGGGAGTTTGTTGCGCCACTTCTTCTTCCCAGCTAACGCACTAGGAAGTGGTGAAGGGTGGGTGTTTTTGGGGGACTGTCTTATGTAATTGACGTTCGAAAAGTGCTGATTCTCAGCCTATTATGAATAAATGACTTTTGAAATTGAATTATTTATTTAATTCAGACACAGTGATCCATAATTTTGTTAGTATACTTAAGTATTGAAATACAAACCACAATCATATTTTTATAACTAAAATGAACTATCAGACAAAATTTTTCACATAAACAGCATGACAATCATCTCTAAATTATTAAAACGTTTAAATTCATCAATAATATTTTAAAATCAAGCAATTAATTAAAATTCAATATATTTTATTTCACATAAACCTACATGGGCACTTATGAAACGTCAGAACTAGGTGGTTCCAATTGATCGTATCCTATGGAGAAGAGCCGGCAAGAAGCTCCACGGTTACTCTTTTATTTTACAATGTTTTCAAATTACAGTGTTAAAAGGTATGAGAGGATAGTGTAGGTAGTCCAATTGGTTGTTTCCTATGAAGAGGAGCCGGCAAGAAATTTCTTAAAATCTTTATATTAATTAAAATCACTTAGGAGGGCAAACAAAAACATTTAAAAAAAAGTTTTGCAAACTGTACCGTGTCACATATCAAATGAAAGGGTGAGGATATTTTTTTTTTTTAATAGTTTTAAAATAAATTCTTTTAAATATATTCAAGAAAATTGATAAAAATTTACCCCTTTATCTTCGTTTTTAAATTGAGCTTTTGCTTTTATTGTACGATACGTAAGAACGTTACACTAGTGTATACTTAAATACTCCCCTTTACATTTCATGTTTCACCAATCTCTAGCTGGTATTACATTATATCCATACTGCATAAGGTATCCTGTTCTAATAGAAATTTTGAAGTTGAATATTTGCTTCATGCATCTCTATTAAAGTCTATTGTATATTGGCACAAGTCCCAAAAGCCTTAAGGCCATGCACACGTCGTTTTTTAAATGCGCGTTCCATGTAACGCGCGTCGACGGAACGTACATGCGTACACTCATTGCGAGTGCGCGCGTTGATGCGCCATAAAAAACGTGGTGTGTGTTTAGACCCTTATTCTACATGCTGACAACCTCATTAACAACATCGCAGTTTTCATATTAAGTCTTTTTAATACAGGCATGTATGCGAGCGCAGCGTCCGACTCCACAGGCGGGACGTGTTCCCATTGCCGCGCCACATTCACGCACGCGATTGATCTGCACAAACACGTCAAGTAAGTGACCGTATCTCAGCTATAACGGGTGTAAAAAGTCGCTTAATGAAGCCGAAAGTCACTTATCCTCCCTATTTTTTTTTTGTACTGGACCATACTTTCTGGTTACGGAAATATTTATTTATTTATTTATTTGGTACACCAACAGCAGTACATACACAAAATTTAAAACAGAATAAAACCATAATACAAGTACTGGTCAATCAATCTGCCTAGCCTTTTCCCAACTATGTTGGGGTCGGCTTCCAGTCTAACCGGATGCAGCTGAATACCAGTATTTTACATGGAGCGACTGCCTATCTGACCTCCACAACCCAGTAACTGGGTATTACGATACCCCTTGGTAAGACTGGTGTCAGACTTTCGTGCTTCTGACTACTCGTAACGACTGTCAAAGATCCACGAATGACAGCCGGGACCAACGGCTTGACGTGCTTTCCGAGGCACGGAGGAGTCTCGGTATGTAAAGATGGTCACCCATCCACTGACCAACCCCGGCAAGCGTAGCTTAACCTGATGGATCGACCAGTGCGGCTGTTGTTACTTAGCCTTAGGTATGTATGCCTATTATAGGTATACACAGCATTCACCACAAAACAACAAATGTCATGTTGAATGTCGTATGCTTTCACGCTAAAGAGGCGAGCTCGTCGCTAAGTAATAACTGCCGCACGGATCGATCCGTCAGGTTAAGCTACGCTTGCCAGGGTTGGTCTGTGGATGGGTGACCATCTTTACATACCGAGATTCCTTCGTGCCTCGGAAAGCACGTTAAGCCGTTGGTCCCGGCTGTCATTCGTGGATCTTTGACAGTCGTTACGGGTCGTCAGAAGCCCGAAAATCTGACAACCAGTCTTACCAAGGGGTATCGTATTACCCAGTTACTGGGTTGTGCAGGTCATATGGGCAGTTGCTCCATGTAAAATACTGGTATTCAGCTGCATCCGGTTAAACTGGAAGCTGACCCCAATGTAGTTGGGAAAAGGCTAGGCAGATTGATTGATAGGTACCGTGGTATATAAGTACTTAACTCATGCAGGTTTCCTCACGATGTTTTCCTTCACCATTTTGAGAATAGTCTTATTTTCGCTTCCACCGCTGCTCTAGTGGACCTATGGATAGAGCTTAACTTAAATGTTCGGAACTTTTAATTTCAATTCTAGAGAGGTCCACGGCAAAGACGACGAGTCCTGTTTATCTTGCAAAAAGACATCGGCAACAGAAGGGACATGTCCGCGCCGTCCGCACACATGTCCCGTCTGTGGACACGCCTTCCGGACGCTTTCTATGCGGAACGAACATCTCAGGGTACATACAGGAGAGAGACCGTTTCCTTGTGATGTGTGCGGAGTTGCGTTCAGGAGGTGAGTGTGAGTAGGTATTCTTGACAAAGAAAACAACATTTATTTTATTAAAAATAAGTTATAGTACAACTACTTTCTTAATGTCCCTCGGGAATCATCGCATTTCCGATTACAAACGAGTACTAATTTCCATGGCCATCAATTATTAAAATCGTGTATAATACTCGTAATTTGAATTCAGTACTAAGTAGTTTTGCTCTATACGGGGTGTCCGGGACATCGACGCGAAGCCGGTTACCATGGATTCAATACATGATTCTGAACCCCCCTGCGTTGAAATTTTTCGTCGGTTATTTAAAAAAAAAACAGCTACTTCATACATTTTGACCGCGTAGGTATTGCACTTTTCTATGAAACAGCTGATTTAAAAAAAAATAACCGACGAAAATATTCTCTCTTTCTGTCTCTCTCTCTTTCTTTCACTCTCTCTTTCTTTCTTTCTCTCGCTCTCTCTCTTTCTTTCTCTCTCTCTCTCTTTCTTTCTCGCTCTCTCTTTCTTTCTCTCTCTTTCTTTCTTTCTCTCTCTCTCTATTTCTTTCTCTCTCTCTCTCTTTCTCTCTCTCTTTCTGTATCTCTCTCTTTTTCTCTCCCTCTCTCTCTCTTTCTTTCTCTCTCTCTCTCTCTCTCTTTCACCCTCTTTATCCAGAGAGAGAAAATGTGAATTTGATTGTTTCTGTCACAATATATTTAGTTTGTGTTCTTCCTTTGCGAGTTGCGTTCTTACATGAAAGTGTGTTCGTGAGTAATTTCCTGATGATCATAGGTCCACAGCCATGCGGAACCACCGCCTCATCCACACGGGCGTGCGCGCGTGGGCGTGCGGGCGCTGCCCCAAGCGCTTCCGCATCCGCTCCGACCTGCGCACGCACCTGCGGCTCAAACATCCGGCTACTATTGTAGTTGTAGAGGTGACTGTTTCTTTTTCATATTTTTTCGACTACTCGACATTAAAAATATTAATGTTATTGAATGAATTGTTAAAATGAAATGATTATCAATCCAAACGTGTTAGGGCAAACCGGGTGCTGAGGTTTTGGTTTACTTACTTCAAATCTGCCTAGCCTTTTCTCTACTATGTTCAGGTTGGCTTCCAGTCTAACATGATGCAGCTGAATACCAGTATTATACATGGAGCGACTGCCTGCCTGACTATCTGACCCCCACAACCCAGTAACTGGGTAATACGATACCCCTTGGTGAGGCTAGTTTATCAGACTTTCGGGCTCCTGACGATGTAACGACTGTCAAAGATCCACGAATGGCAGCCGGGATCAACAGCTTAACGTGCTTTTTGAGGCACGGAGGAGTCTCGGTATGTAAAAATGGTTACCCATCCACGGACCAACCCCGGCAAGAGTAGCTTAACCCGATGGATCGACCAGTGCGGCTGTAATTACTTAGCCACGAGCTCCTCCTCCTTTTGGTTTACTAACTAATTCGGTATATTATATTTTTTAGGTGGAGGGCCTAAACCCGTCGTCTGAAGAAGTACTGAAGGCGCTCGCTGGTCAAAACGTTTCGCACGACAAGCTCATAGAAATCACCAAGATGTCCTTCGCAAAGGTAGGTTGATTTATAAATAAAAGGAGGCTGCCCAGCAGGATCGTGAGAGGGCTGATCCCGCTCGTTGAAGAAGGCGTCGGGGAGGCAACCGCCTCGACGCCTAACACGCCGAAACCCTACCTGCAACCTACAGGTGGGAATTTGGGGTCACGGGCGCTCACAGTGGGGACTTTGTCTACCCACTGAGTAAGCTCAGGGGAGACGGTGCACAGTGCTCACGCTGCCTTGCACACTTGCACAGTTAGGTTTCAGGGAGTCCCCTTTACAGTCCCCCCAGAGATGTGCACTAACAGACGCTGCACAGAGGGGTTTTAAGATGAGATGTCAGTATAACTGACGGGGTCGCAGGAAAGTCCGAAAGGGATACCGTGGCCCCTGGCAATGTACAGGTAACTGAAGGAACACGGGTGGGTTTTAGTCAGTAAGAGTCTGACACGCCCTCCCGCTCCTCATAGAGCGGGTGAAGTTATATGATAAACTCCCCCCCCCACCCCAAAATTCTTAAGACTGATCTTTTGAAAGGTAACTGTGCCCCATACATGTGCAGATGGTGACCACCGGGGAGGTGTTAGGAGGTAAAACTCCCACACTCCCCGGTCTTATCCCCAAAGCCCGCCTTTTGAAGTTTTCTCCACCGATAAACAATATATTTAAAAGGTTGTTTTATAAAGTGCAGTCCCTTACAGACTTATGCATCTCCTTTAAAGGTCCACCAGCGACCCCTATAAGTATTCAAGCAACCCGCCCCTGTTGTGCTGTTTCGCATGATTTTTACGACTTTTCTCATTTTTTATCCGCGTTAGACTAATTTTCCAAATCATTAACTCTACTCGTTTAGACGTGATCTTCAGTATAAAATCATTAAAAGTCGGTTATCGTCGCCTTAATATTAATGTTTTATTTACATAAACCTTCCGGAATAAATTTTTAGGGGTATGAGGAACAGGGTGTAAAGTTCACTCATCCCCCATAGAAAAGGGAGGATCCTCCGACCAGACGGGTGTGATGTCTGGCGGGCAACTGCCCAGAGGTTTGAAGTTGGGAGATTCTATATATGTTTATCGCGCGGTAAACTCTAATTGCGGGATGCAGGATTTTGTGAGACTTCAGGATGTTATGTGACGTCAGGTCTTTGATGCGTAGTTCGCATGTAGCGATGTAGATGCCGCTACAAATTCTCTAAAAGATGGTGAAAACGCATCAAAATCCGTTGCGTAGTTTAGAAGAAATTTCATCCAAATCTGTTAAGCCGTTTTACCGTGAATGCGTCACAAACAAACTCACTTTCGCATTTATAATATTACTAGCTTTCGCCCGCGTCGAGGTCGGAAATTTATTACGAGTGGGATACTCGTAATAAATTTACAATTTAGGAACATACTACCGAGATAAAAGTATCCAGGTTATAAACTATCTGTGTGTCAAATTTTATCCAAATCCGTTAAGCCGTTTTTGAATGATTGAGTAACAAACATTGACATACAATCTTTCACATTTATAATATTAGTAGATAGTTAGGATGGATAAAATGGGACACTAGTTTACCCCTATTTTATCCAGTAGGGGAAAAATACGAATGGGTACAGTATTTTTATCTCACGAAGCGACGCGCGCTTTACTTGTGTTAAACAAGTGTACCCTATGAATGTGTGCGTGAAGACGAGTAGCGTCAGCACATAACACACACACACACACTTCCGACTTCGCCATTGTCTCGGACGGTACCCAGAGCTCCTGCGCTAACACTGTAATTAATTCTTAATTCACAGCGTGTTTGTACACTTGCTAACCACAAGTAAAGCGCGCGTCGCTTCGTCAGATGAAAATACTATATCATGTTATCAAGTAACTGGGTTGTGGAGATCAGATAGACAGTCGCTCGCATGAAAAATATTTGGGAAAAGGCCTATGATGAGGGGCAAATACTGTTTATGTTTAATACTAGCTCTCGCCAGTAGCTTCGCGTGCGTGATATCTTTGTAAATTATAGCCTATGTTACTCAGTGATATTATAGCATTCTACTGGTAAGAGATTTTTTTTAATCGGTCCGGTAGTTTTTCAGTTCATTCATTACAAACAAACAAAGATACAAAAAATTAAATCTTTTAGATTTAAAATATTAGTTTAGATTTCGATATTTTAACCCCAAATGTTAGCCCCAAAGTAAAAATTGTTGAATGAGCACTTTAACGCTCCAAAAGATTGGCATTGAATTTAAAGCCAACCTAAGTGTTCTTTTCATAATAATACCAGCCTGAAACTGTCCCATTAAAGGGCAAAGGCCTCTTCTCATACAGAGAAAGCACGAGCAGTGATCACCACGCTTGCTCAAGACGGGTTGGCGATTTCAGACATATATTAACTATAAGTCCAGGTTTCCTCACGATGTTTTCCTTCACCGATGTCAGTAATGCCCAAGATAAACTCAGAAAGTACATATGAATTGAAAAAGTCACATTGGTACTTGTCCGGAGTTGAACCTCATGCATGCATTAACCACTGGGCCATCACATCTATATCATTATTTTAATTTTTTTTTAAATTGGTTTGCTTGTCAAATACGGGACAAGTGAACAGACGGCGGGCTGTGAACGCACTGACGCTTTATTTTCATAGTTACGAACACACAATAATGAAATAATGAGAATAATATAAAATATATATAATAAAAAATTATAATATATAATTAATAATAATATAATAATAAATACTACTAATAATAACTATTAGTAGTTTATACTATATTATATTATTTTTTATTATATACAAAGTTGATACGACAGAGGGGCTTTCCTTTAAACTGCCTATACTAGGTACCATTTTCAAGCTCTGTACCAAAAATCAATTAAATAGGAGCAGTAGTTTAGTCGCAAATGATTTTTTAAGTTTTTGCCCCGTTTGAACACGATGTATCTTTCCTAACAGCTGATTATGTCTATACGCATAGGTCATGCACCTTAAAACGATAAATCTGAGTATAACCTATGCGTGGTTGCCGCTGTGACGCAAATCACAAGTACAACCAAATATTCTCGCTAAAAAGATGACAATGCAAACAAGGAAGCAATAAATACACACACACTTGCATTTTCATTACGAGTGTGAAAATCATAGCAAACACCCCGTGAGTAAAAGAAATAGAAATAGGTCAGTGTGTTGCTATTGCATCCTAGCGACGAGGGGCAGGGGTTGCGATCGGTAAGTGAGTGGGGCTTCTAAAAACTGTTGTTTTCAGTGCGCCGACGCTATTCTTTCGGAACGTACTTATGTAACGTAACACGGAAGTACCTGCACCGCCTCCGTATTGTCGAACTCGCGCGCTGACAATTGGGATTTAGTTTTATTATTGTGATAGGACACTAAACAAGTTTAAGACAGTATTTCTTTTTTTATTGTGACAGGACACGTAACTTGGGATTATTATTATTTAGTGTTAGTGTTTTTTTTTTGTGATCGACTGCTTTTATTGTGATACGACACGTAATTAAACTTTGGTTTTGTGTGTGTGTGTGTGTGTAATTAAAGTGTTCAACAATGCCTCGTGTAACTTACACGGCGTTAGAATACACTGACATGATTTTTAATTAGAAAAATAAGTAACAATATTCTCCGTCTGTATAATTTGTGCATTCATGTGAATGAAGGACACATCGAGAATTTAAAATTTTAGTGTTTTTGTTGTTGCGCGCGTACTTCAAAACCATACCTAAAAGCCGCGAGTGAAGGCCTAAGCCGCCGCCCGCGCCACCGCCGCCGCCCGCCCGCTTTGAAATGAGATAAAACACGCCGCGCGGCGCGGGCGCGGCGTTGCCACTGTTACCTAGGTATCTTCTAAGGTCAGTTAAATTTATTTACAAAGGGTGGTTGCGTTTTACTCTGATTCATAAGCTATTTAGTTTGTTTGAAAAAAAAAAAAACTCATTTTTGATGCTTTTTATTTTTATACCGTATCGAATTAATACTAAACACGTATAGTATACGTAGTGTAATTTAATGCCCCTCTGTCATATCAACTCTGTATATATTTTATTTTTTTCTTTTTACATTTTTACGCGCTCGCGAGCCTGCGGGTGGGCTGGGCTACACGAGCATCCTATTTGCTCGGACATAACATAAATTAATCTTCTTTCTCTTCTTTCTTTTTCGTGTGGTTAGTGACTAACCTAGGGTCAGAGTTTTAAAGCCGCCCAAAGGCCTCTGACTTGGCTTCACATGCCGTCAAGAAATATCTCTCAGGCATGCCGCATGCCGGTTTCCTCACGATGTTTTCCTTCACCGTTTAACAATACGCACATGAATCCGAAAAGTCCGAGGTGCGTGCCTTGGGTTCGAACTCGAGACCTAAGTCTTAGCAGTCCGACGGTCACACCACTAGGCTATCACTGCAAAATTATATATTTCTATATAAAATAATATGTGTGTGTTTATTGCAGGGTTCAACGAGCGTGATCCCGACGTGCGCGCGCGCACTGTCAGCTCTGAACAACGTGCCGCGCACACACGTCGCATGTATCAAGCCTTCGCCAACACGTGTGTGTAAGTAAACCACTTCTGATTTTTTTTTTATAGATATTTCAAAGTTGGTCATGTAACATGGAAGTTTATTTGTGTTTGTATTTTGTTAATGATGTAACTGCTAAGCAGTAGCTACAAAAACTTATACGATATGTAACGTATTACGTAGGTAATCATCTATTCAAATACAAAAATTCAAATTCAAAAGTCATTTATTCAAACTTGGCTGAGAATCAGCACATTCTGAACGTCATATGACATAAATTTTATCTATGCAGCTCCATTTAGAGCGTCACGACACGACACAACACAGTAATATAAACCTGGTTTACCTCTTTTATTGACTGTACCTAAATTGGACAAGTCTGTTTTTTTTTTTTGGGTGGGAATTTATCAAATAACTTCTCCCGCTCTGCGCGGAGTGGGAGGGTGTGTCAGACTTTTAACAAACTTTTTTTTTGACAAACTCGCAACCCTGGCAGGCATTGGCCCTTACGGACCCCGTCAAATTGGACAAGTCTATGTCAACACTAGCAAATATGGGTTTGTCTGTAATTTCTCTGTGTAAGGAAACTTACAAGGACTGCCACTGCAAGGAACGGTCGTGGCCCAGTGGTAACGGCCGCGACTTACGAGTTGTAGGTCGTAGATTCGAACCCAGACAGGCGCTTTACTTTGTGTAAATTATTTCATCACCACTGCTCTCAAAACGTAGAAGGAAAACATCGTGAGGAAACCGGCATGTCATAGAACCAAAAATTCGAAGGCATGTGACATCTATCAACCCGCACTGGGCCCGCGTGGTGGATTACGGCCCACTCACAGAGAGAAGGAACACTATAGGCTTTTTATGCTATAACTTACAAGATGTTTAAAATAATTTCAGTGGAACAGTTTCAACCGGCTCGACGCGGTCGTGGCATCGCTAAAAACCCGCGGCGACCCAAGATACTACAGCGACGGGAAGCGCAGCCAAACGACAGCTCTGCCTACCCCATCGTTGATGGCGAGGTGAATATATTTACATAATATTATTTTCTAGAACTAAATTATCGACCAGTATCAATCTATGAACAAGGAGTGACGTCACATTTACATTCGTTCAAATCAATCTATCAATATTCTTTATTTGTAAACATAGGTTACAACAGTGTGCGAGATGTTACAATTGTTATATTAGTTTCTCCATGTTTTGCCATTTGGCGTACAAATATACATTTATGGGAGGCTTTCGCCAATTAAGTAAATTAATATAAAATAAAATAATTCAGTAGTATCAATGTAATTTTTTTTTATGTAATTTAATAAAATGTAATAGGTAATGTCAGATAATTAATGAAAATATTTAACGAAATGTAATAATGTCAATAAGTTAGATAAGAAAAAATAAAATTGACATTGTCCACAGAATTACTACTTATTAATAAAGTCATCATGCTTACATAGTCATGCTAAGATGCACGTTCTCTTTCCATTCGCTTTCTCAAAATAGCAAAGCCAATAATGATCTAAAGTATATCATATCCTTGTTTTTAATTGATGTTATTTCCACTTAAACAAACGTGTACTGATGACTAGATTATTATATTGGCTTTGCAATTTTGAGAGAGCGAATTTAGGAGAACAAATGTAAATATGACGTCACTCCTTGTTCATAGATTGATACAGCTCGATAATTTCGTTGACGCTTTCGCCAACGTCCATACTACGTTGAACACACCGGTTCTCGTCCGATCACCGAAGTTAAGCAACATCGGGCGCGGTCAGTACTTGGATGGGTGACCGCCTGGGAACACCGCGTGACGTTGGCTTTTTGCTTATTCACGTATTTTTTTAAATGTTGGTGTTTTTTTGTTTGTGCCTACCCCATTAGGGACTATACATTATGTTATGTTGCTTATAAACTAACTAGCGACTCGACCCTGCTTCAATGCAATGGCGACATGTCAAAAAAATCTAGATTTCTGTATTAAATCAAAGTTAAATATTACATAATACCTACCTACGTACCTATAGTACACCCACATTTCGCCAGTTATGTTTAAGGGCACAAATCTAGCTAGGCTTCTACTGAGAATTCAAGACAAAAAAAATCAATAACATGTTGCATGACCTGGGAATCGAACTCAGGACCTCGTGCTCTAGCTCGCCGTCCGATAAGGACCAGGCCCGTTGTGTTCCACGCGCTCCTCAAAGAGATGTCAGCACAACTGACGGGGTCCGTAAGGGGCAATGCCTGCCAGGGTGGCGAGTTTGTCCGAAAGGGATATCGCGGCCCCGGCACACAGGCAACGGAAGGAACACGGGTGGGTTTTAGTCAGTAAAAGTCTGACACGCCCTCCTGCTCCGCCCAGAGCGGGAGAAATTATTTGACAATTTCCTACCCTCAAAAAAAATAAAAAAAAGGACCTCGTGCTCAGCAGTAGCGCTTGCGACCACTCGACCAACGAGGCAATCAAGTTAAATACTAATGTAGCATAATGAGCCTATATTGTTCCCACAGCTGGGACTGCGGCCTCCTCTCAGTGAGAGGGAGTGGGCCGTAATCCACCACGCGGGCCCAGATAGGGTTGGTAGATATCACATGTCTTCGAATTGTTGGTTCTAGGTCATGCCGGTTACCTCACGATGTTTTCCTTCACCGTTCTGAGAGCAGTGGTGATGAAACTGATTATGCCACTTTTTTTATTTTTTTATTTATTCATTTATTTCAAACATAATTCTAGTCCATAGTTTTAAACACACAATCAATCTGCCTAGCCTTTTCCCAACTATGTTGGGGTCAGCTTCCAGTCTAACCGGATGCAGCTGAATACCGGTATTTTACATGGAGCGACTGCCTATCTGACCTCCACAACCCAGTAACTGGGTAATACGATACCCCTTGGTAAAACTGGTGTCAGACTTTCGGGCTTCTGACGACCCGTAACGACTGTCCAAGATCCACGAATGACAGCCGGGACCAACGGCTTAACGTGCTCTCCGAAGCACGGAGGATTCTCGGTATGTAAAGATGGTCACCCATCCACTGACCAACCCCGGCAAGCGTAGCTTAACCTGATGGATCGACTAGTGCAGCTATTGTTACTTAGCCACGAGCTCCTCACACACATTACACACACATTTAAATTATAAACTATTTTAAATTAATTGCCCAAAAACCCAAAATAAAATTGTGATTCATTAAATTTAAATATGTAACAACTCATAAAAAATAATAATTAAAATTGTCAAATAATTATAAAAATGTCAAAACCGTATAACAAATAAAATGTCAAAATGTAAAATATTATTAAAAATTCAAAATAATAAAAACAAAAATTAATGATTAAGTTTTATTATTTGCAGGAGCTGTCCGATCTGAACATGCAACTCCTACTACGGGATGGCGTGCTCATGAACGGGAGCCAAATGGTCCAGCTGCAGTTAGATGATGATGAAATTGATGGAGTACCCACCATCTAAGTACTGACCGCTTTAGGGAATATAAAATTTAAAAAAAAACTGGGCAGTATTTGGGGACTGCCGATAGTAGTGAAAACTAAGTAACCTGTGAATTGTATATCTGTGTATACACAGTATACATATAGCTCATGGGAAGCGTACGGTGACGATGACGCGAGATCCATGATTTTTGTTCACCCAAACAGTGCTCAACGCGCCTAAAGAAGTTTACATTAAAAAAAAAAAAAACAGCAATAACAAGAACATTTTTCTTTTTTAGGGTTCCGTACTCGAATTTTGCCAAACGGAACCCTATTACTAAGCCTCCGCTGGCCGTCCGTCTGTCTGTCAGCGGGCTGCATTTCATGAATCGTAATAGGTAGACTAGAATTTTCACAGATTGTGTATTTCCATTGCCGCTATAACAAAAAATAATAAAAATTAAATAAAGTTAAAAATTTAAGGGGGGTCCCAAACAATAAACTTAGATATCTTATCCTGGCACGTGGGGTGTCATTGTCTAGAACTCATCGATTTGAATCCAAATATGATTCTTTATTTGTTTTTTCTTCAAAAATGAAGAGATACGGGGCCGTAAGCCTGCGTTTCCACCAGAGATGAGCGAGGATGCGTAGCGATGAATGTCCGTAAAACTAACGAATAACAACGCCAGCTTAGTTCAAACTACGACAGTGAAACGATGTTATTGGTTAGTTTCACACACATCCCTCGCCACGCATCCTCGCTCATCTCTGGTGGAAACGCAGCCTTATAGTTGTCATTTTAGACCATTTTTGTACGAGCTCTATCGCAACAACTAAGCAACTTGGGAATTTGAAACTTCTGTATATCATGTACTTTGTTTAATCAACAAATATTAAAAACGCCAATTCAAAAGATATTGTATTTAAATATGGACAATTTTCTGCAACTGCAAAAAAAATATTTGTAATTTACAGTATCATTATGAATTAATTGATTATCTTTATCTTCGCGATTTTTTAAATAATATTTCATGAATTAAATAAAAACATGCCAAGTGCGAGTCGTTTTTTTTTTACGGAACCATTTGTGAGTCCTAATCGCAATTGGCTGGTGTTTTACATCAGATAAGTAAAAATACTAAACGAAGAATATATTTCATCTTAACTTCGGTACATATAAATGGCGAAAGCCAACGCATGTAGTCTAGGCGAATTTCACGAATTAATCTGAACGTCACACACTGTTGGAACGAAGTAATTCCTTTCGCTTTTGCACACTTGGCGAATGACAGCTTGACAGAAACAAGTGTAACATTTGACCATCATGACACTTTTGTTATAGTTTGACCGGGACCGCTGCACCGCGCTCCTTATGAATGCGCGGCGACGCGGGGGCAGCGTTGACAAGTTGAGCGACGCACTGCCTCCCGTGAGCCGTCCACATACCTAAGGAGCAGTAAAGGGGTTTCGGTCAAACTATAACAGAAGTGTGCAAAAGCGAAAAGAACTTCTATCCAAGCCACGACACCTCTCGTTTTTTTTTATTAGTTTATTAAACTTCTAGCTTCTGCCCATGACTTCGTTCGTTTGAAATTTCTTGTTCCCCAACTCACCCCGTTGCATCGCATCGCCTGCCCGCGCTATTACATCGTTTTCGCTTAGCTTTCCTTTTTACTTTTTTTTTATTTCTGCTTGGCTCCTAAGCGTCCTAGCGTGTGATGTTATAGAGAAGTATAGATTTAAATTAATTTAAACTATACAGATTTATATTTTAGGTTTTAGATAGTCTTAAGAGCGTTTATTCTGAAGGTGGGAAACGTCGCAAATAGATGTCAAATATTTTTATTAATTTAGCAATATTGATTATGAAATGCAATAATTAATATCGTAACACCGAATGTTTAGTTTTAGATGTAAAAAATCTATTTGAAAACTTTCCAAATGCGTTTTTTACACCTAAAATGGGTCAAATTCAATGTTATAATTGCAATTCATTAATAATATTCTAGTTCGCTAGTTAGCCACATTTCTTATTTCTATTCAGTAATATTGCTATAAGAATCAAAACAGGTAAATATTTGACAGTTATTTGCGACGTTGCCAACTTTTAGGATAAACCCTCTTAAAAACGTATTAATATATTGTTACTGTTAGGTATCAAAATTTTCGATATTAGAAAGTATTCGTAATGAAGTGTATGATTGTATTTTGTTTGGCGTCAACCAAATGTAATTATTTTTAAGTGCAATTCTTTAGCTGGTAATTTTCATATTTTATTTTCTAATAAATGTTTTGATTGTATCACTTATCAACCTTTTTTTTTGCTTCCCTTTGTTACACGTTCATTGGCAATAAGTTTGGGCACTTTCACATGTTGCACATTCACACCACTATTTTACGTAGGACATTCAGAAAAAAAAAAATATATAAAAAAAACAATTGAAGACCTACCGTAAAAAAAAACACTGCAAAGTGAAAAATCGGAAGTCGTTGGCAAAAAACAAAAACAGACACAAAGTCACCGACTTCCGAAATTAAAATAATTTTTCACTTTGTAGTATTTTCTTTTGGAAATCTTTTGTTTTTTTTTCTGTAAGAATGTTTTAATTTTTGGACTTTTTAGTTGTGGTACCTACCCCACACCAATTCGTATACCACTATTTGCTATGTAAACAACAGTGACAGGAAGTATTATAACATCACCAAGATACACAAAGTGGATTCAATACGTATTATCGAAACTACCCAAGCAAAGTTATTAAAATTGAGCGACCAAATGAAATTATCTATTGCCAAAATCTGTTCACAATTGACGAAAATATCGCTGCATACATTAAAAAAAATTGGCAGTCAACAGAAGCCAACAGAAGTGAAAACTTAATAAAAACTGGTATTAGCGCCATCTAGCTTCTATAGTACAGCACTACGGCGCGAGCATGTCGGTGACGCGAATCCATTATTAACCAAAAATCGCTCAACGTGCCTAAAGATCACATCAAAAACACACAGACATAACCTCCTTTTTTTAAGTCGGTTAAATAAGCATAATTATTGACGCGAGCCACATTTTGCCGACTAAATCTACGTGGACGATATAGAGCACATCGCAGCCAAAGGCACCAGGGTCCACAACGAAACCATCAGCGCTGTGCACCAGCGACACCGCGCTTCGGCCATAATCGCAATACCATATCAAGACACAACGTTAATAGTGGACGTCCACGTCCACGTTCAGAAAATGTATGGAAATACGTGCACGTTGTAACGTTATCGTGGACGGAAATTTAAAAGGGTCTTCATATGTTTCCATACGTTTTACGGAAATTTAAAAGCGTTTTCATAGGTATGTTTCCATACGTTTTACTTCCTTAAGATGTGGTGACAACGCCGACGTGACGTCCACATCCACGATAATATCACGTTAGAAATTATAAAAGCGCACATAAGAATGAGTATATTTACTTCGTGTCGTCAACCTAATCTGATTTTAGTGAAAATTTACATCTATTTCTATTGATCGATACTTCATAGTAACATTTTATTTGACCTTCGGTTTTTCCGAAGATAACCGATGGAACCTTTGACCGTGGTCGTGTCACAGACCTACCTACCTACCTAGCAATCAGTTTTTTCACGCTTGCCATCAAGGCCTCCGTGGCGCAATTGGTTAGCGCGTTCGGCTGTTAACCGAAAGGTTGGTGGTTCAAGCCCACCCGGGGGCGATTCTTTTTGTACTTTTTATGATTTGTTTGTCACTTATTCTGATTTTAAAAATATAGTGAGCATAGAAATAAAGTAAGTTGGCATTCTTTTATCTATTTTTATTGAAAAATTCTGCATTTATAATCCAATGGAGATCGAACATACGCCATTTTCTGCAACGTAAACTAATTTTCTAGTTTCGTTACTGGATAAGGATTGCTGCAAATCAATGGTACTTTCTTTATCACCACGCTAGGTAGACAAACTGGTGACAGCAGAAAATTTGTTACATTTGAAGATTTAGGTACATTCAAATAGAGTACTTTACCTACTTACTAATTTAAAGTTACGTTAATATTTTAATCAGGCGCGATTAGCATTAAATATCTGATAACATACCGATATCAATGATATGATATATTTTAATAAAAACTCATTTAGTTACAGTGATTTCGTTGTGGTGACATTTTAATAATATTGTTAAAGGTTTGAGATTTTTTTATTGCTAATTTTATATGCAAATAAAAGTAGATATTCTATAAATACAAGTAAAGTTTTTTTGTTTTGTTTTAGAATAAACTGAAAAGAGATTTTAAATGTAAGCTGTGAATGTTACAATCGAATAAAAATATGTAAGTTGTTGTGCTAATGAGGTAACCTTCAAATTATTTTGATTTCTTATCATGTAAATAATCACACTTGCTATACTCGTAAATGGTTGAACTAAAAAAGATTTTTTGTAAAAAAATATTCGATGGGTACATCTTACTTAATTTTATTCATATTCTTCTAATTAGGTTCTGTTATCATAACTGGAAGTACAGTCAACCGCAAGTTCATGATAACAATTTATTTGACTTGGCCAGCGCCTTTATTCCGTAGCTGTAAAGGGCGGTTTTCGTACTTCGAGTGTTACTACTGACAGTTGGCAGTGTTGGCTCACTGTACTATAGGTAAAACAGCATTTCCAATGATTAGATACAAACAAACGTGGTCCATTCACTTCCTTTGCTGCACCGCTCTTAGGATTAGTGTTTTTATCTAAGGATAGATACAAAGATAATAAATAAAAACATTTAAAATGTTTTAGCAGTATCTCTTTAGATGCTTATCTTGTTCTCATCACCGTATAGGTTCATGAAATCAAAATTATCATCTAAGGAACTAGTTTTTGTAACACTAGGAGCAATAAAATTATGCGCTGTCAGCGCGCTATTCGCTAAGAACGGTATGCTCGGGAATTACCGATTTGAAGGCTAATTCGATCATTCAGATATTAAATACTTACAAAAGAAAAAATGTTTTCTTTAATTCTGTTGTTATTTATTTGAGCAACCAATAACCTTTCCTCTCAATGTTCTCGCATACCTAGCCAGGTGCATTTCATGTAAACAACAATGGTTTGGATTCCTTGTATCGGCGGAACGCGAGACGAAGTAGAAGAGCACTCTAAACAGATTGACCGGGAGATCAAACAATGGATAAAGTCTTACAATGAAGTGAGTATTAATTAACGAGAAACGTTACACTTTTTATGAAATTCTTGAGTGTCATTCCTGGCCGTACCCAGTCCGGTATGGTCGGCAACAGAAGTAGATTTAAAACGTTATAGTAATATTAATTTATATTTATACTCTTAAAAAGGTACAAATTTGAGACATGGTTACAAGGAGATTTAAAACATTGTTTATTTTGATCAGATAATCGCAATGAAAAATGATTTTCAGGCAATAAAATTGTTACTACTGGGCACAGGGGAGAGTGGGAAAACGACCATTATAAAACAAATGAAGATTTTACACGTTCAAGGATTCTCTGCAAGGTATTGTTACTACTTTATTCCACGCATATGCCTAGAATACCTTACTACCTTACCTATTTGACTTTTAATTACATAATGTACTTCTAAAACAAATAATAATATCCGCAATGCGTTTTTTTGGAACGAAGTTCCTTATCGCGCGTTACGAAAGGGGGCCAGACGGAAAAAATTAAGACCAAAAGTTGTAACGACACTTTTTGCTATAGTTGTAAGCCGTGCGGCGTGCGCGTGTTTCTCTGTCTGTCTGTCTCTCTCTCTCTCTCTGAACTTCGTTCCATCCGGGTGTCCCTTGACACCTCTCAAGTTTTTTTTCATATTTTTCAGCGAACGAGCAGAGAAAGCGACTCATATTCGTCACAATATTCATGAATCTATCCATGATATTGTCGACAGTATGGCAATGTTAAACATACCACTGCATAAATCGACAAATAAACAATCAAGAGAATATATTCTGAATCTGGGTGATGATGGGCCTAAGGAATATACGGACGTGAGTGTTTTATCTGTCTACGTCGTTTGTAACCACATATTCAAGGCAATTTAATGTTATTGCCATTAAAAATTTAAGCTAGTTCAAATCATGGATTGGTAAAATGTTTAAATTTCTCGTTTCCAGGATTATTTTGACCACGTAAGAGCATTATGGCGAGATGGTGGAGTCAGAGAAAGTTTTAAAAGATCTAATGAATATCAACTAATAGATAGTGCTGAATAGTAAGTAAATAAATGTTCCGGATTTTAAGACGACGCCATCTGTTGTGCAATAGTAAAACTACGCAGAAATTCTAAATTTGTCGGAATTTGTACTTTTACTGCAACATGTTTGTCAAAATTTAAAATACTGTCATCTAGTGACAAATAGTATAACTAAATTACTATATATCTAATTTCTGATAATAGGTGGCGCTTTTATAAATAGTTTTCATTTTTATGCAAACATTTTTACATCTGCAGAAATTGTGTTATTGTTTTTAATAAGCATCTTTTCAGTTTTCTAGATAGAATAGATCTCATTGAAAAACCCGATTATATACCATCAGACGCTGACATATTAAGGTGTCGACAGAAAACGACTGGCATACAGAAAATTGAATTCAAAGTTAAGGTAATTGTAGTAACATCTACTTAAAAACAGCAGCAGCTGATAATTATTTAGCAAAAATTTAAGTAATACTGACTAGGATAAATTCTTTTGACTATACATACTTATGATTAATTCCAGTTTAAAGTATAAAATAAATTTGATACCTACTGCTTACTTAACTGCTAATTTTTTTTTAGGTTCCAAAATCAATGCACGGTGGCGTACAAGACTTTTGGATGTTCGACGTTGGTGGGCAAAGGGGTGAAAGAAAGAAATGGATACAGGTACTTATGAATTTTCTTCAAGCTTCTCTGATTTCACGTGGACGATGCATGTATCGATCTCGTTCAATTTCACATTTTCATTAGGTACTGTAAATTCAATTGTAGCTTAAACGTGTAGGTACTTATGTAGATAATTATTCTTCTTTTCGTGCGGTTAGTGACTAACCTGGTGTCAGAGTTTTAAAGCCGCCCATAATCCCTCTTGCTTCACATGCCGTCGAGAAATATCTCTCAGGCATGTCGGTTTCCTCTCGATGTTTTCCTTCACCGTTTTTGAAGCAAGTGATAATTATACAATACGCACATGAATCCGAAAAGTCAGAGGTGCGTGCCTTGGGTTCGAACTCGAGACCTAAAACTTAGTCACACCACTACGCTATCACTGATATCACACATCACTGAGTAGATAATTAAACCAGTCGCATTCTATGATGACGTCTGAGACAGCTTATAAATTATAAAAATATAGCGCATAGCTTTCCAGCGCTGTGTCATTATTGCGGCCCCTATTACACTGTAGTATAAGCATTTGTTTCCTCAGATTTAGCCAGAGATCTATAAAAAACAGTTCTGGTTACTGTAATTTTATAGGCCATCATAAAACTTAGAAGTTTCTTATTTTTACTAGTTTTAGAATGAATGCAGACATGCGTATAGTATTATTCTGTAATACATAAGTGATGATTATCCCAAACCCTTCATGGGTTATGTTTAATAGTTATTTATATATTTTATTATAATTCCCTCCAGGTATTCGAAGGCATCCACGCCATATGGTTTCTGGTAGCATGCAGTGACTTCGACCAGAACTTGAGAGAAGATGACACTCAGAACAGACTCAAAGAAGCACTTGTGTTGTTTGAAGATGTTTGGCAGAGCAGGTACAAAACGACTGTATATAATTAGCATAACATTCCCATTGCTGGGACATAGGCCTCCTCTCTATGAGACGTATGGCCCCCTTCGTCTCATAGAGAGGAAGTAGAAATTCACCACGCGGACCCAGTGCGGGTTTTTACCAACAAACTACACGCTAAATCCTCTCCAGAGAACAGTTAGCAAAAAAGAAAGATCCGGGGCAGGATCTCCGTCCAGTAGCGGATACAGAAAAATATCAAGGGGGGGGGGCGCTAAAAGACATCTTGAGCTATGGCCGTTATACTGTGTTATAACTAGTAACTGTAGGTAACCTATTAGTTTTTAAAACATCTCCGATAAAACGAATTGAAAGTACACCGCAAACAAAGAATTTAAAGCGCCTAACCATTTCTTCATAGCAATCTTCCACTAATAAAACACTAATCACCAACATTATTTCCACAGGTTCCTAATGGAAGCGGGTCTGATTCTGTTCCTGAACAAGCAGGACTTACTGGAGAGCAAGGTGTCTCAGGGTCGCAGCATCGCTCCCTACTTCCCTAAGTACAAGGAGTTCCAAGCGTCAGGAGATGAGTACACCAGGACCAAGATGTTTATCAAGAGCTTGTTCGTTGTAGGTATTTCTTATAATGGATAGCCTGATTGGTTTGCGTTTGATCACTTAGATCATGAGCAATGATGTAGTTTACGATGGAGCACGCTTGTCTGCAAGTACTTGTAAGCTAATACTTAAATTTCGCTATTCAATAACCCTGCAGAACGTAACAATAAAAGTATTGATCAAAAATATTATACCTACAGTAATTTTCCATTCCCACAGTTTCAGAAAAACTGGATATAGGTACAAAATGAATGCTTTCACAACCTCGTATCCACAGCAGGAACAAATGAATACCGTTCGCGTCGATGACCCTGCCACCCTGTATACTTAGAATAGAATATAATTATTTATGCCTAAATATACCGATTGTCAAGGCACCTAGGTACCTACTTTTTTTTTTTTTTTTTTTTTTGGGTGGGAAATCATCAAATGACTCCTCCCGCTCTGGGCGGAGCGAGAGGGAGTGTCAGACTTTTACTGACTAAAACCCACCCGTGTTCCTTCCGTTGCCAGGTACCTACTTTAGTTCCGAATTCGCTCGCAAATGTTGCTGTAACAACTTGCAGCTACCTACTATTTTGTTTGACATTCTTATGTACCTAACTACCTACAAAAAAAAGTCCTAAGTATTCTAACTATATAGGTAAATGCGAAAGTGAGTGTTTGTTACGCTTTCACGCTAAAACGGCTAAACGGATTTGGATGAAATTTGGCACATGGGTAGACCATGACCTGGATTAGTTCATAGGATACTTTGAATCCCGATATTCCTACGGGATTGAAACGTATGCCGTAGAAACCACGGGGCGCAGCTTGTACATAACAAAAATATTTCTATTTCCAGGAGCTTATAACAAAAAAACGCGACCGCCGCGCCCTAGACGCATCAGCTGAACGTTTTGTGGTCGCAGAGGCGCGAAGAGCTCGGGAATGCTACTTCCATTTCACCACAGCCACTGACACCGACAACGTAAGGACCGTCTTCAGAGACGTGCACCAGATCATACTCACGCATATGCTCAATAATCTAGGAGTTTATTGAAATACCTATACAATATTTTAATATGCCAGCAAAATGATTAATTGCCATCATTTTCCATTGCAATATTGTCAATCGCCACAATTGCATTTAGTAGACGATCATGCGCATCAATGTGTATCAATCACATTAAAATTGTCAATATTGCAATTGATCGTTTCAGAGCTTCTCTTCTTCATACCGAAATGCGATCCAATCTCAAATCATATCAAACGTTTATTTGCTAGAAATACCTACATTGTTTTTATGAAGATGTGATCATTGTATCCTAAATAGGTACCTATCACTTTATTAGAATGTGCGCTGTGCGCTTTTTTAAATCGCAGTTTATCGATGGCATCGCATTCTGTGTATAAAATGCCTCTAAGTACCTACATCAATATTTTGCAAAGGTTTATTGTGTGCATGAGCGAAAACCTACTAAATTAAAGTAGGCGTCTGTATACTTTTTTATTTAAATAGGTATTAGTATAAGTACTTACTTCTTATTTTAGTTTTAAGTATAATACATCTTTATCTTTAACTACCTTTAAGATATTTATGTTTTTGTGATTAAAATTCATTGCCAAGAACAACAGATTTATTTTGTTAACCTACCTACCTACCTTACTTCGAGTAATTCGTCAAAGATACTGCAATTGTGATAGCTTGTGTCCATGAGAATTTCAGAATATCTACCTACATACAAATATCAAGTAAATGCATTGATAAACCGACTATGTACCTACACACAGCGGTTATTGTATATTACTCACTCAATTTTTTTAACGTTTTTAGACAAATCCATCAAGAAACAGAAAATCTGCGGCCCTGAAAAGGGCCTTGTCAAAATAAATGTGCCAATTATGTTACATTTCTATAATTTCTTCAATTTAACCTCAAAAAATCACCCGCCAAAACCGTACAGCGTTCTTCCTTGCCTCTTCAAAGCATAGACAACGTCCATAGCTGTCACAGTTTTTCTTTTGGCGTGTTCAGTATACGTCACGGCATCTCGGATCACATTTTCTAAAAACACCTTCAGCACGCCACGAGTTTCTTCGTAAATCAATCCTGATATTCTCTTGACACCTCCTCTTCTTGCTAATCTTCTAATAGCAGGCTTCGTGATTCCTTGGATGTTATCTCGAAGAACTTTTCTGTGGCGTTTGGCACCTCCTTTGCCTAATCCTTTTCCGCCTTTACCGCGACCTGTCATTTTGACGTTGACTTATAACTTTTTTTTTCTAAGCGCGAATATGACGATTGTAAGATGTGGAATGCGGTGTTGTGCGTGCGCGACGAGTATTTATAAGCTAGGCGGATATTGCCTCTGTTGTGGGTAGTTTTCTGTAAAAAATAAGAAATTTATAGAATAACCCTCGTAATAAAATTATTGTCGCGATAGTGCGATGTATTAGTTGATTGAATTATTAGATTTCTGTTTGCTATTCTGGACTTTAAACTCGAAGAAGTCATTAAATTAGCAGTAACGTCTTGTCTGCATCTCATATTACCTATGACCTAGTTATAAACAGATTTACCTATATAAGTACTAGACCCACAAAACAAATGAGACAAATCTTGTATTAAACGCCGACAACCGACAATGCAGGCAACAATAATAAAAGTTGGGAGATTATGTACAATGCTGATAAAAATGCTTTGGGTCCACAATCACAAGGACGCTTAAAATAAACTAATTGATTGGCATTTGAAAATACTGTTGGAGCTGCTGAAGATCTATAATTGCATTGCATAGATTATTCAATCTCTTAGTATTGTATATGTACCTAATTGTTTCATAGCACATGAATGTGTGAGTATCATGTACTTACCTACAATTATTATAATGCTAACATTCCGGTACCTACTGGGCTCGTCCTTCATTGACTTGAATGTGCCCAGGCGGCTGAGAGTATGTCATGTTCACTCAAATGTCTCGCTGGTGGTGGCTCATGTGTTGGATCATTCGGTTCCCTTCAAAATGGTTGGGCTGAATGGTGCTGATCCATTCGTCATGTTCGTGGACGGGGGCAGTCAGCTTGGACTGGTCATCTCTTAGCTGCCATGGCTTCAAATCCTTATTTTATTTTTGAATTGTTTTTTTTTTTACTTTTTGCTCTGGACGCTTTTAACGTGCGTATAATGTAGCCTATAATGAGGAGCTCGTGGCTAAGTAACAACAGCCGCACTGGTCGATCCATCAGGTTAAGCTACGCTTGCCGGGGTTGGTCAGTGGATGGGTGACCATCTTTACATACCGAGAATCCTCCGTGCCTCGGAAAGCACGTTAAGCCGTTGGTCCCGGCTGTCATTCGTGGATCTTTGACAGTCGTTACGAGTCGTCAGAAGCCCGAAAGTCTGACACCAGTCTTACCAAGGGGTATCATATTACCCAGTTACTGGATTGTGGAGGTCAGATAGGCAGTCGCTCCATGTAAAATACTGGTATTCAGCTGCATCCGGTTAAACTGGAAGCCGACCCCAACATAGTTGGGAAAAGGCTAGGCAGATTGATTGATAATGTAGCCTATAATTTCAACATGGATGATAGGAACCAATACCTACTTCTGATATCTTTTGAAAGTTTAGTTTAGAAAAAGAAAAGAAAAAGTATTTATTTATTGAGACTCGCACAGGAAATCACACATAGCACACGCATCACGCATTAGCATTCATCGGATTCATAGCTTAGCAACTTGAATGAAACTATAAATCAATAAAAAAAAAAAAAAAACTAAGTCCGTGGAGTTTCTTCCCCGTTTTTCTCCATAGGTACCTACTACGCTTTGAAATGGGCAACTAGCTTCATCTTTCTGACTGACCGACCCCTTGACAATTTAAAAGTGCCTGTAATGATTTGAGTTTTAGTTTGAAACAGTTTCACTGTGAAATTGGTTGCAGAAGATCTATTAATTCATCTTATTACCTATAAATGCTTTGGTCTCGTAGGGAAGTGGTTCTGTCTCATATTATAACAGCCGTCACGGTCATGAAAATCCGTCGTTTTCACCTGTTTTCACCAGTATACATTACGGTGTCATAAAACGCTCTATATTCGGACAGCCATTAGACTGTCCGGAACCGGAATTATGTGACTGTTCACCGATTTCTGAGGAAACCGAAGCTTTAGTGATTGTTGACCTCCGTCTTCCTTTAATTGGGATAAATAATTTCTAATCAAGTTGGTTCTTGTATTTCGTAAATAACATTATTTTGTATTTATTTATTTGTCCATGTTACATCTATTAACACAGGATATTCTAACCCAATGCGATAAATGTGCCTAAAAAATTGTGTCATTATCCAAACAACATTGAATAATCTAGTAGCTTGACCTCATCAACGCCTATGATTGGTCCTTGACTTTACCTAACTCGCACGCTCACCCACTACTTGCAAACAATACAAGTTCACTTAGACCACACAACACATGACGACGAACGTTGCAAAATTTTAATATCGAACTAAAACATGGCGCCCGTAAAGGTACCAAAGAAGGCTCTGAAACCAACACCAACCAAGGACAGCGTTGTCGCCAGACCAATCATGAAGACGAAGAAACTAAAGAAGAAAAACTACCAGAGCTTCTCAATCTACCTCTACAAGCTCCTGCGAATGGTTGCACCAGAAAATCTGGGAATCTCACGAAAATCAATGCTTATAATGAACAATTTTCTCAACGATATGCTGGAAAGGATTGCGGTTGAAGCTGGCAAGCTGGCTGTCCATAGCAAGAAGTCGACTTTGAGCAGCAGGGAGATTCAGGCTGCTGTGAAACTCGTCATCCCTGGGGAACTGTCAACCCACGCGAATATTGAAGCTGTGAAAGCCATCAATCTATTCCATAAGAGCCATGAACGTGACGCAGCGGCGAAGCAGTGAAGAAAGAAAATATATTTGTGACAATGTGAATGTGAGATGTGACAATGTGAAGTCGATGTGACAATGTGAAGTCGATGCGAGAAAAAGACAATGTGACGTTATTTAGTTAGGGTACTGCCGTGGGATTATTAAGTGATAATTATTGGATTTAAATTATTAATACATATGTTGATTGGTGAATAAATAATTCTAAAGTTTTTCGGTTTTTTATTATCATAATTATTGTCGTGTGTGTGCCTGGGATTACAGCCACACACACGACACAAAAATCAGACCGAATAAAAAACCAAGACAGAGCGCTGCGAACAATATAGTGAAACATATCAAAACTACACCGCCGCTGTGTGCATACACGCTCATACGCACACATTTACAACCTTTTACAATGACACTAATACAATCAAGCTACACCACACAAAGTACACACATGTTTACGAAACCTGCTTCACTTCAGTGTTGGCAGCTCTCTGTCTTGGTTTTTTATTTGGTCTGAGCACACAAACACCTCATTTCACCAGTTAAATGTCAGTTACATACTAACACGAGGCGAGCCTATTCAGCTGCATCCGGTTAGACTGGAAGCCGACCCCAACTAGTACGCTTTTCCGTACTAGTTGGGGTCGGCTTCCAGTCTAACCGGATGCAGCTGAATGTCAGTATTTTACATGGAGAGACAGCCTATCTGACCTCCAATACCCAGTTACTGGGTAACACGCAACACCCCATAAGGCTGGTTGTCAGACTTTCGGGCTTCTGACGACCCGTAACGACTGTCAAAGATCTATACGAATGACAGCCGAGCTGTTATTTATATTTCTATGCTTTCCCAGGCACGGCGGAGTCTCGTTAAGTAATGGATGGTCACCCATCCACGAACTGACCGCGTCAAGCGTAGCTTAACCTTCGTTCGACCTGTGCAGCTGTTATCATTAAAATTTAGCCTATTGCCATCAATTGTGCACAAATCCAGAATCCGGGCTGCTACTGAGAAGTTCCTGATAAAAACTGTTTATAAAACCTTACCCAACCAAGGGATCGGACCTAGGACCTTACGCTTAGCGGTCACGCTTGCGAGTGAGAGCGCAGCAGCTTCATCATAAAAGTCTGCTAACTGCAGAGTCTGCAGTTAGCACAATTAATTATTTAAGAATGTACGAGTACATGCACAACATATTATATAAAAAACGATTAAAAGAGCAATATTTGTATTTATATTTGCAAACACGTTCTCGAAAACGGTTCTAACGATTTCGCTGAAAGTTGCAATATAAAGGTGGCGAAAAATCGATCTAGCCAAGACTCATAAATGGGAAAATTCGTTTTCTCTATTATCACCCGAGCTGAGCTCGGTCGACCAGGTACTTACAGATTATACAAAACCAAGGCTCTGTACAGAGCAATTTACAAAATAAAATGTATCATAAATGTAACATACATGATACATAGATAGGTCTAAGTTTCATAACATAAAATAACATTGCGCCTGTAATCCTGAAGGATTGGTCAGAGGTACCTATAGTACACCTTCAGTCCCATGTAATAGGGGGCGAGCCTATTGCCATCAACCTGGCACGAATCCAGATTTCGGGCTGCTACTGAGAAATTCACGATGGAATAACCCAATAAAATTTCAACCGACCCAGCACTAGAGTTCTAGGAATGTCCTGTTAAGCAGCACAAAATTACCGGTAAACTCTAAAGTCTAAACAGTCTCAGACCTGAGTCATAATAGTTCGCATGATGAAGAGGTGACTATCCCTATTTCAGATGAAGTCGCTTAAAACCAAAAACAATTAAAACACTTCAGCATCATCACATCTATCTATATATATCTATATATATATAAATCAATTGCTGTTCGTTTGCTCGCTAAAACTCAAGAACTGCTGGGCCGATTTAGCTGATTTTGGTTTTGAAATGTTTATCGTAGTCCAGGGAAGGTTTAAACGGTGACGGTAGGTAGGTTAGGTAGGGTTTAGTGCTACCCGACCGATCAGTAACACTGCCCGACCCGGGAATCGAACCCAGGACCTCATGCTCAGCAGTAGCTTCGCGTCGCTTACGACCACTACACCAAGGACGAGAAAATAACACTAAAGCCACCAACACATTCGTGACTGTGTCGTGTTGTGCCGTGACGCGGGATACACCATTTTTTACACGAATTGGTTCAGGACTACGACAAATCATTACGAGTTTTGATTGGCTAATACTGTCACAGAAGTTGTCACGTCACGACAACACAGTACCTAATATGAATCCGGCTTTAGTTGTAAAAACGCGATCCATTAAATCATGAAAATTAAATTCTTGCGTGTATTTTTTTGCCGTCATGACAACCTATAACTTCTTATAATTTACACCTCATTATTCAAAGCTACCAATACCCAATAAATAACTGAGTTGTGGACGTCAGATAGGCAGTTGCTCCATGTAAAATACTGGTATTCAGCTGCATCCGGTTAGACTGGAAGCCAACCCCAACATAATTGGGAAAAGGCTAGGCAGATTGATTGATTATTCTAAGCCACCGATAGGGACATAAGTAGGTATTTTATTCAGAAGGTCAGAAGACTTTTCGGACGATTCCGCTAATCCTAAACTGTTCGTTTACCAGCGAAATATTCCTAATGTTTTCACTTTGACAAACCGCGGGTAATTCTCGCTCAAAACAATTGAAAACTACCCTCAACATATTTAATTTACCAAAGGTGCAGACCTAAAAAACTATAAAAGGCCTCGCTTCACTCACTCGAGTCGCTCCTCGGCACATTGCATACACAGTCGTCAACGTTGTAGCTCGTGTGTGAAATAAATCAAAATGGCGCGAACAAAGCAGACAGCTCGCAAGTCTACCGGAGGGAAAGCTCCTCGGAAGCAACTGGCGACTAAGGCAGCGAGAAAAAGTGCTCCAGCCACGGGCGGCGTGAAGAAACCGCACAGATACCGACCAGGGACTGTGGCCCTGCGAGAGATACGCAGATACCAGAAGAGCACGGAGCTGCTCATCAGAAAACTGCCGTTCCAGCGTCTCGTGAGGGAGATCGCGCAGGACTTCAAGACTGATCTCCGGTTCCAGAGCTCCGCTGTGATGGCGCTTCAAGAGGCCAGTGAGGCGTACTTAGTGGGGCTGTTTGAGGACACGAATCTGTGCGCGATCCATGCGAAGCGAGTGACCATCATGCCGAAAGATATTCAGTTGGCGAGGAGAGTACGTGGCGAGCGTGCTTAGGTTGATTCGTATAAATATTTGATGGTATAGAAGGGTGTAGGTAGGTAATTATTGAAGACAAAGCCCTTTTCAGGGCTGCAAGGTATTCTGTTTCTTTGATGGATGTCAAAACGTAAATACTTACTTACTTACCTACTTAAACAACAAAAACTATAACATAAAAAAACACATATGTACGAGTAAGTATTAAAACTTGACGTCTTTTTGTTATGGTGTCTACTGCCTACCCCACGCAAATTCGTAATGCCACTAGGTACTTACTATGTTAACAACAGACAGGTAGTTTTTTAACATCATCAATAATCAATCAATCCCCCATTTTTTGAAGTCGATTAAAAACACTCGGACACGAATGGTTCTTAGCATTATTGACACTTTTAAGTTGTTGTATTTGATAACGACGAACCGGAAACTTTTAAACGTTAATCTTATCTATGTTTTTTGCTTGTTACTTACTACATGATTTTGAGCTTGGGTTATTATTATTATTACCTTCTATATTTTTTTATTTAAGAACCTGCAAATAACGCTGTTTTCATTACATAACTATCACGCGTCGCCGGTATAGGCAAAGCTATATTTATTTATTCGCATGAAATGCTAAATGGTTTGGAGTTCATAAATCCACATTTCGAGTCCCATTATGTAATTGAGAGCGCATTACCGGGCACAAATTCAGACGGGCTGTTTCTGAGAGATTACTATTTGGAGGAACCAACCATCTAACTAAACAGACAGCTGCACTGCTGGGGAGTTCGTTGCGCCACTTCTTCCCAGCTAAAGCACTAGGAAGCGGTGAAGGGCGGGCGTTTTGAGGGACTGTCTTATGTCATTTTGACGTTCGAAAAGTTCTAATTTGAATAAAGAAATTTAGTTTTTTTTACCCTTCATTAACTTTTTTTAATGACCTTTCAGTAATAGACCAACCGAGGCAGTCAAAATATATCTTCTCTATCTTCTTGTAGGCTCTTGATCTTTAGTTTCCTACATATTTTTATTATTATACCAAGATCAGCGTGGCGCTCGTGCCCTCGTGACTAAATATAATAACAGCAAATTAAAAAATTAACTAATTTAAAAGAGTGTCCATGTGGTTTCTTGCCCGTTCTTCTCCATAGGAACCTACTACGCTTTGGAATGGGCAACCAGCTTCATATTTCTGACTGACCGACTCCTTGACAATTCAAAAGTGCCTGTAAATGGTTTAATTGAAATTTAAAATGCTTTGAGTTTGAGCCGCACGAGTCGATCTTCAAGGTTAAGCAACGCTTGCCGCGGTCGGTCCGTGCCTCGGAAAGCACGTTAAGACGTTGGTCCCGTCTGTAATTTGTATTTCGGAAGCCTGAAAGTCTGACAACCAGTCTTACCAAAGGATTCATTAATACCTACGAATCCTTTGTCCTCAACAACCCAGTTACTGCGTACTCCCAATAACCGGGTTGTCACTTTGTCAGATAGGCAGTCGCTCCATGTAAAATCTAGTATTCAGCTGCATCCGGTTAGACTGGAAGCCGACCCCAACGGCTAGGCAGATCGATTTTCTTCTAGAGACTGTTTTAACAGCTGATCTAGGTTATTTACTATACCAAGATCAGCGTGCTTTCGTCGATATAATAAATTACATACATAGTTGGAAGGTCAAAATTATCGATTTTTGCGTGGATCACAATACGATACGGGTGCAGGGCGCGCACGCATCCAGGTGCTACAAACATTTTGTTAAGAACCAAAAATAATACAAACTGTAGCTGGCTGTTTGTAAGGTTCAGACCTACCTTCTGCAAAAGTTTTGATTTACTAAACAAGATTATTCCTGCACTATTAAACTAAGACATTATGACCTCTGAGCAGGGTTGATAAAAATCATGATTTTTATAAAAAAATCAAAATAATCGGATTTATTTGATTTAAATCGGATTTTTTTGATTTAAATCGGATTTTTTTGATTATTTCTGTCACACATGTCTCTAAATGTTTTTTCATTCTCGCTACTAAGCCCATTAATTCCTTCTTACAACGTTTACACACCGCTTTGATAAACTTGCCGCAAGTGGACTTTTTTCATCAAAATATACCCATTCAGCATCTTTTTTCTTTCCAGACATCTTGTTGTATTCACTTTCATTAATCAATCACGAATGACCGCGCCAAAGACTAAACGAACGGATTCAGTCACGACACGAGTTTAAATTTCTGAGAACCTCTGAACGGTGTAGGTAGTTAAACAGCATTGGACACGTGTGTGCGCGCCGTAGTTTATGTCGGGGAAAGTCCCTTGACACATTTTGGCTGATTTGGTCGAAGTAAAAAAATATTGATTTAAATCATTGATTTTTATAAAAAAATCACTTGATTTTAATCGCGATTTAAATCACTGATTTTAATCAAGTGATTTAAATCATATCAACCCTGCCTCTGAGTTCATCTCAAATTAATCGGATAGGAAACGCCGACCTCATCTAAGTACTTAGGTAGTTTTTTTAATATGATTGACGACTAAAAGTGTTTTTACAAAAATACTTGCGGAAATAAAATCATTTATCATGATATTATGTGTTCGCGACGATGCGTCACCAAAAAACAAGTGTATGGTGTTGTTGTAACTTACTTAGTCATTTATGCATAGTTTAGAATCATAATTAGCTAGCTCTAAAATAATGCCATAAAAATAAATTAAATAAAAAGTCATAGTTTGTGCAACACCGTAATTTTGTTGTTTTTAGTATGTCCAGGTAACCTAGACTAAAACCTAGCCCTGGAAATCGTTTTCATGAATCTAGCCCTTCTTAAAACCCTATTTCATCGAAGTTACATGTTGTAAACAAAGGAATCTGTTATTTAAACTTGTGGTTTTCAAATTTTTCATTATAAGGAATCTAACGTGCTGAAATTTCTAGATGTATCGATCTAAATACTAGATTTCGTTAGGTCAATAGATTAGCAATCCGATTCTGTTTGTGACTAGGGATTCGCTTCAAAAGTTTCAGAGGAATTCAGTATAGTAAAATAGTTTTTCAGTAAATTTAATAATTTTGCCTCTTTACATTGTTATAACTTTGCAGTCGATATAGATATAGTTGTTATTATGATATCAGTAGTTAGATAATTTAATAAAATTTCTTATGATATATAACATGCCTTATATATTGGCTTATTTACTGGTGTTTAGATGTAAGTTTTGATGTAAACACAGTTGAAATTTCAACAAATAAACTTCGAATCAAGAAGCGATTTGCGGGCCTCGTTAAGGTAAAGGTTCGTTGTAGTTAAGCGTTCATAGTTTTTCAATTAATTAAACTTGGAGTCAGCATGATCAGTTTTGTGCAAACTTTAAGGACTATTTTAAAACTTGAAGTTACCTAGTCTTCAGGTTTCCAAATAGTGCTGTAAGGTTACACAAGCGCTTCCTGAAGCATTATGAAGACTTAGTAACCGTTGTTATTTCTCTACTGGTTTTGCTGCGGTTGGACATGGCCGTCGGCTGTTCACCCACGGGATGTCAGCGCCGGAATATCCCGATGTGAGGGTAGATCTCTCCTTAAAGTCCAGAACTTAAAGGAGAGATCTACCCTCGCACCGAGATAATCCCTACTTCAATACTTCGTCTTAAGGGGGCGCCCAATGGTCCACTAGCGCCACTCCTTTAAAAAAATATTATCTCGTGACTGAGAAGGAATTATGAATAACGGCTAGTCAGGACCCTCGGTAAGTGTGTCTAGAATTTTCTAATACCTTTTATAAAGTTTCATATTGAGACACGAAGCAACAAAATTCGATCTAAAGAAAAGCGGCCACATTCCTCTAGATCGTATTTTGTTGCTTCGTGTCTCAGTATGAAACTTTATAAAAGGTATTAGAAAATTCTAGACACACTTACCGAGGGTCCTGACTAGCCGTTATTCATAATTCCTTCTCAGTCACGAGATAATATTTTTTTAAAGGAGTGGCGCTAGTGGACCAGAAAATGTAATTTTAAATACCGAGCAACAACCTGCATTTTCCTGTAGTTTCACATCTCATATTTATTAAGTATGTACTAGCTTTTGCCAGCGGCTTCACCCCCGTGCATGTCAGAAGCTACCCCACGGGAACGTATTATGGGGATAAAAAGTATCCTATATACTATTTCTGTGCAATTTCATCCAAATTTGTTCAGCCGTTTTAGCGTGAATGCATAACAAACAAACAAATAAACTCACTTTCGCATTTATAATATTTTGAACCGATCAACAAAAGGACTTTAGGTAGGTAAATACTTAGGTAGGTACTCTAAAGTTCCTGCCTGTATCTTGAAGCCTCAGCCAAAGCATTGTCTGATTCAAAAGTTCGGTTTTGTTAAGTACCATGGTACTTACTTGGTGACAGGCCAAGACTGCTATCCTCCCATATCGATTAACACTGTAATTTGAAAACATTGTAAAAGCCAATTATTTTTAAAAGAGTAACCGTGGAGTTTCTTGCCGGCTCTTCTCCATAGGAAACGACCTCATAACATACCTTCTGACGTTTCATAAGTCATCACATAAACCTACATGGTTTATGTGAAATGAAATATTTTCTCTGCCTAACCCTTTTGGGGAAATACAGACGTGGTGTTATGTTATATTAAAATATATTGTTTAAAAAAAAATTGAATTTAGTTGATGAGCATTGCTAAGTTACTTCAACGTTTTATCAATTATCACAAAATGTTGCGCGCTCCTACTCGCAGCTGTGCATACCAGCAGCTGCCAGCGACCGTTACACTCAACGGCACGTGCTACCCCTGCATAATAATAATAATTATTATTGAGTAGAAAGTGGGGTGAGCAGAGAGGTCATGTATCGGACTTTCGAATGAACGCGAAAGCTGATAGCAATACTAGAGAAAGAAACAAGAATAGCTTTTTGAACTTTTCATGTTCAGCAATACCTACGTCCTAATCCTAACTAATATTTATTTATTAAAAAAAAACAGTTTGCACCACACATACAAGTTATAGGTCAATATCTATTAGTAATTAGTTAATTACACATACAATAATTAAATTTAAATTAGATTAGATTACATAAAAGTAGACAAAATATGTTGAAATGAAATATTAAAAAATAATAATATTATTAATATTATAAATGCGAAAGTGAGGTTGTTTGTTTGGTACGCTTTCACGTTAAAACGGCTGAACGGATTTGGATGAAATTTGGCACATGGGTGGACCTGGCAAAGGACATAGGCCTTTTTATCTTGGATCACAGATGAAGTCGCGGGCCACAGCTACATCAAACATGTCATAAGCTCGGTTCCTATATATTTTCTATCTCAAATGCTTCCTAAACACAAAAACCTTTTACTTAAAAAAAATTACAAAAAAAGAACAACTGACTTCCACTTTGTAGTGTTGTTTGGAAGCAGGTTTTTTTTTTTTTGTAATATGTTTTTATTTTCCACTTTTTAGTTGTGGCACTTAGCCCACACAAATTCAAATACTACTAGTTACCTGCTATGTAAATAACAGTCACAGGAAGTTATTTTATTTGGGAAAATAAACGGTTACACATTACATTATTATGTTATAGAACTTTAAAACTAAAATGGGAGTATAAATGTGTAGCCAACAACATTTTCCACATAATATAAAAAGTTAAACAAACACGAAAGTTATCATCATATTATCCACATATACTAAGTGGGAAAAATACGTATTATTAAAGCTTACTTAAAAACTATCCAAGCAAAGTTAACACAATTTATACGGAACACCTCGAGAGACGAATTGACGGAGAAATCGGCGGACATACATAAAAAAATACATACCTACGCTACGAACATAGAACCTTGTCCTTTTTGGAAGTCGGTTAAAAACAAATAGTTTTTAACCCTTTTTTTTTACACTCCCTTCAACCGATTTTGACTTCTATTGCGTTGGTGGCATGACAAATGGCAGCTGCAGTAAACAGTTGGTATTTTAACCACTTTTTTGCTTTTAATACCGTCCTGATATCTACGATATAGAAGTCGAAATCGGTTGAACGGACTGTAAAAAAGGTTTGTTCTTATTTCAAATGAAGTACCTATAAGAATAGTTGAATAGTGCTCAAGTCATGATACAATGCCAGCGATTCACCTGTCGCAAGCAAAGCTGATGCTAAATCTCGAGCCACGGAAAAAACAATTTTAGTGATGTTTTATTCTAAGTTTATTAGTGATGTTTTTGACGTTTCTGTCATTTAGGAGCCCTCCACATTAGCTGTACATGAACCAATGACCGTTGTGATATAGACCGCCATTTTTTTTGTCCACAATTGGTAAGCTCTTTCCTGCATCCGGTGCCGAAGGTGGAAGCGAGCTTCACCCGGAATCCTCAACCACAGAGGAACTGGCTATCTTACCTCTAACTGCCGAAACACAACAATGCTGTTAACATTGTTGTTATGGCGACAGACTTAGAATAAGATGGTGGTAGCTAGCCAGGCTCGTGGCTAAGTAATAATTGCCTCACGGGTCGATCCATGAGGTTAAGCTATGCTTGCCGGGGTTGGTCTGTGGATGGGTGACCATCTTTACATACCGAGACTCCTCCGTGCCTCGGAAAGCACGTTAAGCCGTTGGTCCCGGCTGTCATTCGTGTATCTTTGACAGTCGTTACGGGTCGTTAGAAGTCCGAAAGTCTGACAACCAGTCTTACCAAGAGGTATCGTATTACCCAGTTACTGGGTTGTGGAGGTCAGATAGGCAGTCACTCCATGTAAAATACTGGTATTCAGCTGCACCCGGTTAGACTGGAAGCCGACCCCAATAAAGTTGGAAAAAGGCTAGGCAGATTGATTGGTGGTAGCTAGCCAGGCGGATTTAGAAGAAGCCCTACCAAACCGAGCACAAAATGTTACCCCACTGAGAATCGAACCAGCCAACCTGCAGTGGACTGCTTTAGTCCAATATTAACAACACAGCCTACACGAATTGGTATAGCCACAACTAAGTAGAAGTACTGTTACCTATAACGGTACATAAACCACATAAAATAAACTTGTAGTAACTGTCCAGACAAAACATTAAGAAAAACGAGTATTCAGCTAGCTTATTCCCCAGAACAGGGGAGCCCAAACGACACGACCCCTGATAAAAGGGACCTTCCTCGAAAGCTCATTCAATAATTGCACAAGGTAATACCAGTTTTACTATAAATTTCATCGATTTTCAATTAACAACCCTTTACTGCTATAAATAGGGACATAATTCCAATAACCCAGTCTTCCATTGTATAAAATTCAATTTAAAATAACACACAAGCTATAAGCAACTTTAAAAGCTGTATGATAAGGTTTCTATTCAATTTGTTTAACTTTTTTGAACTTGGAATTCAAACAGCGCGTGCCCATTTGCAGGGGTGCGCAAACGCCGCCGTTTCCGAACCCGGTGTTTTTTTGAAAAAGGAATAATTTTACAGTTGACGGTTAGACGTTGAACTGGATAGACGTGTGTGTCAATAGAATAATATTAAAATAAGTGTAGTTCTAGTGTGGATAAGTGTGAAGTGTATATATGTGAACAAAAATTCAAAAAAATACCAATTTTAATGGTTTAAAAAATTTAATAAAAATCACTTTGAAAACTAAATTGTGTAAATCAAGATAATTATAATTTAAGTGAATATAATTCCATATTTAAGAAACCTAGTAGTTAAAGTTAAGTTTAAAAGTCAACGCACTGAACGTGAACGGTTCCGGTTACTGCCCACCCTTTTCTTGTAACAAGGAAGCATGCACTAACAATTGCACGGGGAAAAATACGCTTTTCAAAATGGATTCACCAAAAATCGTGTACAAATATTATTCTAATCCAGCTTTCTGCTCACAAAGCGAAGTTGTTTTCGCGCAAAAATCATGTAAGACAAAGATTGTGTCACCAGAGAGACAGAGGATGCCTCCATTAGGCGCAAATTCGCCTAGAAAGATCGAAATAAGTAATAGGATTATGAGAACAGATATCTCTGATAATCCCTTGAGAATGTCTCCGGCTCAAAGATACAGAGAGGAACCGCCGGAATTACCACCTAAACCTCCCAAGTTTCAAAACAGGAGTTTCCAAAGACAGTCTTCTTTAGTCTACAAACCTTCGCGGTCAGTAAGGTGCAGGACAAGAAGCGAGGACTTAGAAATGTCACAATTAAAACAGCAAAGACAGTCAAGGTATGATAGACGTGCAGACAGCGACGATGGTCTTGAGGACAGCAGGACGAAGCATAGGTACGAAGTAATCCAAGACTTCGATGATATTGTCGACTATTCACCGACGAAGAAGAGGATAGTTGAAGCAAAAGCTGAAGAAATTGAAGAATACAATGTTGATAGACCAGACGAGAATGAGTTAAAAGAAATACCTACTGAAATTGTCAAAACTGTGAATGGGAGGACGCTGAGATACGCTATAATTCCTACAGAAGATGATGAACCAAGAAAGTTCAATGTAACTTTCACATCACCCAACATGTCTAAGAAAAACTTAATAGCTACGCAGAAACTCCACGAACTGTTATCAACACCCAGGAAACTAAAGAGTTATGCCAGCCAGCCTTCAGTGAGGATCACACCAAACAAATCTGTAGAAAACAAATACTCGGAAACACCAAGAAAATTCTTATCAAGCACACCCACTCATGGTGTAACTCCTTCAAAATCCTGTGCTAATCTGACTTCAAGAACCAGTGCACCAACTTCTCCCATTTCACCGAAAGCCCAGCAGAAGCTAAGCTACGGATTACCTGAGAATGTGCCTGGATTTGACAGACATGATGTGTTTGTGACCAGCTTTAGAGAGAAGAGTAGGGACTGCAGTTTTGATCTTGAGAGGGAGATGAGCAGAGAAAGGCGGGATTATGATCGGAGAAGAGACAGTCAGAGGAAGGATAGGAATACTGCTGTTATTATTCCAAGGTATGTACTATGTCAGTTATGGCAGTTTATTTGTGTATGTCATTAATTCCGCTACGCTAAAGGTACAAATCCGTAGCTGACTACGGATTTGTACCGCAACAAGCGACGTGTCGCCGCGATACCCTGTACCCTAATTGCGTAATACACGATTAATCAGAATCTGAATCCTTTTGAAACAGATTGTTAATCCATTGCTTCATTAGTTCGAAAAAAATATCTGTTAAATAACGTAAATTACACAATGAATGTTGTTGAACTGTCAAAATGAAACAGATTAGTCGCAATCGTTTACCTTACGTAATTAGATAGCTGATTTCTATGAAATAGAATGGAATTTCTAGTCTAGAAGTCGCCTGCTGCTGCTGCCTGCAGTCGGCTACGGAATTGTACCTACCATAATTAAAATGTAAATTGGATAATCATGTCTCACTAAGAAATATTACAGTTTTTTTTTAACGAAAGATTTTTTTTTAGCTTGAGCATCACAAATTCACAATTTAAGCACGTTTAGAGTTCAATAGTTAATCATTATTGTGTTGGTTACGTTACGATAACTTCGCGGTTTTCAGATAAACCGTCGCACAGCTGTTTCACATGTGTATAGTTTTTTACTTTAAAATGGTAAACGCTAACACCCGCTGCAAAAGAATTATACGCATTTTTGCACTATAGCAATTTTGCGTTCTTTAAATCAGTCAATCTGCCTAGCCTTTTCCCATCTATGTTAGGGTCGGCTTCCAGTCTAACTGGATGTAGCTGAATTCCAGTATTTTACATTGAGTGACTGTCTATCTGACCTCCGCAACCCAATTACTAGGTAACATGATACCTTGGTAAGACTGGTTGTCAGACTTTCGGGCTTCTGACTACCCGTAACCACTGTCAAAGATCTACGAATGACAGCCGGGACCAACGGCTATTTCCAAGGCACGGAGGAGTCTCGATATGTAATACATGGTCACCCATCCACGAAACGAAAGCGGCAAGCGTAGCCAAGCTCTCCGCTCTCCGCTTCGATCGACCCGGGCGGCTGTTATTATTTAGCCCCGAGCGCACGAGCCCCTTACAGTTACAAGACATTCCTTTTTGACATAAAATAATAGCAGTTAAGCACCTGTCCCACCTTGACAGCGACGAGCTATCAACGATTTTTTCGCTAAAGTCACGTACAAAATATTGTAGGTCCCGTGTACGTAAACTAGAGTTACATAATTATATAGTTGATCGCTGATTGTCCACACCGCCCGCCGCCGCCGCGCCGGTGCGGTGGCGAGTACTCCTTTGTCGCAGCGACAATTGCTACGTATCAAAGTATACTCGCTCAGCAACCCTCGCTTAGCGGGTAGAACACTCGTTGATACACCGCTTTGTTCATTATATTCCTTGAGATAGCCGTACTTTTGATAACCATCGCCAGGAAGGCTGATTTTGTATTTGTTGGGTGTAGGGCCCTCTGGTGAGAATGGTGAAGGTCTGCCCGCTCGTCGCCGTCGCGTACTCGCTGTTCAATAGGGATGATGCCTGGGTAAAAAAAAAGAAATTCTAATTAGTCCGTCAGTCAGATAATAAAAAATATTAGACACGTATTTTTTGCTTTATCATATTAAAATAACAAAATACTTAGATAAAACGCATTTCAAGTTGGGGAGCGGGGGTCGCTACGTCACAAATAAGTATAAAATCTACATACTCGTGACGTCATGGCACATTTTAACTCAATGTATCGCCGAAATCTTTACATGACGTAAAAAAAGAAAAAATAAGTGTTCAAAAGTTTTTAATAATCTCCAAGACGGACAAAAAAAAATTGTCATCATCCGTATTGTTCATTGATCACCAACTCGTTTTAATCGCTGGCCTGGCTCTATTCGCTTCTCGTTAATCACCTGCGCGGTGGGACAGGTGCCTCAGGCGATAGATCTGCTGTGGTATCACTTGTTTAACAAAGGGAATGGCGCGTTACATGATTCTTAGTTGTGGCTATACTCTTGTTAATTTCTTTATTGTTCAATCACATCGCATGTTTTGACGAATTGGCGCCACAGTATAACCGTCACAGTGTAGCCTAGCGCCTCAATTTTTCAATGCGACATTCGATCACACATTACTAATAATCTGTGATTCGATTCCTTCCTTCGTATAGATGATACAAGACCCTTAAATAACCAACGTCATGCTGGTTATTTTAAGGGTCTTGTAGCACAAAATGGTCTCGTACCTACATTGTATTCTAGCACGGTTTCCGTATTGGTTCTTAAAGATACCTACTTAGGTAGTTTTTTTTAATCTGCTGTTCCATACATTTTGAACGAGTAGGTATTGCACTTTTCTATGAAACAGCAGATTAAAAAAAAAAAATACCGACGAAACATTTCAACGCACGGGATTCAGAATCACGCACTGTATCCATGGTAACAGTTTTCGCGTCGATGTCCCTGCCATCCTGTATAAAACCTATGTACCTACATAAAGGCGAATCGAAATTCGAGATCGAATCCAAACTCCGACTGTTACATATGCTACGTTACACTGTTTGAACCCTAGGTTAATCTTAGAATCCCTATTTCGAATGACTAGCTTTCTGGATTTAACGACAGCTGATCGTGGTTAGCTGAGTTCCATCCAAGGATACGCAATGTTATGTTATACGAGTAGATACTTGAAGGCTCTGATTTTGCTTGGACATTTTTTCCCAGGGATCAGTCAGCTAGGAAAAACAGCGCCATCTAGTTTTAAAATATTGAACAAGTTGACTTAAAATAAACATTTCATTTATTAACTTTGGCTCCACTTTCAGGGTAGCTTCCCCACCGTCAGTGTATTCCGAAGAAACGTACAAATCCTTCTCAAGCCTCAAGACGATATCAGGAGCGACAGCTTCCCTGCTGATAGCGGCTATCATGTTGACTATGTGTGGCGGACTCACTGCTGGGCTGAGTTTCTACATGATGTATGCTGTAAGTATCCTTGATTTTGAATACATAAAATACTTACTTTTTGATTCATTTTGTACAGGTGCATAAGAGGCCGTGCACGAAATCGACTGATTTTGATAAATTTTGTTAATTAGTTGTGAGAAAAGGAAATATAATTAACAAAACTATTTGTGAATTAAAAAGTCGAGTTCTTTGTTTTGCATGTGGCTTAAATTAATTTTTCAAATAAGTTCAGTATTCATGGGAAATCACAAATATTCTGAAGAAGTTTTCCGAAAAATTACGCGAGACTGACGCTTGATCACTTTTTATGACGTTTGAGAACATTTAAAATTAAAAAAAAACATGTTGAGATACAATTTGGTTGCACATTAGCACGCTTTGAATGTTAATTTACGAAAAAACGATGCTGGTCAGTCTCCACCACCACCTCTTTAGTTTACTCTTGAATCGCCTGTCAGGTGGGCTCGGCATGTTGCGTAGTTATCAAGTCGTGAATACCCGTGTCATGACTTTGCCTTAGCTTGGATTTTGATCTAGCAGTCTGGCACTGAAAAAAACATACTTTATTCACGAAGTAAATTGAAGTTTGCTATCACCAATATTACAAAAAATCTGGAGGTCAAAAATACCTAAACTTTTGTTCTCATTTAGCAAAATTACTTTTCTATGATCAAAGTTCTTATCTAGATACATGTTGCTATTCCAGGTTGGCAGGCGTTACTACTTGGACTTCGGCGTGCTAGCTGGCTTCACCTGCTTTTTACTAGGACTTCTGGGCTTCAGGACGAGGAGACAACAGCTTCTGCCAAATAGGAATTATATTTCTGGTAAGTTATTAAACATATTATTATTCGCGAAAATACATACTTTCTTTGTTGTGTGTGTCGTTCTGAGTGAGTAAAAATTATTGTTTACAAGTTTTAATGTTATACATAATATGGTAACCACATGTTGAAATTAAATTCTCAGTTCTGAAACAATAAAATATCTTTGTGGTAGGAATAATAACTCATGCGGGCGTAAGTGCAGGTGCATTACGAATATGAATTCGTTGACGCCTACCATTTAATTACTACAGAAGAAATATAAAAACATGGCTTCTCCAAAATAATTTTTATACACTTAAAGAATTTTTTGATTATAAGGGTTAATACATTATAGATTTATTTAGTTGTATACTCGTAATACCTACAAATATTGTTACTGTTGTGTTTTATCGTTGAGTGTAAATGTATCTTTATGTTTATAGTCTTAGTTTTTTGTATTGTTATTAGAGTTTATGTAGTAATAAGTTTAGTTTAGGTTTTTATGACCATGTACCTAAATGTAAATATTCGTATGCCGCTTTTAGCGGCGGATGTGTCTTGAACATAATTTATTATACCTACCAACTTGTACGTACCATATCCGACGAATAAATGTCTTTGTCTTTGTCTTTGCAATAATATTGAGACTTGACGCGTGTTATTAAATTATTGAACGTACGTCAGGCGCAATCATACCTCCTACTTTAAGGGAATTTATTGATTTATGGGTATATACTGATACATAATCTAAGGCATTTCTTAACCATCCTTAAAAAAGGTTTTCTTTTTGTAGAATTGTAATCGGTTGAAATTAAATGCCTAACATCACAGCATCATAGTCTCTTTACCACTATTATACTATACATAGTCTACCTGCATTCAACTTCATTGAATGCAGGTAGATTATGTATAGTAGGCAGATGTTTATACACTTGCGAGCAAAAGTATGGCATCACCTACTTGTTACTTGTTCCGAGCGATCTTTAATACTAAATAACTGTTGAAAACTAATGAAAATGCTGCCATTTTAAAGGCTTATACTCTAAACTTGAAATTCATGCCACATGCATTAAAATTAAACCCATTTTTCAAGGGCTTTCCTAATCTGAGTGGAGGAGATACGCCGCGAGTTGCGCCATAATGATCCCCGATAAAAGCACGTGGTATCGATTTTTTTTATCAGTCACCGACCCAGATGACCCCATAACTCTCCTCCAGGAGAGCAATAGGGCCACTAGTATAGTAAAGAAACATACACACCGACACAGTAGTATTAAAGATTGCTCGGAACAAGTAACAAGTAGGTGATTCCCACAGAACAGATAAAAGAGGTCTCTATAATACCTCTTTTATCTGTTCTGTGGTGATTCCAAGTTTTTTTTTTTCGCAAGTTTAGTTCTCCCACATTTCGCCAGATATGTTCCAAGTTTCATTCCGATGTAATCGGGTGTGGGCACCATAGTATATTAGAAGGCGTCATAATGAAAACATTTTTTTTTTATGTTCTTAAATTTACTTACGTAATTTCCTTTCTCTTGCAGGTTACATCGTCCTCTCCTCTTTCTCTCTCCTTAGCGCCTTCGGACTACTCGTTCTACTATCAGTTGAGCCGAAACCTGGAACGCCATTGAACGACATCACATCAGGAGCTGTCTGCGGCGTCAGTATCCTGTCACTTTGTTTGGCGACTATCGGAGTCCTAGCTTCTTACTGTTGCGTTAAAGATCCACCTGATAATAGGGTCGGCACTACTCGATGGTATTGAAATAGGCATGTACTTAACAATTAGGAATAGGAGCGGTAAATCTTGAATAACAAGATATCAAAGTTTCAAACAAATCGTTTCAAATCCCTTGCCGAAATGAATAGCACTGATACGCTGCGAAGCAGCGTTGCTTGTTTCCGAGTTGTAGGCGCCTGCAAATTCGGAATCAAGAGTCGTTTTGATTTGATTGGATGACCGGATTATTTTTATATTGAAACTGGCCAGTTTTAGCCCCATTTCCGACGTACATTGACAGATAACTAATATTAATTCCTTGATGAATGTTTTGTCTACGAACTAAGCAATGGATGTCGAGAAACCATGGTCAAAATTGGCTTTATCTCAGAGCAATTAGGTACTTACTGAAAATCTAGAAGAGGTGGTGACACAGGTGGTAAATAACATCACAATAATATAAAAGGATGTACCTATGATGTTTTCTCATTGTGTCGAAAAAGGACATCAAATGCTTAGGTACTGGCTGATTCCATACAGTTTTGAATATTAATCTTATTTTATATATAATTTATTTCCATATCTTTGGAGTTTCTTTTCCATAACGTACGATGGAATTAGTCTTTAAAGCTACCTAAGTTTTATTATAATTATATAGTTTAGTTATACCAAAGCAGGTTCACATTTAAAATTGATTGTATTTTAATATGTAATTGTTGTGAAATTTTAATAAAATTGGATGAATATTATGTGTTTGCGAGTTTTATTTCAATGAATAACGGTCACGATCCAAGTCTAGCCAAGTCCCTGAACTAGAGTTGGTAGTTCAGTTCAGCACATTTGTCTTTGGTTCCTTGAATAGGAGCTGTTTCTTTTCCTTTCCTGTTTAGGTGACAAAATAAGGGTTGACCTTGCTTACTACTGCGTACTATCGGTCAAATCACCGTCCTTAGTAGCATCATAAAACATGGAAATGTTTTTTAAAAGGCCATCATCAGAGGTAAGGCAATACGGTACACGGTCAAATGCTCAAATGCTCAATCATTTTAACACCAATAAAATCTTACACGATCAACAGTATGGTTTCACCAAGGGACGTTGTACGACCGACGCCGGTGTCACCTTATTAAAGCACATATTTACGGCGTGGGAAGAGGCCCAAGACGCCATAGGAATTTTTTGTGACCTCTCGAAGGCATTTGACTGCGGCGACCACGAAACCTTAATCTTGAAACTTGAGCATTACGGACTTGGAAAACTTGCGCTCAGTTTAGTAAAATCTTATTTAAATGATAGACAACAGCAAGTTCAAATAAATGGTGTCAATTCAATCGGTTTAAAAGTAAAAATGGGTGTACCACAAGAATCAATATTGGGTCCTTTCCTCTTTTTAGTTTATATTAATGATCTACCCCATTTGTTAAAAACTCAACCACAAATGGTGTTATTTGCTGACGATACTTCCTTAATTTTTTAAATTAATAGACGTGCATCAAATCTTGACGACGTAAATAACGCCCTAGGTCCAAAATTGGTTCACTGCTAATAATTTAGTATTAAATGGGAAAAAAACGAAGTGCATACGATTTTCTTTACCAAATGTAAAAAGTAGTAGTTGTGAGATAGTATTGAATCAAGAGAAACTAGAATTCGTCGATAAAACGGTTTTCCTAGGGATCACGCTCGACTCAAGGCTTCAATGGGGTCCTCATTTAACATCTCTTTCAGGACGGTTAAGTTCAGCAGCATATGCTGTGAGAAAAATCCGTCAATTTACTGACGTGGGTACCGCGAGGCTAGTCTATTTTAGTTACTTTCATAGTATTATGTCGTAGGGTATTCTACTATGGGGACGGGCTGCAGACATCGAGTCTATTTTTATTCTGCAGAAAAGAGCCATCAGAGCCATATATGGCCTCCGCAGGCGCGACTCTCTAAGGGAACTGTTTAAAGATATTAACATCATGACGGTACCTTGTCAATATATCTATGAAAACATTATGTACGTAAGGACCAATTAGTTCAACCGGGTTTCAGGCTGGCTAAAGTGGACTCATCTTTCATGGGGTACTGTTTAAAATGTTACAATAAAATACCTCCCAACATACTTCAACTAAATAAAACGAAATTTAAATCTTATATTAAACGCACACTATGCAGCCAAGCATATTATAAGTTGGGAGATTATATCCCTGATAAAAATGCTTGGCTCAACACTGGTCTTGCTCCACAAGGGCGCATAAACGAATAGATTAGCATTTGAAAATACTGTTGGAGCTGCTGAAGATTTATAAAACTATCTTTGCATTGTATAAATTCAATCTCATAACATTGTATAATTGCATAGCACATGTTGAGTACTATGTACCGACTATAAAGCTACCATTTAGGTACTGGATATGTCTTTCATTGACTTGAATGTGCCTTGGCGGCTGAGAGTATGTCATGCTCACTCTAATGTCTCGCTGACGGTGGCGCGTGTGTTGGATCATTTAGCTCCCTTCAGAATGGTTGAGCTGAATGGTGCTAATCCATGCGTCATGTTCGTGAACGGGCGCCGTCAGTAGGGACTGGTCATCTCTTGGCTACCACGGCTTATTTTAATTTAATTTAATTTTTGAATTTTTATTTTTGCTACGGACGCTTTTAACGTTTTGCATCGTTCTCACATGTTTATCTTCAACATGAATGATGTAACCAATTTTTTGTAACCATATTATGATTTAAAAGAGTGTCCGTGGAGTTTCTTGCCCGTTCTTCTCCATAGGTACCTACTACGCTTTGGAATGGGCATCTAGCTTCATCTTTCTGACTGACGGACCCCTTGACAATTCAAAAGTGCCTGTAATTGGTTTATTTGAAATAAATGCTTTGAGTTTGAGTTTTGAGTTTGAGTTTGTACCTTACCTATTCTGTATTTGGTTAAGTCATAATAGGTAACAGGCGCGGTCTCAGCCTAAGATTTGGGGGGGGTCACCATTGGTGCCGACGAATATTGGGGTAATATTTAATTGTTACTCTAAAGACTTTTTGATTATCTAATGATGCATACTTTTTAAATAAGTAACTTTTTAACTTTCTGATCTTTTCTCACAGTTGGTCGCAGTAACTAAGCTACACCTTGGCTTTTTGATAAATCATAAATATTAGGACAGTAGCTGATTATGTAGGGTGAGAAGACCGAGCGAAGCTAACTCGATAATTTTAATACCCCGTCTCGGATAGGTTAGGATTTGATTTACATTTTCAAACAGAACTAAGAGTTATGCAGGAAAGGCCAAGCATATATGAAAATCTATACATAGTATAAAACAAAGTCGCTTTGCGCTGTCTGTCCCTATGTATGCTTAGATCTTTAAAAAACTACGCAACGGATTTTGATGCGTTTTTTTTTCAATATACAGGGTGGTAGGGACATCGACGCGAAGCCGGCTGTCATGGATTCAGTACATGATTCTGAACCACCCTGCGTTGAAATTTTTCGTCGGTTATTAAAAAAAAAACCAGCTGTTTCATAGAAAAGTGCAATACCTACGCGGTCAAAATGTATGCAGCAGCAGATTTTTTTTTAATAACCGACGAAAAATTTCACCGCAGGGGGGTTCAGAATCATGTATTGAATCCATGGTAACCGGCTTCGCGTCGGTGTCCCTGACACCCTGTATAGACTGATTCATGCGGAAGGTTTTTGTGTATAATACATTAAGGTTTTGTATAAATTGGCTGAAATATGACGATTATTGTCGAAGATGTCGGAAAAAATCATGCCAACTGGGAGCTTTACTGGCGTGCGCCGCGTAAGCCGTAAGAGATAAGTACATCAAATTTATGTTTTACAGAATTGTATATCTTAAAAAGTTCAAAAATAAAGTACGCGATAGCATATGTCTATCTTCTAAGGATGACCATTTTTATCTTTCAGAATTTGATAAAAATTTCATTGTTATTTCCGAAGCTATTTTGACCGGTATTTTATTTATCCTTATCCAATAAAATATGTTATTTAAATTGAGCATTTAATTTAGATTAAAATATGCCTAGACATCATACGAGTATCATTAAAATGAATACTTTAAAAGATATCACAGATTCAAAATTACGCGTGACAAAATAATTATGGTTGCCGACAACGCGGGCGCAGCGGTAGGAATCAATGACTTTTCCTCGGATATTAGGTGTCTAACTAATCCCGAGTACGTTCCCGTGGGATATTTTCCGACATCCACGCGGGCGAAGCCGCGGGCAAAAGCTAGTGTAGAATAAGAGCGAGTGAAGCAAGCTCAAAAATTTTGCACACTGATACGTTCGATTTTCTTTTAATCATTCCAAAAGAACTAAGAATTACTTGCTTTGTCGACTGAAGAAAAGCTCAAGAATCAAGACAAGCTAGCCTCAAAGTTTTAGCACCGCGCCTTCAATAGGTTCTGAGTTTTCTTATGACCATTATACAGGAAGACAACTTACTTTGTCGAGAAGAAAAGCTTAAACTCCTTGCACCTCCTTGCTCCTTGCTTCCTTTAATTTGCAGTTTGAAAAACATGATCTCCCATACATTCCGTATGGGAGAACACGTTTTTCAACTACAATTTTAAGTTTGTTCTTGGGATAAATTCATCCCAACTACGGAACCCTTCATAGTGCGTGGTCCGACACGCACTTGGCCGGTTTTTTTTTATATTTTTTTGTTAGAATGGCCATCGCGGTCACTGTGGCTCAAGTTTAAACAGTTTTTAGTTAGTAAGAAACGTAAATCATTCAAGTTTTCGACAGCTTGAATGATTTTGGGGGGGGTCATGACCCCCAGGACCCCTCGAACCGCGCCTGATAGGTAAACGGCCATGGTCACCATTGCGACACGGCAACAGTGTTAACCAAATTGCGAACACGGCTCTTTAGCCATAAGGACTGGTTGTTTTTGTGAATGAACAAGCTACAATGACGTCCTACGAGCTGACTCAGACTAGCTAAGGATTTCATGGGACTTTCCCCAACAAGGTTAAACATGAAAACAGGATCTCCCCGTAAAACTGAGCCGCTCAGAGTAATATCTAAAGCTGAGCCGTTAAACGTTTCTGATTACGTGCTGCCACAACAAGCTGTCAAATCTGTATTGTTATATTTTTTTCTTATTTTTTTGTCAATCAACTGACTAACCTTCTCTCTACCCAAATCAATTTTTAAATAAATCAGACAGTTCTTACGATTAATAAGAGAATACTGCACTTACTTTAATTTAATCCTTCATTTACAGCAATTTTGTGAAATGGAACGACAAAAGTAGTTGTCAAACTATGCGTCAACAACGAAACGTTCCATTACGTAAATAAGAGAGACAAAAGCATAATAGTGATTCTGTCTTTGTTCAACTTGTGTAAAAGGACAATAAACTATCCTGCTGTCCAGGAACCAGGAACAAGTTTCACGATTGTTCACCTCTCGACTGTGATTTTATATTCAGCTTTTGTGCTAATTTGATAACAATTGAACTGTTTGATAACAATTTCTAATTGGTGCAACTATAAAACGAGATGTAGCTTAGATTATCATCTAACCTGTCAGCTGCATTTATGTCAACGCCCAGCGAGTTATGCATTTCGTAATTTAAGTTGTTAAAGTGTTGTTGTTAGTACAAAACATGTAAGTCTTTGTTTTATTACGTTTTTTTATTAGGTTGAATAAGGTAGGTGTCGCAGTCACCACCGCCCCATCTTATTTTGCTAATTATAAAACATAGTGTTGGTTTTACAAAGAACAGCAGAATGCAAAGGTCTTTTGTAGAAGTAAATAATTTGAAGGTCGAAAAATAAATAAATATTTAAGTACAATAATGTTATTTTATGATGCTCATCTGTTAGTAAATACGTGTTTAACTTTGTTATTAACTAAACGCTTGTTCATATCAGAATAACATGGAAACATATCAATTATTGAGATAAACATGGTCTGAAATTCTACAGGCCTATTTGACTGGCCCAATTACGTTATCTTGAATAATACTAATAGGAATATTGCATAGTTTACATTAACTACAGTGAATCAGTCATATCAAGTGTATTTTCAGTGAACATAATGGCTTGCTTGTTGTAAGTGTAAATTTTTTTCTTTGTTAAAAAATTGATAGACGTTTCTTTCTGCACCATGATGTATTTCTAATATTTAGTCTAAGTGACTGATAAACGTTACAGTGAAAAGTATTTATTTGAGAAATACCATTATTTCATGATTTTAAATTGCCAGTAGCACTTACCCATATGTTTTATTAAAATTTATAAATCACTTGCTGCACCCTGTATGCATTGCAATGGCATTTTTTTTTCATATAATTTCTTGGCCGGAGCCCTTTGTGGGTGTCCTCAGATTACCTACCCTACTAAAGTTTCATCAAAATCGGTCCAGCCCTTTCAGAGTCCATAGAGAACAAACAAACAAACAAACATTGATTTTTATTTGTAGATTGATAGATTGAGACACTGCAATTTGCAATCAGGTCTACTTGAAAACCAACTTCAGGCACTAGTTGTCTGGCATTTTTGATGAACTAGGCCTATTTCGCACAGCCGCAAGGCACACTTTCCAGCTAATATTTTAGAACGCACTTTACACTTTATATTTGTTTTCATTCTTTTTTAATTTGGTTTTTTCTTGTAGTACAAAATATGTTGTGTTGTGTGCCTTTTAGTCTGTGTTAAATAAATGTATTTTCTTTCTTTCAAATACTTATTGTACAACCTACAATCAATTTAATTAATTTTATCAATTTAATTACCTGACTGCAGCTAAATAAAGGATGGGCAATGTGTTTGTCAGTGTATGTATGGATGTTCAATCAAAGCTCAAAAACAAGTGTACCTACTTTGAAAAATGAACTGACAATAATAAACAAAATTTTGTAGTATTTTCGTTGTAAACCAATCAAGTTAATTTAAAATAAAAAGATGTTGGTTAATGATTCATACATCATAAATTGTTTAACTAAATATAAAACTGTTATCAGTGATATAGACAAACACTGCTGTATCAGGCATTGGTTTCAAAGATAACAACACTACTCATTGAATTGCAGTTGGATTAATAATTGATTTTACAACTTTATGAAAAACTAGCTTTGCCTCGGAAAGCATGTGAAGCCGTTGGTCCCGGCTGTCATTTGTGGATCTTTGACAGTCGTTACGAGTCGTCAGAAGCCCGAAAGACTGATACCAGTCTTACCAAGGGGTATTGTATTACCCAGTTACTGGGTTGCGGAGGTCAGATAGGCAGTTGCTCCATGTAAAATACTGGTATTCAGCTGCATCCCGTTAGACTGGAAGCCGACCCGACCCCAACATAGTTGGGAAAAGGCTAGGCAGATTGATTGATGAAAAACTAGCTGTTGACCCCGGATTCGGATTATCCCACGGGATACAGGGATAGAAAATAACTTACTAAGTGTAGACAATGGAGTCCAATAAAAATTATGCATTATAAAAAATAAACATATAATACAAAAAGTATACTATGTCCTTACGCAGTTCATAGTCTATGTTGGTGTCCGATTTCGTTGAAATCAATTCAGACATTATAAAGTGTTAAAATGTTACAGACAGACAGAAAAAGTTACTTTTGTTTTTCCTTTGGACCTGAACCAATCTGCCGGCGAAGTCGTTGTATGATTCCCACCCTTTCTCCACCATTCCATTGCCTACTCTACGATGCATATCCAATAAGACTCGCAAATCCTTCCATATCCTAAAGACACGTCTTCCCTACCATTACCGCGCCCCCTGGTCTACTCCTTGATATGCAATGGCCTCTGTAGACCCATATAACATGACGCTCCAGGGGCTAGTGTATCTTTGGGTTCATGTGAGTAATCGAGTCTGGTCAAATCACACTGGTTGGTGCATTTCATTTATTCATTCATAATAATATTTTTATTAGGCCAAAAAGAATAAACAATTTGTCTTAGCGACTTATACTTAGGTTTTAAAGTAATAGGTCCTTACCTATGAAATCAGCGTTTTGTATGGAGAATTTTAAAGCAGTTGCATTTTTCATACTAACATTTTCTTAATTTATATAACAACCATGAACACGAATGTTTTAAAACTTTTATGCATTAATGTTTAAAAAGTAAGTTAACAAATATGCCACTTAGATTAAGCGACAAAAATAAGTTTTGGCTAAGTTAAAACAAATAGTGGTCATTTCTGCTAACAAAATGAGGAGACATTTTTAATGTATTTTTTATGTTTATAAAACTGTAGGTAATAAGGTTTTCTATTGGTAGTTGTCTATGATGGTCATTATTCGATATAATACCAAGCAATTGTTGAATATTTTAAATCATAAAAGTGACGAGGTTCTAAAAAAACGCTAATTTCATAGGTAAGGACCCAATGAATCGGTTACAATATTGTGTCTAATTATTTTGCATTTGCTGATGATCTTATATAGCATTTATAATATTAGTCTAAGGATAAATACATGACTAATGAATCATCGTACCATGTTTATGGCTTAGGACACAAATAATTAGTAATTCATTTGTTGTCAGTATTCAATAATATTAATATGGCCATACCCATACATGACCTAGCTAGATTTATATTTCCTTAAAATTCCCATATATTATAAAAATATTTCCTTATTTTAAATCATTCATTTGTTTAGTTCAAGTGTGTAGACCACTCTATGGTCATTGTAAAAACCCATCACCATTCTCCTGCCCTGATCCGAATTTAGTTAGGGCCAGCACAACATGTTATTAGGGTTCCGTACATCAAAACGAAAAAACGGAACCCTCCGTCCGTCAGTCTGTCAAGACCTTTTTTCCCAGGAACGCGTGGAGGTATCAAGTTGAAGTTAATATCAAATACGTCTATGGTCCCTTGGAGCTCTAAAAAAAATAAGTTTCTAAGTCAATGAAAAAATATGGTCATTTATGCGACATATTTTAATACTCGCAAATAAATCAAAACCTACAGGGTAATTCCCGTTGACCTAGAATCATGATATTTTTTTTAAAGGTCTCACAGCACGTGTTAAGGAAAAAGACCGAAAATAGATCATTTGTAGTTTTATCACAGAAAAATCAATCTGCCTAGCCTTTTCCGGTACACCATAACCGGATGCAGCCGAGTACTAGTATTTTACATGGAGCGACTGCCTATCTGACCTCCACAACCCAGTAACTGGGTAACACTATACCCCTTGGTAAGACTGGTTATCAGACTTTCGGGCTTCTGACGACCCGTAACGACTGTCAAAGATCTACGAATGACAGCCGGGACCAACGACTTAACGTGCTTTCCGTGGCACTGAGGAGTCTAGGTATGTAAAGATGGTCACACATCCACAGACCAACCCCGGCAAGCGTAGCTTAACCTGATGAATCGACCCGTGCGGCTGTTATTACTTAGCCACGAGCTCGTCCTTTGTAGTTTTATCACACAAAAAAATAAAAATACGATTTCATACTTACATTTGCAGTTGGACGAATTGACCGTGACGAACCTATATCGATATAAGGGAGAACATATTTTTCAATTAAAATGCTAAGTTTATTTTTGGGATAAATTCATCCCAACTACGGAACCCTTCATTGTGCGTGGTCCTACTCGCACATGGCAGGTTTTTTTCTCCCACACTTCTCTATCAGTCGTCATCTCGGCAGTCCCCCCCTTTCTATCCATATCATCTTTCACAAAGTCCATCCATCGTTCCGTAGGTCTTCCCCACATTCATATTCAAAACTTTCCTCACGACATTTTCCTCATTCCTCGGCATTACATGCCTATACCATGGCAACCGATTTCCACATATTTACTTTGTAAAGTATAATATTATTTTGTCGTTTATTCATTTTTGTTTTCTTATAAAATTACATTTTAAAATATTTCTTACAAAAAGATATAAAAAAACATTTAAAAATATAACAAAATAGAGGTCCGCCGGTGTCGGGAGCAGGGTCCAAGCTACCGGTGGTTAGGGCTGCAGAGATACTGCCTTCTGGATCAGGCCCTTAATCCAACCGCCTAACGAGAGCCTCGAGAGATGTTGGTCGAGGCTTTCGGCCATCAGGCCATTGGCCGTTACGACAATCGGCACAATGATAGCCGAGTTCACATTCCACATGTCGACAACCTCGTGTGCTAAGTCGAGATATTTAATTTGTTTCTCTTTCTCAGCTTTCACGAGGTTCCCGTCATGTGGAATGGTAGCATCGACTATCATTGCGCGGCGCGCTAATCGGTCTATCACCACTTAGTTATTACTCTGAGATCACCACTATATCAGGCTTATTGGCAACAATAGTCCTGTCAGTAATGATAGACCGATCCCAGTACAACGTAACATGGTCATTTTCGAGAACTGGGTCGGGCACATACTTGTAGTACGGTACTTCAGAATCCACAAGTTTGTATTTCAAAGCAAGTTGCTGGTGAATAATCCTGGCCACTTGGTTATGCCTGTGCAAGTACTCGCCGTTAGCCAGACGAGAACAACCAGAGACAATATGTCTGATGGACTCACCGGGAGGATGGCATGCCCGAAACACGTCAACCGTCCCGTCCTTCATAATATGTCTCCGGTAGTTATTCGTCAAGATAACTTCGTCCATAATTGCACAGACGAAACCTTCAGTTTCCCCGAAAAGGTCACCGAAACGTAGCCAGGATACGGACGCTAAGAAATCTACACCAGGCTCATGAAGAGCCCGATAGTAGCGCCCGTGAAGCTCCTTGCTCTGCCATACCTCCTTGCGGTCATCTGTAGTAAGTATTACAGGTATATTATTTCAATTATTGTAAATGTGAAGACTGTGTGGGTCACAGTATTTTTTTTTCTCCGTTAGTTTTAATCATGGCAGTTTGAGTAATTTATGCGGCCTACCCGAATGTCCTTTCTTTTGTATTGTTCGTCGAATGGTTGAGCTCCAGAGTTGGTTGAGTTGAGAGTTGAGCTGTACAATTACTGAAAAATGCGTCCACTGACAGTGGACAGGTCCACTCAATCTGTGGTTCTTACCACAAAAAACTATTTTAGACACCAATCTACATGATCTGACCAAGATTAAGTCTGGACTTTAAAAGATACAGTGACATCTGAGTTTGTTTCGGCCTTTCTTCTCAGAGTAGTCAGATAGAATTTTGGATTTTTTTGTAACTTGCTTTACGTGTAAAAGTGTTTGTACAAACCTATTTACACAGAAATAAAACTGTTATTTGTAAAAGCAACATGGGATTGACATCCAAATTCAAAAGTCATTTAACCAAACTAGGCTGAGAATCTGCACTTTTCGAACGCCAAAATGACATAAGACAGTCCCCCAAAATACGCGCCCTGCACCACTTCCTAGTGCGTTAACTGGGAAGAAGAAGTGGCGCAACAAACTCCCCAGCAGCACAGCTGTCTGTTTAGTTAGAAAAAAAAAACTTTATAATAGTATGCAAAATAAATTACATTACGCAACAAAAAACATGCTTTGAATTATTAGCCATACGAGTATGTCAGCTAGCACACGCCAATATACCAACCAAAATCATCGAGAACTATACTCAGGCAGAAATAAAAACTAAACGTGAACAAAATTTAATATCTTAATAAAAGCCTCCAGGCATAAAGGGGCGTACCCGCTTACATATAACTATATAGTAGCTGTAACTGGAAGTTATTTATAAATGGTATCACAAAAATTATAAGTGATAAAGTTACAAATGGTATTGTCACACATGTGTACAAATATCCCTTAAATAAATAAAGGTTAGACTGAACGCCAACCCAAACAGTTTGGAAAAGGCTAGACAGATGATGATGCTGATATACTTTCTAATTTATTTATATATTAATTTTATTATACATTCAGCTCATTCTATGAATCTCATTTATTCTATAAATTGATTATTATAAAAATACTTATACTTAATTATTATGAGGAGCTCATGGCTAAGTAGTAAGAGCTGCACGGGACGATCCATCAGGTTAAGCTACGCTTGCCGGGGTTGGTCCGTGGATGGGTGACCATCTTTACATACCTAGACTCCTACGAGCCTCGGAAAGCACGTTAAGCCGTTGGTCTCGGCTGTCATTCGTGGATCGTTGACAGTCGTTACGGGTCGTCAGAAGCCCGAAAGTCTGACAACCAGTCTTACCAAGGGGTATCGTGTTACCCAGTTACTGGGTTGTGGAGGTCAGATAGGCAGTCGCTCCATGTAAAATACTGGTATTCAGCTGCATCCGGTTAGACTGGTAGCCGACCCCAACATAGTTGGGAAAAGGCTAGGCAGATTGACTTATATTTAATTATTATGTGGAGGGCACTTGGTGCTTAACGAAATGTCTATATGCATGTATTGACAATAAATTGACGATAATTGTTATTACTGTGTAACTACCTCATTACTACTTAACATTGAGAATATATTGTAGTAATTTGTAATTTCTTTTTACAATACCTAGCTACAATAAAAGTAAGAATTAATTACATACAAATATCAAAAAAATCAGGATCTTAATTTTCTTGGATTTATCCCAAAAGTAGGCAGCGTCGCAAATAGCTGTAAAAAAATTACCTGTTTTGATTAATTTGGCAATATTACTGTATGGAAATAAGAAATTTGGTTAAGTAGCGAACTAGAATATTAATAATGAATTGCAATTATAATATTGCATTTTTTGTTGTACACGCTTTAGGTGTAAAAAAGGCATTTGGAAAGTTTCCAAATACTTTTTTTACATCTAAAACTAAACATTCGGTGTTACGATATTAATTATTGCATTGCATAATCAATATTCTAGTTCGCTAGTTATCCATATTTCTTATTTTCATACAGTAATGTTGCCAAATTAATCAAAACAGCGAAATATTTGACATCTATTTGCGACGTTGCCAATTTTCAGAATAAACGCTCTTAATATTTGCTTCATAATTATTTATGTTGATTTATACTGTTCATTAATTATTATTTACTTACATCAATTTATAATAAACTAGCTGACCCGGCGAACTTTGTTCCGCAATCAATAAAAAAAAAACCCTACCTACTCTACCCTACCCTACCTACCCTACCTACCCTACCTACCCTACCTACCCTACCTACCCTGCCTACCCTACCTACCCTACCTACCCTACCTACCCTACTAAAAAGTAGTATCCTATGTTAGAGACTTGGTTCTAAGCTACCTCTCCACCAATTTTCAGCTAAATCGGTTAAGCCGTTCTTGAGTTATAAATAGTGTAACTAACACGACTTTCTTTTATTTAAATTACGTAGATAATAAAACAATCAAATAATGTAAAATTTAAATAACACCAAGTTTTAATTTCCAAACTCTAAATTGAAATAAATGTGTTTTTAATTAGGTTTTGTTAATTTTCTATGAAGTTATGTTACCAATTTGTTGCTGACCATACCTACTGTCTTTCATTGTTTTGTCACGCATCTAAATAGTATGAAATCGAGTAATACAACAGATGGACACATGGTTCACTCCGCAAAATCATTTAAATAAAAAGCGACTCTTGCTACGACACAATAAAGTTCAATTCAGGTCGCACAGCGCTAATCACCTACAGTTATATTCACCTAGAAGTTGCCTCTCTTTCTATCGCGTAACTCTTAGATCTTCTGACTACGTTACACTCACTGAATTGGCCCGACAAGACGGGCCCGCCGCGTACTTGTAGCTTCGTATCTAAAATGCGGAGTGAACCATCGAATATTGCTAACAACTCGAATGAGAAACGTTTTGAAATTCTATTGTTCCTTTCGTCAATTTTATTGGGGGTCATTGATATTCCCATCTCTGTAGGAAGGATATAACTGAGTATAGAACTTAGGAACTGGGGTGGATGATTTGGCTTTAATTAAGAACATAAACATAACAAAGTAATTAGTAGTTATGTGCTTAACTAAATACCATTGTTTAGTTAATAAGTTATTATCTAATGATTCCAGAGGTCAGAATGTCGAACCCACACTATAGGGAGGCGGCGGAGTCGCTTCTCAACAGCGTTAGCCCGCACCATCGGACGTTGAGTGAGTTTAATTTATTATTTATTAGCTTTTATCTTCATTTTGATAGCCTAGTGGTGTGAGCCTTGCCGAGTTCGAACCCAAGGCACGCACCTTTGACTTTTCGGATTCATGTGCGTATTGTATAATTATCACTTGCATCAAAAACGGTGAAGGAAAACATCGTGAGGAAACCGGCATGCCTGAGAGGTATATCTCGACGGCATGTGAAGCCAAGTCAGAGGCCCATGGGCGGCTTTAAAACTCTGACACCAGGTTAGTCACTAACCACACGAAAAGAAGAACCTTCCGTTTTTTTACTTGCATCTCAAGGGAATTTAAGGAACATAAACAGATAAAAAGTCTCCTTTGCGATAACATCGATTTAAAGTTCCATAGTTGTAAAATTAGTAACAATAGTGATAATGTGGTTAGTTTTAAAATCTGCAAATGTCCTGTCTGATCCAAGTGTAAAATCGATCTTTCTTCCGAAGGATTTTGGGCAACGATTCTAAGCCTTCCCCCACAGGCGTGTTTTTATCGTGTGATAATAATTTCGTGTAGACTAACGCGACGCGACACCGGTTATTGTTATACCGTGAAATTTTCTTAGAAATTGTATAGTTCGAGTCGCGTCGCGCCGTCGTGTCGCGCTAGTATGCACGAGGCTTTACGCAAGCGTTATTGCTATAATGCGTCGCGATTCCTTGCACACAGCTGCGTTATAACGTCCGATATTTCTACCGTCTGCATGTAACCTACACTACAGGCCCCCTGCCTGCATTACACCGTACTAACGTTATGTGTAAGATCGCATGCGTCCTAATACAAAATGTTCCAAGAACACATATCGGAATATCGCAGGACAGAGGAACGCAAGCGTCCTAGTTCTATTGCGTCGTTATTATCGCAGCAGTGTGTAACTTCGTGGCAGTCCTAATACAAATGTACTGAAAAGAGTTAATGCAAACGCTTGCGTTATTATCGCGCGATAAAAACGTGCCTGTGGCGGATAGGCTTTACGTCAGGATTTCAGGATGTACATGTACCTAATCTGCGTTTGCAGTTTATTTGCCAAACATGTAAACAAACACGAATTTTCCACTAAGACAAACATCAACTTTATTAATGTGTTAATAAAGTTGATTTTAGACCGACTAGTACTGTTGAAAAAGTCATCAAAAATATGAAGTCGTGGCGCAAACTGAACCTTATATGTAGGCTGTTGTTTTTCCTAACACTCGTGTTTGTTTTCATGTTTGGCAAAAAAATTGCGAACGTAGATTACCTACAACATGCAAATAGTGCATGGAGGATAATTGAAATAGGTATACGGATGGCTGTGTTTCGAGTCATAAAATACAGTAAATTGACTCGGATAAAATGTATTGAATAAGGATTAAAATTAAAGAAAATGAATGATGATGCAGTTTGACATATGATTAATCTTCTCTCTCTCTCTCTCTCCTTTCCAGCACACTCCACCTCTCTAAACCTAGTATCAGATGACCTGGTAGCCGGCCACAGACCTCAAGGCAAGATGTCCACAGTACGAAGATTCTTCTGCCTTTTCGTCACATTCGACCTACTGTTCACTAGTCTTATGTGGCTCATATGTGTGATGGTGAGTGATTCATCTATATAAATAAAAATCAATTGCTGTTCGTTTGTCTCGCTAAAACTCGAGAACGGCTGGGCCGATTTAGCTGATTTTGGTTTTGAAATGTTTGTCGTAGTCCAGGGAAGGTTAGGTAGGGTAGGTAGGTAGGTCACGGTAGGTAGGTTAGGTAGGGTAGGTACGGTAGATAGGGTAGATAGGGTAGGTAGGGTAGGTAGGTAGGTAGGGTTTAGTGCTACCCCTTGCGAAGTCGTGCCGGGTAAAGCTAGTATTATAATATATATCCTTACATATTATAAAATAAAGTCCTCCGCCGCGTCTGTCTGTCTGAACGCGATAAACTCAAAACCTACCGAACGGATTTTCAAACGGTTTTCACCAATGGACGAAGTGATTCATGGGGAAGGTTTTAGTGTATAATTCATTAAGTTATTGTTTAAGATGTCGGAAAAAATCATACCGACTCGGAGCTTTACTGGCGTGCGCCGCGGAAACCGTAAAAGATACATAAAAAATATGTTTTACAGAATGGTTCATCTTAAAAAGTTCAATAAAAACGTCCGCGATGGCATATGTCAAACTTCTAAGGATGACCCACAGTAAACATTATCATCTTTCAGAATTTGATAAAAATTTCATTGTTATTTCCAAAGCTATTTTGGCCGGCATTATACTAATCCTTATCCAATAAAATATGTTATTTAAATATCGACATCATATCGTTTAAATGAATAGTTTAAAATATATCGTAGATTCAAAATTACGCGTAACAAAATAATTATGGTTGACGGCTACACGGGCGCAGCGGTAGGAGTCAATGACCTTTTCCTCGACTATTAGGTATGTAATCTCGGTAGTTCATTCCCGTGGGATATTTTGCGACACCCACGCGGGCGAAGCCGCGGGCAAAAGCTAGTGTATTAAATATAAAGTTGTACCTAATAGAGCTCTTTGTAAAGGATCCGGGAAGAACAGTCGAAACAATGGACAAGTAAATATATTTAAAAAATACTTCGATCTTTAAGGTAAAGCAACGCTTGCTGAGGTCGGTCCATGGATGGGTGACCAATGTGACTATCCATAACATACCGAGACCTTCGTGCCTTGGAAAGCACGTTAAGCCGTTGGTCCCGGCTGTCATTCGTATATCTTTGACAGTCGTTACGGGTCGTCAGAAGCCCGCAAGTTTGACAAATAATTTTGCCAACGGGTATCGTGTTACCAAGTAACTGGGCTGTAGAGGTCAGATAGGCAGTCTCTCCATGTAAAATATTGGTATAACTGCATTCGGTTAGACAGGAAGCCGACCCCAACATAGTTGGGAAAAGTTGACGATGGTGGCAATAGGCTCGCCCCCACCAACATCGGCTTAAACATTAATGACGAAATGTGGGTGTACTATAGGTACATCTCTGCCTAAACCTATGAAAACAGCCGTGATGTTATTAGAAGAGTAAAAACTTATTTTAGATTTGTTTTTCCAGATGAGAGGCGAAACTCTAGAACAAATCATGAATACAGAAATCCTACAGTACAACGTAAAGAAGTCTCTATTCGACATAGTAATGGTCGCTGTCTGTCGGTTTGTGATGCTGCTGCTGTTTTACGCGGTCTTGTATATAAACAACTGGAGTATCATCGCAGTGAGTACTATAAATAGTTAGAACAGACCATGGGACCGATCGGATTTCCCATCGACAGAAACGACAAAATTTCATGCAAATTGCATACAAATTGAATAATTGCAAATTGCATGAAATTATTGCAAAAAGGAACTGAACGAGTGTGACAATTTCAACAAATAGTTTCAAGACAGGAATTGCCCAACCCTGTTATCTTGGCTTCTGGCTTAATTCAAACTTCTTGAACGCTAAAAACTATGGACAATTATCAGGGTTGTTGCGGATATTCGTACCCGCAACCGCAATTGCGGATATTCGCACCCGCAACCACAATTGCGGAGCTCATGGCGATGCAGATGTGGGTGGAAAAAGGTTAATATAAGTAAAATCATAATCAACAAAATGGAAAATATAATCATTTAAATCATCAACATAGCTAGCTCTATATCGTCACATTTTCACGAAATAGTCTTATATCCACAGAACAGATAAAAGAGGTTAGGAAGGAAATAGTTCCTGATTTGTATTAGAACGAGAGTCGCCGCATATCCCCCACTCTTTAACTCACCTAAAAACAAGCGACCAATAGTACGCGCATTACGCACACAAATAAACCACATGCACTTAGATCGCGAGTTTGCTATTGGTTGTCACACTAACGCAAACACTGCGCTTGACGTACACTCACACACGCGCAAAAGCAATTTATTTCTCATACATGTTACGGCAACCAAAAGGTCGATTATTAATATCGATAAAATTACTGTAATTTTTAAGTTTTGAAATTTTTGACTATAATTTCGGGAAGGGGGACAATTAGTGTGGACTTCTTTTATCAGGATCTGCTGGAAACCTGCAATGTTTTCATTATAAATGAGGTTGGTCACTTCAAACCAAATTTTAGACGAAAAACCCACTCAGAAACTAAATTAATAACCCACAATAAACAATAATTGGTAAACAAAGTTATTTTAATTATAATATTACTGATAATAATCATTTAATTTTGTATCAAACACACAATAACATACTTAATATCGACATTGTTTACAACTTAGTACAACACTATCGATACGCGTGGATTTCGCGGAATTTCAACTTTGGCTCGGTGCACGCGACGTTCGTAGTGAACGCAATACATTGCGCGATCACTCATCTAACTACAAGACGGTACCCATGCATTGCAACCAATGTATAATTTTGCATCTGTTAGCGATTGTATCGTTTTTGTCTACAAACTACATAATACTATTGTAATAATTACAAATATTACTTGTATTTTAAGGCTTTTGGACTTACCGGTGAAAAGAAATCCCTTCCCGGGCTACACTACACACCCTGGCTTCTTTTCCGACACTTTATGATAGCGCAAGACGGCATAATTCTTTTTTTTTCGCGGAGCTTCCCACGTTATCACAATATGAGCGCGACTGTTGGCCGGTGAACCAAAATTCGGTTAACTATGAGCGTTTACTCATAAGTGCGGCGCGCCTGCCCCGCCCACAAGGCCCTTCTAACCTCTTTTATCTGTTCTGTGCTTATATCCATCAAACACATCAAATTTCGAGGGCTGTATAAATTTTTAAATGATTATAATTTAGTAATTATTTTATTACTAGCTGCCCGCCCCGGCTTCGCACGGGTAGCACTAAGTTTTTACCTACGGCTACATACTTACCTACCTACCTTACCTACCTTACCTACCCTACCTACACTACCTACCCTACCTACACTACCTACCCTACCTACATACCTACCTCCCTACCTACCTACCTACCCTACCTACCGAGCCTACCTACCTACAATGATGACACGAAAAGCAACTTTTTAATAATAAGTATAGATTTATATGATATCTCCTATAGTCCGTGCGCGACTGCTATTCACCGCCTGAGGTATGTGAGCGGCGAGACGGGGGAGGGCGCCATTTACAAAATTGTCAGACTCAGTTAGCTTGGCCTTCCCCGTCTTACTGTGAGCATACCTCACGCGGTGACTAACAGTCGCGCACGGACTATACGAACTTGGCTTGTCTCCGTTGTGATTAACCGCCGTGACCAAAATTCAGTCGGGAGGACATGTGAACATGTGGAAATGTGTGTGTGTGTGGGAGGATATGTGAGCGAAGCATGAAACTGTTGTAAACTTTTTATAAATAAAGAAACAAACATCATTCTCCTGTCTTTATCCAATATATTCGGCGTCGGCGCAACATATATTTTTCTTCCACACTTCTCTATTATTCGTCATCTCGGTAGACACACCCTTTCTAGTCATATCATCGTTTTTACGGTTCCGTACTTCCAAAGGAAAAAACGGAACCCATATAGGATCATTTGTCTGTCTGTCTGTCTGTCCGTCTGTCACAGCCAATTTGCTCCGAATCTAATGAACCGATTAAGTTGGCATTTAGTACACGTGTATTTCTGTGACCCAAACACGGACGTGTAGCGTAAATAAGTGAATTTTGAATATGAGGGTCACTTTTGGGGGGCAAAAAAATATATTTAAAAATAGTTTTGAAAACTGCACCGTTTGACATATAATCAAATGAAAGGGGAACATCAGGCGAACATCTTAATTTTTTTTTTTAAATAACTACTTTTAAAGATGTTTAAGAAAATTGATGAAAATTTACCACTCCCCGCCTAAAATTTTGAAAAAAAAAATACATAGAGTCCCGGTACTCATAGATTACAGGAAACCCTATAAGAAGTCTATGGTCTTAAAATAACATGATAAATCTCTCGATATTATTAATACTTTTGTTTTGTTTCAGTTATCAACAGGGAGCACCTGTGCGTTGTTAATAGGAAAAGTTTTCGTTTTCGATGTAAGTAACTACTTCATTTATTCAACCTCTTTACATTATGATTAGTTCGAAATATGTTTTGTTTAAAAAAAACTATGGTAAACGTCTAAATTTTCTGGCGCTCAAATGACTTTGACAGGGCGGCGCTGTTGGTAAACATTTGCGCAATTGTTTTGTGAAATGTATTGAAATATCAAGACGGCGGCGTTAGTTCCGATTTTCGCCACGCGCCAAAAGGTTCTGTTACAGCTATATTTTAGTTCCTGTCAGTGCTCAATGGCAATTAGTGCCGATGTTTTTGTCAATGTTCCAAATAAATAGATATCAATTAAAATGGTAGGTATTTTTATGATTGGTGGTCATCTATAGTATCTTAAATGTCTTTAACCCAACGTTTGCCCAACAGTGGCCCAACGCGGTGCAGCCAGTGTACGAGGTGTTCCTAATTCTAACGTCATTCACTCTCGCGTGGAGCGAGGCTTGGTTCCTAGACTTCAGGGTACTACCGCAGGAGCTACAGGCTAAGACGATACTGGAGTCTATAGGTATGTATATTTTTATACTATTACATAATGTGTTAAGTTGGTCGCGAAAATATTTTGCGAAAACGCGGATAATTTATTAGAAAATGCTCAAACATTTCTGCGAGCAACTTGGTGGTAGCGCTCGCCGGCCACTTCCGCGGCACCGCTCGCTTTGCTCGCTCGGCTCGCGCGCGTTTGCTCACAGTTCTAAACTATTTCACCCAATTGCAGAAATGTTTTCACCATTTTCTAATTATCCGTGTTTTCGCAAAATCCCTAGAATTTTCACGAAAATTCGAATGATCAAATAATTCTATGACACAAGCATCGTTTGCCGTTTTATTGCATAGTAGCTTGTGCCCGCGACAAAATGGTTGAGCTGGATGGTGCTGATCCACGCGTCATGTTCGTGAACGGGCGCCGTCAGTTGGGACTGATCATCTCTTATCTGCCAGGGCTTATTTTTAAAAGCTTTTATTTAACTTGCAATAAAAAAAAAAAAAAAAAAAAAAAAAAAAAAATATATATATATTTATTACTTGTATTATGTTTGTTCTGGTGGAATCATGCTACTCAATTTTGAAGCAGCAATCAATTTGATATCTTCAACCGATTAAGCTGAAATTTTGTATACACGTTTAGTTTAGATGACAATACACGATAAGTTGTGTGACGTCATTCTAAATCCAATATGGCGGACCATTCAAGATGGCGGAATAGTTATTTTTATGCACTTCTGCAATATGGGTATCAAATGACCCTTTCATTTGATACCCTTATTGCAGAAGTGCTTGCCGAGAATAATTAGAAAAATATTCTGACATCACTCTTAATATAGTTGTTGTGTTCTATAGTATGAAATGGTTCGCTGAGAATAAAAATAACTAAAAAGTAAAAATATAAATGAAAAGCAAAAAAACCTTAAAATAAAAAACCTTTTATTTTAAATCTTTTTTTTATGTGCTCTAAAAAGAAGAAAATATAATTTCCTTTTAAAATTTTACTACACACATAACACACAATCTATATGATCATAAAAGCTTGTCGCGCGATTTACTTGTGTAAAAAAACTAGTTAGGTACTAGTTTAATTGAGTAACTTAATTTGCGAAGTTTTTTTTTTTTTATAAATTTCAGTTTATTTAAATACTTATAGGTACTTAACGCAAACCTCGCGACGAGCTTTTATGATCATATAAATTGTGTATAATGAGGTTATAAGTTGATACTTAGTTACAATTTTAAAAGAAAATTTTGTTTTCATCTTTTTAGAGCATTTAAATAAAAGCTTTTTTTTTAAAAGGATTTTTGTCTTTTAATTTTTAATCTTATATTTGGAATGGCTTTTGTTTTTTTATACATTTTTCTCACATACAGAAGCAACAAGAATAATGTACCCAGGATTTTGGATTTTATGTATCTATATTTAAAAGAGTGTCCTTGGAGTTTCTAGCCCGTTCTTCTCCATAGAGATCTACGTTTTGGAGTGGGCAACTAGCTTCATATTATTTCTGACTAACTGATCGACTCTTTGACAGTTCAAAAGTGCCTGTAAAAGGTTTAATTGAAGTAAATACTGTTGGAGCTGCTGAAGATTGTAAGACCATCTTTGTATTGTATAATCTCAGTCTCCTTTATATTGTACTAGCTTTTGCCCGCGGCTTCGCCCGCGTGGATGTCGTAAAATAACCCACGGGAACGTACTCGGAATTAGTTAGATACCTAATATTCGAGGAAAAGTCATTGATTCCTACCGCTGCGCCCGCGTTGTCGGCAACCATAATTATTTTGTCACGCGTAATTTTGAATCTGCGATATCTTTTAAAGTATTCATTTTAATGATATGACATCAAGGCATGTTTTAATGTCCATTAAATGCCCGATTTAAATAACATTTTTATTGGATAATGATAAATAAAATACCGGTCAAAATAGCTTCGGAAATAACAAAGAAATTTTTATCAAATTCTGAAAGATAAAAATGGTTACTGTAGGTCATCCTTAGAAGATAGACATATGGTATCCCGGACTTTATTTTTGAACTTTTTAAGATATACAATTCTGTAAAACATAAATTTGATGTATCTCTTACGGTTTACGCGACGCACGCCAGTAAAGCTCCCAGTTGGCATGATTTATTCCGACATCTTCGACAATAGTCGTCATATTTCAGCCAATTTAAACAAAACCTTAATTAATTTTATACTAAAACCTTCCGCATGAATCACTCTATCTATTTAAAAAAACCGCATCAAAATCCGTTGCGTAGTTTTAAAGATCTAAGCATACATAGCGACAGACAGCGCAAAGCGACTTTGTTTTATACTATGTATAGATAATTGCAGAGCACAGGTGTGAGTACTATGTACTAAAGAGCTACCATTTAACGGGTAATATTTCTTTCATTGTGCGTGGTCCGATACGCACTTGTTTAGTTTTTTTCTCAGAACGTCGGACATCACAAGCAACAAACTATCTTGTTCTAATAGTAAATAAAATTATAACGCGTATTCGTTCGAAGTTTAAATTTTTTGTTTCTGTTTGGTTAGTCTATCATAATAAAGTATGTTGGAGTTTCTTTATTACGAAATGTATGGGAAAAGTTTGTTGCGATTTCTGACTTTTCTAGTACTCAAACCTTAGTTGGCCCAGTAGAGTTTTTTAATCCTTATAAGAAACGAAAACAAATGACAATTGCTATACATAAACAACATTGGGTTGCAAGTAGCAACAAACTATGCATAGGCTAACGATAATATCTAGAATCCTGATAACGTGTCCCACTTTGTTTTATGATAATACGTCAGGGACCCCTGCAGCGGAGCGTGGCTGTCAAATCGATATGGTTATCAATGCTATGTCAAGATAAGAGGTGTCTTGTATTGACAGAATTGTACAATAGTGTACAAACTTTGTTTTATGAATTGCGGAATTCATTGTAAGTCAAACTGAACTTAAGGCGCAGATATATCATTTTAGTGAGTTTTAAATCTGATAATACGCCTTCAAAGAATGCAAGTAAGTTATACAAAATGTTAAAGTATATATGTATATGTTGGAAATACGTCAATGATTTGACTATTCGGAGCGCCAGTGCCGCATAGCGGCACTCGACAGAGTCTACAACATAACGCTCGGACCGGCCGGAGCTAAGCAGAGTTCGTCGGTGGCGGTCAAGCAATGAACACGTTTAGAAACTGTCACGCGTTTCGAATAGTTGTGTGATTAATTTGATGGTAAATTATAATTTTGATCTGAATTGCAAACGGTTTTTCTATTGCGCAATAACCGACACTACCGTACGCCCACAGTAGTTAAAATATGGCTGATAATACCAAAAGAGACAAATAGGGTCTCCGTCATATTTTATACTTTATCTCAGCAGTAAGACAGTAGTATGTAAGTAGTACAGCCACGAGCAATAATATGTATACACTTAGCAACTTTTAAAAGCGATTTCCTCCTATTGTGTTGATTGTAATTGCATGTATGTTATAACGAACATATTATTTGGGAACCGTCACTAATATGAAATAGGTCTTATCTCAAAGTTGAAGTCATTCCATGAGAAAATCGCTTTTAAATTTTGCTAAGTGGATACATATTAGCGCTCGTGACTGTACGTATAGAGTTTCTTGTCCGTTCATCTCCATAAGAACCTACTACGCTTTGGAATGGGTAACTAGCTTCATCTTTCTGACAGATCGACTCCTTGACAGTTAAAAAATGACACTGGTAAATACGCACCTCAGACAGCAAATAGAAAGAAGAAAGAAAGAAAGAAAAAACAAAAAACAAAGTATACTTAAAAATTAAGTCCTGTACGAAGCCGAAAGGCCCCTATCTCAGCATAAAGCTGCGACATTTAAAAAATAAATGTCGCAGCGCTGGTATTCTGATAGGGCCCGCAGTGATGTCACGGAAAGATAGATACAGAATTATATATAAAATAAAAAAATAAAGAAATTGGTGTGTGAAATATAATAAAAAGTAAAATTTAAGTAGTCCGAGTGTCTGTATCCGGCATAACATCAAACCGTTCGTTACCGGTTGTTATTACAAGACTCAACATAACTAACACTGTTATTATAATATTAAGAGCGTTTACCCTAAAAGCTGGCCACGTCGCAAATAGCTGTCAAAAATTTGCCTGTTTTGATTAATTTGGAAATATTACTAAAAGGAAATAAGAAATGTGGCTAACTAGCGAACTAATTAATAATTAATTGCTATTATAACATTGAATTTTATGTTGTAGCTGTTTTAGGTGTAAAAAAGGCATTTGGAAGGTTTCCAAATACTTTTGTTACCTCTAAAACTAAATATTCGGTGTTACGATATTAGTTATTGTATTTTATAATCAATATTCTAGTTCGCTAGTTAGCCTCATTTCTTATTTCCATACGCATAATATTTACATATTAATCAAATCAGTGAAATATTTGACATCTATTTGCGACGTTGCCCACTTTCAGAATAAACGCTCTTATTACGTGAAACAAAAACTTTGTACCCCTTTTTACGAAAATTACGCGGACGGAGGAGTAAGAAATTTGGCACAGTTAATGTTTATATGAAGAAGGAGTGCAGGAAGCTAATATTTTTATATAATATGCATTAGAAGGAAATTAAAATAATAAAAAAAACATTACACACACTACCATGCGTTTGACACACACACACTCTTTTGTTTATGGTTAAAGATGGATGGCTTAGAATAATGACATGGCGACATGGAATTAGTATGTACTACTTATACATGGAATTAGTGTAGTCAAACTTAAAATTTAAATGAATTATGGTCGAATTTCGACCACCGACCACTAGTTTTTAAATAATATCTATATGGGGAAACCTCGAATAACCATCTTCCTTTTCCACAGTCCACCACGGTGCATCAGAACGAACGCCCCTCCTGCAACCACCACGCGAATCCCAGTCCAATTACGCCGAGTCTACTGTGAAATGGTTCTCCCCGGTCGAGACGCCCGAGTCCAGTCCGCGACCCAGGAGGCCGGGCGAGCAGATCATACTGACGCAAGAGCAGGTATGTGGTATCTATAGTACAGTTAAACCAGAAAAGATATGTACTTCGGTAATCTTCGTGTTTCCGAATTAGCACGAACAACGCGCACAGAGTAACCTACAGAAGCTTCCAACTATTATCCTGCCGCGCTCTGTAGTAGTAGATCCATCATTGCGCGTTTGTATGAAGTCTTCTCTCTGTCGGGTTTTGCTACTCCAGTGCGAGATCGTCATTTGTCAAGTTTTTTTTTTTTTTTTTGGAATTGCATAGAGTTGTTAATCTATAATTTTGTAATATCTGGCGCCTTTTGTACTTCCATGGTTGTAACAGCTCTATAATAGATCTCATCATCGTACGTTCGCATGTCCAAAGATAGACGATGATTCCCGAAGTCCATATTTTTTTTGCAAAGCTGCATGTAGAAAGTAATAGAGATTTATTCATTTGTCGCGTTACTGTTGTGGTAAGCATCCATAGTTTTAAGTCTTTTTTTGCGTTCAAGAAGTCTGAATTAAGCCCGAAGCCAAGATTACAGGGTATGAGAGTTACCGTCGCCCCGTCGGGCTAATACGGTCTTGAAACTTTTTGTTCAAACTGACGCACAAAAGCCGCAGTTTTTTTTTGTGCCTCAGACGACCCCGTCTGAGGCACAAAAAAAAACTGCGGCAAATAAATTTGTTTTTACCATTGCCATTCGAAAAAGGGCATTTGAATCATCGATAACAAATTCAAATGTCATTTATTCAAACGAGGTTGAGAATCAGCACTTTTCGAACGTCAAAATTACATATGACAGTCCCCCAAAAGGCCCAAACTGTGAATAAAACTCTCTTTTAGTTACCGAGTGAATAAAAACATTTTGAATTTGATAAAAAGATAAAAGATATTTTATTTTGTAAATATGGGTACAATACACGGTGTTATAAGGAATAGGTTCAGCCATATTTTACCAGTAGGCATGCAAAAGTTACAGCAATTATAAACTAAATCCACTAAACTAATCTACAAAATTTTAACAAACAGAGCAAAAAAAAAAAACAACAAAAAACTAAACATTATTCTAATTTGGAAACATTACAAACTAAGTTACAATTTTTTTTTCACTTAGAAATTCTGTTACGCTATAGTAAGCTTTGACTGTCAAAAAGCTTCGAAGCTTTTTTTTAAATAATGTTAGCGGCAATTCTTTCCAACTTTTTGGTATTTTATCATATATGACCGGAGCCATGCAGTAAACACTTTTGCGCATTAGTGCCGTCTTAGCGGACTGATGACATAGTAGAGTATTGTCGCGTCTATTACGTAAAACTACATCGGCCAGACGTTTAAAACCATTTGGGTTCAACTTAACACACACAGCTACTTCTAGTATGTATAAACATGGTAGTGTCAGTATTTTATACTGTTTAAAGTATGGCATGCAACTATCGGTAGTTTTTAGCTTAAACATCGCCCGTATGCATATTTTTTTAGTTTTAAAAGCTGTTTCTTTTTCGGTTGAGTTACCCCAAAATATTATTCCATATCGTAGGTGGGATTCTGCTATACCGTAGTAAGCAGTAAAGAGTGCATCCGTGTATACTATTGACGATAATGTATGTAGTGCATATGCGGATTTACTCATTTTCTTACATAAAACATTAATGTGTGCTTTCCAGTGGAGATGTTTATCTTTTCGAGACCCAGGAATTTTGTAGTTTCTACTTCTTCTACAACATCATTATTGTAGGGTACTTTAAGGCTAGGAATCCGTTTACTGAAATATATGACTTTAGTTTTGTTCAAGTTGATTTTTAAATTGTTTTCTTCAAGCCAGTTTACAATTAATTTTAAAGACTGTCACTTTCATAGGTATCTACACTTTTACAAGGTATTGTCACTGTACTATCATCCGCAAACAGTGTTACTGGTTGCTCAATGCATTTAGGTAAGTCATTAATGTACAGTATAACTATAAAAGGACCCAGTACACTCTCCTGTGGTACTCCAAATTTAACTTCACGCTCTGACGATCTAAATATCTCTTCCTTCTTATTCGCTGTATTAATTTGGTTAATTTCAGTTATTTGTATTCTATTTTTTAAGTAAGATTCTATTAGATTAAGAATATATAATTGCCTCTAATACCATAGGCTTCTAGTTTTGTTAACAGAGTAGTATAAAGTACGTAATCGAATGCCTGAGTCATATCGCAAAATATTCCACATACAGGTCTACGTTTATCGACATTGTTAGGAACATTGTTTGGAACAGGTATATTTTAATCCTTTGTTCTCTTATTACCGATTATACAATAAAATGTAATTAATATATATAAATACTATACTCGTACTACTATTTATTTCCTCGCAGTCAATGGTAAAAAGTAGAGTAAACAATTCGTGAAAAAAAATCAGCTCGGTCCTTGTATCCCGCGTCCTTGATTGTTCCACTCAGGATTCAAATCTAGAATCCCTCGCTACGCTCGTGATTCCACTCTAGATTCCTTCGCTGCTCTCGGGATCTAACTGATTCCCTTGAATTAAATTCCCTTTTTTTTTCACTTGTTGTATAATCTACTATTTATTTATTTCACATTTTTGAAGTGAAAACTTCTTTAGGAACGTTGAGCGATTTTTGATACTCAACTAAACTTATGGATTCGCGTTGTGCTGGGCTATAGCATATAGATGGCGCTAATACCAGTTTTTTTTTAATTTTAAATAGTTTTGTTTCTTTTTGTGGGGATACAGGGCAAAAAATTGATGATGATGATGATGAATATTGTTTATATTATATATACCAGTTTTAAGTTTTCACTTTTGTCGGCAGTCCTGCCTATTTTTTTTGGCGTTAATCGCCAAACTTTTGCGTTACTGTCCTATAACAAATGCGATGGGAGTCTTCAATCTATCTGCGTTGTGCTCAATCGCTATATCACAAGAGCGTTAAGAGGGCGCATAAAGCCAGCAAAAAAACAAATTTCACCCGCGCAACCCTTACCTACCCCTCTCATCAAACACGACGAAAACAAAACACAATCCATTCCCGCCGGCAGAAACTTTTCACCCGGCGTTTATCTAGCTAGGTATAGAATTCGAATTTGAATTTTCTGTACTAAGTATACGCAAAATAATCAGATGAAACGGCTCTATTCAATTTACCTAAGTATGATCGCTGCTGTATACAAGTAGGTATATTATTCCATATATTACATTATTGTATGTCCGTGAATCTGTTACCGATGCTTGTGGGCTACTATTTTAAACGTTTTTATTTGCCTTTGAACATAATTGTTATCTTATACGAGTATTTATCCGATGTTTATTAGTCAGTTTTAGGCATTGATTAGAAAACCGCACAAATGCGAGCGGATCATCATCAAAGTATTATACTACATTATCAGTCATGATGAAAATAAACTCAATAAACTTGCTTTTTTGACGATATGGAAGCAAATACTATCTAACTAATTGTATAACTTACGTTCCCTTTTTTACTTTGAGGAAAACAAGCCTTTTTAGAATGATAACATCATAAAGGTCAAAATTATTAAGGACGAACATGATTGAACAAACACATCAATAAACTTAGAATATTTGTTGGACCGCAGTGATCAGCAACCCTATTCGTTGAAATGGTTTTTCAATTACAATATTTAAACGAAATATGATCATTACCCATTCCCTTTATTTTCAACGCAATTCTTCAATAGGTAAAAACTAAAAACATCTGTTTATTTTGCATATACTATACGCTAAGCTTGAATTCAGAATCTTAGATCAAATGCAAGTTTTGGAACTAGAAACTCTGTTAAGTCTAACTCTGAAAAGGTTTAAATTCAAATGTAACCAAATTTTATTTAGGGCCTTGTACAATTTGTACCACACGACGTCTTCGTGAAAAACTGTGATACCCAAGTAAAAAAATATAATGCTATATCGTGGATTTTGCACTTAGCAACAGTGTTACCCAAGTGAAAAAAAATATTGCTATAGTGGATTTTGCACCGTATTGTGCAAAGACACATAGCATGTGTCATGAAAACCTTTCCTGCGCGAAGCGCGAATAGAAACAATCCCCACCGAAAACCTTTGTGAACAAAAAAAGTAAATAAAAAAGAACAAAAACCCGACTACGTACAAAGTGAACTTAAAGTGGAATTAAGATGACCTATTTCTGTCTTAAAAAAATGTTTATTTTTTTATTTTACGCTTTTTAGTTAGGATTTATTTAACCATTTCTCATTCCAAATTACAATTTAACAAATAATTTGTATACATTTTTGTAATCACCTTTTAAAACCACTTGATAGGTTTGGGAGATTTTTTCGCCAAATATCCGCCATTTAGTTTTTGGAACGAAGTTCCTTATCATATCGCGCGTTGCGAAAGGGGGCTAGACGGAAAAATGTAAGACTAAAAGTTGTAACGACAAGTTACAAATTTTCCATAACGCTTAGTGAATGTAATTTTTGCAATCGCGCGACATACATTACGCTATCTCTAGTTAGCCTAGTGTATTCCGTTCGTGAATGTTCGTAACAAAAAAGGCAAGATTTAGCTGAGAGTTAGCACACCCTTACCTGTACTATTACACGGCGGCTTAAGATATTAGTATTGATTTTTTGTAATTAATAATATTGTAAAGAATTTATGTTTTTTTTTTAGGTGTAGTTTGACAATTCATATGAATTTAATGTAATGTTTTAGCATTCTCACCTTTTGACATTCCATTTAAATGTACGCTACGCTACCTATGAGTTGGTGTAATTTATTGCATATTCATTTATCGTTTTTTTTTTTGTGTTTTACTACTACTAACTCGGGTTAATTTCAAAACTAACAAATAATAAAGAAATTAAATAACGACATTCTTTGTATTGTCAAGAGAACTCACAACACAAAAAAAAACAATTAATTATCTTTAATAGATATAAAAAAGTTACTTATCACATTTTTTCATTGAAATGCCTCTTGTGTAAAATCGGCTTTTTTAAGTTAGCATTGCTGGTGTCGAGATATGACTTTTCATAGTAATTTATTTAGCCACTAAACACGCCAGATATTGCCGGCGCGCGGCGCTCGAATGAATGTTCGAATTTCCAAGCATGTTTGAGAAAATGCAATTTTTACTATAGACATAATGTTAAGCTTAACTCTTTTTCTGTCAAATTTTTGTTTAGAGTTTTTAAGCTGTTTGTGTTTTTGAAAAATAATCCGATAGTCGTGACGGCCAATGGCATAATTGCTAAGAGCCTCGACCAACACCTGAGGAGGCTCTCGTTAGGCTGTTCTGGACTTCTGGACACGACGTGTATCGTTAGGAGGTTCCTCTCTCAGGAGCATAGAATACACGAGCCCTGACCACCGGTAGCTTGGACCCTGCTCCCGATACCTGGTGGGCTACAATTTTTTAATGTTTTTTATAAAAATATTTAAAAATGTAAATGATATGTATGTAGATGAAATATAGGATATAATAATATACCAATAACCTATTATGCATTTCGGGTTTCAACCTCATTTAGGGGATGGTCAAAAGTCGCTCGAAATTGTTCGTCTAAGCGTTACCTTATAAGAAGTTTGTCAAAAAAGTGGGGTAAACGAATTTGGATCTTGAGCTAATCGTGATAAGATTTAAAATTTCCAGCGCAAACTTTGGAATTGCCTAGTTGGCTATGTTGTAAATTTTCTCCGCAAGAAAATTGACCGAAATACAGGACAATGGCGATAGTTGTACTTTAACAGTCATAAATCTGTCAAATAAAATGTATGTCATTTTGAGTTTTCAAATAACAACAATGAATTTTATATTTTTATTTAGCCTCGGTATTTATTTAGATTATCAATTCTTAACGCTTTTAATAATCGTTTCGCAAGTGGTTTTAGTGTTTTTTTCATGTTTTCTATTTCACAGTTTATTTTCTAGAATGTGATAAATTACGAAAAAATTATTTACGCAAATAAATTATATCATAGCGAAGCCAAAAATTTGAGCGCTGTCCTCTCGTCTCAACAGAGCGACGGCGACTGATTTGTGAAACAAAAATATGCTTGAAGTTCCCGCAACGTGCGATGGAAGACGACTTCTTCCACGAACTAAGAACGTCGTAAGTGCTAAAAGCTTTTACTCGTAATAAAAACAAAAATAAAAGGAATAAAAAAAAAAGCCTACACAAATTTTTTCGCCTTTTTATAATACAAATAATCATCTAATTTTTATCCAATTAATCATTACCATATTAAGTACAAATCGAAAATACGGGAAAATTAGAGGTAACTTCGTGTTGTTTTTTTATCGAGAAAATTTTAATATTTTGTGTTTCTGTTACACAAAAAGTTTGGAAATATCATTTAGTTACTCGTGTTATTTTTATTTTACACCTAAGTCTTATCAACTTTCTGAAAAATCGAATTGAAGATAGGCAATTTTGGTTACTACCACCTCTTAAAAAACAATTATTGTGTAGCAAATTTACAATATGCTACATGAATTTGTGCTTGATGATAATTTTATGTATGTTCACGGTTATTAAAATTAAAGGGTCAGACAGAATTTGCCCTCGTATCCACGGGTGATGTTTTGTCGCACACTGTATTCTCAACCCTCGGTGTTGAGCTGAGCATTGAGAATCCAACAGCATCGTGCAAGTGCATCCCAGCGCGTCAAAAATCACACTGTTGGAATTTCAACTCTCGGCGCTGAGCAGTACGTTGAAAATCAAGTGCACGATAAAAAATCCCCGTCGGTACGAGGACAAATTCTGCCTACCTCCTTAATCTTAATAATCGTAACCATACATGAACCCGCCATACGGTAGTCTAATCTGCATTAACTAGATCTTGATTAGTACAAAGTCGCCGCTGATCATCAATTGACTTTAATTCAAGTAAACGAATTGTCCTTGTGTTTTTTCCGACAAGTGCAGTTATTGGCATAAACTCAAACTCAAAGCATTTATTTCAAATAAACCAATTACAAGCAGTTTTGAATTGTCTAGGAGTCGGTCAGTCAGAAAGATGAAGCTAGTTGCCCATTCCAAAGCGTAGTAGGTATGGAAAAAACCTATGGAGAAGAACGGGCAAGAAACTACATGGACACTCTTTTAATCTAATTGTTGATAGTTTGCAAATGAATTGAATATCGAAAACAGACACAACTTCTTTGTTAAAATACTGAAAAAAAAACAGCATATTTTTAATGACAATAGACAGCCTCCCCAAAAAAGCAATCTATAACCTACAATATATCTAACCTACATTCTATGCAAATTAATATTACTTAAGCAGCTTAAGCAGTGATAGCCTAGTGGTGTGACCGTCGGATTGCCAAGTCATAGCTCTCGAGTTCGAACCCAAGACATGCACCTCTGACTTTTCGAATTCATGTGCGTATTGTATAATTATCACTTGCTTCAAAAACGGTGAAGGAAAACATCGTGAGGAAACCGGGAGATTGTTACGTATTTAATTACGCTCCGCTCTGTTTCCTATTTAGCGTGACACATGTTCGGATAATTCTAGGTACCGTACATATAAATGTACAGTACGACAATTTTCTTAATGTCCCTCGGCAAAAGAGTGTCCATGGAGTTTCTTGCCTGAGAGATATTTCTCGACGGTATGTGAAGCCAAAAAAACACAATTTTTTTATGCATTCGTTTAACGTCTACCCTCTCAGGTCTAAAAGACGTTAACCATTGCCTTTCGTAGGCAGTCTTTTGGAAAAATTACAAATATATAACGGAGGATAGTATGTGTCTCTTTCGTTATTATCGGGCATATTTTAACACTACTGTGAGTTTACTGTAGGTAGTGTAGTTATTGCGCAATAGAAAAACCGTTTGCAGTTCAGATCACATTACAATTTAACTATCAAATTACTCACACTAGCAATTCATACACTGTAGGTACACGACACAACTCTTCGGAATGCGCGACAGTTTCTAAACGTCTCCACTGCTTGACCGCCACCCATGAACTCTACACAGCTCCAGCCGGTCCGAGCGTTATGTTGTAGACCCTGTCGAGCGCCGCCAGGCGGCGCGGCGGCGCTGGCGTCCCGATTCAACTCAGTAACGTATTTCCGACATATAAATACATAAAATGTAAATAATATATACTCACTAATACGAGTAAGTAGGTACTTATATTGATTACCGAAACCGCCAAGCCGATCATACGGTATGGCGGTTAATCCAATTAACAAATTTGTATGTAATTCGATATCTGGACAAATTATTGTAATCTTCTAACTGATTCTTTGAAGAACCTAACTAATATGATCACATCTATTTCCGCTTCTTCTTTTCATGTAGTTAGGATCAACCTGGTGTCAGAGTTCTAACCAAGTTCTATAAGTTGGCGTGTGCTGCGAAAACTATTGATGATACATAAAATAGTGTACTACTTGTTTATAATACTCATCACAATAACACAAAAAAGCCCGCGACGCTATATGTCTAACTATTATATTTAAGGCGAAAGCGTCAAGGCAGCCCGCGAAATGAACGATGAATGCGCTCGCTCTGTAATCCTTTTGTATTAAGGGGGATGCGCTAAGGTAGCCCGCGAAATTCAAATTTTGTTACGTTTTTTGCAATTTGCAGGTCAGTATCATGTTGTAAGTTGATTTAAGTATGATTCGCGGCTGTATAAAATGTATATTTATAGAATTGTAATCATAAAATTGATCAATACAACTCTCGAAGTTCATATAACCGCATTGAATGACTATTTCATGAAATCATGACATTTGACGATTGTGCTTACATATGGAGTTGTATTGCTGATTGTAATGATTATAATTATGTAAAGCCATATTTGTTACGGTCGCAAATCATATTTTAATCAACATAAAACCTCACACTGACCTGCAAAAGCTAAAAAACTAAAGAAAATTTGAATTTCGCGGGCTACCTTAGCGCATGCCCCTTAAGTCACAATAACCGTTTCTTGTTCAAATTAAAGAAAGAAAGAAAGAATAATGTTTATTTGGACACCGTTCGTGAAACACAAAATACAAAATAAAAAAAGTCAAAATAATATTTTAACAATAATACTAGTAGTGTGTGCCTCACGGCTGCGACAAAAAGGTTCATTTCAGCATTAATGCCAGACAGATGATGTCTGATGCTGGTTTTCTAATGAACCTTTATGTAGACAATGGGGGCGAGTACAAAACAGTTTCAACATACCTAATACATAATATGTATAATTATAACTGAATAAATAAAGTAGAAATCAAATATAAATTACAAAAACAAAAATAAAATATATGTACAATATGAAAACAACAGGAACTGTCCACGCAAAACCTGTTCTTAGCGATTAGCCAGACTAGATTGATTCGTGCAATTAGTCAATCAAAACACAGGTTGAATCGAAAGGCACATTTGTATCATGATATTAATCCTTATCCAACTAGTTTCATAATCAAGGTTAATAATTAATTCCCGGTGGTCCGTTCCCGGGGGATATATTCCGACACCACGCGAGCGAAGCCGCGGGCAAAAACTAGTATGCCAATAAATTGTCTTCGATTATTCATTGTGAAGGTCAAAACAGTTCGTACAGTGTAATGTACACTGCGGTGCAAAATAATTTGGCGCGCATCAAGAAAATATTTTTCATCAACTTGATTTTAATTTGATACAAGTAAAATTGTATTTTTTAAATTGATTATTTTTTTTTTAAAGAAAAATCTGTTGTTGGTACGAATTGGTATAGTTGAAGCCCAAAAAACGATATTTTAAACGCAACCTTTCGATGGATTTAAAGGGAGAAAAAGAGAATACTGCAGGTAATAAGTAGGTACTTCGACAGTTTATTAATTAGCATTGCATTGCATTTTGAGATTAAATGAATCTGTCGACTAATTCCTGATAAGTACGTGCTATCAAAGTAAAGGGCACTTATAAAATTATCTGCAGAGATAACACAGTCTGATTCAGTAAAAAAGGCATGTCTTAAATTACCTAAACACGCAATTATCGTAATATTTCATGTGAATGTTTGATGATTTATTCCGCTTTCTTGCACGCGAGTTGTTTGTAATGCATAGACGGTCAGTAGCTATGAGAGTAACGCTATTCAGCAGGGAATTTGTCTAATATCCGTTCCATGTTCAAATTAAGAAAAATGTAGAACTCAAAAAACTGAGTATCTGAATGACGGCCAGTCATTCAGATAGACAAGACATTTTCTTAATTTTACATACCAAAATTAACTTACACGCTGCCAAATATCATGTAAACTGCTGTCTTCTTCTGACCTAGATTAGAACAGCCAATCAAATTACTAAACACAATATTGATTTGACAATAGATCAAAATCAAAACTGGCTTTCACAAATCGCCGCATACCCTGTACAGGTAACTGGCCGCTTACGCAGGTACAAAAACCTATAACTTATCTGCATCTGTACTATACTTTCATTTTCCCTTAAAAGGACGAGATAAACTTCACGTTGTAACAATTCTAAGCGCATTGGACTAAATAACCGCGTGTAGTGATAACGCATTTGATATGATATGTTTGTTCGTGTGTCTAACACGTGATTACGCACGATTTTATTTATGAACCTTGCTTTTTCAGCTGTTGGAAAAAACATTAATTAACTCTCTTTCAGTGTAGGTCATAATTTTGCTTAAAAAGTTTTTTCTTTAACAATACAAACATAATAAAAATTATGTATTAATATTAGGCCGGGTTTTTTTTTTCAGGAGATTTTGCGTTAATTTCACCTGAGAAACACACATCGAAAGGTTTTGTTTCAAAGACATAGCTGTTTCGTTTATAAAACAAAACATGAAGCAAAATAACGAATGTCATTTATTAACAAATATTTATGTTAGAGCTTGAAGAGTTTTATTTGTTTTGCTTTCAAGGTTTTTTCGGAAGCACCAGGTAAAATCGTAAACAAAGACACGTTTTTTCCTGTGCAACCCACAATACTGTCCCATTTAATGTGCACAACAGTGTACAACAATTAGCTTATAATTTGAACAAACACGCGTGGACACGCAGTCGCGTACCCACCGTGCACAGAATACGGTGTCATTACAGCGGTAAACGAGTGAAGGAACACGTGAATATTACAGAAATCTGTACATTTTACAGTAAAATAATAATCGTATTGATAATCTTGTTATTGGAGTTATCGGTACAGTTGTGGTAGAAAGCAGTTACAAAGTGTTTTTTTATAAAAAATAAAATTATAGTGCTGTGCTATTTTTTTCGGCCTTAAGTGATTGAACTTTAAACTGGTTTCTTTTTTGTTATTAATTTTTCTGATATTTCCGAACGATTTAATAGAAGAATAAAAGTTTCATAATTACACGAAAAAAATTGTTCTTTTCGATTTTTGCAAGATGAGTCTAATACAATGAAAAAATAATTTAAAAAAACTGCATGTATACTTACTACGTACAGATAACACCCAATAAAATACCGAATGAAAGATATTTATCTATTTTTATCTCCATACTTGAACATAATTAGGTACGCACGGCTACACATCAAGCTATACATTTCCATTATAAGCTGACCTCACATTGTACCGAAATCCTATACAATGCGAGATCAGCATAAACTGGAAATGTATAGCTTGATGTGTAGCCGTGTGTACATAATGGTGTTCATCGGTATAATATTGATGCCAGAAAATAGAAAAACAACTATAGCTACAACAATGTTAATAATCATGAATATACAAAATATTTTTTGAGTAAACACATATTTCATGCATTTAAATAATATGCATTGTAACTTGTAACATAATTGTACACAATGAAGTTTCAAAGAGATACCTCACTAGGTATTTTCCTGTTGACCCATTCATAAATTATAGCATTTAATTTAAATAATTACACACCCGTTGCACATTTAATTAATTAAACTGTGTAGTATTTAAATTAAAAGTTACAATACCTAATAACAATAGTTTGAATTAAACAAATATATTTGACTAGCTGCTTCCCGCGGTTTCACCTGCATAAGTCTCGATTCCGTGGAAATATCGGGATAAATAGTATCCTATGTCCTAACCTAGGTCTATCCATGTACCAAATTTCATCCAAGTCCGTTCAGCCGCAGCACATTTGAGCGTACCTGTCAGAGCAAGCATTTGTCAGTAATCTTGTAGCTCAACTCAGAACTTAAGGCGACGATAACCGACTTTTAATGATTTTATACTGAAGCTCACGTCGAAACGAGTAGTGTTAATGATTTGAAAAAAATATATATGTTAAATTAGAGCGTTTTTTTTTTTTTTTAAACTTCATATATGAATATTTTAGATTATGTTTGTTATATGTATAGTGAAATTAATTTTTAGAGTTATGTCTAATGCGGATAAAAAACGGAGAAACACGCAAAATCTATCTAGCGAATTTTTCTGAAACCTTCACGATTTAAAAGATAATTTAAAAGTAGTAGTACGTGTTTAATTAAAATACCTTTTGTTTTATGTATAATAAATTCATAATGCGTCTAATTTAGGACAGCGCTCCTTGATGGGCGAGTCCTATTTCTGGCTGGACGTACGACGCGTTGGTGAGCTCAGTACAGAACATGCAAGCTAACCACTCAAGGCCACTGGCAATTAGTGTCGTCTTAAGAAGTTCAATGACTGCTCTATTATTTGTTATAATAGTTATTTAACATTTGTTAATATGTCTGTGTTCCTGTATGACCTAATTTGTTGTTTTTATAGCTATATTATCGTTTGACCTTATGCTCGTCGTTTCTCTAAAAAAATATATATTATTATGAAAGATTGTTTGTTTGTTTGTAAGAGACAATCTCTGGAAGTACTGGCGAGGGCAGAAGCTAGTTTGAATATTTTGTACTTATATCATTATGAACTACATAAAATATTTGTTTTATTTTTTAATATGTAACCATGTACATGCAGTAAGTACTTCTGTAACAAAGGAGGGATACAAAAAAAAAACCTCTTGAGATTAAATAAATGTTTATAAAACATAATACATATAATTAAAAATTCATTGTTCAATAGTAATATTAATCCAAAAATACTTCTTCACTCGATGATACCATTATCAACGAACGCCTCCGTCGAGATAACACAAAAGCATACAAACACAAAGATTATTTGTAACAGTTTATCATTATATTTGACGCAGTCATCACGCTTCACGCAACCATTTGAGTAAAAAAAAACGTGATTATTAAAACATTATTTTAATAATATTAAAAAAAAGTTTTTTTGTGAAGATTTATTGGTACACTAACAACCGTTTGAGTAAAAATAACGTGATTATTAAAACAATATTTTAATAATATTAAAAAAAAACTTTTTTTTTGACGATTTATTGATACACTAACAACCGTTTGAGTAAAAAAAACGTGATTATTAAAACATTATTTTAATAATAAAAAAAACTTTTTTATAAAGATTTATTGTTACACTAAATGTACAGTGATATTAATTTTGGTCGTTAATTGTGCTTGAAATAAGCCAGGGGTAAACCTATGTGTAAACCTGATAAAAAAGTATTTCAGTAGGGTGTAAATGAAATGTGCGTAAACCTACAGAGTGTTATAAAGTGCATAAATCAACACGATGTTATAAAGTGCATAAACCTACAGTTTGTTATAAAGTGCACAATTTCGGAGGATATAATTTCGGGTGTAAATTGAGGAAGTATAGTTTCAGATATTTTTAGTCTTTGTTAGTTGAGTAATTTTGGCTTTTAATTACAGTTACCATGCAGTAATGTATTTTTTTTCCTAATTATTATCTTATTGATTGCATTTAGTCTTGATTGATGTACGTATTTAAAAGGATAAATATGGCTTATTAAAAGATACGCGCGGAAAATATAACCTTTGTTTGAGGTCGGGTAAAAATAATACCTACAATAAGAATCTAAAATATTTTTACAGTGCCAATTTTTTTTTTTCAATTAGTTTATTTTATTTTACCAGTCTTACCAAGGGGTATCTTGTTACCCAGTAACTTTGTTGTGGAGGTCCGATAGGCAGTCGCTCCATGTAAAATACTGGTATTCAACTACAACCGGTTAGACTGGAAGCTGACCCCAATTTAGTTGGGAAAAGGCTAAGAAAGAAGAAAGAAAATACATTTATTTAGCACAGACTAAAACACACACAATAAACTTACACAGCCGATAAAAAAAGTATAAATCAAATAAAAAGTGTAAAGTGCGATGTAAGCAGAAATTTGATGGGGAGTGTGCCTCAGTGCTGCGCCATAAAGGCCCACTGGCCTTAGCAGATTCAATCTGCCTAGCCTTTTCCCAACTATGTATGGGTCGGCTTCCAGTCTAACCGGATGCAGGTGAATACCAGTATTTTACATGGAACGACTGCTTATCTGACCTCCGCAACCCAGTAACTGGGTAATACGATACCCCTTGGTAAGACTGGTGTCAGACTGTCGGGCTTCTGACGACTAGTAACGACTGTCAAAGATCCACGAATGACAGCCGGGACCAACGGCTTAACGTGTTTTCTGAGGCACGGAGGGTTCTCGGTATGTAAAGATGGTCACCCATCCACTGACCAACCCCGGCAAGCGTAGCTTAACCTGATGGACCGACCAGTGCGGCTGTTGTTACTTAGCCACGAGCTCTTCATTGCCTGGCCTTAGCAGATTATGGAAGTTAATTAATTTACTTATTGCTACATATGTACTATAAAGAGAAGTAACTCACTATCGACAATGAATCATTGCCCAGTCGAACCTTGACCCGCCTACCAACTGAACCAGTCTTTATCTTTCAATAAACTGATCAATACTCGGCATATTAATCTACATACAGTAGACGCTCGGTAATCCGCCAACCATTTTTTTTCGCCTAGCTAGTAAGAAATAATTTTAACATAGATTTGCAAAGTAAAAATCTTTATTAGTTTACGTAATAATATCTACTTTTAGAATCGGACCGGACTTCAGAACGAATGAATGCGCTCGCTCTGTAATCCGGTACTTTTGTATTAAGGGGGATGCGCTAAGGTAGCCCGCGAAATTCAAATTATGTTACGTTTTTTGCAATTTGCAGGTCAGTATCATGTTGTAAGTTGATTTAAGTATAGTATAACTTTATTTTATTTTACCAGTCTTACCAAGGGGTATCGTATTACCCAGTTACTGGGTTGTGGTGGTCAGATAGGTAGTCGCTCCATGTAAAATACTGGTATTCAGTTGCATCCGGTTAAACTCGCAGTCGATCCCAATATAGTTAGGAAAAGGCTAGACAGATTGGACAGAAATAAGTAAATATATAATAACAACACGATTCCCTGGCTCATCTAACAGAACCATCTTGCTAACGAATAAATATTTATCTCAAATACATTAACATTATTTACCTAAGATACTTAATTAGTATTACCGGACCTTTCAATAATAGGATTTTAATTTATGATAAGAAACATTTCACTTCAAAACATCTTCATTTTTTTATATAATTTAAAACACGCCGTGGCAGTTAACCAGATACACCTGAAAACAATACATTTAAATTCTTGAGTACATTCAAGGCTTTTTATTGACGTAGTTATGAGCAAATAAATAACGTTCTTCAATGGAAATGTTTTCTAAACAAATATTATAGACAGAAAAGATTAGATTTTTTGTATGTTTGTTTGTTACGCTTTCACGCTAAAACTGCTGAACGAATTTGGATGAAATTTGGCACATGGGTAGGCCATGACCTGGGTTAGAACATAGGATACTGTTTTCCTGATATTCCCACGGGATCGAGAAATAAGCGGGTGAAATTGGGGGCAGATAGTTATATTTTTTTTATTTGCCTGTGCCGGTGCTTGGGAGGCTTATATCAAGCGGTGGACGTCACAGGCATATCATCATAATATCATCATCATTTCAGCCTTTCGGCTTATACTCCTTTCAAAAATAAACTCAGCTAAAATTATGCCAAATTCTTAGCATTGTGGATTTATAATTTGTTTGATGACGTCAATTTTAGTTTAAAAAAATACTTACTTACGCCTGCCCCGATTAACTTAAGTTTCTTAAATAAATATGATCATAAAAAAACTTCAACTTACTTAAGAGCGTTATTATTAAATCTTCATAAAAGGACAAGACAATTACTATAACGGTTGTGTATGTCACAAAAGAAAAAACAATTCAACAGTGTCTAACAAAGCAAAAAAAAAAACAACAAAAGTGACAGTTATTTAAATAAAGAACAAAGACAAAAAAAACCAAGATGGCGGCTTCACCTTCAGCCCTACCAGCTATAAACGACCCAGAGATAGAGAAACATGTTGAAGAACTGGAGAACGTGAAGACTCAGGAGGAGTATGAGGGTAAACTGAGCAAGATCGGCTTCTCCGTTGCTAACTGGATGAAGCTGCTGTTTAATAGTGCTCAGCCGGAGGAGTTTCATGCTGAATGGTTGACAGTAAGTGTTTTAGAATTGAAGCGTTTAATCGTTGGCAACGTCGCAAATAGTTGTCAAATATTAACCTGTATTGATTAATTTGGCTATATTTCTGTATGGAAATTTGAAATGTGGCTAACTAGCGAACTAGAATATTGATTATGAAATGCAATAATTAATATCGTAACAGATATTTAGTTTAAGATGTAAAAAAAGTATTTGGAAACTTTTCCTCTACTTATGCCTTTTTTACACCTAAAACGGTTACAACATCAAATTCAGTGTTATCATTGCAATTCATTATTAATATTCTAGTTCACTAGTTAGCCACATTTCAAGAACAGGTTGATGGTTATTTGACAGCCATAAAATTATTGAAAGCTTTACTGATATTACTGCTCAACGTAAGGTACAGTTGAAAACCAGTGTCAGGCACTAGTTGTTTTGCTGAATTGGGCTTAATTGGCCTATTTTGTTTTAAAGTTTTTTATATTGTTTGTTTATGACATGTGTCAAATTTTTTTTCTTTTTCTTTCACAATTAGAATAGTGGGCAACCAAATAATTTAGAGCTCCGTACATAAAGGCAATTACAACTATTGATAAATACGCCTCACATAGTTCAATAAAGAATAACTTGTCAAATAAGGTATTGCATTTTTCGGTTCAAAATATAGTTTTTTTTTTTTATAAATAACAATGACACAGTATTTTAAAAAAATACTGACAATCTCTTTTAGATTATTTTGTAGCAACAAGGGTAAGATTAAAAAAAAAACTAAAATAAAGTGTTCTTGCTGTATAATTATGTACCTAACCTCAAAGTCGTTTATACAAACTGAATATCATTCGGTGACATTTTTATGATATTTCAATTTAGTAAGGAACACAAAACTTCTAAACTATTTATCGCTTTACTACTCATGTAGGTTAGTAGGCATATTAGAATAATTTTCTAGCTGATAAACTAGGGATTATATTTACATATTTCAAATAATTACCTTATCATCATTTGCTTGTCAACATGTATTAGATAAACAAGTTTCTGTGTTAAATTTATCTTATGTCACTAATGTCACAATAGGAATGAGATATGTCACTCATAATAAATCTTGTTGTTATGTTTTCTGGCCTTGAATCTAAAGTAGCATACGTTTTTCTTGCTAATAAGAGGTAAAGCGATGAAAGTAGGCCAAAAAATTATAGGGAAAAGTATGGTCTATTCCAAAACTATTTGTAAAAAATGTAAACAAATGGATCAGAAAAGGTACTATCAAAGAATTTTATATTTAAGCAGTTTGAAAACAAAATCCCGTGAACACGATGACCACATCTGTTTCACACAATGATCACAGATGTCTGACCCTTTTTAGACCACTAGGAATAGAACAAAAGAAACAAAGACGAGAAAGGTTTTTATTTAAATGTTTTTATACTTTGGGACTCATCAAAAATCTGATGCTGCGATGCTATTGGTTGATGAGATTTCTAAGGCGACCGAGCGCTGCAAGCAAAAATAGTCCTTACGGTGTATAGATGTGAAATTCTTTGATAGTACCTGTGGAGGCCAATTTGTAGTGCCACTTTCAAATTGGGTGCTTTTATTTGGTTATTTGAATACTTAAACACGAAATTCTTTCACCATAATGATCTTTTTCATTTGATAATTGAGGTTAATTTAATGACTTAAATTTTCGTTGACGATTTTTCAATAACTGTTTAATAATGTTATTCAAACAATATTAAAAGTGGTGAGATATAAAGAATAAACCTTCTAAACACAGATGAATGTGTAACTAATTCCCTGCGCATAATCACAGAGGGGTTTGTTTACGCCCTCAACAGATACTTTTGAAACAGACCATAGGTCATTACCTCCTCGAAATTGTGGACAGATTTCCAGTTCCCTGATGTTTTATTTCAGGTAAAAAGATGTCGCCTTTGCTAAGGCTTTTGCATATTTATTTGACTAATCCCGCCTCGTAAGTTCCTGTCGTCGATGACTGCCGAGTATAGATTCCTGATCCCTGATCTCAGGTCGAACAGTGTTATTGTGTTTTTCGATTAGAACATTCTCAGTAGCAATCCTGATTCTGGATCTCTGTCCAGTTACTGACAATATTCTTGCCCTCTTAAACACACTTAGTATAATCAACCTATAACATTCCCACTGCTGAGACACTGGCCTCCTCTCTGTGAGAGGGAGTGGGCCGTAATCCACCACGCGGGCCCAGTGCGGGTTGGTAGATGTCACATGTCTTCGAATTTTTTGTTTCTAAGACATGCCGGTTTCCTCACGATGTTTTCCTTCACCGTTTTGGGAGCAGTGCTGATGAAATAATGTACACAAAGTAAAGTGTCTTGCTACCCAGACAGGCACTTTACTTTGTGTAAATAATTTCAATAATTTGACATTTGTGATGTCTACCAACCCGCACTGGGCCCGCGTAAAGAAAGCGCGGAAAGTAAAGTGCCTGTCGGGATTCGTAAATCGCGACCGTTACCACTGGGCCATGACTGCTCTCACACTTAGCAAAATATAAATGTAACCCCTCTGCCTAATCCTCCGGGGAAAACAGACATTATAATTATATTAATCCCGTATCGTCTTGTCCACAGATAGATGAATACAAAGCTCAAGCACAGGAAAGCATGCACAACGCGTGGCGTATCGTGAACCTTCCAAACTGGAGTCTCGAGAAGAAAGGCTCTAGAGGGGACATTGTGGAGTCCAGGAGGACTGAACAGTTTGGAAAAGTTTATAGGTTTACTGTGAGTATATATATAAATTTTCTCCTTATCATCTCATTCTCCTGCTTTTTATCCCAATTTATTATTCAATATACATACTTCTCTATTAGCGTCGGGTCACACCGGAATGGCAGCGACCGGCAGCGACGCGGCGAGCACTTTCAGTGTGAAATAATTTTAAACTTTATCTACATACTTAAAAGACCAGTATCGCTTGAAAAGCTTGAAAGTCTCGAGGCCGCCGCGGTGCCGCGAGCGGCCGCGCGCCACGCGCATCTTGTAGGTGGTTCTGCCCGCGGCTGCCAGCGGCGACGCGAGGCCGCGGGCGGCCGCGCGTATGTGATAAATAATACCAGCCTGTTACTGTCCCACTGCAGGGCAAAGGCCTTTTCTCATACAGAGAAGGCACGAGCATTGATCACCACGCTTGCTCAAGACGGGTTGGCGATTTCAGACTTATATTAACTATAAGTCCAGGTTTCCTCATGGTGTTTTCCTTCACCGATGTCAGTAATGTTCAAGATAAACTCAGAAAGTACATATGAATTGAAAAAGTCACATTGGTTCTTGCCCGGATTTGAACCCACAACCTCGTGCATGCGAGGCGAGGCCTTAACCACTGGGCCATCACAACATACAATGTGTAATGTGTGAGTAAAGTAGAAACTAAACTAGTCAAGAGGAGACTAGGCGTGTGGAATCTGATAACGCGAGGCCGCCAGCGGCGACGCCGGAGTCCGCTGGCGGACGCTGGCAGCCGCTGCCGGCCGCTGCCATTCCGGTGTGAGTCGGCCCTTTGTCGTCATCTTTGTAGTCACCCCCCTTTCCATCCATATCATCTTCCACAGTCCATCTTGCAGTCCATCCATCGTTTCTTTGGTCTTCCCCTACTCTTAAAGCCATCAACATTCATACTCAAAACTTTCCTCACGATATTTTCTCATTCCTCCGTATAACATACCCATGGCCAAATCTACACAACTTTTCAGTTACCTGTGCCACTTTCAGACTTTCTCTTATATACTCATTTGTTATTCTATCCATTCACGACACCACACATCCCTCTTCAAAACTTTGCATTCAAATGTCTCATGTGCTTAAGAAGTTCTCAATTCGTCTGTATATGAGTGACAGGGACATCGACGCAAAAACGCTTTTCTATGAAACAGCAGTTAATTTTTTTTATAACCGACGAATAATTTAACCTAGGATGCATATCCGGTAGGCTCTCAAATCCTTCCTTATCCTAAGGGCACGTTCATTCCTTACCATTACCCGCGCCCCCCGGTCTACTCCCAGATATGCAATGGCCTTTGCAGTCCCATGAAACATGAGGCTTCATGGGCTAGTGCAAATCTAGGGGTTCATTCGATTTATCGAGTCTGGTTAAACCACGCTGGGATCGGTGCATTTCATTCATTCATTCATTCATAACCGACGAATAATTTAACCTCATCGGGGTTCAGAATCATATACTGAATCCATGGTATCAGTTTTCGTGTCGATGTCCCTGCCACCCTGTATTTAGTACTAGCTATCGCCTGCGTCTTCACCTGCGTGGATGTCGGAAATTATCCCACGGGAACACACTACCGGGATAAAAAGCATCCTATATGTTAATCGAGGGTATAAACTACCTATATCGCGGCCCCGGCACACAGGCAACGGAAGGAACACGGGTGGGTTTTTAGTCAGTAAAAGTCTGACACTCCCTCTCGCTCCGCCCAGAGCGGGAGGAGTCATATGATGATTTCCGACCCAAAAAAAAAAAGAAAGGGTAAAAACTACCTATATTCATTTCAACTTGATACCTCCACGCGTTACTAAAGAAAATGGTTCTTGACAGACCGACGGACAGACAACGAAGTTATCCTATAAGGGTTTGGTTTTTTACTTTTGTGGTACCGAACCCTAAAAATATCAAACTAAAATTTCAGACCGGATAGAAACAGCCATGACCTATGATAATAATTATAGACTTAATCAAATAAATCTAAGCTGTTTGACTTAATAGCGTCTAATGCATGATATCTCCTAACCCGAATTAGAACACGCACGTATTAATTTAATTTTGATACAATATCAGTTGAGATTATTTATTAAAGGATTGCCTAATTCTAACTAATACGTATTATAAATGCGAAAGTGAGTTTGTTTGTTTGATACGCTTTCACGCTAAAACGGCTGAACGAATTTGTATGAAATTTGGCTCAAGGGTAGAACATGACCTGTGTTAGGACATAGGATACTATTTATCCCGATATTCCCACGGAATCGAGACTTACGCGGGTGAAACCGCGCGGTGCAGCTACTGGCCACATTGATCTCAAATATATACTAGCGTTTGGTTAGGAATTCCAAATTCAAATATATTTTAAATTTAGGCTTGTGTATTTGTGTTTCGAATTTAGTGATTCATTTGTTTTCGCACCATTTGTATTTTCTTTGAAATCGTTCTGTTTAGTATATCATACGTTTTACATCATCAGCCTGTAATGAAAGTCTGGGGATCTCATAGAGAGGAGGCTGTGACTCAGCAACATTATAGGCTGTTTTATGCCATGCCTGTAATGGACAAAAAAAATATTCAATACGGTCCACAATAGGGATGATGCCTGGGTAAAAAAAAAAAAAAAACTAATTAGTCCGTCAGTCAGATAATAAAAAAATATTAAACACGTATTTTTTGCTTTATCATATGAATAAAAAATTCTTAGATAAAACACATTTTAAGTTTGGGAGTGGGGGTCGCTACGTCACTAGTATGTATAAAATCTACATACTCGTGACGTCATGGCACATTTTACCTCAATGTATCGCCGTAATCTTTAGATTACGTAATAAATAAAAAATACGTGTCCAATATTTCTTTATAATGTCAAATACGGACTAAAAAATTTTTTTTTGTCATCATCCCTATTGACGAAAATATCAATGAACATCCTACTAATATTATAAATGTGAAAGTTTGTGTGTTTGTTACTCAATCACGCTAAACCGGCTGAAAGGATTAGGATGAAATTTGGCACATGAGTAGACCATGACCTAGAGAAGGACATAGGCTACTTTTCATCCTGGGTCGCAGACGAAGTCGCGGGCAACAGCTAGTAAAATATATTTCTATTAATATTTTTTTGACCATTTGCTATACAACTTTGCCCAATCACCTTTAAGATACTGTGAAACGTTTGTTGTTTCAAATTGTTATGCCAAAAATGTAAATGTTGTTATTTCCAGGGTGTGGTAGATGCCCCACCGAAGTTCTTATACGAAGAGTTTAAAGACAATATCACTAAGCTGCCAGAGTGGAACCCCACCATCTTGAAGAGTGAACTTATCAAGGTACGTGTTTTATTGTTTTCTCCTTTATGGGCCTGCCACACACTCGACGAGTGGCATGGGAAGTAGCGAGGAAAGGAAGCAGCGACGTAGTGTGGCAACATTACTCGTCATGCCGCACGTCATGGCCCTCGTCGTGTCCCCCGCTCCCTATTTTGTCGGTTTTTTGCGCGCGAGTCAAAGGACCGGCAATACGAGCGCGAGTGGCTGGCCACAAAATCGCGCGGTCGCAGTCCGCATAATAGATGTGATTCCGTCTCCGTTGGCGAGGACGACGACGACGGTGTATATTTCTTTTTACGACATTGACATAATTAGCTATACTATAAATGCATAGCGCGCACGCTTCCACAGTTTCATAGTTCATTGTCCAACAAAGGCAAATGACGAGCGAGGAGCGTCGCGATTAATTGCGCTAGTAGAGCAGTGTGTGGGCAGAGAGGGAAACATCGCGGCAAATCGCGGCAGCGCGAGGAGCATAGCGATGAGCAGCGCAAGGAGCATAGCGATGAGCAGCGCAAGGAGCATAGCGATGAGCAGCGCAAGGAGCATAGCGATGAGCAGCGCGAGGAGCATAGCGATGAACAGCGCAAGGAGCATAGCGATGAGCAGCGCGAGGAGCATAGCGATGAGCAGCGCAAGGAGCATAGTGTGGCGGCCGCATTATACCCGACTACGGCGGAGGGTTATGGTTTTGACCAGTCTGTATGTATGTGCATCTGTTCCCGCATAACTTCTAAACTGCTCATCATAATTTGACAAATCAGGTATCGTTGGAAGCGTCTTGATCGTACGTTGGTTATTGGCAGACAAGTTAAAACTCCGGCTTCTCATTTGTACGCAAATACTTGACAAAGCGAGATCAGCTTAAACTGGAAATGTATAGCTTGCTATGTAGCCGAGTGTACTATCGAAGAATTTCATCTGTAAGCAGTTTGAAAACAAAATTCCGTGAACGCGATGACCACATCTGTTACTGGCCCGATTCTATGGCGGCCGAGCGCTGCAAGCAGAAATAGTCCTTACGGTGTATAGATATGAACAATTCATATCTAAGCAGTTTGAAAACCAAATCCCGTGAACGCGATGACCACATCTGTTACCGCCCCGGTTCTATGGCGGCCGAGCGCTGCAAGCAGAAATAGTCCTTACGGTGTATAGATATGAACTTCTTCGATGGTACAATGCAAAATTGGAGTGCTGTTCTTTTACGTCGTATAATCAGCCTGTAACGTTTCCACAGCTGGGACACCGGCCTCCTCCCTATGAGAGGGAGAGGGCCGTAATCCACCACGCGGGCCCAGTGCGGGTTGGTAGATGTCACATGTCTTCGAATGTTTGGTTCTAGGACATGCCGATTACTTATTTATTTATTGGTAAGGCACCTCAACGACTCACTAAAACATACACATACAAAAATCACATGGTATAGTGAATTCGTCACTTACAGAAGTGCACAGCACTAGCACAGAACTTAATGATTAAAGGACGTTTTAGTCATCGTTAGTTGATTAAGTTACATATTAAAAATAAAAATTAAATAATTATGTTCACAAATATGATGGAAAGTACAGAAATATTTAATTAAATAACAAAGAAGTCGGTAAAAAGACCTAAAAAGAAGGAAATGGAAGTGTTTACAATTTTATTAATAGGCGGCTTGTGTCGCACAGAGGTCTTGAGACTCCGAGCTGGATAAAAGTCTCGTACGGAATTGACGAAAAGGGTTAGAGAATATGTCCCTCACGATGCTTTCCTTTCGCGGGCTACATTCAAAGATTCACGTTGACTTATAATTCCTCTTCCAGGAAGTAGGTCCTGGCATAGATCTGTCGTACCAAGTGACAGCGGGCGGAGGCCGCGGCATCATAGCGCCGCGCGACTTCGTCATACTGCGCTGTACCGCGCCGCTGTCGCGCGACGGACAGGTCGTGACGTCAGACCCCTACAGCTACATCAGCAGCGGCGTCAGCGTCACCGTGCCTGGCTACCCGCCGCATAGGGACCTCGTTAGGTAAGTCAGCAAACATTCGCTGCGCAACCATTTACTTCAGTCATTCTTGTGAGCTTACAACAAGGTTTTTTAAAGCAACCAATTTCGACAACTGCTATAATAATAGTTGAAGTTAAAGATAAGGAATGTTTGCCTGGCTACTCGCCGCATAGAGAACTTGTCAGGTAAGTCAGCAACCATTTTCTACGGCAACCATTTACTTCAGTCATTCTTGTGAGCTTACAACAAGGTTTTTTAAAGCAACCAATTTCGACAACTGCTATGATAATACTTAAAGTTCAAGAGAAGGAATGCTTGCCTGGCTACTCGTCGCATAGAGACCTCGTCAGGTAAGTCAGCAACCATTAGCTGCGGCAACCATTAACTTCAATCATTCTTTCTTTTCTTTCTTTCTTTCTTTAAATTCTTCTAAGGGCGAGTGGTGCCTCAGGCCTTAAGTCCGCCTTGGAACAGAATTTATTTATTCAACCTTTTATTAATAAAAACCAATTACAATAATTTAAGGCAGTGAAACAAACACATAGAAAAGAAAATATTAAATTCTAGTAAAAACATAAAACAATTCTTTTATGAATCCCTCTCTTTTTTTAACCGACTTCCAAAAAGAAGGAGGTTATATGTTCGGCATGTTATGCATGTTTTTTTTTTATGTATGTCCGCCGATTTCTCCGTCAATTGTGGACCGATTTTGAAAATTATTTTTTTGTATGAAAGGGTATGCTCCCGAATTGGTCCCATATAAATTTTATTAACTTTGCTTGGATCGTTTTTGAGTAACATCCAATAAAACGTATTTTTCCCACTTAGTATATGTGGATGATATGATGATAACTTCCTGTCACTGTTATTTACATAGCAGGTACTGGTATTCGTGTGGGATAGGTACCACAACTAAAAAGTTAAAAATAAAAACAGACACCGACTTCCGAAATTAAAGTTATTTTTCACTTTGTACTTAGTGTTTTTTTTTCGGAAGTCGGTTGTTTTTTTTATAAAAAGTATTTTTTTTCTGTGTTTTTACAGTTTTAATAAGTCAATAAAAACCTTATCACATATTGCTCGACAAGGAGATCTAACCTAGCACCACAGCTCAGCAGTCACACATTCGACCACTAGACCAACGAGACAATACAAAAACCAATGGAATAAACGTATTTTCTTTCTTTCCTTTCTTTTTTTTTTCAATTGTTTTATTATAATTTCCAGAGGTCAAAATAAGGTCGGTTGCTGGTTCCTGAAGCCGCGAACTGTACAGACTTCTGGAGGCAAGATCGAGACACACACTATCTTCCAATGGCTTATGTGCTGTGACCTTAAAGGTAAGTCTTGTACCTAATCTTCGTTCGCAATTCATTTGCCAAACATGTAAACAAACACGGGTTTTAGAAAAAACAACTGTAATGCGTACACATAAGGTTCAGTTTGCGCTACAATTTCATATTTTTTATGACTTTATCCACAATACTAGTCGGCCTATAATTTGGCAAATAAATTGCGCACGCAGATTACATTATTTTGCGCAAAATGCAAAAAAAAATTGACGTTCAGACTCAATAAAGCGCCATCTAGTAAAAAAATGAGTTTGTATTTGAGCGGTCGTTGGATTAATTCCATACTAACGTTTTCCTCTATTTTCGCCCTTCCTGGTTAATGATACTAGTCCAAATTTTATTTACGATTTAATGTACAACGGAAAAAAACCCTGTCCGATCCGTACTGAGTATTTTTATGAGGTAATTCTCGGGCAGAAAGAAAAAAAAATGGCCACCTTTTTTTTTTCAATGTAGAATTACACCGGTTGATTACATGGGGCGCGGGTTGCCGTTGTTTAGCACGCTCTGTGACTTATGACACCTGTTGAAAATTTGCATTTTTTTATGGATTTGGGGTAATTTTGCTACTAAAAGTTTCAATTTTAAATAGCAATAACTTTTATTTTCAACAATAAGATTTTTTTATTACTTTTTTGGTGATGTTATTGCAGTACCTATGTGCCCCTTTCGGATCGTACGGGGTTTTTTTTACATATTGTCTATCTACCACTGTCCCTATATTTTTTTTTGGGATAAAATAATAACAAGACGCAGAAAAACAAAACCGCTAAAATAAAATTGAAAAGTCATTTATTCAAACTAGGCTGAGAATCGGCACTTTTCGAACGTCAAAATTACATAAGACAGTCCCCCAAAACGCCCACCCTTCACCACTTCCTAGTGCGTTAGCTGGGAAATTAGAAATACAAAACAGGGCCATAGCAATGGACACCTTATATCGTAAAAAAATAATTGGACTAGTATCGTCAACCAGGGACAAAACAGCACGTTGGTATGGAATGAGCGACAACGACACGTGACCGCGTTTCCTCTATAAAGTCTTGAAAAGGAGGTGCATTATTATTGCTAGCCACGACATATACACGGACAAGGAACCATTTTATTGTCAACAACCTTTGTTCCACAACATTGTATCCACCGTATAGGTACAAAACATAGTATACAATTTATTTTTCCAAACCCATCTATAAACTATACTAGTATTACTCAAAGTGTGGGCCCCGCAACACCTCTGTGGGGGCTCCGCGAAAATTGTGACCAATATTTTATCTCGGCGTAAATAATTAACAAGGCTTTTTGAACTTAGGCCGGAGTTACAAACTGTGCGAAACAGGATTCTCAACTCAACCTATGCAGCTATAAAAACAAAATACCACAATAGAGCTGATGCCGAACCTGACATGCGACTTCAACTCTCTTCAATCAAGCCTGACATCAAACAATTGATGAAAAGTAAAAAATCTATTTCATATGCCATATTAGATGTAAATGTTAATGTCAAGTATTATGATTATTAATGAAGAATACACATAAAACCAGGTTTTAATTATTATATTTCGTTTTGCAAAAGGGTTTCGTCGCCAAAAAAGTTTGAGAACCGCTGCACTATAACTACTATGTTACTATACTATGTTTTGTACTTGCACGGTGGATACAATTTTATGAAACAATGGTTGTAGACAATAAAATGGTTCCTTCTCCGTGTATGCATCTTTTTGAGGGTGACTGTACTAGATTGTTGGTATTTATAAGTATGTATGCTATTTTTTGACAGTTATTTTTGTATTTACTCATAAAAATTGATATATTGTCAGTTATTTTCCATTTGCAGTATTATGATTAAATATTTGTATTTACTATAGAGTAAATGTTATAAACAATTATACATGGTGTTCGGCAGAAGGTTGAACATACGAAAATGGCGGATCCGTGGGGCCGTCTACTACGTTTTTAGGCCCAATAACAAGACCCAGGCCACAAGGATTTTTTTTAATATGTTTTTCTGAATTTGTCGTTCCCAAGACTTCAAACGTCAATAATTTCATTTAAAAACAACAAAACTGGCAAAATTTAATTTTAATTTTCATCTAAAGTAACTGTAGAATCTTATAAAATAAGTATTTGATGCACATGATTGCTAGAAAAGTAAATACGAGCCCTTAAACTACAAACAAATCAAAAATAAATACCGAAAGCCCGACTTTGAACTGCGTTAAAACAAAAAACTAACAGTGATAGAGCAGTCGAACCATTCTGTAAACATCTCACCGTGAAGAGTGAGGTGAAGTGAGCATGAAGTGAGCTGTCCATAGTGTCAATCCCTAGCTTTAGATGCAATGACAGCTCATATCAAGCTCACTTCACCCAAGTTTCCACGGTGATATGTTTACAGAATAGCCCGGCAGTTCTAATTTTAGGAAAACATCTTTGGTTCATGTCCAATCTAACGGTATGCAATATGCACAATTTCTTTTAAAACAACTAGAACAGTTCACCAATTTTAACTGCCTGGGACTTTTTTCACCGAAAGGATTGCGAAGGAAATTTGCGAAAAGTGAAATTAATTAATAAACGAACCAATTTTTTTTTTACTTATTAGATTCTACAACTATTATAGAAAAAAAAAACTGGTTATTTTCAATGAAATTATTGACGTTTGAAATTTGAGCAACCACGAATTTCCTTTAAAGGTCAATGACCAAGTGACTAAGGAACCTAGTATCGGTATGAAACATGCAGTGACTCAAAGATTTATGGTTTAATTAAAATAATAATTTTAGGGCTTTCGGATGTAGTTTACCATTTTACCATAATTCTCGGCATTACACGGTAATTAGGTCTCAAAATCTAGGTTTAGAATCGAATCTCTCGATTTTTTGTCACATGTATCCTGTTAAATTCAAAATACGAATTAGTCAAAATTCAAACGTCAAACGTTTAAGAATTTTCAATGCTCGTCAATTCCGACATTCATTTCCGACAATGTTTATATAATCATAAAACGTTCACGTTAATGGGACTTATACGTTACACCATGGTTAAAACCATAAGATCAAAGTGCTGAACATTTTTCAGTAATCTATGTGACATAAACTTATAAACATAGCTAATTAAATTAAATCCAAATTGCAAAATAATAATGGCCTAGTAGTAGAGATTAAAACAAAACATATAAATTAAATCATTCAATTATTTATACAATAATAATAAACAATTTTAAAAGTAAATACCTATCGGTCGAGACTGTACTTAAAACTAAACGAATGGGACGTGCATATATGCTAGAAAGAGAAAGCCCGCCGTTCTGTCGCCAGCATATTCTGCTAAGGATGCGCGCGCATAGAATCTTAGTACATGTTTGTTCTGTTTTCAAAGAGTTTCTTTTGATGAATGAAACAGGCAAAGGTCTCTAAAACCTTCTGCCTTTCGCTTAACCAAAAGATTTGCTTATGTACTTTTAACATCTTAACAGATTATTACAATGTAATAATAATAATTAGTTGTTATTAATATCTGTTGTTACTAATTATTCAACTATAATTTTAATAATTGGATGCCTAAATTAATTATTTTGCGTAAGTCAAGAAGGTTTTATTGTTTACATACTCTTTGAAGCCAATGACATGTGACATTACGTGGGTGAAAAAAACAATTTAGAGGTAAAATAGGAAATCGAAATAAAAACTGATACTTTTATGGAGTTTTTTATACGGAGAATTTAAGGAATCGCATTACTAGATTTATTATAATTTAAAACAAGATTTATCAACTTTATAAACTTAAGTCACCACAGAACAAATAGCGATACCAGAAATGGTCAATGTCTTTTAAAAACATCATTAAAAAAAAATCCTTGTGGCCTGGGTCTTGTTATTGGCCGTAAACACGGTAAACACGTAGTAGACGGCCCCACGGATCCGCCATTTTCGTATGTTCAACCTTCTGCCGAACACCCTGTAAAATACAAAGATCTAGTGCTTGGTTGAAAAAAAAATTGTACTTTGATTTAAAAGAGATTGACCATTTCTGGTATCGCTATTTGTTCTGTGGTGACTTAAGTTTATACTGTTGATAAATCTTGTTTTTAAATATAATAATTTTATCTAGTAATGCGATTCCTTAAATTCTCCGTATAAAAAACTCCATAAAAGTATCAGTTTTTATTTCGGTTTTCCTATTTTACCTCTAAATGGTTTTTTTCACCCACGTAATGTCACATGTCACATTGGCTTCAAAGAGTATGTAAACAATAAAACCTTCTTGACTTACGCAAAATAATGAATTTACGCATCCAATCATTAAAATTATAGTTGAATAATTAGTAACAACAGATAACAACTAATTATTATTATTACATTGTAATAATAATCTGTTATGATGTTAAAAGTACACAAGCAAATCTTTTGGTTATGCGAAAGGCAGAAGGTGTTTCATTCATCAAAAGAAACTCTTTGAAAACAGAACAAACATGTGCTAAGATTCTATGCGCGCGCATCCTGAGCAGAATATGCTGACGACAGAACGGCGGGCTTTCTCTTTTTAGCATTATGCACGTCCCATTCGTTTAGTTTTAAGTACAGTCTCGACCGATAGGTATTTACTTTTAAAATTGTTTAATATTATTGTATCATTAATTGAATGATTTCATTTATATGTTTTGTTTTAATCTCCTACTACTAGGCCATTATTATTTTGCAATTTGGATTTAATAATATAAGTTTATGTCACATAGATTACTGAAAAATGTTCAGCACTTTGATCTTATGGTTTTAACCATGGTTTAACGTATAGGTCCCATTAACGTGAACGTTTTATGATTATATAAACATTGTCGGAATTGACGAGCATTGAAAATTCTTAAACGTTTGACGTTTGAATTTTGACTAATTCGTATTTTGAATTTAACAGCATACATTATGAAAAAAAATTGAGAGATTCGATTCTAAACCTAGATTTTGAGACCTAATTACCGTGTAATGCCGAGAATTATGGTAAATGATCCTTTTAATTAAACCATAAATCTTTGAGTCACTGCATGTTTCATACCGATACTAGGTTCCTTAGTCACTTGGTCATTGTCCTTTAATAAAATAATCACGAAAGACAGCGAGAAATGCAACGTTGCGTTTATTGAATTTATTATTATTTTATAAATACCTTCTGGTAAAACAACACTTGATAATAAAAACCTTATTATTTTTTGTCTCTGTTACAGGTAAAATCCCAATGTTCGTTCTCGACGCGGCGTTCGCAACGGTAATGTTAGATTACATAGTACACGTACGAAAGTTTGCAGCTGAGGCCAAACAACAGGGGCGGTTCTAAACAACCATTTACTTCACATTTGCGAGGCAGCAACGATTTGCTACAACACTGTCACCAACAACTTCGGTGATACGTACGGGTTTGGAACTACTTACTGATTGGTTTATAGAACAACCAATAGGTACATACTTGTGCGCCGGCAACCATATGCTGCGATGCAGTAACCATTAACTTCAGTGATTCTTGTGACAAGGATTATTACAGCTACCAATGTCGACAGCTGCTTTGTTTATAGTTGAGACTAAAGAGCAGTAACGCTTCTAAACAATCATAAACTTCATGGTTCATGTACAGCAACCAATGACGATATAATTATTTATAAACCAGCAACCTTTCGCTGCGATGCTATCGATTTCAATGATGCTTCTGAGATTAACTAAAATATTTTTTTTGTACGGCTACGTGTAAGCCGAAGAAAAAACGGTTACAACCATTATAGTTCATATTTATTGTTAACCCGCATCTTAACAGTTATTATTGTGGTCTGAGCAACCGACTGCTACGATAATTCTGCAAGAAAACGTTTCAAGACCGGTGCTACACAACAACTACTGCCAATCCGAATGGTTGTTTATTTAATCTGGTTGCAGGCAACCAGAAACTACAATTATTAATGGAGTAAGGAAAGAAAAATATTATACGTACATACATATTTTAATTGAAAGTGAATGGGAACCATAATATTGTGAAACACTTTAGCAACGGCAATTACTAAAGAATATTACTTTAGAGGGTAACATATTTTTTTGTAAAGTATCATTTATTGTGTACATATTTTGTTAGAAATCAATAAATATGAAATAAATATTGTTTTTTGCACATTTAATTTAAACAATGCAATTTTTAAGTTGTAGAAATTATTTATAGCAGCTACTTCGCAAAATTATTCAGTGCAAGTTTCATATAGCAACCAGATTCTTCGTATCTAAGCAACCAATAAATGTTAACATGTCAGAGGCCTATTATACTTTTGTAGATCATAGACAGTCGCTAGCTAGTTGTGTTGTCATAGGCAGAAGACAAGGTTTCGAGTATGGTCACAGATAAACACAGGTGGGCCACTCCGCATTTTGGGTATGAAGCTACAAGTAAGCGGCAGCCTCGATTTGAGATATAAGAGTTACGCGATAGAAAGAGAGGCAACTTCTACGTCACGGTATAATAATATACTTCGCCAGGTATGGCATTCCGAAACACAGTGGTCACGTGGGCAACACAAGTCTACGTCATCACATCTGTGTTACCAGAAGTTTGTAATAATAACTCCCCAACCACCTTTAATTACGTTGGTTTATGTTTAAATTGAATTGTTTCGTTTGATTAGACACACGAAACGACAATTTAAAAGCTTTGTACATATTTTTTAACAGGTTTCTAAAAATATTTCTTTAATCATGTTTTGTTGCAATAGACTGGCAACTGGATAGTGACGTAAGCATGTATTAGACCCGGAATGCCAGACCTTGTTTTATTAGACCATGTTCTAGGTGAATATAACTGTAGGTAATTAGCGCTGTGAGACCTTTTTTTTTTTTTTTTGGATGGGATATCATCAAATGACTCCTCCCGCTCTGGGCGGAGCGAGAGGGAGTGTCAGACTTTTACTGACTAAAACCCACCCGTGTTCCTTCCTTTGCCTGTGTGCCGGGGCCGCGATATCCCTTTCGGACAAACTCGCAACCCTGGCAGGCATTGGCCCTTACGGACCCCGTCAGTTGGTGCTGACATCTCTTTGAGGCGCGCGTGGAACACAACGCGCCGTCGACCCGGGCCTGGTCCTAATCGGACGGCGAGCTAGCGCTGTGAGACCTGAATTGCACTTTATTGTGTCGTAGCAAGAGTTGCTTTTTATTTAAATGATTTTGCGGAGTGGCCCATCTTTACTAATCTGTGGTATGGTCAAGGTTTTCACAGCTCGACTGTATGTAGCTTGAGATCAGACAAGGCTAGCAAAATCAAAGGAATGGTTAGTCAAACATACAAATTTTAAATAAAAGCTCATAACTTTTCTCAAAGACCGCATTGTTGGTGCAATTTAAAAGAAAATAATGCTATACTATTAAATAAGCAATATTTGTAATCACGATTTCGATGAAAGTTGCAATACGTGTCGGGAAAAATCGATCTAGCTGGGTCTCATATCTGGGAAAATTTGTTTTCTTCTTTTCTTTAATTCCGACATTCATTTCCGACAATGTTTATATAATCATAAAACGTTCACGTTAATGGGACTTATACGTTACACCATGGTTAAAACCATAAGATCAAAGTGCTGAACATTTTTCAGTAATCTATGTGACATAAACTTATAAACATAGCTAATTAAATTAAATCCAAATTGCAAAATAATAATGGCCTAGTAGTAGAGATTAAAACAAAACATATAAATTAAATCATTCAATTATTTATACAATAATAATAAACAATTTTAAAAGTAAATACCTATCGGTCGAGACTGTACTTAAAACTAAACGAATGGGACGTGCATATATGCTAGAAAGAGAAAGCCCGCCGTTCTGTCGCCAGCATATTCTGCTAAGGATGCGCGCGCATAGAATCTTAGTACATGTTTGTTCTGTTTTCAAAGAGTTTCTTTTGATGAATGAAACAGGCAAAGGTCTCTAAAACCTTCTGCCTTTCGCTTAACCAAAAGATTTGCTTATGTACTTTTAACATCTTAACAGATTATTACAATGTAATAATAATAATTAGTTGTTATTAATATCTGTTGTTACTAATTATTCAACTATAATTTTAATAATTGGATGCCTAAATTAATTATTTTGCGTAAGTCAAGAAGGTTTTATTGTTTACATACTCTTTGAAGCCAATGACATGTGACATTACGTGGGTGAAAAAAACAATTTAGAGGTAAAATAGGAAATCGAAATAAAAACTGATACTTTTATGGAGTTTTTTATACGGAGAATTTAAGGAATCGCATTACTAGATTTATTATAATTTAAAACAAGATTTATCAACTTTATAAACTTAAGTCACCACAGAACAAATAGCGATACCAGAAATGGTCAATGTCTTTTAAAAACATCATTAAAAAAAAATCCTTGTGGCCTGGGTCTTGTTATTGGCCGTAAACACGGTAAACACGTAGTAGACGGCCCCACGGATCCGCCATTTTCGTATGTTCAACCTTCTGCCGAACACCCTGTAAAATACAAAGATCTAGTGCTTGGTTGAAAAAAAAATTGTACTTTGATTTAAAAGAGATTGACCATTTCTGGTATCGCTATTTGTTCTGTGGTGACTTAAGTTTATACTGTTGATAAATCTTGTTTTTAAATATAATAATTTTATCTAGTAATGCGATTCCTTAAATTCTCCGTATAAAAAACTCCATAAAAGTATCAGTTTTTATTTCGGTTTTCCTATTTTACCTCTAAATGGTTTTTTTCACCCACGTAATGTCACATGTCACATTGGCTTCAAAGAGTATGTAAACAATAAAACCTTCTTGACTTACGCAAAATAATGAATTTACGCATCCAATCATTAAAATTATAGTTGAATAATTAGTAACAACAGATAACAACTAATTATTATTATTACATTGTAATAATAATCTGTTATGATGTTAAAAGTACACAAGCAAATCTTTTGGTTATGCGAAAGGCAGAAGGTGTTTCATTCATCAAAAGAAACTCTTTGAAAACAGAACAAACATGTGCTAAGATTCTATGCGCGCGCATCCTGAGCAGAATATGCTGACGACAGAACGGCGGGCTTTCTCTTTTTAGCATTATGCACGTCCCATTCGTTTAGTTTTAAGTACAGTCTCGACCGATAGGTATTTACTTTTAAAATTGTTTAATATTATTGTATCATTAATTGAATGATTTCATTTATATGTTTTGTTTTAATCTCCTACTACTAGGCCATTATTATTTTGCAATTTGGATTTAATAATATAAGTTTATGTCACATAGATTACTGAAAAATGTTCAGCACTTTGATCTTATGGTTTTAACCATGGTTTAACGTATAGGTCCCATTAACGTGAACGTTTTATGATTATATAAACATTGTCGGAATTGACGAGCATTGAAAATTCTTAAACGTTTGACGTTTGAATTTTGACTAATTCGTATTTTGAATTTAACAGCATACATTATGAAAAAAAATTGAGAGATTCGATTCTAAACCTAGATTTTGAGACCTAATTACCGTGTAATGCCGAGAATTATGGTAAATGATCCTTTTAATTAAACCATAAATCTTTGAGTCACTGCATGTTTCATACCGATACTAGGTTCCTTAGTCACTTGGTCATTGTCCTTTAATAAAATAATCACGAAAGACAGCGAGAAATGCAACGTTGCGTTTATTGAATTTATTATTATTTTATAAATACCTTCTGGTAAAACAACACTTGATAATAAAAACCTTATTATTTTTTGTCTCTGTTACAGGTAAAATCCCAATGTTCGTTCTCGACGCGGCGTTCGCAACGGTAATGTTAGATTACATAGTACACGTACGAAAGTTTGCAGCTGAGGCCAAACAACAGGGGCGGTTCTAAACAACCATTTACTTCACATTTGCGAGGCAGCAACAATTTGCTACAACACTGTCACCAACAACTTCGGTGATACGTACGGGTTTGGAACTACTTACTGATTGGTTTATAGAACAACCAATAGGTACATACTTGTGCGCCGGCAACCATATGCTGCGATGCAGTAACCATTAACTTCAGTGATTCTTGTGACAAGGATTATTACAGCTACCAATGTCGACAGCTGCTTTGTTTATAGTTGAGACTAAAGAGCAGTAACGCTTCTAAACAATCATAAACTTCATGGTTCATGTACAGCAACCAATGACGATATAATTATTTATAAACCAGCAACCTTTCGCTGCGATGCTATCGATTTCAATGATGCTTCTGAGATTAACTAAAATATTTTTTTTGTACGGCTACGTGTAAGCCGAAGAAAAAACGGTTACAACCATTATAGTTCATATTTATTGTTAACCCGCATCTTAACAGTTATTATTGTGGTCTGAGCAACCGACTGCTACGATAATTCTGCAAGAAAACGTTTCAAGACCGGTGCTACACAACAACTACTGCCAATCCGAATGGTTGTTTATTTAATCTGGTTGCAGGCAACCAGAAACTACAATTATTAATGGAGTAAGGAAAGAAAAATATTATACGTACATACATATTTTAATTGAAAGTGAATGGGAACCATAATATTGTGAAACACTTTAGCAACGGCAATTACTAAAGAATATTACTTTAGAGGGTAACATATTTTTTTGTAAAGTATCATTTATTGTGTACATATTTTGTTAGAAATCAATAAATATGAAATAAATATTGTTTTTTGCACATTTAATTTAAACAATGCAATTTTTAAGTTGTAGAAATTATTTATAGCAGCTACTTCGCAAAATTATTCAGTGCAAGTTTCATATAGCAACCAGATTCTTCGTATCTAAGCAACCAATAAATGTTAACATGTCAGAGGCCTATTATACTTTTGTAGATCATAGACAGTCGCTAGCTAGTTGTGTTGTCATAGGCAGAAGACAAGGTTTCGAGTATGGTCACAGATAAACACAGGTGGGCCACTCCGCATTTTGGGTATGAAGCTACAAGTAAGCGGCAGCCTCGATTTGAGATATAAGAGTTACGCGATAGAAAGAGAGGCAACTTCTACGTCACGGTATAATAATATACTTCGCCAGGTATGGCATTCCGAAACACAGTGGTCACGTGGGCAACACAAGTCTACGTCATCACATCTGTGTTACCAGAAGTTTGTAATAATAACTCCCCAACCACCTTTAATTACGTTGGTTTATGTTTAAATTGAATTGTTTCGTTTGATTAGACACACGAAACGACAATTTAAAAGCTTTGTACATATTTTTTAACAGGTTTCTAAAAATATTTCTTTAATCATGTTTTGTTGCAATAGACTGGCAACTGGATAGTGACGTAAGCATGTATTAGACCCGGAATGCCAGACCTTGTTTTATTAGACCATGTTCTAGGTGAATATAACTGTAGGTAATTAGCGCTGTGAGACCTTTTTTTTTTTTTTTTGGATGGGATATCATCAAATGACTCCTCCCGCTCTGGGCGGAGCGAGAGGGAGTGTCAGACTTTTACTGACTAAAACCCACCCGTGTTCCTTCCGTTGCCTGTGTGCCGGGGCCGCGATATCCCTTTCGGACAAACTCGCAACCCTGGCAGGCATTGGCCCTTACGGACCCCGTCAGTTGGTGCTGACATCTCTTTGAGGCGCGCGTGGAACACAACGCGCCGTCGACCCGGGCCTGGTCCTAATCGGACGGCGAGCTAGCGCTGTGAGACCTGAATTGCACTTTATTGTGTCGTAGCAAGAGTTGCTTTTTATTTAAATGATTTTGCGGAGTGGCCCATCTTTACTAATCTGTGGTATGGTCAAGGTTTTCACAGCTCGACTGTATGTAGCTTGAGATCAGACAAGGCTAGCAAAATCAAAGGAATGGTTAGTCAAACATACAAATTTTAAATAAAAGCTCATAACTTTTCTCAAAGACCGCATTGTTGGTGCAATTTAAAAGAAAATAATTCTATACTATTAAATAAGCAACATTTGTAATCACGATTTCGATGAAAGTTGCAATACGCGTCGGGAAAAATCGATCTAGCTGGGTCTCATATCTGGGAAAATTTGTTTTCTCTATTCGCCCAGGTACTACTAAACAATATGTAAAAAAAACCTGCCCGATCCGAAAGGGGCACATAGGTACTGCAATAACATTACCGAAAAGTAATAAACATTCTTATTATTATTGAAAATAAAAAAGTTATAGCTATTTAAAATTTACAAAATTACCCCAAATCGATTAAAAATTTGCAACTTTTCAACAGGGGTTAGTTATGACTTGTCGACATCCGCTAAACGACGGGTGTCCGCGCCCTATGTAACAACCTGGTAAAATTCGTCTTTGAAAAAAAAATGTACAGATTTTTGTTTTTTTCTTTTTTCCTGTAAATTACCACATTAGACTCTCAGTACCTAACGACACCCTCACGGATCGGACAGTTTTTTTTTACATGTTGTATTGTGAAAAGTGTTGGTTAATATGTAAATATCACAACTTACAAAACTGTAAAGAAATAACAAACGAAAATGCATTTAAAATAATATATTCATAAAATGTTTAGTTTAGTCAAGCCTGCAACCCAAGTCTTTAAAACCAAATTCATAAATAAATAAATAAAAATATCCATTAAAAAATAGGCAGTGTATAGAGTGCCGCTAGCGGCATAATAGTGGAGCGTCGGCCCGGCTAAAGTGCCGTAAGCATTGCATTGTCTTTCTCACTGTCACTTGTTATTTTGTTCGATTTTTGAGGTTAGTTCGCTGTAAAGCAGCACATTCCGAAAACATTACATTACGAGTACATCTCTAGTGCATAAACGGACCCTGGCGTTGTGTGGTCACAGTTCTAACCTAACCTACCTAAGTGACAGTGACAATGCAATGCTTACGGCAATTTAGCCGGTCCAAGGCCAGCCACTATTATACCGCAAATAGCGGCACTTTATCCGACAGGGATAAAGTGCCGCTATTGGCACACTATATACTTCCTAAAAAATATATATGTATTATATGAGGTCGTTGCCTTGCAGTGGGAAAATCTAAAGTTAATCAAGCTGTAAAAACTCGCATTGTAATCACATTCGACTGACATACACGTTCGATTCCCGAGTCGAACAAGCTAATGAAGCTTCCTATATACATAAAAAACACATGACAAAGTGAATGGCATTCATTGATTGAACGAATGAATGAGTGAACGAAATCCTTCATTCTTGGTATTATTAGCGAATTTCCAATTAGAAGGTTGAAAAATCTAGTATTTTAAGGTATTTATAATTGATTTTCTATGACAAAGGCTATATGTAAGTATGTATATAAACATCCAAAATTGTAATATATTTAGACTAACTGGTAACCTCACCCTAATTGTTAGTATTTGTCGATAAAAGAACTTTTAGTGAATGATAATCATAATGACGAATAAATGATAATTATAAGAATTAATGAATGATTGAGCCTCTTTAATGGTGTATAAAATAGTATGCAATTTTATATAAAATACATTCGGAGAATTATAAACAGACATCGCCTGAAAAAAACACACTGTATATTATAATAAATTTCTGCTATAGTTGTCGCGTTTTAGCATGGCAATAGCGGCCATTGACCCAAGAACATTTTCAATAAAAATAAAAACTGTAAAACTGAAATACCTGCGGAGGGATATTAGGGAAAGGGCAATGACCGCTATAGCCACGCTAAAACGGGGAAGACCATACCTACATGCTTTATGCAAAGTAGAATAAATTGTACAAATTCGACCAGCTTAGTATTTAGATATTGAATATTAAAAAATAAGAGTGAAATGTAAAAAAATGTCTTTGTATAGTATAGCTTGTCCACTCTGAAATGACGCGACCCACTACCGCGTTTAAGAAAAAAAAGAACACAAAGCTAAAAAAAAGAAATTAAATTGTTTATTCTGTAAATAGGATATCGGAGTCACTTTTACACGACATATTAAAAATATTAAACATAAGCTAGATGAGGTCGGCATTTTCCTATCTGACTACTCTGAGAAGAAAGGCCGAAACAAACTCAGAGGTCGCAGTCTCTTTTAAAGTCCAGACATAATCTTGGTCAAGCCATATGAGGAACATGTGTCTGAAATGGTCTTTTGAGGAAAGAACCACACAGATTTGAGTGGACCTGTCCAGTCAGTGCAAGCTTTTGTCAGTAATCGTGGAGCTCAACTCCACGAACAATACCAAAGAAAGGACATTTGGGTAGGCCGCATCAACTACTCAAAGTGCCAGACCATCATTAAAACTGACTGAGAAAGAAAATATAAATGAAAGTGAAAAAACGTACTTGCAAGCCGCGGCGCCGTGTACGTAAAATGACGCGGTGGGGCGCGTCATTTCAGAGTGGAAAAGCTATAATAGTATTCGATATTGCAGGTATTTGTGTGAGTAGAAATCAACAATATTTCTGATTCAGAACAGAAGCGCATTCACGTATTTAAAAACGTTCAAAATCTCTTCTCAGCGACACTCAAAGTCAAAAACTTGACAAAAATTTAGGAAATTTACAGTATTTTTTGACATTTTGACATTTAGATTAGAATGCTAACGTTCTTAAAAATACGGCAATTGCCCTCCAGGTGTTAACAGGTATATTATGCTATCAACATACACAGGTACAGTGATACCTCAAAAATAAAGCAAGTACCTTTGAATGACATAGCATGAGCGTGCATTCTGAATTCAAAGTGGGCAACGTCGCAAATAGATGTCAAATATTTCACTGTTTTGATCAATTTGGTAATATTACTGTATGGAAATATGGCTAACTAGTGAACTAAAATATTGATTATTAAATGCAATCATTAATATCGTAACACCGACTATTTAGTTTTAGAACGTTACAACGTACGTTTTTAAAACGGTTACAACATCAAATTCAGTGTTTTTATTTGATTCAGGCGTGACCTTGTGGAAATCCATTATAAAATAAAATAGACGTAGATATATTATACGAGTGCCGGACGCAATTTTGACTCTGCGTCCGGCGCTCGGCATGGCAACACGCCATGTTCGGGTTCGCAGCGAGTCAATCGTCATCCTGGGGATGCCTCGTTGAGAGGTGAAACACGTGTCGATTTCTTACAGGGTTTTTTTATGACTCTTTAGGAATAGTTTACTAAATATATCCACATATATTTTATTTTATAAATTCAGTGTTATAATTGCAATTCTTTATTAATATTCTAGTTCGCTAGTTAGCGATATCTCATATTTCCATACAGTAATATTGCCAAATTAATCAAAACAGGTAAATATTTGACAGCTGTTTGTGACGTTGCCAACTTAAATAAACGCTCTTAGACATTAAAAAGAAGAAAAAAAAAACATCGTGGTAAAGCATAAACTACCTTATTATATTATTATTTAGGTTGAGTTCCATCTGATCACACTAAGCCAAACAGCAACTTTGTATAACAAATTTAATACAATTTATTTCCAGCAAAATTTCAAACATGTTTATTAAATGTATATTAAAAATAGCGCTTAATCATTTAGAGCGCTAACACACTGGGACGCCATGGCGACGTTTAAATGTATGACAGTTGACTCACCTACAGTTTGGCGACGTCGCCAATTTGGAAGTGTACCCACAACGGACCGGTCCCTACGTGGAGTTTTACGACTAGGTCAGATGGGACTAAAACAATTTACATCGCCTCTTGGGTGTAAAAATCTCTAGATAGTACCAATGCGCTAGAACCAATTATGTATAAAAATTAAATGCAAGCAATAGCTAATAATTATTATAATAATTTACCTCTACGCCTTATTTGCGTAACACAATTAAAATTACAATCCCTTTCATTTCGATAATTCAACAATATTCATTGCATTATTTTTGTTGTAAAACAGACGAAACAAAAATCAAGGAATGAATTAGTTGTAATACTTGTATTAAAATGGAAGGCACACTTCCCGTCACAATCCGAAGACTGCCCACCTGTCCTCCACAACTCAGTTACTGGGTAACAGTAACTGGTTGTCAGACTTCAAAGAAATGCAAGGAAATACGATATTAATACGCATTTCATAATCAATATTCTAGTTCGCTAGTTAGCCACATTTCTTATTTCCACACAGTAATATTGCCAAAATAATCAAAACAGTGAAATATTTGACATCTATTTGCGACGTTGCCCACCTTCGGAATAAACACTCTTAATACACTGACAGCTCTTGAACGCGTTTAGATGTGCTGAACGCGTTCAATTTCATTGGTAAAATCCGCACTAAGTGTGGTAAGTACGCAATTAGCCCGCTGAGTGTGTTACGCAATTAGAGTGCTAGTTTTTGAAAATCGATTCAATATAAACTGTTGTCAAATCTCATTTTAATTTATATGGTTGGTTGGATATTCTGTTCCAAGAGTATGTGATGAAAATGTAAACAAAAGGATCAGAAACATACCTGCCAATTTGCATTAGTGTCACTTACAAATCGAGTGCTTTGATTTGATTATTCAATTTGAGGTTAATTTTATAACCTCAATTCTCGTCGATGATTTATCAATTACAATTTAATAATATTATTCAAATAATAGTTGTTGGAAAAAGTGCTGAGATAAAATTCCCTTTACATAAGAATTTAACCAATTGTTTCGCTTTGTTTACACTTTCATTACATAGTTTAGAACAGATTACTTATAGGTTTTTGATTAACCAATCATAACAGCTAACATCATATGACAGCAGATTTACGGAAAGGCCCTATACCACAAAACTTTACAAGTCTACAACTCTACAAAATTGTAAAAAATATTGCCTACCTAACACAGAAATTACAAATATGTAAATTATTAACTTGTGTGTTACAATTTACATATTTGTAAGGGTTTTCCGTTACAATTATGTGGCTCAAAGTTTTGTGGCACAAGTTTGTAAATTTTGTGGTTTTCAAAAATGTGAGGTTAGTTGCAGGATAGACCAATTTTAATAAATATTTCGACTTTTAGAGGGTAAAAAAATTATGTAATTTTGTTATGGCCACTATAAAAGCTGCAAAGGAAATTGAGTTATACGTATAAATTAGGTTTAAGGTTTCTAATAGAAAAATACGTGATTAATTATGTATATTTAAAAGATTAATATATAAAATTATGTATTTATTAAAAGTGGTCTGCTAATGCAACACAGTACATAGCTGATATAAGTTCATGTATCTTAGATGTAAGGTAAATAAACGATTTTTATATTGTATCACTGAGTTATAAATTTCAAAAATCCTCCTTTCCGTTTTTTTGTTTTTTTTTTAATTATCTAGCTTTCATTTTGACTACCTACGAAGATGCGACTGACAATGGTGCCTATTCACTCAAGACCTGAAGACTCCATACTGGAAAAAATACGCACTTACAGACTAAGTTTATATAGGTAAAAAAAATATTTGTTAAAAACATGAGTACAACTTGGAGTGTGTAGGTTAACGTGTTGAGTTTGAAACAGTGGCCTACATGTTTTGCCATAGACAATAGCATAATAAGTTACTGATTTAGTTGAATAACAAAAATATTAAAAATTTTCTTCCAAACGAATTCACAAAGTGAGTAAGAAGTTAAGTACCTAATTGAATTAGATAGCAAACCAATTTTTTTAATTTAAGTATCTATTTCAACCATTTTATGGACTATTTTATATATAGACTCAAAATAGCGGTGCTCTGTAATCCATTGCACATTGCGTTATTAAAAAAAAACAGTGTAGTAGGGTACCCGGCGGAAATGATCAAAGATATAGACACAAAGCCATGTCAGAAGACGGAGGACAAATCGGAGAATAGGCTATTTTGACCACTCATCATCTGCCAAAATATTTTCCCAGCCCTACTATTTTCATAAGAAATTATTCCACAGGCACATAGGTAACTACCTACTACTGAGATAAAAAAAGTCCTATGTCCCAGATCTTGGTCTATCCTTGTGCCAAATTTCCAAATCCGTTCGTCCGTTTACGCGTGAATAGGTAGTTTATACCACAGAACAGATAAACTCTTTTATCTGTTCTGTGGTTTATACCTATGGATCGCCAAACAGATATAGGGAAGTACTTAGGTATATATTTATAATATTAGTACCTAAGTAATAAATAAATAAAAATCTTTATTGCAGACCACATGATCCATAAAAAAACACGATTAAAAAAAATTATAATAATAACACATAAATAATACACAAATTAAAAATAACAAAAATTCAAATCAAAATTCAAACTTCACCCAAAAATAAAAAAATAAAAAAAAACAGAATTAAAATTAAAGCATTTACGTGGCTATTTGTAGCCACCGTTTGTAGGTCTCGGTAGAATACATCCTATCAGCAAGCTCCTTAACTATACTGTTTCTAAACGTACCAACCCATTTTTTTTTTTTTTTTTGGTGGGAAATTGTCAAATAACTTCTCCCGCTCTGTGCGGAGCGAGAGGGCGTATCAGACTTTTACTGACTAAAACCCACCCGTGTTCCTTTCGTTGCCTGTGTGCCGGAGCCGCGATATCCCTTTCGGACAAACTCGCAACACTGGCAGGAAACGTACCAACCCTGGAAATTAATGATACAATTCTTCATAGAGTAAGTACCTAATGGATGTTTCGTAATATTATGACAGAAACGCTGCATCACCCGTATCTATCCATATATATATATATATATATATATATGTATATATCCATATATCTATCCATAATCATAGGAACCTTGATTTGTATAACTACCTAAGTACCTACTTACAAGTTGAAAAAGTACCGATTACCAAGCTACAGAGCAGTGATAGCCTAGTGGTGTGACCGTCAGACTGCCAAGTCATAGGTCTCGAGTTCGAACCCAAGGCACGCAACGGTGAAGGAAAACATCGTGAGGAAAAATGCCTGAGAGATATTTTTCGACGGTATGTGAACCCAAGTCGGAGGCCCATGGGCGGCTTTAAAACTCTGACACCAGGTTAGTCACCAACCACACGAAAAAAAGAAGAAGACCAAGCTACCTACTAATCCTAACCTCCCTGACTAAGTTTAAAATCTTACCAATCACTAAACACTCAATTACCCACTTTCAAATACTTACCTACTTATTAAAAAATAAATGTGCCTAGCCTTTTCCCAACTACATATACCTATGTTGCGTTATGTCAATTATTTTGCATAAGAACTATTGTATAGAATCAAGTTTTTCTAACTGAACAGACAGTTATCTGCTGGGGAGTTTGCTGCGCCACTTCTTCCCAGCTTAAGCACTAGGAAGTGGTGAAGGGTGGGCGTTTTTGGGGGACTGTCTCATGTAATTTTGACGTTCGAAAAGTGCCGATTTGAATAAATGACTTTAGAATTTAGAATTTGTTTTTTTTTATTTAATTTACTTGCTTTCCGAGGTACGGAAGACTGGGTGTGAAAAGATGGTCACCCATCCACGGACCAATCCCGGCAAGCGTACTTTAACCTGCTAGATCGACCCGTGCGGCTGTTATCACTTAGCCACAAGCTCCTTAAATGCTTACCTATTAATATTATAAAATTATTTAAGGAGACCTACCTACCTTTTACGTTTTGACAACATCCACCAAAGAAACCTTGCAGCTCTGAAAAGAGCTTTGGCAACAACCCACTTTCAAATATGAGAAAGTAGACTATTAGCTACGTTTTGACATCATCCACCAAAGAAACAGAATACCTTGCAGCCCTGAAAAGGGCTTTGTCTTCAATAAATACCTACCTACCTACAAACTCAAAATATAATACGAATCTCACTACGCCCGCTCGCCACGTACTCTCCTCGCCAACTGAATATCTTTCGGCATGATAGTCACTCGCTTCGCATGGATCGCGCACAGATTCGTGTCCTCAAACAGCCCCACTAAGTACGCCTCACTAGCCTCCTGAAGCGCCATCACAGCGGAGCTTTGGAACCGGAGATCAGTCTTGAAGTCCTGCGCGATCTCCCTTACGAGACGCTGGAACGGCAGTTTCCTGATGAGCAGCTCCGTGCTCTTCTGGTATCTGCGTATCTCTCGCAGGGCTACAGTCCCTGGTCGGTATCTGTGCGGCTTCTTCACGCCGCCCGTGGCTGGAGCACTTTTTCTCGCTGCCTTAGTCGCCAGTTGCTTCCGAGGAGCTTTCCCTCCGGTAGACTTGCGAGCTGTCTGCTTCGTTCGCGCCATTTTGATTTATTTCACACACGAGTTACTACGTTGACGACTGTGTGAGCAATGTGCCGAGGAGCGACTCGAGCGAGTGAAGCGAGGCCTTTTATAGTTTTTTACGTTCCCACTCTCGGAGGATTCGAAATTCTGTGGGTAGTTGTAGATGGTTTTGAGCGTGAATTAGGTACCTACCCGTGATAATAAAATTATGAATGAGAAGTTGTAAACTTGTAAGAATATTCCGCTGTACCTACCTACGAGTATATACACATTACGGGTTGGGCGTGGTTTGATTTTGAATGTATTCTTCTGCAGATATCCTCAATGGGTATACAAGCAGCAGCAGGTACCACCAGGTACTGCTTACCTATACTTACTTATAGCATTTTTTGAAAATCATCCCCAGAAATAGGGGAGGAGAGTTTAAATGAGGTTCCCAGTTTTTCGGTTTTAACGTGATAAGTTCTATCTTCGTGTTTGGGTATTTTTTTTTTCGTCATTATTGTGTATTGGGTAGAGGAAGCTTACGCGATGGTTCTATATAAATTTTATTAGTTACCTTTGCTAGGGTAGTTTTTGAGTTAGCTTCAAATAGGTACGTATTTTTGCCACTTATCCTATGTGGATGATGTTATAATAACTTCCTGTCACTATTATTTACACAGCAGGTAGTGGTATTCGAATTTCTGCAGGGTAGGTACCTACCACAACTAAAAAGTGAAAAGTCATACTTTTAGAACAAAAAAAACAACCGACTTCCAATAAAACACTCCCGAATTTCTTTAATTTCGGAAGTCGGTGGCAAAAAACGAAAATACAAAACCAAAGAAACTTTTTTTTGGAAGTCGGTTGTTTTTTTTTGTACCATAGAAAAATCAGCATCCAAAGTGTTGAAGTTACTATGGGAAATCCGTAATCCATACTAACGAAAACCTACAGAAGATCTCGGGGAAGACCAGGATGAGAGGCACAGACCAGTAGGGAAGCATGGCACAAAAGGGAGGACTGAGGAGGCCTATACTCAACAGTGTTCGGAACAAGACTGCCAATGATGATGATGATACGAACGAAATGTCGGGCAAAGTCCTAGTTTTAAAGGTTAATAACTCAGATGAAATAAAAAACCAAGACATAGCGCTGTCAACAGTCGCGTGAGGCCGGTTTTGTAAAGATGTGTGCACTTTGTGTGGTGTAGTTTGATTGTAGTGTAATGACACTACAATGCTCACACGCACACATTTACAACCTTTTACAATGGTAAAAGGTTGTAAAAGTGTGCGTGTGAGCATTGTGTATGCACAGAGCGGAGGTGTAGTTTTGCCATGCTTCACCGTATTGTTCGCAGCGCTATGTCTTGATTTTTATTTAGTCTGAGGATAATAAGTACGTAATACTCCAACTTGTGTGCACTTTGTGTGGTGTAGTTTGATTGTAGTGTCATTGTAAAAGGTTGTAAATATGTGCGTGTGAGCGTGTATGCACAGAGCGGAGGTGTAGTTTTGCCATGCTTCACCGTATTGTCCGCAGCGCTATGTCTTGATTTTTAAAATTGCCTTCAAATCTACCATTGCCATAATTAAAACATAAGGAAAGGATTTATTTCAATAGATAGATAAATCATTTATTTAGTGCACACAAAAAAAAGACATAGCACAAAATACAAAAACACGATTAAATAATAACTAAAAATATGAATATAGCATATAAGGTGCCAATATACAAAAAATAAAATATAGAAGAAAATAAAGACATTGTGATGACTATTGGCTAAGACACTTTAAAATAGTGAAACATACAAAGTGCGGTGTGTCTCAAGGTTGCACCAAATGGGAGTCCAACTCAGCATGTGAACCAAGTAAACCAATTACAGGCAATTTTGAAATGTCAAGGAGTTGGCTCATCAGAAAGATAAAGCTAATTGCCCATTCCAAAGCGTAGTTGATTAGTTAGTTCTTCTCCATAGTATGTACCTAACATACTATGGAGAAGAACGGACCAGAACCTATCTCACGCATCACTTGATGTTCAATTCACTATATGTAATGGTAGATTGACACCCCTTCACTCTTTAAGGTACAACAAAATTTTACTTACGTTTTGCCGAACACTGTCTCTCAAGATAGGTCTCCTAGTTTGAGAGGCAGGGTTTAATTTTTTTGTCTAATACATTTAATACTTTTGTAACCCTACACTTATGTATAAACAGCCATTCATGATTATTGTATGTGTCTACCACTGTGTTGAATCTGTGTCTATGTATTACTTTTGCTAAATAAACAATTATTATTATTATTATCTCGAAATACCTACATAGGTCATTTATTATTCTGAGTTATAGGTAATATTTTGGTACTTTGATATTACCTACGACTATTTAGTTACTAGGTAAAAAGTACTAAGCTAGGATAGGTAGTAGCAAAGCTTAGAGCTTATGGAATGATATCATTATAGGGTCGTTCATTAATAACGTGATGTAAACTTTTTTTTACCCAGGTGATACGTAGTGACATTTTAGAGTAACGCTCCCCCCCCCTACCCAAAGTCACGTGTATGTTTTTGATAAATTACAGAATATTTTATCACTAAATAAAAAAAAGAAAAAAAAAATTTGGGGTGCCGCTCTTCGGTTTTGAAATGCGCGTTAAACAAAAAAAATATACACGTGCTATCTCACTACACCCCCCCCCCCTCCCCCTTGTGATATTTCGTGATTTTTTCCGAACCTCCCCCTTTTCGAGCCTCACGTGATTTATGGTGTAACTAGCAACCAATACGGAGTAAAAAGTTATTTAACACATTACTAAATACCTTAATAAAGTTAGGTATCTTATCTACTAAAATAGGTTTTATTACTAACTTGATAGCTAGGTACTAGATAGTCGACATTACCTACAGAGTTCGCAATTCGACGACCATCTCGACTACGTCAAATACCTAAGTAAATAACCCAATACCTATTTACATAATGTGAGGGACCATATAGAAGAAAAAATCCATTACTAAATATTATAAAACAGTCCACCCCTCCGCGTCTGTCTGTCTGAACGCGATAAACTCAGAAACTACCAAACCAATTTTCATTTGATTTTCACCAATGGATGGACTGATTCATGAGGAAGGTTTAGGTGTATAATTAAGTAAGGTTTTGTGTAAATTAGCTGAATTATGACGATCATTGTTTAGGATCTCGGAAAAAATCATGCTGACTGGGAGCTTTATTGGCGTGCGCGTATATTACGGTAAGTAGTACGTTTCCGTGGGATAATTTCCGACGTCTTGTTAAAGCTAGTATATATACACTTACAAGCAATACACACAATGAAATAAATTAGGTATCCAATCTGCCACAAATTCTAGGCGGCACGACTAAACCACTAAAGTATGAGATCGCGTGTAACTAACAACTACCTAGGCAGCGTGTAACGTTTAATAAGAAAGTATTTATACCTAATTAGCAAACCGCGACCACCTGTTGGTCGCTGGAGCGTTCCTGCAGGGCGTCAGGTCGTGTGTAGGGTGCCTATGACAGGTTGGGGCTTTTTGCGGTCGTTTTTATTGCAATTTGTGTGGAATCGTGATTATAGAAAGTTTTGCTTTTTCTTGTGTGAGTAGGTGTTGTTGATGGTTGTTATGATTTGTATGATTGTGTTGGAGTTCATCGTGTTTTTGATTTGTATAATTAATCTGCGTGTTTATACCTACCATAGTAGCTCACCTACTTACTGATTCCATCTTCTAGCGTGTCGATGGCATAAAAAAAAAAAAAAAAAAAAAAAAAAAATTTATTTCGGCCCCTAATTCAGTAACTCGAATACCGTTTGCTGGCGCAGCGATTAGGTCCTCACGTGTGCAGGTGACGGGGCATGCAGTGCAAGATGGGGGTGAGTCATTGTTCTGTGGCTCTGAGACGCCGCAAACACTCTAGCACCAGTGCCGGATTAGCCCATAAGCAAATTAAGCAATTGCTTAGGGCATCACGTCCCGGGGGGCACCTAAACAGCACCGAAAATATTGTTGCTAGCACATTTTGAAAATCCGCGCGTATTGTCGGCGGGAGATGTTGTTGAAACTTGAAAGTAATAAAAAATGCAAATAAAGAAAAAAAAAAAAAAAGAAACGATAAGTCGCAAGTCGCATTTTTTTATTTTTTTATAATACCGATACTAGTTATCTTATGTATAGAGGGGCCCACAGGCGTGGATTGCTTAGGGCATCAAGTTTCTTAATCCGGCACTGTCTAGCACCAGAGATCTGAGCCGTCCATGAACCCCCACTTGTGGAGGTTGTCCTTGCTGTGGCCTACTTGGATACCTAGGAAGTCTCCGCGAAATTCAAATTGTCATACGTTTTTTGCAATTTGCAGGTCAGTATCATGTTGTATGTTGATCTAAATATGATTCGGGACTGTATCAAATGTCTATTTATAGAATTATAATCATAAAAATGATCAATACAACTCTCTATGTTCATGTATTCCTATTGAATAACTATTTCATGAAGTCATGACATTTGAGGATTATGTTAACTTATGTAGTTGTACCTATTGCTGAATGTAATGATTATAATTATGTAAAGCCATGTTTGTTACGGTCGTGAATCATATTTTAATCAACATACAACCTAACACTGACCTGCAAATTGCAAAAAAACTAAAGAAAATTTGAATTTCGCGGGCTATCTTAGCGCATCCCCGCTTTTCCATGTTTGCCACGGTAACTTGTGCCCAGATGGGAGGCTTTCTGAAGGTTCAATATAGAACTAATTCCATGATAACAACCAATACCACTCTATGACGGAACCGTTTTCCTAAGAAACCCAATTTAAGTTTTTGTAGCAAGATCAAAAAATGGCCGCTGTAAGGCGCCTATTAAATTAAAGTCGGCAAGTAGTGGATGGAGCAACAAGTTCGAAAGACTTAAATATAGCTTTTAAATGCGGCATTCTTGTTTGTCGATATAAATTGATCGCTTCGAATTTACCTATGACTTGACCGTCGCGTCGTAGAATCTTGTGAAGACCGCAGGAATCCGCTGGATGCGGGAAGCACAGAAGCGCACCTTAATACTTATTGCGTAATACACGATCAATCTTCTTCTTTTCGTGCGGTTAGTGACTAACCTGGTGTCAGAGTTTTACCGCCCATGGGCCTCTGATTTGGCTTCACATGCCATCGAGAAATATCTCTCAGGCATGCGTTTTCTCACGATCAATGACAGTCTGTTTCATATTGATTGAGTTAGGTACGTTGTTATTCCTTAATATTGCACCTATCAATGAAACCACAAAACATGTTACACATTGGTTAAGTACTTAATTTTAGCTATACATTCAGTAAAACCTCTGTAAAACCTTCAGTTTGCGATTCCGGTTCGATTCAACTTGGAAAGGTTACAAGCTTAGAATAGGTAATAACGCGCGTTATTTTACAAGGTAAGTTTTTATAAACATTATATTTTGTCATTTACTTGTCTTATTTATCAAGACGTTCATAAATACTTTGATCTACCTACACACATTCATAATTTTATCTCCGCTGACGGCAAACCAGCTGCCCATACCCTAGCTCATTAGCAACTAAACAAATTACAAGTCGAAACCTCTTTTATATGATCCACACTAACCAAAACATTTTCGAACTACCCACATTTTTAAACATTCCCGCTAAGTCCTCGTTAAGGTAAAGTTCTCACCTAGTTAACTACACCAAAAAATTACAGCAATGTTTATAAAATTATATCTTTTTATCCACAAACACCCACAATGTCTTCAGAAGGATCAGAGTCTGATGGCTCGGACATTCAAATACAATCTGCGTTACCAAAAATGCCACAACAGAAGTTGCCGAACAGTCCATCAGATGATTTATTAAAGAAAAAGCAAGATAAGAAGTTGACCACAAAGATAATGATACAGCAAGCACTCATAGACCTGAAGAGTCGAAAAGGAGTATCACTATACGCCATAAAGAAGTATATAGCAGAGAGATACAACGTGGATACAGAGAAACTGAACTATCATATCAAAAAATTCATAAAATCTGCCGTAGAACAAGGAATTATCATACAAACAAAAGGAATCGGCGCCACAGGATCCTTCAAACTAGCCCCCATCAAAGAAAAGAAACCAAAAACTAAGAAACCGAAAAAGGAGAAGACAGATAAGACAAAAGATCCAGAAAAGAAGAAGAAATTAAAAGAAAAATCGAAGAAAACCGAAGGGAAAAGCTTGAAACCGAAAGTAAAATCTAAGGAAAGCAAAGAAGATAAACCAGTTAAACCGAAGAAAAAGACGGAAGTGGAAAAGAAGCCGAAAGAAAAGAAAGAAGGCGACGAAAAGACGAAGAAAGTGAGGGTTGCCAAGGTAATGCAGACGCCTTCGAAGAAGAAAGGAATGATGAAGAGAAAAAGCATCGGCTCAATCAGAAAACCACCGAAAATGAAGCCCAGAGCGAAGGCATAAACATACATTCTATTAATCATTGATAATTTGTTGATTTTTTATTATATTTGAGTGAATAATGTTGATTTTTTTACTAATAGACAATTTAAATTTTAATACTTGTTTTCTTTTAAATACAAAAGCTTATCATCACTTTTGATGGCTGCCTTTCCATCAAAGATATGTAAGGTAGCTAAGAACTGTACCATCGAGAAGCTAGTAAGTAGAGCTAGCAACTAAAACCGGCCATGTGCGTGTCGGACCACGCACAATGAAGGGTTCCGTAGATGGGATGAATTTATCCCAAGAACAAACTTAACATTGTAGTTGAAAAACATTTTCTCCCATACGGAATGTATGGGAGATCATATTATGTTCTTCACACACCCACAAAAATGTTGAACGACCTTTCTAAACCCACACCATGGGACAGACGAGTAAAACATGAACATCCCTACTTTACGTGTAGGGGAGGTAACCTAAAAAAATAAATTATTCTTGATTTTATTTTACCACTTTGTCGGCGTGATTAATATGTATACCCATGACAAATTACAGCTTTCTAGTACTACCCGTCTCTGAGCTAACCCGCGGACAGACAGACAGATGGACATGGCGGAACTATAAGGGTTTCTTGTTTACTACGGAACCCTAAAAACGAATTGGCGAGCAACGAGCAGCGAGTGCGTGACAGTGACGAGCGATTACGACGAGCTACTGGTATGTGGGTAGGTGAGACACTCAGCGAGTGTCCTACCCGCCAAGCGAGGATCGCTGAGCGAGTACTCGCTTTTGGCGCTATAAACTATTACGGCGACGATAACCAATTTTTAATGACTTTGTACTGAAGATCACGTCTAAACGAGTAATGTTAATGATTTGGAAAATAAAAAATGTTAAATTATAGCATTTTCTTTATAACTTATTATACAAATATTTTAGATTGTGTTTATATTACATAGTGAAATTAATTTGTAAAGTTATGTCTAATGCGGATTAAAAACTGAGAATCACGCAAAATCTATCAAGCGAATTTTTATGAAACCTTTACCATTTTAAAGATAATTTAATTATTAGTGTTTTAGTATACGTTTTTTATTAAAATACCTTTTATTTTATGTATAATAAATTAATAATGCGTCTAATTTGGGACAGCGCTCCTTGATGGGCAAGTCCTATTGCTGGCTGGACGTACGACGCTTTGCGTGAGCTCAGTACAGAACACGCAAGCTAACCATTCAAGGTCACTGGCATATATCTGCGTCTTAACATAATGTAAACCTTTTACTTACAGGGGGCATACATTACTAGAGCGAGATGTAAATTTGACTACCCCTCTCGTTGGTCGCATGGTCGCAAGCGAGACTGCTGAGCCTGGGTTCCATTTCCAGGTCGGGCATGTAATTGGGTTTTTCCATTGCCTCAGAATGGTCCTGCGCTTGATCTCTCTCCGGTCGTGTCGGATTACGAGCTGTCCCATTGGACTATGAGAGTGAAGGAAGACAGAGTGCACCTGTGTCTGCGCACACGCTTGTGCGCTATAATATCTCCCGCGCCGAAGGCTAGATTAAGAAATAACGGGTAGTAAGGACTCTCTAATACTTTTTATAAAGTTTAATACTCGTATTGAGACACGAAGCAACTAAATTCGATCTAAAGAAAAGCGGAAACATTCCTCTAGATCGTATTTTGTTGCTTCGTGTTTCAATATGAAACTTTTTTTAAAGTATTAGTAATTCTAGACACACTTACCGAGGGTCCTTACTAGCCGTTATTCATAATTCCTTCTCAGAGACGAGATTTTCTTTTTTTAAAGATTGATGCGCGTTGGGCGCCCTATACGTACATGGTGTTTTCTGAAGATTATTTATTTAATTAAAATGTTTTTCTGTATCAGTAAACAGTAACAGGCTTAGTATACTGACTGACATATTTATTCAGTAATTGATGCCTACACGACGGGTCACACTTCACAAAACATATTTATTTGTATAATTGTATAATTATTACACATCGTAGTTTGCACTAGGTCGAAACTTCACATGACCAGAGGGCTGGCTCGTTCTGTGGCCATAGAATTAGCATTGCCAATCATCGTGGCATTCGTGGCAATGCTGCAAGTCTACTGGACACGTTCAGCGAAGTGGACGAGTAGGTACTTCGACACCGAAGTCTCCTTTTGTTATTGCATTCAGTGTACCTACAGTTAGTAAAAAGTAGTCGTAAGTAGTTAGTCGTTTGTTACCATAATATATGCTTAAATTAATTCATTTTCATATTGAAAAAAAAATATGTTACAAAAGGCTTAAAGCTAGGTACAAAAATATGGATCCTATAAGAACTGCACAGCAACAGTGTAAAATTACAAATAACATAATTATTCACTATACAAAAATAAACTATCTAGGAAATTGGTAATGTAGATTGGCCGTTTCAATTTTCTTAATCTATAGACTGACCGCTACTTCTACTACTGTGTCAAACCACCTAGCTCGATTTGCATAAAACTTTAAATTACGCCGACTGTTTTACTTAGTCCACTGTTGACAAGAGACTGATACTTTTAGCTATCCTCAGACATGCTCTTGATAATGTTTTTTCAGCAGAGGTTTGCCTGCAGAAGACAGTTTTAGGCTGTTCAGGTTTTTCCCAGCCAAAAAAGCCAGCTTCGATAGGGTTTTTTGAAAAGCTAATTTCCACGTTCACACCGTTCGTGACACCAAAAAAATTTGGTAAGTATATAGGTATGAACGTTCATCTGCTCCTTTCAATAAATTTTTCGATCGTTCAGTAAGCGAGGGCACATACATTTTTCACTTTTGATTCGTTTTGTGTTCAGACGTGACACATCGAGTGAAACATGCCGAATGAAAGTTATAAAGGTAAATAGGCTGATATCAGCTTAACAACTGTGTTCTTCAATTCTTATTATAGCAAGTTTTTCTTTTAATCAGCACCTTTGCAGTGACAGTGAAGTCATACAGGTTAATAACATATCATGATGTTACGGACTCTCGGCTACAGAGCTAGAAGCATTATCAGACATGTCCTATATTTCGTATCCAATAAAATATTACGTAGGTCTTACTTAGCAGCATAATGAGCATAAAATGTTTTCACTGCTGGGTGCCTCATCTTTGTGAGAGAAATTGGGCCGTACGTACTCCAATAAGCGGAGCCAGTGCAGGTTGGTGGATGTCACTGTTTTTTGCTTATTTACGACGTTTTTCTTCACCGCTTTGAGAGCAGTGGTGATGAAATAATTTACACATAGTACCGTAGTACGTAGTGGTGCTTGCCTGGGTTCAAACCCTAAGATACGTTAGTCGGAGCCGTTACCACTGGGTCACCACTGCTCTATTCATTTATTTAGCGATAAAGTAAATTTATCATCCATCATTCAAGCTGCAGTTTCAATTTGTCTCAGAAAAAACAGACTTTATAAAACATCAGTTCGAAATTCGAACGGTGTCGAGATCTGCCGAACTATTATGTAAAAATATCAATGAGAAAACTTAGTTGAAGCTAGCTAGCTCACTAGGTGAAATTACTGCTCACTTCACCTACGTTGAGTTTAGGATTTGTTTTTTAAGAATAGTCCCGGCTATTTGTTTAAAGTTTAAACGTCAGTTCGAAATTCGAATGGTGGCGAGATGGAATCCGCAATGATTGACTTTAATAAAAAACAAATGAAAATGTTGTGGGAAAAGTTTTGAATATAAATGTGTGGCTTTATGAGTAGAGGACGACCAAAGAAACGATGGATGGACTGTGTGGAAGATGATATGGATAGAAAGGTGGTGACTGCTGAGATAGGTGACGACTGATAGAGAAGCTTATGGAAGAACAAGATATGTTGCGCTGACCGTAGATAAATTGGGAAATGGGCAAGAGACTGATGGAAATGAGCCCGAGTTCGCTTTGGCACTTGATCTAGTGATCAAGCGCGGCTGCTTAGCATATGGGGGTCCTGTCTTGAATTTAATTCGCAGGTGAGACAAAGTTTATTGTGGCCTTCCTTTAGGCATGAATTTCTCAGTGAGTAGGTAATTACTTAGTATAGCTATATGTTTTATGTATTGTATTTTATGTAGGTAGCATGTCATGTGTTCATGATTTTTGCGACTCCACCGCAGGTCGCTTCATGATATTTTTTTTTTGTTAAATGGGTTCTTGTTGTGGCAATTCCAAAATGTGAAAAAATTCTTGTCTACATAAATATGAAATTACAAAAATAAATGTATCATGGGTGAGTATTACTTATTCTATTCCTTAAGTGGGGCTTGTGTTTTTTTAAATGAAATTAAGGTAGCTACCTAAATAATTAAATACAAAAATCGTCAAAACTTTTTACGTCGTGTCGGCAATTAAAAAAAAAAACTTCAATGACATTGCCTGTACCTAAATAAAATAAAAAGAAATTCAATTATGTATCCAAGTTTCATTCAAAAAAAGAATGTGCCAGAACATGACAATGGCCGATCGTGAACATTGAAACGAAATTGATCGCAAAACTCAAGAAAGTTAGATAACTGTAAGCATTTCAATCATTTGTTAATTCCTATTTAAACCCCTTGCATTAATGTTACATATAAATTACCTACACGAATCATCAGCGATTTTGTTTTTTTCACGAATTTTGACTCGAATCATATTTATATTATGATCTTATTTTTACCGCGAAAACGCAAAACATTCATTCCGATCACATTTTGTTTGTAAAAGTTATGTTCAATTTTACAATTTATTCACATGAAATGCTATTTCTTTAGACCCCTCCATTGATACTGGGCGTTTGTACACAATACGTAAGCATTTATAAGTCACCATTTTATTTAAAGGGGAGGTAGGGGCAAAACTGACACGTGTTTTAAATAAGTATGCAATAAAACATAGGTATTTTTTTTTTATTATACAAAAATAGAATCATCGCTTTTCGATCTGTCCATGTTTAGCAATGGCTGTAGGAATGAAGGAAGCTACAGTAAAAAAATGCCTCTAAATAATTCCGAGCATTTTTTTTTCACATTTTATCTACTTTTTTTTTTCTAGTTTTGCTTCTACCTTCATGCCATGGCAGAAATGATAAAATCTGAACGGCCTGTGAGTTAAAAAAAAAGTTAAATAATTGATCGCTTGGGACTGCATGCTTGAATGCAATATCTATTACGTACACAAAAATGATGACACATGTTTGCAAAAGTGTGTCGATTTTCCGCGTTTTCGTCCTTCGTCATTACCTTAATAATTAAAGATATTTAATTATCATTACAACTGGGGTGCTCAAGATTGCGTCAGTTTAGTAAAAATAAATTGTTGAGTCGAAAAATCTCAGCAAAAAAAATATTTTGCGTTTACTGTAGCATGCAGGAGTGTTTTTTTACGCAAACGGACTTAGGGCAAGATGCTGGAGAACTTTTGAATGAGAGGAAAATGGAATCATATTTCTTCAGTTTTGAATAAATCCAGTATTTTTCTCATTCAATAATATAAATTACTAAAAAATATCAATTTAAAATGAAAATCAATGTGGTCTGTAAAAATATCCACCATAAGTTTCCGACGGGAAACTTCAGTCGATTGAGTCTGACTGATTAAACACTTAAATTTATATTAAATAAAATATATAGTTGCTATAAATGAATATATATTTAAACAAAACATCACTGACGTATTATAAATAATACTTTAACAATGTAACATGAGCCATAAACTCAACAAATAGGCCCAAATCGTGTGAATAATTCATTATATCGGCCATTCTACTTGAATGGCATCACTACGCAGAGAGCACAAACCTACTACATGATAATGAACCTTATTCACTTTTAATAAAGCTGATTATAAATCGATTACTGGTCAAAAGTAATTTCTTAAGTCGCCTTTCCGTTTAAATCTGAAAAAAATGCATTCGTTTTCTCACTCCAACTTGTACCTAATCCCCATAAGTAAGAAAGAGACACACGTATATTTGTTGAGCTAACCCGTCTCGTAGAGAGGATATTGGGGTCATGGAACGTGTTTGAATTTCGAAACACGTTCCGTCCAATACCGTGCGTTGTTATTCACTGTTTTATCATTGGTTAGGCGGCCTCCGTACCACAATGTTCAACGTTTAATAAAATCGATACGAATTTGTACGGGGGTATCGCTTGTCTGTCGTTTATCGGTGTCGCTTTGAGTTTTGTGGTAGTCAAGCTATACACTGTGACCGTATCTTTTATGTTATTCGTGCAGCCATTTCGTTTCGAAAGATGTCCGGAGTGACTTTAATCGTGACGTTTTGATACGTTTTCTATAGTTTTTTGACGTTTAAGAAGACACCATTGCTGTGGATCTGTGACGGTAAGTTGTTTGCACCTTATTTCATAAAGATATTCATGTAAAATTGTATTTCAGCCGAGATTTCGGAGGGAAAACGTCAAAAATTCCATTTTTAGTACCAGAACTGTGTTGTAACACTGAAATAACTTCGAAATTCGTGCGTGACGTCACGGCCATTTGAAATTGGTATTCAATTACTGATTCCGTTAGTTTTTTAATCGATTTGGTTCTAGAAAATTGTGTTTTTTTAAGATAAATTGTTTTTATTTAAATTTTATTTAAGAAATCGATTTTTGACGTTTTATTTTTGTTTGTTTACATATATTTTTGTATAGATATAGTGACTAACATATATTTTTAGTATGTAAGATGGCTTCAAATGACAATTTGCGCTGAGATATCAATAACATGGTATCTTATTACTTCACTGTAAAGACTAAAATGCTGTTACTGCATATTTTGATTGGATATTATGTGCCGTCTCTTTCTAGCAGTGTTTATTGTTATGTTTGCGTCTCTTTCTAGCTCATGCGACTTATTTATAGAGAACACGGCGTGTATGCCGTTCCCCTGTGGCGCCCTACATTTGAGATAGTGTTGTAATTTTGACGTGTCGTTTTATCGATATAATTTATTGCTATCGATAACTTTGTTGATTTTATATGTGTCATGCGATATTTTATTGTTATTTATTTGCGTCTGGTTTCTTCTCGCGTTTAATTGGTTAAATGCATAAAACTATCTACCTATTATGGAAGTACTCACCTTCATAAAGTTACATAGAGATTTATGTTTTCCTTGTGAATATGTATTTAACTCTGTGCTAGGGTACCATCGACCACAACCCAGATATATGTTTTTCTGGGGCACTTGCAAGACATATTTAATCCGTTAATTTTGAAGCTACCTGAGTAGTATGAGCTAGACGCAAAAAGTACGGCATATTTACCATATACATTACACCTCAATTTAGTTTCTCTAGTTACCTTAATGAAGTATTTTAAGTGTAATATTTAATTTTGCTTTTGCTAAGCCTGTGCAGCTACCATTAAATAAAACCACCTCCGCTCTTACCGTGGGTATAAAATGCGATTATTGAAGGAGGGACAGAAGCATAATTTTGTGCGCAAGTAACATAATACTACGTTTGCCTAAGTACTCTCAGAGCCAGATGGTTACCGAAAAACTATGACTGACCACGGACCACTTTTAATTTGGTAGTGGTTACAGACCAAGAATGATCCAGCTGTCTAATTACGCAACACATTTTCGTAAACGATTACGACTAATCTATTTCATTTTGACAGTTCAACAACATTCATTGCGTTATTTAAGTTGTTGAGCTGATTTTTTGATTAGCAATCTGTTTCAAAACGATTCAGATTCTGATTGATCGTATACGATCAATCAGAATCTGAAATTACGCGGTACAGGTTTAACTTTTCCTTGTAGGAAAATACGTTAATTTTGTACTTCAGACGATATGTTAGTAATCATGAAGCAGTCATAGTTCTCATTTAATCGAGATTTTGCTTCTATCTTCTAGAATTACGTAAAATTTCTCCGAATTTCATGATCATCATTTATTAACTTAAAAATCACACCTGCTTCCCATGGGGGTAGGCAGAAATTACAGATCACCACCTGCTACGATCCTTACATTATCCTTTTGCTTCATTTACGTTCATACGTCTAATCTATTGGGCACGCCACAATTGCGGCGATAAGTCCCCTCTTTGAGGAGTGGATAGAGTGGCGTCACGGCGTCCACACCTTCCGCCTGACGCAGGTCCTCACCGGACACGGTTGATTCGGGAGGTTCCTGTTCAGGATAAAGCGAGAGGAAACGCTCGGGTGTCACCATTGCATGGATCGCCCGGAGGACACGGTGGAGCATACGGTGGAGGTCTGCCCGGCTTGGGCGGGGCACCGCCGTGTCCTCATGGAGGCGATCGGCGGCGGCGATCTCTCGCGTCCGGCCCTGGTTCAGGCCATGGGCCGGAGCGAGAGTGCGTGGGAGGCTGTCACCTCCTTCTGCGAAGCAGTTATGCTCGCGAAGGAGGAGGCGGAGCACGCGAGGGAGATGCAAGCTGCACGCCCTCGCGGCCCTAGTCGCCGCAGGAGACGCCCCTGGCGTCGGGAGTCACGAGCCGACTTCCGGCCACCGTAGGCGTGTGTTTGCGGACGGTGAGCAATGGGCAGCTCGGCGTCCGATAAGGACCAGGCCCGGGTCGACGGCGCGTTTTGTTCCACGCGCGCCTCAAAGAGATGTCAGCACCACCTGACGGGGTCCGTAAGGACCAATGCCTGCTGGGGTTGCGGGTTTGTCCGAAAGGGATATCGCGGCCCCGGCACACAGGCAATGGAAGGAACACGGGTGGGTTTTAGTCAGTAAAAGTCTGACACGCCCTCTCGCTCTGCCCAGAGCGGGAGAAGTCATTTGATGATTTCCCATCCTCAAACAAAAAAAAAGTCTGATCTATTAAGTTACCTACGGTTATTTAAACTACTTAGGTATTTTTTCGTAAAACCTGACCTACTCACCACTCTTTTCTAGCACCATCTGATCGTATTCTGGTTCCATTCAAGGTTCATCTCGATTTTCTTCCGTTGTCACACTTATTAAACTTCTCTATCCTATCCATCCTATCCTCTTATCAAAAGAACAAAATCATTACTGTATTTGAAAAACAGGAAACCTAAATTACTTTAAACATTTTCAGGCTGGGTAAAATCCTCAATTTTCGAAAAGAACAATAATAATTTCTATCGACATTCACCACAGCACTATCAGAGATAAAAAAAATAAAATGTCTGCCGCCATCCGCTGCGTAGGGATTATTATTACTCCCATCCCTTATATACATAATAAACCTTATTTACTAAGTACTAAAGTCCATATTCTATTGGTGTACATGAATACCTTTGTCGATGAAGGGATATGGATATGTCATTGGAATTCCGACTTTATGTGGATGGTGTAAGGTTTGAAATATTAAAAAGGGCTTGATAATAAAAGCAAATAACTTGGTTCTATTGAAATATCTCTGTTGATTTACGAGGGGCTAAAGATGGTGGGTAAGGAAAGCTTATTTCGATGTTTTTATCCACGTTGGGATACTGTTTGTGTGTTGCCTTTGTCAGAAATAGCTGGACTGATTTTGGTGATGTCGTTAACTACTTCATTGTGTGTACTTCGTCTTAATGACTTTTTGTTTTGTGTTTTGAATAATGTTGTTTTAGAAAGGTGACTGTTTTATTTTTACTATTACTCACAAGTGTTTTGTTAACTGCGTTGTCTGATTGGTATAGTCTAGTTGTCGCAAGCATGTCTGCCGTCGTACGTGAGTTCCTTGGTTGGATTCCCAGGTCGATCGAGGTGTTATTGATGTTGTTAGAACAAACTCAGTGTGCAGTTGGTTTCGTATTTTGCCCCAAATGGCAATGTTGGGTTGTCTTCAGGGAAAACTTAATGTTCTATGTTCGCCGTTGACAATACCTTTGGAGAATTTACAAATTACTTTTTTTTTTCTTTGAAAAAATGGGCAACCTTTTGTTCAAACATTTGTATGAGGATAGAATGATGATGTGATAAATCACCAGAACAAACAGATACAGTAGGCCGCACATCACTGGTAGGATTTGGCTTTGACAGCGCCTTTATGTCGTAGCACTAAGGGTGATTTTTGTAGTGCAAATGTAACCATTGATGTCACCAACCGCACATCAGTGGTCACACTTGCACTGTGATGATAAATCACCAGAACAAACAGGTACAGTAGGCCGCACATCACTTTTAGGATTTGACATTGACAGCGCCTGTATGTCGTAGCACTAAGGGTGATTTTTGTACTGCAAGTGTGACCACAGATGTGCGGTTAGCGGTTGACTGTACCATAGTCAATATAAAATACACCACATGATAACTGTCAATCAGCCAATCGTGAATTTTATTAGATACCGTAGGTATACGTCATTATTTAGGTACTTAGCTGATTTGATATCTCGCAAATATACAACGTCATCCATATAGGTACCTACAACAAGATGAGAGACATTGTACAAAAATATCCACATAGTAGAAAAAGGTACCAATTAAAAAAAGATCATAAAGCTCATCCTCAAAAAAAATCACCCCTGTAGTCCTTACTTAAAATTGCCCTCGACTGGTTGCGTCCCTGCCGGCGTTAAATCACATTGATCCAGTTTTTTTTTTCATATAAAAAACTCTCATTCCTTGCCACCTGCCTATAATTCTATACTAAACATTATAATAATATATTCGGGATATTTTATTTGCGACGAAGCCCTTCGTGTTTGTCAAAAACTAATATATTGCATGCCCCCGTTCGTTGTCGATTCTCCGGGGAGCAAAAATCACCACGCTCGCTGGGCAGACGGATTGGCGAGTACGGTCAAACGGTGAGCTGTCGATAGTGTCAATCCCTAGCATCACGTAGAATGACACACTTCAAGCTCACATCACGGTGATATTTTTATGAATAAACTAGCTGGACAGTTGTTACACTCTAACTACGATAACCGACGTTACTGCTAAGGAATAAAGTCGCTGTCAACGTCAAATTGTTAACATCGACGTGCGGTGGACTGCACAATATATTGTCGTTAGTTATTATTGGTAATGAAAGGGCTGTCTGTGGTCTATAATTTTCCGGAAGGGTTGCATTTTGCACGCAAATATTTTTTTTGATTGGAAATAATCAATAATTTTTTCAAACACTGGTTAGGGCTAGCTGGCATATTATTTTAAATAAAACACAAAAAAAAAAAATATTTACGTGTGCCATTTTGTCCCCAGTCTCCCCTATACATTTTTTCTTTGTTGCGAAAGGGGTGAAGTGGAAATGAGGGGTAAAGGGGGGTTACTTTTGTAATGTTTTGGGTGGTAACTAATTGGTTTATGAAACCCGTTCAACATATTTACGATATTGCAATAATTTTGAATTATGTTTTTACATAAACAAAAAGTTTATTGCCATTGAAAACAAAATTTAATAACACGAATATTTATTTCACGAGAGTTGGGATAAAAATGTCCAAAAATCTACCGAAAAACAGCATAATTTTGTCCGATTTGCAAACGCGCCCTTAAATGTCACTTCCAAAAAGGTCGGGTATTTTAATTCGGCGAAACGTGACGAACGCACGTGTCACGTTGGTTTCACTTAACCAAGAAGTTAAAGAAAGAAAAAAATAATTTTTTCCTTATTTTCTTTCCTACGTGTAAAATAGCTTAGCTTAGCTGTAGGGGTAGCATGAATGGTGTGTACTACACCGTTTTTACACAATCCTTGATTTAAGCTCTACTGCTGAGCTTGAGATCCTGGGTTCGCAGACCGGGCAGTGTTATTGAGTTTTTCGATCAGGAATTTATTAGTAGCAGACCGAAGTGTGGATTTATACCCTATCCTCGCCCCCCAGTAAATGGGGCTTAAGAGCGTTTATTCTGAAAGTGGGGGTGGAGAGCGCAAATTGATGTCAAATATTTCGCTGTTTTGATTAATTTGGCAATATTACTGTATGGAAATAAGAAATGTGACTAACTAGCGAACTAGAATTTTAATAATGGATTGCTATTATAACATTGAATTTGATGTTGAAACTGTTTTAAGTGTAAGAAAGTCATTTGAAAAGTTTCTAAATACTTTTTTTACATCTAAAAGTAAATATTCGGTGATTGCATTTCACAATCAATATTTTAGTTCACTAGTTACCCACATTTCATAGTTCCATACAGTAATATTGCCAAATTAATCAAAACAGGTAAATATTTGAGAGCTATTTGCGACGTTGCCAACTTTTAGGATAAAACCTCATAAACCTAAGTGATGAAATGTGGTTGATTATTTAGATAATCAACCACAAACTTAAAACCACCAACCTAACCCTTAAACCTTAAAACTGGTTAGCCAGTTTGCAAAAAAAATCCCGTGAGCACAATGACCACATCTGTTACCATCCCGTGCTATAGCCGCCGAGCGCTGCAAGCAAGAATAGTCCTTACGGTGGTTAGTTATAAACTTCTTCGATGGTACTGTAGAGTACACCTTTGCCTATCCCTTCAGATATTCCAGACGTGATGTTATGTGTTCTATTGCGACTGGAAAAATAAGCATAGCACGCTTATTGTCAAAAGGAAAATATATTTATTTATTTATTTATTTATTTAACAGTTTATGTACACACATATAAAAAGACAAGAAGAAAGGAACAGAAAAATACGTACAAAGGTGATGCTTATCACATGATGATGGTGATGGTGATGGTGGTGATATCTTAATAGGCATAGTTTTATCTAGTGACAAATTAATATTGCCTAATACGAGTATAGCCTGGTGTCGAACCACGGGAAGCTATAGTAGGCTATCAAGTTATGGGATATTATTTGAGCTGATTATCCTGGACTTGGTTTCTGTCCTACATGGATTAAAAAGGTGGCTTTCCCTCTGATTTGCATCACTGTCAAAATCATAATGATTTTTATTTCAGTCACTTTAAGGATGCTATTGGGTTGCTGCCACTGACAAGTCTGTCAAAATCACAGTGATCTTTATTCTTGTTATAATAAGGTTACTTACTGTTGGGTTGCTGTCACCAACAAGTCTATCAGTGATCTTTATTGTCGTTACAAAAGGTTGCTGTTGGGTTGCGGCCACTTACAAGTCTTTCAACATCACAGTGATCTTTATTCTCGTTATAATATGGTTGCTGTTGGGTTGCTGCCACTGACAAGTCTGTCAAAATCACAGTGACCTTTATTGTCGTTTTAATATGGTTACTGTTTGGTTGCTGCCACTGACAAGTCTGGCAAAATCACAGTGAGCTTTGCTGTCGTTACAATAAGGTTGCTATTGGGTTGCTGTCACTGACAAGTCTGACAAAATCACAGTGAACTTTACTGTCGTTACAATAAAGTTGCTATTGGGTTGCTGCCACTGACAAGTCTGGCTAAATCATAATGATCTTTATTGTCGTTACTATAAGGTTGCTGTTGGGTTGCTGCCACTGACAAGTCTGGCAAAATCACAGTGATCTTTATTGTCGTTTTAATATGGTTACTGTTTGGTTGCTGCCACTGACAAGTCTGGCTAAATCACAGTGAGCTTTGCTGTCGTTACAATAAGGTTGCTATTGGGTTGCTGTCACTGACAAGTCTGGCAAAATCACAGTGAACTTTACTGTCGTTACAATAAAGTTGCTATTGGGTTGCTGCCACTGACAAGTCTGTCAAAATGACAGTGATCTTTATTGTCGTTTTAATATGGTTGCTGTTGGGTTGCTGCCACTGACAAGTCTGTCAAAATCACAGTGACCTTTATTGTCGTTATAATATGGTTGCCGTTGGGTTACTGCCACTGACAAGTCTGGCTAAATCACAATGATCTTTATTGTCGTTACTATAAGGTTGCTGTTGGGTTGCTGCCACTGACAAGTCTGTCAAAATCACAGTGATCTTTATTCTTGTTATAATAAGGTTACTTACTGTTGGGTTGCTGCCACTGACAAGTCTGTCAAAATCACAGTGACCTTTATTGTCGTTACAATAAGGTTGCTATTGGGTTGCTGTCATTGACAAGTCTGGCAAAATAACAGTGAACTTTACTGTCGTTACAATAAAGTTGCTATTGGGTTGCTGCCACTGACAAGTCTGTCAAAATCACAATGATCTTAATTCTCGTTACAATAAGGTTGCTGTTGGGTTGCAGCCACTGACAAGTCTGTCAACATCACAGTGATCTTTACTGTCGTTACAATAAGGTTGCTATTGGGTTCCGGCCACTTACAAGTCTTTCAACATCACAGTGATCTTTATTCTCGGTATAATATGGTTGCTGTTGGGTTGCTGCCACTGACAAGTCTGTCAAAATCACAGTGATATTTATTGTCGTTACAATAAGGTTGCTGTTAGGTTGCAGCCACTGACAAATATGTCAACATCACAGTGATCTTTATTGGCATTGCAATAAGGTTGATATTGGGTTAACTGTCCGAGGTAAAATTACTGTAAAAGTTATGTACGGCTCTGATGTGAATCACCTTATGAAATGCTAAAATAGTGTTTGACAAGTTTTAAAATTCAGGTTCTCAATTCAAACCGGTTACTAGGCCACAGAATAAGCAAGCTGAAGTGGCAATGAGCCCAAAGGTTCGATGACCGTTGGGGTAGACTTGTTCTTGAATTGAGACCACGAATGGGCAATTGTAGGGTAGAGCACCCTCTGGCTAGGTGGAGACGATCTTCCCAGGGTGGCTGCATGGTAGCAGGTGGATGAGAGTTGCCGAGGATCGAGTTGAATGGCTCGGAGAGCCCTATGTTCAGCAGTGGACTGATTAATGCATGATAATACTACAAATTCGGGCCTATCCCAAGCCTTGTTTTTAACAAACTTTACTTATTATTGATTGTATGAAAGATATTATGTATAAAACGTAGGTACACCCGCGGTTGATCCGTGGATGAGTGACCAATACCCCTCCGTGACTCGGATAGCACGTCCCGGCTGTCATTTGTAGATCTTTGATAGTACAACTATAACGCTACCCTATAACGCCTAGAACGGGGTCAATTCTAGCCATATTCCCTCATTACATGACATCTGTATCAGATGGATGAAGACTTTACATGCTACGGTGCATTACGAAGATTTGTTTCAACTTGTTACAAATCCCGACTGATTTCATCATGTCGGGACAAGTCATAACAATCCGTTAAGGAAAACCGAACTTGCATAGGTATTAAAGGAATTAATAGTGTACCTATATTACAACATATGTTTTTATTTGTTATCAGATGCAGCAGCCAATGAATCAGCCAGAACCTATAGGGTAAGTTCTAAATTACATATAATAATTAAAATTAGTTATTGACGTACCTACCTCTGACTTGCCGATTCATGTGCGTATTGCATAATTACCACTTGCTTCAAACGGTGAAGGAAAACATCGTGAGGAAACCAGCATGCCTGAGACATATTTCTCGACGGCATGTGAAGGCATAGGGGTGGCATAAAAACTCTGACACCAGGTTAGTCACTCGAAACGTAAAAGTAACCACACGAAAAGAGGAAGAAGAGTTATTAATTCAGCAATATGACTTAAACACGGTGAAGGAAAATATAGTGAGGAAACCGGCATGTCCTAGAACCAAAAATTCGCGTGATGGCCACCCCCTCATACAGTCAAGAGGTCTCAGTTTCAGCATTGGGAACAGTATAGATTGGTTACGGGAAGCTGCTGGATGGGGACAGCTCAGAACTGGTCGCTGGGGTAATCCTTGGGGGAGGCCTATGTCCAGCAGTGAACGTCTTTCGGCTGAATTATGATGATGATGATGAAGTACCGTGTGCAAGGTTAGGTAACCGCAGTACTTATGTTGTCATCAGCAGACAGGAGGACACTGCGACTGCCCATCATCTTTACTTAACCCTTAGTCAACTTATTAGTGAGTGGTTCAGCAGCCAACTCCTTCCCAAGAAGGTTTCAAGAAGATTTCTTACACATATTATAACTTTCTAACTATTCAAGACCAAAACCTTTCTCCAGTTCTGGTCATTTTATGTTGTCACAACAAAACACATTATGATATTTTTGTCTGCAGGGGTCAGCAAGCGGTGCAACAGCAGATGGTACTGTGTCCAGTACGATTTGTGTACGAGACGCAGGTGTTGGTACAACCTGGTGAGTGTTGTTTACACAGCGACCGATCATCATCTGCCAATCATTATATAGACTTAGTTCTGCATTCATATTTCTGTTGTTTGAGAGATGGATTAGTGATAACAGTATCTGGTTAACTTTTATCTCGTTGCGATGGGCTGCATATCAGTATTTTACGTGAAACTGTTATCAGATCAAAGCAAATGCTCAAGCTATTAAGGAAACCCAATATCCTGAGATTCGGTACTGTCTGTCATAAAACTTTCGTTGATTTAGCATGTTCAAAATATAAAACTCATATACGAAGAAGATTTAAATGTAGGTACGGTCAGTAAATAGTAATAAATTGTTTCAGGAGACCAGATCCAGCCAAACCAGACATTTTTCATAAACCCTCAAAATCCGCCACCATGGATGCAGAACAGGCCCCAACCCAACCCAGTGGTCTACGTCCAGCAACTGTCCAACAATATGATACAGCCAGTTCAACAGCAGATGGACCAGAACCAACTGTATCTCCAACAAAACTTCGCCAACTTCCAACTACAACAACACATGTTGGCGCAAAACCATCAAGAAATGAGATCAATGCAGTTGGCCAACATTATGCCAAACATGGTTCAGAATGTACAGCAAAGCATACAGAGCAACGAAAGAAACATAAATCAAAATCCTAATACAGGACAGATGCAAGCAAATGCACAGAATATGATGCAAAATCAAATGACTGTCGCAAGGCAGATCCCAAATCAGGGCAATCAAACTGTTGAAGTCCAAAGACAAGTCCAATTCATGAATGTGAGGCCACAGATGGGCCAACAAATGAACGTAGCGAGGCCTGTAATGTCCCTGAACCAAATCCAAAACATGCAGGCGATGACCAACATGCAAAATATACAAATACAACAAGCCAATGCTGGACAAACGTTTGTGCAAAATATTGGACAACGAATGCCTCAAAACGTGAATGCAGTACGGCCTCAGATTATGCCCAACAATGCGATGAACGTACAAAATGCTAATAATAATAATAAACCAATCAACCAAGTTCCTCAAGAGGCCAATAAAGCTATGAACAATACAGTTGGAGCTCCCGTGCCAAATGTAAGAAACTTCGCACAGAATTATAACTGTCGACCGATACAACCGAGACGACGATTCGTTGAAAATAATGCTAACATACCAAAAATGCAACAGCAAAATGTTCCTGCGCAACAACAACCAAAAATGCAACAACAAAACGTTCCCCAAAACGTACACCAGCCACAACATATACCAGTTCAAACTCCACCGACACAACAACAACACCAATATAACCAGGACAAACTGACCAGCCAACAAATTATAACAAACTTAGCTGCTCACACAAACTACTTAAATAACCCGAATATTAGTCGAAAACGAAAGAGCGAATCTCCAGATGAAATCCAAAACAAGATGGCTGTACCTCCATCGTCGCAACCAATTTATAAAAATCTACAACAGGGTATAATTATCACTAAGCTATGTAATGAAATAGGTACAAACACAAGTCCTGTGCACAAACCTAAATTAAACGCTAATAACCCAAGTAACCAAGCAGTTCAAATTAATCAGAGCACGCCAGTGGTTACAGTAGACAACGCAGAGCAAAGCAAACAAGATGGAAATCAAATTAAAAATGAAACTAGAACTATGATAACTCCTGCACCAAGTGAAAGCGATAAGCTGATTAGGAACACAGTGTACACTCAAGCCCGTGGTAGACTATTACAGGATAAAATAAGTGATAACTTACAACCACAAGTTGTGGAAAATAAACCACCTGAAAGTGTTCAAAATACGACTGAAAATAAGACTAATATTGAGGCACAGACTGATAAAGATACAGTGATGACTGAGGTACCGACTGATAAGGTTATAAAAATCACCATTCAGTCAGAAAAGGGACTGACAGTGACTAAAGCACAGGAGGAAACAATTGAAAGTAAGATAATACAAATACTTGACAGTATTCCCAAAAACAAAAATACGCAAACACCAGAAAAGAAACCTAAAGAAATTAAAAAGGAAGATGTTAGTAAAGAAATTAAATTAGAAGGTGTTAAACAGTGCAATGAAAACAATGTTAGCAATGCAAACAATGTTAGCAATGCAAACAATGTTAGCAATGCAAACAGTGTTAGCAATGCAAACAATGTTAGCAATGCAAACAATGTTAGCAATGCAAACAACGTTAGCAATGCAAACAACGTTAGCAATGCAAACAACGTTAGCAATGCAAACAACGTTAGCAATGCAAACAATGGTAGCAATGATAACAATGCTAGTAAAACAATAACAATAGTAACAACAGCTAAAAGTGAACCGCAAGAGGGGAAAATTGAAATTAAAGAGCAAAAATCTGAAATTAAAGATGAAAAATTAGAAGCTACTGCCAAATTTATTACGAAACAGGATATATTGACTCATGTAGTCGACGGATATGTTATTCAAGAATCTAACTTCGCCTTCCCAGTAAGTACAAAATGATTTATTTTTGTACTTTAGAATCAATAAGTTGCCAGTTGATGATGATGATGATGATAATGATGGTGATGATAATGATGATAGTAGTGTCTGACTTATAACCATTCAACAGCATCCTTAATATAATTATGTTTCAATTAATTACAGATCAGAAAACCTCTAATAGAAAAAACGCTCCAAGCGAATCCAAAAGCAGAATTGGAATCAATGGACGCTCTAAAAGAATGTATGAAGGAAGAAATGAAGAACACAGGAGTAGACGTACAGCTGCTGCCATTCCATTATCTTCTTCTGCATTGTGAGAAGAAGAAGGAAGAAGAAGAGATGGCAGATAGTAAAACGCTGAATCCATTTACTGATTTATTGCACACTACTGTGAAATCTTGGACGGTAAGACACTTTTATCACTATATCTAAAAATTCGTTTTTAGTTTGGAGAAGGTAAATTCTGGAATTATTGATCTGATCACAAAAAATATTTTAAAGCCACACTATCCCGGAGTTTCATAGGATACTTTTATGGCAGTAAAAATCTCTATGCGGGTAAAAGCGAGGGGTATCTTTTAATTTGAGCGAGCCTCCTGTTACACCGCTACACTGATTGTGCAAATTACTTTTACATAACATTATAACCCTCTTGAACTTTTAGCTGCTTATCCCAACAAGAAAAGAATTCATCAAATTTGGGAATTTTCGACGAATCTCCCAGTACCTAAGTATATTTTTACCTGATTATAAGCATGTCTTCCCTAAATCTACAGGTTGACGATTTATCAAACCATCTGCTAAAATACGACTGGAATGAAACAGTATCGGTCTTCCAAGACCATGAAATAGATGGAGAGTCCCTATTCCTGGTCTCGAAGACCCAACTCGTAAGCATAGGAGTCACCGAGGAAAATGCCGAAGCCATCTGTGCATTCGTCAGGAGCTGATCATCATTAGGACGGGAGGAACCGATTCTTATAGACTATGATAGTGAAATCAAATCCAATATTATCGAAGTGTCATCCTCCAATCGGTCCTCCAAACATCGGTTATGTAATAATCGGTCCTATTATAATCGGTATTCTAGAAAGTCCGGCTACTCGTATTTAAGTTTTTGCAATTGTTGGTCCGTTAATCGATCCTGTTATAATCTTTTCTCTGTTAATCGAACCAATATAAGGCTCAAAAATCGCAGACAGATGCCTATTAGAAGACGTGTCATCCAGCATTCCATAAGGCGCCCAATGTATCCAGGAGCCCAAATAAATAATGCACTACAAGGAATAGCTAATGATATAATAAACATAGCACTTGAAAGCGCTACTGAAACTAGTCTAAGAAATGTAAGCTCCACGCTAAAATGTAACTGCAGAATAAGACTTAAAAAGCTAGTAAGACATGGAAACTACAGTAATAAAGATACTAAACAAGAAATAGACATAAAAAATGTTCCTGATGAAACTGCAGTTATAAGCTATCAAAGAGATAATGCAGAAAAGGAGCCCGAAATCCCTGAAAATTATTCATTTATTGAAATGTCTGATATCAATTTTGGAAACTATATTATAGCTCCTGAAATCAATTCAAATTATTCCGGAAAGGAAATCATAAACCCTGAAAATAAGTCTGAAATTGATGAAGAGACTGAACAAGAATTACAAGGTAATGACGATTCAAAAGTTGGTTATGATAATGAGCAAACCATTGAACATGCTCAAATATTACAAGTAAATGATGAAACTGCAGTATTCAAACCGAATGATAAGAAGATTGAAGTTTTAGACAATATAATCATTAAACATGCAAGTAAAACAAATGGTGAAATATTAAAAACAACTAGTGATATAATTGTTTTAAAAAAAGGAGATAGTCCTTCAAAGGATAATAAAAAAGAAAATGTGAATGCTCTGGAAATTAAAGTTGTTAATAATAATAATGTTAACGAACAAATTAATGATGGGAAAGAAAAAGTATTAGAAGCATTCAATGAAATTGTTTTAAAACAAACGAATAGGAATGCAAAGGTCGAAGACATACACAATATTAAACCTAAAAATAACGACCCTACGACTCAAAATATATCAACTAAAACTAGAGAAAACGAAAATACTCGAAAAGCAACACAATTTGATAATTTCAAAGTGCCGAAGATAATAACTCACTCAAAGAAGAAAATAGTTAAGAAAACGCAACCACGATTCGTTCTAACTCATGTCGTGGGCGGATACATTATTCAAGAATCAAATGTTGCTTTCCCGGTAAGTAGAACATTGCATTTTTTTTTTTTTTAATGGGATACTCGTAATCTCAAATATTGCTTTTTATAGAAACTCAAACATTGATTGATCTTTTTCACTGTGTCATCATTCTCCAGCCATTTTTTTTATTATTTTTTTTGAGGGTGGGAAATTATCAAATAACTTCTCCCGCTCTGGGTGGAGCGGGAGGGCGTGTCAGACTTTTACTGACTAAAACCCACCCGTGTTCCTTCCGTTGCCTGAGTGCCGGGGCCACGATATCCCTTTCGGACAAACTCGCAACCCTGGCAGGCATTGGCCCTTACGGACCCCGTCAGTTGGTGATGACATCTCTTTGAGGCGCGCGTGGAACACAACGCGCCGTCGACCCGGGCCTGGTCCATATCGGACGGCGAGCTACCCATCGCTCACTGTCCGCAAGCCCGCGCCTACGGTGGCCGGAAGTCGGCTCGCGACTCCCGACGCCCGGGGATCAGTCTCCTGCCCTTACCCCAACATATTTATTTTCGGCGCAACATATCTTGTTCTTCCATAAGCTTCTCTATCAGTCGTCATCTCGGTAGTCCCCCCCTTTCTCTCCATATCATCTTCCACACAGTCCATCCATCGTTTCTCTGGTCTTCCCCATGGTATAATAATACAGGTATGGCATTCCGAAACACAGTGGTCACGTGGGCAACACAAGTCTACGTCATCACATCTGTGTTACCAGAAGTTTGTAATAATAACTCCCCAACCACCTTTATTACCTGTGCGAATCCGATAAAAAAATGAGGTTTTAATTAACAATTACGTTGGTTTAAGTTTAAATTGAATTGTTTCGTTTGATTAGACACACGAAACGACAATTTAAAAGCTTTGGTTTCTGAAAATCTTTCCTTAATCGTGTTTTTTTGCAATAGAGTGGCAACTGGATAGTGACGTAAGCATGTGTTCGTCCCGGAATGCCAGACCTTGTTTTATTAGACCATACATAGCCTTCCCCAACTCTTAGAGCCATATTTATAAATACTCAAAACTTTATACCTTTCTCACTGTGTAGATGTCTTGCCCTTTCTTGGCCCTTTGCCCTATACTATTCGCACGCTTTATACTTTTAACACGACTTGACAGCATGATCTTCAGGCGGTTCACTGAGCTGCACGTCAGTGTAGTAACTCAGTGAATCGGCTGGGGAACATGATGTCAATTTAGTGGTATACTATCCTTATGGTGTGTAGTTGTATAGTCAATGATGCCTTGAGCTGCGATGTCAATGTTTTTGTTTATTTATTCAGTACTCGTACATACTCTTAGTGTCATATCCGTCCATGACATTTATGGATCTCTTTTGTTGTAATTGTTTTGTCATGAACCCATGAATTCTACTAATATGGACTAAGTTGTCTGAAATAAAAGGTATATTATTTCTTTATTACATTTTTATACATACAAATTACATTTTTAAATATTTTTATGAAAAAGAAATAAAATTAAAAAAAACATTTAAAAATATAAAAAGTAGTGGTCCATCGGCATCAGGAACAGGGTCCAAGGTGCCGGTGGTCAGGGCTCTAGAGAGAGGAACCTCCTCACGATGCGTGCCGTGTCTAGGAGTACTGCTTTCTGAATCAAGCCCTTGACCCAGCCGCGCAATGAGAGCCTCCTGAGGTGTTGGTCGAGGCTCTCCGCTATTAGGCCATTAACTGTTACGATTATCGGTACAATGATTGCAGAGTCCACGTCCCACATGTCGACAACCTCGTGTGCTAAGTCGAGATACTTGATTTTTTTTATCTTTCTCAGCTTTCACGAGATTCTCGTCATGAGGGACAGCGATATCAACAATCATTGCACGGCGCTCTCGTGGATCTATCACCACAATATCAGGCTTATTGGCTACAATAGTCCTGTCAGTGATGATAGATCGATCCCAATACAATGTGGCCTGACCATTCTCGAGAACTGGGTCGGGCACATACCTGTAGTATGGTACTTCTGACTCAACAAGGTTGTATTGCAAGGCAAGTTGCTGGTGGATAATCCTAGCTACTAGATTGTGTCTATGCAAGTACTCGCCGTTAGCAAGACGAGAACAACCGGAAACAATATGTCTGATTGATTCACCGGGACGGTGGCATGCCCGACAGATGTCAACCGTACCGTCCTTGACAATGTATTTTCGGTAATTATTCGTCATGATAACTTCATCCATAATCGCACAGACAAAACCTTCGGTTTCCCCGAAGAGATCGCCGAAACGCAGCCAGGATACAGATGCCAAAAAGTCTACATCAGGCCCATGGAGGGCCCGGAAAAACCGTCCGTGAAGCTCTTTGCCTTGCCAGACTTCCTTACGATCGTTAGTATCAAGTACTGCAGGTTTGCGCCAGTTCTCTTTCGCCAAGAAGAGTGGAGTGAGGCCCTTGTCCACTGCGACCACATCTCGGTGCATCCCCACGTCAGTTTGAAGGAAATATTCCCTGAGACTGCAAATCTCGCGGTTGTGGAGGGTTTTAGCATTTAAGAAACCTCGACCCCCACACTTCCGCGGGATGTACAGTCTCATCACTGATGATCGTGGGTGATGCATCCGATAAGCTGTCAACAATGTACGGACCTTCCTATCCAGAGCGTCAAGTTCCGTCTGAGTCCATTTGAGTATGCCGAAAGAATACATCAAAACCGGCATGACCCAACCATTGATGGCGCGCACCTTGTTTCCGCCTGATAAAAGACTATTTAACACTTTATTCAGGCGGCCAAAGAAACGCTCCCTCAACGATTGTTTCATGTCGGTAACCTTGATGCCTAATGCTTCCGACATACCCAAATACTTGTAGATTTCGGTTGAGGAGAGAGATCTAAGGTGTATGGAATCCGAGAGTTGGGTTCCCACGGATTCCATAATCCCCCTCGCTTTACATGCATAACTGCACATTTGTCCACACCCAATTCCATCCTGATGGCGCTACTGAACGTTTCTGTTACCTTCAGTAGTTCCATCAGTCGCAAATTGGTGGGGGCAAAGAGTTTCAGGTCATCCATGTAAAGGAGGTGAGATATAACCTGACCACCTCTTGTCAACCGATAGCCTAGACCTGAATTCTCCAGCAGTGTGCTTAGAGGATTCAAGGCTAAGCAGAACCAAAGCGGACTCAAACTATCGCCCTGGAATATTCCCCGCTCAATCCTGATCGGTTCATCGATCCCCCGGTTCTGTCGACATCCTGGATAGAGAAGGACCGTCCTCCACTGCCCCATACATGACATCAAGAAGGTGCGTAAAGTTGTGTCATTATTATTATTTTTATTATTCAAGCAGACCCTTTTTTTTTTTTTGTTGGTGGGCAATCATCAAAGGACTCCTCCCGCTTTGACTAAAACACTATGCTATGACTAAAGGACTCCTCCCGCTTTGACTAAAACACTATGCTATGACTAAAACCCACCCGTGTTCCTTCCGTTGCCTGTGTGCCGGGGCCGCGATATCCCTTTCGGAGGAACCCGCAACCCTAGCAGATTCAAGCAGACCTCGCTCCGCCCAGACCGGGAGGAGTCATTTGATGATTTCCCACCCAAAAAAAAAAAAAAAAAGCATACCTCGCATTGTATAGAATTTCTGTCTCCGTACAATGAGAGGTCAGCATATACTGGAAATGTGAAAGCTTTGTATGTCGTCGTGCGTACTGTATTTTCCCAGATTAACTCCTCACCAACGCGGCAACAATACAATACTTGAAAAAGTAGGCACATGGTTTATATAAGATACATTTTTACTAAAGAATCATTTTCTCTATTACAGATCAGAGAACCACAGGGGCAAAAAAATAAACACCAGACCTCCAAAACAGAAGAAACTACTCCAACAGTAAATGAAGAGAAAATTGGCAAAGAAAAAAGTGTCTCTAAAGAACCAGTTCCAACAGAAGAAAGAGAAAAAGAGTCAGTTGTTCTAAAAGAAAGTGGAACAACACCAGAAGTTAAAGAAGACACAGTTGTTCAAGAAGAAGGTGGCACAGAAGAACCTACTCCAATAGAAGTGAAAGTCGAAGAGAAAGAATATGTAAAGGAAGATGTAGCAGATGGAGAGTATAATCCATTCGTGCGGTTACAACAGTCTACTGTTAAATCTTGGACGGTAAGAGATTTTTTTGTAACATTTAGGCCTCAGCCTCTTTTAAGGGGGATGCGCTACGGTAGCCCGTGAAATTCAAATGTTCTTAAGTTTTTTTCAATTTGCAGGTCAGTGTCAGGTTGTATGTTAATTAAAATATGATTCGCGACCGTAACAAACATGGCTTTAGATAATTATAATCATTACAATCAGGAATACAACTCCATAAGTAAGCACAAACGTCAAATGTCATGATTTCATGAAATAGTCATTCAATGGAAAAAAAAAAAATATTCATTTATATGAATTTAGAGAGTTGTATTGATAATTTTTATGATTACAATTCTATAAATATACATTTGATACGGCCGCGAATCATATTTAAATCAACTTACAACATGATACTGACCTGCAAATTGTAAAAAACGTAACAAAATTTGATTTTTGCGGGCTACCTTAGCGCATCCCCCTAAAAAGAGGCTTAATAATGCTTCGACGGATAGTCGGAATTCAGTCACATATCTACATAACCCTCCGTCACTATAACTATTTCTGCCGCCCTGCAGCGTCGCTGTACTTCGATTTGAAAGGTATGGGTGCCGGAGTAATAACTTGCTCGTGAGACATTTCTGCTAAATTTTTTCAGCTCTGATAATATCGTTTGCTTTTTTTCTTTCCCTGTCTTTGGGATAGCAACGCATCAGTGAAGGGTCTTGTGTTAACCACTAACCATGAGGTGGGCCGTCATCCTGATTACCGTCCGATAAGAAAAAAACTTTCAGCACACACACCTACATATGGATATGTTCCAATTTTACTTGATTCTTCCAAATCATGTGAACGATTTGTTTTTCAAAACGGTGAAGGAAAACATCGTGAGGAAACCGGCATGTCCTAGAACCAAAAATTCGAGGACATGTGACATCTACCAACCCGCACTGGGCCCGCGTGGTGGATTACGGCCCACTCCCTCTCACTGAGAGGAGGCCAGTGTCCCAGCAGTGAGAACAATAGACTGATTATTGGTATGTGCCGCCAATTTGTAACGGTGAACTTTAAACTCATACCATAGGCTATCCAGAGTGTACCTTGGAAACTTGGGAACATAATTAATAATACCAACCCTACTAAGGTTTCGCTTACAATTCTTCAACTTTTGGGCTGAGGTTAGGGTTCCAAATCCGTAACAAAGAAACTAGGGGAGCACCCTCGTGACCTCCGAAGGTTTATTTAGGGAAAAATTATAAGAATTTGAAAACTTTCTAAAATAAATGTCACCTGTTGAGTTTTAAAAGTTACACTCCAAACTTAAAACGGTGAAGGAAAACATTGTGAGGAAATTGGCATGACATCCTACTGCCCACACTGGGCCCGTGTGGTGGATCCACCCACTCCCTCTAACAGAGAGGAGGGCTGAGTCTTGGGTTGCCAGATGATAATTTGATAAAGGAGGGTAGATGGGTCTAAAAAGGAGGATTTTCTGTCAAAATGGAGGACATTCACAATAGGGATGACGACAAAAAATTTTTTTTTAGTCCGTCTTTGAGATTATATAAAAATATTGGACACGTATTTTTTCTTTTTTTACGTAATCTAAAGATTACGGCGATACATTGAGGTAAAATGTGCCATGACGTCACGAGTATGTAGATTTTATACATACTAGTGACGTAGCGACCCCCACTCCCCAACTTAAAATGCGTTTTATCTAAGTAATTTTTTATTAATATGATAAAGCAAAAAATACGTGTCTAATATTTCTTTATTATCTGACTGACGGACTAATTAGAATTTTAATTTTTTTACCCAGGCATCATCCCTATTAACCGAATTTTTCACATTATTTTACTTTATTTTAATCATATTTAGCTGTGCTGTCAATTTTTGCAAGAAGTTCTTGATTTTTCAGCAAATAATTGTGAAAATCTTCACATGTCATGTTTTTGAAGTTGTATTTAGTAAGAATTAAATATTTAACTGACTGCACACTTAGTCTGTTCCTCTCTTTGCTCCACTGAGTATATTAATCAGTGAAAAAACTCTTTCCACATTTGCGTTATGTGCGTGACCTTTGACCACGCATGCACGGCACCACACGAAATTTTCAACGATGTTTAGCAAAAAGGAGGACTTACAGTAGGTAAGGGAGGACGGGAGGACAAAACATGGAAAAGGAGGACATGTCCTCCTTTTAGATAACATCTAGCAACCCTACCTGAGTCCCAACAGTTGGTTTAATATTTGTTATGTTCATGTATGAAAGCTCATTTTCATAACCTTCCTTGTTCTTCCTTCACCACAAATCCAACATTATCATCTTTCTGCCCTAGTCCCATATTACTTCGGGTCCAACACGTTTATTTTTAATGTGTAACATCTTTCCTTTCACTTTCCTACAATCTGAGGGAGTGATTTCGTGAAAAGGGACGGAAATGTGTAACAGGAAGCCGGCGAAGCGCGCGCTATTTGATTTGACATTGGTCAAATCGAAATAGCGTGTCTAGTGCGCGCGCACGCCTATTGTTGGCTTTGACGGCCAACCCATTTCCCGCGAGTTTGGTACTGTCAGCCAAGATGTCAATTGTTACACATCAAATGCGACTACTGTAAGGCTCGCTCGTTTTTTTTCTTCCATTCTCCCCAGCCGTCGGTCTATCATTCACTCCTTTTTAGGGTTCCGTAGTAAACAAGGAACCCTTATAGTTTTGCAATGTCCATCTGTCTGTCCACGCCTTAGCTCAGAGACGGTTACTAGAAAGCTGTAATTTGGCATATGTATACATATTAATCATGCCGACAAAGTTGTAAAATAAAATCAAGAAAAATATTTTTTTTAGGGTACTTCCCCTACACGTAAAATGGGGATGTTTCTTTTTTTTCTCGTCTACCCCATGTTGTGGGATGTCGTTAGAAAGGTCGTTCAAAAATATTGTGAGTTTGTGAAAACCATTTTTGGATTCAGGAATCCGTCTGTGAAATATTAATCTTTTAACTGATTTTTTTTGTTAGAGTCTAGTGTCCCCCCCCCCCCCTGCCAGCTAAATGGTTGTACTTGGATTTGTGAAAGAATTCACAGCAGTAGTATATATAACGAAATTAAAAGGAAAACTATCAGAGCTAAGTAGGCTGTACAGGTTAACGAGTAATAATCAACAAACTTAAATTTGCGGTTTGAAAAACATGTTTTTCAACTACAATGTTAAGTTGGTTCTTGAGATAAATTCATCCCAACTACGGAACCCTTCATTGTGCGAGGTCCGACATGCACTTGACCGGTTTTTATTATTTCATAATATAATCCTTCACAACATCCATCCATCCTTTCAAAACTTAACATATTTTTTTCAATTCATCCACAGGTGGATGACCTATCAAATCATCTTCTTAAGTTCAACTGGGAGGTAACAGCATCACTTCTTCAGGACAACGAGATTGATGGAGCGTCCCTGTTCATGGTTACGAAGACGCAGCTGATGATCATAGGGGTCAATGAGGAGCAGGCTAATGTCATCAGTGAGTTTGTTCAGAGGGGGCTGCCGAAGGGAAATTGAGGGAGCGGTCGAGTTTCGGAAGGTCATAAAGAAATCGTTTATGTGAATTCTAATGATCGGTCATTCAACATGTAAGTAGTTCTACAGCATAAATAGACACGGCCACAAAGTTATGAAAGTGGAACTATCGTTTTCTGGAACTGTCGAAACCACTTGTCAATGGTCGGTAATTTTTTGTAAACCAATCATGCCTCGCCACCACGCCTACGTCACCGGGCCACATGGTTTGTGAAACTGTACTTGCAAAAATGGATGTGAAGTGTATGAAGAGAATGGCAAAAAGCCTATAATAATATAAAAGAGTCTATAATTCCTCAGTCCAAATGCAGTCCTTATCTCGCTCGCACTATATTGCTTGCGGACTGCCGGAGAGTGAGACTGAGCGACGAGAAGAAGGCTCCAAGGCGCCGATAGTTTAGGTAATTTCTTTTTACTTACGACGAAAATAATATTAATTTAAAAAAAAAACCTTGTATTTGCTTTATGTTAGTTCAGTTATTATGCAAAGTTTCATGATCTAATTTGAAGTATTTTTTGTAATATTACGAGTATTTATTGTTCGGTTTAGCGGTAACTTTGTTTTTTTTTTTCGAGTTTTTTCTGGAATCTTGTTTTCGTCAAACATAGTAACTACTAAACATTTTATATTTATTTCAAAATTAATGGTGCAGTATTTTCGCTAGAACGGAAGATCGTGATACGCAATGTGAGGTATTATAGACTCTATATGAAGTACAGACTACACGTGTGATGCGGTGACGTAGATAATCGAAGAAAAAGGATATAAGAAACAGAAGTGATCGTAGAGGGCTATGATTGGTCATGTTCGGTTTCGACGAAATCTCGTTTTTTTTTTATCGTAATCAATAAATCGGACAAGATACTTAAAATAACATTTTATACCAAAAAAGTTACATTGCGTGTTACACACGCGCAGGTCTTAAATTAGGCCTACGTGAGGCGCTAGTTTATCTTGCAGATATAAATAACTAAAGAATGGCTGTTGAATAAGGACTTTATAAATAGACAATTAACAATAGCTTTTCTACGTTACTATTGTATTGATAAAATAGTTATAACAATTAATGCATTTAACGGGATTCGATTTTCGAGAAAAGAGGCCATATTTTCACGGTGACTTGAAAACTTATTGGACTTGGAATTCACTAATGCAAAGTTTTAAAATACGAGAAACATTGTTAGGATTTGATTTCTGGGACTACCAGATAGGATAATTCTATTGTAAATATTGTAGGCCGCTAGCGCCAATTTCTCTAAAAGCACCTTTTCTGGAAGAGCGGTGAACGGTCATACATTAAATACAGAGCGTTTGTTGACACCTTTAATGTCAAATACCTACTGGTGAAAATGACAGATTTGCATGTCGATATAATGTGACGGAACCGCTTTCCCAGGAAACCAAAGCTTACCGGCCGAATTGTCAAACGCAACTAGATTTTAATTCGCCTTTGTCTATTGCTGTCTCTGTCACTTAATTTGTGTATTGCAGAAAGACTTTTATGAACGTGTTATAGATACGTGTCGTTTGAGAATTCGGGAGGAAATAATCTAAAACAAGGGATAATTAAATAAAAATATGTAAATACTTATTTGATTTTATATGACCTTTAAATAGATCTACGTTATTTTATAGCTTTCTAAGAATTTATCTCCGGTCTGTCTGACACCTTGTTAATCAGCATGCTGTCATAACTCATTTGTACAGTCTTTTCTTAATTAAGAGCGTTTATCCTAAAAGTTGGCAACGCCGCAAATAGCTGTCAAATATATACCTGTTTTGATTAATTTGGCAATATTACTGTATGGTAATAAGAAATGTGGCTAACTAGCGAACTAGAATAATTATTGATTATGAAAAGCAATAATTCTTATCCGAACACCGAATATTTAGTTTTAGAAATAAAAAAAGCATTTGGAAACTTTCGAAATGCCTTTTTTACACCTAAAATGGTTAAAACATCAAATTCAATTATATAAATGCAATTCATTATTACTATTCTAGTTCGCTAGGTAGCCACATTTCTTATTTCCATACAGTAATATTGCCAAATTAATCAAAATAGCGAAATATTTGACATCTATTTGCGACGTTGCCCACTTTCAGAATAAACGTTCTTAATTACCTTTGACAGCAGCAACTGCACAGCAACCATATTATTGTAACGAGACTACAGATCATTGTGATTTTGACAGACTTGTCAGTGGTAGCAACCCCACAGCAACCATAGTGTAACGAAAATAAATATCACTTTGATTTTGACAGATTTGTGAGTGGTAGCAACCCTACAGCATTTTTATTACAACAAAAATAAATATCACTGTGATTTCGATAGACTTACAATGGGAGCAACCATATTGTAACGAAATTAAAGATCACTGTGATTTTGACAGATTTGTCAGTGGTAGCAACCCTACAGCGACCATAATGTAACGAAAATATAGATCAATGAAATTATCTTTAGGGAACAAATTAAGATGTATTAATGATTATAATTCTGTAAATACATATTTGTTATGGTCGCGAATCATAATTTTATTTTATTTTGCAAATTGCAAAAAACGTAAGAACATTTGAATTTCGCGGGCTACCACTGCAGATCCTCCTGATATAGTAGTAGCAGACAATACTGCGGCAAATAGTGTGGGGATTCTTTCAGTCGACTCCATACGGATTGGTTTACTGAAACGATATTACCGTATGTTTCAGCGGTTTTTAATTGAATTGACTGCAATTTTATTTAACGTATTTTTTAAATAGATGTTTCGTTATTAATTTTCTAATTTGAGTCGATTTAATCGTCTAAATCTTCTAATAATCGTTCTTTTTCGTAAAATACGAATAATTGTACAGTTAGTTAGTTAAATATATCTAACATCATAAGTGATTTACTTATTTATATTGTACCTATTATTTTAACCTCATTGTATTTTTGTATGGAGTGTAAATATGAAACGAAATAAAAATATTAATATTAAATCAAACTTTTATTATTTGTAAACACTGTTCCAAAAGACAGACAATATTTGTTTACCGAAGCGGTTGTTTCAATTATTACAAGTTTACCTTGATGTCTCATTATTTCATAAAGACGACAGTTTTAATATCTACATCCTTATAGCAATAAATTAAGATAAATAGAAACTTTCAAACATGACATCGCCAGCCATAACACCAAAAACGACATCACTATTATAGCTGCCCCACAGATACAACTAAACTCGATTCGAAGTAAAGCATTGAAATGTGAGCTTTATAAGGTGTCATTTACAGTCACATTTTCAAAATTACGAGACAACATACGTCACGTTCAGGAAGCATAGTCGACAATACAGACCACTATAAAAGTTAGCTTACATTTCATTACTTTCCTTCGAGTTGGTGTGTGACAGCCATTAGAAATAACAAACAAAACAACAAAAACAAATACATACAAAAAATCGACTAAGTATCTACCAGATGAAGAACAGTCGATCACCGTGGCACAGCACTAATTTCTCCTAGTCGTCTTTCCCATAAAATTTACGACTTGTTGGAATGGTGCGAATTTTCCTCGCCTTCCCCTTTTTTTTAGGCCTAGTTCTTGCAAAACATCGTCAGATTCTACTGTGGAAGAATCCAAATTTTTCGATGCGATGTTTTCGGAATAATCCTCACTGTCATTCTTGTCTGTATCTGATACTTCTCTAAACTTTCTATTATATTCTACTTTATTTCTAGCTAAGTTGGCGTCTCGTCTTTTCATGGATTCTGGAGAGCCGAATTTTGGATGGTCGGTCGGTTGCTGGCACATGAGAGTTTCGTAAAAGTACCTGTCGGCTCGGCCATCGGACTTCTGCCTGGGTTTTTGCTCTTCGTCAGAACTTTCGTTTGAGGAGTGCAGTTGTGGGGATCCTGGCGCTGACTTCTTGTGCATTGGCCTTTGGCTGGAAATGCATAAAAATATTAAGAACTGGTACAAATTGAGGCTTGGCAACCCTATCACCAGCCTACTAATCCTGCATTCCGAGTTACGCTGTAATCGATTTGAGCGTGCTAACGGCCGTACCGAATAAGCCTGAGCGCGGTAACGATGTATTGTGAATCGTCATAGATGACGTCATGACATGCGCCATCTTGCGATAACGCCGACCATGCCTTTTACTAATATCACCGTGAATGCTGTCAAAGATGACAGTTGTGCTGTTTTGTTTTGAGTCGCATCATAACTTTTGTTGAGCGAACACCGTGAGCGCGTTCACGAGCGTTCCGAATTATTGATAGCCCTCAACTGTCATAATCGTGTTACCTAACTCGGAACGCCAATTATTGATGTCAGCGCTGTGAGCGATTACGTTCTTATTCGGAAAGCGGCCTCACTATAACGCTGGTGATAGGGTTGCCAGGCCGGATGCTGATCTCTCCCCGGTCGTGTTCTATTGAACATATATTTATATTTACTGTCCCCTATGTCTATGAGGGTGAGGAAATAGAGAGTGCATGCGTACCTGTGTGCGTACACACTTTTGCACTGAATATTGCCTCCGTTTGTATGCTTTGAGAATGACCACCGCCCCGCCCCGCACTAGGGATCGAAGTTGCTAATGTGCCTGATTGTATCCTATGATATAGTTATGCATAATATTGGCTATTAGAAACCATTTTAAGCAAAAAAATGTAAGCTCCTAGGTATTTCTTCAAGAGCCTTTTTTCGATTCACAGTGCACCGTGACAGTAATTTGGTCAGATAGGTTTTCACGTAACCACCACCGCATCGCACTTATCCTGTATGGTCCTCATATGACCTGACCAATATTATGTAGACTTTAAGAGAGACTGTGACGTCTGAGTTTGTTTTGGTGTTTCTTCTCAGACAATAGCAAATTGGCAGGTATTGTCTTGTTTGCCATAAAATTATTTGTAGGGTAGACTGGGACAATTAAAACAGGTCATGATTGCAACAACTGCAATTTCTCGAAAACCATTATACCTACGTGTGTGACGCGTCGTTCGTTGATTCGTCGGCCATGCTCGGTTTTGTGTTTAGTACGGCTCAAGCGATCGAGCGACGCAGTTGTGCATAGGATGCCTCGACGAATTTTGCGCCAAAAAGTAAGTATTCAGGATTTTTTTATTTTTGTTATTTACCTATTTAAATCTTGTTGTTTGACAGTTTTTCTTATTTTAGAGTATTGTTTATCTATTTAAGAGTATTTTTAATACTGTTGATTAATGTTAAAGTCAATATAATCAAAATATTGAGTATTGAAGTAGAAGATGTGAGATGGGTCATGGGTACGTTTGAAACAACTTGCCTGTGGACGTTTGAAACGTTTCAAACGTCGGCATATTCCGCATTTTTACCCAACTGCACAGAAGAAAGTTGTGTTTTCTCGACATTAAGTTTAATCAAATTTTTTTTTTCGTTCATCTTTTCTTAAGATGCCCAGAAAACGAAAACACGTTACAGACAGAAGTTCAATCAAGTCAGCTGATATTTACTTTGGGCTAACCGCTAAGGATATGAGAAAACTGGCATATTTGCGGGAGTAGTTAGTTCCGTGGATTTTTGGGCCACCATCCAGACTTGTCTGTCAGGTGTGCTCAAGTGACGAGCTTGGCACGAGCGACGAGTTTTAATAAAAACAACTTTTTACCTAGTCCCTAATGGAGATTCGTTTTTTTTAATACATACCTATGTATGTTTGACTAGTTTTAGGATATAATTTACCAAAAATATGTTATAAGTTTTAAGTGCCAAATATTAGCTAAGTTGATTGATCTCTGAATTTAAATTTCACAAGAAGAATCAAACCTATATATACGAGTCAATAAACGATTGTTATGATTGAATCATTTTTATGATTGAAACATTGTCATGATTGAAACATTGTTATGATTGAAACAAGCTGTTTTGTATGAGACTGGATTACCTTTTTTTCTCCCCCATGCAAGTGTCATTACAGCGTAATTGGATATTAAGTCTTTCAATAATGTGAAATAGTATTAAATAGCACAAATTAGAGCATTCAAGTTATATAAATAAGAGATATTTTGAGTTGTTTATGTTGAAGATGTTTTTACATTTGTAATTTTCGAAATATGAATGTTACGTTGACGAAATTGTCACGATCTCAATAAATAATTTAGTGGTAAGTGTAATATGTTAAGACTGATTAAAAACCTACAGTAGTTCCTAAAATATTTTCAGTGTTTCAATTATCCCTACATATTGTTTCAACCGTCCTTGGGATGGGGTCAATAGAACCACTGTGCCCGACCTACTTTAATAGGTGATTGTAGGTTAACTATTAGAAATTGAGATATAGATTATGTTTAATTTAGGAGCTAGATAACGACCCTTTCAACGATATAAATACGAGGGATGTGGGTACTATGGATACTTCACTGCACACGTTTTAAGTAAAATTGTTTCAATTGTCCCCGGTCTACCCTACTATTATTGTTTTCCATAATCGTCCCCCCTCATAATATTTACTTGCACTATTATCATTTATGCTAATAACGCTTGTCATATCAACTTATTAATCATAACTTTTATTTGCCATAAAATAATTTTCCATAAATTATAACATGTGTTATAATCATTAGTTTCTATAAGTAACATATTACATAATTGATACTTGACATAAGCAACATTAAATATAATTTAGAAACGTTTATTGTCTGTAATCAAATGACTTATTACAGCAAACAATCTTTAGATAATAAACAGTTTGTCAAATTCGAAACGGTTAGGTTAGGTTAGGTTAGAACTGTGACCAGACAACGCGCGAAGGCGAGCGAGCGCAGCGAGCGTGCCGCGGCAGCGGTCGCCGAGTGCTAGATTTCCTCTTTTGCAAAGCAAGCATACATGGTAGATTAGGTTTATTTTTAGGTTTCCTTGATAATAAAAAAATCTGTACCTATCGTATAATCATAATATTAATCAACTGAACTAGCATTGTTGTGCTAGTATAGGCAAATTAATATTATGGTGAATAAATGTAATGGAAAACGAAATTATTGAAAATTAAAAATATAGCAAATAAATATAAGGATTAAAATTATTATGAAACTTGATCGATTATGACCAATGAAATTAGTGAAAATGATTACTTATATGTAATTTCAGGATTATGGCAACTGAAGCGTTATTTCTAATGAAATTATGGCAAATACAAGTATGGTATATAAAATTATTGCATTTTAAATTATGGCAAACATTAGTTAACCAAATTGGCAAGACGCTCGCCCCCTATTAGTTACATGTGACGTCTAAACATTACTGGCGAAATGTAGATGTATTATAGGTATACCTTTATGTCTAACCCTTTGGGGAACAGCGGCAGTATATATGCTCGTAGAGTATATAATATATGTTCTGTGAATACAGCCGTAATGGCGTGGCGGACAATAGGGATGATGACAAAAAAAAAAATTATAGTCCGACTTGGAGATTATTAAAAAATATTGCACACGTATTTTTTCTTTTTTTACGTAATCTAAAGATAGCGATACATTGAGTTAAAATGTGCCGTAATGTCACAAGTAAGTATATAGATTTTATACTTACTTGTGACGTAGCTACCTCCACTCCCCAACTTAAAATGCGTTTTATCTAAGTATTTTGTTAAATGATAAAGAAAAAATATGAAATGACGGACTAATTAGTTTTTTTTTACTGAAATCAGCATAAAACATGTAAGACAAACTCTTTGGTGAAGGTTATAAAGAATTTCATAATATTTCACCATCGTTTGATGTCCATGCCAGCGATCATGGTGGGTCGCGGTGATTGCGGCTGGCAGGCACCTAGCGCACCAAGTTCGTCTCCACTCATCGCCTGCTTGAAAAGAAATGGCCATTAAAATGTACCTAGGTATCTACTGCTGCTACTCTCGTCAGATCTATCGGGGCCACCTTATGAAAGGGTTTATCCAGTTTGAAGGGTAGCTGGAGACTTTTCACTTGCATGGCACATGGCACCAGCTTCTTTAAGGCAATCGCCTGGCAGCCAGGGTAAGCAGGAATATATTATGGAGCGTCTTTCACTTTGCATCAATCTTTGCTGGGCGGGCGCGTTGCAACTTACCCGCGCGAAAAAATTCAGGTGAACTATGACTAAATATCTCTTTATCTCCAAGGCTGGCAACACCGTTGTCAATATTACTGTTGCAGAGCTGCTGTATCAGACGAAAAAGCGGGGGAATAAAATACATTATTTTGGTCTCCTAATAATTTTTTCTTTCTTTTTCGTGTGGTTAGTGACTAACCGAGTAGTTTATAAGCCGCCCATGGGCCTCTGAATTGGCTTCACATGCCGTCGAGAAATCCTACTAACTAAATTCCTTCTTATTCCCCTAAAAGGTTAGCATCAACCTATTCATTTTATTTATTTACCAACCAATTCCATGATTTCCAGCTTACCTTCGCAAATTGAAAGTAGCAATGAGTGACCCTATCGATGTCTGCCCACGCGACGATGTACTTCGCCATCGTCAGCGGTATCTTGGGCAGGAAGTTGGAGTGGAACTTGCCCTGGCAGTAGATTGTGATCACGTCTGTGTCCTTTATTTCGAATATTATTCGGAATATTGTGCCTGGGGATACAGGAATTGAAAGAATCTATACTAATAATAAAGCTGAAGAATTTGTTTTTTTTTGTTCGTACTGGTCGATCCTTCAGGTTAAGCTACGCTTGCCGGGGTTGGTCAGTGGATGGGTGACCATCTTTACATACCGAGAATCCTCCGTGCCTCGGAAAGCTCGTTAAGCCGTTGGTCCCGGCTGTCATTCGTGGATCTTTGACAGTCGTTACGAGTCGTCAGAAGCCCGAAAGTCTGACACCAGTCTTACCAAGGGGTATCGTACGGGCCGAACATCAAGGTTAAGCAATGCTTGCCAAGGTCGGTCCGTGGATGGGTTACCGTCCATTACATATCGAGACTCCTCCGTGCCTCGGAACGCACGTTAAGCCGTTGGTTCTGTGATTTGTAATCTTTGACAGTCGTTACGGGTAATCAGAAGCCAGAAAGTTTGACAACCAATCTTTCCAAGGGGCCACCCAGTTACTGGGTTGTGGAGGCCAGATAGGCAGTCGCTCCATGTAAAATACTGGTATTCAGCTGCATCCGGTTAGACTGGAAGCCGACCCCAACATAGTCGGGAAATGGCTAGGCAGATTGTAAAAGACGAAATGGTTAGAAAGGGAGAGAATACTGAGATGACTGCTGATGGAGGTGTACAGAAGAACTAGAAATATATTGGAATATCGGTAAAAGGTTGAGGCCTTATGAAAGTTCTTCCAGTGCAAGATCTAATACAGGCAGATTTTCCGTGACCTTTAAAAATAAATTGGTCAGGGTTTCAACAAACCTGGCACAAACATATTATAGTTGGTGTCATAATTGCCGCTGCCGATCCAAATGCCGTTCTTCCGTGACAAGGAGATGATGTTGTCTCGGTGGAACCTAACGTCGAAGTGGAGGACCACGTCGCGTGGCTCCTCACCCTCCTGCGCGCATAGGTTCACCGACATTCTGAGGAGGAAGGCGACATTCTGAGGGAAAAGCCTTAGGAAGAATATTAGAAGGCTGATGTTCATGTTAAACTTGAGTCATACATGGATATCTCAGGTGGTGATCGTCAAATAACACACCATTCTAGCAACTACTATGTATATCTGTAAACTGCACCAGCAAATGTTTTTATCAGTTCAATCTGCTGGCATACCTATGCAAAAATCATGGATGTTGGGAATAGTGTGTTTGATTATGTACCTGATCATTGCTATACACAATGACTTGCTTGCAGCACGTTGGAACTGCTAAGACTAGGGCCTCCTTTTTCTGCGAATGATTGTCTACCACACAGGCCCAGCACAGGCTGGTAGACATCACCATGTCGTCGAATTTAAAAAAAGTACTGCGCATTCCTGACGCCATACCCTATGACGCGGTAAATCGACGTCGTTACCTCAGGACCATCACTGCTCTTAACCACGACGGCACTGGACCAGAACTATGTAATATAACACAAAACTACATCTTACTTGCGAGCATTCTCTTTAATTTTACCCCCGATTTCAATTCTATCGCCAACTTTGAGGGTTCCAGGGATGTTAGCTGTAAAAACGGGCATTTTCTCCAATTATTATTTATTGTATATCTATATATGCCTGCCCCAGTGATCACTAAGTCAGGGCCAGTTGTGTTTATGGGCATTTTGAACGACAAATTTATACATTACACAATAGTGTTTGATGGAAATGTTTTTGAAAGCTCAGACAATTTTTATGGTTAGGATTGACTTATGCCAACGTGACGCAAGTCTGGCTTCATAGAACTTCTTCTTCTTTCTTTATTATTTGCTTTATAATGGTGTCTGGTGTTGACGGAGTATTTATCTTGCACGTTGTTTTTTTTGCTGATCTATTCTTTTTCGTATATTTTGAAAAGGGGGATCTAGATTTATTTATTTTATTAATTTCTCAATATTTACATTAACAAGAAACAATTTAAAAACTAACAGACTTAATATAATAATAATATATAAAAGGAGATAATAATATGTAAAAGTATAAAAGAAAGGGTTGGGGGGGGGAACAAGCATACGGCATCAAAAAATTCGTTCGCATAGCTGTCAACCGGAAAAGTGCCCAAAAGGCTGGCAGCATTGCCACGTTGTATGGCAATGCTGATTCCCAAACGGCTCAAGCATATAAGTCCCAATAAGATTGGAGTATTTGCACCGTTTGAGGTTTTCCGCACCTGCAGCAGCAGCCCCAGCACAGCCCACCGTGCTAGGAAGATGGGATGGCGCAAGGGTGTCGACACACGTTGCATACCACACCAAAGGCCTACCTACCTTCCAAGGCATTATGGTCATTCCGTCTGGTCTCTTCCTATCGTCACGTGCCAAGCCGTTGGGTTCTAGAACAGCTGGCACCCCGGCGGTGACAAGAGCACGACGGATGATGTCATTAATGCTGGCGTGCCGTGCTCTCCGGCCTGCGCTCTTACGGCAGGATAGACCATGGTGTCCGAGACAGTCGACTGCTTCACCGCATTGGCAGCGATGCGGGGCCACACAAGGACCGCCCAGGCGCAGACAGGTAGCGAGCCGGAAAGCGGTGTCACCCAGCATAGTGCCTATGTTGGGTGACGGTAGCGCCTGAAGCCAAAGGCCCGACTCCCACTCACCCACAGCCAGCAGGCGGGCACGCTCAGCAGTATTGGTGGACGTATTAATAAGATTGTTCCGTACCAAACTGAAGAGCGGCTCATCCCACTGCCTCTGGGAGGATAGGTTCACAGGCTGATCTGTATTCGGGCAAGAAAATGTTAGTAAATTTCAAGTAAAATGGATGTTCTGAACTTTTTTCGCCTGCATCGGCATGAAATATTGACTAGTTCAAGCTGTGGTAAAAAAATATCAGCCTCATCTTGCGTGTGATAGCAAGATTGTCACCTTGCTAGCACAGGCAAGACATCAAGCACAAATTAAATTCTCTTTTTCCTCCTGATTATTAGGTACACGTTTTGTTCCTCAATAGAAATTCTTATCGATGTTGGGACTCTTTCTTATGATATGCTTATGACACACTATTCATTTCCTAAGAGTACCTACACACTATGCCGGCGGCATGTCCGCCGGCAAGCCGCGGCGCGCCCGGCCTTGCCGCACAAAAGAAATGAAGGCGCAAAAGCCGGGGGTACGTGCCGCGTGGCAAAAGCCGGTGGCCATGTCGCCAGCATAGTGTGTGGCAGGTACCTATAGGGTCGTAAACGATTGAAGGCCACAGGCTGCAGCCCGTTTTCCTCACGTTGCTGTCGATCAATAGATGACCCGGTGAACTTCGTACCATGTTTCAAATTTCTCTTTAAATCCGATTTTTTCGGCTATTCCTTGGGGTTTTCTTCTTGTTTTCTAACCACCTCGGTACCAGGTCGACATAAAAGAGTCTGACGTGGTAGGTACACTTGGAACTAAATATTTTACCGACCTATGATGATGGTACTAGTTTGCCGAAAAGAGCTAGTAGGTTTTGATCTGAGTCACCCACAAGAAGCGTTTTTTTTTCAACAATTTAAGTGACCTAAGTGCGATAGTAGTGCTCTCATTTTAATTTTACTCTTGAACAAAAAAAAAATACATCGGTCGAGCCCTCAGAGTAATATATTACTCTATATTATTATTAGCCATTTTTTAGTTTTTGACAATGCACGGCAAATAAATAAATAATTTAAAAAATCGGTGTATGTTTTTTCATTGGCAGCACTGAATACTGCCAGCGAGTAAATGTCAATAAAAGTTTGTCATTCGAGGTGCATTCGACTTTGACATTTCTGACCGTAGCAAAGTTTTAGGTAAGATAACCTATTTCAGTGTATTTTTGCAAATAAGTCACGTTTTTTGTATTTATTCAGTGAGTTTTTTGTGTGAATAGTAAATAAGTTGTGTCAAGTAACAAATTAAAAGCAGTAAAGGGTAAGTTTAACGTTTAATTTCCATACTTTTCATGGAGTGGAACATGTAAGTTTGTGTCATGAAAATGCAATCTTTTAACAACAATGTTATTTGTTTTTCAATATCTTGATTTACGTGTGAATATTTTTAATTGTTTTCCGATGAAAACATCGCTTAGATATTTTATTTAGAAGCTAGAATTTTCCGTTAAAACATTGATTGAAAACCGGCACGTGAATCTCGAAAGAATTTGAAAAATTTATAAAATATTAGCGAAAACTTTACAAAAAGCAAAGTTTATCTAACCGATAACCTGTGCGCATCAGTTTCATGGCGGTTTCTCTGATAATATCGTATCTGTACATATAATTTTAATTTCACAGAACATTACAAAATTGCATCAATACAGATGATGTCATTTAGTTACCTACAAGTAATTAATTGACACAAGTGGGTGTGTGTATGTCTTAGTAACTCATTATCTTTGTGGTCTCGTTCCACATATGGAATGCATTTAGTGTTATCAGTCAACAAGCTGTTTGCAATAATCTGTTCAATTATATTTGCTGCAAGAAATTTTTGAAGAAGGCACTTTATTTTTAAAGTTTCTGTACCCCGCGACGTCGTCTGCTATCCAGGATGAATAGTAGCCTATGTCCTTCTCCAAGTCAAGGTCGACCTCTGCGCCAAATTTCATCCATATCCATTCAGCCATTTTAGTGTGAATAAAAAGTGTGAAGCGCAACAAACAAAGTCACTTTCGCATTTACAATATTAGTTAAGATAATTTAAATTGAATAACATAACACTACACAAAATTTTATTATTCATAAATGTACTGATGCTACAATACTATTAACATCAATTAATTAAGCCGTGAGGCAGACCCTATTGCCGTTAAAACAAATTTTCACTTTTTATTTTATTATTTGTATTTTGTGTTACACAAACTATGACCAAATAGTAAAATTACACTAGAGAATTACAGAATCATCATAAATGGCCTCTTGTTGGTATTTCTTTTACATCTTACATTGTTGCTGTTGTGGCAAATCTCGTCCATACTAATATTATGACTGTGAAAGTAACTTGTAACTGTTACCTTTTCACGTCTAAACCACTAAATAAATAAATTGTTTATTTCATCAAAAGCCATCACATTACAATAATAAAGACTAAGAGCATATAAGGCACAAAATTAGGTCACAATCATTTTAATACCCTGACTCCTAAACTAGGTGTATGTGCCTGTGTTTTAGGAGTCAGTGATTCTCCATAACAACAAAGCCATATTATACTAAAACAGGGTGTTTCAACAATAAGCAAATGGTGTAAAAGAAAACAGGATATAATTTATGTAAACAAAACACAAAATGAAATGCATTTAACTGTGTGGTGAATAAAAGTAGGGTTTGAGTGTGTGTGTAGTGAGTGAGTGTGGGGTGTGTGTGTGTAGTGAGTGAGTGTGGGGTGTGTGTGTGTGTGTGTGTGTGAACCAATTGTAATTAAATTTGACAGATAGGTTGCCTGGGACCTGGAGGAGGACATAAGCTACTTTTAATTCTTGATATAAATCAATATAAAAGTCAATAGTCGTATGTTAGTCTCGTAAAAACTCGAAAATGGCTCAACCGCTTTAATTTTTTTATTCACTTTATTACTGGGGTGGTTTAGAAAAAACGAAGTTTTAATTTTTTTTTTTTTTTAAACTGCAAATGTGGACAACCGCTGGTATTGAATAAATAGTTTGCAATTTGTATCAACTAGACAACTACCACACCTGTTACGTTACAACAAGCATGCTCTTATCAGATAATAGTATGTACTAATAAAATTATATTTTTTCTACACAAGTGCTGATACAAAAAACACTTGAATATGTCATATAATGGTCATAATAAATTTTATTAATAATATTGATTCTATATGAAAAATAAAGTAATTGAGAGCTGCCACCAAGGCATGCTCAGTGAATCCAATTTTTCAATCAGCATATTGCATATTACATGCTTGATTTGTTATGGCTCTGTTACTAATTGAACTTATTAATTTAAGATTACCTGGTCAACCAAGCTGTGCTCGGGTGATAATAGATAAACATATTTTCCAGGTATACCAACATTGTATCACATTCCCGAGGCTGTGAAAATAGAGACAATGAATTTTCCCAGATTTGACACCTAGCAAGATCGATTTTTCACCCCCATAAACCCCTATATTGCAACTTTCATCGAAAGCGTTAGAGCCGTTTGTACACATGTACACACTACACTACCTACCCTACCTTACCTATCTATACTACCTACCCTACCCTACCTAACCTATCTACATACCCAGTTACCTAAACCTACCTACCTATCTATCTACCTATCTACATACCTACCTACCCTACCTACATACATACATACCTACCTACTTACCCTACCATACCTACCTACCTACAGTACCAACATCGCTATTAATAAATAGGGGTTGGTGGTAGAAGGGTGAAAATTTAGGCTTCTATGTATTTTTCAATGCCAAATCATATTTTTTATTTTTTTATTGATGAAAACATTAAAAAACTGTTAAAAAAATTAAAAAAATTAGAGGTGGACCACCCTTATCACTTAGGGGTATGAAACATAGTTTACATCCTATTCTCAGACCTACTGAATATACACACAAAATTTCATAAGAATCGGTCCAGCCGTTTGAGAAGAGTTTTGTTACAAACACTGTGATACGAGAATTTTATATATTAGAAGATATTATTATTAGGTTATGCTTCCTTAATTCGGGGTGCTGATTCAGTGTTGTGTAATACCCGTTTTATCACTAAGTTTTTACCTCATATGTTTAAGAACATATAAACAGAAAGTGGACAACGTCGCAAATAGCTGTCAAATATTTCGCTCTTTTGATTCATTTGGCAATATTACTGTGTGTGTAATCAATATTTTAGTTCACTAGTTAGCCATATTTCTTATTTCCATACAGTAATATTGCGAAATTAATCAAAAAAAGCGAAATATTTGACAGCTATTTGCGACGTTGCGAACTTTTTGGTTGAAGGCTCATAAGTCTCATGTAATTTGAATCGATTCCACTGGTTATTTTTACCAATAATAAAATTGATCCTCACAATAATGTCTCTTTCAGTAGTCATCACAAAATGGTAGTGTCAGAAGAGCAGTCCCCCGCAGTCGAAGGTGACGCGGCTGCCAGCAAGAAAGCAGCCAAGAAAGCTGCCAAGGCTGCAGAGAAGCAGCAGAAGAAGGCAGAACATAAGGTAGACAAAGAAAACGCGTTTATTGGCCCATTTTTTTTTTTGAGGGTGTGAAATTATCAAAGAACTTCTCCCACTCTGGGCGGAGCGGGAGGGTGTGTCAGACTTTTACTGACTAAAACCCACCCGTGTTCCTTCCGTTGCCTGTGTGCCGGGGCCGCGATATCCCTTTCGGACAAACTCGCAACCCCGGCAGAAATTGGCCCTTACGGACCCCGTCAGTTGGTGCTGACATCTCTTTGAGGCACACGTGGAACACAACGCGCCGTCGACCCGGGCCTGGTCCTTATCGGACGGCGAGCTACCCATTGCTCACCGTCCGCAAGCCCGCGCCTACGGTGGCCGGAAGTCGGCTCGCGACTCCAGACGCCCGGGGCGTCTCCTGCGGCTATTGGCACACTTTACAATTACACAAAGAAAAATTACAATTATATGCTTATGCCAAAAGATCCTCAGCTCAGCAAAATTTAAAAGTTATTTATTCAAACTAGGCTGAGAATCAGCACTTTTCGAACGTTTAAATTACATAAGTCAGTCCCCCAAAACGCCCACCCTTCACCACTTCCTGTGCGTTAGCTGGGAAGAAGTGGCGCAACTAACTGTCCAGCAGCACAGCTGTCTGTTCAGTTGAAAAAAAAAGATTTTATATAATATAGCATAGCATAATGTTAGATAGAAACATTTAGGACAGAGTAATTCTTAATTTATTCAAGGTAGAGAGAGAGAGAGAGGTACCTAATTATTCCAAATCACGTGCCAAATTAAGAGCGTTTCAATATTACTGTGTAGATCTTCATCGCCATATGAGAATTACGCACGAAAGACCTGTCGTTACACAAAATCCTGACGTCACACAAATCTTGCATCGACCAATTAGAGTTTACTGCGCGAACAGCATATATATAACTTCCCCGACATCAATCGTTGGGCAGTTGCCCGCCAGACACGACGAGGATCCTCCCTTTTCTAAAGAGGATGAGGAAACTTTACACCCTGTTCCTCATACCTCTAAAACTGTATGGAAATATTAAATATCGCTAACTAGTGAACTAGAATATTAATAATGAATTGCAATTATAACACTGAATTTGATGTTGTAACCATTTAGGTGTAAAAAAGGCATTTGGAAGGTATCCAAATACATTTGTTACGTCTAAAACTAAATATTCCGTGTTACGATATTAATTATTGCATTTCATACCTGATATTTTAGTTCACTAGTTAGCCATATTTCTTAATTCCATACAGTATTATTACCGAGTAATCAAAACAGGTAAATATTTGACAGCTATTTGCGATGTTTCCAACTTTAAGAATGAAAGCTCTTAATTATGCTTTATGTAACCATAGATAATCATATTGTTCAATACTGATGTTTAAAACAGTAGATTATTTATGTACAGAATATGCTAGAAAGACTCACATTAATATTATTTATTTATTTAAATGGTGTACATAATCACATATATTTATAATTTATATGGTACTACATGTTAATCTAATATTCTTTATCTAACCACGGTGCGCCTTCCGGTATGCGGTCGCCACTCCAGAACTTTTCGTCCCCATCGGCTATCCGAGCAAAGTATACCCCACAGCTACCTAAGACCACGCACTCTAAACACAATTTCCACGCAAACTCCGCCCCTATGCACCCCGTCACTCCACTATGTGCTAAACGCTAACACATAAGTAATAAAGTTGAATATCGCGTGCGCTCTTTTATCGTGTTCGACCACGGAACTAAATGGCATAAGTCTCAATTCTTATTTCGTTTATCAATTTTAACTATCGGTCGACCTCGTACTGTTCGGAAAGCAATGAAGGCGCGAATCCAACGAAATCCTGTCCGCAAGCAAAAAATGTTGGCTCTGCAGATGGGACTAAGCAGAACTACTGTTAAAAGGGTGTTAAATGAAGACCTAGGACTGCGTGCTTATAGATAAAAAACAGCACATCTTCTTAACGCACGGCTGAAGAAAATCAGACTCGAAAGAAGCCGGGTTTTGTTAAGGCGGTACGCGGGAAAAAAAATACCGCGAAATACTTTTTTCAGACGATTTTTTTTTTAATGTTGAGGAGAGTTTTAATAAACAAAATGATAAAGTGTATGCACACTCTAGTGAAAAAGCGAACAAACGTGTGCCACGTGTTCAGCGTGGTCATCACCCTTCGGCATTCATGGTTTGGCTTGGGGTGTCCTATTTGGGTCCAACGGAGGTGTTTTTTTGTGAAAAAGGAGTGAAAACCAGTGCCCTCGTATATCAAAACACAGTCCTAACAAACATTGTGGAACCTCTTTCACAAACAATGTTCGAAAACAGGCACTGGGCATTCCAGCAGGATTCTGCGCCGGCTCATAAGGCGAAAAGTACCCAATGGAATCGACTTTATCAGGCATGAGGATTGGCCCTCATCCAGTCCAGAATTGAATCCCTTGGATTACAAAATATGGCAGCACTTAGAGGAGAAGGTCTGCGCTAAACCCCATCGCAACTTGGAGTCAAGCAGTCGCCGATATTGACATGAATGTCGTGCCTGCTTCGATTAATGACTGGCCTTGCAGATTGAAGGCTTGTATCGAAGCAAGAGGAGGACATTTCGAATAATTTTAATGTGGTTTAAATCTGTATTTTATACCCTTTTATTTGATATATAAATGGTTGTAGTGCGTAACTCATTGTATCATTTATTTAACTTTCCATATGTGACAAAACTTATGACCAGACTACGTAGTTATCTTTTTATTACGGACGCTTCTAAAGTGCACGTCTTTCTACATTGTTCTCACATGTTTAATTTCAACATGAATTATGTAACCAATATTTTGTAACAGTTTATTTAAAAGAGTGTCCTGTGATAGGTACTACGCTTTGGAATGGGCAACTAGCTTCATATTTCTGACTGACCGATTCCTTGATCAAGCGAAAATGTGTCTTGTACATGGAAAGAAAAAGATGCAATCAATCATATACTAAAGTTCCATTTCGATTGTATTCGTGACTGTTTCAAAATATTAATGCAAATGAACATATTCCTTGAGCTATATTGTATCAGTAATTTTCATAAATGTTTCTGTCCTCCAGGCTACCTCAGGCCAACCACAAGGCGAGGCCGACGCCCCGGAGGCCGACGTGTCTGTGGGCCGGTACGGAGCCCTAAAATTGATCCAATCGACCGGAGAGAACCGCGACAGAGTGTACACTGATGTCAAGGAACTGACTGTCAAGCTGAACGGGCAGAGTGTGTGGGTTAGAGGTGAGAAAATCATAATTATTAGTCTGTAATTTAGTACCAGTTTGTAGGGCCGAAATTCTTCCCATATAAGGAAGTAATATGCAGCGTCATAATGTTTAACTTAAGAGTTCGCCCAACGGTACACTAGCGCCAGTCCTTTAAAAAAATATTATCTCGTGACTGAGAAGGAATTATGAATAACGACAATTGCTAAATTCACATTAGTAAACAGGTTTTAAATGCGCAAAAAGTTGCACTAAGTTTTTTTTTTTTTTTACTTTTTTCACACAATAAGGTACAAAGGCGGACTTAATGCCTGAAGCATTCTCTAACAGTCAACCAAGGGTGGTGAAGAGAATAGATGGCAGGTGCTCCGAATTAGAGTAGAAAATAATATTAAAAAGATATCAATGAATTATAATTAAAATAGGTACACAAGTACATATATAGTTTATAAACGTATGATACACGTACATACATATTTACTATGATATATATACGAAGGCTGCACTAAAAGTATCGGGAATGGAATATTTCCACTGTTCCTGTCATATTAAAATCTTTTTAATTGAAAACTCCTTGGTTTTAAAAATCGAATACCATTTATTTATTTAAAAAAAGATTCTCGGTTTTGTCAAACTTGTTTAGTCGTTGAGAAAATGGAATTGAATCGAGAAAATTCAAGAGCGATGATTTATTATGACTTTCGAAGTGGTTTAAAACAAAAACAGTGTGTTGACCGGATGATTTCTGCATTTGGTGATGAACCCCCTCCAAAACCATAATTTATCGCTGGTTTGCTGAATTTCAACGTGGACGTGTCAAGCTCAATGATGATCCCCGTCAAGGTCGTCCAAAAACTGCAGTCACCCAAGAAAACGTTGATGCTGTGCGTAAGCTGATTGAGGAAGATCGACATGTGACATTCCGCGAAATTCAGGCAACTTTAGACATTGGCATGAGTCAAATACAAAAATAATCTTGCATGAACAATTAGGTGTAAAAAAGTTGTTTTCCCGATGGATACCGCATTCACTCTGTGAAGAGCAAAAAGCGGCTCGCGTTACTTGGTGCGTCAGAACTCTCGAAAGATTCCACGCAGGATCCTCAAATGCTGTATACAACATCGTATCAGGTGACGAATCCTGGATATACGCGTACGAACCCGAAACAAAAAACCAGTTACGAGTTTGGGTGTTCGAAAATGAGTTAAAGCCAACAAAAATTGTTCGTTCACGGAGTGTTGCAAAAAAAATGGTGGCCACGTTTGTCTCCAAAACCGGCCATGTTACGACTATTCCTCTGGAGGGACAAAGAACGGTTAATGCAGAATGGTATGCTAGCATTTGTTTCCCAAAGGTCGTTTCTGAACTCCGTAAAGAGAACTGCAACCGCCGCATCATCCTCCATCACGACAATGCGAGTTCTTACACCGCGCACAGAACAAAAGAGTTTTTAGAGCAAGAAAACATAGAATTATTAGACCATCCGCCGTACAGCCCCGACCTAAGCCCTAATGATTTCTATACTTTCCTTAAAATAAAGAATAAATTGCGTGGACAGAGATTTTCATCACCTGAAGAAGCTGTGGACGCCTACAAAATGGCCATTTTGGAGACCCCAACTTCCGAATGGAATGGTTGCTTCAATGATTGGTTCCATCGTATGGAAAAATGTGTCAAATTTCGCGGAGAATACTTCTAAAAGCAATAAATACATTTTTAAATAGTAATGTTGTGTCAAATCCTTGATTCCCGAAATTTTCAGTGCCGCCCTCGTACATACAAATTCAAAGGAAATGAGGTTTTTTGGTAGGTAGGTATTATTACGGATAGAACGATACAACTCTCTCAATCGATCTCTCTCTCTCGATTCTTTTAAAATATTTTAAAGCACTATAAAACCCCGCTTTTTACAGCCCCTAACAACTCATTTCCTTTAAGAATAGACAAATTTGCGACTGCTAAAGTACCGAAATCTTCCTTTTCTACTTCCAGCTCGTCTCCAAACTTCCCGTGCAAAAGGGAAGCAGTGCTTCGCAGTGCTTCGGCAGAGTAGCAGCACGGTGCAGCTGCTGATCAGCGTGAGCGAGGAGCGAGCCGTCAGCAAGCAGATGGTCAAGTTCACTGGCAAGTATGTATAATATTAGTAGTATAATATAGTTCAAACCAGTACCCTAATTTCGTAATATACAATGAATCAGAAATTGAATCGTTTTGAAAAATATTGCTAATCCATTGCTTCACAAGTTCGAAAAAAAAATCTGCTCAATAACGTAAATAACGCAATTAATGTTGTTGAACTGTCAAAATGAAACAGAGTACCTAGTCTTAATCATTTACGAAAATGTGTTGCGTAATTAGATAGCTGGTCAAATTGCAGAACACAATACTCATGAATATAGAAGATCGTGGCTAAGTAATAACAGCCGCACGGGTCGATCCATCAGGTTAAGCTACGCTTGCCGGGGTTGGTCCGTGGATGGGTGACCATCTTTACATACCAAGATTCCTCCGTGCATCGGAAAGCACGTTAAGCCTTTGGTTCATTCGTGGATCTTTGACAGTCGTTACGAGTCGTCAGAAGCCCGAAAGTCTGACACCAGTCTTACCAAGGGGTATCGTATTACCTAGTTACTGGGTTGTGGAGGTCAGATAGACAGTCGCTCCATGTAAAATACTGGTATTCAGCTGCATCCGGTTAGACTCGAAGCCGACCCCAAGATAGTTGGGAAAAGGCTAGGCAGGTTGATTTTGACTACTCATGAATATGAACAAATTTTAGTGTGGGACCAACTCTGAAATGTAAAAAAAACAACTGTCCATTATTGCACTTTTGTATGGAACATCAGAAAAATTATTATCATAGTTTTTATTTGTTGTGCTACTTCTACCCGTCTCAATACTAAGAAGTGGTCTTTTTCAACAGTATTTACGTTCAAAAAGTGCTGATTTGAAGATAAGAACGAGTCGGGCTCGAGTTGAATGTTCTGAACCAAATTACACTAAACAGTCTGTACACCCATTTTTGGTATTTTTTTAAGCAGTTATAACAGTGTTGCAAACTGCTATAATTTTCCTGTAAAATATGGATCAATACTCGTATATAACAAGTATTTTTTTTTGCTTTAGCACCAAGGCGATAAGGAGGGGGGAATGGTTATTTTTTTTGCATATTTTGAGCTACACATTCAAGGTCGCGAAACCTACAAGGTATATACTTTTTTAAACGATACATAAATTTTATTTTTTTCTGTCCCCTTTCAGCATAACCAAAGAGTCGATCATAGATGTGTACGCGACGGTAGTGAAGACGGCCACGCCCATAGAGTCATGTACAGTGAGTGACGTGGAGCTGGTGGCCACGCAAGTGTGGCTCGTGTCCGCGGCGCGTGCGCAGCTGCCGCTTCAGATCGAAGATGCGGCGAGGCCGGAGAAAAACGATGTGAGTTGATTTTACGTTTTACTAAGTACTTTTTTTGCCCCATAAACCAGAAAAAAATAAGAATAAGTCAACTCACCAAAAAATACGTTCGCATTAATAATATTAGTAGGTTTCATCCGCGGCTTCGCAGAGTAACCGTGCATTTTAGCCTATGTGAGGCTGCCTGTCCGCTGGATCGGAGAGGAGAGGAGCGGAGTAGCGGTGTGCCAATATTAACCAATGGAATTGCATAAAACCTCCGCTCCGCTTCAGTGGACAGGGATTTGCGAACTAGTTTAAAAATTCATATAAAACCGGGAAGCGGAGCGGGGAAACGGAGCGGAGAAGTGGAGCGGGGAATTTATTACTCGTCGCGTGAACTCGGTCTAGCTACACACAGTCCGCAACACCGCTCCGCTACCTCGCTCCGCACAGTCCGTAACTCCGCTCCGCTACGTCGCTCCGCACCAATGGACAGACACTGTCCGCAACTCCGCTCCACTCCGCTGCCATTCTCCTCTCCGCTGCCTCGCTCCGCTTCAATGGACAGGCAGCCTTACTCTCCGGTCCATAAACTATCTTTATGCTAAAAGTCATGTCCGATGCTGCGTGCCCTGATTATTTCGTTTGATATTCGTGCAGCAAATATACAAAAAATGACATTCCATTTGCTTTTTCATGTGGAAATTCACATATGGCCGTAATAAATGTATAGTGCTCCAGACCGTATTTCAGCCGTGGCGGTCAATCTCAACGGTGATTAGCCTACAGCGCGGGAAGTATAGTGCCAGCGTGTGTGCGCAGTCGCAGGTGCACTCTCTCTTCCCTCACACTCATAGTCCTCAGGGACGACAATCCGACACTCCCTCTCGCTCCATTAGACGCAGGGCAGGCGACACTTGCTCTCGCTCCATTAGACGCAGGGCAGGCGACACTTGCTCTCGCTCCATTAGACGCAGGGCAGGCGACACTTGCTCTCGCTCCATTAGACGCAGGGCAGGCGACACTTGCTCTCGCTCCATTAGACGCAGGGCAGGCGACACTTGCTCTCGCTCCATTAGACGCAGGGCAGGCGACACTTGCTCTCGCTCCATTAGACGCAGGGCAGGCGACACTTGCTCTCGCTCCATTAGACGCAGGGCAGGCGACACTTGCTCTCGCTCCATTAGACGCAGGGCAGGCGACACTTGCTCTCGCTCCATTAGACGCAGGGCAGGCGACACTTGCTCTCGCTCCATTAGACGCAGGGCAGGCGACACTTGCTCTCGCTCCATTAGACGCAGGGCAGGCGACACTTGCTCTCGCTCCATTAGACGCAGGGCAGGCGACACTTGCTCTCGCTCCATTAGACGCAGGGCAGGCGACACTTGCTATCGCTCCATTAGACGCAGGGCAGGCGACACTTGCTCTCGCTCCATTAGACGCAGGGCAGGCGACACTTGCTCTCGCTCCATTAGACGCAGGGCAGGCGACACTTGCTCTCGCTCCATTAGACGCAGGGCAGGCGACACTTGCTCTCGCTCCATTAGACTCAGGGGCAGGAATTTAGATAATTACAAAGTATTTCTTTTCTCGTTCTTTATTTGAAGTGAAGTGAATTGTTTTAGATTACTTGCCATACTATGCTTTAACGTTTCTTCAATTCATAATATTTATTCTTCACAGGACCCCGAAGCACTAAGAATCCGCGTGAACCAGGACACTCGTCTCGACAACCGCGTGTTAGACCTGCGTACACCCGCCAACCAGGCCATCTTCAGACTGGAAGCCGGAGTGTGCCGCCTGTTCAGGGATATACTTACACAGAGAGGTACAGTAGGAAGACATCATGTTTTATTAATCGCCAATATAACGGGTGTAAAAAAACGCTTAACAGCGTTTATTCTGAAGGTGGGCAACGTCGCAAATAGATGTCAAATATTTCACTGTTTTGATTACTTTAGCAATATTACTGTGTGGGAATAAAAAATGTGGCTAACTAGCGAACTAGAATATTGATTATGAAATGAAATAATTTATATCGTAACACTGAATGTTTAGTTTCAGATGTAGAAAAACTATTTGGAAACTTTCCAAATGCGTTTTTACACCTAAAATAGGTACAAGATCAAATTCAATGTTATAATAATTGCAGTAATTGCATTATTAATATTCTAGTTCACTAGTTAGCCACATTTCTTATTTATATTCAGCAATATTGCTATAAGAATCAAAACAGGGTAATATTTGACAGTTATTTGCGACGATGCCAACGAAGCCGAGAGTCGCAGTTCGCAGTTGCTGAGAAAAAACTTTTATTTCTGGTGCGAAAAATAGCTTTTTACGGCAGTACACAATGTAACGCGCACAAAACATTGGATACTGGAGTTGCGTAACAAAAGAAGGAACTTTGACCTTCAATAACTCGGTAACCAGAAGGTTCCCAGGTCTGGTCCAGTACAAAAATATCACTAACGCAGAGTATAAGGGACTTTCGGCTTCGTTAAGCGTATTTTTACACCTGTTAGTTGTCCCAACAGTTGGTCTGATTTAAGAGGATTTATCCTAAAAGTTGTCAACGTCGCAGATAACTGTCAAATATTAACCTGTTTTGATTCTTATAGCAATATTACTGAATAGAAATAAGAAATGTGGCTAAGTAACGAACTAGAATATTAATAATGAATTGCAATTATAACATTGAATTTGATGTTGTACCCATTTTAGGTGTAAAAAAGGCATTTGGAAAGTTTCCAAATAGATTTTTTACATCTAAAACTAAACATTCGGTGTTACGATATTAATTATTGCATTTCATAACCAATATTCTAGTTCACTAGTTAGCCACATTTCTTATTTCCACACAGTAATATTGCCAAATTATGAAATATTTGACATCTATTTGCGACGTTGCCCACTTTCAGAATAAACGCTCTTTAAACAATTAATTTTCTCTAATTGAAACACCCAATTCAGGCATTTTTTCTCCTTAATTATTATACTATTTAAGTTCCGTGTGGTGCCGGACGTAAAGAATAGTACCATCCCATTTCTTCGTGGGTGTCGTAAAAGGCGACTAAGGGACTCACTGGAGAATGGGCAGCAGTGTTCTCTACGCATTTTAACACCATACTGCGATCGCCAACCCGCCTGCCGAGCGTGGCGATTATGGCAAACCCCCCCCATTTGGGGGAGGCCTATGTTCAGCAGTGGACGTCTTTCGGCTGAAGTGATGATGATGATGAATGATGATACTATTTAATAACAACAACCCATTACTCCTCAGGTTTCGTGGAGATCCACACGCCTAAGATAATCTCCGCAGCATCAGAAGGCGGCGCCAACGTGTTCACCGTCTCGTACTTCAAGTCCTCCGCCTATCTAGCGCAGAGCCCCCAGCTTTACAAGCAGATGGCCATCGCCGCGGACTTCGACAAGGTTGGTGATAAATAAATATTAGTTTTAAAGTGTTTGGCTCACTCTGCGTCCGGCGCTCGGCGTGGCAACACGCCATGTTTTGGTTTGCGACATGTCAATCGTCATCCTGAGGATGCCTCGTTGAGAGGTGAAACACGTGTCGATTTCTTACAGGGTTTTTTATGACTCTTTAGGAATAGTTTACTAAACATATCTACATCTATTGTATTTTATAATGGATTTTCGCAAGGTCACGCCAGAATCAATTGACTTTTAGTTAGGGGTATTATACCCCTATAATATAATAGTTATCACAATAATAGTGATGTACAAAAAAAAAAAAGGTGTGCAATTCACACGTGGTAGAAGTGAAACTTCATAAAACGAAGCAGCACAAAGAGAACCACGAATATAAGAAACACTGTATAATGCTTCCTATCTCATTTTCTCCCACGTTATATCTTAAGAATTTATGTGTGTCGCTTTTTCGTTTCATCGACTTCCAAATCACAACGACGCTAAAGAAGTTTTCACTTCAAAAACTACCTTAATTTAATTTCTGCCTCGTTTTCTAGTGGTCGCAACCGCTACTGTTAAGATGAGGTCCTGGGTGCGATGGTCGGGTCGGGCAAAGTGTCATTGGGTTTTCCATCTGGAATTTCTCAGTAGCAGCTTGTAGTCTTGATTTGTCCCCGGTTGATAGCAATAGGCTCTCCCCCTATTACAGGGGACTTAAACATAACTGGCGAAATGTGGGTGTACTATAGGTACACCTCTGCATTACCCTTCGGGGAATACAGGCGTGATTATGTATACTTTAATTCCATCTATTTTAATTAGTTCTTGTTAACTTATCAGGCAGATGATATTTATGTATTTATTTTATTCTGTTCGGGTAACTTATTTACGGAGTTGTTAAAAATTATGCTTAGTTAGTTTCCTAGGATCCTATTTCCTATTTTTTACCCGACTACGGTGAAGAAAAAAGGAGGGTTATGATTTTGACCGGTATGTATTTGTGTATGTATGTTCCCTCATAACTTCAAAACTACTCATCGTAATTTGACAGTTGAGGTATCGTTGGAAGCGTCTTGATCGTCAGCTGGTTATATGCTATGTGACGTCACGTCAAATATGGCGCCCGCTAGAGGACATAAAGTCGTCAAGTCCGGAGACACACGTAATCTGTTCGATTTATGCCTCCGGATGACTCCGGATTTATAATTCGTCTGTCTGTGATGTCTTTTTAGGGGTATGAGGAACAGGGTGTAAAGTTCACTCATCCCCCATAGAAAAGGGAGGATCCTCCAACCAGACGGGTGTCGTGTCTGGCGGGCAACTGCCCAGAGGTTTGAAGTTGGAGATTCTATATATGTTTATCGCGCGGTAAACTCTAATTGCGCGATGCAGGATTTGTGTGACGTCAGGTCTTTGATGCGTAGTTCGCATGTAGCGATGTAGATGCCGCTACATCACTCCCCTCCGGAGACCGGAGGTCGATAGTGGGCATAGTCTTGAATCTTGCGATGCTTCACAGTGCCAGCTGTGGTTCCAGTGAGTCGGAACCGGGTGCCGCATAGTTCGCGGTGAGTCGGAACTGTCTGCGGTGATTCCCCAGTGAGTCGGGGTAGCGCTGCGTCATCCAGTGGGTCGGATGTGGTACAACGCTGGGTTGTGGCTGAGGGTGATGACCAGGAATGCGCGCGTTCGCTGCATGCTGGTGGTCAGGATACCCGTTGAAGCCGTGGGTGCTGACTGGCTGTGTGACTCGCCTCACGAAAGCTTGCGGGAGTGATGATGATGATGACGTCACTCTGAAGTATCTGCACGAAGGCTGCGTTGACGTTCATGCTCGGGGTCACCAGTTTAGGGGTATGAGGAACAGGGTGTAAAGTTCACTCATCCTCCATTGAAAAGGGAGGATCCTCCAACCAGACGGGTGTCGTGTCTGGCGGGCAACTGCCCAGAGGTTTGAAGTTGGAGATTCTATATATGTTTATCGCGCGGTAAACTCTAATTGCGCGATGCAGGATTTGTGTGACGTCAGGTCTTTGATGCGTAGTTCGCATGTAGCGATGTAGATGCCGCTACATCTTGTTTATACCCTTTCTAGTTGACTTTTTTGTCGTAGTTGGGTTTTAGTTTTTATAACTTTTTTTTTCTTCTGATATATGTATAGTGCATATCGGTACCATTGAAGAAGTTCATATCTAACCACCGTAAGGACTATTCTTGCTTGCAACGCTCGACTGCTATAGCACCGCGCCGGTAACAGATGTGTTCATCGTGTTCACGGCATTTTGTTTTGAAACTGGTTACATATGAACTTCTTTGATGGTACATATTCGATCTGGACCTTATTCTCTCTATTTCCCACTCCCCAGGTGTTCACTGTAGGCGCAGTATTCCGCGCCGAAGACTCGAACACGCACCGCCATCTCACGGAGTTCGTCGGGCTCGACCTTGAGATGTCCTTCAAACACCACTACCACGAGGTCGTGGACACCATCGCTGGGACTTTGACGGATATGTTCAGAGGACTGAGGGACCAGTGAGTAGCTTATTATAATCACCTGCCAACTATGTTGGGGTGGGCTTCCAGTCTAACCGGATGCAGCTGAATACCAGTATTTTACATGGAGCGACTGCCTATTTGACCTCCACAACCCAGTTACTGGGTGGCCCCTTGGAAAGATTGGTTGTCAAACTTTCTGGCTTCTGATTACCCGTAACGACTGTCAAAGATTACAAATCACAGAACCAACGGCTTAACGTGCGTTCCGAGGCACGGAGGAGTCTCGATATGTAATGGACGGTAACCCATCCACGGACCGACCTTGGCAAGCATTGCTTAACCTTGATGTTCGGCCCGTGCGGCTGTTATTACCTTTTTGGGTTTAAAAGAGTGGCCGTGGAGTTTCTTGCTCGTTCATCTCCATAAGAACTCTACTACGCTTTGGAATGGGCAACTAGCTTCATCTTTCTGACTGACCGAGTCCTTGACAATTCAAAAGTGCCTGTAATTGGTTCATTTGAAATAAATGTTTGACATAGCCTTGAGCACTTCACGAGCAACAGCTAGTGTTAAGATAATGCTCTTTTGCAGTTGAATGTACTTTTAGCTGGTAGAAATCGTGGAGCTCTTTAAGTTCTAAGTTGAGCTTCACGATTACTGACAAATGCTCGGAGTGACTGGACAGGTCTACTCAAATCTGCGTGGTTCTTTCCTCAAAATACTGTGGCGCCATCTACATTGCCACATGCGAACTACGCATCATAGACCAGATGTCACAAAAAATCCTAACGTCACACAAAGCCTGCTTCGCGCTATTAGAGTTTACAACGCGAACAGCATATATATAACTTCCCCAAAATCAATCGTTGGGCAGTTGCCCGCCAGGCACGACACCTGTCTGGTCAGAGGATCCTCCCTTTTCTATAGAGGATGAGTGAAGTTTACACCCTGTTCCTCATACCTCTAAAATACTATCAGACACTAACCTACATGGTCCTCATATGGCCTGACCAAGATTATATTTGGGCATTAAAAGAGACTGAGTTTGTTTCGGGCTTTCTTCTCAGAGTAGTCAGATAGGAAACACCGACCTCATCTAGCTTATTTTGAATATTTTTTCATATGACGTATAAAAGTGATTCTATCCTATTTACAGAATAAACAATTTCATTTCATTTAAATAAAATTACTGTCTGCTACCTGTCGTAAGTCGTAATGATTTAATCAAGATTGTTTCAAAAGTTCGAGGAATGCCGCCAAAAATATACAGTACACTTAAATCAAAAATTCGATGAACCATAGACAAAAATAGAGTAGCACCATAAATTACATAGAATTGATCATTATTCGTTTTTTTTTAAGCGTGCGGAGTTACGGTTTTTGATGCAGTGATGTGTCCGGAGTTTTATACCTAAAATTTTGTAATCATAAAATTACGTATATTTCCAGGTTCGCGTCAGAGATAGCGACGGTGGGTCAGCAGTACCGTGTGGAACCGTTCAAGTTCCTCGACCCGCCGCTCAGGCTGGAGTTCCCTCAGGGCATACAAATGTTGAAGGAAGCAGGTAACAAACACAGCTTTTCTTTGAAATAGGGATGTTAACTGAGAACAAAAAAAACTATTTAGTCTGTCAGTCAGATAATAAAAAAATATTGGACACGTATTTTTAATATAAAATGATTTAGATAAAACGCATTAAAGTCGTGGAGTGGGGGCTCGCTACGTCACAAGTCAGTATAAAATCTACCGGCCAGTGACGTCATGCCACATTTTAACTCAATGTATTGCCGTAATCTTTTGATTACGTAAAAAGAAAAAATACGTGTCCAATATTTTTTAATAGTGTCTCTGACGGACAAAAAAAAATTTTTCAACAGCTCTATTCTTTATTTAAATAATTGATTTAAATAAATATTTATAACATTATTGCCTTAAACTAGAGGTATATAATGATTGGATTCTACTACCTGAACCACAGATGGTTCACTCCACAAAAGCATTCAAATAAAAAGCGACTTATGCTACGACACAATAAGGTGCGATTCAGGTCGCACAGCGCTAATTGCCTACAGTTATATTCACCTAAAAGTTGCCTCTCTTTCTATCGCGTAACTCTTATATCTTCTGACTCCGTTACGCTCACCGAATTGGCCCGACAAGACGAGCCCGTCGCGTACTTGTAGATTCATGCCTGAAATGCGGAGAGTGCCTTCTGTACCATTCTGTGCCTGAACTAGGAATAAACCTGTATCTCTTTAGGTATCTCAATCATGTGCTTATACAATTTTTTATCTAAAGGTGCTGATAAACTTGAGCATTCACTTGTAACAGAACATCGAGCAATAGTCATTTTTAAATTTGTCGAACTGAACAACGAACAGAGCCAAGCATAGAACCAAACATCGCTACGAACATTTTCACGATCATTCTAGCGAACACTCTAGTCAATGCTCGTAAAAAAAACATGTCCGGGAGGCGTGAAGCCAATATCTGTGTATGAACCAGCGCTCTAGGCGTTGAGTCGCAATATTATGCGTCCCCGATATTAAGGTTATTATGAATTTTCTAATGGACAAATTTGTTACGAATTAACTAATGGTTACTGAAAATATTATTCAAAGTATTATTTCCTTTCTGATATTATATGTCTTAGCGTCGATCAATAATGCACTAGATTCCCGGTAAGCGCTTCAAAAACGGACCGAAAAATAAGAGCACAGATTCGGTTGTGGTCTTATTTCAAATTAGTATGGTCCAATCATAGCCAACGTTAAGACGTCAAAATGCCGCAGTACGCGTTCAAAAAATTTGTAAATAACCACCGTAACACCAAGATTTTGGAAGGAATATTTATTTTTTCGGTAAGTTTATTATCAGTAAGTGTTTTTCATAAAATAAAAACAGGATTAAATAGTAAATATAAATCAATTAGCAAATATTATGATTGTTTGACCAATGTTTGTGACAACTACCAACTATTGTAACAAACATCGACTGTTCTGGAACAGGGAATGCATGGTGTAGTATTGTTATTTTATATTTTATTTCTGTTTGTATATTTCCTAGCGACCCATTTCGCTGTGTAGAATGGGTATCTACTGTCGCGAAAGAAAGAGGAAAAGAAATGTATAAGCCTTATAAAAATTCGTCAATTTGTTCGATTCATTTTAATACGAGTAGATTGGACATAACTGGAAACACGCAAAGGCGTAGATTACTAAAAACAGTATAACAGTAACAATAAGTATTTTTGAACTTATATAAAATTGACTTTTTATTTTCAAGCAACATGACATTATAATTATTTGTATCTCCGACGACAGAAAGATTTAATTTTGCCATTGTATGCCTTAAACTTTATGTTTGAGTGTCAAGGCTAAACTGAATTTGTTAGTATAAATTATTTTTTTCTATATTTAATAGAAATAAATATTAACACATTTCGACTCCACTCATCCATGTCCAAGCGGCGAGCCTCTGTCATAAATTTTTATTGCTTTTATTAGCACTTTGTAATTCGAACTTTAAAACAAGCGTGTAAGGTTGAATTTGTTTTGATGTATGTTTGACTTTTTTGTTTTTTGTACATATTTTTGTGAATACAACTTTAAGCATTGCATTTAAGGTTGAATTTACATTAATGTATATTTATTTAAACTAGATGTACGTAAACACAATTGGCGACAGTTTTAAGAGAACTTTTGTATGGGATAGTGTATCTAGTGCATTATTGATCGAAGTGTCTTAGGATGATTTGATAATTCGAATTTTCACAAAAACCCTAGGATACCCTAGGGATATTGAACCGGGTGAAATAGGTTAGGTTAGAACTGTGACCGCGAACTGTGACGCGCGAGCGGTGCCGCGGCAGCGGCCGACGAGCGCTACTTCCAATTTGCTTGTCTAATTAACCGTGTCTTCGCAATATCTCTAGGGTATCACTAAGGTTTTTGCGAAAATTCGAATAATAACAAACGAAGGTAAACTATGATGCAATACACTTGTCTCGCTCTAACTCACTCCATATTCGGCACCGATTTATTCCTAGATGCCTTACTTTATTTAAGGGACAATCATGTTGCGGTATCGCGCGTAGCTTTAGAAAAGTGTTGAGAGCGAACATGATTGTCTTTTTATCTGTTGCAAACATAAGAGGGCCAACTCTGTGCGGTATAAACCAATCAACTAAGGTGCTGGCTAGAAACAGATTTGTATGATTGTTTTCAAAATTATGCAGGACAATGTCTGTGTACTATTCAGCATCATCCAGTGCTGGCTCATATACAGGAATTGGCTTTACGCGTCCGGGAGGCATATAGGGACGATGACTGAATAATGACAGAACGGCTTGGCTCGGCAAAATGCTCGAAACAAATTTACTGTCCTTTAGAATGCTCGCTAAAACGCTTCCGTTTATTTTTCTGTAATGTAATTTTTATGAGGAACAGGGTGTAAAGTTCACTCATCCACCATAGAAAAGGGAGGATCTTCCGACCAGACGGGCGTCGTGTCTGGCGGGCAACTGCCCAGCGGTTGAAGTTGGGAGATTGTATATATGTCCATCTCGCGGTAAACTCTAATTGCGAGATGCAGGATTTGTGTGACGTCAGGTCTTTGATGCGTAGTTCGCATGTGGCGATGTAGATGCCGTCACAGAAATATTCGCTAGAATGCTCAAGTTTATCAGCACCTTAAGATACAAACAAATACATAGAAACAAATACTAAATAACGTATCGGATTATAAATTACTAGCTTTTGCCCGCAGTTTCGCCTGTGTAAAGGTCGGAAAGTATCCCACGGGAACTTACTACCGGGATCTGAAGTATCCTGTATGTTGTTTAATAGATCTTCTTAAGAGGAATAATTTCGCAATACATTGTTTTCATATAACTCTATTGTTTACGCGGCGCACGCCAGTAAAGCTTCCCAGTGGGCATGATTTTTTCCGACATCTTCAACAATCATCGTCATATTTCGGCCAATTTACACAAAAACCTTTAATGAATTATATACTATACACTAAAACCTTCCTCATGAATCACTCCGTCCATTGGTGAAAACCGTATGAAAAACGCGATAGAAATCTGTCGCCATAACTACAATGTTAACAGCATTGTTGTGTTTTGGCAGTTAGAGTGTGCGGTTAAAGATTCCGGGTGAAGCTCTTAAAACACAAAGCCCCCCGAAAGGGGGGGGGGGGGGGGGCTTTAACCGCACACTCTAACTGCCAAAACACAACAATGCTGTTAACATTGTAGTTATGGCGACAGATTTAAATAAGATGGTGGTAGCTAGCCAGGCGGACTTAGAACAAGCCTTACCACCAACCAAACCGAGCAGAAAATTTTGCCGCCGCTGGGAATCAAACCCGACGGGAAGGGTGGTCACTAGACCACAGAGGCAGTTAACTTGTACAGCTCGACTTACCTTCGGGGAACACTAGTCGTAATATTACGTTTCTAACTTCCAGGAGTAACAGTAGGCGAAGAAGACGACCTGTCGACCCCTGACGAGAAACTCCTGGGCAGATTGGTCAGAGCCAAGTACGACACTGACTTCTACATCCTGGACAAGTACCCGCTGGCTGTCAGACCTTTCTATACCATGCCTGACCCTAACAACCCGGTGAGTAAACTGAGTAAAACATGGATATTCTAAAATACTCATAGAATCAAGGCACAGGGAATTACGTCGTCAGGATCTTAGACAGCTGAGATCCTGACGACGTAAAATCCGGATAAAACTTTAAAACGTTGTGATTTCTAAATTCCATGGAATTGGGATGTGAAATTTATGTGGTGTATTGGGGAAGTAAACAAAATTACTTTAAAAAAAACAATAGACGACGTATATTTAGTAACCTAATCCCCTTAACTGTTCTTAAGGAGTCATAAAGAACCCTGTAAGAAATCGATACGTGTTTCACCTCTCAACGACGCATCCTCAGGATGACGATTGACTTGTTGCGAACCCGGACCCGACGAGAGCAGAGTGAGCCACTTCGCCCGACAACCCCACTTATATAGGATTACTGCTCGGCCCACCTCGGCTAGGATCGTTATCAGCGCGAAAAGGGGCTGCTAGGGCGGGGGGGTTGTATTTTATCATGGATTTCCGCACAGTCACGCCTGAGTCTATTAACTATCTTAACATAGCATATAATAAACTTTACAATAATGTTTGTTCTCCTCATTACAGAAAGTGTCAAACTCCTATGACATGTTCATGCGCGGTGAAGAAATCCTCAGCGGCGCGCAGAGGATACACGACCCAGAGTTCCTGACTGAACGCGCTAAGCATCACGGCATCGGTCAGTAAATAATGAACTAGACACCCAAAAAAATTTTTCATCAAATAATTTTTTGGAACGCAGTTCCTTACCGGTACCTTCTCTTTCTCCTCCTCCTTCTCCTTCTCTTTCTCTTTCTCCTTCTCGTTCTCTCTCTCTTTCTCTCTCCCTTTCTCCTCCTCCTTCTCCTTCTCTTTCTCTTTCTCCTTCTCGTTCTCTCTCTCTTTCTCTCTCCCTTTCTCCTTCTCTTTCTCCTTCTCCTTCTCTTTCTCTCTCCCTTTCTCCTTCTCTTTCTCTTTCTCCTTCTCTTTCTCCCCTTCTCTTTCTCCTTCTCCTTCTCTTTCTCCTTATCTTTCTCCTTCTCTTTCTCTTTCTCCTTCTCTTTCTCCCCTTCTCTTTCTCCTTCTCCTTCTCTTTCTCCTTATCTTTCTCCTTCTCCTTCTCTTTCTCTTTCTCCTTCTCTTTCTCCCCTTCTCTTTCTCCTTCTCCTTCTCTTTCTCCTTATCTTTCTCCTTCTCCTTCACTTTCGCTTTCTCCTTCTCTTTCTCCTTCTCTTTCTCCTTCTCTTTCTCCTCTTTCTCCTTCTCTTTCTCCTTCTCCTTCTCTTTCTCTCTCCCTTTCTCCTTCTCTTTCTCCTTCTCTTTCTCCCCTTCTCTTTCTCCTTCTCCTTCTCTTTCTCCTTATCTTTCTCCTTCTCTTTCTCTTTCTCCTTCTCTTTCTCCCCTTCTCTTTCTCCTTCTCCTTCTCTTTCTCCTTATCTTTCTCCTTCTCCTTCTCTTTCTCCTTCTCTTTCTCCCCTTCTCTTTCTCCTTCTCCTTCTCTTTCTCCTTATCTTTCTCCTTCTCCTTCACTTTCGCTTTCTCCTTCTCTTTCTCCTTCTCTTTCTCCTTCTCTTTCTTTTCTCTCTTTCTCTTTCTCCTCTCTCTTTGTCTCTCTCTCTGTCTGGCTGTCTCTTTCTATTATATACGCGTGTGTGCGTGCGAGTATCGCGTAGAGAACTTTGCTCCTAACGGGGGTTCCCCGGCCGCACGCGTTATATTATTTATTTTTAGTTACAAACACACAAATTTTCCTACTAGTTCATTTTTGAATGATTTTCTAAGATCTTAAATTCAAGTAAAGATATGAAAAAAAAAGAAGGTTTATTGCTATATAGTATATAATCACATTTTAACACCAAAATGACCCTACGCGACGACCGCCCGCACATCATGTAACGAAAAAAAAAAAAAAAAGAACTTAACAACACTCCCGGTTTTTTTTTAAATCTTGTAGTGTCAGACACTCACGACGGACCACTATTAAGTGTCAAAACACTCAAGTCTGCCTTCCAACAAGTGTCAGACAGGTCAGACGCTCTAGCAAGACTGCCGACGCGCAAGTGTCAGTCAGTTTAACAAGAAGCTAATGCTACGTATAGCAATATTATAATTTGTGAACATTTCTCATCTTCCAGATATCACCAAGATAGCCGCATACATCGAGTCCTTCAGATTGGGCTGTCCTCCTCACGCAGGTATAGTTTACAACCATAAAATATTATGATCTGAGGTCCTAGCACGAACGTATAACGTTAACGTAACGTGACATCGATTTATTTAAATCGGAAATACAACTATAGGATTTTGTTTGAAAATGCGGCAAGCACAATAATTGTGCTTGCCGCATTTTATCAGTTTATCGTTCAAACGTTCGTTTTTCGGTAAACAAAAGTTCTACAATAATTAATCACAAAGTTACCATAATGTAATTTACAAGTTGATCTCTAAAAGATTATATTTTGTTTTAAAGTTTATACCGTAATATGACATGACAGAAATATTTTACACAAAGGCTATTAATTTAGCCAATACTTTAATTTGTTTGATTATAAAAATAATCAACGCCCGTAAGAAATAAAGACTTCGTGTTTCTTATATAATAATTATGTTGTTTGCGTTTTATTTTTAAACCGATGGGGATTGTCAATGGGGATTAGTGGAATAACCCGAAGAGGCTATTAAGGCTATTAAAATAACCGATACTTTCATTCGTTTGCTTAATAAATTATATTATTTAATTTAATTATAAAAAATAATCAATGTGTTAGGGCCTAAAACGGCCACATTAAGCAATTCCTCTAAAAGCAATTCATTTTCTGAATTCCTAGCCATTCCTCTATGGTGACACATATTTTATGATATATATATATATTAATTATAATATAAAGCTGTCAAACAGATGAATTGATCGCAGTTAATATTATGAATTGGCAGTTTGTGACAGTGTGATTCATAATCTAATCATATTATGATTCTGCCAAAGCGGCCGTTTTAACCCGTAAGAAATAAAGACTTCGTGTTTCTTATATAATATAATTGTTTGTATTTTATTTATAAACCGATGGGGATTTGTGAACTCATGTCCTGAAATCCCCATTGATGGGGATTGTCAATGGGGATTAGTAGAATAACCCTTCTCTTCTACCGGTCGGTTATAGGTCTCAACTTATCATATTTAGTAACAAATCTGTAGCGACGTCGAAACTCTGTTATGGCGATATAATTGTTTATTATTTTTACTTATCACTTATCACTCTTCATATATATTTATTCTTGTCATGCATATAAAATAAAAAAATTGCGATCTATTTTTTAAGGACTTTTTTGATCAATGCTTTCTCCCCCAGGTGGCGGCATCGGCATGGAACGCGTCGTAATGCTGTATCTTGGACTGGACAACATTCGCAAGACGTCCATGTTCCCTCGTGACCCCAAGAGAGTGACCCCCTGATGTGTATATATATGTATATTACTGTTATACTGACGACAGATCAATAATATAATGTTTATTAAAAATTGTTGGGTTTTATTGTCTACGGATATCAAGTGAGAAGTTAATCTAGTATGTGGAACTACACCTGTTCCTGCTATTGAGAGCAAGTAGTTGAGCAGCAACCATAAGAGTTCGAATAAGGTATTTCGCACACCAGACGGCCACGATTCCGGCCAGTCGTAGTCCGTGGTCCGTGGCCCGGTCTGCGGTTAGTTGGCCGTTGCGACCAAATGCGCGATTCGTATCGGTGTCTACAGGAAAAGTTTTTATCCACTGCGCAAATTTTGACAAATTAAACTTATACGAGTTTTATTGAACATACTTTTTTTATTTTGATACGTCTTAGTACAAAAAAAAAAGTTATCGTTTTCGAAAGATGTTTACTTTAAAAGTGGTTGTATGGCTACCCGGCGGCGCGCGGCGAAGCGGACGCGCGAAAGTACCTACCTATCAGCTGTGCGCTCGCTAGATTCGCCGGCGTAGGTATTTACGTGGGTTACAATACTTACAATGTATTGATGGCTAATTTTATCAGATTCGAACTAGACTTTTTTGTATTTAGGCCGTGACCTTAAGTTATTTGAAGAGTAATTCCAATTTTTCCTTCATACTTTAATGGGCTTAGGACCTTCGCATCGCATACATTCTGCGACCTGCTCGCAAACTTTCACCACTCAGTACATACACTCGCACCATCTCACTAAACTCGCGGTTAGTGAAGTCTGACATCGTGACCGGTAAGTACAAGTACGACACACGTGCAGCGCGGCGCTTGCGCGGGAAAGCGATTAGACGCGACGTCACACGACAGCGCGTGCGATGAGAGAACTGTCGGTCAGGGTCACAGCGCCCGGCGCGCGGGCGTCGCCTTGCCGCCCGGGAGGGGGGGAGGTTCAACCCCCGTGCAACACCGCCGCTTGGGCCGGCCGCCGCGCGCGCCCATTGATATTATTACGAATTGATTGTGTCCATATTTTGCTGATTTAAAGTAGGATATTTTTTTGTTTTTTTTTTTAATAAATAATGGAAATGTGTTCTATTACTGATTTTGAACCACCAAAAAAAATTTGCGCACTGGTTAAAAACTTTTCCTGTATAGATTACCTAGTCGCTGCGACCACTGGTCGTGGTTATGGCCGCCTAGTGCGCGAGATCCCTAAGGCCGCGATCATGGCGTCCATATGTAAATTTTCGGTCCGTGAACCGCACCGCGCCGACAAACAACCGGGTGCTTTGGCGACTTTTCAAGATTTTAGTCTTAAGCAGTGAAGAATGGTACCCATTTGCCAGTCTACCAGTTCCCAAGGCCGCAGCTGTCGCCAGAGCTGTGAAGATCTGTGCGAAACGTCGGAATTTATATACACTACACCTACAGGTAACGCAGTTTACGTAAATAATAAGCTTTGCGAAATAGATCCGAGACTACAGGTTCAACAGTGTCCGGATTGAATTTGAATTCGGATGGACAAGCTCCTTACTGCCCGATGTTCGGCTGTCGTATTTGTGGCAGCGGTGTGACTGACACTGGCATGGCCAATATCAGGGATTTAAATTTTGATAACACAAAAAAATTGTCGCTAATTTGTCGAAATTTGTCGCCAAATATCAGAATTTGTCGGTCACTGGTTCAAAAGATATAAGGGTTTATAGGTGGCCGATCTGGAGAGAGTTTCCCCAGCAGGGCCACATTTATATCTCAAAAACTAAGGCACCTAGCGAAGATCTGTTGTCTCCCATATTTTGTCGTTAATTTGTCGAAATTTTTCGCCAAATATCAGAATTTGTCAGTCACTGGTTCAAAAGATATAAGGGTTTATAGGTGGCCGATCTGGAGAGTCTCCCCAGCAGGGCCACATTTATATATCAAAAACTAAGGCACCTAGCGAAGATCTGTTTTCTCCCATATTTTGTCGTTAATTTGTCGAAATTTGTCGCCAAATATCAGAATTTGTCGGGTCTTAGTTTTGGAGATATAATGAGTTCAATTAGTAAGGTATAGTCCAAGAGCTAGATCGAAGAGTTCACGAAAAATTGGCAAGAAAAAATATTTCTATTAATATGTGTAATATACTTCTAGTTTTATCGGTCTACAGTCCTTAGAAATATCCGAGAGACATAAATTCTCCATTAAATACATGTTTTTAGGTTTTAAATACTAGGTTAGACTGGCTTAAATTTGTTTGAAAACATTAAACCTTGCTCTTGGTCTATTTGGTGTCAAGATGTACAGTCGCATGCAACTGTTTTATGAGTATTTTTTTTTGTATGATGTTATGTTCTGTACCTATGTTAATTTCACTACATAGGTACACAAACTTAAAATTTCAGATATAATCTTAAAATTCAATAGATACCTATTAATAAGGTACCTACTAAATGGTTCGTCCTAAATGAGCTTATCCTCGCGAGGCATATATACAACATGTAACTGGAATAATGCACACCCTGCCCGATACACCTCAATTAGAAAATTAGGTTAGTCATAATTTATGCACTGAAGCACCTAAGTAGTGTTTTTTAGGGTTCCGTACCCAAAGGGTAAAACGGGACCCTATTACTAAGACTCCGCTGTCTGTCTGTCTGTCACCAGGCTATATCTCGTGAACCGTGATAGTTAGACAGTTGAAATTTTCACAGATGATGTATTTCTGTTGCCGCTGTAACAACAAATACTAAAAAACAGAATAAAATAAATATTTAAGGGGGCTCCCATACAACAAACGTGATTTTTTTGCTCGATATTGATAACGGCAACTGGTAGACGCTTGAAATATTCACAGAATATTTAGTTATATATTCACTTTAAAAATAAATAATTAATATAAATAAAACAATTTTTTAAGGGGGGCTATACAACAAACGTGTTTTTTTTTGCCGTTTTTATAGATAATGGTACGGAATCCTTCGTGCGCGAGTCAGACTCGCAGTTGGCCGGTTTAAAAAAAATTAGCTATCCTAATTGTAGCCAAATAATATATGGACATCGACGGACTACATTGGTAGGTAGCGCCTCGGTATTTGTATCTAAAGGCACACACACAAACACGCTATTGACGTGAAAAATCAAGGGGGTACATATTAATCTGCAATCAAACGGCGCGGCGGCGTCCTATTTTCAAAACACTCAAATTGTCCACCACCTTGTTCAATGCACTTAAATGCCCGCATTCGTAATTGTTCTTTAAATTTTTTACACAAACAAACCTCGCTGTACTTACTCCCGGTGGAGGAATAAAGAAAAAATCCTTTAGAGCAAGTTTGTTTATTTACCTATTCTTTTTTAAGTACTTTGAGCGGTGCGAACGCCGAAGCGCCGCGCCGGTGACGTGCAGCAGGGGAAACCCTCGTTCTATCTCGCACTTTTCCCCGTTTTTGTATTTGCGGAGTACCTATAATAGAGATAACAACACTCGAGTTCGTAACAATATTCATAATAAGTTCCACTTTAATTAAACTGGCTGACTTTAACTTACGTGACGGGCAACTCGTTATAAGTATCTCGTCTGTACACGCGCATCTATCTCTTTCTTACTTACCGTAAATGAAACGGAGCGCAGCGATCTATCTGCCAGCTACTAAGTGGTAAATGCACATTGTGTTAGATAAATAATTACGTATATTTATTGTAGATTTGTTTATAGGTAATGAATACAGCTTTCCTTTGGTGGTTGAAATTATAGAATAATTTTATATTTATTTAATTCGAAACAAACATTCCTCAATATGACGTCATAGATACTGTCTAGAAACTACTAGTATTTTGTACTTGCTTATACCACTGGGGAAATTTAATCCTTTAATATCTTTTTAATTACACACCGACAAAATCTGTAAGTTGGCGACAAATTTCGACAATTTGGCGACAAAATATTGGAGAAAACAGATCTTCGCTAGGTGCCCTAGTTTTTGAGATATAAATGTGGCCCTGCTGGGGAGACTCTCTCTAGATCAGCCAACTATAAACTCTGATATCTTTTGAACCAGTGACCGACAAATTCTGATATTTGGCGACAAATTTCGACAAATTAACGACAAAATATGGGAGAAAACAGATCTTCGCTAGGTGCCTTAGTTTTTGAGATATAAATGTGGCCCTGCTGGGGAGACTCTCTCCAGATCGGCCACCTATAAACCCTTATATCTTTTGAACCAGTGACCGACAAATTCTGATATTTGGCGACAAATTAGCGACTAACTAATTAATTTTTTGTGTAATCAAAATTAAAATCCCTGTTGGTGGCCCTGCCAGAGTCAATGACACATGGGAGACACTTATTATCTGTCTGGTCCATGTGCCCCTGCCAGGAATAAATGCTGGATCCGCCCTTGAAAAGGGTTATGAATCTCACTGGCTATGTGTAGGTATGTAAGTTTAGGCGGCGCTGTCATGTACGAAATTTTACGTTCAAAATTTGGGATCACACGCCAACATCAACCGTCCATACAGTAAAAAAAAGTGCTGGATGAAACTGTCATGTGATTCCAAAATTATACGGTAAAATATCGACCCGTTCATCGCCGTTAGGGGCCTAAAATTACTATCTTACGGAAGTATCTTCGATCTTCATGGTTGTATTGTTGTGTAGTATGGGGGACAAGAATAAAATAAAAACCGTTTAAAAATTATGAATTTGAATTATATTTTATTACAATATATAGCAAAGTATGTCCAATTTCCTTTTTTATCACACTTCTCTCGCATAGCGATCACATTCTTACACATTTTCCTAATGCCAGCACAAATTGAGAACTGGCAGTTTTGCCTGACAGTCTCCCTCAATCCGCACTGACATTTACACTCAACATCTAACATGATTTGCAAACACCAATAAAATAAAAAATCACTTAAAATAACTTACTTACACAATCTGTTTCTAGATTATTTTGTTTTCATTCAACTTTTAAATATTGTTCATGAACGAACAGTGAATAAGAATTTTATTATTGTACTGGATTTTTAAAACTGCCTTGTTAGTTCATAACGTCCACGGGTTCAATCTTCAGATAGTTAATTAATTCAGGCATGACCTTGCGGAAATTCATAGATATATTTAGCTCGGCGTGGCAATAGGCCGTGTTCGGGTTCGAGACAATTCAATCGTCATCCTGAGTATGCCTCGTTGAGAGGTGAAACACGTGTCGATTTCTTACAGGTTTTTGTATGACTCTTTAGGAATAGTTAAGCGGAAGGAGGTTACTAAATATATCTACGTCTATTGTATTTAATCTTCAGGTCGGTCGATGTGTTATTAGGGTATTCCATCAGGAATTTCTCAGTAACAGCCCCGGGTCTGGGTTTGTGCTCGTTTGAAGGCAATAGGCTCGCCCCTTATTACATGGGACTTAAACATAACTTGCGAAATGTAGGTGGACTATACGTACACATCTACCTAGCCCTCTGGGAAAGTAGGCACTATGTTATTTCACTTGATTTTTTAAAGTAAGCACTATCTAAGTTCTTTCTAGACCATTCTTTGAAGACTTGTTATACAGATTCCGTGTTTATTTCGCATTGTTTTTCAGTTCACATGAATGAACATACCATTAGAGAATACATGTGACCATTTTAAAGCATAAAAATTAGGCCTTTGCGCATCACAGAAATGAACAAGATTTCTCTTTATTGACATTACATACAAATCCGTACACATTTTCGAGATAACAAAAGTAATATTTCGTTCATGAACAATTAATATATTAAAAGTAAAATTACTCCACACGTTCAATGGTCCATAATATTTGAAATAAGTTAGCCTCAATGATTACGTCATTATCAATAGTGTTGTGCTTTACCGATATTTATCGAATCGACATCACCATTTATCAAAAGCACAGCATTTTATCGACAAAAAGCAACTTACTTGTGTAACTTATCAAAATTATTCAAAAGTGAAATGCTTTTTAACGTTTTTTTTATTAAATAAAGTATGCACATAATATAATATTTTTTTTATGAGTTTTTTTAATTCGTTGTCCACTTTTGTATCCGATACAAGAATTGAATCAACGCAAAACAGATAGGACAGTTTGATTCAAATTTAATGGCGGCTCAGAAGTGCGCTGTTCGCTACGCAGTGCCCCTCCACGCACCCCCGCTGACCTATGAATTCTTTACTGCGCAGCGACTCGCCTCATGTTCCGAGCCGCCATTACATTTGGATCGGGGTGTACCTACTTTTGTCATCATGGCATTAGCAGTCATTGCCCTTTTTCTAATTCCTCTGAGTAGGAACTCAAACAATTGACTGTGTATGGTTTGTCGTTATTTTTTTTTACCACACCGGTGAACTCTTGGCCTGCATCTCATCTGATGGTAGTTGATGATCAGGCCGAAGGAAGCGAGCTTCACCCGGAATCCTCAACCACAGAGGAACTGGCTCTCTTACCTCTAACTGCCGAAACACAACAATGCTGTTAACGTTGTTGTTATGGCGACAGACTTAGGTAAGATGGTGGTAGCTAGCCAGGCGGACTTAGAACAACTTCTACCACCAACCAAACCGAGCAAAAATCCCTCACTGGGACCTCTGGGTTTGAGACAGGTGGTCTAAAAATGAGAAATATCGGAATATGGATGACTTCTACATAGATATTGCTTCAGGCCGTTTATTTCAGATTTTGAAATAATAAAAAGTGTAAAAAAAAGTTCATGGGCCAATGACCGCTATAGCCACGCTAAAAGGCGACAACTATAGTACTTTTGTATAGCAACAAAACAAAATAATAGAAGATATTTACAAGAACATAACTGGCCAAATGTGGGTGTACTATTGGTACACCTCTGCCTGACCCTTCGGGGGCTGCAGGCGTGATGTTATGTTATGTTTATGTGTTATTTACAAGAACACAAAATCATGTAGATGAGATTTGTATCAGATACAAATGGTGGTTTAAAGGGCGTTGAAACAGAAAATGAGCAACGTCGCATACTTATATTAGCTCGTAATATTGCCAAATTAATCAAAAAAGGTAAATATTTAACAGCTATTTGCGACGTTGCCCACTTTTCGGATGAACGCTCTTAATGTAGTTATTAACACTTATTCACAATAGTATAAGTACAAGTTTAGGAACAAAATACGAAGAGGAAATCGTCGCGTCAAATTGTTTATTTTACTAACTACTCTTGTTTTGACTATCCAACTTGAATTTCAGTATTATTTAATTTTAAAGGATAACCCCTCTTAAGAACTGTATTCATAAGTAGTTCTTAAGAGGGCTTATCCTAAAATAAAATATCGTCATGTCGTAATGTCAAATATTTACCTGTTTTGTTCATTTGGCAATAATACTGTATGGAAATATGAAATATGGTTATTTTGTGAACTAAAATATTGATTAGGAAAAGCAATCATTAATATCGTAACCCCGAATATTTAGTTTTAGATGTAATATAAGTATTTGGAAACGTTCCAAATGACCTAAAACGGTTACAACATGAAATTCAGTTTTTTAATTGCAATTCATTATTAATATTCTAGTATTAACATACAGTAATATTGCCAAATTAATCAAAACAGTGAAATATTTGACATCTATTTGCGAAGTTGCCCACTTTCAGAATAAACGCTCATTTCACTCTACCTCACCAAGTTGTCAACGATAAGTATTCAAATTCAAATATCAAAATATTTTATTTCACATAAACCTACATGGGCACTTATGAAACGTCAGAAGCTAGGTGCACGGTTCCAATTGGTCGTTTGCTATGGAGAAGAGCCGGCAAGAAACAATACGGTCACTCTTTTTAAATTTTGATATCCACTTTGTACAACTCTACTGATCAATTTTGGTGGAAACTTTGTCCAGTTTATCAAACTGGTGGGATAACTTGGTATGGCAGAGTGATCAGAATTCAAAGGAACAAAATCTGCAAGGTTTTTTTAAATTCTTCTTAAATATTGCTTTTACATGTTTGATAACCGTTTCAAAACAAGAGTACAGTAAAAATCACCTCAATCTCTTCCAACCGATCCAACTATTGTTACATAGAAAAATGTTTTGATGTTACAAAATCTACCGTTTTTTGATAGCCATGTTACAACCATACTGAAAGGTTAATTTTATTAGCGAAACTCCGCAGACATGATGGGTACCTACTGACAATTCAAAAGTAAAAAAAAAGCAAAAATGAGTGTATTTTTGGTCAACAATCTTATATGAAAATAATCAATCGAAAATTATATTTTTTTTTTTACCTACTTGTGATACGTAATCTCTTCGACAAACACTTCATAAAAACATATCTGTTACTTAATATTTTTTTCTACCACGTAAAATTGAAATTAGATGTTTTCTTAAAAAATACGTACACGCGAGGGTGAACTTTTCGCGGTATACAGTTGAACATGTTCCCTTGACCATACCCTACACGTTAAATGAAAAAAATCGCTGTTTTAAATTAATGCAAAGTTAAAAAATTCGGCGTAACTTCCCCGAGCTATAAGATTTATTTCTCACCACAATATAAAGTACATTTTCAAATGATCATAGGACAATACATAATAGTTTTATTTATACTGTGGGAGACTGGTGCCTAAGCTAGGCGTAAGGCCTGTATTTCAGGACACCAGGCAAGCAACTGATTTTCTTCAAGGAACAGTTTCGCTAGCGAATTTTATTTAACCCTGTATGTTTGAATAGCTCATGCCGTGGTAAAAATATTATCCAGTCTGTAAGTTGGTAACGGGGTTGATTGCCTTAATGCGCAGAAGACGTTCTAAATATGGTTGTAATATGGCGGCTAATTAAAGCATTATATACTAGGAAGATTCGGTTATATTCTATTTTATTTATTTACATGGCTAGATAATTATTAGCTTCTGGTAGATAAACTGGTTTGATAGTGGCATAGTAATAAATAGCTCGCACTCGTCATTCATGAGTTGGCCACAAAGTATAGAAATACTAGAATGTTCTAATTACTGGTTGATTAAATTATACTCAGACATGTCTCTTAATGCGTGTACGCACGAACGAAGACGAACATTGAACACGATCGGGGCGATCCAATAGGGATGACTAAAAAGTTTTTTTAGTCCGTCTTTGAGATTAAAAAAAAATAATTTGAATCTAAAAATTAGGACGATACATTGCGGTAAAATGTGCCATGACGTTACGAGTATGTAGAATTTATACGTACTAGTGACGTAGCGACCCGCACTCCCCAACTTAAAATGCGTTTTATCTAAGTAATTTTTTATTAATATCAAAAAGCAAAAAATACGTGTAATATTTTTTTATTATCATCCCTATTTGCCGTGTTCTGTGTGGACGGTATTCGGGGCAATATGATGCAACATTGCGAACATTGGCGAATCCATGGCTACTAAAGAGACCGGGGCGGTTGAGCGTGAACACAAGTCGAACTGTGTTCGTATTCGCTTTGCTAATTTACGTCCAAACCAAATGTTCATGTTTACCATGTTTTATTCGTGCGTACACGCCTGTAGAGTAAAATATTCCTCTCAAACGGGCCTTTTCAACAGTGGATATTTTAGAGTTGTTTTGTAGTTAGATTACAATATCTCCTCATAATCAATAATAGCCTCAAAAGACCGGAATTAAGGGACTTAATTGTTGACTAATAATCTGGTCTGTAAATATTTTTTGTTTGTAAAAAGTCCGTTTTTTTTGTTACGCTTTCACGTTAAAACTGCTGAACGGATACGGATGAAATTTGGCACATGGGTAGACCATGACCTGAGTTAGGACATAAGATATTTTATATCCCGATATTCTCACGGAATCGAGACTTATGCGGGTGAAACTGCGGGGCGCAGCTACGAGTAGTAACTAAATATATTTGAGAATAATTATTATAGCATTTCAGCCTTTAAATGTCCACTATTGTATAGTGACCTCAGATTGTAATGAAAATTCAGGGTCAAATAAAATTAGCTAGCGAAACTACAGACGTATCATGTTAAGACATCGATAGATTAGGCACACGTCTGCGGATTTTTGCTGCATATGGTTCACTCCGCAAAATCATTTAAATAAAAAGCGACTCTTGCTACGACACAATAAAGTGCAATTCAGGTCGCACAGCGGTAATTACCTGCAGTTATATTCACCTAGAAGTTGCCTCTCTTTCTATCGCGTAACTCTTCTGACTACGTTACACTCACTGAATTGGCCCGACACGACGGGCTCGCCGCGTACTTGTAGCTTCATAGCTAAAATGCGGAGTTAACCATCTGTGGTTTCGCAGTTTTTAATTTAATTTGACACTGAATAGTTTTTTTTTTCTATAATCTTCTATTCTTTGGGACAACAGGAAATCTATTGCAATTCAATATTACTCCACTATCAAACCAATTAATAGATTTTTGTGAACATTTTGCAAACGATGAAGCGTTAAAAATATTTGAGAAAAACAAAATTCCAGTCAATTTTATGTTAAGTATTTTAATTACAACAAAATTTCTTAGGTAGCACTTCTAATTCTATTGGTATTTCTGAATGAACCAGTTTCTCTCATGTATTAAATATAGAATTTTTGAGCTTTAAGTACACATCACTTATTTATTTAATTTACAAATTGTCAATGTCACTGTATTTTTCGCATTCTTAATAATTATGAATGATATTTTTATTCTTTGTATGTTTTACAAATGATTATTGAAAATTGTCACCTTTTGAGAGGAACTTACATGACAGTTAGCATCTAACTGTTCAGGTTTGTTATTTCTATCCCTTTCTGTTACTTAGAGGCGTCATTCGCTAGAGCGAGAAGTTCGCCCGCAAGCGTCCGCACTCATTCGCGTCGAAAGCGCGTTTACGTGAGGATGAACTTCTTGCTTTAGAAGAGAGAGGAGAACTACAAATCAGGGCTCGGAAACATTATTTAAAATAAATGTTTCTAACAGTTCTCGTTTTTCTTTGTACAATATTTTGTTCAGAACGAAAACGAAATGAGGACACTTTCAAAAACCGGTTTATTCCACATGACCTAGCCGCTCACGGTGCGTGCGCGCCGACAAGCATGAACTTGTTTAATCTGCGTCCGCAATTCATTGGCCAAACATGTAAACAAACACGAGTTTTAGGAAAAACAACTGTAATGCCTACACATAAGGTTCAGTTTGCGCTCCAACTTTTCTCTCTTTTAGCTTTTTTCTATAGTACTAAAATCAACTTAATTTAAACGTGCATAAAGTTGATGTTTGTCTAAGTGGAAAACTCGTGTTTGGCAATTATCTTGCGAACACAGATTAGTTAAATTGTACCTTATTTTCATTTCATTACATCATTGATTCCAATGCGCTTGCCGCTTACGTATTGATTAGGGTTGTATTGCGAGTTTCCTATCGATCAACCCAAAAATGGTTAAAAACGTTTTATTAACAGAGAACGATATAAATTTTGTTCTTCTTTAATAACGTTCCATTCGAAGGTAACCGAAAAAAATCGTTCTTGAGGTTTTTAAAACGAAACCGTTTCGAAAAATATACCGTCATCCGAGCCCCGCTAAAAAATTTATGTGATCTTTTCCTTCGGAATTCTGTGTTACATTCTGTCTGCGATATTTCTGTACTATTTTTTAGTGATATTCTTGGAAGTACGATTTGCTGAATTGTATTTTAATAACAATTTTATGAATATAAATGCATAGGATAGGTTATTTGTTACTCAATTACAGCATAACCGCTACACAAAATTGGAGATAGAGGCAGAATAATTCCACAGAATAAGTTCACATTAATTTTATCTCATAAAATACGACTATAGATCTGTTGTCGTGGTTCAACTATCTAGCAGATAGACGCTAACTGAGAGTTATATTTAACACGTTGAGCGCCCTGTGTATCCTTCCAAAAACACAAAGTACCACCTTCAGAAGCCGCGGGAATTTGAATTTGAAATTGGGAATGTCGCGGCTCTTTATTCGGAGGCCACTGTGTCCGCCAGGAAACATACGAGTATAATAATACATTTTACTATGAATTCTAATACCTCTGGCCTCCACGGTTGTTTTGGTCTATGTGGGTCTTTTGTACGACTTTTTGATCAAAAGTTATGTCTGAACGTCTAACGGTAAGTCGGAAAATGCAGTCTGAAAAATTTAAATCACGGTTTTTTGGCTTGGCGCTCAAGGTGTTATCTAACATTTTGAAAAATACATGTAATTTGAAAAAGCCATTCTAAAATATAAGTACATTTAATTTATTCTTACACTTATAACAGTTATCGTCGGTTTTACAATAGTTTTCAGTAAATAATATTCGAGTTTTAAAAGTAATACGTTTAGTATTCGTAGTAACATTATCACAATTTATTTTAATTTTATTTTATTTACATTATAAGTACCTTCCAAATCAAATTATTTCGTTCTCAATCATAGAGTTCTATAATTAACACCAATTTCTTTTTGTTTTGATTATAACCAAAAAGTTTAAAAATTATAGACCTAAAACATGTTTCTTTTTAAGTATACAGGATGTATTCAAATTGTACTAGAGGAAATTCCAAAATTAAGTAGCACAAGTATTTTGTGAATCTCAAAATCTATTCAAAAACAGGTGACACAAATAGCACCAAGAATGGTTAAAATAAATGTAAGTACGGTACAAGGACCTTTCGGCGCGTGGTCAAAATAGGAACTAAAGCCGCCATCTTGTTTTTTCAATACAATTTCTGTGACAAATTCACAAATGCTTACCAACAACGCCCCCCTGTCAATGTCATTCAAGCGCCAAAAAATCCTTGGGGTATTCGAGATCTAACCAACAATTACATTTTTCAAAACTCACTTTTTTTTTTATTCTCGTTTTTCTGTACACTATGGTCACAGACCATAAACATAGTTTTGCTTACAGCCACTAACACTTGTTAACCAAGCCGTTTAAGTCCAATTGGCACTTAACACTCGGTTCACCACAAAATTCCCACGTTATTCACATTTCCCACAAGATTCCAATATTTTGCACAGGTCTTGTCCATTTTGCACAGTTCTTGGCCACTTTGCACATGTTGCACTTTAACCAAATAAAGTCTTAAGGTCCTCTTCGTAGAGGGCAATGACCAGCATTATGCCGATGCCCGTGGCGAGTCCCATGAGTTGCAGTATGCACTGGCAGAGAGTGCCCTCGTTGCTGTGCGATGTACTTAGCTCTGGCATCTGTGGAAGAAAAATGAGGAATATTGGATTTTCTTATATATATTTTTTACTAAAACTAAGGAATTTCTCAGCACAAAATATATCGTTTACACGGCACTGTGCTACAGAGAACGAGTCTCACTGTTGGAAAGGCCTGACTAGCAGTAGGTGAAGTCGGTCTATGGAAGATGATTATGAGCCAGAATATAAAATCACTAGGTAGACTGCAGAATCTACAGCCATATTACACAATCCCGTCAAGTTGCTAGGTTGCAACATCCACTCTAAGATTACACGATCCTATGTGCAATATTGCACGATCCTATGTCAGATTGCACGATCCAGTGACAGATTGCACGATCCATTGTCAAATTGCACAATTCGTTGCCGGATTGCACGATTCTTTATCAGATTGCATGATCCTATATTCAATTTTGCACGATCCTACGTGCTATATTCCACATGGCCCTACAAGTCGTTACACTCACCATATCGACGAGCGCAATGTACAAAAACATTCCGGCCGCCGCCGCGAACAGCCAGCGCGTGGCGGAGGGCGCGTGGCCGGCCAGCACGCCGCACACCATGCCCAGCAGGCACAGCGCCGACGACAGGATGTTGTAGCACACCGCGCGCTTCACTGACATGCCGGCTTTGAGGAGGACGGCGAAGTCACCTGGAAAGAAAAGATGGGACATTTTAACATACATATATAAAAGAGGATAAATGTTATTTATTCCTGTAAATTGGTTCAAAAACCACATTTACACGTCAAAAATATTACTATTAAAAGCCTGTGACGTCCCACTGCAGGGTAAAGTCCTCCCTACTCTCTTTCCACTTCAGTCAGTCAAAAATAAATTCTATTTTCCAACTAGGTGAGTTCGGTGTTGAACGGCCCCGACTTACGAGTTGTACTCGTAAGTCCGCCGTTACCACTAAGCCACCACTGCTCCTGATTGGTTCTTTGCACATGATTTATTTTATTTACAAATATTTTGATAACATATTACAAGTATGACGAAACAAAGTACTCTGTAAATTCTATGAAAAAAAAACAAAAAACCAGTTTCAGTAAGAAACCTGTAATTCTCGATAAAACGGTACTCAAATTTGACAGTGACACTGCCACGTGAATTTAGTGTACCATTGAGCTACATAAGCTTATCTATGGGACTAGACATTACAAATGAAAACGTAAAGCTTTTCCATAAGTTATAGCACTATTTACTAGATAACATTTAATTAGGGTAAAAAATATATACATATATCTCAATTTATACTGTAGTGTGTAAGGTTTGAAACTACAAACAAACGGGCTGCTTTGGACTTGTCTGGGTGTGTTTTATATTTTTTGATATGAAAAGGCTTTCGTGCAATCTGGAGTGGGAAATCTGTGGGATTGATTTCGTGAAAAAAGACGGAAGTGTTTTATTACAGGAAACCGGGAAAGCGCGGGCGCCGGGGCAGAATTTTCTGCTCGGTTTGGTTGGTGGTAGGACGTGCTCTAAGTCCGCCTGGCTAGCTACCAACATCTAGTCTATCTAAGTCTGTCGCCATAACAACAATGTAAAGAGCGTTAATACTGAAAGTGGGCAACGTTGCAAATAGATGTCAAATAAATCGCTGTTTTGTTTAATTTTGCAATATTACTGTATGGAAATAGGAAATGTGGCTAACTAGAATATTAATAATGAATTGTAATTATAATACTGAATTTGATGTTCTAACCGTTTTAGGTGTAAAAAAGCATTCTAGCACTTTTTGTTACATATAAAACAAAATATTCAGGGTAACGATATTAATTACTGCATTTCAAAATCAATATTTCAGTTCACTAGTTAGCCACATTTCATATTTCCATACAGTAATATTGCCAAATTAATCAAAACAGATAAATATTTGACAGCAATTTGCGATGTTGCCAAATTTTAGAATAAGCGCTCTTGACAGTATTGCTGTGTTTCGGTAGTTAGAGGTAAGATAGCCAGTTCCTCTGTGGTTGATGATTCCGGGTGAAGCTCGCTTCCACCTTCGGCTTGATCATCACTTACCATCAGGTGGGATGCAGACCACGAGCTTTCCCGTTATGGTTAAAAAAACGAGCGAGTCTAGCGAAACGAGTCAGTAGTCGCTTATGATGTGCAACATCTGAACTTGGTAATAAGCAACATTACTCGTGATGGTCGTTTCTGACAGCCAATTGTAGCACCGCGCGCGTTCATTGGTCAAATCAAATAGCGCGCGCGTCGGGCTTCCTGTTATACACTTCCGTCCCTTTTGACGAAATCACACCCACAGATTTTTAGGGTATATAATTATGTTCTGTGCATATATTACAGAAAACCGTGAGGAAAGATGTACAAATCTAAAAGTTAAAAATATGACGTGATTACCCAATAGACCTATCAGGCTGCATGGCATGACAGTTGGTTTTTAAAATTAGACCTTATACAGTTGGTATTAGGAGTAGAATAAATATATTGTATTTACATACCCAATTCATGAGGCAGTTCATGGCACAACACTGCGATGGCTGTGGAGAAACCGCCTGCTATGCTTGAAGCGAAGGCGGCACCTGGAACCGTAAGGTTTGTATGGTAAGTACGGCAATGGACGATGTATCACCAATTCTTCGTAAGTATCGGCAGGGCTGAACCTGATCACAGTTTTCTCATCATATGGGTAACGAACCCACACGATAGACATTTGGCATCACAAAAATTCAGATACATAGATAAATTAAAAGTTTCACAGTAGCCATCCGGCTTATGAAACCCTGATCAAGTTCCTAATCAGTAACTGTGCTGCCAAATCAGCAATTTCGATTGGTTGATCGAATGATTTGAACTCAACACCAGTTGAACTATCGGCCGGTTTGCCAACTGCAACTCTTGGCTTCATAAACCTTTCAGGTATTTCAAATATTTCATATACCGACAATCGGCACCACCTCTTCTCTCATACATATACCACCCAACGTTAGCCAAGCCATAGGTTAGCGGGCGTTCATTAATTACGTGAGGTAATTTTGGCGATTATTTACCCTCCCGCCTTCTTGGTGAGATATCGTGGGATTTAGCTCACCCCCTCCTCCTCCCCCCAATGTACCGTAAGTTTTTTTTTAAATGTCATCAGCTTAATACACAGTGAAAGGAATTTCATTCCAAACTGGTGTCCCACGACACCTCTCGTTTTTGTGTAGAATTTATCTAGCCATATTTTAGTGGAGAAACATGTTTTAATTAATTTAAGTTTTCTCGCATGTTTCTCTTCCGGAAAAACAATTACGTGATATATGCCGAGACCCCCACGTGAGATTGGGTGAGATTCGGCTCAACCCCCCCCTAAACGCCCCCTATACGCCTCCAGTAATTAATGAACGACCCCTTAGCCAGTCATTAAGGTTGGTAGCGAGACTGAAGACCCAGGTTACGCCTGGGTAGCCTCTTTTTATACATAATGACACTTACCTATAGCCATGCCGTCAGTAAAGTTGTGCAGCCCATCCCCCATGATGACCATCCACGCGACGGACGCGATGGAGGAGGGGGGCGCGTGCACGTGTCCGTGCGCGTGTGAGTGGCCGTGGTGGGCGCGCGAGTGCTCCCTGTAGGAGAGCAGTAAGTTATTAATGCGGCTGAGGATCGAGTGCAGTGGCGAAAGATCGGAGAGTTCTATGTCCAACAGTTGACTGCTGTTAGCTGATAAATGAAGTAACAACTCTACATTGCACACCCTATTGATCTAGGATGCAGATGGTGGGTTTAAAACAGTAGGGATTTTGATTGGGGAAAACAAAAACGATTTAGTCCGTCAGTCAGATAATAAAAAAATATTACACACGAATTTTTGGCTTTATCATATTAATAAAAAATGATTTAGAGAAAACGCATTAAAGTTGAGGAGTGGGGGCTCGGTACGTCACAAGTCGGTATAAAATCTTACGGAGAGTGACGTCATGTTACATTTTAACTCAATGTATTGCCGTAATCTTTTGATTACGTAAAAAAATAAAAAAATACGTGTCCCATATTTTAAAAGAATCTACATGACGGACGAAAAAAAATTTGTTACCATCCATATTGTCAAGAACAAGCCAGTCAGTATTGTCGATAACGGGACTAACACGCACAGGTTGCGCCTTAGTAAATTTTCACCTAAGGAGGCCAATATAATGGTCAGGCTACGCAGACGGATTAGTGATCACAGATTGTTCTTTTAAGCTGCAAAACGGATGCTGAAGCTGTGCTATTTCCATAACAGCATCAATAGCCTTTAACGACACCCTAGCGTGGAAAGATATCATATATTTTTCATGACGAAGTACTTGGGAGTGTTCTTACTGAAGGCCAACTTATTAAATACATTTCGTAGGTTAACCGAAATTGGGTCAACATAAATTAAAAACTGAATTCAACTAACCTCAAAATAACAGTATAACTGTCGCCATCTTTCAGATCCTTAACTCCATCCTCCTTATGTTTAATATTATTCATCTCCACAACCGCTGGCTGAGACTCAGCCTTCAGCAACCAATCCTTGGCTGTTGGCTCCTCCTTACCTTCTGGGTTGAGGGCATTTGAAGACACCACACTCACAGAGTTATTTTGCTTCTTCCCATGCTTCGGACTTGATGGTATGCCATCCCTTAAGTGATGGTCATCATGGGTATCCGTATCAATTTCGTCGTAACAGTAAGGGTATTCTGAATACTTATGCTTGCACGTTTTTGTAGTAGGATCTCCCTTTTCGTCTCTCTTGAAGATTTTCATGAGAGAATTAGAGGCAGAGTTTGTGACTGCTGTTTTTGAGCCTCCGGAACAGCCCATTACGGTCTCGTCTTTTAGAACGCGCACTCTTGTAGGGAGTTTGTCCTCCTCCAGCTTTTGGCGACGCTTCCTCCATTCGACTACTACTGTTAATCCCTTTTCGGTGAAGTAGAAGAATACTACTCCCAACATGGCTGCGAGTCCCTTCCACATTCCGTCATCGTGAGCTGCTCGTATTTCTACCTCTGTTTGACTGCCATGACTGTGACCGTGGTCATGGTCTGGACTCATAGCATGGGGCATAAGATGCAGTAACGCATCCCCACATAGCGTTCCAACTGCCAACGCTACCAAGAACTGTAGTAGATGGTTATAATACGTCTTATGCATAATAGGGATGACTGCTACTCCTAGTAAGCCGCAGGCACTGATCGCCAATATACATAAGGAGGAGTACAACCAGACGGCGTAAATATTTTTCGTGTACGCCATTTCTTCGGGTACATGTAGCGGTACATTTTGCGGTACATTTGTATGTTCTCTCGTACTTCTTCCTATGCTGGTTTCTTTGACGCATCCAGTTCGTTCTATGGAAGTGTTGGCTAGTTTTTGGTACAGGAGTATGGGACATATTGTCTGTAGTGTGGCCTCTGTGATGATGGCGTCTGAGTCGTGGTTGTGGTCACTGTGTTCTGAGTGTGAGTGGTTGTGTGGTTTTAATCGAGTGTTCACTGTTGTGATTAGGTCGGAGCTGTTCATACACTGGAAAGGAGAAAATAAAATATTGTTTTATTAGACTTTTACAGCACAATTTTAAAGGAGTCTGGTATAAATATAGTCATTATTTATGAAAAGACTTTCCAGTGCTTTTGTGATGCCTTTATTTACATTAAATCTGAAACAATGTTTGATCGAGGAATGCTTACTTCCACAATCTTAGAGAAATCCACACACTACTCTCCAGTCATTATTATATTTAGCAATATCAAAGGAAATTTAATGGAAAAGTTAAACCAATTTAAGTTGAAACAAGTATAGAACATAAAAAAAAATACTCACATTAACAATTTCATCTTTATCATTCTTTCCATACATCCCGCGCGGGCGGCTCTCAGTAGTCTGTCCACCTTCCACCAGCTTATGAAGATCCAGTTCCTCAAGCATCTTATTAAACCCTGTCAAATCCATTGTCATACTATCCACATCTCCATACAATCTAAATATCTGCTTGACCTCCTCCTTGACCTCCCGCTTGTCCTTGCCTTGCCTTATCTTCTGTAATTTCTGGTGGTATCGAGGAGAAACTTTTCTCTCCTCATCTAAATCTATACGTAAATCATCTACATCGTTTATATTTGCATCGTAGTTTAGTACGCCGTCGTTTTGTATATCTATGTGCGATCCACAGGAGTGAGCCGCGCAGAGTAGACAGAACATGCACACTGTCACTATGTGGCGCGCCATGATTAATCTTAGGCTAATTGTGACTGGCTTATATTATAATATAAGGCTAATCCATTTGTTGTGTAGCGGCGCGTGGTTGGCTGCTAGAGATCTGTGGACAAGGAGAGAGGATGTTAATAACGTTGTCATAACACAGTGATATTATCAGTAATGCCCAGAGACTGGACTAAGGCTGCCTGTCCATTGAAGCGGAGCGAGGCAGCGGAGAGGAGAATGGCAGCGGAGTGGAGCGGAGTTGCGGACAGTGTCTGTCCATTGATGCGGAGCGAGGTAGCGGAGCGGAATTACGGACTGTGCGGAGCGGTGTTGCGGACTGTGCGGAGCTAGACCGAGTTCACGTATTTTTCCGCATCGCCTCTCCGCTTCCCCGCTCCGGTTCCTCGCTCCGCTTCCCCTCTCCACTTCTCCGCTCCGTTTCCCCGCTCCGCTTCCCGGTTTTTTATGATTTTTTAAACTAGTTCGCGAATCCCTGTCGGCTAAAGCGGAGCGGAGGTTTTATGCAATTCCATTGGTTAATATTGGCACACCGCTACTCCGCTCCAGTGGACAGGCAGCCTAAAGGCTGCTTTTCGTAATTGTTGTGCCTCATAAAACAGTAGTTCCCTTACAAGATACAAGATTTTCCAAGACATAAGTATAAACACATATGGCATGCAAGATGTTACATTATAAATTAAATATCACAGTCATAGGGGGCGAGCTTATTGCCACCAACCGGGCACAAATCCAGACTCCGGGCTGCTACTGAGAAATACCAGATGGAATAACCCAATAAAATTTCAACCGACCCAGCACTAGTGTTTGTGAACACTTTACCAATGAGGCAGAAAGAAAAGTTCTAGGAATGTCCTGTTAAGCAGTTTATTAAGCACAAAATTACCGGTAAACTCTAAAGTCTAAACAGTCTCAGACCTGAGTCATAATAGGTCACATGATGAAGAGGTGACTATCCCTATTTCAGATGAAGTCGCTTAAAACCAAAAACAATTAAAACACTTCAGCATCATCACATCTATCTATATAATATATAAAATCAATTGCTGGTCGTTTGTCTCGCTAAAGCTCAAGAACGGCTGGGCCGATTTAGCTGATTTTGGTTTTGAAATGTTTGTCGTAGTCCAGGGAAGGTTTAAACGGTGAGAAAATTAGGGTAGGTAGGTAAGGTTTAGTGCTACCCGTGCGAAGTCGGGGCGTGTAAAGCTAGTATATAAATAAAAATCAATTGCCGTGCGTTAGTCTCGAAAAAACTCGAAAATGGCTCGACTGATTGTGATGAAACTTTGGTAAGTTGATGTGTGCGCGACGGAGAAGGTTCCTAACAAAAAAAATACAGACAGGCATTAGCTATAGCTAGTCTATTTATCTATATATATAAAAATCAATTGCCGTGCAGTAGTCTCTGGCTCGACCGAATTGAATTTAAAACATATTGTTTTGTTTGCCTCAAGGTAGATGAGGAAAAAAAAAAATTAGGAAAACCCTAAAGGAACAGCCGAAATATCGAAATTGAAATTTTGACAGGACAACGTCTGACAGGTGAGCAAGTGTTAAGATAAAGATGAGCACTGTACACACAAGATAAATAAAATGTTAAAAATTAACAAGTATAAGTCTTTCACTTACCAAAACGGAAAATTGAATGAAATTTAATGGGAAAAAATTCTAAATAAATAGCATGAACTATTATCCTACATTTCAAGGGTACAAATGCCAGAAATGTTTATATTAAAAAGTTAATTACATTGATAAAAAGTCGTGTTAATTGTGAGCATAATATACATTTTTATCATTAATTTGTGTTATCGTGATATATGTAGTAGTTTGTGGGGTAATGGGGTAATGGGTCATAGAAATAATGTACGTATGGACGGCAGCTACCCACGACAAATAAATAGACGTTGCCGCGCTTCGCTTGCGTGCCTAGCGAAAAACCTAGCCAAAAAACATAATAAAAATCACACAATTTGCAAAATTGGGGGTCGAGATATAAGCGTGCAGATAAATGGCCGTTGCGTTTATACTTAAGGCGACACTAACCGACTTTTATTAATTTTATACTAAAGATCACGTCTAAACGAGTAGTGTTAATGATTTGGAAAAAATATATGTTAAAAAAGAGCATTTACTTAATAACTTAATCTGTGAATATTTTAGATGTTTATTATATTACATCAATCTGCCTAGCCTTTTCCCAACTACGAGTATATTGGGGTCGCCTTCCAGTGCAACCGGATGCAGCTGAATACCAGTATTTTACATAGAGCAACTGCCTATCTGACCTCCACAACCCAGTTACTGGGTAGCACGATACCCCTTGTTAAGACTGGTTGCCAGTTGCCAGACTTTCGGGCTTCTGACGACTCGTGACGACAAACGGAAGACACAGACGATACACATATAACAGTCGGAAAATTATCGGTCTTAAAGGGGATCCGCTAAAGTAGCCCGGTAAATTCAAATTTTCTTACGTTTTTTGCAACTTGCAGGTCAGTGCCAGGTTGTATCTTGATCAAAATACGATTCGCGACCATAACAAATACGGCTTTACAGAATTATAATCATTAGAATCAGCAATACTTCATAAGTTAGAATAATCCTAAAATGTCATGATTTCATGAAATAGTCATTCAATAGGAATTCGAGATTTGTATTGCTGATTTTTATGATAATATTTCTATGAATAAATATTTGATACGGCCGCGAATCATATTTAGATCAATATACAACGTGATACTGACCTCCAAATTGCAAAAAACTTAAGAAACATTGAATTTTGCGGGCTGCCCAGACGCTTTCGCCTTAAATTAAAAATACGAATTAATAATATAGCCAATGAGGAACGCCTGTCAAACCCTCAGTATATAAAATTTAAACCATTACCAACAAAACAGTTATATTCCTTATCGTCCCATGAGTCAACTCAGCCGACAATTGACGTAAAAACAAAATGTATGTCTATTGGATAGTTTTTTCGGCGTAACCTCGTACCAGATAGTCATTGTGGGATGTTTATTCCGACTATAACTTGTTAATTGTACCTTTTATTTATTTGTTTATTTCTTTTATGAAGATTTCCGGATTCTTAAATCTTTTTTTAAAATCTGAATTTTAGGTTGTAGGTTTTATTAGTGACCTTCTAAGCCGGAATTAGGAAGGGCTCAAATAGGCAAACTAATAAAAACTTAGGAAGTACCAACCTACTATAATGTCTGTGTTATCATCATAAAACGTAATTTTATTAATAAAATGATTAGTGTTTATTTGTTGTTTTTTTATTACTATAATTTATTATCTAATCCCGCACTTCTTGAGTTTTTTTTTATTGACATAAGACAGTTAAAGTCTCAATTTGGCAGAGTGATGAGCTCATGACAAGCTCCGTATGAGTTCGAAACTACTCGGAGAAACCCGAAACAAACACGTGAGCAAATAGTTAATAACTTAATACCATACTCAAGAAGACAAAGAATACTTAATAAGAGACGATAAATTAAAAGAGTATGCTTAATTTCTATTCAAATTCTTGTTTATGTTATTTCGACTTAAACAAACATCAACTTAATGCAATTGCAAATTAAGTTGATTTTAGACTGACTACTACTGTTGAAAAAGTCATAAGAAATATGAAGTTGTAGCGCAAACTGAACCTTATGAGTAGGTAGGCATTACAGTTGTCTTTACAGTGATAAAGACAACTTGGGCTTGCAGTGATAGCCTAGTGGTGTCACCGTCGGACTGCTAAGTCAAAGGTCCCGAGTTCGAACCCAAGGCACGCACCTCTAACTTTTTGGATTTATGTGCGTATTGTATAATTATCACTTGCTTCAAAAACGGTGAAGGAAAACATCGTGAGGAAACCGGCATGCCTGAGAGATATTTCTCTACGGCACGTGAAGCCAAGTCGGAGGCCCATGGGCGGCTTTAAAACTCTGACACCAGGTTAGTCACTAACCACACGAAAAGAAGAGACAGTTGTCTTTCCTAGAAAAAAAAAAAAACTCGTATTTGTTTACATGTTTGCAATCTAAATCGCGAACGCGGTATAGTTGTTTGGTCATGTCAAGAGGATGAATGAAAGGCGACTAACAATAGGTAAATTTACAAGGCAGATGTGAGTTGAAATGCCGGGAAGGGTCACACTAGAAGGACATTGTTGATGTTCTTCAGAAAGGTCAGGTGCGTAGTTCTCGCGACTGGCGTGCGTGTAAGGCCAGATATTATTATGTATGCACGTAAACGGAGTACCTACATTTATTGTACCAGGTCTGGCTTAGGTAAGCAAGGGAAGAAGACATGTGTAAAAAGACGAACCCATCAAAATATCACCACGGGTATTTAGCGAAACCGAATCGATTCGCCACAATGTCAACAATTTTATGTAAAAAGTAAATTTAAACTTATATTATGTTTTAAAGTACTGACCTATTTTTGGAAGATGTGATTATACCTACATGATAGTATGGTTTTTAAAGTTACACCCAGTAACTGGGTTGTGGACGTCAAATAGGCAGTCGCTCCATGCAAAATACTGTGGTATTCAGCTAAATCCGGTTAGACTGGAAGCTGACCTCAACATATTTCATATGGACAAATAGATACACCTTTTCGTTTTATAACGAGTAAATGATATTCAAACTTAGGGTTAGCGGGTTAGTTAACAAAACGGTAGCTCAATGGTTTCTAAAAACTGGGTAACGCGACTACATTTGTTTCGACCTCACAGACAGTAAAACATAAGACAACACGCACACTGGCCTTCTAAAATAGTCTAAATATAAGACTCGTGCGCACGTGTAACTACAAGTTCAAGGCGTGGAAAGTGATCTAGATTAAAATTTTTATTACATTTGTGCGTAGCGTGAGATCCAAGCAGGATCGCGAGCACCGGAATGCATGGGGAGAGGCCCAGCGTTAGGATGATAGAGGCTAACGCCGCGCGCAATTTGGACGCGTTTTCGTACGAATTTCACTCGTGCGAACACGTACGAACACGCACGAACGAGCCCGACCTTCCAAGTACAAAGGGAGCGCGCAGACTGGGTGCGAGTTAGTCACACGTATACGCACGACTACGAAAATGCGTCCGAAGTGCGGGGATGGGAGGGGAAGGGATTAAATGCAAAAATAAAACGTGATTTAACAATGCATAAAAAGTTTTAGTCTACTTAATTATGTCTTATCGTCCAGCTTAGGTACTGATCGCTTTAGCGATAGGGCTAGAGAATTTGTGAGATGCATCCATCATCATTTCAGCCAAAAGACGTCCACTGCCGGACATAGGCCTCCACCAGCGCCACATCTACCCGTCCTATGCTTCTCGCATCCAGCGGATTCCCACGTCCTTCACTTCACTAGGTCATCAGTCTACCGCGTGGGACTACGCTCACTCCAGATCTTTTCGGCCCCATGGGCCATCTGTTCTACGAGCAACGTGGCCTGTGTGGCAAAAAATCTGGTCACCAGGAACCACCACCTACCGAACATCTGCAATACCACAAACATCGTAGGTGCCTTGCCATCCCAGAGCAAAAGATGAAATATCTATCTATATATCTTTCAAAAAACGGAACCAAGCAAGACTTTTTAGGCGGTACAAATAAGGTATAGGTAGTAGTAGGAGAAAGAAAGAAGAAGTATTTATTGAGACTCGCACAGGAAATAACATTAAACTAAAAACATAAATAAAAAACAAAGTAACATTAAAATTTAAAAAAGGAAGTCCTGTACGAGGCCAAAAGGCTCCTATCTCAGCATGATGCCGCGACATTTAAAAATAAATAAAAATGACGCAGCGCTGGTATTCTGAAGGAGGTCGGACTGGAGGACGACCTCCTTCACATAGAACTCTACAATATTCAATTCAGAGGAAAAGGGAAGCCGGTAGGAATAGCGTTGTATGAAGCCCTCGCCTCTGATAGTCGTAGTACTTCCCCAAACGAGCTCCTTCACAAAGAAATCTACAAATATATATTATAGTTCGTCTGATTGATATTTGATACTATGACGTCACAATCGCGGTCACCGATCAATTTCTAAGCCTTTGACAACGTACGTGCAGACTCGTGAAAGTGTTCTACATACTTATTGGTAAAGTAAAGAACGATTTGGTTGGTTAACAACGGTATTGAGTCTGAAAAAGTATCTAATGTTTTTTTTAAACAACAATTTTAATTTAAGTAGTACATTGTTTGCTACCCAAATAGATAAACAGAACATATTTTATGGTGCATTTAAACTCCCATTTAAGTGCAATAAAAACATTGTTTACAAACGATTAAAATACAATTAATTTGTCGGTGAAACTAGTTGACACAATAAAACGAAGAAAAGTAGGTACCTACCTACATTTTTCAAATATAGAAGGAGAAACATTTGACAGTTATTTTTTCATTCCTATTTAAAAATTTATTTAAATCAACAATTTATTATTGCAATATTTAAACCTTTAATAAACATAAAAAATATATTTTGCTTTTTTTTAATTTTATTAATTAATTTAATTTCAATTTATGTTTTTTAATACTATTTTTACCTTAAATAAATACAACGAATTCTGTCAGATCTGTTTGCCTACCCTATTTTACTGAGAAAGCAAACGCACCTACCGACATTTCAACGAAAATAAAAAAGTAAAAGATCAGCCTGTGAAATAAAACCGATGTTTTTACGGTCAAGGCTAAATTTTATTTACTCGTAACTTCCACCCAAGGGCAGGAATGATACATGGTGGTGTATTTATGGGTTCAAAGTCATGGCACATCGATTTTTTAGCTACGCTACACGAATCTAGGAAGTTATATTCTATAGAGGTTTTTCATAAAGATCAGACTAAGAATGTTGCCAGATATGGCATTATGTAGTAAAGTAGAATATTTCCTCAGAGGGATTGTCAATTCCAAAAATAGAAAAGCGTGTCCAGGGCCTTAACTGATAATGCGACATACATAATGTAAAAAATTACAAAATTTCCAAATTTTCTCAGCTGCTGTTTATTAAAATGTCTATGTCTGTCACCTACTCATATTTAATAAGAACATATTATATTTATTTTAACACTAGCACATGGTGGTGTAATGGGAAACAAAGCAACGGCGGAAGCGTAGAATACGATAAGTCAACAAATTCTAAAGAAACGATAATACAAAAAATAAATAAAATATAAAACTTAAAAATTGTCAAATTGTCGCTTTTACTAAATTGGGCCGGGCATAACATTATTCCAGAACCGTTATCAATAAAGTCTGACTAGACTGTTTTGATGACTTGTACTTTCGTCCAGCGCAAGGGACCAGTCAGCAACCCTACCACCTAAAATTAATTGTTTAGCTACATGACACCTTACGTCAATTTGCCGTGTTATAGATATTCTATACAACTGTCAAAGATGACATCTGTGATTAGATTATACGACAATTTAAGTTGGAAGTCAATTGCTTAACGATTCATTTCCTTGACTTAATAACAAAGAAAAAACTTACAGAGATTTGTTGGCATGCAAATATTTTAGCAAAGCTGGACAGGTCTCCAAGTGCCCTATATCCGTTCATCGGAAGACCCATGTCCACTTGTCCATACATATCTTCCAACTGACATAATATTACGTACACAGACATACACTAAACATTTCAACGTACATAATTAATATGACATGAATTTCTATGGCCTTGGCTGCCCGAAAAATAGTCCATTAATAAATAACAGCTATCGATTGAGTGCTACACTTGAAACTTTATGGTTTTGTCTATAGCCAGATTATTAAAAGTAATGGAGTGGTAATGTGGATTAAATATTATGGCGCAGTGGGTCTGGAATTGCAAAATGATTTTGTTTCAGTAGAGACGGTGAATTGGATTGGACTACATTACTAGCTGATTGATGACGATGACCTTCTGAAGGCCGCAGGAATCCGCTAGATGCGGGAAGCATAGAAAGCCCACATTGTTCGTAGAACAGATGGCCCATGGGGCCGATAACGATCTGGAGTGGCGAGCGAGGTCCAAAACCTTTGTGAAGTTCGCAAGAATCCGCTGGATGCGGGAAGCACAAAACCGGTAGAAGTTTTTCCGGACGTTTTTTGGCTGAAATTATGACATGACGAGCTGTAAAAGTCGACCGACAGATAAAATGGAAGTAGATATGGAGACCTTTGCCTTAGTGGCAACGAAATGGACAAATTAACCCTAAGATTCCATCGCAGCGAAACGGTCTCGTCTCATGCAGACGAGGATTTAGCATTGAGCATCCCGTACTGTAGTTGTGTTTTAAACGGGCTAAGAAGGTCACAACCAAGAAAACATAGCTGGAAGCACTGCGCCTAGAGTGGCCAGATCGAATACCTACAGTAGAAGTCCAGCTTGCCAAAACATTAACTATATACTGCACTTCTGAGGCATGTCCGCCTGAGTAATAACAGCCGCATGGGTAGATCCATCAGGTTAAGCTACGCTTGCCGGGGTTGGTCCGTAGATGGATGACCACCTTAACATACCGAGACTCCTCCGTGCCTCGGAAAGCACGTCATTGGCCCCGGCTGTCATTCGTGGGATCTTTGGCAGTCGTTACGGGTCGTCAGAAGACCGAAAGTCTGACAACCAGTCTTACCAAGGATTTATTACCCGGTTACTGGGTTGTAGAGGTCAGATAGGCAGTCGCTCCATGTAAAATACTGGTATTCAGCTGCATCCAGTTAGACTGGAAGCCGACTCCAACATAGTTGGGAAAAGGCTAGGCAGATTGATACTTCTTCTCATTAATTATGTATGACAGTATGACGTGTTCAGTTCTCTTGGCACTCCATTTATTCCTACTCCGTGTATTAGGTATTTAGGTAAACCTTGAGGGGTTTGGGGCGTCAGAAATACGATGCCGCGATATCTCCGACTTGAACTTGTGCTTGATACGTATTATGTAGGTTTTATATGTAGGTCTAATAAACTGTATATGCAATGCGTATTTGGTTAGATATGTCAATATTTTCCTAATAAGTTATTGCCGTTATATTTTCCTTGCCAACATTTTCCAGTGGTCGCTCCATGTAAAATACTGGTATTCAGCTGCCTCCGGTTAGAATGGAAGCCAACCCTAAATAGTTGGGAAAAGGCTAGGCAGATTGATTGACGAAGAAGAACATTGTAACGGAAAGTTGAGAAAACCACAGAAATCTGGTCTGAAATCGACGAGAAAAAGTGAGCGTTGGTCAGAGAGATCAAGGAAGGCCATTGAGACAAAATGACAGGCGTTGATTTCTAAGAGTAGTGGACGAGAATGGGCAATAAACTTTATCATTCTCTTCGTAGATGTAAGTAACTGGTTGAGCACAACTTTTTTGTTAGATTTATATCATAATCTATATCTATAAAAATCAATGCCACTTTCGTTGTAATTTTATAACTCAAGAACGGCTGGGCCGATTTAGCTGATTTTGGTTTTGAAATGTTTGTCATAGTCCAGGGAAGGTAGGGTAGGTAGGTAGGTAGGTAGGTAGGTAGGTAGGTAGGTAGGTAGGTAGGTAGGTAGGGTAGGTAGGGTTCAGTGTTACCCGCGCGAAGTCGGGGCGGGTAAAGCTAGAATGTAATATAATATTTTGTAATCTGTCTATTGTAAAGAGCCCAAACTCTAAACGTCAACGAATTATAACGTTGCTAAATTCAAGAGTACAACTGTGACAGGTACCTATTACGTTTAGTCGGTTACTTGACGGCTGTCTCATCACGAGGTTTTTTTGTTTACCTTTATTTAACTAGATAAACATATGGAGTATAGTCATTTATTCAAAGAAATGTCCTCAGTTACACTCACATACATATCTGGAATAATAATAGATAAATGCTGTGACGTAAACATAACGAATCTCATGAAACCTTGTGTAATGTCGCGGTTGCCTAATTCTGGGCACCTTGAACTCGCTCGGACTGTACTGTACGGTCAACCGCCCATGAACTATGAAAACCGCCCTTATTATCATGACATAAAGGCGCTGTCAATGTCTTATTCGACTTGAGGTCGACTGTATTGTATTGTTTTTTTTTTTTTTTTGCTGAACTGGGCCTTTTTGGCGCAGCCCTGAGGCACACTCCCCATCAAATTTCTGCTTACATCGCACTTTACACTTTTTATTTGTTTTTTTAATTTTTATCTGCTGTGTAAATTATATTGTGTGTGTTTTTAGTCTGTGCTAAATAAATGTATTTTCTTTCTTTCTTTCTTTCTTTCTTTATTACTGACGGTCGTGTTAGAATAGGATATTCATTAATTACTGCTTAATTTGCATTATTCATATTTAATTACGGAGAAATTGGCTTTCGTTGATTTTTAGCTTCTTGGATTAGTTTTAGGGCAGCCTTATGAGTATAGCCACAGATGAATAAGATAGTTCACTCCGCATTTTAGGCATGAAGCTACAAGTACGCGGCGGGCTCAACTTGCTGGGCCAATTCAGTAAGTGTAACGTAGTCAGAAGATCTAAGAGTCACGCGCTAGAAAGAGAGGCAACTTCTAGGTGAATATGATTGTAAGTAATTAGCGCTGTGCGACCTGAATTGCACTTTATTGTGTCGTAGCAAGAGTCGCTTTTTATTTAAATGATTTTACGGAGTGGACCATCTGTATTAATTTGTGGTATAGTTCTATTTATGAGCAGCACGTTGTCGCCGACGGCCGTCGACGGCTGCGTTGCCTCTGCCGTTGTCGCGTGCCGCTCGTGTTTATGAGGACTAAGATATACCTAAGTATTGACATTTTAAGCGCTGGAACATGTACTCTAAGCTATAATGACTATGACTGTATGTGTTGAACTGTCAGATGTGAATTATATTCCACTAGCTTTTGCCCTCGGCTTCACCCGCGTGGATGTCAGAAAATATCCCACGAGAACGTACTACCGGGATTACATACCTAATAGCCGAGGAAAAGGTCATTGACTCCTACCACTGCACCCGCGTTGCCGTCAATCATAACGACTTTCAGACAGACGGACATACGCGGCGGGGAGTTTGTTTTATAATATTTAAGGATAAGGATGAGTAAAAGATTATTTGAAGACTTTAAATCAGGCATTTTAAGAGAAATGCCCACAAACCACAGTTTTCTTCAGGAATTTCAGAAGTCGGTCAAAAAACAAACAATAATTATACGGAAACGACTGTATCGACGTCAAAAAGAAACTTTTCAGTCGAGTACCTCTGCCTAGAGGCAGTGAAATCATTCAATCTAACTGAATTATGAGGAAATGGCTTTGAAATACTTTTTATAACATCAGGCACACCTTATGATCACCAATGCTTGAAGATAAGGCATTCATAAACGAATTTCCTTAACAAAAAACATCAAAGAAATCAAATGAATTCAGTAAAAAACTTTTTACTAAATGAAAAAAAAAAGTTTGGCTGAAAGCCGACGCGCCTGAGGAAATAAACAATTAAAAAAAAAACAGAATGCCAATACAAACTTCCTTCGCCTAAATAAAAAAAGTTGCAAAAACATCGGAAGGAAACATAAAATAAATTGATTTAACGTGTTGTATCGATTAGTTTGTTTGCTGATTCGATTATAACTATAACTCGACAGGTTTGATTTGGGCGCTCGAGGTGTGTCCCTTGATAAGAGGGAGGAAGAAAATATTTGTTGAACGTTTGAACTTTTTGTGCAAATAAAATATTACACTTATGTACAATCAGTCTATAATGTTTCCACTGCTGGGAGGGATACAGGCCACCTCTTTGAGAGAGGGAGTGGGCCATAATCCACCATGCGGGCCCAGGGCGGGTTGGTGGATATCACATGTCTCGGAGTTTTTGGTTCTAGGACATGTCGGTTTCCTCACGATGTTTTCCTTCACCATTTTGAGAGCAGTGGTGATGAAATTAAATACTAAGAGTAAAGTGCCTGTCTGTGTTCGAGCTCACGACATACAACACGTCAAGTCGGGGCCGATAACACTGCGTCACCACTTCTCCTTCACAGTTATGGAAATAGTCGATTTTTTAAGCTTCAACCTAAGATTTTTACGCTACCTTTTTAAAATTGAATTGAAGAGTTAGGTTAGGTCCACCAATGCAACTTTAAAGTAAATTCTATCCTTGGAAATTGACAATTGCCATAATACAAAGGATATTTCAAAGTCATTCCTCTTCAAAACAAGTAGGTAAGTATTATGATAAGTTCACTTCATTATATTCTAGAATCGTTACAATATGTCGTTATCATAAACATGTTATCAGTAACGGAATCAAAACAAGGTGATACCATATATAATGGGCACATGTTTTGTCTCTTAAGCTGTCCTAGATGCAGTCACGTTTTTTCTATGTTTAGACATGACTTATATTGATAATTTAAGTAAACGAATATTGTATACAAGAAAACTAAATAAAAACCTAACATAAAAACACATGCATGAAGCTTAGAAAGTCCAAAATAAAGACATGAGTAAATAAATTATGATGTTTATTGTCCGCCATATTGAATTACCTATGACGTCATCTATGCTAGATAAAATAGGCTCTGGCTGGATCGACGACAAGTTCACTGACACAGCGTTTTGTTGAATTGGTTCATTGGTTTAGGCTTTGCGAGATAAAAAATTGTTTGATGCTTGCAATTAAAACAAGGAATGTCAAAAGTATTCAGTCATTTTAGTTCGTAATTTCACCGGGTAGGTACTGTAATAATATACTAAATAAACACTTTGTAGATTTTGTTATACAATTGTTTGTAAAACAAAATCTACAAAGTGTTTAGTAGTAGTTAGTATTCAATATTTCTGCAATGTCGGATTGGTTTTGAATAGATAATGTTTTTACACATAAGCCTCATCCGGGGCAGTAATTTCCATTAAAATCTAACACTTCTTGGAAAAATTACATAGAAAAACCTCTGACCTGATTTAATTTCACAACAAACTCGAGCGCCGCATATCATGTTGTTCAGTTATAAATACATTCCCTAATATTTTAATCGATTAGTTTATCGAGAAAAACATCGATAAGTTGACGTTAACTTATGGTTACATAATATTCGCGTAGTAGGACCTAATTGTTAGGGTCAACGAACTGTAATCACGTGTGAGCCTATTTATTTAGTAATAAAATGCTAGTGTGATATTTTTTTACTCCAAGATTATAATTTAAAATCGAATGTCATTGTGTTTTTCATGGCATATTATAAGTTTTTTACATTTAACTCGATTTTTATAACTGTGCGCTTGGAGCTGTCAAAATCATAGGTTTTTAGTATTGAATTCACCCGCCCGGTTACCTCTTCAGTGCTCCGACGCCTCTTAAATACGGTCTACACAACTCGTGACGTCAGCACAGTTCTGTCTTATTATTCGTCAAGGGGCATGCGATAAGGTAGCCCGCGAAATTCAAATTTTCTTTACTTTTTTAAATTTTGCAGGTCAGTGTGAGGCTTTATGTTGATTAAAACATGATTCGCGACCGTAACCAATAAGGCTTTACTTAATTATAATCATTACAATGAGCAATACAACTCCATAAGTAAGCACAATCGCTAAATGTCATGATTTTATGAAACAGTCATTCAATGCGATTATATGAACTTAGAGAGTTGTATTGATTATTTTTATGATTACAATTCTATAAATATACATTTGATAAGGCCGTGAATCATATTTAAATCAACTTACAACATGATACTGACCTGCAAATTGCAAAAAACGTAAGAAAATTTGAATTTCGCGGGCTACCTTTACGCTTTCGCCTTAAGTTGTTATTGTTATTAAACCACATACACTGTCATATTTTGACGTTGACAGGATCACAGTTATAAAAATCGGGTTTTTTATGGTAACGATAAAAAATGAAACAAATCTATTGAAACATCACCAAAAATCCCAAGCAAGTCTAATATCGCATTTGTGACACATGACAGAACTATCGACATAATATCATCAAGCCTGATATCCCCGAAGGGTTTGGCAGAGATGTACATAGGTACATCTCTGCCAAACCCTTCGGGGATATACATAGCTGGCGAAATGTGGGTGTACTATAGAGTACACCCACATTTCGCCAGCTATGTTTAAGTCCCATGTAATAGGGGGCGAGCCTATTGCCATCAACCGGGCACAAATCCAGACTCCGGGCTGCTACTGAGAAATTCCAGATTGAAGAACCCAACGACCTGGGAATCGAAGCCAGGTACTTATGCTCAGCAGTAGCGCTTGCGATCACTAGACCAACAAGGCAGTTAAAAATAATGAAAGAAAATCTTAAATAAAATAAAAAAAAGTAAGTTTAATGTCCGTAAAGTTTAAAGCCGTGCCGTATATTTCTCCATATAAAAAAAAACTAAAATAAAATCTCAACACAAAAAAAAAAATGTTTGTCCGTGAAGTTTAAAGCCTCTAAAAGATATAGGTATTTCTCCAAATAAAAAAAACTAAAAGAAAATCTAAAAAAAATGTATTTCAAAGTCTTCTCCATAAAAATATATGGCACGGCTGTAAAATATCTTTATCTAGATAAAATAATACGTTATCAATTCATACAAATAGCAAACAGTAATAAAATCATGTTAAATGTGAAGCCTGAACTTCAGAAGGAAAAAATACATAGATTTTTTATCCTTAGAGATTTAGCTCTGATGAGGTAAATATAAATACTATAAAAGCATGTATAACTTAATTAATTATAATAAAATAACAGGATATTCATAGTAGGTACAGTTAACTCAAATATTTAGCAGGATTTTGTATTTTTTTTTAACAAGTTTTGGTTTAGTACTTGTAATTTAAGTATCTTCATTAAGTATGTTAGTTATTAAATTCAATTCTTATAAAAAGTTATAATAAAAAGTTTTAAACATTTCACTTTACATTAAAATATTTAAAATCAAAAATTTTAGCATTTTTTGCAAAAACTTTCTCGAAAAATAATTAAATTATAAGTTTTTTTTTTTTTTTTTTAGATTTATATGTTTTTTATTTAAACAAATATTATTAAATCATATTAATAACTATGTACAAAATAAAACTAACTATACAAATAGATACAAAAAACAAAAGTACACTTAGGCGTCGCAGTATTCGTCCGCATCGCTGTCATCCGGAAACGTGCCCAGAAGACTGGCAGCATTGCCACGTTGAATGGCAATGCTAATTCTTTGGCCAAAGAACGAGCCAGCCCTCTGGTCGCGTGAAGTGTCGAACAGTCGGCGAGAAATTTCCTTAAAAAGGAGACGCGCACTCGGACCCCACGACCCGAAATTTAAAAATATATATAATTTAAAAACTTAAAATAAAACCACATACCTTCCTTTTCCAAGTCGGTTTTCTCAACGATAGACAAGACAGAGCAACATACAATGACTATATTGAAAAGATAACGGTATTATCTTAATGATAAACGAATATTATCAACAGCACTTATCTCTAAGTAGCGACCGCCGCTAACGGATAGCGCCCGTTACAGGAACGCATGCACAACAAAATGAGAACGCACAGTGAAATCAGTCGAACGAACATGATACTACACTTACCATACAAAAATAAACCTTGATTCAACAAAACAAAGCCTAAATTAACAACAAAACAAAAACGAATTCAAAAAAAGAAACAAAAGCCGACGTTAAAGTTTTAAGAATAGAACACACATTCGCAATTCAAACGTTCGAAATATGATTTATTTTGCGAATCGGTCGAACGATTTGAAAATCTGACATTGGGTTGTGCAATTTTAAACTGAATGCGGCTCTGTGGACTGTGCGCAAGAGTTATATTCAAATGTTTGACCTAACAGGAACTGTTTTAACATTACGTCATGGCTATTTTTGTATGCGCATGATTCACCGTCGTTAAACGGAATAACGAAATGCGTCGTGATGGATTCGTTAGGGCGGAAAATACTTGTAACGCATGCAGTATGTCACGTTACGTCAATGCTTGGCGGTTGCTCATTGGTTGGATTTTATGGTGGCGTGAGGCCACATAAATGTGTGCGTTTCAACTGTGTTGGCAACTTTTTTGTGAGGTTAGAGGAGCGTGCGTTTTGTTATTTTTTTGCCACGTAGGTTGTAAAGTATTTAACTCAGTATTAAACTTTTATTAGTTTTATCAAAGCTTTAGATAAAATTACGAATAATTTGAGTGTTATGTAGGCCAACCCTTTTTAGGTCAGCAATCATTTGTAAAATCATTGAACTACTAGCCAGGGATAGTTTGACATTTATTTTTTAAATGTCGCAGCATTATGCTGAGATAGGAGCCTTTTGGCCTGGTACAGGACTGCAAAAATTTTACTTTGTTTTTTATTTTTTATTTATGTTTAGTTCAATTTGTGATTTCCTGTGCGAGTCTCAATAAATACTTCTTCTTTATTTCTTTATTTCTACAGCTTTTATCAAAGTTAATTCGATAAACACAAAACGCGGAACGACGACATAATTAATTTTCCCTTCTAGATTCTTCTAATTTCAAAACCTGTTGCTAAGCCACAAGGCATCGTCCACACGTTAATATGGCTCGAAGGTTATATAGCCGGAAAAATTGTGTGGGCGAGTTTGATAAGGGCATAGGAAAATTATAGTATAAAGTATTTTTAGTTCGATATACTTGGTAGTATGAAAATTGTGGCGACCGGTTTATACTTGTTGATATCTGTCTGTGGCTAAAATAAACGTGTTCGTGATTGGTTGAAGGTGGATTGGAGTTACTCTTAAGATAATTTAAGCCTCTCGTTCTCGAATATAGGCAATAGGTAAGACTGGAAGCCGACCACGACATAGTTGGGAAAGGCTAGGCAGATGTTGATGATGATGTTTTAGAAAAGTCATGGGTCAGGTCATAATCTATCAATCTGCCTAGCCTTTTCCCAACTATGTTGGGGTCGGCTTCCAGTCTAAGCAGATGCAGCTGAATACCAGAATTTTACATGGAGCAACTGCCTATCTGATCTCCATAAACCAGTAACTGGGTAATAAGATACCCCTTGGCAAGGCTGGTTGTCAGACTGTCGGGCTTCTGACTATCCGTGACGACTGTCAAAGATCCACGAATGACAGCCGGGACCAACGGCCAGCTCATATAATCACGAAACTAATTTCATCATTTCATCTCATAGGTTCCTAACACTGCTCTCTTAAGAATTGGTATTTCAGGACTTAACTACAATATCGATTTGATGAGAAAATTTACAGCAGGACTTAAAGTACGAACTTTTTTGCAAAACCTTTTCTGACTAAACACAAACAGCACCTAATTTAAATTAAGCTTGAAACTAGTTTAATTCAAATCCGAATGATCTCGAAGTAAGTTCAGAGAGACAGAACATTAACCTTTTTAAGGCGCATAAAAACTTAACGCTTACAACATGACTAGAATATTCTAAAACTGTAATTATAGCAAAATATCACGACTGAGATCTTCGAAGGGTTAGGCAGAGGTGTACTTATAGTAACACCCTCATTTCGCCAGTTATGTTTAAGTCCCATGTAATAGGGGGCGAGCCTATTGCCATCAACCGGGCATAATTCCGAACTCCGGGGTGCTACTGAGAAATTACTGATGGAAAACCCAATATCAGTTCGCCTCTAGCTCTGTAGTAGCGCTTGCGAGGAAATCTAATCTAATTATAACCGTACTTCTAATGTGGAATACATTAGAAGTACGGTCACGACCTTCTGTGGCGAAAGGAGAAAACTAGCCGACAGTTAAGTACTAATATTTGAAGTAGACTAACTACCTGTATTGACCTGAATCTGTTGTGCATTGGCTGAAAACATTGCTTTCTCTTACTAGCAGGTGAAGTTAGAAAGAGATGGAAGAAAATTAGAGCTGTCAGTTTTTTATTAGGAGACACACCAGAATACAGTGTTACAAAGATCTTTTGCCGGTTGAATGACATTGAGAGGAGGCAAAATCACCCTTTAATATTTCCACTGCTGGGACTCAGGCCTCCTCTCTGTGAGAGGGAGAGGGCCGTAATCCACCACGCGGGCCCAGTGCGGGTTGGTAGATGTCACATGTCTTCGAATTCTTGGTTCTAGGACATGCCCGTTTCCTCACGATGTTTTCCTTCACCGTTTTGAGAGCAGTGGTGATAAAATAATTTTAACAAAACAAAGCTTCTGTGTGGATTTGTGGGCACGACCCACAACTCAGTGAGTCGCGGCCGTTACCACTGAGCTACCACTGCTCTACCACTGACAGGGGGGCGTGACTGGTAATATTTGAGAAATTCTATTGAAAAACCAAGATGGCGGCGTTAGTTCCGATTTTTGCCACGCGTCAAAAGATCCTTGTAGGTCCGATTTACATATCCTGCATAAAGCGTTGAAGTTTGACATCAAAAGCACTTGTCAAATCAATCATACAGAGTTTAATATTTTGAAGATTCTTTTGGCAAGCGTGACTATATAAAAGTAATTAATATATCATCAATCTCTAGGCAGCCGCGTCCAGCTGTTGACATTTAGAGGCATACAATTATTAATATGTTGCCGACATCTTGCCCTAGTTTGAAGACTAAATATTTTATCTAGATGCTGCCAATATGCTGTAGACTTCAGATGAGTCATACGGTCTCCCATCCGGTCTCAAGCCTTGATGATACCTACTATAAGCTGAGAGCTGCAATCTACAACGCGGGCCCAGTGCGGGATGGTCGATGTCACTGTCTTCGAATTATTCTGTTCTAGGACCTGTTCCTCATGATATTTTCCTTCACCGTTTTGAGAGCAGTGGTGATGATATTATTTACACAAAGTAAAGCGCCTGCCTGGGTTCGAGCCCACGATCTATAACTTGTAAGTTAAACAAAAAATATTAAAACTATAACAACAGCACAGTAAGCTAGTTACCGTCTGTTAATTATGTCTAGACTGAAACGATCAATTCAGTTAATTGTAAACCTATTAGAGACTGAATGACACTACTGTAATTATCTGGAGTGATGGACTTTGATAATTAAGTATATGAAGGGGAAATTTTCCATGATGGAGACTGAATATCTATGACATATACAGAGTGAAATTGAATTCATGGGCATCCTTTTAAGGGGGTCATTTTACTCATCATCATGCACAACTTTTTTTTTTCTTGAAATAATATATTAGTTGTTCCCTACATTTTGACGCTCTATGCGTAGGTAAAAGCTGATGTTATTATCGCGATTTCAGCCATGGACCCATAGTTGAAAGTTGTTCATAATTATGAGTACAATGAACCTTTAAGAGGATGCCCATGAATTCAATTTCGCCCTGTATATAACAAGTAAGCAGTTCCAAGTATTTTGAAACCGTAATAACCAATTTTTTTTACAAGATTTCCAAACCCCAAATTGTGAGTCTCATGTACCAGATACTTAAAGGCAACGTCCGTTTGTACGCTTGTAACTCGAGAACCACTTATCCAAATTTGAACACACCCTCGTGTTAAATATTTGGTTGAACCACAGATGAATACATATGGGACACTCTGCAGTTTAGGTATGACGCTACAAGTACGCGGCGGGCCCGTCTTGCTGGGCCAATTCAGTGAGTGTAACGTAGTCAGAAGATCTAAGAGTTACACGATAGAAAGAGAGGCAACGTCTAGGTGAATATAACTGTAGGTGATTAGCGCTGTGCGACCTGAATTGCACTTTATTGTGCCGAAGCAAGAGTCGCTTTTTATTTCAATGATTTTGCGGAGTGACTTCTTTATATTAATCTGTGGTTTAACAAGAAGCCGATGCCCAACGCAATACCTGTTGAAGGCTTTAGGATAGGATCACATTGAATGAAGGAGCGACCTAATTAATTTCCGAGGTTGCGACCTTAGCCAAGGTCTATTAAGTTTTTCCTCATAGTACGGTCTCCGACATGTCAACCTTTATTGGGGATACCATGGTCTTCTTGTGGGCAAGACTAGGTCAATATTCAAGGAATCTTCTACTGACATCCTTCTTTAGATATATATCGTCAACAATTTTACGTCAACTAGAAATCGTAGTGCGGAGGAAAAGAATTAAAAAAAAAAAAAACATGTGTGCAATTTACACGTGGTAGAAGCGAAACCTTCAAACATTTTGGAGAACCTGTCTCTTTTTACTGTCGCTTTTTCTTTTCATCGACTTTCAAATCACAACGATGCTAAAGAAGTTTTCACTTCAAAAAAAGAATTTTGCTAATCCGTCTATAAATGACGGAGTTATGCCCGAACATACATTAAAAAAAAAACTGTCGCTTTTTCGTTTCATCGACTTTCAAATCACAACGATGCTAAAGAAGTTTTCACTTCAACAATAATTTAAAAAATTGTCTGTCTTCATAATCTGTCTAGCATTTTGTCAACTATATTGGGGTCAGTTTTCAGTCTAACAGGATGCAGCTGAATACGAGAATTTTGCATAGACCGACGGCGTATCTGACCTACACAGCCCAGTTACTGGGCAACACGATACCCATTGGATTTGATGCGATTAAATGATATACTTCTTCTTCTTTTCGTGTGGTTTGTGAATAACCCGATGTCAGAGTTTTAAAACAACCCATGGGCTTCTGACTTGGTTTCACATGCCGTCGTAAAATATCTCTCAGGCATGCTGTTTTCCTTACGATGTTTTCTTTCACCGTTTTTGAAGCAAGTGATAATTATACAATACGCACATGAATCCGAAAAGTCAGAGATGCGTGCCTTGGGTTCGAACTCGAGACCTATGACTTGGCAGTCTGACACACTCCTTGGTCCTTGGTTACACCACTTTGCTATCACTGCTCAATATTAAATACAATAATTTACAAAGAGATCAAGTTATTTTAATGCTTAAGGCAAAGATATACAGCTCTCAACAAACAGGTATAGCAAGTGATCTTTGAACATTCTGCAAATAAATAACTTTCACTTTGATGTTATTGCACAAGTGGCCAGTGATTCTCAAACTATCCAGCTCCTTTACTCCATAAACCCAAAATGTCCACAGAAGAACATGGAAATTAAAGTAGCTAAAGTCCCCGTCAGAAGAGAAGTTACAAATATTTTGTGGTACTGGAACTCAGTTGCGTTCAGTACCACAAAACATTAGATGACAGCGCTTTATATCGCTAAAATATAACCCGACCAAGTGAAATTGCTCGTTAGTTTCGTATTACACGTATGTTACTTTGAGTTGATTGAATTTGGGATTATTTGTTTCGCTACGTAACTTAGTAGAAGTTTTTTTATTTACAAAATTTATAGCTTCTCGTGACATGGACTTTAGGTAAAATTTACGGTTGAGTGGTAGCATCGTCATTATCCCTATACTTCATCCATCCTCTTGTAATGTGCTCAAAATACCATGTGTTAGTTAGTTAGTTACTACTAGCGTCACCTATAATTTGCAGGTATCAAGTTGTATGCTGTATGTCATTTTTTATATTCTAAGATTTAAGCCTCATGCAGACACGTGGGACGCGACACCGGTAATTGATATACAGTGAAGTTTTCCTAGAAATTGTCTTGTTAGAGTCGCGTCGCGCCAGTCAGCACGAAGCTTTATGTGATTGTCTTTTTGGATGCGCTAAGGTAGCTCGCGAAATTCATTATTTTTTACGTTTTTTGCAATTTGCAGGTCAGTGTCAGGTTGTATGTTGATTAAAATATGATTCGCGACAATAACAAATATGGCCTTACAGAATTATAATCATTAGAATTAGCAATACAGTCTCTCTAGTTGTCAAGTTAAAATAAAATGGACATCTTAATTAACACTTTGAGAAACACTGCATGTTTAACAACGTAGTGCACTTTACAAATATTATGATAGCAGATGATTCTCCGAAATATGTTATTCGCTAGTAAAAATAAAACAAGATAAGATTTTAAGTCGTATTGCGAATGAGATTGTACAAAAAACGTCTACACTTAGTTGTGGAACGGCCATATTTGGAAGAATTAATAGAGGCCGTTATTTTAATAAATAAAATTATGGGGGAATCTACAGAAGATGCCAGAGAAGGAAGACTTGGATGAGACTCGTACAGAGCACGGAAGAACGCTAAGAGAAATGTCGCAAAGAACGCTAAGTGAAATGTCGGAAAGAACGCTAAGTGAAATGTCAGAAAGAACGCTAAGTGAAATGTCGGAAAGAAAGCTAAGTGAAAATGAAGTAATTGCGCGGGCGGGGTGGGACTGGGGGAACATGAAATTTCACGCGGACGAGGTCGCGGGCTTAGGCCAGTAACAGATATAAACGTAGAAATTTACAAAGGCTGACATAATAGGCGGACTATCGCTATGAGAGATCTTTTAAAGACAACCTTTGCAAGAGCATAAGCAATTTTTAGAGTATACGTAGTAATAGAATAATTATTTTGGGATACTACCTATGATGAGTATGAATGTAATAACGCACGGGTCGATCCATCAGGTTAAGCTACACTTGCCGGGGTTGGACCGTGGATGGATGACCATCTTAACATACCGAGACTCCTCCGTGCCTCGGAAAGCACGTTTAGCCGTTGGTCTCGGCTGTCATTCGTGGATCTTTGACAGTCGATACGGGTCGTCAGAAGCCCAAAAGTCTGACAACCAGTCTTACCAAGGGGTATCGTGTTACCCAGTAACTGGGTTGTGCCAGATAGGCAGTCGCTCCATGTAAAATACTGGTATTCTCAGCTGCATCCGGTTAGACTGGAAGCCGACCCCAACATAGTTGGGAAAAGGCTAGGCAGACTGATTTTGAATTTTTTATTTATTTCTTTCTTTGACTACCGATTTACGTTCACCCTAAAAAGGCCAGCCAAGCAGTATACTCTTTTAATCATAAAATCACTATCAAAGATATACGACCAAAGATTACAGGTAACTGTTAGCACACCGCAAATTTTTACATGCATAATATTTAATATTTATACATGTAATATAAACAGGAGATAACTCGTGTGAATCGCTGTACCGTGTACGTCACAGATTGAAGAATGTCCGGCGACGACAGATATCGAAAAACGTCTTTATTTAGGAAAAAAAGGGGAACCGGGAAGGCGGGGGCGGGAACTAAGTTTAGTTCAGTTGGCGGCTGTTTCGGCCAGTTACTACCTTAAAAATTCGAAAATGGAATAAACAATTCGGAAACGAATTCGGAGATGATGAAACAGGCTCTAAAGAGAGCCGTCCACCGCGAACTAAACTAAGTTAGTTTGCAGTTAGTTTAGCTTGCCATTTTTTCATACAGGTACCATCGAAGTAGTTCATATCTAACCACCTTAAGGGCTATTCTTGCTTGCAGCGCTCAGCGGCAATAGAACCGGGCCGGTAACAGATGTGATCATCGTGTTCACGGGATTTTGTTTTGAAACTGGTTAGATATGAACTTCTTTGATGGTACATATAAGAGCCTGACGTTGTGACATTTGGAACTAAATATTTTTACATAATGAAGACCTATGATGATGATACTACTTTGCCAACAAGTGCTAGTAGGTTTTGATTTGAGTCACCCACAAGCAGCGTTTTTGTTGCACATTTATTTTATCAATTTATTTCCCATTCGAAGTGACCTAAGTGCGAAAGTGGCGCCCTCATTTTTATTTTACTCTTTTTTGCCAAGTTGTACATGTGCGTCCACCCATATTTATGAAAACTGGCAAGCTTACCTAAACTAACTGCAAACTAACTGAGTTTAGCTCGCTGTGGACGGCTGGCTTATAGCCTTGGTTTCCCAAGAAAGCGGTGAACAGTCACACATTATCAGTTGTTCAAATACTGAGCGTTTTTTTACAGTTTAATGTCAAATACTGTAGTAACTGGGTAGTGTAAGTCAGATATGCAGTCACTCAATGTAAAATACTGGTATTCAGCTGTATCTGGTAAGACTGGAAGCCGACTCCTACATAGTTGGGAAATGGCTAGATAGATGATGATAATTCAAGATTTTCATTGTCATATTTCAATCTTCTTTTCGTGTGGTTAGTGACTAACCTCGTGTCAGAGTTTTAAATGCCCGCCTATGGGCCTCTGACTAGGCTTCACATGCCGTCGAGAAATATCTCTCAGGCATGCCGGTTTCCTTACAATGTTTTCCTTCGCCGTTTTTTGCAAGTGATAATTACAATACGCACATGAATCCGAAAAGTCAGAGGTAATGGCGTGGCTTGGGTTCGAACTCGAGAACTTGGTACTCCAACGGTCACACCACTAGGCTATCTCTCAATATCGACCACAGATGAATACATATGGGACACTCCGCAGTTTAGGTATGGTAAGCTACAAGTACACGGCGGGCCCGTCTTGCTGGGCCAATTCAGTGAGCGTAACGTAGTCAGAAGATATAAGAGTTACGCGATAGAAAGAGAGGCAACTTCTATGTGAATATAACTGTAGGTGATTAGCGCTGTGCGACCTGAATTGCACTTTATTGTGTCGTAGTAAAAGTCGCTTTTTATTTAAATGACTTTGCGGAGTGTCCTGAGTGATCTACCTCAAATACATACTCGTAACATAGAAATAAACCATGATAATTCCTAACAAATTGCATTTTCCGAACTCTTTATGGAGCTTAACATCGAATGGAATCATCCGTAAAACCAATTTTATGGGAGAAATATGAATATGCAATAAACCTAATGTATTTTATCGATTTGCTATACGTTTATAAAATAAATGTGCTGAGTCTAGTGGTCTCAAGCGCTACTGCTGAGCACGAGGTCTTCGGTTCGATTCCCGAGTCGGACAGTACACACGGCTACACATCAAGCTATACATTTCCAGTTTATGCTGATCTCGCATTGTATAGGATTTCCGTACAATGTGAGGTCAGCTTATACTGGAAATGTATAGCTTGATGTGTAGCCGTGCGTACAATTGGGTTTTTCCCTCTAGAATTTCTCAGTAGCAGCCCGGATTTGTGCCCGGTTGATGGCAATAGGCTCGTCCCCTATTACATGGGACTTAAACATAACTGGCGAAATGTGGGTTTACTATAGGTACACCTCTGCCTAACCCTTCGGGGATTACGGGTGTGATGTTATGTAATGAAATCTTATAATTTCCTACATCATCACCTTCATCCTTTTTCATGTTGGGGTCGGCTTCCAGTCTAACTGGATGCAGCTGAATACTAGTATTTTACATGGAGCGACTGCCTAACTGACCTCCACAACCTAGGTACTAGGTAATACGATACCCCTTGGTAAGAATGGTTGTCAGACTTTCGGGCTTCTAACCCCGTAACGACTGTCAAAAATCTACAAATGACAGCCGGAACCAACGGCTTAACGTGCTTTCCGAGGCACGGAGGGGTCTTGATATGTAAAGATGGTCACCCATCCACGGACCAACCGCGGCAAGGGTAGCTTTACCTGATCGATCGACCCGTGCGACTGTTATTACTTAGCCACAAGACCCCTTTATAATTTCCTATATTTATAAGTAAATAAAAGTTTGAGAAACACGTGAACTTTTTATTTATATTAGTTTGCACTTAGTTACGAATCATATTTCAGCGATCAACAAAAACGGTCTGATAATATAAACAATAATGTTCTTTAAGAAAAGATAATAACATTGATATGATAAGTATTACGAACATGATATATTTAAATAATATGAAAGACGTTTCTGTTTGTCATATCGGCGATTTTTTTTAAAGAGAGTACCTAATGTGTTTTCGGAAGAAACACAGATTATTTTTAACCGTCTCGCGTCTTTATATTTTTAACTGACTTCCAAAATGGAGGAGGTTATATGTTCGACGCGTATGTAAGTTATTTTTTATGTATGTCCGCCGGTTTCTCCGTCAATTGTGGACCGATTTTGAAAATAATTTTTTTGAATGAAAGGGTATGCTCCCGGAGTGGTCCCATATTAATTTCATTATCTTTGCTTGAGTAGTTTTGAGTAAGCTTCAATAATACGTTTATTTTTAGTTTTCAGCCTGAAGGTTGGATAAGAACGGAACGCTATTACTGAGCATGAGGTCCTGGGTCCTATTCCCGGGTTGAGCAATAGTGTAATTGGGCTTTTCCATGTGGTATTTCTCAGTAGCAGCCCGTAGTCTGGATTTGTCCCCGGTTGATGGCAATAGGCTCGCCCCCTATTACATAGGACTTAAACATAACTAGCGAAATGTGAGTGTGTTATTGGTACACCTCTGTCTAATCCTCCGGGGATCATGCGTGATGATATAATGTTGTCATTTACTTTTTAATTTTATATATTCTGTTTCATGTCCTAAACCACAGATTAAAATCTGAATCATTACAATAACCGAGGGTCCAAAACATTAAAACAAAAGCAGACATCTTTTAGAAATCTTTTGTTTTTATTTAGCATTCCATATTTAAAATGTACAAAACAAACATCTAAAGAATTTAACTTCCAAAAAGATTAGGGTGGAACTTGGGACTTAAACAATGCTTTATCTCAGCTGAGCATCGAACCCCGGACCGCTGCCAAGAATTGAGTTGGCGGCGACTTTTTTGCATTGAACGCTTGTATGATTTTGTTCTTTTAGTTTTGTCAGCATATTTGTATATGATACAAATATGTACTATCGAAGAAATTCATATCTAAGCAGTTTGAAAAGAAAATCATGTGCAAACGATGACCATAAGTGTTACCGCCCCGGTTCTACAGCCGCCGAGCGCTGCAAGCAGAAATAGTCCTTATGGTGTGTAGATAGAAGTTCTTCGATAATGATAACATCACACCAGTATTCCTTGAAGAGGTAGGCAGACGGTGTATACAACACTTAAGATTCGCCGCCAGTTATGTTTTTAGTCCTACGTATTATTAGTGGGCGAGACTCGACATCAAGGCGCGACCCCTTGTAACTTGCAATACGATGCGCTAGCCGTTTTTGGAGAGTTATTTAAAAGAAATGTCAAATAATAAAAAATACATTAAACTACTTATCTGATTCCATATTCTGTTCTAATGTTTCATTGATCTCCTTACAAAAAAAAAAATTTTGCAAATCCGTCTATAAATGACGGAGTTATGCCCGAACATACATAAAAAATAAATATAAGCAATCGAATTGATAACCTCCTCCTTTTGGAAGTCGGTTAAAAAACCACAGAGATAATAAATAATGATTGATAACATGCATCTCCTCGTGAAGTAAGCACTATTATAATTTTGCGACTGACACTACTGACAATTTAATAATGAACATTTTGCACGATATAATTTTTTCAAACTACCAAAATTTGACTTTAAAAATAAATTATTCTAAAATCTGTGCGAATTCACTACTTGTAACTCATGCGCGTGGTGTGGTGCGGCAAAGAGGGTACGAATGATCAGGGAAGAGCCTTAACCAGGCACAAATCTAGACTCGGAAGCCATAAGCACTTAAGTCAAAAACTTTAAGATTTGACTAAGTGCTTATGGCTTCCGAGTCTAGAAATATAGGCTCAGGAATAGGTGGCGAAACGACCTAGACGCGTACCGCAAAGCCTGGTTCGATGTGGCTCAGGAAAATAATAGCCGAAAGAGTTTGGGGAGGCCTTCGCCCAGAAGTCAAGAAAGAAAACAGACAGTGGACCGTGTCGAATCGCTTTAAAAAAAAACATTCGACTTCTACTGAGACTTTTCTAGAGACCCAAATATCGAATAAAAGACGATCGGCAGTCATGCTAGCTATCACTACAACCAACGAGGTCGTCTGCAAAATTGTACTTTTGAATAACCTTACTTACCACAAAACGGTACAGCCATAACGTTTCAGAAAATTTTATAAAAGTTTCCCACATTAATTTCTCAGACAGTCAATTAGAAAAATATGCTGGAATGATATCAAAGAGACGTATCGCGTTGGATCTAGGAGAGAAGCCAAAATAAATAAATAAAACTGGGGAGGAGACTAAAAATCCTAACGTCACATAGTAATTTTGTATGACATTTGAATGACATGGAAAAATTTACAGTGAACATAAATTTTTGCAGCAGTCGACTGCAATTTGTAATTTACTGGTTTGATAAATATGTGATGTCTTAAGAAGTGTGGAAAAATTACCAAACTTAGTAGGTATAATGGAACTAGAATTTTTTAATTATCTTGATTTAAAAAAGTACTATCGTGGGCAGCCATATCTATACAAACTATACGCTATAGAAACGTTAACTACACTCAACAACCAATAGCATCGCAGCATTCGATTTTGGCGGAGACCCTTGTTTTTGTAAATGAAAAAAAAAAAAGAGCAGTACATAGTTTCATGCCCGTTTTCTCCATATAGATCTACATTTTGGAATTAGCTCGTATCTAGATTGTACGTTACACAATTGAAATAAGGTTCATTTAGCTATGAACAGTTACGGGCACCATCTGACCACCGTGAAAACAAAATCCTGTGCACACGACGACCATATCTGTTTATCGCCCCTTTTTGCGTCCACCAATAAAACAAAAATACATACCTAGTAATATGTTTTGTTTAAATAAATTTCTCAGGCCCTGTTACAATGATCACAGATGTCTGACCATATTTCGACCATAGTAATAAAACAAAAAAAGAAGCAAGGAAGAGAAAGTTTTTAATGTTTTTATAGTTAACATTTTGCGCTGCAAGCAAGAATAGTCCTTACGGTAGTTAGATGTTAGTGCCCGTAATTGTAAAATATTATTACAAAAACTCGCTTTCATTCCATTCCGTGGAAATATAAATTGAGCCGATATGGTTTAAGGCGGCAATAACCGACTTTTAATGATTTTGTACTGAAAATCACGTCGAAACGAGTAGTGTTAATGATTTGGAAAAAAATATATGTTAAATTAGAGCATTTTTTTTATAACTTAATCTATGAATATTTTAGATAATGTTTTTTATTACATAGTGTAATTAATTTGTAAAGTTATGTCTAACGTGGAAAAAAAACTGAGAATCACGTAAAAACTATCTAGCTTATTTTTCTGAAATCTTCACCATTTTAAAGATAATTTAATTATTTATCTTTTAGTATACGTGTTTTATTAAAATAACTACGTGAGAGTTACGGGCGTTTACTACTCATATTTGACAGTTGTCCCTACATGCAATGTGATAATGTCCGTTCGAAAATTGAATTTGTTCCTTTTTTGGTGGATCAACTACTTTCGGAGGGACCCGTATCTTCGTTGACGTACTGAGAGAGTAGACCCCCTGTGTCTATCCCTCGAGAACAGTATTTCTGGATTAAAGGTAACCTGTGTCCTTTTCCGTACCCCTGAGAACGTGTATGCAAAATTTCATGATGACTTGTTGAGAAGTTAAGACGTGAAAGCGTAAAATACAAATCAATCTGCCTAGCCTTTTCCCAACTATGTTGGGGTCGGCTTCCAGTCTAACCGGATGCAGCTGAACACCAGTATTTTACATGGAGCGACCGCCTATCTGACATCCACAACCCAGTGACTGGGTAATACGATACCCCTTGGTAAGACTGGTCTCAGACTTTCGGGCTTCTTACGACTCGTAACGACTGTCAAAGATCCACGAATGACAGCCGGGACCAACGGCTTAACGTGCTTTCCGAGGCACGGAGGATTCTCGGTATGTAAAGATGGTCACCCATCCACTGACCAACCCCGGCAAGCGTAGCTTAACCTGATGGATCGACCATTGCGGCTGTTGTTACTTAGCCACGAGCTCCTCGAAAGCGTAAAATACAAATAAACAAAAAAAAATACTGTCACATTTATAATATTAGTTAGGATAAACGTCAACCATGAAACTTATTTAATATTACTTCTAGTAATAAATTGATAAGAATAGTGTAGTTTGGAAATACATAATAATGTACCATTGTAATGTAAACTATGAAAATGACGTAGCGCTTAGCGTCACAACCACCATTACATGCTCTGAAATGTACAATAACAAACTAACACATCGAAATATGGAAAAATCGAATCGCTCAAAAACAAAAGTATACTTCTGTAATATATATAATAATAATATCAGCCTATTACTGTCCCACTGCTGGGCAAAGGCCTCTCCTCATACAGAGAAGACACGAGCATCGATCACTACGCTTGCTCAAGACGGGTTGGCGATTTGACATAATATTAACTATAAGTCCAGGTTTCCTCACGGTGTTTTCCTTCACCGATGTCAGTAATGTCCATGGAAGAAATACTCAGATAGTACATGAATTGGAAATATGTTCTTTTTTATGTCAAAAACGTACTGTAGGTACAGTCATGAGCATAAAACCTTTACGCAAGATTCAAAAGCAATTTCCTACTAAATTGTTGTTATAGAAATTATAAGGTGTTACGAACATGGTATTTTCCAAACCACATATTATGAAAACGATCTTTCTTAAACGAGCGATCGGTACTTATTTCACGAGAAAATCACATTTGTATTTTGCGTGTGACTACATACCGAACAGTCCCAGAAAAAAGGTATTAAACATTATTTCAAAAACAAAACAAAAAAAAAAACTCACGTCACACCCCAACAAACGTCAATAATCACCAATTTCAAAATTTTCAATTCTCTGTCAAAAATCACCAATGAAAGGATCCAATTTCAAAATTCACTTTAAAATTAGACAGCGCGGCGTGTATGCGTCTGCGCAGGTACGTTCTAAGCGCGTCGAACAGCGCGCACCGATAAGCTATCGTCGATAACGTGCCGTTACGTTCGTTCGTTCGCTAGCACTCGCTATAACGATGTCGTTAGGATGCCACAGAGTAAGTAAAGTTGTCAAAAAGAGGTCACACTGTAATAAGGGCCTTTATTGGGGCGAGATTTTTACCTAATTCTGTGTCGCTGAATGGGAAGTGCTTTAAGAGCCGTGACTCAATATTGATTAGCTAGAGATAGAGACTGATATATTGATATTTATTAAACAATTATAGCGCTACAAGATTCTTTTGGCTCGTGGCCAAAATCGGAACGAACGCCGCCATCTTGTTTTTTTCAACGCATTTCATAAAACAATTGCACAAATGTTTACCAGCAGCGCCCCCCTGTCAACGTCATTCGAGCGCCACAAAAACCCGTGTAGCAGTGTACTTTGGCTAAGCATTATTCCTGTCACTGTCAGACAACTGTCAAATTACAAATGCAAGATAGACACGGGAACATAATGTCAGGCAAAGCCCGTGCTACGTATTGTTTATCAATTTCGGCTTGTCTGTCGTTGAATTGGAAGTGTGAATTATGACCTGCACAGACTGGCGGACGGGACGATTTATCAATTGAATTTAATACTTATCCAGTCGAAATAAAGTATATATTTCAATGCTCGGTGCGCAGTTTTCTCTCGATTACCAAGCTATAAAATATATACCTTATTTCGATTGGATAAGTTTTCAATTCAATTCAATTGATAAGTTTAAAATCCAGTTGATTAGATACGGGTGGTTTTCTAACAACAAATTGTTTGAGATATAGTTCGCAAAATAACTAAGCATTTCGGATTTCGTGTCTGGAATACACGTACGCGCACACAACACGTAAGAAAAACAGAGGTGGACTTCAGAAGGTGGGTGGCGGGCATTAAAAGAAATCTAAGCAAAGCAATTTCTGGCGCTCACAAAGATGATTTTATCACTTTCTCACAAAAATCTAAAAATAATTCCTTCGTCTTGAGACGAGGCCGTACAATTAAAATTATCCTTCAATTTATAATGATTCTATTTCAAAACTCGGTGAGTGTGTCTTCTGCTGAATGTTTTGGCTCGCGTTCTGCAATAATGTCTGATAAATCATGCAGTTTGTTAGTCGGCGATGACAATGAGAATATCTTTCATGGATAAAGGGGAAAATGGTTGTTCTATGAAGAGCAAAACATGAAACATCATCAAAAATAAATAAACATTAAATCACGCTTTGTTTCCTGAAGGTATAGCCAGGGGTGTACCTTACACCCATCTTTCGCCAATTTGTTTTTGGTAATTACCGTATTCGTTATTTTTTATTTGTATTTTAGGTGAGATCAATACAAAAAGTTATAGTAAAGTAATTTACAACAAACACTTTAAAACCTTCCACAGTTAGTATATTTACAGAAAAGAGTCTTGTCCGTAATTAAACTTCATTCCATTTCTATTTTCATATTTTATCCGTTTTAAAGAAATTTCTTAAAAAAAAAATACCTACCTACCCAAAATCACTTCACATAAAGGTTATATTCCGATAAACAAAACACAATCAATGAATAAAGCACCAAGTATCTTTCAGTCAACACAACTTTCCTCTCTGAGGCAACACACGTTACTACCTACGTGCCCATCTACGGTTATTTGATCATAGGCACACCACGTGACGCGCTAAGGAAAATGCGCTGGCGCAACGCAAGCCTTGTGATCGGAGGCCGTGTAATGGTAATTCAATGGATGGATCGTCTGTTTTAATTAATTATTTTATTTTTAGTTTAGTATAATTAATAGATGTGCGACGTAGAAACGAAGGCCTAGACTCATAATAAACATATAACATCAAGCTCGGAAGCTATAAGGACTATTGTTGCTTGCAACGCTCGGCGGCTATAGAACCGCGCTGGTAACAGATGTGGTCATCGTGTTCACGGGATTTTGTTTTCAAACTGGTTAGATATGAACTTCTTTGATAGTACCTATAGTACATGCACATTTCACCAGATAAACTGTATGTTTAAGTACCATGGGGGCAATCTTATTGCCATCAACCGGGCACAACTCCACAATCTGGGCTGCTACTGAGAAATTCCCGTTCCCTCATGCTTAGCTGTAGCGCGTTGGTTTGTTAATAAGTTAAAGATTTGCAATTTTAAAACACTATGCCCCATGCTTATTGTAAGCAAGCAAATCTGCCAGATATATCTGTAAATAATGCAGACAGAACAAAACATACCAACAATAATTTAATTACGACGAAGATCGACACGCTTTACTTCAAAAAATATAAAAATAGACTAACAAACATCCATACTGCGTACTGCGTAAGATTGTATAATATTTTTATAACACCTCTGTTAATACTAGACAAACAAAAAACCTCGTCTGTCCGTGTGTCCTTCAATGGTACAAAAAATTCGCGTTCAGATCGTCGACCCGAAGTTTGACGAACGCTCGCGAAAGAATACGAGGCCACTCGAACGACGTCGTTAGGAACAAATTACGAATCAGTGGAGTTTACGACTTATGCTTTACAGCGAAATTATTTTCCTATTAAGATTTATTTGTTTCTGTCGATATTTATTGGATTTGCTGAAAGATAGTGGTGTTAATAAGGTCATGGTGCCCTAATTAGCCCATCCGTCTATGATTACCATATTTCGATTCAAGGTTTCCATTTAATAAGTTGTCATCGTGCTAAAATGTGGATGAAATGGTTCCATGAAAAGGTTACATAATAATCACTGTTAATGTAATATTTTTATGAATCTAGATTTCTAGGACAAAGTCATGGTCTAATAAAACAAGGTCTGGCATTCCGGAAGTGACACATGCTTACGTCACTATCCAATTGCCACTTTATTGCAACAAAACACGAATTAAGGTCTGTAAAAAAAAAATGCACAAAGCATTTAAAGTGTCGTTTCTTTTGTCTAATCAAACGAAACAATTCAATTTAAACATAAACCAACGTAATTATTAATTAAAACCTCATTGTTTTATCGGCTTCGCACAGGTAATAAAGGTGGTTGGGGAGTTATTATTACAAACTTCTGGTAACACAGATGAGATGACGTAGACTTGTGTCACCCACGTGACACCCACGTGACCACTGTGTCTCGGAATGCAATACCTGGCGAACTATATTATTATACCATGGATAAAGTCAAGTAAGTATGCAATTCAGTACCGACCTAAAAATTAAGTTTTTACCCGACTGCACCAGAAGGAGGGTAATCTGTTTCGAGAGTAAGTAACTATATTTTGTATTTATGTCCAAGAATTTCTTTGACACGCTCTGTAGCCTAAACGGCTTAAAGGATTTTAACATTATCAGGTGTCGTTTGATTCGTCTGAATAGGCATGAGGCCTGGGTAAAAAAAATGTAATTCTAATTAGTCCATCAGTCAGATAATAAAAAAATATTAAACACGTATTTTTTGCTTTATCATATTAATAAAAAATTACTTAGTTAAATCGCATTTGTTAATTGCCGAAAAAAAAAAAAAATTTTTTGTTGGGGAGTGGGTGTCGCTACGTCACTAGTACCTATTTATAAAATCTACATGTATCGCCGCAATCTTTAGATTATGTAAAAAAATAAAAAATAAGTGTAATCTCAAAGACGGACTAAAACATTTTTTTTTGTGAACATCCCTATTGTGGGAGCTACATAATATTCTTCTTGTTTCCTGTTCTGGAGGGGGGGGGGGGGGGGTGTGTCCTAGTCCAAAGTTTGAGGAACGATATTTTATTTGAAAAACGTTCATGTTACAAAAATGTTACAGGTCCCTTGTGAACTTAGTGAATTTAAAATAACACATTATTAAGCATATAATGAATATGAAAGCAATAATATTTTAATATATTCATGCATAAAATAAATAGGTATTACATGGCGTAATTTCTAAGAAAAAGTGTAAATGATATCTAGTCATTACAATAACTGATAAGGTAACACATACAATACTTGCAATCAATATCGAATTCCTAATATTTCAACATGCATGTAAATCATAAAATCATAAATCATTTATTAAATCATAAATCATTTATTACTTTGCAAACATATACTAACAGTATCTGGGCGACCGAGCTCCGCTCGAGTGAAAATGGAGAAAACGAATTTTCCGAGATATGAAACCTAGCTAGATCGATTTAAACCCCTATGTTGCAACTTTCATCGAAATCGTTAGAGCCGTTTTCGAGAACGGGATTAGAAATATTTCTAATTTAATAGTATAGGATAGGTATATATGGTACTGTAAAATAAAATAGAATCCGATACTAATGACGCCTTTTGCGATTTTTTTTTTTTTTTCTCTGCCCGCGACTTCGTTCGGGTGAAGGTTTTCGCTTTAACACAAAACATATCGTATGGCACTCAGCAATAGTGTTACATTCTATTAGTGTAATAATTTTTGTAATCGGATCAATAGTTCCGAAGATAACCTCGCATATTGCCCTCTCAGCTAGTAATAATATTACTAGCTGAGAGGACAATATGTGAGTTGTGCGCCCCGCGGTTCCACCCGCATAAGTCTCGATCCCGCGGGAATATCGGGATAAAAAGTATCCTATGTCCTAACCCAAGTCATGGTCTACCCATGTCCCAAAATTCATCCAAATCCGTTCAGCCGTTTTAGCGTCAAAGCGTAACAAACAAACTTACTTTCGCATTTATAATATTAGTTAGGATTAGTATGAGATGACCCAACGGACGTTGCACATCAATAATCCATACAAATATCCCATAGAAAAAAGGACGTTCAGTTTTCCCCGATTTTTTTTTTTGCTATGCGATGCGTTGAGACTCGCTGGGTCAGGGAGAACAAGAAATTTCGCGCGGAGGAAGTCGAGCAGAAGCTAGTTAACGATCAAAATCATCAACAGATCACGTCACCGACACCATATGATACCTGACAACTAATCAATCTGCCTAGCCTTTTCCCAACTATGTTGGGGTCGGCTTCCAGTCTAACCGGAATACCGGATGCAGATGAAAACCAATATTTTACAACTAGCGACTGCCTATCTGACCTCCACAACCTAATTACTGGATAACAGGATACCCCTTGGTAAGACTAGTTGTCAGACTTGGGGTTGATAATTTGATACCAGACCACCATCAGTAATCTTCTTCTTTTCGTGTGGTTAGTGACTACCTGGTGTCAGAGTTTTAAAGCGGCTCATGGGCCTCTGACATGCCGTCGAGAAATATCTCTCAGGCATGCCGATTTCCTCACGATGTTTCCTTTCACCGTTTTTGAAGCAAGTGATAATTATACAATACGCACATGAATCCGAAAAGCCAGAGGTGCGTGGCTTGGGTTCGAATTCGGGACCTATGACTTGGCAGTCCAACGGTCACACCACTAGGCAATCACTGCCCCATCAGTAATAACCACCATCAGTAATATAAAGCTGATACCTCACATCAAACGAATATAATAAATGGCACTGCGGATCACATGACACCGTGTTTACGAGCTATTGTTTTGATATTTATCACTGCTATTAGAATATCATTTGAGTTTCATATGGCTGGGAGACAACGTGACTGCAATATTGGTCTTCGAGAATCACGGGAACGAAAGGCCCACCGAAGATTGGCCTTCAAATCAAACCATTGTAGTAATGAAGACAAGCATAAAGTAGGACGCCCTCCAGCTATATGAACCAATTCAATTTAAAATATTTTATTTCACATAAACCTACATGGGCACTTATGAAACGTCAGAAGCTAGGTGCACGGTTTCAATTGGTCGTTTCATATGGAGCAGAGCCGGCAAAAAACTCCACGGTTACTCTTTTAAAAGTAAATGGTTTTTACAATGTTTTCAAATTACAGTGTTAAAAGGTATGAGAGGACAGTGTAGGCCTATCACCAAGTACCAGGTACTTAGCAAAATGTAAAATGGTCCACAGATCTAGTCTGTTGAGCCGAAAAGAATCTATATAAAAGATAAATAAAATAATTAAAATAAAGACCTATTTAAACGAAATGACATGATTGTCACTACAGCTGTAACAAAACGACCCTAAAAAGGTGGGCGGGATAGTCTGGATACGGATGACGCAGAACCGGGTGTATTTGTGGCGAGACTTTGGGGAGCCATATATGCAGCAGTGGAGGTTAGGAGAGTTTATTTAGAGATTACCACCACAGCTGGTAACCTGGTGATCGCAGTTTAAAAAAATAACTTATTGACATTCAATGGAAGATTATGGTATGATCTCTTTCCAGAAAATACTGTATCTGAACTCTAGGACACAGTTGGTATTAGTATCGCACATGGATGACGTAAACGAGGAAACGGTTGATACACTCGGTGGGAAATCGATTGCTGTTAAGGGGGTAGTTAATGCTGGCCACTAAGAGTAAATAGCACACAAATGAGAAACTGACTTTGCACAGGCACAAGCTAAAGAGGGTAATCATGTCCATGGTATTTCACGTGATCTACATCCGCCATTAGGTAAACTATTTTCAGAATAGATAGCTTAAATATCGACAATTCAACAGTGCTAAATGGTCTAATTGAAATAACTGATATTGCTTTGACTTGACCAAAAACCCCTACGGTAAAATCTAAACCTGTTCTCTATAGACTGCTACGTAACAGTAGTTTTTAAAGCCTTATCACAGAACAATGAGAAATGTCATTGTTTTCTCATAAACCATTACATTACAGTACATTCTCGTTTGAGTGTAGCCAATGTTTTTGACACGGCAGTCACATAATTTAAGAAGACTTCTGAACTACAAGACTATAGGAACTGAGTCGTGGAAAGAAAGAAATAGATCAAGATAAGGCTGGTTAAAGATGGATGAGAGAAGTCAAGGATAAGAGGAGGAAGAAGGAGCTATAGGTATGGCCAGCAGTGGAATATGATACGGAGATGATGATGAGGCTTATCTGGCAGGCCTAGAAATTACCTGCTCCAATCTAAAGCAGTTTTCATCCCTGTATTGAGAGGTAATGCCTCGGGGGAATTAGAAAAGGGGTTGGTAAGTTCTGACTATATAGACAGAACTTCCCACTCTGCCAAAAGGTAGAACAGAACAGAACAGACATTCATACGAAGTCCCAGTCCTACCTAAAAGAGCTAAGCCAAAGAGCGTCTCGGAGTCCTTTTGAATGAAGTCTAGCTTTGCCAAAACCTTGAAGAGTTAGAACTGTCAAAGCCATTGCGAAAACAGTTTTGGCTCAGACATGTACGTTTATGTAAATTGAGTTACTACCGCTCTGCGGCAAAGTTAATAAGTTATGAGTGTTTCGATCTATTTGGAGTTTCCTTTTTCAGCAAAACCTGATTGGATAACGAGGTGGTTTTTGAGATACTGGCCTATTGGCATTTGGGTATTATTGGTAAGTCGGCCTATAAATGGCCGGTCTTAATTGTATGCACTTTCTCTACAAAAAAATCTAACTCCAAATCAAGAAAGTTTGAATATGCGATGATAAATATTCATTGCGTAAGTTTTTAATGAAATCATTTTTTAAGAAAAGGTTATAAATAAAAAGAAACGAAATAGAAAGTAAACTCACCGAGACAGGACCAAATCAGAGAAGGCAATCCAAATCAGACACCACTAAACAACCTCAAGGGATGACAGTCATCCCAACACTGACGACCCTACGTCACAAATCACCATTTTATACACAAAACACGCGGGAAAAACGAACCGACCAATACGGAAGCAGGAAAGATGCGTTTTTATTCCGTTCCAATTTGAAATTCGAACGCTCCATTAGACAAATTGTTCCCGCTCTTTGTTGACTGAAGATTAGCTTTTTATCGCATTCTAATTGAAATTGAGATTGGTACAAAAAGGTCTGTCATATTTGTATGTGTTTTTATGAGATTTTTTGTCAGAGAAAATGTTACTTTTGCAGGAAAACGATGCTTTGTTGTTTAGGAGTAGTTGTCACTTTGTCGGTGTGACAGTTAGACGAAATCAGTGCCGGTTCTAACTTCCAAATCTATAGACGTTTTTGGAGTGATTTCAGTCTTTTAAACTAATAATTCGTTAAATGTGGCAATAATCAAACCAAATATATAAGTAGAACATTCTAGTATTGGTCCTAGCAAAAAAATTACATTTGGACCAGTGTAGGAGATATGTTCAAAATTCGTGTGCGATTTGGTAACGAACACCCGAAGTAGATGATTGGTTTGAAAAAAAAAAGTCATTAACCGATTGTGGGCTACTCTGGACTAATAAGTGTGTGACAAGGACAGGTATAGTGAATAATGACGTCATTTGCTGCCAAGTTCTTCAAAGTTTTGTGCAAGATTTGGACAAGACGCGATGAGGACGATGAAGAAGAAATCATTTGGAAGATTGAAATGTGTAAGTGTGAATACTTTTACTCTGTCCAAACTTTATAATATGGCTGCTCTGGATTCCTTTAATTAAAAGATAAGTTTAGCAATACAGTAACTGCAGAAAGAGAATCAACAAAGTTATCTAGCAAAGAAGTTTAAGTGGTAAGTAGTTCCGTAGTTCTTTAGCGGTTGAAGGATATTTTGTAACAATATTCTTTTTATTTAAAAGAGTATCCATGGAGTTTCTTGTCTGTTCTTCTCCATAGGTACCTACTACGCTTTGGAATGGGCAACTATCTTCATCTTTCTGACTGAACTACACCTTGACAATTAAAAAGTGCCTGTAGTGCGGTATACTAAAATGCTTTGAGTTTGGAACTGTTGGAGCAGAGCTTGATAATCGGTCAAAGAAAGTAAAGAAACGAAAATAAATTTATTTAGCACAGACTTAAAATTAAAAGCACACAACATATACTGCAAGCATTGTAGGATTCCTCCTAAGAGACCCTCAAATAACTTTTTGAGAAATCAGAAGGCAGCTCTTGTATTTCTTCCCTCGTTTTTAAGTATCGCCAGATTTCAATATAACTTCCCCGGAATCTTCGTAGATGCAAGAAAATACACAAATCCAAACCCTTTCTTTACTTAACCTTCTCGTTCCGTATAGCAAATAAACTTTCAATCACACTCAGGTGAGTTTAGCCGAAAAAACCACTTGGCCGGCCATATTTGCTCGCCAACCCCACGTTATTTACCTAAAGTCCTAAACCATTGGTCGGCAAATCGCGGCTCGCGAGTCGCATTTGGCTCTTTGGCCTATAGAGTGCGGCACGGAACAAATGTCGATGAAAGTGACTGTAAGCGTAGATACGCGCGGGGGTCCGGGTTTCGGTTGGTCGGACGGCCGCTCGAACGACCGCGGCGGTCGAAGATGCCTTCATCATCATATTATTATCAGCCGATATGATGATGATGAAGGCATCCTACTTCTTAGCAAGTTAATATTAGGAAGCGTTGTGGAGTGAAAGAGGATGGGAGATTTAAGAGCGTTTATTCTGAAGGTGGGCAACGTCGCAAATAGATGTCAAATATTTCACTGTTTTGATTAATTTAACAATAATAATGTGTAGAAATAAAAAAATGTGGCTAACTAGCGAACTAGAATATTGATTATGAAATGCAATAATTAACATCGTAACACCGAATGTTTAGTTTTAGATATAAAAAAACTATTTGGAAACTTTCCAAATGCGTTTTTTACACCTAAAATGGTTACAACATCAAATTTAATGTTATAATTGCAAGTCATTATTAATATTCTAGTTCGTTAGTTAGCCACATTTCTTATTTCTATTCAGTAATATTGCTTTATGAATCAAAACAGGTAAATATTTGACAGTAATTTGCGACGTTGCCAACTTTTAGGACAAAGCCTCATATGGATTAAGAAAAGTGTATTGAGACAGTTTGGACACTCAGAAAGGATTGGCGCTCATAAGTAATCTTAGTTGTTATAGTATTGATATTTGGCTCTATTGACTATAATGAGTTTGCCGACCTAAACGATGGCCACGGATTAGATGCAGAATGAAATTTAAAACCTACACTTATCGATTGACCTAGATTTAAGTTCATTACACTTTTCGACATTGTTTTGGCGAATAAAATGCATCATCTGTTCGTGTCCGAGTTTTTACTGATTCCGGAAAAAATACTCTCGGCAGTACCCACTATAGACTGCCTAGTTGTTCTACTGCTGAACATGAGGTCCTGAGTTCGATTTAAGTCGTTTTTCCATCAGAAATTTCTCAGTATCAGCCCGTAATCTCGACTCGTGCCTGGTTGATGGCAATAGGCTCGCCCCCTATTACATAGGACTTAAACATAACTGGCGAAATGTGGGTGTACTATATGTAGGTACACCTCTGCCTTATCCTGCGGGGATTACAGGCGTGATGTTATGTAATGTTATGCTGTATGTTACTACCGACTCTAGATGTCACATGCTTTCGAATTTCTGGTTCTAGGACGGTGCTAACTTACGGTATGATTTACGGTAACCACAAGAATATTAAGCGGCTTACACCATTGAAAAGTCAAATTTTTTGGTCCTTCGAGCCTATAAAGATGTGCTGTTCTTAACCTTCCTGAAGCCCTTCATCTTCGTTAAAGAAAACAGTGGAAGTATCGTAGCCCATACCTGTAACAATGGGAAAAAGATCATTATTAGTAATATAACACCTAGGACCAAGATCAAGTTAAACAAAAAAAAAATGCATTGTCTTCGGAACTGAACCAACATGGAACATTTCAACTCCGTAGTTTAAGAGGAAGTAGTTCTAATTCAGCTTGCAAAATTCGGCCCTAACAAACATACACACATTGCAAGTTAAATAAAAGCTCGTAAAAACACTACTAGGCTAGATTTTGAGTGCGTTTCTGAGTGTAAACTTTAAACAGACAGACAGACGAAGTCGTACACACGGCTACACATCAAGCTATACATTTCCAGTATAAGCTGACCTCGCATTGTACGGAAATCATATACAATGCGAGATCAGTATAAACTGGAAATGCATAGCTCGATGTGTAGCTGTGTGTACCAACTTATTATTGTTAGTGTTCTTTCTTTGCGTCATGTTTACTGCAAAAAGAAGTATTTTCTTTCTTTCTTTTCTTTCACTATAAGTTTTTTTTAGGTTAAGGCGAAACCGTCAGGGTAGAGCCCGTGAAATTCAAATTTTCGTACGTTTTTTTGCAATTTGCATGCCAAAACTACACCTTCGCATTGTGCATACACGCTCACACGCACAGATTTACAACCATTAACAATCAAACTACATCTCCTCACACCTCACGTCACTGTGGACAGCGCTCTGTCTTGGTTTTTTATTTGATCTGAGGTTGATCAAAAATTATTCGCGGCCGTAACAAATATTGATTTATACAATTATAAATATAATCATAAAAATCATCAATACAACTCTATAATGTCACATTACCCTATTGAATGACATGAATCATGAATTTCATGTAATCATGACATTTGAGGCCAATTCAAACTTAAGGAATTGTATTGCTGATTGTAATAATTATAATTCTGGAAAACCATATTTGTTATGGTCGCGAATCATATTTTAATCAACATACAACCTGACACTGATCTGCAAAGTGCAAGAAACGTAAGAAAATTTGAATTATAGATCGACATTAAAGATTCTAACGTGGTGACATTTAGATATATATATATTTTTTTTTTAAGGTAATGGCATTATTTTGCCGACAAGTGCTAGCAGGTTTTGAGTCACCGACAAGCAGTGTTTTTAACTATTGTATAATTTATTTTACTCATTTCCATTTCCCATTCGAAGTGACCTATAGTGGCGTCCTCATTTTGATTTAACTCTTTTTTGTAAAGCTGTACGCGGCCTACCCTGACGCTTTCGCCTTAAAGAACAGGATGAAATCTATTGAACAGGTGATGGAAAACTACGCTAGATTTTCAAATTCAAATTCAAATTCAAATATTTATTGCAAAACACAGTACATATATGCATTTCCAGGTGTTAAGTGAATGCGCAGTCCACTGCATTTACCAATTCAGGCATGCAAAATTAAAAATTATAGTTAGACAATTTCATAAAATTCAATTAATCGGTTAAATAATGTCATTAATTCGACAGAATAGTAATACCCTGTGCAATAATATACATTCAAATTAATAAATAGTAGTAAATAATGTCACAAATTCAAATTATAAGTAATGTCAGAATAAATAATGTCCAAATAATTAATGAACTTACCAATTTATAATTTAACATGCATTGTAATATTAAAATTATTATTGAAATTAAAAATATATACTAAATAAACATTCAAATTACATTATATAATTGCATTTAGATAGAATTAAGCTTAAATAAATCGGTCATTTGACATATCTAATTACTATTTATTTAACTTATCTGTTAAGAATTCACCAATGGAATAGTACGCTTTTTTAACCATAAAGTCTGTTAACATTCTCTTGAACTTGTTAACATCCTTCTCAAGTCTTACAGTCGTGGGTATCATATTATAAATTTTTGGAGCCATGCCCAGAAAACTTTTTGCATATAATGCTGTTTTATGAGGCACAGCGTGAATTTTGTCCTGGTGACGTTTACTAGTCAGGGCTTCAAATAAATACAAGTGTTTCTTAACGAACATTGCTACTTCAAACGCGTATAGGGCTGGAAAAGTCATTATTCTTAGGTCAATAAAGTGTGGTCTACAACTGTCAGTAGTTTTTATTTGGCACACAGCTCTCAAACACTTTTTTTGTGCCTTAAACACTAGCTCCCTATCTGATGAATTTCCCCAGAATATTATGCCATAGCGTAATGTAGAAGACACGTATGCATGATATGCAGTCAGTACGGTTTCACGGCTTGCTACTTTACTGAGTTTATGCAAAGCGTACTGGAACTGATTTAGTCTTTTTATTAAATGTTCAATATGATTACTCCATTTCATATTCTCGTCTATATAGAGTCCCAGGAACTTTGTGTGCTTTGTTTCTTCTATCGTTTTGTTAGCGTATTTTATATTAAGTTTATCTTGATTTATTCTTTGTTTAAATGACATAATATGAGTTTTATCTAAATTTACATTAAGATTGTTATTATTTAACCATGTTATTAACCTGTTTAGATTTAGATTTATATCCATTTCATGACACTGTGCCTCCCTATTTTGTGCTGTGAAAATAATTGTACTATCATCAGCGAACAAGGTCATTGGATGTTGAATAACTCTTGGCATATCGTTTATGTATACGAGGAACAATGGGGGGCCGAGGACGCTACCCTGAGGTACACCAAAGTTCGTTTTTCTTGGTTTTGAATGGTACGTTAGTTCTAATTTTGTCTTTTGGCAAATCTTTGTTGTACTCGTCACTTGATACCTATTTTTTAAATACGATTCAATTAATTTTAATACGTTGCCCCTTACTCCATATTTTTCTAATTTAGACAAAAGTATATTAAAATCTACAAAATCAAATGCCTTGGTCATATCCATGAACAAGGCAGTCGTCGGTGTCCGTCTGTCCATATTTGTTACCACTTTATTTACAAGGCTATATATTGCCATATTAATATTTTTGCATTTTCTAAAGCCGTACTGTTCTTCCGCAAATATTTGATGTTTTTCAAGAAATGGATACAGGTTATTATAAATGACTTTTTCAAAAATTTTTGAGAAAATTGGAATTAACGCTACAGGTCTATAATTCTTAGGATTTTGTCTGTCATCTTTCTTATATAGTGGTTTTATTACAGATATCTTTAATTCTTTAGGGTATGTACCATTTTCTATGCATAAATTTATAATAAAACTGAGAACAGGAGATATTTCCACAGCTACACTTTTTATTACTTTAGTGATAATCTCGTCATAACCTGCACTATTGGTATTTTTTAGGGTTCCGATAATTTTGTGTATATCGATAGGTATTGTAGCAGGCATAAACATTGACTTAGCTGTGTTGGTAATAGATGATAAGTCAGGATTTTTACTATTACTTAGCGGTTGAACTAAATCAATATAATAATTATTGAACGTTTCTGCAATTTCTAATGGATCCGTTATCTCTTTGTTATTGATAATTATTTTAGAAATATATTCTTTTGGACAGTTTAATTTATTTTTATTTATGGTCTGCCAGGTTGCTTTCATTTTATTGTTGGAGTTATTTATGTAAAAGTTATTTCTTGATTTTTGTGTGAGATAGATGATTTTTTTGAGCCGATTAGTGTATGACTTTAGTTTTTCTTTATTTTCCGGAGTTTTATGTCTTCTTAATTGCCATAACATGTCTCGCTTGCGTTTACAACACAATTTGATACCTTTTGTCACCCAGTTAAGTTTCTTTCTAATAGAGATCCTAATCTTAATTATGGGGAAACATAAATCATAGAAAAGTTTAAATAAATTGTTAAATTCGTTAAAGGCTTCATCAGGGTCTAGACATTCATAAACGTTATTAAAGGTTAGGCTATGGATAGCATTTTTAAATTTGTTTATATTTTCCAAGCTATAATCTCGCTTTAGTGAGTACCAATGAGTAATTGTATATGTTTTTTTTACTGGACATTTCACGATTTGTGCTGTATGATCAGATAAAGCCAGCTCTAAAACCTCACCTTTACTGCCTCTAATATTATGTATAACATTATCAATACATGTACCACTAATTATCCGAGTAGGTTGTTTAACACTCAATTTTAAATTATAGTTCAATAATAGATTTTCGAATTGTGATGCAACACGTGTTTTTTTTAGAGTGTCTATGTTAAAATCACCACATATCACAATTTTTTTATTGTTATTGGTGCAGACTTTTTGTAGCATACCTTCGAAATTATAGAAAAATGTGGTTAGAGCATCTATGCTATTCTTTGGTGATCTATAAATACATATAATATTTAGCCTGTGTTCTATTATTTCTATTCCACAGCATTCGATATAATTAGGACAGCAGTATTCATTTAAATCTATAGTTTTAAATTTATGTTTATGATTAATTAGAATACACGCCCCCCCATTTCGAGAATTTCTATTTGAGGAGGATGCAAGTCTAAAGTTAGGTATATGTAGGTGAACATCGTCACCATCCTTCATATTATGTTCTGTTATGCAAACCATGTCCAATGGCTTACCTTCATGAGAAAGTTCTTGTAAGTGATAGGCAAATAAATCCGATTTATTTATTAAACCATTAATATTCTGATGTAAAATAAATATATAGTTATACGAGAAAAAAATTAGAATTGCTATCAGTATTAGAAGTCGTATTTTGTATAAAATCATCATTCATTAATGTTTGTTTAGGATTAGCATTATTGCACTTACATATTTTACTTAAATTAAAATTATAACCTTTGCATATTTTACAAGTGCCTTCAGTTTGGGTAAATAGGTCATATGTTTTTATTCCTTGAATAAAGTTGTCAATATCTTTGAAAATTGTATGCATGCCAAAGTTATTAATCATTCCAGTGCGTTTTGAAAACATCGTATAATCATTTGACAGATTCTTATTTGAGTCCAAAAAGTATGCATGCTCATGTGTCAATGTGTCTAAATAAAGTAGGTTGTTAAATAATTCGATCCTCCAATTGTACATAGTTTTAAAGTGAGTAAATTTATATGTCGGAGCACAGAGTATAATATTAGTATGTGTGATTTTTTGTAGGGCCGTCCGAATATACAGTCCGAGCTCGAAATAGTCCTTTGTTGAGTTGAAATCTTCCTCCCCTATCAATACAATACAAAAATCATGAGAGGTAAAATCTTTTAATTTGTTGTCAATGTCACTTAATAACTGTTCGGTTTGACAGTTCGGCATTACATAATGACATATGTTTTTAGAATGTTTAGTAAGTGTCGTTTCTGCTATGTTTCTTACTTTGTTCTTGTTGTTCGTACTCAAGATGCATATCTGACAATCTGACGTTCCTAATTGTAATCTTTGTTTATGTTTAGGGTTTGTTATTGAAGTAATTGGTTTACTTTGCTTGTTGGGGGTAGGCGTTTTTATTTTATTTTGCATGTCGAGGGTAGATTTTAAGATCAAACTTTATATTCCACAAAGGCATTGCTACTATTAACTGCCTGAACAAAACGTTTGTTTACACAGCAAACACTAAAAACATGTTTGCGTGCCAAACATGTAAACAAATTATGCATGTCGACAATTTTGTAACTATTCCACATGCTTTTACAAAATTGACAGAAATTGGAGAAATAATTGAGCTGGTTATTACGATAAAATGCAGTTGCGTCGTTTATGAAATTATTGAAATTATCAATAGAGCGAATTAACTCAATAGGAATTATGGATATAGTCTGCTTATATGAATAATTATGTGATTAAATAAAATTCAGATTTTTTAAAGCGGATAGAAACCAAAAATGCTAATCTTAAATTTGATTTAACATGAAATAGGCAAGATCAATTTATAAAATTTAAATAATATTACATGATTAGAGAATACAGTCCCGGGATCCCGGCCGTTTTCTCGTCTCGAAAATCCCGCGATAGAACTTGTCAAATCTCTGGATTTTCGGGATAGCCAGAAATAGGTGTTGTTTGCATTTCACTACGCCTTAACTATAAGCTTATCTAGATTTCATTAATTGCACTCTCTCTTCCCACACTCTCATAGTCCGATGGGACGGCAATCCGACACGACCGGAGATATCAGGCGCAGGGCCAACGACTTAAAACGTGTTGTCCGAGGCATGGAAAAATAAAGTGAACAATGGTGGAGTGGTGTACCTAATGTTGTTAAACAGAGGAGCTCTAAGTAGGGGAGGCCAAGTAATAACAGCCGCACGGGTCGATCCATCAGGTTAAGCTACGCTTGCCGGGGTTGGTCTGTGGATGGGTGACCATCTTTACATACAGAGACTCTTCCGTGCCTCGGAAAGCACGTTAAGCCGTTGGTCCCGGCTTTCATTGGTGGATCTTTGACAGTCGTTACGGGTCGTCAGAAGCCAGAAAGTCTGACAACCAGTCTTACCAAGGGGTATCGTATTACCCAGTTGCTGGGTTGTGGAGGTCAGATAGGCAGTCGCTCCATGTAAAATACTGGTATTCAGCTGCATCTGGTTAGACTAGAAGCCGACCCCAATACTGTTGGGAAAAGGCTAGGTAGGTTATCACCGACATAAATAAATCAAAAACTCAGTCCACATCTGAACTCTGAACATACACGTAACATGTCGTAATATGTTCGATCGTTGAATAACAACTAGCGGCATTGATTCATCCGTGACCCGTCGTGGGTTCGAATCGAGCCATATTGATAAAGGATGCTTGCATTCATTACTTGATAAGGTCAAGTATTTTACTTTAGTAAAATCGAGAAATGAGTATCGAGGAGCTCGTGGCTAAGTAATACCAGCCGCACGGGTCGATCCATCAGGTTAAGCTACGCTTGCCAGGGTTGGTCCTTGCTTGGGTGACCATCTTTACATAACGAGACTCCTCCATGCCTCGGATAGCACGTTAAGCCGTTGGTCCCGGCTGTCATTCGTGTATCTTTGACAGTCGTTACGGGTCGTCAGAAGCCCGAAAGTCTGACAACCAGTCTTACCAAGGGGTATCGTGTTACCCAGTACTGGATTGTGGAGGTGAGATAGGCAGTTGCTCCATGTAAAATACTGGTATTCAGCTGCATCCGGTTAGACTGGAAGCCGACCCCAACATAATTTAGAAAAGGCTAGGCAGATTGAAAATCGAGAAATGAGATTGTGTGGAAATAAGAGAGAAAAAAATAACCTTTTTTTCCACGAAATATTCTTCCGATTCAGAAACTTAGAATAATTAATTTATTACATTTTATAAAAAACAAAGTCCCCCCGCCGCGTCTGTTTGTTTGAACGCGATAAACTCAAAAACTACCAAACGGATTTTCATACGGTTTTCACCAATGGACGGAGTGATTCATGACGTACTTGTACACACGGCTACACATCAAGCTATACATTTCCAGTTTATGCTGATCTCGCATTTTATAGGATTTCCGTGCAATGCGAGGTCAGCTTATACTGGAAATGTATAGCTTGATGTGTAGCCGTGTGTATATAATACAAAAGAAAATATATGTTTATTATAAATATGAGGTCCGATTCGCTACATCTAGATATCGTGTGCACGTTTTAAAACATTTTAATTCACAATATCCGTATCGATTAACCGATTTCCAATTTGTCGTAATTTTATCGATGTCGGATTAAAATCAATGTTATACCAAATAAAATAATTATTGCCTTGTGTTTACAAAAGCATTGATTTTCCATTCGGTTTGTTATCGTAAAGCTATAAATCGGGTTTTGTAGGTAAAGTCACCAAAAATTATGTAAGTCTTAAGTTTGACTGTAAGTCAATTTATTTTAATTTTGTTTTCATTTATTGTTGACATAATCTACTCATTCAAATGTTTTTATTTTATGAGTTGTATTGCAATTTGTGGTAATATAAATTATTTTAGCATAAGCACAATTATATAGAATCAAGTTTTTCCAACTGAACAGACAGACAGCTGTGCTGCTGGGGAGTTTGTTGCGCCACTTCTTCTTCCCAAGTGCTTAAGCACTAGGAAGTGGTGAAGGGTGGGCGTTTTTGGGGGACTGTCTTAATGTAATTTTGACGTTCGAAAAGTGTTGATTCTCAGCCTAGTTTGAATAAATGACATTTGAATTTGTAAGTACCGCTTTCTAGTACTAAGAGTCTCTGAGGTAAGCCGCGGACAGACAGACAGACGGACATGGCGAGACTATAGTGGTTCCATGTTGACTACGGAATACTAAAAAGGGGCGGTAAACAGATGTGGTCATCGAGTGCACGGGATTTTGTTTTGAAAGATATACTTGTCGATAGATACGCTTGTCCACGATAGTACCAATCCCTCATTTTTGGTGACTTTATCTCCCTTTAATCAGACGTAGGTGACAAAATCAATTAAAATTATCAGTAAATCAGGTCAATTAACAATAGATAAATGAATGATTACATGTTTAATTACATGCTCCAATGATAATATCTTAAGTAATTTATCAATAACGTTTTGCTTGATTACGTTATAAATAAGCGAAGCAAGAATATAATGAGTGCAAAAAAACGATGAAAAAATATTTTAAAGGCTACGAAACCATTTTAATACTTGACTTTATTATGTAACTCAAGTTTACTGCAAAAGAAATGTTCATAACATAACATCAAGGCTATAATCCCTGTAGGTTTAAGCAGAGGTGTACCAATAATACATGACGCATGAAGTGGAACGTCCGTTTTACTTTCCACCAATCACGCTTAAAATACTACCAATTTGGTAGAAATTACTTTAACATGGCAGCACAGAGCCGAACAACGCGAGCATGTGTGTTATCTCCTAAGATACATCTTGGTTTAATTAAGGCGACAATAAACGACTTTTAATGATTTTATACTGAAGATCACTTCTAAACGAGTAGCGTCAATGATTTAAATGTCGCAGCGCTGGTATTCTGATAGGGCCCGATACCCCGATAGAACAATTTCCGTGAAATTTTCATAGAAAGTGTTCCACGGGTTCTATCAGGTTCTATCAGAGACGCGCTGCGCCTGTCTGCGCCTTTATACGTATTCTATTTACGTACCATCAAATAAGTTCATAACTAACCACCGTAAGGACTATTCTTGCTTGCAGCGCTCTTCGGCTATAGAACCGCACCGGTAACAGATGTGGCTATCGTGTTTACGGGATTTTGTTTTCAAACTGGTTAGATATGAACTTCTTTGATGGTACATTATGGAGGTAAATGTCAGTAGTTCACCTTTAAATAGTATTTCGATTTAAGTACGTGCAAATTGAGTCGTTAGTTTTAACGATGTAAAACTCTAACGTGTTGTTAAGAATGAATGATTAAAAGATCCTCTGCGGATAACGATGCTTTATTATGTTCAGCGAACCATTTGCAAACAGCATGCTAAATGGTTGGTATTCAAATCATGGCATGACCTGATCAATCACCTGACCTAGTCTTGCATTGCTTAGCACCAAGCACATATATTAGACTATAATGCCAATTTGTAAGCAATATCAAAACCTATGTGTACGTGTCAGGTCTAGTTGAAAATCAGCGTCAGGCAATAGTTGTCTGGCATTTTTGCTGAACTAGGCCTATTTGGCGCAGCCGCAAGGCACAGTTTCCTGCTAATATCTTAGAACGCACTTTACACTTTTTATTTGTTTTCTTTCTTTTTTAATTTGGTTTTTATTTGTAGTACAATAATTATGTTGTGTTGTGTGCCTCTAGGCTGTGCTAAATAAATGTATTTTGTTTATTTCTTTTTCTTTTCTTTTAAAAAGAAAGCTAGAAAAGACGTTTATTTGCGGTAAACATGACGCAAAGCCAGAACACAAACCTAAAAAAGAACTAGTTGGGAAAAATTATAAATATGTATGTCACATCCACGCAAAATGGCCATTGCTCAGTATAATGCTGCGACCCTACGCGAGCAGAGCCCCAGCGCTGGTTTTCGGCGACAGCCGGCGTGAAAGCAGGTTCCATGATCGGGTACTATTTTTAGATTTGCAAAAATGTGACCATCAAAAGCGAATTTCTACCAAAAACGTCAATATTCAAACTAATTGAATATTCTTGTCTTTATCAATGAAAACCGATTGTTTCTATAAAGCCGCTGACGTGTTCTTACGTAAACCAGACGCACATTGACCTACTCAACGTACGATTCATAAAATTCTACACACACACACACACACACACACATCCAATCAAACATGTGACCAATTGTTATATCTGTTTGTAACAATTAACCTAAAAACCCACCAATAGCTGCTCCGCATGTCCAGATAAAGGTGCTTCTCCACCAACTCAATCTTGAAAGTAGAAAGGCTCCGAACTTGGCTTGCCCGATCCTAAAAAATATGTTGATAATGTTCCTCATCTCGGCTTGCTCCAGGGCCGATTAGGATTACACAGGTCAATCGAGGCTGATCGAATTGATGGAAAAGCAACTTACCAAGGGAGTTTGCGCGCGCATATTGCACTTAACATAACCGCGAAAAGCCATTCTATTTTGTTAAAAAAAAATATGTTTTGTGTCGTGTTATGTCACCTTCTGACTAAACCAATCAAAAGTCGTTGTGACATGACGCGATCCTGAACAGATTCGTTTGATTGCTCTGTCCTGCGGAGTACTGTTTCACGACAGAACACAACACAATGTGCCGGTCGCTTCACCTATGTGTATACAACTTTTTTAAATTAACCTACTGCGTTATCACTGTTTAATATAGTCCGAAAATTATCATAATTCATTTCGCGTCGACGTCTTCGAGTCGCGTGACGTACATTGCTGGCCCACTGACCTACACGCAGTAAAGATGACACACCCACGCTTCAATGGAACGCGTCTCGCGATAAAATTACATCGCATCTTTTACTTGTTTGCCTAGTAACATAGAACGTATTTTAGTAGCTAGAATTAAAGTGCATTTGCATACTTATATCTGCTAAGTGATGAGGTAATCAGAATACATTTTAAAGTAAACACAGGACAGCGCAAACAATAATTGTCTTTGCTATGTCGGCAACTGTCGTAGGTATCTAATAATATATATTCCTTCAACAGTAAAAGGATTTTTTGGCGCGTGGTCAAAATCGGAACTAACGCCGCCATCTTGCCAATTTTATTTGTCAATGTCATAAGGTCCTTGTAGCATTATATCAATCACTTTATATAAACGTTTTACAAAAAAAAAAACAACCGACTTCCGAAAAAAAGAAGTCGGTTGTTTTTTTTTGTAAAAAGATTTTATTTTTCACTTTTTTGTTGTGGTACCTACCCCACACAAATTCGAATACCACTACCTGCTATGTAAATAACAGTCACAGGAAGTTATCATCATATCATCCACATATACAAAGTGAGAAAAATACGTATTATTGAAGCTTACTCAAAAACGATCCAAGCAAAGTTAATAAAATTTATATGGGACCAATTCGGGAGCATACCCATTCATACAAAAAAAATAATTCAAAATCGGTCCACAATTGACGGAGAAATCGGCGGACATACATAAAAAAAAAACATACATACGCGACGAACATATAACCTCCTCCTTTTTGGAAGTCGGTTAAAAACAACTCTCAAAATGTAGACGTCATCGGTGTCATGACAATACAAAAGGTGATTGTTTTTAAAATAAGCTGCTTCTTGTCTAAACAAATCCAATACTATTAAACGAGCAATGTTTGTATTGTATATATTTGTAATCACATTTTCGAAAACGGCTCTAACGATTTCGATGAAAGTTGCAATATAGGGGTTGACGGGGGCGAGAAATCGATCTAGCTAGGTCTCATATCTGAGAAAATTCGTTTTCACTATTTTCACAGCCTTGGGACAGTGATATAACGTTGGTATACCTGGATGATATATTTATCTATTTTCATCCGAGCAGACTGGGTCGACCAGGTACTACCTATTATCTAAACCAATATTATTATAAAGAGAAAATATTAGATTTTATGTATGTTTGTTTGTAATGAACAAGCTCAAAACCGGACCCCGGACCGGACAGGACCAAATAAAATATATACAATATATATATATACGGGGTGTCAGGGACATCGACGCGAAGCCGGTTACCATGGATTCAGTACATGATTCTGAACCCCCCTGAGTTGAAACTTTTCGTCGGTTATTAAAAAAAAAAACAGCTGCTCCATACATTTTGACCGCGTAGGTTATTGCACTTTTCTATGAAACAACTGTTTTTTTTTTTAAATAACTGACGAAAAATTTCAACGCAGTGGGGTTCAGAATCATGTACTGAATCCATGGTAGCCGGCTTCGCGTCGATGTCCCTGCCACCCTGTATAATAAAATAAAGGACCAATTAAAAAAAATCTTGTACCAGTTGAATACTATATCATCACTTAGTAGTAGTCATAGGTCTCGAGTTCGAACCCAAGGCACGCACCTCTGACTTTTCGAATTCATGTGCGTATTGTATAATTATCACTTGCTTCAAAAACGGTGAAGGAAAACATAGTGAGGAAACGGCATACCTGAGCGATATTTCTTGACGGCATGAGAATCCAAGTCAGAGGCGGCTTTAAAACTCTGACACCAGGTTAGTCACTAACCATACGAAAACAAAAAGATCACTTAGTAACATAGGGTATAATTTATAAAGATATCACGCGATCGAAGCCGCTGGCAGAAGCTTGTAATGAATATAGTCATCATATCTTCCTGCCCTTGCCACATATTACGTGTGTAGGCGCAGCACGTTCTCTTCTTCCACTCTCCCCTGTCAACTGTCACGCTATCATTCACTCTCTTCTCTTTCATATCATTCCTCACACAATCCATCCATCTCTTCTTCAGGCTTCCTCTCCCTCTCCATCCATCAACATTTACACTCATCACTCTATCATTCTGTTGCTCTTGAATGAGACAACGGTCGACGCTTCAAGATGTTGATAAAACAATATTGAGAGCTGATGTAAATTAGTATCATAACATTTATTATCATTGTTGCGCATTTCATTATTAATATCTTCTTAGCCTTTCTTTATTATGAGGCTCAACTTTGTGGCTATATAGGAGTGTCTTCTAACTATTAAAAATAATAATACCATTTATTTCAGGCGACACAGGCTCATAGAAAAATACATACATATTTCAATATAAACAAAACTTGTGTTAATAAAATAAGGCTTATGACTATGTTAGTAGCACTTCACTTTGCACTAGCTTATCTTTGTGCTGACCAGTGGAATTTGTCCGCGGAAGCGACGGAACACCACGTCCTGCGGCCAAGTCTTCTTCCATGACGAGGGGCAACAGTTCGGTACACGGACGACGAACGCCTTAAAGTACTACTACTACTACTGGAGACAGCGGTTGTCCTCTGTTGTTTAGTTAGGTCTAGTTGAAAACCAGCGTCAGGCACTAGTTGTTTGGCATTTTTGCTGAACTGGGTCTATTTGGCGCAGCCGCGAGGCACACATTCCTGCAAATATCTTACAACGCACTTTACACTTTTTATTTTGTTTTTTCTTGTAGTACAATATGTTGTGTTTTGAGGATCTCGTGGCTAAGTAACAACAGCCGCACTGGTCGATCCATCAGGTTAAGCTACGCTTGCCGGGGTTGGTCAGTGGATGGGTGACCATCTTTACATACCGAGACTACTCCGTGCCTCGGAAAGCACGTTAAGCCGTTGGTCCCGGCTGTCATTCGTGGATCTTTGACAGTCGTTACGAGTAGTCAGAAGCACGAAAGTCTGGCACCAGTCTTACCAAGGGGTATCGTAATACCCAGTTACTGAGTTGTGGAGGTCAGATAGGCAGTCGCTCCATGTAAAATACTGGTATTCAGCTGCATCCGGTTAGACTGGAAGCCGACCCCAACATAGTTGGGAAAAGGCTAGGCAGATTGATTGAAAATATGTTGTGTTTTGTGCCTTTTAGTCTGTGCTAAATAAATGTATTTTCTTTCTTTCTCCCAAACCCGATAAGGGAAGAAAATAGTTGACCTTCTCAAGCTAACTTTTGATTCAATCCTCTATTGCCGAAAACTCCACAATCCGACTATCGGAAACGAGTGTTGACCTACACAATCCAACATTGAAGATGACGGTTCTCCTCATCAACACAACTATTTGAACGCCAGTATTCAATGTTCCTAATTCAATTCGAAAGGAGTCCTCATCGTAAATCCGGTCGCGCCAAGTGAATCTCCAGCAGTCTCATAACATACCCACAAGTAAAGTTCATCATTCGTCCGAAGATAAGACTATCAACTGTTATGTCAGTCGATATCTTCATTAACATCGTAATTATGAAATGTTGTCATCATTAAGCCCTGTATACACAACCAAATACCGCGGCGTCACGTCGGCGCCGGCGTCGATTTAATATGCGGCCGCTCAAGGTCAACTGATAAGTTCGCCGTTAGTTTCTGTAACGACGTAGTACAGTAGCGAAACTGTAGCGTTATCGGGTTGTTTTTACAATTCAGTAGCGTTATTTCTGTTCTCATTTAGTTTATTATCATCATTCTCCTGCGCTTATCGCAGTTTATTTGGTGGCGTTGCAGCAGTTTGTCTTCTTCCAAATATTTCTATTAGTTTAGGTCGTAATAAAATGTTTGGCAGTCAGCTAGTTGGGAACGATTCTGACTACGTACTGACTGATACGTTTGATATCTTCTCGACTCTTTGATTCAAAAGTGCCTGTATGGTTTCATTGAAAAAAAATGCTTTGATTTCGAGTTTGACTTCTTGGAGTATGCTGGATATATCTTTAAGTATAGCTACTTCTGGATGCTGTTTTAATAACTTGTACCTTTGACGATTTAGTAGGAAAAACATCCTCAATTATTTAAATTACTCATGCATTCATTTGGTACATTTCACGCAATTTGACAAATTAAAGCAGGGTTCTACACATGGCCTGCAAGAATGCAATGCATTCTGCATCAATTGTGACGTTTTATTATTACTTATTACTTACGTATACTATTCTAGAACAAACATAATTATTGTTTATATGTATACGTGTCTTTCAGTTACGCCTTCGTAATACTGACAACTGAGTTGATCATAAACTTGTGTAGTCGTAAAAATAATTTATTAGATATGTTGCAATCATCATAATATTTATGTCGCAGTTCCCAGGAAATATACGTTGTAAATAGAAGGCCATTTTAAATGTAATTACCAGGATAAATGGGCAAATAGCGTAACTCACTGGGCGTCTGAGGGAGGACAACGCCGAAGAGGTCGAACGCGCCGAAGGTGGTGTGAACATCTCGGCATGTTTGTAAGGCAGACGTAGCCAGAAATCTCAAAAGATCGATTTCAAAGGAGAATAGGGGAGACCTTTTGACATGCTAATAAAAATAAGACCACCTGAAGTTAGCCACCATTTACATTTAAAATTGGAATGTCTCTCTGAATAATGGTGCCACCAGACCGTAGTTGACCGTTGACTCAAGTGTGTCATCTCATACGTCATAATACCCCAAATTATGTCATATGTAATGCCGTCGATTTAGTTGCACTCTAATATCTAAAATAGAAGAGCTATTTTAAGCCGTGTATTTTTAGATAACCCAGTCATTGTACTTGCTTAGACAGTGGATCAGATAATTTTTTAGAAAATGAATAATTGTCTAAATATTTGTCTGACCATTCTGACGTAGATACTTCGAGTGCCAAACATATTAAAATGTCGCTAAACCATACAAAGAACAAGTCGAAATATGGTCATTAGCAACTCAGTGAAATTATGTTAACGATTGATGAAATGTATGAAAGATGGTATAAATAAAAATAATCAATTTTTAACCAAAATTACGACGAAAAAGGGGGACCAAAATGAAAGGAGAGGACATGCTGCGCAAACAACATATACATTGGAATGGGAGAGGAGGATGACATAGGTAAACGATTTTACACACCAACAACAACTCCAGGCTCTAATGGTACGAAGGAGAACACAAAAAAAAAACTCAGTGGACTGACAGCTAGGGGGAGCTTACAAGTTCACATAAACAATCAAATTGACACTTATCTCAATACCACGAAATCTAAGACCGTCCAGATTCGCCGAAACACCCATACGATGTATTCGTAAGACAAGTATTGAAATTATTCGACTGCACTCCGCCAATCGCGTAATCTTCCAGCGTCCGCTATATAATAAAAAGATGCTAAAAATACCAGTTGTCGTGTTGTAACAGGTCTATTTCTGAGCACGCACGTGAGCAGCCGCATGTTCGGATCCCCGTTTATATATGTATTTACATAGACGTTATTCTCGCCTTCTGCTCATGAGATTAAGATGGGTTTTGGTTGGTAATTAGTGGAAAATGTAGGTCACTCCACCTCCTCCACTTTTGGTATTTTTGGCAAATTCATTCTGCAGATTTGACAGTCAAAACATAGCTCCTAAAACACTCACCCTTCACCACTTCCTAGTATTTGAGCTAGAAAGAAGAAATGCCGCAGAAAAAGCTTTAGTAACACGTCTCTAACTGTTTAGTTATATGTCTTGTGGCACCATCTTGGTACAATGTTCTAGCTCTTATGATCCTTTTTCTACCATGGCGATCAACCAGGAAACCTGAGACAATGAAGCTAGGCATATCCCAAAGAAACGATTCAATTGTTTTGGCACCAGCATCGAAATTGGACCAAAAAAGATAATCGGTAAAACAGGAAACAACATTATTAACCGTTTCTAAATGTGATGGCCGCCAGATACACGGACTGCGTCAGTAGTGTTCAAATAGCGAAGTAAATCAGTCGTGTCGTGTGATTTTTGACATAAACCAGCTTCTACTGCTCGTTCTTCTGGCACAATTCCTTTGGGGCGTTGTGTTTTGCGTCAGATTCAAATGGCGCTGTCATCAATGATTTACCATTGAATCTTCTCGGACTAGAGGGGATCGGGTTCTCTAGCGATAATGCTTTAATCAACTCAGCCTATCGCAGTCCACTGCTGAACATAGGCCTCTCCCAGGCTGCGTCACAACACCCAGTCCTCTGCCTGCCGCATCCAGTCTTTCCAAGCCACCCTTTTCGTCGGTCGGTACTCTAGTCTCCACACCTCGTCTGCTCCACCGGCCATCGGTCCATCAACTGCCCAGCCCACTGCATCTTCAGCTTGCAAACTTTGTCGGTAACTCCGAAAATGCTTTAGCTGCTGTCTATCGACCAACGAATCTATCGTTCAAATCGCGTGTAGAAGGTCCATCCATCAAATTACAAAGATATGGAGCGTAGACGTAATATTTATTGGAGTTAGCGGGTCAGTATTACTAGTTGTATTGGCAACACTAATGGTTGGACTCGAACCGTGCACTCGACCATCGATTTGACTGGGTATTATTGGGTAAATATTTGATGTGGCATTTACCGACTTGGTCAAACTCAGAGAAAATAATGGCCATTATTCAGCGTTTTCTGTAGGGGCTCGTGGCTAAGTAATAATAACCGCACGGGTCGAGCTGAAACGCTTCTTGAGGTGGTTCCGTGGATAGGTAAGCATCTATTATATATTATCGAGAGCTCCCGGCTGTCATTTGAAGATTTTGACAGTCGTTACGGGTAGTCGGGTCAAAAAATTCTGACAACTAGTCTTACACAGGGGTATCGTGTTACCCAGTAACTGGGTTGTAGAGGTCAGATAAGCAGTCGCTCCGTGTAAAATACTGGTATTCAGCTGCATCCGGTTAGACTGAAAGCCGACACCCCAACTATACAATTACTTATTAATTATTTACGTTTTCTGTACAATTTTGATTTCAGCTTCTAGTCTATCCTTGACGTTTAATTTAGGACTGTCCCTGACATGTTTCTGAATTCAACTAAGTGAAGAATTATATATCTGTTAATGGGGTACCTATTTGCCGTATTTTTAAGAACGTTTGCATTCTAATCTCAGGCTCAATCAGTCAAAAATCCTCTAATTTACCTACATCTTTGACATTTTATTGCGACATGTATTTGAACTTTTTTAAGTACGACGAGAAAATTGTTCTTCAGTTGTCATAATTATTTCAGGTGTCGGTTGTTTATGACCTGGGCTTTTTTCTTTGTGTGTCCTTTTAAAATATTATTTTATATTCTTTGACATTATTTGCGCGGCATTATTGTTTGCAGCTAAAACATTGTTTTTCTTCGAGTAATGCAAAACATGAGTAATATTTCCCAAAATATGTCGTTCTAGAGAAATGAGTCACTCCTTTGAAATGTGAATTTAGTTTTTTTCTGGTAAGACAGAGTCAAGCACTCTTTTCGGTTGTGGTAGGCAAGAATTAAAGTTTTTTTAACGGACTTCCAAAAAGGAGGTTCTATGTTCAACTTTAAGTATGTTTTTTTTTTATTAAAAAAAATAATGTATTTTCATCGATATTTTCGTCAATTGTGGACCGATTATGAAAATTATTTTTTCAATTGGTAGAAGAATCTTGCACGGTGGTCCCATATAAATTTTATTAACTTTCTTGGGTAGTTTTTGAGTTAGCTTCAATAATTCGTATTTTTCCCACTTAGTCTATGTGGATGATGTTATACTAACTTCATAGCAAGTAATGACCCCAAAACTAAAAAAAAAACAACTGACTTCCAAAAAAACACTACGAAGTGAAAATTAACTTTAATTTCGGAAGTCGGTGACAAAAAAAGAAAATTTAATAACAAAGACTTCCGAAATTAAAGTAATTTTTCATTTGGTAGTGTTTTTTTTTTTTTAATTCGATTATTTCAGACTCCACGTTCAAAGGACAGTACCAATTTTTTTAAGATATGTGACATCCACCAACCATCACTGGGCCTGCGTGTAAGATCCCTAGGGTTTTCGCGAAAATTCGAATTACCAAATCATCCTACAACATATACACACAAGTTTGAAAACAAACACATAGTAACAACATCGTCGTCCCTTCGGCGGACACTTTAACAACCACGAATCAATATAAATTGAGAGACAATTAACTCAACAGCTTACGAGTATGTAGACATAAGAATATAAGTAGCCGTATCGATTTTAGAGTTGTATGGGGCAAACACTGCATAAAAGCCTTATTCGCCTTCGCCGGAATGCTCATATTCTCTCCCTTTTGTATAATGTGCTATTTCCTCTTCCACCCCTCTTTACCTCAAGGAACGTTTCCAGTTTCTTTGTGACTCTTACGAAATTATTAAGGTCATCAGATAACTTGAAGCTTAAAATGCCAATGCATTCCACAACTTTCTTTGACAAATCCTTTACGGGCCAGGCAGCTCGTTTGTGGAATGCATTACCAGTTCCAATAAAGCGCGCGCAATCGTTGCCAGTGTTTAAAAGACTCGTGAAAGAACATTACTTGTCGTTATGATTCTGTTTTTATCGTTAGCTGTAATAATATACGTCATTTATTTTCGTTGCTTATATAGTTAGTATGTATGTATCCATGTATCTATTATATAGCATTTATCTGTGTATCTATTATAGTATATTGTACTTATATACCTTTTATTTATTTTTGCTCACGGGCTATTCTACGAAATCTATGTTAAATATTTTTAGTTTTTATACAATCAAACAGGGCAAAAATATGAACTAAATAATCGAAGTTGTGTAGTAGATAGATTTAATTTTCAGTGATTTTTTAAATATTAAGTAGATGAAATTACAAATCAGCCATCCCTCCCCCTACGCCACTTCAACACAACCCAATTTTTTCTGGGGCCCTTACCACCCCCGTCTTGACCTCCAGCAGGGGGCGTTATCACCCACTTTGAGAAACACTGCCCTAGGAGGACATAGTGACCTTATTGCTGATGTTCTTTAAAAAGGACAGATGCGTAGTACACGCAACGGATGTGCGTGTATGACCAGATGTATGAAAGTAAACCCGTAAACGAAGCTAAAGGAAACAACAGACCTAAGGATCGTTGCAGGCCATTATCGCTTGAAAAGCTTGAAAGGTCTCGAGGCCACCCGCGGTGCCGCGAGTGGCCGCGCGACATGCGCATCTTGACGGTGGTCCTGCCTGCGGCTGCCAGCGGCGACATGAGGCCGCTCGCGGCACCGCGGGCGGCCGCGAGTATGTAATGTAGAAACTAAACTAGTCAAGAGGAGACTAGGCACGTGGGATCTGGGGGTCGCGTGAAGCTGCCAGCGGCCGCTAGCGGCAACGCCGGAGGCCGCTGGCGGACTTGCAGCCGCTCCCGGCCGCTGCCATTCCGGTGTGACTCGGCCGTAAGGGTTTGGGTAGGTGGGGCAGAAAGATGCTAGAGTGAAGACTCAGGACTTCATAAAGAAATGACATAAGAGAAGTTGAAAAAAATACTGGATGAGGAAGGCTTAACACCAATAAGAGTGGTGCAAAGGAGGTCTAAACCTGACATTGAGTGAACAGTTGGTGCAGTGGTTATTTAATGACTGGCTAACATTTGACCAAGACATACGCTATCGAAAAAGAAGCTTTAGGAAAGGCCTTGGGAACATCCTGCTAATTCTGGTAAGTCCTGTAAATTATGGATGAAATCCGCGCGAAGATAAATATGACAGATCGAAAGAATACTCTTTATTATGTCATCATCTTCGTCATCATTGGCAGCCCCTGCTGAGTACAGGCTTCGTCCCTTTTGTGCCTTGCTTCCCTGGTCTGTGCGTGTCTCGTCCAGGCCTCTCTCGCGATCTTCTGTAGGTCGTTCATGTTTTTATTATGTACATGTACACCATAAAAATTGCATATATAAATGTAGAAATTTTAATCTCTCTCGTAATATTCCATGACATTTGCAACGTTATTTGTCGTCGAAATGACGTCTTGCGCCCGCGCATGTTGATTTATATTATGCCTGCTGCGATGCAGTTCAACAAAATATTATTACAAGCGGAAATAGCCGAACGGCTACGATTTTCGGACGGCAAATGTGGTGATTAAGCGTCTGGTGGAAAATCTAATTAGAGACGTGAAGCTGGGGAGTTTGACGTGCCACTTCTTATTGCCAGCGTAAATACTAGAAAGCGGTACAGGATGGTCGTTGCGAGGGCTGTCTATCAATTTTTTTACGTTCAAAACGGTCTGGTTCATTGCCCAATTGACTTAAATGAGCCTTGATTTTGATTCAATAACCTTATTCTCACGATGTTATTGCCAGTACAGCAGCAAACCGCAATCATACCATGCTTTTTATATCACAAATTTTACCTCTTTCGATAGAAAAGGATCATCCAAAGGGAACATTGTTATGGAAAACCCATTCCTACAAACACAAAGGGAGATGAAACCTTTTATAATAAGGAATGTAAGGTTCGCTTCCCAGTTCCAACATGGAGAATTTGAGCATACATATAAAGGACCTTTCAAATTATACTTGTGTATTCTGGGGTAATTGCAGGTCTGATGACAGTAATTCCGCGTAAAATTCTGATATTCAAAAAGTGGATGATGAGTCTACGGCGCGTGAGTCGCCGACGGTACGAAATGTTACCATTTTTAATATTATATTTTACATTGAATAAACATTTAGGACTAAGTATTGTATTTATTAATTTTATTTTTGTTATTTCACTATATCATGCTGCACCAGTTGACGTCATAACGTCAACGCCGGCTGTCGATGACAACCAGCGCTGGGACTCTGTCTCGCATAGGGTCGCAGCATTATGCTGAGCGGTGGCCGCTTTGCGTGGATGTGACGCATATTTTCCCCCAAATTGTTTATTTTCGTGTTTTGTTCTTACCTTGCGTCATGTGTACCGCAAATAAACGTATTTTCTTTTCTTTCATGAGCTTGAAAAGATGATAGCTGGAAAAATACATACATACATAAAAGAAAGAAAGAAAACGTTTATTTGGACACAGTTCATAAAACACAAAATAAAAATAACTTTTTACAAAAAAAAACAACCGACTTCCGAAAAAAAACACTACAAAGTGAAAAATAACTTTAATTTCGGAAGTCGGTGTCTTTGGTTTTTAATTTACGTTTTTTGCCACCGACTTCCGAAATTAAAGTTATTTTTCACTTTGTAGTGTTTTTTTTCGGAAGTCGGTTGTTTTTTTTTTTGTAATAAGTTTTTATTTTTCACGTTTTAGTTGTGGTACCTACCCCACACAAATTCGAACGTCAAAATTACATAAGACAGTCCCCCAAAACGCCAGTATATGGGACCAATCCGGGACCATACCATTTCAAACAAAAAAAGAATTTTCAAAATCAGTCCATAATTGACGGAGAAATCGACGGACTACACAATAAATAGTACACAGTAAATAGTAATCATAGGTACACAAAAAAAAAAAAAAACATACATACGCGTCGAACATATAACCTCCTCCTTTTTGGAAGTCGGTTAAAAACAAACTAAAAGTAGAAGTAATCTTTTGGCAATAAGTGTCACATAAACTTACGCCTTTTTGGAAGTCGGTTAAAAACAAACTAAAAGTAAAAGTAATATTTTGGCAATAAGTGTCACATAAACTTACGCCTTTTTGGAAGTCGGTTAAAAACAAACTAAAAGTAGAAGTAATCTTTTGGCAATAAGTGTCACATAAACTTACGCCTTTTTCCGATGGGGATAGGCAGAAATTACAGCCCGCCACCTGCTACGATGCTCACATACTCCTTTTACCTCGTTTACGTGCATACATCTAGTCATACAGGCACGCTGGTTGCGAGAACTACGCACCTGACCTTTCTGAAGAACATCACCAATAACGTCAGTCTTATGTCCTTCTAAATTCTGGTATTCAGTCGCAACTGAGGGGCATCGGAGGAGCTTGTGGCTAAGTAATAAAACCCGCAGGGGTCGATCGATTAGCTCGCCGTCCGATAAGGTCCAGGCCCGGGTCGACGGCGCGTTGTGTTCCGCGCGCGCCTCAAAGAGATGGCAGCACCAACTGACGGGGTCCGTTAGGGCCAATGCCTGCCAGAGTTGCGAGTTTGTCTGAAAGGGATATCGCGGCCCCGGCACACATGCAACGGAAGGAACACAGGTGGGTTTTAGTCAGTAAAAGTCTGACACGCCCTCCTGCTCCACCCAGAGCGGGAGAAGTTATTTGATAATTTCCCACTCAAAAAAAAAGGGGTTGATCGATCAGGTTAAGCTACGCTTGCCACGGTTGGTCCGTGGATGGGTGACCAGTGAGATCATTTATTTCAAATAGGCCCTTGCAAGGCACTTTTGAACGACAAAATTTTTTATTGATTCTAGTCGCCCCTTCTAAAAGGTAGTTTTTGGAAAAGAATGGGCAAGAAACTCCACCGTTACTCTTTTAAAATGTTTTACAATATTTTGTATATGTAGGTACATTTAGTTATATAATTATATGTGAAGACGATGCATCTAAAAATTTTAAAAATAATTACTATACCACAATAGGTAAAAAGAATTATAAAAAGAAAGTACCAACAGATAAATACATTACTTATGTGATAGATACATGGTTCTCACATGTTTACAAACATTGTAAAAGTAGACGATTTTCCAAAAAAGTTACAATTAATAAGTCAGTGTGTGACATATATATATAACTTCCCAGTTGCCCACCAGTTTTTCGCATTTATGAGGTTTTCACTCTAAGACGACGATATAGACAGAAATCTATTATCGATCTAAGTATTTTCTTACTACAGACATGGCGGACCTTCCCAGTCGAGCTAAACAAACATCAACAACTACTATTTGATTATTACAATGACGAATCAAATCGATATTTATGTTAGTTCAAACATACATATATATAATCATTTATACACACACAGTCATAATATAACAAAATGCTCCGTGACTTGGATACTTGTATGTTATATCGTCCGGCTTGAAATTTTCTTCGGCATCATCATCCTGAGTGAGGCGTATTTATCGAAAAAAAAAAACAGGTTTTAAAAACATGGAACAGGGGGGAACAGATACTTCAAAATCGAAAAAACTGTTCCTGCCTGTTTCGCCTGTTCCACACGTTCCACAACCTACTACACTTACGAGTATTGTATTGATACGTAGTTTCAATAGAATATTACGCTAGGCCAGCTCAAGGTTGGGCACGCCAATTGTGGCGATAAGTCCCCTCTTTGAGGAGTGGTGAGGCGCCACGGCTTCCTCACCTTCCGCCTGACGCAGGTCCTCACCGGACACGGTTGTTTCTGTTCCGCATAAGGCGGGAGGAAACGCCCGGGTGTCACCACTGTGTGGATCGCCCGGAGGACACGGTGGAGCATACGTGGAGGTCTGCCCGGCTTGGGCGGAGCACCGCAGTGTCCTCACGAAGGCGATCGGCGGCAGCGATCTCTCGCGTCCGGCCCTGGTTCAGGCCATGGTTCGGAGCGAGAGTGCATGGGAGGCCGTCATTTCCTTTTGCGAAGCAGTAATGCTCGCAAAGGAGGAGGCGGAACGCGTGAGGAAGAGGCAAGATTCACGCCCTCGCGCCCCTAGTCACCGCAAGAACGCCCCGGGCGTCGGGAGTCACAAGCCGACTTCCGGCCACCGTAGGCGCGGGCTTGCGGACGGTGAGCGATGGGTAGCTCGCCGTCCGAAAAGGACCAGGCCCGGGTCGACGGCGCGTTGTGTTCCACGCGCGCCTCAAAGAGATGTCAGCACCAACTGACGGGGTCCGTTAGGGCCAATGCCTGCCAGGGTTACGAGTTTATCCGAAAGGGATATCGCGGCCCTGGCACACAAGCAACGTAAGGAACACGGGTGGGTTTTAGGAAGTAAAAGTCTGACACGCTCTACCGCTCCGCCCAGAGCGGCAGAAGTTATTTGATAATTTCCCCCGCACAAAAAAAAAAAAAGCCCAGTTCAAGGTCCAAGTGTTACCTACCGACGTGTGGTCGACAGAACCAAGTCAATTTTGTAAAATTTTGACAGGTTTATATTACAAGAAGAATATAATCCAGTGTACGTTTCGTCCCAGAAAAATCAAGCTTTAATCCCAGAAGTATGATCACAGCAAGTCCATCAATCGGCCTAACCTATTCCCAACTTAACTAAGTTGAGCTCGGCTTCCAGTCCAACCGGATGCAGCTGAATACCAGTATTTTACATGGAGCGACTACCTGACCTCCACAACCACAACTGACTGGGTAACACGATACCCTTTGGTGAGACTGGCTGTCAGGCTTTTGGGCTTCTGACGACCCGTAACGACTGTCAAAGATCTAAGAATGTCACAACAAGTCCAGAATAAATAAAATACTAAAAGTATTTTAGTACAAGTACGAGTACACACGGCTACACATCAAGCTATACATTTCCAGTTTATGCTGATCTCGCGTTGTATAGGATTTCCGTACAATGTGAGGTCAGCTTATACTGGAAATGTATAGCTTGATGTGTAGCCGTGCGTACATGATACACGGCTGGCATGCTCATATCTACTCGTAATGATAAAACGGATCGTCGTTAGCGTAACGACTGCTCGTTAGAACAATTGCCAGCGGTCGTTACGTCCGCACAATGAGCGTGTGTGGGCGCATCGGTAGGGTTCCCAACTTTTTCTAGAAGAAGTAGAGTACCTATATCTGATTTTAGAGAGGGTAAATAAAGAGTACAAATTCATAAAAAAAAAGAGTTTTTTTTTTTTTTTGTATTTTTTGCGGTACATAACTATATTTTTATTGTTTTTAAAAGAATAGGGATGACGCCAGGGTAAAAAAAAAACTATTTAGTCCGTCAGTCAGATAGTAAAAAAATATTAGACACGTATTTTTTGCTTTACTATATTAATAAAAAAATTACTTGGATAAAACGCATTTTAAGTTGGGGAGTGGGGGTCGCTACGTCACAAGTAAGTATAAAATCTACATACTCGTGACGTCAGGGCACATTTTAACTCATGTATCACGTCCGCACAATGAGCGTGTGTGGGCGCATCGGTAGGGTTCCCAACTTTTTCTAGAAGAAGTAGAGTACCTATATCTGATTTTAGAGAGGGTAAATAAAGAGTACAAATTCATAAAAAAAAAGAGTTTTTTTTTTTTTTTTGTATTTTTTGCGGTACATAACTATATTTTTATTGTTTTTAAAAGAATAGGGATGACGCCAGGGTAAAAAAAAAACTATTTAGTCCGTCAGTCAGATAGTAAAAAAATATTAGACACGTATTTTTTGCTTTACTATATTAATAAAAAAATTACTTGGATAAAACGCATTTTAAGTTGGGGAGTGGGGGTCGCTACGTCACAAGTAAGTATAAAATCTACATACTCGTGACGTCAGGGCACATTTTAACTCATGTATCACCGTAATCTTGAGATTACGTACAAAAAGAAAAATACGTGTCCAATATTTTTAAATAATCTCTATGAATGACGGACTAAAAAAAGATTTGTATCTTATTTCTGACTCAGGCGTAGAAGACTTTGGGGAAATCCATTATAAAATACAATAGACGACGTATATTTAGTAACCTAATCCGCTTAACTGTTCATAAAGAGTCATCAAAGAACTCTGTAAGAAATCGACACGTGTTTCAGGTAATCGACACGTGTACCACGTCGGGTCCGGGTTCGCAATGAGTCAATCGTCATCCTGAGCGATTTCTTTATGACTCTTTAAGAACAGTTAAGCGGATTAGGTTACTAAATATTCGTCGTCTATAGTATTTTTTACTCTATTAGTGTTATAGATTATGAAGTAAAACTGTAAGAAAAAGAGTACAATACTCTATTTTAGGGTACGGTGGCAACCCTACGCATCGGATACATGATATATTTATAATACTAGTGTATAATTATGTAAGTACTTGTTTACAGAAGAATTGATACTGGTGTCAACTAGTGGGGTCTACATAACATCACGCCGGTATTTCCCCGAAGGGTTAGGCAGAGGTTTACCTATTGCACCTAGACTAAAGGTCTATAACCCGCGGGCCCCGGGCCGCCTGCGGCCCGCGGTGGCTTCCTTGGCGGCCCAGCAATAGTTCGGCAAAATTAAATTTATTTATTTCTATTCATGTCAGGAAATTCAAAACAAAATAAACCAATAAACATCCATCAAAATATATCCCCATTTTAGATGTCCCTAAAATCAGAAGTGCATTATGCACTGAAAATTACGTCACTTTTTGGCATATCTATGCGAGATAATCTAGGGAGTAGAATACGTCAGTGATTCTCCCTCTACTCCGGCAAAAAGGTAATTGGGGCAGCCTTCTTTCCATATCGATGCTGCTGGGGAGTTTGTTGGGCTACTTCTACCACCCAGCTAAAGCACTAGGAAGTGGTGAAGGGCGGGCGTTTTGGGGGACTGTCTTTGTTGCCTAGTTTGAATAAATTACTTTTGATTTTTATGGTACTTTAATTTAACTAGGTACTTTATATTGTTTGCACCCAGTAGGCCACATTAATTGCTGCATCATTAGCATTCTTTAGGTCATCAAAGGTACAAGTGGACAGACACTTCTGACTTCAGCAAGGGGTCATGGTCTCATCAGAAGCACCACACTCGCACTGGGTGTCGGTAAAGTCTGGAAGACTTCAGAGCGGCGAAAATAAATAAAGATTTTTAAAGGACGCGATACCTTTTTTTTTTTTTTTTGGGTGGGAAATCATCAAATGACTCCTCCCGCTCTGGGCGGAGCGCGAGGGAGTGTCACACTTTTACTGACTAAAACCCACCCGTGTTCCTTCCGTTGCCTGTGTGCCGGGGCCGCGATATCCCTTTCGGACAAACTCGCAACCCTGGCAGGCATTGGTCCTTACGGACCCCGTCAGTTGGTGCTGACATCTCTTTGAGGCGCGCGTGGAACACAACGCGCCGTCGACCCGGGCCTGGTCATAATCGGACGGCGAGCTACCCATTGCCCACCGTCCGCAAGCCCGCGCCTACGGTGGCCGGAAGTCGGCTCGCGACTCCCGACGCCCGGGACGTCTCCTGCGGCGACTAGAGGCGCGAGGGCGCGCATCTTGCATTTCCCTCGCGCGCATCTTGCATTTCCCTCGCGCGCTCCGCCACCTCCTTCGCGAGCATTACTGCTTCGCAGAAGGAAGTGACGGCTTCCCATGCACTCTCGCTCCGGACCATGGCCTGAACCAGGGCCGGACGCGAGAGATCGCCGCTGCCGATCGCCTCCGTGAGGACACGGCGGTGCCCCGCTCAAGCCGGGCAGACCTCCACCGTATGCTCCACCGTGTCCTCCGGGCGATCCACACAATGGTAACACCCGGGCGTTTCCTCCCGCTTTATCCTGAACAGGAACCTCCCGAAACAACCGTGTCCGGTGAGGACCTGCGTCAGGCGGAAGGTGAGGACGCCGTGGTGCCTCTCTAGCCACTCCTCAAAGAGGGGACTTATCGCCGCAATTGTGGCGTGCCCAGCGCTGGGTTGCGACAATTGCACTCTCCATGCCGCCATGAGATCCCGCCGGAGCTCTGTCCGCTGTGCCGTGATTTCTCGCGGCAGCGGAGTTACACCCCGGCGTTAAGGACGCGATACCTAAGCCGACGACTGCAAAAAACATAACGTCAGAATGATGACGTAGCTAGCTTCGTTTCGTTTGCCAGTTCTTTTAAAACTGTATTATTTAGGTGAAATAGACTTTCTTAGTTCATCGTGGTGGTTTCATTGACGATGATATGGACTTTCAAATATCAAATTGCAGTTAATTAGGTATTATCTAACTTCATAGGTTTAGGTAGGTAAATGAAGACCGTAAACAAATCGTAATAAAAACGCATTTTAAAGATAACACTTTCTTGTTTAAACATATATTATAAACAAATTAAATTTATTTTAGTTATACAATAGTTTCCTCTTCTATTAATGAATATTACACTTTATCATTTATTCTTAAACTACTCTTCTCATACAGAGACGGCACGAGCATTGATCACCACGCTTGCTCAAGACGGGTTGGCGATTTCAGACTTATCTTAACTCTAAGTCCAGTTTTCCTCACGATGTTTTTCCTTCACAGTCAGTAATCTCCAAGATAAACTCTACTGTAACGTCCAAGATAACCTCGTACATACAATCTCAAAAAAATATTCTTTATAATATTATTATAGTACCCATACAAGAAGAAAGAGCATTAACCAACACGCTTGCGCAATGCAGTTTGGCGAGCAACGACCATTACAAGTCCAATTATTTGGCATTTTCCTTAAAACCGCAACGATTTTTGGCATAGCTTTTGCGTTGCGGGCCTGCCCTTAAAAGAAGCAGGTGGTTGCGTGGTGAACTGCTGATTGACCTAATACAGTTTCATTGACATAACAAGTGGCTCGGAACTAGGGTTGCCAACCCTAATAAATAATATAGTATCCTGCTATATTAGAAGCCTAAATACTATATTTCTAAAGGAAAAATATACTAGGCGAAACTACTATATTTTTATTTCAATATAAAAATGGCGAGATGATCGCAATAGGAGCAGTATTAATCTCATAAATGCTGAATTAGTGGTATTTTAATTTGTAACCTTAAAGAGTTTCAAAGAAAATGTTTCCTACTATATTTATTCGCTTTCTACTATATTTTTACAGGCAATGGCAGGAAAATACTACATTTGATATTAAAAAAATGTTGGCAACCCTGCTCGGAACTGACCTTAGTCAATGTTACCTTTAGTGGCATAGGACTAACGACGGCCGATTAGTAGTGTAGAATCACTATATATCAAAGTTGCCATGACAGAAAATGTTTATAAATAGGTCATACACACACATAGATATATGAACTTACGTATTCTTCCCATGGGGGTAAGCAGAAAGTATAGAATGCCATCTGCTGCGATCCCTATACATCTTTTTCTTCGTTTACGTTCATATAATTATCTAGTCATACACGCACGCCGGTTGCGAGTACTACGCATCTGACCTTTCTGAAGAACATCACCAACAAGGTCCAAGGTCAAGGTCAAGGTCCTAACAGGCCGTAAAAAAAAATAAAAAAACGGTCAATGTAAAAACAAAATTGACATGATAAAAACTTTAGAATACCTAATTATAAAATTCAATCTTTTCTTATTTCATTATTGTAATAATTAGTTTATAGGATCAAATCGAGTTTTAATAGAGTCGATTCAGATTGGTATACAGGAAAATTATTCATTGAATGTCAAAGTGTCTACTTATCATAAGGAACACCACAATTTTATTAATATAACTTATATGAACATCCTGTATTAGTGTTACCATCCACACATAATAAAAAATCGGCAAAATCGCTTTTCGTGTCTGACTGTGACGGCGTTGTTCTTCGAAACTAAACAACGGATTTTGATGCGGTTTTCCTACCATTTAGAGAATTTATTCCGGAAGGTTTATATGTATAATAATAGATTATGTTATAAAGAAGTGTCGATGTTTTGTCAAGTTGTAAAAACCGTGCGAAGCAGGATCACTAGTCTACACTATCTAATCTGCGTTCGCAATTTATTTGCCAAACATGTAAACAAACACGAGTTTTAGGAAAAACAACTGTAATGTCTACAAATAAGGTTCAGTTTGCGCTACAACTTCATACCTTTTATGACTTTTTCAACAGTACTAGTCAGTCCAAAATCAACTTTATTTACACTAGCATTAAAGTGATATTTGTTTACGTGGAAATAACGTCAATTGGAAACAAGGATTTGAATTGACCTTACACGATTATTATAAAGAGAAAATGTTTGTAATTAATAAACTCAAAAACTACTGGATCGATTTTAAAAATTCTTTCACCAGTAGAATGCTATATTATCACTGAGTAGGCTGTAATTTAATGATGAAAGGATTTAAGGATGAAGCCGCTGGCGGAAGCTAATGTATAATAAACACAAAAAAGATTCGGAAGGCAGGAAATACATCCGAAGCGCAAAAACATAACATAACATCACGCCTCTATTTCCCGAAGAATTAGGCAGAGCCTAACGGGTACCTATAGTACACCCACATTTCGCCAGTAATGTTTAAGTCCCATGTCATAGGTGGCGATCCTATTGCCACCAACCTTTGAGAAGTTTTAGATTGAAAACCCCAATAACACTGCTCGACCTAAAATTTTAATTATAAACCAATGTACGAGTATCTACCCTCATTGTGACCAATCAAAATCAATCAATCACATTGATAGCAAAGATGTGTCTATAAAGTGTAATGTAGGACATTACATAATGTGTGCGTGTGTGTGTGAGCAATGTGTGTTATGTGTTAGTTTGTTTATTTATAATATCACGCCTGTATTCCTCGAAGGGCTTAGCAGTGGTGCCTAGTAATCCCACATTTCACCAGTTTCGATTAAGTCCCATGTTATGGTGGCAAGCTCATTGCCATTAACTGGGGACAAATCCAAATTCCAGGTTATTAATGAGAATTTCCTGGTAGTAAAACTATCTGGACTGCCTGGTGGATCTAGTGGTTGCAACTTGCAACGGCTACTACTGAGCATGAGGTCCAGGGCTCGATCCTGATTCCCGGGGAACATGTTATTGGGTTTTTCCATCTGGAATTATTCAGTAGCAGCTTGGAGTCTAGATTTGTGCCCAGTTGATGGCAATAGGCTCGCCTCCTATTACATGGAAATTAAACATAACTGGCGAAATGTGGGTGTACTATTGGTACACCTCTGCCTTATCCTTTGGGGAATACCAAGACATAAGTGCCCATGTAATCTGTATTCACAATTCATTTGCCAAACATGTAAACAAACAGGAGTTTTAGGAAAAACAACTGTAATGCCTACACATAAGGTTCAGTTTGCGCTACAACTTCATATTTTTTATTTCTTTTCCAACAATACTAGTCGGTCTAAAATCAACTTTATTTACACTTGCATGAAGTTGATGTTTGTCTAAGTGGAAAACTCGTGTTTGTTTACATGTTTGGCAAATAAGATGCGCACGCAGATTAGGTATATGTGAAATAAAATATTTTGAATAACTTTTAAACAACAATATGTCCTATCAACCAAGCCTCTAGAAATGTGCATAAAGTTATCATTGTTTTGAAAACATTGTACAATATCAGAGAATAATAATCAGCCTGCTACTCTTGATTAAATCTTGGAAAAAACAAATGTTAGTCATGTTTATTAGCTTTAAAAGGAATGTAATACACCAATCTAAAGTAAGTACCTCTTAATGAAGAAAAACAATTGAAATATTGCAGACATTAACTAGAGAGTAGTATTGCAATAATTAAAACTAAAGACTGATTTCTATTTACAAGCAATGGGGCAGTTAATATTTTGTCCAGTGCTCAGACCAAATAAAAAACCAAGATAGAGTGCTACAAACAATACAGTGAAGCGTGCCAAAACTACACCGCCGCACTGTGCATACACACTCACACATACACATTTACAACCTTTTACAATCAAACTACACCACACAAAGTGCCCACATGTTTACGAAACCAGCTACACTTCACTGTTGACAGCGCTCTGTCTTGGTTTTTTATTTGGTCTGAGGCCCAGCATATCCTGTTGAGTGCATGTTACAGGAACTGATGGATGCTATTGAAGGTGGCAAACTCGTAGCCAAATTCTCGGCTTACTCAATTAAAATTGTCAACAACACACTAAGAGAGAATTATTGTTCTGAAGTAGTATTGGTGCAGAAGTAATGTAGAATCTTTATGTAGATTGACAGATTAGTATAGATCTATCCATTAACCTAGCCTTTGCCCATCTATGTTGGGGTCAGCTTCCAGTCTAACCGGATGTAGCTGAATACTAGTATTTTACACGGAGTGACTGCCTATCTGATCTCTACCAACCATTTCCTGGTTGCTTGGTTGTAAGACTGGTTGTCAGACTTTTGAGCTTTTTTTTGTATTAGACTAGTATACTTTAGAAAAAAGCAAGGTCTTATTTTGGTAAGTATGCTGTTATAAGATTCTTTTAATTTCGAGTGAAGGAATCTGATGTTAAGCAGTAACCAAGCCAAAATTACATACTAAACCTCTGTGTTTATTTTGATGCCTTCTTAGAGTTAATCAAAAAGAAAATTAATATTGGTTTTGGAATAAAAATATTTGCATTATTATATTATTTAAGATTATATATTAAAGACACAAGTAATTGGATGGATAAATTTGCAGATTATTTTATATTACATATAGGTACTGTATTATTATTTTATTCTCATTAGAATCATCACCAAAAATTTAATGGAAACCTTGTCAATATTTACATAACCTGCATTTCCGATTCTACTTGAACTTTGACGAGATTTGTAGAATATAGACTAATTAAATTTATGAATTTAGACTGGGTAAATTTATCATTTAAGTAATTCACTATCAAAGGTGAATCAAAAACTTTTCTAAATAAATAATTAAGTAATTAAAAGTATGCCTAATTAATGTTGCTACTATCCCATTATTTAATTAACGCAAATGAATTCAAGAATGTTTACGTAATAAATTCACCAAAATCGGTAAGATTCCATTCCATAAAATGTTTTAACTCTCATAAATTCCTATCAACATACAAATCCTTCACGGTTCTATAAAAACGCACATTTTTCAGCGATCTAACCTTCTACCGGCGTTTGAATCGGTAGCGGCAACAGAAACAATCAAGTTTTAATAACTCCGCTAGTTACACTTTCCAAATTTACGCACGAGACGTATCAACTAGCCGTACCATATATAAACCGATTTTTTTTACATTAGCGTCTGTTTCAACGGCACCTACTGCCCAAAAATGAGTCTCAAAGATACAGAGAATCATAATAAGCTACACGACACCGCGAGAAACCTCCAAATACCCAAATAAAGACAACAAAATATACCATGTCCATCTTCAGTTACACTGACCTGTATCTCGTTATTGAAGCATCAGCGGCTCGAAAATAGGCTTCCATCAAACATTTAACACTGTACAGAACATGAAAGTTAACAATAAATGTTTATTTCACACAATAATCATTCAGTTTTTGCGATTTTTTTTATTGTGACACTCGCGGGTTACAAGAGACAGCACAACGCGTTCGCGAGTTTTGAGTGTTGCCAGGGTTCGGTTTATGATACTACTATTGCTACCAAAAAAAAAAGTTAAAAACTAAAACTCAACTACAACGCCAAATAAAAAGGTAAAGTTTTAACAAAGATTGAGAGAAATTAAAAATAACATCGGTTTTCTTATATCGGAGACACCTAAATATGTCATGTAAATAACGTGATACAGATCATGTGTGACTGCGGTTATTCGAAAACCGATGACATTTTTACCCGACTACGGTAAAGCCAAAGGAGGGTTATGATTTTAGCAGACTATGTATGTGTGTTAATCTGTTCCCTGATAACTTATAAACTTCTCGTTGTATTTTGACAAATGAGAAACCGTTAAAAAATCTCCGCGGGTAATGGGCTGTATGACGTTAGATAAAATCTAACATGACGGCAATAGCGGATGTAAAAGTGTTACCGAAAAACGTATTTGAGATCACCGTATCGGTTTTGATATTTATTGAAAGGTCATGCCAGAAATACTTTCTGAAAATAAAGGTGTCTAAGAGTAAGTCTAAGAAGTGATACATGAAGCTGATGTAGCATCAGGCTTTGCTTGTCTCGTCAAATAATTTTGGTGTTCCTTCGATATCACATACTAACTGCACCCCGTGGTTACACCCGCATAATTCTTGATCCCGTAGGAATATCAGGATAAAAAATATCCTTTATGTGCTAATCAGAGTTGTTATGGAGCTTCGATTCCGACTCCGTTCGGAACTTCCGATCAATATTACACCTCCAACTCCGACTGAGGCTCCGATAACCTTGTTTAATTTCTATACACGCTCGTGTTCTATGTCTCAGTTTATTGTTTTGTATATGTTAGATGCGTCACGTTAATTTGGTTTAATTTCAATATGAATCTAAAACAAAGTGTTTTAAGGAATATTTTTCTTCTACCTCCGCTTCCAACTCCGGCTCCAGTTTCGACTCCGACTTCGGTTCCGACTCCGATTCCGTTTCCGGTAAAGCAAAATCAGTAACATCTCTTCTAATCAACAATAACAATTTAATCCAAATCTGTTCAGCCGTTTTAGCGTGAAAGCGTAAGAAACAAACAAACTCAGTTTCACATTTATAATATTAGTTAAGGTTTGTACTGCCACTTGATGTTTAAGCGTTCCACAAATGATCACAAATATTTGCTTTTTTCTCGACAACAGATTTATTGATGGAAGAATCATGAAATCAGTTATTATTGCTTATTATACTATATTTATGCACAAAAACTGTTTCTTAGCCAAATAAAACGAAAATAAAACGCTTTCCATGCATTTTGTATTAATTCTTCTTCTTGATTTTTTTATCGTAGGTTGATCTAGAAATTCTGAAAAACAAAGAAAACTGGAACGCGCGTATGCTTTTTTATCTATGTTCTGACAACTGACGCGTGTCGTGTTTTGTTTCAATTTCCGAACGAAATTGATAACGTCACTGTCTAAACACAATCGATAGTTTTCGTTCATGATTGGATTACATTAGATTTATCAATTAAATAAATGAAAATATAGTAATTAGTTAACTTTGTAGTTAATTAGCACAATGATTAAGGCCATATTGGTATTCAATAATCATGGGAAGCCGAGATTATCAAAATTCTACCAATACTTTGTGAGTGAAAGTTTTTTTTTTCTATTTTGTGTACAAAGGAATGTGTATCATAAACGCCTGTAATTTTGGTGACAGAAGTTTACTACAAATGGAACAGGTTTTAAACTAATATGATTATTATTATTACTTATTTCATCATATAATGTAATTTTTAAAATAATTTTTGATTACCTTTTCCCGTTTAATCGTTCCAGTGGGCAAATGTTTATATCTGCAATTCAAAAACCGGTAAATGACATGTCTTAAGTGACTTATGACTACAGTCAAGCATTTTGCCCAGTAAGCTAGATTTCAGTGCCACCAAATACACTTGATTATCAACAGTATTATACTTGAGAGCTTCTGCCATAAAGAGAACAGCTAAGTCTTTATTCCAAAAACACAGACAAAGACAAATAGAATTTATTCTGGTATTGATTTTATTTGGTCATTCCAAATAAAATCAATCAATCAATTTGCCTAGTCTTTTCCCAACTATGTTGGGGTCGGCTTCCAGTCTAACCGGATGCAGCTGAATACCAGTATTTTACATGGAGCAACTGCCTATCTGACCTCCACAACCCAGTAACTGGGTAATGTTACCCCTTGGTAAGACTGGTGTCAGACTTTCGGGCTTCTGACGACTCGTAACGACTGTCAAAGATCCACGAATGACAGCCGGGACCAACGGCTTAACGTGCTTTCCAAGGCACAGAGGATTCTCGGTATGTAAAGATGGTCACCCATCCACTGACCAACCCCGGCAAGCGTAGCTTAACCTGATGGATCAACCAGTGCGGCTGTTGTTACTTAACCACGAGCTCCTCCAAATAAAATCAATACCAGAATAAATTCTGAGGTGACACACCAAAAAGCCATGAGTAAATTTCTTTTTTAATCATACTATATATACTATACTATACTATGTACATACATAAAAAAATGTCTACAATGAATTGAGGACCTCCGTCTTTTTCGCCTTTTAAGTTGTTATAAGAAACAGTATTATTAAATTTTTATTCAATAGGAACAACAAACAGCTACAATATAAAACATAGTAACAAGTAAAAAAAAAAATAGACAATATTGCAGCCCACAACGCTATTCATAGATTAGCTACAGGATACAAAACAGTGAAAATAATCGCTGCAAGCTACGTAAAGCAAATAAGCTACCTTCTGGGCTAATACAATTATGATTGCCATGATCACGCTAAGTAAAAATAGGAACATTGCATAATGATGAACGAAGCTCTAAGCAGCATATTGTAATTTTAAATTAATCAGTTCATCGCCATTTTATGAGACTATTAACCTCTAGTTGATAAGGTTAATATCACAATATTTTAGCGAAATATGCTTGAACTACCAAAACTTAATTATTTATTGTAAATGAGTCAATTAAAAAAGGAAATTGGAGCAGTGATAGTATAGGCCCCGACTTCCAAGTCGTAGGCTGTGTTTGTGGGCAGGCGCTGTAAATTGTTTAAATATTTTCATCACCACTGCTCTCAAAATGGTGAAGGAAAACATTGTGAGGAAGCCGGCATGTCCTAGAACCAAAAATTCTAAGACATGTGCCATCTAACAACATGCACTGGGCCCGCGTGGGACACTCCCTCTTGAAGAGAGGAGGCCCTTGTCCCAGTAGTGGTACATTATAGGCTGATTTTGTTTAAGCTATGTAATTATAAAATCAATATCACTAGGTGTAAAAAAGAGAATTTTAAGTTGGATTTTTCCATGTGACTGATTCGGTTTAAAGACATTTATTTCTCAAAAAAAAAGAACATTACAGTTCACTTAACATATTGAGAAAAGTAAGATAAAAATATAAAAGTAAGTGCGATTCTCTGTGTTCACACTATGAGAATTAAGAGATAAAGGTGACAATCGGTAATGTTAGTGTTGTTTTCTAACGTGTTCTTCTAGGGTTTTTTTAAATGTATACATGGTGTCACTATTGGTTACATCATCAGGTAGTTGATTATACAGTTTTGCTCCTTCGTACAGTATATTTTTTCTTCCATAGTTAGTCCTGGGTGGCCTTAATTCTAGTTTGTCTCGTCGTCTAGCGTTGTATGTGTAAGTTTTCTTTTTAAAGTTTAATTGTGAATGCGTACCTTGTGTTATGATTTTATGTATTAGAGTGCATGTTTTAAGTATGTATAATTGGCTAATTTTAAGTATTTTTGTATCATTGTAAATTTTGGTGGTTGGTGTTAGGTAGTCATAGTTAAAAAGTGTTTTTATTGCTTTATTTTGCAGAACTTGTATTTCTTGGACGTTTGATTTTGCTGCAGTTCCCCATATCTCAATGAGATATTCAATATGGGGTTTAACAAGAGAGTTGTAGATCATTGCGCGAACTTTTTTAGGAATGCAAATAGATATTCGGCGTATCGCTCCTATCAAAGGAGATATTTTACACTTAATATGATCAATATGGGGTCTCCAAGTTAACTTTGTATCTAAAATGAGACCTAAGTATCTTTCACTGTTTGATTTTAGATTAGAAAAAGAAATGATTATTTTGCACAGTAAATGAAAGGAACATATTAAAAACTGCACACATGCGTTACCGAATAATAATTTTGTAATTTAGAATGTAACTAAAGACCACGCTACCGCATTAGGATTATTGCCTGTAATGATAGTTGTGTTTGTGATAAATAAATAAATAATCTTCATTGTCGTGATTAAATCATTTTGTAAAAAGTGTCAAAATCAACACAAAGTTTTTTTGCTAAATGATTGACTAAAATATTCTTATCTTCTTTCTTATTTTCGTGTAGAGTAGAGTTTTTATACCGCCCATAGGCCTCTGACTTGGCTTCACATTCCATTGAGAAATACAAGCCGTATTCGTATCCGTATTTTCTGCTAGTCATCTAAGTTAATATTAACTTAATAAACTGTGGCACACCTTAATTTACATAAACTGCCTGTCGATAAACATAGTTTACATAAATTAACATATTTAAAGATCTATATTTACACCAATATCTATCTAAAATATTATGCACTGTTGGTCTCGTGGTCGCAAGTGCGACTATATTTAGTGATTGGGCAACACCAGGTATTTACAAAAGTAGGCAGAGGTTATTTGAATTGTATCATGAAAAAACATATAACCATGATGAAACTTTTAAAGAATTTGTTAAGAAATATTCTAAAACTTTTAAAAGAGCTTGTTCTTCAGCAAAAGCCATACACATTAAAAATAAAATAAAATCTTCTGGAAATAAAATTAAAACAACTTGGAATATTATTAATTCAGAAACGGGAAGAACGACAGTACGGAATCGTGACTTCCATCTAAAAATCAATAATGTAGATATTAAGGCAGACGTGGAGGTGGCAACTGAGTTTGAAAATTTCTTCACTAATATTCCCATTTTAACAGCCAAAACTCTGTCATTGTCGTCCTCCACTTCTGCTTACTCAATACTTAAAGAATGTGTACCAGAATGTGACAAACTTTTTGAATTTACAATTATTACTGCTAAAGACATTATAGAATCTTTTAATAAACTTGATGTAAAAAAAACTGCTGACCTTTGGGGATTATCAGTACATACCATGTCTTCAATAATTGATGTTATTTCACCCTTTTTAGCAATCGTTTTTAACTCTTGTATTGCATCTGGTGTATTTCCTGATTTGATGAAACTTAGCAAAGTGATTCCACTGTTCAAATCTGGCAGCACAACTGATCCCACAAATTTTCGGCCTATTTCGATATTACCTACATTGAGTAAAATCTTTGAAAAATTAATTTTAAAACAAATGTTAGGACATTTCAATGCACATAATTTACTTCATTTGAAACAGTTTGGTTTTACAAAGGGTCGTTCAACTACAGACGCGGGCGTGGAATTACTGAAGAGCATATTCGAGGCCTGGGAGAATTCGCAAGATGCTCTTGGCATTTTCTGCGACTTGTCCAAGGCCTTCGATTGCGTACATCATGATACTCTTATCAGGAAACTGTACCATTATGGCATGAGGGACAAGGCTCTTGACCTTCTGACTTCTTATCTGAATAACAGAATTCAGAGGGTCGATGTTAATGGCAAGAGATCTGCAGGATCTGCGGTCACCATAGGCGTTCCGCAGGGTTCAATTCTAGGTCCTTTCTTATTTCTAATTTACATAAATGACTTACCTTACTACATAAGGGATAATCACAAGATCGTATTATTCGCAGATGACACTTCCCTCATTTTTAAAATCAAACGTCAGTTAGTCAACTTTGAACAAGTCAACGATGCACTCTCTAAAGTTGTGCATTGGTTTAATGTAAATAATCTAAAAAAAAAAACTAAACTCATTAAATTTTCAACGCCAAATGTCAGGCAGCTAACTACCAATGTTCAAGTTAATGGAATAGAGCTGGACCCTGTTGAGTCAACAGTTTTTCTTGGAATAACTATTGACGGTAAATTACAATGGGGCCCACACATAGAAAAATTGTCAGGAAGGCTTAGTTCGGCCGCCTATGCTGTTAAAAAAATTAGACAGATAACTGACGTAGATACAGCCAGAATTGTTTATTTTAGTTACTTTCATAGTCTTATGTCATATGGAATTCTTCTTTGGGGAACCGGTGCGGACATTAATACTATCTTTGTTCTACAGAAAAGGGCTGTTCGAGCCATTTACAACCTAGGTCCAAGAGATTCCCTTCGAGAGAAATTCAGAGAAATAAATATTCTGACTGTAGCCTCACAATATATTTTTGAAAACCTATTGCATGTACACAAAAATATATCAAATTTTAAGAAAATGTCCGATATTCATAGTTTAAATACCAGGAATAAACACAACCTTGCTGTACATCGCACACGTCTCCACAGAGTAAGCAACTCGTTCATGGGTCAATGTATACGCTTTTACAACAAACTTCCCATTGACATTCGAAACTTACCCATTAAACGATTTAAAAGCTGTATCATATATAAAATTTCAGATTATTTAGAAGATAAAAAAGCTTGGGATTGAGCTGCTCGCTCTGCTAAGCCTTGTGAAAACCATAAAACTTGACATTTTAATTATTCATCACAATAAACCAGTTTTATATACACATTGACATTGTTGAAAATTATGTTCAAAATGACACGATTACTTTGTAAAGTATTATATTATTTTAATTATTGTGAATGTGAGGACTATGTGGATATTTTTATTTTCCCTTTTCATTTCTTTTTTTCTTTCTCAGTTTTAAGGATGGTCTGGCAGTTTGAGTAGTTGATGCGGCCTACCCAAATATCCTTTCCTTGGTATTGTTCGTCGAGTTGAGCTCCTTAAGTTCTGAGTTGAGCTCCACGATTACTGACAAATGCTTGCACTGACTGGACAGGTCCACTCAAATCTGTGTGGTTCTTTCCTCAAAAGACCATTTCAGACACTAATCTACATGGTCCTCACATGACTTGACCAAGATTATGTCTGGACTTTAAAAGAGACTGTGACCTCTGAGTTTGTTTCGGCCTTTCTTCTCAGAGTAGTCAGATAGGAAACACCGACCTCACCTAGCTTATTTTTAATTTTTTTTTATGTAAAAGTTATTCCGATATCCTATTTACAGAATAAACAATTTCATTTCATTTCATTTCATTTCATTTCATTTCATTTCATTTCACTGCTGAGCGTGGAGTTATAGGTTCGATTCCCAGATCAGGCAAAGTAGTTATGCAGATTCTTGCTAACCAGAAAATGATAACAGTAATTTTATTATACATAGTTCCAAATCAGTGCACAGAAGAGTTATTGTATAGACTAAAGCAGATCTTAGGTGTGTCCCTTGGATCCAGAATTTTATTTCAGTAAACTGTAGGTAACAAAACATCACGCCTGCATTACCGAACGGGTAGGTAAATAAACAACAAACCAAATTCAAATTAAATTAATTTTATTTTACATTAACCTATACGGGCATTTATGAAACCTCAGAAGCTAGGTGCATGCTTCCAATTAGTTGTTTCTTATGAAGAAGAGCCGGCAAACAAATCTGCGGTAACTTTTTATTACTTTAAAAAATAATTGGGTTTTACAATAGGTATGGGAGGACAGTGTAGGCCTGTCAATAAGTACCAGGTACTTAACAAAATAGGAAACGGTCAGTAAAACCTGTTGGTGTATCTGTGATCTTCGTAAACATCTAATCTAGAGCCTTCCTGCATAGCGGGACTTAAGTATGTCAAGCATATCCTTGCAGTTCGCTTTGCTAACCTTCTGCTGACCGGCTAATTAAACTCAAACTCAAGTTTGAGTTTAAGATAGAGGGATTTAAGGATGTAAGTATGTGCTGACCGGCATACAAACTCAAACTCTCCTCAAACTCAATCTCAAACTCAAACTCAAATTTGCGTTTGAGTTTGATTTAGAGGGACTTAAGTATGTCAAGCATATCTATGCAGTTCGCTTTGCTAACATCCTGCTGACCGGCTAATCTCTACAGTACCTACAGGATGAGCCCGACTACGGCAAAACCAAAGGACGGTTATGATTTTAAAAGGCTATGTTTGTTCATCTGTTCCCTCATAAGTACTAAATTACTCGTAGTATTGTGAAAAATGAGGTATCGTTGGAAGCGTCATGTTATGTAGCAGTAGAAAATAGCTCATGGTCCTACTAAAATGAGAATCTAATACATCCAATATGTTAACACTGTTATTATATAAAATGAGAATCTAATACATCCAGTTAACACTGTTATTATATAAAATGAGAATCTAATACATCCAGTTAACACTGTTATTATATAAAATGAGAATCTAATACATCCAGTTAACACTGTTATTATATAAAATGAGAATCTAATACATCCAGTTAACACTGTTATTATATAAAATGAGAATCTAATACATCCAGTTAACACTGTTATTATATAAAATGAGAATCTAATACATCCAGTTAACACTGTTATTATATAAAATGAGAGTCTAATACATCCAGTTAACACTGTTATTATATAAAATGAGAATCTAATACATCCAGTTAACACTTTTATTATATAAAATGAGAATCTAATACATCCAGTTAACACTGTTATTATATAAAATGAGAATCTAATACATCCAGTTAACACTGTTATTATATAAAATGAGAATCACATCCAGTTAACACTGTTATTCTTCTTGTTACAGAATGAAGACATGCAGCAACAAATAATAAAAGAGACATTTCAACTGGTGTCTAAGCGGGACGACAATGTGTGCAATTTTCTTGAAGGAGGGAGGTATGTTATGTGTTTTATTTCCACAAATGTAGCATTATTTTTAAAATAAACAGACGGTCCACCTGATGGTAACTGCCGCCTAAAGACATATCTACCATCCAAGAGACAAACCTGACATGTCTTGTATGCTTGTAATTTTACCGACACGAAATATCAAAAGTCCTTTATTTAAATTAGGCTGAGAATCTGCACTTCTTGATCGTCAAAATTACATAACTGTCCCCCAAAACGCCCGCCCTTCACCACTTCCTACTGCTTTAGCTGGGAAGAAGAAGTGGCGCAACAAACTCCCCAGCTGGCTGTCTGTTGGTAGTACTTCTTCGGATGAGGTCCTACATAAAGAGTTCTACTACTATTTAAGATTATATAATACCTCAAATTGTTTAGCATGATCCTCCGATATATCGAAAATACTGCAGCATAATTTTGAAATAAATACGTTGTTTGATAAAAAATCCGATTCAGTAAATTTTTAAACATTATAGAATACTTCAAATTAGATCATGAAACTTAGCTTATTAACTGAACTATCTATAAAGCACATACTATGTTTTTTGATGTGAAACATCTATAGCCGCACGTAAAACCGATTTCTGGCGTGGCGACGCATGCCGTGGCGACGCGTCGCCACGCTATATGATGGTAGGTATATATATACAGTCTATATGCAGTAGTGTGTACGGTGTGGCGACGCGTCGCCATGCGCAATCGACTGTGCGATTAGTTAATTATTATCGTTATTAACGATTATATATATATATATTATATTAATTATTATTAACGATTTTTTTAATGACATATTTAGTTCCTATCACAATATGTTCTTTTCTGCATATTACTTTTACAAAATAATGTCGATGTTTCACATCTGCCAGGCGTCCCGTGACGGCTCACATTTTTTTTTTATTATTACTAATATTTAAAGAAATAAATTGTTGGCGTCTGAGAGCTCCCCAGTCAGTCAGTCTCGCTCTCACTCAGTCCACGAGCAGTATGTTGCGAGCGAGATACAAAGTGAATTTGAGCTGAGGTACTATGGCTCTTAATGCTGCAACAAGTCTTGAAACTGGTCCACACTTTAATGAGTAGACAAGTTTCAAGACTTGTTGCTCTACTACTTATTGTATCCGTCGTTCATGCGCCCAGTCCCCTGTCCCTCGCACTCTCTCCACACTCAACGCTCTCTTGGACGATCGAAACCTGACTGGTGTGTTCGCGGATGAATGGAAGATGATCATGAAATTATGACTGACAGATTGTGGTTGTTTATCTGTCATTTTGTCTATTCTTCCGTCGACAAAACCTGTTTCTACGGTGGTTATGCTATGCGTGCTGGAGTTCTGTGAGATGAGTGTATGAATATTTTGTGTAATAATAGTTTTAATTATATTGCCGTCCCGCTCACAGGGATGTGGATGCAGTTGCGCACAAGCAGGATCAGGCAGGATGGCAATCGAAGGACACAGACAAGGAGTCTGCTGTCAGTGGACGGCACTTTAGCTAATCATGAACTATTTGTATTTATTTCAGCCTCATAGGTGGTTCAGACTACAAGCTGATCTACAGACACTATGCGACGTTATACTTTGTGTTCTGTGTGGACTCCTCCGAGAGCGAGCTCGGGATATTGGACCTGATTCAGGTGATAAATTATTTTATTCTACTTTTTTTTTACCGTAGGTATTTGGGTGGCTTTCAGCTAAAAATACAAAAAGTAATGGCAAAGTAAACCATTTAAAAAGCTCCACAGTTAGCAAAAGAGTATTGTAACTTTCATTTATCGGTCAAAATATCCATGGGATTACTTTAAAAAACATGATAACGATAATCTTTGTTCACCCCACTTCAAACGTAGCGCGGATCAGTCTGGAATTCTGGATGCGGAAGGCGGATAACCGGTATTGTGACGCAACTTGGGAAAGACCTATCTTCAGAAGTGAACTGAGATAAGCTGATATGCACAGAATTGTTAAAAGTTCACCCTACATAATATCAAGCGTGATTACTATGGCAGTTTCTCCTTTGGCCGAAATATTTAGCGGTAATTTGGAGGCCCATGTAAAGTAGACATTCATGGCTTATATGATGATGCAAGAGTCATCTTTTAGAGCAATATATCCTTCAGTTTTGCGAAATGCTCGTGACTTTCACAATCCTAATGTTATTAGGCTATTATACACCACTCTGGTTCGAACCAAACTTGAGTCCAGTGCTTGTGTTTGGCACCCCCATACCGCGACCCAAATACTGATGCTTGAAAAGGTACAGAAACCTTCTTAAGATGCCTCTTCCAGAGGTTATACCATTTCTTTCCCTACATGTACCCTACCAACTTTCTTTTAGGGATGTTGGGCTTTAATTCGTTGGATGTGAGAAGAGGCCTTGATCAGCTCACGGTAGCCTGTAAAACCTTACGGGGACGTATAGACTGCCCAGACCTCCATGGCCTTTTCTGCCGACTATTTCTGCCCGACAAATACATCGGACACCGTCCCAGCCGCCGGCGCAATCTATTTGCGCCACCGTCATCCAAAACTGTTGCCAGAACTGAATCTCCAGTGTGTCGTACTTTGAAGATGCTCAACGCCCTTCTGACTGCCAACCCTGAATGCGATGTGTTTGCTGATGAATGGAGTAAAATTATGCGTATATGTCTGATGTTCTGTGAGAGAAAGTATGCAAGGGAGTCAACTGTTCCATGTTAGTTTAATTAAATTATATAAAAATAATTGTCAATATTAATATTTTTATATTTCTATGTTAATTAATGTAATTGGTGTTGTACCGTTTTAATGAACTATAAATAAATAAAATTAAAATTCAGTTCTTAAATCACGGTTGCCAAAGTCACAATATAAAGACTTTGCACGCGCTCGGCTGAACGCTGACTTTTATAAAAGTGTATAGTGCTTATTGTACCTTATATATAAATATACTTACCTAATCTTATTTATCGTGCTTGTTTTGTTAGTGATCCTAAGATGTCTAGTTTTTCTATTTTTACCCGTGAGACCTGTTCCTGAACCTGGCTCTCTGTTTTTTAAACAACTGTGATACATTTGTTATAGCTGTTGGTTCTCCAATAAATAAATAATTTAAATAATAAGTAAATAAAAAACCCATCGTTAGTAAATGTTCTTAATTCATCATCCATTCCCCAGGTATTTGTAGAAACCCTAGACAAATGTTTCGAGAACGTCTGCGAGCTGGACCTGATCTTCCACGCGGATGCCGCTCACCAGGTCTTGGATGAACTGGTCATGGGCGGCATGGTACTACAGACCAACATGGCCGATATTCTTTCCAGGCTGCAAGAACAGAACAAAATGCAGAAGGCTGAGGTTAGTATAAGGGTTTATAAGGATTTTAAGGAGTAATTTATTTGTTGGTAAAAATTAAAACTGTTTGGTAAAAGTATAAAAGTTGTTGGTAAGAGTCTCTAATTTAGTTGGTAAACTTAAATAATTCTTTGGTAAAGGAAAATAATTTTAAGTTGTTTTTAGTTATACTTTGGATACAAATAAATATTATTATATTCTGTAGTCTTTATTGCAGAGAATAGAAGTAAGTAAAATAAAACTAAATAATCATCTTAAATTATATTAAATGTTTGTTTTTTTTTGTTTTTTTTTTTATATGTTCTATGTAATAACTAGAAACTATGCGCCTTGATTCTACTTTTAATAAGTGGGTCAAATCCCGTGAACACGATGACCACATCTGTTACCGGCCCGGTGCTATAGCCGCCGAGCGCTGCAAGCAAGAATAGTCCTTACGGTGGTTAGATATGAACTTTTTCGATGGTACTTGTTAACTGAAAATAAAATAAAAATGCCAAATCTAGACATTCATTGTAAACCTTTTGACCTATGTGAGCCTGTGAGCGTCGAATGGACTGAAATGCTACCCGTTTTCACCTTCACAAATTTGACACTTAAGGTGCGTACAGACTGGTGAAAGGTATCATGAAATGTAACATGCAATGAAAGAATTTGCCGTCCACATTGTCGCAATGTATCATACAATGTAACAGAATTCCCATTGTGTGGACGGCTTGCACGCACGAACCGTGCTCAATACGCGCACGAACAGAGCATTTCAACTCGTGCGCGCCGCAATACGCCATTTGTCGGTTTTTTCGCCGAAACAAAAAGGGGCGCGCAGTGTGCACGGAGCGTCAGTGTGGACGGGTTGTGTGTGTCTGTACTGCGGAACGCGCGCGAACCATGGAAATGACAGACATTCATGACATGTCGGTTATTGTCGACAGACTGAGCTATGTTCGCCGCGCGCATGCCGGAAACAGATGTGAGTACGTACATGCTCGGTTCGTGCGCACCCTGCGTCCACACTTATGAAATGCTCCTTTCATGTTACATTGCATGCTACGTTTCGCAAATCTGTACGCGGCTTGAAATTAATCCCTAAATAAAAGTGCACTGTTGAATTTTCAACAACGCTAGGCTCAGCGCTGAGAGTTGAAAATCCAACAGTGCAGAAAAAAAATGTTTGAAGTTTTTTTTTCTGGGATCATTGACCACGTGTTTAGATATCGATATCCAACTTGTCTGTGAAGTTTGCACAAAAAGATATAGATTTTTCACAGTACCCAAGGTATATTTATAATCTTGTTTCCAATTGATGTTATTTCCACTTAAACAAACATCAACTTTATGTTTGTGTAAATAAAGTTGATTTTAGACTGACTAGTACTAGTTGTAGCGCAAACTGAACCTTATGTGTTGGCGTTACGGTTGTTTTTCCTTAAACTCGTGTTTGTAAAATAAATTCCGAACGCAGTACAGTCGCTGACCCCAAAAAAAAAATCATCGAATCAGTTTTTTTTATGTTTTATCGTTTTGAGATATCGATATCCCAACGCGTCTGCGGAGTTTTGCTAGCTAATTTAATTTGACACTGTATATGTTGGTGTAATTAAATTACAGACACATGAGACATTTCTGGTTTCTTTATGGGACAGAAGCGCAACTGCAAAGCCTTTGGTATTGCAGATATCAATAGTGAAGCTTATATTTTAAAGTATCGGAATTTTGACAGAAATGCAGCGGCTTAAAATAAAATAAAAAACGCATTATTTCAAGCAAAATGACAACCAAATCTGTTTTTTTTTTCATATATGAAGTGTGTCAATAAATCATAAATAAATAGTTACACCATTGTGCAAGGATAGTATTGTTATTCTCTTCGTTACGGAGATGTAAGCATTAGCTCCAAAAAATCCTTTGCAAAAAAAATAAAAATAAAGTTGCAAAATTGCCTACCAGATTGTACCCTATGATAGTATGCATAATATTGGCTATTAGAAGCCATTTCAAGCAAAAAACAGGCACTTTAAAATTTAAGCTTCTATGTCTTCGAGAGGCTTTTTTCGATCCACAGTGCGGCGGTGAGAAATTCCAGTTGGAAAAAGCCAATGACACTGCCCGAACTGGGAAACGAACCAGGATTCTGAGCTCAGCCTGGCCTACATGGCCCGCTCGCTTATATGTAATAACATAACATATCAAGCCTGTACTTCCCTTAGAGTTGGCAGAGGTTTACATATAGTACACCCACATTTCGCCAGTTATATTTAAGTCCCATGTAATAGGGGGCGAGCCTATTGCCATCAACCGGGCACAAATTCAGACTCCGGGCTGACAAATTTGATATTACCTGTTGGAAAAACTCAATGACACTTTGCCTGACCTGCACGCTTAGCAATTTAGCATGACCACAATATAAACGGGTTTTGTCGACGGAAGAATAGACAAAATGACAGATAAACAATCACAATCTGTCATTTTGTCTATTCTTCCGTCGACCCATTTCTATGGTTGCCATGCTACGCGTCCTGGAATCCAACCCAGGATTTCGGGCCCGCTAGCTTATATATAATAAAAATAATATTATTTATTTATTTATGACATTTGTCTTACAGGCGGGTATATCAGCTGCGCCGGCGCGTGCGGTGTCAGCAGTGAAGAGTATGAACCTTCCTCAACAGCTGAGGGACATGAAGCTCCCCGACCTTCCGCAGGCTATCAAGGTGAGGAGTTGATGAGGATCGGTAGTTTATGGTGTTTAGATGGTCCGGGGAAATGTTTGAATAGGTTCTGTATGGAGGATTTTTATTTTCTGCGGAATCAATGTGATTTTTTTTTTTAGGTACTGAATATTTTAATTTGCAATATTAATATTAATTATTGAAAAAGATTCCGAATGCAACTCTTTTCCTTTTTTTAAAGTTGACACTACCATAATATCTATCATAATTCAATACTATGCGGATATTATACAGGGTGGATTTTTGAGATGGGGCAGTAAGGACAGCTACCTTAACCGTTGTCGCTAGAAGAAAACGGTCTTAGGAGACTGTCCTTAACTTTTTGAGACATTTTGATATGCATTCACAGATTTTGAAAAAAATGTACAGTTAGCAAGAAAATGGACAGTTTTCTCAAAATCTTTTTTTGATGCCAATCGATCCTGTTTCTTATAAGGATCAAAAAACTCTATGGGATCAACTGAGGTTAGAGACTAGAAAAGTCAGAAATCGCAAAAAACTTTTCCCATACATTTCGTAGGAAATGCGACTCCAACTAAAACTGATCTTCAAATTTCGAACGAATTGAGAACAAAATTTAGAAACTTTGTTGCTTTTGTATATTTTACATAGGTAGTTTTTTTTTTGCAATCTGTCTTTTGTAGAGGACAGTCTTTTTTAACGTTTTACAAAAATATTAATGATAACCGAATCGACCAATAATATATTTGGATTGTTTTCCCTTTTGTTGATTTATTTATTTTTATAAAAAACCGCGTTCCAGGATTTTCCAGTGTCGCTGTATCAATAGGTAAAATTTAATGCTATATATAGCTCATACAAAAAGTTACAATGTTTTTACATGAGCTATCTTTAGTAAATGGGCAGCTGAACTCAGATAATGTTCGTCTTATCAAAACGCCGACTGGCATAACCAAAATGCCAACTGGCGGAAACAAGAGCCAAGACGTACACAGCCACATTTGCTTAGTGAAACTTCGACGTAGTGGCAAAAAAAAAATGGTCTGACTTCGTCAACAAACTCAAGACAAAACATTTAAAAAAAAGTGCGACCACAGCAGTATTTATAACTAACACATACATAAACTTAACGTGTTTCAACACTCCACATTAACCAGTGTCGTTAAAACAATAAATAAAAAATCTTAAAACATATTTTTTCTTTGTTTTTTTTTTATATACGTTTGAAACTTTGACCGTCTTCTTTTTAGTGTCTCGAAGAGTTCTGATCTGAAATTTAAAATAGTTTGTTATAACAATAAAGCATTAGTGGTTTCTGTAAACGTTCACCTGAACGCGTATCGTGATAACCATAGAAACGGGTTTTCTACGGGTTTTGTCGACGGAAGAATAGACAAAATGACAGATTGTGATTGTCATTTCGTCTATTCTCCCGTCGACAAAATCGGTTTCTATTGTGGTCATGTTAAGCGTGCAGGAGAAGAAATACTATCTTACTACCTAATCTACCTATTTCTGGCGTCAAACAGCCATTAACTATGTTACTGAATGACAAGCACAATATAATGTCACGTAGGACATGTCTTAAGTGAACGCGATCTGCCTATACTTAACAGTTTGTGTAGTTCAAACTCGGCAGATGTTCCATATGCCAGTTCCATCTCCGTAATAAAATCTAACAACCAGTACTATCGCTGAAAACTATGGTACCCTAGTCTTTCTTTAAATCAACTTCACCACACCTTGGTCGTATACCAACCTGTTTGGACTTATATAGCCTTTTCCCGACTATATTGTGGTCAGCTTCCAGTCTAACCGGATGTAGCAACTGCCTATCTGGCCTCCACAACCGTGTCATTGACTCTGGCAGGGACACCATCAGGGATTTTAATTTTGATTACACAAAAATTTTGTCGCTAATTAGTCGAAATTTGTCGCCAAATATCAGAATTTGTCGCCAAATATCAGAATTTGTCGGTCACTGGTTCAAAAGATATAAGGATTTATAGGTGGCCGATCTGGAGAGAGTCTCCCCAGCAGGGCCACATTTATATCTCAAAAACTAGGGCACCTAGCGAAAATCTGTTTTCTCCCATATTTTGTCGAAATTTGTCGCCAAATATCAGAATTTGTCGGGTCTACCCCTATATCTTTTGGGTAAACCCTTATATCTTTTGACCAAGTGACCGACAATTTCTGATATTTGGCGACAAATTTCGACTAATTAGCGACAAAATTTTTGTGTAATCAAAATTAAAATCCCTGCCAGAGTCAATGACACCAACCCACTGAGTAACACGAGACTGCGTGTCAGATATTCGCGCTCCTGACTATCTGTAAAGACTGTCAAACATGTGCAAATGACAGTCGGGACTAGAGATGCTCAACTAGCCCACAACCTTCTTGCAATTTTAAAGTAGAAGTCCTCCCTAAATAACAGCACTGAAGCACTGATTGAAAATAAAGAAATCCTTGTTTTAAGACCACTTATCCTAAAAGTGGGCAACGTCGCAAATAGCTGTCAAATATTTACATGTTTTGATTAATTTGGCAATATTACTAGTATTGAAAGGCAATCGGCAGGATTCGTACAACATACATTTTTTGTTGTTTTGTGATAGAATTTGTACCACTTATTAAACCAACTAAACCATTCATTTTCATGAAACATTAGTATTTTTATAAGTCCGGATTAATTAATTATACCAACTAAAAGATTCAAGTAATTAAACGTAATATAATCTTAAACTAAACACAACTAAACGTAGTAACTGTTTTTAGAAGTTGCCATTTGTAAAATATCACGAGGCTCGAAATGATAAATAATTATTTAAAAATAGAAATAACAGTAAATATAATTAACCAATTACACATTATACCTTAAAATGAATAATGATTGCATACAATCTTAATAATTAACTATTTAATGATAGGAATTAAATTCACCATCAATGTTTTTTTTTGTACTGGCAATTATTTTATTGACAGGTTATGAAAATCTTTTCCGCTTTCCGAGTCTGTTCAGTTCTTTGCTGTTGTTGGACTGTGGTTTGTAACTGCATCTGAGCAATTTAGCAAATTATCTGGCCATCTTTACGTTGAGTCGAGCAACTGCTCCTCCGTACTCTCTCTCTCTCTCCCGCCATTCTTCTGCTAGAACTTATTTTGTTTTCATAGTTGCAGAAACAAATATGAATGGTCGGGATGCAATCAAAAGTTATTGCTGTAATTGCATTGTAGGTTTAAGAACGGTGGGATGCTGCTCACATGTTATGAGCATTATTTGGTACCTTAGTTACGCTCGCCATGAAGGTATGACCCGACCTGCCCCTTTCCTAGATGAAGTAATATTAAGAATAGATTAAGTAACACACCCTACAAAAAGAAAGTTGTTTTATTTACCCACACTCAAAACTCCATCAGCACTTCATCATCATCAAACTAATGCAGTCCGCTGCCGAACGTAGGTCTCTCCTAAAGCACCCTACTGAATAGGTACAGTTCTCATGTCAATTTGCCAACGTAAGGATATGTAAAACACTACAAAGATAGTACCTGCTATCTAGAACATATCCTTTTTCACCAAAATAATGTTTATGTGCCTACACGTAATAATATTTATAGGGACATAACCTCAAAAATAAAACTGGTTAGGTATAACTTTTAGGTACCAACTTCTAAAAATCTAAGAATTTTAAAAGGGCTTGCCTATCGTATTGACTACCAATTAAAACAAAAAAAATCACAAAACACGATATTTTATTAGGTGTACGAAACTCCCATACAAGCCTGCCGATCGCCTTTGAAATGACGCTAACTAAATAACTAAAATATTGATTATGAAATGCAATAATTAATAGCGTAACACCGAATATTTCGTTTTAGATGTAAAAAAAGAATTTGGAAACTTTCCAAATGACTTTTTTACAGATGTAAAAAAGGCATGTAACCGTTCTAGATAGAACGGTTACAACATCAAATTCAGTGTTATAAATACAATTTATGATTTATATTCTAGTTCGCTAGTTAGCCACATTTCTGATTTCCATTCAGTAATATTGACGAAATATTTGACATCTATTTGCGGCGTTGCCCACTTTCAGAATAAACGCTCTTAACGGTTTTAAATTGATGCTCTTTCCTTCTCTATATGCAGACTTTTACATAACAAGGGACAGTTATAAACAAGCAGATTTTATTAATTCGAAAATGTTTCAAAATGGAGTGTTTAAAATTATTAAAAATAACATTAGAAGTAATTGACAGGCCGTGAAGTCTCAACCTCCTTTCATGTTAAAGAAACCACCAAGTAACAACAATGATTGCAAAAAAAAAAACTGCTTTTAGACTATAAATTCAAACCATTAAACGTTTTCACACAAAGAAGTACAACAGTAACATACAGACCGCTGTTATTAACTCGAAAATGCATCGAAATTAACTAATTAAAAACAATATTTAAAATAAAACAACCACAATTACCCCAAAACGCCGTTCGGGGTAACGCACTCGACTGCACCAGTCTAACTGATTGTAATATTTAAACAACAAATGAAGACTGCAGATAACATGTAACCCATATTTGCTTAGAATTTAGATATGTCGCGTTAGGTTTATTAATATGTAAACATTGTAAATGATGGGTACAGTCATGCGCACAAATTAATATACATATTTTAGAACAGAATTTTCTTTGTGGACGTAAACGTACGTGGTGGGTTTTATAATTTCTGCCTTCCCCCATCGGAAAACGGCAGGGTTTATGTATGTATGTATGTAGAATACTATTTATTATGTACACCATAAAAATTACAGATATAAATGTAGACATTTTACATAGAGTGACACGATTGGCGGTCTTATCGCTAAAAGTGATCTTTTACAGACAACCTTTAGATGGATTAAGAGAGAAGGAGAGACAATACTGGTATACATATTACTGCTCGTGATTGTACAAGATAAAAGAATGTATTACATATCAATAAATGTATGCAATAAGGGCTTGTTTCAATATCTACTGGATAAATTATAACATGGAATAGATTCTGTATAAAATCTTACTTTTTTACGATTTACTACGTAGATTTAAGTTTTGACCCTCACTGCGGTTTTCAGACTGTTCTAAATTCAGTTTCCAAGTTTTTAAACACCAAAGTTATTCATGAAAGTAGTTTTCTCTTAATATTTCACGGAATTCGTACAAAGGGTAGTCGTGATGGCCCAGTTGTTAAAACCTAGCCTCTCATGCATGAGGTTGTGGGTTCAAATCCGCGCAATTCCCAATGTGTCTTTCAATTCATATGACGTACTTCCTGAGTTTATCTTGAACATTACTGACATCGGTGAAGGAAAACACCATGAGGAAACCTGGACTTATAGTTAATATAAGTCTGAAATCGCCAACCCGTCTTGAGCAAGCGTGGTGATCAATGCTCGTGCCTTCTCTGTATGAGAAGAGACCTTTATCCTGCAATGGGACAATAATAGGCTGGTATTATACAAAGGGTAAGCTAAATGAGTGTATATTCTCATTGGTACGCGTTCCATCCCTGCATAAAAACAGACCTAGACACTGCAGTGAGGCAATATCAAGCTGATAAATGCTCATTTATAAAATTTACAAGTAAATATGGCATCAAAATTATATAGAAGAAACCACAATGTCTGTGTAATTAGGGTAATTATTTATTTAAAGATTACATAGGTACAGGGCGGCAGGGACATCGACGCGAAAACTGATACCATGGATTTAGTAACATTTTCGTCGGTTATTTTTTTTTTTTTAATCAGCTGTTGCATAAATTTTGACCGCGTAGGTATTGCACTTTTCTATGAAACAGCAGATTTAAAAAAAAATACCCAACGAAAAATTTCAACGCAGGCGTTCAGGATCATGTACTGAATCCATACTTATCAGTTTTCGCGTCGATGACCCTACCAAGGGCTATACGAAGATTTCATTATATTTCTAGCCTAGAACTGACAGATTGTAAGGTTCAATTTGCGCTACTACTTCATTTTTTTTTTTGAACTTTTTCTACAGTACTAGTCAGTCTAAAATCAACTTTATTTACACTAGCATAAAGTTGGTGTTAATTTGTTTAAGTGGAAATAACATCAATTGGAAACAAGGTTATAAATAGACCTTATGTAAAATACAATAGACGACGTATATTTAGTAACCTAATCAGCTTAACTGTTCTTAAAGAGTCATTCATCATCAACGATTTCTTACAGAGTTCCTGTAAGAAGTCGACACGTGTTTCACCTTTCAACAAGGCACCCTCAGGATGACGATTGACTTGTCCCGGACACGACGTGTTGGCACGCCAAGCGCCGAGCGCAGTGTCTACGTCGTCTATTGTATTTTATAATGGATTTCCGCAAAGTCACGCCTGAGACAATTAACTATGTATTTAAAAACAATGCCGATAAAATAGTTACCATATTTCTTTCTCTTTTCAGGACCTAAAGTTCTGACCGATACAACAGGGGGCCTACCCCGCCACGCCGGTCGCCATAGCAACCAACATCCTCAACACAATCTACCCGCATAACGAGAAATATCAGAACCTACAACGACCCGCAGAAACTTATACTACGAAATTTTTCGGTTCCGAAACCTTGAGTACGAAATTTTCGGAAACGTTTTCGGAGAACTATCAGCAGACGGAAGGGGTGAATTTTCCTAATTACGAAAGTCAGAAGTCGGATGGGTATCAGGATTTGAGTGGGACTACTGTGGAATATGATTATAGTGAAGTTAGAAAGAGAAAGAAGAAAAAGAAGGGCGGTAGGAAGTAATAATATGGTTTTTAATGTGCTGATATCAGGATTTTAAGAAAAAAAAAAAAAAAAAATGTTAAGAATTTGGTGTTGTTCGTGAACTTTGTACCTTCCGTCAGACTCGCTTCAGCTACGGTTTCCTTTTAGAGCGGTGGCCGCCAAATAACGGCCGCCATGAAAATTACGGCAGTGGGGTTTGAGTTTACGGTGTCAAAAACCGCTCTCTAGGAAAACACACAAACTTACTTTCATGTATAACGTTTCAGTGACGTCATGCGCCGGTAAATTACGGACGCTATGTGGCGGCCACTGGTCTTCTAGAAAGCTGTAGCTTTAGTTTAAGGCTGCCTGTCCACTGGAGCGGAGAGGAGAGGAGCGGAGTAGCGGTGTGCCAATATTAACCAATGGAATTGCATAAAACCTCCGCTCCGCTTCAGTGGACAGGGATTTGCGAACTAGTTTAAAAATTCATACAAAACCGGGAAGCGGAGCGGGGAAACGGAGCGGAGAAGCGGAGAGGGGAAGCGGAGTTGAGAAGTGGAGCGGGGAATTTATTACTCGTTGCGTGAACTCGGTCTAGCTCCGCACAGTCCGCAACACCGCTCCGCACAGTCCGTAACTCCGCTCCGCTACCTCGCTCCGCATCAATGGACAGACACTGTCCGCAACTCCGCTCCACTCCGCTGCCATTCTCCTCTCCGCTGCCTCGCTCCGCTTCAATGGACAGGCAGCCTAAGGGTTGAGTTTCAGATGACTATTTCGTAGTGTAAATCTGCAAATCTTTTTCAGATTAGAAATATCATGAACTTCCGTACTACAAATAAAATAGTGCCTAAGAGCACAGAATAGTAAGCGAACTCCACATTTTAATTATGAAGCTACAAGTACGCGGCGGGCCCGTCTTGTCGGGCCAATTCAGTGAGCGTAACGTAGTCAGAAGATGTAAGAGTTACGCGATAGAAAGAGAGGTGACTTCTAAGTGAATATAACTAGGTAATTACCGCTGTGCGACCTGAATTGCACTTTATTGTGTCGTTGCAAGAGTAGCTTTTTATTTAAATGATTTTGCGGAGTGCACTATCTATACCAATCTGTGCTAAGGGCCTTTAGCTTCCAAAAACTGAGTATAGAGAACTTTTGTGTCAATGATCATTTTAAAATATTGTAGATCACCTTTTCTTGGTGATTATTGTATAATTTTGATATCATAATTCCTACTTACGCCCTTCACCTTAAATAAAATTAAATAAGCTCTCTTTTTTACTTTTAAAAGAAAAAAAGATACGCTAGATCTGTATATCCATAAAGAAAATTAATATACAAATTTAATAAATAAATAAATGTATGTAAGTAGATAAAAAAGCTTATTACTAATCGTTATATAGATGCATTGATTATTAAATTAAAATTAAGTATTTTAATCATTCCGTTTTATCACTGCGTGGAATTTGTGTAAGCCTTGGTTTTACGTCTCACATGGCGCCCGCGTGGCGATTTAGACTTAAATATAGCTTATTATCATATAATTATGTATTTAGGCAATAAGAAATATATATTTTATGTTACATGTTTGAATGTTTTATTTTTTTTAGAGTTAAAAGAGGCTAGAAAACTTATAAAAGGTACGAGAACTTTGGGTAAAGTACCCGGAGCAATAAGTCCCGTGTTCAAACTTGCTGACTGGGACCTTTAAAACACGAAATGAATCATCTTTAGTGATAGTTGAGCGGCTTGAGTTCATTATTGTTAAAAAAGAAATAAAATATATAAACATTTTTTTTGTTAAATTATATTAGCGCCATCTATCGTTTCTTAGAAATAATTACGATATCTTTCGAGTCATCAGACCATGCGCTTGTTCCGTCACAAGCCAAGAGGTGGCAGCACAAAATAAGTTTAATTGCAATAACAGATGACGCTGTACTCGTGTCTGCAAAATTTTAAATCAGCGCCATCTACTTACAATTTTAGACATCAACTTGATTCTAATGTAAAATACCCGTATACTAGTATTGCTACTAGATACTAGATGGCAGCACACGCACATTTCAAATAGTTCTGCTTTTCCATACTAGATGGCGCTACAAATTTTAATTTGCAAAAAATTATGTAGAATAATTTAAAATATTATGCTTCTTGAAGACGTTTTAGTAATTAAAATAATAAATCGCTTCAAATTGCCATACAGACAAATGCATATATAGCTTTTAAATTAATTTTAGTTTTAGTAAACTTAGAATGGAATAATTCCTACCTTATTATGGTAGGAACTATTCCACTGAAGTTCTTTTATGACCCCATCATAATTTCAGGGTAAACGTTCCATCTGAAGTGTTATTGTATGACATAAATCTTTCTCGTTATTACCACATAATTACGGCTTGGAACGGAACCAAAACACCTGGTGTTGATGTTGATACGTTTAAATTACCTTCAAAACACCGCAACGATACGTGCGATTAATTTGGCTATCTTTCATGTCATATAATGGCGCCTTATTAATTAATTAGAGGTAGGTTAGTACATACATAGGTAAGTACATCATAACTGACATCTATAATTGCTGATATATAAAGTAATTCTGATGATACTTTGGTGATAGAATTACATAGTTATAATTTACCTAATTGAGAAAGATTAAAATTAAGATTTAAATGCGTGTGTCGACACCCTTGCGCCATCCCATCTTCCTAGCACGGTGGGCTGTGCTGGGGCTGCTGCTGCAGGTGCGGAAAACCTCAAACGGCGCAAATACTCCAATCTTATTGGGACTTATATGTTTGAGCCGTTTGGGGTTGAAACACTAGGGCCATGGAGTCCGAGTGCCCACTTAGTCTTTCAAGACATCGCAAAGCGGTTGGTCGACTCTTCATGTGACCAGAAGGTTGGCCTATTCTTCGGCCAGAGAATCAGCATTGCCATACAACGTGGCAATGCTGCCAGCCTTTTGGGCACTTTTCCTGTTGACAACGATGCGGACGAATTTTTTGATGCCCTATGATTGTTCCCCCCCCACCCCTTTCTTATATACTTGTACATATTATTATTATTATTTTAAGTCTGTTAGTTTTTAAATTGTTTCATAGTTAAATAATAATAAAATTAATAAATAATTGAGAATGACAGTCAACAATTTGGTACCGAGGAGACAGTAATACTTTTATATATCTTAGGATGTGCAGTCACCTGCTGGGGTTGCGGGTCTGTCCCTGCTGGGGTTGCGGGTCTGTCCGAAAGAGATATCGCGGCCCCAGCACATAGGCAACGGAAGGAACACGGGTGGGTTTTAGTCAGTAAAAGTCTGACACTCCCTCTCGCTCTTGCCCAGAGCGGGAGGAGTCATTTGATGATTTCCCACCCAAAAAAAAAAAAGGATGTGCAGTCAACTGCACATCAGTAATAGCTGACAACTATGAAAGTACCTATCACTACTCGTGGAGGTTTACTTTGGGGTCGTCTGTAAACCACGTGTGGCTCGAAAGGGGATGCTTCCCCCCTTTCGAGCCACACGTGATTTAAATTGGGGTTCGGAAAAAAAAGTAAATCTCACAAGGGGGTTTTTGTTTAACGCGCATTTCTAAACCGAAAAGCGGCCCCCAAATAAAATATTTTTCTTTATTTCTGTTTAAAGATAAATAATTCTTTTTTTTAAGATACTTTGCACCGTAAAAATATACGTGACTGGGTAGAAGGGGACCACTCCCCCTCTACCCAGTTACGTATTTTTTTTAAATTCTGTAACCTCACCACGTGTCACCAAGGAGGAGGGGGTGTTAAAAAGTTGCTAAAAAACATCACGTGAAATGAACGACCCCCTGGGCAAAAAATGTAGTAGGTAAATCTACCTACCAATTTTTTGGTCTGCATTCAAAAGTGTTTTAATAACTGAAATAAATGCTTTGAATTGGAGTTTTCATACGAAATTGTTTGCATGTCGGATTTGGCCAAGAGCCTCGACCAACCATCACCTAAAGCAAGAAGCTCCTGTTTGGCTCCATCCATAACTTGGTTCATAAAGCGATACTTCTGGACACGGCGCGTATTGTTAGGACGTTTTTCACTATAAAGCCCTGACTTCCGCCACTTTTGTCCTTGTTCCCGATGCAGGCACCCTACTACTTATTTTAAAATATAAATAACATGGACAGAAATAAATAATTGACATTACGTAGGTTAAATTTTTCAAAGATATTATTTTGGTCAACTTTCAAAACCAATTTTTTTAAAGAAATCCAGTTGACCACAACTCAAAATGGAATTATTCCTTAATTGAATACTACAACTATGTAAGGAACATTATTTTACTTCCTTCTTCAATTCTTTGTCCAGCATAATTATAAAGACCGAGTATTTACTCAACAATACAAAGAATAGTGTAAAGTGTATAATTTCTGATGTGGACTGTGGTCAACATATGGACTTATGGAATTGGGTCATTCCTTCCGCAATGAAAGTTTGTTTTGTGGTCAAGAGGATGATTAATTTTTGGGGTTCTGTCTACTTAAATATTTTTTGAAGGAATTAAGTTAAACATGTTTCTGCTAGGAGCGACCTCGCGTCCGGCACGTCATCTAGTGCACCCGACGGGTGGGGGTCAAATTCCACCACCTCTGGCTCGCCATTCGATTAAACAGTTTTAATATATTTTTTATCTTTGACCAATAATATTTGACAAGTTTATCTTGAAGTCCTCCAAACTGTTTTGTGGCTTTATGAGAAAGCTGCTGCTAAAAAATCTAATGACAAGGAGTCATTATTTAGCACGATTCACTTCCTCCGTAAAATAAACGAAAAAAAAAAGGGTTTATTTGGACACACTTCATGTCCGTACCGTAATGAAAATCGGTAACACTAATTACAGAGACCCTAATGTAAGTACTTACAGTAGGTACGATACAATTTAGATGTAGCATAAATTTGAGAATTTTCATTCAATCATTTCAATTTTAAGAATGTATTTGCATAAATGACTTTACAAGTTATTGCGTTTTGGATTCGAAGATAATTTTCACCTAAAGCAGTAATAACGATTGGTGATTTAGAAGGCGCACTCAGTTCGGATGGTGATCGGTTTTACGAATTTTGCCGATGCTACATCTAAGTTGTGTCGTACTGTACTAGCTTCTGCCCGCGATTTCGTCTTTGTTTACCTGGATAAAAAGTATCCTATGTCCTATTAACCCAGGTCATGGTCTACCCATATGCCAACTTTCATCCAAATCCGTTCAGCCGTTTTAGCGTGAAAGCGGAACAAACAAACAAACTCACTTTCGCATTTATAATGTTCATTCTTGTTTCTGAGGTCTTCACAAGAACCTGACACTTACTTATTAGATTATTTACTCCCTAAAATTGTAAAGATCTCTAAAAATCACCTGCCATCACAACACGACAGTCGTCTCCTAATGACTATGTAATGTAATAAATTGATCTGTAATTACGTCGGCGGCCGACAGATGTCGCTGTGGTCAGCACAATCTGGAGCAGGATATAAGTACGGGGATCACGCGAATTAAGAGACTTCTTGGACATACAAAAATAAAAATATAGAATATAATAATTTTGTAGAATTCCTGTGGCAAATGGCAATATACTTACTGATTTTTACCTAATTGTTTGCCTCTAGAATTAATCAAAATAATGCTTGGGCTAAAAGTGTCCTTACTTACAAAAAAAAAAAAGTTATTAAGTAGTCGGTTTTTACCCATCCGCGGTAATTGTCAGCAATTTAAGCTTAAAGGGTAACCTAAGCAACATAACACTCGTATGTTTTAATTAATTCATAGCAACCTCCAACAATTATCCTCCTACCAACTATGATATAGAACGGAATCCAAATTCTATTCGAGTAGGTGCGAGGTGCAACAATCAACGTTTATGCTAATCATTAAAAACTGTAAGAACTTCTATGTTTTATGAGTTTCAACAATTTGACAATTTATTGTCTTACTAGCTGCGCCCCGCGGTTTCACCCGCATAAGTCTCGATCCTGTGAGTATATCGGCATAAAAAGTATCCTATGTCCGAACCCAGGTCATTGCCACCCACGTGCCAAATTTCATCCAAATAAGTTCAGCCGTTTTAGCGTGAAAGTGTAACAAACAAACTCACTTTCCCATTTATAATATTATAGTTAGTAGTTTTACCTACGTTTTCAGGTTAGCATTTTCTACTTTGCGTAGCAAATTCAAACTTGACGCTTATAAGCGGGATTGGTCCTTAATGGCTCTGGATAGAGTTGAGTTGAAAAAGGAAAGAGAGGCCTTTGCCTTCCAGTGAGACAATAGAAGCTGAATTATTATATTATTGTTATAATGCCGAAATTAGGTATTATCAAGGATTTTTTCTTAACATCTTGATGAGGTCAAGCAGAAATCTTTCTCTAGAAACAAGTAAATGTTTGTTGCAAAAAAATAGATAAAGATAAAAAACCTATCATTACTAGCAATCTTTAATAGCTAACCCAAAACAAACCGCCCACTCAAACAGCCTCAACGAACCACAATTAATTTATCAAAATAATTACCTTCGACAAAAAAGGACCAAAAAGTGCAATATTTTACCAAAAAAAATGTGGTCCTTTGTAGTATTTTGTCACTTTGCGACCACCCAGGCGTAAAGTCGCCGCCAGACTGTTACCGTGATATATGGAGGACTCACACACAGGTAGGATTGTAGGATTCTATTGACGTTTAAAGGTTGCCGCCTCAAAAGTCACCGAAAAACGATAAATTTAATGCTTTTGTTGTAAATATGTCAAAATATTTGAGTCGGTCTCAATTGTGTGTTGATGCGATTATTTTTAAGGTGTTTTTTTGGCTTGAGATTAGAAATTGTAGCGATTTTAACTGTGGTTGGTTGGGTACCTAATTTACCTAAGGTAAAAGAGATGGTTGTACTTCTGCATTTTCAGGTTGTTCCTCTGAAAAGCTGAAAGGTATCTTGCTTATAAATAAAGGCAGAAAAGCTCTGAAAAGTGCGTTATTGTGATTTGGTTCCCGGCTCTGTCTTTAGATGTAGTCACTCTCGGAATGAGTCCTCTGTTAGCCCTACCTTTAACACTGTAATTCTAAAACATCGTAAAAACCAATTATTTTTAAAAGAGTAACCGTGGAGTTTCTTTCCGGCTCTTCTCCATAGGAAACGACTAATTGGAACCGTGCACCTAGCTTCTGACGTTTCATAAGTACCCATGTAGGTTTATGTGTAATAAAATCATTTAAATTTGAGCCAGTCGGCCATCAGGTCTGGCAGCGATAAACAGGTGAATTTTGTTGGTTTTTTTTCAAATAATTTAGGTCTTACCCCGACGTAATATTTGCAATAATATCTTGAACTATATCGCATTTAATTTGATAAGCGGCCTGTCTCTTGCCTTTCTAACGCCCTAATTAATGACCTATCATACTTTTAATGTATTCGTACATACTCAAAGCTATATAATACATTTCTATTCCCTTCATTAGATTTCTTATTCGTGATGACAAGCACCTTGCATTCCACATCTCTCTCTAATTCCCACACGGAAAAAAATATATTACCTAATAATTTCATAGCTGGAAAAAAATAAAAAGCAATAGATAATATAGAGTCATCGGGCCGACCATAGATTATATGAAGTCATCCTGCGGCTACAGATTGCCGCCATTATTATTTGGAGGGAAAAAATCCAAGATGGCTGACGCTAATGTATGGTGACCATGAAGGATTAAGGGCTTGTTTTGGTAATTTTGTGGAATACAATAGGTATTATTTAATTTGTAGAATGACTTGACAATGTTTGTTGATCAATAGGCATCTCCTAATAAAGTTTCTATCGTGGTGACTCTGGTGATTTATGTTACTGTTGACTAGGCAGCTAAGTAGTTCAAAACTTGTCTAGCACTACAATTTCAATATCATTACATATTATGTTATTAATATAATAAATATTAATATATAAAATATATTTACATATATTGCCATTGTCATATTATGGTTAGTAAAATTGTATTTAGATGTCTCATATTTGCAGGCTGTCACTAATTGATTAAGAGCTTATTATTTTTTTACAACAAATTTATTGCTGATAATGAATATAAGTACCTATGAATTGGCAAAATGAGTGTACTATAGATAGGTACAACGCTGAGTAACCTTCCGGGGAATATAAGCAGGGTGCTTTGTTTACGTCTTTCATTGATACCTACAGTACTGAAGACAAAATCAAATATGAAAAAAAAAAAAAAAATAAGACTTAATATAGTTAGGTACTAAGTACTACCTAATAGTTTTTATAGGTAGGTAGTATCTAATATTTCTAACAAGACATCTGCCACCGCCCTATTCCCAATATCCCCATTAAGCGGTCACCCTACACTTAATTTCGAAACCAAAAAAAGCCAAAATGAGCCCAAAGATAATTATTATTTTACCTACTCCGAGTAAATTATATGTAAGCCATAGTCCCTAGAAAATAGGCTCAAATCCAACTTAACTTGACCCGTTACTTAAAACATTCCACTGAGGACCAGAGCTGAACAAATTCTGGTCCTATAGCTTATTAATTTCTTTACCATTTTGGGTGAGACAGAGACAAGTATAGCTATTAGCGTGTGTTAGAAAGAGTCAGATAATGTTTTTTTTATTATATCGGAGTGCATGGGCGGTGTGCTTTGGTGATTATTGTTTTTATATACAGGGTGTTCGTGTTTTAAAAAGGTGATTTTGTTGTTTTTCTTTGCGCGAGGCTCGGTAGTGAGATTCCTGTTAGTGCAAAGTATTTCAGTAAAATGTTTCTTGTTCTAGGAATGGGTTAATTAGAAGTATGGCATAATTGCGATAGGCGCGAGATAACGCGAGGTAGGAACAGAGTAGCGCCCGCTTAATACATAAAATATTTAAAAAAACACAAGGTTTGAATTTAAATGTTGTTGATACGTATAATTTAACACATAATGTAAACGTTCTATTTGTCAAACTCTACTTTAACATTCCTTACGGTGATTCTTTCAAAAAAGCATGCGAAAAAGTTAATTTTTTGGCAAAACGAAAATATTTTTTCGTCATAAGGAATGCTAAAATACTAATGTAGAATTTGACAAGTTCTGAACTACAAATCCTCAATCAGAAACCGGGTGTAGGATGTACGAGTATGTATCTTCGTTGAATCACATATTATAATTATATAATTAATCTATACAAAATATGTTAAACATATTAAAATAGTAACGGTGGAGTTTCTTGCCTATTCTACTCCATACGAAAACTACCTTTTGGAAGGGGTGACTAGAATCAATTCTATTTTCAAAAGTGACTTCTATGTGCCTATTTCAAATAAATTATTTGACATTGCTTTTCAAACCCTCGTCAAGTCTTTGATAATCCACATGGCATTGACTGAAAGATTCTGATGCTTATGTATCTACAGGTAACGTATGCTTGCTGTAGCAGGCGTGGTAATGATGGACGTGTCTGATGACCTAGAAAACGGTGGAACATTGAACTTAGGTAGTACTGAAGTATCGTGACGAGTAAGTATCATTCTTGGTTCCCCATCATCATCATCATCATCCAACACTGCTGGACATAGGCCTCTCCAATTGCACGCCATCCAGCCGCTACCAGCCACCCTGCGAAGATCGTCGCTCCACCTACCCTGAGGGCGTCCTACCTTACGCTTGCCGATTCGCGGGCTCCACTCAAGAACACGTCTACCCCAACGGTCATCGGTTCTACGGCTAATATGGACGGCCCATTGTCACCTCACTCTTGGTTGTCAACATATTATTTACTAGCTTCTGCCCGCGACTTCGTTCGCGAGCCTATGAACTTCCTCAAGAATTGGGCTATCCAATGCAAAGATATTTTTTCAAATCCGACTGGCAGTTCCGGAGATAACCCCCTACATACAAATTTACAAACAAATAAATTTTACCTCTTTACAATATTATATAATAATATCGGGCTCTGGGATTGTTCTGAAAGCCGTGGAGTACCTCTCCACTCCTCAAGCACCTCAGAAAATGTTGCCATGTTGTGCTAGCGCCAGTTTTCGGGGGCCCATTATTGAGTGTGCAAGTCACCCCCTGCCATTTTTTCCGTGTACATATAAAACATTGATCAGGCAGGGGCCATAGTCCTTCCATAATTCTAGGTCACCAGTCAACTTAAGCCACCCAAGCCCATAGTCCAATATCTTTGTTTCCATATCCTGCAATAGTCCTACACCAACCGGGGGATGTCCTTGGGTGCACTTGCATAGTGCATACAGGGATAAACGTTGGTTGGTGCCTCATTTCATTAAAACGCCTAACGGGCCTCTGCGATTTGGCTTCGGCCCCTCGTACGCCTTCAAAAGGTCCGGGACCCCAGGGTCCAGAGAAATGTCAAAAATAATAAAAATAATTTAAGTAATTTATATGCCATTGTGGCAAAATTTCTGGTCCTAGTTAACACCTGTATTTTAAGTCGTTTTAAGTATTATATCTACAACCTTGACTGCCCTAGAGTCTAAATAAGCTAGGATGAAACATTCATACATACATATTTGTACAAGCTGGCAGTATCATCACAACGGTAATGTTTTCTCGTTGATTGTCTTAGTTATTTTAGTATATTTATGTGTAGGTATTTATTTGCACTTATATTTGTATATAATTAGGTGTATATATTATATTTATAGTTTTTAATAGATATATGTATATCTTTATATATAAATAAATATTTATTCGTCAATTCTCGCTATTGCACCTGCCACTGTTTGTCTCAGCATCACCCAAAGGTTCACTGGTAGAAAATGCCTATGGCACTAAGTCCGCCTCTGTATATTTGTGTGCTTGAAGTATTAAATAAATAAATAATACATAAAATCGCGCCTTGTTGCATGGGGGTAGGCAGAAACTACAAAACATCACAAATAAGGTGACAATTCTATATCTTTATAAAAATGTCAATGTAATTCCCGACACCCTGTATAAAAGTTTCGGGTTCTAACAAATGTGATAATTTAGTTTCCGAGACCACGCACACATACATACAGACAGACGAAGTAATGATTTTATTTATAGGCCGACAATTTTATTAGGGTACCTTGAAATGTTTATGTTGTTTAAAATCCCTTTCTTTTAGGACCTTTTAACCGACTGCGGGATGGAAAAAGGAGTCAATGTGTTTGAAGTTGTGAAAAAAAATCGCTTTTAATGCAATTAATGTAATGCCCTTTAAATAGTTTCAGCAACCAAAGCTATATCATATATAATATCACGTTTTTCTCGAGCGAATCGGGTGGAATTGCAGACAGCACACAAATGTTACGAAACTCAGAAGATCTGCAAACTTGTTGTCTATGAATTTTCTTTAAACATGTTTACAAAATTTTATGTTAAAAACCGTAGGTACCTAACTAATAAATGGCTTGAAATTTAAAGGTGCTGATAAACTTGAGCATTCACTGGTAATCAGCATTCTAGCGAATGTTCTAGCGAGCATTCTGGCGAGCGTTCTAGCGAGCATTCTAAAAGACAGTAATTTTCCTTCGAGTTTTTTGCCGAGCCGAGCCATTCTGTCATTGTTCCGCCGCTGTACCTCTATGCCTCCCGCACCCCCTGTTTTCTTGACGAGTATTGACTAGAACGTTCGCTAGAATGATCGTGAAAATGTTCGTAGCGATGTTTGGCTCTATGCTTGGCTCTTTTCGTTCTTCAGTACGACGAATTTAAAAACGGCGAATGCTCGATGTTCTATTAAAAGTGATTGCTCAAGTTTTAGGAAAAACAAAAAATGTTTCAAACTGTAACAATTTTTTTTTGTCGCATTTCCTCATGAAAAAAAGAAAAATAAGTTTATTTGTCACAGAAACTCGTGCATAAAAAAAAAGATAATAAACTCGAGTAGATAACGACAACACAACGATAACAACGACACGACGATCACGATGTTGACAAAAGTCTTCAAAAATTTAAAACTACGGAACCAAACAATTAATGATTTTCTGAAACTCGTGGGATTTCTATAAAAACTACGTACCGAGACTAATCGTCTTCACAGAGCACTTTTATCTCTATTTTGTGTGTGGTATCATCAAGTTTTTCTTCCGTGAAGGCTGGTGCAGGTAGCGTGAGGATGAATGCTATGATAGGCCACTGTATCTCTGGCTGTGGGTGTCGTTAAAAGCGACTAACCTCTAAATTCTCAAAAGACACTAATGTTAAATCAAACTATGAATAGCAGCTATGAAATGGAGCGTAGGACACTTGGCTAGGAACTCAAAGCATTTATCTATGAGTATATAAAAGTAGAAACTGACTAACCGACTGACTGGCTGATATATCAACGCAAAGCCGAAACTACTGGGATTAGGAACGTGAAATTTTGCACACAGCTTCCTTTTATAATTTTTTACGAAGTTTTTCTCAAAAGACGTTCTGTTTCAGTATTTTTAGTTACATGCATAAAACAAAGCGGATAATTCTAAATGGTAAAATTCGTGTTGAATTTTACCATTTAGAATTATCCTCTTTATAATTTAACGAAACCGTTAGCACCAAACCAAACCGCAAATTCTAAAGATAGCCATCAAAATACATAACATAATTCACAAAATTAAGATTCAAATACTTGTCTCACAAAAAGGCCGGTACCGAACCTTACCCAAATATAAATTGTTATCTCCAGAAAAAAAAACAACAAAAAAAAAACTCAATTAAGTAAATGCATTTTAAAAAAGACCGCGTGATATAAAGAATCCTTAGGCTCCGTAACTTAATGTCGTTGCTTGAAAAAAAGAGTGTTCCTTTTTTAAACGGACCAATGAGAGGTCCCGATACTTAATGTCCTTCCGAATTTTGAAATTAGAGATTTAAAAGTAAGAAATGGAGTCGTTTTCAAAAGTTACTTTTTGTTTTAGTTACTTTCTTATCTTTGAATTTAGTTTTTAGAAGCCAAGCGAGATTTGAGGATGAGTAACCAAGAACCAGGGAAGCATGGCAGAAAAGCTAGAGGTCCATAAGTACTAAGTAGTGGGTGGAACAAGGCTGTCAATCATATACAAGGTTCCATTAAAATAGGTAGATGGACAAATTTTAACACAGCGTTCAGTACGTCTAACCAAAGATACCCAATCAAAAAAACACTGATTAAAGTGATTTTATTTTGACCTAAAATAATAAATGGCATTGGGTAACCAACATTTTTAATGTATTTTCGTTAGCTGATTTATTTTTCTTGTATCTACCTAATGCGTTTTTCTTATAATTTTTTTACCATTGTCCTTATTTTGGTGGTCTGAATGATTTGTAAAATTTTGTCCATATATTTTAATGGGACCTTATATATATATATATATATATATATATATATATACTCGTATTATGTTTGTTTATTTTACATAAATGTTTTTTGTTTATTTATTTCATAATGATGAAACATAAGAAGCGTATACATAATTCACGAAAGAGTTACAAAATAGGTACTTCTGTACAAACATTACCTACCAATATGGAGGCTAGAATAACGGACAATATATGTATATACATTAATTTCAAAATACAAGTTTTCTGCTGCATTTTCATTACTAGGTAAGTTAAACATATTTGAGGAAAGCGAAAACGCTGAAACTGAAATTGAAATAACATACAGATATACGGGGTGTCCGGGACATCGACGCGAAGCCGGTTACCATGGATTCAGTACGTGATTCTGAACCCCCTGCGTTGAACATTTTCGTCGGTTATTTAAAAAAATACAGCTGCTCCATACATTTTGATTGCACTTTGCAATACCTACGCGGACATACCTACCTATGAATCAGCAGATTTTTTTTTAATAACCGACGAAAAATTTCATCGCAGTGGGGTTCAGAATCATGTACTGAATACATGGTAGCCGGCTTCGCGTCGATGTCCCGGACATCCTGTATATAACATAAAGATATTCTTACTGTAAAAATCTAAAAGATGCAAAAATTTCAGAACTAAAAACCAAAGAGCCACCAAAATACCATAAATTTAATAAAAAAATGTATCAGCTCTACGCCATTTTATAACCGTGCGATATTGCATCCGAAATTCAAAATAAGAGAACACCGAGTTCAACCGAAGTGAGCCGAGCGGACGTTCTTATTTCAAATGTGAAGCGACGCGCGATATACAACTTGCAGACTTATTTGTTGATCGTACGTGATTGTGAATTGACGTGTAATTTTATTTTTAATAAATATTATGATTTTGATTCGATGTCTGATGTAGGTGGTGGAGGTCAGATAGGCAGTCGCTCCATGTACCTAATATTTCAGCATTTGGTTAGACTGGACGCCCACCCCAACATAATTGGGAAAAATCAGGCAGATTTATTCATCTCTTGTTTGTATTTCTGGTAATAGGTAGAATAACTTTTTATTGTATCTAATCAGGTCCTAAACTCCTAATTGAATCCATAAATTGTATGAAGGCCCAAATGTTCTGAATCGTGAATCGAACTCAGACTGAACTCAATTGCGGAGTAAATGTCTCCAAAATTGAATCCCAAACCGAACGAGTGTCATTGAAAAATGTCCTACTCAACCGTATCTGAATTTAAACAAACATTTGAACTTAGAAGACAAAGCAATCAAACGGCCGTCAGTATCTATGGTCGCGTTCAGTAAAAATTGCCATAATTAAAATTTGTTTAGAAAAACTCGGAATGCACCCGTAACAATGGGCCATTAGGCGCGTTGATAAACATCTACGGAAGAATAGTAACGACTTTTTTGAATTTTGAATTTCGTATTTCGGAACGATTGTGTTTTTTTTATTAAGTTGCCAGTTTAGTGTTTGGGGAGCGTTGGAGACTTTTTAATAGACAACAAAATACATTTTTATTATGCTTTGTAAGATAAGCGGGATTCTTCCATTTATATTTTTTTCTTAGCGATGTGTAACTAAACTCTAACAACCAAATAAGTACCTACATAACATCTGGCTAACTCGTATGGACATAGTCTTTTTTCATAATCGATGAAAAAAAAAATTTTTTTTACATGATATATTACCTACGCCAAGCTGCACTGCAGTTTTTTGGCAGACGTAGCTCCTTTTTTAGTACATATAAACATAGTTATAACACTTTTTCACCTATGTACCTACGCTAAACTATTCATGCAAATTTAAATGAAACAGACATACAAGTTTTTTAAATATTCTTTACAGTGAGTCAGTGTCTCGTGTGATGCCTTTCTCACAAAGTACATCTCAAAATATACATACTTACTTATTTGACAAAAAAGGCTCTCCTTATATTCTGATAACCCATTTCTTTATCTACCACCATTCCGCAACTAACCTTTCAAAAAATAAATCTATTTATTGTAAACTGCCAATAAATTGGAATTATTCAAATTCAAACATGGAACGTGGAACGCTGGCGCTAGCGGACCTCACACGTTGCTAATCCGCGCTATCGCGAATCAGTCACGTCGCGGATTTCGAGCGAGTCGCACGTCCTAACTGGTTCTGTTACTAGTTAATTAGTCTTATTCCATTTCGAATATATTTATTTGTTTAAAGATGTCGCGAGAAAAGTTTGAATTTGGATGTTAAGAGAACAGAGGAAAATGGAAGGAAAGATGGCGTAGCTAGAAAGGGAGTTAATACCTATTGAGATGGCTGCTGATAAAGATGTACGAATGAAGAAGTGATATGGCTAGAAAGAGCGTGAAATACAGATATGATATAGATGTACAAAAGAAGACAGATGCTACATCGATCCAAAAATATATAGCTGACTAGCTTTAGCCCGCAGCTTCGCTCGCGTTAATATAGATTTGGTCAATCAAATCCCTTGGGAACAGTACTTTTTTCTGGATGAAAGGTACCCTACGTCCTTTTCTGTACCCATGACAACGTGTATGCTTTCATGATGATCGGTTTAGTACATAAGATGTGAAAGACTAACCAACTAACTGACTTTCGCATTTTTAATATTAGTTATACTATTGTTCATTTTTTAATCCCGTAGACAAATTTGACAGGTGCAAATATCAATCTCTAAATGGGAAAAAACAAACAACAATCATTGGAATGTCAAATTAGACTACGAATTTAAAAAACTAACTTTAGTCAGCAGTCTTTAGGTAAGCAATTAAAGAGATGCACTGTTGTAGAGTCAGAATCAGAAACACCAAGCCGCTACGACGGTTAAAGGTACCATTCCGTACCCGACTGCAGGCAGCAACTGCACGCGACGTGTCGCGGCGTCATATCGTGGCGACACGTCGCGGCGTCATGTCGCTGCAGTCATGATTCCGAACGCGACCGCAGGCGGCAGCAGTCCATATTCCAGTCGGTAGATAGAAGATTTAGAAAAACGTGTTATCGCTCGAGCGTTGGCGGCACTACTGGTCTGCGGTCGGGTTGCACGTAGCTGCCAATACGACGTGTCGCTAGCTACGGAAGGTATTTTATAGAAATTCATAGAAACCAGTCGTGTCGCCGCGACACGTCGCCTGCAGTTGCCTCCTGCGGTCGGGTACGAAATGGTACCTTAAAGAATGTTCCTGAAAATGTTGTTGTATTTCCTAGTATCCATTCATTCTGGTCTAGTAGGCTTGTTGCCCATCCTACTAGCACCAGTGAGTTATCGCAATCTCCCCTCTGATAACATAGCGAACATTCTAGAACCACGTCCTCCTGTATATTTACAGTCAAATAACAAAAAAGCTTGTCTGTATCATGAAAACACAACATTCTACACCCGTTGCTATTTTATCGACATATCTACGTAAAATATTAGCTTATAGACACGTTGTTAATGTTAAATAAAATGCGTTTATCTATTACTAACATCTGTTTTATGTAAGACCGTGTTTGTTAGACCATGTGGCTATGTAAACAGACTTTTACTGAGGCTCTAAAGTTTTTATTAGTTACAATATATAATGAAACGTTTAATCAATAGCTTTTACATGGATTTCAGCTGTTGATTAAATAGGTATTTGGCTTTTATTTGCATTACTTCTTAGGGCAGTTGTGCAATGCTGCCTCAGTAGTGGGAACCCTGACTTACATCACCACTGCTCTTAAAATGGTGAAGGAAAACATACCGAGGAATTTGGCATGTTTAGAACAAAGAAATTCAAAGACATGTGACAAATACAAACCTCACTGTTTCGACTTCAGCAGTATTATGCTGAGATTGGCATTTTACTTGATCCAAGGCTAAATCCAAAAAAATACAGAAGGATTAATCTACTAGATCTATTCCTTGTCACAACATAATGAAAACTTGAAAACAATAGCAAATCTGCATAGCGCATATCTAATGATAACAAACCACTGGGAAAATGCGCGTGCCAAAATTGCTCTAAACAAATACTATATCATTCCGGGCTTATAAAGAATGATATACAGCAAATATGTGCCTAGAATAAATGAAAACATAATAGTTGATACATTTTATTTAAAAAAAAAATATATCTATCACTTTATCATACTAATCGTAGCCTCGTCGCCATTTTGTTCAAATGTCACGCTGACATAACATTTCGCGCGCTCCTGCAACCATAGATAAAGGGTTTAAATCTTTTTTTTTCGACCACAATAGCACAGATCGGGGTTGAAAAATCCAAGCGATTAATTTTAATTCCTCCATTTATATTCGTGTCACATAGTTTTAAGAGCGGAAGTGCGTTTTTTGATGCCATAATGGTTTCTTACATCCGGTTGTAATAGAAAATTGTTCGGTTTTAGGGATGGTAGGGCTGTTACCGCTATTAGTCATTTATAACTGTTATAGTATTATTTTTTTCTGTGCGTAATAGGATTTGTCAAACTTACTTATAACATAACATCACGCCAGTGTTTCCCGTAGGGATCAGCAGAGGGATAACTATAGTACACCCACATTTCGCCAGTTATGTTTAAGTCCCATGTAATAGGGGGCGAGACAACTGGCACAAATCCAAAGTCCGGGCTGCATCTGACAAATTCTAGATGGAAAATCCCAATAACACTTTGCCCGAGCCGGGAATCGAACCAAGCACCTCATGCTCAGCAGTGGTGCTTGCGTCAGTAGACCTTTGAACTAATCCTCAATAAAAAAAATCATAATCACTTGATACTTACCTACTTGATTTATTTTTGAATTTTATTTGACAATTTAAAATGTTTCGCAATTCTAAGATAACAATATATTTAAAGTAAGTAATAAATTACGATAATCATGAAGTTATTTTGCTTGCGTGTTTTGCTGCAGTTAATCTCCACTTTATAAAATTATTATTCAAAGAACATTGTCGCCTAGTTTGGTTTGTTGCGGGCTAATTGCGTAACACACATAAAATGACAATTGATCGCAATGTGTTTCATTTGGACAGTTCAGCCACGTTCATTCCGATAAAAACGATGTTGAGCTGACGAATTTTTCAAACCTATGAAGCAATGGATTAGCAATATCCTTCAAAACTCTCGGATTGTGATTGAAACTGTGTTACGCAATTATGGTGGTGAATCTACAGTTATTATAGAAGACGAAACATGAATATTTTACATGATTCTACCTTTGCTAGCATTCATGAATAAAGTAGTTCCTATTTTAAGCTTGTATTGAAAAATTAAAAAAAATACTGCGTTTTAAAAATATTATTGCACTCTTTAATATAATGATTGCGCCTCTTTTTGTGAACCTCAAATAATTCCTATTTTGCGTACCTAAAAATATTATGAAACACTTTATTATAACGATTGCGCCTTTTTAGTTAACCTCAATTTTTTTTTTTTCCTACTTACCTAAAAATATTATTGAACACTCTATTATAATGATTGCAACTCTTTATGTGAAATTCAAATAATTCCTATTTTGCGCACCTAAAAATATTATTGAACACTGTAGTCTGTAATATAATGATTGCGCCTCTTTTCGTGAAATTCTAATAATTCCTATATTGCGCACCTAAAAATATTATAAAACACTCTAATATCGTATCTATAAGATATTGCGCCTCTTTTTGTTAACCTAAAATAATTCCTAAAAATATTAAATAGCCAAGTAACTACGACCAACTGCGATGCAGCCGACCAACGTAGTTGGTCACAGGTCCAACTTAACCTTACCCGTTTGGTCGGGGTACTATAGCTTATTTACTACCAACTGTGATAAATGGCCAGAAAGTAAAAAAAAACTTAATTACTTATTTAAAAAGAGGTTAAAATAATTTGAAAAATTGTCCATGATAAGAAGATCAATACATTTTTTAGAGGTTCAGTCAAATGTTTCCTCTATCATAATATACTACTAAGGCTCGATGACCCTAGTATTAAATACTTGTATAATTCCATAGACAGCGGTAGTTTTTTTTTTATAAAGCGATTATACCAATTGGTAGCCGAACAACGGTTGTTAGATGAATTATTTAAATTACTACAAAATATTTGGGACGTCATTATGTTGTTTAAGTAAATGTTTCTATTATTTAAATTAAGGTTATGTTGTTACCAGTTTTTTGTTGTTTGATTTTTATATTTTACCTATGTATACTTAATGTCGTGATGGCCCGGTTGTTAAGGCCTCCATGCATGAGATTGTGGGTTCAAATCCAAATACCAATGTGACTTTTTCAATAGGGATCTTGACTAGGGAAAAAAAAAGTATTTAGTCCGTCAGTCACATAATAAAAACATAATAGACATGTATTTTTTGCTTTATCATATTAATAAAAAAAATATAGATAAAACGCATTAAAGTTGGGGAGTGGGGCTCGTAACGTCACAATTCAGTATAAAATCAAACGGAGAGTGAAGTCACGTCACTTAAAAAAAAATAAAAAAAATACTCAACGTATCGCCATGATCTTTCGAAAACGTAAAAAAAAAAACCGGTCCATTATTTTTATTAATCTATCTGACGGACAAAAAAGTTTTTTTTGTCAACATCCCTTTTCATAATAAGTACTTTCTTAGTTTATCATGGACATTACTTGGCATCAGTGAAGGAAAAACATAGTGAGGAAACCTGGACTTATAGTTAATAGTAAAAGTCTGAAATCGCCAACCCGTCCTGAGCAAGCGTGGTGATCAATGCTCGTGCCTTCTCTGTATGAGAAGAGGCCTTTGCCCTGCAGTGGGACAGTAATAGGCTGCTTTGTTTAACGGAAATAATATATGTTTTGCTTGTGTGTATTTTTGTATTGGAATAAATAAATGAATTGTTTAATTTCTTTTTATATTTGGTATTTGTCATACCTGCTACCTAATTCATGCATTTTTTTTAAATCCTATCAAAAGGCTAGTTGGACTTTGTAGTGCCACTTCTTCTTCCCAGCTAACGCACTAGGAAGTGGTGAAGGGTGGGCGTTTTTTGGGGGACTGTCTTATGTAATTTTGACTTTCGAAAAGTGCTGATTCTCAGCCTAGTTTGAATAAATGACTTTTGAACAATTATTTACTGAGCATTATAAAAATGCGAAACATATCATGTCCCACACAATAAATAAACCTAAAAAATGATTAGTAACTATTTTTTATTCATTTCAAAAGAGTGATGGTGAGTGGCGTGGATTTTCTTGCCCATTCTTTTCCAAAGGAACCTACTACGCTTTTGAATGGGCCACTAGCTTCATCTTTCTTGATTGACCGACCTCGTGACAATTCAAAAGTACCTGTAATTGATTTAAAATATTACAAAAAAAAAAAAAACCCCACAAACGACGAAAAATTTCAATCATCCGCCCAAACCAATTTGCACAACAACTACGAAACGTACCTAATCCCTCACAAGCTGAATGAAAAAAAAAACCTATATAGACGAAAAACCCAATAATATTTAAGGTTTGAAAGTCGCGGCATCTCAAAGTCCGCCCCCGGGGCGTCGAGAGCGTATTTTCAAAATATTTTGACTTTAATAGCCCTCTTTGACATTACACTGACGTATTGTCGATGGTCGTGATTTTTTGTAAATCGAAAATCGGCAAAGGTAAAGGTGTTGTTGTGCTTTTTTGTGTTGATTGTAATAGAAGTCGGTTTCGTGTGTTCTGCGGGGGTGGCCGAATTTAATGTTTGTGTGTCTGATTGAAGGTGGTTTGCAAGTTGCCTTGCAATTTTTTTTTGTTTTAATTTTTTTTCTGTGTATTTCTTTGTTTTGAATGTCGAGGTACACCTATTCGAAATGTCAATGATATACCGGCTTGTGAAACTGACGTAGACAATGTAAATAAATAATTTATTAGTATATTTTTTATTAGACACGTAAGTATTTATTTACATAATTTAAAAAATTACAGACTTAAAATAATAATAATATGTACAAACATATATATAAAGGGGGAAATGATATTTCATACCCTTTTTTTGCAAAAAAATCGTCCGCATCGCTGTCAGCAGGAAAAGTGCCGAAAAGGCTGGCAGCATTGCCACGTTGTATGGCGATGCTGATTCTTTGGCTATAAAATAGGCCAGCCTTTGTGTTTTGTTGAATAATTTAATTTTCATAGGTTTCCAGACCCACTGGTGATAACATGTATGTTTGTTATTAACATACAGACGAAGGCTACTGCCTAAAATATCACTGTTTCGCATGGAAAGATTACAGGCTGGGGATGATACATTCAAAAATATGTATGATGATATATTTGACTTACTTTTGCCATTAATAGTTGCCAAAGTAAATAAACGGGCAGCGGACAATTTTTTTTTCAAACAACTCAGGTCAAGTCACCGCTAATCAGATGTCACTACTTTCAATACAACAAGAAGATACCGTCTCCACAATCACAATAGTCACAAAGAGAAACCAGTACATTTTTTCAAGCTTTTCAAACCAAACATGTAATCACATAACGTTATAATACTCGTCATTCTCTGTTCTTTTGATAACACGTGTCCAAACAGCGTTTACAATACATACAACATCACACCCTGGCAGGAAACGGCTGACCGCCACAAAGCCCTTGCCAGGCGGCTTTCTTGTAAAAAAAACTGGATAATTTATGGTCAAGCCTGACAGCTGTCATTTTTCCCGCGCGCGGGAAACGTCAAAGGCTCGCGTTTTCATTGAATAAGGATGGGTAATGGGTAAGTGGAGTTTGCTATTATTTTTATTGGGTTATCATGCTGAGCACTTTGTGGGTGGTCGCTGTTTAAGTTTTTAATTTCATTATAGACTTATTTAGGTACATTTTTATTTTTAATACATGTGAAATGGAAAGGTGCATGATTCGTAATGGTGGATCCTACGGAGTAGAGGCGGTAAAAACCTGCGTTCAAGGTTGTAAAAGAAATATTTTAATGTTGGGTCAGAGGTGTACAGCTTTTTAATTACTAAGCATATTTATTTAAATGAATTGTAATAATATTTGTTGTCAGGCAAGCCGCTTTAAAAAATGTATGTTTGAACATCATGGTGTAACACAAAAAAAAAATATTGTTAGTATTTTCGTGATAATTCCACAATCCTCCACTGTTTTCAATCAGTTTATTTCATTAAAAGAAAACCACTACAACCTAAAACAAATTAACAAACTTTTCCAGCCAACAGATTCCTTACAAAGTTACAATACTTGCCCATCCCTACATAAAAGTAAAAATGTTGACGTTAAAATTTGTTTAGCAAATAAAAAAAAGAGATGGTTTACGTCAGAGCCATCAGCTGGCGACCGCAAACTGACCAGTAATGACTGATGCACAATGCACACAATTTTGTATTGTTTGAAAACAATTGAACAAACTCAATGACAACAGACAGCCCTTTCTTTAAAACATCGTCCGATTTTGACGTACACTGCCCATTTTGCACTGTGTATAATTATCTATTATTAACAGACCCAGCAATGGATAAACAAGTAAGGTTTGTATTGCCGCAAGACTTTCCAAAACCGGCCGAAATAAATTGGGCTTTACACCAGTTTTTAAAGACCTCTAAACGTTGCAAAGTTCTAAAGAAAACTGAGTCTACAATAAATAGTTTGACTAACCATCTCTTAAAGACTTTTCACTGCTGTAGCAAATACATAACAACAAAGCTCAGGCAATACTGGACGTTAATGTCATCCAAATTCTATAGACCCGCAATTGTAAACAAAATAAAAAATACCACACGTCAACTTAAATTGGTTCTTATTTCAAAAGTTGTCGCGTGCCGAAAGCAGCCATAACCAAATGTTTGTAATTTTTTTCGCGTCAATTGTTCGGAGACAATGGACAACACGGGTACAGCCTTTTGACGGATTGTTTTGAATAAATAAAACTACCGGTGTTACTTGCCCTGAAAAAAATAAGACGATGATTTTTATTTTTTTATTGTGGTAACTTGTGAAGTTACTGGTTGCGGTTTTGAATGATTATGGCTTGGTTTTAAGTATTGTTGAATGTAAATGGATATGTGCCTTAGGAACAACGCATAAATAGTTCCAGACAACGCTGACTTGGCGGGTTTTTTTATAAGATCAGTCTGTAACTTTTGCTTCAGAACAAAAACCTCCCCTCATACAGAGAAGCAACGACCTCTGATCACCGCGCTTGCTTATTGCGTTTTCAAACTATTTTACTGACAATCTATAAAGTTTTAGTGAGCCCGAGATAGGGTAGACCTAGCCTGTTACCAATCATGTTAGGTCGGCTTCCAATCTAACCGGATGCAGCTGAACACTCTGTATTTTACATGGAGCGACTGCCTATCTGACCTCCACACCCCAGTTACTGAGTAACACGATACCACTTGGTAAGACTAGTTGTCAGATTTCCGGACTCCCGTGATATTCCAGCCATGTCTTTTTAATAATAATTATTGAATTCATATCTTTTTTTTTTTAAAGGTGTTAATTGGTAAACAAATCCACCACAACCGCAATTTTTTTAAATACGCAACTACATAAAATATGATCAGCCTACTTGGGGCAGCCATCAGTCCCTTGGGTGCTATAAAACAATTATTCCCCTGTTCAAACAGATGAACCGCAGCCTCTCGACAAACCATAATCTGTTTATGGTGTTCAGTTTACAAAATAGGGGTCGTGAAGCGGGGGAATTTAGTAGGGGTGCCGCGACGTGTTGAAATTTTGAAGTTTTGCATGGAAGTAGTAAATTGTCACCATAATAATTTTATGAAAGGTATGTTTCTGACTGGCGTGCGTGTATGACCAGAATCACCAGATATATGAACTTAAACGAAGCAAAAGGGGTATGTAGGGATCGTAGATTTGATTTCGATTCGATTGACTTTAGAACAGAAATCTTCGAACTTAAGGCGAAAGCGTCAAGGTAGCCTGCGAAATTAAAATTTTCTTACGTTTTTTGCAATTTGCAGGTCAGTATCATGTTGTATGTTGATCTAAATATGATTTGCGGCCGTATCAAATGTTTATTTATAGAATTTTAATCATAAAAATGATCACTACTAACTATCTAAGTTCATATAATCGCATTGAATGACTATTTCATGAAATCATGACATTTGACGATTGTGCTTACTTATGAGTTGTATTGCTGGTTGTAATGATTATAATTATATTAAGCCGTATTTGTTACGGTCGCAAATCATACTTTAATCAACATAAAACCTCACACTGACCTGCAAAAACGAAAGGCTAGCTTAGCGCATGCCCCTTAACTCAAAAATTGTATTCCCTTGAAAATGTGGTCGTGTCTGTTGTCCACTGTTGAAAATAGGCCTTCATAAGAAAAAAAAGTCTTGTTCAAAACTTAACATCTAACCAAAGAGTTGTCAAATAACAATCTTAAATCAAAGTAAATAAAAATGATCTTGTCACTGACTGACAGTTCTCAATTATTTGCCCCCGAAATATTCTCCATTTTTCTGTCACCGGTTGAGTAACAGCCCTATCACAAGGGGTTGTATTTTAGCACCCTCTCGGGCGGATTATTGCCGTTTTGTTACTTGCCACTGTTTTCGTGTTACGCAACGTTCTGCTAAATTGATATTGTGATCATATTTTTCTTATTGTTGGTTATTATTTTCGTGATTAGGGGGCGGAGAGATTATTAGAAAATTTTAATTGAATTGCTGAGATTGGGGCAATGTTAATTTATTATTATTAAATCATTATGAACTCGAACGGTATTCGAGGAGTTTATATTTTTTTTTCCTAGAAAAAGCAATTTGTGGACTACACAGTAAACTCACAAAAACTGTAGCAAAACACGCTCTCATGACCTATTTAAAAAAATGGTCACTTCTGTGTCCAAAATTGGTGCATGCATCCACATAATTTTATTACTAACATGATAATAAAAAATAAAAATAAAATAATTAGTAAAAGAATATAATATCTGTATACAATTATTTCACAACTAATTATTTACACTAGAATAAAATGAAAAAGTATACAAATAAATACAAAAACAAAAGGACGCGTCGAATCGCGTCGCTGTCATCCGGGAACGCGCCCAGAAGACTGGCAGCATTGCCACGTTGTATGGCAATGCTAATTATTTGACCAAACAACGAGCCATATTTAAAAACATACGCAGCCAAATTTTTTGTAACCTAAATGATACTAAAAGTTATGGTCGGTCTCTCTATGTAACCATAGATCACCTGAAACTATGCACTATGTAACTAAAGTCAGGCCTCAACATAATATACCCACATAAATAAAAGGCCAGGAACACACATAACACCCACATTACTACCGCAACGCATTACGAACATCCCTCACAAAAACGGCGCTTCAAAAATCATCCCCTGGCCGATATGAAACATGTATAACATCGGTTGCGCCTCCCCTGTAAACAATGAGCTTCGAATAAACAGAACTACCCCTGCCATGGCGCTGTTTACGAATTTTCACCCCCGACCCGAGTGGTAATGGATTTTGTGTGGTGTGGTGCAAGCTAAAAGAAGCAAGCGGTAATAATTATAACATAACATGATCCCCGAAGGGTTAGGTAGAGCTGTGCCCATAGTACACCAACATTTCGCCAGTTATATTTAAGTCCCATGTAATAATGTTCTGTCTCTTAAGATACAGGGTTACCTAGTTTAAGAGGCAGGGTTATAATACTTGAGTTTAGATTTAACATAGAACCAGATTTATACAATGTGTAGTACCTATTTCATAAGGAATCACCTAGGCTCCCATCTGTATTTTTGTTTTTATGGCAAATAAAATTTATTATTATTATTATAATAGAGGGCGATTCTGTTGCCATCAACCGGGCACAAATCCAGGCACCAAGCTGTTACTGAGATATTTCTGTTGGAAAAACCCTATAGCACTTTGCGCGACCGATAATTATTTAACTGCACTGCAAATTCATTTGGGAAGAGTAATAAAGAAGAGGTTAGGGAGACTTATTGAAAAATGGATGGCGTCTATGACATACGTCACAAAAAAAAAAACAACCGAATTCCGAAAAAAACACTACAAAGTGAAAAATATTTTTTTTTTGTTGTGGTACCTACCCCACACGAATTCGAATACCAGTACCTGCTATGTAAATAACAGTCACAGGAAGTTATCATCATATCATCAACATATACGAAGTGGGAAAAATACGTATTATTGAAGCTTACTCAAAAACTATCCAAGAAAAGTTAATAAAATTAATATGGGACCAATCCGGGAGCATACCCTTTCATACAAAAAAAGAATTTTCTAAATCGGTCCACAATATTGACGGAGAAATCGGCGGACATACGTAAAAAAGAAAGAAAAAAAAACATACATACGCGTCGAACATATAACCTCCTCCTTTTTGGAAGTCGGTTAAAAATAACCATTGGCTAAAAAAACAGAAAAAATTACTCGCAAGGATAGAAGGACAGAAAAAAGAAGCTTCGTGAAAGTGTAAGGCGTTTTGAAGGACTGTCTTTTGTAATTTTGACGTTCAAAAAGCACTGATTCTCAGCCTAATTTGAATAAGTGACTTATTTTTCTGTAATTAGAGGCTAGACCACGAAGAAATGATCAATTGAAGGACATGATAAAATTACAAAAAAGCGAATGAATTGGCATTAATTGGATTGATCATGGAAATCGCTACGCAGCATAAAACTTGGAAACCAACAGCGGTTGTTGTTAAATTCACGATGATTCACTTTAAAAACAAAAAGAATCTGTTTTCGGATAGTGTCCGGTCACTTGAGTAAAGCTGGATTTACACAGTACGATTTATTTTCCCGTGACATATCATAACATTTGTTGCTTAGTTACGTTCCATAGGAAATTTGTTCCTCTGTAACAAATCTAACTTAGAGAGATGTATTAATGATTCTAATTCTGTAAACATATCTGTTATAGTCGCGAATCACATTTTGATCAAGATACAACCTGACACTGACCTGTAAATTGCAAAAAACGTAAGAAAATTTGAATTTCAGGGGCTCTAACTGCGGATTCACATTACATTTCATTGTTTGCCACGAGCAAGAATCTTGTATCGTATAAATGGCTTAAAGGTTTGAAACTTGGAAATAAACTTATACAGTATAGTCCAAAAAAGATGGAAAAGGATGATGCCGCACCAAATTTTGGTAATAAGCAAGTTTTGCTTATTACCAAAATTAGGTGCGGCGTATTCCGCTGATCGCTTATAACTTGCAACAAAAAACTTTCCAGCAAGGTGTGGCCCGTGATTGTTAATATCACGAGGGTGAGAGAGCCCCTGTCACATGTATTGAATGCTAATCACAATCTTTGTGAAGCGAGATTATCTTTGTCTTATGTTTGCGTCGAGTATAATTGGGAAGATGTGTTTGTAGAGTGATGACCTTAACGTTTTTTTTCATACCCAAATTTTGTTTTTAATTGCAACCTTTAAGGTTTACAATAAGGGCCGAGTCACACCGGAATGGCAGCAGCCGGCAGCGGCCGGCAGCGGCTGCCAGCGTCCGCCAGCGGCCCCCGGCTTCGCCGCTGGCGGCCTCGCTCCGGACCATCATGGCCTGAACTAGGGCCGGACGCGAGAGATCGTCGCCGCCGGTCGCCTCCATGAGGACACGGCGGTGCTCCGCCCAAGCCGGGCAGACCTCCACCGTATGCTGCACCGTGCCCTCCGGGCGATCCACATAATGGTGACACCCGGGCGTTTCCTCCCGCTTGATCCTGAACAGGAACCTCCCGAAACAACCGTGTCCAGTGAGGACCTGCGTCACGCGGAAGGTGAGGACGCCGTGACGCCTCTCTAGCCACTCCTCAAAGAGGGGACTTATCGCCGCAATTGTGGCGTGCCCAGATCCCACGTGCCTAGTCTCCTCTTGACTAGTTTTGTTTCTACATTACATACACGCGGCCGTCCGCGGTGCCGCGAGCGGCCTCGCGTCGCCGCTGGCATCCGCAGGCAGAACCACCAACAAGATGCGCGTGGCGCGCGGCCGCTCGCGGCACCGAGGGCGGGCTCGAGACCTTTCAAGCTTTTCAAGCAATACTGGTCTTATAAGTATGTATATAAAGTTTAAAATTATTTCACACTGAAAGTGCTCGCCGTCAAATACAGAGCGTTTTTTCACACCTTAATGCAGATACAGATTTTCATGACAACCGTTTTAATATGACGGTCACCTCTCGTCTAGGAAACTGTACCTACCTTCAAAGATTTAAACCGTAGATGTGCCCTCACCGTACTACGACGCGCGAAAAAGTGTCCACACGAGAAGAGTGACCTCGCACAATAATAATGGCGTTTCCATGACAATCAAGTCAAGTGTCTGCGTTATTGTGTGTCAGAGGTGTCAAAACGAAACAGAAACGCGACCATCTTTTAACGCGGCAGGGCGAATCTACGACTGAAATCTTTGCCTACCATATGGTGTGATGACAGAATAGAGCCTCCGTGGACGTGCTATCAGAGTAATTTCAATATCAATTATGTCCGTTGTTTTTAGATTTACATCGAGTAACAGGAGTACTTTTATGAAAAACCTCGGATTGCTTCGTAGAAATGGTGTCGGCACAATCTACGAACATTAATCAACTTTGTTATTAACATGCTGGTGAATTCGGGTAGGTCCCTACTGCAAGAAGAACACTGTTTATTTTATTCTTCAAAACAAAGTCTCATGTAGCTTCTACTCGCGTGAAATTTCACCCCCCGACCTACCGCGTCGCATGGTATCGCCCGCCCATGCTATTACTTCACTATTTTTACTCGGCTCCTAAAGGTTGTAGCGTGATGTTAAATAGCTCATAATCTTCCTCGAGAATTGGGCTATCACATGCAAAAATAATTTTTCAATTCCGACTGGTAGTTCCAGAGATGCGTGGGTTCAAACAAACAAACTTTTCAGCTTTATTAATAGTCTAAACAAACATTTGTGAACGTATCATGTAAACGATTAAGAACGAACATACTCAAAAACAAAGAACAAATATTAATCTAATCACAAAATATTAATACCACAAGCGAAACCACAGGAAACAAACAACAAAGAAAACGGTTTCAGTAATATCTTCAAAAGCAATAAAACGTCGCCATATTGCCGCGACATATGTTCTCAACGCTCCCGCGGTTTGTCTATGACAAAGTTTTTTTTTACCCTTCGATGGGCAAAGGCGTTTATTGGATGTATTCGCTGACTAAGTTCTCGTTCGGATATTGTCGTTTTTATTGGAAAATGGAACATCGTAAGTCTGAGTTTTGTGGGCAGCTAACAAATATCATAAATGGGAGATTATGGTTCTTAGGTTAGTCGTGGGAATAGGCAACTATGTAGCAAGAGAGGATAGTTTGTGAGGTGCGTTATTGCTTTTTCTTGTGGAGATAAGTTACATCTACTTGGGTAGTTTGCATTTACTTGTGACTAAGTGAAGATATGGCTTGTCGAATGTAAAAGGATTTGCTTTTAGTAGTATTTTGGAAAGCACGTTAGGACGTTTGTCCCGGCTGTCATACGTAGATCTATGACAGTCGTTACGGCTAGTCAGAAGCTCAAAATTCTGACAACCAGCCTTATAAAAGGTTATCATGTTACACAGTATCTAACTGGTTTTTGGATCACATTGGCAGTCGCTCCATGTAAAATACTGGTATTCTGCTGTTGTCGGGTAGACTAGAAGCCGACTCTAATGATTTGGGAAAAGTCCATGCAGGCAGATGATTTAGTTATCCTGTCCTGTCACCGTTTTTTCAACCTTATACCTCAGACGCAGCCTGCTGTCATTGCAGCAGGCTATGGAAAATGTCACCAAAATATTTGAAAAAGTAATCAATTGGGAAAAGTTATTTATTAATGGTTCACATTAGCCCTTGACCCAAAAGCTCTGAAAACCATGGAATTGTGTGCGGTCACTTCAGTGAGGTTCTTACACTATACACTGTATTATATTATTCTGAATAGTATACAGAATAATATAATACAGTTTCAACACTATTCGAACAACAAGAATCAAGTTTGCGTAACAGGATTTAAATTAATCCGCCAAAAATCCTCGACAACATCTTTTTTGTCCTCTTCGAATTTTAAAACCGCCTAATCCCATGTCACGTCACGGATTACAACGAGTTGACTCTCAACACCACTTGAACTAAACCAAAACATCCAATTTGGTTCCAATCCTACCACAATAACAATTTTCCGTCAAATTTAATCACAATTTCAAATCTAATAACAAAAAAAAGATTACATACTGTCTATGGCGATCTACCGCAGGCTGTAGCAGCGAACGCCTTTGCCGGAAAGAAAGTGGAAAGATTGTCTATGGAAAAAGATGGCGGTACATTTAGGCGGCTTGTTTGACACGAACATCTTGTTAGCCTGTACCAAATACGTAGTTTTATAAATATAAATAAGGTGTAAAAAAGGTTGTTTATGGTGTTTGTGTTGTGGGTTCTGTATCATAAGATTTTTTGGCATGGTTTATTGCTTTACTAAAGTTTAGAGCTCAGACCAAATAAAAAACCAAGACATAGCGCTGTCAACAGTGACGTGAGGCTGGTTTCGTAAACGTGTGCACTTAGTGAGGTGTAGTTTGATTGTAAATGTGTGCGTGCGAGCGTGTATACACAGAGCGGAGGTGTACTTTTGGCATCCTTCACTGTATTGTACCCAGCAGTTTTATTTTTTTTCTGTTATTTTTTATGTTGTGCCAAATGTTTTTTTTTTTTTTTTTGTGTAAATTGAAGATTGATATATTTTCATATTTAGTCAATATTTTCAACTTTAGGTATAGATAATTGCTACTTTACTATTTATATTTGCATGCCAAAATATGGCGAAATGTGTCAAAACAAACAAGAATACATATTTAATAACACATTTTTATTACCGCATTTAAAGCAAATAAATGACTTTTACTTTTTATTTAGTCCGAGGTTTAGAGGTGCTGATATTTTCTTGATGAAAATGCAAAAGATCTGATTGGGTTCCATGAAATAAAAATAGAGTTATAAATTAATTGATGGTGCACTAATTATCAATTATTATTATTAAATACTATTAATAAAAATAAAATAAAATATATAAATAAATAAAAATAATATATAAATAAAAAATATAATATCTAATAATTATTTATTTATTATTAATTATTGATCTACATAATAGTAAGTAGCATAGTCACATACAATCGAAATATTTGCATCTCGCTGTATTGTACCTATTTGGTTATATTTTACTGGTTACTTTTGGCTATTTACTATCTAGTTTGTATGGCGAAAATGAGCTATTCTCATAGAGTTCGTGCCGTCACGCAAGTAGAAGAATATCTTCAAAAAGCCACAATTTCTTAAAAATTCCTTCATCATCCCAGTTGTAACACGTCCTGCTAGACACATGTCTCCGTCCAAACACGGCCACACTTTCAATCAAGATTTTGAAGAAAATTGCTAATCCATTGCTTCGTATGTTTGATTAATTTGTCTGCTCTACAACGTGAATAACGCAATGTATGTTTTTGAACTGTCAAAATGCTTTTATTTTGACATTTCATTTACTATTTGTTACGCAATTACCCGCATCCCTTCTATAAACAAGCAACCAATTTTACCAAAAACATGTAACTATACCATAACAAGCTTACGGAACCCTAAACCCCCTCGGATATAATACTCTTCAACACAATGGGAGTCCGTAACAAATGTAGCGAGTCGTTTTCTTGTCACTTTTTCTATGTAAATTGTCTGCGCAATTTGTGTCGCGACTGTCGTGCCTTTGTTGCCGGCAATTTTTTTGTTGCCCCGCGATTTTTTTGTTGCCGCCCTTTCGTATTCAATTAAACGTGTTGCTGTGAGCTGTAGTTGGATTATAGGAGGGATTTATTTATATTTTACGCGTTGGTTTGAAGAGCTTTTCGAGATAAGTAAGTGTTGCGTCAGTGCCTCAATGTAGGCAATTGTTGCATGTTGGGGGGTTTCATGATTTAAATTAGTTGTGTGGTTTGTTGTGTATTATTTACTTGTGTGGCCTTTATTGGCTTTCATTTTTAAATAGATAAGTATTTAGTAGCTTGAAATGTTTTAATTATGACGCTGTTACAAGAGCAAGCGCTATCTCACAACGTGAACCGGTGAACTGGTGAAGGCCGCAGGAATTCGCGAAAGCACAGAGGCCTATGTCGAGCAGTGGACATCTTTCGGATGAAATTATGATGATGATGAAGTGCTGTCCTATAATTTACGAGATCTTCGATAGAATAAATAAGAAATAGAGGTACTAAGTTTTATTGTTATTTAATTTCTGACTTTTTTCTTGACTTAAGATAATAATAATATGTACAAGTATAATAAGAAAGGGGTGGGGGGTGGGGGGGAACAATTATAGGGCATCAACAAATTACCCGCATCGCTATCAACAGGAAAAGTGCCCAAGAGGCTGGCAGCATTGCCACGTTGTATGGCGATGCTGATTCTCTTTTTGATTCGCCGAAGAATTGGCCAGCTTTCTGATTTAAATTTACTCACTGACAGACATTTACGCTCAGCCTAATCCGCTAGGTCTAGGAGCATGGAATTTTGCACAAGCGTTCCATAAAATAACGAAAGTGAGCATTTAGGAAGGATTTTTGAAAATTGATCCTGTAATGTATTAAATAGGGGATGAAAATTTGTATGAAAAATCTTCATTTTTGCCCGTGGGAAATCCTATCTTGCGCATAGCTCGAAGTACTTAGATAATCTTCATGAAATTGTATGTTTATAGGTTCTCATAAACCTACAGATATGTACCTACACAAGTTTTGTTTTTTTAACCTGAAACTACTGATCCATACCAATAACACCATGAATTCAAGAATACACTTCTTGTCAAAGATTTAAATCGTTTGATTCGCCCGAACGCGTCAAAAGATGGTCACGTTTCTGTTTTGTTGACAATGACATTTGAATACTACTGTCTCGCTCACTCATACAGAAACCATCTATAGTACCATGCGGGATGTGTGAGCTCACTCTGCTCAGTATGGACACTTTCGCGCGGGCTAAGTAAAATAAAATAAACCTTTATTTCTACTACCAAAGTTATATGCAAATTTTATCTTATTTCTATTCTATTACTGGTAGAAGTTGCCTTTTTGGCGCAGGCCTCCCTCAAGTCTTTCCAACCTTTTTTGTTTCATGCTGCTTGCATCCTACTCTTTCATGCAATATGTCCCGCCACCTTTTCTTCTGTCTACGTCGTCTTCTTTTTCTTTCTCTTGGTAACCATTCTGTGGCTTTCTTTGTAATTTTTTGCCATTCATCCTGCATGGGTGCCCGTTCCATTTCCATTTCAGAACATCTCATATTGTTGTTCTGTTCATATTCTCACATCATAGATAGACTTTAGTGATATTTCTTATTTTCTGTTGCTGACTTTATTTTTTATTCTTACACTAGCTTCTGCCCGCGTTTTCCTCCGACCCACCCCGTCGCCGTCGCATCGCATTGTCTGCCCTCGCTACTTTTTACTTCATTTTCGCTTAGCGTTGTTTCTGACTTTTTTTTCTTTTTGCTCAATTCAAAGGGTCCTATCGTTATTTTAAATAGCTTTCCTCAAGATTTGGAGGCTATCAAATACAAAAAGTCTTTTTCAAATCCGACTGGTTGTTCCAGATATTAGCGCGTTCAAACAAACAAACAAAAAATAAACTCTTTAGATTTATTATTAGTATATAGTAGTATAGATTTATCTTATTTATTTCCATTTGTCACGTTGCTAATTTCTCTTCATCTTTCTAAGTACGGGTTAAAGTACGGTGAGGGCGAATCTAACGATTTAAATCTTTGCTTCTTGTAGGTAAACCGATGAACCTGTATGTCACTACATACAGGTTCATCGGTTTACTCATCGGTTTTTTATTAGAATATCATTAAAGGACACTTCCTTTAATGATATTCTAATGAATACTAATTTGCATATACTACATAACATGCTTTGACTTCGCCGCCCGAGTAGCTGCAAGTAAAAAGGACAAGTTCATAATATCATGTCGTTGATGCAATAGTTTTGCGGTTTTATCTGAACAGGGTATGGATTGCATATTCTACGTTTTATGGCATATACTATAGACATAGATGCGGCCGCAGCATTACAAACATGCTTTGATTCGATTATTTGAATTTTAAATTCTAACGTCAAATAACCATACATGTTTTTCATTTGACAATTGTCGTTGATTTTAAGACCTTAATTTTCGTCGGTTTTTTTGGACAAATAATTCATAATTGTTATACCCTTTAACTTATTGTGCTCTTCAGACGTTACCTGAAAAGAGAACCTTTGATTAATATTTTTATTATGCTTTTTAAAAAGGTTAAAATGCAACATAGATGAAATCTTATAAAAAAATATTAAAACTAAAAGGGGCTAGACTACTACCTAAGTGCACGCCATTTTATATTCCCCTGTCTTCATAAAATTGTCATAAAACCAGATTGTTGGATTCAAAACGTAAAAACTCAAGTTTAAGACCATCTTCACAGCTTAATGAACACCGAATGAACCCTATTGGCTAATCCCTACTGATTATAACCTCTTTTAACCTCAAAACTGTTTTTCATTATTTTTATTTTTTTACAAGCGCGTCCAACGACAATAATTGGTTAATTGATAACTATAAAGTTTATTGTTTATGGTTGTTTCATTTTTTATAATAATTGTGAGTTTTAAATTAAGTATTTATACGTTGGTGTGTAAAATGAAGAATTTTAATTATTCAGCGGCAATTGTTTTATTTGAGGTTATTTATATAATTTAATTGTGGGTTTTTCGCAATTCTGCGTATAAAGGAAGATTCTTGGGTGTGGCAGCTGCTTCATTTGATTTTGATTGACTACAAAAACGCTGCCTTTGGGTAGCATAATTAGTCTATACTGTTCCTACTGCTGGGAGACCGGCCTCCTCTCTGTGAGAGGGAGTAGGCCGTAATCCACCACGCGGGCCCAGTGTGCGTTGGGGATGTCACATGTCTTCAAAGATTTCAATCGTAGATTTGCCCTGCCGCGTCAAAAGATGGTCGCGTTTCTGTTTCGTTTTGACACCTTTTGAGACAGACAGTGTCGCAGAGGCTTGACTTGATTGTCATGGAAACGCCATTGTTAATGTGTGAGCTCGCTCCTCTCAATAAGGACGATTTTTAGTGCGACTTAGTAGGTACCTACAGTGAGGGCAAATCTACGATTTAAATCTTTGCATGTCTTCTTTTTTTTAGTTCTAGGACATGCCGGTTTCCTCACGATGTTTTCATTCACCGTTTTGACAGCAGTGGTGATGAAATAATTTACACAAAGTAAAGCGCCTGTATGGGTTCGAACCTATAATTTCTTATTCGCGGCCGTTTCTCCTGGGCCACCACTGTTCTTAAGTACATACTTAATTTAAAAGGCTTAATTGATTTTAAATCGATTACACAAAGATCGATTTCAATTCGATGTGTAGAACCGAGCACGCAATACCAGTGATAATCGATTACTTTGATCCATCGAGACATCTCAGCCATTGCATTTTTAATTCTATGTTCTATCGCTGCTACTTACATTATGCATACGATGTGGTTCTGTCTGTTTGTGCAGCACGCGATGCGTTGAGGAGTTAAAGTTTATTACTTCCCTTTGCCGCCGTATCGGGTAATGTTTTGAAACATAGTAGGTTCTTGTAGCAAAAAGGTGGTGAGCTGAAATGCTGGCTGTTTTATAGAGTCTGAACGATTAAATAAAAAATAAAACTTTTCAAACGTCGAAACCCCACTGCTCTCTCTGTAACTGCACTGCTTTCTTAATCTTTGGTTTAATGTTCAGAAAAGCAAAACTTTTTTAAAAATGGAACTGTTTGAACGTCATGCAAAACTCGAAAAGATACTCCGTTTTTTTTGTTGTTTTAGGTTTTCTTCCACCATAATTTCAACCATAATCTACGACTATGTTTGGAGGATCTGTTTGGTCTTTTGAACACAGCATAAACTGTAGAATAAGAATAATGATGTTATAGAGATAACAAAAGTATTTCGCCATTAGAATACATGTCTTCGGTTCAATACAAACCAAGATAGCTGCCCAAACGGACACGGACAATCAGGGATCCGATTTTGGAGGCAATCATTCTGGCTTCCCATTCAATAGATAATTTATGAATAATTCATATTCCCAATAGTATTTAGATATGGATCGTTACCATAAACATTTACCGTAAAGTTTTATAGATCGTAAACTTTTGGTCATGTTATTTGGTTTAAAGTTTAAATTTACGCTCCAAATTATTTAAAGCAAGTGTTACAATAAAAATTTGATGAGTTTTATTTGATTTTCTTTGAGATAAAGCAATGCATATTGGTCTTTTTTTATTGGACAGATTTTTAACAGTGATTTTTTTACGTGCAAGCTATAAAATGTTACTTCATTATTTCGTAAATAAACATTTATGAGATGGGATCGAGCTAAGGTAATCTAGGATTTATAGAACACACTTATACAGTTACCTAATGAAGATCCAAGATGGAATTATAAGATAATAGGGATGATGATAAAAAAAAATTTTTTAGTCCGTCTGAGATTATAAAAAAATATTGGACACGTATATTTTCTTTTTTTACGTAATCTAAAGATTACGGCGATACATTGAGGTAAAATGTGCCATGAAATCACGAGTATTGTAACGTAACGTTTTCCTCCGTGGAGGGAAACGTAAGTCACAAATTAAATTAAAATAAAAAGGTATTAAAATTAAAAGTTAAAATTAGTAAAAGTAAAGTTAAGTTTAGGACACAGGACAGGCTCGGGTTAGGCAGGAACAGGCACAAGACAGGCTCAGGTTAGGCAGGAACAGGCAGGCAGGGAGTGGAACAGGTGGGCAGGCAGGCAGGCCGCATGCAGCGTGCAGGAGGCTGGGCTGAGGATTATCCCCCCTGGAGGTACACTCCAGCCTGTGGAACGGAGTAGAGGTTGTGAGACTTTGTAGATGGAGGCGCTTTGAGGCGCCTCACCTAGCGGGAGGACCGCCCTAGCGTCACAGGTGACGGCGGAGGTCTCTCTCGGAGAGTAACGACGTCTAGTGTCGGAGGCCTTCGTGTGCGTGTGCTCGCGGCGTTTTACGCCGCGTGGTTAAGAGTTCGTTAGAAGTGAGCACCTCCTACAGGGCTAGGCAGGAGGGCCGAGCGAATTAAACACAGTATGACACAGTACTAGAATGTTTATTGACATAATCCACTCAGTATCGATAGTTTAAATTACACAATAAAATTAGGACACTCGCGCACGCTAGTTATGCTAGTTTTAAGAGACTAATATTCGAGTAGCTAACTGTTCAACAAATAAGACTTAAGGGCATAAAAACAGTGACTCCGTCTCAAGTTAAAAATACGACTCTCCGAGGGCTCAGACAAGACTAGTCTCCAAAAATATGAAGACCGTTTTTATCGTTCTGTGTCATATTTTAAACGTTTTTAAAACATATTCAAGTTAATTCTTAATTTAGATATGACCAGCACTAATAAAAACGGCTTACAGAGGAGAAATCTTAGATCTATGCTTATTGCGAAGGTTCAGTGTGTACACCCACTTTATGAGAGAAGATAGAGTGTACTTATCTATGATGTGTTCTGTCTATGTTTTAGAAAAGTAAATTACGACAGATGACAGTTTAAGATGAAAACGTCAGAATATAAATATTCTAAAGTTTTTTACAAAAGGGAAAATTAAATACTATAAAATCGATTTGGATGATAAAACAATCAAGAGATAATTAAGAGTATGCTTTACAGAGGTAAACAGTGCTATAGAATATAAAAGTGAGTTAAATATATGTGTCAGAATATTAATAGGAAAATATATCAAAAGGTGGTTTGTTTAATATAATAACATAAAGAAAGAGTAACGTGTTTATATGTAAATAAACTAAAAGATGTGGTTCCAAATAATGGAATACCACATTTCCCCGACGACCCAAGAAAAATTTTCAATACGTTGAAAATTTTGAATGTTTAAATAAATCCTTATTCTAACACACAACATCTTTCATACTTTCGTCAAACACTCTCATTCAAACACACATAGGGGATATGGTTCACGTTCTATGACGCATACTCCTCAAGGAATTATTTTGATAAAATTACGAAGGCTTATTTTTTTTAATTAGGTGTCGTAACCCGCACCTGTTTGAAGACCCGTTATGAAGCTATTTACAAGGCATTGGAGGCTTTTTTAAATGAGTTGCCAAACCGCTCAAGAGTTGGGAGTTTAAGAAACCCAATTAAAGAATTAAAGAAAACCCAAGTTTAAGAAGGATCTAGGTTTAAGGGAAACCTAAGTTTAAGAGAATTAAGTTTAAAGGTATTAAGAAGAATCTAGGTTTAAGAGAAACCTAAGTTTAAGAGAATTAATTTTAAAGGTATACACATAGGCTTGTTTATCGAGTTGTGTAGGAACCGCTCGTAAAGTTAAAGGTATACACATAGGCTTGTTTATCGAGTTGTGTAGGAACCGCTCGTAGAGTTTAAAAGTTAAGAAGAGTTTACCCTATAAGAGAGGGGATTTACTCTTTAAGATAGGAGAGTTTCCTTTGAGAGGGAAGAAGGTATACACATGGGCTTATTTAATGAGTTGTGTAGGGACCGCTCATCAAAGAGTTTAAGTGGAATAAGATGGCTGAAAAGCCGAGGTTAAAATTTAAAAAAAAAGGTGGGATACAAAATATGCCTAAAGGGTTAAGTAGTGAGGGTTGGTGTATATGATACAAAGAGTAAAAACTATAATAATAATAATAATCATTGTAAAGGAGCTATGAAAAAAAATTATATATAAAGTCTACTGCGGACGGTGAAGAGATTGTATATGACTTTAAGTAGTCCGTTTAAGTTATTCAAATTAAATATGTTTATATGTTGTTTTAAATTAAAGAAAAAATATCCTCCAGGGGTTCCTTTAAGATATAGGTACTCCATTGAAGTTTCATTTTAGAAAATAGATAAGAGATTATAGGGATTAAGAAGTAAAAAAAAATAATTGCCAAAGGATATCCGAAAAATTTATACTAGATAAAGTATTTTTTTGAATTTTGAAAAATCGAGCCCACGTTAAAAATATAGTGCGGTAAAAGTAAGAAAATATAAAGTACGAGTGTATAAGAGGATATAATCTAGTAAAGTTCTAAAGTTAGCGTTAAGCTGTAATGTTTTTGTGTCTAAGTAAAAGAGTGTTAACGAGTATGTTTAAGGGGAGTGTGTAGTTCTAGGTATTGCGTGTCAAACTGTAACGTTGTGCCTAAGTTAAAGAGTGTAAGAGTCTTGCGATGTGTTTAGAAGGGTGTTTAGTGTATAAGAGGGTGTGAGGGCGCCAAACTAACGTTTGCGCCAAAGTTAAAGAGTGTAAGGACGTTATGCCTAAGTTTAAGAGTGTAAGAGTGTTAGATGTATGAAGAGGGTGTTAGTGTGGAGCAGGGTGTGAGTTTCTAAGAGATTGGGCGCCAAACTGTAACGTAACGTTTTCCTCCGTGGAGGGAAACGTAAGTCACAAATTAAATTAAAATAAAAAGGTATTAAAATTAAAAGTTAAAATTAGTAAAAGTAAAGTTAAGTTTAGGACACAGGACAGGCTCGGGTTAGGCAGGAACAGGCACAAGACAGGCTCAGGTTAGGCAGGAACAGGCAGGCAGGGAGTGGAACAGGTGGGCAGGCAGGCAGGCCGCATGCAGCGTGCAGGAGGCTGGGCTGAGGATTATCCCCCCTGGAGGTACACTCCAGCCTGTGGAACGGAGTAGAGGTTGTGAGACTTTGTAGATGGAGGCGCTTTGAGGCGCCTCACCTAGCGGGAGGACCGCCCTAGCGTCACAGGTGACGGCGGAGGTCTCTCTCGGAGAGTAACGACGTCTAGTGTCGGAGGCCTTCGTGTGCGTGTGCTCGCGGCGTTTTACGCCGCGTGGTTAAGAGTTCGTTAGAAGTGAGCACCTCCTACAGGGCTAGGCAGGAGGGCCGAGCGAATTAAACACAGTATGACACAGTACTAGAATGTTTATTGACATAATCCACTCAGTATCGATAGTTTAAATTACACAATAAAATTAGGACACTCGCGCACGCTAGTTATGCTAGTTTTAAGAGACTAATATTCGAGTAGCTAACTGTTCAACAAATAAGACTTAAGGGCATAAAAACAGTGACTCCGTCTCAAGTTAAAAATACGACTCTCCGAGGGCTCAGACAAGACTAGTCTCCAAAAATATGAAGACCGTTTTTATCGTTCTGTGTCATATTTTAAACGTTTTTAAAACATATTCAAGTTAATTCTTAATTTAGATATGACCAGCACTAATAAAAACGGCTTACAGAGGAGAAATCTTAGATCTATGCTTATTGCGAAGGTTCAGTGTGTACACCCACTTTATGAGAGAAGATAGAGTGTACTTATCTATGATGTGTTCTGTCTATGTTTTAGAAAAGTAAATTACGACAGATGACAGTTTAAGATGAAAACGTCAGAATATAAATATTCTAAAGTTTTTTACAAAAGGGAAAATTAAATACTATAAAATCGATTTGGATGATAAAACAATCAAGAGATAATTAAGAGTATGCTTTACAGAGGTAAACAGTGCTATAGAATATAAAAGTGAGTTAAATATATGTGTCAGAATATTAATAGGAAAATATATCAAAAGGTGGTTTGTTTAATATAATAACATAAAGAAAGAGTAACGTGTTTATATGTAAATAAACTAAAAGATGTGGTTCCAAATAATGGAATACCACAGTATGTAGATTTTTTAAGTACTAGTGACGTATCGACCCCCACTCCCCAACTAAAAATGCGTTTTATCTAAGTAGTTTTTTATTAAAATGATAAAGCAAAAAATACGTGTCTAATATTTTTTTATTATCTGACTGACGGACTAATTAGAATTTCATTTTTTTTACCCTTGCATCATCCCTATTACTAATTAATGAATTAGGTATAAGTTGTTAATGAAATAAATACTGATAAATGAGCAAAAAAAAAATGCATTATCTATTTAGTTATCATCATCTTTTCGTTCAAAGAAATTCTTGTTTGGTTTTTGTATTTTTCGTCCCTTGTTCTTGTTTATATTATGCAGAACAATAAATTATTGCTACAAATTGAATTCCTACCGCTAAAATACTTCTTATAAGAATTCAAAAGATCATGAATAACACAATAGCCCAACATTATTAAATAAAATGAGAAATAACGACTTTTTCAGATGTTAATAGATAATAAAACTCCTCATAAAAAGTTATTAAATACACGCGAACAGAATCTCAAGAATCCATTTAACAGAAGAAAAACTCATTTCATCTTTATCGAACAACATCTAAAAACGCCCATCAAAATTCTATCTCGCAACCTCATTACAAAAATCCAATTCTTTCTTCAGAATAACATCATCATTGTTAAAAAAAAAACCACCCCATCACATCCCTACTATATTTATAAAAATAACCAATAACATGCGTTAATGTTGGCTGAATACATGCAGCTGCCGTTGCTATGAAAAAAGTTAGGCGCGTTGTCATTGGTCGGTGTCATGGCGGACGCATTAGCCGCATCTGTCATCTTTATATTGTTTCACTGCTTTCGCGCCATATTTTTAGCGTTAATATTACGTATTTATGTGTTGCAATAAAATGTTATGTTTACGGTTAATTGCGTAAGGTATGGGTGTTTATTTTGTGAGGAATTTTATGGGAAATGAAACGTGTGGTTTTTATTTCACTGGTGTGAGCATAGGTCATGTATTTCGCTGACCGTTGACTACCGTTGATACAGACCTAATGGAATGGCCTAAAGACAATAGGAAGGAATTGTGATGCTTTATTGTATGTAATTTTTTAAATTGAACACAATAGTTTAGTTACTATTTTCAAATTAAACAAAATATTCATAGATTCAATAAGCTGTGACAGTGCTGCTGGGAAGTTTGTCGCGCCAGTTCTTCTTCCCAGGTAAAGTACTAGGAAGTTGTGAAGGGCGGGCGTTTTGCAGACTGTCATAGGTAATTTTGACGTTCAAAATATTCTCAGCTTAATTTGTAAAAATTACTTTTGTTTATGATTTTATAGTTTACTTACTAATCAAAATGACGAACTGTAACGACGAATTTAACTTCATGGAGTGTTTGTTCATAGATTTATTTTATTTTATTAAATTAAAAGTAGCCGAACTTCTGACCAAGGAACCGTTAAGTAAACTCTTTATTTGTGACCTGTAATACTGGTTTTTATTTAAACCTACTTCAGGCACCAGTCTCTCACAAAGTTAGCTCCTTGTTCGTGCACTATTGTCAAATACTACTACTATACTACTTGTGTAGAGAAATATATTATAGATAAACGTCTTATATTATATTAATATAACATTATTTAATTGTTTTTATGATATTAAAAGTAGATGTTTCCTTAATTTAAAAGCTTTGTCATGTTTCACGAAAACAAAAAAGGCGTTCCTAACGGGTCTATCATAGGTCCTGTGCAAAACAGACCTCTGAAAAGCGTTTCATCAACTCGCTAAGAAAACTCAATCCGATTCAAATAGAGTCTTCACAAATCAATTTACGAATCGAAATTCGAATCTTATTACAAACTTGCTTTTGCTTTAATAAAACAAGTTTATGAAACAAGAACCTAACTGTGATCAAAATTCGGTTCTGGATAGGTAATAAGTACTTACAAAACTGACAACTTAGTCCAGTAGGTACTGGTTGTCAGTTTTGTATTAAGTCGACGATAACCAACTTTTAATGATTTTGTAGGTACTGAAGATCACGTCTAAATGAGTGTTGTTAATGATTTGGAAAATATATACGTTAATTATGAGCATTTTCTTAATAACCTCATATACGAATATTTTACATTATGTTTATATTTCATAGTGAAATTAATTTGTAAAGTTATGTCTAACGCGGATAAAAAACTCCGAATCACGCAAAATATATCAAGCGTATTTATCTGAAACCTTCACCATTTTAAAAATAATTAAATTATTGATCTTTAGTTGATTAATGTTAATTATTAGTTAATGTTTTATTAAAATACCTTTTGTTTTATGTATAATAAATTAATAATGCGTCTAATTTGGGACAGCGCTCCTTGATGGGCGAGTCCTATCACTGGCTGGACGTACGACGCGTTGCGTGAGCTCAGTACAGAACACGCATACTAACCACTCAAGGTCACTGGCATATATCTGCGTCTTAAGAACTTTATCTAAGTCGGAATAAATTTCGAAATACAAAAACTAGTTCGAACCCTGGACTAAAGTTAGAACTCTATTGGCCTTATTACAAAACAAAATTTATCTTTTTTAGACCAAGGATTAAATCATCGAACCATATTTGAATTTCAAACTTTTTCCGACAACTTTAAAGTTCTAAATACAAAAACTGATTTAAACCAGAGTCTAAGTTGTCAATTGTGTAATAAGAACTTTATTTCTGTTAGAGTAGGTAGGTAGGTTCCAAATACAAAAACTGGCTGAAAGGTTCAGACAAACGGATGAAACTAAGTTAGAACGCGTTTTGTAATGACACGGTTTTTGTATTAAGACCGTTCATATTCTCTCATGCAGATAAAAATACATAGTTATGCTATGCGTAACGCGTATATTTTTTTATAAATAAATTGATAACCATGAGAAACTTAATGGCGTGAAAATTATAGTCGGCAGTCATGTAGGAGCTGGTGAACTACGTGAAGTGAATACTAAGCAGTGATACATACCTACTTACGTTTGCTAATGAAGCGAATAAATGAGTAGACAACTAAGATATAGGCAGTGATAGCCTAGTGGTGTGACCGTCGGACTGCCAAGTCAAAGTTCTCGAGTTTGAACCCAAGGCACGCACCTCTAACTTTTCGGATTCATATGCGTATCGTATAATTATCACTTGCTTCAAAAACGGTGAAGGAAAACATCGTGAGGAAACCGGCATGCCTGAGCGATATTTCTCGACGGCATGTGAAGCCAAGTCAAGAGGCCCATGGGCGGCTTTAAAACTCTGACACTAGGCTAGTCACTGACCACATGAAAAGAAGACTAAAATATGTAGTCTAGATGATTTCAGAATGGGTTGTTATGTATTCAAAGATTGACGAGTAGGGCTTTCTTAGATTGTAAATTAAAATCTTCTATTTCTGACCCATAAGTATAGTCCATTTGGTTGGTATACACCCGACTTAGAAACTAGTGTTACATCTATCAGAAAAACCACACAAACTATTCAATACTAAGCCACAGTGGCATGTAGGCGTATCCAATGTCCCAGTATGGGGTAGTCCAACCTTACGGCTATAGTTTTCAGGTTATGGTTAGTTGCCGCCGAATAACGGTGAAAAAAACAATTGTTAGTTACTTAGCCCTGATTTCACCAATGAAACTAAACGCGATCAGCATCTCTAAAACGCGTTCAAGAGCTGTCAGTGTCAAAATTGTTACGGATTATTGTACATTGACAGCTCTTGAAAGCATTTGGATGTGCTGAACGCGTTCAATTTCGTTGGTGAAATCCGCACTCGGTGTGGGACACATGAGATGGATCGATGACCATAAAAAGGTGGCTGGGAGAGACTGGATGCGGAAGGCAGAGGACTGGGTCTGGATAGCCTGGGAGAGGCCTACGTCCAGCAGTGGACTGCGATAGGCTGAGTTGAAAGTGTTGAAACTACCAATGTAAACTATATGAGCACACTAGTCGTGTAGGGTGACTAATCCTAGTGCAGTACCTTCTTTGGAAGAGAAACCATTGGTCTGCTGATGTTTGATGTTATTATTATTTATTTTTTCTTGTCATTACGCTTGTATTCTTCTCTTCACGCTAACTCTCTGAAATTCAACAATCCTGCTTTTACTTCTCAATGTTACTTGTTTGTAGCTGCCACAGATAATTCCTCAACCCCATTAATGTACTCCTTCCTAACATGAAATACCTATTCCACTTTCAAAATTATTTAAAAAATGAACACAAAAAAGTATCAGTTAGGTTCCTCCTGTCACTACCCGCATCCAGGCGCTCGTAAAACCCGAATTATTAACATATAAATTGTTATTTGTCAAGCACGGTGGCCATGGCGCGATAAGGCACGCCGCGCAAACGATTATATTGTCCTATAATATACAGAGGTAGGCTGAGGTGCTAGGTGGAATAAACTTGTTAGAGTTTGAGGTTATTTTTTTTGAGCTAGGTTTAAAATGGCTTCCACTATAATTATTATGTAGGTACCTACGTTCGGCGCTCCTTGAGCAGGGTTCCGATTTTCGCTAACATATTGCTGACTGGAAAATATTTTAATTATGGAATGAGCTTGCTTTCGGCCGTTGTGGCGTGAGAGGCCTATATTTAATTTATTTATTTATTTCACACATAATTCTTTTTTGTTCATGGTTTTACACTCATACATTTAAATTATAAACTATTTTAAATTCTAAACAGATAAAAACACAAAATAAAATTGTGATTATTAAGTTTAAATATTCAACAATTGATAAAAAAATATCTGATAATAAGTTGTCAAAATATTATAAAAAATAAAATGTCAAATATAAAATTGACAAATTGTAAAATGTTACAAAAAAAACAAATATTAAAAATAACAATAAAACAAAATGTCCGGCATACGTCTTTTGGCTCAATGATGATAAAGTACATAGTTCTTGCCAATGTGAGAGGCGCGATCAAGACTAAAAAAAAAATAAGTTTTTTTATTTTGGGATGGGCCTCGATCTCAATCTTCATCTATTTTCATGCTGAAGAGCGTTTAGTTTTGCTCAAGACTGTTTTCACCGCTTCTACCACTTCGTAATTACTTCGTTTTTTATCGTAGACAATCGAAAAGGCATCCCTCTTATAAAAAGTATGATTTTCCAGTCCCCTGACTCACTTATGGATCAATGGTGATTGTTTAATAATTGCGTCTGCTTCGCTGACAGTGAGGCTAAGCGTATGCTGAGACGCAGGTGACGCAGGTCCACGCAGCGCAGGGCAAAGCAGATTTTGTAATAAAATAAAATACTTAAATAAAATAAAATCATTTAATTCAGGCAACGCCCATAAAATAAAATTTCATAATACTGCAACACAATAAATCCCAATAGAATAAAATGTCAATGCTAATGCATGACCTGCTCTGCGTCTCGTTGTAGAGCCGGCGCAGATTTCTGCGCGACGCGTGCAGGTTGTCCCTTGTTTTTCGCCACTGATTCATAATTTTGCTTCATAGACTATTGTTTGTACTAGCTAGGACGCGTCACAGCATGCGCTCGCGGCCTATGTCTGCCTCGCCTGCCCTACCCTGCAAAATCTGTACTGTGCTGTGCTGCGTCACCTGCGTCTCAGCATACGCTTAGCTTCAACCTGTTTTTTGTTTAATTAAAAAAGTTATCGGACTTAGTCTATGGCCTGTTAGATACCTTCATATAGTATTCTAGTGGCTTTTACAGCCCAAAATAAATAAGCTTTGGGGTTATAGCATCTGCAAGATGGGTTCATCTGGTAACCAAGAGGATTACTAGATACTACAGCAGACCTATTCAATCATCTGCCCAGGGCTCTAAATTAACATAATAATGATGTGCAAACTGAACACGTAATCAACAATTATTATACATTATATTCCTATAAGTAGCCACACCTGTCTTCGTTCCACGTTTATGTAAAGATTGTTCAGCAGATAAGCTTAGTGTGAAGTGCTTTTTAATGCACATACTTAGTACCTAATGATGCAATTCTTAATAGGAGTAGCTGATGTAGTGTCAAAGGATGAAGCTGTCTTGTTACCTTAGTATTTTATTTATTTATAAGCCTCGTTATTCTGAATTGTTTTTACTCTGGTGTATGTTGTTACAGTATAATCTCTCTGTTTAGCATGCCTTTTCACAAAGACCTTCTCTAGCTGTTTCCATTAAATTCTATCACGAGCCACTCTCTTTCAGCTGTAAGTTTTATCTCGTCCTCCCATCTCCTTTGTTGTTTTCCTCTTTTCGGTTTATTATTTCTGGGATACCAATCGGTTATTAATTTACACAATTTTTCTTGTTTAGCTCTCATCATGTGTCCAGTCCACCTCCATTTTTGCTGGTCAAATCTGTTTATTTATTTATTTATTTATATATACTTTATTGTACACCAGATTATACATTACATAAAGAAAAAGTAATACACTACAAAATATACAATGGCCTTATCGCTTACTGCGATCTCTTCCAGGCAACCTTGGAATGGACAGTGATTGTCTGTTTGTCTGTTAGGTACTTTTGTTTTATCTCTTAGGTGTTTATTTCTTAATCGATCCATTTTATTTGTGCCTGTCACTACTACACTACGTTCCATAGATTTTTGGCAGTAGTGTAGTTTATTTCTGTGATGGTTTGTAAGTGCCTAGGAGGAGCTCGTGGCTATGTGATAACTGCTGCACGGGTAAGCTGAATACCAGTATTTTACATGGAGAGACTGCCTATCTGACCTCCACAACCCAGTAACTGGGTAATACGATACCCCTTGGTAAGACTGGTGTCAGACTTTCGGGCTTCTGACGACTCGTAACGACTGTCAAAGATCCACGAATGACAGCCGGGACCAACGGCTTAACGTGTTTTCCGAGGCACGGAGGAGTCTCGGTATGTAAAGATGGTCACCCATCCGCTGACCAACCCCGGCAAGCGTAGCTTAACCTGATGGATCGACTAGTGCGGCTGTTGTTACTTAGCCACGAGCTCCTCGAGAAAAAAAAGAGAAGTAATATTTAAAATATAAAACAATAAAAAAACACCATATTATTATACCGACGAATCGAAGGAAGCGGATGACAAGAATATCCGTCCTATAGGCGACTTGCAAGAGATTGAGAAACCATACTTTTAAATTTAGATTGCGACAGCGCGAAAATATCAAAATCAATTGTTCTTAGTATACAATGACGTGAATATTTACTTTGTAAAATACTATATTACTAGCTGCGCCACACGGTAGGTCATGGTCTACCCATGTACCAAATTTCATAAAAATCTGTTCAGCTGTTTTAGCGTGAAAGCGTTCAATTTCAATTTATTTATTCAGTAACAATTCACGTGCACTTTAACGTCGTTCACACGTCTTTCTACATTGTTCTCACTTGAATGATGTAACCAATATTTTGGAAAAATTTCTTGATTTAAAAGTGTCCTTGGAGTTTCCGTTCTGGTTCTGGTTCTGGTTCGTTTTGGTTTATCCGTTCTTCTCCATAGGAACCTACTACGCTTTGGAATGGGCAACTAGCTTCATCTTTCTGACTGACCGACTCATTGCCAATCAAAAGTGCCTGTAAATGGTTTAATTGAAATAAATTCTTTTGAATTTGCAGGTTAGCTTTGGTTCCACCGGACGTCTGGTCACCGGAACGTCACTGTGACATTGTCAGTGTCTTTATTTTGAATCAGTAAACTAGTTTTATGTCGGAAAACCAATCTTACCAAGTGGTATCGTGTTACCCAGGAGCTGGGTTGTGGAGGTCAGACAAAAACACATTTATTTCAGTCTCGATGACGTTTCGCTACGACAATGCTTCAATCAACGCCATTTTTATATGAAGGTCTAAATAGTTGACTGGATCTTACAAGATTTAACTAAAATAGAATTCAAAAACGTATTATCAAAAATCATCCACAAAAATATCCCCTCTCTCCCCTACCATGTTTACTTACTCCCTACAGACACATAATGCCCGAAAAATGATATAAATCACTTAACAATACCAAACTGGGGCGAAGCGGCACAATTAGACGCTAACTAGTCCAAATTACCCACATCTCCTCGTCCCGGGGGAGAATGTAACAGATTATTGGTGTTACGAAGCGCTCGTGGGGGCGTGATGTTGCATTTTTGCCTATTCTACTCATAATGGAGTGGGGAGTGTATTATTGTTACTAAGTGTCGGTGTTTGTATCAAGAATTCTCGTTTTAGTTATCTATTGTAAATTGAGATATTGAAATATTGTTTCAAACTTGCTGACTGGCTAATCTTTTCACCAAATCATATGATATTTGTGTACCTAGTGTAGGTACACACAATCACAATCGCGAGAGAAGTTTTTCCCGTTTTAACGTTTTCATCACTAAAAACACTAATATTATTCCCGCCAAAGCGCAAACGTCAAATTCAAAAAGGCAGAACGCGACTAATCAGCTCGAAAAAAAAAACAAAATAATATCGCCCCGTTCCACGTAACGAAAGACCGAAAAACGATTACAAAAATAAGCCATACCCACACCTATTTTATTACATGTAGATAACAAAATAATCTTCAAAGGCAGGACCACATACTTACCGTGGATATTTAAAAAACTATAAAAAGTAAAACTGGCGATGGCGGCTGTTAAGAAGCGTGGTTCTGTAATAAAACATTGTTATTTATGTTTGGGTCTTAGCTATGGTGGACCCGTTTATATTTATATATTGGAGGTGTGATTGGGAGTAGGTAGTCGTGATTTTGTATTTGATTGGCGATTTAGGCGGCGTTCGATTTTTGAGGTTCAGGGACGGTTAATTTTTAGCGGTGGAGTGGTTTAGTTAAAATATGTAGGTATTATGTTAACCTATCCTTCCTTGAAAAACACATTTTAAGCTAGGCTTAGCTAAAGTTCAGCTTTTGTCGGCAATATCGCAAAAGCGGCAAAGTCGGCAATATCGGCAAAAGTTTCGTTTGAAATTCGAGCATTATTTTGACAACCTTCTTCGAGATAAATCGAAATTGCTGTACTGGCCGAATACGTGCGAGCGCCCGGCCGCAATGTTTGTAATGGAAATCCATACATGTCGTGTTTAGCGGCCAAATAAATTACTATGAAAACATATATCTGTCGTGTTATTTAAAAATGGAACGGACTTTTTACTTCAACACATGGCAACCAAAGAGGTAACTTAACAAAGATTTTATTTAAATTTCGATCTCGTTTGCAAATAGAGCTGTTAAAGAAGAAACAAATGGACATAATGGCGCGTGAAAAATTATCGTTGTTCGTCATTGATCCTGGAATTTATAATTAATTTACTTAGTTTGAATTACCGCGCATTATTTGAGAAAAGTACTAACTACTTATACAAGCCTTAACCGCAACCAGGCATTGATGGACTCACGAATGTGTGCCTTGGCTACGCCTCAGCCCACATTGACACGATCGTCCATCAATACCTTTAATTTATTGCATGCCGCGTCAGTAATGTACTATTATTTCAGTTGTTTTGGACAAACCCTTATAATACGTAAATATTTAAAAAAAAACTTGATTAGACGAAACACCGCGACAAATTCAGACGTCACAGTCTCTTTTAAAGTCCAGACATTGTCTTGGTCAGATCATGTGAAGACCATGCAGATTAGCGTCTGAGATGGTCTCTTCAAAAAGATTTTTAAGAATTTAGAATTGAGTTTCAAAATGTAATGTGTAGTTCTATTTGGCATATTTGAATCCATTTTGTCACTAAGTGTATGCAAGGGCCAGTCACAAAATGATTGCCAGCAGTAATAATAAACATAAAACATAATTTATTATTAAAATTATTAACTGCTTAATTATAGGTTACAGAACACTGATATAATATGTAAATTGCTTCAACAGCTGGAAGTCATAAGTTATTTGGTGTCTGTGGTAAAATAATTGGTCTAAATAGGTACTACGATCTCGTAGTATTTAGTCCAATTATTTTGATAGAAATATCTAGTTTAAAAACCTGATCTTGTGTTTTCCTGTCGAAAAGACAAAGCCAATTTTAGTATGGAAGGTGGCTTTTTTTTTTCGCGGTCTCATGACCGCCGCGAAAAATTGCCTACAGAGCTAATAAATACATACGATTTCTAACTCTTTTATATATCTCATTTCGGACTGAGTTTAGAGATATTGCATGTCAAATCCGCGAGAAAAAAAAAGACGTTAATTTCAGGCATGTCCTTTCAATAAATTAATACAAAAATCACATATACATATAATGCACTTTCAGTTTTTCCGAAATTAGCTACTTTTAAAATTTTTTTTGTTCGAAAGAACTTGATTCAGACCATGACGATCATTAAAAAAAAGCAAATCTGTCCAGCCGTTTTGAAGTTATGCGCTTCTTGCAGGTCAACCTAGGAGGTTGTCGACAGTTCTGTGGCTGCCTCAATAAATTTAAGACCAGGGCATAAAACTGAGAAACTAAGCGACTGCATGGTAAGGGCATCCACTGTGGGATACGGACCTCGGCTTAGGGCGTCGCTGGGGCCTCCCCCAGCGGACGCCCTCTTGTTTTCCTCACAGCAAGGGCAAAGGCTGGATCAGATTAAGCGCTTATCAACGAACAGGATTTTTATATAGACTTTGGTTCAAAAATTCAAAAAAAAAAAAAAAAAAAGTCATTTATTCAAACTAGGCTTAGAATCAGCACTTTTCGAACGTCAAAATTACATAAGACAGTCCCCCAAAACGCCCACCCTTCACCACTTCCTAGTGCATTAGCTGGGAAGAAGAAGTGGCGCAACAAACTCCCCAGCAGTAGAACTCCTTGCGAAAGACCTCGTTCGGGAAGGTAATGTCTTAGTACAAGCCCCTATTTCTGCTACCTAGCAGCATAGCTGTGTTTCAGCTGGAATGGTATGAGATGCCCTGCCGATATTGCAGGTTTTTGTCTCCAAGGTCAAAGTCAAACAATTTATTTCAATTAGGCACATAAAAGGCACTTCTGAACGTCAATTTTACAAAAAATAGAATTGATTATAGTCGTCCCTTCCAAAAGGTAGTTTTCGTATGGAGAAGAATGGGCAAGAAACACCACCGTTACTCTTTTAAAATGATTTACAATATTTTGTTTACATTAATTATATGTGAAGACGATGCATCTAGAATAAGGTTACTATACCACGATAGGTAAAAAAGAATGAACAATTTAGCTATGACAGATAAATTAATTATGTGATAGATACATGGTGCTCACATATTTACAAACATTGTAAAATTATACGAATTTTAACAAGTAATGCTAATATGTGAGTGTGTGACTTCAAGTAATCACAGAATGTAAAATCAGTGTTATAAAAAAAAATTGCAACCAGTTTGATTTTGTCTAGACTCTAATAATTAGAGTCTAGACAAAATCAAACTGATTGCAATAAAAAAAAAAAATTGTCCTATGGAGCAGGACCAGCATGTTTCCTAGCATTCTTATCTTGGTCAACAACGTATCGACAATCCGTGGTCCAGTCTTAATTGTGAGGTGTTGAAACTGTGATTTTTAATTTACTAGACCAACATGACAGCTGCGGTAGACTGTTAAAAAAAAACAAAAAAACAATTACAGATACAACAAGACAATGATTCAGTGGTCCTTGGTTACAGTCACTTTGTATGTAATAAGATTATTTACTAAGTTATTTTTAAGTCGACATCACCAAATGTAATTTTAGTTTATTTAGAAAATCTGTGTTTAGGTTTATGTACTTATAACATAAACCTAAACACAGATTTTCTAAATAAACTAAAATTTATATCTAGGTATACTTGTATGGTTTAAGATAAATCTTAAATATACTGACAGACAACCCACTGCCTCAGCCGGGGGGTCAAAAGCATATAATTTTGCACAAGGGGTCATTAAATAACGAAGGCGAGTACTATTGAAGGTTAAAAAGGATTTTTTTAAATTCCCTTATAGGGGTTAAATAGGGGAAACCATTTTGTAATTGTATGGAAGTTTGTCTTTTTCCGATGGGAAATCCCATTGAACAAAGACGTCTTGTCATTTTATAAACCGCTGTAACCGCTTTTCATGAGTTTGGCCGTCAGTGACTGCTGTTTTGCAAACTCATATTACTTATTTAATGTACAAAAACTAGGTTTGACAAATATTTTGATATGTTTTTTTATCTTTTGGGGTTATTTGCCATAATTTAGTACCTACATACTGTCTAAAATATAGTTTGCTAATATGCCGACGGCCGCGTGGCATGCGGTCTCACGAAAAAGGGAACAGTGGAATAAGATTCTGCTTATTTTATAAGGAAAACGATTGAAAAAAGCACAAAAACTATTCATATTATTTTTATTAAATATTTAAGTATTACAGTATAAGTTTCTAAATGAATTTTACAGAATCTAATGCTAATGAATTACCTACGTGCAATTAATTGCTAGCAAAGCGCGTGTAACTTGCGAATAGTTTATTATGCAATAATTTTAGTCCCTTGGTCAGTAAAAAAAATCTTAAAAGGGGGTAAATTATTCCTTTGTTTTTTTTTTCATTTCTTTATAATTCTGGCAGAATAGCACTCCTTCCGGTAAGGCTTCCCGCTTGCGGTTTTCTAGGTAAGCGGTTACGTCAAATTAAAATGGCCGTCAGGAAAATCTGTCATTGTCACTAGTATTTGACATTTAGGCGTCAAAAAACAGCCGTTATTGTTTGACCGTTTACCGTTTTCTTAGGAAACCAACGCTTAAGTCGTACAAGACCGAAAGGAGTCCTATTAAATTATTTTTTCAGACGCTCGAATAAAGACATCTTGACTTTCACGCAATCTTTGCCCGGCTTTGTATTTTTTATGACATTCATCTGTAAAGGCTCTGATACCAATCATAAAAAGCAAACCTAGGCCACTGCGCACAAATTCCCTATTTCCAAAAGCACACAAATCAATATAAAACCAAAGATTATAAAATCAAATGGAAGTTCTCACAATCGTTTGCTACTAAACTCCCCTCTACACAAGAAGGCGTGTATATAACTAGCCTCGAAGCCTTTGCTTTAAAAAAAAGAAAATTAAAAAAAAACCACCCGACGATGAGGTAACGAACGAGGCGCGGTCGGCGCGTTCCTTTTTTAAAAACCTTCAACGTGTGTGGTCCGATTGAATTCGACTCCAGAGAAATTGAACTTTAATTCGTTTTGAAATATGGTTGGTTTTCCTGTGTGGATGTTTTAAAGAAATGTTTTTCTGTAGTATGTATGAATATTGGAGCTTTAAAGAACTTAATTGGTAGAAAATTGTATGTAATTTTTGTTTCGTGTATTGCGTATGTTTTGACTTTCCTAATTTTTGTATGACTCAATACTGTGTATTGGTTCATTCAGTTTAATTGGTTTAATTTTAAACGTGGATTGTTTTTCAGACACCTGGAATATTTCATGGATAATATTATTTGCTTTTACGTAGTCGCTTGACCATAGTCACATCTTATCGAACCTACCAAAGAGATTATTGTTATAGATACTTTTATCAAAGCCTGTACAAAAGATTCTTAATTAAATTAAAAACTCCTAATCATCATTTTAATTTCAGTCGAAAGATGTCCACTGAATGGTGAAATGATGTCACTGGACATAGCGTCCCCAAGCGTCGCCCAAATGGAAGCTAGGTATTTTATGAAGGCATAATTCTTTTAATTAATAAAACTAGATGCTTTATTTATGTACCTACTTAGCTCAACAATTCGAAAAAAATAATCGAATTATATTTTTTTCCAAAATACTCAATAGATGGCGCAGTCAATACCTTTAGTTACTATATCGGTAACTTCAAGTAATCAGTGATTTGGGAGATTTTCAGCAAAAAAGCTATTATGTTACAATTTGTTTCTCAGCCTGAACAATCGTCTGCTGGGGTTGCGGGTTTGTCTGAGAGGGATATCGCGGCCCCAGCACATAGGCAACGGAAGGAACACGGGTGGGTTTTAGTCAGTAAAAGTCTGACACTCCCTCTCGCTCTGCCCAGAGCGGGAGGAGTCATTTGATGATTTACCACCCAAAAAAAAAAAAAAAAAAGCCTGAACAATCGTCTAAAACTGTCGTTTTATGTTAAATACTGGAAGTCGATCCGCACATACAGACTTCAAAAATACTAATCAAAATTAAATAAGTAGATATTTATTGTTTTGCCGTTGCGCATTATTTTCATTGTCGCTATCTGTAAATATTTTTATTCATTAACCATTAGCAACGCGTAGCAAGCACGCTTGAAATAGAGAACATACTTTATTGTAAATAAAATAAAATAAAAATATTTTTTATTTATCAAATTGGATGTAATGTCAATGTGATTATGTGTGTACCAATTATTATTAAGAAGCGTCAATTGTTCATCATCATTTGAGCCGAAAGACATCCACTACTGGACATTGGCCTCCCCCAACCACCGCCACTTCGACCGGTTCTGTGCTTCCCGCATCCGGCGGATTCCTGCGGCCTTCACCAGGTCATCGGTCCATCTTGTGGGAGGCCTGCCAACGCTACGTCTTCCAGTACACGGTCACCACTCCAGAACCTTTCGGCCCCATCGGCCATCTGTTCTGCGAGCAATGTGCCCTGCCCATTGCCACTTAAGATTGGCAATACTTCGGGCTATGTCGGTTACCGTGGTTCTCCTGCGGATGTCTTAATTTCTGATTCAATCACGTAGGGAAACTCGAAGCATAGTCCTCTCGATTGCCCTTTGGTTGACTTTCAGGCTTCTAATGAGGCCCATTGTGAGCGATCGCGTTTCTGTGCCATAGGTACTGGCAACACGCAAAATAAAAATGGTTGCTAATTTAAGTTGTATAATTTTAAATATTTTATTATAGGACAGTGATTTTATATTCTGTGATTACTTCCTCACACACAGACTTATTAATTGTAAAATTTTAGGAAAATCGTCTACTTTTACAAAGTTTGTAAATATGTGAGCGCCATGTATCTATCACATAAGTAATTAATTTACCTGTCGATGCTTCATTTTAAATTCTTTTTACCTGCACCTAGAAAAAAATACTATACCACAAGGTATAGTATTTTTTTCTAGGTACCTACATCGTCTTCACATATAATTATATAACTAATGTCCCTACATATACAAAATATTCTTAAACATTTTAAAAGAGTAACGGTGGAGTTTCTTGCCCATTCTTCTCCATACGAAAACTATCGCAAAGGGCGACTACATAGAATCAATATTTTTTTTTGTAAATTTTGACGTTCAATAGTGCCAACTATTTGAAATAAATGATTTGACTTTGACGCACAGAGTCGACATAACAAGAAAATAAAACATTACTATTATTAAATATACTTCTCAGTTAAAAAAAAACATTTTTCTCTTCCGTCGGATCGTAACATGACACTTTAGGTACCAACTGAGACAGATAAGGTAATCAATTGAGATAAATGATCATTGAGCGGCCAGAAGGGTTCAATTTCAATCATTTATGGTTTTGTTGACAATGGGACGAGGATTCTGTTTGTGCCGCAAAGGAAAATACCGGCCGAGTGCGTGTCGGACCACGTATAATGAAGAGTTCCGTAGTTGGGATGAATTTATCCCAAGGACAAACTTAACATTGTAGTTGAAAAACATGTTCTCTCATACATTGCAACTGCAAATGTATGTTTGTACGCATAATATTGAGAGATTTACCATGTTATTTTAAGACCATAGACTTCTTATAGGTTTTCCTGTAATCTATGAGTAAAGAACCAATATCTTTATTTTTTTTAATTTTAGGCTCGGTAGTTTCGTTATATTTAAAAGTATTAGTTTTAAAATTATGAAAAAATATATTTTAGATAATTGCAATAAGCTTTCATTTGATATGTCACACGGTACAGTTCGTAAAACTTTTTTTTAACTTTTTTAACGCAAATCTTTAATTTGACAGGCCAGGGTGTGCTAGATGTCATTTCATTTATTTACGAGTATTCACTAGCTGTGGCCCGCAACTTCGTCTTCGATCCAGGATGTAAAGTAGCGAATGTCCTTCTCCAGGTCCCAGGCTACCTATCTGTCAAATTTCATCTAAATCCGTTCAGCCGTTTTAGCGTGAAAGCGTAACAAACAAAGAAACTCGCTTTCGCATCGTATCTAATACTTATATAAAAACATAAAAAAAAATGGGCCTGGCGAGTTGTTTTCGGAAATAATTAATTTTAAAGGGTCGCCGTTGTTATCGAAATCAATGAGGACTATAAATACAAAATTTATAAATGCGTAAATGAGTTTGTTGGTTTGTTACGCTTTCACGGTAAAATGGCTGAACGGAATTGGATTAAATTTGGCACCTGGGTAGACCATGACCTGGGTCTTCTTCTTCTTTTCGTGTGGTTAGTGACTAACCTGGTGTCAGAGTTTTAAAGCCGCCCATGGGCCTCTGACTTGGCTTCACATACCGTCGACAAATATCTCTCAGGCATGCCGCATGCCGGTTTCCTCACGATGTTTTCCTTCACCGTTTTTGAAGCAAGTGATAATTATACACAATGACCTGGGTTAGGACAAAGGATACTTTTATCCCATATATTATTAAGAAAGTTAGCCCGCCTTTTTTTTCCATAAATACATTATGAGCTTTTATTTCTGTGTATCAGCCATATCATTGAGCTGTTTCGTCTTCCACGTGATCCAGCCATCTTTTCTTTACCTCTATTCGTCAGTTATTTAAAAAATATCTGCTGTTCCATACATTTTGACCGCGTAGGTATTGCATTTTTCTATGAACAGCAGATTTTTTTTTAAGTAACCGTCGAGAAATTTCGACGCAGGGTGCTTCAGAATCATGCACTGAATCTATGGTATCAGTTATCGCGTCGATGTCCCTGCCACCCTGTAACTGATTAAAAAAAATTGGCAACCCTGAGTAACATTCAGAGATTACCACTTTTCTTATCACAATATCCTCATTACACAAATTGATATAAATGTCATTTCAGGATAACCACCATGGTTAACTCCTAATTCCAACAGTCCCACTTACGGCCAACTTCCATATAAGGAAAACTATTTTTGGCAGACAAGTCTATAATTAATAATATGTTTAGTACTCTCCCCCAAAATGGCCTCCCTACGCTTATTGCAAACCTCCTATAAAGTATGACTTCTTTACGGCCATTACCTGCGCCTGCGCACGTCAGAGTAATAGGATAATTACGGTGCTGCCAGCTAAAAGCGTGGCAAGTAATTATGTGCAGATAATTGGCGAAGATGGCGGGGTTGCCATGTATAATAATTGAAATGCCTAGCGTTGCGCTTGCGCTTGTTTGAGGAATTCTTTGGTTATATGTTTTTTATGGATTGGCTATTATGAAGATATCGTCTTTATGAGGTCTTGAAATAGAGTAAAAAATAAATATAATCTAATCTAAGTATAAAAGTTTGAAATCACCAACCCGTCTTCAGCAAGCGTGGTGATGAATGCTCGTGACTTCTCTGAACTGTGATGTGATGCTTGGAGTTTCCCTACGTGATCGAATCAGAAATGAAGAGATCCGCAGGAGAACCAAGGTAACCGACACAGCCCGAAGAACTGCCAAACTTAAGTGCCAATGTGCAGGGCACATTGCTCGCAGAACAGATGGCCGATGGGCCCGAAAGTTTCTGGAGTGGCGACCGCGTACCGGAAGACGTAGCTTTGGAAGACCTAGGGAGAACCGATGACATTGTGAAGGCCTCAGGAATCCGCTGGATGCGGCACAGAACCGGTCGAAGTGGCGGTGCTTGGGGGAGGAATATGTCTTGCAGTGGACGGCTTTCGGCTGAAATGATGATGATGATAACTGTGAATAATTTAATAATAACGGACATACTTTTTTTTGCGCCTCTCAATCAACCACTAAGGTAGTACCGTAAAAATTGCCATAACTTGAAAAAAAAAAACAACATTTCGTGTAAAATTTTGTCTTATGGCAACACTAATTATTAATAACACCTCGTTACGAGTCAACAAAGAGTGCATGACTAGACATGTAACCTCAATCATCAGTTTAAAGAAGGTAGGCGTGTCAGAATGTATGTGTTGCGTCTCGAGCATGTTACATCAAAAACCGCTGTGGTAATTTGATGTTAAACGTTTTAACAGGAAAATTTAGCTTTATTTTGCTCTCGTTCTTGTAAAGGTCACTGTCAATGTTTAAATTTTATTGTTTAACTGTCAATAAAAAAACAACATCATCTTGTTATTTTTTTTTTGTTTTGTGTGTTCTTTCTTTGCGTAAATACTGCAAATAAACGTATTTTCTTTCTTTCTTTTCTTTATCACGCCTTGTTTCCCCGAAGGGTTGGGCAGAGGTGTTTCTACACCTAATACACCCACATTTTGCCAGTTATGTTTTTAAGTCCCATGTAATAGGGGGGCGAGCCTATTGCCATGAACCGGGCATAAATCCAGACTCCGGGCTGCTACTGAGAAATTCCAGATGAAAGAACTGAATAACACTTTGCCTGACCTGGGAAACCATAGTACATTGGGTGTAAATTTCGTTCGTCCTCCATAGAAAAGGGAGGATCCTCCGACCAGACAAGTGTCGAGTCTGGTGAGCTACTGCCCAACAATTGATGTCGGGAGCTCGTATATATCTCTTCTCCATAGGAAACGACCGATTGGAACCGTGCACCTAGCTTCTGACGTTTCATAAGCGCCCTTGCAGGTTTATGTGAAATAAAATATTTTGAATTTGATATACTCGTCGCGCGGTAAACTCAGCTTGCGCGATGCAGGATTTGTGTGACGTCAGGTCTTTTGATGCGTAGTCCACATGTGGCGTTGTAGATGCCGCCACAGTACTATGTGTACTATATCCACTTAACATCATCCACAGACAGTGGGCAGCCACACCTGTCTTCAAAACATCTGCTGCTAATTATGTACGCGAAAGGATATCAGATGTCATTCATGTGATTAAGTACTTCGTTATTAATGAGGTGGCCATGTTATGAGTGGAGGAGTAATCCGTCAAATTGAAAAAGCATTTCAATGTCCTCGTTAATTAATTCGCTGGGAATATATGCGCAATAACCTAAGGCCCGCTTACATCACTAATGACTGAATGCGTTTACCGCTTTACGTTTTTATAACATCCCGGGTTGTTCTGGAATTTATCTCTCGTCTGGCTTTGTACCCGGTTGATGGCAATAGGGTCGCCCCCTGGTAAATGGGAATTAAGCATAACTGGCGAAATGTGGGTGCATGCAGGGGTGATGTTATATTATGTGTTTTAAAATGAGTCTAGCCCCCACAGACTACAGACTTTCTATCGGCTGATAGTTTGGTCAGTTAGACTACTAACGCATCTAGCAGGACCCGCGAAGTGTTCTACGCGCACCCCTATTGGACCTCGCGGGGGGAGTGAGGTCCAGACTCCCCCCTGCCTGAGGTGGCCCGCAAAAGCAGGGCACCAGCCGGGGATCGCGGAAGGTGAACGATATCCGGTCCAAGTGTTGGAAGGGATAACCGGGGTGTTTTTTTGTTAGTAAGACAGACAGACAGAAAAAAATAATTAAAAGACTACTAGTGCGGTCACTGCGCAGACTAAAGTCAGGTTGGTAGAGACTGCGCATACCAGACAACGATTGGCCTACTGCTCTCGACTGTTTAAAGTTCTTTTTATAAATCGCGGATCTTCTTTCAACTTCTATCAAATTTACGATCGACGTTTCGACAAGAGAAAAACAGAAATAAAAAAAGCCATCAAAATTGGTTAAACTTACCAGGTTCTAAGTTAAAAATGCACTCAACAAGTACACTAGTCATGTCAATTAAATATATGTATAATAAATTACCAGAATTAATAAAAAATGAACAAAAATTGAATACATCTAAATGCTATTATGTTAACAATGATTATTTAAATGACAAATTTTTATTTACAAGTTTTTATAAAATAACTAGCTTTACCCGCCCTGACTTCGCACGGGTAGCTTTAAACCCTACCTAACCTACCTACCCTACCCTAATTTTCTCACCGTTTAAACCTTCCCTGGACTATGACAAACATTTCAAAACCAAAATCAGCTAAATCGGCCCAGCCGTTCTTGAGTTATAAAATTACAACGAAAAGTGGCATTGATTTTTATAGATATAGATTACAATAAATAGGTACTAACTGAGTAAACAAAATGAAAAGCCCTCTTCCTCTCTCCTACTTTTGCTGTGCCCGACAGGGTCCACAATGATCATATTATTTTGTTAAACCTACCACCTAAGTTCACATGTGGAAGCAATCAATATATTGAGTAATGAGTATTGAGAGATGGACTAGAACTGGATAGCGCCATCATGAAAGATACGCATGACCATCCGGCGCCAAAGCTACACACTCGGTAAGTGTGCGCGCATGGAAGAGCGCCATATTGATTTAGTAGTCGGTCGATAGTTCAGTTTAAAGGAAAGAAAGAAAGATACGTTTATTTGTCTTGTATTTGTGTGTGTAAAAGATAATTAACTCAAGTAGAACCATAAAATAAAACAATAGATTTAAATATCATCACGAGCAATCAATCTGCCTAGCCTTTTCCCAACTATGTTGGGGTCGGTTTCCAGCCTAAACGGATGCAGCTGAATACCAGACTTTACATGGAGCGACTGCCTATCTGACTTCCACAACCCAGTAACTGGGAATACGATACCCCTTGGTAAGACCGGTTGTCAAACTTTCGGGCTTCTGACGACCCGTAACGACTGGCAAAGATCCACGAATGACAGCCGGGACCAACGGCTTAACGTGCTTTCCGAGGCACGGAGGGGTCTCGGTATATAAAGATAGTCACCCATCCCCGGATCAACCCCGGCAACCGTAGCTTAACCTGATGGGTTAACCCGTGAGGCGGTTATTACTTAGCCACGAATCCGAGCGAATATAATCACGAGCACAAACCAGCTGGCACGTCATGTCTGTGACAAGAAGGCTTCTACCCAGCATGATGCTGTGCTATGGGGACCTACAGCACAGCGCTGAGGCAACTCGCCAATACATAATCGTCATAATGTATGCACTGGCATACATCTTCGTACTGATTAAGAAACCGGCCAAACTATCTGCCGATAAAAAGTTAGCGGGGGCTCTGAAAAACCTCTAACCCAAAACGCAACTACTTCGGACCGATCCTTCCACAAATAAAGTCCGAAATACGGTTTCTGCATAACATATTTCAGCAACACTCCAAGCCGAAATGACCACAGATAACTTAAAACAAACAAACTAACCTTATCAACCAAATCTTTTAACGTTAAGTCCTCCTCCTTTTGAAATCCAATTTTCGCCGGCACCATTTTGGCCGGCCGGCGGCGGGGGATAAAAAACGAGGAACGAAATGAAAAAACGAGAATTATTTTGACAGGTAACACAATAGAGGATCCCGTAACGCGCCGCGTGTAGCCTCTAATCGGTTTTAGACCCAGTATATGGTAATTTTCGGTTCTGACTTTTATTTTTCCTTTGTCATTCTTGCGACTGTATTTTTGTATGCAACATAACATCAAACATGTATTCCCCGAAGGCTTAGGCAGAGGTGTACCTACCTACAGTACCCCCACATTTCGCCAGTGATATTAAAGTCCCATGTAATAGGGGGCGAGCCTATTGCCATCAACCGGGGACAATTAAGACTCCGGGCTACTACTGAGAAATTTGACTTAGCATTTGCAACCACTAATGGCCGATTCCTATAATTTACGGACCGTTATTGGTTAAATTTTAGACTTTTGTATCTTTACCAATAATGAAGCAAAGACCTCATAGCTTTGTATAGTAGGCCCTCCCATATATGTAGAAGTAGCCATCACAGGTAAAATTTGCTTACGATTCTATTTATATGTTCTGCACGCATAGCATGACCACCGTAGAAACGGGTTTTGTCGACGGAAGAATAGACAAAATGACAGATTGTGATTGTTTTACTGTCACTTTGTCTATTCTTCCGTCGACAAAAACACAGTTTGGCAATAAATATAGTTACCATTGGTATGCAAAACGATTCGTTTTGTTTATAGGAACCAAGTATAAACCAACGAGGCTTTTTATAATATTATGCTGGGTGCAAAGGTAGGTATAATGTTTATCGTGTTTGTTTATGCAGTTTAATAAATAAACAATGTAACTAATTTCAAGCAGACATTTATAAATGTCTATACGTAGAATAACGACTTTATTTTCGACGTCAAAGTTATTATGTAACCATGCATTAGGTGAATAACACATGATTAATTTTAATTTATTTTTCCGCTGAAGTATCTAAGTTCCGCAGGAGAGCCAAAGTAACCGACATAACCAGTAGAATTTCCGAACTTAGGTATTAGTGGCAACGGGCAGGGCACGTTGCTCGTAGAACAGATGGCCGATGGGCGAGAGGTTCTGGAGTGGCGACCGTGTACCGGAAAACGAAGCGTTGGAAGGCCTCAAGGTGGACCGATGACCTGGTGAAGGCCGCAGGAATCTGCTGGATGCGGGAAGCACAGAAGCGGTCGAAGCGGTGGTGCTTGGGGGAGGCCTATGTCCATCAGTGGACGTCTTTTGGCTGAAATGCTGATGATGAACATGGGGTTTTTCGCCCGTTCTTCTCCATATGAATCTACGCTTTGGAACGGACAAATATCTTTAACTTTCGGACTAACTGACTATATTTACAGTTCAAAAGTGCCTCTAAATAGTTTAAATAAAATAAATGCTTTCATTTTCCCGTTTATTACCTCATCTTATCATCTGTTTAGCTTTTTCCCAACTATATTGGAATCGGCTTCTAGTGTTACCGGATGCACCTGAATACCGGTATTTTACATGGAGCAACTGTCTATCTGACCTCCACAACCCAGCTACTGAGTAACTTGATACCTCAGAGAGTGAGCGAGTGAGTTTGATACATCTCTATGAGTAAAAACTTTGAAAAAAACTCAAACTCAAAGCAATTATTTCAATTAAACCATTTAAAGGCACTTTTGAATTGTCAAGGGGTCGGTCAGTCAGAATTATGAAGCTAGTTGCCCATTCCAACACGTAGTAGGTTCCTATGGAGAAGAACGGGCAAGAAACTCCACGGACACTCTTTTAAATGTTTTTTTTTTTTACAAAATATTGGTTACATCCTTCATCCTAGACTATTGAACGAGCAATATTTGTTTAAATATATATATATTTGTAATCACGTTCTCGGAAACGGCTCTAACGTTTTCGATGAAAGTTTCAATATAGATAGCGGTTTACGGGGGCGAAAAATCGATCTAGCTAGGTCTCATATTTGGGAAAGTTCGTTTTCTCTGTATTTTCACCCGAGCATAGCTCGGTCGCCCAATGTTTAGAACAAGATGGCTACCTTAGAATAATGACATGGCAGCATGGAATTAGTAAGTACCTACTATCATGACAGCATGGAATTAGTAAGTACCTACTATCATGACAGCATTGAATTAGTAAGTACCTACTATCATGACAGCATGGAATTAGTAAGTACCTACTATCATGACAGCATGGAATTAGTATGTACTATAGGTAGGTATATGAATAAGTATGAACTTTCCTATACTTACTAAAATGAGCATTCTCTATTTTCAACAGAGCACAGCTCAGTCACCCAGGTACTGTTGAAATTAAACATGTGAGAACAATATAGAAAGACGTGCATGTTAAAGTCCGTAATAAAAATACAGAAACAAACAACAATTCCAAAATTAAAATAAGCCTTGGCAGCTAAGAGATGACCAGTCCCAACTGACGGTGCCTGTTTTAAATCGCTGTTCTACCGAGATGACGAATAATAGAGAAGTATGGAATAAACATAATGTTGTGCTGACCACAAATAAAATTGGGATAAGGTCAGGAGAATAATGACGAATATTTATATCGCTGTCGCTTATCGCTAGCGCTCGTCCCCATATCCTCTACCCAACCCATGGTGGTTCCAAACACCTTGAATACTTTCACCTCTCCGTTATTAAGGTAATTAGCTCACCGCGGGTATCATAGCATATTCTATTGTCCGCCATATTGGATCCTAAACAACAAATAATGGAAATACTGGAGGGAATTGATGCTTTTTTATGTTTTTTTTTAAATAAATTGTTGTAATATACTTCGGTGGATTTTGTAGAGAATAATGGAGTTTGAATGTTTTATAGAAAACTAGCTTTTGTTTGCGACTTCACCCACGTGGAAATTATCCCAAGGGAATGTACTACCAGGTATCTCCTTGGTCTAGTGGTGGATCGGGCAAAGCGTTATTGGGTTTTTTCATCAGAAATTTCTCAGTAGCAGCCCTGAGTCTGGATTTGTGCGCGGTTGATGGCAATAGGCTCGCCCCCTGTTACGTGGGACTTAAACAACTGGCGAAATATTGGAGTAGGTACTATAGGTGTACCTCTGCCTAAACCTTTGTGGAAAACAGGCGTGATGTTATGTGTATTCAAAGATCTTCTAGTTGGACGAAAAATGTACGAAGATCACAGAAGGGTTTTTTAATACACGTCATAGAGACTTTCGTGTCAAAGATCAATGATTTGCTATCAAACCTCTTCGTCAAATATTCAAAAAGAGAACTCCACGGAGAACGGAGTCATTTTTCCTTTGACCTAAATCAATTTGGCGCGTAACGTTTGAAATAGGAACGTTCTCGTCTGTCAAACGTGTCGAGTGCACTTTGTTCTCGATTGCACGCCGCAGTGATATTATTTGGTTTTGTAGTTCTTTATATGAATGTTTTTGACTGTATATTAGTTTTTCGGCAATAATTATTGTAAAATTGCAGGTCGATTCAGAATTTTTCGTTATAGAACATTTTTAATTGGAAAGTGTTCTGTTAGAAGAAAAAAAGGTACAAATTAATACTCGTTTTTTTTTTTCATATATCTTTATTTATCTCAACATCAAATTACAGGCACTGGTTTATAAGATGCAAGAAAGATGTCTAAGGTAGGAAGGTCACCAGTTACAGATCAACCGGCTCTCTTATATACGACATGTTAATTTACAAACTTTAACAGTTAAACTCAACTTAAATAAAATAATTGCCGCAAAAGTAGGCCGTAAAAGAAGAAACAAAAAATAATTTTATGTGTTATTAACCATAGGTCACTTATCATCGTCTGAGAGTCTGCCTGCAGTATTAATTCAAGGTAATAAGGAATGACTTTAGTTTGGTAGTTTCGATTAGCAACGAAATTACCACTATTTGGAGTTATAGACTATCCATAAAAAATATCTGCACTTTCAAAAGAAAGTGCAAGTTTTTCATAAATCAAATTCCAATACACTTTTAGTCACACTGCAGGTTATTACTTTTATTTACGTTCACAAAATACCAATCTTATTCTTACCCGTAAAATTTTAAACCCAACTAAACTCTTTGCAAAAAAAAGTAACAAGCCCCAATCAGCCATGAACCGTGTCCGTCAACAAATAAAAAAAAATAAAGTCAAAACACCTGATAATCAATTTTACCGCGAAAATTGTACGCCGAAATATGTTACAAACTTAATTTGCAGTTGTCAAACTGGTTTTTGTTCTGGCAGCCCATAGATTGAGTATTTGAACAGCAGTATTAGTAAGTTTGTTGAGTAACAACAATGGCTTCTTAGAATACCTGCCGTGAGTTTTTAAATCTGTTTCATTAACGACAAGCGTAACTTATTAGGCGTATGAATGCACCACAAAATTGACAATGAGACCTGTATTTGACAGAAAACGCAGTATTTCCGTGTTTGAATTGGTCTGTTTGGCGATCTGTCGACAAAATGTTCGAGGTAAGAAAGTTACCTAAGTTTAAAAAAAAAAAAAAAAAAGTTGCATGGCTTTTTGGGACATGCGTAATTATTGTCAGTTAAACTTTTAACTACATAAATATTACGTGGTTTCTAAGCTAAAAAAAAAAAGAAATAATAATTCAAATAGTTATAAACATGACAAATATATTAAAATATACTGCTTAATAAATCGTAGACTTTTCGTAGCGCGCGTAGCAGCTTCGTAGACCCTATTTACCTGTGTTACCGTGTTTGGAATATTATTTTATTTATTATGTAAGTCTCATAGCGTTTGCACCTAAGTTATTTTAATTTGGTTATTTCATAATCGGCTGAATTTAATTTTTTGAATAGAGTAATGATCTATATTCCATAATAGGTATTCGTAGGCAAGAATAAAAGTTTTGACGGTCAAATTCCCGTAATTAAAAACGTTCAACATCTAGTCGCAATCTCATCTCAGCGATATCTATATTATATTAAAAACTTGTCAAAAATGTATGAAAATTTGAGGTATTTTTGACAGATTGAGACTCAGATGGCATTCTATGCAAACGTTCTTAAAAACACGGTGATTGCCCCCTGATCGCTTTAACTCATATATAATTCAATTTAATTATTCACAAACAATTTAAATTGTGTTTGAATTCATCTATTTGACAAAAAAAATAAAAACATTCAAGCAGCCAAGCTTAAGTGGGACTGGGCCGGACACGTCTGCCGCATGTCGAATGAGTCATGGGCCAAAACTACCACGATGTGGGTCCCAAAAAACGTCTGTCGACATCAAGGCAGACCCAGGAGAAGATGGCGAGACGAGCTTGACGCCTACAGACAAGATTGGTCCACACTAGCTCAAGACAGAGAAGAGTGGAAAGAAGAAAGGGAGGCCTTTGCCCTGCAGTGGGACACCACAGGCTAAAGATAATAATAAATAAATAATTATTACAATACATTTAAAAATTAACAACATAACTCACATCATCATCAAAATGAACAAAACGATAAAAAAAAAAACCTACTATAATTTTTATAAATTTAATACATGAGGAATATTAATTTTATTTTAAGCCTACTAACAATATTTGCAGGTCGTTTGGAGTGTGACTGCCATGCATAACAAATTTTGTGTTAAAATTATCTAAAGTAACTTTGCACGTCTCGCACCTCATGGTTCCTAAAAACGTCATTAGGAAAAGAGCGTGAACATTCCTTCACTCCGTATCAAAGGATTCCAAAAATCCCGTTGAACCCACAGGACATTACTAGTCAAAATACAAACTCCCACAGCGTCACAAATCGCGCCAAAATATTGACGTAAAGTTTGACAGCTCTTTGAAAAACGAACACCGAATTGTCTCTGTCACCTGGCCATAGACAATGGTGTGTTTACACCGTCGCGAATTTGTGTTTTGAATAAACTCTCTTTGTGTGAAGACTTTTTGTAGGTGTTTTGAGGTAAATATATTGTTAAGTACTTTTGTGTGTATTGTCTTATTGTTGGTACCTACTACTGGGTATGTTACGCGTGCCCAATTTTATTTCTAATGCTTTTGGTAATGGAGTTGAGAAGTTTAGACAAAGGTAAGATGTGTTGGAGTTGTCTTTAAGATTTTATGTCTGTTCTGTAGAGAAGATACGGGAATGGAATTGAGAGAACTTTTATTTGTCCTTAGTTTCGTTATTTTATATAAGTATCTACAATGCCGCCCATGTGTTATTTTTCAGTTTTTTTTGTTAATGTCATAATTTTTTCAAAATTCCCTACCATTTTATAGACTATCTCACTTGTGTTTTTTTAAATAAATACTTTATTATGATTTATTTTTAAAAAAATGTCTTCACCTCCGCTTTTTTCCATAGTCAACAAATTGTAATAAAAAATGTTAGTTAATCCGATACAATTACTCTTATGCTTACTGCCAGGAGCCAATAACATCGGAGATAATTGAAAACGATACTCAAAAAATAAAACAAGATAAACCCCCCTTTTAAATTTAATTATCGAAAAAAAACAATAATATTCAGAAAAAGACGGGCAACCGCCCGTTTGTAGGTGTAGTACATAGTCTGCATTCCTAGAGTGAGTTCAGTTTAGATAGTTTAGAGGACTATAGAGGTTTTCTTTTTAACTCAGGGCTTTTCCCATTCAGTGAGGGAATGACGGTTGATCACAAATATAGCTAATCTAATCTTATGTGTAGAGAATTTTAACCCATTCATGGTGTGATCCTGGACCACGCATCTTACACCAACACGCTTAGTATGACCACAATAGAAACGGGTTTTGTCGACAGAAGAATAGACAAATAAACAAAAAAAAAAAAATGACAGATAAACAATCACAATCTGTCATTTAGTCTATTCTTCCGTCGACAAAGCCCGTAAAAAACCCGTTTCTATGGTTGTCCTAGATTTATCTGCAGAATATTTACATAGTTCTTCTGTGACCTCTACGCGTTACCTACTTGACCATTTCTATCTCTACTCTAAGAATAGACATGGGTGTCTCTTTTATAATTATAAACATTGAGGTTCAATGTAAACTAGAGCAAAACCCGCGAACAAAATTTTTGCGCAACATTTTGTTGCCCGGGACAAGAAACGTCAACTAACAACTAGGTATACGCAAACACTGGGTTGTCACATTTTGACATCTGCGGCGACACATCTCTAGTTTGTAATAGCTGCTCTAGTAGATAGATAAACATTAAATCTCAATGCTTACAAAGCGTCATTTCTATTTTAAATTTTTGACATCGCTCCATAGAAATCTTTCTACAATCTGACATTTTGTCTTTTGTTTGTTTCTACTGCAGATTTTAATGGTGGTGCCGAAATAATGTAAAACTATATCTACCTACCTATTACCTAATAATATTGCCATACAAATATATTCTCCTTATCAAGTTCCCACGTATTGCTCAAGCAAATCAAAGCACAAGGAAATACAACATGAAAATATAACTCGATACCTACTTATTTTTCATTATAAAACCAATGGTGGCATTATTGTTGACTGGGCGTCAATTCGGCCGTGAAATAAATAAGCGGACCAACGACCGGCGACCAGCGACCGGCGGCGGTCGCAATAACAATAATATTGTTTATGTGAGGTTGTTTTACATTTTACTGCGCTTGCGCTATGAGGAAATTGCTTCTGGGTTGGAGAAAAAAACGCGGCGGTTGCTGTGATGATGTATACCTATTTAATAATAAAAAGAGGTACAATTTTATACAACTGTCAAAGAATGGCAGCTATGATTAGAATATACGGACAGTTTTGTTGGTAGTCAAATTCGCTTTACAATAAAATTTAATGTCTCCAGTTTTATTTTCTTAGTTGTAGTCTTCCATTTTTTTTAAATTAAAGGCGATATTATAGGTAAACAGAAGTAGATTTATGTTAAACATACTCCGGTGGCACGTCAAAATTTGGCTTGTTTAACCACATTTTCTTCGTTTTGTCTCTTTTTCACTCCCGATAATTAGGTACGATATGCCATCCTGCTTCCACGTGTCATCTATTATGTACATTGTGCCCTTTTTCAAGATCGAATGTTGAGTAGGTACTGAACCTATAACGTCTTTTTACTTAGAGTATCATTGTTTAAAGGTCTGTAACTTTTTAGATGTTTGTGAATTCAAATTTGGAATAAAATTGACACCAAAATTATGGCCAGTACGTCGACTTCAAAACTACATGAAATCTTATTTTGATGTTTTAGTTTTACACCTTTATACTTACGAGAAAATGTGCATAGTATCATATATCGTAAAACCTTTTTTTTCGTGCGTCACGGTCGCCACTAGTTATTATTTAAACTATTACAAAACTTGAAGCAGTTTAATAAAAAAATTGTTCAGTAAGGTAAGTATTCTGAATCTTTTACAAATTAACTTTCCGCTCAATTAATTTTTATTATAATTATCTAAAAATAAGCTGTTACAGCTCTGTGTGAAAAAAAAACACAATAAATCAAAACCTCGCTTTAATATCTTAGATTATTCCATAACTATTTAGGGTTCCGTATTGAAAGTGGTTCATTAAAAACCTTTCAACGGGATCGTATAACTAAGCTGTTTGTCTGTCTGTCGTGCTTTTCTGTATGTCACACACAGGACACAGGGCTGTATTTTTAGAACCATTTGAAATAATTAGCCAGTTGAAATTTTCTCAAAAATAAAAATAATAAAACTGACAAACAAACAATGCAAGTTAAAAAAAAGCTTCAAAAATTACAATCTCGTCGGTCACTTTACAAAAAATATGAAGATTTTCATCGTTTTTTCAGGCCTGAGAGGTAAGAGAACCGGCAATCTCTTTCAAAGCGTTAAATATTTCCAGAACGTTTTTCAAGATTCACATAAATAAGCTTTTTGGTAGCTTATGTCAGTCCCATACTTTATATATTTTTGACTTTTCCATCGATATCGCTGATGGAATCACTTTGTCTTGACCACCTGCGGTAGTACGGAACCCTTCGAACGCGAGTCCCACTGGCACATGGCCAGTTTTTCACCGAAATACCTACCTTCAGCTATTTAAATTTTACGCCTCATTTAGAAGCTAATCTATAAGAGAATTAAGTCTTCTAGATAACTCGGGAGTTTTTTGTAATTTACTTGCAATAAAAAATGGTGAAAAAATATAATGGCGTCGTTGTAAAAAAAAACCATTGAACCATTATGTATATTAAGCTATCGATCTTCGCGTTATGTCATTAAGTTGAAATTAGACTGGTCTAGATCCTGAGGCGCTGAGGTAATCATAATATAAATAAAAAGCCTTTATTGCTGTTCCAGTGTTTCCACTTACGTTTTTGGTTTTTCCTCTATCGCTAAAATTAAAAATTCTTTGATTTAGGGAGCATGATTGTAATAAATAATAACAAATCATTCCACATATTTAATAGTATTAAATACGTTTTATGACGTGTTTTGATTGTAATATTCCGATAGCGGATAGTTAGGACATATTTTTAAACTTACTACTAAACTTTAAAGTTGCTACCTCTTTATTAAGGGGAATACGGCAAGGTGCAATTTGCAGGTCAGTGTCAGGTTGTATCTTGATTAAAATATGATTCGCGACCGTAACAAACATGGCTTTAGAGAATTATAATCATTAGAATCAGCAATACATCTACGTATGTTAGAATAATCCTAAAATGTCATGATTTCACAAAATAGTCGTTCTATAGGATTATTATTGGAACTTAGAGAGTTGTATTAATAATTTTTGTGATTATAATTCTATAAATAAACATTTGATACGGCCGTAAATCATATTTAGATCAACATACAACATGATACTTACCTGCAAATTGCAAAAATCGTAAGTAATTTAGAATTTGCGCGGGTTACCCTGACTCTTTCGCCTTAAGACGTTCTTCTTTAATATGAGAGTCACCTAGTTACCTACTGCTACCTATTACATCTACGAGAAGAATTAATTCATGGATAAGTATCATAGGACCACATAAAAAGTTTTAAAAGGAATAAAAATCAAAAAATTATAGTCCTCTAGAAAGTTATGAATATCGACTCAACTCTCGTCAAAATCTTTATAAAGTTAGAGAACGTACCCTGAAGTATTAACTCATACAGATTACAACTTCCACGCGCTTCAAAACTCCTTTGTAACCAAGCTTCACACAATCAACGTCTTTGCACGTTTAAAATCTATTCTGTAACCACAAAACATAATCAAAATGAATAGTTATTTTACCACGCTATTAAACCGTACATTACCGAACAAACGCACACAATGAGCGTCTAAAAACTCCAGTGCGTAAAATCATATCGGCAACTAGAACCAGAGAGAACTTAAATATGGCGGCTTGCGCAAAACCGAAACAGTTTAATTACGAGCAACCCGAGAACGGACCACACACACAGCTCATTAAAACACGAATCATAACAATAATTATTTTACCCCAGCTTATAATTTCGCGCGGAAGAAAAAAAAAACGTTAATATTAAAACATAACCTCATTATCAATGTGTCAACAACTCAATTTATAGCGGGAAACCGGCGACGCCCTGCGCGCGGGAAATATCAGCCAATGACGCGTAGCCTGTTCTATTCGACCGCAATAACGAAAAGTGTTGCTATCTCTTTCTTGCTTGTACAAAAGTAATGTGGCACGAATCGTTTGTCAATGTTCCTGTCTTTGTCTTTTAGGGGGGATCGTTCTATTTTTAAGGCTAATGAATATTTCGGGATGACGTTATTAATTTATGCGAGGGATTTGTTTTTTTAATCACTGGCTTTGATTATATAGGCTTTGAAAAGATTTAGGGTTCCTTGGGAAAAACGGACTGCTTTTTATTTAATATAATTCTATGAAAGGTTTTAATTGGAAGGAATTAAAATAAGCGGATGCACGTTTGAAAAACTAGTTGTTCACGTGTCTTTGCCCATGTTGATCAAGATATTTTTTCGTATTGATGCTTTGCTTGCAGTAATAAACAATGAATTCACATTTGCGTTTTAAATTTTTATCTTACAAATAACAGACGAAAAATCCACAATCAAATACCAAAATATGTCTTCATTACCGATCTAAAGCTACCATATCTAAAGCTATATAAATTCAATTCAGTTAATTGAATTACACAAATTGACAGCCACGGGCGCGCCCCTATCACATCGACATGTGTCAAACATACAGACATACTTAGCGGTTATTGTTTATTTATCTATACTTCTTAATATATGGAGGAGCTCGTGGCTAAGTAACAACAGCCGCACTGGTCGATCCATCAGGTTAAGCTACGCTTGCCGGGGTTGGTCAGTGGATGGGTGACCATCTTTACATACCGAGAATCCTCCGTGCCTCGGAAAGCACGTTAAGCCGTTGGTCCCGGCTGTCATTCGTGGATCTTTGACAGTCGTTACGAGTCGTCGGAAGCCCGAAAGTCTGACACCAGTCTTACCAAGGGGTATCGTATTACCCAGTTACTGGGTTGTGGAGGTCAGATAGGCAGTCGCTCCATGTAAAATACTGGTATTCAGCTGCATCCGGTTAGACTGGAAGCCGACCCCAACATAGTTGGGAAAAGGCTAGGCAGATTGATTGACTTCTTAATATATAATATAATAAAGCTGAAGAGTTTGTTTTTTTTTGTTGAACGCACTAATCTCTAGAACTACCAGTCAGATTTGAAAAAATATTTTTGTACTTGATAACCCAATCTTGAGGAAGGTTATATTTAACATCACGTTACGACCCTTAGGAGCCGAGTTACAAGAAAATAATTTGGAAATAACGCTATGTAAGCTAAAACGAAGTACTTAATAGAGCGGGCGGACGATGCGATGCGACACAGTGGGTCGGGGGCCGAGGGAGTTTTATAAAAATGTGACTGTTATTTTAGTAGGTATATTGTGTACTTACTTATCTTACAACTTCCACGCGAACGAAGTCGCGAGCAGAAGCTAGTGATAATAATATACGGAGACGGGGCATAATTGAAAGCTCGCTCAATCGATGTAAATTAGTTATTACTTATTCATCTTTTTATTCAGTCTTCCTGTTGATGTAGTGACAGGAACTGAAGAAATGTCGACTTGAAGTTCGTATTAAATTCGTTTATGCATGATGTAGTAGGTGCTCGTGGCTAAATAATTACAGCCGCATGGGTCGATGTTCAAGGTTAAGCAACACTTGCCGAGTTCGGTCCGTGGATGGATAGCCATCCATAACATACCGAGACTCCTCCGTGCCTTGGAAAACTGGAATGAAATAAAATGAAAAATGGTAGCTGAATTCAAGGAGCAAAATGTTGAATCCTACCAGCATTTTGCTCCTTGAATAGTACTCTTCAGACAATTTTCTTACTTGACTATGTTTCGGTTCATGTTCGAGCAAAAGATCGTAAGTACGGCATTAGTAATGTACTACTATAATTAAACTCTAACAACAATTAATATTTATAAGTACTTCAAAATTATTTACGACGGACGGAACCCCCATATTAATAACAACACCCACACTGACAAAGATTTTATGTCTTAAGAATAAACAGGGTTGCCAACTCATAGACTTTTATGTATTCGACCTCATTTTGAAAATAGATTAAAGAATTTGAATTTTGGAATTTAGAACTGTGACGGTTAATATATTTTCTATCTGCCTGTCATAATATATCTTTATGGTATTTTATTTATTTGTTTTTATTTTTAATGAGATTTTGGCTGCAGTCTTTATTAAAATATTTAAGGCGAAAGCTTCAAGGTAGCCCACAAAATTCAGATTTTCTTACGTTTTTTGTAATTTGCAGGTCAGTATCATGTTGTATGTTGATCTAAATATGATTCGCGGCCGTATCAAATGTTTATTTATAGAATTATAATCATAAAAATGATCAATACAACTCTCTAAGTTCATATAATCGCATTGAATGATTACTTCTTGAAATCATGTCATTTGGCGATTGTGCTTACTTAAGGAGTTGTATTGCTGATTTTAATGATTATAATTATATAAAGCCATATTGGTTACGGTCGCGAATCATATTTTAATCAACATAAAACCTCACACTGACCTGTAAAATATAAAAAACTAAAGAAAATTTAAATTCGCGGGCTACCTTAGCGCATGCCGCTTAAACGCAAATTGATGCAGACTAATGTGAGAAGACGAATATTTATATTTTTAGAAGAAACTATCTAACTTACTACTACATATTGTAGGCTACAATAACTCATCGTCACGACACATAACGGTTCTATTGTGCTATGCTATCCTAGTATCATAGGCATGGCCTAGGTAAGCTGTTTGAATAGCTGATTGTGTCACGAAGATAGCTGGATATGGTTAGAATGCAAGCTTCAGTCAGTAGAGTGCCTGCCGGCCGGTCTACTCAGTAAAAATCTCACAATGAAAACTTAGGTGAAGTGAGCTGTCAAAAGTGTGGTGTGGAATGACAGCTAGCTTCCGTATCACTATCTACGTCATGGTCTTTTAAGCTCTGATCAAGATTATGTCTGGACTTTAAAAGAGACTGCGACCTCTGACGTTGTTTCGGCCTTTCTTCTCAGAGTAGTCAGATAGGAAATTCTAAACTCATCTAGCTTTTTTTTTTAAATAAGTGACGTGTAAATTTGATTCCGATATCCTATTTACAGAATAAACAATTTCATTTCATTTCTAAAATTTTTACCTTAAGAAATCTTTTGGAATGATTGGATGAGTAGGTAGCGATACTATTTGTTTTTTTGTACTTACATGGAAATAGCTTGTTTGACAAATTCGGATACCTATACGTTTATAAATTTAAAAACTTAATTAATATTCGTCTATGATTAGGTACTAAACGTATGGTCAAAATCTGGGTATCTACAAAATATAAATTGCATACATAATGTTTAAATTCTCTTTTCTTAATTCACGCCTATGTTGCACAGAACCCTAAATCAAAACCTACCATATAATTATGGTGGTAACAACAAAAAATATTTCGACAGTCAGCCATCTTGGAACCGTTCGGAACCGCGGCAGAGTCAAGTTTTAAAAACTTAATTCCTTCGGTCGTTAGCGTCGAAGTTTTAAAAACTTAATTCCTTCGGTCGTTAGCGTCGGTTTCGGTACTAAGTGGTTTTCGGTATAATACCGGTTTTTAGTGTTATGTAGGACTGTTTAAGCTTTTTATGGAATTGTTGAGGTAGGAAATAGCGGGTGGCAAGAAGGAATTTTTAGGTTATGTATTCCAGAAATGAGGTCGATTTATGTAAAATGATGCCTTAAAAAGTGAATATTAATTGGTGTGATTTAATTAAATATAAATTGGGATTTTAGTATTACTGAGACGAAAGTACAACAATTATTTTTGGCCAAACTGCTATCCAAGACATTTCAGCTCAAAATACATGAAAAAGAAAATAGAAAACTTTCCTTCAACCAATGTAAAAAAAAAATTAAAACTATTAAATAAACCTTCTTGCGTAACTACTCATACAAGAAGGTATAATTAATCTTTTTTTTTTTTAACTTATATTGTTTTTTTTTGTTAAAAAGTACGTAATCATAACAATAAATAACTTAAAACACAGTTTCATTTATATCTTTCAAACAACATAGGCACCTACTGATCTATTAAAAAGAAAAAAAAGTACCTAAACTAACAGCTGCCTACCTCTCACAATTCTGAAAACAAACTTAGAAAACGTATTAAAAATCTATAAAAATGGAGATTTCAATCTATCGTAGTACTAATCTTGAAGTAGGTAATTAATTCCCCTAGCGCTTCGGATGTTGAAAAAAAAAACCCCATCTGCCGTCTGTCGGTTGAACAGAAAAACTTAATAACAAAATTTTGAGAAATAAGGATTTTTGTAATCGTTAGGTGGAAAGATACAGTGTGTTGTTTTTCGAAAACATCATTGAAGCTACGTAATTTTGTTTTGTTTATTATTTTATGTTTTTAATAAAGGAAACTCTATTTTTGTATCAATAGTAGGTATTTTTTCTACAAAACCATTGTGAATAAAAAAAAATTGGCCCAAAACTTCGCCATTTTATTTGCATCGTTTGTGGCAACGCAGAGGTCGTTATGGCTGCATTTTTTGGGGCACAGAGTGCAGGATAGGAGGTGGGATTTCGTTTCTGACACAGCTGCACATTCACACCCTGCTGCCGTTCCGTCGAGGTAGCCCAACTTTACGTGGTTGTAGTTACATCTTTCTACATGGGTTTGGAGGCGGTAGAGACTTTCACGAGAGAAAAATGGAAAGATACAAGGAAAACAAACATTAAGAAAGATGCTTGCGTTATTGTTCGAATAACACTAAGAGAGAAAACCAAATTACAATAAAAATAAACAATTTATATAGCTTATTTCAAAGCGACTATAGTTGCAAAATACTGCGGACTGAAATAAAATACTTACTTACATGAAGAATTGCTCAATTCGTTCATGAAAGCGACAAAACAATGTTGTAAGTAATTTTCTTGAAAAGTAACCATGTTACGACTGTAAGATGTTTATGTTTTATTTGTCAATCAACTCTGCTAACATTTAAGTAGTAGCCTACATCCAAGGTGGAGATGACAATCCTAACCATTATCCTTCCTACTATACAAATATATAATATTATAAACGCGAAAGTTTGTGAGGATGGATGGATCGTTGGATTCGATAGACGTTTGTTACTCTTTCACGCAAAAACGACTGAACAGATTTGGATGAAATTTGGCACACAGATAGTTTATAACCTGGATTAATACATAGGATACTTATATTCCGATATTCCCACGGGGTCGAGACTTATGCGGGTGAAACCGCGGGGTGCTGCTAGTTAATATTATAAATGCGAAAGTGAGTTTGTTTATTTTTTGTTTGTTTGTTTGTTACGCTTTCACGCTAAAACGGTTGAACGGATTTGGATGAAATTTGGCATGGGTAGAACATGACCTGGGTTAGGAGATAGGATACTATTTATCCCGATATTCCCACGGGGTTAAGACTTATGTGGGTGAAACCGCGAGGTTCAGTTAGTAATAATACATATCATAATGTGAAAGTGAGTTTGTTTGTTACGCTTTCACGCTAAAACAGCTGAATAGATGTGTATGAAATTTGGCACATGGGTAGACCATGACTTGGAGAAAGAACTAGGCTACTTTTCATCCTGGATCGCATACGAAATCACGGGCAACAACTAGTATGATAATAAATTAAACTTTGTATCTAAGCCGTTCCCAGTCTGCACACGAAAATTCAATCAAATATATCCAATATAGTCACTATATCTAGTCGGGTGATTGACAAAATCCATAGTCGGCTCATCACTACGGTTTAATTTGTCTGAAAAAAAACACTTTTTTTTAAATTAATAAGTTAGGATTTATTTGACAATTTTAGAATACTTCCATGATTGCAAGTGTTTTAATTTATTTTTGTATTAGTTTCAGTCAGTATCAGTCCCTCTCAATTCTCTTATTTTCTCATTTAAAATCCCGCTGTACATACCTACAGCAATCAGCCACAAATGACACTACCGACTGCGCCCATAAAAACCAAAACGTATGTTTCAAAGCGTATGATAATTAAAAAAAAACTATCCAATATGGCGTCGTCCTTTGCTACATATAAAAAAAAAACAAATCTCTCGCGGCGGGAAAGAAAAAGCGGCACTAATTTCATGCACTCATGCCGCGTTCGATTTTCAAAATGACCCTAGTAAGAGATGCACTTGCAAGTTAGAAAGAGACCCAAATATTAATAATGTTTTAATCGGCTCATATATTTCGGTCGATATGTTGTTTATGCCCGAGTTTAAAAATAATGTTTTTTATTATTTTGGGGAGTTGGAAATTATAATATTTTCGTTTACAATAATATATTTACGATATATTGGTGATAATCATTTTATATCTGTGCTGATTTCGTTTGGGGATAAGGCTAAAAGCTTATATGCAATAAAAGATTATGTTTTCGCAAAACCATAATGGGTCCTGTTCATTATTGCTTGGCCGATATGCACAGAAGTCAAGCGCAGGTCTTGGAATCAAGGAAATTATTTTTAAAGTGACTCATTTCAATCGTAAGTGCGGCGGGCGTAGTCATGACATGGTCAATCTCGCGATCTTGTTTGAATTCTTGGTTTTACAGGAGGCTTTTCTGCTCAATATTTACTAAGCCTGGAGCGATGTAATACATAGTTACGAGTACCATTATACTTAGTTCTGAAAATTATCATTACAGTGCTTTAAGACTCCTGCAGACAGGCACGATGCGACGGCGCAATAAGATTCTGGTGGAACAATTTCTATGAAAATTTAATTGAATCGCAAGCGCTACTGCTGAAGTGCTGAGCATGAGTTCCTGGGTTCGATTCCCAGGTCGGGCAAAGTGTTATTGGGTTTTTCCATCAGGAATTTGTCAGTAGCTAACCGGAGTCTGAATTTGTGCCCGGTTGATGGCAATAGGCTCGCCCCCTATTACATGGGACTTAAAAACATAACTGTCAAAATTAGACGTAAAAGTATAGGTACATCTCTGCCTAACCCTTTGAGATTACAGGCGTGATATTGTGTTATTTTATTCATTGACCAAACAGCTTTACTATAATTATTTCCTATAATTATTATTTTTAGGTTGCCTGGAAGAGATCGCAGAAAGCGATAAGGCCGCCCATTGTATGTTTTGTAGTGTTAAATTTATGATTAACTATGTATTTTCTGGTGTACAATAAAGTTTATATAAATATAAATATTTCTTTAATTTACATTAGGAGTTGCTAGACTTTTTTGATAACTCTATGTAATTCGTTCTTCTTCATACCATACCATACCATATTATTATTATTATTTAAAAGAGTGTCCGTGGAGTTTCTTGCCCGTTCTTCTCCATAGGTACCTACTACGCTTTGGAATGGGCAACTACATAGCTTCATCTTTCTGACTGACCGACCCCTTGACAATTCAAAAGTGCCTGTAATTGGTTTATTGAAATAAATGCTTTGAGTTTGAGTTCAGTTTATAACAAAATTCACGAAAAGTGAAAACCAGTTGAGATTTCACAGATTGTGTCATGAGTATTTTTTTATTCATGATGTCATGAATTAAAACAATAACGAAAGCCTGAAATTTTGAAATTTTCTTTGGTTTTTAAACGAGATTTCCGTAAGGATAGTTGGCATAACTGTAGATACCGAACTGCATCACAGTATTTTTATGTCGCACATAAAATAATAACACGAAAACCCTGTCCCATTATTGCTTGCTCATCAAAAATCATGTAAATATCGTGTTGCCAGCAGGAAATATAACCACAACACAATAATGATGACCATTACCGCCGCGCCCTGAAGCCGATGGAAGTAGATTAAGAAAAATGTTCCACAGATTATAGAATGGAGTCCGCCATTTTAGGGTGAGCTAGGGTGACTGTGATTTTGTGCGGATGGTGGAGATGTTAATAGATAGAAGAATTTTTGAATCTTTCATTAGTGCTTGGGAAAACTGGCGTGTATTTTGATTTTTAACCGACGTCAAAAAAAGAAGGAGGTTGGCGCTGTACACTGATTTCTCCGTGATTACAGGGCCAATTTACGTGAATTCGTATCATACGTCGAAGCCCCCAGGATGGTCCCATATTGACGTGAAAACCTCTTTTCGCTCGGAGTACTGTAGTGAGTTCAATATTTCTGATCGTCAAAAACATGTAAGATTTCAATCGCTAATAACTACAAGACTTTTAATGCTAGACTAATGGTTGAGCACGCTAAAGATAGGTCATATTTATAAAAAATTGAGGCAGGATATAATTTGTCTATAACGTCACATTGCGAGGCTAGGCGCATGCGCGTGACCCTCTATTTTTCACCATATGTCGCAATTCCAATTAGTATAGTGCAAAAACGTGTTCAGCTAGAATGGTGATTCTGGTGTCGTTACAAAGAGTTGACAAAGGAATACCAGGTCCTAAAGAGATATAACAAACATATTTCGTAAAATAGGTATAAAAATATAAATATATGAGGTTGACAATAGCAAAATATTTTCATTTATAGACTCTTAACGGCCGTAAATCTGCTCAGAAATTAAAAGAATCCCAATCGAAGAAAGCTTGCATCATAAGAAATGCAATAATAAAAAGCAATATTAGAAACCGTAAAAACATTTGTTGCAAATTTATGATGTTGTCTCTTAACGGCCGTAAATCTGCTCAGACCTGAAAAATATCAAAATCGATGAAAGGTTGCATCATTAGGAATGCAATGAACATTCATTTTTGTAATTCATTGTAACTATTAAATAACATCGTTAAAGAAATTTGTTATTATTTCACCACACTTTTTCCCGGAAATCTGCGCGCGGGCTCGAACTGCGCCTAACTCAATTTCATCAAATCATCAAGATCAGAGACGGTTAGTACTAGAAAGCTGTTATTTGGCATATGTATACATATTAATCATGCCGACAAAGTGGTAAAATAAAATCAAGTTTAATTTTTTAGGGTACCTCCCCTATACGTAAAGTGGGGATGTTTTTTTTCTTCGCAACTACCCCATGCTGTGAGATATCGTTAGAAAGGTCGTTCAAAAATATTGTGAGTTTGTGAATACCATTTTTGGATTCAAGGATCCATTTGCGAAATATTAAGCTTTTAACTGATTTTTTTTGTTAGAGTCGAGTGTCCCCCCCCCTGCCAGCTGGTTGTACTTGGATTTGTGAAAAAAATCACAGCAGTAGTATATGTATAACGAAACGAGTAATAATCAACCAACTTATTTAAATCTTATCTAACATTGATTTAAACAACTTTGTGTATGTTAATAACGTTATAACTTCCTGTCACTGCATATTAAATATAAAAAAAAAAAAACGTATTTTTGTAGATAACGTTCACCTAGGACGCTCGCTAGAAAAACTGAAAGCTTCATAATGTCTATAGCAGGGTAATTACGTAACACACTTATAGAAGCAATGGCTTTCATTTTGGCAGTTCAAAAACATTCATTGCGTTACACACGTTTTTGAGCAGACAAATTTTTCAAACATATTATTTACTAGCTGCACCCCACGGTTTCACCCGCATAAGTCTCAATCCCGTGGGAATATCGGGATAAAAAGTATTCTATGTGTTAATCCAGGTTATAAACTATCTGTGTGCCAAATTTTATCTAAATCCGTTCAGTAGTTTTTGCGTGAAATAGTAACAAACATCCATCCATACATACATCCTCACAAACTTTCGCGTTTATAATATAATATTATATTATATTATATATATAAATAGGATTTATTTATTCATTCAGTACTTACATCTTTATACATAATAAGTTCATGCAAACAAACTCATTAGAGTTTTACCGTGCACCAAAATCATCGACCACATAATTTAGACAATCAAAACAAACTTAAGTTCATAATTATAAAATGATACAGTAACAAAAACAACAACCTAACACGCGAAATATTTATCTATTAGGTACTTACGAGCGAACATCGATGACCAATCTGACCGTCCTTCATTAAAATAAAAAGTGGTGGAGGAATGCCATGTGATTTAGATTTATACAGGTTGTTCCTAAAAGTATAAAGCAACGAGTAGTGTATGAATACGGGTTGGCGATTTCAGACTTATATTAAACTATAAGTCTAGGTTTTTTCACGATGTTTACCTTCACCGATGTCAGTAATGTCCAATATAAACTAAACTGAAAAAAGGCACGGCTACTGTACCTACCTAAATATAATTTAATCAATATTTTAATTTTATTGCTAATCGCTGATAATTTAACCCGCATTCGTAGTCGGAATACCAAAAAATATAAAAGTTATAAAACTAAAACCCAACTACGACAAAAAAGTCATCAAAAAAGGTATAAACTAGACATCACAGACAGACAAATAAAAAATCCGGAGTCACATGTCATTTGTTCGATTATGCCCTAAACACGATAACTTTTATTTTCATTTAAATTATTTTGGGGTTATAATATTATTAATTTCATTTATTCATCTATAAACTTATTCAGTACATTTTTAAATATTTTTATAAAAATCATTAAAAAAATATATTTAAAAACAAAAAAAATAGTAGCCCACCGGTATCGGGAACAGGGTCCAGGGCTCCAGAGAGAGGAACCTCCTGACAATGCGAGCCGTGTCCAGGAGTACCGCTTTCTGAATCAAGCCCTTGATCCAGCTGCCCAACGAGAGCCTCCTTAGGTGTTGGTCGAGGCTCTTGGCAACTAAGCCATATTTTTTATTTTTTATATTTTTTTATATGTGCTAATAAAGCCCTTTCATTTGATACCCAACATGTTTTTTGTTTGTTTTGTTCTTGACTTTATATCCTCTAGAGGGCGCCATATTGAACTTAATGAGACGTTACACAAGTAAGCGTATAATTAGCGGTCGATCAAAACGCTTTCAACGATACCTCATTTGTCGAATTATGATCAGGAGTTTAGAAGTTATGAGGTAACAGATTAACATACATAAATACATACATACCGGTCAAAATCATAACCCTCCTTTTTGCTTCGCCGTAGTCGGGTAATAAGCATAGTTAAACCGTTAATAGGTAAAAATCTATTTTCCTTACGCATCGTAATCCTAACTCCATGGCCACCCTACCCTGGGAGAAGGCAGGTGTGTCTACAATGGTATTAATGCTACGCCCCGACCGCGCTCGCTTTGTACACACGGCTACACATCAAGCTATGCATTTCCAGTATAAGCTGACCTCGCATTGTACGGACATCCTATACAATGCGAGATCAGCATAAACTGGAAATGTATAGGTTGATGTGTAGCCGTGTGTACAACGTTATTTTTAGGTAGGCGAATCTTGGTTATTGTATGTATTATGTAGTGTATATAGGTATTATTTGAGGTGTAATAGAGTAATCAATTATAATTTTTGAGTAAACGTATTATTTAATTTTTGGGATAAGTTTGAAATACTGTGCTGCTGGGGAGTTTGTTGCGCAATTTCTTCTTCCCAGCTAAAGCACTAGGAAGTGGTGAAAGAAGGGCGTTTTGGTTGACTGTCTTAAGTAATTGTGACGTTCAGAAAGTGCTGATTCTCAGCCTAATTTGACTAAACAACTTTAAAAAAAAAAAAAAAAAAAAACATTTCTTAGTTAGTAGAGCAGTGGTGGTCCAGTGGTAACGGCTCCGATTTTCGAGTATTAGGTCATGGGTTCGAAACAAAGCAGGAGCTTTATTTTGTGTAAATAATTTCTTCACCACTGCTCTCAAAACGGTGAAGGAAAACATCGTGAGGTAACCGGCATGTCCTAGAACCAAAATTCGAAGACATGTGACCATCTACCAACCCGCACTGGGCCCGCGTGGTGGATTACGGCCCTCTCCCTCTCACAGAGAGGAGGACGGTGTCTCAGCAGTGGGAAATTTATAGGCTGTTTTGAGCCACTAAACACATTAAAAATATAGCTTTCCGTGGTTTTCATAAAGGCTTGCGTGAAGCCTGCATGAACTATGGTTTGTCTCTGCATCACCCAAAAGTCGACTAATAGAAAATACCTGAGGCTTTAGGTCCGCCTCTGTACGGTTATTTTTACTTACAGAGCATAAAGTTAATTTAAAAAAAGCCCTGAGTAATATTTTTTGGCAAGACTACAAATATCAATCTGATAAGCCTCTTCCCAACTATTTTGGGGTTGGCTTCCAGTCTAACCAGAAGCAGCTGAATACTAGTATTTTACATGGAGAGACTGCCATCTGACCTTTACAACCCAGTATCCGGGTAACACGATACCCGCTACTTACTATAAAAGGTGTTTTTTCGATACCCCATAACTATAGACTAATGAGACCATATCAAAGAATCAACTCAACTGGCATATGTTTTATTATTTATTTTTATTCAAAATAATTCGACAAAGTCACGATTATTTATGTAAAAATAAAAAATAAAAATAAACATTTAATTCGGACTATTTTTGTTCATAAAAACAACTGACCCTTAGGTGAAATATAAAAAATAAAAATAAACATTAAATTCAGACTATTTTTGTTCATAAAAACAAACCGACTTCCAAAAAAAACACTACCAAGTGAAAAATAACTTTAATTTCGGAAGTCGGTGTCTTTGGTTTTGAATTTTCGGGTTTAGCCACCGATTTCCGAAATTAAAGTAATTTTTCACTTTGTAGGTAGTGTTTTTTTTTTGGAGTTGGGTGTTTTTTTTTGTAAACGTTTTTATTTTTCACGTTTTAATTGTGGTACCGCACAACAAGTAACAAGCAAGTAGTGGTATGCGAATTTGTGTGGAACCTCACACAAATTCGCAAAACTTGCTATGTAAATAACAGTGACAGGAAGTTATCATCATAATATCATCCACATATACTAAGTGGGAAAAATGCGTATTATTGAAGCTTACTCTAAAACTATCCAAGCAAAGTTAATCAAATTTATATGGGACCAACTTGAGAGCATACTCTTTCATCCAAAAAAATAATTTTCAAAATCGGTCCACAATTGAGGGAGAAATTGGCAAATTTTAGATATTAATAGCTGATTCTGTGACATGGTCTCATTAATACCCTAGAGTAGTATATAAAATAGAGGATATTAAAAAACAAACACCTTGTATATTATTTTTGATTTCATATTTTTTTGTGATGACTATAAAACATTATTAATTTCATTTAAAATTGCTTATTAACCTCAGATAATTCAACATTTACATTAACATTCATAATAAGTTGACAAACACGCAAATTGGATCATTAGGTAATTTATCATTACAAAGTTAATAACCCAATCTGCGACCTACCATAGGCAATAGAATTACTCAAACCAATATTATTCAAAACATAGATACTTAATTTAGTCAATATTGGCAACCTATTGTATTGCAGTATTACCTAGACCATAGATAATATTATTTGATACAAGCTGTTAGCGAGCTATGAACGAATTGAGCTATACAGAGACGGATTTTAGCTTCCTTTGATAAATGATACATAATTTTATTTCTGTAAGTAGGTTTGTACAAAAACATTTACACGTCAATCATATTTTGAAAACTAGATGAGTTCGGCGTTTCCTTTCTACTCTGGGAAGAAAGGCCGAAACAAACTTCTGAGTTTGTTGTGAAGATTATGTCTGGAGTTTAAAAAAAACACGAAACTCTAGTACCTACACCCAGTTATTTTTAAGTCCCATGTAATAGGCGCGAGCCTATTGCCATCAACCGGGCACAAATCCAGACTCCGGGCTGTTACTGAAAAATTCCGGATGGAAAACCCAATATGAAATAACTTAGGCCGAAAGCAGATTTCTTATAGTTATAAAATAAAAGCTTTTCAAAATTACCTCTGATCTGTTTACCAATTAGTTATTATAAATATATATCAATTTATGCGCCCCCAATTCGACCCTGCTTACTTTAACAAGCCCGAAATAAGGTAAGCTTTACAATGAAAACCTCACGCGAAAATCTTATCCAAACTGAGAGATTCTATAACACAGCCTTTTACATGTAAAAACAACCTTAAATTCCCTGACGATAAAGCACATTTTCCATTAAGTATATAAAGGAGTTATGATGTATCTTCTTTGCAGTATTTGTATTCGGAATGATATTTGAAATCAGAACAAAATAAGTGAATAATGAAATGGTTTTGGTAAGGAGTTACGTCATTTTGCATTATGGGATCTTAGGGGTAGTCTGTGGTTGCAATTTTGCGATTATCTACCTATCTATTTAAATAAAAATGAAATATTATTCGTTGGTAAGCGCATTACTTGAGAACGGGTGGACCGAATTGTATAATTTATAAAAAAAAAAAAGTAATAGTCCGAATAAGGGAGAAATTCTTGGGGTAAAAAAAAAAAAAAAAAATCCGGCAAAGTTGGAAAAATCGGGAAAAACTGAAAGTGCCTTTTATGGGAATTAAAATTTAGACAGAGCAACGTCACACATCGTCGTTAAAAAATAACCATTTAAAATAAAATAAAAAAATAATTAAGAGCCTTATATTTCTTGACGAACTGAAGAAGTTTACACAATAAAATAAAAACTACTTCAACTAAATGTTGCTATAAGCTATATGTTAAAAAAAAACTGTTGACAAATTTTATAATACCTAAGTATAGTACTTAAATATAATTCATTAAAATAAGTATTAATAGTAGGTAATTACATTAGCATTACCTATGTTAAAGCCACTGCAACAATTTTATCTATGATCACACATTATTTAATGTCAAACTAATCCTTGTAGACTGTAGATTTGTTCACCATTTTCTATATTTTTGTTAAGTAGCTGGTAACTACTTGTTGTTGCCTTTGAAAACATTGTAAAACCCAATAATTTTTAAAAAGAGTAAACGTGGATTTTCTTGCTGGCCCTTCTCCATATGAAACGACCAATTGGAACCGTGCACCTAGCTTCTGACGTTTCATTAGTGCCCATGTAGGTTTATGTGAAATAAAATATTTTGATTTTGAATCTTCAAGATTTCAACCTTTTTCGAGTTAGACTTCGGGTCGAGGTTGCAGGTGATTTTTTTTAACAGGAACCCCTTGGCTATGCATAGGTTTTGAGTAACCTAACCAAAGCTCTGCCAGCATCAGGTCTTTGTAAGCCTTTTGGTTTAATCGAATTATCGGAAGCACTGTCAAAACTGCACTCTGAACATAAGATTTAACTGGGAAGCCTCTCATCTAGATAAGTAAATTAGATTCCAAACAATAATGTTTTAAACAAGAAACTTAACTTTCCATATTGTATGCCATCGCCCAAATTATTACCCAAATTATCAACCAACAAAACGCAACCCCGACTAATCGCAAGCGTACACAAACCCCTAACCTATTTGTTAATAATATTAATTACAGAAAACTCGCTGGCTCCAAAATGGCTGCCACACCCGCGCGCGGGAAATTTGACAACTGTCGCGGACGCCATGTTCAGATGAATACTCTACTGCTTTATGGTTCTGAAGGTTTTGAATTTGGAATGTTAATTATGGCTTCGGAAACAAAATTTTAGGCAATAGGTAATCTTTATTTGCTTTCGGAAGGTTAGGTTCCATTTTGGCGGCGAGCCCATTGCCACTGGTTCAAAAATATACCTACAGACTCCGAGCTGCTACTGAGAAATTCCCTATTGCACTTTTCCCAACCTGGGAATTGATTCCCACGATCAACAGTCGTGTTTGCGACCACTTGATCAACGACGCAGGTATATATATAAGAAAGCTCAACCCAAATACATATCAGTATGTGAGTATACAGAATTATCTATGATTTAATTACACCAACAACTAATATGAAAGTGTAATTACGAGGTCAAAGGCCACAAGCCCATGGACATTAACATTTATTTACCCAGCAGAGCGAGATAGCGCTATACAATTGTCATATCTCCATCTCTTATCAATAGAAGTGACAAGTTTGACATTTCGACGAGCGCTTGAGTGTATTTTTTTCTAATTTGATGTTTATTCGAGTGTCAGTCAAACTGACAGTCTATGTGTGAAGTTTTTAATGCTTGTTCACACGTTTTTGAATTGATGGTAAGTGGTGATGGGGTCTTCATGTGTTAGTCGAGTATTTATTTAGATAAATAGTATAATATATATATTTTTTTTCATTAATGATGTAACTAAAAATATTTTTGTAACAATATAATTTAAAAGAGTGTCCGTGGAGATTCTTGCCCGTTCTTCTCCATAGGAACTACGCTTTGGGCAGTTTCATATTTCTGACTGACTCCTTGACAATTCAAAAGTGCCTGTAAATAAATGCTTTGAGTTTGGAGTTGAAAGGAAATTTTGCACTAATTAAGGATTTTTTTGTGGAATAAGTTTGATCAAACCTACGCTACGGCCGATGAACGATCGTGGTTACCGCCGCGCCGCTTATCCTAACTAATATTATATGTGAAAGTGAGCTTGTTTGTTTATTTGTTACGCTTTCACACGTAAAACGGCTGAATGGATTTGGATGAAATTTGGCACAAGGGTAGACCATGACCTGGGTTAGGACATAGGATACTGCTTATCCGGATATTTCCACGGGATCGAGACTTATGCGGGGTGAAACCGCGGGGTGCAGCTATAGTAGACTATATACACCTCTGCAACATCAAGGGGACGTGTTAAACCTTATCCCGGGAAAGGTGTGACTGTTATTTATTTAACTTCGCCGAGGAGCTCGTGGCTAAGTAATAACTGCCGCACGGGTCGATCCATCAGGTTAAGCTACGCTGGCCGGGGTTGGTCTGTGGATGGGTGACTTTGATGTGATCTTTACATTCCGAGACTCCTTCGCGCCTCGGATAGCACGTTAAGCCGTTGGCCCCGGCTGTCATTCGTGGATCATTGACAGTCGTTACGGGTCGTCAGAAGCCCGAGAGGCTGACAACCAGTCTTACCAAGGGGTATCGTATTACCCAGGTACTGGGTTGTGGAGGTCAGATAGGCAGTCGCTCCATGTAAAATACTGGTATGCAGCTGCATCCGGTTATACTGGAAGCCGACTCCAATATAGTGGGGAAAGGCTAGGCAGATTGACTTCGATGGTCCTAGTTTATCATATAAAACTTCCAGTTACAGCTACATAAAGCGTTATGTGAGCGGGGACGACCTTTATGCCTGGAGGCATTTATTTAGATATTAAGTTCTGTTTACGTTTATTTTTTATTTCTGCCTTAGTGTAGTTCTCGATGTTTTTGGTTGGTATATTGGCGTGTGCTGGCCGACATAAATGGCTAATAATTTATAACTTAAATTATGTTTTGTGTTGCGTTGTAATGTAAATTATTTTGCATATTAAATATATTTTTTCTAACGAAGCAGACAGCTGTACTGCTGGCAAGTGATTTGCGCCACTTCTTCTTCCCAGCTAAAGCACTAGGAAGTGGTGAAGGGTGGGCGTTTGGGGGACTGTCTTATGTAATTTTGACGTTCGAAAAGTGCTGATTCTCAGCCTAGTTTGAATAAATTACTTTTGCCTTTTTTATTTTATTTTAATTTGATTGTTTTATTTTTTGTGTGTGTTAGAGGATGGGACACTTGGTGACAGCAGGTGGAGTTGATTCACGAAACAGAGTGAGGTCCTGAAGACGATGGGAAAATTGATTTTTGCAGAGAAGAACTTTTCGAGATTAGTACAAAATATCAACCCATTAGCCCTAGCTGTGCAGTTTGACCACAGTACAAAAAGTAACAGTATTATGTGTCGGCAGTGACCTTGAAATAATTACCTACCGCCGCTCGGTAGATAAACCTTCCGCTTCCGTGCGTAACTGCTGCGCACTCTGTACTGTTGCGTACCGATATACACTGACATTTGTGAAGCGCGTCGTTTCGGCTGTTTTCTATGAAGATATAATGCTGATCCTTATTTATAAGTACTGTGGTTTGCCGGTAGAAACACGTATAACAATAGATCAACGTATAATAATTTAACGTATAATAATTTGCCGAATGAAATTATGCGGAAAATTGTTTGGGAAGTGATAATTTGGCAATTTCTTTTCGATGAAACAAGGGAGACCCGACCATTAACTGTTTGTTTATTGATTTTACATCGATGGTCCTAGTTTATCATTTATAACTTCCAGTTACAACTATATGTAAGCGGGCACGCCCTTTATGCCTGGAGGCTTTTTATTTAGATATTAAGTTCTGTTTACGTTTAGTTTTTTATTTCGGCCTGAGTATAGTTCTCGATGATTTTGTTTGGTATATTGGCGTGTGCTAGCTAACATATGGCAAATAATTTAAATTATGTTTTGTGTTGCGTAATGTAAATTATTTTGAATACTATTTATTATATAGAATCTTTTTTTTTTTGTTCTTCTAACTGAACAGACAGCTGTGCTGCTGGGGAGTTTGTTGCGCCACTTCTTCTTCCCAGCTAACGCACTAGGATGTGGTGAAGGGTGGGCGTTTTGGGGGACTGTCTTATGTAATTTTGACGTTCGAAAAGTGCTGATTCTCAGCCTAGTTTGAATAAATGACTTTTGAATTTTGAATTTGAATTTTATCTATTTCTAAGAAAAAAGAAAACATTTACAGACAAACTAAGTAACTATATAAGAAAACCGTAATATCTGCTACTTTCGCTTGCACATTACAAACTAATAAATGCCATACATTTAGCAGTAAAACTGCTGGTTAAACAAAACGCTGGCATACAGTAATCACTCAGTAATTGGCAGTAGTACGGAGTATGACGAGGTAACGTATCATTTTGTATGCGGTGACCAAGAATTTTGCATTTTGCAAGACGTATGAAATAATATCGAGTTGTTACGGGTCGTCAGAAAACCTGAAAGTCTGACAACCATTCTTACCAAGGGGTATCGTGTTACCCAGTAACTGGGTTGTGGTGGTCAGATAGGCAGTCGCTCCGGCATTAGGATTGAAATCTTGTTAAAATATACAACTGATTTTAGTTGCTCAGTTTATTATGCCGAATTCGCTAATAAAAACCTAAATTTAAAATGAGACCTCCGCGAAGGCTCCCGGCATCCCATATGAGACTTGAGTGAACCATCCAGGAGGTATCCCGGCACTGAACAACCCGTGCGGCTGTTATTATTTGGCCACTAGCTTTAACCCGCGGCTTCGCTCGCGTGGAAGTCGGAAATGATCCCATGAAAACGTACTACTTAGATAATAAGTATCCTATGTGTTAATCCAGGTTATAAACTATCTATCTGCCTCGTCCAAATCCTATTAGTAGCATAACATAATGATTGAATACTATCGTGAATTCGTGCATGCCTAGTACTTTTTGTTAGGTTACTGCTCAGAAATTGTTCACCACGTCTACTAATGATTGAAATACTATATTGAATTCATGCCAGCCTAGTACTTTTTGTGTCAAGTTTCAAGTTTCTTAACTCAAGGGATTATTAACTGACGGGGTCCATAAGGACCAACGCCTGCTGGGGTTGCGGGTTTGTCCGAAAGGGATATCGCGGCCCCGGCACACAGGCAACGGAAGGAACACGGGTGGGTTTTTCTTTTGATTTCCCACACTCAAAAAAAAAAAAAAAGAATCATTTCATACAAATGAAATCCCCCCTTTTCGCTCCCTTATAGGTGGAATTTTCAAAAACCCCATCTTAGTGATCCCCTACATTATAAAAGGAAGCTGTGTGCATTTCACATTCGTCGTCCCCCTGGCCCCCTCACAGGATTGACCAGTTAAGTAGTCATGACCTCAGTGGTCAGCTACGGAATGCCCTACATTAAAAAATAAATAATAAAAAAACACGTTCGTAGTCCCAGTAGTTTCGGCTCTGCGCTGATATGTCAGTCAGGCAATCAGTTTCTAGATAATGCGCCGCTCTCAAAAACAAAACAAAATCTTTTAATTTTAACTCAATCAATATATCTCCCTTCACCGTTCACCTTTCCAAAGCAAACAAAAGGGCAGAAGACTGTTAGATCGTAAATAATAAATTCGTTGAATCGTGCCCACCCCAGTGCAGTCGCTTCGTCAATACAACTCTATTATTCATGGCTGCTCGAGGCCTGGACGTTGTCACAATAAGCGAATGGAAATTATTGTTTGTGTCTTAAGTTGTGAATTTGTAGAAGCGACATTTTGCGTTTGATGGTATGTTTAGTGCCTATTGTATTGTAGACACGATTTCCAACTTCTGCCTAGTTCCCTAAAAACCGAATTCAGTCGAAGTTATTGTAGGTATAGTCAGATACCATGACATTAGTGGTTGTTAAAAGCTAGATGGTAGTAATTATGGTCTGTTTCAAAAGTGTCTGAGAAAAATGTAAACAAATGGGTCAGAAAAGGCACCTGTGGATGCTAATTTGTAGTGCCACAGAAAAATTTAGTGCTTTGATTTAATTATGTATTTGAATACTTTACTCAAAACAAAAAAAAAAACACCTCACCTGGGGGTCTGAGTGCATTCGAGTATTTCATGACATCGCCAAGCGGTTGATCGACTCTTCCTTTTTCTGTGAGTAATTGCGTAAGAATTTAAAACATGAAAAGGATTTGTATATACTTTTATCGCATACTTTTGGAACAGACTTTTATATATGTCGGACGATGGTACGAGTATGTGTCTCTCTCGTTATCAGGCATATTTTAACTACTGTGGGCGTACTAATGGGTAGTGTTGGTTATTGGGCAATAGAAAAACCGTTGCAGTTCAGATCAAATTATAATTTACAATAACATTAATCACACTAGCATTTCACACACTGTAGGTACACGACACAACTATTCGAAACGCGCGACAGTTTCTAAACGTCCTCACCGCTTGATCGCCACCCATGAAGTCTGCTGAGCCCCGGCCGGTCCGAGCGTTATCTTGTGGTGGCGGCGCTGGCGTCCCGATCACTCAACTCAGTAACGTATTTCCGAAATATAATATATGTATTCCTAGGTACGTAATAATCTATGCTCTGCGCAGTCAAGTTGCACTTCTACTTGTTGGTCCTAGTGATCATTTTTAATTGGCGCCCTCAGTCCCATTATAAATCATCAGATATGTGATGGGAAATAAGTGACAATTACATGTATGGCGACATTTTTGGTACGTAGATTCGCTTCTGCATTATTTTATCATACCTACTTCACCCTGAATGAAATTTTCTCGGAAATCATTTAATGTGTTGTGTATTCAAAAACTGTCTTAAGTAATATGAATGTCAGTTTGTTCAGCCACTTTCATTATGTCAGTTTGTCACTATACTTGTGAAACTTAGAAGTGATCCCAGTTTCTTGTTAATTTAGACACTTGGCTGTTAATGTTTTTAGCATATCTTAGCTAAAAAACCTGTGAGAAATACTTAGGTACCTATGCAAAAAACAATCTTTTTTATGTTTTCCTAGACCAAGATTTTAACTCAGAATACACCATAATAATAATAATAATAATGTGCAATTATGGATGAAGTTATCTTGACGAATAACTACCGGAGACATATTATGAAGGACGGGACGGTTGACGTGTGTCGGGCATGCCATCGTCCGGGTGAGTCCATCAGACATATTATCTCTGGTTGTTCGCGTCTAGCTAACGGCGAGTACTTACACAGGCATAACCAAGTGGCCAGGATTATTCACCAGCAACTTGCTTTGAAATATAAACTTGTTGACTCTGAGGTACCGTATTACAAGTATGTGCCCGACCCAGTTCTCGAAAATGACCATATCACGTTGTACTGGGATCGGTCTATCATTACTGACAGGACTATTGTAGCCAATAAGCCTGATATAGTGGTGATAGACCGATTAGCGCGCCGCGCAATGATAGTCGATGTTACCATCCCACATGACGGGAACCTCGTGAAAGCTGAGAAAGAGAAACAAATAAAATATCTCGACTTAGCACACGAGGTTGTCGACATGTGGAATGTGAGCTCGGCTATCATTGTACCGATTGTCGTAACGGCCAATGGCCTGATGGCCGAAAGCCTCGACCAACATCTTTCGAGGCTCTCGTTAGGCGGTTGGATCAAGCGCCTGATTCAGAAGGCAGTACTCCTCGATACGGCTCGCATTGTGAGGAGGTTCCTGTCTCTGCAGCCCTAACCACCGGTAGCTTGGACCTTGCTCCCGACACCGGCGGAATACTATTTTTTATATTTTTAAATGTTTTTTATATAGTTTTTAAGAAATATTTAAAAATGTATTTTATATGTTAAAATGTTAATAAAGATAATAATAATAATAATAGATATGTCAAAGACATTTTAAAATAATAATAATACGTTCAGTGAGCGGAAGCGGGAGCCCTCCTGGAGGGTTCAACTATTCACATATAGGATGCCGGGAGCCCTCGCGGAGGGCTCATTTTAAATGTAGGTTGGTTTTAGTGAATACAGCGTTACAAACCGTGAAAATAAAATCTGATGTATATATTTTAACAAGATTTATTAGTTAGTTTTAAAATCCAACAATTTTTTTTTTTTTTGTTTCACGGTTACAAATATTCACAAAAAAAAAATTAAAGGTTGGAAACTACGTATACGCGACAAGATCCCATAAAAACACAATTTTACTTCGTTGTTAATTTTATGGCGTATGAGTTCTATGATAAGAGGGTGGAGTCGAAAGTGCCTAAGAAATTGGAAAATTATTGCCACATTGCCCATATTATGAAACCCTGTCCTTCATTACATTTTCAACACACATAGGAAACTAATAATGCACAAGCAGCTCCGAGTGCAAACCAAAGGCGCTGCATAAAGCCGCGTCCCCACTAGAGCCACGCGGGTTCGTGAGGCCAAGCCGCGCGGCCGAGCCTCGTGAGTTTTTAAACGTACAGACGCCAGCACACCAAGCTACTACAATCTGTCAAATTTATTTAATAGATTTTCAACTTTAGCACTACAGCATAAGGTTCAAGGTTGATTGCGAAATTTTGACTAGCTTTGTGCTAGCTTATATATGGCTAATAATTTAAATTATGTTTTGTGTTGCTTAATGTAAATTATTTTGAATACTATTATATAGAATCTTTTTTTTGTTCTTCTAACTGAACAGACAGCTGTGCAGCTGGGGAGTTTGTTGCGCCACTTCTTCTTCCCAGCTAACGCACTAGGAAGTGGTGAAGGGTGGGCGTTTTGGGGGACTGTCTTATGTAATTTTGACGTTCGAAAAGTGCTGATTCTCAGCCTAGTTTGAATAAATGACTTTTGATTTTGATTTTGATTTTGACAGTTTCGGGTAGCTTGACCTGCTGGCGTCTGTACAAACTCACGAGGCTCGGTCTCGCGGGTTGGCCTCACGGGGCCGCGCGGCCCTAGTGTGGAGGCGGCTTAATATCCAAGCTAAATATTTCAAGATGAGTAGCACACTAGCATTATCAAGTTAACGGTTATCAATTTAACTGCAATTTCCTAACATGTTGTTTATGGAGGAAGTTTGCTTCTTGCTTCATACATAATTTTGTTATTCCGCGAGTTGAAAATAATATCAAACCTTTTCTTGTTATCGTAAAAAAAAGGCTCGTGCCTACTTGCCACGGTTGGTCCGTGGATGGGTGACCATTGAAAGAAAGAAAGAAAGAAAATACATTTATTAAGTAAAGACTAATGTATGGCAATATAACATATTCTGCAAAATAAAAACACATCTATTACATACCAAGACCCCTCCGTGGCTCGGAAAGCACGTTAAGCCGTTGGTCCCGGCTGTCATTTCGTAGATCTTTGACAGTCGTTACGGGTACTAAGCCCGAAAGTGTGACAACCAGCCTTACCAAGGGGTATCGGGTTACCCAGTAACTGGGTTGTGGAGGTCAGTTAAGCAGTCGCTCCATGTTAAATACTGGTATTCAGCTGCATCTGGTTAGATTGGCAGCTGACCCTAACATAGTTGGGAAAAGGCTGGGCTGATGAATATGTACTTATCATCTTTCCCGACGACCTCCTTCACAAATAGCTACATTAGTCAATTTTTCTGTCACATCCGTGAATGACAACAGTACATTAGGTTTTTTTGTCGAAATTCTGGTTGAGATCTTATGCATTTGAGTAGCGCTTGGCGATCTACTTTTGATGAACGCACAGGTAGCGCCATCTAGTCTCGGTGGTCGTAACTAACTTCTTGCCGAACAACGCCACACGCGGCATTGCTGCCTCGTTACTACTGGTCCCCATACATTTTCTATAGGTTTATATGAGATTACGTTCCAAGCACGGCAGCAATGCTGCGTGTTATTGCTGCGACGGCACTGCTGCATGGCAGTGTTGAGAAGCAAAACCTCGAACAGCAGTACCGCGCTGCGGCTTGCTCGGAATCACGTGCCAGGCAGCATTTAGTACTGACGCACAGCACTACCGCTTGCAGCGTTGTTCGGAAACTCATTATTTATCGAATTGATTACCAATTTAAATTGTCCGTTTGAATCAAAACTGTCAATCTTTGACAGTTGTATAAAATGATTAAAACACAACAAATTGACGTAGAGTGTCAATTAGATAAATTGACGTACTGTGTCAATTTGACAATTAATATTCTTTACTCAATTCTGTAGTATGTACCAAACCTCTGCACAACAACACAGTAACAGTAGTACTTTTGAAGAGTTTTTGCAGAATAAGTAGGTACCTAATTACTTAGTTTCCAGATTTACCAGTTCTATAAAAAAACAAACTCGATGGTAAATTCGGAAACACAATATCTAAGACAGTAGTAGGTAGGTAAGTATTTCAAGTATATCGGTAAGTTATAGTAGCTGCGAACACGATACGAGCTGTTTGAGCAAGCGCGTATGCCAGCCACTGGCTGTTAAGGCGATGACTGTTCGGAATCAGGTGTGAATATAAAGTATTAATTTAAATAATGTCTTTATGTCTCAGGGGTTTTAAATAGAGAGATATTTCTCGAGGGCATGTGAAGCCAAGTCAGAGGTTTCCTCGCGATGTTTTCCTTCACCGTTTTTGAAGCAAGTGATAATTATACAATACGCTCATGAATCCGAAAACTCAGAGGTCTTGGGTTCGAACTCGGGATCTCTCTTGGCAGTCCGACGGTCACACCACTAGGCTATCACTGCTATTAATTAATTTACAAATTAATTTCCCTATAATTGCTAATATATCCCCTAATATTGCTATATTAAGTTATTAAGAAAATGCTCGGAAGACCGCAGGAATCCGCTGGATGCGGAAAGCACAGAATCGGTCTAAGTGGCGCTGTTTGGGGGAGGCCTATGTTCAGCAGTGGACGTCTTTTGGCTGTAATGATGAAGAAAATGCTCTAATTTAACATATATTTTTTCCAAATCATTGACACGAGTACGTTTAGACGTGATCTTCAGTATAAAATCATTAAAAGTTGGTTATCGTCGCCTTAAATGTTTTTGGAGAGTCAATAACCATCTTTACCTATTAACCTGTGACTTAAGTTTCTCAATTTGCAAACTAGTTAGCCATTCATCATCAAACATTATTCCTACCTCGACTTCCTTCCTACATTCGTCCACAATAGTATCCCCCTTAACGGCGCCGGCGCTCATTTAAACGCGTCGCTCGGACCACACACGACGTTCGGAAATAGACTCGATCACACGTTAGAATGGGAGCGACCGGCTTTCCTAGGATATAGACAATTTTAGCGGGTTGGTGGATGCCAATGGCTGGAAATTATTTTTGATCAAGAAGGGAGAATGATTAGGAGTGGATTTTATTGGAGGAACATCGATTTTAATGATATGAAGATATGGTTTTCCTTAATGTGAGTGATGATTTAAATGTTTAAATAATAATATAATATTAATAAATAATATAATTTTTCACGGAGAAAAGCAGCTCTGAAAAACATGGATAAAAAATATTTTATTTTACATATATTTGTTGTTTTAATACCGGCAACTGAAATTTTTGAAATTTTCATAAAGTGAAATTTTCAGCAGGCAGATGAAATTTTCATAAAGTGCGTATTTCTAACGCCCTTTATGAAATTTCAACTGTCTACTACGGTTCATGAGATACAGCTTGCTGACAGACGGACGGACGGATAGCGGAGGCTAAGTAATAGGTTTCCAATGGGCACCCTTCGGGTATGGTACACTAAAAAGTAAAACTATTCAGTAGTTTTTTTTTTTTTTAGTTATAAGGTGTATTTTTCTGGTGTTTGCCAATAAACGCATTTTTCTTTCTTTCTTTAGTTAGTTACTTACAACTTTTGTGAGAAATCATAGAATGACGAAATTGAGTTTGTTTGTTTGTAACGCTTTCACGCTAAAACGGCTGAACGGATTTGGATGAAATTTGGCACATGGGTAGACCATGACCTGGATTGGGACAAATTATACTTTTTATCCCGATATTTCCACGCGATCGAGACTTATGCGCGTGAAACCGCTGGGCGCTGCTAGTAAATTATAAAATTATATTTTTCAATAAATTTATATCTAATTTAACGAAAACAATATTTAAAAAATAAATATATGAATACTTTACACCATAGACAAGTTATTATCATGACAAGTACTTACTTAGATAAGTACTTAAAACAAATTAACCATTGTTTCCACAATATACCTCCATCCCACACAATAACCATTAAATTATTCATCAACCTACATATTTAAATTGCGATATATTAATCGATAGGTATTCAATAATTTGCGTACAAGCGACTTGACAAATCGATATTCGTTTTATTTCTACTAAGTAATGTTATAAATGTGCAAGTTTGTATGTTTGGATGTTTGTTACTCAATCACGCAAAAACGGCTGAACTGATTCAGATGAAATTTTAGCACACAGATAGTTTATAACTTGGATTAAGACGCAGATATATGCCAGTGACCTTGAGAGGTTAGCTTGTGTGTTCTGTACTGAGCTCACGCAACGCGTCGTACGTCCAGCCAGTAATAGGACTCGCCCATCAAGGAGCGCTGTCCCAAATTAGACGCATTATTAATGTACATGCAATGTACTATGATAATGTACAATGTATTATTATTATACATACAAAAAGGTATTTTAATAAAACACGTATACTAAAAGATCAATTATTAAATTATCTTTAAGATGGTGTAGGTTTCAGAAAAATACGCTTGCTAGATTTTGCGTGATTCTCAATTTTTTATCCGCGTTAGACATAACTATACAAATCAATTTCACAATGTAATATAAACATAATCTAAAATATTCACATAAGAAAATGCTCTAATTAAACATATATTTTTTCCAAATCATTAACAATACTCGTGATTTTCAGTATAAAATCATTAAAAGTCGGATATCGTCGCCTTAAAACATTGGATAATTTTTATCCCGAGTACCGCTTCCGTGAGATATTTTCCAACTTCGACGTAAAGCTATCAAAATATTGTATTACACATTTATAATTCAATTGTTTATCTACACACATCAACACGGTCTAGGGATATTTAAAAAAAAGCGAATTACTATCAATGTGCTAATTATTTATATGACATGTATATATTTAAAAGATACGTTATTTAATATTCTACCATTTTTTAATAATGGTTAAGGTACTTCGATTAAAATTTCAGGATTTTATGGAAAAAAAATGAAGCATAGACGGAAACCGTATATGAATTAACTTTTAATTTATGAGTAAAAACTGAAAAAAATAGAAAAATCATTTAATTTGTGTTTATAAACTTGAAGTTAGTAGTCTGAGAAAGCGCCCATGATGTTCATAACACATCGGCAACGATTCGGCATGCTCAGAACAAGGTTGTCAATGTCTTGCTGCGGAATATTGTCCCATGTCCTTCTGAGGTGCGCAAAAAGTTGATCTTCTGTAGCCAGATTTTCAGGAACTTCCTTCAGAGCTCTTCTTTGCAGCATATCCCACGCATGCTCAATGGGATTTAGATCTGGCGATTGAGCAGGCCAGTCTAAGGCCCTAACATTGTGTGTATGTAACCAAGCTGCTACCGTTCTCGCCGTGTGAGCCCGGGCATTGTCGTGCATGAGCAGGAAATCTTGCCCCATTTGTGTTCTGTGGGGCAAGATTACGGGCCCCAGCACCTGTTGGACGTATCGTTTTGCCGTCATATTGCCCCGCACCCAAACGAGATCCGTCCGTCCTCCAAGACGAATTCCTGCCCAAACCATAATTGTTCCTCCTTGGTATGGGTGAGGTTCCTGAGGGTTCTGAAGACGGCTCCATCGTCCAGGAACTCGCCAAACACGCGTCCTTCGTGAATCTGGATGGAAGCCGAACCTGGATTCATCCGTGAACAGCACATTGGACCATTGCTCACGGCCCCAGTCCAAGTGGTTCCGAACCCATTCTAATCGTCGTCCACGATTGCCTCTCCGTAAAGGTGGGACCCGGAGTGGTCTACGAGAGCGTAGATTGCTTTCATGCAGTCGCCTTCTTACAGTTTGGTCACTCACAAGCACTTGGTGTTCCACTCGCAGCCTTTGGACCAATTGAGTCGCCGTTGCATTTGGTTGAGCTCGCGCGGTAATTTGCAAAAATCGGTCTTGTCTGGGGGTAATGATGCGACTTGGCCCCCGGTGCCTCTCCGCTACTTCACCTGTGGCACGATAGCGTGTCCACAATCTTGAAATTACTTTTTGGTGGGTCCCTATGGCCTCAGCAACATTACGCTGAACAGACCCAGCTTCCAGCATTCCCACAGCTCGTAACATCTCCGCCCTCGTCAAATGTTGGCGTTGCATGGCTACAATACTTCAATTTTAACTTTATCTTTCGTTTAAAAATGAAAAAAAACTTTAACTAAACGTAATTCGTATTGTTTTCTAAATTTCGCACAAATGAAAATTCCCTCTCCTACACATCAAGACATTTTTATGCCACTGAAACAAAAGAATTTTCAAAAATCTGAATTTGGAATTAGTCTGAGATAAATTACAAACAAATCGGTGTATAAAAGATTCCAATGCGGCCAGTACTTTTCGAGTTATTTAATTGAGTATGAAATATCCCTAGACCGTGTTGATGTGTGTATTTTATTTTTTAATTATTTGAATATCTCATTGTATGTTGCTCCGGTCGACGTCATAATGTTCTTGACGGTTGTTGTCATGATATTTAAGAACCGCATCAAATTCCATTCCGTTTCGTAGTTAAGAAGAACTACCCAATTTTTTATTTTGCACTAAAGGCACATACTTTCTATTTAAAGAGAATTGATTTTTTTAATTTTAAATTTATTATTTATATAGTATTTATTTAGTATTATGACACAGATATTGGGTATTTATTTATTTTAGTTTCTCATTCACAACACACCACACACATTAAATGTATGTCACAACACTTTATTTTATTTGATTTTGTGAGTTTTTCATGTTATCCTATCTTTTACTACTTACCATAATTTATTCTGTTAATTTATTAAAACGGACACACACTTCCCTGTCTTTATTATTCTAGCGTATGGCACTCGTGGGTTGCAACTGAAAATCAGCGTCAGGTGGTACACTGTGTGTTGCCATCTGACATCTATGCTGAGCTGAGGCCCTATTGGCATTATAATCATTTGTTTTCTGTTTTTTTTTTAGTTATAAGGTGTATTTTTCTGCTAATGTAATGCCAATAAACGCATTTTCTTTCTATCGATAAAGCCGCTGGCAAAAGCTTGTCAATAATATACTAATCGATGTTCAATCATTTGCGAACTAACGACGAAACAAATCGATATTCGTTATTATAAACAATTGTTTACGTCTACACCATCGGGCGTCCGACATTTTGACAAGCGTAAAGACAAGGTCGTAATGTTAGCGGGAATTATGAACGGGGAGGAAAGTTATGTTTTGTTTTGGACTTTTGGTCTTATTAACGTTGTGTTGTGGTAATTATTTAGTCAATAGATTCGTTGGACTGTTGGCTTGTTATTGTTCTATTGTAGGGCAAAATGTTAGTATTGACAAGTGGCGTTCGATTCCTACATCGGGCAAAGTGTTATTGTGAGATTTTTTTTACAGAAAATCTGTCAAAAATTCTCAGTGGCAGCGCAGAGTTTGGAACTGTGTCCGGTGAATGGCAATACATTCATCTTATTCCACCTTATTGAACTCATATAATTCGGTAAAACTGTCAGTGGCAGACTGACTAAGTTAGAAAGAAAGAAAGAAAACGTTTATTTGAACACATTTCGTGAAACACAAAATACAAACAAACTAAAAGTGAAAGTAATATTTTGTCAATAAGTGTGTGCCTCACAGCTGCGCCAAAAAGGTTCATTTCAGCATTAATGCCAGGCAAATGCGCAAGTTAGCGCTTTCTTCAGATAGGCTCAGCCACAGGAGTAGAGGTGTACCACAGATTACTGCCACTCATTCTAGGGCAGCTCCTAACTCCAAAGCCTATTTTTGACAAGCGACCAACTCAGAGGTCAAAAACTCTTTTAAAATCCAGACATAATCTTCGACAGAGAGAGGACCATGTAGATTAGTGTCTGAAATGGTCTTTTGACGAAAGAACCAAAAAGATTTGAGTGGACCTGTCCAATTAGTACATGTATTTGCCAGTAATCAGTAATGTTGAGTGTAGGTCAACTCAGAACTTAAGAAACTCAACGCCTTGACGAACAAAACCAAAGAAAGGACATTTGGGTAGGCTGCATAAAGTACGCAAACTGCCCGACAATCTTTAAAACTGTGTAGATGAAATGACCAACATAGTCCTCACATTAACAATTAGCGAGATGACCTCAACCGGAGAAACGAATAGCCAAGCTACCAGTGGTTATAAGACTTAAAGGACTGGGAACTTTTTCACTTTGAGGGAGGAGAGCTACCTACTTTCTGAAGCAGCAACTGAAATGCCTAACACATTTTCAATCATTATCCAAAGGACTTTGAAGGAAATTCCTAATTAATTGCTTTAAATGTTTGAAAAATTCGTCTGTCCGACTACGTTAATGACGCAGTGAATGTAGTTGAATTGTCAAAATTAAACTCGAGGTAAGTGAGCTATTTGATTGTATATGTGTTACGGAATTACCCGCAGGCCTACCTAATGAAAGCCACATGTAATAAAATTAAAAACCTCAAAAAAAAAAAACTAAAAAAAAAGTTAGTTATTAATTACTTTATAAATCTCTGCATGTATGACCGCAGCCTCACTTGACATTTGACAGCTATTTAGGCGGGAAGTGACAGCGCGCTCGTTATCGCTCGAGGTAAGTGTGCTATTTGATTGTATGTGTGTTACGGAATTACCCGCAGGCCTACCTAATGAAAGCCACATTTAATAATATTAAAAACCACAAAACAAAAAAAACAACAAAAAAAGTTAGTTATTAATTACTTTATAAATCTCTGCATGTATGACCGCAGCCTCACTTGACATTTGACAGCTATTTAGGCGGGAAGTGACAGCGCGCTCGTTATCGGCGCCATCTTGGTTTATTTTTCTTTTGTTTTTGTTTACACATTGTCTAGCCGGCGGCGCTTACAGCCTAGTGTTAATTTTAATTTTACATGCTAATTTGATGAATGTTTGGCGCCTTTTCTTATTTGTATGGTTAATTATTGTTTCATTAGCATATTTTAAGAGTGAATATTGTTGCCCTTATTTTTCTACTATTATGCTTACACTGGCAACCCAAATACGCTATTCTTGGCTATTGTGGTTAACTATGAAGTCTCGGTAACTCTGAGCAATTTATGGCAATTCCAAGATTGCCAAGAACTGCTCAATTGACTTGCTCGTTGCAAAAAAATGCAAAGCTTCAGGATATTTATGAAGTTTCTAAGTTAAAACGCAGAAAATGGTGTAGTTTGCTACAATACGATTAATGGTATACTAGCGCTACGCGTAGCTTCTTCCATTTTTCTCGTTTTCGCACGATTTCAATCAATCTGCCTAGCATTTTCCCAATTATGTTGGGATCGGCTTCCAGTATAACCGTATGCAGCTGAATACCTGTATTTTATATGGAGCGACTGCCTATCTGACCATCACAACCCAGTTACTGGGTAACACGATACCCCTTGGTTAGACTGGTTGTCAGACGTTCGGGCTTCTGACGACCCGTAAAAACTGTTAATGATCCACGAATGACAGCCAAGAGAGGTCTTGGTATGTAAAGATGGTCACCCATCCACGGACCAACCGTGGCAAGCGTAGCTTTACCTGATCAATCAACCTATGCGGCTGTTATTACTTAGCCACAAGCTAGGATTAACGATAAACGAGTAAGGATAAAATATCGGGTTCGCCGGTCAGTTTATAGCCATTCGCAGAGGCTATTTTCAATAATTTTAATGCACCAACCAAAAACTCACACAGACCAGGGAAGCATGACCCAAAAGGGTTCTGAGGCTTATACTCACCCGTGGGTGGAATAAGCCTGCCCATGATGAGCAAGAACTACTTATAAAATCGTAGCAGTAGCGTAGTTCTCCATCCACCATCTCAAATAGATTTTTAGATTCAAATAATTATTTGTAAGACTATTGATAAAACCTACCTCTCACCCTACAACTGAGGTTTAAGTTCATATCTAACCACCGTAAGGACTATTCTTGCTTGCAGCGCTCGGTGGCTATAGAACCGGGCCGGTAACAGATGTGGTCATCGTGTTCACGGGATTTTGTTTGGAAACTGGTTAGATATAAACTTCTGGTACCTACAATAACATATTTTAAATGATAATGATACACACGATACGTTTCGGCGACTTCAAAAATCTACCACTTACCTATGCAGATTACCCGACTTCGGCGGAGATTAAAGGAGGTTCTGTCTGTGTAAGGCTGGCTATCCACCAGAGATGTGCTATGCTACGTTGCTATGGATGCGTTTGATATCCAGCAATCATATTCATTGGTCCACATAGCTTACGAGTAGCACTTAGCTATGTTTTTTTTTATGGAGTAGTAAAAAATTTAGAAACAGGGTGTAAAGTTCCACCATAGAAAAGGGAGGATCCTCCGACCAGACGGGTGTCGTGTCTGGCGGGCAACTGCCCAGAGGTTGAAGTCGGGAGCTTGTATTTATGTCCATCGCGCGGTAAACTCTAATTGCGCGATGCAGGATTTGTGTGACGTCACGTCTTTGATGCGTAGTTCGCATGTGTCACAGGATCTTTGTATGCGCGGGTGGTGTAACTATGTGCAGAGGAGCCACAGCCGCTCTCCGTGCTTGTACTACTGTCGATGCATCGCATATGTAGCTCGACCTGCGCATCTTTTCGCACACGCGGCGGTGCATCTTCATAGCGCATCTTACACGCTCCGCTACATAACATAGTTTAGCATTAGTGGAAACGTTCACATAGTTTCGTAGCTTAGCTTTCACATCCTCGCAGCATAGCTGCATAGCACATCTCTGGTGGAAAGGCACCCTTAGTGTCTGCGTATAATGTAGGTGAGTGGTGTGAATGCGTCTCTTGTCGCCATTGAAGTAATTCCTTCATTCATTCAAAAATCAAAATCAAAATATTTTATTTCACATAAACCTACAAGGGCACTTATGAAACGTCAGAAGCTAGGTGCACGGTTCCAATTGGTCGTTTCCTATGGAGAAGAGCCGGCAAGAAACTCCACGGTTACTCTTTTAAAAGTAAATGGTTTTACAGTTTTAAAAGGTATGAGAGGACAGTGTAGGCCTATCAACAAGTACCATTGCTAAGAAACTTTTGCCTTTTTAGTTGGAGTAAGCGAGTTTTCCTCCAGCTTCAGGTCTGTGTCTTGTCGTCCTCAAAATGTGTCCATTCCATAGCCTACTCTAGGATGCATATCCGGTACGGCTCGCAAATTCTCTCTTATCCGGAGGGCACGTCTTCCCTACCATTACCGCGCCCCCCGGTCTACTCCTTGATATGCAATGGCCTCTGTAGCTCCATGAAGCATGAGGCTCCAGGGGCTAGTGCAAATCTTGGGGTTCATTCTATTTATTGAGTCTGTCGGTCGGTATATTTCATTCATTCATTCATTCATATTCTGTTTGAGAAACTTTCACCTAACTTATTATTCACACACTACATTCATTCACGTTACAGCCAGTATAGCTGGCGTAAATATGAAATAAGTAGGTAAGTAAGTAAGTAACGCTACGGTTTTTCTAAATATTCATTCATAATATTATTCTGTGTAAGTTTCATTCATAATATTCTGTTACAAAGGTGAAAATAGTCGGCTCTTCAAAGATATGACCTTAGACCTTGTCTGCAACTTGCCTTGTCTTCTAACACCTAAAAAGTACAGTGGACAAAAGAGATAGGAACTATAGCTACCTTTGTTTGTTATTAGGCGCTAATTTAGTTGTTTTTTTTTGGGTTCGTCAGTCACCTGTAGTCACTTAAAATATTGGTTTAAAAGTCAGTTTTTTTTGTGTAAATTCCACAGATGAGTTGGTCAACTCACACTTCAAGTAAAAACACTACCAGCGGCCATTACCCAAATAAAAAAACTTTTTTTATTGTCTTTTTTTGATGTTGATACTACACGTCAGCGGACTTTTGCTAGCTAATTTTATTTGACCCTGTATACATATATGTGGTGGTAGTATTAAATGTTGTTGAAAAAGATGCATGGATTGTGGGAGGAATTATATGAACGAGAAGGGGGTGAATGATAGCGTGACGGTTGACAGGGGAGAGTGGAAGAAGAGAATGTGGTGCGCCAACCCCACGTGACATGTGGCAAGGGCAGAAAAAAAGAAAACTTGTTATGTTATGTTATATTCTTATTTGTTCTTGTTATGTTCTTCGCCGGCGAACTCCTTCACAGAAAATTCTACTTATTACTGAAACTATTTTGCTGTCTATACGTTCTATTATTCTATTAAATGTGACACTTACACTTATGTTAATATGGCATTGTTCTAAAGTATAATAACTAATTATTCTGGTAAGAAACGGTAAGCATACATAATATAATTATTGTTGTCTACTCCGTGATATGCAATGGTCTCTGTAGCTCCATGAAGCATGAGGCTCCAGGGGCTAGTGCAAATCTTGGGGATCATTCGATTTATCGAGTCTGATTAAACCACGTTGGGGTCGGTGCTATTAATTCATTCATTAAACATTTATTATTTACAAGCCAAGTGAATAGGATTTCCCATCGGAAAAAATTACGAACTTCCATACAAACTTTCATCCCCTATTTAACCCCTTCAGGGGGTGATTTTTTTTAAATTCTTCCGTTGTGCTCACCATTGGTTTCTATTTACGGACCTCTGTGCAAAATGTCATGCTTCTAGACTCATCGGTTTAGGCTGTGCCTTGTCTGTCAGTTAATTAATACATTTTTGATTTTAACTAGCTGCGCCCTGCAGTTTCACCCGCGTAAGTCGCGATCCCGAGAGAATATCGAGATAAAAAAATCTTAAGTCGTAATCCAAGTCATGGTCTAACCATGTGCCAAGTTTCATCCAAAGATGTTCAGCCGTTTTAGCTTGAAAGCGTAACAAACAAACAAACTCACTATCGCATTTATAATATTAGTTTAGGATTTAGTAGATATAGTACCAGATGACCCAGTGCACTTCGGACCACGTGATCAAAATTTAAATTTTCTCGATTTTCAACTGTTCCTTTAGGTTTTTCAAATATATTTTTTTCATTCTTTATCGACTGGTGAGGCGAAAAAAACAAATCAGTCGAGCAATCTTCGAGTTTTTGAGAGACTAACGCACGATTATTTATTTTTACTACTAACTTGGGCGACCGAGCTATGCTGGGGTGAAAATAGAGAACATGAATTTTCCCAGATATGGGACCTAGCTAGATCGATGTTTCACCCCCTTTATTGGACGTTTCTTCGAAATCGTTAGCTAGAGCCGTTTTCGAGAACGTGATTACGAATATATAATTGTACAAACATTGCTCATTAAACTGGAGTTGAAAACGACCGATGGATGTTGAGTTCCAATATTGAAAAACGGATCGTTATTTCTACCACTCGTACGCGTATTGGTTATGTTATAAATCCTACCACAATATCTATTTGCGCTGCCAAGCTACATTGCAGAGTTCCGGTTTAAAAGTGTGTAGGTGACATTACACGCACATCTTATCTGGTATTCGCGCAGCCACTGGGCAATACAAATATATTAAATCGAATTATTAATTATTAACTCAAATTCGATCATCATTATAAAGGACATTGTTCGGCGTCCATACATCGTTCGCCTAAGAACCAACAGAGACGGGAATTTACTTTCTGTATTCTAAATAATGCATATATTCGACTGAACCTAAACTAAAATCACGGACACTGCTGAGAATTGTAAAAAATCTAAAACACTTTCGGATTTTGGGGTTATAATTAGGTCAATAGAAACATACTAACTTAGCGTTTATTAGTGAAAATACATTGGATTTTACCTTCAAACGTTTCATTAAATGCATAATGTACTATTAGGTAGTCAGAACCATTCTTTCTTTTTATGTAGTTATATTTATTTGTAGTTATGACTAGTTTAGGGCTATGAAATCCCAGCCAGAGGTCGATATTTCAAGAGGAAATCACAGTCCTTTGTTCACGCCAAGTTGTTAGTTAAAATAGGTAAAAAAAACAGAAAATGCAATAACACAAACGAATACACACAAGCTACGCAAGATGCAAGCGCAGGAGTTAGGATGCGAGTGACAAAATAACAACGTTGTCATTACTATGAAATGTCAAACTGTCATCTGTCAATTCATCGACAGTCAGTGTCACGGTTGCTCGTTTCACACAGCGCTTTTAATCACTTTATTCTGTTTGTAACTAAATCACCTTATTCATAGATCAAGCGCTGAGAGTGCCGAGCGTTGTAATTACGGGGCACACTATACCGGTGCGCAAAAAGAGTTGGCTGTATGAGCTATTGCCCTTTGCCTACACCAAAACGTCAAATTGGAACAAAAATAATGGCGCCGGGGAATAAGACCGAAGTGAATTACTTTTTAAAATGTTTTCGAAATTAAGAAGTGTCCGTTCTATTGTAATAATTGTAATGTAAATTATAAAACAAACTAGTAATTACTGTAAAGGTTTCATACGTGTTGATTCATAGGCCATTTTTAACAATGTCCTTTGAAAATCAAGAAATAGTTACTAACAAAGATTATTGGGATAATGTCCATTTCAAATTTCGATGGAAGAAAAATATATGGTAACATTTAATAAACAAAAGTAAAAGTAAAGTGGTTTAATACTTTTTTTTATGCTGGACAGAAAATACGGTACAATATAAAAAACGAGTAACAGATTACATAGGAGCTAGATTTTTACAAATTCCCTGGAGCCCATCTCAAGCAAGACAAACAATTATTTATTTAATTAATTTGGAAAAAAAAAAACAAAAGAAAAAAAAATAAGTACTATAGTTTCTATTTTTTTCTTTTAATCTTTAAAAAAAAAAATCAAACTAAATAAACAAAAATAAAATATTACACAAACATTTTACACTATTTTAGTAAATACCTACCTAGTTTTATATGTGAAAACAATGTGGGATAAAATCTCGACTCGAAATTTTTTAGATAAAAATAAATGTCAAAAAAAAATTTAAGACTTCTGAGTCGACATTTAACTGACAGATTAACTGATCCATCATGGGTATTTAATAAAATATATATTTACATTCATTTCTAATTTACTATAACTTACTAACTATTTACACTAGGTACTAAATACAATAACTATTTAGACACTTAGGCGACACTTAGGCGTCGAAGTATTCTTCCGCATCGCTGTCATCCGGAAACGTGCCCAGAAGACTGGCAGGATTTGCCACGTTGAATGGCAATGCTAATTCTTTGGCTAAAGAACGAGCCAGCCCTCTGGTCGCGTGAAGTGTCGAACAGTCGGCGAGAAATTTCCTTAAAAAGGAGACGAGCACTCGGACCCCACGACCCGAGTGTTTCGACCCCAAACGGCTCAAAACTGTAGTTACCCATAAGGTTACAGTATTTGCGCCGCTTGGGAGTCTCAGCAGCCGCTGCAGCGGCGCCAGCACAGCCCGCCGTGCTAGGAACATGAGATGGTGCAAGGGTGTCGACACAGGTTGCGTCCCATGGGTAATGTTATTCTATTATTGACTAGCGACCCGCCCCAGCTTGTTACGGGTGCAATTTACATGTGAAGACGGTGTTAGAAGTTCACGACACGTGCACAAGTTCTGAGCAGTAACCTAACAAAAAGTACAAGGCTTGCATGAATTCAAATTTATATTTACATAATTTATAGCATATGTCCATCTGGAATAATGTACCTTTCAAAAGGTGAAAGAATTTTTCAAAACGGAGCTGTGGTTCCGGAGATTACCCTCCACATACATATACACAAACCCACAAAATCGCTCTCTCTTTCATCTTCTAGATTGGAATCATTGGATGGCAAAGAAGATGCCACTTTCTACAGACAAACCTGAAATGTTTTTTCGGACGCGGTCCTTACAAAGAGCCTAGGTCTCGTAGAGACGGCACCGCTGAAGCCCCGCCGCAGGGCTTCAGCTTCAGTCTACATGGTTACGCCGCCTCGCCGCCGCACAGTGGTTCCAAACTGAAAAAAAAAAACTTGAGAGGTGTCAAGGGACACCCGGATGGAACGAAGTTCAGAGAGAGAGAGAGAGAGACATACAGAGAAACACGCGCACGCCGCACGCCGCACGGCTTACAACTATAGCAAAAAGTGTAGTTACAACTTTTGGTCTTAATTTTTTCCCTCTAGCCCCCTTTCGCAACGCGCGATAAGGAACTTCGTTCCAAAAATTCAAAATCGGCTACTGACAGCCTACATATCTTCACCAATTTCCAATTTTTTTTTACGTACTCTTGTGGTATTTTACAAAAATCGCCCTTTACTCGTTTTTCGATATCCTTCTCTAAAAATTTGCGACATAACCTCAAATGTTGAAAAATCATGTCTTATGCTCTTAATACGATGTTTTTATTTTATATTTGAAATGTTAGTAATAATGACTGGAAAAGTTGTTCATTTAAAATATAAATTAAAAAAATATATATATCAAAAGACGGGCAAAGAGCGATTGTTGTAAAATATCTTAAGAGAATGTAAAAAAAAAATATTGGAAGTCGGTGAAGAAATGTAAGCTGTAGCCGATTTTGAACATTTTTTTTCAGTTTAGAACCACTGTGCGCTGCCGCGCCGTCTCCGCTTGATTTTGCCATATCACTCTACAATCCGCGGCAGCGGCGGCGCGGGCTGCCGAAATTGCGTATACACAGCTTTTAAGCGCCTTATTCACCATCCATCTTGCTCTACGTCCCGCCAAGGCCACGCACGATGCACGACGCGAAACGAGAGTGTTGACGTACGTCAATTAATATAATTAATTGCTTGCTAGATTTGCACGACGCAATTTTGAATCCAGCAATTGCCCCCACCAACGCGAGTGTCGAGCATCTTGCGTGCTGGATCGTGTGTATGCTTGCTGTACAGTAGATTCAAACTCAAACTCAAACTCAAAAACTCAAACTCAAAGCATTTATTTCTAATAAACCAATTACAGGCACTTTTGAATTGTCAAGGGGTCGGTCAGTCAGAAATATGAAGCTAGTTGCCCATTCCAACGCGTAGTAGGTTCCTATGGAGAAGAACGGGCAAGAAACTCCACGGACACTCTTTTAAATCAGATTCAGATCAGATTCAGCCAGTGTTTCCTCTTTTAGGGATTTCCCCCTTTTTGACAGTAAAATGAATAATATATGCATAATATGCATGGCTTAGGGCTATTTTATTTTGACAGTGATTGAGAGAATTTTGAGCAAAATCGCAAATAAAACCCGCAATCCGGCAACATTAACCGCGGCCTTGAGCGGACGTACAGCACGCTAGAAGCGCGCACGATCGTGTGTACGCTGTGGTCCAGCACCGTGGCTCTGGCTGAGACGTGCAAGATGGGTGGTGAATAAGGCGCTTTAGAGGCTCGGCGGCGGCGGCGGTGCGGTGGCGTCGCGCTGAGCACTTACTACTATCTACTACCAAGGTTATTCGAATGACAATAGTAAATACCTACCGCCCAAACAATTATCTACCGAAATAAATACAATTGTTCGTTCCAATCCTCCGCTTGAATACTTTACATTACACAACCTCACTTTGTTACAATTGGTTAACTTTTGGAAGTCACGCTACGGTCGGTGTATTCAATACCAATTAAATTGTTTGGTTGATACAAATAAAATGTGATGTCATAGTGTTATTAAGCCAACGGTAATTAGATCAACTATAGAATATAAAGGAACGGCCTTATGTATTTTAATTATGTAAATAGAGATTGAGCTAGATGTTAACTAACATGTTTTTTTTTGTGTTAAAAATACAAATAAATATTTCAAGTAATAATTTATTTTCAAATTACAAGTAACACCAAAAATCTACAGATTGTTGTTTGAAAATTTAAGTTTTTCTGCTACTTCCCCCAGAACCACAAATTGTAAGTGTACTTTTAACGACGGGCTTGAAAACATAAGAAATAGGCACACGCTACTTACCTTAGTAGCGTTTATAAAAAATTAAGGCTCAGCCAGGAGCGATCCGATGCACGATGGCGCGACTCTACACCGGTTGAACAATTTCCGTGAATTTTTCATAGAAATTATTGCACCAAAGTCGTGTTTCGCCGCCGTGTCGCGCCAGTCCGCGGGCGCCTTTATTAGAACTAGGAATTTTTACTAGGTTCTGTTGTCCAATAAGAACGAGAATCATTTACTTCAATGATTATAGTCAAAACATGCCTAGAACAATCTTTTAAGCCATTTTTATTATATACTAGCTTCGCCCGCGTCTTATACCTATCTTTATAAATTATAGCCTATGTTACTCAATGATAATTAAACATTCCGCTGTTGAAATATTTTTTTAAATCGGTCCAATCGTTTTTTTATTCATTACCAAAAAAAAAAAAAATTTTTCTCTTTTTTATATTAGTCTTAGATCTATCACAGCATTTAATTGCAAATTTAATGAGCCATGCAAACTAATCTTCATTACTTTTTCTCAAAACTCAATTACAATTATAACGCATTTTATATCTACTTATAACGAAGCCAATTAGTCCGTAGATTGTAAATTATAATTAAAAAAGATTCCTTGATTGGTTATAAAGAACTAAAGAAAATTACTAAATTAATTAAAGATATAATTAATAAGCGAATCTGATTGACACGCTCATTTTGAGATTATTAACGAGTTATTATTAATTATTATTAAAAGAATACAATGATTTCGAAGTGTGAAACTAGTCACATCAAAAAAATTATTGAAACTATGAAAAGATATGTGGAAGTTGAACATGTGAGTGACGAGTCATAATTGAATGATGTTCCGTATGATATTTTTATTTTTTTTCGGTGTTGCCCGTGATTCGTCTGCGATCCAGGATGAAAAGCCTATGACCTTACCCATGTCATGGTCTATCTGTGTGCTAAATTTCATCCAATTCCGTACAGCCGTTTTAGCGTGAAAGCGTAATAAAAAAACACTCACTTTCGCATATTATAATACTAGAGGCCCGCTGCTGCTTCGCATGGTTTTTACGACTTGACAAAACGAGATTTCTTCGTTAAACTTAACTTTAATATCAAAGTATTATACATAGAAACCTTCCGGAATAAATTCCCTAAACGATGGTGAAAACCTCATCAAAATCTGTTGCGTAGTTTAGAAGAACAATGCGGACATACAGACAAACGCGAAAAGCGACTTTATTTTATATTATGTGTAGATTAATTAGGATAAGTAGGTACTAGGTCAAACAAAATGTCGGTTTAAATAGCTCTGCCCTTAACCGACGGAGGGCATGTCTCCAATTTCTTCAAAGCTTCTGAACATTCTGTCCTATCTTCAGAACAGCTTTTATTAAAGCGGCACCAAAATAATGACAATTAAAAGTTGGCGCAAGCGCAAAAAAAAAAAAATACGAAAAAGACAAAAAAATAGGTCATAAGTAAAATCCGCAACATTTTTACAGAACTCTAAACAGTTATTACATTCAGCAATAAAACTCCAAGAATTGTAGATTTTATCGCGTTCATTTAATATTAACTAACACAACTTAATTACTGTGTATTATGTTATAATTTCTTTAAAAAATCCTACTTCGTCGATATCCGATCAATAATTCAACATGGCTCACGTCTATCAATATAATAATTCTGTCAAAGTTTAATTGAAATTCTGTACAAAGCGCACCGCAGTATTATTGATACATTATGAGTGCGCGAAAGAGCCATAGAAGCAATTTACAACTGAATTACAAATCTGAACGAAGCCCCACTAAATACACACTCAGGTTAAATCAATTGTCGTACATCCATCTCTTTCTTACTTATACAAACTCCATAAGTTAGAGAAGGATGGAGGATGCAAAAGATGTTGTCGAGCAATGAAAAGCGAATGGTTAACGCCTACAAAACGAATGGGGAAGGGTAAAAAGCTTGTTTGTTCGGGGGCGTGTCCCCCCGACGAGGCGAGGGGCGCAGTCACACGGCAGCCGCCGCCGGGACCAGTGCCCGTGTCACACGCAACTGACATTTCAATCTGACAGCCGTGGCTGTCCATCACGCGCCCTTTGCATCAAAAAACTAGTGCGGTAGAATTAAGAAATCATGCTAATCGATTCCGATAAATATTAATGTGAAGACTGTGTCTCATTCAAATTAACTGACATTATTTTATACTGTGGACTGTGCTGTATAATGTACTGACTCTAATAAACTTGTAATCGGTTTAGAAAATTGTGAAAAGATGGCTTTTGAAGATCGCTGCAGCCCGAATCAGGCAAACAGCCCTGGACCAGTCACTGGAAGAGTGCCTGCACCTCACGCGGAGAACCCGATGAACTGCTGCCCCCCAAGTCAGTATACTTGTACCACAATTGACTCCAGATATGAGCGAACATCCCCAAATATGACGATAGTCAAAGTACAGCCCAATTCTCCTCCACCAAGCCCTGAGAACCAAAATGAGATGGACGGGTTCCAGAATTACTATAGGCCAGAAACGCCTGATGTTAAGCCCCAAATAAACCCTGAAAACCAACGATTTGACAATGATAAACTTCGAGCTCAAAAACAACAGCCGTCGGTTCCCATAGCCTTCTCAATAAACAATATCTTACACCCTGAATTTGGTTTGAACGCGTTAAGGAAAACTAACAAAATTGAAGGTCCCAAACCTGTTGGGCCTAACCACAGCATTTTGTACAAGCCCTACGATTTATCAAAACCTCAGAATGACTTCCAAAAATACAGCTTCGATTATTTAAAATCGAAAGACTCAGAATTCAGCTCCTTGCCACCTCTTGGGGGTTTAAGACAGACGGTTTCTCAAATTGGGGAGCAGGTTCCTAAAGAAAGGGAGATGCCGAAAGTTATAGAGAATCAGAAAAGACCAGATTCTGCGAGTTCAGTTGTTTCGTCTACTTCGAGTGGGGCTTTATCGACCTGTGGAAGTACAGATACAAATAGCCAGTCGGGCAATGCATCATTATGGCCAGCTTGGGTTTACTGCACCAGATACAGTGACAGACCAAGTTCTGGTAAGTGACAACACTTTTTTTTCTCTTTTTTTTTGTGGCTGTTTTGTTTATTTTGCGAGATACAGGTGTATTATTTTTCTGTTGAAATTTATTATAACGGGGGCTTCTTACGTTTTATTTTTTTTAAGAATTTGTTTGTTTTGCGTGGCCAGGAGCTTTGAAATTGACGTGTTTATTTTTGACAGGATTTTTTTTTGAGTGGTTAAATGAAAAGTTGACTTAAATAGAAGGTTCTTGCAAATGATAATGGATTATCGATTTCGATTTCACCAGCCTGTTAATAAGCTAATTAGTAAAAACTTTAAGGTGTTATTTGATATTTCAGTTTTACATTCCTTATTTTACTGGTTCAATGTTGTTTTTAAATCAACCTGCAGTTGTTTTTAAACAAAAACCATTTTAGTTTACATTGACGATATTATCAAACCATCTTGCTTTTGAAAACCCTTTTTATGTATATCATTTCCTATTATACAAAAGATCTTAAAAACGAAACTTCGTGCCACATCGCCATTACACAACTTTTAAGCGAGTAAAATATTCCATTCGGACAAAAACATACATAAATATTTTGACAATGAGTTTTCGAAGTATAGTCGTATGTATTAGAATATATTACATCAAATCAAATGATCCGTAACATATGCTAGTATATTTTGTGTTTGTTGACACATCACTACCGATGTAATGACTTTCGTATTTATTTATTCAAAACATTGTTTTCTTTTTTATTTTTGAATTAATTTTAGGTTGAATGTGGGGTCCTTTATGGAAGTTCTAATGGATAGGACATCTTTATTGCATTTAAAATTTAAAATAGCAGTTTGTTTGTTTATACGGTATTGAATTTAAAATGGCCTAAGACTGTTTTGTTTATACTTTTGTTTTATTTTCTATTATTATGAGTAGGTTTCTATTTTTGACAAAAGATCGATAGGTACAATATACATCCTTCTTTTTTCTTTGTTTTTGTCAATAAGAGACATACATACATACATAAACTCATGCATTCTCCCCATGGGGAAAGGCAGGAACTACAGAACGCCATCTGCTGCGATCCTTACATACTACTTTTGCTTGGTTTACGTTCATATCTCTGGTCATACATGCATGCCGGTTGAGAGTGCTGCTGTTTTTAACAATAGTTTGTAATAATGGACCTTCTGGTTTGAAATACTTCGTCTAGGAAGCACTACTACCATTTCTAATTCTACCAAAAACTAGCATTGCTATGTTCCAATTTGAAAATAGTTCCGGAACAAAACAACAAGCTCATGAGACTTCCCCTTAATCTCCAAGATCGGCAACGTTCCAAATTCATTTTTTATTTTTTTATTTTACGCAAACCTACATGGACACTTATGAAACGTCAGAAGCTAGGTGCACGGTTCCATTGGTCGTATCCTATGGAGAAGAGCCGGCAAGAAACTCCAACAACTCTTTTAAAAATAATTGGCTTTTAAAATGTTTTCAAATTACAGTGTTAATAGGTATGGAAAGAATGGCATGTTGCGCCGACCACTAATAAATTGGGATTAGCTGGAGAATGATGTTGATGAATAGATATGGGAGGACAGTGTAGGCCTTGTTATCTGCAAACTCCTTGGTCCCAGATGTCTAATAGGCGTTGCGTCGGTAACTTCTCCCCGTCAGGTGGGCCGTCGGTCTGTTTGCCAACATTACAAAAAAAGAGCAGGAATTAGGGCAGCCCTGCATAGGCTTATTGATACCCCGTCGGTTTACGAGGATCTTTTCATGGTAGGGTAAAATGCTCTACTTCGCTAAAGTATTTTTTTTTCTCATAGAGCGTCGGATTTTTTGTCGGATATAACACGTTCGTTTGCTGTTTCGTTGTTTTTTAATTGTACATTTTGTTGCTTTTGTTTTTAAATTGAGTTTTATTGAACTTGTTTGTTCTTTTTAGTGGGTATGCGTTGTTATACTTACTAGTGCTAATATATGGTTTTCTATCAAAATAAATCTAGAATTATTTCAAATTAATTCATTTTATGCTTTTTTATTCATTGAATATATTTTTCTTAATTTATTATGTTGGGGTTGGCTTCCGGTCTAACTAAATTTGCTTTAATAACATAACATCACGCCTGTTTTCCCCGGAGGGTTAAGCAGAGGTATAGTGCATCCACATTTCGCCAGTTAAGATTCAGTCCCATGTGTGTTAGGTGGCGAGCCTATTGCCATCAACCGGGCACATATCTAGAATTTGGGTTACCTTCTAACTTCCGGGTTTCTGCCTTATTATTAATGTCATAGATAATAACTGATGGATTTACGTAGAACGGAACTTTCGGTTCTCAACCCATCCACAGTAAACCTTAGCAAGACCAGTTTAACCTAGCAAATCGATCTAAACACTTGTTTTTTAGAGCCTGTACCTGTCAAAATGACATGTTTAAAAACCAGCTTTCACTCAGGGAAAGTGTTTTGACAAATCAACAGTGTTGGTGTTAGGGTCAAAATGTAACAGAGGTTATGTTTAAGTTATTGACAGAAAGACATATGGATATGAATTATTTATTATTAAATGACTTTGACTAGTAGTTTGAGCTGGCTTTGGTCTTGTTTAATGTTCCGTAGTAACATAACATAACATCACGCCAGTGTTCCCCGAAGGGTTGAGCAGAAGTGTGCCTATATAGTACGCCCACATTTCGCCGGTTATGTTTAAGTCCCATGTAATAGGAGGCAAGCATATTGCCACCAACCAGGCACAAATTGATACTTCGGTCTGCTTCTGAGAGATTTCCGTAGTCTAATAAGATATTCATACAGTTTTGCCACAGCTCTGCTGTTCTGCCCAAGTATTTAAGTTTTTTTTGTTGAAAAGATTTTTTTTATTTTTTCCTAACCTGGCCTTGTAGGTATTTTGAAGAGTGATTTTTAATACTAATTGGTAACATCAATTTAATTGCAATCAAAGAAAAACTTTACGTAAAAGCGTGTCATGTAAAAAAAATTAGATAATTTTTCTTATCAATACTATTTAAAAACCAGTAGGATTTTTTATTACCATGAAATAAATATTTATTTAACGTATTAATATTGAGCGTTAATAATATATTCAAACACTGATTGTATGGATGTCTGTCATCATGTTTTACACATTATTGTTTTTTGTTCTCATTGTATGTTAATTTCGTGAATTACGATTAGGTGAGGGACTGAATTAAAATTGCAGGAGACTGGTAGAGGAATGAAGCACCTACTTAAGAAAATAATAGTATACGCTAGGTACAATTTTTTATCTGGTTCAAATTATGAGATATTAATTGAATGCGAGAGTCCTACTAATATTATAAACGCGAAAGTTTGTGAGTATGGATGGATGTATGGATGTTTGTTACTCTTTCACGCAAAAACTACCGAACGGATTTGGATGAAATTTAGTACACAGATAGTTTATAAACTGGTATTTTTTATCCCGATATCCCCACGGGATCGAGATTTATGCGGGTGAAACCGCGGAGCGCTGTTAGTTTAATAATATTTGCGAAAATATGGAATAGCAAAAAAACAATCAATCTGCCAAGCCTTTTCCTAACTATTTTGGGGTCGGCTTCCAATCTAACCTCTTTCTGAATACCAGTATGTTACATGGAGCGACTGCCTATCTGACTTCCACAACTCAGTTACTGGGTAACACGATACCCGTTGGTAAGACTGATTCACAGACTTTCGGGATACTGACGACCCGTATATTTTTTTTTTCGAAGTATTTGAAATACAAAAAAAAAATAAGGTCCATATTCACTGTGTTTAAAAAGTTAATAAAATATTGATTACTAAATACACAATTGCAGTTTTGTTTTAGGTACCTAAATAATTGTCTCATTTTAACGACCTCAGAATGATAAAGATAAACATCGTTCTTGTAAAACGCGATTCTGGTGGAACAATTTCTATGAAAACTCCATGGAAATTGTTCATCCAGAATCGCCTGTCTTCGGGAGCCCTAAAGCAGATTGCTGATTAGGAAATGTTAGTTACTGTCCGTTTACCTAATTTTATGTGGACATAGGGCCATAGGTGATATACTATAGAATAAATATCACCTTATATTTGATATACTATAGAATGAATATCATCTTATATTTGATATACCTACTATAGAGAAATATAGTGTATATTAACACCTTACGACACTACAAAAGTGAAGGGATTTCCTATTTAGATGTAAATTGCAAAATTTATCGATACCAATAAGAAATTATCGACCAGACAACCTTATTTGATTCACTCAAGAATTTTATTTGTCAAATAGGTACTTAGTCTCATAAATTATGCCAATACAAACTTATTTATTTCATATTCTAGTTTGATATGAGGAGTACTTATAAGTCGTTATTACTTGCAAACGTCAAAATTTGTATTTAAGTAATAACAGCCGCTCGGGTCGATCGATCAGGTTAAGCTACGCTTGCCGTGGTTGGTCCGTGGATGGGTGACCATCTTTACATACCAAGATTCCTCCGTGCCTCGGAAAGCACGTTAAGCCGTTAGTCCCGGCTGTCATTCGTGGATCTTTGACAGTCGTTACGGGTCATCAGAAGCCCGAAAGTCAACCAGTTTTACCAAGGGGTATCGTAATACCTAGTAACCGGGTGGTAGAGGTCAGATAGGCAGTCGCTCCATGTAAAATACTGGTATCAGCTACATCCAGTTAGACTGGAAGGCGACTACTATATAGTTGGGAAGAGGCTAGGATGATGAAAATGTGTAGAAGCTACACTTGACTTGGAAAACTATGTCAAATAATATAACATTACGCCTATATTTCTCGAAGGGATAGGCAGAGGTCTACCTATAGTTCACCCACATTTCACCAGTTGCTTAGTAGTACCGCTTGCGACAACTAGAACAACGAAACAGTCGAAATAAATAATACAAATGAAAACGAACTCTATACCCCGTGACGATATTTGCATAAATTCAAAGAAAAATATCACTAATTTCAAAGCCAAAAGGCAACACAATAAATCGTTGACATTCCATGTCAACAAGATGGCGCCTTGACAGCTGTCACATTGAATGACACGGGAAAATGACGGAAACAATGCAAACGTGAATTTTCTCGGGAAAACAATGGAAGTAATTTAAAAGTGTTATTGTTTTAAAATGCGATTGTTTTTATGATTGAAAAAAAGTTGGAATTGATCTTGTAAAGATGGAACTTTAACTCTTGGTCATGGTTGTTAACTTTTGAATATTCTTTTCGTCACTTTAGTTTGAAAATAATAAAAATATCATTTTATGATATAACTGGCTACCGTACTAACTACATAAATTATTTCCATGATTTTAAAATATTCTGGGAAAAGGTTTTTAAGTTAAAGCATTTAATTTAAGTTATAGCAACGTTTATAAATAAACACCTATTTCTAAACGTTGCTTAGTTAAGTAATTAAGTGAATTAGCGACTGTTTAACAATACATTTTTGACGACTTGAAACCGACCTCAGACGAACACATTGGAAACAGCAAAGAGCAGATGCACCGGTTAAGCTGGACCTGAACCAACCTGACAGCGACGTCGTAAAAAGATGCCCATGCATAGATAAATATTAGCACCCGTCTCTCCACAATTCCATAGCCTACTCTAGGATGCATATCCGGTACGGCTCGCAAATCCTTCCATATCCTAAAGGCACGTCTTCCCTACCATTACCGCGCCCCCTGGTCTACTCCTTGATATGCAATGGCCTCTGTAGCCCCATGTAACTGCAGGCTGCAGGGGCTAGTGCAAATCTTGGGGTTCATTCGATTTATCGAATCTGGTTAAACCACGCTGTGGTCGGTGCATTATATTTATTCATTCATTTTAAACGTCTCTTTACTTTATGCAACGTTTATAAATAAATCTCATAGTTTTCTCACTAGACCGAGTAGATCTGTGGACCATTTAATATTTTGCTAAGCTTACCTGGTACTTGTTGATAGGCCTACACTGCCCTCTCATAACACTGTAAAACCATTTACTTTTAAAAGAGTAACCGTGGAGTTTCTTGCCGGCTCTTCTCCATAGGAAACGACCAATTGGAACCGTGCACCTAGCTTCTGACGTTTCATAAGTGCCCATGTAGGTGTATGTGAAATAAAATATTTTGAATTTTGAAAGACAAGCAGGGTACTGGCGTAAATAACTTTCTATGGGTATCTTATTACCTTTGGCAGTTAGGATATCCCGGCGCAAGAGTTTCACCGGAATTAAAATTGGCTCAGGACTGCGCCCGTCGGATTTGTAAACATTTTACAACGGCTGTTATTTTTTCCAGAATAATATTGTTAGACAAGTAGATAAATAATAGATGCAGAGGTTAGGGTTCGTGGCAGATATGGTGAGTAATCACTCACCACAGACATAAAATAATAATTAAAAAATTAATTTATAGAAATAATTTTGTCAGATAGGTAATCAATGTAATTATCTGACAAAATTATTTACCTACAGCAGAAATAATAAAATTCGTTAATAGCCTCTGTCGAAATAAATGTATGTCTGACTGAATCAATTGAATACGGCTATCGACAAATAATTAATAAATTTTCGTAAGTAGGTAAGTATGGTTGGAGCCAGATTGAAATTTATTGGATTTGGAAATTAATCTTTTTAGAAATAAAATAGACTACAGAAAATATGATACAGAGAAAACGGAGCCCGTTCTTCTCCATAGGAACCTACTACGCTTCGGAATGGGCATCTAGCTTCATCTTTCTGACTGACTGACCCCTTGACAATTCAAAAGTGCCTGTAATTGTTTTTTTTTTAATAAATGCGTTGAGTTTGAGTTTGAAAGATATAAACGGAAATACCTAGTCCAATTAGTGCGTTACCCTGTACTAGTCGTCATTTTGTTATTCGAAGTCAATTTCTTGAAAAAAATATTTAATGGAGTCGAAAAAATCTAGTAGAATTTCATAATCACTCGCTTTAAGCTTAAGGATGAAACCGGTTCCATCTTTCATCACAACCGCTGCTAAAAGAGCTCATTATTTAAAAAAATGGCTCGACAACATAATTATACCACACCAATTATTGAAAAAAAAAACACCTCTTTTATCCATTATTCAATTCTATTCATTAAAATATAGAGTTTAATTTCGCAATATCGACGGAAAACCCTTAACACATTGACACTACCTTTATTTTCCCATAGGCATAGACAATTTAACGTTTACAGTTATCAAAACGTTTCGTTATAAATTACGTCTTTTTCCTTTGTAATAAGACGGTAAATCGATATTTTTTTTTCAGTGAGTAGCTTGAGCAACTTTGTAGTATTAACAGGTGAAGTAATGAAACAATTTAGCTCAATTATATCGTGCAATTATTCTTTTTTCGAGCGTCCGCCATTTTGCCGTACTCGCGTTATGTTGGCAACGCCCAGTAGCATTTAAGGTGAGATTCCGTGGCGGAATATAATTATTCTTAAAATAAAATATAGCTTGGATAAATTGTTTTTTTACTTAAAAGCTGTTAAGGTGTGAAATGTGTTGTAATATTTATTTATTATGCATTGAACTTTTAAAAGCATTTAATATTCGGTTCCGATAAGAACTGTTTTAAGTGGGTTTTTTATTGGGTTCTTAATTCAAAAAGTTCGCACACCCTTTTTTTTAAGGTTATCATACTTTATGATCAGTCATCAAACTTTAACAATGTAGGTATGTCTATAAGTACGTAAAAATAACCAGAACTTATGAATAAGATACCTACATTAAACTACGAAAATGATTGGTGACAGGGTTAAGAATTTCCGCACAAAATTGATCAATGCGCATCACATTTGCTTTAATCGAGTGATCAACTTCCAATTTTCAATATAGTAGTTAGGTACTCGTGTAGGGATTCCAGGATTTTCTCTAAAATTGCATTAGGTAATTGCATTTTTTGTGAGCTTGACGACTTTCGACGATAATTTTTACCTCAAATAAAAAATAATTACACCAAAAAAAAAACTAGTAGGTACCTAAAGTTCCTAAAATCCCAGATAGGAATTTGACATTTCCAATCTTTGTTGTTTGTTTTTTAAATTTGGAATTTGACATTTGCACCTGTCAAATTACTATCTGGGATTAACACACGAACTTTATGTAGTATGCAAGGTACTCTAATGTCACTCATTCTACCAACAAAGGGAAAACTCAAGTAAAACCAATAAAAAAAAACCACTACAAAAGTAGTCATGCAAAGAATTCTTTCTTTATTCCCTTACCCATACTATAACAAGTTTATTCACATACCTACACACACACACACACACACACACACAAACATAAGTACAGTAGCAATTAATCAATTAACACAGTACTTTTTAGCCGTAACAACGTTTCTGAGAAATTAATGAAACAAACGAGTAAGTATATCGTCAGAGTTGTCTATACTTGCAATAGAATGAGGTGTAATCGACCGTGAATTTTGCTCTATGGTTCTGTACAAAAGGTTTTTAAACGGTTCGGGTATTGTCTGTGGTTAGTACAATAATAAATTGTACGTTTAAACGTTGTACGTTTTCTACATAAAATGTTTTGCCTAATACTGTTACCTGTACTTAGAAATTTTATTTCAGAAATAAACGAAGTATTTTTGTAACTAAGGAGCCTCTACATACAATGGTATGTTCCTAAAATATTTGGTTACGATTCTAATTTTGTAGAAATGGTTCATTTATTTTGTGAATATAGTCTTTTAAAATAACAATGCCCAGGAAATAAAACCTGTGAATTATTTCCATAGTTTCAACTACCTTTCTGCCGAATCATTCTTCTTCTAACTGCACAGACAGTTGTTCTGCTGGGGAGTTTGTTGCGCCACTTCTTCTCAGCTAACGCACTAGGAAGTGGTGAAGGGTGGGCGTTTTGGGGGATTGTCTTATGTAATTTTGACGTCCAAAATGTGCTAATTCTCAACCTAATTTGATTTAATTTAGATTTCAAATTATACCAAAAATGCAGTTGTATACAATATGTGCCATAGACAACAACATAAAGGAAGGTATTATGTTAATTATTCTCACGGACCCTTAAATATCGTTAAGCGCGAAATGCGAGTTAATTACCCGTTGAACCATAACTGTTGCTTATGCCCCAAAATGGAAATACAGACATTCCAGCATAGTTAACTATACTATCTTCACTTACGTACATATAATCTACAATAACAGACGGATAAATTTAAATGTTACATTTTATTTATTTGTAAATACACACACACAATCACAGACATTCATCATTCATCATTTTACATTTTCTTACTCTGAAAGTATGATTTTATATTTTAATTTTAAAGTGAGGTTAAGCAGAACTTGCTGCGGTCAAGTAATAGATGGGTGACCATTCGTGACAGTTTTGTTAATATGGAAGTATGATTTCACCAAGATTGATTGTAACTGATGTTAAGTTGCACTTAATGCGGTCAGGTAAAGAATGGATGACCATTCGTGGCAGTTTTTGTTGATTTTACATTTTAATTTTAAAGTGAGGTTAAGCTACACTTGTTGCGGTCAGATAATTGGACGGGTACCAATTCGTGACAGTTTTTGTTATAATGAAAGATTGAATCACAACAGTGGTGGTAACTGGGGTTACGTTGTACATTGAGAGGTTAGTCTACGATTGGGTGACCATTCGGGACACTTCGTAAATGTTCGGGAGGTTTCGATTTCCGAAAGTCTTAAAACCGGTAGTTAGTCGTCTCTTCGTAAATATCTATATTTGTTTTTCCATTCTCCAAAATTCAAAATTCAAAAGTCATTTCTTCTAAATAGGTTGAGAATCAGCACTTTTCGAACGTCAAAATTACATAAGACAGTCCCTCAAAACGCCCACCCTTCACCACTTCCTAGTGCTTAGCTGGGAAGAAGAAGTGGCGCAACAAACTCCCCAGCAGCACAGCTATCTGTTTAGTTAGAAGAAAAAAAAAGATTCTATAAGTATTCAAAATAATTTACATTATCTAAATCCATCCCCCATCTCCTCCATCCAACCTGTCCTTTTATTAAAAGCCTCCTGATCTGCCTATCTCCTTTTACGAAGGCACCGTGATTATAGCAAGGTGTTGCACCCACCTGATCAGCCACAATGTCTTAATAAAAAGCGAAATCAGAATCGCTTCGGTAAAAGTAAAATTTTGACTTGGTATGGCAAACATACCTGTAGTACAATGATACACAAAAGTGATCCGCAGTCTTACGTTTAAAATTTCCAGTTCGTTCATGATTATTTTTGAAAATGGTTTATTTATTTTAACTTTTCGCACTCAAAAAGGTAAAGGCGGACTTAATGCCTTAGGCATTCTCTACCAGCCAACCAAAGGTGGTGAAGAGATTAGATGGCAGGTGATCTGTAATGGTTAATATAATTCTTCCTTTATTTAGTTTTTTTTATGTTTTAGAAAATTTGGTTACATCGAAAGGTTTATTAAAGTATTAGGTACTCAATGGAATCGCACTGAAGGCCATTAAATTTTACAGAAAAGTGATGTTTAGTGACGAATATTGGGAAATTTCCAAATAATATATATAATTTGGGTTTTCTTTAATCCCATGGATTTTCGCCTAAGGCTTATGTCGTAATTTATATTTCGACATAAACCTTTATTTTCGTATTTAATTATTGCAAATGGGTCACACTATCACGTCTTAGAAGGAATACGTAAAATTACAAGTGAACCAGTGTCAAGGGACTTGGAATCAATGATTGATCATTGGAAAATGGCAATCAAAATGCTAAAAACAATTTATGTGCATCTTCGATACAGCATGCATGCAGGGAAGTCTTTAACCTTATTAAAAGAGTAACCGTGAAGTTTCTTGCCGGCTCTTCTCCATAGGAAACGATCAATTGGAACCGTGCACCTAGCTTCTGACGTTTCATAAGTCCCCATGTAGGTTTATTTGAAATAAAATATGTATTTTGAATTTGAATTTGGAGATCTTGTCCTGTGTGGGAGAAAGTAGGATGTAAGAGCGAGCGAAGCCTCCTGAAATAAGTTATTATTTTCTTTTGAAAGCCTGTAGGTGGCTACTGGCTAGAACTAAGGGGCCCCGTGGATCGCGAAGCCCAGGGCATTTCATTTTCCGAGAGTGGACGACCCTGCATGCATGGTGTGACTTTTAGAGAGAATCAACGCTATTTATTTTTGCACAATGGAAAAAAAAAACTTCTTATTTTTTTTGTAGTCTTTATTTTTTAAATAATATTCGATTTTATAAACACTTTATCACATACCAGTACATCGTTTATAAGTACCACCCATCTCAACTAATTAGTGCGGACCTTCTCGCTACTGTGACAATTGGTATTACAGGGAAAAATAAGGATGTGCGTTAGTTATCGATATATCGATAGATTTCGCGATAAATCATTAACAACTTATGGATCTCTTAGTTGTCCGAATTAAAATGATTATATTTTTATTTATTATCATTAGCATTATTATTTTAGCGATAAGACCGCTAATTGTGTCACTCTATGTAAAATTTCTAGATTTATATCTGTAATTCATAAGGTGTACAAGTATATTATAATAAAGAGTATCCTATTCTATTCTATCAGAGCAGATATTATTTATTTATTATTAGATATTATGTGAGTCCTATCAGAATACCAGCGCTGCGGTTTTTTTGTTTTTTTTTTAATGTCGCCGCTTTATGCTGAGATAGGAGCCTTTTTAGCCTCGCACAGGTCGTTATTATTCTGTTAGTTTTGAAATGCTCCTTTAATGTTTTTTTTTAATTTTTATATTTTTTTATTATTTACTGTTTGTATTTCCTGTCCCAAATAAAATATATTTCTTTCTTTATTTCTTTCTATATTGAGAGCAGTGGTGGCCCAGTGGTAGCGGCCCCGACTTACGAGTTGTAGGTCTTAGTTAGTTAGGTTATTTAGTTTGTGTAAATAATTTCATCACCACTGCTCTCAAAACGGCGAAGGAAAACATCGTGAGGAAACCGGTTTATTGTGTCGTTCGTAGCAACTGTCGCTTTTTATTTAAATGATTTAGCTGAGTATCCCATCAGTATGAATCTGTGCTATTGTGCAAATTATCCAATTTTCCAATACTTCGGGAAGTAAATAATGTAACTACCTTTAATAACACCAAGCACATAGTTATTTACAAACTATGTCAATAAAGGCTCTATTGAAAAACAAATTGCTTAATAATATAATTTGTTACAAAGACTGACAACGTCTCAACACTATTTATGGACAAAATTGTTACTTGCTTCATATCAAAGCGGTTATTATAAGTAAAACTGTTTGTTTTAACTATGTTTAAATTAAAAACGTAATAATATACTAGAGGGATTGTTTGTTTTCTTGAGTAAGTCATTCTTGATGGCAGCCTATTTTTCTAGTTTTATGTTTTCATTGAGTGGGTAAGTAAATTGCGAGGTAGTTTAAAAACGAAGCATTCGTAATGGGTGAACTGTATAATAAATTAATTTTTAAGAGTTGGTAACTGAATGATTGCAAAATAAGTTCTCTGCTCAATAACTGTGAACGCGAGTTTACAAAAATGTGTTCTTAATTATTATTTCAGAATAAATTTTTCGTAAACACTACAAAATAAAAATACATAGTACATTATCTTGACTCTGAACGTTGAAATAATCAGACAAACACACAGACAGATTAAACATTTTTTTTTTACTACTAAACGTTTTCACTCTCATTCTCAAATGTTCAATAAAAAAATATCGATAACAACTTATCGATAGCGATCGATGTCCCATCCCTAGGCAACAATACGTCTTTATTTTTAATGGCAACCGTTTACGGTATTGTATAGGGCAATAACAGATGCCATCCTTAAGAATGAGTATTGAATTTTTTAGACTAGTCTATATATTACGGGTTCGGTTGGATTTTTCTGAATTACGGGTTTATCATCGTGCACTAATTTGGGTAGGTAAGTCGATAAATTAAGACTACATAATAAATTGATAATTTATGGTGGGGTTGGCGACTTAGACAATGTTTTAGTGGTCATTAATTCGTAAGTTCTTACTGAACTTACGAATTAATGTTTTAGATATTAAGATATTAAAATATAATGTCAGGTAATTTATGAATTCTTTAAACAAAATCAATCAATCTGCCGAGCCTTTTCCGAACTATTGGGATCGGCTTCAAGTCTAACCGGATGCAGCTAAATACCAGTATTTTACAAGGAGCGACTGCCTATCTGACCTCCTCAACCCAGTTACTAGGTAACACGATACCCCTTGGTAAGACTAGTAGTCAGACTTTTGGGCTTCTGACTATCCGTAACGACTGCCACAGATCTACCAATGACAGCCGGGACCAACGGCTCAACGTGCTATCCGAGGCACAGGGCTGTCGATATGTTATAGATGGTTACCCATCCGCGAACTGACCAGGGCAAGCGTAGCTTAACCTTCGATCGACCACACGGCTGTTATTATTTACCCAACAGTTCTTTGAATGTCAAGTTCTTATAAAACACGTATATATAAATAGATGTTGTAAATCATAACTGTATTTTAGATTAGGCAGTTTACCTACGATATTTTTATTTGATTAAGTAATAAATTAATAATAATTAACAAAAAACGAATATTATTAAAATTTAAATAGTAGGCTTATCATTGATTTAATGAAAAATCATCGACATAATATCGACAGAAATTATCGACTCATCCGATCCCTAGCTACTAAGAACAGGCCACCATGCGCAAGAGTTTTTGCTAATCACAAGAATGTCCTAATAACTTGATTTGGTCCGTTTATCGCGGATTGTTCTCGATACAGGGGTAAGTAGAATTCTAAGTCGTTAATTTAAAAATGTTCCATACTTATTTTATTTCGATTACTTGTAGGTATTTTTATTGATGGTAAGGTAGTAATTGGGCGGCGGTGGGTCGTGGCTTCGTGTGGTTGAGAGTTCGATGCCCGGTCGAATATAAAAATATATATATATCGATCAAATATACGTTTACTAGGTGCCCAGGTCAAAGTCAAACAATTTATTTCAATTAGCACATAAAAGGCACTTATGAACGTCAATTTTACAAAAAAAAAAACTGGCCGCCCCTTCCAAAAGTAGTTTAAAGCCCCTTCCAAAGGTAGTTTTCATATGGAGAAGAATGGGCAAGAAACTCCACCGTTACTCTTTTAAAATGTTTTTACAATATTTTGTATACATTCATTATATATTTATATGTGAAGACGATGCATCTAGAATAAGATTACTATACCACGATAGGTAAAAAAGAATGAAAAATGACATGCAGATATATTAATTATTTGATAGATACGTGGTGCTCACATATTTTTACAAATATTGTAAAATTATACGATATTTCTAACATTTTAACAAGTAATACACACATTATTATTCCGTCAAAATAAATAATAATAAAAAAAAATAAAACTCAAACCTATAGGTGTGCACATAAGAATCGTCAGAAGCTAGGTGCTCGGTTCCAATTGGTCGTTTGCTATGGAGAAGAGCCGGCAAGAAACTCCACGGTTACTCTTTTAAAAATAATTGGCTTTTACAATATTTTCTAGTGTAGAGACATATCATCAAGTATACCAAGTATATTTATTACTGGCTGCTAACGGCGGCCTCGCTCGTGTGGACCCTTATTATTTTTCTAAATTAAAAGTAGCCTAAGTTACTACTTATACCATCAGCTCTCTGCCAGTGAAAGTCCCGTAAAACTCGGTCCAGCCGTTTCGGAGATTAGCCGGAATAAACAGACAGACAGAAAGACAAAAAAAAATAAAAAAAGGTTTTTTGGTATTAGTGTCGCTTAAACTTTCATAGGCATTTAGTAAAAAACCGTTATGATATTACAAACAGACACTTCAGTTTTATTTATTTGTAGTATAGTATGTAGTATTCGTAGTATAGTATGTAGTATTCGTAGTATAGTATGTAGTATTTGTAGTATAGATTTGGATGTAGTAGAATAAAAGAAACCATTTTTATTTTAATCTTTTATGTTACACCTTACAAATTATATATTTATTCAATTTTCTTTGAACAACAAAATCTTTTCTCTCCACTAGAGGGTGTGAAAAACAAAGCTTTCTATGTAATAAAAACCCACCCTTAAGAACCCTCTAAAAATCAAGGTAGGAGAAAATCTAACGGGAAAAAAATACCTCACAGTTCACAATAAAATATGAACTCTATTTCTCGAGCGAAAAGATTTAAAATCGGTTCGTAGATTCGCAAAGGAAATGATAAAAATGTGCAAGCGATTTTAGGCTTTATAGTGAAGTGATAAAGTCCATTTGTTTGGAATTGGGTTGAGTGCGCGTGTACGGAATATGTAATAGGGACGTGGATGTGTGAAACGATGTTGCGTTGAAAATGGAAGTGCCTTATCGGAACGACGTTTTAATAAACTGAAAAAGAAAAGAAACATTATTTTCACTTTTTTATTTTGTTTATATTTTGTGTTTCACGAACTGTGTCTAAATAAATGTTTTCTTTCTTTCTTTCTGTTGTACCTATTGAGGAAGAAAGACAAAAAGGCATACCGAGGTGTAAATAGCACACAAAAAGTGGTTTTTACATTAACTGTGAAATGCGATTTTCTGGGCTTCAAACTAACAAACATCGAGTTTTTGGCATTCCAATGCCAAAATAAAACAGAAGTTTTAAACTATTAGGCTCCAGGTGTTTCTTTAATTAATAAGTAGGATCCTCTAAAACCTAGAGCCTCGACTAATTACGATAGATTAGTTTTTAAATTGTCCTCTAGCTCATTTTGTCCGAAAACACAAAAAAAAAAAACTGTCTACCACGGTGTACAAAACGCATATCTACATATTAATCCAGCAAATGGAAGTTTGTGCGACATTGATTCTTCAACATTTGGCGCATCCATTTATCACACATCTGTGGAAAAAAAAACAATCTCAATATTGAGCGAACTGCTGTAAAACGAAATGTTAGTATCTATACCAATACACGTATAATATACAGGGTCGAATTAAAATAGCCAGCGAAACTCCACGTGGTAGGTAGCGATATTATTCTGGATGACAAAAAAAAAAAAGAAATGATGTTTTTTTTTGGGTCAACGACCGCTTGTAGTGATGTTACTTGAAGTATGAGTTGAAGAAAATCTGTATTTAATTATTATTTACACAAAAAAGCGTTGAGAACCGCAAACCACAAGTATGTATTCGTATTCGTAAAAACAGCCCTTTTAACCGATTCATACAGTTTATTCAGCAATCGTGTTATTACGGTAATTGTAATTACACGTATTACGTGTTTACTTCACGACTCGCTACTTATAAAATGGCTAGGTAGAGTAGTCATAATGGTATATTTGCCCCCAATTTATTAAGTCAGCAAAATTGCACCAAAATTAAAGTGAGCATTTTAATGCTACGCGTTCGTAGCAGAGAGTGCTACGCCGTACCAGCGAGTGCTACGCCGTAGCATATTTTTATGGTTATGATTATGGCTAGTCATTATCATCTGCCTAGCCTTTTCCCAACTATGTTGGGTCAGCTTCCAGTCTAACCGGACGCAGTTGAATATCTGTACTTTACATGGAGCGACTGCCTATCTGACATCTACAACCTAGTCACTGGGTAACACGATACCCCTTTGTCAGACTGTCAGACTTTCGGACTTCAAACTACCCGTAATGACTGTCAAAAATCTCAAATTAATCACGACACAACTACACGGAACGCGCGACAGTTTCTAAACGTCTTCACTGCTTGATCGCCGTCCATGAACTCTGCTTAACTCCGGCTGGTCCGAGCGTTATGTAGTAGACCCTGTCGAGCGCCGCTAGGCGATGCTGGCGTCCCTATAAGTCAACTCAGTAAAGTATTTCCGACACATATTTACTTGATATAACATCACGCCTAATTTTCCCCAAGGGTTTAGGCAGAGCTGTGCTAGTACACCCACATTTCACCAGTTATATTTAAGTCACATATAATAGGAGAGAGACTATTGCCATCAACCGGGCACAAATCTAAGATTGAAAAACCCAATAACACTTTTCTTCCCGACCTGGGAATCAAACCAATACCTCATTCGCTCAGCAGTAGCGCGTGCAACCACTAGGCAAACGAGGCTTATTGATTCTAAAATCCAATTAAAACTTTAGAATTAATGACCCGCGTAAACTGTTGAACTTAAGTTCAAGTTAATCAAGTTATTATCACCTATGCTAACAGATGAATGTTGAACCGAACTTGTATGAACCGGTTTTGACTAGAACGTTGGTTCTTGAATTGAGAGGTTGTTCGTAGATATGTCTGTCACTATTTTGTCGGGAACTGCTGTATGGATTTACGAATTGATATAGTTATTGCTAATATGGTGAATCGTGAAATAGAAAGGAGACAATTTTACTGGTCCATTTTATATTTTACCCCTTTCAGTCGAATGAGCAGTTGTGGCCTTACGAATTGTAAATCCTGGGTTCGAAATCATACAGGCGCTTTTATTTGCGTAAAAAAAACCATCACTATTGCTCTCAAAACGGTGAAGGAAAACATCGTGAGGAAACCGGCATGTCCTAGAACCAAAGATTCGAAGATAAGTTGATAGATGTGTCTATCAACTCGCACTGGGCTCGCGTAGTATATTGCAGCCCACTCCGTCTCGTCCGGCTGATTATACAGTCGAATAACGTCCACTGCTGGTCATACGCTTCCCCCAAGCATCAAAATCAAAAGTCATTTATTCAAACTAGGCTGAGATTCAGCACTTTTTGAGTGTAAATTACAAAAATACGCCGCCCTTCACCACTTCCTAGTGCTTTAGCTGGGAAGAAGAAGTGGCGCAACAAACTCCCCAGCAAGCCAACTGTCAGTTCGAAGAACTTGGAACTTGAAGAACTTATCACATCGCCACAACGATTGGTTCTGTGTTAACTACATCTAGAGAACTCCTAAGACAATAACCAGGCCGTCTGTAGACATTGTTACCCTCTTTTCGCGAAGGGTAATTTTCAAAATGACCCTTCACAGAATAAAAGGGTACTACTGCCTAGCCTTTTCCCAACTATATTGGGGTCAGCTTCCAGTCTAACCGGATGCAGCTGAATACCAGTATTTTACATGGAGCGACTGCCTATCTGACCTCCACAACCCAGTAACTGGGTAATACGATACCCCTTGGTAAGACTGGTTGTCAGACTTTCGGGCTTCTTACGACCCATAACGACTGTCAAAGAACCACGAATGACAACCGAGACCAACGGCTCAACGTTTTTCCGAGGCACGGAGGAGTCTCGGTATGTAAAGATGATCACCCATCCACAGACCAACCCCGGCAAGCGTAGCTTAACCTGATGGATCGACCCGTGCGGCAGTTATTACTTAGCCACGAGCTCCTCCACAGAATAAAAGGGTAAAATTGTAAAAAAAATATTACGTACATACTTAAATGAATCTATCTCCTTAACCAGCATGTATACATCACCTCATTTGTCCTGTTAATGTCCAGATGGGGTTGCCAGGAATTTAAACGGTCCCAACTTGGGAAAGGGGCATTCAAATTATGTCTTTTAACTGCTTTATGTCCCTTAATTTGTTTTGTTTTGTACTTAGGAGTTGATGAATTGAGGTTTAAATGTATGGCGGGTTAGAATCGGGAGGGTTAGATGTTATGACGATGGAACAGACAGCTGTGCTGCTGGGGAGTTTGTTGCGCCACTTCTTCTTCCCAGCTAAGCACTAGGAAGTGGTGAAGGGTGGGTGTTTTTGGGGGACTGTCTTATGTCATTTTGACGTTTGAAAAGTGCTGATTCTCAGCCTATTTTGAATAAATTACTTTTGAATTTGAAATAGTAGCTCGAAAACTGCAGCAGAATTGCAGAGCATGCTTGGGGCTATGCTAGCTAATTTTCGTTTACCACTGCGCATAAGTAATTTTTTTTTATGTCGTCACTTTTTGACCACTCTGTATAGTATTCATAAGTATAGTTTTACCGTAATTGTGCGGTTTATTGTTTTTGTTGGCAGTACTGTGTTGTTCACGGATTAATTTTATTATTCTGTTAATTATATGTGAAGACTTGTATTAGCTGTCACTCACATTTTTAATTTCTAAGTCTGTTTTGTTTACCTGTAAGTCTGTGGCGGCTTCGACAACACCACATGCGAACTATGCATTAAAGATCTGATGGCACACAAATCCTGCATCGCGCAAGCAGAGTTTACCGGACGATCAGCATATATATAATTTTCCAATATCAATCGTCGGGCAGTTGCCCCCCAGACACGACACCCGCCTGGTCGGAGGATACTCCCTTTTCTATAGAGGATGAGTGTATTTTACACCCTGTTCCTCATACCTCTAAAAGTCTTCGAAAGGCAATAAATAAATAAATAAGTGTAACTGCGGTTTTACAAGTTTATTTCCAATATAGTTTTTCATATCGAGACTTCTCCGTAAGTCGGAAAGCACGTTAAGCCGTTGGTCCCGGCTGTCATTTGTAGATCTTTGACAGTCGTTACGGGTAGTCAGAATACCAAAAGTCTGACAACCAGTCTTACCAAGGGGTGTCGTGTTTCCCAGTAACTAGGTTGTGGAGGTCAGATAGGCAGCTGCTCCATGTATAATTCTGGTATTCAGCTGCATCCAGTTAGACTGGAAGCCGACCCCAACATAGTTGGGAAAAGGCTAGGCAGATTGATTGATTTAACTAGGTACTACGTTATTTTCAGTTTGAAAAGTAATTAGTGTCAGTTTTAGAATATATTTGGTTGTTGAGGTACAAAAGTACCAGAACCAGTGAAATTTTCATAATTATATTCATTTTTACGGCATTATTTTTTTATAGAATAGTCAAACCGGATAAACCCAATCAAGTACTTTCAAGTTGAAATTTATCTGCAGTCACTTGAAAATGGAGAGCTGTAAAACACTATGAATTATCTATTTTAAATTAAGTAAATATGTATTTTCGGAAACACCAATTTCCTATGCAAAACGGTAGATAGCAAAGTTTAAATGCCAAATTAAAGAACAAAAACATTACACACACCATATTTCTTACAACGTCGCGTAAATTTAAGAGAAAATAATAAAAAACATGGCTACCGTTCCTTTTTTAAAAGTGACCAGCAATTTTCTCGCGCCATTCTCGAAACAGAAAATGTCCGAAACATTTTCAACTCTTGTTTAATTAAAAACGCGAATAAAAATTTAGCTCGCCTCCTTTATTACCCTGATGTATGGCCTTTTAAACTACTCCAGAAAAATAAACTGTATTTTGTAGGGAATAAAACGCATTTTTCTGTGTTGGTGTGACGGTATTCTTTTTCAGAAGTCCAGTGTTTTACGATTTCCTGTTCTATTTTAAGGGTTATAAAATACAATTTTGATTGCGGCGTTATTGTTTCGATTTGAAAGTGATTTTCCGTTTGATTCTCGGAGATTCGTTTGTAATCTTCACGCTCTATTTTCTTGTGGTGTGAGCAGAATATTAAGTATTGTAAAAGCTAAAGGGGTTTATTCGCGAAACGTGTTTGATCTTTCTTACAGATTTATGTCAATAAATATTTTGAAATAAATGATGTTTAAAGTTCAACAATGGTGCTTGTGAAAAGTTAAGAAAGCCGGATTAATATTAACGATGTGTGTATCCGGTATTACGTTCATCTTTTAAAAAGTAATAAAATCATGATTATATTATTATTAATTTATTATTTCTTTGATCAGGATTGGTGTGTTGCCAAAACGAATAAATGTTACAGTTTTAATTTATTTATTTTAGTTCAAAAGTTTGATAAATTATTACATTCATTAACATTGGTTTTTATGTGAGGAAATATAATAATCATAATATGAAAATATTGTGATTTTGTTTTTTTGACTGAATTACTTCTGCATTCGAGAATTTCGAGAACATAATAAGTAACTAATGGTAACTGATACTAGATGTAATTTAGTAAACTTTTATTTGGAAGATATTCTCACTCTTGTTGAGTATATTAAAAAAGCAGCCAAGTGCGAGACGGACATGAAGAGGCTTCTGCACTGTACAATTTTAAACACTATTTTTTTTAAATCCTTTTGTAAAAAACATGTTTTTTGGATGGAGACCCCATAATAATAATAATTAAAACATTTAATTCCAAAATTTTAATTAATTATTAAGTAATTCATTTATAATTTAATGAAATAAAAATAAAAAAATCTATTCTTTTCAATTTTTTTTTTAGTTTCATGGTTTTTTTATTAATGTTTTGTACCTGTTATGGTTCAAATGATATAGCCCTGTGACAGACGGACGACGAGCAGAGCCCTTAAAAACAAAACCTTTTCAAAAAAAGGTGATAATGTGGATATTTGCTTTAATAAGGATAATTACGTCCCGATGAATCCACTTTCTTACATCAGAATCACACGTCAGTTATTCCTCAAACCCCTTACTCACCACAAAACTACCATTCCCCACCCATATAGCCCCCACCCCATCAACACCCCATTACAATTTAACCCGAATAATAAAATCGGCCACAATCACAAAAGATCTAGCAAACGGCTATAAATTCACTACATTTTAACACTATCGCAAACGGTAGCCGTATAGCCGTAAACACTTCTCTGCTTTCCTGTACTTTATTTTTTTTCGCAAAGGAATTTAGTGTACAGCCTAGTGTGGGAATGGCGTTTGGCGCTAGTGAGCAAGATGGCGGATTTAAAAATGTTCGTTCGTTGTGTGATTGTTTGTGGTATTGTATTGTCTGTGGCAGGAAGAGTATAAATTCTTTTGCGTGGTAGTTGGGTTATCAATCTGTGCTATCTTTGGTTAGTGTTTTATTCTACGGAGAGACTACTTAAGTACTTATTACTAAGTTAGGTAATTTATTATTAAAGATAAATACTTGTCGAAGAGACACTACACTTGGTGTGTTTGGTTTGAGGGAGTTAGGTCCGTCGGTGAAATTAGGTACATACTAATGCTATTCTCTTTGCTCGTGGCTAAGTAATAACAGCCGCACGGGTCGATCCATCAAGTTAAGCTACGCTTGCCGGGGTTGGTCTATGAATAGGTGGCCATCTTTACATAGCGATACTCCTCCGTGCCTCGGAAAGCACGTTAAGCCGTTGGTCCCGACTGTCATTCGTGGATCTTTGACAGTCGTTGCAGTCAGAAGTCCGAAAGTCTGACAACCAGTCTTACCAAGGAGTATCGTATTACCCAGTTACTGGGTTGTGGACGTCAGATAGGCAGTCGCTCCATGTTAAATACTGGTATTGAGTTGCATCCGGTTAGACTGGAATCCGACCCCAACATAGTTGGGAAAAGGCTAGGCAGATTGATTGACTAGTGCTTTTGAACTTGTTTCTTGGTGACGTAATTTACGAGGTAATAAAGGTATTTCGGATACATAAACAGATCTTAGGGGCAAAATAACTGGGAAAAAAATTTATTTAATCCGTCAGTCAGATAATCAAAAAATATTAGACATGTATTTTTTGCTTTATCAAATGAATAAAAACTGGTTTAGATAAAACGCAATAATTTGGGGGAGTGGGGGCTCGCTACGTCACAAGTCAGTATAAAATTTACCGGCCAGTGACGTCATGCCACATTTTAACGCATTGCCTAATCAATGTATTGCCGTAATCTTTTGCCTACGTAAAAAAGAAAAAATACGCGTCCAATACTTTTTAATAATCTACCTAACGGATAAAAAAAAAATTTGACAACATCCCCATTCTTCAATAAATGAAGGATAAAACGTTCTATAAATAAAATTACAGATTGCAATCTAACTTTTTTCTACACAAATTGTTATAAATAGAAAAAAAAAGTATTATTGCTTGTTGAAAAATTCTTTCATCAGTAGCATGCTGCATCACTGAGAAACATAGCCTATAATTTATAAAGATATCACGCGGGTGAAGCTGCTTGCGGAAGCTAGTTTTCAATATCCATAACAAAACATCTAAAACTCATAAAAACATGTCATTCGCACAATCGAAATCCTGAAAATAGCCAATTAAAACAGCAATTTCTCTAACAATTAAGTTCTGGCACACGAATGGCATAATAAATCATAGTGTGGCATGCCATCACGCCAGTGCCAGTAAAATATTCACACTTAACACTTCTGTCCGCGATTGTATGGCCGCCATGTTGGAATTGACACTTAATTTATTGTTTTTCAGGAAATTGTAGTTTTTCTGGTTGCTGAGGAATTTGTTAATGGTTTACGTTTGTGGTTGAAGGTTTACGTAGATTTTTAAGAATGGATTTATTGTAGGATGAAACCTGCTTTTGGCTATAGATACCCGAATAAAACTGTCTATAGTCCGGCCGTTGAGAGAATGCGTTCCTGACAGCTGTCAGTTGGACAATTTCTAGTAGTAATATGGATCAAATTCGCAAAACACATATTCGTTAGTATGAAACTGACAGGTGTCAGGAATGCATTTTCTTATCGGCTGGACTGTAGTTTGGGTAATACACCGTGACTTATGGTAGTGAGAAACACCGTCAGAAAACCATGACTTATTTATTTGAAATCGCCAACAGCCCAACACGCAGTAAGTAAGCGTGATTTTAATTCCTTTACTGGATAAGAAGGAGGCTTCGTTATCTCTAGGTATCCTTCTGAAGTGAATTACAGCAAAGTACAAACATAATTAAAAAAAGGGTTATCTTAACTCAATTACAAAAAAAAAAAAAGTAATTCTGTGGCATAAAAAGAAAATACAAAACCAAAGACACCGACTGCCGAAATTGAAGGTATTTTTTACTTTGTATTGTTTTTTTTTGGAAATCGGTTGTTTCATTTCCTAAAAAATTTTTTTGGAAACGAAACAGCTACTTTTAACAACGCAACAGCTTGAAACAGCAAGTTTTAGTAATCCTAACTAAAATTAAAATTGGGAAAGTGAGATTGTTTATTTTTTTGTTACGTTTTCACGCTAAAACAACTGAACGGATTTTGATAAAATTTGGCAAATGGGTAGACCATGACCTGAGTTAGGACAAAGGATACTTTTTATCCCGATATTTCCACGGAATCGAGACTTATGCGGATGAAACCGCGGGGCGCAGCTAGTAATTAAATAAAACTCGACCAACAATTACTTTATAAAAATACTTCCAACCTAATTACTCTAAAAAACCATTTAAAAATAACGTCACAGCACTATTTAACCGAAAATACTCAACAATAACATTTAATCATCACATACAACACTAGTATTAGGGTTCATTAAATTATTTATTAAGGACAGTAACGACAAAAGGGTTCCGTAACCACGCCTCCCTTTATTGTATTTATGGTTTCGTTACGAAACGATTGGTTTAGATGTTTTGATGTTAGTAAATTAGCCAGCAGTTTCATGTCAGGGTATTTAAATGATTATTATTTAATATGTTTATGGGAAACGGGAATGTTTCGAATTCCGGATGTTTAAGGGATCGGCAGAAAGGATGTTAATAAGTATGTAAATAGATGTTATACTTTTTTTAATAAGCAGCTTAGAAGGTACAATAATTGTGTTGAAGAAATATTACTAGTTAGTAAAATAGCTGTACAGGGTCAGATTAAATTAGCTAGCGAAACTCCGCAGACGGTATCGATATCTGACATGATAACACAAAAAAGAGGATTTGACGATAGTTTTTTTTTCAGTCGACGTTAAGTATGTGGTGTAAATAACGGCCGTGACTTACGAGTAGGTCGTAGGTTCAAATAATAATAAATAAAAAATCAAAATTCATTTATTCAAACTAGGCGGAGAATCAGCACTTTTCGAACGTCAAAATTACATAAGACAGTCCCCCAAAACGCCCACCCTTCACCACTTCCTAGTGCGTTAGCTGGGAAGAAGAAGTGGCGCAACAAACTCCCCAGCAGCATAGCTGTCTGTTCAGTTAGAAGAAAAAAAAGATTCTATATAGTATTCAAAATATTACGCAACACAAAACATAATTTTAATTATTAGCCATATGTTAGCTAGCACACGCCAATATACCAAACAAAATCATCGAGAACAGGCAGAAATAAAAACTAAGCGTAAACAGCACTTAATATCTAAATAAAAGCCTCGGTTCGAACCCTAACAAGCGATTTATTTTGAGTAATTTATTTCATCACAACTGCTCTCAAAACTGTGAAGGAAAACATCGTGAGGAAACCGGCCATGTTCCAGAACCAAAAATTCGAAGACATGTTACATATACCAACCCGCACTGGGCCCGCGTGGTGGATTACGGTCCACTCCCTCTCACAGAGAGGAGGCCTGAGTCTCAGCAGTGGAAATATTATAGGTTGGTTATGCTAATGGTAAGGAATGTCAACAGTATTGGAAGCCCTTATTTCTGCTAAAAGGAACTTAGTATCAACAATGTGGTGTGTGGTGTAGTGGAGATTATTGCATTCTCTCTAAAAAGTATTCAATCAAAAGTAAAAACTTTTTGAAGTCGAACTCCAAATACACCCAAACTTCGCCGACGTTTATTATGACCCGGTAAACTGATCTTCTGTTCTCTTTGCCAACAGGTCCCAGGAGCAGAAGGATGAAGAAGATAGCTGCAGCTGTTCCAGAAGAGAAGAGACCAAGAACCGCCTTCAGTGCTGCGCAACTCGCTAGATTAAAGGTAATTACGAAATAACTACTCGTATCATATGGGAATACTACAACTATCCCATTTCTGATTGTTTTTAACCATTTCTTCCTTGGCCTAGTAGTCGCAAGCGATACTGCTGAGCATGAGGTCTTGGGTTCTATTCCCGGGTCGGACAAAGTGTTATTGGGTTTTCCATCTAGTATTTTTTAGTAACAGCCCGGAGTCCTTCTTTTTTTTTTGGGTGGGAAATTATCAAATAACTTCTCCCGCTATGCTCGGAGCAGGAGGGCTTGTCAGACTCTTACTGACTAAAACCCACCCGTGTTCCTTCAGTTGCCTGTACGTTGCCAGGGGCCACGGTATCCGTTTCGGACTTTCCCGTGACCCCGGCAGGCATCGGTCCTAGCAGACCCCTTCTGATGTGCTGACATTTCTTTGAGGCGCGCGTGGAACACAACGCGCCGTCGACGAGGGCCTGGTCCTTATCGGACGGCGAGCTACCCATTGCTCACCGTACGGAAGCCCGAGCCTACGGAGGCTGGGAATCGGCCAGCAGCCCGGAGTCCTGGATTTGTGCCTGGTTGATGGCAATGGGCTCGACCCCTATTACATGGGACTTAAACATAACTGGCGAAATGTGGGTGTACTGTAGGTACATCTCTGCCTGTACCTTCGGGGAATACATGCATGATGTTATATTAAAAGAGGTTATCACATTTGTTAAGGCTCAATTTACGTTGCCGCGGATTTTTGATACGATATTGGGTCAAAGCATAATGAACTTTGTGTCAATTGAGTAACGTTCAAACTAGATATGAGCAGAAAAACAGGTCGCGCGTCTTCCGTTGAATACTCGCACATTCTCGGGAATTCCCGCAGCTAGCAGCTCGAATCTCGTTTCTACGTTAAACAATTGACATAAAGTTCATTATGCTTTACACAATTTCGTTCCAAAAATTGTCTCGTATTCCGTTCCACAGTCATGTAAATTGAGCCCTATTGAACATTAATTAGTATTTAGCAGAAATAGGTTTAGTATCTTGTAATCGTAAAGATATCGATTTCTTACTATAATAAAATAAAGGTCAGGAAACTTAGGTCTAAGGCATTAGGTTACAAAGGTCTTGAAACATTAATTTAATTAAACAATTTACTAGCTAACAAACGCGAAGATGTGCGGAGATGTCCGAAGCGGGGGCGATAAGTGATGTTTTTCAGCTAGGTTGTATCCACTGACGCTGTGCTGAGATGCGTACTGGGTAGTCTGGAGCGGACATATGTGCTGGCTAGAGCAGAACTGAGCTGCGTGCGGCTAGCGTTGGATGTTGACCGCTCACATCTGTCGCGTCGCCAGTTTGCGAGGCAATCTCACATCTCCGCTTCGATCGCGCCATATAAATATTATACATCTCCGCTCACTGGTATCCACTGAATCTGAGTGGAGACAAGACATGTGAATAACGAAATTCTATTGGTTGTTTAAAACACATCTCCTCTCCTCTCGTATCGTCTTCGCTATGGTGGAGCCTGGGCTTTACATAGTAGCCTAGGTAATTGATATCATAAACCATTAAAATTCTCATATGATTCGATTAAGCTTAGGAATACGACGAAAACCTTTACCATCCCATTAAGAATCTACGATGATGTGATAACATAATATCACGTCGGTATAATACGTAAAGGGTCAGGCAGAGGTGTACCTATAGTACACCCACATTTCGCCAGTTATGTTTAAGTCCCATGTAATAGGGGGCGAGCCTATTGCCATCAACCGGGGACAATTAAGACTCCGGGCTGCTACTGAGAAATTCCAGATGGAAAAACCAATAACACTTGGCCCTACCTGCGAACCTGATGCTCAACAGTACCTCTGGCGACTGCTAGGTCAATGAGGCAGGTAGAACTTGGTTTTGTTCGTGATCATCTAATCATCTTTCCTCCGAACGCAGTAGTCAATCAGATAGGTACACACAAATTCAATTTTTTTTTATTATACCGAGGGTCGTGGTTAAATAATCACTGTCGATCGAATTTGGCTGGCCTTTACATATGGAGACCCCTCCGTGTCTCGGAAAGCACGTTAAGCCGTTGGTCCCGGCTGTCACTCGTAGATCTTTGACAGTCGTTACGGGTCGTCAGAAGCCCAAACGTTTGACAACCAGTCTCACCAAGGGGTTTCGTGTTACCCAGTAACTGCGTTGTGGAGGTCAGATAGGCAGTCGCTCCATGTCAAATATTGGTATTCAGCTGCACCCTGAAAAAGCTAGGCAGATTTATTTTATTCTCCTTCAAGTCCTAACCAATATTTTTTGCCCACAGCACGAGTTCACCGAAAACCGCTATCTAACAGAGCGCAGACGTCAAAGTCTGGCAGCAGAACTAGGTCTAGCAGAAGCCCAGATCAAGATCTGGTTCCAGAACAAACGAGCCAAGCTGAAGAAGGCGTCTGGACAGAGAAACCCCCTCGCGTTACAGCTGATGGCGCAAGGACTGTATAACCACAGTACTGTGACGGAGAGTGATGAGGAAGAAGAGATAAATGTGACATAAGCGGATAGGAATTTTTTCGTAGAAAGATTTAGAGAAAGTATAATGGTTACCGGTCAACTGCCCTAACTTCGCCTGGCGTCCTATGTTTGCCTATAATAAAAAAGATGTATTAACTTGTTCATTTTACTTGTATGGCAATCGAAACTTAAAGCTCTCTATGAAAACTCAAAGTTTCGATTGCCATACAAGTAACATGAAAAAGATATTACCTATTTTTCATTATAGGCAAACTTAGGACGCCAGGCGAAGTTAGGGCAGTTGACGGTACTGTAATAATTGCAATGTTATGCCGCAATATACCCCGCAGTCATGTAGATTGACAAGAGATAGCGATTGTGGTCAATAGAGAATATCAGAAAATATAGTAATTATTGAGTCGAGACTGTTTAAGCACAAAAGGAAATAAATAAATTACTGAGACTAATGTGACGAAAAGCGTCTGGAGACAAAAAAAAAGAAATTACCATTAATTGGGTTTTTTTTTTCTAATATCGTATTTTCTTTGTATTAAAGCAATAATTAATAAACTAAGGGATTTTACCAAATTTGGTAACTAATAAAATATCGTCGTTTATAACTAGCTTAATGGCAATAACTGCAGTTTTCTCAAAATGACATTTAGAGAAGAAATTATAATTATGATGTCATTTACGGTTTGCCTAAAAAAAATGCGTCCAGTTACTCGTAAATATGTTAAAATGAAATAAAAGGCCATTTTGAGACTACAAGAGATATTTATAATAAAATATAGTGTAGTATATTGTGGTACTTTGGGACCGTCCATAAATTATGTCATACGGTAACGGGTAGGGTTCCAACCGTGTGACATCGTGTGACAAGGTGGGACGAGTCATAGTCACCTTCTTATTATCAAATCTAACGAAAAAAAAAAAAATATTACTTAATAATAAATCGTCACATATTTTAATTTAAACATAATAATAATAATATTAATACTGATAAATCGTCACATATTGTTCTATCAATATTATTTTAAGATATGTCAAAGACATTTTAAAATAATATTGATAGAACAATATGTGACGATTTATCAGGGAAAGTCCGTCTTCTAAAAAATATTGTGTGACCAGTCAAAAAAATATGACCACCATAGCCACATGGACCGGTAGCTCCAAAAATCATGATATTCGTGTGACATAATTAATGGATGGCAAAATAAAGAAAATGTTCCTGGTAGTGTATATAATATAGAATTTAACGTATTTATTCCTATTGAGTAAAACGTAGTTATTTTAGGACTTGTAAAATAGCTGTTAACTTAGAAAATAGTTACTGTTTTAAAACCTACTTACTAATATAAAATTATTGCTAGCATTTTCTGGCTATTTCCTAAAAAATAAAAACCGGTTTCTGAGGAACCGGAGTTTTTTTATGCGATAGTACTTGTTATCTTGACACTTTCAGTTCCCGAACGTTCTGTAAAGTTAATAATGCACCCTAATCTGCAAATAGCTGTCAAATATGTCGCTCTTTTGATTAATTTAATAATATTACTTTAGGACATTATGAAATATAATAGATTGATTATGATTTACAATAATAACACTGAATTAGGTGTTTTATCAGCCTCGGGTGTAAAACTTTGTGTTAAACAATTCATTATCAATAAATATTTTAGTGTCTAGTGCACTAGAGCGATATTTCATAATTTCATTTAGTAATATTGATAAATAAATCAACCAACCATTTTAGCCTACTTTTAGAATGCATCCGTGTATATATATATTTTTTTTAATCAACTGTCAATATCTCATTGACATTTCAACATTAAAAACTCATTTATTCAAACTAGGCTGAGAATCAGCACTTTTCGAAAGTTAAATTACATTTAAAGACAATCTCCCAAAACGCCCACCCTTCACCACTTCCTAGTGCTTTAGCTGGGAAGAAGAAGTGGCGCAACAAACTCCCCAACAGCACAGCTGTCTCAAAAATGAGGGCCTCAGAAACCGGGGTTTTTAGACTCCTGACTTTTAAGTAAAAATATTCTCGACTTTTGGAACTTGAATCTCTGTAAAGCTAAAAACTAAAAAGTACTGATAAATGATGCAAATAATAACCAAATAGTTTGTAAGTTTGTTTAGAATATAATTTATTAAAAATAATAATGTTATTTACTAATTCGGTGAGGCATTGTACAAGAATACTTAACTTTTTTTTATTAAAAATGAGGTTATGAGGACAAATGTAACACAAATATAAAATGAGGAGGAAATATTTTTTATTAAGGAATAATGTTTCAAAGTCGCCATAACAACAATATTAACATCATTACTGTGTTTCGGCAGTTAGAGGTCTTCTTCTTTTCGTGTGGTTAGTGACTAACCTGGTGTCAGAATTTTAAAGCCGCCCATGGGCTTCTGACTTGCCTGGCTTGGCAGTTAGAGGTAAGATAGCCAGTTCCTCTGTGGTTGAAAATTCCGTGTGAAGCTCGCTTCTACTTTTGGCCTGGTCATCACTTACCATCAATTGAGATGCAGGCCAAGAGATACCCGGTTGTGGTAAATAAAAAATTGTAACATTATTTCTGAAGTGGAAAATTCTCCATAATGACGTCAATGTACTCTCTTTCTCATTGAAAAACATTACATAATAATACCATATTACCAGCCTATTACTGTCCCACTGCAGGGCAAAGTCCTCTTCTCATACAGAGAAGGCACGAACATTGATCACCACGCTTGCTCAAGACGGGTTGGCGATTTCAGACTTATATTAAGAGCGTTTATTCTGAAGGTTGACAACGTCGCAAATAGATGTCAAATATTCCACTGTTTTGATTAATTTGGCAATACGAGTACTGTGTGAAAATAAAAAATGTGGATAACTAGCGAACTAGAATATTGATTATGAAATGCAATAATTAATATCTTAACACCGAATATTTAGTTTTAGAGTGCATTATTGATCGTAGGTTTTAGATGTAACAAATCAATTTGAAAACTTTCCAAATGCGTTTTTTACACCTAAAATGGGTACAACATCAAATTAAATGTTATAATTGCAATTCATTATTAATATTCTAGTTCGCTAGTTAGCCACATTTCATAATTATATTCAGTAATATTGCTATAAGAGTCAAAACAGGTAAATATTAGACAGTTATTTGCGACGTTGCCAACTTTTAAGCTAAACCCTCTTAAATACACAAGTTTAGGTGTCCTCACGCTGGTGTTCCTTCATTGATGTCAGTAAAGTACAAGATAAACGTGGAAAGTACATAATATGAATTGGAAGAGTTACATTGGTACTTGCCCGGGTTTGAACCCACAAACTCAAACCCAAAGCATTTATTTCAATCAAACCATTTACAGGCACTTTTGAATTGTCAAATAGCCGGTCAGTTGGTCAGACAGTTGAAGCTAGTTGCCCATTCCAAAACGTAGATCTTTATGGAGAAGAACGGGCAAGAAACTCTAGGGACACTCTTTTAAATATAAATATTACAAAATCCTGGGTACTTTATTCTTGTTGCTTCTATATGTGAGAATAATGCAAAAAAAAAAATCAAAGGCAATAGGGATGATACCTGGGTAAGAAAAAAAAAAAATTCTAATTAGTCCGTCAGTGAGATAATAAAAAAATATTAGACACGTATTTTTTGCTTTATCATATTAATATAAAATTACTTAGATAAAACGCATTTTAGGTTGAGGAGTGGGGGTCACTACGTCACTAGTATGTATAAAATCTACATACTCGTGACGTCATGGCACATTTTACCTCAATGTATCGCCGTAATCTTTAGATTACGTAAAAAAATAAAAAATACGTGTCCAATATTTTTTTATAATCTCAAAGACGGACTAAAAAAAAACTTTGGTCATCATCCCTATTCAAAATATAAGATTAAATGTACAACTGCGTGCGTGAGAGGTGAGCCATCACGACATTCTTCCACATTTAAACAACATTATTAATGTTTTATTTGGCGTAATAAATTCACTTGTATAATAATGTAAAGAATTCGATTTAAGTACCTACATATTAATTCATATTTATATATGTGTTTTGTAAATAAAACGGTGTTTCTTTAAATTTAAATTTCTAGAAAATGCTGTCCTTTAGTCATTTCGTTTCTTCCATTTTTTCTGTTTTTTTTCTTCTTATTAATTGTAAATATTTATTAAAAATATTATTATCCGGGTAGTTATTGTGACTGTGCTAGTTTTTAAATGTATAGATAATAATAAATAAATTATATTACGTTATAAAATTATTTTAATGTTTTATTCCAATTCCCAATTACAGCCATAACAGAAATAAAGAAAAAAAAAAAACAGCTTTTGCAAACTTGGCGAGTGAGAGCTAAACCGAAAAAAGAGTAACATTTTCACGGTCACGATACATGTAGAGTTGTCGAACTAACAACCTGTCAACCTAACGACCTAATGACATGTCGCTCACTTGTTTGTCGAACTAATGACATGCACTCATGCGATAAGGAACTTCGTTCAAAAATATGAATCTCTTGATGACTAAAATGTCATTGACTACATACTGTAGGTAATCATCAATAGGTTTGCCAAGCGTGTCGATTACCACATCACTGACAGACCGCTGAGTCTAGAAGCATGAAATTTTGCATAAGAGTTCCTTATGCAACAAAAGCGACCACATTAGGATGGATTTTTTTTGAAAATTGTACGAGCTTATGGCTTGTAACATTTATAAACCTGAGGTATGACAGAAGAGGAAGTTAGGTTGCATCCAAAGAGCATCCACTATAGTGATGATACTTAAAAGTAGATATGGCCGGCGCAGCCTGCCCCTTAACTGCGAAGCACACTGTCAATCAAAATCCGAAGGATTTTAAATGAAATTCCTAATGCATTGCTACATACATTTGAAAAAAAAAACGAGCAAGCCTTACAGTAGTCGCTTAAGATGATATTTGACATACCACCTTGTTCAATCAATCTGCCTAGCCTTTTCCCAACTATGTTGGGGTCGGCTTCCAGTCTAACCGGATGCAGCTGTATACCGTATTTTACATGGAGCGACTGCCTATCTGACCTCCACAACCCAGTAACTGGGTAATTAAATGTAACCCCTTAGTAAATTTGTCAGACTTTCGGGCTTCTGACGACCCGTAACGACTGTCAAAGATCCACAAATGACAGCTGGGACCAACGGCATAACGTGCTTTCCGAGGCACGGAGGAGTCTTGGTATGTTAAGATGGTCACCCATCCACAGACCAACCCCGGCAAGCGTAGCTTCACTTGATGGATCGAACCGTGCGGCTGATATTACTTAGCCACGAACTCCTCACACACATCACACCTTGGTAATAAGCAACATTAAAGGGGCGGGGCCTCGTCAAGGTCGTTTCTGACGGCCAACTCCCCCGCTTCGTGTAACAGACTTCCGTCCCTTTTCACGAAATCACTTCCACAGATTTGATTATTTAGATTTTTTTAGATTTAAATTTAGATTGCAGAGGAGAGATGTTACACATAAAAAAAATCAACTGCTTCTACAACTTAAATAACGCAATGAATGTTGTTGAATTTCCAAAGTGGCACTGCGATTGGTTGTGTGTTACGCCGTTATTCCACTGGAAAATCAGCTACGTTACCAACCGTGCTGTCTAGGGCAGTGGTCGGCAAACCGCGGCTCGCGAGCCGCATGCGGCTCTTTGGCTCTTTGTGCGGCTCTGTACAAATGTCGATGAGTGCGAGCGTAGATACGCGCGGGGGTCTCGGTTTCGGTCATTTTAAGATATCAAGTATTATCATATTTATTCAAAATTCAAACTATATTTCAAAGATTTATTTCCGAAGTAGTTTTTTTTAAACTCGAGGTGACCCTGACGGCGCACTGTGGATCGCTGTCTTTACCTGCATTCAACCGTAATCCACCACGCGGGCGCATTGTAGTGCGTAGTGGATGTCACATGTTTTCGGATTTTTGTTTCTCGGACATGCCGGTTTCCTCACGATGTTTTCCTTCACCGTTGTGAGAGCAGCGGTGTTAAAATAATTTTCACAAAGTAAAGTGTCTGGGTTCGAACCTATGACGTATAACTCGTACCATCTCGTTACCACTGAGCCACCACTGCTCGACGTTTCAGTGTTTGGTTTTCCTATTTTCAAATATTACTTAGTTGACACCGTACTACGAGTACTTTAACACTACGAAAACACAAACCATTTTGATTTACATCAAACCAAAGAATGTACAATAAAACGCTATAAATCAAAATAAACTTGCGTACAGCGAACCGCATGATTTAAATGTACTCTACCGGGAATCGAACTGCGGATGTCGCGATAATTGTTAACTACTGAGCCTTGGTGCCCTTTGAAGTTTGAGTACGTTTTGAAATGGCGTGATGTTAGGGTTTTAAATAGTGATGGGAGTAGTAATTGGTATCGGTTTCGGTTTTCGGCCTGGTCTTGGTAGGCCGAAAATTTTTGTTTCTTGTGGATTTTTTTTGTCTTGAGAAAATAGATACTTACTTGTAAGGTATGAAATAAAGTATTTTTGTTTTATTTATTTTATAAAAAAAAAAAAACAATAAAATGAAAAGGTTTATTGCAGAAACTTGTTCAACTTTTACAGTAAATCTAACATAGGGTCCTCCTTTTAAGTAAAAGATATACCTGTGCTAAGAGATCCCGCCGTCTAATGACAAATTATGAAATTAATGGTAAAAGTGAATAGAAAAAAGAAAATAGAATTTAAACAAAACATTACAAAAAGTAAAATCTCAAACTAAACAAGATTTAATAAGACTTGAACTATAACTAAATAAAAGTAAAAAAGAAAAATAAACTTAAGAGGTATATCCTAAAATAGTGTGTACGCGTGTGTGTATGTGACTTCCGACAGATTCCATTGTTCAGAACCTCAGCTCACATGACAGAGTACTACTTAGTTGGTTTTCAAGGATTACGGTATAGGCAACGATACCAAAGCATGTCTAACTCCCCTCCTCCCGAAAAAAATCACAAAACTTTTTTTTCCCTTTAGTTTTAAAACCACATAAACGTTCCCCAAAGAGAAATCTCTTCAATCAAATCCCTAACACCAGCATTACTAAACTTAAACCACAGAATCATAATTCAAGAGCTATGACGGCCGAAATTAGGTACCAATTAGGCCGGTATTCGGCCATCTATCATGGCTGTTTAGCGCTCCCGCGAATGTGCCGTCAAATACTTTGTACACAAATAGATGGGATCGTTTATTTGTAACTTTGATGCTAATTGGCGTTTTTGCTTGTTACATTTGATGTCAGAAATTGTCCGTGACGCTGGTTGTTGGGAGCTGTGAAGTTTTGGTGTGACTTATGAGGAGCCGAGGAAGGTTTTGAGTAAGGGGGGAAAATAAGAACTTTCCTACGAATGAATGAATGAATGTACCGATCCCGGCGTGGTTTCACTCCACCAGACTCGATAAATCGAATGAACCCCAAGATTTGCACTAGCCCCTGGAGCGTCATGTTGCATGGGGCTACAGAGGCCATTGCTTAACAAGGAGTAGACCGGGGGGCGCGGTAATGGTAGGGAAGACGTGCCCTTACGATATGGAAGGATTTGCGAGCCGTACCGGATATGCATTCTTGAGTAGGCTATGGACTAGTGGAGAGACGGGCGATATTTATTTCTATCTAAAAAAAGAATGACCTGAAATGAATGGTCTGTTTTTATTTGAAAATAATTAAACAACTTAACATTGTATTTATTATTTGAGTAATATACAATCTTAAATATAATATACATCTAACACTAAAATATATAAATTATGAATAATGTACAAGTATACAGAGGAAAAAAATAAAAGGAAGAGCTCATTCGGCATCAAAAAATTCATCCGCATCGCTGTCAGTTGGAAAAGTGCCCAAAAGGCTGGCAGCATTGCCACGTTGGATGACTGATTCTTTGTCCTAAAAATTGGCCAATTTTTAGGACCAGACAGGACCAGACAGGACCAGACAGGACCAGAGGGTCACGTGAAGAGTCGACCAACCGGTTGGCGATGTCCCGAAATACTCGATGAGCACTCGGACCCCACGGCCCTAGTGTTTCAACCCCAAACGGCTCAAAAATATAGCTACCAATAAGGTTGTTATATTTGCGCCGTTTGAGGTTTTCTGCACTTAACATTAATTTATTTAATTGATAACTTTACATTAATATAATTTTCATTCCTGATAAAGTCAGTAAAAAACATTATAATAAACATTCTACTATTTTTGACATCATCCATGTGTTGGTCTGCCATTCTTAGATCGATAATTTTAAATACAAGTACATCACTACCCTCTCATAATTCTCCACAACAGTTTATTTAAAAATAATATAGACAAAAATAAACTGCCCATAACTTACATCTAATAGTTCGTGAGAAAGATTCTGTCAATAAACGAACTAAAACATTCTATTATAAATACATTCTAGTGTTACTTAAATAGCTAATAATAATTTGTGAAAGTTTGTCTGTCTATAAAGAAAAAATAGTAGGAGAGCTCCTGTTTAAGAGTTCGTTCAAAAATAACTTAATAAAAATAAAATAATATAATCCTAAAGGTGATGCAGACAGACCAGTATCGGCAGCTGTGAGAAGGCTCATCATGTTATTTAATTTTAATTTAATAATTTATTTCAATTTAATTTTAGTCTTTTTAATGTTAATTTATTTTCAATTATTTATTTTAAAATAAATAATTGAAAACTAAATATTCAGTGTTATGATATTAATTATTGCATTTCATAATCAACATTTTAGTTCGCTAGTTAGCCACATTTCATATTTCCATACAGTAATATTGCCCAATTAATCAAACCAGGTAAATATTTGACAGCTATTTGCGACGTTGCCAACTTTTAGGATAAACGGTCTTATGGAGCGCCAACAGAATCCTAAGGATGATCTCTGAGAAGCCAGAGTCTGCAGTGCTGAGTAGGTTTATCCAGCTTCACGTGACGAAATGACGTTATTGACAGAGTGATATAAAAAAAAAAAAAATTGTGTATATTTTATTATTTAGTAAAAATATTTTGTGTATTTTATCTATGGACTTTAGTTGCCTGACATTAAAGGAATTATTATTTTTATATCTTTTGACATTTCTCGGGACCTGGACCTTTAGAAGGCGTACGAGGGGCCGGAGCCAAGTTGCAGAGGCCCGTTAGACGTTTTTACTGAAATGAGGCACCAATCGACGATTATACCTGTATGTACTATGCAAGTGCACCCAAGGACAACCCCCGGTTGGTGTAGGACTATTGCAGGATATGGAAACAAAGATATTGGACTATGGGTTTGGGTGGCTAAAGTTGACTAGTGACCTGCAACTATGGAAGGACTATGGCCCCTGCCTGATCAATGGGGTTATTATTATTATTTCTTTATTACATTTTTATACATACAAATTACTTACATTTTTAAATATTTTTATGAAAAAGAAATAAAATTAAAAAAAACATTTATTATTATATTATTTGTATTTTGAATTTTATGAATAATGACTAACATAGTTTTAAGATCTGTGTAACTAACAATTAATGAAATAAATGAATTAGTCTGAATTACTTTTTTAATAATTTAATAAATCATTGATCCAAGCAAACCCACACGTGCCAACTAGTATACAAGCAATAAAACCCATCGATGATGTAGCACGCAAGTAAATCTGTCATCTCAACCCATCCGTCATGCAGACGCTACGATATTAATATGAGTCAGTATGCGCACGAGTGCAAGTTACTGAGTGTACTTAGATATTGAGAAGGATTTGATGAAAGGTGGGCTGAGAAACATCATGGTTTAACACGTACGAAACAAAGTGATTTAAAAACTTGGATTTATATTTCCCATCGCAGTTATGCTGGAAGAAACTTTCATCTGTTTGTCAAAAAAACAGCTTTTTACTATATGCTTATTAATATGAAAGTATACACGGTAGAGTACTTACTTACAGCAACATAACAATTTTTTTAAACTTTGTTTGTCTCTCTTTGTAACTCCGAAACGGCTGGACCGATTTAAACGAGAGTTTCACTGGCAGACAGCTGATATTATAAGCAGTAACATAGGCTACTTTTATTTTGTTAAAATTGTTAGGCTTACCGCGGGTGACGCCGCGGACGGCAGTTAATGTGTAATGTTGTTATAAGACCTATTTCCACGCTCGTCTGCCCCTATTCAACAGAAACTTTCTAAAAATACATCGTGAACTACATTTAATAATGCACTCAAATATTAGTTCACGTTTTCACCTCTTTAAGAGTCATAATCACCATTACAATGCATCGTCATAACTAAACCTAATATTGACACGAAACAAACTTACTAAATGCGGCTGTGAAACTCTAAAACACGAAGAAAATGTTCCAGGTATCACAAAATCGAACAGCAAATTTAAATTGGTAGCCTTCATATGAAAATACCAAGTTACGATTACAGTTCCGAAAGGTCTAAGTTAGAGCAAGTTGTTTGGGGCAAAACCGCAAATGTAACTTTGTCGTGGTATTACATGAAAAATGTAAATATTGATGGTGTTCCTTAAGTCGATCATGATCGGCAAACATCGGACGTGCCCGGTAAACATCGGGAGCGTTCGGCAAACATCGGCTTCTAATAGCAAATAGTCGTAAATTGGTGATAATTTGAAAACTGTAGCATCGGTAGTTGTTTTTGAGTTAATATTATTAAAAATTGAAGGGAAAGAGTTCAAAATGTGTGATGGGAGAAACTATAGGTGCAATAGAATTATTTTGTGGTTGTTTGAGGAGTGTTTTTAGGTCCCACTGATGCATAGATTACAATTTGATTACTACAAAAGATGTTTATGCTACAACAGATAATACTAAAATCATTCGAAACTGTACTATTCTAGATACGGGGTGGATTTTTTAGATAGAGCAGTAAGGGCAGCTACCTTAACCGTTGTAGCTACAAGAAAACGGTCTTAGGAGACTGTCTTTGTGGTTTTGAGACGTTGGCAGGTGCACAGTTATAAAAATCGGGTTATACCTATTTAAATTTTGTTCTCAAATAAAATAAAATTATAACGCGTATTTTCCAGAAATTAATTTTTTTTGTTTATTTTCGGCCAGTCTACCGTAAAAAGTAAGTTGGAGTCTTATTTCTTATTAAACGTAGGTATAGGACAAGTTTTATGCCATTTCTGACTTTTCTAGTACTCAAACCTCAGTTGGTCTAGTAGAGTTTTTTGATCCTTATAATAAACAGGATCGATTGGCATCAAAAAAAGTTTTTGAGAAAACTGTCCATTTTCTTGCTGACTGTACTTAGTAAATTTTTTTTTGCAGATCAAAATGTCTCAAAAAGTTAAGGACGTCTCCTAAGACCGTTTTCTTGTAGCTACAACGGTTAAGGTAGCTGCCCTGACTGTCCCATCTCAAAAATCCATCCTATATCTGTTATGGCTAAAGACGGGCGGGGCGTTTTAAATAAACTTAACATTAGCCGGCTAAACTTGAGTTTATTTTTGAGGAGAAGCTAATGTTAATTTCTTTCATCTTCAGCCGGCTAAACGTAACGACGCACGAGCCGATCGAGCGAAGCGAGCGGTGCCGCGGCTGCGGTCGGATACTCCTAGGGTCCGTTTAGGCCCAAGATAATGTAAAACACCACATTCTCAAAACATTACATTCAGACCCTGGCACTCGGTGAATAGCGCGTGTGGAGAGAGAAACAGACGAGGCAGTCAAAAAACAAATGAATAATAATATAATTATAAACAATTTAATAACATAAAAATTATGGTGATTAGTTCGCAAATTGTATTTTTTTAATCATCGTTAAGACAGTTTTATTATACCTAACCTATTATTAATTTTGTGCAAAAAATAATATAATGGATAAGTATATAAAAAAAAGTCAACTTGACATTAAAGTTGTTTGTTATTTTGATCTTAGTTATGAAATAATTAAATAGGCATATATTACAATAGTCTGCTTAGTGCCGTAGATTCGAAAGTTATTATTATGTGTCCAGACGTGATATAGGAAAGAATTTGAAAACTGACGAAGATATAAAAGACTTGTCTGTACTCCTACGGGACAGTTGAAATGTCAAAGTAATCAAAAATGATCCGAGTCGTAAGCTAGCTGCGAGTGCTTTCTGAGGACTGTGCAGAACGAAAGTTTGTCTTATAGACAGTACATCCCACTTTTTGTACAAGTCGACTGTAGGAAAGCGTAAGGAAAGACCAGCAGCAACCATAAGTATATCACGTTGAGCTCTTTCCGCCTCTATCAAGACGTTTGAAGCTGAGAAATTGGTACAATATAACTCCAAGTGCAAAACGACGCTGTATCACGGCAACGGTTGCCGGGGCTGCGCCACGATGACATTCAGCGGCGGCGCGGCGCCTCAGACCGCCAGCGCGACTGCGCCGCTGTCACCTTTCCTTTTTATATGTCATATTTGTTATTTTATTTAGATTGTATAGTTTATTGGTGTTTTATTTATAAGGAAAATTGTGTAAGTTTTTATCTATGTTAAACAATGACGACAGTAGTGATGCCGCACGAAGCGCCAGTCAACCTGCCACATCGCTGGATGTCTTAGTGAGATGCCCGCATTGTCCCCAAGCACGGTTTTTTAAGGGTGACCGAGGCTTGAAGGTACATTTGGGTAAGAAACACAAACCCCACAATGTACCTTCATCCTGCCCGACAACATCCCCTTCCCTAACACCTAATTCACCCGCTCAACCCTTTTGGAAAACACTGGCAAAATTGAAAAATTCAACCCCTGTTTTAAAGAGAGTTCCTCGTGGCGCGAGACCGTCCGTGGCTTCAAGTTTAGCGCGTTGTATCCGTCTCGCCGCCAGAGAGAACTCCCAAAGTGCTTGGGAGCAATTGCTCACCTTCCCGTTTAGAATTCTACATGTGCAAAAAAATTTGGCTACTAAAAAAACATTAACAGCACAAATAAAGGATAATTGTAACATTTCGGCCCAAAGTTTTGACCCCAAATTAACAGCACGCTTCCCCCAAAGAGGTTTATTGCACCATGTAGAGTCTAAACTAGGCGAGGGTGATATCAGAGGTGCAGCTAGGATCATCTTTAGTAGCGATGTGGTTGCGCCGTACTCCCCAGAGACACTTACAGCTCTGGAGAGCAAACACCCTGCCCCGGCAGATGACCTCTCCTTTCCTGACCCACCCGATCCGGAATCCAACTCACTTGAAATTACAGCTCAACAAGTACGTGCGGCCGTGTGCTCCTTTCGAAGTGGCTCCGCCGGCGGCCTCGACGGGCTGACACCCCAACATCTGAAGGACTTAATGTGTTCAGGTGCCGGGGAGGCTGGTGAGTCCCTTTTGAAGGAGCTGACGGCCCTCATCAATCTCATGCTCTCCGGCAATGTGAACGAAGCCGTCATTGATATTTTGTATGGGGCAAACCTATGTGCCCTGCGCAAGAAGGATGGCGGCATTCGTCCCATTGCCGTAGGGTCCACTTACCGTCGTACCGCAGCCAAAATTTGCTGCGCTTTCTACAGCGAAACCCTGGCCAGCAAATTCCAGCCCCTACAGCTAGGCTTCGGGTCTAAAGGGGGCTGTGAGGCTGCGGTACACGCATTATCCACTTACCTCAATAGCGGTAAAGGTGAGGTCATCCTAAAGGTTGACATTAAGAACGCTTTCAATTCCGTAAACAGGGACATCTTGTTGACAGAAGTTCAAAAAGAAATACCCAAAATTTACAGTTTTCTTTATCAATGCTACAGGCACCACTCTAAATTACTTTATAAAGACAACCTTTTGGAATCAGCCGTCGGATGTCAACAGGGTGACCCCCTTGGGCCAGTCATTTTTAGTTTGGCTATAAATCCAATTATTCGACAACTAAATTCGGAATTCAACGTATGGTATTTGGATGACGGAACCCTAGGAGGTGATGTAGACACAGTCTTAAAAGATTTAACATACATAAAAGAAAAAATCAGTTCCATTGGCTTAGATCTTAACCTATCAAAATGCGAAATTTATCTTCCCCAAACCACTGACAGAAAGACTACCATAGCAAAATTTAATACTATAGCACCAAACATCAAAATTACAGAAAGAAACTCTCTGCACCTCCTGGGGTCCCCAATTTTTGACGAATCCTTTCCAACGTTTATTGAGCAGAAAATGCAAAATTTCAACGATGTCTCGGAAAGACTTTTCAAAATTAATATTCATTCGGCCTTCACACTCATTCGGTACTGTTGCTTTGGACCAAAATTCACGTATAGCCTTCGTTCCTCCCATCTGTGGAAGCATCCACAACTTTTAGAAAAAGTGGACCAAATTATTAGAAATACACTAACCTCTATCCTAAATGTGGCCCTGGACGACCGAGCGTGGCAGCAAGCCACACTTCCCATCCGCCTGGGTGGTCTTGGTGTCCGCAAAATTTCAAGTATAAGTTTACCGGCCTTCCTCTCCTCGGTCCACAGTACCGATAAATTAACCAGGAACATTTTATCTTCCTCACTGGTCGATTTTGAGGTACCGTGTTTGACCGATGCGTTGAACGCTTGGAAAATGGCTTGTCCCAATACGGATTTGCCTGATAACCCGTCCTCCCAGAAACGGTGGGACGTGCCGCTCTGCAGTATTATACGGAATTCCCTGGTAAACACGTCACCTAATACTGTTGAGCGTGCCCGTCTGCTAGCTGTGGGAGAATGGGAGTCAGGTTTGTGGCTTCAAGCGCTTCCGTCATCCACCATAGGCACCATGATGGATGACTCATCGTTTCGGCTCGCTACGTGTCTCCGCTTGGGCGCACCTTGTGTTGCTCCGCATCGATGTCTCTGCGGCGAAGCTGTAGACAGTCTCGGGCACCATGGCCTGTCTTGTTACAGGAGCGCAGGACGCATTGCACGGCACGCCAGCATCAATGACATTATTCGTCGAGCCCTTGTCACCGCTGGCGTACCAGCGGTATTAGAACCAAACGGCTTGGTACGTGACGATGGGAAGAGACCAGACGGTATGACGTTGTTGCCTTGGAAGGTGGGTAGGCCTCTGGTATGGGACGCAACCTGTGTCGACACCCTTGCACCATCTCATGTTCCTAGTACGGCGGGCTGTGCTGGCGCCGCTGCAGCGGCTGCTGAGACCCTCAAGCGGCGCAAATACTGTAACCTTATGGGTAACTACAGTTTTGAGCCGTTTGGGGTCGAAACGCTCGGGTCGTGGGGTCCGAGTGCGCGTCTCCTTTTTAAGGAAATTTCTCGCCGACTGATCGACACTTCACGTGACCAGAGGGCTGGCTCGTTCTTTGGCCAAAGAATTAGCATTGCCATTCAACGTGGCAATGCTGCCAGTCTTCTGGGCACGTTTCCGGATGACAGCGATGCGGACGAATACTTCGACGCCTAAGCGTCCCTTTGTTTTTTGTATCTATTTGTGTAGTTAGTTAATGTATTTAGTACCTAGTGTAAATAGTTAGTAAGTTATAGTAAATTATAAATATATATGTTTAATGGAATTAAATGCCCAATTTAAAAAATGGATAAGTAATGTGAGGTTAAAGATGTATATTATGTAATTTATCTAGGTAATTTAAAAGTGATTCTATTTGTACCCACATATGCATAGACCAGTGGTAACGGCCGCGACTTACGAGTTGTAGGCCGTAGGTTCGAACCCAGTCAAGCTTAACTTTGTGTAAATAATTTCATCATCACTGCTCTTAAAACGGTAAAGGAAAAACATCGTGAGGAAACCGGCATGTCCCAGAACCAAAAATTCGAAGACATGTGACATCTACCAACCCGCACTGGACCCGTATGATTCCCACTCCCTCTCGAAGAGAGGAGGCCTGTATCCCAGCAGTGGGAACAGGGAACAATATAGGCTGATTATTATGCTATTTACAGAGAAGTAACAGAATGGTATCTTAGAGAAGGAAAGAGACTATTTACAGAGAAGTAACAGAATGGTATCTTAGAGAAGGAAACAGACTATTTACAGAGAAGTAACAGAATGGTATCTAAGAGAAGGAAAGAGACTATTTCAAAGACGGGAAGACTTGAGAACTACTGCGGGAGGGACATGGAGGAGAAAAACTCACGACGGTGAGCTATGGAAAAACCTAGGAGGAGGCCTATGCTAAAGAGCAAAGCAGTATGGACATTTCTGAGGTCTAAACTAGTGATGCAAAAATACGGATAACACGATACCAATACGAATGATGAATATATCGTAATGGCCAAATACTATAGCGAATTGCGATACGAATGCATTACGATTTTTGTTTAATAACATATTTATTAAAATTTGAAGCTTTATATGATATTTTATCAATATTAAGACTTACTAAAATAAAATATAAGTTACGCATTTCCAAAAAATATTTATTAATTAAATTTTGTAATTAAGTTACCCTTTTTAATTGTTTTATTACCTAGCAATCTTATCTTTTATGTAATTAATTAAATATAGTCGTAGTTTATTACAGGCAAAACCTTATTGAGAAAACACATTTTTTTTTTTGTTTTCCCTTAATTCCTCTCATCACGATGTACCTATCAGCCCTGCTGTAGAGAATACTCTTTCAGATGGTACGTTGCAGGTTTAGGGTACAAATATTTAAATCATACTGTATATCGTATCGTGATAGTGAATAATCGTAAAAACTTATGATAATCGCCGATATACGATTGTCGTATGGGTATCGTTACATCACTAGTCTAAACCTTTAATTTAAATAAATTGTAAAATTATTTTAAGTTTGCTAATAGAGGCTGTTTGAAATTTGAAATGTACAGTAGGCTCTAGGACAGCGGTAACTATGGGTTTGCTGGTCCTGCTCCACAACCACAACTATTTGATTAACATTTGAAAACACTGTTGGAGCTGCTGAAGAGTTTAAGACCATCTTTGCATTGTATTAAATCAATTTCCTTTGTATTATATAATTTCAGTACATAGGTGTGAGTACCATGTTCTAAAGAGCTAACATTTACCGGGTAATACGTCTTTTATTGACTTGAATGTGCCCTGGCGGCTGTGAGTATGTCATGCTCACTCAGATGTTTCGCTGATGGTGGCGCGTGTGTTGGATCATTTAGCTCCCTTCAAAATGGTTGAGCTGAATGGTGCTGATCCATGCGTCATGTTCGTGAACGGGCGCCGTCAGTTGGGACTGGTCAACTCTTAGCTGCCTTGGCTGATTTAAATTTTTGAATTGTTCTTTGTTTTATATTTTATTACGGACGCTTCTAACGTGCACGTCTTTCTACATTGTTCTCACATGTTTAATTTCAACATGAATGATGTAACAAATACTTTGTAACAATTTATTTAAAAGAGTGTCCGTGGAGTTTCTTGCCCGTTCTTCTCCATAGGTACCTACCTACTACGCTTTGGAATGGGCAACTAGCTTCATATTTCTGACTGACCGATTCCTTGACTATTCAAAAGTGCCTGTAAATGGTTTAATTGAAATAAATGCTTTGAGTTTGAGTTTGAGTTTGAATCAAATATGAAACAAATTGGATGGCCTGGAGAGGCTGGGACTGCTTGAGCTGCATAATACATATATTTTTCCATTATATCTTTATAGGCAACACAATCATTAAGCATCGGCATTTCATCTGGCTCCATGCCCGATTGTGTGGGATTGTTTAAATAGCTTAACTGATGAAATGTGTAGGTACTATGGTTGCACCTGTGCCTACCCTGTCTTGAAATCCAAGCGTGATGATGATGCAAGGTCAATATTTTTATTAATTTATTTATCTATACCGACCAGACCACCCCTTTAAATAATATTTAACAAAAACAGTCCAACAAGATTCCTATGAGAAATACAAAATTTTCCCAAATATAGAAATTCCGGTGAAAAGTAATATGTTATGTATGTAGAGCATACTGCGAGCCGTTCCACTGGACCACACACGTCGTGGCCGCCGCGTGCGCCTGCGCCGCGGTGGATTACAGTGGATGCGACGGGGTATTTGTTGTATGGGAATCTTAGAGGAATTTCGGTTGGGATAAAATTAGGTTCATTGTTTGCAAGAATGAAGGGGCTTTCGCCCTACAGTAATACTACTGTCACGATGAAAGTAAGTTGGAGTTTAGTAAAAACTGTTCTGAATTTGTTTCAATACCTAACGTGAAAAAGAAAAAAATTCTATACATAATTTCGTTTACTTTTACGTAAGTATATTTTTTTAATTTTATTTATGGATTAAAAGTTGTTAACTGAATGATTCATTTGCAGTGCTAAAGTTTGGTAGTAAAAGATAACAATATCTTGAATCAAACAAGCAATTTTTTTATTAAATCTCTCAATAGATTATGGCTAAGTAACCTATTACTAACTACTAAGAATAGAACTTCGAATATACAAAAAAAAAGTACAATTAAATTCAAGTCATGTCCACACTACTCCGCCGCTTTGCCACCACGGTAATCGTCCAGAAGCAATAAACGACCAGTATTAATAACAATAATAAACTTTATATAGCGACAGAGTCGACAACCAATCGCACACACACACAAACAGAAGTATGGTGATTGTGAGTAGAGTGGTGATTACTGATCAGTGATGAAAAAGACTGGCGGGTGTTTAGTGATGACAAGAAGTGATGGTGTGAACTTTGCGAAGCGACAGAGTCAACAACCAATCGCACACACACACAGAAGTATGGTGATTACAGATTAGTGATTAGAAAGACTGGTGGGTTTAGCAATCAGTGATGATAGACAGTAGGCAATACAGTGACACAGTTTAAAACAACATTCACACATTCTGAAGTATGGGGATTGTGTGTAGAGTGGTTATTGGTGATCGGTGATGAATAGGGAATAGTAATGGTGTGAAATTTGTGAACGGATAGAGTGGACAACCAATCGCACACATACACACCTTACTTCGGGGATTATACTAGAATGGTGATTAGTGAGTGGTGATGACAAGAGGGCCTGGAGAAAGTGACATTATATCAGCGATATCTACGATGCAAAAGTCAAAAATGTATGGGACTGACCTATGCTACACAAAAGTTTATGTCAATCCTGTTGAAAGTCGCTGTAGAATACGAAACGCTTAGAATGCGATTGTCACTTGTCTAGGCCCTTTTTTTGTTTTTTTTCGGGTAGGATATCATCAAATGACTCCTCCCGCTCTGGGCAGAGCGAGAGGGAGTGTCAGACTTTTACTGACTAAAACCCACCTGTGTTCCTTCCGTTGCCTATGTGCTGGGGCCATTTTCGTCGCGCAGTCTAGTCGGTTAAAAAAATGTCACTTAGTCTTCGTAGAGTTGCTATAGTTTTGCTACGAGTGCTGGGAATCGAACTCACCACGGTACAGCAGCCATACTTATTCTCACTAAACCAATGACTCAGATTATTAATAGTGAACTCTCGTTTAAGAAGCCACTAAGTATTTAAACGGATGTTTAAGTTCCCATTAGCGGTTACTTACTGTTCACCACATCAATCAAAGTTATCAATAACTGTTAGTGATTAAAAATGTACTGAAGAGTAGCTATGATAATATTTTGATTTGAGAAAAGAGGGGTTATTTTGAGTTGATTTACTGATTTTTTCTTGATAGAACATGATTTTTGGTCAGTTTTTGATAAGAAAACTCTACACAAGCATACCATAATCAGCCTATATTGTAATATTGTGGAATTGCTGGGACATAGGCCTCTCTGTGAGAGGGAGTGGGCCGTAATGCACCACGCGGGCCCAGTGCGGGTTGGTAGATGACACACGTCTTCGAATTTTTGGTTCTAGGACATGCCGGTTTCCTCACGATGTTTTCCTTCACCGTTTTGAGAGCAGTGGTGATGAAATAATTTACACAAAGTAAAGCGGCTGTCAGGACCTAGTACACACCATTTTAACAAAGCTGCTGTTGGGCCTCGTGGCTAAGTAATAAAAGCCGCATGAGTCGATCGATCAGGTTAAGCTACGCTTGCCGGGGTTGGTCCATGGATGGGTGACAATCTTTACATACCGAGACACCTCCGTGCCTCGGAAATCACGTTAAGACGTTGCCGTTGGTCTCGGTTGTCATTCGTGGAACTTTGACAGTCCACCATCTAGAACTCCATCATTCAGTAGCACCATGTATCTGTCACATAGTTAGTTTTTCTGTCATTGCTTCATTTTTAATTGTTTTTACCTCAATAGGTAAAATAAGTGTTTACAAGATTACTATACACAATTGGTATAGTAATCTTATTCCATTACCATTTACTTACTTTTAAAAGAGTAACCGTGGAGTTTCGTACCGGCTCTTCTCCATAGGAAACGACCAATTGGAACCGTGCACCTAGCTTTTGACGTTTCATAAATGTCCATGTAGGTTTACGCGCAACAATATTTTTTATTTCTGGGTGCCTCGTCTTCACATGTAATTAATGTATACAAAATATTGTAAAACATTTTAAAAGAGTAACGGTGGAGTTTTTTGCCCATTCTTCTCCATACGAAAACTACCTTTTGGAAGGGGCGACTAGAATCAATTTTTTTTTTTTGTAAATTTTGGCATTTAGATTTTTTTTTTTTTTTTTATATATAGGGTATCTCGCAGTTAACCTCTGAGGAGGTCGTAACTGCTTAACCGGACTTTCCTGTGGCTGCCTTAAGCTTCTACACTTAACTTAAAGCCTCCAGCCAGGGGCACCAGAAATTCATGTGCCTAATTGAAATAAATTATTCAACTTTGACTTTGAGTCGTTACGGGTCGTCAGAAGCCTGAAAGTCTGACAACCAGTCTTACCAAGGTGTATCACATTACCCAGTAACTCGGTTTTGGAGGTCAGATAGGCTGTCGCTGCATGTAAAATACTGGTATTCAGCTGCATGAGGTTAGACTGGCAGCCGACCCCAACATAGTTGGGAAAATGCTGGGCAGCTGATGAACAAGAGCAAAGCTACTCTATTTACCACTAACAACTAGTTAATAGCCACAAACATACTAATGTTTAACGGATGCATCCCATTAACATCTGATGGACCACTCAGCATCCCACATCAATCGATTATCAATACTTTAGATTAAAAATGTACTAAAGAGGCGCTAAGCAAACATTCAGTGGTGGAAATGTACGGGGGTGGAGTTGGAGCAGGCGAAGGGCGTTATTTTTAGAATCAACTTTTATGTTAGAAAAGTGGTAGATAGTTCATCTTAATTGAGAGGATTAAACTCTTCTAAATACTACTACTATTACTAAGGGTGAAATTCGCCAATGAAACTGAACGCAATCAGCACATCTAAACCGCGTTCAAGACCTATCATCATTTTTGTGGAATATTGACACTGACAGCTCTTCAACGTAGTTTAGTTTTGCTGATTGCATACAGTTTCATTGTTGAAATTTGCCCAAATACTACCTACTCACTATGCCGGCGGCATGGTCACCGGCAGGGCCACCGGCTTTTGCCGCGCGGCACGTACCCCCGGCTTTTGCGCCTTCATTTCCTTTGCGATCCTTTGTGCGGCAGGGCCGGGCGCGGCGCGGCCAGGCCGCCGGCATAGTGTGTAGGAGCTGTTAGTCATTTTTCAAACTGTCATTGCAATCGTGAACGATCATCTAGCTAGATTCAAGATTAATCAGTCAACAGTCATGTTTTTTTTTTTCTTTTTTCTTTTGTGTAAATCATTTGGATTTTCTATGACAAGTGCTGTCGTGTGGAGTGTGTCCGTTAAACAAGCAAAAGAAGCGCACTTCTCAACTCGATGAAATTATCGGTAATAGACGTTGGAATGAGAAAAAAAAAGTGCTGTCGTAATGCATGTCTTATGTTTGAATGAAACAGAGGGAAGAAAATTGTTAAGAAAAAAATTAAAAAGTTCAACTTTCATGGACGGCACCACACTTTTTAGAAAAGCAGAAAATACCTTCTGAAAATTACCATATTACTCTATAATTGTTCAAAATGATTACCTATAGTAAAAAACTTTCAGTGCATTCATTATTTTACTTGTCAAACGTACAACGGGCCCGCACAAATGTTCCTCCCGTATGTTTCCACACTAAATCGTTCAGTACAAGTACAATCATTGGTTGAGATCAAAAAATGTATTGGTGCAAACCTCTGGACTATTACAACCGTATTACTGCGACCTACTTACTTGATACTTTGTCTCAACTGAGCGACTAATAAAATATTCTAATAATTTATCAAAATAATAAAATTATCAACCATAAATTTTTCATATTTCGGCTCAATTGCCATCATCATTTTAGTCGAAAGACGACCACTGCTGGTACGTCCAGCAGTGGCCTTCCATAACCGTCGCCACAACATTCGGTCTTGTGTTTCTCGCATTCTTGCGGATTCCTACGCCTTTAGGTACAATGAATCTGATAAATAAAAGTGTATTAATCATCACTCACATCAATTCGTAATCCCTCGAATAATAATGTTATTAGTTGCGCCCCGCGGTTTGACCTGCATAAGTCTCGATCCCGTGGGAATATCAGGATAAAAAGTATCCTATGTCCTAATCCAGGTCATGTCTACCCATGTGCCACATTTCATCCAAATCCGCTCAGCCGTATTAGCGTGAATGCGTAACAAACAAATAAACAAACCAACTCACTTTTGCATTTATTTTTAAGTTATTTTATTTTTTATTTTTAAGTTAGGATAATATAGTTATATATAAGTTAAGTTAAGTTAAGGATTAGGATTATCCGACAGCTGCTTATCCTCTTGGTTTAAATAATAACAACAAACAAATTCTATTTATTTTTAATAATTAAAGAATATTATGAATGCTCGTGATTATCTAAAAATACTGTTATTCATCGTTTGCATTCCTTAATAGCCAAGTTTTTTATTACAAGATGATATTATTTATGTCGGCAAATTGGTTAAATTAAAAAAAAAAACAAAACTTATTTCACCCCAACAACGAATATTCCTTTATTAAATTGACTCATTATTATTGCGTACGTGATAAACACTGCATTCGTTTAAATAATACCCCTAGGCGACAATCGAGCAATGACTCAGGCAATTTATAAAAAGTGAATATTAACTATGTTTTTTTTCTGCATACATATAATCTGCAGCTAAAAACAAACCAGGCTATGTTTTTCCTTAGGCGAAATAATTTCATGTCTAAAAATAAAATACTATTTGCACCAGAGACTAGGTATTATTCAGAAATAATTTTCCGAAGGTGAACTAAGTAAGCGTATTCGCTTTTCGTCAGTATTATCAAAAATCGGTTCAGTAGAGACACAAACAAACAAATTATAGAATGAACAGCGTTTTTCTAATCTATAATAACTATACATATCTATATCTTTCCATAAAACAAAGTCGCTGTTCGCGTTTGTCTGTATGTCCACGTTGTTCTGATTTTGATGAGATTTTCAACACAATTTAGAGAATTTATTCCAAAAGGTTTATGTGTATAATACTCGATTAATATTTTACTTACATATAATAAAGAAATCACCATGCTTTGCCAAGTCATAAAAACCATGCGAAGCAGGCGGGTCGCTAGTCGATTATAAAGTTAAAAACATCTCAATTAAGAAGACTAATTACCATCAAAAACCAACAAATCCTCAACCAGACTCAATCCCGGACTTGCCTAAACCAAATTGTTACTTCTGATTGCACATAAAAATTCGCTTATTAAAATAAACAACGTGAAAAAAATAATTAAAAAAAACTATCAAGATTATAATGGCGAAGTCGAATAGTTTGTCGGATGCCAAGCGGCGACTTGGGTGGTCTAAACGGCACGTGCCGTCTCGCTCTAACATTCACATTCTGTAGTATTGTTGTCTCGCTCTCTCGCGAAGTTTGGTTGTCAAAGAGTAAGTGTAGATTGTTGAAGATTCGCTTAATTTGTACTATCATAGATCTGAAGTACTTTGATTGCGCTTGAGTGCTGAAATGAAGCTCTTTTTGAAGTTTTTAAGTACGTTTTCGTGTTTGAAAAAGGAGTTTGTATACAAAAGCGTTTGTACTTGATGAGTTTTAAAAAGACGGCGCTTGTGTTGTCTAAAATTAGTAAAAATTGTAATTGTGTGTTTATTAAAAAGGGTGTAAAAACCATTAATATAAATATTATTTTTAAAGGGTAGGTAAACAGGTCTACGCCAAATTTTTACGCCTTAAAAAACTACATTTGGGAATGGGCAATTTTCCTAAAAATTTTGAGTAAAAAAAAAAAAAAAAACCTTTGTTTCTGTTTGCATTTGATGAATAATAAATTGACAATCTGGCTGTCAATAATTTGTGTTTATGGCTGCTGAATTTGTCTCAGACCGTAATTTGGGGCCTTCCGAGACGGTAAGTAACGGTAGGTAGTGCATGGATTTAGGGACCGCTTTAGTTCGGCACGTGCCGGTATTTAGGGACGAAGGATGAATGTTTGTTTATGTTTATTGTTATAAGTATAGAAGCTTTTTTATGAATATGGTTATGATTTTAAATACTAGCTTCTGCTTGCGACTTCGTTCGCGTGAAATTTCTTGTTTAAAAATAAAATACTGACACTCGGCAATACTGTGGCTTCGTGAATTTTCGGAATTGGTACTCTAATTGCTTAATTTTGAATCGTTTCAATCACAATCTGAATGATTTTGAAGAATATTGCTAATCCATTGCTTCATATGTTCGAAAAAATTGTCTGCGCAACAACGTAAATAACGCAATGAATGTCGTTGAACTGTCAAAATGAAAGCCATGCTACTGTTAGAGTGTTACGCAATTACCTCGCTGATCAGAATTAGTTCCGAATATTACCCCCTACATGCAAACTCACAATTTTTTCCTCTATAAAGAAAGAAAGAAAGAAAGAAACGCAAAGAGAGAACACAAAACAAAAAAAGAACAAGTTGAGGGAAATATGCGTCACATCCACGCAAAACGGCCATCGCTCAGCATAATGCTGCGACCCTACGCGAGACAGAGCCCCAGCGCTGAGCACTGATTTATTATATTTAGTATAGATTTAACAGCTGTAAAATAACTAAAGTCCTCTTCACGAGAAGCTATAAATTTTGTAAACCAATAACTTCTACTACGTTACGTAGCGAGACAAATAATCCCAAATTCAATCAACTCAAAGCAATATACGACAATATTCTACTAAAACTTAGTAGAAGTTTTAGTAGGATTTACAAAATTTATAGCTTGTCGTGACGTGGACTTTAATTTTATTTTCTTCACAATCCCCATCTGTCAGATTGGTGATCACAGTATGTTGTAGATTACCTATAACCTCATGACAAAATCTTGTTATTCATAATCTCAAACACAAACCATATATTTGAATTAAACCATTAACAGACACTTTTCAATTATCAAGGAGTGGGTCAGTCAGAAAGATGAAGCTAGTTGCCCATTCCAAAGCGTAGTAGGTTCCCATGGAGAAGAACGGGCAAGAAATTCCATAGACACTCTTTATTAGAATTATGTAATATAGACTTAATGTACGGTTTAAGACCGTTTATGCAGAAAGTGGGCAACGCCGCAAATAGCTGTTAAATATTTCGCTCTTTTGATTAATTTGGCAATATTACTGTATGGAAATAAGACATATTATGGCTAACTAGTGAACTAGAATATTGATTATGAAATGCAATAATTAATATCGTAACACCGAATATTTAGTTCTAGATGTCAAAAAAGGTTTTGGAAACTTTTCAAATGCCTTTTATACACCTAAAACGGTAACAACTTCAAATTCAGTGTTAAAATGCAATTAATTATTAATATTCTAGTTCACTAGTTAGCCATATTTCTTATTTTCATACAGTAATATTGCCAAATTAATCAAAACAGGTAAATATTTGACAGCTATTTGTGACGTTGCCAACTTTTTGGATGAACATTCTTCGTCCCGGCTGTCATTCGTAGATGTTTGACAGTCGTTACGGGTGCAGAAGCCCACTTTTAGTGTAGGTTTTAAAAGCAGTCTCTGGTTAGACTGGAAGCCGGCCCCAGCATAGTCAAGAAGAGGGTAGGCAGATTAATTATGATTAATATTTATCCTGGTTCCTTCTAATTATGTATGAGAAGAAGCCTATCCCTGTCGAAAGTCAAAATTAAAATGGCTGACATAATAATTTCACAATCGCCATCTAATCTAAATCACTTCTGTCACCAAATAATCTATGCTTTTCACTTGTCATTATCCTTTTCGCAACATCTATCTCTTTCGCACGCATACAATTTGTGTATCCCCGTTTCACGCGTCCACCTATGACCTCTGCGAGTTACATCTCTTTCTAATCGCGAAGAAAGTTGTTGTTGTCTCGCTTGCACTGTAGTGTTCCAAGTTCGAAATGACTTTTCATAATGAAATTAGGACTTTTTGTGATCATACATAATATCATCATCCCTTGTGCTCTCCGGAAGGGTAAGTAGGTATTTAAAGACATTGTGCATTTCTCCAATCCATTTCTCCAAATTGTTAAGGCGACACTATCCGACTTTTAATGATTTTATACTGAAGATTACGTCATGTATGATTTAGAGAAAAAAAAAGTATATAAGAGCAATTTTTTCAATAAATTAGTCTGTGAATATTTTAGATTATGTTTATGAAGACATCAAGTCTTGCAGTTATTAACGCGACGATAGCCGACTTTTAATGATTTTTTTATGAAGATCACGTCTAAACGAGTAGTGTGATTTGTGATTTGGAAAAAATATTAGAGCATTTTTTGAATAACTTAATATATGAATATTTTTGATTATGTTTATATTATATAGTGTAATTAATTTGAGAATCACGCAAAAACTATCAAGCGTATTTTTCTGAAACCTTCACCATTTTAAATATAATTTAATTATTTATCTTTAAATCAAAAGGTACTTTAATAAAATACGTCTACGTGTTTTATTAAAATACCTTTTTTTATGTATAATAAATTAATAATGCGTCTAATTTGGTACAGCGCTCCTTGATGGGCGAGTCCTATTACTGGATGGACGTACGACGCGTTGCGTGAGCTCAGTACAGAACAACAGCACTGGCATATATCGGCGGCTAAACTGTGATGATCAATTCCCCATTCAAAAGATATCGTATACTTGACCTCATCAACTAACTTACTTACCAAGCCACGGTCACCCATCAAAATCCAAACCTGACCACCCGCTGCTTACCATCATAAAGTCATAAACACACAAAGCATGTTACAATAATTGCTTACATGCTAGCACGCGCTTGTCACGACACTTGTCAAGTCTGTCAAAGCTGTCAAAACTGTCAAACATGGTGGTTGTCAAAGGTGTGTTATCGATCTAATTGATCTGAAGTTGAGATAAGATCTTGAGATTGCTTGTAGTGGAAGCTAAGCGATTACGAGACGATGTTGAGACTTCTTTTTGTGGGGTGAGTGACTAATTTGGTGTCAGAGTTTTAAAGCCGCCCATGGGCCTCTGACTTGGCTTCACATGCCGTCGAGAAATATCGCTCAGGCATGCCGGTTCCCTCACGATGTTTTCCTTCACCGTTTTTGAAGCTAGTGATAATTAAACAATACGCACATGAATCTGAAAAGTCAGAGGGGCATGCCTTGGGTTCGAACTCGAGACCAATGGCTTGGCAGTCCGACGGTTACACCACTAGGCTATCACAGTATGCAGTGGCAGTGATGTTGAGACGATTGTATAAAACATTATTACTTCTGATACTCGCTATTATTCTTTTCGTTTTTTTTTGTTATTCGTCGAATACCTAATAAAAGTGTCTATTATTCGATATTCGGCGAATACTCGTAGTTGTCTAAATAAAAATAAACATTTAATGAACAGAAAAATTATACACTTAAAAGTAATTAAACTTGTATTAATAGCGAACTAGAATATTAATAATGAATTGCAATTATATAATGTTGTCACATTATATTATTGCAATTCATTATTAATATTGCTGCACTGTCGTGCAGCATGCTTAGCATGACCGCAAAAGAAACGGGTGTCGACGGAAGAATAGACAAAATGACAGTGGACAATCACAATCTGTTATTTTGTCTATTCTTCCGTCGAGAAAACCCGTAGAAAACGCGTGCCTATGGTTGTTGTTGGTTATATGGTTTCGTGCTGCACTGTCACATTATATAATTGCAATTCATTATTAATATTCTAGTTCGCTAGTTAGCCACATTTCTTATTTCCATACAGTAAGATTGCCAAATTAATCAAAACAGCGAAATATTTGACATCTATTGGCGATATTGCCCACTTTCAGAATAAACGTTCGTAAAAGGTACAATTCGTTACTAACACACAGAATTTTTGTGATTTTATGTTCATGTGATGATTAAGTATTCTTTTATTAAAAACAATAAAAATAAATGGGTTTGATTTCTTGTTAAACAAAGACCTTCTAAAAAAAAAAACTGTATTCTCCTACCTAATTCATTGCACTTACTTACGACTTTTCAATTTCACATAATTACGATTTTTGCCTATGAAGCTGTTTCGTAAAACTTCACCTTTCTCTATACAGCTTTTGGTGTAACACCGGCCTTAAGGAATCAATGGTCAGCAGAAATCATACTTGTACCAGTCATGGTTAAGTTATAAAGGGAACCTCAATTAACCCTTACTATTTTCTATAAGCTTCATTAATTTACCAGCCAAGCGGAAGAGCTTAGCAAGTTTTTTTGGAAGTCCATTTTTACCGCCAAACAGCTTTCCAGTTTGGAAGGGCCGTTGTCAATACTGCAGGCAGGTGAGATATTTGAACTTTGTGCGTTTGGCTAACACCACATAGGCAGACTCCTTGGTGTTGCAGCTCATAAGAATAATCAGCCTATTATGTTCCCTGGGACACGAGTAGTGTTGCCAGATATCCCGTTTTCTAGCCCTCAAAGGCGCGTCCCGCGAACTCCCTGAGCGGGACGCCCAAAATCCCACTTTTTCATGTATGGAGCCGTTGGCTTGATGTTTTATAGTTTTTTTTTTTGAAGTGAAAACTTCTTTAGCCGCGTTGAGCACTTTTTGGGTGAACAAAAATCATGGAACTCGCGTCATCGTCACCGAACGCTTTCCATGAGCTATATATATACTGTGCATATGTTCATAGATATACAATTCACAAGTTACTTAGATTTCACTTCTATCGGCAGTCCCCCAAAACTGCCCATGTTTTTTTTATAGAAAAGAAACTGTTAGAAGCAGCAAGATCAAGCTCAAAATATGTGCTCTACAAAAAAAAAGGCTTAGGTTATGTAATTTAAAATCGTTGATTTCTTACATTGCAATTCCTTTTGAAATAATAACACTTATGTTTTTGTTAAATTTTATAATTGTTTATGTATAAATTTATGAGTAGTAGGTAGTAAAATCTTAACGTTGATTGATCTAATTGAAGTCAGGATTGTAACCTTATTAATGATTTTGAGTAATTTATGCGGCCTACCTAAATGTCCTTAATTTGGTATTGTTCGTCGAATCGTTGAGCTCTTTAAGTTAGAGTTGAGCTGCCCGGTTGATGACAAATGCGTGCACTGACTGGACAGGTCCACTCAATCTGTGTGGATCTTTCCTCAAAAGACCATTTCAGACACCAATCTACATAGTCTTCACATGATCTGACCAAGATTATGTCTGGACTTTAAAGAGACTGCGACCTCTGAGTTTGTTTCGGCCTTTCTTCTCTGAGTAGTCAGATAGGAAACGCAGACCTCATTTAGTTTAAAAAAATATGATTGACGTGTAAAAGTGTTTACATACAAACCTACTTACAGAAATAAAATCATAAAGTATTTATTTATAATTTATCATTCGAATTTTTAGTTTTAGGACCCGGTTTCCTCACGATGTTTTCCTTCACCGTCTTGAGAGCGACGGTCATGAAATAAATTAAACAAAGCAATGCGCCTGGCTGTGCTCGACCTACAACTCCTAAGTTGGGGCCGCTACCACTGCCCCTATTTCAGTGGGACAATCTTCTTCTTTTCGTGTGGTTAGTGACTAACCTGGTGTCAGAGTTTTAAAGCCACCCATGGGCCTCTGACTTGGCTTCACATGCCATCGAGAAATATCTCCCAGGCATGCCGGTTTCCTCACAATATTTTCCTTCACTGTTTTTGAAGCAAGTGATCATTATAGAAAACGCACATGAATCCGAAAAGTCAGAGGTGCGTGCCTTAGACTCGAAATCGAGACCTATGACTTCGTAGTCCGACGGTCACACCACTAGGCTATCACAGCTGTTAAGTTTTATGTTCTCATATCATCGCTCGTACATCATAAAACATAATGTTTTTCGGCTACAAACCCACCATTTCGCACACTAAATTACATTAACACCGCAAAAAGTTATTTTAACTGACTCAGTTGCTTGCTAACTCAAGTTAAACTGATTAAAAGTGAATATTGTAAATTGATATATAACCTGTGGGCCACCCAGATCGCGCGCTGTTTGTTTTTATTTTGGTTGCGCTCGCGCCGACCGCGGTGATAGATCGGCGCCGGCGACGCTGATTGGTTGGGGGAGTAGGGTTGGCGATGTGTGGAATTGTGAATTATTTTTGTCTTTGGTGAAATGGTTGTATTGTAGTGAATATGCAAATAAAGAAATTTACACAATAAAACTATTTTAGTTTATGACAAAAATCGATTAAGTTACTTACCTTTAAAATGAGCTCATTTTGCGCCATTCCTTTCCTGACTAAGTTTTTATTAAAAGATTTTTCCTTTAAATAATTACTAGCTGCGTCCCGAGGTTTTACCCTCAATCCCGTGGGAATATCGGGGTAAAAAGAAAATTATATATCCCATGTCCTAACCCAAGTCATGGTCTATCCATGTGCCAAATTTCATCCAAATCTGTTCAGCCATTTTAGTGGGAAAGCGTAACAAACAAAGAAGCAAATTCACTTACGCATTTATAATATTAGTTAGGATAAGCTTTGCACTAGTCGATCCATCAGGTTAAGCTACGCTTGCCGGGGTTGGTCAGTGGATGGGTGACCATCTTTACATACCGAGAATCCTCCGTGCCTCGGAAAGCACGTTAAGCCGTTGGTCCCGGCTGTCATCCGTGGATCTTTGACAGTCGTTACGGGTTGTCAGAAGCCCGAAAGTCTGACACCAGTCTTACCAAGGGGTATCGTATTACCCAGTTACTGGGTTGTGGAGGTCAGATAGGCAGTCGCTCCATGTATAATACTGGTATTCAGCTGCATCCGGTTAGACTGGAAGCTGACCCCAACATAGTTGGGAAAAGGCTAGGCAGTATAGTCCGGCCGTCGAGAGAATTCGTTCTTGACACCTGTCAACTTCATACCAACGAATTTGTGTTTTGCGAATTTGACCCTTATTACTACTAGAAATTGTCCAACTGACAGGTGTCAGGAACGTATTTTCCCAACGGCCAGACTGTAAGTAATAATAAATAGTGTAATCCTTGTCGGTGCCACCCCTGCCTGCTGATCGGCGCTTGCGCAGCGCATTTACAAAAATTCCTCGCATTGATACTACACGTCTAAATAAATAATAATTATTTATAAATTTTCCCACATATATTTTGCATACATTCGCATTTTTTATAAAAGATTCGAGTCGCTACTACCAGCTGTCAAATTACGGATAAAGGCGTGTCTTATCTTCAGCATTCTAATCTGAAGTACGTTGTGGTCGGCTCCCAGTCAAAAGTCTGATTAGACTCGAAGCTGACCAAAAGGCTGAGTGTCATTAGGAGGCATCGCCGCAAATAACTGTCAAAAATGTACCTGTTTTGATTAATTTGCCAATATTACTGTATGGAAATAAGAAATGTGGCTAACTAGCGAACTAGAATATTAATAACGAATTGCAATTATAACATTGAATTTGATGTTATACCCGTTTTAGGTATATATAATTATATATATTTTTTTTTACATCTAAAACTAAATATTCAGTGTTCAAAATCAAAGTCAAAGATTTATTTGCAGATAAATATGGTTACAAAAGTTCTTGCAATGGTATTATAATCATATTTAATCATAACATAATGACATGCAAATTTTTGGTACAATATACAATAAGATTTATTTTAATTTAAACTGAAGGAATTCTTTCACAGTATAGAAGGAATTCTCAATTAACCAACTGCGTAAGGCCCTTCTGAAGCGGACCATTGGAAGTTCTTTGATTTGATTACGATATTAATTATTGATCATTTCATGATCAATATTCTAGTTGGCTAGTTAGCCACATTTCTTATTTCCATACAGTAATATTGTCAAATTAATCAAAACAGCGAAGTATTTGACATCTATTTGCGGCGTTGCCCACTTTCAGAATAAACGCTCTTAAGCCGTCGGGTTGGTCTCGGCTGTCATTCGTAGATCTTCGACAGTCGTTTCGGGTATTCAGACCCCAAAAGCCGACACCCAATCTTACCAGGGGATATCGTGTTATGCAGTAACTGGGTTGTGAAAGTCAGATAGGCTGTCGCTCCATGTAATATTCTGGTACTCAACTGTATGCGGTTAGACAAGGACCCGACCCCAGTTAGGAAAAGGTGGTGCATAGTGTGTGTCGGATCGTCAGCCTCTATTGCCACCATTCTGATTTACTTATATGTATATCAAGATGACCACGTACTTACCAAAGAAAGAAAGATAAGAAAGAAAAAAGAAAGAAAAAAGAAAGAAAAAAAAAAAAAAAAAAAAGAAAAGAAGAAAAAAAAAGTGTTTTTTTTATTTTTATTTTTTCTATTACTTATCAACTTCTTTAGTATAGGTAATAAATCAGTTAACTTTAGGGCTGACCATCCATCATAGTCTTCAACTTTTTAACTCTGCGTACTGCTTTTCCAATTTTTATTTTATTTTATAGGTTCACCAACAATTGTTTACACTAATGGGTAACATGCAAAAATGTATATTCAACAGTGCAACAATCACTAAACTCCGGATGCATAAAGAAGTTGTACAAAAAAAAAAAAAAAAAAAATCTAGTTTTAAATTAAATTACGTATCCAGAAGTCTTAATAATTAGAATAACAATATACTATACTTTTATGTACATATGTATATTTATATAAATAAAGGTTGCTCTATTTGGGAAGATACTTAAAAAAAATGGCTTTTTAATTTGCCCGAACTTCCAAAGTGCAAATCGATTTGATCACTGCAGGTATTTACAACCTCCACTGAAGGATCTCGCTCGATGCGTCAATAATGGTCACCCATCTACGGGCTGACAGCGGTATTTGCAGCTAAACCTCCTTCTTTAAATCTAGAGCTGAAAATAAGCCTTTAATAAACCGTTCATTTTGGTGATTTTTTCCTTACTAATCACCACACTTGCCAAATTAATTGTTGATTTAATAGTTTCATATAGATACGGTAATATGTACACAGTACGGTAGACCAGATAATTTATTTCACTTAAGCAAATTGGATGTAAAAACTGACAAGAAAAAATATTTAAAAATATTGGAGTGTAGACCACACAATGAGAACCTGTCCGGAGACATTAAAGTCTTAATATTTTTCTTTTAAAGCTTGAGTATAAATAAACTCTTTCTTTTCATGTATCATAAAAGAATGTCCAGAAAATAAATACAATACTAGGTACAATACAACACAACTAAGATGTAGCATAAATTTGAAAATTTGCATTCATTCGTTTCAATTTTACGAATGTATTTGGTTATAATGACTTCACAAGTTATTGCTTTTGCGTAAAGATCATTTTCACCTAAAGCTACTATTGTTCTTCTTTTCGTGTGGTTAGTAACTAACCTGGTGTCAGAGTTTTAAAGCCGCCCATGGGCCTCTGACTTGGCTTCACGTGCCGTCAAGAAATATCTCTCAGGCATGCCGGTTTCCTCACGATGTTTTCCTTCACCGTTTTTGAAGCAAGTGATAATTATACAATACGCACATAAATCCGAAAAGTCAGAGGTGCGTGTCTTGGCTTCGAACTCGAGACCTATGACTTGGCAGTCCGACGGTCACACCACTAGGCTATCACTGCTAAAACTACTATAAATACCTATTGGTGATTTTGAAGGCGTACTCAGTTCAGATGGTGATCGGTTTTACGAATTTTGCCGAAGCTACTTCTAAGTTGTGTCGTACTAATATTAATAATAGCCACCTCTCACCTCACCTCAGGGTCTGAGACAGGTGGTGTAACACACAGAGGTGTGTTACACCACCTGCCTCAGACCCAGAGGTCCCAGGTTCGATTCCCAGCGGGGACAAAATTTTCAGCTCGGTTTGGTTGGTGGTAAGGCTTGTTCTAAGTCCGCCTGGCTAGCTACCACCATATCTAAGTCTGTCGCCATAACAACAATGTTAACAGCATTGTTGTGTTTCGGCAGTTAGAAGTAAGATAGCCAGTTCCTCTGTGGTTGAGGATTCCGGGTGAAACTCGCTTCCACCTTCAGCCTGATCAACCATCAGGTGAGATGTAGGCCAAGAGCTGCCACATTCCGGTTTAAAAAAAAAAAAAAAAAGATTTAAAAAAATTCTACTGTATCATCAACTATGGCTCCAATTTTTGACGCACAGAAGATATGATAGGAGATAGAAGAAGATAGAATTAAAAAATACCGAATAAAATAAAAAAACAAAAAGTGTTCCTAATTTCGTCATACCAGCCGATAAAACATTGATTGTCGAAATTGAACACTCCATTAATAAAAAAACACGATCGCTGTTAGAGCAAGAATTGTTAAATCGCAACTCGTGCCAGTCAAAATATGCTAAAATGTATATGTAGCTATGTCATTGAACCAGCTTATAAACGTCCACTGCCGAAAATAGGAACCTCCATTCACCACAACACGTTCGATATTCGGACAAAAATGGTAAGATAGGCCCCTCGTGTCAGCAAAAATCTACTAAAAATGTATATTTTTGCCATTGTAGCAGCCTATAAACGCCCACTGCCGAAAATAAGAACCTCCATTCACCAAAAAACGTCCGATATTAGGACAAAAATGGTAAAATTGCCGCTCGCATCATGAAAATTACTGAGTTGCTTGAGGATGGTTAAATAAATGACCAATTTTACCCAATAATAGTTAAATCACCCATGTTTTACGAATAGGTGGTTTCCCAACTACCATTTAAATTCTATCTATCCACCTGATAAAATCCTATTTAATCGCCTCTCAAGAAACCCATAGACAAGGATTATGTGATGGCCGATACTAAGATCGAAACTAAACGACAGTCAAAACCTAAAAACCATTACCAAAGACCCCTGATTTCTGTTTGAATGTTCTAAAGCTCAGTCCAATTTAAACTGGTATGTTCCAGTATACGTAGAACCCTGAAAACCTACAAGATACTCCGTAGAACAGGTCAAGCTAAAATAGACAATAAACCATAGCAATAGGCCTCATTTTATTGAATGAATGTTCTGAATGACAGCTCAACTTATGTTAGATGCTTTTCGAACGATATTCGAATGTCGAACGACTCCAGCAAAGTATAGCTATCTCTTTTTATTCTACAGAGAAATGAAAGGAATGTTTTAACGGAGAAAGGGACGGGGATACCCGCTGTCGCGAAGTGGTTTAGTGCACCGCGTTCGTCGTGGGTGGTCGGTAATTTTTATACTGACGTCAAAAGGTCGTTCAACTCAGTCCGATTAATTTTTGACACCTGTATGGGTTTTTTTTAACTTTTTTTATAGTTTGTTATTCAAGACATGATAGATAGTTCCTTTTAAGTTTGAACGTTGATTAATTGGTAATTAATATGTTCAAGCTTTTTGCTTTAAAGGCTAGGCACAGGAGGCTTAATTTTTCATTGGAGTTCACTGTCGATTTTGGTCGATTTCTTGTCAATCAAGATGTGACTAGATGTCGTCATCAGTCTGACCTTTCCCCAGTTACGTTGGGGTCGGCTTCCAGTCTAACCGGATGCAGCTGAAGACCAGTATTTTACATGGAGCGACTGCCTATCTGACCTCCACAACCCAGTTACTGGGTAACACGATACCCCTTGGTAAGACTGGTTGTCAGACTTTCGGGCTTCTGACGACCCGTAACGACTGTCAAAGATCTACGAATGACAGCCGGGACCAACGGCTTAACGTGCTTTCCGAGGCACGGAGAGGTCTCGATATGTTATGGATGGTCACCCAACCACGGATTGGCCTCGGCAAGCGTAGCTTAACCTTCGATCGACTCGCACGGCTGTTATTATTTAGCGACGAGCAAACTCAGGATAATTTGCCAACCAATAACATTAAAAAAATAAGTCAATCAAACTGTCAACCGTGAAAAAATCGCAATAAGACAATCCACGTTCACCCTTATACAGGGGGATGTTAAAAATAAAGTCGCGACTTGTAATCAAATTCAGTTCGATAGGGTGTTGTCAACCCCCTCGATAGGTTCATGTCGAGAATTTCGACACCCTACATAAACATTGAGCAGGGTTTGTATGGGTAAAAAATGTGGGAATTAATTAGGTACCTACTTTTTTGGATAAGTTGAAGAGCTCGTGGTAATACCAGCCGCACTGGTTCCATCAGGTTAAGCTACGTTTGCCGGGGTTGGTCCGTGGATGGGTGACCATCTTTACATACCGAGCGTCCTCCATGCCTCGGTAAGCACATTAAGCCGTTGATCCCGGCTGTCACTCGTGAAACTTTCGTTGCGGGTCGTCAGAAGCCCGAAAGTCCGCCAGCCAGTCGAAGGGTCTCGTGTTACCCAGTTACTGGGTTGTGAAAAAAACTGTGTAAAATACTGGTATTCAGCTGCATCCAGTTAGACTGGAAGCCGACCCCAACATAGTTGGGAAAAGGCTAGGCAGATTTATTTTGTTTGGGTCAGTACCTAAGTGTATTTTTATCGATGATGATATAGCTAGAAAAATTCATAACAGAAAAAAAAAAAAACAACTATTATTTTCACTTTGTGGTGTTTATTTTTTTGGAGTTGGTTGTTTTTTTTTTTGTATAAAGTTTTTTCTTTTTAGTTGTGGTACCACACAAGTTCGAATACCACTACCTGTTATGTAAATAACAGTGACAGGAAGTTATCATCATAACATCCACAAAAATACGTATTATTGAAGCTTACTCAAAAACTATCCAATCAAAGAGATGTTGCGCCAACAGCAAATAAATTTGGAAAAGAGAAGGAGAATGATGATAATAATGGTCATTTTTGCTCTTTTATGTATAGTTCGTGCGCGACTGCTAGTCACCGCATGAGGTATGTGAGCGGTGAGACAGGGTAGGGCGCCATTGGTAGGTACTTAGCCTTAAGGCGAAAGCGTCAAGGACACCCGTGAAATTCAAATTTTCTTACGTTTTTTGCAATTTGCAGGTCAGTATCATGTTGTATGTTGGTCTAAATATCTAAATATGTTTCTCGACCGTATCAAATGCTTATTTATAGAATTATAATCATAAAAATGATCAATACAACTCTCTAAGTTCATATAATCGCATTGAATGACTATTTCATGAAATCATGACGTTTGGCGATTGTGCTTACTTATGGAGTTGTATTGCTGATTGTAATGATTATAATTATGTAAAGCCATATTGATTACGGTCGCGAATCATATTTTAATCAACATAAAACCTCACACTTACCTGCAAAATGTAAAAAACTAAAGAAAATTTGAATTTTGCGGGCTACCTTAGCGCATGCCCCATAAGCTTCATATCTGGTGAACAGCAACACAGGACGAAAAGTCCTGAGGTATCGTCGTTCACAGTTGAGAAGCTCGTCCTTGGACCGGCGCGCGGCGCGGCGGCAGCTACATAAAATTGGCTATGTTTTTCAATGAGAGTGACAAAGATGTAGACTTGGATCTTAGTAACGATATCATGCTTAGTATTTATACAGAGTGTACCAGAAAGGTGTGGTCAAATTTAAGGGCTACAGACTGTCGAACTGAAAAAGTTTCTCCAAAGACCAAACTATAACTGTTTGGTCTTTGGAGAAACTTTTTCAGTCGAAAAAAAAATTGCTATGCATTTGGATCAAGTAGGTATTGAAGTTTTGTATGGGACAGTTGATACATTTTTGCGTGTGGTCATGGAATGTTTTTACCTTAAATTTGACCACACCTTTCTGGCACACCTTTATAATAATTAACTTGGACCCAGGAGTCTGTTATTTGAATTATGTTTTGTGTTGCGTAATGTAAATTATTTTGAATAGTATATAGAATCTTTTTTTTCTTCAAGTTAAACAGACAGCTGTGCTGCTGGGGAGTTTGTCGCACTAGGAAGTGGTGAAGGGTGGGCGTTTTGGGGGACTGTCTGTAATTTTGACGTTCGAAAAGTGCTGATTCTCAGCTTAGTTTGAATAAATAACTTTTGAATTTTGTATTTTGAAAAGACAGCTTGTTCAAAACTTATGTTTTTACATTGTTTGTTGCATTACCATCAAGAACCATGTAACATTCTTTTTCATTTCCATCATACATTTATTCATTTCCATCGCCATGTAAACGGCTCCGTAATTAGAGGCGCGCGTGACTCGAGCATGTTCTCAAATTAACTGGATTTTTTTACAATAGAACTACAGTCAACAACTGTAAACAACAGTGAGCAACTGTTGTTGTTGGTGCGAATTGATTCGGTAGAGAAGCGAACTAGTGAGTGCATTGAAGTTTGTAGTAATTAGTGGGTTGGGCTATGAGAAATTGTTTCTTCTAATTTAGTTCTTGTAAGACGTTAAGGTCTTTAGTTTGAAGACTGAGGTTAGGCGAGATATAGAAACAAATATGGACTTGCTTAAGATGCAGATAAATGCCAGTGACCTTGAGCGGGTAGCTTGCGTGTTCTGTACTGAGCTCATGCAATACGTCGTACGTCCAGCCAGTAATAGGATTCGCCCATCTAGGAGCGCTGTCCTAAATTAGACACATTATTCATTTATTATACATAAAACGAAAGATATTTTAATAAAACACGTATAATAAAACATCAATAAGTAAATGGTGAAGGTTTCAGAAAAATACTCTTTATGGATTTTGCTTGATTCTCAGTTTTTTATCCGCGTTAGACATAAATTTACAAATTAATTTCGCTATGTAATATAAACATAATAAAAAAAAACATATGTTAAGTTATTAAGAAAATGCTCAACATATATTTTTTTCCAATTCATTAACACTACTCGTTTAGACGTGATCTTCAGTATAAAATCATTAAAAGTCGGTTATCGTCGCCATAACTGCAAGACATAATGTCTTTTTACAAATTTTTACAACCTTTATATTAGGTTAGTTCCTTCGTATGTTTCCAGTTAGACGCATTGTCATCTATTTTTCAAGACCTTATTTTTATGTAACCGGTGAACTTCGTCCCACGTGAGATTGATAATTAGTAATTACCTCAGTTACGCAATATTGTCTTTGGCCCGTGGCCTTGACATCAACCAAGGAGCAACATTGATTTTATTGTATTTATTGGTTGAACACGAGGCCTTTGGCTACTTTTGTATGAGTGTATTTTATGTGTTTTTGACTTTATATGGGCGTTTTGTTTGTGCAGAATAAACAATTTTTCTTTAATAATTGGCCGCATCGGGTACAGTTTAAGTTCCTTTTGGTAAAATTTTTGATTTTTTTTGCTGTTTTTATGGGTTTTTCCTAATTTTCTTTTTTCTTAAACCACCCCAGTATTAAGGCGAACAAAAAAAAAACTAAAAACATCAAATCCGTCGAGCAATCGTCGATTTTTTGCGAGATTAACGCACGCCAATTGATTTTTATATACATTATATAGATTTACTTCGCGATGCGATTTTTTTAACCCCCGAAGCAAGAAGAGGGGCTTTTTAAAGGTAGGCCGCTATGTGTGTGTCTGTGTGTCTGTCTGTGGCACCGTAGCTCTTAAACGGGTGAACCGATTTGAATATGGTTTTTTTTATTTGAAAGCAGGTTTTCTAGCTATGGTAGATGGCGGGTTTCTAGATATGTTTTATCAAAATCTGTCCAACCGTTTGATGATTATCAGCTCTTTTCTAGTTTATGAATGGATGTGAGCGTCCTTCCACAGGTCTGATTGATTTGAAATTTGGTATTCTGTTACGTCAATGTTATTAGAAGAACACAGTACCTTGAACTGATGCTGCAGCATCACCTGGAAGTCAAAGTCACACAATTTATTTCATTAGGCACATAAAAGTCACTTATGAACGTAAATTTTACAAAAAATAGAATTGATTCTAGTCGCCCCTTCCAAAAGGTAGTTTTCGTATGGAGAAGAATGGGCAAGAAACTCAACCGTTACTCTTTTAAAATGTTTTTACACGATAGAAAGAAAAGAATGAAAAATAAAGCAATTACAGATAAATTAATTATAATATGATAGATACATGGTGCTCACATATTTACAAACATTGCAAAATTATACGATATTCCTAACATTTTAACAAGTAATACTAATAAGTCAGTGTGTGAGTTCAAGAAATCACAGTAAGTAAAATCGTGTTGTAAAAAATAACAAATATATAATTAAATAAGCAACCAGTTTGATTTTGTCTAGACTCTAAATTGTCCTATGGAGCAGGACCAGCATGTTTCCAAGCATTCTTATCTTGGATATAATCCTCTAATTTGTAATATGCTTGTTTACAGAGTGTACTTTTAATATGAGTTTTAAATTTTCTTTCATTTAATTGTAATATATCACAAGGTATTTTATTGTAACATTTAACACAGTACCCCATAAAAGAAGTATGTACTTTAGATAATCTGAAAAATGGTTGATCTATTTTATCTTTATTTCTAGTATTAAAATTATGTCTATCACTTATTTTATAAAAAAATATGTAGATTTAATTCTTACATACATAATATTTTCATAAATGAATTGGCAAGGTACCGTCATAATATTAATCTTTTTAAATAGTTCCCTGAGAGATTCGTGACGATGTAGATTATAAATGGCTCTGACAGCTCTCTTTTGTAAAATAAGGATGGATTCAATGTCAGCACTGAGCAGCAGCCCGAATTCACAGTAAAATGCCATACGACATAATACTGTGGAAGTAGCTAAAATAGACCAAACGCGCGGTTTCTACATCTGTTAACTAACTCTCTTATCTTTCTAACAGCATAAGCGGCCGAGCTTAGCCGCCCCGCAAGAGATGTTATATGAGGTCCCCATTGTAATTTCTCGTCTAGCGTGATTCCTAGGAAAACCGTTTGATAATAAATAAATAAATTTGAATTCGCAGGATACCCAACTTCCTTACCAACTTACAGCACAGGTATCGTGTTTGGGCTCATTGGAATGGTCTCAATGAATAGGTTATAGATAGATGATGAACAGGATCTGCTGATGGAGTAGGAAAAAGAAAAGAGGAAATGTTTGTGTCGGGGGTTTTTATATTTTAATATGATTTCTCATTTGTAAATGTACCAACAGACTCCGGTGAACATGGCGGGGTGATCTTGACGCCAATGGAAAAGATTGGTCCACAGTTTGCATCAGCTTAGGACCATGAGAAGTGGAAAAGAGAAAAGAAGTCCTTTTAACCCTTTTTGTCCTTTTAAATTAAATTCTTCAAAGACCGTATTTTTGCTTTCTGTAACCTCATTGAACTTATTTTTGGTTTCTGTAATCTCATTGAACTTATTTTTGCTTTCTGTAACCTCATTGAACTTATTTTTGCTTTCTGTAACCTCATTGAACTTATTTTTGGTTTCTGTAACCTCATTGCACTTATTTTTGCTTTCTGTAACCTCATTGAACTTATTTTTGCTTTCTGTAACCTCATTGAACTTATTTTTGGTTTCTGTAATCTCATTGAACTTATTTTTGCTTTCTGTAACCTCATTGAACTTATTTTTGCTTTCTGTAACCACATTGAACTTATGTTTGCTTTCTGTAACCTCATTGCACTTATTATTATATATTTTTTACCACAACGGGGAAACTCTTGGCCTTCATCTCACCTGATGGTAAGTGATTAGGCTGAAGGTGGAAGCGAGCTTCAGCCGGAACTGGCATTAAATTCAAAATTCAAAAGTCATTTATTCAAACTAGGCTGAGAATCAGCACTTTTCGAACGTCAAAATTACATAAGACAGTCCTCCAAAACGCCCACCCTTCACCACTTCGTAGTGCGTTAGCTGGGAAGAAGAAGTGGCGCAACAAACTCCCCAGCAGCTATCTTACCTCTAACTGCCGAAACACAACAATGCTGTTAACATTGTTGTTATGGCGACAGACTTAGATATGATGGTGGTAGCTAGCCAAGCGGACTTAGAACAAGCCCTACCATCAAACAAACCGAGCAAATTTTGCCCTCGCTGCGAATCGAACCTGGGACCTCTGGGTCTGAGACAGGTGGTCTAACCACCAGACCACAGAGGGCGTTAAAAGAGGTTTTTATTACATTCTTGCTAGACTAGGTGCCATAGATAACCTCCTCTATGCTAAGTGCCATATATGGGTTATTCATTTCAATGTTTCTAACATACCAGAAGCTTCTTCTTCTTCTTTTCGTATGGTTAGTGATTAACCTGGTGTCAGAGTTTTAAAGCCGGCCATGGGCCTCTGACTTGGCTTCACAAGCGGTCGAAAACGATCTCTCAGGCATGCCGGTTTCCTCACGATGTTTTCCTTCACCGTTTTTGAAGCAAGTGATACAATACGCACATGAATCCGAAAAGTCAGGCGCGTGCATTGGGTTCGAACTCGAGACCGATGACTTGGCAGTCTGAAAGTCACACCACTAGGCTATCACTGCTCACATAACACAAGCTAAGTTACGGGCACAGCGAGGGGTGAAAAGTTGGACTTCCGAAGCCCGTACGCGTAAGGTAAATTCCAAAGTAACATGCGTTATTTACTCCCTCTCAAATAGTTGAGTTTTTACAACTGTTTTTATTGTTATAACAAATTGATTAAATACATTTTCACAATTTACACAATTTGACCCTAAACTCTGTAAAAACAATTAAATAAACTTTTTTCCCCCCGTTTTTGAATTAACATCAGGTTTAGTTATTAATCTCATAGTTTGTTGTTTAGATTCATTTTTTATGGTTTATTCTAAACCTAAAATATGTTGTTTTGTACGCCATTTATGGCAAAATATGCAGATCTACCTGTTCATTTTAAGACCTCGCATATATTATTTGATGTATACTCATGTTTTACAATAAATATATTCTATTGTATTCTATTCTATAGGCAATCTGTACAGAGTTGCTTCTATTGATTGAGAACTTAACAAAAAAAAAGTATTGATAACTTTCCCTATCGGTTTGTCAATCAATGTTATATTAAAGCTACAGCTATGGATCTTCTATGGCCGTATTTTTTCTTTTTTAAGTCATGTAGCATGTCATGTATCATCGGGCAAAGAGTTATTGTGTTTTTCCATTGAAGATGTGAGTAGTAGCCCCCGAGGAGCTCGTGGCTAAGTTATAACACCCGCAAGGGTCGATCCATCAGTTTAAGCTACGCTTGCTGGGGTTGGTCCGTGGATGGACCACCTTTATATACCGAGATTCCTCCGTGCCTCGGAAAGCACGTCAAGCCTTTTTTTTTTTTTTTTTTTTTTTTTTTGGATGGGAAATCATCAAATGACTCCTCCCGCTCTAGGCAGAGCGAGAGGGAGTGTCAGACTTTTACTGACTAAAACCCACCCGTGTTCCTTCCGTTGCCTATGTGCTGGGGCCGCGATATCCCTTTCGGACAGACCCGCAACCGGTCCTGGCTGCCATTTGTGGAGCTTTGACAGTCGTTACGGGTCGTCAGAAGTCCGAAAGTCTGACAACCAGTCTTACCAAGGGGTATCGTATTACCCTGTTACTGAGATGTGGAGGTCATACAGGCAGTCGCTCCATATAAAATACTGGTATTCAGCTGCATCCAGTTAGACTGGAAGACGACCCCAACATAGTTGGGAAAAGGCTAGGCAGATGGATTATTAGTAGCCCGCGAATCTGGATTATTGTGCCCGGTTGATGGCAATAGGCTCGCCCCCTATTACATGGGACTTAAACATATCTGGCAAAATGTGGGTGTACTATAGGTACACCTCTGCCTTCGGGGATCAGCCGTAATGGTCAGTTGCTGTAACAGCAATGTTATGTGTTGAGCTATGGATGTGTTGAGGTCCTCTGCCTAGAGTTAAGCGATCAGTTATTGGATGGGTGGCAATATTCTTTACAAATTACGCACCCGTTCCTGGTTTTCATATCTATAATACCTATGGCCTGTGCCTATTCGTTGTTAAGGCGACGATAACTGACTTTTAATGATTTTATACTGAAGATCACGTCTAAACGAGCAGTGTTAATGATTAGGAAAAAATATATGTTAAATTAGAGCATTTTCTTAATAACTTAATATAGAAATATTTTAGATTTTGTTTAGATTACATAATGAAATTTATTTGTACAGTTATATCTAACGCTGATAAAAAACTGAGAATCACGTAAAATCTATCAAAGCGTTTTTTTCTGAAACCTTCACCATTTTAAAGATAATTTAATTATCGATCTTTTAGTGTGTTTTATCAAAATACATTTTGTTTTATGTGTAAATTAATAATGCGTCTAATTTGGGACAGCGCTCCTTGATGGGCGAGTCCTATTACTGGCTGGACGTACGACGCGTTGCGTGAGCTCAGTACAGAACACGCAAGCTAACCTCTCAAGGTCACTGGCATATATCTGCGTCTTAAGCCCAGTGAATGTTGAATCCTTTGCAAGACGAAGTCGCTCCATTTGTACGTGTATGCAAGAAAAAGATATCCTTAATGACTGACTACTTACTATCTTTTTAATAAACTTTACCCCGATACGAAAGAAGAAGAGTAATGTTTTATTTTTCAACCCCAATCGACATTAAAAAACAAATACACATCTCCTAAAAATAAAACATTCAACACCCCCTAACGAATTTTCTTTAACTTTCACCCCTTTTTAATTTGGTGTCTTGCGAATGAACTGACAGCCAGGGGGGTGAGAGGGGGTGAGAGGGGTGATTTTATTGAAATACTTGCGGCGGCATCGCGAATCGGGAATGCGGGTTCGATTCCCGGGTGCTAAACTTTAATTTTGGGTGTTTTTTTATTGCATTTTTAAATGCGACGTGAACTATTGACGTGGTGGAGATACTTTTTATAAGAGTGAATTGTATCTACTGAACTGTTTGTTTTGCAATCGTATCATAGAAAATATACCTAAAAATAAAGACCTTTTAAGAAAATTCTCACCGAATGAAAACGTTGAGACTTTGTCATAAGTTGAAGCTTTTGCCAGATCGAACCTAACTGCTGGGGCCTAATTTTGCTAGATCGAACCTAATTGCTGGGGCCTAATTTTGCTAGATCGAACCTAACTGCTGGGGTCTAATTTTGCTAAATCGAACCTAACTGCTGGGGCCTCCTTTTGCCAGATCGAACCTAACTGCTGGGGCCTCCTTTTGCCAGATCGAACCTAACTGCTGGGGCCTCCTTTTGCCAGATCGAACCTAACTGCTGGGGCCTAATATTGCCAGATCGAACCTAACTGCTGGGGCCTAATATTGGCAGATCGAACCTAACTGCTGGGGCCTCCTTTTGCCAGATCGAACCTAACTGCTGGGGCCTCCTTTTGCCAGATCTAACCTAACTGCTGGGGCCTCCTTTTGCCAGATCGAACCTAACTGCTGGGACCTACTTTCAAAATGTAATTTATTCAATTTTGAAAGTTTAAATTACATAAATAAGACAGTCCCCCAAAACGCCCACCCTTCACCACTTCCTAGTGCTTAAGCTGGGAAGATGTGGCGCAACAAACTCCCCAGCAGCACAGCTGTCTGTTATTCATAGTTCTACTTTAAATTCATAGCTACTTGTAACAAAAAGTTAAAGATTTGGTACTTACCACGGAGATTATGTGACCTTGTTGGCTGGGGAGTTTGTTGCGCTACTTTTTCTTCCCAGCTAACGCACTAGGAAGTGGTGAAGGGTGAACGTTTTGGAGGACTGTCTTATGTAATTTTGACGTTCGAAAAGTGCTGACTCTCAGCCTAGTTTGAATAAATGACTTTAGAATTTAGAATTTTTGAATTTTTTAGCTAAGTAGTTTTCACCATTCATGAGGAAGGTTTTGGTGTATAATTAATTATGGTTTTGTGTAAATTGGCTGAAATATGATTGTTGAAAATGTCGGAAAAAAATCATGCCGACTGGGAGCTTTACTGGCGTGCGCCGCGTAAACCAAAAGAGTTATAGGAAAAGAATAAATATATTACGGAATTATTCCTCTCAAAAAGATCTAACGCTATAAAGACATATTGCGTTGTTCATTTCTCTCTGGACCCAATTCTGAACTCCACGCAGACAAAGTAGGCTAGTAAAAAATAAAACAAAACAAATTCATTTAACTTCTTTTAATAAGATTTGTCTATAAATCGCTACCTTTTTCACATTTATAAATTGACAACAAGTTGAAAACTAAAATTAATCCGGAAAAAAAACAAAATAAAAAGAGATTGTGCCGCTAACAGAGTTCTTTGTGCCCGTTTTCCAAAATGTTGTCAAATTATAACAAATGACTAATACTGCTACATTGCACAATAAATAACTTAATAATAATTTGTTAATTAAGTCTTAAAATTAAGTTTTTAATTATTTACACTTTTTTATTTTATACAATTCGAGTGGGAGATTCGACTATAATTTTTTTACAAAAACTTTTTTATGTTTATTTTTCATAAATTTCTCAAACGCAGGGATTATTTTAAGAGGTCGTATGCACATTGGCTTATGCTGAATCTTACCTCAGTTTCGTTTTCTGTAACATTACAAAACATAATGTGACTATTATTTTCTTACTAATTCAGATTCTTGAAAGACTTTCAATAAAGTTATTTAAGTTAACAGTAGTAGGTTGATTAAAATTCTATGAATACCTAGTCGTCAAAAATCGTCGTTCCTTTTGCCTTTGCACATTTTTGGTTACGTAACAAAAATGCCGTGACGGTCAAAATCTTACACTTTTTTCGGCCTAGCTGTCATTCGCCAAATGTGCAGAGTATATTATGCTTTAAAAAACTTCGTTCCAAAAACACAAGCCATTGTGTACTCAACCAAGAAGAAATGCAAGTTAATAATTAGTCAGTAAAATGCTACGGTAATCATCAAAAGTATATGACCAGAAAACAACACAGAATTATGTGTAAATCGTCGCAATAACATAATAATAATTATTATTATCTGCAATATATTACTGTTACGGAATGCTATTTGGTATAATTTACTGCAAATGACTTGTAATTTTCAAGACAAAATGGTTACTTACACTATGATTTAATTTTGGGTTCTACATGTAAGTTAGGTACGAAACGATTAATGTAACATTTATGAACACTTTATAATGACCACATTACCTTTGTTGTCATCGTTTAAACACCATAATTTCGAGAAGCATAGCAAACACTGTAGCAGTAACATAATATCAAATAAATATTGGTATTTGCGTAACACACTAACAATCTCAATCCATTGTTTCATATGTTCGAAAAAATTGTGTGCTCAACAACGCAATGAATGTTGTTGACAGGTGAAGATTTACTGAGCTAACTGGCGGCGACGTCGTAAAAAGATGCCCATCCAAAGATAAATATCACCCTTCTCTCCTCTAGTTCATAGCCTACTCTAGGATGCATATCCGGCACAGCTCGCAAATCCTCCCATATCCTAAGGGCACGTCTTCCTTACCATTACCGCGCCCCCCGGTCTACTCCTTGATATGCAATGGCCTCTGTAGCCCCATGAAACATGAGGCTCCAGGGGCTAGTGCAAATCTTGGGGTTCATTCGATTTATCGAGTCTGGTTAAACCACGCTGGGATCGGTGCATTACATCCATTCATTCATTCAAAAACGCAATTAATGTTGTTGAACTGTCAAAATGAAAGCTATTGCCACTATAAGTGTGTTACGCAATTTCCTCGCCGGTTCCTCAATTCATAACCAAATCGTTTTATCCCTGTCAATACTTAAGTAGTTAATGAAATGCTGAACAAAAAATTCGAGACGAATAATCAAGTTGTGAGATAATATTAGTCACAAAGATATAAATGTGTCTAGATAGGCAGTCAATACTGTGAACTCGTCGAAAAAAATAGTGGCTGAAAAATACACGCACACTAGAAAAGTAGAATGGCATAGCGCGAATGTAAGTTCTTGGCGACATGACATCGTTGCCGCCCCGCCACCGCGCCGTTACCGCGCCTAGCTGTGTACGAGTATATGCAGGTCGCCACCCCGCTGCCGCACCGCCGCGGATTTTAGAGTGATATGGTAAAATGAAGCGGCGACGGCGCGGGCGGCGCGGTGGCAGCGCGTCTGTGGCTCAGTCTACATGGTTACGCGGCGTGGTGACGGCGCGGTGACGGCGTCGTGTCGCCGAGCACTAAGACGTAGCTGTCACGCACACCAGCATAACAAAGATGGCTTGTTCGTTTTAGTTCTTCTGCAGCGCGACACTCTATCTAGACATGATAAATAATCAAATCTTAGTCATTTCATCGTTAATTTGACAGATTTTGACAAAGTCATGACGGTTATTTTGAAAACAACTTGACGTCGGGATGTAAAACAACGAAAACCGATCGGTTATTGATTTAGAAACCGAACATTAATGCGACGATATATCGAAGAAGTGAACAAAACATTGTGAAAACATCTACAAATTAAGTGTCATGTCAGTTGTATTATTGTTGTATCTAAACTATTGACGAGTGTGAGAGGGACGCAGGACTGTTTCTGATCTCTTTTAACATTAGCAGTTGAGTTTTGATGAGTGAGGTCCTAGGATTTATGAAAGGACACTCAAAACACAAGGAAAATATCGTGAGGAAATCGGCATGCCTGAGAGATATTTCTCGACGGCATGTGAAGCCAAGTCAGAGGGTCATGGGCGGCTTTAAAACTCTGACACCAGGTTACTCACTAACCATACGAAAAAGAAGAAGACTGTTACACTATCTACAAGTTTCCTCACTATATTGTTTCGGGATAGCCCGATAGGTTTCGAACACAAACGGAGCTCATATTTAGTAGCATGAGCACGCGCAGTTTGGCCGTCCGACCTGCGTGGTGAATCTTATGAAAAATAGCTCCCTTAAGATTGCGTCTGAGACTAGACGGACCATGAATCAGGGCTCCGTTTGAGTCTGAACTAGTCGTGAAATTAAAAAAAACGCCAAGTTTAATCATTTAAATTCCGATAAATTTTTCATGTATACTAAGTATTTCATTGCGTTCATTTAAGTATACTATATGCAGATCAGTATCAAATATTTTTAATGGATAATACAGTTAATTTCCATGAAAAAATCTGGTATTACGCAGTTGGCAAAATAGGTAGGTGAAAATTAACCCATTTTTATTCTCTGACTGTCATAGACTATATTTCACACAGGCTTTACAATTATGTCTGGTATGGTCTGAGTTATTAATAATTGTTATGGTATGGGGAACTAACAGTGAACTTCAAGAACTTATGAAATGCCTTCGTCAATTATTATTAATTATGAAATTGCACATTCTTTGAAAATAACGGAAAACACTGATAATTACAGGGAGAATTTTTAAACATTATGACAGCTTTGCTAACCGTTATGTATATTTTTAGATTATATGTAGTCAATTATTTTTAGTAAATTTATTCCCAGGATAATATTTTGGTTGGTTTTAATTTGGAGGTACCATTTTCCTCATTTTTAATATTCCAAGATTTTGTTTTCTGAAGAGCGTGATACCTTATTTTGTAAGGGAACTACTACAAAAGAAATCACTCACATAGTTTTGTAAAATAAAGGTTTTGCTAAAACTAATTCCAAGGAAACGTGTCTCGTTCCATCAACCTGAACTCCACCATTAAAACTCATTCTGCCTTCAAAATCTAAACTCTATTCAACTGCTGTTCTCTCTCTCTAGCCTTCATTTCTAACTCCTCTTCTTCCTTCGTCAGTGGCACCGTACTGTGGTTATACAGTCCTTGCGCCATCAGCTGTAACGCGAGGGGGTTCCTCTGCCCCGAAGCCTTCTTGATCTTGGCCCTTTTGTTCTGGAACCAGATCTTGATCTGGGCTTCTGCTAGACCCAGCTCTGCTGCCAGACTTTGACGTCTTCGCTCTGTTAGGTAGCGGTTTTCGGCGAACTCGTGCTGTGGGGTAAAATGGTCTGTTAGAAATATGGATGGATGGTTTTACATTTTAGTGTCAAAATAACTTTCGATTTTTGGTCTATCCTGGCCTTGTTATTAAGTTACTCTGCATGTTTGTTTCATATTCATGAATAAAGAAAGATTATAGAGTAAACTGTCAAGATTGTTTTCGGTAAAACATTAAATTATCGAGATATAACAGGTCTTTGGTTAGCAGAGGAGATTCATGAGCTTTGTCTTGTTGAGAAAGGAAGTATAAGTCCGAGAATCGCAGAGCATTGAACTCTCTTCTTGTCTGCATTGATGGATCAAATAGAAAAAAAATCTTAGAATCTTAGTTTTTTTTTTCTATTTGATCAATAGAAAAGCTAAGCAGTTGGTTTTTGCGTCACGTCATATCTTCCGCGCAAATGTTTTTGTATGATTAGATAGTGGATTCAGTTTTGGGTTTCTATGTACATTTGGGATTTCAGATATTTGTGTCTCTAAAAGCAAAAAAATACAGGAGTAAAATATTCAAGATAATAATTTAATGTTCTATACCTTTAACCTTGCGAGCTGAGGTCCAGAGAAAGCAGTGCGGGGTCTCTTCTCATCAGGTACAGCGTTGTCTCCAGGAGGTTTCTTCGGCCTTCGCGTCCGGGGACCTGCTCAGAAACACTAAAATTGAGGACGAATATCTAAGCTTCAAAGTCAAGACAGTGAAATGATACGCAGAAGGGGAACTTTGTTCAGCAATAGACTGCTGGCTGGGAAACAATCGGTGGGGTTTTTAGTATATATAATCTTATAAATATTAAATTCGACGCTACTAGGCAGTAATATGGGTCTTTTATTTAAATCCGAATGTGGTTTGTAACACATTTTGTTTAATTAGAACTGTGTTCTACGACTAACTAAGCTCATCTGTATGTTCCAGTTTGTATATTCCGGTGTAACAATGATTTTAAGTGTCCAATATTGGAAAAAGTATATCTTTACAAAGTTGAAACATAACCACGTAACGTTACAAAACAAACATAACACAAAATACATTCACAAAAACACAAGCATAAACAAATAAACACAAAAAGCTAAACACACATGTAACAAAACAAAAACAAACGTTGCAACAATGAACAAGAACACACAAATACAATGTAGCATTGACAATAACGATATAAGTATTGCAGAAACAAACGAATAAACTCACATAACATTTAAGGGGTGATAGACGTGTGCAAGCAAGTACGCGTACTTTCTCGGCGACCTTTCTCGCCCGTGTGTCATACAAGTACGCGTACTTTAAAACCGCTGAATAAGTTCGTCGGCGATCCAACGGGTTTTAAATTTTCCTCATAGCCCGCCTTGGTTAGTAGTTTCGTACGTCACGTACACGTACGTGTACATTCATTCCATCTCATTTGGGTCATTGCCGCGAGTCACGAGCTGCCATATTGTTTCAACATTTGTGTAATATTTGTTTAGTTTGGTTCCGTAAATTCGACAAAATCGCGATACAGCGTGAGCAAGCTTCACGTGTGTTACCGACGACGAGCCGAGTAAGTTCGCGAACCTAAAAACCGTGTACTTTAAGTTCGCACGTCTATCACCCAATTAATAGATAACGATACTCCAGCACACGTAGCATGACCACTTGACAAAGTGACAGTTCTTTTTCCATTTTTGACATCGCACCGTAGGAATCTTTCCACAATCTGTCATTTTGTCTTTCGTTTCTGCCGTTTCTACGGTGGTCATAAGCTTTTGTTTCTAGCACGCGTAACATGACAACCATAGAAACGAGTTTTCAACGGGTTTTGTCGACGGAAGAATAGACAAAATGACAGATTGCGATTGTTTATCTGTCATTTTGTCTATTCTTCCATCGACAAAACCTGTTTCTATTGCATGATACACGTGCTGTGAAAGCGGTAAACTGTCACACAATTACGGTGGTCCAATTCGTAGCGATTTTTACATTTTAATGTCACCTTAGGTGCTAAACAGACTATGGACAATTTGGAATCGTATGAAAATTTTATCCTTCGTGCGCGTTATATTTCCATATGATGCATGGATAATTTATCCGCGGACAAATTGTGCATCGTCTGCTACATAACCGTCCGTTATAATATGACGGAATCGCTTTCCTAGGAAACCAAAGTTTTAGCGTGCAGGTTAATCATCTACTAAATAAAATAGGCACAAATAAACACACGGAGCACAAACTTCTCTCGATGAAATCCCCGAGACAAGCGGACGATGCAATATCTTAACCAATTCAGTTCCGAGCTCGAACGAGCGTCGAAGATTCGAGAAAATTGGTCAAAATATTTCACCGACCGCCTGGCGGGCTGGTGATGACGACGATGATGAGAAAATACTGATGATTTGAAGAATCTTCTTCTCTGGAATATTGGAGATGTGGCTAGAAATGGGTGTAGTACAACTCGGAATATGGTTGGCTGTGGTATAACCGTTTAATCCGATTTTTATAATTGTGTGCCTGTCAACGCCAAAATATTACATTGTATGTGGTTGAATGAATAACTACAAGTTCTTCCAACTGAACAGACTGTTGCAGCTGTGCTGCTGGGGAGTTTGTTGCGCCTAGGTTTTCTCATCGAGAAGTCTCGACGCGGGAATTCCCGGGAAATTTGGCCTTAGTCGAGACGGGAAAAAAAGGGTTGAGTACCCGGGAAGTCGAGAAATTAAAAAAAACTAAAATAATTGCAATTCGATGTTAATTCCTGTGTTACTTATAACAAAAACTATATCCTCTATCTCCTCTCCTCTTTTACATCCTTTTACTACCCAATAAGGCACCCACCTCCCGCCCGCCCCACCCCGTGATCTCTCTGTTTGTTTAGTTCAGTCAGTCACTCGCAAACATTTGACGACGTAGCTTGTGTCGGTGCGCCTATCTAGAGTCACCGGAGACTTGTGACTTATGTAAGTATGTAACGGAGATGATTATCAAAAGACTGTGATTTAAATGTCGTTAGCTATTATTACAAAAGTTTTATATAGGTATATTTCATAAACATCATTACTTATTTTAATGAAACATTTTGACTTTTACATTTGGTATATATTATCAAAGTGATCATATTTGTCAGTAACAGGTAATTATAAAAAATAAAAAATGTCTGTGATTGTTATTTTGTTCATTTTAAAGATTTTACTTAAATTTTATTCTAGTTTTAAAAGTCTGTGATTATAAAGGAAATTAAGAAGGCATATTTTTTTAGTTAATTGACGAACACTGATTAAAATGAACATATTGTTGATTACGAAAATGTGTATTTTATTTTAAAATCTTTTTCATACATTTTTATTGAGGTTAATCAAATTCCCGATTTCTCGGGAATTCCCGGGAAATGGTGCTCGAGAAGTCTCGCTATCCAGGAACAAAAAAAAGTCGGGAAATGAGAAACCCTAGTTGCGCCACTTCTTCTTCCCAGCTAACGCACTAGGAAGTGGTGAAGGGTGGGCGTTGCGGTGGCCAAACCAGCCCCGTCAGGGCACACCAGGGGTGGGGCTGCTACACAGGCAGCGAGGGCCCCGGCCAAGGCGGTGGGGGCCCCGGCCCTGGCCCTGGCAGCGGGGGCTCCGCCCCTGGTGGCGAAACGGCCGCCCATGCCTCCCAAATCTCCCCAGGCTGACGCCGAGTGGCAAATAGCCGGGGAGAAGAAGAAGGCAGGCAAGGCCAAAAGGGCGGCCAAAAAGAAGGCCAGGCGGCAGCGGCGCAAGGAGCAAAGCGTCGCGGCTAGGCTCCGCGCCCCGAAGTCCGCAGCTGTAGTGATTACACTACAGCCGGAAGCGGAAAAGAAGGGCGTGTCCTACCGCGACGTGCTCTCCAAGGTTGGGGCGGCGGTGGATCTGGAAGAGATCGGCGCCACTCAGGGCATCCGGGTTAGGGTCACTGCGACTGGCGCCCGGATGCTAGAGCTCCCCGGAGTGGCCAGTGGCCCGGCCGCTGACGCCCTAGCTGAAAAGCTCAGGGCGTCCTTAAATGCGGACAAGGCCCGAGTGTCCAGGCCCACCAAGTGCGTGGACATGCGCATCTCGGGCCTGGACGACTCAGTGGCGGAGGAACAGGTGGTGGCCGCTGTCGTCAGGACTGGGGGGTGCTCTGCCGAGCAGGTTAGGGCGGGCACCATCCGTCCTGGCTTCACGGGGATGCGAGCCGTAACGGTGAGCTGCCCCGTGTCGGCGGCCAGGAAAATCGCCGGGGAGGGCCAAAGGTTATTGGTGGGCTGGGTATCCGCGCAGGTGAAACTGCTCGAACCCAGACCTCTGAGATGCTTCCGCTGCCATGTGGGCAACCACGTGGGAGCTAAATGCACCTCGGAGGTGGACCGCAGCGATCACTGCTATCGCTGCGGTCAGCCCGGTCACAAGGCCGGCTCGTGCGAAGCCACGCCGCACTGCGCCGTATGTGCAGCGGCTGGCAAGCCGGCCGAGCACCGGATTGGGAGTAAGGCCTGCGCCCAACCCGCCAAAGCCAGGAGCAAGTCCTCCGCCACCGCCGTCACTGCCGCAGCCGCCGCTACTACTGCCGCCGCCGCTGCCGCCACCACCGTCGTCGCCGCCGCGGCCGTTGCCGCCGTGGCGGGGCCCTCACGAGGGGCTCGGGGGGGGGCTAAAATGGACTGCCAATAGGTCCATTACGCCTCCTCCAGGCGAACATCAACCACTGCGCCGCAGCTCAGGATCTGTTGCTCCAGAGCATGGCGCAGTGGTCGATTAACATCGCCGTGGTCGCTGAGCCGTACTTTGTCCCGCCCAGGGATCACTGGGTGGAGGACCTGAGCGGCTCAGTGGCCATTATTTCGTCGGCCGCCGCCGGTACCCCGTCCCTCGAGACCGTCAAGAAGGGACGGGGTTGCGTAGCAGCACGGTTCGGGGAGATTGTCGTGGTAGGAGCGTACTTTTCCCCGAGCCGGACTCTCGCCGAGTTCCACAACTCCCTTGGGGAGTTGAGAGTCGTCGTCGTCGGGTACCATCCCCTCCCCGTGATCGTCCTCGGGGACTTCAATGCCAAGAACGTGGCATGGGGTTCCCGGTTAACGGACACACGGGGCAGGATCGTGGAGGACTGGGCTCTGGAGTCAGGCCTGGTCGTCCTAAACCGGGGTTCTGTCCCCACGTGCGTGCGGATGCGGGGCGAGTCAGTGGTGGACATTTCGTTCGCCAGCCCCGCTCTGTCACCACGTGTCATCGACTGGCGCGTCATGGAGGGGGTGGAGACCTATTCCGATCACCGGTACATCCGGTTTGACGTCTCCGCCCAGACCTCGGGCACGCCGGTCAGACAGACCCCGAGTGGTCCGCGGTGGGCGCTGAAGCAGCTGGACCGGGAGCTCCTCCTGGAGGCCTCGATCGTGCAGGCCTGGGTGTCATCACCGGACAGGCCTGCCGACATCAATGACGAGGCGGAGTGGTTCCGGGAGGCCATGTCCGAAATTTGTGACGTGGCTATGCCCCGGGTCCAGCCCGGACGTGCTCGGCGCCAGGTGTACTGGTGGTTGCGTGAGCTTAGCGCTTTACGCGCGGCGTGCGTCGATGCGCGCCACCGGTACTCCAGGCACCGCAGGCTTCGTATCCGCCCTCCGGATACGGAAGCCATTGAGGCGGAGCTGTACGAAGGGTACAGAGCGGCGAAGACCGCCCTCCGAGCGGAGATCGAGCGGGCCAGAGGAGAGGGCCGTAAGGAGTCGCTGGAGACTCTGAACAGAGACCCGTGGGGGCGCCCATACAAATGGGTGAGAGATCAACTCCGCCCATGGGCTCCCCCGCTGACGCAGAGTCTCCGGCCCCAGCTCGTGGAGGACGTGGTGAGCGCTCTGTTCCCTTCGCGAGGGGAACATACTCCCCCGCCCATGGCTCCGCCTCCTGCGGTGCCCGATGCGGACCACACCAGTGACGACGACGACGAATCTACGGAGGTGACCGAGGTAGATTTGAGAGTGGCGGTAGGTAGGCTGAGTGCCAAAAATACCGCCCCAGGACCCGACGGCTTACCTGGAAAAGCCTGGGTCCTGGCCTTAGAGGCTCTCGGGCCTCGACTTAGGGGGCTCCTAAGCGCATGTTTGGAGAGGGGCCAGTTCCCACTTCGCTGGAAGACGGGGAAACTGGTCCTCATTAAGAAGCCGGGGCGCCCAGCGGACTCTCCGTCCGCTTACCGGCCCATCGTGCTGCTCGACGAGGTGGGCAAGCTCTTCGAAAGAGTTATTGCGGACCGCCTTGTCGGGCGGCTGGTGCGAGTGGGGCCGGATTTGGCGGACAGCCAGTTTGGTTTCCGCAAGGGGCGCTCCACGGTGGATGCCATCATGCGCGTTCGAGCCCTCACGACGGGGGATGCTGTTGCCCGGGGTGGGGTAGTCTTGGCGGTGTCTCTTGACATCGCCAACGCGTTCAACACCCTGCCCTGGAGTTGCATTAGGGAGGCACTCCGGTATCACCGGATGCCGACCTACCTCTGTCGAGTGGTCGAGGCCTATCTGACGGACAGGGCCGTCATCTACCCTGGTCACCACGGAGAGTGGAACCGGCGAGAGATGTCGTGCGGTGTCCCACAGGGATCGGTTCTGGGGCCGCATCTGTGGGACATCGGCTACGACTGGGTGCTGCGCGCCGACCTCCCTAGCGGCGTCAGCGTAGTCTGCTACGCTGACGACACGCTGGTCCTGGTGCAGGGGAGGTCGCATACGTCCGTCGCCCCCCACACATCAGGACCCGAGGTGGCGGCGCGTAGTGTTCCACGCGCGCCCCTCTGAGACGTCGCGGGGGGAGTCAAACACCTCACTCCCCCCCCTGACCCGCGAGGAGGCCCGCAGTGGCGGGCCGGCACCAGCCGGGGGTTGCGGAAGATTTCAAGTTCCCGCGACCCCCGGCGTAGGTGTGAGTTGGAACACCGGGGTGGTTTTTAGTCAGTAAGAGTCTGACAGACCCCTCCGCCCGCCCCAGGGCGGAGGACATCCATGAGGATTTTCCACCCCGGAACAAAAAAAAAAAAAAAAAAAAAAGGGGAGGTCGCATGAGGCGGCGGCCGAACTGGCGACACGTTGGGTTGCGACAATCGTCGATAGGATCCGGCAACTGGGACTCGAGGTGGCCTTGCACAAGTCCGAGGCCATGTGTTTCTATGGTCCTCGGAACGCGCCACTGTCGGGTTCCCAGATAACGGCAGGAGGGGTTCACATCGGTGTCGAGTCGACGATGAAGTACCTGGGACTCGTCCTCGACACCCGGTGGAACTTCGTGGAGCACTTCCGACGTTTGGCTCCCAAACTGGATAGGGCTGGGGCTGCTTTGAAGCGGCTTCTGCCCAACCTAGGGGGTCCAAACGCCTCCTGCCGGAGGCTCTACGCGGGGATCGTGCGGTCCATGGCCCTTTACGGGGCACCGGTGTGGGCGCGTTCACTGAGGCTGCGACCGGCCCAGCGGTTGAACGCGTCCCAAAGGGTCATGGCCATCAGGCTGGTCCGGGGATACCGCACGGTCTCCCGCGAGGCGGCGAGCCTCCTTGCCGGACTACCGCCATGGGATCTGGAGGCGAAGGTCCTCGCGCACATGTGGGAGTTGCGCGAGGAGGCGAAACGCCGGGGTATAACTCCGCTGCCGCAACAAATCGCGGCACAGCGGACAGAGCTCCGGCGGGATCTCATGGCGGCATGGAGTGTGCGATTGTCGCAACCCAGCGCTGGGCACGCCACAATTGCGGCGGTAAGTCCCCTCTTTGAGGAGTGGCTGGAGAGGCGCCACGGCGTCCTCACCTTCCGCCTGACGCAGGTCCTCACCGGACACGGTTGCTTCGGGAGGTTCCTGTTCAGGATCAAGCGGGAGGAAACGCCCGGGTGTCACCATTGTGTGGAACGCCCGGAGGACACGGTGGAGCATACGGTGGAGGTCTGCCCGGCTTGGGCGGAGCACCGCCGTGTCCTCACGGAGGCGATCGGCGGCGGCGATCTCTCGCGTCCGGCCCTGGTTCAGGCCATGGTCCGGAGCGAGAGTGCATGGGAAGCCGTCACTTCCTTCTGCGAAGCAGTAATGCTCGCGAAGGAGGAGGCGGAGCGCGCGAGGGAAATGCAAGATGCGCGCCCTCGCGCCCCTAGTCGCCGCAGGAGACGCCCCGGGCGTCGGGAGTCGCGAGCCGACTTCCGGCCACCATAGGCGCGGGCTTGCGGACGGTGGGCAATGGGTAGCTCGCCGTCCGATTAGGACCAGGCCCGGGTCGACGGCGCGTTGTGTTCCACGCGCGCCTCAAAGAGATGTCAGCACCAACTGACGGGGTCCGTAAGGGCCAATGCCTGCCAGGGTTGCGAGTTTGTCCGAAAGGGATATCGCGGCCCCGGCACACAGGCAACGGAAGGAACATGGGTGGGTTTTAGTCAGTAAAAGTCTGACACTCCCTCTCGCTCCGCCCAGAGCGGGAGGAGTCATTTGATGATTTCCCACCCAAAAAAAAAAAAAAAAAAAAAAAAAAGGGTGGGCGTTTTTGGGGGACTGTCTTATGTAATTTTGACGTTCGAAAAGTGCTGATTCTCAGCCTAGTTTGAATAAATGACTTTTGATTTTGATTTGACTAACTAACTTTACGAATAATATGTCAGAACTCTGGTGACGACACAAGATGTGTTTAACAGCTCCAAGCGCACAGTTATAAAAATCGAGATATATCAGAATGAGATTTAAGTGTGACAAGAATGATGCTTACGTTGAGAGAAAGCGTTCCTGACACCTGTCAGTTGGACAATTTCAAGTAGTATTAAGGATCAAATTCACAAAACACATATTCGTTACTATGAAACTAACAGGTGTCAAGAACGTATTCTCTCGACTGTAATTATTTTTCTTGGCGGAAACTGTTAAAGTGATGAGGAATAAATTTCAAAAATTCATCATTCAAACGATCACTTCATATCGATATCATACGATAATCTGACAAATCTGAAAGTTCGTCATCAAAAATGCAATTGTGCAAAAGAAAATTATAAAGCTAATGTACCTATAGCCTATCTGAGTTGTTCATAAAAATAATGTTATTAAAGCTGTTAGTAACAAAACAAAATTATTACAAACAAAAATATACAAACCTGTGTTGCACATTGCACAAACATGTTAAAGAGCACAATTTTTAATACAAACATTTTGACATGCAGATTTTTTTTTAAACAAAAATATACAAAAATCAATGGCCATGTTTCAACTTCACAATTTTTTTTCTGAATTTTCATATTTCTGATTGCCCTTCAAAAGCAAATATCAAAAGTAACTACATTTATTTCGAGGTTATTTACTATACATACAGGAAGAGTAAAAATCACCATCCAAAAATATGTAAGTAATAAATAAAATACCTACGTGTTTTTTAAATAAAATATTAAATATTGAGATACGGCATCTAAAAAAAAGTCTACGGTTGTACTATCATAATATTTAAACTTTGACTTAGTAACCACACTGAATTGATAATACTTGCAGATAATAGTAGATTATACAACAAGTGAAAAAAAAGGGAATTTAATTCGAGGGACTAACTTGGATCCCGAGAGCAGCGAAGGATTCTAGATTTGAATCCTGAGTGGAGCGAGGGATACAAGGACCGAGATAAATTATTTTTTCACGAGTTGTGTACTCTACTTTTTACCATTGACTGCGAGAAAATAAATAGTAGTATAGTATTTATATTTATCTGTCGTAGTTGTAGTATTTATATGAATATGACTGCCACGTTGGTCTAGTGGTCGCAAGCGCTACTGCTGAGCATGAGGTCCTGGGTTCGAATCCCAGGTCGGGCAAAGTATTATTGGGTTTTTCCATCAGAAATGTCTCAATAGCAGCCCGGAGTCTGGAATTGTGCCCGGTTGATGGCAATAGGCTCACCCTCTATTACATGGGACTTAAAAACACTGGCAAAATGTGGGTGAACTAAAGGTACGCCTCTGCCCAACCCTTCGGGGAAACAGGGCGTGATGTTATGTTATTTATATGTATCACATTTTTGGCGGTATCAAATTTTCTACCATAATTGCTGCTTTAGAACGAAATGATTTCGAAGTCAGTGGTATTCAGTGTCTCGTTTTCCAATGACATTAAATAATATTATAATATTTTGTATTTAATTTAATTGTAAAGCTTCTAGGAAGGAATAGCTTCGTCTCACTCTTGAATCCTTCGCTGCTCTCGGGATCCAACTTAGTCCCTCGAATTAAATTCCCTTTTTTTTCACTTGTTGTATAATCTACTATTATTGTAAAAATTTGACCTACAGAAATCTTTCAATAGTGCCTAAACTCACGAAAAAAATTGGATGGTGATTAAAAAATCGTCCTATATATTACTTACTACTGTAACTTTACCAAACCCCTATAGATAGGCATATTTTTGCCCTGAAGACTACCCGTTTTATAATCAAATCTACCAGTCAGTATTTTCCATTTCTACCAAAAAACTGAATAAGACCACGTATTCTCAATTTACGCGTAACTAATCAATTTTATTTCATTATTTAACAACATCACGAGTTGGTTTTTGTCAAACGTTTTTACAACTTTGCCCATTGTTGCTACGAAAATAGACACGTTTTTGTATAAAATCTCACTGAATTGGTGTTGTGACAATCCAATTAGGGTTCTAGGTGGGGATGTAATCGAATTTCGGTACCTATGATTGAGCAAACGCGTAATAATGAAAATGCAGTGTGGTCAAATATTGGGTGAAGTTTTGATTTAATATGCCATCGATTTAAAAAAGCTTTATGCCAATTTTGCATAATACGGTAACGAATTGTTTTTATTTTTATGTTTTTTAAACACTGCGTTAGTTATGTATATCGGATTCATTGAAACGCTTTTAATTTTTTCAACTGTGATTCAAATGAAGGAATTTCTCAATTTTTATGTTTCATTGTTCTAATTATTTTTCTTGTTGTTAAGTAATAACTACAAGCTTGACTATAAAGATCTGTGAAATTATCATTCAGATCGCTCTTGGCCGCAATTCTCGCTTAATGTAGAAAGTTTTATTGACAACCAGTTTTTTTTATAATAAAGCTATCAATATACTTTATTATGTTTGGAATTTACTTTCAAACTAATAATATTAAAAAATGTTTATAAAAACTGCTGTTATTGTAAAGTGATACCTATCTAAAGTTATATTTATTGAACAGGTTTAATAAAAATATAATAATTATTTTTATTATATTTTGACAGGGACATTATCGCTCTGCATTTTTTTTTTCTAGAATTTTTATAACAACTTGAAGATATTTTCTTATGTCAAGTGTAACAGATTAAAATCAATATTAAATGAAGAGAAAGTCAAATATATAACAAAAATAAAGTATTTAAAAAGATAATAATTATAAAGTTAAAAAATATATACTTTTGTGGATACGTAAATAAATAATTATAAAAAATAAATGGAATTATCTCACGTGGTTCCCGTGAGCGCGACCCGTACTTACTTCGTCCTGAAACAAAAGAGAAAAATAAATTTATAACATACAACATACAGTACAATAATAATTTAATATAATTTAATTACAGACACTTTTTCCAAAAAAATATTATATTTTCACACAGTTATAAGTATACAAGTAGGTATGTACCTATGTCATCTGGAAAAATCCAAGAAATATTATGTGTATGTGTATAATGTTTTAATATTTTCTATAAGTACATTAAAACAAATTCGATTTTCGCGTTGGTCTGTATGTCCGCGTTGTTCTTCTAAAATACGCAACAGATTTTTATGAGGTTTTCAATACAATTTAGAGAATCTATTCCGGAAGGTTTATGTGTATTAAACTTATAGATAAATAATAAATCTCGATGTTTTGTCAAATCGTAAAAGCCTTGCAAAACAGGAGCGGGTCGCTAGTAACTAAGGTAGGTATAAGTTATTTTTAAATACATTGTGCAATTTCTTGAAAGGTACCTACAATCCACATGATAATTATTGACTATAAAAGAGAGGACTGAAATATACTAACTAAACACCCGCTGTAACAGCTGGACTATGACAGGTACTAGGTATAAAACTGTCCTACTGGTGTTAACTCAAGTGTCATAATAAGTAGGTAAATAATGCAAATAAAGTAGTAACTAAGTAGGTACAACAGAAAGTGTGCGCAGTTGCATTAATTTTTACCACCATTTTTCATCTTTATGCATTAGTTCTTAAAATAAACCCGTTTTTGCCACCATTTGATCTGAGTCGTTCGACAGTTTTTTAACACAACTATTGTAAAACATTTTTTAATTATTTGGAATAAGAACACTATAATAAAAAGCATTCAAACGTGATGGGATACGACACTAGAGCATAAAGGCGTGTACGCACGAGCGAACACGAACATCAACCAATGCGTTCGTCAAAAATGTTCGTGGTGATCGAATTTCGAATCCATGGCTACTAAATGTTCCGTGTTCGATGTTCGTATCGACCAAGTATTGTTCGTCCGTGCGTAGATGTAGCATACATTAATTTCAATTTTACGAATGTATGTATTTAGTTATATGACTTCACAAGTTATTACGTTTGCGTAAAGATCATTTTCACCTAAAGCAGTTATAAATATTGGTGATTTTGAAGGGGGACTCAGTTCGGATGGTGATCGGTTTTACGAATTTTGCCGATGCTACATCTAAGTTGTGTCGTACTGTACATATCTTTACATTCCTGCAAATAATGCAGCACAAGCAAAAGCTCACACTCAAAAGAGCACATCGTTGAGCATTTAAAAAATGCCCTAAGTTGTTTTGCAAATGCTCAACGATGTGATAGATGTCATGGCCTTAAAAAAAAATTACTTGTAACATGTCTTTCTAATTTCGCAGCGAGCGGTCGTCTAGGCTCAATGAAATGTTACAGAAGTACTCAAAAATGAGAACTCTCCTTTACTTACACGATACCTTTACTATTAAAACATCGTTTCGAAAAATTACAGACGCTCATTAAAACTGAGCATCAACCCTAGCCGTAAATATAATTGCAAAAAAGTTTTATGCTTCAATAAATTGCAAATTAAAGCCAATCATAAAGTTTTATAATTATTACTATCATTGCTAAGCTTTAGTACCAATCAGACAATCTTCACAATAAATTAATAAGCGTCAAGGAATAAAGACTTGTCTTTGAAACATCCACCATAACGTGGCCCAAGACGTGGCGCCACTTTCGGAACCAAACGTCAAAAATCCAGTACATTTTTTGTAGTTCCAAATTTCGCCGCATCCAAGATATTTTGGACGGTCCAACTACTGATTAGGAACGGAGTGACGTCACAGACCACCCATGTAGGTCGATAATTAAGACATTCGGTATAACTGTACCATGTTTGTTTATTTTTATAAAGTTTTTTTGGTGTTTTTATGTGTTTTATTAGGACAGAAACATGGCCTTTATAGTATCTTCACGGGTTGTTCTTAAAAGGGTAGACAGGATAAGATTGGGATGATTTTATGCTGGGTTTGACCACTACTTCTTTTAATAGTAAAGCTATGATGTGGTCGAGGTTATAACTATCGGGAAACTATCTAGCAAAGAGTTTTTTTTGTTTATAACACCAGCCTTTTATTGTCCACACACACTCACACACACAAACAACACACAACTTTTACTACATCGTGAGGAAACCGGCATATATCCTAGATTCTAGGATATGCCGGTGTCCTACAACCAAAAATTCGAAGACGTGACATCTACCAACCCACACCGAAGAAACAGGTTTTGTCGACGGATGAATAGACAAAATGACAGATTATGATTGTTTATCTGTTATTTTGTCTATTCTTCCGTTGAAAAACCCCGTTTCTACGGTGGTCATATTACGCGTGCTGTGCGTGTGTGCTGATATTTGAAACGGCTGCGAATCATGTTTAGATCAACATTCAGCCTGATACTGACCTGCAAATTGCAAAAAACGTAAGAAATTTTTAATTTCGCGAGCTAATGTGACGCTTCCGCCTTGTCAACCTCGCGACCAACTTACTGACTGGCTAATATTTTCCCTAAGACACGAGATATTCTCGTAAAACTCGTGTCGACACGAGACAGCCCTTATCATCCCAAATTAAGAACTTACCATCACATAATTGTTATTGTCTTTTTTAATAAGATACAAAGATTGATCAGACAAAACTTTTGCTATAGTCTCTAACTCATAGCCATAAGGTTGAAAATCCCTTGCATACTAAAAATTAAGTTGTTTATCAGTGAAAATACAGTAAGCAGTCATGTATTGGGGCAAATGTCTTAATTATAAGTCTTCGTTGGTGGCGACTTGTTTAAAACCCAGTAGGGGTCCACAAATTGGGTTCAGCAGGTTGTTTTTTGGTTTTATTTTTGTTTAGTGACTGTGCTTTTTGAAAGAACCGCCGAGTAAATGTTGATAAGTAGCTACTATTAGAGCCGTGGCTATTAATAAAACTTAAATGCCTCATTTTTTCATTGGTCGCAAGCGTGATTGCGGAGCCAGGAGTCCTGGCTTCAATCCCTGAATATCTCCATGAAGAATTTGTCACTGGGTCTGAACTCTGACTGCGTTTTAGGTAAATATCACATACAATAGACGACGTATGTTTAGTAACCTAATCCGCTTAACTGTTCTTAAGGAGTCATAAAGAACCCTGTAAGAAATCGACACGTGTTTCACCTCTCAACGAGGCATTCTCAGGATGACGATTGACTTGTTGCGAACCCGAACCCGACGTGTTGACATGTCGGTCAACAAGTGTCGATTTCTTACAGGGTTCTATACGACTCTTAAAGAACAGTTAAGCGGATTAGGTTACTAAATATACGTCGTCTATTGTATTTTATAATGGATTTCCGCAAACTCACGCCTGAGTCAATTAACTATCTTAAATACCACATGTACAGGATGTACTATAGTACCTAAACTTCTACCTACCATATGCACGTATAAAAAACTATGACTACAGTATCTCTCCATAGTAAATAAAAGATGCGACGGCAATTGTTACTTAAAAGATAAGTTTCTCAAACCAAACATCTTTTATTCGATATCGATACAAAATTATCGATAATTATATCGATAAACAGCCGATGTGCTTCCGTATCGAATCCATCGACTCGGATCTCACCGGAGTTTCGATAAAAAAGGGAAACTTTGGTTGGTAAACTGTATCATTAAAGCTTAATGGACAACCCTACTGGTCATAGTAAGCTTTAATTTTATCATTTAACGTCTTTTAAATAGTTTTTATCTCACTATTTGCTAGACAAAAGTCATTTTAACCAACTTCAAAAATGGAGGAGGTCCTATGTTCGTCTGTATGTTTTTTTTTTGTGTTTTCTTCGATATGTTCGTCGATTGTGGACCGACAAAAAATAAAAAAAAATACAAAAAATTACGCGGCCCCATATAAATTTTATTAACTTTGCTTTGGTAGTTTTTGAGTTAGCTTCAATAATACATATTTTTCCCACTTAGTCGTGTGGAGGATGTTATAATAACTTCCTATTACAGCTATTTTTTTACATTTATTTACATAGCAGGTAGTGGTATACAATTACAACTCAATTAAGCACTTTAATACAATTAAAATATTAAAATCGCGAATAATTTAAAATGCACCGAAACACAAATTTTAATTTACGTGTTAATGTAATATGATATATTTTATTTAAACGCATGCTACAAAACATTTTGTAAAAAAAGTGTAGGTAATTGGGTAGTAGAATAAATTACTTTTTATTTTATTTATTTTAATAGGTAGTGGTATTCGAATTTGCGTTTGCCAAAACGAAAAAGTGAAAAATAAACAAAATAAAAACAAACAACTTCCAGAAAAAAAAACCACTAAGTGAAAAATAACATTGATTTCGGAAGTCGCTGGCAAAAAACGCAAATACAAAACCAAAGACGAAAAAGTTATTTTTCACTTTGCAGTATTTTTTTGTTTGGAAGTCAATTGTTTTTTTATTGTAAAGAGTTTTACAGAGACGAACTAGCATTCATCACCACGCTTGCTTGTACTGCGTGTTGGCGATTTCAAATTCAATCAATCTGTCTACTCTTTTCCCAACTATGTTAAGGTCGACTTCCAGTCTAACAGGATGCATCTGAATACCAGTATTTTACATGGAGCGACTGCCCATCTGACCTCCACAACCAAGTTATTGGCTAACATTATTTCTCTTGGTAAGATTGATTGTCATACTTTTGGGCTGAGTACCCAAACGACAGTCAAAGATCTACGAATGACAGCCGGGACCATAGGCAGACCTTACGGTGGCGTCGCAATATTGTATAAAAACACATTAAAATGCAAAACCATAAAATGCGACAACCCACGTCTCTGTGCAGTTGAAATACATACCAGCGATACGAACACTATTCTACTTATAAACGTATATATATGCCTACTGCTAGCACTGACAACTTTCCGGAATATTGTGAGATACTTGGTAAAATTCACTCGATTGTAGAAGACAGTGAGATCGCCGACTGCTTGATAATCGGCGACTTCAACGCAGACCCTAGACATCGTTTCGGCACTGAATTAGAACAATTCTGCACTCAATATAAATATAAATATGCAGATAAACTAAGATTACCGAGCTCAACATACACATACGTCAGTGACGCGCATAACACAACAAGCTGGCTAGACCACTGCCTAGCTACTGAGAACGCGTACAGCGCGATAAAGGACATTGTCATAGACCTTTTTTTTTTGGGTGGGAAATCATCAAATGACTCCTGCCACTCTGGGCGGAGCGAGAGCGAGTGTCAGACTTTTACTGACTGAAACCCACCCGTGTTCCTTCCGTTGCCTATGTACTGGCTACGATATCCCTTTCAGACAAACCCGCAACCCCAGCAGGATTGTCATAGCCCTATCAACGGATTGGACGGATAACAGACCGCTTTCCGAGAGATCCCGAGGATTCACGACGAGACACCGTTCTTTATAACAGAAGAATTTGTTTGTTTTTTGTTTGAACGCGCTAATCTCTGAAACTACGAGTCGGATTTGAAAAAATCTTTTTGCATTAGATAGCCCAATTCTTGAGGAAGGTTATAAGCTATATAACACCACGCTACGACCGCTAAGAGCCGAACAATAAGAAAAACAATCTGAAAGAACGCGCCAAATGAAGCCTAGCGCGGGCGGGCGATGCGAGACGGCGCGGTTGGTTGAGGGCCGAAATTTCTCGTGGACTAAGTCACGGACAGAAGCCAGTAATAGATATATATGCATAATAATATGGTAATAATACATTTTAAATATGTAAATAACTATTCAAAAATATTCCCCAACATATTCATTAGTGAAAAAATCCAAAGAATGCAACCAATGACGGTGCTTAGAATGGATGGTTGTAAACTGGCTAATGTTAATTAACCGCTTTTAATAGCCGTATTATGCTGATTTTGACGAATTTCGGTTGAGTTTTGAAGGGGACACACGGCTGTTTAGACCGACTAGCTAAATGGCCAGCATTAGATGATAATTAATGTAATTTGAGCTTCAGCAAGATTTGCATAATATGAAAGAGTAAAAAAAGTCGAATGGATAATTTGGATAAATCTGAAACTAGTAACAATAAGTAGTGAAAAAATAAATATTTTCTAGTAATAGCTAACTAAAGGATAAATTGCATAGTCTGTTGTGTTTTATTTTTTGTTATGGCAAGCAAAGCCGATGTCGACCAATGTCTAAAGTCAATTAGAAAAAGCAAGTGTGTATTGCAAAAAAATTGCATATCTTAACCCCATTTTTATAATTATGCGCCTGTCAACGTCAAAATATTACAGTCCATGTGGTTTTTAAATAATAACATTAACAACTTAACGAATAATAAGACAGAACTGTGGAGAAGACACGACTTGTGTAGACTGTACTAAGAGTTGTCGGGGCACTGAGGAGGTAACCGGGCGGGTGAATTCAATATTTTCTAACATTTTGACAACTCCAACCGCATAGATAAAAAAATCGAGTTATAGCTGTCAAAAGCTCTCGAAGCTACTTATTTGATCTAAATTATGACGGTTATTATTTTGACTGTTTAGCAAAGTGAGAAAGGAATAAAGAAAAATAAGTTTTTTCGTCACACAAACACGTGCATACAAAAAGATAAGAATAATCAGAAAAAAAAAACAAAATAGATACTTCTAAATATAATCACGAGCATAAAAGAGAAACTACGGACACAGTAAGTACGTCTAAATGCATCCAGAGTATGGCGTTAGGTCCTAAATTAAACAGACTATCAAAAAACCGGGAGTTATAGGATGTTCACTAAATACTAACTAATATAGCTACATATCTTTCCAACATGTTCCAACCCAACATATTCGCTCGCCATCCTCTTCAACGATATTCTCAACCACCCACACATCGCCAAGCTATGCAAATTTTATAACTAAGCATAACCATAAATATAACTAAATGACAGTAATTGCTTCATCAGTGAAGCCATGATAGTTTTTATGCCAATGTTACCAATTAATAATTTTATTTCGTTCCTGTACGTATAATTATGAGGATTTGCGTATGGTTACATTCTTGGGTTCGATGGGCGCAGGAAGATAGGTTTTAAAAGTAATTATAGTGGACAGTAAAAGCCGGCACGAGCAGCGATACATAAAATAAGTACATAGACACTCCCTGCAGGCGTAACATGACCACAATAGAAACGGGTTTTGTCGACGGAAGAATAGACAAAATGACAGATAAACAATAACAATCTGTCATTTTGTCTATTCTTCCGTCGACAAAACACTTAGAAAACCCGTTGTCGATGGTTGTCATGCACACGTGCTGGTAAAGTGAAGCTGCCATCATTTGCCTAGCCTTTTACGAACTATGTTGGGGTCGGCTCCCAGTCTAACCGATGCAGTTGAATATGATGTGCGAGTCGAGTTATTTGAGTCGAGTAACTCGAATCAAATCGTAAACGAGTCAAATCAATCAACTATACTCTATTTGAAATAAGATTTAAACAAACCTTTTTTACAGTCCGTTCACCCGATTTTGACTTCTAAACCGTAGGCATACCTAAGGATGGCATTAAAAGCAAATAAGTGGTTACAATACCAACTGTTTACTGCAGCTGCCATTTATCATGCCACCAACGCAATAGAAGTCAAAATCTCTTGAACGGACTGTAAAAAAAGGTTTGTTTAAATGTTTAATCTTATTTCAAATGAAGTACAGGTCGATCGAACGCGATCTACTGCTGCGTATACGTCGTCGCATCCCATCACGCCCCGTTACCCGCGCGCCCGTACATATAGAGACAGCAAGTCAACTCGAGTTGTGAATCGACTCGAGTCGCTATATCAACATTACCTATCAGCTAACTGCTAATCTTGCCTTGCTCGGAAAGCTCGCCTCGATTCGATCTCCCTCTCTCTAATGGTTGCCCTCTTGGGCCTGCACCGAGTGACCGAGTCGAGTCAATTAGAGTTGTGACTCCAGTCAGTAGCCATACCAACTAACAACCAACATTGCTACAGCTGAATACCAGTATTTTACATGGAGCGACTGCCTATCTGACCTCCAGAACCCACTTAGTATAATACGATACCCCTTGGTAAGACTGGTTGTCAGACTTTCGGGCTTCTGACTAATGTCAAATATCTACGAATGACAGTCAGGACCTCGTGAGGAAGACTGTTCTACGTGAAATTAGTGTATCATCGATGAAGCACAAAAATTCAAAAAAGTTTACAACCAGGATCCGAATCCACTCCTTAACGATCCAAATACCATGTTAACCACCATACCCTTAAGTCGGGACAATTAATTTATTTCCTTTTATTGAACGGTAAGGTAAACCACCCAATTATCGTCCACGTTCGTCCACGTCGGTAAACATAAAGGTCTCATTTTTGTCATACCACAGCCGATACAACATTTTAGTTAATTAAACAATTATACCAAAGCGGTATTTTATCGAGATCGTACGAGCACCTGGATTACTTAATTTGTGTTTTTTTTAATTTTGTATGGATAACAACTGTGGCTTGTACCCTAAGATATAGGTAATAAAAGATTTTTATTGCTTAATTAAGTAAGTATGTGAAATTATTTCGGAAACGTCGGTTTGAATACATACTTTGTTTGTTTTTAAGAACTTTGTGTTTTTTTTTAATTATTTAAATGAAGAAATAAAGACCGAAAACAGCGAAAGATCGCTTTAGACATTTTATAGTCATTAAGAACTAGCTTTTGCCAGTGGCTGCGCCTGCGTGCATGTCGAAAATTATCCCAGGGGAACGTACTACCAGGATAAAAAGTATCCTATATCCTTATCCAGGTCATGGTCTACCCATGTGCCAAATTTCAGCCAAATCCGTTCAGCCGTTTTAGCGTGAAAGCGTAACAAATAAACGAACCAACAAACAAACTCACTTCCATAATATTAGTTAGGATTATGATTACTAGAAATGGTACCTAGAATTGTACAAGGTTCATTTGGCGCGTGGCCAAAATCGGAATCAACGCCGCCATCTTGTTTTTTCGAAACAAGTTTTTTCAGAACAAGTTTTTTCAAAACAAGTTTTTTCAAAACAAGTTTTTTCAAAACAAGTTTTTTCAAAACAAGTTTTTTCAAAACAAGTTTTTTCAAAACAATTTTTTACAAAATAAGTTATTTCAACACAAGATTTTTCAAAATAATTTCACAAATGTTTACCAACAACGCTCCCCTGTCAATGTCATTCAGGCGCAAAATGATCCATATATGTATTTCATAGATAAATGTAGTGCTAAAATTAAATCCATTTTATATCCTAGAACAATACTCAGTTATAAATCTCGATTGCAAACTGACAGATTGAAAATTAGTCCCGTGCCAAATAGAGATTTACATTGACATTCATGACCAAGTATCGGTCTAAAATGGACCTAAAACTATTAATATATCCACCCAATGGTGTTTAAGCCCGAAGTATGAAATCGACGATGATTGCAGATGCCAAATTCCACTCACTCATTCACAAAATATATCCAACAACCGGCACTGGTGGATTATGGCCCAATCGATCCCACAGAGAGGTGGCTTGAGTCCCAGCAGTGGGAACTATATGCTGATTATGTTGCCATTGTTCATTGTACTCATCATTATGAACAATTTTCAATATGGGACCTACTTAATTTATTCTGTTAATTTATTAAAACGGACACACACTTCCCTGTCTTTATTATTCTAGCGCATGGCACTCATGGGTTGCAGCTGAAAATCAGCGTCAGGTGGTACACTGTGTGTTGCCATCTGACATCTATGCTGAGCTGAGGCCCTATTGGCATTATAATCATTGCTTTCTGTTTTTTTTTAGTTATAAGGTGTATTTTTCTGCTAATGTAATGCCAATAAACGCATTTTTCTTTCTTTCTTTTATTTTACCCTGAAATCGCGAAAAAAAAACAGTTGTTCCCTACATTTTGATGAGCTATGCGAACATAAATGTAGGGAACAGCTGTTTTTTTTTTCCCTTAAGAGGTGTCATAATTTCACCCTGTATATGTATAAAAAATTATATAAATATATATATATAAATTATAAAAAATTACAAAATAAACACAAGCCAGGTCACGGAAAACAGCTAGTCATTCATAAGAAAATATAAACTATTCTTAGCAGAGACCACACTGCATTTCAAGGAATGAGACCGCGAGTCCTATTTTTGGAGCGCAACGTATATATTTAGCATGTTGATTACTTCGTAAGGAATTACAAGTTTAAATTAATAACAATTCATTGGGCTATTTTGGGAGTAGCCTACAACAAATACAGATGTAATTGTCTCAATGTTAAAACTGTCGTCTTATACAGAGAAGGCACGAGCATTGATCACCACGCTAGCTTACGTGTGGATTTCAGACTATTCGTTGGAGTACACAGTCTTGTCAAGGGGTATCGTGTTACCCAGTAACTGGGTTGTAGAGGTCAGATAGGCAGTCATTCCATGTAAAATCCTGGTATTCAGCTGCATTCGGTTATACTGGTAGGCGAGCCCAATATAGTTGGGAAAACGCTAGTACGCGTAGCATAACCACCATAGAAACGTGTTTTCTACGGGTTTTGTCGACGGAAGAATAGACAAAATGACAGATTGTGATTTTGTCTATTCTTCCGTCGACAAAACCCGTTTCTATTGGAGTCATGCTAAGCGTGGACGGACGAAGGATGAAACGCATTGTGACTATTAAGTTTAAGTAAAAAACTGCTAAACAGCAGTGATAGCCTAGTGGTGTGACCGTCAGACTGCTAAGTCATAGGTCTCGAATTCGAACCCAAGGCCCCTGACTTTTCGGATTCATGTGCGTATTGTATAATCACTTGCTTCAAAAATGGTCAAGGAAAACATTATGTAGAAACCGGCAAGTTTGAGACTATATTTCTCGACGGCATGCGGAGCCAAGTCTCTGCGGAGCCATTCTGACAACAGGTTAGTCATCAACCAAAGGAAAAAAAAAAACTAAAAAATAAATAAAAGTGACCAAAGAAAAGTAGATGGGTTGTATGAAGGATGGTAGGAATGAAAATAAAGTGAATAATAATGATAAGGTAATGGTTGACCCGTCCGTGTGGTGTCGGACGTAAAGAATAGTACCATCCCATTTCTTCCCGTGGGTGTCGTAAAAGGCGACCAAGGAACACACTAGAGAATGGGAAGCAGCGTTCTCTATGCATTTTAACACCATACTGCGATCTCCAACCCGCCTGCCAAGCGTGGCGACTATGGCAAACCCCCCCATTTGGGGGAGGCCTATGTTCAGCAGTGGACGTCTTTCGGCTGAAATGATCATGATGATGAATGGTTGACACAGGAGAATGGAAGAGAAAAATGCAACGGCAGACACAAGACGAAGTGAGGAAGGTACAGCGACCATACAGACTGTCAACCAAAACCTCATCAGATCACGATCAATAAGAATCTGAATCGTTTTGAATTAGATTGATAATCCACAGCTCCATAAGTTCGAAAAAAAAACTGCTCAACAACGAAAATAACGCAATGAATGTTGTTGAACTGTCAAAATGAAACTGATTAGTCCGTTAGTCGTAATCGTTAACGAAAATGTATTACGTAATTAGATAGCTGGTCTACCAATGAATGAAGCAATGAGGCTAGCCGAAATTTGAGATTTTGTGCAGGGCTTAATCATACTATAATATTCCCACTACTGGGATCCAGGCCTCCTCTCTGTGAGAGGGAGTGGGCCGTAATCCACCACGCGGGTCCAGTTTTTTCATTTTTTTGTTCGTTTTCATCTGATTATGCAATAATGTGGTTGACGATTGCTAACGCTTGCCTATGAGCAACCAATTCGCTAGAGACTTAAAGAAGATAAAATATCCACCAAATGTTCTGAATGCTATGAATACTGTTTACCCCTTTAACCAGCTAGCTTGCGTATAGCCGGAATTAGGAATTGAGAATGGTATCGCCTAATTTGAGGCGTACAAACACATGGGGAAAGTACCAGACTGGGTGGTCTGCCACCCACGAGATCGAGGCGTGGAGTCGAATCGCACTAGAGATTATTGAAAATATTATTTTTGTGACGCAAGTTTTTTAAAGGAACGCAGATAGATTTTATTGAAGATACCAAGAGCACATTGATTAAATTAAAATTACAGGCAATGGAGAAAAAAAAATAGTTTTTTTATAGTGCATACTGCGAAGTGTAAAGTGACACACGAACGTTGAGAAAAACAAAAGAGAAACTTAAATACATCGCTTTAATACTTGGAATTCGTAAAATTGATCTAAAGTATCATGCAGGATCAGGTTTTATGTTGTGCATATAAGATTGTATGAATTTTTTGGACTGCTGAGAGTTATAATTTTATGCTGGTCAAGCAACTAGGTCCTTTAGCCATTACGTTTTCCCATACAGATAGTCAATCGATCTATTCTTACGATTAGAAAAGTAGGAACCTAATGGAGCTGAAATACCAAGCGGAAGAATTTATACAAAAACAGTTCAATTAAAAACACAATGCACACTCCATGTTTTCTATAATTCGCATACCACTTCGCAAATTAAATAAAAAACAAATTAAATAAAAACAAAACACATCGACTCCACATCTTCCTCTGCGCTAGCCGTTCGCTCATGTCACCAAAACATTTCAAGCCCGACTGCCCGCGTACTTACATCATTACAAGCGAAAACACACTTTATTTCTATGCAAATAAGCTTGGAATTTGCATAACATATTACCGTTCCTTCTTTGTCGTAATCCGTGTAAAGAGAATTGTACTTTATTTCAATTGCGGTACGACTTATTTTTAATTGGAAGGGCTATTATAAGATTTTATTCTGGGATTTGAGATGTTATTTAAAGACGTTTCATTTTCGACTTTACTAAGTTAATTTTAAAGTAGTTTTTTCATTGTTAATAAGTTATCTATTTGAAGAACTGTGAGAACTAATTGAGATGTCTTCCGCAGTCGTCTTTTTGTGTGTCTGTCTGTCTGCCTGTTTTATGTTTGGGTTGGTAACCTGCCACTATTTAACCTTAGGGCCTAAGACCATTTATAGTGACCTTTATGGTCTTATGAATCAACGGCCGATGACTAGCGCTTGCTTGCGCTAGTCATCGGCCGCGCAGGGTCGATGTCCGCGAAAATAAAATTGGAATGAAAGTTTGCCTATGTTTTGCAAAGACGATATCTATACTTAAATAATATTCAGTTTGGTTAGACTCAAAGCCTATGCTGACTGTAAAAACGCTAGTAGGACAATTATAAAATCATCATACTAGCGTTTTTATAGAAATAAATAAAAGAAGCTCCCCCTGCCCTCCTTTCACAGGTCTGCTGGAAGAAATTTCTTAAGAAATAAGCTTGCAGTACCTTTGTACTCAAATTATAATTATGTCATATCTCTTTGTATTTATAAATAATAAAATAAATAAGAAAGAAAATAGAACATTAAACAAAAAAAGAACAATTTGGGGGAAAATATGCGTCACATCCACGCAAAACGGCCATCGCTCAGCATTATGCTATGACCCTATGCGAGACAGAGCCCCGAACAGAGAACAGAGACAGAGAATAGTATCTAGGTTTTTTCGCCCTATACGCAGACTGTTCTACTAGATTCGCTACAAACCGAGTAGACTGGGGTATTAAGTACTAATGAATTATTCTCGTATGAGTGTAGTTGAATGTGGGTGTAAAGGTGTTTATTTTATATCCCATGTGTGTGAATTATTTTGTACGAAAAAAAATAAGTTTAATGTGTCAGTTGATTCTTTCATATGGTCTCATTCATATCCTAAAGTAATATACCTCTGCCTAACCATTCGGGATTTACAGGCGTGATGTTAATGTGTACCCAAGTAGTAAAAGCATTTTTTTTTTTATTACGTTTATTCATATTTTTTCATATAAAATTACATTTTTAAATATTTTTTACAAAAGATATAAAAAAAAACATTTAAAAATATTTTTTTATTTTTTATTATTATTATTCCACTTCCACACACTATCATTACAGGATGACCCCAATACAATAGTGGTTTGCAAACACACACAAAATAAATTGAAATTCGACTTACGGATAATACTTAAAAATCTAAACTTTAAAAATACAAAGCATTACTAAACTCTATTAAAAACACAATTTGAAGTCAGTGCTGACGTGGAGTGAGTAGAAATTGCCACAAACCCTAGATTTGGACTAAGAATTGGGGATTGCAATACAAAAATTTTAATTTCGACTTTTTAGCGCACCTGATGGTGCGTTTCGAGGAAAACTTTTGGGGCGCTTCATTTGGTGCGCTTCGAGGAATACCCCCAATATATTGCCTTTAGCTGGACAAGAGGACATTGCTGTCCACACATTTGATTGTCGCCTTTTACGATACTGGGGTGTATTTTAAATAGTCTGACAACTTTTATCTAAGGAATAAACTCAACTCAAACTCAAACTCAAAGCATTTATTTCAAATAAACCAATTACAGGCACTTTTGAATTGTCAAGGGGTCGGTCAGTCAGAAAGATGAAGCTAGATGCCCATTCCAAAGCGTAGTAGGTACCTATGGAGAAGAACGGGCAAGAAACTCCACGGACACTCTTTTAAATCATAATTATGGTTACATAAATGCGGCGGCAGCTTTTGTATAGCAAATCTGTAAAACTGTTATATAATATATTCTTGAGTTAAAAAAATATAATTTATAAAAACGGTCACCTAATACGACAAAAAAGTCAATTAGTTGATTGACTTTTTTGTCGTATTATGTGATAATTTTTATAACTTTTATTTTTAATCCGGAGAAAAAATCTGGTATAATATAATAATAAATCCGGAGTCACACTTGTTAAGTTAGGGCATAATTCGGACAGATTACATGTGATTTTTAATTTGTCTGTCTGTGATGTCTTATTTATACCTTTTTAGTTGACTTTTAGTTGTAGTTGTGTTTTAGTTTTATAACTTTTATTTTATTTTTAATTATTTTTTGGTTATAATTTATACAAGAAATGTTCCAAATAAACCCTTACATTTGATACCCAATAAAAGCATAATTACAAAAAAAAAAGAAAAAAGTTCTTGAGTTTATGTCGCCTAGAGGGCGCATATTTAATTTCGTGGCGAGGGCGCATATTTTTGACGTCACATAGCCTATAGCCAGCGAACCATCAATACGCTTCTCATTTGTCAAATTATGATGAGTAGTTTAGAAGTTATGAGGGAACAGATGAACATACATACATACATACATACCAGTGAAAATCATAACCCTCCTTTTTGCTTCTCCGTAGTCGGGTAAAAATGATCCGCCTATCGAAAAACCAGTCGTCAGTCGACTTTTATTTTTATCACGGCATGAGATATTATAATAAACTTAGTCCATGCTGATACGAGAAAAAATAACCAAGAACATCACCCAGAGTAAACACCCATTATTTGGCAGTTTCTTTGATAAATATTCTTCCTCTTCCTCTTAAATTAGGAAGTAAATACAAGTTTATTAATTTAAATGCCAAATAACGAAGAGAAACCGCGTCTACAAGGAAAAAGTTGTCAAAAAAATATAAGCAAAACATTCCACTGATTATTCAATTAAAAATCTCCAAACTAATGTGCGAATAAAATAAAAAAATATATAAAACTATAACAGTTACCCGTGACTTTGTCTGAGTGAATATCATCATTTGTCTAGGCTTTTCCCAATAAAGTATTTTTTTTTTAAATATTATATTTATGCAACATTTGCATATTCAGCCTATATCGTTCCCACTGTTGGGACACAGGCCTCGTCTACATGAGAGGGAGTGGCCCGTAATCCACCATTCGGGTCCAGTGCGGGTTGGTAGATGTCCAATGTCTTCGAATTTTTGGTTTTAGGACATGCCGGTTTCCTACGGTTTACGGTATATTTATTTATTTTTATCCTAACGGTGTTTTCCCGCCGGCTGTCGCTGAAAACTAGATTGGATGTCTTGCATTGTGTCACAGCATTATGCTGAGCGATGGTATTGGATGGGGTTATCCCTCAACCTGTGCGTTTTTGTTTTTGTTTTTGCGTAATTTTAATAAACGTGTATTTTTATAAACGCAAAAAAACTGGCAATTTTTTTTCTTTCTTTAACGAACGCACTGACAAACAGATTTACCTATACATATCATCTATATCAACAAACATCATCATAAAATAATAGCTTCATTAAAATCGCGTTTATTAGCAACGGTCAGATAGACAGACAAAAAATATTCACAAATAATAAAGTCCGGTCATGCGCGAGTCGGCCATTAGACCGTGAACAGCTTTATTTTATTAATTAACTTCACACTTCATTACTGAATGGTATATACAGAGTTTGAAGACATTTTCTGGTATGTTAGGGACCCGTGAGTAATGAACATATTCAAGTCGATGGTGATTACTCGGTCTTTGATGATGGTCAAGACACAATATAAACATGGACAGTATGGAAATTAGGCCTATTCAAATAAGTGCAGCGACCACTTGTCTTAACTGACAGCACCGCGACAATAGCTTAGGGTTTCGTCAATGACCGCGTCTGTGTGTGTCGTTTTGAACGTTTACTACCTAGTTTCTGTACTGCTTATATTTATACTGTGGTCAAGGGTTGGAAGACGATGTGTCGGTTGTCCGGCGGCGAGATGGATGTACAACATTGTTACTTTAACGGGTAGGACCTGGATGAGGCTGTTACAGGAGCGTGGGGGATTGGCACAAGCAACGAAATGATTAACATACTTTACTTGCTTTTGATACTTTGTTTTTTTATTTTTGTTTCTTTTTTATGTTTAGTTTAGTAAATTGACTCAGGCGGGCGTGACTTTGCGGAAATCCATTATAAAACACTGCACACTGCTCTCGACGCTTGACGTGTCAACACGTCGGATTGGGTTCGCAATAAGTCAATCGTCATCCTGAGGATGCCCGGTTGAGAGATGAAACACGTGTCGATTTCTTACAGGGTTCTTTATGACTCTTTAAGAACAGTTAAGCGGATTGTTACTAAATATACGTCGTCTATTGTATTTTATGTTTAGTGTGTTTTCAGTTTAATTTGTGATTTCCTGTGCGAGTCTCAATAAACATTTTTTCTTTCTTACTTTCTTTGGAGCTGTGGATGATGAAAAGACGCGCCCTAAGTATTACTTGGAATTAAAACTATAGCTATATATTAACTAGCAGCGCTTCGCTGTTTCACCGACATAATTCTCGATCCCGTAGGAATATCGAGATAATAAATCTAAACTATCTGTGTGCCAAATTTCATCCAAATCCGTTCAGTAGTTTTTGCGTGAAAGAGTATTTTATGTATTTTATTTATTTATTTATTTATAATTAATTAAAACGGTACAACACCAATTACATTAATTATCATAGAAATATAAAAATATTAACATTGACAATTCTTTTTATATAATTTAATTAAACTGACATGGAACAGTTGACTCCCTTGCATACTTTCTCTCACAGAACATCAGACATATACGCATAATTTTATTCCATTCATCAGCAAACACATCGCATTCAGGGTTGGCAGTCAGAAGGGCGTTGAGCATCTTCAAAGTACGACACACTGGAGATTCAGCTCTGGCAACAGTTTTGGATGACGGTTGCGCAAATAGATTACGCCGGCGGCTGGGACGGTGTCCGATGTATTTGTCGGGCACAAATAGTCGGCAGAAAAGGCCATGGAGGTCTGGGCAGTCTATACGTCCCCGTAAGGTTTTACAGGCTACCGTGAGCTGATCAAGGCCTCTTCTCACATCCAACGAATTAAAGCCCAACATCACAAGACATCATAAGTTGTTATAGATTTAAATCTTTGGATTTTATTATTATGTTTGCTTTACTATTGCATTGGGTTGTACCTGTAATAATAGTTGTAAGTGATTATATAAATAAATAAATAAATAAATAAATCACGTAGTAAAAAACATCCATCCATCCATCCTCAAAAACTTTCGCGTTTATATTATTTATTATTATAGTAGTAAGTAGAATAGAACTTAACACAAATCCAGACACCGTGCTGGTACTTCTTCTTCTTTTCGTATGGTTAGTGAGTAACCTGGTGTCAGAGTTTTAAAGCCGCCCATGGGCCTCTGACTTGGCTTAACATGCCGTCGAGAAATATGTCTCAGGCATGCCGGTTTCCTCACGATGTTCTCCTTCATCATTTTGAAGCAAGTGATAATTATACTCGTGCAATACGCACATAAATCCGAAAAGTCAGAGGTGCGTGCCTTGGGTTCGAACTCGAGACCTATGACTTGACAGTCCGACGGTCACACCACTAGGCTATCACTGCTCTGCTGTGCTGCTACTGTGATTATTTTTCGTGAAAAACACTTTGTGCGATGATGGAATAGCACTCAGCTCCTTACTCCTAGCATTACACCAATGAGGTTAAATATTTACCAATGTTGTTGGTCTACTACGAGACACCTATCCGCACTGTCATGTTGAACTACGGCCCACTCCCTCTCCCAGAGAGGAGCAGGTCCCAGCAGTGGTAATATTATTGGAACCAATCAGAAAAACGGACAGTTAGTATCAAACTCTCAATTCAAAAGGTTTTCAAATCCCAATAAACGCTACAGTACCCCAAAGCTGCAGATTGAATCATCAAATTTTAGCTCTGTGCATAACGAATCGCAATTAGTTGACTACCTCAGGTCTGCTGGCATTCCTTTATTGTTTGTAACATTGCCTGGGGCTCTGCTCTTGTCGAGTTATAAGTAGGGGATTGTGCGTCATGGGTCTTTTCTGTGGGATCTGGAAATGCTCTGTTATTATTTTCAGATTTAACCAAATCTAAGATTTTAAAATCAGTTCTGACTGAGTTCACTATTAACCTTTCCACTCTTTTTATTATGTCGAAGGGTGGCAATTAAGGGGGCGCCCAATGGTCCACTAGCGCCACTCCTTTAAAAAAATATTCTCTCGTGACTGAGAAGGAATTATGAATAACGGTTAGTAAGGACCCTCGGTAGCAACAAAATACGATCTAGAGGAATCTGGCCGCTTTTCTTTAGGTCGTATTTTGTTGCTTCGTGTCTCAATATGAAACTTTATAAAAGGTATTAGAAAATTCTAGACACACTTACCGAGGGTCCTTACTAGCTGTTATTCATAATTCCTTCTCAGTCACGAGATAATATTTTTTTTAAGGAGTGGCGCTAGTGGACCATTGGACGCCTTCTTAAGCAAGCTTCGTCATGGTTATGCGGTGGTTGTATATTATGGTAGTATTTAAGAAACACGGCAAAATTAACGTAGGGTGTTAATTAGAGAATTAATTACTCTAACTTTTCTTCGAGCTCATGAGCTTTAGTAATAATACAATACACGACGTATATTTAGTAACCTAATCCGCTTAACTGTTCTTAAAGAGTCATAACGAACCCTGTAAGAAATCGACACCCGTCGGGAGCAGTGCTCACGACGCTTGACGTGTCCACACGTCGGGTCCGGGTTCGCAACAAGTCGATCGCCATCCTGAGGATGCCAAGTTGAGAGGTGAAACACGTGTCGATTTCTTATAGGGTTTTTTATGACTCTTTAAGAACACTTACGCGGATTAGGTTATTAAATATACGTCGTCTATTGAATTTTATAATGGATTTCCGCAAAGTCACGCCTGAATCAATGAGCTATTTACATTAATGGTTACAACAAAATATCACAATATGTCTCGAATTTCCCGTTCGTCTCGTTCGTGTCGGTTTGCTTATGGCATAGACCTCTAAAAAATTCCATTGTTGTCTATCACGAGGTATCTTCCTCCATTTTGGACGTACTGTCACCCTTATTTCATCCTCCCATCGGGAAAGATATCTTCCCCGATTTCTTTTGCCATCCCTCAATCGTAGATTTGCCCTGCCGCGTCAAAAGATGGTCGCGTTTCTGTTTCGTTTTGACACCTCTGAGACAGACAGTGTCGTAGAGACTTGACTTGGTTGTCATGGAGACGCCATTGTTAATGTGTGAGCGATTTTTCGTGCGACTTAGTCAAGTGAGGGCAAATCTACGATTTAAATCTTTGCCGTTCTGTCACTACCTTACTTTAGTAGGTACTTAAGTATTCTGGAGATAAACTTTTTACTTGAAACAGATGGTCGATAAAATCGCACATAACATATTTATTGTTACAATTTCCTGTCTTCAGTTTAAGAATAGTGTAAATCCAGAAATGTAGATGGGAAACACGTTTCTGTAATAAGTTTAAGAATGGATTTTATATGGGATGAAGTATTTTAGCTATGGGTGGTATTTTGTTTGGCGAGAATAAATCTTACTCGACCTTGTAGGGAGTTGGCCAGAAAATAAAACATGGTGTCAATAAAATCCTTGTTAATGTTTCTCATTGCCTTTAATTTGTCTTTAACTCCTAGGATAAACAGACCGTTCACTATAACTTGTCCCTTGCCGCCATTATTGGCACCATTGCTTGTCAAGCTTTGTTTCATAGTTATAGAGTTCAAAATAGCGACTGACAGAACAGTGCTATCAACCGCGTCACGGGACGCACAAAGGCAATCGATTTTCAAGAGCTTTATTTTACGTTCAAAATAAGAACGTTTACATTTTTATATTTTTTTGTTTCCTTTTGTGTAGAAAAACCTTTTTTTGATAGATAACCCAAAAGAAAAAAAGATTTATGGACAAAAATTACTCCATTACAATTTTTTGTATTTTTTTTTGTTTTTGTGAAAACTAACTGTTTCAGTGAGGTTTTCTGAAATGACGTTCACTAGATGGCAGCACTGAGACGTACGGGCACCTGTCAAAAGTGTCAAAGGGTCTACATTTTTAAAATTTATGACTAAATTATGAACGAATATACGTATATTTTATATTCATTGTCGAAATGGAAGACCTCTTGCCAATGAGACGCCAACTGTTGCCGTGAATTTTCATGAAAACCATCTTTAAAAAAAATTTAAATGATTTTGTGACTTTCACTTCGAAATTAGAACGGTGTTTCGTTGGGGATCTGCCATGATGTTCTTTAAAAACAAATAACACTACGGCGAAGCTCTTGGCCTTCATCTCACCTGATGGTAAGTGATGATCAGGCCGAAGGTGGAAGCGAGCTTCCCCCGGAATCCTCAACCACAGAGGAACTGGCTATCTTAACTCTAACTGCCGAAACACAACAATGCTGTTAACATTGTTGTTATGGCGACAGACTTAGATAAGCTTGTGGTAGCTAGCCAGGCGGACTTATAACAAGCCCTACTACCAACCAAACCGAGCTGAAATGTGCCTCCACTGGGAATAGAACCCGGGCCTCTGGGTCTGAGGTTTTACCACTAAACCACATTTTAATACCCTAATTCAGAAGGTTATAAAATCGATAAGTACAGTTAATATGATGTCGTTTACAAAACAAACTTCGAGTCATAAAAATAATGCCACATAAACTTCAAAGAATTTATTTTATGTTCTAGTTGAGCCGTATGTTAAAGTTATGTAAGTAGCTACAATTATTTTTGTGTTTGGCAAATAATCTGACAGCGACGGCCCATCTGACAGAAGGCATAGTAACCGACGTCTATAAACACCTGCCATAGAGTACGTTTCATCAAATACTTGCTAAGCCGTAATGTTGGCTCCACTTAACAACAGACTAATTAAAATAAATAAAATAAAATCATTTTAATTCGGACAACTAAGAGATACATCAATTGTTAGTAACAGGTTTGCACTTAAAACACTATTGTTAGTAACTTAAACTAAAGACGAATTGATGAGAAGACCACCCACCACCTAGACAACGAGAAATGGAAACTAGTCTTCACACAAATTACCTTATTATGGCCGAGGAAGTATCTGCCGCCACAGCCTTCAGGATGCTATTGTGACTGCCTCTTATTCTGCTCAGGAGTGAGGCCGCTTTTTTGCGGATGATGGCATGAAATCCATCGGTATGGTTTACCGCGAACATATCTGAGGCACTGCAATAACGAAGCAGTCGAAACAGCATCCTAAAAACATTGTTATATTGGACGCGTAGAACATCCAGCGACCTTTTCGAGTAGTTGACCCAAAGATTACCGGTGTAAAAGCTCTGGTATTAAGCTTTAAAAAGCGTAATCTTAACTTGATCAGTACACCGAGCAAACCCGGGGGGGTTTGCTCGGTGTACTGATCAAGTTAAGATTGAGAGGGAAGCATGCGGCTCCGGCGGTCAGGGGTGACCGCCGGAGCCGCATGCTTCCCTCTCAATGTCACCATGGCCACTGAGGTCGTCGTAAGAAAATGCCCAAGATATTTGAACTTAGTCACTCTGCTTATTAGCGTATCGTTTATGGCAAGTTCGAGTGTACTCTAATTAGGAAGCGCCGCCACTGTTGTAGGATGAACAGGAATACTCTATGACACTACCTAATTGGTCTGTTCTTAAAAACAGTGGAGCCCACACTACGGCATTGGAACTATTTGATGAAACGCAGTCCACCAAGGAATGTGCTAACCTTAGATACAATGTTGAAATGTCTCTTGTGCCTCTGTCGCCGGCATCCATACCCTTCAATCTTGAACACAGCAATGATTGACGGAAGAAATAAAAAATCTAAAGTTTTTTATTCAAATTAGGCTGAAAATCAGCATCAAAATTACATCAGACACTCCCCCAAAACGCTCGCCCTTCACCACTTCCTAGTGCTTTAGCTGGGAACAAGAAGTGGCGCAACAAACTGTCCAGCCGTTAGAAAAACTTGATTCTATACAATGAATAATTTATGAATAGCTACGGCGCTAGCGCCTCTTTCTTAAGGGCCTCTACTTCTACAAAAAAGGTTCCAGAGCCACACTTAATTGACTTGTCATCCTAGACAAACTGTCCGCAACCAAAAAAACAACACAGTAAACGAAAAAACAACACTTAACACCCACCCATCCCTTTCCAAACCTTGCCAACTGACACTTAACCTAACAATATTTATCCACTTTTTCATTACCAACCCACTTGCTCACTAAAAGTATGACACGTGGTTCTAAAAACAAAAAAAAAACGTCATTTTAATCCCTTGCGCGTGAGTCACTATGCCACCCAAAGAGTGAAATAGCGCCATCTCTGTTTCGCAAATAGCGGTGTCTCCCTCGCACACTCGTTTTTTTCTCCATTGAAGAGTTTGCTGTCAAAATAAGGATTATAAAAGAAGTTTGGATGGCATTATGCAAGAGGATTTTTTCTTATTAGAATTTCTTAAATCGTTAAATTTGGGCAGAAAAAACAAGGTGGACAGAAGACCTGGTGAAGGTCGTGGATATCCTATAGCTTCGAGAAGTGCAGGACCGGTGGTTGTGGTAATCGTTGGAAGAGGCCTTTAACTTTGCTGTCCATCTCGTTTATCCCTTCATCGACTTTCAAATACCAGCTGGAGCATGATGTCTTGAAAAGCGAAAAGACAATTGACACAGATAGTTAGAAGTTCAAACGTCTGTGTTTCTGCCATTTTTGGATAGACTGGAAGACCACAACATAGATTCTAGAAGAAGAGCATATCGAGGATAGTATAATCATTCATTTGGATCCGGGTTAAGGATGTCAGATAGGCCGTCGCTTCACCCCCTAAATAGTTGGCCCATGACCCCAAAATAGTTGAAAAAAGACTAGGTGGAAGAATCATCATAATTTCAGCCAAAAGACGTCCACTACTGGATATAGGCCTACCCCAAGCACCGCCACTTCAACCGGTGCTGTGCTTTCCGCATCCAGCGGATTCCTGCGACCTTCACGTGGACCAATGACGTTGGTCCACCTTGTGGGAGGCCTTCCAACGCTACGTCTCGGCCCCATTGGCTATTCTGTGAGCAATGTGGCCCACTGCCACTTAAGTTTGGCAATTCTTCGGGTTATATCGGTTCTCCTGCGGATCTCTTGATTTCTTCATTCGATCACGTAGGGAAACTCCAAGCATAGCCCTCTCCATTGCCCTTTGCTGAAGCGGAAGAATGATGTTAGTCAAATCATTCATTAGCCTATGCCACATAACACCATCCCGCGTGGCATTTACAAAAAAATAAACCCACGAGAATGTAGTGAGTGATGACTTAATTTTTAGAACCACCGGTAACCGGACACTGTACACGCGAGAGACATGTTGTCCCCACACAGAATAGCAGAGGATTCGAAGGAGAACTAAAACTATAGAATACAATTTTCAAAGTAGTCAAGTGGTCGTTTTTGCTGTCAAACTTGGCTATCGTTTACTTAATATTGCTTTTAAATATTACAGTAACTGCAACAACTTTAAGGCCCTTAGATGTTTTATGAATTCAAAAGCTAAGTCAGGAAAAAAACAAGCTCCTTATTATTCAGTGCAAAAGCATAGGAAGGAACCCAGAAATTAATTTAGCATAGACTAAATTGTTCTATGACTGACAAAACTAGAGCTGTTTTCTCGTAGACGAGATAGACTGCTTTGAAATTCCCTTTAAAAATGTATCAACCAGTCCACCACATGTACTGAGAGGTCACCAATATGTACCTTAGTAGACAAGTACTTGCCTACTGAGGTACATACTGGTGACCTCTAATTATTAAACACGTATTACTTAAGTAGTCTAAATCTCGCTCTATCGGCAAAACTAGTCTGTACCGTTCGGGAGACCATCCTTCAAAGACGAACCAGTCTCGCCTGTAGGTGTACCTATCCTGTAACCCAACCTCGTGATATATTGTCTCTTCACACTAGCCTAAGAATTATAGCCTAGCCTTAAATTAAAAGCGAAATGATGGATATAGCCAGCCCAGTTGATGAAAATTAATAGCCTCTTGTTTTTTTAGCATCAAACTTTTTTTATTTCTCATAAAGCTTATTCAGTGTGGTCTTCAAAAAAAAATATAAGTGTCGTGATATTGTGTTTCAGATAGATTGACAGTTGTATTTATTTTGATGGCAACACTGAATTTGCGATGCTTTTTTTTTGGTTACCAGAGGTCAGATAGGAGGTATGGATTTGATCGTAATTATTTTAGTTTTGGAAATGATTTACGTCACTAAGGTGTGGCCTGTAGAATTTCACCAGTGGGTATCTTAAAAGCCTACCAAAGGAATCACGTCAAAATATTGGAACTACTAATCCATCAGGCAAGGCTAGTATTGAAATTATATCAAATTTTCTCTTTGGCTATTCAACGTATTCTGGTTTCTAAACTACCCGGCGGGCCCAGCAAGAACGCGCAACGATTAAAAAATTTAAATAAAAGAGGAGCTCGTGGCAAAGTAATAACAGCCGCACGGGTCGATCCATTAGGTTGCTTGCCGAGATTTGTCCGTGGATGGGTAACCAACTTTACATACCAAGACTCATCCGTGCCTCGGAAAGCACGTTAAGCCGTTAGTCCCGGCTGTCTTTCGTGGATCTTTGACAGTCTTTACGGGTCGTCAGAAGCCCGAAAGTCTGACAACCAGTCTTACCAAGGGGTATCGTATTACCCTGTTACAGGGTTGTGGAGGTCAGATAGGCAGTCGCTCAATGTAACATAATGGTATTCAGCTGCATCCGGTTAGACTGAACGCCGACCCCAGAATAGTTGGGGAAACGATAGGCAGATTGTGATCACTACAAGCTCAACTCTCAAACAAAACACCCATCAATCAATCTTCTAGCCTTTTCCCAACTATATTGGGGTCGGCTTCCAGACTAACCGGATGCAGCTGAATACTAGTATTTCACATGGAGCGACTGCCTATCTGACCTCCACAAGTCAATAACTGGGTAACACGATACCCCTTGGTTAGACTGGTTGCTCTGGTTTTCAGACCTTTGGGTTTCTGACTAACAAAGATCTACGAATGACAGCCGGGACCAACGGCTTAACGTACACTTACAAAAACACCAATAACAAAAGAAATATTTAACAAATGACTCACGAAATTACTACTTAAGATATTCTTTATTATAATAGAAGAAAAAAACAACAAGCAGTAGCTCACACCTCTTATACATTAAACTATCATCCTCATCCATCATGAACGAAAATGCTATTTTGACATCTGTCAAATTTTTTCATCATGGCGGACGCTTTGATGGCGCGCATTTGGTAGCTAACAATACAAAATGTAATGGCATTAATAGGTTTTAATGGGTTTGTATTTGAAGATGGTTTACAAGGTTTCAGAGTTGAAATTATGTACTCAAGTGACGCCTTCGTTGATACAGTGGTCGCAAGCTCGATTTTTGAGCGATCATAGACTGGTTGAATTTCCATGTCGGGCCAGGTGCTTTGAGAATTTCTCAGAAGCAGCTCAGTCTGGATTTGTGCCCGGTTGATGCCAATTATAGACTTTATTACCTATGGCATAGGACTCAACGTAACTGGGGATATGTAGGTGTACTATTGCTACATCTCTGCCACCCTTCATTGAAATACAGGCTTGATGTTGTTATACTAGCTGCGCACCGCGGTTTCACTCGCAAAAGTCTTGATCCCGTGGGAATATCGGGATAAAAAGTATTCTATGTCCTAACCTAGGTCATGGTCTGCCCATGTGTCAAATTTCATCCAAATCCGTTCAGCCGTTTTAGCGTGGAAGCGTAACAAACAAACAAACTCACTTATAATATTAGTTAGGATTTACAACTAGCACAATACTTATTTGATCAACATTGCTATTTTTAATTCCTCCTCTAAATAGATGAAGTATGGCACATCTCAAGAAGCCATATCAAATTCAATTCTGATCCATTTAGCCACTTCTAAACGAGGCGCCAACAAAAATGGACGAATTTTATTTTAAGTCTTCAATCGCGGTGTGTGGCCTGCGATATTAAATTTTATTGATATAAAACATTTTTATACGTTAAGGAAATTGTCCAGTTGGAGATATGAGATATAAGTGGCTATTAGTCGGCTATGCTTTGATAAATATGGAAGGAAGTAAGATAAGATGTTTTATTCACTGTTTGTGACGTTGTTAAGACACTTTTTTACGTATTGGTACAAGCCATGGTCTAATAAAACAAGGTCCGGCATTCCGGGAGTGACACATGCTTACGTCACTATCCAGTTGCCACTCTATGGCAACAAAACACCAATAAAGGAAAGATTTTCAGTCACCATTCTGTAAAAAAATATGTACAAAATATTTAAATCGTCGTTTCGTTTGTTTAATCAAACGAAACAATTCAATATAAACATAGATCATGTAATTGTTAATTAAAACCTTATTGTTTTATCGGATTCGCACAGGTAATAAAGGTGGTTGGGGAGTTATTATTACGCACTTCTGGTAACACAGATGTGATGACGTCGACTTGTGTCACCCACGTGACCACTGTGTCTCGGAATGCTATACCTGGTGAAGTATATTATTATACCATGGTACAAGCTATACGAGAGAAAACATCATGACAGCACGCCTATAGTACACCAACAACAAATCAAACATTATTATTTTTTCTTTTCTTTTTTTTTTTTCCTCGTCTATGTCGAAGTTTCACGTAATAGGGGGTGGGTGAACCTATTGCCATCAACCGGGCACAAATCCAGACTCAGAAATACCATTTATGGGAAAATCCAATAACACTTTCCCCGACCCGGGAACCGGACCTCACACTTAGCAGTAGCGCTTGCGACCACTGGACCAACAAGAATATGTCGCAGTGAAATATTTACAACCAGCATGACAGCTGAGCTGATTACCCAGGGTGCTGCCGTCGGGTTGTTTTCTGTAAAAAAATCGAGTCTTTTGAACCAACTTCCAAAAAGGAGGACGTTCTAATATGTTCGTAGCGTATGTATGTTTTTTGTTTTAAAGAAAGAAAAATTGTTTATTCTGCAACAAAACGCACATTTAAGACAAAAAGACATAAAATACACATATACAAAAGTAGCCAAAGGCCTCGTGTTCAACCGATAAATTAAAAAAACTATAACAATATTGTTCATTGGTTGATGTCAAGGCCACGGACCAAAGACAATATTGCGTAATTACTCTTGTGACATTGGCAAATGACAACAAAAAAAACAAAGTAATAATAAATAATAATGTATTTCCATCGATTTCTCCGTCAATTGTAGACCGATTTTGAAAATTATCTTGTTGGAAAGAGTATACTCTCGAGGTGGTCCCGTATAAATTTTATTAACTTTGCTGTGATAGTTTTTGAGTAAGCTTCAGTAATCCGACGACAAGACGACACGGTTGGCGCAGTGGCTGAGCAATCGACTGCTGCGCAACGTGTCGCGGGTTCGATCCCCGCACGGAACAAATATTTGTATGATCTGCAAGTAGTTGTTTCGGGTCTGGGTGTTAGTGTATGTGAGTTTCTATGTTTGTAAACGCATCCACGATACAAGAAGAAATTCTAAATGTGGGGCAACGTTTAAAAAAAAAAAAAAAAAAACCCACTTGGTCTCAAGTTCCTGTTACTGTTAAATACATAGCAGGTTGTGGTATTCGAATTTATGTGGGGTAAGTACCACAACTAAAAAGTTAATCATTTTACAACAAAAAAAACAAAGTTATTTTTCACTTTGTAGAGTATTTTTTTAAATCGGTTGTCTTCAGTAGCCAGACTACTTGGGTGACTTGAGTATCAAACCAAGAGAGTCGGCACTATCGCTTCGAGTCACACTGTGTGCAATACCTAACTCAGTGTATTTATTCCTGGTGTTGCCTCACTATAAATCATATCTGTGTATGTGACACTGCTCGATGCTGTCATGCCGCCGCGATGAAAATATAGTGTTGCCAGCGTTGTAGAAGCAAGAAGAAATAAATGGTGTTTAAACGTATTTTTGTTTTTGATCAAAGCTAAATAAGCATGTCGTGTTCATCTATTATTACTTACTAGTGGTCGCCCAGTGGTCGAAATTCGACCATAATTTATTTAACTTTTAAAATAAATTATTAAGTTTGATTGGATAGTTTAGGATACTTCATACTAATTCCATGTATAGTACTTAATAATTAAGTTTTTTAACAATAAACAAAAGACTGTGCGTGTGTCAAACGCATGGCGTGCGTAATATTTTTTTAAATTAATTTAAATATTTGTAATGCATAATATATAAAAATATTAGCTTTCTGCACTCAATCTCCATATAAACTTCAACTGTTCCAAATTTCATACTCCTCAAATATTAGGCACTGTAAATGCATCCATAGAAAAGTGAAGGGTGGGCGTTTTGGGGGACTGTCTTATGTAATTTTGACGTTCGAAAAGTGCTGATTCTCAGCCTAGTTTCAATAAATGACTTTTGAATTTTGAATGCCTTTTCTAAAATATTGAGACTAGATACGCTGGGATATGTATAAACAATCGAAAATATGAGACCATAAGTTTAATACTTCAAACGAATAACAATCATAATACTTATTAAATAAATAATTGCCATACATTAATACATATTTCTTTCCCTTTAAGGAAACGAATAACTACTACAACAGAATTCCCACCTAGCAACACAAAAATTCTAAATTTAAACCCACCTCTTAACATCCAACCGAATGACACCACGGACATATTTATAACCCTGGATGTTCCTGTATGTTTTATGTTGAACAAATCGCCGAGGAACGAAACGGCAACCACTCGGCAATAATTAGTTATAACTTACTGACAAATTAGTGTTCGCGCCAGTAAACTGTCAAAGTCATTCTGACATTAGAGGTGGTGACGTTTGAATGTCAGTTAGTGACAATACATTGATGTTTTTGCTGTCAAATGATGTGTGAAAGTTAGCTGTTGGAAAGTAATGGTTAGGGAAATTGGTCTTTGTTTGCAAGAAATATTATTGGTAATCATTTATAATACCTAAGATATTTATGCGAAAACTATTTCGATGAAATACTGCGTGCCATATAGAAATACCTACTATAAAGGATTTTCAGAGATACTTATATTTCTTTTGACAGCTAATTTAAAACGGCGGCATTTTAAAATATTCTGCCTTTTTACAACGTAGATTATTTAGTGTGAGATAATCATACTTACATATCTAAATCTTCCCGTAAAAGTCTACTGCCGGATAATTCATACTATTATGCACTCTACCATAAAATGCAAAAAAACAAAAATCTTATCCATTTTCACCACGTTTGCCAAACAAATTTATGCTTGCAGTCCGTTTCTTAACAAAACACCGCCTGTAATCCCCCAGAAGTTAGACAGAGGTGCACCTGTAGTACACCCACATTTCACCAGTTATGTTTAAGTCCCATGTAATAGGGGGCGACGCCCTATTGCCATAAAACGCGCACAAATCCAGACTCAGTGTTGTTATGCCTTTCTTGTATTTTATGGTTTTACGAGATCATGAGCAGAATACCTGTAGCGTATCTATTTAATAGATATGTAAACACTATCTCGCACGTCAGCAGCGAGGTCGCTGTCACTAATGTCAACTGTCAGTTCAACAAGAATGGCGGGAAACGGTTGAAAAGTGATGCGTGCCTGCAAGAGGAGCTTGGTGGGTGTGGTGATGAGCCAGTGTAGTGATGAATTCAACTTAATTACGGAATCAACATGATTCTATAATACCTCCTAGACATTTCAATATGAAAAAAAAACGTACGACGTAACTTACATTTCATTCATAAGTACTTCTAAAAATCTTAATCAACCATAATCGATCAAGCTGCAACATTCATGAACCCATAAAAAAATTAAGAATTTCAAACCGATCCAAAAACTATTCCAATTAACTTTTTTTTAATTACTTTCGCTTCGGAGGCAACGGCAAAAAACATTGTCAGCCTACTTAGCTACCATTGACAAATTGGGGATATTTTTTCCTATTACAATTACACGGTCGGCCGTTGATAAGTTTAAAACTGACGGATAACAGATAATACTGCAATTAATAACAGTCGCCGAGATAAATGGGCTGGGAGATTCTTTTTAGGGTTCCGTGGACAAATATTAAAATGGCAAGTATTTGAGAAGTGGAATTTAAAAACAGAATGATAAAGATAAGCAGGCCTCAATAATTTAAAATTATGAAACACCAAAATCAACTAAATTTGGTATTTTACTTATATTTAATTTTCGCTTTGATTTCCTGAATTCTCTGAAGTTTTAACTTGAATTTAATTCAAGTGAGCGTGTACAATTAGAAATCAAAATCATTTGTTATTAAGGCGAAAGCGTCAAGGTAGCCCGCGAAATTAAATTTTTCTTACGTTTTTGTAATTTTCAGGTCAGTATCATGTTGTATGTTGATCTAAAATATGATTTGCGGCCGTATCAAATGTTTATTTATATAATTATAATAATAAAAATGATCAAATCTCTAAGTTCATAAAATCGCATTGAATGACTATTTCATGAAATCATGTCATTTGGCGATTGTGCTTACTTATGGAGTTGTATTGCTGATTGTAATGATTTTATTTATGTAAAGCCATATTGGTAACGGTTGCGAATCATATTTTAATCAACATAAAACCTCACACTGACCTGCAAAATGTAAAAAACTAAAGAAAATTTGAATTTCGCGGGCTACCTTAGCGCATGCCCATGGTAAATCATTGCGGATTCGACAATCTTTTCGAATTTTAATGTGACGTTTAAAGAGAACGTATACGAAGAGAAAGGAGTATGCAAGGATTGTAGCAGGTGACGTTCTGTACTTTCTGCCTACATAAGGGAAGAACGCGTGAGCTTATTATGTAATACCAGTCTGACTACAGAACCCACTCGTCAAACCAACAGCCTACACTTCCCACATTTCAGTTAACAAATTGAATATATCTCACACGTTTTAAAACCCTATTTATTACTGTGTTATCTGAGAATAGTTTGTGCGTACGGATTGGTTCGTTCCGTCACCAGTAATTATAATTACTGAGGCATTTTTCATCCTAGTCTTATCATACCATAGGTTATAAAGGCTCCTAGGAGCCGTTTTGCTTTGAAAAATGGTCTTTTGAGCATTAATTTGCGAAATTGTAAATGATGGATCAAGACCTCGTTGGTCTAGTGGGTTGTAAGTGTGACCCTAGAGTCGGACCCGAACGTGAAGTCCTGGGTCCAATTCTAGGGTAAAATGTTGATAAATTTTTCAATTAGGAAATCCTCAATAGCATCATAGGTTCTGGATGTGTGCCCGGTAAATGGAAATAGGCTTGCACCAAAAAATCAAAATCAAATCAAAATATTTTATTTCACGTATGTAGGTACATGGGCGCATATGAAACGTCAGAAGCTAGATGCTCGGTTCCAATTGGTAGTTTCCTATGGAGTCTTGAGCCGGCAAGAAACTCCACGGTTACTCTTTTAAAAGTAATCGGCTTTTACAATATTTTCAAATAACAGTATTAATAGGTATGGGAGGACAGTGTAAGTCTTTCAACAAGTACCAGGTACTTAATCAAAATAGAAAATGGTCATCAAATCTACAGTCCACTAGGCCTACGGAGAGCCTCCTCTTTTTGGGGAAATCGGTTATAAATGTAAAATAATCTATTTATAAAGATAAATAAAATAATGTGATAAAAAAAAAAAAAATTTTTTTTTTAAATATATTTATATTTTGTTTTTGTAATTAGTACCTATATCGAAAATTTTTAGCGAAGGGGGCTTCAGAATCTGGTACTGAATCCATGGTATCAGTTTTCGCGTCGATGTCCCTGACACCCTTTATATAGAATAACACTAACCGATCCGGAGCTCGAACGCAGGACCAGCAATCGAACTTTCGATCACAAGAACATAGTGAGCCTAGTCTGATAAGTACTTAAATAAAAATAACAACTTAATCCCTCGAAAATGCAAGTAAAATAACATTCTCACAACCGGGTTTATAAAACGAATTTGTCTGAGGATATAGCCTCGTAAGACCATGCGTGGGCGTGGGCAGAATGGCTCTATAGACCTCACACGTTGATGATATAGATGTCAATCCTGTGTATACAGGCTGGTGACAAGTTCGTGTGAACAGGTTTTTGTAATAACTTGATTTATAAGAATGTCCATAGAGGTTCTTGCCCGTTCTTCTTCATAGAAATATACGTTTTGGAATGGTCAACTGACTCCTTGATAATTCAAAAGTGCCCGTAAATGGTTTAATAGAAATAAATGTTTTGATTTTGAATTTTCGCTGACAATTTGTCTGGTGACAAATATGTTGATATTTTGAAGTTGTTGAGTTGTGCACGGTTTCTGAGTTGGGAATGTAGGTTGTTTTGGTTGCTAAAGGTTAGATTTTGAATTAGGTTTATGGTACTTTGAAGTTTTTTGTGGGGCAATCTTAGTTGTAAATCTACGTATCCATTGCTAATCAACTATGAACTTAAAAATACAGGTACGTCCAATAGAAATCAATCTATTTCTCTATCTAAACCAGCGCCGGGGCTCTGTCTTGCAAAGGGTCTCAGCTTTATGCTAAGCGATGGCCGTTTTGCGTGGATGTGGCGCATTTTTTCCCCCAAATTTGTTATTTTCGTGTTTTTGTTGTACGAGTACCTTTGCGCCATGTTTACCCCAAATAAACGTATTTTCTTTTTTTCTTTCTTTATCTCTAAAATGCTATTGTTGCCCATTTTGATTGTCCTTTCCAAAATCAGTGCATAAAGACAGGTATAGTCATCTGTTAGGTATAGGTTCTAAAAATACTAACATAATTTTAGATACAATTTTGTTACTAACACACTAACATTTTGTGAATTTATGTTCTTTTTGTGATATTATGATCTTATATGGAGATTCTCTGAAATAAATAATAATATCTTCACACCCAGGACTTTAGCATGGATTACATATCGAAGTGCCGGTCTCAATGATCTTCATGGCAATCAATACAAACCATGAATAAATTACTTACATCAATCGATTGTGATCAAAATCCGACGCGGCTCGGAACAAGAGATGTCTTACTATTGTGTAGCATATTTAAAATTGTGCTCATTAAGAGTCCATAATACTTCAGCTCAAATTCACTCTGTATCTCGCTCGCAAACTGGGTGAGAGCGAGACAGCGGGGGGAAGAAGGCTCCAAGGCGCCGATAGTTTAGGTATTTTCTTTTTACGGTCAAAATAACGATAATTAAAAAAATAAAAAGTATCTGCTTTATACAGGCTGGCAGGGACATCGACGAAATCAGCTGTTTCATAGAAAAGTGCAATACCTACGCGGTCAAAATCTATGGAACAGCTATTTAAAAAAAAATAACCTACGAAAAATTTCAACGGAAGGCCGTTTTGACGTCGATGTCCCTGACACCCTGTATTTAGTTCAGTTATTATGTAAAGTTTCAAGATCTAATTGGAAGTATTTTTTAAATACTAGCGGTTTGGTATTCGGATTGTAATTTAACTTTGTAATTTTTTGTCGCGAAACTTTTGTAGAAACGTGTTTTCGCCCAACATTACTTAACATTAGTCGTCAACTTTAACTTTGACTTGACTTTGATTTTATGCTAAGCCATTTGAGGTACTGTTGACTCTTAAGACTTGTGTTAATGAGCTGCTCAATTTGAGAGTAAGCTCTGAGAGATTTGAAAGTAGAAGTATTTTCATGAGCAAATTTCCAGATAATTATCACATAAAATATTTTGGCAAAATAGGTAGGATGGGGGTGATATTAATGGTCTCTTATTTGAGTCCTCGTCTATAGTCACATACCTCAGGCGGTGACTAGCAGTCGCGCACGGATTTTAACTAAATTTACCAACATGGAGTAAAAAGAATAAATTACAATCAATATATTAAAAAAATACATCTGTTGAGAAACGTCGACGGATGGACATATTGGACATACCAAATACGTCAAAACGACACACACATCATAAAATTGCAGAATTTAACGGAACATTTGTATTTCATTGTAACTTCTTAATTTTATGACATCGTGTTTAGTGTTTTCAGAGAAATCTTATCGTAATTATTGGCTCTATCAACTAACGCTATGAAAATACAGGCTGTAGTATTTTCGACTTTCTTATAAAAAAAAACCCATAAAAGGCCATAATGTTAAAAAATGTCATAATGTCAAAATTCTAATCAATATAAAGATATATAAAAAATTGTTAATTCATTAAGTAAGTAAATAAAATTAGCATGTCAAAATTTAATTAAAATAATTAATAAAACGCCTGCATCTGAGTCATTTGTTTTTGTCATTACATTAATCATATAACAATGGTTAATGTACTGACAATCAAACCTGTTCGCAAATACGCTCAGGATGGTGTTGGAGGTGGTCCGGAGCTTGCGCCCCAGAGATGTGCACCTTCGTGTAGAAACAGTCGACACGGGCGTCAATATCCGTGCGCGACTTCGACCGCATACAATTTCTGACACTCGGCAATAGCAGTAGCTTCCCATTAGTGAAAGGTCCCTACAGGATCTAGCAGAATATCAGCGTTAGGTATATTTGCCTGACACATGCTGAGCTGGACTCCCATTTGGTGCAACCTTGAGACGCACACCGCACCTTGTTTTTCCTTTTTTTCATTTAAACAAAGTATGTCATAATGTCACTCTATTTCTTTAAGTACTTATGTTTTTATTTTTTGTATATTGGCATCATGTTTTTATGTATATTCATGTAATTTGTTATCTTTTAATTGTGCTTTTGTATGCACTGAATAAATGTTTTATCTATCTATCTATCTATCTATCCTACATACAAACTGATATTACCTCTTTTTAAGATCACGCGATTTCACTCGCATAAGTCTCAATCCCGTGGAATACCGGGGTTAAAAAGTATCCTATGTCCTAACCCAGCCGAAGCAAATCTGTTCAGCCGTATTACCGTGAAACCGTAATAAATAAGCAAACAAACAAACTCACTTTTGCATTTATAATATCAATAGGTATAGATGAAAGTTCCTTTAACTCATCTAGTTTTAAAATATTATTTTATTCCCGTGTAAAAGAGTTTGTTAAAACCATGCAATGTATACGTACAGAAGTAAATATCATCATCACTTTGGCCTGCTCAATCTGCCTAGCCTTTTTTCCCCAACTATGTTGGGCTCGGCTTCCAGTCTAGCCGGATGCAGCTGAATACCAGTATTTCATATGGAGCGACTGCCCATCTGACGTCCACAACCCAGGAACTGGGTAATACGATAGCCCTTGGTAAGACTGGTTGTCAGACTTTCGGGCTTCTGACGACCCGTAACTACTGGTAAAGATCCACGATTGACAGCCAGGACCAACGGCTTAACATGTTTTCCTTGGCACGGAGGAGTCTCGGTATGTAAAAATGGTCCATCCACGGACCAACCCTGGCAAGCATAGCTTAAACTGATGGATTAACTCCTGCGGCTGTTATTACTTAACCACGTGGTCCTCCTTACCCACGAGCTCCTCTAGTACTTTTTTCTAATATAGTATTCTATTCACTATTCTGTTTCATACTATGTATTGAGAGTTTCCCATTTTTTTTTTTGCTTTACCTCGACATCGCTTGTTTTTTCCTTCTTTAATTAAAATACTGGGCAATTAGAGAGACTTAGTTATGAGACATTTACTTACACTAATAAACAGTCTGACAGGAAAAAGTTGCCGCAGAATTGACACCTGACATTTTAGCATCACCCTGTATATAAAAACAATAAAAACCGGCGCCCACGCAAGTATTCGCAACAAACACCAGCACGACAACAGTACGGCGCATGTTATTTAATTTTACATTCACACTCTTACACATATGGAGTTAGCAGATATACGCCTCGTAGTTATAACCGTTAACGGATCGTTATTGTTACTAATCCTTACTAGTTACTCGTCTATGCCTTTGATTTGTTTTACTAAGTGAAATTTAGGGATGAGCAGTCTCATAATGTTATTAAGCTAAGCTATGAAGATTAGTGTTAAAATTTACCAGATATAAATCTATACATACATACAAATAAATAAAATTCAAGTGTCTGTTTGTGATGTTCTAAATACGTTTATGAAAGTATAAGCGGTATCTACTTATAACAAAAAAACAACATTTAAAATGTCTGTCTGTTCCGCCTAATCTCCGAAACGGCTAGACCGATTTTTAAGGGAATTTCACTGGCAGATAGCAGATTTTCTATTAGGCTCCTTTTATTTTAGAAAAAGTTTTAGGCCACAGGGGCGAAGCAAGGTGCCGCAGCTAGATTTAAAAAAATAACATTATTTGTTTGACTTGATCAGATAGATATGATACCGAGAGATGGTGAAACAGGCTCTGCGAATCGCAGAATACAGTATTAACCACGTACACACGGCAGTATAAGCTGACCTCACATTGTGCGGAAATCCTATCCAATGTGAGATCAGCATAAACTGGAAATGTATAGCTTGATGTGTAGCCGTGTGTACCTCCTAAAGTCTTTAATTGCAGAGTAGAGATGTTACGGAGGTTGTTCTACCGGAACTGGAGCTAGAGTCGGAGGTTTTAAATTTGATTGATTGGAGTCGGAACCGGAGTCGGGGGCGCAGGTAGAAGAAAGATGTTCCAAATAACACTTTTTTTTGGCTTCATATTGAAATTAACTTATCACAACAATTAAACTGCTTAATACACCGCTCTTGACTTAATTTAACAAATTAATCTGACGCGTCTGTTATACACAAAACAATAAACTGAGACTTTTAGCGCGAGAGTGAATATAAAGTAAGTACTTACATTACCCGGGCGACAAGTTAAAAGTTGTTCGCACGCGCTCTTGTCAAGTGCATCACTGCGTTTCGATCTTCGGTATAACTCCGATTCAAAATTATCGGAGTCAAAGTCGGAATCGGAGGTGTAACATTAATCGGAAGTTCCGACGGAATCGAAGCTCCGTAACATCTCTGTTGCAGAGCATGGCTACCTTAATTTATTATTATCATTATGTAATTAAAATCAGTCGGAGTCAAAGTCGGAGTCGGAGGTGCAACATCAATCGGAAGTTCCGACGGAATCGAAGCTCCGTAACATCTCTGTTGCAGAGCATGGCTACCTTAATTTATTATTATCATTAAGTAATTAAAATCAGTTCATTAATATACCAAGCTTTACATAGGCCTTCCAAGGAATTCCGTTTTATTATAATAAAAGAGTCATGGGGATTATTGTTATAATCAATTGGTACATTCTGCCTAGCCTTTTCCCAACTATGTATGTTGGGTTCGGCTTCCAGTCTAACCGGATGCAACTGAATACCAGTATTTTACATGGAGCGACTGCCTATCTGACCTCCACAACCCAGTTACTGGGTAACACGATACCCCTTTGGTAAGACTGGTTGTCAGACTTTTGGGCTTCTCGACTACCCGTAACGACTGTCAAAGATCTATGAATGTCAGCCGGGACCAACGGCTTAACGTCCTGTCCGAGGCACGGAGGAGTCTCGATCCCACTTACCAGTTGCAGAAGATATTTTAATTCGGAGATATCAAGAAGACTTCATAATTATTATCCTCTTAATCCACAGAACCACTCAAGCCCTACAGAAAACATTCCATGTTCATGTACCATGGCCACAAGTGACCTCAAGCTAGCCATTTTATTAATAATGGAACCGACTTATGTTTTGACAAATTAATTCTGCGCAGGAGTTTACCGATAATTATATTTTGTAGTAGGGTTGGCGCGCGTGAGTTATGCTCGGGTGGGCTCGAGAATAAAGTAGTTTTTGTAAAGAACCTCGTCCGAGGAAGTACAGAAAGTACTACAACCATACCTTATGTCCAACGCCAAGCAGCGTTGCTAAATATGATTCATAAATTCCAAAATCTTTTTGTTTTATTTTTGTTTTAAAGAAGAATTTAGGTATTATGTTTTGTTTACAGAAAAATTTGCTAAGTTATATTTAAAAAGTTTGTTATTAATTTAAATTTTTGTTTATTATTTCTTTTTAATTTTAGGTAGGTACGTACATAGTTTTTAATTTGTGGAAGCTTTTAAATGGCAATTTTATGCGCTTTTCTACATACCTTTATATATTAGAGTGTAACCTTTCTAAAGAATAAATAAATAAATAAATATACAGGGTTATTTTAAATTGGCTAGTTGAAATTCTTCTAGTTTTTTTTTTTTTAAGTATTGTTTTTTTAAGCAGCGTTGCTATGTTCTGGTGTCCCAGTGCGAGTGTTATTTTCAGACACATGAGACATTTCAGTTGCAATGCTTCTGGTTTTATTAAAAAATTGCTGCGCCCTGCGGTTTTACCCTCATAAGTCTCGATCCCGTCAGAGTATCGGGATAAAAGTTTAATGTAATGTATATAATGTCCTAGATCATGGTCTACCCATGTGCCAAATTTCATCCAAATCCGTTAAGCCGTTTGAGTGTGAAATCGTAATTTTATTTTATTTTTTTACAAACAAATTCACATTCGCATTTATAATATTACTTAGGATACTCATAAGCAGCGGCGACCTCTTAACATCACCCTTGAAGTTGTTCACAAGGTTGCACACAAATGGACTCACGGATAGACCGGACTTACGTAAAATACGCAGGGATTTTTTGATACAGGGTAATCCCAATACGAGTGCCAAAGCACTCCTTTGACACCTAAGTGGACAAGACCAAATTTCTTTTAAGGAGATTTACTGTACCCATTCTTAGAGTTTTTTTTTTTTTTTTCAATGATTGCTATATAATGTAGTATTCTTATATTCCACAAATAATACGAATTAATTGATTAAGTTCTTCTTTTTTTTTTCTTATTAATTTATTTAACACGACCCGGATGAGACTCGCACAGACCAGGAAAGCATGGCTCAAAATGGAGGAGGCCTATACTCAGCAGTGGGTGTAACAAGACAGCCAATGATGATGAAATAACACGAAGGTAAGTTTATAAAATTTATGGTAATAAATAAATATTCTATATAATTCGCAATTAACTTAATTCTCCATCATAAAATTGCAATTAAATAAACCATTTTATAAAATCTAGTGACATCCCTAGTTCTACATCTGGGTGGCCCTCGCGTCCGATACCGTGGCAGCTAAAATAAAACCAACGTACCGTGCGAGCGAGACGCAACACGTTACGTCATGACACTCTCCCTTGTGCGCAGAACAACGATCTTTTTGAGTTATTAGTAATGATTTTGACGCTTTATTTTCAAAAGAAAAGGAGTACGTACCTATCTATTGTTTCTAATTAAAAGTAGTAAAATTAGCATTGTCCCCAGTGTTGAGCAAAGTGTCTCTTTTCGTATAGATACGAGATAAGCATTGATTACCTACCACACTTGCTCTCGTTTTGGCTGGTTAGAAAATTAAGATCACCAGCTATACGTGTCTCTTCTTAAAAGAGCTAGGCAGAGATGTAGCATAAGCATGAGCATAATCAGCGTCAGCTGGGACATAGGCCTCCTCTCTTTGAAAGGGAGTGGGAATCCACCACGCGAGCCCAGTGCGGGTTGGTAGGTGTCAAATGTCTTCGAATTTTTTGTTCTAGGACATGCCGGTTTCCTCACGATGTTTTCCTTCGCCGTTTTGAGAGCAGTGGTGATGAAATTATTTACACAAAGTAGAGCGCCTGTTTAGGTTCGAACCCACGCCCTACAACTTCGAAGCCGGGGCCGTTGCCACTGGGCTACGACTACTAAGAGATGTAGGCACACCTACATTACACCAGATAATTATGTGGCCATTAATTGGGCCGAAATCCAGACTCTCGCTGCTATTTCTTTTATTTTAATTTTATACAATATATAATTCTGTATCTATCTTTCCGTGACATCACTGCGGGCCCTATCAGAATACCAGCGCAGAAAAGAAAAAATATTTATTGAAACTCGCACAGCACATCACAAATTAAATTAAAAACACACTAAAGATAATCACAGCATAATGCTGCGACATTTATTTTTTAAATGTCGCAGCATTATGCTGAGATTTTAATTTTACTTTGTTTTTTATTGTTTTTTCTTTTTTATTTATGTTTAGTATGTTTTAATTTAATTTATGATGTCCTGTGCGAGTCTCAATAAATACTTTTTCTTTTCTCTTTCTCTCACCTTCTATGCTACTGAAAAAATTGTAATGAAAAAGCCAGGGCTAGGGTAGTATAAAACACCTACATTTCGCCAGCTCCTTCTGTGTGTAACGCAAGGTGAGCCTATTGCCACTAGCGACGAAAAAATCCAGAGTCTGGACTCTAAGCTACTACCTACTGAAAAAAAAAACAAACCTGCTTGGTCACTTCACCGAAACGTCAGTAGCTAGGTGCACGGTTCCAATTAGTCGTTTTCTATGGAGAAGAGCCGGAAAGAAACCCAGTTACTCTTTTAAAAATAATTGTCTTTTACAATATTTTCAAAATACTTTTTTTTTTTTATAGGAAATAGTCAACACATCTACAGTCCACTAAGCCTGCAATGCTCTCCAACAAAATAGAAAAGTATCTAAGTATATAAAAGATAAATAAGTAAAAAAAAAAAAACGAAATTACATGAAAGACCCAACCGAAGCACTTTACCCAACCGAAGAATCGAAATCTGGATTCCAAGCTGAGATTTTCATAATAATTAGTTAATAATTATAATTAGTTTAATTAGTGATAGTTAATTGATTCAGGCGTGACTTTTCGGAAATCCATTATAAAATACAATAGACGACGTATATTTAGTAACCTAACACAGAGGGTTCCTTACAGGAAGGTTCCTTCCTTTTCTTTATGACTCTTTAAGAACAGTTACGCGGATTAAGTTACTAAATATACGTCGTCTATTGTATTTAATAATTAGTACCTACTACAATCTGTCACCATACACCTAATTGTTATTTTGTAAGATTTGCTTTATATGTGATACCTAAGATTTTTTTTTACTGCATGTTGACATAATTATTGTAGGTAGGACATAATGGAACTGTAATTTACCTAACATCTGTCTGTATAACCTATGTATGCCCACAATAAAAAGATTTGACTTGATATGAGCTCAGCAGACACTTCTGTTTGCCATACCTAACACGTAAACAACATGTTTTTTACAAAATTAAACACAGCTACGGACCACCCCACGTCTAACAAATGACTCGTAACGAAATTCATCGTATCAACTCTCCACACTAGCGATCAACTGATCAAGGGGAAGTATTTGAATTAAACATTTATTTTACACCCTCTCCCGGGGCTCTGAGGGGAACACAATGTTCCCCCTTCAACTTTATCTGTAGCCGACCTGATAGACGAAATGGATGGCACAGCACGTTTAGCATGACCACAACAGAAACGGGTTTTGTCGACGGAAGAATAGACAAAATGACAGATAAACAATTATAATCTGTCATTTTGTCTATTCTTCCGTCGACAAAACCCGTAGAAAACCTGTTTTTATGGTTGTCAAGCTACGCATGCTGGTGTCTAACATGATATTATGTAACTGGCTCGATAGCAAAAATTTAAATACTTTGATGACCAGCCTAGCTAATGTCTGTCCCAAAATATCAGATAAAAGTGTAAACAAACCCTATTCATGCTAAATTCTTACGCAATATAGGGAATTAGTAACACATTCTCAAACCAATGCTATGTCATTATTTCATTCACACCTCAAAATTACTAAACCACACTGAATTTAAAATCACTGTACCGACAATTATCCGAAAAAACCTCATTGTAGATATTATTTCACATATTTTTCCTTTCTGTTGCTAATTAGTGGTTAAAAAACATAATAATTACTACTTACAAGTTGTCAGTGCCTAGTTATAACACGTTCTAGGTGCTAAGTGCGGGTCTCATTAATTTATAATTGATTTAATTATACCTATGAGGTGTCAGAACTATATTTTATATTTTGTCTATGTTTTTTTTTGACAGTTCTTTGGTTTAGTCTAGCGGTACTTATTTCGGTGTTTGTGCAGACAGGGAGTTGAAAATTATAACCGATATTTTTTTAATAAAAAAGCGGCCAAGTGCGAGGCGGACTCGCACACGAAGGGTTCTGTACCCCGGTAAAATATTTAACATGATACTTACATATTTAAAAAACAATGTTGTCATAAAAACAAGAGTTTAATTTGAACTTGACGTAATTTTTATTACTTGTTTATAAACCGGGCATACTATGCCCGGTTTATACTGTACACACTGTGAAGATTTCAAGTGTCTAGCTGAGCTACCTATTACGGGTCAAAAGATACAATCCTGAGACAGACGGACGGACGTACGGACGACGGAGCCTTAGTAATAGGGTCTCGTTGATACTCTTTGGGTACAGAACCCTAAAAACAACAGGAAATCATCTGTTCCCCGTTGTTAGGCAGAAGCGTAGCTATAGTACACCCACATTTTGCCAGTTATGTTTAAGTCCCATGTAATAGGGGGCGAGCCTATTGCCATCAACCGGGCACAAATCCAGACTTCGGGCTGGTACTGAGATTTTTTTATGGAAAAAACAAATCACAACAGAATCGAACCCAGCGAGGTAATTGCGTAACATACTCGTACATAAAATGACAATTGATCGCAATGTTTTTCATTTTGACAGTTCAGCCACGTACATGGCGTTATTTGCGTTTTTGAGTAGACGACTTTTTGAAGCCTATGAAGCAAAGGCGTAGGAAAATTCTTCAAAACCCTCAGATAGAATAATTTAAATTATATTTTGTGTTGCGTAATGTAAATTACTGATTAAAAGAAAGAAAGAAAGAAAAAACATGATGACATGTTTGATTAACTGAACAGACAGCTGTGCTGCTGGGGAGTTTGTTTCGCCACTTCTTCCCAGCTAATGCACTAGGAAGTGGTGAAGGGTGGGCGTTTTAGTGGACTGGCTTATGTAATTTTTCATTTTTTTTTTCAATTTTGACGTTCGAATTGTGATTGAAACCGTGGTACGTAATTAGGGTACAGGACCTCATGCTTAACAGTAGCGCTTGCGACCACTGGAACAAAATAAATAATTTGAAGTGATTACTTTTCTTTTGCAAACTTTAGACAACCTAAACTACTTTACAGTACAGCTAGCGAATTCTTTATTTTTCTATGATGAAAGTATATCAGCTATCTGCCTGTGAAAGTCCCGACAAAATCGGTCCAGCCGTTGCAGAGATAAGCCAGAACAAAAAAGTTACAAAATAGTTTGTGTTTATAAGTAAGTACCGTAATACACTTTCTTATGCATTTATAAAAGGCTGTTATTTTGACATTACCAACAGACACTTCAATTTTATTTAGTTGTATAGATTTAATGGAGTGATTGGAACGTGGAGCTTTTTTTTAAAACAGCATTGGATACGTCACGGCTAGTGATTTTATCTGCACATTTCTGACGGTACGAGATCAAATCTCTGAGCAATAAATCATATACATAAAGTACTGTCAAATCCAATGGAAGTTGTAGTAATTGGTTTACCAAAATAGTTGACATAAGAATTGTAGTATATCTATTTATTTAATAAATATTAAGTAAGCACCATCTCATGCACATCAGTAGCGAGGTAGCTGTCACTAATGTCAACTGTCAGTTACCACAAATGGCGGGAAAGAGTTGAAACTGGCTTGGTGTGGTGATGAGTCAGTGTTGTTTAAGATAATCAGCTTAATTACGGGATCAACAGGATTCTACTAGGATTAACTTCAAGTATATTCGAATAGCGTTTCAGCAATTATGGAATTCACACCACGATTTAATGTTTTAAAGCTATTTTACTCCCTGTAGTCTAGCGTAGCGTATATTGGCCATATAACAGTACGTTCTTTCACTATTTGAAAAGTACCTTTTCGACACTTTAATATACAATAAAGGCAATCTCTATACATATTTGAAATTGAAGTCGCTTTTTGTGTCTATCTGTGTGACCGCGTTGTTATTCTAAAATTACGCAACGGATTTTCATGCGATTTATCAAAATTATTTTGAAATCATATTCCGGAATATTTATGTGTATATTACTTACATGATAATATAATATCTACAGAAATCTAGATGTTTTGTCAAGTCATAAAAATCGTGCGACGTAGGAGCCGGTCGCTAGTTAAATGTAAATACAAGATACTTATATAAAATAAATTAAAATGATGAACGAAACGACATTTTCAAAAACGTTATCTTTCTATAATATCTTCACTAACTCCACAACAATGAAGTAATATTTAAGTACTTACCAAACAATAGCCTATAATCTTAAACTAACGCTTACAAGCGTTCAAATGGCGCGAAACTTGTAAACGTCAAATTTGACAGGCCGCCATCTTGGAGCGGTGCCCGCTGCCAATAACCCGGGATAATTACTTAGGCGATTAGTCAAACGTCTTAAGTTGGATAACTGTTACAATGTCGCGTATCGAATAAGGTTTAAAATGTCGTATTATTATACAATTACACCATAATATAAGTGCGGAACGATATATGGTAAGATGTTATTTTGAAACCTAAGACCATTATGGAGCATAGTAGCTGAATTGAAGAAAATAACAGTCTAAAGAATAATAAAAACGAATGAATAGAAGTAACATAACACCTTTAAGAGATAAAATAATCATATTTAACTTTACAGATGGACATTGAAAATCGACTAAATCAGCGAAAAACTTTTTAATGTTTTCAGCGACGTTAACTTTTTTTATCTAGTTAACAAGCGAACCTCATTTGTTTTCATTCAAAGTTTGACTTTTATTCAGAACTGGCTGCGCCCCGCGTAAGTTGTCACCCGCATAAGTCTCGATTCCGTGAGAATATCGAGATGAAAAGTATTCTATGTCCTAACCTAGGTAGACCATGGTCTACCCATGTGCCAAATTTCATCCAAATCCGTTCAGCCTTTTTAGCGTGAAAGCGTTTATCGTCGCATTTATAATATTAGTATTTCTTGGTTTGTTCTACATACGTAAATAACAACTAACAAAAAAAAAAAACTACTCACAAACTAAAATATGGCAGCGAAAATTCATCCGAATCGCTGTCAAAAGAATGTACTCAAGAGACTGGCGTCATTGCCACGTTGTATGGTAATGCTTAGCCTCTTGCGTCAAAATTGGTTCAGTAAAGTAATAGTAAAAACGAAGTAAGCAAACAGACATATAAATTCACATTTCACGTTGATAAAATAAACCTAAATATTTTTTATATCGATTTTGCGAGATTCTGCGTAAAAATCGATAACATTTCGTCAAAAAAAAACAAAATATTTTGTTTCACTTAAACAACATGTAAAAAAATACTATCCGATCCGTGAGGAAGTTGTTGGGTATCGTACTGAGAGTCTATTTACGTGGATATTTTTTTTTTTTTTTTTTTTTAATGGGAAATTTTACCGGCTATTACATGGGGAGGCGTAGGCAGAGCCGTATTTTAGTGGGTATCTACAAGTCATAACTTATATCTTACCATACCTTGATGAAAATTTGCAAATTTTAGATGGATTTGGGGTAATTTTGGTACAAAAAATGTGATTTAATATTGAGAGTTTTTTTTTTCAATAATATTAAGATTTTTTATTACTTTATTGCAATATCTATATGTGCTCCTTTCGGATCGGGCAGGGATTTTTACATATTCTATACGTCAGAGGCTAAGTGCACGGTTCCAATTTTGTCGTTTCTTATGAAGAAGAGCCGGCAAGAAACTCCACGGTTACTCTTTATCGGTAAATAAAAGGACCCCGAAGACTTACAATATATTCAAACCTCTAAATTCTAACAAACCTTAAACAATACCAACATTACACGCTTATATAAAGATAATCGCACACCACAACTTATTTCCATCCGTTCGCGATACAATCTGAACAAACTATCTCGTTACGGTACGGTATGAATGCGGTCGTCGTTAAGGTTAAGTCAAAGGTAAGGTGGCAAGCATATTGCCTTTAATTACACATTTGTTTACAAGAATATCGAGTTACGATGTGCGAACTAAGAATTGTCTGTGGAGATAGGTTTTGTTGTCTATTGTTTCGACGAAATTACTTGTTTTAGAGTTAATTCATTTGCGCTTTATGGTATGGTTACGTTGCTGACCATAGATTTGTAGTATCCAGGCGTTAAAATGACACATTGGCTTCTAAAAGCTGTCAGGCCTATTTGGCGCAGCCGTGAGCACACAATACTGATTTAAGCTTTTTTTTTTTTTTTTTGTTTAAGTGTGAATATTGTTTGCCTTAACATAGATCAAATTTTTCTTTTCCTTCCTTTCTGGCGGTTTTAATTATTTTTATGTGGCCTACCTACAAACCTGGAGGCGTCGTTGAGCTCCCTAAATAGGGTTGAGCTACACGATGACTGATGCATGCATGCCGTCTATTGGGTCAGGTCAACTCAAAGCTGCAATGGCTCTTTCTACAAAAAGCCCTTCCAGACATGGCCCTGTATTGTTAGACTCACATAAAATCTTTAAATAGGTACTCGTATGTTTGGACTTTAACTTTAATTCTCAAATAAAAGTAGCGTAAGTTACTTCTTATAACATCAGCTATCTGCCAGTCAAAGTCCCGTCAAAATCGGTCCAGTCGTTTCGGAGATTAGCCGGAACAAACAGACAGACATTTATTAAAAATGTTTTTTTGTTGTAAGTGCCGTATATATTTTCATATGTATCTGTTATTTTGAAATTACAAACAGACACTTCTTAATTTGTATTGTATAGTGTATTATATATATATGTTTATATGTAAACATTGTTGTCAATGTGATATAAAACCGATCATATCTTCCTGTATGTTACTTCACCACACTGTTTACATTGTAAACAACTGTAGTAAGGTATATTCGCGGGAAATTACGTGTTATAATACCTACAGAAGCCTGTATATACTAAATAATTTATGTACAACTTTGACCCCTTATGTTATATCATTGTTAATATCGTAATTTACGCACGATATTGGAATATTTCGCCTAAGACCTTTGTACACGGCACGGTTTCATTACGGTACGGTGCGGCGTGTACTGTAAAAAACGTGTCTGTCAACAAGCTTCCATACTACTACACACACACACATACAAATACATACACATACATACATCCTACACACACATATACTATATGCTTCTTTTACTTTTTATTATATTTCACACATCAATTTCTTTATTTTTTATTTTATTTAAATATAATTCTGTATCTATCTTTCCGTGACATCACTGCGGGCCCTATCAGAATACCAGCGCTGCGACATTTATTTTTTAAATGTCGCCTTAGATAGGGGCCTTTTGGCCACGTACAGTACTGCATTAATTTTTAAGTATACTATGTTTTTTTTTTTTTTTTATGTTTAGTGTGTTTTTAGTTTAATTTGTGATTTCCTGTGCGAGTCTCAATAAATACTTTTTCTTTCTTTCTTTCTTTCTTTCCTTCCATAGTGATCCATACAACACTGACGACCGTGCCTACACACGGCAATTATATCGTATTTTTTCACGTTTTTGCTACGGCACGGTCTTCAGTGTTGTATGGATGTTATTATGGGGTTTGGTTTCCGCACTTAGTCCCCCAGGTGGGCCATGGTAGCCGTCAGTGGATATTCCACCAGCCCACCTCCCTCCAGAAGTTGATTAAATCTCCTGGTCTGTTCAGAACATCTGTGAAAGATCCGGGTGACCCGAGGGTTTCTGTTCTACTCTGGGTGACGCCTGTGCATTCAAAGAGCACGTGCGCGACGGTTTCCTCAGCCTCCATGCACGCCCTGCACAGAGGACTGTCCGTTATGCGTATTGTGTAGAAGTGTTTGTTTAGCGAGCAGTGTCCCGTGATTGTCCCCGTCACCAGGCGCAGGCCGTTCCTGTCCAGGCGGAATAAACGCCTGGTTAGACTGCTATCCAAGGATGGCATAGTGATGTATCGATTACTATGGAAGCTTGTTGAGAAGAGCAAAAGTATGGAAGCTTAAAAGCTTTAATCAACCGTCCACCACACACGGTACAAAAGCTTAACTGAAACAACAAAAAAATAATTGATTTAGTTTTCGAATCTATGTAGGAAGATACGTTGACAGTTGATGCTGATTTACTCGTACATCGATCCTCGTTTTTTAGGGTTCCGTAGTAAACAAGGAAGTCTTATAGTTTCGCCATGTCCGTCTCTCTGTCCGCGGCTTAGCTCAGAGAACCGTCTCTGAGCTAGTACTAGAAAGCTGTAATTTGGCATATGTATACATATTAATCATGCCGACAAAGTGGTAAAATAAAATCAAGTTTTTTTTTAGGGTACCTCCCCTATACGTAAAGTTTGGGATGAAGGGATGTTTTTTTTTTCTCCTCTACCCTATGTTGTGGGGTAACGATAGAAAGGTCGTTCAAAAATATTGTGTTACTACATGTAGTGTTGTGTGCCTTTTAGTCTGTGCTAAATAAATATAATTTCTTTCTTTCTTTACATAACAACAGGCCTTGTTTCCCCGAAGGGTTAGGCAGAGGTGTACCCACCCATATAGTACACTCATATTTCGCCAGTTATAAGTCCCAGAAGGCAAGGCTATAACCATACCAGTACACGTAGCATGACAACCATCGACAATGGGTTTTCTAAGTGTTTTGTCGACGGAAGAAAAGAAATAAAAAGTGTTTATTCTGCACAAACTAACGCAAATTACAAAAAAAAAACAATACCACTTTACAAGTTAGCCAAAAGCCTCGTATCCATTAATAACACAGAAAAGTTTGACAAATATCTGTAATTTTGTCTATTCTTCCGTCGACAAAACCCGTTACTATTGTGGTCAGGTTAAGCGTGTTGGGCACAAATATTCGTCGAGAATTTCCTCGTAAGAAGATAAAAGATGATAAATTCATCACACAATAAATAATGTAGTGATTTATAAAATTACATTTAAAAGCATTTTGATTATGCTCAAGATAAATAAATAAATCGTGACAATGCATGGATCATTTTGTTGAATGAAGATGTTTATTCATTTATGAGATCTTTGAAACATTACTGACAAGAACTGTCAAGGATTTAATATTAATTATTAATAGTAATATTGTTATTATTTATTTGAGTCAATTTATATAAGTACTAACTTTTTCCTGCGGTTTCGCCCGTGTGGATGTCGGAAATTATCCCACGGGGAGGGGACGTACAACCGGAATAAAAAGTATCCTGTGTTAAATCCAGGTTACAAAGTATCCGTGTGTCAAATTTCATCCAAATCCGTTTAGTCGTTTTTTCTTCATTGGGTAACAAACATCCAAACACACAAACAAGTTTTATAATAGTATTAGTAGGAATAGTAGGAAAGTAGAAATAGTAGGAATAGTAGAAATAGTAGGAATAGTAGGAATAGTAGGAATAGTAGGAATATTAGTAGGATCGGGAGCGACTACGTTTTTAATTTTATATATAGTTACGTAACGTATGATCGAATGAAGGTAAAGGTCATGGCTTCAGTCGTGTGTTTGCTTTGGGGTTTTTAAAGGTTGTAAACATAACCCTTCTTTGCATTCGCTCAGGCAAAAAGGATTATAGCATTTATAGCAAAATACTCATAAAATCGAATTGGCAGCATAAAATGTATTTTACGGACATAAAGGCACTCCACAACACCACGGCTAACCTATGCACGTAACGATACTTTGCTTTGTATGAAATGAACACGCTACGCACAGCTGACAAACAAATGAACCGCTAACTCGTGGTAAACTTCGGCCCGGACTCGACCAAAGCGGAGATGTGCGGAAAGTCCGAACCGGAGACCAGAAGAATTGTTTCTCAGCTAGTGTGTATTCACCGAAACTGTGTGGAGATGCGTACTGGTTAGACTGGAGCGGAGATGTGTCCTGGTTAGAGCGGGAGGGACTGTTACGGCACCGCTCACATCTCTTTTCGTCTCCGCTGCGCGACATCAACAGCTTGCGAGGCACAGCTCTCATCTCCGCTTCGATCGCGTCATACAAATACAATTCAGCTCCACTCAGTGGTATCCACTGAAGATGAGTGGAGACAAGATGTGTGAATAACGAAATTCTAATGGTTGTTTAAAACACATCTCCTCTCCTCTCGTCTCTTTTCCGCTTAGGTGGAGTCCGGGCTTCTCCGTGCACATCCTAAGTAACAATAGACGGTCAATTTCGGTGTTGATTGACACTTACGACATCCACAACCATTTTAATACCACCATCAGCTTATAATGTACACAGTACCCACTGCTGGGTCAAAGGCCTCCTCTCAGTAAGAGACAGTGGGCCGTATTCCACCACGCGGGCCTAGTGCGGGTCGGAAGATGTCACATGTCTTCGAATTTTTTGTTCTAGGACATGCCGGTTTCCGCACGATGTTTTCATTCACCAATTTGAGAGATGTGCTGAAATAACTTGCACAAAGAATGCGCGTGTCACGATTTACTCGTAAGTTGCGGCTGTTACCACTGGGCCATCGCCATTTAACATCGTCTTGTTATAATTGAAATTGGCACCCAAAATCACCTCCAAACTACCCTATCACACCATTAGCCCCTCAATATCCAGCCCCGTTCCATCTCCTATCAAGACAGCCACACCTAATTGTAACTAACTAATAAAATAAGTTAAAACAATAACAATTCTAATTATTTTCATCGCTTTATTAAGCGCTCGGTTCAGGACGTTTGACTGACTTTTAATTAGGAAACTTGTGCCAATTGAAATTTCATTGCAGCCGAGGGGTTGGAACTTGAGTTGAGCGTTGAAAATGGCGGGGTGATTGGCGGAGCGGAATTTCAGATATCCTATTTAGATTTTCTTGTAGATATTTTCACGTTAACAAGAAAAGAATATCTCATCATGTGGTCAGAATATTTATTTATAAAAGGCTCTTTAAGAATCAATCAATCTGCCGAGCTTTTTCTCAACTTTGTTAGGGTCGGCTTCCAATCTAACCAGATGCAGCTGAATACCAGTATTTTACATGGAGCGACTGCCTATCTGACCTCCACTACCCAGTGACTGGGTAATACGATACCCCTTGGTAAGATTGGCTGTCAGACTTTCGGCCTTCTAACGATCCGTAACGACTGTCAAAGAACTATAAATAACGGCCGGACAAGACCATAACGTGCTTTCCGAGGCACGGAGGAGTCTCGGTATTGGTACAGGTCCAGTTGAAAACCAGCGTCAGGCACTTACCTATAGTTGTCTGGCATTTTTGCTGAACTGGGCCTTGTTGGCGCAGCCCTGAGGCACACTCCCCATCAAATTTCTGCTTACATCGCACTTTACACTTTTTATTTGGTTTAAATAAAAAATTAAAAAATCTGCTGTGTATTGTGTGTGTCTATGCTAAATAAATGTATTTTCTTTCTTTATTTCTTTCTTTCTTTATTTCTTTCTTTCTATTGGTCATCCGTCCATGGACCAACCGCAGCAAGCGTAGCTTAACCTGATCGATCGACCCGTGCGGCTGTTAATATGTAACCAGGAACCAAGAAGCAATGGATACTTATTATTTTCCTCATAAAAAATCTTTTTCATGCCCCGATTTTTTCAACTTCAACACAACATGAATACATAACGTATCTACCTCTAATAACATACTCGTGCATACATATTACTGTAACTACATACGTCAGGTGTGAGTTCGCGCCTACTTTACACCTATGTAACAATCATTAACTTATAATGAGCTGTTCTTAATTAAACCTAGCGTGTTACACTCATTAGGACGTACATAATGTTGGGAAATAATTACAGTTTCCTACTGTAATTGTAACTTCGGCTTGGTAGTCGAAATGTTATAGAAAAATGTGGCATTAAAACACCGATTTTTGTTGACCAAAATTGATATATGTGTTTTTTTTTTTCGAGGAATTTTATTGTTGATGGAAAGTGGATAGCTATCGTTGCCTATAGATGCATAGATGCTGATAACACCAAATAATTATAGAGACAAATTATATAACATCACGACTGTAATTCCCGAAGCGTTAGGCAGAGGTGTAGGTACCAATAGTACACTCACATTTCGCCAGTTATGTTTAAGTCCCATGTAATAGGGGGTGAGCCTATTGCCATCAACCGGGCACAAATTCAGACTCCGGGCTGCTAGGTACTGAGAAATTAACTATCTAGGTATTTAAGGACTTCCAAAAAAACACTATAAAATAAAAATAACTTTAATTTCGGAAATCAGTGTCTTTAGACCTGTATTTTAATTTTTTGCTAGCGACTTCCGAAATTACAGTTATTATTGACTTGTAGTGTTTTTTTGGTTGTTAATATTTTGTAAACAAGTTTTTTTATTTTTCACTTTTCAGTTATGGTACCCACCCTACACCAATTATTCGTATGACACTACAGTGACAGGATCAAGATATTACATCATCAAGATACACAAGGTGGATTAAATATGTATTATCGGACCACCGCACCAGCTTCCTACCACCTCCCACCAAGCTACCAAATGAAAACAAGGATTTACAAAATCGGTCCACAATTGACGTAAATATCGATGAAATAATATTTAAAAAAAATACGTGCATACGAAAGTAAATATAAACTCCTCCTTTAAAAAAAAATTCTGGATAGTCCTGGATATTCAGTAGAGGGGGTCCTCTACTACCGGTTGAGGGGACCATGAAATGGGGGGTGAGTCTATTGCCTCTGAGAAAATTCAAATGGAAAACTCAAGAATATTCGCCCGACCTGTGATCAAACCCAGAATTATTAAGTCAACAAAACAAATTGAAAGATGCCTTGTTATCATCATCATCAGCAGTCCACTGCTGGACAAGGGCTTCTCCTATTGCACGCCAAGTTATGAAAAAAGACATTTACTCAGCACGCACATCCGGAAATCTTCAAGACACTCAATTCTCTTCAAAAAACAACCAATTCAAACTAATCTCCCGATACCAAAACTCGGGACATTAAATAAACATTAAAGTGAACATTTTCTCTAAAACTGTTGAGTGTAAAAACGATTTGTGCAAGTATTTTCACGGGTACTGCAAACGTATTGAGGAGAAAAAATGCGAAGACATCAAGGGCTAATCGTTCGGAATGAAATGCTTAGAAACAGTGCTGGGACTGCGATTAGGTCGCGAATTATCGATAAACAAATAAATAAAATTGCTTAAGGTTTTTCAATCCATATATACTTAGTACTTTCTGAGTATAATATCTTGGGCATTACTGACATCGGTGAAGGAAAGCATCGTGAGGAAACCTGGACTTATCTGCACAAATATTTTAAAGATAAAAGATTTGTATTTTAGTTCGTAATGAATAAAGTCAAAAACGAATGGACCGATTTTAAAAATTCTTTCACCAGTAGAATGCTATACTATCACTGAGAAACATAAGCTATAATTTATAAAGATATCACGTGGGCGAAGCTGCTGAAGCTAATAGTTAATAAAAGTCTCAAATCGCCAACCCGTCTTGAGTTAGCGTGGTGATCAATGCTCGTGCCTTCTCTATATGAGGAGAGGCCTTTGTTCTGCAGTGGGTCAATAATAGGCTGGTATTATTATTATTCGGGTTTATAGCGAGGTATTTGGCGGACCTATGCCATATTACGTAGTAGTTACGAACAATTCTAAGTTCCTGACCTAGACTGGCACATCGGAGCAGTACGCTTTGCATGACCACAATAGAAACGTGTTTTGTCGACGGAAAAATAGACAAAATGACAGATTGTGATTGTTTATCTGTAATTTTGTCTATTCTTCCGTGGACAAAACCCGGTTCTATGGTGGTCATGCGCACCACACTTTGTATGTTTGTTGATTCTGTTGAAATGGAACGCAACGATAAGAAGCCAATAGTTGTCATCTGTCAATGTCTGCTGCTGTCATATTGACTTTGTTTCATTGTGTCTATTGCTCTGTATCTTTAATTTGTAGGCATTCGTACAAATAAACTGTTTATTCCAAGTTCCATGTGCATTATTTATAATTCGCAATCAGTTAGTTTTCTGTAGATTCATTCATTTAAAGTGTGTCATAGCCAATTGTGTCATCACAATGTCATTTATTCTTTCTTTTTTTTGCATATAGCTACAAGGTGCCTACCTTGTAGCTATTTCCTACTATTCATGTAATTAAGTAGTTAATTTTTAATCGTGCTTTTGTATGTTATGCTATTTTTTTTGTGTGCACCAAATAAATGATATATCTATCTATCTATTCAAACCTTGGACGCGTTTACCCTAAATCGCAAACAAAGTAAGGATAGGGGTCTAAAATCAGGAGCTCGCAGTCAAAGTAAGAGAACGTAGTGTATAAAATGCGGTTTTTTAAATGAGGAGAGATATCTTAGGTAGCAAAGGTTCAATTCCAGACTTATAATTTCTTAGTCGCTTTTAACAACCAGACAGCCAGTCTTACCAGGGGGTATCGTATTACCCAGGTACTGGGTTGTGGAGGTCAGATAGGCAGTCGCTCCATGTAAAATACTGGTATTCAGCTGCATCCGTTTAGACTGGAAGCCGACTCCAAGATAGTTGGAAAAAGGCTCTGCAGATGACAATGAGTCCCTTTTCACAATACTCATTGGATATAAGACAATATTCGCAGTCAAAACCGCTACTTAAAAATTCACCCCCAAACTCAAGATAGCTTTAAATAATGAAAACAACATATTAGTTGATCCCTCTATTCGACTAATTCAATCGACTAAGCGCGTAGGGGAGCGATAAGTGACTACACTATAGTCAATAAGTTAAGAGCAATCTCTAGTTTGAGCGTGAAAACATATGTTTAGGGGTGACGCTAGAGAGGGGGTGGATATCGATAAATCTTTTTTTTTTTGGCAGGGGATGAAAGTAGTACTGTGTTGATCTTGAAGTGCAGAAGTTGGTATGTTTATTCAAAGAAAGTGATTAGTTTTTCTACTATTTGAACTCAATCACAAAAAATTATAAACACCCAGATGATTACTTAATTAAGAATATAATTCTTAAGCGATGAATACTTTATCTAAAAGAGTGGCTAAGTTTTTCAAGAGATTATAATTTTATTTAAAAAAATGCTTATTAATTAATCACTTATTTTTCTTTATTCACATACTCATAATGATATCGTAATTAGCACTAGATAATACTAGACTTGCGCAGTTAATCACGTGAGACCGTCACAAAACCTACTTTATTAATACTAACATTTCTAAGCAAAAACCACGAACATAGACACAAAAAAAAACAAACTACATCTTAAACTAACAGCTAATTGGCCTCACATGATATAATTAACCGTCAAGTAAATTATTTCGAGTAATTAACAGCATTTCCAATCGATTAACTAGGAAATCATCGACTAAGCACACCTCTAGTGCGTTGGAATAAGGTTTCAAATGTCAAAACGCCATTTAGTAGTTTATTCGTATTTCGAACTATCGGAGTTCTAATTTCAAAATGCTGCTAATGAGTACTCGGGTATGATGTGGTTAAAATGGTTAAAATGTCGAATTCCGTACATTTTTTTTGTGTTACTTTTAGATAAATGTACTTTTATGGTTTTACTCTGTAATGATCTGATTATGAAGAATTAAGTATGTCAGTCCTAATTAAATTAATAATAAGTACCAAAAAAGGTGTTTAAAAATGATATGGTGTTTTCTTTGATATAAGTATTTCTGTGACATTTAAAATGTTGCGTATCCAATTAGGAACACATGTTTTTAGCACGTTTGAAAGTATATGACACTGTTCTTACTGCTGATAGCTTGCTTCTGTGTTTCGTTTTGCAGAGTGTGCAAAATCAGCATTTAATGTTCCCACTCTCGAAGAGAAGGAGTGGGCTGTAGTCGACTTCGCGGGCCCAGTGCGGGTTGGTAGTGGTCACATTACTTCGAAATTTTGATTTTCTCCTTCACCGTTTTGAGAGCAATGGTGATGAATCTGAGTTCGAACTCACGACCTACAAGTCGTTACCACTGGGCCACCATTGCTCCCTGAAGAAGAGTCTGGATGCCTCTGAATTACAGGCACATAAGACTTTTGTTTAATACACTCGAATGGTGGGTACTTTTTTTTTATAAAATTCAAGTGCTTTCTTACTTAGGTATCTCTGGTTGACTTTACACATCACATCTACTACTATTCTCTCCTCTACGCCCCGTAATAGGTATAGCAACATCCATTCTAATATTATAAATGCGAAAGTTCCTCTGTATGTCTGTCTGTTACCTTTACACGTCTAAACCACTGATCGAATCGTTATAAAATTTGAATACGTAGCCTGGAGAAGGACATGGGCTACTTTTCATCCTGGATATTTGTATTAAAAAACTAGCTGATGCTCGCGGCTACGCCCGCGTGAACCCTAATGATTTTTCTTCCTATAACATCTGCTATCTCCCAGTGAAAGTCCCGTCAAAATCGGTCCAGCCGTTTCGGAGATTAGGCCGAACAAACAGACAGAGAGACAGAAAAAAAAGGTTTTTTTGTACCGTACCGTGTAAAGTACCGTATACACTTTCATAAGCATTTATTAAAAAGCTGTTATTTTGACATTACAAACAGACGCTTCAATTTTATTTATTTTGTATTTGTATACCTAAATGTATAGAAAATTATTAAATACATAATACACGCAGACGGAGTCCCTGGCAATAGCTAGTGGGTTTTTCAGTTGCCTACATACTAAGGTATTTCTGGCTGACTGTACATATAGACATACAACCAAATACTTCGCTGTACCCCAGAATAAAGAACCATAGACAATAAAATAAGAGACACACGCCCACATCTCTCATTATATCTCATACGGCACACGCGATGCCTATCTTACGCTATTAGATGCGCACACGCCGTGGTGCTCTTCAAATGACTATTTATTAAGAACAGCGTTGTGTAGCGTAGATTGAGCTTCTTTTAGACGGTTTTTTTCTTTCATAGGTTAGTGCTAGCTTATGGAGTGTCAGAAATAGAACTTTAGAGGTATGAGGAACAGGATGTATAGTTTTTCATCCTCCATAGAAAAGAGAGGATCCTCGACCAGACGGGTGTTGTGTCTTGTGGGTTACTGCCCGACGATTGATGTCGGAATGTTGTAAACATGCTAATCGCGCGGTTAACTTTGCTTGCGCGATGCAGGATTTTCCGTGACGTCACTATGATGCGAAGTCCAACACATAAGAATTAAGGCTCATGATTCTCCATAGGACGCATGTTATGTGCTTTTAGTGCGTAAGTATTGAAAGAGACTGCGCTTGAAAAACTGAGCTAATCCGTCAGATTATCATCACTATCATCCCATGTTTCAGGAACCATAAGATAAACATTACAACTGTATTTTTCAAAGGGAAACAAAGGTATGAAGTTTACCCACATTCCGCCAGTTATGTTTAAGTCCCATGTAACAGAGGGCGAGCCTATTGCCATCAACCAGGCTCAAATTCAGACTCCGAACTGCTACTGAGAAATTCTCAGTCAAAACCCCAATAACACTTTCCCCGACCTGGCAATCAAACCTCAGACCTCATGCTCAGCAGAAGCGCTTCCAATCACTAAACCAACGACACCAGTCACGAGTATATTATGTACCGTAACCATATTAATTAATATAGTAATTAGACTAATTTCTAGCAATCCAATCTTAAGTTGATTAGCGAAGTCTGTTCACCTCAGGAGCGTTGAGATTTTAATAAAGATAACATCTTAATTAGCAGTAGGAAGATTTAATATAGACTATGAGCGTCACAGTAGTGATTATGAAAGGATAAACTGAGATTTTACTGGATAATATCTACAGAATACTAGTGCTATTTTTAGTTCGAGGATAGCATGCATTGTTAAGCTTTTCAAAGATTTTGAGAATACTGTGGTGACATCTACATCGCCACATGCGAACTACGCATCAAAGACATAATATCAGATAATTAATTTATCTGTAATTGCTTAATTTTTTATTCTTTTTCACCTATCGTGGTATAGTAATCTTATTCTAGATGCATCGTCTTCACAATAATTATATAATTAATGTATACAAAATATTGTAAAAACATTTTGAAAGAGTAACGGTGGAGTTTCTTGTCCATTCTTCTCCATACGAAAACTACCTTTTGGAAGGGGCGACTAGAATCAATTCTTTTTTTGGAAAATTGACGTTCATAAGTGCCTTATGTGCCTAATTAAAATAAATTGTTTGACTTTGAAAGACCTGACGTCACTCAAATCCTGCATCGCGCAATTAGAGTTTACCGCGCGAACAACATATATAAGACAACATCAATCGGTGGGCAGTATCCCGCCAGACACGACACCCATCTCGTCGGAGGATCATCCATTTTCCTTAGAGGATGAATGAACTTTACACCCTGTTCCTCATGCCTCTAAAGTGAAGTCCAGCGACCCACCGAGCAGTGGAGGTCCAGTGGCAACGACCCCAACTTACGAGTTTAGGTCGCCAGGCACGCGTTTTACTTTGTGTAAATAATTTCATCACCACTGCTCTCAAAACGGTGAAGGAAAACATCGTGAGGAAACCGGCATGAGAACCAAAAATTCGAAGATAAGTGACATCCGCCAATCCGCAGTGAGCCCGTGTGGTGGATTACGGTCCCAGCAGTGGGAACAGTGGATGATTAAGATTATGCAACCACTCACCCACCAACCAGCATTAGATAAGCGTGGTGGGTTTATGTGTTTAAATCTCTTCACAAAATGTTAGTTACAAACCAGACGGCAACGCGGCAGGTCCAGAATGCGATGGTGAGACAAACTCGACTCTTTTCTCAAAGATTGGCCACATGCAGCAGCAGATAGATAAGTTGAAAGAGCAAACAAATAATAATCTATATCTAAACTAATAATAAAGCTGAAGTAAAAAAGAGTTTGCTTTTTTGTTTGTTTGTTTGAACGCGCTAATCTCAGAAACGACCAGTCAAAATTGAAAAAATCTTTTTGGATCGGACATTGTAGCTATCTCAAATTCCGCCGTACAAAACCCATTTTTTTTTTGTAGAGATTTCGCACAAAATTTTCAAAAATAACCGTCGGCTAGTTTTCGAGTTCTAAGGTGGCTCCTCAATTCTGAAGTCTGAATTGAGGAGCCACCTTAAACGTCCTGTAGTTTTTAAAGGGTTTTACTACAAACTTCAGGGTACTACTAAATATTGGTAGTATATCCACGTTTAAATAAGAGACATGGCTCCTCAATCCATGCGGACACTAGTTCTAGCGTTACTATAGCAAGCAATTCCGTTTATACCCAGGATACTTTCCACACTTTCGCTTCACCAAATGTAATCAAATTATCTACTAATACCAAAGTTCACACAGTGAGGAAAACCTTTACAAAATATTGTAAACAATATGACTCATACGCACATACTAACAAACGCTATTTGTCCTATTAGCTACGCTAATCGATTATCAAGCAATCGTATAGAATCGAATCTGTTAATCAATTTTATTGTTCACACCAATCGATTGTTTGTATGTAGATAGATAGATAAATCGTTTATTTGATGCACACAAAATACAAAAACACGTTTAAATAATAACAAAATACATGAATATAGAATATAAGGTGCCAATATACAAAAAATAAAATATAGAAGAAAATAAAGACATTGTGATGACTATTGGCTAAGACACTTTAAAATAGTGAAACATACAAAGTGCGGTGCGTCTCAAGGTTGCACCAAATGGGAGTCCAACTCAGCATGTGTCAGGCATATACCTGACGCTGATATTCTGCTGGATCCCTGCAGTGACATACGGACGTCGAGCAGATGAGATAATAAATATGCGAATTATTGGTGTTGTGAAAGTGAAATGTGCAGAATGAAATTACGTACAAGCAATTTAAATAATGACATAATCACGCATTTTTTTTTTTTTTTGAATAATTGTGGATGATAGTATCTTTGCAGATAAGTTTAAAATAATAAACGTTATTTCATGTGCCTTTTAATGTGTATTGGACATTGCTAAACGTAGATCTCTTAATATATTATATATTATCGCACCAATGGGGATGATGACTAAATTTTTTTTGTCTGTCATGTAGAGTATTAAAAAATATTGGACACGTATTTTTTCTTTTTTTACGTAATGCGCCATGACGTCACTAGTATGTAGATTTTATACTTACTTGTGACCTAGCGACCCCCAATCTAAGTATTTTTTAATTAAAATGATAAAGCAAAACATACGAGTCAAAATTTTTTTTTTTATCTGACTGACGGACTAATTAGATTTCTTTTTTTTTACCCAGGCATCATCCCTATTAACGATCACAGTGAGTAGTGATGACCGCGACTTACGAGGTATATGAGATCCTGGGGAGGGACTTTAGGTACTCATAAGCTCGAAATGCGTAGTTTCGGCCAAAATTACTGGCAATTCCTTTGCCTTATCACAGGACACAAGATGCATTCGCAGCCGGAATTGAAAATTAATGAAAACACTATTTGACAGGTGTCCCTACTCCCCATGTGACTATCCGCCCGTCGGAAATTTTTAATTTGACACTTTGTTTTGACGGATGTTGATACGTCAACACATCCGTCAAAACAAAGTGTGTGCAAATAAACTGAACATTAGCCGGCTAAGCGTAAGTATGTTCGAAATAATGTGCATATTCGATAAATGATTTCATCTGATCGAAAATAGAAAATCGAATCGAAAATAAATGTAAACAGACCCTGGCACTCGCTGGCAGCTGCCGCGGCACCGCTCGTTCCGCTCGCTCGGCTCGTGCGTTGTGTGGCTAACTTACTTTTCAGCCATTTTCATTTGCCACTTAAGTTTAGCCGGCTTATGTTACGTTTATTTCCACACCCATCTTTAGCCGCAACATATAATATACATATATAATAAAAGTTTCACTTGTCGTCATTACTTGCCCTTATCAGTATGTAAACATACAAATCGTCGTTGTAAGTAATGTTATAGTAAGTTATTGTTTTAATAAAGGGCCGTTTATTATTAAATAATAGTACTACGTGACAATCGACATGACAGACTTACATGATAAAATACAATTGATAATTAATTACAGTAGTTATAATAGACATAAAAGATGTATTGGGCACCTAGGTACTTTTTATCTTGAGTAGGGACGGACTTCCTAACCAATATTACACTTAAATGCGAAAGTGAGTTTGTTTGTTTGTTACGCTTTCACGCTAAACTGCTGAACGGATTTGGATGAAGTTTGGCACATGGGTAGATCATGACCTGGGTTAATCCAACTACATGGTACTGTAAAGGTTACGTGCAAAAGGTGACCTTATGTAGTACAGGCTAATAGCATAATAACATTCGATCATTCAAGCGAATTAGGAAACATAAAAAAAAAAAAGATTTTTGTTTAAAAAAAATACAGTGTTAATATAGACGCGTAGAAGAGTGCACGTTTGTCTGAGATAAGAAGACAAATATAAAATAAATATAATAAAAATGTATCATCCACATAATATTGCTCTACACTACAGTCAGTAGCTAGTGCGCTCTTAAAGCGCTAAAGTACTTAGAAACTGCTGCTACCACTGAAAATATGAGTTCACAAAGAGATTTAGATACTAATAGCAAATTACGATAAGTTTTAAGTATGTATAATTCAACCTAAATATTTAAATTGTGTCCAAACAAAAATATATTAAAAAATAACCAATGAAAGGAATTGAAATGCTTACCCACTTTTATTTACATAAAAGCCTTCTCCAATCGATAATCCTCCAAAACTATCGACAACAACGAAAACATTTTATCGACACACTCCCATCTCTAAAATTCAATTTTTATTTTATTCCCCTCCAGTCTCCCGTATACATATTTATCAGCTGTATTGCACCATGCTTAATGATCCCTAATTCTATTACTAGAGTCTATCCATCTGTTTGTTTTTATCTACGAAACATGAAAAATATTTGGATAGGAAAACTTTTTTCGACGCTAACCTAGAGGTCTTTCATCGATGACGGTATCATTGTGTAATTATATATGTGAAAAGAAAAAAATAAAGTAAGAAAGAAAAAATATTTATTGAGACTCGCACAGGAACTCACACACTGACTTATTAGTATTACTTGTTAAAATGTTAGGAATATCGTATAATTTTGCAATGTTTGTAAATATGTGAGCACCATGTATCTATCTATCATAATTAATTTATCTGCAATTGCTTTTTTTTTTACCTATCGTGGTATAGTAATCTTATTCTAGATGCATCGTCTTCACATATAATTATATAATTAATGTATACAAAATATTGTAAAAACATTTTAAAAGAGTAACGGTGGAGTTTCTTGCCCATTCTTCTCCATACGAAAACTACCTTTTGGAAGGGGCGACTAGAATCAATTCTATTTTTTTGTAAATTTGACGTTCATAAGTGCCTTTTATGTGCCTAATTGAAAATAAATTGTTTGTTTTGACTTTGAACTCACAAATTAAAATAAAAACACACTAAACATAAATAAAAACGAAAAAACAACGTAAAATTTAAATTTACAGAAGGAAGTCCTGTACGAAGTCAAAACGCTCCTATCTCAGCATGATGCTGCGACATTTAAAAAAAATGTCGCAGCGCTGGTATTCTGATAGGGCCTGCAGTGAAGTCACGGATAGATAGATAAAGAATGATAAAACAAAATAAAAAAAATTGAAATGTGAAATACAATAAAAAGTAAAATATATGTAGTCCGCGTTTCTGCATCCGTCGTAACGTCAGTTACTTACGAGTTTCTAGGCCTTTAGTATCTGTGGTAGGTACTCTATGGCATCGTTGTAATAAATATAGCTTACTACTACATAGTAAAGTCAAATGTAAGGCTTTCCAATACCTATTCATAGGAGCGCTAGGCAGCATCCCTGTCGAACAGTGCCATCTACTAAGTATTAGCTAAGTTACAACTTTTTTTGGCCAACGAATCATCATCGCTATACAACGTGGCAATGTTGCCAGTCTTTTGAGCACTTTTTCTTTTGAAAGCGATGCGGACGAATTTTTTGATGCCCTATGATTATTTTCCCTCTTTTTAGGGTTTTGTACCTCTAAACGAAAAAACCAAACCCTTATAGGATCACTTCGTTGTCCGTCCAGCAGTCTGTCAAGACCCTGTTTCTCAGGAACGCATAGAGGTATCAAGTTGAAATTAATATCAAATACGTAGATCTATGGTCCCTTGGAGCTCAAGCTTCTAAGTCAACGCAGTAAAAAAATACGACCATGTATGTGACATATTTTGATACTCGCAAATAAATCAAAATCTACAGGGTACTTCCCGTTGACCTAGAATCATGAAAATTGCCAGGAAGCAAGGTTTCACAGCGCAAGTAGGTAAAAGAAAACAACAGAGACTCGCAGATGTCTAACATCTGCGAGTTGCGAATGCTTCCATGGAACACTCCTTTTCCTAAAACGGGACTGATGTATAAAATAAACAACAAAATAACGAATACAATCAGAAATACTGCGAAAAAAAGGTCTCTGATCATGTTAGAGGGACACTGAGCAAAGGCAGGAGTGGGTTTTAGCCGGTAAGAGTTTATCTAAGGCACTGCCTAGATTGGCTCACAAGTGAAGCAGTCTGGGCGCCCATGAGGATTTCCCACTCCTGCTAAATAAAAATAAAAAAGACATCTGCGAGTCTCTGTCCAAATATATTAAGTGTTTATTAGATTTAATTTAATTTTCTCAATGTTATATATTATTAATTTTTTTATGTTGTTTATAAATTTATATTACTTTTCTACCTATTATTCATGTTTTAATTTTTTCTAGCTTAGTTTTTAACTTCATTTAGCATGCTGTGGTCTCCAATATGTGAAGGATTACACTTACCCGATATTGCCCTTTAATTATGTGTCATGTATTGTGTACATCTTTTGTTGGAGATCCTAAATAAATAAATAGGTAATAACATACTTAGATATACATACTCTTCTCTATTAATTCTATTTTTTTTGTAAAATCGTCTACTTTTACAATGTTTGTAAATATGTGAGAACCATGTATCTATCACATAAGTAATTAATTTATCTGTTGTTGCTTTCTTTTTAAAATTCTTTTTACCTATTGTGGTCTTCACATATATTTATATATCTTATGTAGGTACCTACTTATACAAAATATTGTAAATCATTTTAAAAGAGTAACGGTGGAGTTCCTTGCCAATTCTTTTCCATACGAAAACTACCTTTTGGAAGGGGCGGCTAGAATCAATAATTTTTTTGTAATTTTTGACGTTCAAAAGTACCTTGCAAGGGCCTATTTCAAATAAATGATTTGACTTTTGAATTTACGAAAGTGATAATTATTTTATGTCGTCAAGTGTGCAAATACTTTTATGGTAAATACTTTACCAAAATGTCCCTCTCCTAAAACAAAACACGTGTAACAATCATCTCACTGTGTTAATAAACCGACCCTCTTCCTAGGGTAGGGGTTCCGCCCCCCTTATCTACCGCTACACTCCCCACGGGGGCACTTATCAAATTATTGGGTTCTTACTGCATTGAATATTGTGGTCGAAGGGATGATTTTAGTGCGGAGAGATTTAGTTAATCTTGTAGTAGGTATGTTGGGGGATGCTTGTTAATTTGTTGGTGAAGCATATATGGTTTTTGATAGTCTGTGAGTTATGAAGATTAATTTCTATGTTTGTAATGTTGATGATCGGGTTTTCATAGAGAATGTTCTCGTTTTTTTTAAATGTTTCTTACGTGTTTACTCCGCCAATCATAAATTGATTTCGATAATCCTTTTTGTGTTTGGTAGGCCATACTTCAAAGTCCCTATACATTTTATTAACTTTGCTTGTGTAGTTTTTGAATTAGCTTCAATAATTCGTTTGTTTTTCCACATCGTCTATGTGGATGATGTTATAGTTCCTGTAACTGCTATTTACATAGCAGGTAGTGTTATAAGAATTTGTGTGGAACCACAACTAAAGAGTGAAAAATAAAAACTATTTACAAAAAAAAAAACCAACTTCAAAAAAATTTTACGGAAAAAAGACAGAAGTCAGAGTTCAGAAGTCGGTGGCAAAAAACAAAAATGCAGAACCAAAGACACCGACTTCCGATATTAAAGTATTTTTTCACTATTTAGTTTCTATTTATAAGTCGGTTGTTTTTCTTTATCAAGACGGCTTATGTAGCTCTTTATATGTCATGAAATATTAAGTTAATCTAAGGCATCACGTTCACAGTGAAGAAAAACCGTAACATTGAATGTACAGAAAATTGTAAATACACAAAACACTAAATTACAATTTGATGGTTTCAATAACATCAAGGTTAAAGATGTTTCCGACAAGATTCATGATAAATATTCATCGATCGTGAAAACAATTTTCAAACCGAATTCTAAAACGATGAAACCCAATTCAAATTTAGATGAGGGCTGAGATATTAATCTAGAACTGTACATAGGTGGTACAGGTACGATAGGTAACCCTTTTGTTTGTATTGACAAAATAATAAATGCTGTGTTACAAATACAAATAATACAAAAGTACACGTCAGTAGTTTCTAAATACAATAACTTAGCACCTAACTCATAAAGTTAATAATGAATAAGTGACCTACGTCACTGGTTGGTATTGGTAAGTCAAAAAATATTGTCAAGTAATAGATAACTTAGCATCTAATTCTAAAACACCCGATCGTAAATGTTTAAACAATCTCTCAACGCTAGTAAAGCAGTAATAACAACTGAACATGACTCACCGGAACTGGGTCGGTCACTGTACCTGGTACAGTAGACCCACGCAGGCCAGACCATCGCGCCGTCTGCCATCGTGGTACCTGCAGAGAACATGTTACTTAAGTAAGAATCTCGAGGAATATGGAAAAGGCGAATACAGATGAGCTTTTTATGAGGAGACTATGTACTTAATTCAAGTTAAGTTCATTTTTGAGGGAGACAATAAATTCATTGAGGGACCATGAATGAATACATACTAGGACTAGCTCTCTAATCTCTATGCTTCGAATTGAACCACCATTAGACCACTGAAAATCAGCGCTGTGCTGTGGGTCTCCATAGCACAGCATCATGCTGAGTGGAAGCCTTCTTGTCACAGTCATGACGTGCCAGCAGCTGTCGACTATTTCTGTTTTGTGCTCGTTATTGTATTGTTATTGTTTTGGTATCGTTGTGTTGTCGTTATCTACTCCAGTTTATTATCTTTTTTTTATGAATGTGTTTCTGTGACAAATAAACTTATTTTTCTTTCTTTCTTTCTTTCACAGGTACCCAATTTAAAATCTGGAACCTCGAATCCAAGTTCCAACGGTATAAATACAGTACTTAGGAAAGCTTTTCTAAAACCCTAGAATATATTTTTGCTTCAATAAAATCTTATCCCTTCAACTAACAGCTTTCAAATGTAAAAAAAAGTCCGTTGGGCGATCCACCCCTTTTCGGTCTACTTACGTTTATACCCCGATTTCTCGCTATTTTACTATGAAAGCCAAATAAAAATGTAACTGCTTCGTAATCTGTACAATATTTTCAAAGATAAGAAAAGTAGTTATAATTTTTTTAGCTCTTACCGGTAGCCGAACTCTGACTGCTCCCGCTATCTTCGCCTTTCGACAAGTCAATAGCTCCACTCTTCTCTCCCGGCTTCACCTCAGGAACTCTCGCCTCTTCAGGCTTCGAAGGAGACGTCTCCTTCACAGGAGACATCTTAGCCTCAACCCTGGTCTTCGTCTTCCTCTTATTCAAAGGATCCGTGATCCTCCTCCCAAAATCAGCCTTGAGAATATTGTCTATACTGAATTTTAGACAATTCTGGTTAATATAATCCCTCCCAGATTCATTTTCTGGTGATTTCGGGGATACATAGTTCATTCTTCTGTTCTCGTCTGTTCTTCTCGGCTCCTGGTTCTGACTCTTCATTCTTAAACCGAAGTTTAAACCAAAAGGTTGGGGATTAAGGTTTAAATTGCTTTGAGGAACTGGCATTCGACTTTGCAGTCCAGATTTTAAGTCTACTTGGTTGATTAAAGGGTTTTGGAAAAGGAGGGGTTGGTTTAGGAACATTAATGGGTTTGGGGTAATAGGACTCGGCCTTAGGAGAAGCGGCTGATTCATATTTATATTTTGGTTTAACTGTGATATCGCATTTAAGTGCGTCTGTATGTGTTTGAATGACGTCAGATTCTGTGATGTCTCTGGCCCTTTTTGCTCGAATGTTGGCAACGCTTCATTGCCAACCGAAAGCACAGTGTCGTCACTGCAGCAGGAATTATCATCTATACTAATTTCAGCTCTAGATTCGTTCGTCCGATCATCATCGTCATCAATGAGATCAGACGTTCGGGAGTTCTCGTTGACCTCTCGTAAATCTTCGTAATTCGGCGTGTTTTGCAACAACTTGTCAGTTGAGAAAACATTTTCTGGACTGTGACTGTCTCTTTCTTTCTTTAGGACGTTGTGTATGGCGAAAGAGGATGACAGTACGGGTCTCTCTTCTGCTTTTTCCTCGTCGTGGTATTCTGGACTGGTTGTGTCTCTGGTGTTTGGGGAGTAAGGCTCGTCATCACTGTGGTCTTGTATTTTGATCCTCGAATCTTGAAGGTGGGCTGATGATACCGCAGCCATCTTGGTTTGGGGAAGTTACGCCATCTGTTGGATAAAAAACAATAATTAAAACTTAGAATTCTTTGAAGTTTTACATGCTTGAAGTGTGTGAGTTTAAATTGATAATTTTTTAAATTGTTAATGTGTCGTGACGCCGTTTCGTAAACATGTGTGCACTGTGTGCGGTGTAGTTTTATTGTAGTGTCATTGTAAATGGTTGTAAATGTGTGCGTGTGAGCGTATGTGCACAGAGCGGCGGTGTAGTTTTGGCATGCTTCACTGTATTGTTCGCAGCGCTGTCTTGGTTTTTAATTTGGTCTGAGCTTGTATAACAGACTAGTTACATTCTCCGCATAGGCAGCAACTAGCAGAGAAATAATTAGTTTGATGCTTTCCTCTAGCCAGATATCCAAATATCCAGATTTTATTAGTTCACTTTTCTGGCATTTACCTATCTAATTTCGATAATAAATCTGGTGAAATGTGGGTGTACTATGGGTTCATCTCTGCCTAACTCTTAGAGGAATACAGGCATAATGTTGTGTTTGTGTCACTAGAAAAAGCCTTCTAATAAATTCAATAATTTTTCACAAGGACTTGCACAATTTATCCTTTACAAAACTACATCGAGCTCAGCTCGACTGAAAATAGAGAATGCTCATTTAATAGTATAGGATTGTTCATACTAATTCCATGTATGGTACATACTAATTCCATGCTGCCATGATAGTAGGTACTTACTAATTCCATGCTGCCATGTCATTATTCTAAGGTAGCCATCTTGTTCTAAACTTTGGGCGACCGAGCCCTGCTCGGATGAAAATACGCATATAATTTCCCAGATATCAGACCTAGCTATGCTAGCCGTGATTACAATTAAATATTACAAATATTGCTAGTTTAATATTAAATACCCAGATATGTACCTATCTCATTAACATTGGCGTGCCTGATTGCTATTTAGAGCTACGATATATATGCTTAATACATAAATTAAGAAGGATCAAGGGGTCAGTAACTTGTATCATGTATTTATTGAATGCCAATCTTGTGCTAGCGTTGAACTTATGGCTTTTGATGCGAACCTGACTACGGCTCGGCGTGACATGACATGTATTTTGAAAAAACAAGATTTTGTCGAATACATAGAGGTAGACATGAAAAAAGGCTTCTCATCATACTAACTTCCTAACTAATACGTAGGTATTATAAACGCAAAAAGGAGCAGTGATAGCCTAGTGGTGTGACCGTCAGACTGCCAAGTCATAGGTCTCAAGTTCGAACCCAAGGCACGCACCTCTGACTTTTCGGATTCATGTGCTGTGTATGTGATTCATGTGCTTTAAAACTCTGACACCAGGTTAGTCACTAACCACACGAAAAGAAGAAGATAAATGCAAAAGTGAGTTTGTTTGTTTATTTGTTGGTTACGCTTTCACGCTAAAACGGCTGAACGGATTTGGATGAAATTTGGCACATGGGTAGACCATGTTCTGGAACATAGGATAGGATACATAGGATAATGATATGAATAGGATTCATAGGAGAGACCAAATCATATCATCCGTTTAAAAATGGTTAGGTTATACTAAGTTTAGCTATCTCACAAACATAGGTACTGCCAAGATAGCCTGTGAGTTTTGGCACAGAAGTAACTCAGGTATAGCTCATTTCATTCATGCGATATCTACATTAATATTTTAAAGAGAAAAGATTTGTATTTTTAAACGACTTCAAAAACGAGGACGATCTCAATTCGACAGCTTTTTTTTTTGTTTTTTTTTACGCGATTACTCCGCCAATGATGAACTTATTTTAATGATTGTTTTTATTTGGTAGGTCATACTTTAGAGGTCTTTGAATTAGCTTCAATAATACGTATTTTTTTCTCACTTAGTCTACGTATATGTATAGATGATGTTATAATAAGTTCCTGTCAGTGTTATTTACATAGCAATTAGTGGTATTCGAACTTGTAGTTGGTAAGTACAACAACTTCCAAAAAAATAATAATTTTAATTTCGGAATTCTATGGCAAAATACGAAAATTCAAAACCAAAGTCACCGACTCCCGCAATTAGTGTTACGTATTTTTTCCGCACAGTAGTTTTTTTTTTGGAAGTCGGTTGTTTTTTTTTTTGTTGTTTGGAATGAATAAACTCAAAAACTACTGGACCGATTTTAAAAATTCTTTCACCAGTTCAATGCTATATTATCACTGAGTAATATAGGCTATAAAATATATCACGCAGGTGAAGCCGCTGGAAGCTAGTGACTTATAAATCACGTCAGGGGGATAGGCAGCCTGCCGGGGTTGCGGGTTTGGGTTCGAAAGGGATATCGTGGCCCCGGCTTACAGGCAACGGAAGGAACACGGGTGGGTTTTAGTCAGAAAAAGTATTTTCCCACCCTAAAAAAAAAAGGGGGGGGGGGATAGGCAGCACCATCTTCTTGTCTTCTAATAACAACATAGTGCAGCGTTTGCAATTATTGACAACATTCACTCTATTCACGACTTAAACACAAGTTATAAGTTCTCCACAAAGTAATTTCTTAGAACATTTTCAGACGTTTGAATTACGATTTAGACTGTGTAGAAAATTGTTCATAATATCTTCAACATGGTGGAAAACACCTCGCTTGTTCGTAGGTATCTTCAACAGCTATTGGAGAACCTCTTTAAGATATTAAAATATGACAGGTTAACAGCTTCCTCGTGAGATGAAGTTAGTAACAAAATGTTGAGAGAGCTCTAGGCGTGAGGTGACTTCACGCTTTTCGTCTTCAGGGTAGGTAAAGGTAGCTAGATAAAATAAGCGTTATGGTACTATTGAAGAACTTCATATATCTAAGCAGTTTGAAAACAAAATCCCGAGAACACGATGACCGATCTGTTACCGAGCGTTGCAAGCAGAAATAGTACTTACACCAAATTTACCAAAGCTCATTTACGTATTTATACTTAACCATTAATATGCTGGGTAAAACGGCGGTCTTATCGCCGGATAATAGCGATATCTACCAGACAACCTTTGGATGGACAGGGAGACTATAAGTTAACTAGGGGGGTGGTAGATAGTCCTTGGTGTACTGCATTTATCACACATATACATATATTATGAAGAAAGAATAAATACTTTTTAAATTTCACACAATTGGTGAAAATTCTGAGGCAGTTGGTAATCGGTAAATAGGCTTAAATTAAATGATCTTGGAAAATAGTTACACCACCATTGCAAATGGTGGTGTAACTATTTTCCAAGATCATTTAATTTTTGAGTAGAAATCACTATGAAGCTCTAGTTTGAAAAGGGGTTGGGAAGTACCTCGACGATTCTTAAATACTTAATAATGAAAAAAATATGGATTCTGTCAGCTACTTTTGCTATTTAACGAGAGAGAGGAGCTCGTGGCTAAGTAATAACAGCCGCACGATTCGATCGATCAGGTTAAGCTACGCTTGCCAGGGTTGGTCTGTGGATGGGTGACCATCTTAACATACTGAGACTCCTCCGTGCCTCAGAAAGCACGTTAAGCCGTTGGTCCCGGCTGTCATTCGTGGATCTTTGACAGTCGTTACGGATCGTCAGAAGCCCGAATGTCTGACACCCGTCTTACCAAGGGGTACCGTAGGTACCCAGTTACTGGGTTGTGGAGGTCAGATAGGCAGTCGCTCCATGTAAAATACTGGTATTCAGCTGCATCCGGTTAGACTGGAAGCCAACCCCAACATAATTGGGAAAAGGTTAGGCAGACAGTTTTTTTTTTTTTTAAATTTTTTACATTTTGTGAATGTGAGAACGTTGTAGGCTTAACAGACTGTATATTTGTAGACCATTTTCTATTTTGCTAAGTACCTGGTACTTGTTGACATGCCTACACCCATACATAAATTAAAACTTTTTTTTAAAGAGCAACCGTGGAGTTTCTTGCCGGCTTTTCTCCATAGGAAACGACCAATTGGAACCGTGCCCCTAGCTTCTGACGTTTCATAAGCGCCCATGTAGGTTTATGTGAAATAAAATATTTTGAATTTGATTTCGGGAAATACAGTTTTTTTTACTTTATGCTATGTTCCTAAATGTTATTTCTAGGAGATGTCCAGGATATACAGGTAGCCATTTTTAACACAGGTCTACTAAGGTAAGCTTAACGCAAATAATGATAAAACGTTAACATATCGCGGTGATGGTCGCGGTTGGAGCGGGACGTAGAACTTGCTGCATGTAGTATAAGAGGTAAGGTGCTCTATTTGCTATTACATCTTCTATATCAGGGATGGCGAACCAATAGCACCCGTGCCATTGGTGGCACGTAACAAAATAAACTTGGTACGGCATTTCAGGAATTTAGGTAGTTTGCAACAGTAGAAGTCGCACTAATTAGTTCTTTAATTTAAATAAATATTAAACTGTTAATGTTAACATTACTGTATAATAATAAAGGTATTAATGTGAAAGTGTTTAGTTGCAAATAAAAAGTATTATTGTTAAAAGTATAGTTTTGCCCAGGTGTCACTGACACAAGATTGTTTGTTAGCATGTCACGGCTACATTCAATATATATTTGAAAAAAATTGGCACATATGTAGGTGTATAGATGTTCGCCATTCCTGTTCTATATTCTACTAATAATAATAAGTTTGTGTGTTTGTATGTTTGTTACTCAATCACGCAAAAACGGCTGAACGGATTTGGATGAAATTTGGCATATGAAGGGCATAGGCTACCTTTTGGCATTTATGCTGACCTGGGCCTATTTGGCGCAGCCGTGAGGCACACTATACTGTTCTAAGATTTCTGTTTTTATTTTTGAATATTGTGAGCCTAAACATTGTGGGTCAAATAAATTTATTTTCTTTCTTTACCTTGATATTCCCACGGGATCGAGACTTATGCGTGTGAAACCGCGCAGCTAGTTCTGTATAAATTAAATAAAGTTTTTTTCGTGTCTATCTGTGTATCCGCTTAGTTCATCTAAACTACACAATGGATATCAATGCGACCTCCATCATCATTTAGAGAACTTATTCTGGAAGGTTTATATGTATACTAGCAGCGCCCTGCGACTCCACCCGCATAAATATCGATCCCGTGGGAATATCGGGATAAAAAGTATGCTATGTGTTAATCCAGGTTATAAACTATCTGTGTGTTAAATTTCATCCAAATCCGTTCAGTAGTTTTTGCGTGAAAGAGTAACAAACATCCATACATCCGTTCTATTTCGCGTATAAAATATTAGTAGGATTACATTCATATTTAAGAAATCTTGATGTTTTGCAATTCTTAACTTGTGAAGCAGGGGGCCGTTACTAGTAGTAAGCAAATAAACTATGATTTCAGCTAGTAGGTAGGGGAGAACGGTGTTGGTTCTAACGCGGGTAAAAATGAACTAAGTAAGATTAGTAAAAGAGGTGTTTGGTCTCAGAGTGGTAGTTAGGTTGCTGGAAAGCTCTTCAATCTTCTTTTCGTGTAGTTATTGACTAACCTGGTGTCAAAGTTTTAAAGCCGCCCATGGCCCTCTCACTTGGCTTCACATGTCATCGAGAAATATCTCTCAGGCATGCCGGTTTCCTCACGATGTTTTCCTTCACCGTTTTTGAAGCAACTGATAATTATACAATACGCACATGAATCCGAAAAGTCAGAGGTGCCTTGAGTTCGAACTTGAGACCTATGACTTGGCAGTCTGACGGTCACACCACTAGGCTATCACTGAAAGCAATAAGCAGGGCTGTTTATTGAAGTATGCGGTCGCCATCAATTAGAAGTTGCGTCCTCTTGTCTGCTAATAGCAATAAACTGCGATGATCAATCCCTTTTACATGCATGATTAAAGCGTCGTGCAGACCGCCGCGACGCGGCTCTAAGAAAACTTCACGGTAGAACACATACCGGTGTCGTAGTCTGCACGAGCCTTAAAGCGTTTGCTCTTTAAACGTTTTTCTAAGATTCTAAAACAGCAGCGGAATATTTACTGACTGATTATAAAAAAATAATCCAATTGCTTAACGTAAAAAAAGTAGCAATTTTATTAAAAAAATTATCTCCTGACTGCATCTTACAGGTTATACTACAAAATGAAGCGCTACTATTAAACTGTTCCGTATTAATGGTGGCGTTAACCCTTGCGATTAAGTTAATGTAGATGTAGTTAAACTAAATGGCATTAGCTTAATGATTGGTGTGGGTAGCCTTTAAGCACCGGGTGACGAGCGCCTTTTTAAACCAAGGAAGACTACTTCATTTTGAAATTTCGGATACTATTTGAATACCGTCGATTGTTACATTTAATCATTATATCTGTGGCGAATGATATTTACGAGTATAACATACTGTGAAAGTCCCGCCAAAATCGGTCCACCCGTTTCGGGGATTAGCCGGAATAAACAGACGGATAGAACAAAAATTAAAAATATCATATGGCTAACCTAGAACTAAAGTGGTCTATGATACAAAATAAACATTTTGACATAGACCACTTGTGCCCGGCTTTATTTATCGTTTTTATGTTCAAAGATGCTCATAGATGGATTTAGCCAAAAATGTTACATAGACCACTTTAGCTCCAGGTTAGCCATATACACTTTTGTTCACACACATAAATCCAAATTCAACGAACACACAACGATGTCGTCAACGAGCGACGCGGCACGGCGCGGGGGCCGGGAGGTAACAGCATTATCAGAGCATCGTCCGACACGACCACGCTCGGACATACCTTCTGATTTAAGTACTTAGGTTACTATAATTGTGAATCACCTAATAAACCTTTTTATAATACAGTCAGCTTGCTTTACTTTGACCTGAGCCTAGACATGGTCCTTCGAGCCGGATAGCATATGCTTTTAGTAAAAAGGTTATTTTGACATTACAAACAGACACTTCAATTTTATTTATTTGTATAGATGTTAAAAAATAATAAGGTGTAAGTAAAAATTTACTGTAAGGTGCTTTACATATTTAATTTTAAAACTGACGTTAATTTATTAAATGACAGGCTTTTAGAGAAGACTCATAGAATTCATTTGACATGATAAATTGACACCCCACTTAACATAGCACTTTATTTCATAGAATTAGACACTAATCAAAAGCTGTAAATAGCAGTCGTTTCTAAATCTGTCACTTGTAAATTAGTCATGTAAAAGCTAAATGATATCAAGCAGTTTATTTTTAGTCGTAACTGTGTATTTAGTTCCTAGAATTATATTTAGATTTTAGGAGCATCTGATTAATTGGTTTCTTGTAGTTATTCATTCTGCAGGTGACTAAATAGTTAAATTGTATAATATTTTTAAGTAGCAACATTTACCTATAGTTTGACCGACACCGCTGTACCGCACCTTAGAAATGTGCAGCGAGGCGGGGGACGACACCGCCGTCGTGAGCGTTGACAAATGAACGGCCTGCACTGCCCCGTCTCGCCGCGAAAATACTTAGGGTGCGTTTCCACTGTAGTGGAGACGAGCAGGAATCGTCCAATCACAGACGGCGGTTTCGGTCAAACTTTAATACCTATGTATATCAGACGCTTCACTCGAATTAATGTTCATTTTTATTTCATTCCAAGTTCATACGACACCGACAAAATGATATAGGAATGAACGTTCAGTTGCAGTTTTCGTTCATCCGCTCCTTTCATTAAATTTTTCGATCATGCAATCCAACATCGTTAGATCGGATTTTTTTTCGTGTTCAGAAGTTTCATTTCGAGTGAATAATGCCGAATGAAAGGCAAAAATGAACGAAAACTGTAAACGCCTAAGAAGTTCTATTAAATTGCCAGTCTATTAATAAAAGTTACTTGCTTGCTTGCTTATGCCTAATCTTAAAAAAAAATACAAGATATCGTAAACAGTTTTCGACCAATTGCTGTTATTATAATAATTGCTCAATTCGGACCTCATTACTTAAACTGAAAATTTGCATTTTCTCTTTCAATTAAAAATTCAAAAATCCAATAACCAAAATAAACTTAACAGTAAATAAACTAATTACGTCCTCAAAAATAATTTCTTCACGAAAATGGCAAAATTAAAGTAGAGCCACTTTCTTACCGCACCGTCTCGAGACCACACACGACGAGCGTACGCGCTCCAACCAGATATTTCGTTTAATCCGACCACCAACTTACATTTACCGTCCACCAAACGATTTTTGTACCAACTTCCAACACATTATGCAGTTTCACAACCGCAAAAGCAAAATTGTCGAAGCACGAGACGAAACCACGATATCTTTCAACCAAAATTAAAGGAATATCAACTTTATTTCGATGCTGGTAAGGTTGGTGTGAAGTGTAGAGATATGTTGGTAAAAGATTACGTGTTCCAAGTGTAGCGAATCGTATATTTTTTATTTTTAGTATCACGATTCCGCAATTTTAAAGGTGTTAGTTGTATGTCAGTACTTGTAAGGTTGCTAACTCGAAAATTTGCAGTTATCACACTTATATCACTAGTATTGCTACGTTTATTCCAAATGATTGATTTGCTGAACAAATCGTTGAATTATGTAATAACACCATTTTATGCTTACAAAAACTGTTTACGGGGCAAATCATTGTCTTTAAAGTCAACTGACATTATACAGGATGCCAATTTTTTTTAAACTTCTGTTACAGCGGATTTTTTGTTCCAAATGCTGAACAATGTTCCTGTGAAACTTAAATTCGATTTAAAAAAAAATGTTTTAGTTTAATCCTATTCATAATCTGTCATTTTGACGTGTAAAGTAAACGTCAGTGTGCTACCAGCTATCCGTCCTTCCATTTCTCCTTTTATAGTTCTAGCAGGCCTCCGCCCTCCGCAATATTCGCATACGTATCATTTGCGATGAGGACCCACGACAAAATTTACAAAAACATGGCTGACTTCGGTATTTTGTCGAGTGTTTACGATTTGTTCCGCATTCGCCCCAATAAGTTTGCCCAACATTTGATATTCGCCCCACATTTTGTACTTATAAAATATTCTATGATTTTTATCAGCATTTCGAGTTTGTATCGAAGCAAAAAGTTTCGTGAATTTGATATGGTTTGATGGAGAAAATGGGGATGCAGGTGAATACCAGTACCTATTTTACATGGATCGACTGCCTATCTGACCTTCACAACTCAGTAACTGGGTACTACGATACTCCTTGGTAAGACTGGTTATCAGACTTTTAAGCTTCTGACGACCCGTAACGACTGTCAAAGATCCACGAATGACAGCCGGGACCAACGGTTTCCGAGGCACAGAGGAGTCTCGGTATTTAAAGATGGATCACCCATCGATGGATTAACCCCGGCAAGCGTAGCTTAACCTGATGGATCGACCCGAGAGCCTGTTATTACTTAGCCATGAGCTGGGTGTATACCTTCACCGTGTTAATCTGTCTCAGGTACTAGGTTACTGATGGGTTTTTCCAATGCATTTTTCTATAGAGGAAATTGTTTCAGTTGGTTTCCAAGACCTGTGTGTTTTTAGCAAGAGTGGAGTTTCTTGCCGGCTCTTCTCCATAGGAAATGACTAATTGGAAACGTGCACCTAGCTTCTGACGTTTACTAAGTGCACATGTAGGTTTATGTGAAATAAAATATTTTTAGTTTGAATCCTGATTTAGGCAGGACGTTTTTCATTAAAAAGGAATTATTGATAAACCTATTAAGGAAAGATTAATTTAAAGTTATTTCAGGGAACAGCGACCGTATAGAGCAACAGATCTTTATTTAAATTAAATTGAAACTATTAAAATTCTATTATCGCCATAAAATAAAAAACTAATAACACTTTCTATTTCATTTGTAGACGATTGAGGAAAGACGTTGCAAAAATTTAATTTTCAAAAGGAAACAATCTTACCAAACTCTCTTTCATTCATTATCCCGAAGTTTGGTGGATGTAGCCGAAAGGTTTCTAATGACTCGGTGCTTTTTAAGTCATATAAGATATGTGTTAGTATATATAATAACATACCGAGTAGCATAAAAAACTTAAACTCCAGATTATTTAAGAAAAAATTGTTTGACTGGTTAAACTCGGAAAATTTCTATAGTCATAGAGAATTTATGGATAAAAAATTCTCATGTTAGTATTAAGTGAACATATGCATGCTAAGTACAATTCTGGCAAAACATGTAAGATCTTTATTGTAAATTATTTTAACACCATGTATACCATGTTTTATGCAAATAAATACTTACTTACTTACTTATAACTTGAGGGGATGACATTCACTTGAAAAGCAAAAACTAAGTGCAACGTCGCAAATAGCTGTCAAATATTTCGCTGTTTTGATTAATTTGACAATATTACTCTATGGAAATATGAAATATCGCTCTATATTGAACTCTCTTCTTCTTTTCGTGTGGTTAGTGACTAACCTGGTGTCAGAGTTTTAAAGCCGCCCATGGGCCTCTGACTTGGCTTCACATGCCGTCGAGAAATATCTCTCAGGCATGCCGGTTTTCTCACGATGCGAATAACAATAATTAACATTCTAAACTTTCCAAATGCTCTTTTTACACCTAAAACGGTTACAACATCAAATTCAGTGTTATAAATTGCAATTCATTATTAATCTAATTAGAAATAAACCCGCTCGCACCCACCAACAGTGACATTTGACATTTTGGATATCTCACGCTACACTAGCGCCTTTAGCGGTGAATCCATACGCGATAGATCTCATTGGCTTGGCATCATAGATATTTTACTGCGTGAAGAATGTTCTCAAACAGCCTAATAATGTTCCCACTGCTGAGCTGCTGCATTATCAGCTACCTAGCCTTTTCCCAACTATGTTGGGGTCGGCTTTCAGTCTAACTGGACGCAGCAGGTATTTTTTAAAGATCGACTGCTTACTGGGTATTAGTAAGACTGGTTGACTGGGTTACCTATCACAAAGACATAGATAATTCTGTTATTCTTTCATTGGGTTGTCACAGTTAATTAATAATTTATTATTACTTGTCACACAATTCTTAACAAAAGCAGATTGAATTAAGAATTACGGGACTATTTGACACCATTTAACGTTAATTGCAACTGACATTTTAAAATGGCGGGCTGTCACCGGTATATTTACATAATATTATTGCTTTTTGCACATGTAGGTTGGATATTTTAATTAAATGGTTATTGTGTTGTGATACGGCATTTTATTTTGTCACATTGTATATTATAAAAATAATTATTTCTGTGACGATTTTTTAGCTGGGACAACCCAATGAAAGAATAAGCGATATTATCTGTATTTGTGACCCTGTTAACTAGACTTACCAAGGGGTACCTATCGCAATGCCTAGTAACTTGTGGAGGTAAGATAGGTAGTGGCTCCATGTAAAATACTGGTATTCAGCTGCATCCGGTTAGACTGGAAGCCGACCCTAACATTGTTAAGAAAAGGCTAGGCAGATTTATTTGATTGTTATAGGATAGTTGTATTTTCGATTCAAAAATAGTTCGATTTTACGTTACGTTTACATCGCGCGTTCGTGGTAGGGCTTGCCATAACATGAGCTTTTTTAATTTAGCTTGTACCATTACGAAAGAAATAAACTTTTTCCTGGGGCTTACCTCTTCTAGCTAAAAAAGACCAAATTCCACATTGAATGACAGCCATTTGACTTGCGCAATGAAGTCTACGAAGTATAAAATTAATAATCATGCCGTTAAAGTCCACTACTAAACATGGACCTAAGGAAATTGCTATAATAATATCCTTAATCAAAGATTGGGATCAAGAAAATAAACTTGAAGTGGTGCGAAAACATAATCTTGGTACATTTAATTCAGTCCTTCATTTAAGGGAAAACCGACATAAAATAAAAAGAAGTTGATACAATAAATTTTTATCGCACTAAATACATTTCAAAGTGTTATTTGCGACACCTAGAGACCTCAAAAAGGAAAATAACGGTCACAACTATACAACCTAAGACTCATTTGACGTTTAAATTGGCGGGGAAAATGCAAACGTCACTTTGACAGTTAGCTTTTTTTGTTATTCCTTCCGCGGCCGCGTTCCATTCCCCGTGCTAATGCTTAGTGGAAACATTAAGAAGTTGCGTATATGGAATGCCCACATACAGCCTGTGTCCTGTTGATTACTATCAAACAAGGTCGTTTTTATTACTGCTAATTTTAAATAATATGATTTTTTTATAAAAGAAAATTGTTTCAGCTGTTGCGCTATAAGTTTTTAGTAAAAACTGGTTATTTTTATGGCAATGTGTCAATGCTTATCCCTCATTTTTATCTTTACACATTTAGTTTGCACATGGCCGCTAATAAGAACGCACCTCGTTTATTTTAGTAAGTGGTTGAATGAAAAATTGTGTTAACTAATATAGTGGGTAGCTACTTAATACATAAAGAAAAGTATGTAGGTAGGTATAATAAAAAGTAATGCCATTCTGTCTGTTTACCTTTTATTTAGGTACCGAGGGTTTGTTAAATGCAAAAACAGAACCTTTGCTATCGGATTTTTTTGAAACAATATTTTTTTTCCCATAAATATGAATAGTATGATGCTGAAAAGAAACATGGCTCTTTTCCGAGATAAACGTTTGTGACAGAAAGACGAACGAAGGAATTAATAGGGGTGCCTTATTAGGAATGTTTTTTTTCTTCTTTTTATTGGCTAACCCCATAAATCTAGATTTTTATAACGGGTTTCATGGCTAAATAATAACAGCCGCACGAGTCGATAGCCAAGGTTAAGCAACGCTCGCCGAGGACGGTCCGTGGATGGGTGACCATCCATTACATACCGAGACCCCATCCGTGCCTCGGAAAGCACGTTAAGCTGTTGGCTGTCATTCGTAGATCTTTGACAGTCGTTATGGGCAGTCAGAATCCCGAAAGTCTGACAACCAGTCTTACCAAGGGGTATGGTTTTACTCAATAATTGGGTTGCAGACGTCAGATACGCAGCCGCTCTATGTAAAATACTGGTATTCAGCTGCATCCGGCTTGACTGGAAACCGACTTCAACATAGTTGGGAAAAGGCTAGGCAGATTGATTGAAGGCGGGCCACCCTAAAAACGCGTCCAAAATACTCAAATTCGGAATCAATTAATTACACGGTAATATTATAAAAATCAATGGTTTTACAACAAAATTGGACACCATTAAATTTTATGGCAGACGTCAATAAAAATCACCATCAAATTAAACAATAAAATAATCAAATTCGCTAATTGAATGATATTTAAATGATTTAATCAACATTTTTTGTGAACCTCTAACGATTTGAGAGTGTGAACATTGTAATTTAACCTATGAATTTACATGAATATTTTTATTCTAACTTGAGTGGTTCACAACCTCGGTAAAATAAAATTATTCATAAGTTGGGCTGATTGTGGCGAGCAGTGGTGGCACAGTGTAGGCGATTTACTTTGTGTAAATAATTTCATCACCACTGCTCTCAAAACGGTGAAGGAAAACATCGTGAGGAAACCGGCATGTTCTAGAACCAAAAATTCCAAGACATGTGACATCTACCAACCCGCACTAGGCCCGCGTGGTGGATTACGGCCCCCTCTCGCTGAGAGGAGGGCTGTGTCCCAGCCCAGAGTTTTTATTAGTCACCTAATACTAATAAAAACAAATTCCAGCCTATTACTGTCCCACTGCAGGGCAAAGGCCTCTTCTCATACAGAGAAGGCACGAGCATTGATCACCACGCTTGCTCAGGACGGGTTGGCGATTTCAGACTTTTATTAAAGTTACCTAAATTAAAGTTTTTTTTTTTTAAGTGAGTCGTTTGTCGTGCCGGGGGTGCGATTTTCACAAGAAAAATATACAGTCAAATGAATTCAATTATTTTTTTTATTTTTAAGACAACGAGGAGGTTTTCTCCACGATTTTCCGCTGCACGAACGAATGTTGTAATGTTTTTGTCAAATATTTACTGAGCAAAATACAGTCCTTTCACAGTTATTTTAACTCTTACAGCAGCAACCCAATAGCGACCTTATTATAATGAAAATAATATTAAGATTTCTGTGAATTTGACAGAGAGATGTTGACAAAAAATATTTTTTAGTCCGTCAGGTAGACTATTAAAAAATACTGGACACGTATTTTTTCTTCTTTTACGTAATCAAAAGATTACTGCAATACCTTGAGTGGCAATGCGTTAAAATGTTGTATGACGTCACTGGCCGGTAGATTTTATACTGACTTGTGACGTAGCGAGCCCCCACTCCCCAACTTTAATGCGTTTTATCTAAACCATTTTTTATTAATATGATACAGCAAAAAATACGTGTCTAATATTTTTTTATTATCTGACTGACGGACTAAATAGTTTTTTTTTCCCCCAATTAACATCCATAATGTGCAACGACAAAAGATCACTGTGATTTTGACAGTGACTGTGCCTATCTGACCTCCACAACCCAGGGTAACATGATAGCTTTTGGTAAGACTGGTTGATTGGACAATCAGTAATAATGTGCGTAAGTCTCGACTACCCTACCCTACATAGATCGTACGGATTTCAGACCGACAAAATGTTTTTCCAATCATTTCCTTTACGTGGAAAGCTCCTTATAAAAAGTTTAATGACTATTTATTACATCCTCTGGAAGTCAAGTTTTTCTACTAACACATAAGGGGATGGTCCACGATACAGCAAATGTGCTAAACTAACCATGCTACTTCCTGTCTCCCTTGAGACACAGATATATGCCAGTGACCTTGAGTGGGTAGCTTGCGTGTTCTGTACTGAGGTCACGCAACGCGTCGTACGTCCAGCCAGTACTAGGACTCGCCTATCCAGGAGCCAAATTAAACGCATTATTAATTTATTATACATAAAACAAAAGGCATTTTAATAAAACACGTATACTAAAAGATCAATTCTTTAAAATGGTGAAGGTTTCAGTAAAATACGCTTGATAGATTTTGCGTGATTCTCAGTTTTTTATCCGCGTTAGACATAACTTTACAAATTAATTTAATTATGTAATATAAACATAATCTAAAATATTCCTTTATTAAATTATTAAGAAAATGCTCTTATTTAACATATATTTTTTCCAAATCATTAACATTACTCGTTTTGACGTGATCTTCAGTATAAAATCATTAAAAGTCAGTTAGTGTTATATTTGGTTAAAAAATTGGAGGGTCGAACGCCTATATTCTACCGAATTTTCCCCAAACCCCTCTTTTTTTTACCGAAACCCCGTTTTGCCATTGGACCCAGCTGTCATTCGTGGATCTTTGACAGTCGTTACATAAGAAGCCCGAAAATCTGACAACCAGTCTTACCAAGGGGTAGGTATCATGTTACCCAGTAACTGGGTTGTGGAGGTCAGAATGGCAGTCGCTCCATGTAAAATTCTGGTATTCAGTTGCATCCTGTTTAGAATGGAAGCCAACCCCAACATACCTACCCAGTTGGGAAATGGCAGTCAGATAGTTCAATTAAAAGTAACATGTAAGTAGAAACATACAGACAAGCATTTTCGTTAGAACGTTATTACTCAACCGACCAAGCAAAAGAAAGTATTTTAATAGCCAAATATAAGGCGTTGGACTAAATTGGCGTGACAAAAAATGCGTAGGGGAGCGAGCAGTGCTCCCCTAACGTTATTTTAGAGGTGTCATGTAAGGTTTACATTTGAAAAGTTTAACAGTAGGTATTCATAGGTAGTTTATTTGGAATAGGAATGATGCCTCAGTCAGATAATAAAAAAATATTAGACATGTATTTTTTGCTGTATCAAAATTACTTAGATAAAACGCATTTTAAGTTGGAGAGTGGTGGTCGCCACGTCACTAGTACGTATAAAATTTACATACTCGTGACGTCATGGCGAATTTTACCTCAATGTATCGCCGTAATCTTAAGATTACGTAAAAAAATAAAAAATACGTGTCCAATTTTTTTTTTCATTGCCCCGACTTGGTGAATAGTTTGTGTTACCTGGTTCCTCGAACAGTGCAGGAGCGGGAGGTGCGCACCAGGCAACTATTCGCTACTAGCTCTTGCAAATCGAATGCCGGTGTGCGCTCACTGCTGCGCCGTTTAGTCGACACATACAATAAGCTATTTTGTGCAATTGATATATTATTTGTAAGCAGATATACCTTTAGAACTGACATCATCAAAATTTTGAAGGATCAACAGTAGCTTCTAATGTTTCTACGTACCCTGATTACAGTTAACGTTTGCTAATCAGTTTGTCTTAGTGTAAGTAGTCATCTGTGGAAAATGTAGTGGGTAGTATATTTGTTAAGTTATATGTCTAAGATACTTTGTATATTTTTTGTATACTACTGTTTGTTTTCCCTATAAAAATAAATGAAACACAACTTCTAGGCTGGTTCCCGGGGCCCGGAACGGAAACACACGTGAGGCTCTAGATTTCTAGAACATTGTATCACAGCGACGCGGATTGGTCCGTACGCGAACCGCTCCTAGTAGAACCGCCCGTACAACGTATCGTACTACACCCTCGTTGCAAAGCACTGCGGGCGCTACCCGTACGGGTCTCCTGTGTACGGGTCTACCGGACATTTGTGAAACCAGCCTTAAGGCCGCGAGTATCCGCTGGATGCGAGAAGCACAAAATCGGTCGAAATGGCGATGCTTGGGGAAGACCTATGTTCAACAGTGGACGTTTTACATCTGAAATGATGATAATGATGACAACTTTTATTATTATTTTTGATTCCCAGCTCGGCAGTCTAGAGCCCGGTTGCTGGCAATAGGCTCGCCCCTTATTACAAGGGACTTAAACGATAAACATAACACGACGGTATACTAAAGGTGCAACTCTGTTTAACCCTCTCTGTCTCGGTACCTATCTAAAGATGGTCACCCACCGTCACGGGAAGTGTCAACCAGCTATTTGGAGATTTCTTTGAACAAACCATGAGCACTCGGACCACACGGCACGAAGGTTTCAACCTCAAAGGGCTCGAAATTTATTTCCTCTCAAACTAACTTCATAATTATAGGCAAATCAATTTTCACCGGATTTCTAAAAGCGTGATCTATTCTCAGATAGATAGATAGGTAAATCTGCTGTCTTTCATATTAGCTGTTGTTATAGATTGACAGGCATAACAAGAAATAATCATATTACTTGAAGATGGTAACCGATTTAATTGAAAATTGATTTTAGAAACTAACTACATGTGCGTTGAAAATCGTCCCAAACACCATGGCCTGGCAAACTTTCTGAAAGTCGCAAATAGATGTCAAAATATTTCGCTGTTTTGATTAATTTGGCAATATTACTGTATTTAAATATGAAATGTGGCTAACTAGCGAACTAGGATATTAATAATGAATTATCGCACACGGCGGTATCACACCGCCTTCTTCCAAACTCCGGGCTGTTACTAAGAAATTCCTAATCATCCAATAATACTTTGCCCGACCTGGGAATCGAACTCAGGAACCCCACGCTCAGCAGTGGAGTCTGCGACCACGAGACCAGTCAGTCAGGGTTTCCTACTCATAACAATATGTAAAAAAAAATCTGTCCGATCCGAAAGGGACACTAGCACTGCAATAACATCACCAACATATTTATTTTATTTTATTATTATTGAAAATAAAAAAGTATTTAAAATTCAAATTTTTAGTACTAATATTATAAATTAGAAAAATTTCAACAGAGGTCAAAAGATATGTCTTGGCTAAACGACGGCCACAAGCTAAATTCCCCAATGAAAAAACATAGTCGATTTATTTTTCTTTTTTCCTGAAATTTATTATAATAAACAAAAATTACCACATAAATGGACTCTCAATAGGTACTATACACAAAACCCTCACGGATCAGTCAGGGTGTTTTTTATATGTTGTATAACGTAAGTATAACGTTGTACCAACTTTACCAACTTTCACATCACCAACGGCAAGGGAGACTATTCTGGCCATCTTGCGGCAAACTTCAATATTACATAGGAGTAATTAACACGGACAAATAATAATATTGCAATAATTTATAGACCACTTTGCCATTGCTCATGTTGCTACTAATAATGTATTAATAGAACCACCGTTTCGCGTGGTTGTGTATGCAAAATCGAAATTTTGTTTTGTGAAATCAGAAATCCCTCCAAAGGGAAGTTGGGTTCTTAGAGTGGATAAGCAAATAGCTTCTGTGCTACTTTTCACCAGGAAAATAAAATTTTCTTGCCCTACTAATGCCAACTATGCCTAAATGTAATATCTGGCTATTTGTATTTTTAAACGTAACCCGGCACGGTTTTTAATTAAATAAAGACTAATTTTATTAAGAATACAAGCAGAATAAATCGCTCTAGCATCAGAATACTTAGGCAGGTACTACGCATCGATGTCAACGGGTAGCTTGACCAAATATGGCAAATTAATGATTATTCCAATAAAGATTTCAATTCCAAAAGGATCTCCCTCTGTTCACGTAAAAAGTCGACCAATAGTTTGGTAAAATTCTAAATGATTTGCATGTTTGCCCATAACAAAATCTTCAGTAAACTTCACGTTTACGACAGCTTAAACATCTATCGACGCCATTTAAAAATTAAAGGCGTACACGCACCATTTCCGCCAACAGTAGCCGATCTTACATTTGAAAAACTAATTAAAAAACGCCCGAAACGATCTTAAAATCATAAATCTTGTTTTGAATAAACAAACTAACAAACAGACAAACTTTACTACGTCTTATAAACGTCTGTTTGTTTGTGTGTCTGTAATTTATATATCTATTATTGTTTGGGCATGTTTTATTGATGATATATCACGTTTGCCCGGAGGCAAAGTTACATAATTATTTGGTAATTTTGTATTTTTATCAATGGCGAGGATGAAGACAAGTTTTTTCCGGGCGAAAGACAGCATCAGGATGCCGATGGAGCACTACGTAGGTGGATAGGTAACATGGGCTGGTGTATGTGTTGCGGACCGGTGGGAAAATAGATTATTCGATCCACCCCAGCTCCTCAAGGAAGGCCAGCAACACCTTCATATAATTATAAGGAGCACTATTAAGTCGCCGATATATGCCAGTGGCCTTGAGTGGCCAGCTTGCGTGTTCTGTACTGAGCTCACGCAACGCGTCGTACGTCCAGCCATTAATAGGACTCGACCATCAAGGAGCGCTGTCCCAAATTAGACGCACGCATTATTAATTTAATAAACATAAAACAAAAGGTATTTTATTTTAATTCTTTAAAATGGTGAACGTTTCAGAAAAATACGCTTGATAGTTTTCGTGAATCTCAGTTTTTTACCCGCGTTAGATATAACTTCACAAATTATTTACACCATGTAAACTAAACCTAATCTAAAATATTCACAGATTAAGTTATTAAGAAAATGCTCTTATTTAACATATATTTTTTCCAAATCATTAACGCAACTCGTATAGACGTGGTCTTCAGAATAAAAACATTAAAAGTCGGTAAGTGTCGCCTTAAGGCACTATCGCACATGAGTATTATGTGACCACAACTGAGTACATGTACTAAAATTGGAACGATACAGAGGAGATCAGCATGGCCCCTGCGCAAGGATGACACGCAAAATCAAAGTGAAGCTGATGGCGGCAAATACAATACGGCCGATGAATGACAGGTCTGAACGTAGGCTCTCCTAACTGTCGCGCATATTATCACACTCACGATGGCCTGTTTTTTTTTTTGAGGTTTGGTTATTATCAAATAACTTCTCACGCTCTGGGTGGAGCGGGAGGGCGTGTCAGACTTTTACTGACTAAAACCCACCCGTGTTCCATCCGTTGCCTGTGTGCCGGGGCCGCGATATCCCTTTCGGACAAACTCGCAACCCTGGCAGGCATTGGCCCTTACGGACCCCGTCAGTTGGTGCTGACATCTCTTTCGAGGCGCGCGTGGGACACAACGCGCCGTCGACCCGGACTCACAGTGGCCTCATGTAACCTTTTAGTTCCAAAAAAATGTTATTGAAGTTCGGACCGACCACGATCCATCGGCCTTTGTAATCCGTGATTACTCTGAGTACTCACTGTTGATAGAAATTAACAATCACAGCCCTCAGACCAAATAAAAAACGAAGACAGATAGCTGCGAACAGTACAGTAAAGCATGCCAGAACTACACCGCCGCTCTGTGCATACACGCTCACACGCACACATTTACAACCTTTTACAATGACACTACAATCAAACTACACCACACAAAACGCAAACATGTTTACGAATCCGGCTTCACTTTACTGTTGACAGTGTTTTTTACTTGGTCTGAGTTACAGCCTAGCCGACACTCAACGAACAGGCTTTCATTGGACGATACACCTACACACGTATTTTTACGCATTCTAAGTAGGTTCCTATCTCTAAGACTCAAGAAAAAATTTAATCTTCTAGGTAATCACCAGTAACCAGTCAGAAGCCCGAAAGTCTGACAGCCAGTCTTACCAAGGGGTGTCCTGTTGCCCAGTAACTGGGTTGTAGAGGTCAGATAGGGAGTCGCTCCATGTAAAATAATGGTATTCAGCTGCAGATTAGAAGTCAACCTCAACGTAGGTGAAAAAAGGCCAAAAAGATTATCATGATCAAGTAGTACTCGTAAGTTAATACCTCTATTAAAAGTAAACTTATAATAAATAATCTTCTCCTTCTTCTTTTCGTGTGGTTAGTGACTAACCTGGTGTCAGAGTTTTAAAGTCGCCCATGAGCCTCTGACTTGGCTTCACATGCCGTCGAGCCTATTACTGTTCCACTGTAGGGAAAAAGCCTTATACTTCAGAGAAGGCACGAGCATTGTTCTCCACGCTTGCTCAAGACGGATTGGCGAATTCAGACTTATATTAACTATATGTCCAGGTTTCCTCACGGCGTTTTTCCTTTACCGATGTCAGTAATGTCCAAGATAAACTCAGAAAGTACATATGAATTGAAAGAGTCACATTGGTACTTGCTTGCGTTTGAACCCACAACCTGATGTAAGTATAACAGGCGAGCTTTAACCACTGGACCATTACAGAAAAGTAAGCTCACTATATTCTCACCATTCATTCTCTCACTTAAATAACAAACCATAGATTAATAACAAACAAACAACCAACGCTTTAATACACAAACAGCGTTGCATCACGATCTCCTTAATCATTTAGTAGATGTGCGATAAACAACGCGCGTGCGAGGCTCCAGGTTGTTAGCGCCATCTAGCGGCCGAGGTGAGTATTAGATGACGTTTGAAATTTTGACAGGTTTCGAATTTTGTTGTTTTTCTTTTTCTACTGACGTGTTCCTTTTTCATAACGTATTCGTTGAGAAATCAGTTCATCATAAAAATACCTAAGAATTAAAGCTCCCTGCTACCTTCAGGATTCTTCAGAGAACGTCTTACGACTAAAGCCACATATTGGTAAGCAGAAAATTAATATATTCCAGTTTGGAGGGTATGGGAGCGAGTTACATTACAGGAATGTGAATTAACTTAATCCGTAAGGTCTGCAAAGCATCAGCCTTTTAGTGCTTCAGGTACCTTTAAATAAAAAAATTAAAAAAAATCAAAATACGATACCACTATTTCAATATCTGTCTAAACAATGCCGCCCATAGGCTTGTGACCGCCTGTATTTTTCTGAATATTCATCAAGAATTATCGTAAATTAAGTTTAAAAGGGGGGTCTATTATTAATATTTTTCATGTTATTCAATTTTTTTTTTGAGTAAAGCTCATTAGCTTTTAGAAATAGTAAACAGAATCCAAATCCAGCCAATAACTTCGAAGATATGGCTAAAAATGTAAAGCAAGGTCACAAAAACTACTCAAAAAATTGAAATTGAATAACATGAAAAATATTAAAGATAGACCTCCCCCTATTTTTCATGAATATTTAAAAAAATACGTGTGTTCACATGCCTAGCGGCGGCATTGTATAAAAATCAATTCCCGTGCATTGGTCTCGCAAAAGCTCGAAAACGGCTCGACCGATTTGTTATTTATTTTATATCGTTCTTCTCAGTACAGGGGTGGTTTAGGAAACATTCAAAAGAACAGCTGAGAAATCGAATAAATCTAAATTTTACCTCACGTGGTACGACAAACACCGCGGATCGTCTAGTCAACAATAAAAAAATCATTCATAATATTCAGGAGCAATGACGTTTATTTTCAATCGGCACTCACTGACAAAAAATGATACCTCCATATCGGCATTACAAAAGAATGTTTTGCCAACACAAAAAGGTGCTAAATCCATCACAAATCTGGTAATAATGTCCGCCATACATATTTAAGACGATAAATAATCTGATTAGCGTAAGATATGTGATTAGTCACACATTTTAAATGGAAATATTGTCACTTTATGCTAATTCGCGCTTTGTTTTCCGTAGTAAGCTTGTACGACGATGTAAACAAAAGAATAACGTCATTTTGTAAATACGTAAATTAAATGTAGTGTGAATTGATGGGGATATGATGAAAGAAAAACCGTTTTCGTGAAAAACAAAATGGCTGCCAAAGAAATACGGTGCGTCCATACGAAACTACATTTTGGAAAGGGCTCAAGCTGGGAACAAATTATCGGACGCGTCCGTAAGCCGTGACTGACAGTCGCGACCGATGAGTGTGCACGTTGTTCCCAGCTCCAGCCGGCCAGTTTCTATCAGACGTCCGAACACGCAAGGACGGCCCAAGGTCACGTCCGCGACTTACGACCCATAGTTTGCACAGTGTAGTGCTAAATATACTATCCAGATACAAATAAGCCGCGACTGTCGGCCGCGGCTTACGGACGCGTCCGATAATTTGTTCCCAGCTTTATAGCATAAACATACATCCTATAATATTCCCACTACTGGACCACAGGCCTCCTCTCTGTGAGAGGGAGAGGGCCGTAATCCACCACGCGGGCCCAGTACGGGTTGGTAGATGTCACATGTCTTCGAATTTTTGGTTCTAGGACACGCTGCCGCTGGTTTCCTCACGATGTTTTCCTTCACCGATTTGGAATCAGTTCTATTTTCTTGTACATTTTGACGTTCAAAAGTGCCCTTTAATGGCCTTCTTGAAATAAGTTATTTGACCTTGACCTTGACTTTGTCTCGCGACTTGTTTCTAAATGAAAAGATTTTTCTTTCTTTTTCGTGTGTGGTTAGTGATTAACCTCGTGTCAGAGGTGCCCATGAGCTTCGGACTTGGCATCACATGCCGTCGAGAAATATCTCTCAGGCATGCCTATTTCCTCACGGTGAAACGATTTTAGGACAGTATTCTAGAAATAAATTCATTTCAGTAGATTTGATACTTATCGTCTTCCTGCCGATGTATTATTTTTTATGAAACCTAGCAGCACTCCGCGGTTTCACCCGGATAAGTGTTGATCCTGTAGGAATATCGGGATTAAAAGTACCCTATGTCCTAACCCAGGTCATGGTCTACCCATTTGCCAAATTTCATCCAAATCCGTTCAGCCGTTTAGCGTGAAAGCGTAACAAATAAACATACAAAACATAAAATCTTTGCTCTGTTTAATATTCGTTTAGATAAGGTATTACGGAATTTATTTTAATCCCAGTACGTTCCTGTGGGATATTATACGATATCTACGTGGTAGAAACCGCGGGCAAAAGCGAATAAATATACAGGGTGGCAGGGACATCGACGCGAAAAAATTTGGTCGGTTTAAAAAAAAAACTTCTTTTCCCTACATTTTGACCGCATAGGTATTGAACTTTTCTATGAAACGGCAGATTTTTTTTTTAATAACCAACGAAAAATTTCTTTGCGTCGATGTCCCTGCCATCCTGTATTTTATGTATTATAACCGTCTCCTAGATAAGATTAGGTTAATTCATCGTATCCAGTGCAAAATTAATTCAGAAAGTAGACACTCTAAATTCTGATAATACGAGTAGGTACACATTGCTACCGAGTTTCGAATCAAAAATTTCGTAATAAATAAAAAAAAATTGTAAAATAAAAAAATAAAAATAATATATATAATTTAAAACAGAAATAAAATATAAAAATTAGAAATATAGTTAGTAAATTTTGTATAAAATCATAATAAATTATGCTTTAACCAAAAATATATCTAATGAGATTCAATTGTAATAAAAGACATATTAATTACATTTTAGGCATAATTACAGCATTTGTGTAAACAAAATTAAATTAGGGTGAGAGACCCAATTAATGGTTTAGGTAATTATTTATTACTAAGTAGTGGGGAAACCGGAAAATGGTTTTCTTTGGATTTATTATACCTTTGGTATGGTTTCGATGACTTACATTTATAAATAGAAAAGGGTGTATAATCACCATAATATTATGATATTTGAATACCTACTTACTCTATAATGAGCAGGAGTAATTTAAAAACCTATTAAATGTAAGAAATGTTAAGTTTCTCACTGAAATTATACGTGTTTTAATATTTTATGATGACCTATGACAACAAAAAAATAAAAAAAATACAAACAGGACAAATCCTGTTTGTATTTTCAATAATTGTAAAAAACACAACGCCTAAATAAATTGCTTAGTTTTCCCAAACTTACATAGAATGTATCACAGCCATATTTTTCTCTTCTTGTTCTCACACACTACGAGTCACACACTACACTCGTATTGTCTACATTTAGTTTTCATTTCTCCTTTCGCAGGTCGAAGATTTTTTTAAGAAATAAGCAGTAACTTTGTACTCTGTCTTATCTCAAATAACTAAACCAATCAAATAAATAACATCACCCATTTCAAGAAAAATAAAATGAATTGCTTTTCCAACTGTTCAGCTCGTAAAGAAATATTTTAAATGAATCGTTGCAAATAAGTTTGTGGTAAAAACACTCATTCATTGAATTCACATTCACGTAACCACAAATGATGAAAAGTACCTATTCAAAACGTATGAAAAGTAACCCCTTCATGTTTGTTTATTTTCAGTGTTAGCATTGCCCACGGCTCCGTTTGTTTATAAAATTATAATAGGTATTTCAACTTACTTTCTATAAAAAAACCTTTAAAATCCGTTCAAAACCTAACCCACGAGGTCCACGTGTGTGTCATCTATGTGACTGACGTCTTCTGCTGCTCTCATGTCGACATAATACGAGTATTTATTTATTTATCATAAGCACACCAACAGCTCGTCACTTACCATTCAAATTAAATAACATCAAAAATTTACATTTCAGTAACCATGCAAATGATAGGTATGCATGACATTCACATACGAAAATTAGAGACAAAGCAGAACAATATAAAGTGTGTCTAGTAGACATTAAATCTAGAACACTACAAACACTACGGGCACTCATCACACTGTTTAAATAGCTGTATGAAGCGAAAGTCATGGAGAAAATATCAAATAAATAAATAGGGTAATCCGTCAAGTTGGACCTTTCATTGTAAAGCTCATCATCCTAGCCTTTGCCCAACTATGTTGTGGTAAGCATCCAGTCTAACCGGATTCCCTTGAATTTCAGTATTTTACACAAATACGACACGAGTATAGCTCATACCGCGGTAAAAACATTCGCAAAATCAGCAAAGGCAGCGTGACTGTCATTTATCGTCACTCAAGCAAAGAGCCTTTTGTATTTTCCTTTACAGGTATATACCTATTTGTGTGTGACGTCTTGGCAAATAATGATTGCATCGATATCGATAAAAACTGCCACAGATTTTGTTCCTGGACCCGAAATAGGACTTAGTCACTTTAAACCCAAAAATAATCAAACTACCAACACGTCCACACCCATTGTTCAGTAATTTCGCCAAATAATCACCAACTACTTCTTCCATTTCAATAACATGATTGTTTATAACTCGACAAGTCCACAATTGCTCGTTCGTAGCTAAAGACTCGATAATTTATCGAATAAGCAACGAAATGAGTCATTTCCTTCTGCTGGGTTCAATTTGCGAGAGTTGACAACCATAACAAATAAGTGCATACAGCTACGACTATGTGCTGAGAGGGGCTCGTGGCTAAATAATAACAGCCCCACGGGGCGATCGAAGGTTAAGCTACGCTTGCTGCAGTTGGTTCGTGGATGGGTGACCATCCATTACATATCGAGACCTCTCCGTGCTCTCGAAAGCACGTTTGGTCCCTAATGTTATTTGTAGATCTTTGACAGTCGTTACGGGAAGTCAGTCTTACTAATAGGGTATCGTGTTACCCAGTAACTGGGTTGTGGAGGAAACTGTTTATGTTTTTTCAATTAAGAATTTTTCGGTAGCAGCCCGGAGTCTAAATTTGTGCTTGTGTGATGTCAATAGACTTGCCATCACATGTGACTTAAACATAACTGTCGAAATGTGGTTTTTATGTAAAATATCCACCTTCTCCAGATTGAGAATTTTTATGAAGATAAACTGATATTTAGCTGAACCTTGTACTGCAATACCCCGAACGCCAAACATACATAGTTGGTAAAAGCCAGGACGCAAATACAATCACGCGCAATCCTGCAATTAATCTGTTGTCTTATGTCATGTCAAGTGATATGATCGGTTAGAGCTGTTTTGGTCAGCCAATCATAACAGCTGACACGAGATATGATAGTTTTGCTGATAAGAAATTTGATCAGCGTTTCAGAAGTCGGCGGTTAATTATCTATAGAATTTGAAGTTGTATGTTTACAGTTATGCGACTGCGTAGCTAACAGATGACAGAATTTTGACAGTTTTTTTTTGTATCAGGTTAATGGTAATATTTAAGATCCTCTAAACCATATTGATCTTCTAATGATGTTGTTTCTCATGGAGCGACTGCCTATCTGACATCAACCACCCAGTTACTGGGAAATACCCCTTGGTAAGACTGGTTGTCAGATTTTCGGGGTTCTGACGACCCGCAACGACTGTCAAAGATCCACGAATGCGAGCCGCAGGTATGTAAAGATGGTCAGTGGTCACCCATCCACGGACCAACCGCGGCAAGCGAAGCTTAACCTAGTTGATCGACCCGTGCGGCTGTTATTACTTAGCCACAATTAATTAGGTCCATCCAGGATACAAAATACAACTTATAATAGCAGTGTTTTGTCTAGAAGTGTGAAGTGTTTATTAATCCATTAGTTATTTAATAACATAGTAATTTATAATTTATAGTTTGTAGGTCAATACATTCATTATATAGATTTATCACCCTCAGATTAATATATATTAAGGCCTCTCATACTTTATGTCATGATTAAGTTACATTATTCATTAAAATATTCTAAGGCCGACAACTGGTGGTCGCACCCTATTTTATGACACATGTATGTACGACCATACACAACTGTGTACATAATGTTTATTGATTTAAATATTAATTAATGCGTTAAAATGATTAATTGGTTAAAAACATTATTTATTAATGAATAGCGTGAATATGCATTGTTTAATGAATAGTGTATTATTATATTTTATTCTTATTATTTTTGCTTACGCATGATATTATTTAAATATTATTTTAATAAAGAAAAAATACCTTACTATCTATTACTGTATGGAAATAAGAAATGTGGCTAACTAGCGAACTAGAATATTAATAATGAATTGCAATTATAACATTGAATTTGATGTTGTACCCATTTTAGGTGTAAAAAAGGCATTTGGAAAGTTTCCAAATACTTTTTTGACATCTAAAACTAAATACTCGGTGTTACGATATTAATTATTGCATTTCATAATCAATATTCTAGTTGGCTAGATAGCCACATTTCTTATTTCCATACAGTAATATTGCCAAATTAATCAAAACAGCGAAATATTTGACATCTACTTGCGACGCTGCCCACTTTCAGAATAAACGGTCTTATTTATTTATTTATTTTATTGGATCTCCAACAGAGGCTACACAATTACATGCAAGTTTACAATTTAGGAATAGGGACAAATACAGTGTGCGCTTCCAATCATAGGAGACCACATCATTCTCATATAATCTAGGTACAACATTAAGTTTGACAAAGCGAAAATATAATAATGAATAAATCAGAACATTCAACATGATATCAGAAATCGAAATAAAATGAAATATAAAACAAATTAATAATAAAAACATTAAAAATAAAAATAAAATAATAATAATAAAATAATAACCTTATAAGACAACAGACAAAATTATTGAATTATGGCTTGGATATTTATGGCTTTTAAACCTTTTTAAACTTTGACATTTCGCATGTACTTACCTAATGTCCAATTCATCACGCTTCGATGCTTCGTTATACTGCCTACAGAGCCTTGGCAAAACGGCGAAGTGTCCGAGGTTTGTTTTGGAACCCGGCACATAGAAAAGGTTATAATTACATGTACGCGGCAAGCGAGATGGTGCACTTATCTGCAGCTTTCCAAGAAGCTCGCTACAGTCAACAACCCCATTGAACAGTTTGTGAAGAAATGTGAGATCTAGAACCTTTCTTCTATCCAACAACGAGGACATTTTATAATTTTGTAGTCCCAAGTCTTAGTCTTAAGAAATAAGCAAACAAATAATCAGCCTATGATATTTCCACTACTGAGACACCGGCCTCCTCTCTGAGAGGGAGTGGGCCGTAATCCACCACGCGGGCCCAGTGCGGGTTGGTAGATGTCACCTGTTTTCGAATTTTTGATTCTAGAACATGCCGGTTTCCTCACGATGTTTTCCTTCACAGTTTTGAGAGCAGTGGTGATGAAATTATTTACACAAAGTAAAGTGCTTGCCGGTTCGATTCTTGCTTCTGTTACCACTGGGCCACCATTGCTCTCCATTAAGCAAATACTGCAATCTTATGGACTTAAATGTTAGAGCCGTTTGGGGTTGAAACACTAGGGCCATGGGGTCCGAGTGCCCACTTCGTTTTCCAAGATCTCGCCAAGTAGTTGGTTGACTCTTCACGTGAACTGAGGGCTGGCCTATTTTCTGGCCAAAGAATCAGCAATGCCACCATCAGTATGGCTGGCAGAATTGCCATACAACGTGGCAATGCTGCCAGCCTGTAGGGCACTTTTCCTGTTAACAGCGATTTGGACGAATTTTTTTATGGCCTGTGATTATTTCTCCCAATTTTTTATTTACTTGTACCTATATATTATTGTATTTTAAAATTATGTTGGAAATATTATCTTGGAAATATAAATAAATAATTTTATCAAAGTATGAATAAAAATGAGTAGGTAAAACTATTATACTCATATTACTTGGTAAGCTATTAATTCTAGCATTTTACTTTGTCTAGACGTAATTCTTATGGTAATTTACAATATACATATTTGTTTTTTAAGATTATGATAAAAGATTTATTTACAAAACCATTCTTTCTTGTATAAAAATTAAGTGACGATCTGATTCGAGACTTCAACCAGAAGAAGGAACCCTAAACAATAAACATGGTACTAATATCATCCTAGCCTAGCCTTATCCCAACTATGTTGGGGTCGGCTTCCAGTCCAACCGAATGCAGCATTTGACAGTATACCAGTATTTTACATGGAGCGACTGCCTATCTGACCTCCACAACCCAGTTACTTAGTATTTCCTTTGGTAAGACTGGTTGTCAGATATTCTGACTGCCGTAACGACTGTCAAAGTTCTACAAACGCACGGAGGGTATGTAATGGATGGTCAACCATACACAGACCGACCTCGGCAATAGTCGCTCGACACGTGCGGCTGTTATTAGGTACTTAGCCACAAGCCCCTCAAGATAAAAAGGAACCCTAAACAAAAATAAAAAATGCGCATGCGACCACTTGATCAATATGCCTTGTTGGTTTTTGTACCACTTCACCAATAGGTCGGCGCGTTGTGTTCCACGCGCGCCTCAAAGAGATGTCAGCACAACTGACAGGGTCCGCTAAGACTGATGCCTGCCGGGGTTGCGGGAAAGTCCGAAAGGGATACCGTGGCCCCTAGCAGCGTACAGGCAACTGAAGGAACACGGGTGGGTTTTAGTCAGTAAGAGTCTAAGAGTCTGACACCCCCTCCCGCTCCGCCCAGAGCGGGAGAAGTTATTTGATAATTTCCCACACAAAAATAAAAGGCTTTTGGGATCTTAAGGTTGGTGAAAATGGATTGTTTCTTTACCTACCTACCAAACTATAATTTGTGGCCCGGAGTCTATTTATTTTGCACCGGGTTAGCCAATAGGATCATCCCCTGTTGCACATACTATCACCTATATTCTAAGTCGTCACCTCGAAAGCTCCTCGACTCACAACTCAGTCAAGGAGACCTCAAGGCGTGCCTCGAAAGATTCTCAAAATCGGTATTCATAGTCGTAAGACTAAGGAAATTATGAGGTTCCTTGAGTGAGTGTGAGTCGAGGTGATACGTCACGAATACGTCATTATTTGGAGGAATATTCCGTTTATTATATTGGCTAAACTTATTTTTAGAACAGTCTGAGCGCGTTACCTGTGGTTTTCAACTTGAAGTGTCACATTTGTCAAATGTAAGTGGAGTGATAAAAATAAACAAACTAATTATTTATCCACTTGAACCAAAAACCATGTCCTGGGCAAAAAATAAGGTGATACTTGAGAATTGGTTGGCTTGGGAACATAAAAACACTTCTTTATTGGCGTTTCCTAAAATATCAGTTCATCTTGAAAGTTTCCTGTTGCATAAAATCGTAAAGCGGTTAATATTTGGATAATGGGTGGAATTGGCAATCCACGTCTGTTACCACCTCCAATATCTTGAAACAATAGCGGTAACAAAAAGCTCACCACAATTAACTTTAGTAAAGCGAAATCTCATTTTAAATTCATTTTTATCATAAAACTCAATTGGATTTTCTGCATCTCGTAAGTAGCGTCGCGATACGTAATTGTATGGATTATCGTACAAATATTCAATAAACTCTTCAAAAGACATCGGTTGAAATACGCTTTTTTTTTTGTTACAAACTTCCTCAAGATAGATCGCGACGTACTATTTGCCAGTTGTTTCCTCAACTCAAACTTACCTCGACTGAGGAAATTCTTTAACATGAGGAGTAAAATTGCAACTATGAATATAGGTGTATGACACTTACTAGTAACGGCACTGTTATAATACACCTCTGTCTACATCCTCGGGGAACGCAGGGGTGATGTTATGTTTAAGTATAATGCATAATCAAACCAATGCTCTATTCTGAGCATATTCGGAAGCACATATTCGGAGTACTCAAATCATAGTACCTACATAAGTTCCTCAGCCCTTTCGTAAAACCTAACTACTTACCCACATGTGTTTTGAGGGCCCACAACCACCTCTTATGCAGTATTATTTGAATACTACTTTAGTGTGGGAACGAGATGAAGCTCTACAGGACGTATAGCTCCATCTCTTTCCCCCACTGAAGTAAGATTAAAATAATACTGCTTTAGAGGTGGTGGTAAGCCCCCAGTCTAGTTTTTTTTACAGATTTCAGCGGTAGCGAACTTCTTTAATATTATTTTCTAATATAGTATTTTCGTTTCAGGGTTCCGTATCTAAATGGTGGCAATGGGACCCTATTACTAAGCCAACGCCGCGACCCGTGCCATCTTCTTAGAAGTGGATCTTTCTCCGCCTAAAAGATAGTCTGTTGAAATCTTCACAGAATACGCATTAATATGACTTCTATCATGGCAAATATATGTAAAAGAACGTACATAACAACACGTATACTAATACGATTTTGGATATACGGAACCCTTTGTGAGCGAGTTCAACTTGCACGTGGCCGGTTTTAGCTACCTATTCTAATCCAAATTAATATTCTAGGTATTTCAATTTATTTTAACCGTGCTTAAAATGCACCTATTTGTTTAACAAAAAATAAAACAATTTTACTTTAATTTCTTCTTAAAATCTATTAAATATTATTTTATTTTACGAAGCCGTCGTTTCGTTCCAAAAAGTAGGTATAAGTCTAGTCTATCTAAAGCCAGTTTTGTTAATCAACAAAATAAAACCTACAAAAATATTGGTGGTTGTAAATTATCTCCTTTTTGGATAAGTAGGTATTCAAAATGCGTTTTGTTATAAAGAAATACGTCTCAATTATTATCTTATTTATTTGTTAACAATGCTATTTGATGACAGCCGGAAAGATAGTCATCTTTTTCATAGATAAGTAATATTCTTTAAAAGTTTTATTTGATACTAGTTTCCGCCAGCGGCTTTGCCCGCATGATATCTTTATAAATTATAGCCTATGTTACTCAGTGATAATATAGCATTTTACTGGTGAAAGAATTTTTTAAATCGGTCCGGTAGTTTTTGAGTTTATTACAAAAATATATATTTTTTCTCTTTATAAAATTAGTTTTTCGAGATTTCTTTATAATTTGTAAGTTTAATATTAATGTATTATAAACATAAATCTACCAGAATAAATTCTCTAAATGATAGTTAAAACCGAATCAAAATCCGTTGCGAAGTTTAGATGAACAATGCGGTCAACAAAAGTGACTTTAATTTAGAATTGTTTATTTAAAGATTTATTTGTTAACAATGAAATTTGATGACAGCCGGAAAGATTGACATCATTTTTTTTCTTAAATAGAATTGTTAAAAAGTTTAATCATAGGTATCGAAATATCGAAACTTTGTGGTTTTGCTATTATGTCAATAGGTATGCTTTGTTAATTGACCTAAGATACTTTGCATATTTACCTAAATTAAAAATGACTCTGTCATTTGAAAAACCTGTTCTATTCAGTAATTTTGCGATAAAAATATTTTTGATATTAGAAATAGATCTTCAACAAATAATTTGTGACTCTCTTTAATTCTACAGGTTTCAGAGTCTATCGGAATTTTAGTCATTCTGGAATGCGTCGCAACATGAAATATGTCGTGTAAATTAAATAATCAATAAATCATAATGATCCCACAGAGGCAGATGCTATAAATTAGACTGGTAATAAATTAATTTGTGGGACGCTAATGTATCAGATCATATATTACGAAATTTTAAATAGACGCCCGTGAATCATGGTTTAAAAAAATATCTTGGCAATATCTTTACAAATATTATGAACAGATTCAAATTAGTTCAATACTTTATATACAATCAACTGCTCTATTTTATTTTTAACAGTTGCCGAGAAGGCCGGCAAAGTTAGTGACAATATACATTACGCTACTAAGAATTTAAAAAATACTTACGTTTCTACAAAATCCCACTTGATACACTAAATCAATCCTTCATATTAACAATAATTTTCCTATCAATGTAAACTGAACAAACAGTCCATACACTCACTAAACACACAGACACTAAACCGAACGCGCTTAAAAATCTAAAAACAGAATTGTCAAAATCGCGCGGGAACGATTGCATAGACAAAAAAATACAGATAAAAAATAAATTTTGACAGTTAATTGAATTTTTACAAAAGAGGTTTCAACGTTTGGAACGCTAACTCTATACGCGAATCGGCGGCGACTGGCGAATGAGTCTACCCACCCCCCTTCTATAGGCGTGGCTTTGACATACCCACAGCGGGGCGGAGCCCTGGCTGAGTATTTTTTTTTTCCTATTTATACTTTTCTTGGTTTTATTATATTCGTCGGCAGTTTATTATATTGTAATGTCTGACTGTTTGTTCATCATTGTATTGACTCCGTGATTTTGCGCGTCTTAATTGAGTAACATTTTTTGTGATAGGACAAGCCGCCATTTTAAGTTTAAATCATTGGGTGGCTTTAATTAGTGTACTACGAGTATTGGTATTCTTTTGTCTGTGGTCTCGAAAATGTTATTTTGGGTGTTCGTTATTTACGTAGTTTTGCACAGATGAAAATATTTCAGTGAATGATTGTGCAGCGTTTGCAATTATTAATTATTATATTTTAATAAAGAACTGTTCAACATTCTTTTGATGTGATATTTTCAATTTCCTTTTTTAAACATAATTAATTAGTGATGGTGATTATTTTGCATGGACTAAATGATAAATAAAAATAATGTTTATTTTGTTTCTAACCGACTTCCAAAAGGAGGAGGTTATCAATGTGGCTGTAATTTTTTTTTTGTATTTATTTATTCGTCCTTTTTTTGTAGTTTTTTGGTCAGTTATATATCTACTGAAAAATAACATAGCAGCAATTTTTAAACAAGAAGATAATTAGAAAGTATAGATAATTATGACAAAATTAGTGGCTTAGGCGTCATTAAACCTACCTAATTAGTGTGACACTGGTCATATACTTATTATTCAAATAATGATAGACGATTCTTTCAGTACTTACACTCTGAGGTACTTACCCACTAACCTATGGTGTCAACTGTCAACTGTCAACTGTAACCCTGGCTATTGAACATACCTACACACATTCATAGGTAGCTCAGGTATAATGGCAGATTTTAAACCCATAAACAGCAGCTAACACAGTAAAGGCTCCCGTAGACAAGTGCGACGCGACGGTGCGACGCGATTCTGGTAGAACAATTTCCATGAAGTTTTCATTGAGATTATTCTACTAGAGTCGCATCGTCTTGGCTGCCTTGACACCTCTATTTTTAAGCAAGTTATTTTGCATAAAATAAAAAGTAGTTATAAGTGCCAGTAGTAGTAGTAGTTAAAAGTTAATAAACATACCATACAGCCTACATGTAAGTATTCGCATAATTTGACATACCTAACCCGTTTAAGAAATTATACATAATTATACCAAAGCAGCTGAGACATAATTGTTAGAAAATTATAATTTTAATAGCTTAATTAGTATAACTAGAATAATTTCTTCGGTTATACTTAGTAAGTTCTTACCTACCTATAAGTAATTTTTAATTATTATTGTGCCTTTGGTTAAGTTACATGCTAACTTATTATAAGTACTTACCTGCTTACTTTTTCATTAATAAAAATAATTATTATAATTCTTTGAATAGCAGATGAAGGTTATTAGTTTTACAACTACGCTATTCTTAAAGTTATAAAATTTCCTTTTATTTTTTAATTTTTTATTATAATATTTAAAAATTGTAGCCCATCGGCATCAGGATCAGGGTCCAAGCTGCCGGTGGTCAGGGCTCTAGAGAGAGGAACCTCCTCACCGTGCCGTGTCCAGGAGTACTGCTTACTTATTAAATTAATTATTAGTGTTATGAATTCCATAATAAAATAGTATGTAGATATTATTTTGTCGAATATTATTTTGTACAGAGGTGAACTAGAGGATTACCTACATTAAGAGGATGGGATGAGCAGCAGCGTCTTTTCGTCTGCTAATAACAATATTCTTACCTAAATACTGCGATTTGATTTAATTTCGAAATTGTTTCTGTGTTCATCTTTTACTAACATATTTTGTAAGTTTATTTGTTACTAACACTTGACTTGAAACTTGTTGCTTGAATTAAATGATTAAATAAAAATTAATATAGTCGTGCCGATACAAGAGAAAAATAATACTTAGCTATATGCAAAATCTACGATTGGCAGACGGATTAAGCGAACAGGTGCGACGAGACAGCGAGACGCGACTAGAACAATTTCTATGAACCCTTGATGGAAATTGTTCTACCAGAATCGCGTCGCACTTTCACGTCGCGCTTGTCCGCGAGATCCTTTATCCATCTGCCAATCGTAGGTTTTACATAGCTTTGTATTCTTTTTCTCTTGTATCGACACGACAATACAATGTGTTGTTTTTGATAACCCATAGGTAACTCTAAGGTTATACTCGTATTCAACTAAAAACAACATAAAATCTCCTAGAATAGGTCCAAAAATGCATAGTTTCGAAGATATAATCAATCATAATTAAATTAGGGCAAAAATTGTCTCCAGTATGATGAATCTTTACTTTTGCGACGTTGCCAAACTTCGCAGTAGTGTAGTAAAGTAGTAAAGTAATTCATTTAGTGTAGTAAAGTAATTCATTTTTATTCAAACCAATCATTCATATTTAAAGCTAAGAAAATGCGACGTTGTCATATTTCACGTAAGGGTGTTTTACATTAATAATCGTCACTTTCTCGAATTATTATGTAGGTATGAAAAATGAAAACAAAAAAAAATGATCGAAGAATAATTCATAATATGCCAGTTGGTTCTTTTATATGGTCTCAATCATACCCTAGAGTTATGGGATATAAAAAAAACACATTGTATAGTAAATAAATAGTAATCATTCAATTGCAGTACAAAACACCTAATCTATCTACTCAAACTTTAAATCTCACCTAGGTTTACACCTGTGAGATTTTAATAAAATACCAGGTTCTAGGAACCTGAGAAAATTAATTTAAAAAACAAAATAATAATAAAAGTTTATTCATGTAAAAAGGTAAAATACTAAATACAAATTTGCTTAAATCTACGAAACATTCTATTGTGTTATGTGCCTGAACTAATTAGGTAGATTCTGTATTACAGGCGAGGTAAGGTATAATATTTCTAAATAATCACATTAATTATAAAAATCTAGTCATCAAATAGGTATGTAAAAAGGTGTAAATAGTACAATAAATCCTACTTGCTAAAATCTTATTACCTCACCCTTAAGAAACTACACGGAAATAATATACCTAAATGCCCTCGGCATGAGTTATTTAATCAACTAGACAGCGAGGTGACGGCGGAGTTGACTGCCAAGAATGTGAGCGCAGCACAAAAGGTAACTAATACATTATTTTAAGCTCGTTAAAAGCGTTACACTAACGATTTGCCAGCGTTTTTCCAGCGAAGGGATTTGTGAACGTGCTCACCGCGGTTGCGAAACGAGCTAGCCGCGACTACGCGACGTGTACGCTGAGTTTTAACAATATTGTACACTCGGCTGTCTCGCTCGCTCTTGTATACCTACTCACTTCAGTCGCTCTCGTTACACAAACGCGGCGAATATGTTGCGCATACGTGGCATGCTCACTAGAGGTGGGCAAAGTGTATAATTTTTGCGATTGGAACATTTGCATCTGGATCACTGAAATGATCCGAATCATTGATATGTTTAATTTGGATCATTTGGATCATCGACTCAAAGGATATAAAAATGCATAAAGACAGCGAAAAACTGTGAGAGTATGAGTGATACACATCTCATTTGGTATCTCTTTCTGATTAAATAGATTGTAATGTGTCACCCGCTCACTCGCGAGTCAGTTCGGTAGTACTGACACTAAAGTAACGTAACTCAGCGTCTCAGTCTTTCACTCTCGCTCTCTCGCTCACTGCTGCTCAGTCGCCTCGCAAATGACGGTCGCGCGGAAAGACACAGAGACAAACTAATGATTCAGATTCAAATGAGTCGTTTGAAACGTTGTTACTGATCCAATCTTTTGGAACACTTCAATGATCCGGATCAGTGAGTCGGTTCCGTAAAGAGTTACACACGCCTAATGCTCACTACGCTCAGCCAGCGTATCGAACAGTCGCCTCGCTGATAACTCGCTCGCAAATTGCCAGTGTGACGAGGCCCTAAAGGTTACTAAGACAATATTATTAGTACCATCGACAATTCAACATGTTTTTTTTTAAGACTAAGAAATAGCTTTAGGTAGGTCCTGTATTACTTTTACAAAATATCTCATTTGTAAAAAAGCACATTGTAGGTACGAACGGTTTCTTTGCAACATAATATCGGCTGTAAGTCTCATCCCCTTGCATTCCTATCCACCTGGGGGGAAGGGGGTCAAAAAATAAAAAAGCACCCCAAAGAAGGGAGTTTTTTAATTAGTCACCTTTTTTAAGTGTTTTTAAGACGGATGCTGCGTTTAGAATGGATAGTAGAGTGATAGAGTCAATAATTTTAAAGGCGAGTAGGGTGTTCTATTATTTTCAAGTCATTTATAGTTTATTTTTTAAACAATATTTAAGTTAATGGTAAATTTTAAGTCAGGACCAATTGATGATTAAGCAAATATAATAGGTGTAATAGGAAGAAGGCCAAGGTTTCGCTATGGACATCCAAAAACTATTAATTAATTAATTTATTTTAATAGTTATTATGTTTTACATCTAGTTTTTAGTTCATATTCTAATTGCAGCACAACATATTAAAACTATAGGTACATTTATCAACTTTACTGACTTCACAATATTTTTTATAATATTATAAAGAGAAAACATTTGTATTTTTGTTTGTAATGAATAAACTCAAAACTACTAGACCGATTTTAAAAATGATCTCACCAGTAGAATACCTACATTGTATATATATATTATACTAGCTGCGCCCCGCGGTTTCACCCGCATAAGTCTCGATCCCGTGGAAATATCGGGATAAAAAGCATCCTATGTGTTAATCCAGGTTATGAACTAACTGTGTGTCAAATTTCATCCAAATCCGTTCAGTAGTTTTTGTGTGAAAGAGTAACAAACATCCACACATACATACATACAAACTTTCACGTTTATAATTTTAAGTAGGATTATACTGAGTAACATAGGCTATAATTTATTTATTTATATATACTTTATTGTACACCAGAAAATACATAGTTAATCATAAATTTAACACTACAAAACATACAATGGGCGGCCTTATCGCTTTCTGCGATCTCTTCCAGGCAACCTTGGAATGGACAGTGATTGCGTGGACATAAAAAATAATTAATAATAATAATAATAATTAATAAAAATAATAATAATAAAAAAAAATAAAAAAAAAATAAGAAAAAAAATTATAATAATTATTATTATTAATAATAATTAATTAATAATTTTAATTTATTAAGATATCACGCGGGCGAAGCCGCTGGCAGAAGGTAGTTATAGATATTACTTTAAATTTATAATAATTTATTTATTTGATTTATTTGCGCATCGTACCAGTATAAATTACAATAGGTACGTCTTTTTAGCAAAACCTATCCATCCTTTTATTGTTATAACAGCTTGTTATATAGCCACAATACCAATCCAATTATATAAAAATATAACACCTAAACAACTAGTTATAAATAATTGAAACTGGAACGTGAATGAATAAAATCGAATAAGTTTTTATGAAAACCAATTTTATATTTTAATATGCATCGGCTAGATGTTAAACTACTTCTTTTTGTGTTTTCCTATGTTTTTTATTATATTTCGAAATAGTTTTATGTAATGTAATAAATATTTTAACAAGTTTGACTTTTTGTTATTTGGGTACAAACTTATAGAACGATCTATAAAATTGGTTCAAGTTACTGATTCGATCAAAATGGTTTGAAAGTATTTTTGTTTTGCAATAATAGTATTATTTTTAACTTTATAGTACTTATTTACTAGCTGTTATTATTAAAATTATTGAAAATATCTATGTAACTCTATACGTATATATGTAGGTACCTGAATCTTTTATACCAACCTAAAATTGTAATCAAAAGAGGCGTTTTTTTACACCAATTTTTCAGCGTATCTACGTATAAAAAAGGCACTGGTAGACGTGTAGGTACCTACTGATAGTTTTAATGACCCTCTTTCTCTAAATCCACTAGCTTTTACCTGCTAGCGCAAGTAACTCGCCCGGTCTAAACAGACCCCAAATATCTTAGCTAGTTGCGAATAAGTCTTATTTTCTCGTAAAACACAGACAATGTTTTCTTTCCGCGCGTTTCTTAGCAGATAGTTATGTTCGCTCCCTTTTTAATTAAAAAAGTTAACTTACAAGTCACTTTGGTATATTCGAGACTTTTCTTCGTTAAAAGGAAAACGTTATCTATGACTTGTTATTTTTTTTTTGTTTGTGTTTAGCATTTTTGTAATTTGTAATGTTGGCTAGTCAGATTGCAGAATAGAGTCTGCGCCACCACTCAAGCCGAAAGTCGCAGCGCTAGTGTCTTTGTCATAGCATCGAACTGCATAAAAAATTTAGTTCCATAATTTTCCGCCGGGCTTCAGGGTGGCGCGGAATGTACTTAGTTTGTCGTATTTGTAGCTTTGAGGAGTTAGCCAGTTGAATCATCTTGGTAAGTATTGAAAATGTTTAAAACGGAGACTGTTCTAAGTAATAATACATATTTAGTTAGGTTCTTGTGTGTTATTTATTTTCCATAGTTTTGACATAAGATTCAATAGTATTATCGTTAGATTATAATCCCTAAAACATGCATCGAGTCTACAAACCATGCTACAGGATGACATCAAGCTGCAAGTCTGCAAGAAACAATTTTAATTTGGTAAAGCCAAGCACTATTTGTTCATTTTTATGGAAAACCATTTAATATGACCGTAAAACTCTTGGTATCAACAAAAAATGAACACAAACGGCACCATAGAACATACTTACAGTTAAAGAAACAGTTAAAGCCCAATCTCTAAGCTACCTACCCAATTTAAAGCTCCAACAGGAAATCACACCTACCAATTTTGCCTACGCACAGAAACAATAAAACAAATCCAAAAAAATAATTAATTGCGAACTATTTCTCAGGAGTATTGCTTCAAAATTACTGCTTAGGCTCTCATTACGCCTCGTTCTTTCAAGAAACGCCCGATAATAAATGTCAATTAGTCATAATTGCTACTTTTGAACGCGAAAGCTTTAATGAGGAATGCATAAGAGCGAGAATAAAAGAAAATGGTGCAATAAAGAGTGTATTATTGAGTATAATAATACGTTCCGATGTGTATAATGTGATTCAATGAAACGTTTCGCCGACTTGCTCAGATGTGTATCTTTAGGAGGCAATTTGCTAGATAATAATCTAGCTTGTTGATGAATTGGGACTTGCAGCGCCATCTAGTATCGAATAGGTGAACTATAAAAAGCTAAGTTATTCCCAGTGTTTTATCTTCAAAAGTGACATCTAGCGGTAAATAGCTATACCAATTACAAATTTAGTAAACATTGTGTATACATACATATGAATACAGATAGCGCTGTTAACAAACATTTTTTTTTTACTAAAAACGTATTTATAATCATTATGTTTGCCTAAAATTTAAACTTAGCATTTAATTCCAATACGTTCAAATAGAAGTAATACTTCCAACATTCGAAAACAGTTTCATAGGTAAATTAGGTACCTAAGTCGATATTGGTACTAATCTTGATAAAAAGTTTACAATAAATAATGACAGCATTTCTAATTATTATTTTGTTTGTCTGTATTGCAACAATCGTCGTCGTCGAGTGCTATGAAAATAGTACCAGTCTATTTAATCAACACGGTCAGCAACGGCAGGAATAGATTAAAGAGCGCAGCGATGTAGGTAGGTACACCACTCAGCCACCCACCACCTACCTACGTCTCATAACTATGGGGAAAGCCTATTGCTATTATAAACAAGCAGTTAGCAAAATAGCCGTTCGTGAATTTTATTTTTCATGAAATTGATAAGACTTTGGTATTCCATAAAAATAAAATCAGTCACCGGTCAGGCTAACCGGATGCAGCTGATTAAGAGTATTTTATACGGAGCGACTGCCTATCTGACCTCCACAATCCAGTTACTGGGTAATACGATACTCCTTGGTAAGACTGGTTGTCAGACTTTCGGGCTTTTGACGACCCGTAACGACTGTCAAAGATCCACCAATGACGGCCGGTACCAACGGCTTAACGTGCTTTCCGAGGCGCGGAGGGGTCTTGGCATGTAAAGATGTTCACCCATCCACGGACCAACCGCAGCAAGCGTAGATTAACCTGATCGATTGACACGTGCGGCTGTTATTACTAAGCCACAAACCCCTCCCGCCCCATATTATTTCATTAAAAAAAAAGGATATAGGCATTCATATTCTTAGATCTTTCTGAAGCATTTGACTCCGTTTCAAACCCCACACTGACTTCAAATACTATGTTGTATATGTTGGGTCTAACTACCTTGTCTTTACCAGTATCCCACTTAAAACTACTGAAACCTTTAATTCCTCGCCCTCGCTCTCTTTTGATGTAGGACGGGCGAACGTTTCAGCTTGCCCGATTAAATTTAACTAGCATATTAAACCTATAACAGTAATAAAAGCTTTTAAGAATATTAAGACGTAAGACAAAGACATTTATTCGTCGGATATGGTACGTACAAGTTGGTCAAAGTATAATTATGTTCAGGACATATTCGCCGCTGAAAGTGGCATACGAATATTTAAATTTACATGGTCATAAAACCTAACTTTACTACATAAACTCTAATAACAATATTTACAAAAAACTTAGACTATAGACGTAAAAATGGGTACACTACATAAATACGAAAAACTTTAATCCGTCATGTCACAAATACGAATTTCAAAATACCGATTGTCATAATTCCGAATGGTTGAAAATTCCGAATATAACAACTCCGACTTATCATTAAGTCCTATTTTTATAATTCCTAAATTTCAATATTCCTAACGTTTATAATGACTATTCTCAAAATACCGAGTTTCAATAGATCAAATAACAAAAAGTCCGACTTAATGATAATTCGAAACCTTAGAGATGTATACTCCAAGTTCGAAACATCAAAAATACGAATTCCGATTATTAAAATACCGATTAATACTATTACGAAATAAAAACCCATTGTAAAACTGAATAACAAGACAAATAAACACATAATTGCTTGCGTGTTGCGTAATTGCACGTTTGTTTCCCTGGTCACAATTCTAACCTAACCTAACCCAAATGATTCACCAACAGTAGAGGGGATCTGGCGCTCGCCGGCTGCTGCCGTGGCACGCTTGCTTAGCTTATTTGCCTTCGCGCTTTAAAAGTCACAGCTCTAACCTAACCGAAGTGATTCATCAATAATACAGAGGATTTGCAGCATGCAACATGCAAGTAGGCATGCAACATGCAAGCAGGCATGCAACATGCAAGCAGGCATGCAACATGCAAGCAGGCATGCAGCATGCAAGCAGGCAAGCAGCAAGCAAGCAGGCATTCAACATGCAACAAGCATTGTTTCTGTCACAGCTCCGGCGCTGCGGGGTTTGGGCGGGCCCACGCGGGCCGCCCCACCCCTTCGCGCCTACGCGGGCTTAAATTACACTCTAGGGTAGGGCAGACAAGACTGCGTGAAGTCAGTTTTGCAGCGATTCGTTTTTGTCACTAAATTTTGTAGCACAACATGTTGATTTTTATATTATTCCAAGTATTGAAACTCGGAATGTCGTTTTTCGGACCGAGAACCCTTCGAGCATTTGATTCTTCGAACGTATGAAAATCGGAAAACTTACAAATCGCATTTACGACTTTCGGTAAAATAAATTTCGTGATTTTTAATAATAGACATTATAATTCTTAGGTATTATGAAATTCGGACTTTTGAAAATCGGAACATCGAAATTCGGAATAAAATATTTCGGAGTATTTGGGTGTTCCCCGTAAAAATACATTTAGACTCTATTAAATACAACCGCAACAAAAATGCTTAAAATATTTGTTGGTATTATAAAACTAATCAAATCTATAATGTATTTATTACCCTTATATTAAAAAAAATCTTTTAGTGTATAAAATTATTTTGGAGAAGACATGTTTTTAGATTTCTTTTGTAGTAATTAAATGGTAGTTCTCTTATTACTTTTGGAATATGGTTGTATATTTTTATGGACATAAGGTAGCTGTTTCTGTAGTGAAGAGCGCTGTTACAAAATTGGTTAAGATAAAATTAACCGAAGACCTGTGGGGAATGTCCATTAAAGTCCATAATTGAAACCATAGCGCCTTACTTAGCCTTAATATTTAATTTGTGTACAGTAAGGTAATACCACTTTTCAAATCCGGGGACAGTAAAGACACCAATAATTATGGACCCGTATCCGTGTTGCCGATTTTCAGCAAGGTGTTTGAAAAGGTAATGCTTAATCAAATGCTCAATCATTTTAACACAAATAAAATCCTTCATGATCAACAGTATGGTTTCGCCAAAGGACGTTGTACGACCGACGCCGGTGTAACCTTACTAAGACACATTTTTAACGCGTGGGAAGATGCCTAAGACGCCATAGGAATCTTTTGTGACCTCTCGAAGGCATTTGATTGCGTCGATCACGAAACCGTTCTCTTGAAACTTGAAGATTACGGACTTTGAAAACTTGCGCTCAATTTAGTAAAATCTTATTTAAATGATAGACAACAGCAAGTCTAAATAAACGGTATCAATTCACAAGGTTTAAAAGTAAAAATGGGTGTGCCACAAGGCTCGATATTGGGTCCATTCCTCTTTTTAGTGTACCTACATCAATGATCTACTCCATTTATTAATTTTTCCTAGGGATCACGCTCGACTCAAGGCTACAATGGGGTCCTCATTTAACATCTCTTGCAGGACGGCTAAGTTCAGCAGCATGTGTTGTCAGAAAAATCCGTCAATTTACTGATGTAGATACCGCGAGGCTGGTCTATTTTAGTTACTTTCATAGTATCATGCCTTACGGTATTTAACTGTGGGGACGGGCTGCAGACATCGAGTCTATTTTTGTTCTACAGAAAAGAGTGATCAGAGCCATATATTATATCCGTAGGCGTGACTCTCTAGGGGAACTGTTTAAGGAAATTAACATCATGACGGTACCTTGTCAATATATTTATGAAAACATCATGGACGTAAGAAAAAACTTACATCTTTTTAGTAGAAGAGGTGATAGACATAATTATAGTACAAGAAATAGGGACCTGTTACAGGTTTCAGACTGGCTAAAGTGGACTCATCTTTCATGGAGTACTGTTTAAAATGTTACAATAAAATTCAAGTCTTATATAAAACGCACACTATGCATAAGCATATTATAAGTTGGGGGATTACATCACTGATAAAAGTGCCTGGCTCAATGCTGGTCCTGCTAAGCAACCACAACTATTTGATTAACATTTGAAAATACTGTTGGAGCTGCTGAAGATTTTAAGACGATCTGTGCTTTGTATAAAATCGATCTCCTTTGTATTATATAAAATGCAGAGCACAGGTGTGAGTACTATGTACTAAAGAGCTACCATTTACCGGGTATTACGTCTTTTATTGACTTGAATGTGCCCTGGCGGCTGTGAGTAGGTCATGCTTACTCAGATGTCTCGCTGATGTTGGCACGTGTGTTGGATTATTTAGCTCCCTTCAAAATGGCTGAGCTGAATGGTGCTCATCCATGTGTCATGTTCGTGAACGGGCGCCGTCAGTTGGGACTGGTCAACTCTTAGCTGCCATGGCTGATTTTAGTTTTTGAATTGTTCTTTGTTTAATCTTTTTATTACGTGCACTTCTTTCTACATTTTTCTCACATTTATAATAATATTTCAACATGAATGATGTAACCAATATTTTGTAATAATTTATTTTATTTAAAAGAGTGTCCGTGGAGTTTCTTACCCATTCTTCTCCACGTCGGATTTCACGTCGGTCTTCTAACCAGGTTAAAACTGCTGACAAATTGAAGAATAAAATTTAATAGTAATATAAAACACATATTTTGAAAGTACACATTAAACGCAATGTGTTTTGCTACGGCGTCAAAGTCGAAAACAATTTGTATATTATTTAGGTACTTATAAATAGAAATGAAGAAAGAGATACTCCAGTGAATTCTCTTGCTTAAAATTCACGAGATACATGAGAGCAGTCAAAGCAAAATATACGAGTACTAGTACAAGAAAACATGATTACTCTTAAACCTATTAAGGTTCTGAAAGTTCTGAGACTTCCGTCCTAAATCGTGATAGCCTCATTTTAAATCACCTAAGGTCTACGTAAAGAAAAAGTCTTCGCGACGCTGAGGACGCGACGACAGTCGGCATCGGTTGCCAGGGCTGCGTCGGAATGTATCGGAGGCGCGGCGTCCTAGGCCACTAGCGCGACTGCGTCGCTCCCGTCACATTTGTCATAGGTGTCACGGGTGTCACATAGACGTTTTAGTGTTTTTTTTCAGTGAATTTAGTTTATATTGTTATTATTTTATATAAGTTAATCTTTAAGTTTTAAACTATATATATTCATGTTTAGTGGCAGCAGCGACGATGTGAATGGTAGTGGTAGTGCTTGTCAACCTTCGACATCACTGCAGAGCACCCTGGAGAGATGTCCGCTGTGCATCCAAGCACGGTTTTTTAAAGGTAAGCGGGGCCTGAATGTGCATATTGGAAAGGTGCACAGACCACCTCCAAATGCACCTTCCTCAGACCCTGTCAACAACTCCAATCACACCAGCTACACCCACTTTTGACCCGTTTTGGAAAACCCTTTCAAAATTTAAAAACTCTATTCTTGTTTTGAAGCGAGTTCCCCGTGGCGCTAGACCTCTAGTGGCTCAACACCTAGCAAGCTGCGTTCGTCTTGCCGCCAGGGAGAACTCGCAAAGTGTTTGGGAACAGCTGCTCACCTTCCCTTACAGAATTCTACATGTATAGAAGAATTTGGCAACCAAAAAGACATTAGCTACACAAATTAAAGAAAACTGTAATATATCGGCTCATAATTTCGATTCAAAATTACCGACGCAGAGATATATCTCTTCAAGAGGTATATCCCATTTGGTAGAATGTAAGTTAGGGGAAGGTGACATTAGCGGAGCAGCCAGGATTCTTTTTAGTAGTGATGTGACGGCACCGTGTTCTCCAGAAACGCTCGCAACTTTGGAAAGCAAACACCCTGCCCCAGCGGATGGCCTTTCTTTTACCTGACCCGATTTTCCTGATCCGGATAATCACTCCCTCATAATTCAAGGTCGTGAGTTGATCACAGCCGTTTGTTCCTTCCGGAGTGGCTCCGCTGGCGGTCTCGACGGCCTGAGTCCTCAGCACCTTAAGGACCTTATCTGTTCAGGCGCCGGGGAAGCTGGTGAGTTGCTCTTGAAGGAACTTACGGCTCTGATTAACCAATAGAAATATAAATAACAGGAGAAGTGGCATGGGGGCGTGTCTGTGTCCGCGCATCTTGACCACAATGGTCATGCCTCAGGCAAATGGCCGTTTCCGCTAACTAGTGCGCTTTCGAACGCGATCGTGATAACATTTAAGAATACCGTGTTGTTCAGTGGTTTCTTGTAAAAATCGAAGCTAAACTATAAACTTTATAAATTGTAGAACCACTTTTCATAAATTTTGCTATATTTGTGTTGAAAATCATGAAAAACAACAAATCGTAAAATATTTCTTGCCTTTACTACGTTATTTTTGTTTTCATATATCACAGTTACTGTACTTTTATTGTAGTAAATACATTGCTTCTTTACCACTACCAAAGTATGTCGCTAAGTAACTGGACAAGCAATGTAAAAATTACAAAACGATATTTGCTTTAAGCGGTTGCATCGTTAGTACGGCCGTAGCGTCTTGCGACGGATTAGTGATGTGGTTGTGCAGATCCACTAACGTAGGCTATCGACAATAATGCCGATTGTCGTATGAATTTATATTACTATTAAAGTTTATTCTTCAATTTGTCAACAGTTATAGCCTGATTGAGAGACCGATGTGAAATCTTGTTTTATACTCATTTAGATTTTCTCATAATGTTGTTTTTTTTTTGGTTTACTTAATATTTCTTTTTTTTACTTACTTATTGTTTATTTATATCATCTTATTATATGTATATCGTTTTTTATTTATAATTTTTTCAGCAACTTCCAAAAATTTTAATACAATAATAAATGGGAGAATCGATAAGTTTCCGATTTAGTCAATCACTAGCGTATATGTAAAATAAATGGCTTTTGCACAGCACAACGATAGCGAACGATGTTTTCGTGTGGGTGAGTTGTACGGTGCATGGTAAATGCACGCTGTGTTTGATGGGATAAGGTTTATAATTGATTGTGTAGTACGTTCTGATTTGTAAATTGCAAGTGTGAGCGGGACCTCGTATTTATTGGGTTTACTGATCGCATGTGTGATCGCAGGCTAGAGAGTAGGGATAGATTGAAGACATTGGGTTTCGATACATTTTCAACTACCGGGCATATCTCCTTCTTTATATATTTAGTTATTTATTTTATTATTTATGTACACACGGTAAAATTGATACAAATACGACATAAACATAATTATGAGTACAAAGGTACTGCTTATTTCTTAAGAAATTTCTTCCAGCAGACCTGCGAAAGGAGAAATGAGAAAGAAATGTAGACAATAGTGTGTGAGAACAAGAAAAGTAAAATACAAATATGCGAAGTCTTAAGGCTTGTGCAGACCAGCGCGACTTGTCGCGCGACGCGACACGAACAATACAATTTCTAAGAAAACTTCACAGTATAACAATAACCGGTGTCGCGTCGCGCGACAAGTCGCGCTGGTCTGCACAAGCCTTTAAACTAAAATATCAAAATATACCTACACGTATAACGTAATAAATTGACATATACTTAAATAAATACATAAAGCTTAAATATATATAAACATACATATTACAGGTATATAAATACTCACAGTTGAGAGGAAAGGTAATGCTCTTCTACTCTATATTTAAATTGAGAAACATTTTATAAATCACGGATTCTAAGCGGAAGTGAGTTCCACAATCTTACTGCATGGACAGAGAATGAATAGGAATAGTAGCTTGTTTTATGAGGATGAGATTTAAGGAGTGATCTAAGGTGTGATCTACATGGTGCGTCGCTAGGGCGAGCGTAGGTAAAACGCTCACGTAGGTAAGTAGGATAAGACGGATTGTGTAAGACGTTGAAGAGGAGACATAAAATCCGAGTGTTCCTGCGAAGGCGGATTGGGAGCCACTTGAGTTCCTTGCGAAGATAAGAAACATGGTCATACTTTCGGAGACCGAAAACAAAGCGAATGCACAAGTTTTGCAAGCGCTCAAGCTTGTTTAATAGCTCTTCAGTAGCATCCAGGTAGCAGGCGTCGGCATAATCTGTAATCGGCTGAATAAGTGTTTGTGCCAAAGAAATTTTAGTCTTCAGGGGCAGGAGACTTTGAAGGCTTTTCAACGAATGAAAGGAGAAATGTACCTTTCGACTGACCTCATTGACCTGAGCACGCCACGAAAGATTGGAGTCAATAATGACACCCAGATCTTTGGCGGTTTCGGTATAATCAATGCGAACACCATCGAGATATATAGGCATTAGAGATGCAATAACAGCCGCATTGCGAACGAATCTGCTGCCTATGACCATGGCCTGGGATTTAGTTGGATTAATTTGCAAACCAAATGACTTAGCCCAAACGCTGATGCAAGCCAGGTCATGATTCATAGCAGCAATTGTAGAACCCGCGTCAGCTACAGTAAAATGACGGTAGAGCTGCAGGTCATCTGCGTAGAGATGAAAACTAGAGGAGATTACTCTGGTAACAAAGTTGATGAAAATTGAAAAAAGAAGAGGAGAAAGAACGCTACCCTGAGGAACACCCTCAGTGAGGCTACACCAATCAGAGAAGGACTCCTCCAAGCGAACACGCTGAGAGCGTCCGCGAAGATAAGAACTGAACCAAGCTAAACCGGAAGAAGATAAATTGATAGATTTGAGGATACCTAGTAAAATGTCGAAATCCACTGAGTTGAAGGCGCTACTAAAGTCAAGCAGTACAAGAACTGTAAGGGACTTATTCTCCATTGCCCAACGGATGTCGTCAGTTACTTTCAAAAGCGCGGTTACAGTACTGTGACCCGAGCGAAAACCGGATTGAAAAGAGAAAATTACCGAGTTTGACGCCAAGAAAAAAGATAATTGTCTATGAACTATGTGCTCGAGAATTTTAGATAGAAATGGGAGAATAGAAATAGGTCTAAAGTGGGTTAATAAAGTAGGATTGTTAGTTTTAGGTAAAGGTATTATGTGAGCCTGTTTCCAAACTGACGGAAATGAGCAAGAGGAAAAAGAGTGGTTGAAGATGTGAGTGAGAACAGGAAGTAACGAGGGAAGGATAAGAGTTATCATTCTTGAACATAACTCATCATGACCGACTGCTGAAGAAGTAATAGCAAATATAGATTTCCTAACGTCAACCTCAGTAACATCGCTAAGCTTAAAGTGAGAACATTGTGGTAACGGCAAACTAGCTAAACTCTCTAGTGTGGCAGCTTTGACTGACGGATCAAGAGAAAAGGGAAGGAGAGAGAAATGCTTATTGAGATCATTGAGGTTCACACCCTAACACTGGTTGGTTGGTGACTTGCCTATGCCTACAGATTTGAGAAATTTCCATACATCGGAAGAACTGCGGTTAGTGAGTTGATCGTGGAAATAGCGTCTCTTAGCATCCTGACACAGATGACTGCATCGATTTCGTAAAGATTTGTAATAAGAGAGATTCAGCTCTGATGGTCTGCGCTTATATCTGCTCTTAGCTTTATCTCTGCGCGCCATACAATCTTTAATTTGTAGCTTTATCCATGGTGCAGGGTTATGTCGAACTTTGACACGTCGGATAGGAACATGCTGATTATATAAGTTGAGAACAGTTCCGTTAAAACAATGCACCTTGTCGTCGATGTCATCGTTCTCAACCAGAGGAGTCCAGTCGAGATCGCTAGCATCACGCTTCAAAGCCTCCAGGTCTATGCCTTTCTTTCTTATATCTATGGATTAACCTTATGCTCTCCGGCAAGGTGAACGAGGCCGTCATCGACGTTCTGTACGGGGCCAATCTATGCGCCCTGCGCAAGAGGGATGGCGGCATTCGTCCTATTGCCGTGGGAACCACATACCGTCATATGGCAGCCAAGATTTGTTGCAAATTTTATGGTGAGGTGGTTTCGGATAAATTTCAGCCCCTGCAGCTAGGTTACGGCTCTAAAGGGGGCTGTGAGGCTGCCGTACACGCTTTGTCGACCTACCTAAATTCTGGTAAAGGAGAGGTCATTCTGAAGGTTGACATAAAGAATGTCTTCAATTCAGTTAGTAGGGACACTTTGCTAACAGAAACTAAAAAAGAAATACCCCAAATCTATAGTTTCCTTTGGCAATGTTACAGACACCCTTCTAAATTACTGTATCGGGACAACCTTTTGGAATCTGCTGTTGGCTGTCAATAAGGTGACCCCCTCGGGCCAGTGATTTTTAGTTTAGCCATTCATCCAATCATTCGACAGCTAAATTCCAAATTTAATGTTTGGTACCTTGATGATGGAACCTTGGGAGGCGATGTAGAAACTGTTTTAAATGACCTAAAATTCTTAAAAAACGAACTTCATTCCATTGGCCTTGATCTCAACCTTTCGAAATGTGAACTATACTTAGCGGACAGCACTGACAGACAATTGACACTTCCCAAATTTAACGCAATAGCCCCTGAAATCAAAATTTGTGATAAAAGCTCTCTTCGTCTCCTTGGGTCTCCAATCTTCGAGAATTCCTTTCCCGTTTTTATTGAGGAAAAAATACAAAATTTCAACGACGTTTCGGAAAGATTGTTACAAATTAATATGCATTCGGCCATCACCCTAATTCGTTACTGCTGTTTCGGCCCTAAATTAACATATTTTCTTCGCGCTTCCCATTTATGGAAACACAATCACCTTTTAGAAAAAATGGACCAAATTATCCGACACACATTAACTTTAATTTTAAATGTGGCCATGGACGACCGAGCTTGGGCGCAATCTACTCTTCCCATTCGTATGGGAGGCCTCGGCGTCCGCAAAATTTCTAGTATTAGTTTACCGGCTTTTATATCCTCTGTCCACGGCACTGAGAAATTAATCAGGAAAATTCTAGCCTCCACACTGATTAATTTTGATGTTCCGTGCTTCACCGAGGCTATGGATGCCTGGAAACTCGCTTGCCCGAACTCAGCTCTACCCGATTATCCATATTCCCAAAGACGGTGGGATGAGCCGCTCTGCAGAGTAGTACAGAACAATTTACTTAACACGTCTGCTACCCCTGCGGAGCGTGCGCGCCTGCTGGCTGTGGGTAAGTGAGAATCGGGTCTGTGACTTCATGCACTACCGTCGTCAAACATAGGTACCTTGTTCGACGACAGTACATTCCGCCTCGCTGCTTCCCTACGACTAGGAGCTCCATGCTGTTCTCCTTATCGCTGTCACTGTGGCGAAGTTGTCAATAGTCTCGGACATCACGGCCTGTCTTGCAGCCGAAGTGCGGGTCGCTTAGCGCGGCACGCGAACATTAACGACATCATCCGACGAGCTCTTGTCACCGCCGGCGTTCCAGCTGTATTAGAACCCAATGGCTTGGCACGCGACGATGGCAAGAGACCGGACGGCATGTCTTTATTTCCATGGAAGGTGGGTAGGCCTTTAGTGTGGGATGCAACCTGTGTCGACACTCTTGCGCCATCCCATCATCCTGGCTCAGCGTGCTGTGCTGGTGCTGCCGCTGCGGCTGCAGAAAACCTCAAGTGGCGTAAGTATAATAACCTTGTTGGTAATTATATTTTCGAGCCGTTTGGGGTTGAAACCCTCGGGCCGTGGGGTCCGTCTTCTCCATAAGTACCTACTACGCTTTGGTATGGGCAACTAGCTTCATATTTCTGACTGACCGATTCCTTGACAATTCAAAAGTGCCTGTAAATGGTTTAATTGTAATAAATGCTTTGAGTTGAGTTGAGTTCAGTTGGCAACGCATCTTACAATATGCCTTTGGTATTGCAGATGTATAGACAGAAATTAAGTTATCCGGAAAAGAACCAACGGAGTTATCAACATAGCTTGCACAGGACGCAAGCAGAAGTGGCAGTGGGTGGCCATGTTTGTCGAAGGACCGATGGCCGGTGGAGCAGACGAGTCCTGCAGTGGAGACCGCGTATCGGCAAGCGTATTGGGGGGCGCCTCCAGCGACGATAGACCGACGACCTTACACAAGGGCCTGGGACAGTCTGGGTGCTGAAGGCGGAGGACAGGGTGGTGTGGCGTGGCCTGGGAGACGCCTATGTCCAGCAGTGGACTGCGATTGGCTGAGTTGAGGTATAAGCTACGGTGACCGTATGACACCTAATGGTAGATACGTATATCTACCATTAGGTAGGTCGCTCAATTGTTAGCGACACAATAACGTTAAAGCCTCATAAATAAAACTCAAAAACGTAAAAATATTTTTTTTTATAATAAAAATATACTTATAAGAACAAAACATTGATTCATGTAATAATTATACACCCAGGCAATTTTTTTTTTCCTAAAATAACATCTACATCAATATAATACACTAATAAAAAAATAACAAAAGCGATATTTTTTACTTTGACCAAAGCTGACAACACCCATACCATATACACCCACGCTTTTTTTAAAGTTCTTTTTGAGTTTGAATTTTGAAGGAAATTCCTAATTCATTGCTTCATATGTTTGAACAATTCGTCTGCTCGACAACGTAAATAACGCAATGAATGTGGTCGACTTGTCAAAATGAAAAACATTGCAATTGTTAGTGTGACGCAATACGTTGTAAAGTTTACTCAATATCCAAGTTGAATCCATTCTTCCAAATACGAAGCGACTCAGGGATATCCCTTTTCTGAGGGATTTTGTCGAACGGGTAATTTTGATAATCTTGATAGAAGAAGGGTTTGACTGTTCGGAAGCCGTTGTCGAATTTAGCGAGGGCCTCCACATCAGCTTTGTCCAGGGTGAAGTCGAAAATGGATGCGTTTTCTAAGACTCTCGAGTTTGTCACCGTTTTTGGTACGACGGCGATTCCGCGTTGGTACTGTAAATAAAAAATTTAAAAATATAATGGAGAAAAGTGCTCGATACATTCTCAAATTAACTTAGCTAGAAAAACTCCACAGACTTGATGGGGATATCTAAAACCGACAACGACCGCTGGTCCTGTTGTTGCTTGAAGTATCAGTTGAGGAAATCTGTTTTTTTTTTTTGTTTTATCGTGTCTAGATAAAATAAAAACAACATACCCACCACATTTGTGAAGTTTACACAAAAAAAACTAATATTATTAAACGGATATTTTCAAGTGAGCGGTTGATAACCCCAAAAAAAACTCAAGCATGGCGCTTAAAGCCGCGTCCCCACTAGGGCCGCGCGAGACTGAGCCTCGTAAGTGTGTTTACAAACTCACGAGGCTCGGCCGCGCGGCTTGGCCTCACGAAGCCGCGCGGCTCTAGTGGGGACGCGCGTCGTTGACGCAAGTCGCGCCGCAGCGGCTCGTGGCACGCTCTAAGCAACTTCTTTCATTTGTTTTCTCCGCAGTCGCTGTCGCAAGACGCGTGTCACTTGAACGTGTAACTCGAGGCCACGGTGTTATGGCAATGACATACTATCTACGCCTGTAGGTATTCCTCGATGGCATAATCAAAGGTGTACAGTTGGGCCGATGAATCATGATCGGTCCGAGCTTCGCGCAGAAGGCTGCGCAAAAACATATTTTAGGAACCAAATGGTCACACCAGGCGAGTGTAGGGTTGCCAACTTTATTTTGATCAAAATTTAGTATTTTCGGAGCCTTTGCCTGTAAAAATATAATAGATCATGGCGAAAAATTTAAGTTTAAGGTAGTATGTTTCAAAAATGCATATTTTTTGCTACAGGTTTTTTTAATGTCTCATTATTATTTTACACAAAATAATATTAATTCAGCTTTTATGAGAATAAATACTGGCCCTATTGCGATAAAATATAGTAGTTTCGCCTAGTATATTTTTTTATTTTTAGAAATACACTATTTACGCCTCTAATATAGCTGGTTACTATATTTTATAGTAAGGTTGGCAACCCTAGGCGAGTGTGAGTGAGAGAACATGCGCGAATTCGTAGTGCCTATGTTCTGACCTGCCATAATTCATCGGCCATAATGTAGAACGTTCACATCTTGGCAGTTATTTTATTGTAGGTCTTATGTTACAGAAGGCGAGCAGGCACTAATCCAGACTCGAGTAGAGGCGGGAGTAGTGGCAGTGGCAGTCAAGTCGGTGCCGTTAGTTTCAACTTCGACAGCGCGCCAAAAAAAAGTTTTCAGAGTGACTTTTTACAGAATAGATCGGCAGGAAACCAACAAGGTAACGAACGAGGTCTAACAAACTTAATACAAAATACAAAAATCCCTTACCAGATATCTCAGAGTGACCTGCGTGACAGTCTTCCCATGCTTCTTTCCGATGGCCACCAATGTCGGGTTGTTGAGCTTCGGCTCGGGACTGTTCGGGGCACTTCGGGATGGCACCATCGTTCCGAATGGGGAGTAGGCGGTGATCAACACGTTGTTCGCTTGGCAGAAGTCAACGAGCTCTTTCTGGCCGAGGTTTAGGTTGATCTTGAAGAAGATTCATAGAATTTAAGAATTTTGTAGATGAGGAAGATTGTGGAAGGCCGGTAAGATTGTGTAATTTTTATCTTTACTGCTGTTGTGATCAGATTACATTTAAAAGATACAGTATAGCTTTTTGTTGTATATCTTATAGTTTGAACTTTGAGTTCATACATATACAACCTTAGTTTTTGTTTACACTAAACCTCTTAAGGGGTCATTGTACTCATCATTATGAACAACTTTCACAATGGGAGCAACACTGAAATCGCGAAAAAAATATAAGCTGTTCCCTACAGTTATGTTCGCATATCTCGTCGAAATGTAGGGAACAGCTGTTTTTTTTTTTAAAGGTTGTATATCTAAATCTTTCATGATCCCGTTTCTCAAGGGAAGCAAATGCATCTAAAGATTTCAATCCGAAAAAGTTCTTTCGTTCAACATGAAACATTTTGCTGGGGACTATACCGGGTTCAATGGCGTAAGTTAAGGACAGAAGTTACTTTAGAATTGATCTGTAGTACCAAGTCAATTTTTCTATAATGAGGTGTTTGAAATCGACAAGAATACACCAGTTTCTACAAATCTATTAAAATCTCTATTTTGATTTTTGATGTCTTCTTCTTTTTCGTTTCAAAGGTACAACATTTACTGCAGCGTCAGAGGCGTTGTTCAGATCGTTAAGGGTGCGGCGCTCGACAGAGTCTACAACATAACGCTCGACCGGAGTTAAGCGGAGTTTGTCGGTGGCGGTCAAGCAGTGAACGTGTTTAGAAACTACAGTGTGTGAATTGCTAGTAAATTATAATTTGATCTGAACTGCAAATGGTTTTTCTATTGCGCAATAACCAACACTATCCACAGTGGTTAAAATATGGCTGATAATAACGAGAGACGCGTACCGTCCCTCTCCGTTATATACATATATCATTCGGAATGGTTAACAAATATTGAGCAGTCTTCCTAAAACTACTTCGATTTTAATATGTCCTTTCGCAGCTCCCCATTTATCTCACCTCAACCTGGTTGGTGGCGGGCGGCACCTTGCAGTTCTTGAGCAGCCGGTCCATCTGCTCCACGTTGAAGTTGGACACTCCTATGCTCTTGACCAGTCCCTTTTTCAGCACGGACTCGAATCCACGCCACGTCTCCAGGTAGTCGATCTTCTCGTCTACTCCGGCTTGCTGGAAGGTAGAAAATGTTTATTTTTAAGTCTTCGTAACTTTTAATTAGAAAATAACAGCTGGTTCCCTACATGATGCATAATATTTACAATGGAGAAAAAAAAAAAGGTCGTCCAAACAGTTCGAGGCATGTACTTCCAATGGAAATCCACAAATGTGACGCATGTCTCAGGTTGAGGCATTTGACATACCTGATAATAATAACTAAGTTTTTTCTCTTTTTTTTTTAAACCTTTACCCGGGGCAATTTTGCCTTTGCGGCGCGCGCCTCTCGCTAAACAAAATTTGGAAGCAGAAAGACGGTAGAGTTATTTAGCTTTGATTCATCATTAGGTTAGCTAACCCTCATAGTTCAGTTATAGTCCGCGCGCGACTGCTAGTCACCGCTTGAGGGTTGTGAGCGGTGAGACTGGGGAGGGCGTCATTGACAAAATTGGCAGACTGAGTTAGCTTGGTCTTTGTCTACATCCCCCGTCTCACCGCTCACTTACCTCAGGCGGTGACTAGCAGTCGCGCACGGACTATAGCTCACTGAACTGATTACGGAAATTTTAAAACACGCAGCGGATTCGTGAGCTATGCTAGCGTAGCCCGCGCTTTGGCCTTTACTGTTCTTGGACCAATTTACACCCAAAGCTGAACAGTCATTAAATTCTTAGATGGAAAAACTCACCGAAATAGACATGGGCCAATGCATGAGCACCTGGTCGAGGTAGTCCAATTTCATGCGCCGCAGAGACCCTCGGACCGATACCTCCACATCAGCCTCCCGGTGGAAATGTTGCCACACCTGCAGAGACAGAAGATTTTGATGTTAATAGGAGAGAAAGAGTTATAACTTCAGACAGGTGGCTGTTACGGCCCCGCCGCCGCCAGGACGCGCACGGCGGGACTTACTGTGGACTACGGCTGCGCCATCCTGTGCTCTTCACGCCATCAGGGGCACCGCGAGTATTTGAAGAAAGGAAGAAAAGAAGTCTAGAGCAGAGATCGCATGGCGGACGTATCTATTTTCAGATTATTCAGAAAAATAAAACAGATATCAAATGGCCTAGTTCATTATTTTCGAAGGTTCACAGCGGCAACAGCCGGAACAGTAGCACATAATTGTATTCCCCTAAAGAGATTATTTATTTATTTATTATAGGCTAAACGTATGAGCATTTGACCCTGTTAGGGTAGTAACATTTAATTATAGGTAGTTAGGTTATGATCCCATTCTAAATATCTGATAATAATAATATTTGCAAAAAAAATTGTGGGGGAGAGTCTATTGGCTGTAGCCGAGGACGAATCCAAACTCCTGGCTGCTACAGAGTCTCCTATTAGAAAAACCCAATAAAGCTTTGCATGTCCCCAGGACCCATACAGCACCGGCCCTGGGATAGAGCGAGTGGAGTGGTCGTTCTAGGCGCCTGATGGCTAGATGCACCAAAAAGCCAAATGCGAAAAACGCTAAATAAAATGTTGATGGTGCCTTTTGAGAGCCGTGAGAGCAGTTACTAGACCAGATTTTTTTAAATCCGTAAGCTTTGATAATGTTAAAGAAGCAGGAGTACGCTAATTAGAACTACTTTATTTAATTAAAATTTTACAAGTGTTGATGTTTATAACAATTGTAACAAAAGTTGATTTATGATTTGGGAATTATTATTTATTTAACATGAAACCAAAGTAGAATTTACGTGAGGTGAAAGCGTCGGTCAAAAGGTGCCAAAAGACCATCTCGCTCAACCCTGATCAAGTGCTAGGGCCGGCACTAGATCCATCGATATAAATTAAACTTCCGTTTAATTTAACTTTAATTAAAGTTCCGTAGTCTGTTGCGACTTACGAGACAGTCATCTTCAACGAAGAAGAAGTAGATGAGGCAGTAAAATTAACAGTCATCATCATCATCATCACCATCAGCCTACAGCAGTCCACTGCTGGACATAGGCCTCTCCAATTGCACGCCATTAAGCTCGATTCTCGGCAACTTTCATCCAGCCGCTACCAGTCACCCTACGAAGATCGTCGCTCCACCTACCCTGAGGGCGTCCTACCTTACGTTTGACGATTCACGGTTTCAAGAACACGTCTACCTCAACGGTCATCGGTTCTACGGCTAATATGGCCGGCCCACTGCCACTTCAGCTTGCTTATTCTGTGAGCTATGTCGACAACTTTGGTTCTCTGCCAGATCACCTCGTGACGGATTCGATACCTCAGAGACTCCAAGCATAGCCCGTTCCATAGCTCGCTGTGCGAGCCGTACCGTGAGTGTCCATGATTCGAATTAAATAAAAGACGTTAAATAATTATACCAACCTTAGTATTAACAAAAAGATCTTCCCTCTTCACGACGCCCTCTTTAATCTTCTTCTCTATGACCTCGCCCACTTCCGGCTCCACTCTGTAGAGGTGGGCAGTGTCTACGTGTCTGTACCCGATGTCCATGGCATAGGAGAGTGCCTCCATCATCTTGGGTATGCCATTGGGGCTGAATTCGAACTGAAAATTATTAATAAGTTTTTGTTCTTGATGTCTATTTGTATGTGTGTCTCATGATCCCGTGTCCTAACCAAAAACGACAGTCGCGCGAGTACGCCATCGGCTATTTTTATTTTATTTGATTCGGCTATGAATAATAACGTACAACACGACTTGATTGATCGCGCGAGGTTGTCATGTTCATACAAAAGACACGATGCTTAAAGCTATGTAGAGTATTCTGAAAAAAAAAAAAAAAAACGGGTTTATTGAAAAAACCATTAAAGCCTCGAAAAGGCCTAAGTTAAGATCATAAGCATTTATTTAACTTTAAAACAAATCCATATCCTAAGGGCACGTCTTCCCTACCATTACCCGCGCCCCCCGGTCTACTCCTTGATATACAATGGCCTCTGTAGCCTCATGCATCATGAGGCTCCAGGGGCTAGTGCAAATCTTGGGGTTCATTCGATTTATCGAGCCTGGTTAAACCACGCTGGGAACGGTGCATTTCATTCATTCATTCATTCCCTTTTTCATATTTTTTTTCAAGGTATACCAAAAAGTTCAAAGATGTTACAGGTAGAATATTTTTTTTTAAAGAAAAATGTGACAGACACAAACAGCCATACCCGGGCCAAAGTATAAAAGTCGGGAAATTGTTAAGCAAATTGTCACACTCTAAGTAGTAGCCATTTCATACGACTGTCAAAAAATTACAGTTGATTAAACGGATAATATTATTGCGTGCATTCTGAAAGGGGCAACGTTGCAAATAGATGTAAAATTTTCGCTGTTTTGATTAATTTGGCAATAATACTGTATGGAAATATGAAATATGCTAAACTAGTGAACTAAAATATTGATTATGATTGATTAATAATCAAAACAGGTAAATATTCGACAGCTATTTGCAACGTTGCCAACTTTTTGGATGAACGCTCTTAAACAGATAATTTAAGTTGATATAGTCAACTAGTCAATTTACTCAGTTCATTTCGCTGACTTCAGGTACCCTTTATGTGTAGGTTCCAACGTAATTCGTATGTATTAGAATTGAACCCGCGACACGTAGTGCAGCAGCCAATCGCTTAGCCACTGCACCATCCGTGCCATCTTAGTTAGGTCGAAGACACACAGTTAAATGCTTCGCTTAGTGCTTAGAGCTTTCACAGATTATGTCACTTTGAACGTTCTTTGCTAAGAAACGCGAATATGAACCCAATTCTCATGCAGATAGCTTGATAAAGCTATTCGGAAGCATTTTTTTATTTTAAGAAAGTGGTGGGTTTTAAATTCTAACACTTTCCATGTCAATTATACATAATTAATTTAAAACATTGAAATTATCGAAAATAACGAAATAATAAAATAAAACCAACGAAATTTCAAATTTATTGCGAGCTATGGTCACGCCATCTACAATTAGCTTTGACCGACTTTCTCCATTTGTCACTTGCTTGAGCTATGCTACTCACTAAGCGTAGTACCAAACGAAGCTCCTCTGTGTATTTTCGGCCTTAGGAAACAAATAACGCATAAAACACATTACAGACAAAAAGTGTACCAAGGTACCTATAGTTACTCACCTCAAACTGCTTACTGGGGCCCTCTGATACCTAAATTAAAAGAAAATGCAAAATAAATATTATACACATGCAAATAAATACAAGGAAATAAAATAAAGATATATATTTTTACTGTGTGTATCTACTTATACCTATAGTAAAAGAAATAGATAAAGATAAAAATTAAAAATGCTGTACTGAAAAGTTAGGGCTGTTTAAAATGACAAATTAATTAAAAACAATATAAGCATAGTTTTTTTGTAGTAATAATTTGATGTAGGTAAGTATGATAATTGATTCATGTATTACAGATTGTCATGACAATGCCCAGATGATGCAGGGCAAAGTTGCCAACAGATAAAACGATCAATGAGACTCACGCTACATGACCATGTAATATTTTTACCCGGGCGTCTCACAGGTATGACTCTATGAGTGACAGATACGACGCTCTACCGGGTCAGATTAAATTAGCTAGTAAAACTCTGCAGACGTGAAGGGTATCGACTATTGATATTTACTTAAAACACGATAAAACAGAAGATCTTTACACGTCTGTGAAGTTGACTCAAAAAAAATACTGATTCCCGAAACTGATATTTCAAGTGGCTACACTAACTGCGGTCAATGACTCCACAAAAAACTTATCGATTTTTTTTGTTTTTTTGTTTTATCATGTATAAATACCGATACCCATCATAACACCAAAAGTGAAGAAAGTGAAGAAGTGCTACTAACATAGTCTTAAGTCTTATTTTATTAACACAAGTTTTGTTTATATTAGAATATGTATGTTTAGATTAAGGTATTTTGAAATAAATGGTATATTATTATTATTTGTTATAACATTTGCGGAGTTTCGCTAGCTAGTTTAATCAGACTCTGTATAGTAAAATATAATATAATAGAATACTCTTTGTTAAATACACCATAAGCCAAATTTCTACTCAAATTCGATGACTATTCTACCATGCAAAGGCTGCATGTATCCTGGGCCTTCCAAAAACTGCTGAGGGTCCAGACAAAGGCCGATCGCTTTGGCCAGTGGACTTTCAACAGCACCCTAATTGCATAACACACGATCAATCACAGTCTGTTTCATTTTGACTGTTCAACAACATTCATTGCGCAATTTACGTTGTTGAGCAGATAAACTTTCGAACATATGAAGCAATGGATTAGCAATATCGTTCAAAATGATTCAGATTATGATTGATCGTGTGGTTGCAATCAAACTATACTCTAGTCGGGCAACTGAAGGTATCTTACCGTCTCGTCCATGCCCAACCAGGTCCCGTAGCCAATAGCTGGGATCTCGAGGCCATTGTTCAGTTTGAATGATGGGATTTTAACCTGAAATCAGAGAAAATGGCTTGATTAAAATTTTGCAGAAGTAGGCAAGTCATCAAGACATGATAATATGGTCAAATATCGCCACTCTTGGAGACCAATATGCCAAAACTTATAAAACCCTATATTATACAGAGATCATTTCATTTCAAATTAAATTAGCTAGCGAAACACAACAGACACGATAAAATAAAAATAATAATATATATAATATACTTAGTGTTAAATACATAGTGTTATAGTTTATGAATTGTTATTCAATTTGAACATTTGTACAACAATAGTCTATTGCTAACTGTGGAGGCTTGTAAATGGCTTGTCGTCAATTACCTCACTGTTACTTCTGTATTGATAGCTGTAAGCCATCCAAATACAATAAAATAAAATAAAATAATAAATAAAATAAAAAAGATTAGCTGTTTTTTTTTGGGTCGCTGGTAATGATGTTACTTGAAGTAAAGTTGCAATTTTTTTTGTTTTATTGTGAGATGAGATGAGTTTTGCTAGCTAATTTAATTGAACCCTGTCTGTATAGAGTTCTATAGGTTTGGGAATGTTGGTCTCCAAAGTGGCGATACTTCACTGGCTGATATTTTTATAACCACCAGCGGAGGTGGATTTTTGAGACGGGGCAGCAAGGACAGGCACCGGTCAACTGCCCTAACTTCTTCTTTAAGGGCAGTTGATGACTGTCCTTAACTCTTTGATAAATTGCCAACGGCATTCACAGATTTTTCCCCCCAAGGAAATGAGGCTGGCAACCAATCGATTATCCTTTAAAGTTAAAGTTACGAATGTGCTCGCGACACATTCGTAAGAAGCTGGCAATATCATCACAACGTTAATGTTTCCCCATTGTTTGTCTTATTTGATTTAGCAGAAGTAAAGCCATTTTGTGCAGTAACTTGGAATTCCGACCATGATTTTGCGGTGAATGTGATGGTAGTATCGTTTGCAAATGAAACTAATGTGGCATGTGGAATTTGGAGATTGCAGAGATCGTTAATGAACACAAGGAAGAGTGTGGGCCCCAAAATGCTCCCCTGGGGTACGCCATACTGAATCGGTAGTTCATCACTCTTTTAATTGTCTATAGTGACTAATTGTGAACGATCAGTAAGATAACTCTTGAAGAAAACAAGTGAAGACCCTCTGACACCTAAACTTTCAAGCTTGATTAGAAGAGTGGAGACGAAAATGGTGTCAAATACTTTGGTAAGATCTAAAAATATGGTAAGAACCTTCTTATTAGTATTTAAGTTATGTACTTTATTGTTAACTAACATATGGACAGCATCACAAGTGGATTTGAAAGCCAAACTGCTGGGGTGATAACAGTTTGAAGTGTTCGAGATAGTGGACTAATCGCTTGTTTAAGAGGCGTTCAAGTACCTTACAGAGTGCACTAAGAACTATTAGGCGATAGTTGTTTGGCAAGGTACCGTCATCACCACACATAACGAGTTATGATTTGCAAAACATTCAAATCTCGACGACAGTATCGACGTAATTATCAATCTGGGTTAAGTATAATATCGTTACCAAATAATCAATACTTATTGATAAGATAAATACTGCTATTCACTTGACGATAAGACCAATTGATTTTTTGGTAAACACAAGTCATCTACAATATTAAATCGTCGATTCAGATTATGTGAAGAATCAGCACTTTTTGGAGGTCAACTGTTGGGAAATGTGTCATGTGGTCAAATGTAGTAATTTTTAGCTTGTACTTAGCTAAAAATTACCACATTTATCTATCTATGTTCTAGTGTTTTGACGGGGATGAAAATGTGGTGCAACTTACTTTAGTGTTATTGTGTGAATTTTTGATGGATCCACCACTTTCATCGTAACGTAATAACAGTTATTATATCAATTTATCATCAAGATGGTTGATATATGCTGTTACTTTTGTTCTTCAAAAATATGCTGATTCTTTGCCGCATCTTTAGAGACAGCGTAATAGAATCAGCTTTTTTTGGAGGTTCTTGTGAAATATAGACAAAAATGCTTATCATTATAACTTTAACCACCTCTGTGGTTCTGTGGTCTTCCACCAGTCTCAGAACTAGAGGCGGGACCTCTAGTTCTGAGACTGGCCAGGCAGCCAGGGCAAAATTTTCTGCTCAGTTTGGTTGGTGGAAAGGTTCTAAGTCCGCCTGGCTAGCTACCACCTTATCTAAGTCTGTCGCCATAACAACAATGTTAACAGGATCGTTGTGTTTCGGCTGTTAGAGGTGAGATAGTCAGTTCCTCTGTGGTTGAGGATTCCGGGTGAAAGTCGCTTCCACCTTCGGCCTGATCATCACTTACCATCAGGTGAGATGAAAGCCACGAGCTTGTCCGTTGTGTACAAAAAAAAACTCAACTTCCGGGATACAAAATTCCGAAATAAACTCAGCGATAATTGCTACGTCACTGTCTGATTAGTTATAACATCTTTTAATATACTAGTCACGGTAATACGCGACGTTAAAACATTATTATATAAATAATCTAGATGATTTACGTATTAGTACTTTTGGCCTCCAAAAACTGCTGATTATTTGTCCTATCTTTAGATATCATAAATAATCAGCATTTTTATTTTATTTTTAACTACTGATTCTTTGTCCTATCTTTAGATATCTTATACATATAATCATCATTTTTGTGAAATGTAAACCTAATATTTATCGCCTCATCACTGCCTAGAGTTTAAGCTAGGAGTATTGATATTATGCTGTGTAACAAGTACCAATATAGTACCTACAAATCCAATAGTACTTAAAAGTTGTGTGGAAATTGGTAGTCATGGTATGGGCACGTGAGACGGAGAAATAAGGAAAAGGTCGTGAGGAAAGTTTTGAATATGAATGTGGATAGATATAAAAGTAGGGGAAGACCAAAGAAACGAGGGATGGACTGTGTCAAAGATTTTAGAAAGGTGGTGGTTAGGTTAGAAAGGTGGTGAATACCGAGATGACGACTGGGGAAGAAAAAGGCATTTTGCGCCAACCCCAAATTAATTGGGATGAGGGCAAGAGAATGATGATGAGGATGACCTTCAATAAAGTACTTATATTCACTTCTAGGAAGTGATGCATGGAACATATTGTAAAGATATAACTGACAAAATTGGGGCAAACACCACAGCTCCCTCGACAAATACTTGCGTAATGTTATGAAAATCTGCAATTATATCTACAGGAGATTTTACTTCGTACTTAAATATGATGAGACCTACGTTGCTGCTTTGAGGTATCCCACAGCTAACCCTTTCCGTATTAACTTACAAAATGCAAATTTCACAGCAATTATATACAATTTGATAAGTTAGCTTTAAAGAATATCTAATAAAAGCCCACATCATTCATAAGCTTCCATATTTGAGCACTGTGTGGGGTGTGAAATGGAGCAAAATGTCTTAGAAAGATCTAAGAACACATGAATTACTTTAGACTTTTTTTAACATAACTTTACTCCTTTATTCCCCGAATGGATATGCAGAGGTGTGTAGTAAAACACTCACATTTCGCCAGTTTTGTTTAGGTTCCATAATGTAATAATAGAAGGCGAGCCCATTGCCATCGAATTCAGACACAGAGCTACTGCTGAGAAATTCCTGATGGAAAAACTCATTAACACTTTGCCAGACTTGGGAATCGAACCCATTACTCAAAAGGTTAGGACCTCATGCTCAGTAGTAAAGGTTACGCATAAACAAATTAGTTTCATGAATAAACTACCTCGTTGGTCACTAGACTAACGACTCAGTTTTTGCATTGAAACTAAATGAACTGAGTCTGTAAGTAGATCTGTCGAGACACATTTACTCGTCAAGTTTTGGCCGCTGCCATTTCTTAGCTGACTGATCCCCATGAAACGAAAAGCCGAAACAAACTCAGAAGTCATTGTTTTTGTTTAAAGTCCAAACATTAAATATTATTAACTTACTTTGTAAGTCTAACAATGCAGGGGCATTCTAGCTATAGGAGCATACCATTCTGAAAGATAAGTGGCAGATGAATCAAGAAAGATAAGTTTATTAAATCATATTTAAAACGTATAAGTAAAACTTGAATTACCTACTACTGAAATTCAGTTTTTAGGCCTATGGAAACTCGCAAAACTATGTACTTAGATCAAATTACAATCATGTTTTTAGACATTGGTATTTAAGACACGCGGTTGGCAATGACCTAGCGAAAAAACAGTTCGGCTGAACCAATCAGGAACCAATTTCACGAAATCGTTCATATCCTTTTCCTGCCACATTTTGAAGACCACCGATTTTTTAAGTTTGTAAATTGCAGTGTAAGGTGAGTGGGGGGAAGATCGAACGGGTCTTTGATGAGATGAGTAGTGTGTTGTATTTTAAGTCTTGTAGAACTACATACGAGTATTAGCTTATATTTGTAGAGAGTAAAGAGCAAAGAGTATATTTTTCTATTATTTTGATAACATCCTGTTAATGCTGCTCCAACGCAGAAGAAAAACACAAAAAAATGTTTTTATCATGAGAATGAAACAGGGGGAAGATGAAAAAGCGATAGGGAAAGATCGAAATAGTTTCTAAAATTGTTCAAATGAATATCAGGCGTTGTTGATGGCCCCTAGCCTATAGTTTGAAGTGCCCTGAAAACTCAGAACTACCTGTAGTGTCAAAATACCTTTATTTAACAAAGAAATAACGTTTTTAAAAAATTTACCCCACCGGGGGAAGATTGAAGTAGAGGATCTCAAACTCCCCCCCCCCCCCCCCTTTAATTGCTTAAGGTCATACTGAAAATATCATATAAATCCCCAGCCCCATCTACCATTACTTTATTCTACTAACAAGATATTACAAAACAATATTTTGCATCTTTCTTTCATCTTCGTCTTCTATACGTTCATCTTACCCCGTCAAATATTGGTGGGTAAAGACGGAAAATTTTAATAAATAAATACGAAAATACGAAAAATAGCCATATTTAAATGTAATCGCACAACTAAGAATTAAAAATAATGAGTGGATATTCCAATAAACCAGTGGAACCTACCACATAAGTAAAGTTACAGGACATGTGGCAAGATTAAAACACTCGATTAACTTGCGTAAAAGTCGCTGCGCACACATTTGTATTTTTCACACACACCACTAACTGCAGGTGTGTGTGTGTGTTACTGAGGTGCGTGGGGTAAGATTAAAACAATCGATTAACTTGCGTAAAAGTCGCTGCGCACACATTTGTATTTTTCACACACACCACTAACTGCAGGTGTGTGTGTGTGACTGAGGTGCGCGACGTAACAAAATGACGATCTTAACAATGTCATCATTGCAGAAATTGCACTGAATCTGGCGCTATAGACTACTTTTTGTGTTACCCCGTTTTTTGTCTTCCCCCCACTCACCTTACCTATTATTATTTAGTTTAAATAATAATTATCTAGGTAATTAAGTAGGAAGCTACGGAACATTTATAAGAACTACAGGTTATCACACCAGCGGAGTAATTGCGTAACACACTAACAGTATCAATGGCTTTAATTTTGACAGTTCAACAACATTCTTTGCGTTATTTACGTTTTTGAGCAGACAATTTTTTTTTAACATATTAAGCAATGGATTAGCAATATCCTTCAAAATCATTCAAGTTGTGATTGATAGTGTGTTTGTTACGCAATTATGGTGTTGTTTGAATCAATTCTGAGTTCTGAGTGCGGGCATTCGCGGAGGAGTGACTGTGTTAGCGGCAGACGAGGCTCTGGTGCCTGTCGACACGCACCACCCGCCGCTAGCGGTTAGCGTGCGCGCCGTCCCCGCCTCCGTCTCGCCAACGACCCCAGCCGACGCCCGCGGTACTAGTGCTCACTATATTAGACCACAATGGAATTGGAATAAGGTCGATTTTCAATTGTTATATTTTAGGCAAATTTCCACTGACTGGAGTATATTGTATGAAATTAATGATTTGGAATAGATGTTGAACTTCTTTTTAACCGACTTCCAAAAAGGAGGAGGTTATATGTTCGACGCGTATGTTTTTTTTTTTTTGTATCACCTATGTATGTCCGCCAATTTCTCCGTCAATTGTGGACCAATTTTGAAAATTATTTTTTTGTATGAAACCCATGCTCCCGGATTGGTCCCATATAAATTTTATTAACTTTGCTTGGAGTTTTTGAGTAAGCTTCAATAATTCATATTTTTCCCACTAATGTGGATGATATGATGATAACTTCCTGTGACTGTTATTTACATAGCAGGTAATGGTATTCGAATTTGTGTGGGTTTAAAAGTTAAAAGTTTTTATTTTTACCACAACACCACACACCACCACAACAAAAAAGTGAAAAATAAAAACTTTTTACCAGTAATTTTTTTTGTCAGTGTCTTTGGTTTTGAATTTTCGTTTTTTGCCACCGACTTTCGAAATTAAAGTTGTTTTTCACTTTGTAGTTTTTTTTCGGAAGTCGATGTTTTTTTTTGGAAAAAGTTTTTTATGATACCTACGAGTATTATCAATTATACGATAGATGGGTGCGTGCCGCGGAAAAATCTTAGCAGTGGAAATTCACGGTACAGTATGGTACACAAGCGATATAATAAAAAATATACAAGTAAAAGCTAGACTTCATAAAAAAAACAAAAAATCGGAGTGTAGAACTCGTTTAAAAAAGTTAATGGAAATTGCGGACATAGAACATAGAAATAAAATTCAATGTAAATTGAGGACCTTGCAGAAAAGTCCAAGTTTAAAAATATTCAGGTATTCAAAAAAAAGGTTTAAAAAAATTATTGGTTACACTAATGTCTAAGAGGTAGATGGTATAATATAATATAAACATATTTAATTTATATATTTTACTAAAGTTTTTGAGGTAAATAAGAAAGTTTTTGAATTACTACGATTTTTTTAAGTTTGGATCTGCCTCTGTTTTGCACCAAAATTAAACAAAAATACTACACTATTTTGTACTTTATATAATAAAACACATCAATATAAGTATTTTTTGATTCAACAACTATTAATCATCTCGTGAAAGATTAAACAATCAAATGAAAAACAAAAACGAACGAGTGTTTAACAAAAATTACTAATTTAAAGGTCAACTTCAGCTTGATCATCGTCGTGTTCGCTAGAAATGTGATCTGCCGCTCCAACAGCTTCACTTTTAAGGGCCCTGTAGAAATACAGTTTATTTGGTGGAACATAGTTCTTTACCAGCTGCATAACATCTTTGTATTTAGCCTTTTTCAACGGCAATACATGATCATACATCGGTTTCTGAGGCAGAACGGATAGGTTGGCTTGAGCATTTCTCATTATGATAAAATAATCAAATACAGGCGTTCCCGTTGTAACACTGACTGCAATAGTTTTAATGTGATCTTTATTGTATTGAAAAATGCGGTATTGAGATATTTTGAATCGTATCTTCTCTGCATATGTTATAATTTTCTTGAAATGACTTTCATAAGGCTGGTAAATGTCAGATGATCCGCTACTAAACGGTTCAGCGTCACTCTTATGTATATTTGACCTAGGTATTCAACGTAAAATAATTATTATTTAATTTATTAACAACATAAAACGTTCGTCCTTTTGGGCCGAGCTCAAAACGTGCACTGACTTGTTACAAATGTCAATGACATTTCATTTGTTGCAAAAAGGAGGCAGGTCCGGACCTGCTGCTTTCTTGCACCAAACAGAATAGGGAGGCAGATCCCAAATTTGTTATAGCGCGTTGGTTTTTCGTTGGATCTGCCTCGTTCATGCACCAAACGATAGCCCTAATTTTTGTTCAAATTTTAGGTGAAAAAAACAGCAACGGCAAAAATTTGGATCTGCCTCCCTTTTGCTGCAAGGGCTGTGTATCTCGACCGTATTACACTAGGTGCGGCGTAAGCCAGGGTAGCAATGTAGGGCCTCTTGAGTTTATTATAATGATAATGACTTACCGGAAGTCATCAGGCATGGGACTTGTTTATTGTTTGCAGATGACCTGAAATTGCTGCTCGAGGTTGGGGATCACTCGGATTGTGAACGCCTGCAGGACGGCATCAACCGAGTGGTCGAGTGAAGCATCGCCAACAAGCTTCATTTTAATGTAGCCAAATGCTCGGTGATGTGTTTCAGTCGTATTGATAATACAAGGTAGAGGATGCGCCGATGCAACGAGTGTCTCAGGTACGAGACATATAGGTAATTTTCACTCAGGAACTAACCTTCCGTGAGCATACCAATGAGATATGTAAGAAGCCATACAGAAACCTAGGTTTCATACTTAGGCAGGCTCAGAGGTTTACCAACATCAGGACACTCAAGGTGACGCACTAGTCTGGACTCACCTTGAACATAGTGCAGTCATATGGGATCCTCATGAAGCGAAGTATAGTGTCATGTTTTGGAACGTGTCCAAAATAAGTTCACATGACACTTGTATTTCAAGCTGTATGGGGTACATCCATTTTACCCATTGATGTACCCTACACTGTTTGTTCTGGGTATGGTAGGGAACAACGTGTTAAAGGTGCGACGGGGCTTTGCCCTCGCAGCGTATGTAGTGGAACTACTGCGTGGCGGGGCGCATAGCCCGGGAGTGCTGTGGCACCTGGAACTTTGCGTGCCAGACCGGTACGTGTGGAGGCGGCGACGCCCGCCCCTGCTTGCGGTGCCTGCAGCCAGAACCAACCTACTGGCGAGCATTCCTCTCACTAAAGCCATGCGTGTGGTGAACGAGGTTCACGAGAGGGTTAATGTATTGTGGTGCAACTTGAGTGAATTCGCAAAAGTTACATTATATATAATAATTATGTTATTTAGATGTAGGTTAGGATTAAGGATATAGTATTTAATTTTATAGGATGTAGATTAAGGATTTAGCATGTACTTAAGGCCACTCTATCTCATTGGATCTCAGATCCGTAAGGGTAGTTGTAGGTAAGATTTGTGTAAATAAATAAATTCCTAGGTACGTAATTAAGCACCTACCATCGAATCATAATAATTAATTACCGGTTTACCTAATCCATAAATTCCGTGAATAGCTAGCTAAATAATTTTTAAAAAATCATACATAATAGAGAGTTAACTTCTAAATGCAGACAAAGTTTTATGCCAAAATATTTCCGATAAGAACTACAGTCGTAATAAAAAAAATAAAAAAAAACATAGTACTTACTAGGGCCATTTTGTGGAAGTTCCTTCTCGGCAGATTCACAAAACACTGGCTGAATTGCCGGCCGGCGATGTAGCGCGGTTTATATACATTCGGCCATAGATTGTGTAAAGCAGATAGGTAAGTAATCTATTTTGTACTTGTAATGCATCATAACGCTGCCTGATACAAATAGATTGAGGGCTTTCCTACTGCGATATCGATAAAGATCTGTATAGCTAACATGACAAGCGCGAGAACGCTCTTTATCTCTTTTTGTCGTAATTTGTTTACGATTCTGACGTCATTCTAATCCCTAACATGACCGAACGACAAGTAAACTCGAAAAAGGCACTCAACACTTCTTCTCGCGACGAGAAACCGATGTTGCAAAATTTATAAAAAAAAATACTAGTTTATGATAGCAACATCGGCTTGAGATTCTTGCTTGCCGATTCTCTTGTCACAAATGCCTAAAAACTAAAAACTAGACTAAAAATCAACAACATTTTGTTTATTCCTGTCAAACGACGTTTTCCCACTAATAAGGCACTCAACTATTAATTTTGTGAAAATGGAAATTTTGCTATTCTGAATTTGACGTTTTTCACCAAAACTTTTTATTGTGTATCTAAATCTGACTATTTTTAATCGCGATTAAAAAGGTGTGGATTAAAACGAGTTGTCATGAACCTAAATTCACACCAACACTTCGACGGTGCAAAAACAGTACTGTATCTTTTTTAGGGTTCCGAATTTTCTTTTCTTTTGCCTATATCTCGAAAATTGAAATTTTGCTATTCTGAATTTGACGTTTTTCACCATTGTTTTTTTGTATATCTAAATCCGACTATTTTCAATCGCGATTAAAAAGGTGTGGATTAAAATGAGTTGTCATGAACCTAAATTCACACAAACAGTGCAAAAACAGTACCTACTGTATCTTTTTTAGGGTTCCAAATTTTCTTTTCTTTTGCCTATATCTCGAAAATGGTGTGTCCTATCGCAAAAATAATGAAAATTTCGACCCCCTTTATAAAACCCATAAACCTTTTATTTTATTTTTTTTGAGTGTTGGAAATCATCAAATTCTTCTCCCGCTCCGCGGAGCGGGAGGGTGTGTCAGACTTTTACTGACTAAAACCCACCCGTGTTTCTTCCGTTGCCTGTGTGCCAGGGCCGCGATATCCCTTTCGAACAAACCCGCAACCCCAGCAGGAACCCATAAACCATTAAAGCTCAATATGTAGGTATTTTTTTTTTCCATACGAATCGCGAAAAATTCCACATAAAACATGTCGTTCCAATATAAATAGTAGTTTTAAAAGTGTTTTCATTATTAAAATATTGAAAAAAAAAATTCGTCTCTTATCGTCGTCAAAATCGAGGACGAGTAAATACTACAAAATGACAGAAAAATCGCAGATAACTAAGGTGTCATGTTAGAGTTTGTCGAAAAACATCAAGTTTGACAGAACGAGTCGATAATTTTATTTATTTATTTATAACAGCTTAAACTATCATTACAGGGTTTACCCTAATGCGACAGCTAAGAACCTAAACTAATATTACTTACAACCAAATTAGAAAAAATTAAACCTAACAACATTATTAAAATTAAATAAAAATATAAATAAATTTAAACACAAAAACAGCATTAAATAATTACTATCAAAACATAGTAAAAAATAAATTTCAAAAAATAAGTTAAAATTAAGTATTATTTTGCTTGTAGCATAATATAAATAACAGTACCCTTGCGAATTCACTAAAACAACATGTAAACACATCAATCTGAGTTTGAAGGTCGTTAATGGTACGGATAGCTCTGGTAAGGGGTGCCTTGGCAAGCAGGTTAGTTCTGGCTGTAGGTACCAGTAGCAGTGGCGGGCTGCGCCGCCTCCACACGAAGCGGTCCGGCACACACAGACTTAAGCGCTGCAATACTCCCGGGTGGCTCACCACTCCACGAAGCACCTTCACCAAGTAGGCGACCAGTGTAAACTCCCGTCGGACATACAGTTGATTATAGCCAACCATGCCCAGGACAAACAGAGTGGGATACATCAGTGGGTGAAACGGATATACCCTATATAATTTCCTGTACAAATGGCGCGTGAACTTTTCTGAACACGCTCCAACATTACAGAGTACTTAGCTTCATGTAGAGCCCATATGCCCGCACTATGTTCCAGATGACTCCTGACTAGTGCATCATACAGGCCCCTAACTGCTGTGATGTTTGTGAAGCTTTGTGTCTGTCTCAGAACAAATCCTAAGTTTCTGTACGCCTTCTTACTGATCTTGGTTACATGCTCACGGAATGTCAGATCGGAAGCCATGAAAACACCCAAGTCTCGCACGTCCGTGACTCGTTGCAGTGGAACCGCGTCCACCACGTACTCATAGAGCAGTGGTGCACGAGCACGGGTGTAACTCATCAACGAGCACTTGGATACGTTGAAGTACTCATACAGTTTTTTTTCTTGGCTCCATTGTACTATTCGATCGATGTCTTCCTGAAGGCGCCTGCAATCAGACTCGGACCTAATCTCAAGCAGCAACTTGAGGTCATCAGCAAATAATAAACAAGCGCCATGTCTTACGACTTCCGGCAAATTGTTTATCATAATAATGAATTGTCTATCTTTCCTTAAACGTCATCATTACATATAGTTCCTTATTCTTGTTTCATGTTTATTATTTTATATATATCTATGTATATATATATATATGTATATATTTATGTAGTTAAGTTTATGCGTTACGTATTTATTGTGTATGTAAATGGTACACCACTGACTACCTGCAGTATTGTCTCTCCTTCTCCCTTTAATCCATCCAAAGGTTGTCTGTAAAAGATCGCTTTTAGCGATAAGACCGCCCATTGTGTCACCCTATGTAACATTTCTAAATTTATTTCTGTAATTTGTATGGTGTGCATAATAAAGAATATTCTATCTATCTATCTATCTATGAAGTCTAGAGGCCCCAAGTTGGTGCCCTGACTTACACCCGACCAAGTGAAATATAAGTCAGATTCACATCCGTTGCAGTCCACATACTGCTGTCTTCCTTGCATGTAACTGGCGAAAAACCGCAATAGATGCTGGGTGCACCTCTGCTAGCTTCCGCAGTAAGACATCATTGTCAACTGTGTCAAAAGCTTTTCTAAAGTCAAAATAAGCTGCGTCCACCTGCACCCCATCATCTACCGCCGGAACCACGCGTCCCATGAAATCAAGAAGATTGGTAGCAGTGCTGCGCCCCTGCCGGAATCCGTGCTGCGCATCCCATAACTGTCCGCGCACTTGCTCTTGCATACAGCGCTGAATGGCAGACTCGAACACTTTTGCAGGCGTCGACAACACCGCCACCGGCCTATACCCACCGATGTCAGCTCCCGCCCTGCCTTTGGGCACTGGAATGACTCGCGTAATCTTCCACCGAGCTGGGAACTTCGCAGAATGAAGACAGGTGTTAAAAATATAAAGTAACGGCTCCGCGAGTACCCTACCACAATCTTTAAAAAGAAACGCTGGCATACCACCCGGGCCCGCGGATCGCTTAGGCTTGAGGCGGTCGAGTGCACTTCTAACGTCCCTAAGACTAAGATTATTAATTTGTACGCATGCACTACCAGTGTTCCCTGCTTCCGCTGCCGCCGCTTCTGAGTCTAGTCGTGGCGGCGCATTACTATATACCGACTCAAAATAAGTCGCGAACTGCTCAGCACACTCCTCGTCTGTCAGATACTGACCGTCCTTAATAATGTCCTGTCTACTCGTTGTACTTTTCTGTGATCATACGTATTGCCAAAATGGCTTAGGGTCTTTCGCAAACTGACATTGAATCTTATTTTGATGGTCTTTGCGTGCAATGTCTATTGATTTTTTAATATGCGATCTATATTTCGAATATTCGCCGTAATCACTATTTAATTTCGTTTTATTATTTTAATACAATTAAGTACTCACGCGAGAGTGAGTAATTGTCGCGTGTTAGGCATACTGGTGTAGAGGTTTCAAGCGCTACTGTTGAGGTCTTGGGTTCGAAGCCCGAGTCAGGCCGAGTTTTTCTCAATATTAGCCCGGAGTCTGGATTTGTGCCCGGCACCGTAATAACGTAACGGACTTTCAACCACAATCTGAATTTGTATCTGAATTTTGAAGGATATTGCTAAATTTCTTCATTATGTCCTACAAAATTGTCTGCTCAACAACTTAACGCAATGAATGTTGTTGAACTGTCAAAATGAAAGCCTGAAATATAAGGCTTTCATTTACGGAATAGACGGAAAAATTACACCGCACAACCTTGGACACCCCCGAATTGTGCCATGAGATAAAAATATGCTTTTAGTTCCTGCAACATGCGACGGTAGACAACTTTTTCCTCGGAATAAGCAGTCGTAAGTACTGAAAGGGTCGTATTAAATCCAGAAATAAAAGGAATTTCATAAAACACATTTTTTTGTCCAAAAAAATTGTGTTTAGTAACAGCGCCATATGTATGTAGTAACAATCCACAATGTTTACTAACGTTGTAATTGGTATTGCTGTTTACAGCTAGATGTCATTTTCCAATATAGAACATATTTTGTAGTTCATCTATTCGATACTAGATGGCGCTGCAAGTCAGCTGCTGTCAGTCAGCCAAAAAAATTATTAAATACCAATTATTTCTCAGGAGTATTGCTTCAAAATTACTGCTTAGACTCTCATTACGCCTCGTTATTTCAAGAAACGCCCGATAATAAATGTCAATTAGTCATAATTGCTACTTTTGAAAGCGAAAACTTTAATGAGGAATGCATGTGCGAAAATCAAAGAAAATGGTGCAATAGTGTATTATTGAATAAAATAATACGTTCCGCTGTAATGTGATTCAATGAAACGTTTCGCCGACTTGCTCAGATGTGTATCTTTAGTAGGCAATTTGCTAGATAATGATCTAGCTTGTAGAATGAATTGGGCCTTGCAGCGCCATTTAGTATCGAATAGGTGAACTATAAAAAGCTAAGTTATTCCCAATGTTCTATTTTGGAAAGCGACATCTAGCGGTGAATAGCTATACTAATTACAACGCTAATAAATATTATGTATGATTAGTACACACATATGAATACAGATGTCACTGTTACCAAACATATTTTTATTTTTTGACTAAATACGTCAATAAAATGATTTTGTTTGCATGTTTATAAACTTAGCATTTAATTGCAATACGTTCAAGTAGAAGTAATACTTCCAATATTCGAAAACAGTTTCATAGGTAAATTAGGTACGTAGGTTGCTATTGATACTAATCTTGATAAAAAAGTTTACAATAAATAACGACAGCATTTCTAATTATTATTTGTTTGTCTGTATTGCAAAAATCGTCATCGTCGAGTGCTATGAATATAGTACCAGTCTATTTAATCAACACGGTACCTATACATATGAATATGACACACAGCAACGGCAGGAATAGCTGGTCATAGATTAAAGAGCGCAGCGGTGTAGGTAGGTACACCACCCACCACCTACCTACATTTCGCCAGTCATGTTTACGTCATAAGTCTCTTATCTATGGGGCAAGCCTATTGCTGTTATGAACAAGCAGATAGCAAAATAGCCATTCGTTAATTTGATTTTTCATGAAATTGATAAGACTTTGGTTTCCAATAAAAATAAAATCTGTAGCTCATGGTTTGTTCAATGAAATCTCCAAACTGGTTGACACATCCCGTGAGCCTCTGACCAAGGTAAAATCCAGCCCGGATTTTACCTTGGTCAGAGGCAAAAAATTGCCATATAACGTGGCAATGCCACCACACCAGTCTCTTGGGTACATTACCGGCAGCGATGCGGAGGAATTTTTCGACGCAATATTTTAGTATGTTATTATTTTTGTTATGTTAGGATATTATGTTTTAATTATAAATTATTTTACTAAGTAATATTTAGGATGTGGAAATAATAGTAGATTATGCACTAAGGGGATACAGTACCTAGTGTCTTACGTAGCGGGCGCCGTATTAATCCCGAGCAAAACGAAGGATTCTAGCGTTAACTCCCGAACAGAGCGAGGGAGTTTAGAGTTAATTCTCGAGCAAAGCGAGGTAATTAAGACAAGAATCCTGAGTGCAACGTGGGATTCAAGTTCGCCCAAGACGAAGGCACCTTTATCCCCGAGAGAATACTCTACTTTTCACACCATTTACGAGACAATAAACAGCAATAGTACTAGAAACAAAGTATTTTTTGGATCGTGAAAGTTGGTGAAGGTGGTGCTTGAGGCAGCGGGCTAGATGAATAGTGTTTTAATGTGGAAGGTTGTGGGGTGGATTTACAATGTGGTCGATAAATCACGTTGATGGCATGAAAAAATTAATATTGCTCGAATATCGTAACTTTTTTACATTTACAGGCTTTATACTTACTTATACTTGTTTTATACAGTGCTTTAACCCAAACATCCTCAAAGTCAATAGCTTTTTAATAATAAAATTAATTCGTTTATCAAAATCATCACTATCTGTGAAAAAAATGCGACTCTTTACGTTGGCCGGCAGAAAAATCGACTACCCGACGTATTAGATAGATTTTTATTAACGATTTACGTTTATCCATATTGTTTATATTTTTTTAGAAAAGTAAATAATAAATTCTTCGTAAAATAAATAATCAATAAATAAATTAAATGTTAGCATCGAAATTCGTCAACACCGTCACGGAAGTATCAAAGTGGAGGTAGTTCCGTTTGCGTAGCATTTACGCGGCCTGCGATACCCTTCCCCGCGAATTGATTTTAACAAAAACTTAGTTATAAGTGAAGATGCTAAAGAAAATAGCGGTATCTTACAATTATTATTAGTTTTCTAGAAAAATCGACATAACGTCCTAATCTTCATCACTATACGCATCATCACCGTTTACAAATAATGAGCGGTGATGAGATCTGACTGAGATGAGACTCATGCGTATCGAGATGACGATTTTTTAAATTTGTGTTATAATTTGCTTAAAAGTTACAGTAAGAGATCGAAGGTTATTAAATTTCTCTGTTCTTTTAAAGAATTTGTATAGTTAATTGTATGATTAGTGTTACTTATAGCGATCAAGGTTTTTTTGATTCTTATGTTTGACTTAAATAAAAACTGTGTACCTAATTATACGTATACCCAAGTCCTTTTTTATTGCACACCGAGAATAGAGTAAAGTATAAGTTTATAATACAATATGAAACTAATATATTATATGAAACTAATTTATTATATTATGTAATATACACGAATCGTAACATGCCAACCAAAATCTGTTCCTCCATGTTCTGGAAAATTTTGATGTAGGTAATGTATGCGACGTATTAGGGTGGAACTTGTAAAGCCCTATGTGTGACTCAGAAAATAAGAAAATATAAGAACAACAATCAGATTTGAATGATTATAATGTGTACCTACATTCAGACAACAGCCACAATGGAAACTTAGCGTGTGCTGTTTCAGGATTGCTAATTCTGGCTGATTTAAGGGAAATAATGTAAAACCAATTTCTCAATTTACTAATATCAACCAATTTATAAATATAAATTAAAATACTAGCCTATTAATAAATCAAGTTTACATAAAATAATATTTCATGTTAACATATGCTTACAGAATTGGGACCACTAACAGAATTGTTTTTCATTTAGATTACAACAATCAATAAAGGAATCGTATTTTAAGAGAAGTTCTAATTCTGGGATGATCAAATCATTAAAATCGCCAAGATAGCAGAGAGTACAGCGCAAGAAATGGCGTGAAGCAGCTAAAAGATATAGGGAAAAGCAGAAAAATGAAATAAATTTGGTCAGTTATTTGGTAATCAATCATAGAAGTGACGAACAGGCCTCCACCAAGCACCGCCACTTCGACCGATTCTGTGCTACGGGATCCAGCGGATTCCTGCGCCCTTCACAAGGTCATCGGTCCATCTTGTGGGCGGCCTTCCAACGCTTCGTCTTCCGGTACGCGGTCGCCACTCCAGAACCTTTCGGCTCCATCGGCAATCTGTTATACGAGCAATGTGCCCTGCCCATTGTCACTTAAGTTTGGTAATTCTTCGGGCTATGTCGGTTACCAGACAGGTTGCCGGTGCCAGTCAGAAATGAAGAGATACGTAGGAGAACCAAGGTTCTACTACGTATCTCTTCATTTCTGACTGGTAACACGCACTAGTCAAAGAAAGTCTTTGACTAGTGCGTGTTGCCAGACAGTTTGACGTCTTGAGACACTGTGGTATGTGGTACGAGAAGATATTGCGTAGCTTCCCGAACGCTGCCCAGCCGAGTCAGATTCGACGATTGACCTCTTTCTCGAAGTTGGACCTACCTACCTGGATAGTTTGTCCTAGGTAAACATCCCGTCCACAACTTCGAGCGTAGCTTCTCTGACCTTAATGAGAGTGGGTGTTACATGGGCATTTGACACGACCTTTGTCTGGTCCATGTTCATTTAACACCCAATCTTTCGGAGGCTCTACTAAGGTCATCGAGCATTGTACTGAGGTCCTCCATGGTCTCAGCCATGATAACTCTATCGTCAGCAAACCGAATGTTAGTGATATACTTGCCATTAACGTTGATGCCTAGCCCTTTCCAGTCCAGAACTTTGAAGACATATGCTCCAGTGCAGCGGAAGAAGATATAATATAGAAGTACTAACTTCTAACGTAGTAGTCGATATCTAAAAAAAAACTGACCAAATTTGAAATGACCTAGAAATATGATGATTACGTGTTATTAAGAGAAAAATGACTAATTAAGAACAAGCTTAAAAACAGAAATGAAGTACAAGGTTACCTCTCTACGACTGATTACCAAAAAGAAAACTGACCAAATCTCAATGAACATAAAAGTATGATAACTTATTTATGAGAAAAATGTCTAAGACTCCTATTATTATAATTAAGAGTGTTGATTAAATCATTAAAAATACTTGCGTTCCTTAAATTGTGTCGTTTTTAATTTGTCATTCATGTATAAAGGGTCATCACAATACACACGAAATCATCACAATCCGTAGATAAATCATCGCCATACCGCGGCCGTCATCACTCACCTCTTTTTATTGGAATGCTGCTAAACACAATTCATGAACATTATAGTTATCCTACAATGATTTTATTTAGTTTTAGGATCAGTTATCAACGATGTTTTTAGTTTGATGTTGTCACCAATGCGGCAGCTTATTTTATCCTTATTTTGTATAGAATTTTCAATGTAGCCCTCTGCTACTACATCAGATTTCCAGCCACCGTGACTTTTAATCTGGGTCATGTCTGCTCCTGAATCCGCTAATAGAGTAGCCGATGTTCTCCTGAAACAATGGCCCGTGTAGAGCTCGGCATTTGTTAATTTCAGTTATTTCGCAAATTCTTTCGGCAATTGTTAATATTATAATTATTAATTATTATTAGTTACGAAAAATCTGTTAGTGTTTATATTAGAGGGGCGTAGAGCTTGGTACTTTTCGATAATTCTTAGGTATTCTTCACGGACTACGAATGACCGTTCTTTCTTTGATTTTGTATCTGGCAAATTTACCAGCAACAAATCTAAATGTTTTTCGATATCTTCGATTTTAATGTTTATGACAATTCTACGACAAGCGCCATTCACTCCAAGAATCAATGCCACCTGTAATAAAAATAGGTAGGTAGGTTAGTATTTAAGTAGGAAGGTAACATACGTAATATTTTAATTTTTATGTATTACATTTTGTATACGTCTATGTACATGTTATAAACTTTCTTAGATTTGCCTGACACCCTCAAGTGTGGGTCAGTTAAATCTAAGAAAGTTTATTATTTTTAATAACAACACATAAACCTTACGAAAAAGTTGTCTACCGTCACATGTTGTGGGAACTAAAAGCATATTTTTATCTCATGGCACAAATCGAGTGTGTAATTTTTCCTTCTTTACACGCACCCTTACCATAAATGACTTCCATTTTGACAGTTCAACAACATTCATTGCGTTAAGGCGAAAGCGTCAAAGTAGCCCGCGAAATTCAAATTTTGTTACGTTTTTTGCAATTTGCAGGTCAGTATCATGTTGTAAGTTGATTTAAATATGATTCGCGGCCGTATCAAAAATGTATATTAATAGAATTGTAATAATAAAAATGATCAATACAACTCTCTAAGTTCATATAATTTCATTGAATGACTATTTCATGAAATCATGACATTTGACCATTGTGCTTACTTATGGAGTTGTATTCCTGATTGTAATGATTATAATTATGTAAAACCATATTTGTTACGATCGCGAATCATATTTTAATCAACATAAAACCTGACACTGACCTGCAAAATGCAAAAAACAAAAAAATAATAATTTCGCGGGTTACCTTAGCGCATGCCCCTTAAGTTGTTGAGCAGATTTTTCGGACATAAGAAGCAATGGATTAGCAATATCCTTCAAAATCATTCAGATTGCGAATGAAAGTGCGTTACATAATTAGGGTGCTGGGCACAAATCCAGACTCCGGGCTTATATTGAGAAAGACTACGTGAACCTGCTTCGAACCCAAGACCTCGAAATAACGCTTGCGACCTCTACACCAGATTTTTATCGATATCGCAGTAGGAAAGCCCACAATCTATTTGCAACGGCAGCGATAAGATGCATTCCAAGTTCAAAGTAGATTACTTATCTGCGTTACATAATCTATGGCCGAATGTTTATAAATCGCGCTACATCGCCGCGCCAGCCGGCAATTCAGCCAGTGTTTTGTGAACCGTCTGAGAAGGAACTACTACAAAATGGCACTAGTAAGTACTATGTTTTTTTATTACGTATATAATTCTTACCGTAAATATTTTGGCATAAAACTTTATCTGAATTTAGAAGTTAGCTCTTTAGATGTAGGATTTTTTTTTAATTATTTATTTAACTACTCACCTTGAATTTATGGATTAGGTAAACTGATTATTAATTAACTATTATGATTCGATAGTAGAGTACCTAGGAATTGATTAACTGTCTTCCTTTAGTTATTACTCTGAGGTCTTCCTTTTTGGTGGTGTGGCGTGGTGACGTTAGTAGTTTGTACTGTTTGTAAACATAGGTAACTTAACTTGAATCGTTTTGATGGAATCGAATAATTTCATCAAAATCGGTTTAGTAGTTTAGAGTCTAAATGTGACACTGTGATGTGCAAACAAACACTCATTTACTTTGTAATTTTCGTTAGCGAACAAACTAATATTTTACAGATTTATTAATTTAATAGTGTTCGCCCCATGGAACTTTTCACTGTACAAAATTTTGATCAGGGCTTCATATATTATGTGAACATCTCCTTTGTAGGAATGCACTATATCAATCATGAGCAATTTCATACTCCGACTCGCCCATGGCCGATTTTCGGGTGGCTGTGACCACAACCTTTTTTGAGGGCTGGATCCGCGCCTGCATTATGGGACCTAAACAAAACTGGCGAAATGTGAGTGTATGTACTACACACCTCTGCATATCTATTCGGGGAATAAAGGAGAGTGATGTTATGTAAAAAAAAAAGTCTAAAGTAATTCATGTATTCTTAGATATTTCTAAGACATTTTACTCCGTTTCACACCCCACACAGTCCATTAATATAGAAGCATAACAACGATGTGGGCTTTTATTAGATATTCTTTAAAGCTAACCTATCAAATTGTATATCATTGCTGTGATATTTGCAATTTGTAAGTGAATACGGAAAGGGTTAGCGGTGGGATACCCCAAGGCAGCATCGTAGGTCTCATCATATTTAAGTATGAAGTAAAATCTCCTTTAATTGGAGATTTTCATAACATTACGCCAGTATTTGTCGAGGGGGCTGTGGTGTTTGCCCCCATTTTGTCAGTTATGTTATTACAATATGTTCACTTCCGAGAAGTGAATATAAGTACTTTATTGAAGGTCATCCTCATCATCATTCTTTTGCCCTCATCCCAATTTATTTGGTGTTGGTGCAAAATGCCTTTTCCTCCTCCGGTCGTCATCTCGGTATTCACCACCTTTCTAAAATCTTTGACACAGTCCATCCCTCGTTTCTTTGGTCTTCCCCTACTTTCATAGCCCTCCACATTCATATTCAAAACTTTCCTCACGACCTTTTCCTCATTCCTCCGCATCACGTGCCCATACCATGACTAACAATTTCCACACAATTTTTAAGTAAAGCATAATATCAGTACTCTTAGCTTAAACTCTAGGAAGTGATTAGGCTATTATAAATATTAAGTCAGTATTTCATAAAAATGCTTATTTATTTACGATATCTAAAGTAAGGCAAAGAATCGGTAGTTTTTGAAGGCCAAAAACGAATACTGTAAATCATCTAGATAATTGATATAATAATATTTTAACGTCACAATATAACGTCGCGTATTACGATGACTAGTAATTTAAAAGATGTTTTAACTAATCAGACAGTGACGTAGGTATTTCTGCTGAGTTTATTACGATTTTTTTTAGCCCAGCCTTAGGTAGGAAGTGGAGTTTTTTTTGTACACAACGGGGAAGCTCTTGGCCTGCATCTCACCTGATGGTAAGTGATGATCGGGCCGAAGGTGGAAGCGAGCTTCACCCGAAACCCTCAACCACAGAGGAACTGACTATCTCACCTCTAACAGCCGTAACACAACAATCCTGTTAACATTGTTGTTATGGCGACAGACTTACATGTCATAAGGTGGTAGCTAGCCAGGCGGACTTAGAACAAGCCTTACCAACAACCAAACCGAGCAGAAAATGTTGCCGCTACTGGGAATCGAACCCGAGGGCCCGGGTGCGATTCCCAGTTAGTAGTAGTAGTTCTGAGACAGGTGCTAGACCACAGAGGTGGTTAAAGATATAATGACAAGTATTTTTGGCCTAAATTTCACAAGAACCTCCAAAAAATTCTGATTCTATTATGCTGTCTATAAAGATACGGCAAAGAATTAGCATCTTTTTGAAGAACAAAAGTACCAGCAAATATCAACCATCTTGATGATTAATTGATATAATAACTGTTATACGTTACGATGAAAGTATACCCATCAAAAATTCACGCAACAAAACTAAAGTAACTTACACCAAATTTTCATCCCCGTCAAAACACTAGAACGTAGATTGGTAAATGTGGTATATAAATAACTGAAATGATGTTGTTGAACCACATTTGACCACATGGCACATTTCACAACATTTGACCTCCAAAAACTGCTGATTCTTCACATAATCTGAATCGACGATTTAATAGGTACCTATAGATGATTTGTTTTTACCAAAATATCATTCGGTGTTATCGTCACTAGACTAGCTTTTCGTCACGTCATTCACGTCAATAGCAATATTTATATCTTATCAATAAGTATTGATTATTCGAACGAATTGATTAGGATAATATACTTATCAAACCGGATCGATAATTACGTCGATATATCAAGAATTTAATGTTTTGCTAATCATAACACGTTATGTGTGACGGTAAAGCATTATTCATAATCAATAAGTAGATATGTAATCTTTTTATAAGTCATCTAAGCTTGTATTATGATTTGCACGTATTATAGGTATTATCGAAACATAATTATAACAGCACGCCTGTATTACTTGAAGGGTTGGACAAAGGTGTACTTATAGTACACCCACATGTGCCAGTTATGTTGAAGTCCCATGTAAAACGGGCGAGCCTATTGCCATCAATCAGACACGAATCCAGGCTCCGGGCTGTTACTGCGAAATTCTTAATGGAAAAACCCAATATCTCTACCCGACCTGAGACGGTTGTTCGTCGAGTTGAGCTCCTTAAGTTCTGTGTTGAGCTACACGATTACTGACATTAAATGCTTGCAGTGACTGGACAGGTCCACTCAAATCTGTGTGGTTCTTTCCTCATTTCAGACACTAATCTACATGGTTCTCATATGGCTTGACCAAGATTATGTCTGGACTTTAAAAGAGACTGCGACCTCAGACGTTGTTTCGGCCTGTCATCTCAGAGTAGTCAGATAGGAAACGCCGACCTCATCTAGCTTATTTTTAATATGACGTGTAAAAGTGATTCTGATATCCTATTAACAGAATTTAAAAAATCATTTAATTTTATTTCACACGAACTCCGAGGACCCCAAAGACCACTGTCACTGCCCACTAGGCACCACAACGAGGCAGTGAGCCTACAGTACCTATTTTGTAGAACCGATGACAGTTGAGGTAGACGTATTCTTGAGTAGGGACCGCGAATCGGAAAACGTAATTGGACGCCCTCAGGCTAGGGGGAGCGACGATCTTTGCAGGGCGGCTGATAGCACCTGGAAGCCTTTTTTTTTTTTGGCTTGGATATTATCAAATAACTTCTCCCGCTCTGGGCGGAGCGGGAGGGTATGTCAGACTTTTACTTACGGCCCTTACGGACCCCGTCAGTTGGTGCTGACATCTCTTTAAGGTGCGCGTGGAACACAACGCGCCGTCGACCCGGGCCGGTCCTTATCGGACGGCGAGCTACCCATTGCTCACCGTCCGCAAGCCCGCGCCTAGGGTGGCCGGAAGTCGGCTCGCGACTCCCGACGCCCGGGGCGTCTCCTGCGGCGACTAGGGGCGCGAGGGCGCGCATCTTGCCTGTCCCTCGCGCGCTTCGCCTCCTCCTTCGCGAGCATTACTGCTTCGCAGAAGAAAGTGACGGCTTCCCATGCACTCTCGCTCCGAACCATGGCCTCAACCAGGGCCGGACGCGAGAGATCGCCGCCGCCGATCGCCTCCGTGAGGACACGGTGGTGCTCCGAGCACGTGGATGCCTGGAGCCAACGACGATCGAGTTAAATAACGTGTGATTGGAGAGGCCTATGTCCAGTAGTGGACTGCTATAGGTTGATCATAAATTCAAAATCAAAATCAAAAGTAATTTATTCAAACTAGGCTGAGAATCAGCACTTTTCGAACGTCAAAATTACATAAGACAGTCCCCCAAAACGCCCACCCTTCACCACTTCCTAGTGCGTTAGCTGGGAAGAAGAAGTGGCGCAACAAACTCCCCAGCGGCACAGCTGTCTGTTCAGTTAGAAGAACAAAAAAAAAGATTCTATATAACAGTATTCAAAATAATTTACATTACGCAACACAAAACATAATTTAAATTATTAGCCATATATAAGCTAGCACATGCCAATATACCAAACAAAATCATCGAGAACTATACTCAGGCAGAAATAAAAACAAAACTTAAACAGAACTTAATATCTTAATAAAAGCCTCCAGGCATAAAGGGCGTGCCCGCTTACATATCGTTGTAACTGATACGACATTAGTACTAATAAGACATTAGTACTAATAAGACATTAGTACTAATAAGACATTAGTACTAATAAGACATTAGTACTTATAAGACATTAGTACTTACATAACCAGCTTATAATATTCCCACTACTGGGACCCATGCCTCCTCTCTGTGAGAGGGAGAGGGCCGTAATCCACCACGCGGGCCCAGTGCGGGTTAGTAGATGTCGCATTTCTTCGAAATTTTGATTCTAGGACTTGCCGATTTTCTCACGACATTTTCCTTCACTGTTTTGAGAGCATAAAGTGTTGGGATAAATGTGTATTTTTAATTCATACGTCCTTTCTGAGTTTATTTTGTACATTACTGACATCGAAGAAGGAAAAACATTGTGAGGAAACCTGGACTTATAGTTAATATAGATCTCCAAGTCTGAAATCACCAACCCGTCTTGAGCAAGCGTGGTGATCAATGCTCGTGCCTTCTCTGTAGGGGGCTTTGCTCTACAGTAGGACAATAATAGGCTGGTATTATTAAAAGCTGATAATGATGTTGTTAATAAAGTTGCATAAAGTACTACTTACTTAGTTACAATGCATTACATTAATATACATCAACATACAGACGTAACAAGCATGTATTTACAGTCTAAACACATAATTGCCAGCATCATTAGAATCGTCCTTCACACACAATTCATCCTGTGTTGTCTTTATGTTTAAAACAGACACAATCATTAGTTGTTATTCTTGATTCATATCTTGTTAACTTATACTGGTAGGTACCTACTAGCTGCAAAAGTATATATAGTTTATTTATTTATAGCACAATGCAGGTCTGTACTACCGACATACACTGCTATAGACTTATTTTTCCTAAGATAATTATCCAGTACATTTTTTTCTGTGGAGATATCCTCATGGATACCATCCGTCTGGGGAGAACGGAGGGTTATGTCGGACTCCTACCGACTAAAACCCCACTGTGTTGTGTGACTACCTGCAGTATTGTCTCTCCTTCTCCCTTTAATCCATCCAAAGGATGTCTGTAAAAGATCGCTTTTAGCGATAAGACCGACCATTGTGTCACCCTATGTAACATTTCTAAATTTATTTCTGGAATTTGTATGGTGTGCATAATAAAGAATAATTATATCTATCTATCTATCTATCTACTACCATGAATGGGGGCCCGGGAGCCCCCGACAGCCGCCCGCCTGCCATTCCTAGCTGGCCCCATCACCAAGTGCGGCAGATCCCACGACCGCACGTACCCCCATAAAGGCGCGCATGGAACACTGTGTGTGACGCAGTACTTACACTACTTCTTTTTGCTCATTTGATGCCAAAAAAGAACAGTACATCAGAACAGTTTGATTAAACCTGTCCCAACAGACATCGTGAAGCTCAACCCTATCATATAGAGCTCAACGACCCGACACACAGCATTACCACCAATATGGGACTTGCTATACTATGCAAGTGATTCGGGCTATTTTCAGTTTAAATGTCAATTATTTTCCTGTATCGATTTAAATAAAGATCTATTACCGTGCGTTAGTGTCGCAAAAATTCGAAAATGGCACAAACGATTTTTTTTTCCGCCTAAATACTAGGAAAAAAGAAAATTTGGAAAAACCCAAAGGAACAATCGAAAAAATCGAAATGTTGTGATACCAAGTACACCGGGTCATCTGATTAGCTCTAGTTTACAGTACAAGAAACGTTTTACAAGTACGGTTGAAAGAAGGTCGTAATTAATTTACTATGCAGTCACATGTGTCGGTGCTCCCTCAGTCTAATTGTCTTTAAACAAACAGCTCACCGTGCCTTCCGCGTCTTAGCACACAGCTCACCACTCAACAAAATGTAAGGCTAGAGAGTGTGTTTGTGGTACCTATGCTAATTAGAGCAGCAATTACTTAGGTTTAGAACAACTACGAATTGATTGCTAAGCAAACTTAGCTTGATTGAATAATTAGAATGGAACTGAGTTTACTGTTTTGTTGGTTTAGTGAATTTAATGGGAAGTGCTGTTGCTGTGCAAGGGGCCCCTGAATACGATTCGAACGAGTCGGGCATTGTTATTGGCATTTCCCCATCAGGAAATTCTCTTACGAGTGGGTTTGTGTTTAGTTATGTAAGCGACAACAGGCTTGTCGCCTATTACAAACAAAAATAGGTTTAGTTTAGTTAACTCGAATAAAAAATTCAAAAACAAAATATTTAGATCATATCAGTAAAATGTACTCAATTAAACTATATGTATTTTACTGTGTGTAGGTACATAAATAATAAAATAAATAAAATGTGGATTACCTAGTTTTGTTGTAAATATATAGTTTAATTTACATACACCTTCCGGAATAAGTTTATCTACTATTCACCTCTGCACTGGTGACATTTCAGGCACATAGTAACGCAGTACCTACATATATTGCCAAAAAACAGTGTCTCTTGACTGTGTTGACAAAGAGTGTCTCTTGACTGTGTTGAAAAAGAGTGTCTCTTGACTGTGTTGCAAAAGAGTGTCTCATGACTTTGTTGAATAAGAGTGTCTCTTGACTGTGTTGAAAAAGATTGTCTCTTGACTGTGTTGAAAAATTACCAAAATCAAGCACATTGTACGTGTCAAGAAATAACTGGCAAAAAATTATGAACATACGAGTATCTATATATGTTCATAATTTTTTGCCAGTGATCTATCAAATGATATAAAAAACCATAACTAAATTGTTTTATCAACAAATCTTAGCAAAATATTGCCTAAACACTTGCAGTTCGCAACATATTCGATTTAATATTAAAGTAGGTAGATTGTTACACTGATATCAATATTGTTGACACTGCTAGATAATCTTTGAACTTGAATTGATAAAGTAGACATATTTATTACATAAATGATAGTTTAAATATAATTGATGAGCAGCGGTGGTCCAGTGGTAACGGCCGCGATTTAATTTACGAGTTGTAAGTCGAATCCATCGGCGCTTTACTTTGTGTAAATAATTTCATCACCACTGCTCTCAAAACGGTGAAGGAAAAAGCATTCGTGAGGAAATCAGCATGTCCTAGTGTTATATCTTTGGGGATATAATGGTGCAAAAAAGGTGAATTGATTGTATAATATTATTTATTTTACGACGAGGATGTTACATCAAGGCTTTTCTTTTTGAATATTGGCGCCAAGTGGCGGGAAAAAGTACACAGATAAAATATAAAAGTCACAACGTCACTGTGACTCTGACATTGTAATAATATATTAAAATGTTGCCACTTTTTGAAGGCTTTTTGTAAAGCCTGAACATATTCCGGGGCGTTGAAAGATCACTTTCAACAGCTATTAAGTTCCTCTGCTGTAGGTAGTTTGCAGAGCCGCACTAGAGAGCGTCGCACGCAGCCTTTGTTGGTGAAAATGTCGGCCACTCGGGATATCCCATCAGGTCCAGTTATGAGGCGAACAACACGGCCGAGTTTCCAAGCCAGAGGGGGGGCACCATCATCTGCTAAGAGCACCATGTCTCCAACTACCAGTTTTGAAGTATTCGTTCGCCATTTGGTTCGATGTTGCAACTCTGCCAGATATTCCTTCTGCCACCTTTTCCAAAATTGTCTTCGGATTGCTTCTAGACGTTCATAACGCCGCAACTGACTTTCTTTGATGTCTGTCAGATCTGGTGTCGGCAGAGCGGTCAACGGCCTCCCAATGATGAAATGCCCAGGGGAAAGGGAAAGGAGGTCGTCAGGACTGGAGGAAAGGGGGGATAAGGGACGACTATTGAGAATAGCTTCCACTTGTGCAAATAATGTACAAATTTCTTCAAAAGTTAAATGGCTGTCACCGATGACACGCCTTAAGAAATATTTTGCCGATTTAACCCCGGCTTCCCAAATGCCACCGAAATGAGGAGTGTAAGCCGGAATGAACGTGAATTTAATAGATTGTTGACTTGCAAAATCAGACAAAGGCTCGTGATTATCTTTTAGGAAGGATCCGATGTCCTTAGCGGCGGCAACAAAGTTGCTTCCATTGTCGCTAAATATTTCCGTCGGTTTGCCGCGACGAGCGATGAAACGCCTGAGTGTCAGTATAAATGCATCTTTCGATAAGTCACTGACTGCTTCGAGATGAATGCACTTATACCGCAAGCAGACGAAAAGGCATAAATAACATTTGACTACACGACTGCCACGACCTTTACGATTTACAATATAAAATGGACCAGCAAAGTCCAAACCAACGGATATAAAAGGATAGTCAGGCGTAATACGTTGAGATGGTAAATTACCCATCTTGGGTTGCAGAGTCAAACCTCGTATTCGCCTACATCGTACGCAATTATTGACTGTACGTCTTGCAAGATGCCTACCATTTATTGGCCACACTGTTTCTCTAACAGACGCTAACAACAATTGTGGACCAGCATGCATATTGTTTATGTGTTCCCTTTCAAAATATAATTTAGTTAGCCTATGCGAAGCATGAAGTAGAATTGGATGTTTCTTTGAATATGAATGTGCTGATGCATCAATTCGTCCACCGACACGAATTAGTTTTTGTTCGTCTAAAAATGGTGACAACGATAATAATTTACAATTACTCTTCAAAGATTTACCTTTCTTTAGAATATCATACTCCATAGGGAACGCTTGATCCTGAGCGATAACACATAGAGAATGGAATGACTCTCGCAGTTCATTAACTGACAATATACCTACACGTTTATTATTTTTATTTTTAATATTAAATATGAATCTGTGAACATAAGCAAACGATCTTTGCAATTTAGTTAAAGATGAATACTTATCAAAGACAATGATAGGTTGATTAATTATCGCCGAATGTACTTTTAATTCCGGTAACTCTTTGGAATCATTCATACCTAACATAGGCCATTCAAACTCATTTTTTAATAAATAACTAGGCCCAGTCCACCACAGCGGCATTGCTACTAAGCGTTTAGCATCTACTCCCCGTGATATTAAGTCAGCAGGGTTAGAATCCGTGGGAACATATCGCCACGCTGAATAAGAAGTTAATTCTTTAATTTCACTAATACGATTAGCTACAAATACTTTTAATTTACTGACGTCACTACGAATCCAACCTAATACTACTGTGGAGTCACACCAGTGCACTAGCTTATCCGGCTTGTAACGGAGCGAGTCTGTTACAGAATTGGTCAGTTTAGCGGCGAGCAAGGCTGCACAGAGTTCCAGGCGGGGAATGGTAGTAGGCTTCAAAGGAGCCACCTTCGATTTGGCACATAGCAATCTGACCGTGATGTCCCCATTATGACTAATCGTTCTTATATAAACACACGCACCATACGCGTAATTTGAGGAATCGCTAAATGAATGTAGTTCAATAAATTGAGGCGATTCACCTATAACTAATCTAGGTATTTGTAAATTAAATAAATACTTTATATTTTCAGAAAACTTAGTCCAATCATCCCTTATTTCCTGAGGGGCTGGCTGATCCCAGTCTAACTTATGTTGCCAAAGTCTTTGTATCATTATCTTTGGTATGACTACAACTGGACTTAAGATACCCAATGGGTCGAATATTTTGAAAGCGTTTGACATAATAAATCGTTTTGTTATGGTTAGACTATTATCATGTGAGAATCCCTTTATAGGAAAATGAAATGTATCACTAGATGGAGTCCAGCCCAACCCTAGCGTACTAGACGACTCACTAAAAATTAAACTATCTTGTTCATTCATATCTACATTGTCAAAAATAGAAGAATGATTTGTTTAAAATTTTCTTAAATTAAAACAACCTGCCCTTAACGCTTCAGATACAGCCTTATGTATATAAATTAATTGCTGTGAATCATTTGAACCTGTTATGAGATCATCAACATAAAAGTCTTTCTGGATGATGCACTTTATGAGCTCATCATCCTGTTCCTGCCCTACCTGCCATAGACAGCGCGTACTCAGGTAACTTGCACTTGCTGTTCCATAGGTTAAAGTATTGAGCTTAAGTGTCTGAATAGGATCAGATTCCTCTTTTCTCCACAAGATAAGTTGCAAGTACCTATCATCTTCGTGTACTAAGACTTGGCGATACATCTTTTCGATGTCGCCAGTAAGCAAATACTTGTATTGCCTAGAGCGTATCAAAATAGAGAAAAGAGTATCCTGTACGGTGGGACCTACCATTAATATGTCATTCAGAGAACAACCGGAAGTGGAAGAAGCAGAACCATCGAATACTACACGAAGCTTGGTAGATTCACTTTCCTGTTTAAGAACCGGATGATGACACAAGTAATAACATGGACCTATCCTATCTCTAAATTTATCATTTAACACAGATAAATGTCCTAGCTCAGCATACTCATTAATAAACTTAGTGTACTCTAATTTTAACATAGCGTTTCGTTTTAACCGTTTTTCTATGTTAATTAAGCGTCGCTTAGCTAACTTGTAAGTATCGCCTAAACAATCAGCAGTATCTTTTAGTGGCAATTTTACACAAAACCTACCTGTATTGGTTCTAGTTGTGTAAGTGAGAAAGTGTTTTTCACATTCATTTTCATTTTCACTTGTAATTAATTTTCCAGGAATTTCTTCCAAGTCCCAAAATTTACTTAGCATATTATCAATGCTAGCATCACTACTATCACATTTGGAAACTATACTGTGATTACAGTGAACATTTTTATGCGGCTTCACCGATTCTATGGGACCAGATACAATCCAACCTAATTGTGAACTTATTAACTTAGGATTTTTGACACCTAATGAAAATTGTTCAGTACCTAGAATGTCCCAGAATAAGTCTGCACCTATCAAGACATCTATGTCGGCTGGTTTGTGAAACATGGGATCAGCCAGCTGAATATTTTCAGGTAACTTCAAAGAACCAATATGGATGGGAACCTTCGGCAGTCTACCTGTCAATTCCTTCAACACAAGACATGAACAACTTATGTTAAACTTACTATTTATTGATTGTAATTTAATATTACAACTTTCAATAACATTATTTGTTAATGTGTTTCCTATGCCAATGACCTTTAGAGTGTCAATGGGACGGGACATTAATGATAACCTGATCTTTAGGGATTCGGTTATAAAAGATGATTGGCTGCCACAGTCCAATAGTGCACGAACTTTGACCTTTTGCTGGCCAAATGGATTCGATACCTCTACCATGGCTGTTGACAATATTATTTGACTTGTATTTTTATTAGAATAGTTTGCTACTATCTCACCTGGCTCATCAACCGAAGCGAGACATGCCGACGTTGGCGGACGGTGTAGCAAGCTATTATGCCTCTCAGTGCAGCCAGACTCTTGGCATGACCTGAATCGACAATCCTTAACGGAGTGACCCTGTCTCAAACAGTTAATGCAAAGTTTATACCTTGTCACATCCGTCATTCTATCATCAATACCCTTAGCCTTAAATGTTGGACAGTCATAAATTCTATGACGCTCGTCGCAAACAATACATGAATAACCCTTCAGTCCTTTATTCTTATTATTATCACTAGTACTTGCAAAAGATTTAACATTGTTATTCTGACTCTTCCTTTGACTTTGTTTATTTGGTGTTAAACGGTGAGGAGGAGTAGGCTTCTTTGAATCTATGTTGCCAGAATTATTAGAACTTCGATTTGCAGATTCAAGTACACTAGCACGATCCGTAATAAATTTAAAAAACTGCTCTAAATTTGGTAGCTGACTTCCTAAACTACTGCGATATTCCTCCCATTTCAACAAGGTTTGACTATTGAACTTAGCTGACAACATGAATATAATAATTATATCCCAATTATCCGTTGGTTGTCCCAAGCTGACCAAGGCACGTAAGTTTTTAGTAATATGATCAACTAAATATCTTAAAGATTTTTCTTCTGACTCACCTGGAAGCTGTTTTATATTCAGTAATGAATCAAGATGATGATCAATTAATATTCTATTGTTATCATACCGTTGACAAAGCAGCTTCCAAGCCTCAGTATAATTTTTAGCAGAAACTTCTAGATTGGAAACAATTCTGGCTGCATCACCTTGTAAGTATGAATTTAAATAATAAAACTTATTAATTTCAGAAATACGGTCATTTTTATGTATTAAACTTTCAAAGGTATCTCTAAACTCTAACCAACGGAAATATTCACCATTAAACTTAGCTATTTGTATTTGTGGGAGCTTTAATCCTAAAGTCTTATGATCTTCCAGACAACATGAAGCATAGTGATCAGAACTATGTTTCTGTTCGCATGCATTTTTCTGAGAAAACATGTCTAATAAGTTCTTAGCAGTGGCTATGTTAATTACTATGTCTTGCTCAATGTTGTCTCGTTCATCAATTTCAGCATCAATGTTGTCAGAACTCAGAACCTCTATTTCACTTTGCAAGTCATCAACTTTAACAGATAATGCCTCAAACTTTGCGAGCTTTAAATTTAACTCGGTCAATTGAATGTTATTCAATTCCTCTTGTTTAGAAATGTTACATAAATAGTTTTTAAACTTAGTAATTTGCCCTTTAGCGGATGCTCTTTTTGTTAACAATTCTTTATAACGTTGCTTAGCTTCAGGCATTGTGAATAAAGATTGTTATGAAAGTTGAGGAATTATCACAAAGACAATAAAAAGAATGGGCTCACGTTCCTCGTCTCGGTGTCACCTGCCGATTAGGAAGCCGGGTGCGCACGATCAGTGGAGCGCCAGCCAGACAGTTATGCACTCTCGATCTGGCAGAGAAGCGAGCACGGCGATTATGACCTGAAATAGTCGGCAGACTACTAAATATCGAGACACTAATACTCGTATTTTGTAAATTGGGGGCAAGTACTATTGAAACGTTGAGCTGAGACCGGATTTACAATTCTTGTAATCACCTTATTTACACAAATGGTTGCTATATATGGATATTTTGGTATTAGGAAAGGTATTTAGGGGTTTTAAATGACGGAAAGGCACTCAACTTCGGGGCGACGCGTTGACGCTCTCGATTCTCGACTTGGCGGGCTTCGGGGGCTTCGGCGTCGATTCCCTCGTATGTAGGTAGGTAGCAATTCCGACGAAGATTTTTTCTTTGTGGTCGCGGATTTCTTGTTTTAGTTCCCCTCATGGGCCACCATGTTATATCTTTGGGGATATAATGGTGCAAAAAAGGTGAATTGATTGTATAATATTATTTATTTTACGACGAGGATGTTACATCAAGGCTTTTCTTTTTGAATATTGGCGCCAAGTGGCGGGAAAAAGTACACAGATAAAATATAAAAGTCACAACGTCACTGTGACTCTGACATTGTAATAATATATTAAAATGTTGCCACTTTTTGAAGGCTTTTTGTAAAGCCTGAACACCTAGAACCAAAAATTCACGACATACATTTTAGACATGTGACATCCCGCACTGGACGGCATCTACAAAAACGTGCGCAAATATTTGACGACTTGCATGCTAGCTACTGAAGTCTTGCCACATCATCTGCACAGTTTTTCCCCAACTATGTTGGGGTCAGCTTCCAGTCTAACCTGATGCAGCTGAATACCAATGGAGCGACTGCCTATCTTCTACTAAATTCTAATGAAGCAATTTTCTCTGATTCCAGGTTAAAGTCCCATCATTCAAAATGAACGATGGCCGGGAGATCCCAGCTATTGGCTACGGGACCTGGTTGGGCATGGACGAGACGGTAAGATACCTTCAGTTGCCCGACTAGAGCATAGTTTGATTGCATCCCTAGTTCTTGGAATGCCCAGAGGGCCTAGACAAAGTGGCATTTTATCAGCGAGTAGCACAATTCGAAAATATGTCTGCTCAACAACGTAAATTGCGCAATGCATGTTGTTGAACTGTCAAAATGAAATAGATTGTGATTGATCGTGTGTTTTTGACCCTAATTACGTAATTAGGGTGCTGTTGAAAGTCGTTGAAGGATACGAAAAGCTTTGAAAGCGATTTTTCTTTTTCTGGACCCTCTGTAGTTTTTGAAAGGCCCACGAAATATGCAGCCTTTGCATGGTAGTGTAGACATCGAGTTTGAGTAGAAATTTGGCTTATGGTGTATTAAACAAATAGTTTATACAAAATAAATAAATATTTATTTTCCCCACCACAAAAAAAAACCAAAGAGATATTCTAACAAACAGAGTAAAATTAAACTAGCTAGCGAAACTCCGCAAACGTTGAGTATCGTTATTTAATTATTTATACATGATAAAACAAAAAAGAAATTAATTCGATATGTTTTTTGTGGGGTCATCGACCGCAGTTAGTGTAGCCACTTGAAATATCAGTTTCAGGAATCAGTTTTTTTTTTTGTGTAAAGTTCACAGACGTGTGAAGATCTTCTGTTTTATCGTGTTTAAGTAAATATCGATAGTCGATACCCCTTATTTTTTTTTTGGTTGGGAATTTATCAAATAACTTCTCCCGCTCTACGCGAAGCGAGAGAGCGTGTCTGTACGTTGCCACCGTATCCCTTCCGGACTTTCCCGCGACTAGTCCTATACCCCTCAGTCTGCAGAGTTTTACTAGCTAATTTAATCTGACCCGGTAGAGCGTCGTATCTGTCACTCATAGAGTCATACCTGTGAGATGCACGGGTAAAAATGTTACATGGTCAAGTAGCGTGAGACTCATTGATAGTTTTATCTGTTTGGCAACTTTGCCCCACTTCACCTGGGCATTGTCGACTCAACCTATTATAAACAAAATGACAATCTGCAATAAATAATAAAAGCTTTATTGCAGATAATTTTACAGTCAATCTTACATAATCCATCCTTTTAAGACATCCTTTTAAGTAAAATATATACCTGTGCTAGGAGATCCCGCTCTTCATTAACAAATTATGAAATGGTAAAAGTAGAAAGAGCAATACATTAATATAAATAAATTTTCATACTTACATAAAATGATTACTCATAAATACGTATAATTATTGTATGCCATTATTGTCATTACAAACAGCCCTATAAATAGGGCTTCAAAAATAACTTCAAAAATCTTCAAAAATAAAAAAATATTCGACTGTAAACAGTCGAATATTTTTTTATTTTTGAAGTGAAAACTTCTTTAGGCGCGTTGAGCACTTTTTGGGTGAACCAAAATCATGGAACTCGCGTCATCGTCACCGAACGCTTTCGATGAGCTATATGTATACTGTGTATATAATATGTACATAGATATGCAATTCACAAGTTACCTAGTTTTCACTTCTATCGGCAGTCCCCAAATACTGCCCCGCATGTTTTTTTTTTGCTTTCTTTATTTATTTTATTATTTTTATAGATACACACAATAAAAAATAGATCTTTATTTTCTTTCCTTGTATTTATTTGCATGTTTTTTTAATATTTCTTTTGCATTTTCTTTTAATTTAGGAATCAAAGGGTCCCAGTAAGCCGTTTGAGGTGAGTAACTATTGGTACATTTTTGCCTGTGTGTTTGTGTTTTATGCTTTATTTGTTTCCTAAAGCCAAAGTTACACAGAGGAGCTTCGTTTGTGTGTTTCCAACGCTTGGTGAGTAGCGAAGCGCGAGCAAGTGACAAATGCGGAAGGTCGGTCAAAGCTAATTGTAGATGGTGCGACCATAGCTCGGATTAAATTTGACATTTCGTACATTCACTCAATTTCATTGGTTTTATTCATAGATATAAGAAATTTATATTTCTATGGTTTTATTCAACTATTTCGTTATTTTCGGTGATTTCAATGTTTTAAATCAATTATGTATTTGACATGGAAAGTGTTACAATTTAAAACCTTAAATTCTTATTTCCTCGTGACCACTTTCTTTCTAAAAAAAAATGCCTACGAATACTTAACTTTGTCTAGCTATCTGCATAAGAATAAGATTCATATTCGCGTACATTTCTTAGCAAAGAAAAGTGACATAATCTGTGAAGCTCTAAGCACTAAGCGAAGCATTTAACTGTGTGTCTTTGGGAATATACCCAAACTCGGGCGCACCGCCACGCACGCGTCTGCGCTACCACGCACGTTACTCATCCCACACAATATTGCGCACCGTCGGATCTCAGCTTTCGACCTAACTAAGATGGCACGGTTGACGGTTGGTGCAGTGGCTGCTGCACTACGTGTCGCGGGTACAATTCTAATACATACGAATTACGTTGGAACCTACACATAAAGGGTACCTGAAGTCAGCGAAATGAACTGAGTAAATTGACTAGTTGACTATATCAACTTAAATTATCTGTTTAAGAGCGTTCATCCAAAAAGTTGGCAACGTTGCAAATAGCTGTCGAATATTTACCTGTTTTGATTATTAATCAATCATAATCAATATTTTAGTTCACTAGTTTAGCATATTTCATATTTCCATACAGTATTATTGCCAAATTAATCAAAACAGCGAAATATTTGACATCTATTTGTAACGTTTCCCCTTTCAGAATGCACGCTCTTATATTATCCGTTTATTCAACTGTAATTGTTTGACAGTCGTATGAAATATTTTGCTTAACAATTTCCCTGACTTGTATACTTTGTCCCGGGTATGGCTGTTTGTGTTTGTCACATTTTTGTTTAAAAACTTACCCACCAGTAAAATCTTTGAACTCCTCGGTATATTTGAAAAAAAAATTAAAAAGGGAATAAATGAATGAAATGTACCGATCCCAACGTGGTTTAACCAGACTCGATAAATCGAATGAACCCCAAGATTTGCACCAGCCTTTGGAGCCTCATGATTCATGGGGCTACAGAGGCCATTGTATATCAAGGAGTAGACCGGGGGGCACGGTAATGGTAGGGAAGACGTGCCCTTAGGATATGGAAGGACTTACTTTAAAATGAAAGTTATGCTTATGCTCTTAATTTAGGCCTTTTCGAGGTTTTTTAATGTGTTTTTCTATCGATCCGATTTTCGTGCAAGCATCAGAATTTCAGAATACTCTACATAACTTTAAGCCACGTCTCTTTTGCATGAATATGATAACCTCGCGCGATCAATCAAGTCGCGTTCGTACGTAATTATTCATAGTCGACTCAAATAAAATAAAAATAGCCGATGGCGTACTCGCGCGACGGTCGACACGGGATCATTTGACAGAAACACATACAAACAGACATCAAGAACAAAAAGTTATTAATAAATACTCTTTAAACAAATTCCAGTTCGAATTCAGCCCCAATGGCATGCCCAAGATGATGGAGGCACTCTCCTATGCCATAGACATCGGGTACAGACACATAGACACTGCCCACCTCTACAGAGTGGAGCCTGAAGTGGGCAAGATCATAGAGAAGAAGATTAAAGATGGCGTCGTGAAGAGGGAAGAACTTTTTGTTACTACTAAGGTTGGTATAATTAATTAAAGTGGTACGGCTGGTTCATAAATTCAAGGTCGCACAGCCAGCTATGGAGAGCTGAGTAATCGAATCCGGAACGAGGTGATCCAGCAGAGAACCAAAGTTGTCGACATAGCTCACAGAATAAGCAAGCTGAAGTGGCAGTGGGCCGGCCATATTAGCCGTAGACCCAATGACCGTTAGGATAGACGTGTTCTTGAGTAGATACCGCGAATCGGCAAACGTAAAGTAGGACGCCCTCAGGCTAGGTGGAGTGACGATCTTCGCAGAGTGGCTGGTAGCAGCTGGATGAGAGTTGCCGAGAATCGAGCTGAATGTCGTGCAAGTGTGGATCGCCCGGAGGACACGGTGGAGCATACGGTGGAGGTCTGCCCGGCTTGGGCGGGGCACCGCCGTGTCCTCACGGAGGCGATCGGCAGCGGCGATCTCTCGCGTCCGGCCCTGGTTCAGGCCATGGTCCGGAGCGAGAGTGCATGGGAAGCCGTCACTTCCTTCTGCGAAGCAGTAATGCTCGCGAAGGAGGAGGCGGAGCGCGCGAGGGAAATGCAAAATGCGCACCCTCGCGCCCCTAGTCGCCGCAGGAGACGCCCCGGGCGTCGGGAGTCGCGAGCCGACTTCCGGCCACCGTAGGCGCGGACTTGCGGACGGTGGGCAATGGGTAGCTCGCCGTCCGATTAGGACCAGGCCCGGGTCGACGGCGCGTTGTGTTCCACGCGCGCCTCAAAGAGATGTCAGCACCAACTGACGGGGTCCGTAAGGGCCAATGCCTGCCAGGGTTGCGAGTTTGTCCGAAAGGGATATCGCGGCCTCGGCACACAGGCAACGGAAGGAACACGGGTAGGTTTTAGTCAGTAAAAGTCTGACACTCCCTCTCGCTCCGCCCAGAGCGGGAGGAGTCATTTGATGATTTCACACCCAAAAAAAAAAAAAATATTTTGGCTTCCACAAGCTTATTTAACGCGGTCAATACGCGCAGTACGGGAGACGCAGCACGGGCTGCAGTCCGGCGCGACGGTAAGCTTAGCAGCTGATGCTTTCTGCCATGGAGATAATTATCCGGTGTGTGAAGTCGAATCAGCTCATTATGGATGTCAGGAGCATCCGTTATCCCTCTGCAAATTTTAAGCATTACGCCTACCTGGTCGCATGCCCTTCTGGTCTCGAGCATATGATATCCCAGACATCCTAGGAGGAACTTGGTAGGATATAGATAGGGATAATAACCGCGAGTTCTCCTGTAGAGAAACCGCAGGAATGCTTTTTGCACTTTCTCAAGAAGAAGCGCATACTTTGCTTCATGCGGATTCCATAAAGAAGAACTAGCTTCTAGCTTGGTTCGGACAAGTGTGCTGTACAAAAGCCTTATTACTTGCTCGTTGCGAAAGTCACGAGCATTGCGAAGAACAAATCCTAGTCTTTTAAATGATTATTTGGCGACAGCAGAGACGTGGTCATGAAAAGTAAGCATCTGGTAAAATGTGACACCCAAGTCCTTCATGTTGGTTGATGGCGCGAAGAGCCCGGGCTGGTGCAGCGGCATGGCTACAGTAAATTCCGGCGTGCGCCACCTGGCGGCGGCGGAGCCGTAACAGCCACCTGTCTGAAGTTGTGTCTCTTTCTCTCCTATTAACATCAAAATCTTCTGTCTCTGCAGGTATGGCACCATTTCCACCGGGAGGCTGACGTGGAGGTATCGGTCCGAGGGTCTCTGCGGCGCCTGAAATTGGACTACATCGACCTGGTGCTCATGCACTGGCCCATGTCTATTTCGGTGAGTTTTTCCATCTAAGAATTTTGATCAGCTTTGGGCGTAAATTGGTCCACGAAAAGTACAGGCCAAAGCGAGGGCTACGCTAGCATAGCTCACGAATCCGCTGCGTGTTTTAATATTTCCGTAATCGGTTTAGTGAGCTTTAGGCTTCGCACGACTGTTAGTCACCGCTTCAGGTATGTGAGCGGTGAGACGGAGGAAGTAGACAAAGGCTCTAAAGACTAACTCAGTCTGTCAATTTTGTCAATGACGCCCTCCCCCATCTTACCGCTCACAACCCTCAAGCGGTGAGCAGCAGTCGCGCGCAGCCTATAACTGAACTATGAGGGCTAGCTAACTTAATGATGAATCCAAGCTAAGTCAACTCTAGCGCCTTTCTGCCTCCAAATTTTATTTAGCGCGAGGCATGCGCCGCAAAGGCAAAGAAAAAAAGATTGACCCAGGTAACAAAAAAAAAGAAAAAATACTCAGTTATTATTATAAGGTATGTCAAATGCCTCCACCTGAGACATGCGTCACGTTTGTGGCTTTCCATTCGATGCACATGCCTCACACTGTTTGGATTTTCCTTTATTAATTTTTTCCCCTCCAGATAGCAGTATAACTATTACACACCATGTAGGGAGAAATATCACAAAATACAATGCATTAATACTTTTAAACCTAATCTAAAGGATACTATAGTGGAACAGCTTTTACTTTTGCGCTAAAAGTTACTCGCGAACACTTTTTTAAATTAAAAACCCGTTTCTACCTTCCAGCAAGACGGAGTAGACGAGAAGATCGACTACCTGGAGACGTGGCGTGGATTCGAGTCCGTGCTGAAAAAGGGACTGGTCAAGAGCATAGGAGTGTCGAACTTCAACGTGGAGCAGATGGACCGGCTGCTCAAGAACTGCAAGGTGCCGCCCGCCAACAACCAGGTTGAGGTGAGATATCTGGGGAGCTGAGAAAGGACATACTAAAATCATAGTTTTAGGAAGACTGCTCAAGATTTGTTAACCACTCCGAATGATACACATTTTGACCGCGTAGGTATTGCACTTTCCTATGAAACAGCAGATTTTTTTTTAAATAACCGACTAAAAATTTCAACGCAGTGGGGTTCAGAATCATGAACTGAATCCATGGTAGCCTGCTTCGCGTCGATGTCCCTGCCACCCTGTATATGACGGAGAGGGTACGTGTCTCTCGTTATTATCTGCCATATTTTAACTACTGTGGGTAGTGTAGGTTATTGTGCAATAGAAAAACCGTTTGCAGTTCAGAACAAATTATAATTTACGTTAAAATGAATCACACTAGCAATTCACGGAACGCGCGACAGTTTCTAAACATGTTCACTGCTTGACCGCCACCGACAAACTCCGCTTAACTCCGGTCGAGCGTTATGTTGTAGACTCTGTTGAGCGCCGCACCCTGTATCAACCCCAACCCGGTATCGTTAATTTTGTGGAAAATGGCAACGGAAGATCGTTTTTATTTTGAACAAAAATGTTGCAATCATTTGAAGATGAAGAACCAACCTATATGTGGTAGTTATTAGTTATATTTGATTCGGTTTAGTTTTGTCACAAAATGTACTGAACAACCGCATAATTTTTTCCGATTTGGCCAGTTTTTTTTTTTCTAAGTCGGTTGTTTTTTTTTTTGTAAAAAGTTTTTATTTTTCACTTTTTAGTTGTGGTACCTACCCCACACAAATTCGAATACCATTACCTGCTATATAAATAACAGTGACAGGAAGTTATCATCATATCATCCACTTATAACTAAGTGGGAAAAATACGTATTATTGAAGCTTACTCAAAAACTACCCAAGCAAAGTTAATCAAATTTATATGGAACCAATTTGGGAGCATACCCTTTCTTCCAAAAAAAAGAATTTTCTAAATCTGTCCACAATACCACGGAGAAATCGCCGGAAATACATTAAAAAAAAAAAAAAAAACATGCGTACGTGACGAACATTTATAACCTCCTCCTTTTTGGAAGTCGGTTAAAAAGAAGAAGACATCAAAAATCAAAATAGAGATTTTAATAGATTTGTAGAAACTGGTGTAAGTATACAATGATCTTGTCTATTTCAAACACCTCATTATAGAAAAATAGACTTGGTAACTACAGACCTTATTCTAAAGTAACTTTAAACTTTAAACACTTTGTCTCCTTAACTTACACCATTGGACCCGGTATAGTCCCCAGTAAAATGTTTCGTGTTGAACGAACGAACTTTTTCGGATAGCAATCTTTAGATGCATTCGCTTCCCTTAAGAAACGGGAGCATGAAAGACTTAGATATATATAAACTCAAAGTTCAAAAGTACTTTACTGTAACTTTTATATCTAATCTGATCACAACAGCAGTAAAGATAAAAATTACACAATCTTACCGTCCTTCCACAACCTTCTTCATCTATACCTACAATCCTTAAATTCTATGAATCTTCTTCCAGATCAACCTAAACCTCGGCCAGAAAGAGCTCGTAGACTTCTGCCAAGCAAACAACGTGCTGATCACCGCCTACTCCCCATTCGGAACCATGGTGCCGTCCCGAAGTGCCCCGAACAGTCCCGAGCCGAAGCTCAACAACCCGACAATGGTGGCCATCGCGAAGAAGCATGGGAAGACTGTCACGCAAGTCACGCTGAGATATCTGGTAATGGATTTTGAGTTTATTGTTAAGTTTTGCAGGCTGAAAGAAAAAAACAAGTTGGTATTTCATAGTATTTCTCAAACAAAACAATAAAAACCAAAGCTATTTATGCTGTTGTAACAGAAAACATCCCATATCTCAAAAACTGTTGACTTAAATACCAAACTCACTTAAAATCATGATCTTTTTATATACGGGATCCAACAATACCCCAAAGGCTTATAGGTGCATCGTTTTTTCATTTCCCTTAGGCTGTATGAGGAGTGGCACCCCTAATTATTTGTTTAGTACTTTGATTAAACCATTGTTTAGAAAGAAAGAAAGAAAGAAAAAGTATTTATTGAAACTCGCACAGGAAATCACATTAAACTAAAAACACATTAAACATAAATAAAAAACAAAGTTACATAAAAATTTAAAGAAGGAAGTCCTGTACGAGGCCAAAAGGCTCCTATCTCAGCATGATGCCGCGACATTTAAAAATAAATAACAATGTCGCTGCGCTGGTATTCTGATAGGGCCCGCAGTGATGTCACGGATAGATAGATACAGACAAATAAATATTATAAAAAATAAAAATAAAAATGTGTGTGAAATACAATGAAGAGTAAATTTTATGTAATCCGCGTACGTCTGCATCGGACGTAACATCCGTTTCTTGTCTATGCCTTTAGTATAATTGCTAATGTCTGTCAATGACGAAATTACAAGGATTCCGAATCATTTAGCAGAAAATTCGTTTTCCATTACGATATTCTCAGTAGCAGCCCGGAGTCTGAATTTGTGCCCTAGGTTCGAATCCTGACAGGCGCTTTACTTCGTGTAAATTATTTCATCACCACTGCTCTCAAAACGGTGAAAAAAAACATCGTGAGGAAACCGGCATGTCCTGGAACCAAAAATTGGAAGACATGTGACATCTACCAACCGCCCAGCGTGGGTTGGATTACAGCTCACACCCTCTCACAGAGAGCAAGTCTATGTCCCGGCAGTGAGAAAATTATAGGCTGATTATTAATAGCAATAGGGAAGACGCCTAGGTAAAAAAAAAAAAACTAATTAGTCCGACAGTCAGATAATAAAAAAATATTAGACACGTATTTTTTGCTTTATCATATTAATAAAAAATTACTTAGATATAACGCATTTTAAGTGGGGAGTGGGGGTCGCTACGTCACTAGTATGTATAAAATCTACATACTTGTGACGTCATGGCACATTTTACCTCAATGTACCGCCGTAATCTTTAGATTACGTAAAAAAAGAAAAAATACGTGTCCAATATTTATTTATAATCTCAAAGACGGACAAAAAAATTTTGTCATCATCCCTATTGGCTCGCCGTCTATAACTTAAGACTTTGGTACAATAAAACCTAATAAAACAGCTGACGAAATGTGGATGTTCCACCTATAAGTACACCTTTACCTACGCCATTGAAGAATACAGGTGTAGGTTCCTATGTTGTATGCCTTTGCCATAACACCGTGGCCACGAGCTACACGCTCAAGGGACACGCGTCTTGCCATAGCGACTGCGGAGAAAACAAATGTAACAAGTTGTTTAGAGCGTGCCACGAGGCACTGCGGCGCAACTTGCATCCAGCGCCACGCACGCTTGACACAAGTCACATTGCAAGTCGCGTCGCTCGACGTACGCACGTCCGCGGAGTTTCGCTAGCTAGGTTAATTTGACCCGTTAATTTTCTCCATTATAATTACTTTTCATTTTTATTTACAGTACCAACGCGGAATCGTCAGCGTACCAAAAACGGTGACAAACTCGAGAGTCGTAGAAAACGCATCCATTTTCGACTTCACCCTGGACAAAGCTGATGAGGAGGCCCTCGCTAAATTCGACAATGGCTTCCGTACAGTCAAACCCTTCTTCTGGCAAGATTATCAAAATTACCCGTTCGACAAAATCCCTCAGAAAATGGATATCCCTGAGTCGCTTCGTATTTGGAAGAATGGACTCAATTTGGATATTGAGTAAATTTTACAACGCGTCACACTAACAATTGCAATGTTTTTCATTTTGACAAGTCGACAACATTCATTGCGTTATTTACTTTGTCGAGCAGACGAATTGTTCAAACATATGATGAATTAGGAATTTCCTTCAAAATTCAAAGACAAAAAAAACTTTTAAAAAAAGCATGCTGGTCAATGAAATGAAATGGGTCTTGTCAGCTTTGGCAAAAGTAAAAAATATCGCTATTGTAATTTTTTATTAGTGTATTATATTGATATAGATGTTATTTTAGGAAAAACATATTGCCTGTGTTTATAATAATAATTATTACATGAATCAATGTTTTGTTCTTCTAAGTATATTTTTATTATAAAAAAATATTTTTACCTTTTCGAATTTTATTTACTAGGCTTTAACGTTATTATGTCGCAAACAATTGAGTGACACACCTTTTTTTATTTTTTTGAGGATGGGAAATCATCAAATGACTTCTCCCGCCCTGGGCGGAGCGAGAGGGCGTCAGACTTTTACTTACTACAATCCACCCGTGTTCCTTCCGTTGCCTGTGTGCCGGGGCCGTGATATCCCTTTCGGACAAACTCGCAACCCTGGCAGGCATTGGCCCTTACGGACCCCGTCAGTTGGTGCTGACACCTCTTTGAGGCGCGCGTGGAACACAACGCGCCGTCGACCCGGGCCTGGTCCTAATCGGACGGCGAGCTACCCATTGCCCACCGTCCGCAAGCCCGCGCCTACGGTGGTATCATACGTTTTCAGCTGAAATGGCTAACTACACAATCATTTTCATAATTAATTGACATCACTTGATGATCTTTTAACCAATGCTCTGTTAAACAAATGACATCAAACTTGGTATTTTTCAAAAACAATTCTATTTCCAGTAATTTGGAAGAGCAACCTTGGATATTTTGATTGAATAATTTTAAAGTATGTTGCACTCTCTTTGGTTTAATATTATGAGTTATATTGCCAGAAGATACCTTTTGACGTGACAACGTCTAATAAGTCGTAAAAAGTGTCCCGTTACGTTCATTGTCCCGTTACGCTCATTGTAACGTTACGATCGGAGCGAGGGAAGGGAATGTTTTGTTATGACGTTGTCACGTTAAACTATCGTCCGTAAACCGACTTTACAGACAACCAATTTTTATTATTCTGTAATAATAATTGTTTAATTGAAAGGGTAACAACTTCTGTTGTGTTACTGCCTAGTTTAAAGAATTATCCGGAGCGACATCCACAATACAACTACAAGTGAAGAGTCTAAAATGCCCGTATGAGTTCCAGCAGGAAGAGATACCCTATCTGACTGGTAGTGTAGGTGGATCCTCTTTCGTACAACATGTTAATTCATAATTACTCACTGTTGTTAGTATAACTAGACAACACAGAGTCGTCACTAATACTACACTTGGTTATATTAGCTATCATTACCATGCTATCAACATAGATGTCTACATTCCCAAGACAGAGAAAAATCTCACAAACTTGTTAGTGTCAAAATACAATAATTTGTCACTATGACAACATGTCAGCCTGTGAATAGTAATAATCAACTTAAAAATATAGTTAATATTATTATATGATAAATTATCAGAATAAGGAAAAGCACACAACATCAGCTTTCATATATTTCATTTTAATAAGGTGTCCACACCATCCAATATGTTCTTTCTGGTAATACCATACCTAATAATAAAACCATTGTAGAATAATTATTTATGTTTGTGTTAACAAATTATTTTAATCATTTGTTTAAAACTTATAACCCATGATTAAAATATAGTTTATTAAATGCACGAGTAAGTATAACAATCGATAACAAGAAAACATTGTTACTGATAGTTTTTATATCAAGTTAATAACTACATCTCTAGCTCTAAGCTCACGTACCGTCGCGGAGGTTAAAACTTGTTTACCTTGAAACCTATTGTTGAGAACAGACTTGCTATAGCATTACGACTTTCATCCCATCGATCGTAATAAGTTGCACCTGCCATGTTTTGTCTCTGCATCACCCTAAGGTTGACTGGTAGAAAATGCCTTAGGCATGAAGTTCATAAAGTTTTAATAAATAAATAAATTACCGTAAGTAAATTATGTAAGTTGTAAGTTTTAATTGCTCCTTTTGTTAACGGTTTGTATTTCCTGTGCGTGTTCCAAATAAAACATATTTTCTTTCGTTTTGCTTTTTTTTACTATCTGCCGCCAGCGGCTTTGTCCGCGTGTTGTCTTTATAAATTATAGCCTATGTTACTCAGTGATCATATAGCATTCTACTGATGAAAGAATTGTTTAAATCTGTCCAGTAGTTTTTGAGTTTATTCATTACAAACATTTTTTTTTTAAATAATTATTATTATTATAATATAAGTAAGTGTAGATAGAATCAGCACCTTATTTGCGTTACATACGATCAATCACAATCTGTTTCATTTTGACAGTTCAACAACATTCATTGCATTATTTACGTTGTTGAGCAGACAGATTTTTCGAACATATATAATGGATAAGAAATCTCTTTCAAAATGATTGATCAAGTGTTATGCAATTAGGGTACAGTGTTACTTTGCAGAAATCCATAACAGAAATAAGAAATTTAAAAAAATAGTTTTTTCCTCAAAAAAGTTTTTTTCGACATTTGTTTGAATGTAAATAACATCAATAAATTGGAAATAAATATTTAAATATAGAATAACTGTCTTGGAACCTACCAAAAAATTGTTTATTTATGACAAGTAATGAGTACCTAATTACCTACTTAATGCTCTATGTGATTAGGTAATTAAATAACGACGTGCTCAAAATAATGTTGTCCAATTACACCTCTGAAATCTTTTGTAGTTGACCCCACATTTGAATTCTACTTTTAACCCCTCGCGAACAAAGTTCAAAACCCAACACCACTAAAGATAAATGCTAAAAAGTTCCACTAGCTCTTGTTGTACCTATTTGAATTTTAAACCTTATAAAAACCAAGATAAGGTTAAAAATCGTAGTGTATGTAAATAATTATAAGCTTAGCTGAATGTTCAGTATAAGTAAATCAAGTGAATGGGTCAGTCTTACTTAGTCCGAGCTTAGAAGATGACGTTTGTTTTTATTTTATTATCTGTGATAGTTGGAGTGGTGAGTTTTTATTAACTTAATTAATAATAATACTAATATAGTGTTGATAGACCGGTCAACGCGCCGCGCAAGGATAGTCGATGCTACCATTCCGCATTCCGCATGACGAAAACCTCGTGAAAGCTGAGAAAGAGAAACAAATAAAATATCTCGACTTAGCACACGAGGTTGTCGACATGTGGAATGTGAGCTCGGCTATCATTGTACCGATTGTCGTAACGGCCAATGGCCTGATGGCCGAAAGCCTCGACCAACATCTCTCGAGGCTCTCGTTAGGCTGTTGGATCAAGGGCGTGATTCAAAAGACAGTACTCCTCGACACGGCTCGCATTGTGAGGAGGTTCCTGTCTCTGCAGCCCTAACCACCGGTAGCTTGGACCCTGCTCCCGACACCACCTCCTCCCTCCTTAGACCTCTGTTTTTTTAATCTTTTTAATGTAAGAAAAATTTAAAAATGTAATTTTATATCGAAGAAAATATAATAACAGATGTACTAATAATAAAGCTGAAGATTTTGTTTGTTTGGACGCGCTTATCTCTGGAACTACCAGTCCGATTTGAACAATATATTTTGCATTTTATAGCCCGATTCTTGAGGAAGATTATAGACTATTTTACATCACACTACGAGGCTTAGGAGCCGAGCAAAAATAAATAAAGCAGAAAGAATGCTAAGCGAAAAGGAATTAATAGCGCGGGGGGGCGATGCGATGCGACGCGATGGGTCGAGGGAACAAAACATTTCACGTGGACGAAGACTCAGGCTAAAGTTAGTTAATGCATAATTTAACTTTGGGCTAAGGCTCGCTATAGATTGGCTACATAGTTTTAAGGGGTTCCGTGGTAAACAAGGAACCCTTATAATTTCGCCATGTCTGTCTGTCTGTCCGCGGCTTAGCTCAGAGACGGTTAGTACTAGAAAACTGTAATTTGGCATGGGTATACATATTAATAACGCCGACAAAGTGGTAAAACAAATCAAGAAAAATATATTTTTTTGGGGTATCTCCCCTACACGTAAAGTTGAGATGTTTTTTTTTCTCGCCTGTCCCATAGTGTGGAGTATTGTTGGAAAAGTCGTTCAAAAATATTGTGCGTGCAAAAAAAAAAAAATATTCAGGAATCCGTTTGCGAAATATTAAGCTTTAAAGTACAAATTTTTGTAGAGTCAAGTGTCCCTCCCCTGCCAGCTAAATGGTTGTACTTGGATATGTGAAAAAATTCACAGCAGTACTGTAGTGTACGAGTCATGTATCGTACATGGCACGCGCGCATTGCATACATCAGCACTTTTCCGTCACTTTGCACAAATTATAGTGTAACGCGACAGTACACGATCAGCGTTCATAGTCAGCTGTACTCATTCACACATCATTCATATAATAGCATTAGTTACGTGGTAGTTAAATATATTCAATAAACCATCATCTTTGGCTATCCGTGACTTATCATTCAAACTAACATCCAAGGTGTGTGCGACCCATTCAGTAGCACATACAAGTAGTATAAACGAAATTAAAAGGACAACTATCACAACTAAGTAGGCTTTACAGGTTAACGAGTAATAATCAACCAACTTAAATTTGCAGTTTGAAAAACATGATCTCCCATACATTCCTTATGGGAGAACATTTTTTTCAACTACAATGTTAAGTTTGTTCTTGGGATAAATTCATCCCAACTACGGAACCCTTCATTGTGCGTGGTCCGACACGCACTTGGCCGGTTTTTTTACTAACAGTTATCTGATATTGTGAATTGTGAATAAAATATTCTCCAAGCGACATCTTTGCGGTAAGGGGTCGCCGAAACGTTCAATTTACAACATGTAAAAAAAAACCTGTCCGATCAGTGAGGATGTTGTTCTGAGAGTCCATTTATGTGGGAATTTCTATCGATAAAAATAGAGAATCGAGAAAAGATATCATCGGCAAACTTTTACTACACAAAAATAGATCGATATAATAGAGAGATTTAATTTTTAAATTCTCGTAAATTCTCTTCCAAATGAATATTCTCGAAAACTTAAAGGCCGGGACCCTGTCCCTTACCCTATTTTGGGGGAAACGATCAATTGCAATAAAATTATCAATTATTACCTACGTAATTGATACGCAAATCCGACTCGGCTGGGCAGCGTTCGAGAAGCTACGCAATATCTTCTCAACCCAGAGGCTCAAGACGAAAGTCTTTGACCAGTGCGTGTTGCCAGTGATGACCTATGGCCCTGAAACGCGGTCGCTCACAATGGGCTATATTAGAAGGCCAAAAGTCACCCAAAGGGCAATGGAGAGGCTATACTTGGTGTTGCCCTACGTGATCGAATCAGAAATGAAGACATCCGCAGGAGAAAGAAGGTAACCGACATATCCCGAAGAATTGCCAAACTTAAGTGGCAATGGCCAGGGCACATTGCTCGCAGAACAGATGGCCGATAGGCCGAAAGGTTCTAGAGTGGCGACCTCGTACCGGAATACGTAGCGTTGGAAGGCCTCCCACAAGGTGGAGTGATGACCTGGTGAAGGCCGCAGGAATCAGCTGGATGCGAGAAGCACAGAACCGGTCGAAGTGGCGGTGCTTGGGGGAGGCCAGCAGTGGACGTCTTTCGGCTGAAATAATGATGATGAATGAAAACAATTTATACTTAAAGATATAAGATAAAGATAAAGATACTAATTAAAACTTCTTGAAAACTTATTATCTAATAAATTAATAGGTTTTTTTTTTTTTAAATAGTGTTTTTTAGGGTTCCGTAGTAAACAAGGAACCCTTATAGTTTCGCCATGTCCGTCTGTCTGTCTGTCTGTCTGTCCGTCTGCCTGTCCGCGGCTTAGCTCAGAGATGGTTAGTACTAGAAAGCTGTAATTTGGCATATGTATACATACTCGTATTAATCATGCCGAGAAAGTGGTGAAATAAAATCAAGAAAAAAAATTTTTTTAGGGTTCTTCCCCTACATATAAAGTGGGATGTTTTTTTTTTTTCTCGTCTACCCCATGTTGTGGGGTATTGTTAGAAAGGTCGTTCAAAAATATTGTAAGTTTGTGAAAACAATTTTTGGATTTGGGGATCGGTTTGCGAAATATTAAGCTTTTAACTGATATTTTTTGTTAGAGTCAAGTGTCCCCCCCTCCTGCCAGCAAAATGGTAGTACTTGGATTGGTGAAAAAATTCACAACAGTAGTATATATAACGAAATTAAAAGGAAAACTATCACAGCTAAGTAGGCTGTACAGGTTAACGAGTAATAATCAACCAACTTAAATTTGCGGTTTGAAAAACATGATCTCCCATACATTCCATATGGGAGAACATGTTTTTCAACTACAAGGTTAAGTTTGTTCTTGGGATAAATTCATCCCAACTACGGAACCCTTCATTGTGCGTGGTCCGACACGAACTTGGCCGGTTTTTTTATAGCAATAAACTTGCCCTTGCTTCAACGGTACCTACTTCTATATTTTTATAAACAGCTCTTCATAATTTTCAGCTGTGTGACATCAAAGATGGCGGCAAGGCGTATAGGATTCCGCTGAACGATGGCAGCTCCATACCAGCATTAGGACTTGGAACTTTCTTAGGGTTTGATGAGGTAATTCAGAAAATAAAAAAACTTTTTACTAAAAAAAATAACCGACTTCCGAAAAAAAACACTACAAAGTGAAAAATTACTTTTATTTCGGAAGTCGGCGACTTTGGTTTAGAATTTTTGTTTTTTGCCACCGACTTCCGAAAAAAAATTATTTTTCACTTTGTAGTGTTTTTTTTCGGAAGTCGGTTGTTTTTTTTTATAAAAAGTTTTTATTTTTCACTTTTTAGTTGTGGTCCCTACCCCACACTTGCTATGTAAATAACAGTCACAGGAAGGTATCATCTTGTCATCCACATATTATACTAAGTGGGAAAAATACGTATTATTGAAGCTTACTCAAAAACTATGGCAGCAAAGTTAATAAAACTTATATGGGACCAATCCGGGAGCATACCTTTTCAAACAAATAAAGAATTTTCAAAATCTGTCCACAATTGACGGAGAAAAAGACGGACATCTTACATAAAAAAAAAAAAAAAAAAAAAACATACGCGTCGAACATATAACTTCCTCCTTTTTGGAAGTCGGTTAAAAAATAACTGCTATCGTGTCTTAGGAAAAGATTCACAGTTTCGAATTTAAATTGAATTTTGTTCTCATGTATGTAATGTGTAATGTTCATATTCATAAAGCGAATGCGAGCAAGCGTTTCGTACAAATATGGTGGCTCATAAGTACCTATCACCTGATTTCCTAAGGCTCTAAGTTTTATTTTGTAAATAAGAAAAATCGTTCTGATTATTGTTATATTGTTTATTCGGACTGATAATTTTCTTCTTTTTAAGTCGAAAAAATTAGAATTAACGTACATTCAGGGCTGATTTCACCAATGAAACTGAACGCGATCAGCATTTCTAAAACGCGTTTAAGAGCTGTCAGTGTCAAAATTGTTATGGAATATTGTACACTGACAGCTCTTGAACGCGTTTAGATGTGCTGAACGCGTTCAATTTCATTGGTGAAATCCGCACTTAGGCATTTTGCTTTACTTTTCTCATACTTTTCTCTTCTGGCGATAGATTCGAACTTCTTCTACGATGTTTTCTTCTTGTAGAGCAGGGGCTTTCTTAACCTGGGGTCCGAGGACACAGAAGAATACCTATTAGACTGTTCGACGGCTTCGTGTCTCTGCCTCTCCTTTAACCTGCAAAGACACCGCGATTAAAGGAATCCGTGGGCCAGGTTTCACAAAAAAAAAAAAGACTTTATTTATTTTTTGCCTCGCAAGTGACTTGAAAAACGTCGTATGAAATGCGTGTGCATTGATCATTACACATAATAGAATACCGCCACATAGGAAAAGTCCTAAGTTTTTGCGAACATACATATTTAATACTTTCTAAGATATAAAGAGAAGGCAGAGTCAGTATATCAATTTCTTTGAATTTGTATTGCCCTCTTTTGTAAAATTCAAATTGAATCTACGTCAGCTGCCGATCCCCACAGCAGAACGCCATAAGACATAATGCTGTGGAAATAAGCAAAGTATACTAACCTAGCTGTGGCTATATCAGTCAACTGCCTTATTTTTCTTACTGCATAATTATGTGGCTGAGCTTAATCTACCAGAAAGAGTTCTAATGTGGGCGCCAATTTTAATTTCAAATCTAAAGTAATTCCTAAAAATATAGTTTCCGTTATTGCATCTAGTTTTTTACCATCAAGTTTTAGATTTAGACCCACTTGAGGTACATTTGGTAATTATAACCGAATACATTTATTTTTGTTCGCATTAAATAACAGTTGCGAACCATTTCGAAAGAACAGCCAGACAATCGTTGACATGTAAGACATCTGTATCTCTTTTGGTAATGTTATTGCAGCACCTACATAAGTTCCCCTTTCGGATCAGACAGGTTTTTTTTTACACTGCTTTTGAGATTTTAGAATTAATAAACAGAATCCGAATCGAGCGAATAACATCGGAGATATGGTAAAAAATGTAAAGCAAGTTGACAAACGCTACTCAAAAAATTTAAATTGAATAACATGAAATATATTAAAGATAGACCCCCCTTTTAAAGTTAATTTTCGAGTATTTTTCATGGATATTTAGAAAAAAACGCGGACCATTTTATTTTGGGACGCTTGCAGAAATGAAGAAGCAACAATACTTAATTAGCAAAAATTAAATTTCATAATTCTACAAATCTAGTTGTAACTGTCACGGTGGTTCTTGTAAATCACCATCTATAAAGTAGGTATGTATAATAATTTAACAATATGAAAAAAAAAATTAAATTAAAAATGTAATGCTAAATATTTTTTTGCTATATATGTATTTTCTGGTATAAAATAAATTAAGTATAAATAAATAAATACATACTTACTGAATTCCATACTCACCATTTATCTTTATAGAATGGTCAGAAACCGGTGGAGGAGCATGAAGTAGAATATCCTGTCACCTGGGCGTTAAAGGCTGGATACAGGTAAAAAGATTTGGAACTCTAACCCCTTTAAGGGGCATGCGCTAAGGTAGCCCGCGAAATTCGAATTTTCTTTAGTTTTTTACATTTTGCAGGTCAGTCTGAGGTTTTATGTCGATTACAATATGAATTGCGACCGTATCAAATATGGCTTTACATAATTATAATCATTATAATCAGCAATACAACTCCATAAGTAAGCACAATCGTCAAATGTCATGATTTCATAAAATAGTCATTCAACCTAGTTATATGAACTTAGAGAGTTGTATTGATCATTTTTATGATTATAATTCTATAAATAAACATTTGATACGGCCGCAACTCATATTTAGATCAACATACAACATGATACTGACCTGCAAATTGCAAAAAACGTAAGAAAATCTGAATTTCGCGGGCTACCTTGACGCTTTCGCCTTAATAATGTGTGTGTGTGGGTAACCTGCTTGTCTTATATGATAAGTAAACATAGATTTTTGAAGAAGCTTTTCTCATCTGTGTAGTGGTTACAACAACTGAGAGTGAGTCTTGGGTTCAATCCTCAGGCAGTGTTAGCAGTGGCACCTCCGACGAAAACAGGGGTAATGATATGTAATGTTGACAGGATGCTAGACACTGCAGCTGCCTACCTAAATGAGGATCAAGTGGGTGCAGGAGTGAGAGCTTCCGGAGTACCCAGGGAGAACGTCTTCGTTGTGACTAAGGTAAGAACTGCCCCTACACCAGTTTATAATCGTTTACCTATAACTTCGACCTTTCGAATCGTTTTTTTATTCGCCATCGTAAAGCGCTACAGGGTTCAGCCCGGACCTAGGGGGGGCAAGGCATGTGCCCCGGGGGCCACCGTCAGGGGGCGCCAAATTCAAGAGTAGCACACAAGTGCACTATAAATGTACATATAATTTTTATATTTCTTTCTTTTTACAACAGCGCCCCTGTTGGATTAGGGCATTTTCGATCGATAAAATGTGATTAATGTTGCTGGCAAAATTTTTATTTTCAGAAAGTTTTCTTTTCGTGGGCTATCTTAGCACCCCCATATAGGGATGGCGGGGGAGGCAGACGGTAGATTTTGCCCCGCTTCGAAAACAATCTAGATCCGGAACTGAAATGGTTATATTGGCGCGTAGCCCAATTCGGAACTAACGCCGTCATTTTGTTTGCTCAACACTTTTCACAAAACAATGGCACAATTTTTTATTATAGCAACATCCGCGTCTTGTCATATTTTTGAAGTGGCTTCTTTAGGCGCGTTGAGTGATTTTTGGTAAGGGTAAACTTATAAATTCGGTAGTGCTTTACTAGAGAATGTAGATGGCGCCATTCAGAGTTAATGATATTCAATATGACTAGAGCGACTCGTGTTTTTGCAAAAACACTATCTTTTTCCAGTAAGATTGAGAAATGTTTTCACCATTGTCTAATTATCCGTGTTCTCGCAATATCCCTAGGGTTTTTCGCGAAAATACGAATTATCAAATCATCCTACGACATATCATATTCAAATTCTAATAATTTATTTTCTCTTCACAAACAATGACATGATAAATTATTTAAAACAAGCTTAAATATGACGTGACAAAGTTTGTGAGAGACTGGTATCTGCACTAGGAATACCTCAGATCATCAGGGTCCCACCACGCGAAATGTAAACATAATTAGTTTTACAGTAAATACGAAGGAGCTGAGCATAAAATATGCTTAAATTAAATATTCACATATACACCATCATTGTATTTTCCATTTTCAGCTTCCTTCCCACGAGTCTCGTGACGTGATATCTTCTCTGAGGAACTCTCTGGCTCGCCTGAACATGACCTATGTGGACCTGTACCTGATTCACAGCACTGTCACTCATAAGGTTTGTCGTTTATTTTTATTAACATAACGTTAAGCCTATATTTCCCGAAGAGTTAAGGAGAGGTGTACCATCGAAGAAGTTCATATCTTACCACCGCTATTCTTCCTTGCAGCGCTCGGCGACTATAGCAGCCGGGACGGTAACAGATGTGGTCATCGTGTTCACGGGATTTTGTTTTGAAACTGGTTAGATATGAACTTCTTCGATGGTACCTATAGATTAGAACACGGTTCAGATCGCCAGTTATTAATAGGGGGCGGTTATGAATTCGTTTAGTGTAAAGCGTTAGACGTACTATTCAGTTATTTGTGGTGTTTAAACAAGGTGTCTTTTTTATATCCCATAATTCTAGGGTATGAATGAGACCATGACACCGCGCCACCTGCGCCACCTGTACAAGAAACATTATGGAGTATACCCATTTTACCCCTTGATGTACCCCACTCTATTCGTCCTACTGGGTATGGTGGGGTACAATCAACTCGGGGTGCGATGGAAATTTGCGCTGTTGTCGTACATGGTGAAACTGCTCCGAGGCATAGAGCACAACCCGGCAACTTTTTTTTTTGTAATATTTGTGACTTTGCTGCCAAATTGGTCTTGGTGTTGCAAGAGCGGCCAACGAGTGAATCTTGGTTGGCCAATGGCTCCTGGACTCTTGGGTCCAACCCCCTGAGTCAGACAGTGTTATTCGGATTTTCCGTAACTAATTTTTCAGTAGCAACACAGATTAATACAAATGGGACACTCCGCAAAATCATTTAAATAAAAAGCGATTATTGCTGCGACACAATAAAGTGCAATTCGGGTCGCACAGCACTAATCACCTACAGTTATATTCACCTAGAAGTTGCCTCCCTTTCTATCGCGTGACTCTTAGATCTTCTGACTACGTGACACTCACTAACTTGGCCCAGCAAGACGGGCCCGCCGCGTTCTTGTAACTTCATACCTAAACTGCGGAGTGTCCCATCTATATTCATCTGTGGTAGCACTCCGATGTCTAGATTGAGGACACATAAAAGCGCGCTGTTGAATTTTCAATTTTCGGTTCTGAGCCGAGCGTTGAAAATCCAACTGCGCAATATCGAGGATCAATTTAGGTGCCACCTTGTGTTAGTTATAGTGGGCATAAGTGTTTCTCGTCCCCCATTAGGTGCAAGGGAATCTCTCTGGAACATTTATGGGCCTTAGAACATTTAGAGGTTAAAAAATCTGCCCAGCGTTTTCCCAACTATGTTGCGGTCAGCTTCCAGTCTAACCGGATGCAGCTGAATACCAGTATTTTACATGGAGCGACTGAATATCTGACCTCCACAACCCAGTTACTGGGTAAATACGATACCCCTTGGTAAGACTGGTTGTCAGACTTTCGGGCTTCTGACGACTGTCAAAGATCCACGAATAACAGCCGAACGTGTTTTCCGAGGCACGGAAGAGTCTCGGTATGTAACCGGTCGCCCATCTACGGACCAACCCCGGCGAGCGTAGCTTATACTGACGAATCGACCCGTGCGGCTGTTATTATTTAACCACGGGCTCCTCCAGAAAGGCTTGTTTCACAGCTGTCCGGGCCGCCCGTACACGGGAAACCCGTACGGGTAGCGCCCGCAAACGTAGTAGTACGATACGTTGTACGGGCTCTACCCGGAGCGGGTCGCGTACGGACCAATCCGCGTCGCTGTGAAACAATGTTCTAGCGCCTCACGTGTAGACACACAATAATAATACAATTAAAAAAATGTTAAAGATTGCATGTCCAGATTCCAGATTTGCCGATAAAAAAAAAATATTCATGAGAAAAAGTATTGAGGAAGAAATTGATACGGAAATTATACATTTTATAATCATTGAACTTCAAAAAATCCGATTCGATAAAATTTAAGAACGTTAATTAATTAAAATGATAACGATCTTAAATTTTTATCTTTTTCTATTACATGTATTTTTTCTTAAATATTTATCTGAAACAATATCCATATGTGTCAAAGGTTTTTATGATAAGTTTTGTAATTCCAAAATGGTGCTGATCTTGAATGATTGATTATAATGATGTTATGAGATTTTTCTAATTGCACAATATTGATTAAGTATTCGTTTTTGGTACCTATGACTAAAAGTAGCCGGGTGAAGATTATTATGATAACGGGTTCGGTCGGTTGGGTAGTGTTATTTGGTTTTTGTCTAAGAGGTTTTCCCTTACGAAATTCTTAGTGCGGATTTCACCAATGAAAGTGTACAATATTACATAACAATTTTGACACTGACAGCTCTTGAACGCGTTTTAGATATGTTGATCGCGTTCAGTTTCGTTGGTGAAATTAACACTAAGTAGCAGCTCGGAGTCTGGGTTTTTGTTCCGTTTATGACAATAGGCTCACCAATTTCCATGTACTAGGTACATGGAAATTAAGCCAAAAACTCAAGATGCGACTTTGAGGCGTGACTTTGCGGAAATCCATTATAAAATACAATAGACGACGTACATTTAGTAACCCAATCCGCTTAGCTCTCGACGCCTGACGTGTCAACACGTCCTGGTTCGGAACAAGTCAATCGTCATCCTGATGATGCCTCGTTGATATGTGAAACACTTGTCGATTTCTTACAGGGTTCTTTAAGACTCTATAAGAACAGTTAAGCGGATTAGGTTACTAAATATACGTCGTCTATTGTATTTTTCCAAAAACTCAATGTAAATGACGGAATGTCTTTGTCTGTAAAGATTTTGGCGGGACATCTCGATTTTTAACCGGAGATAGAAAAATCAATAAGTAATCTGTAAGTAATGTAATGAATTACTTCTTCTTCTTCTTTCTCCTTGCTATTATCCCAATTTGTTTGGTATCAGCCCTCTTAGTACTTCTGCGCCACACGGTTGTGCGTTGTCAATTTTCTCATCATATCGTTGTTTTTGCCAAGTCATTGGTGGTCGTCCACGGCCTCTCTTTCCATCTTCTATATTCATGACTCTTTTAGTCATAAGGGTCAACATCTCGCTAAACTACACCTACACCGAAGTACTCACCCCATCAGTGACTAGAGGCTTGATGTATATCTCGATTCTTATAACTGTGCGCTTGGAGCTGTCAAAATCGTGGGTATTGATATTGAATTCACCCGCCCGGTTACCTCCTCAGTGCTCCGACGCCTCTTAATATACTCTAAACAACTCGTGTCGTGTCCACAGTTCTGTCTTTCGGTATTAGTTATTCGTTAAGTTGTTATTGTTATTATTTAAACCACATACACTGTAATATTTTGACGTTGACAGTTATAAACATGGGTTGAAATAGCCATTATTATTTATATATTTTTTTACCTTTCCAGCCAGACCACAGCGGCTATGACATCATAGACTACCTAGACACCTGGAAGGCTATGGAGGAAGCTAAGAAGTTAGGCCTAGCCAAGTCTATAGGCATATCTAACTTTAACGTTAGCATGATAGAACGTCTACTGGCGAACTGTGAAATTAAACCTGCGGTGCTGCAGGTTGAGGTAAGAATAACTAATAAGACACTGTCTGTCAACTGTCTTTTTTATGGACAAGTTACAGGTTAACTTGTCCATAAAAAAGACAGTTTATACGGAAAAACAACAAAACGTTTTTTGTATAGATTTTTATTTATAAAAAGATTCCGTGTTCAAAAAGATACTGTGTCTAAAAAACATACAAGGTCCAAAAAAAAAACTTAATCTAGAAAAGGTCTTAACTTTATATTTTTTTAGAATACTTTGCTTATCCAAAAGGCCAAATTTTGCATGAACATCACTTTGAAATTCGTACGGTAGTGTCACATTGTGAATCCGTGATGTTTTACTATAAAAACAAATTAATTCCCTTTCGAATTTTGTGCGCTCACCTGAGTGAGGTACCAAGTGAAGTTTATAATAATGTAGATTAACACTTCAAAAAATTATTTCCTTACAGAAAGGACACAGGCAACTTTCTTGGTAATAATCCATCATTTTGCAATGGGAATACTAGGCATATTCCCATATCAATATGATGGATTTACGAAGAAAGTTGCCTATTGCATTTAAATTAATAATAGTACTATGTACCTACCACCAAATCTAATCAAATACAACGCCACAAGTTTCTTTTGGCGCGTGGCCTAAATCGGAACTAACGCCGCCATCTTGATTTGTCAAGACAATTTTACAAATGATTACCAATAACGTCCCCCTGTCAATGTCATTCAGGCGCCAAAAGATCCTTGTAACACTCTACATTATCATAATCCTAACTAACCCTAATTTTCCAACCATTTTCCATCCCCAGGTAAACTTAAACCTAGCCCAGAACAAGCTGATCGACTACTGCAAGAGCAAGGACATAGTGATGATGGCCTACACGCCCTTCGGTTCTCTATTCAGCCAGGAGTCTGCCCCACCAGCACCCAGAGCCGATGACCCCACACTTGTGGAGTTAGCCAAGAAGTATGGGAAGACTGTGCCGCAAATTGTGCTGAGATATTTGGTGAGTTTCGTGTTTTTGAAGAGGGAACACAAGACGCTGGGTCAATGAAATTAGTATAACGCTGTCAGTGGACTACAGTACCTAGTGCTATTCTGTAAAAATCGCATTTTGAAAACTTAGGTGAAAGAAGTAAACTGTCAATCTCTAGTACCAGTCCCATCCCTAGTGGGATGACATTGACAGCTCACTTCACTTTTGTTTTCACAGTGAGATTTCTAGAGAATATAGCACTCCAGATGGGATAACAGCCGGTCTTTATAAAAATCTCACCGTAAAATCTTAGGTGAAGCGAGCTGTCAATAGTGTCATGAATGACAGCTTACTTCACCCAAGTTTTCACAGTAAGATTTTTACTAGTTGTATGCAATGTCAGTTGAGCTAGAGGTAGGATTTGAATCTTGCCAAGTACGTACCTTGTGACTTTTTCTTCTCCCAATCTTGGACACCGAAAGAAAATCGATGAAAGAAAATATCATGATGTTTTTTTTTCAAATCAATCAAAATCAATCAAATCAAATCAAAAGTCATTTATTCAAACTAGGCTGAGAATCAGCACTTTTCGAACGTCAAAATTACATAAGACAGTCCCCCAAAACGCCCAACCTTCACCACTTCCTAGTGCATTAGCTGGGAAGAAGAAGTGGCGCAACAAACTCCCCAAATGAACAAAAAATGGACTTAGGCATCTCGCGCACTAGACAGTCACGATTCCGGCCAGTCGTAGCCACGTGGCCCGGTGTGCGGGTAGCTAGCCGTTGCGACTTGCGAGCCGGTGCGCGATTCGTATCGGTTTCTATCATAGAAATATAAAAAACAGGTTTCTGTAGTTTATATATTATATATAGGTACAGGGCGTCCCACGGATATGCCACATGGAGGGAAAATACCTTGAATATTGTGGATGGAACTCGTTACATGAGAAAAATAATCAGTCTGTAGCTTTATCATACCGATCGAAAGGCTTCATTATTTTGCTAAATAACATAGTATCACAAATAAAAGGAAGACCATGAATTAAAAAAATCGTCAGGGAGCGAAATAATCAAAAGAGTGCGACTTTGTATTCAACAGGAAGAGACTCATTTTGAGCATTTAATAAATTGATTAATTTTTTATTAAAAATGTTAAAATTCATGGTGTTCCTTTTATTTTTGACAAAATTAATGTTAATGTTAATGATAATTAATGTTATTTCGCAAAAAATAATCCTTAGGATGAACTGTCAAAATGAAAGAAAATGCGATCAATTGATGATGATAATTTTTTTATGTGATATTTGTCTGTCTCTGTGAGTTTGCACTGGCGAAACATTCACAATAAAACATGTTGAAATCTTTACTTTCTGTCAATGTTCCATACAATATTTGGCAGGAACTAGAGATTTCAACATGTTTTGTTGTGAATGTTTCGCTAGTGCAAACCAGTACCTTAAATGCGTAATACACGATCAATCAGAATCTGAATCATTTTGAAACAGATTGCTAATCCATTGCTTTAGTAGGTACGAAAAAAAATCTGTTCAACAGCGCGGCAGCGTAATAACGATGACAATGAATGTTGTTGAACTATCTAAATGAAACAGATTAGTTGTAATCGTTTAGGAAAATGTTTTGCGTAATAGGGATGATGCCTGGGTAAAAAAAAACAAAATCTAATTAGTCCGTCATCAGTCAGATAATAAAAAAATATTAGACACGTATATTTTGCTTTATGATATTAATATAAATTACTTAGACAAAACGCATTTTAAGTTGGGGAGTGGGGGTCGCTACGTCACTAGTATGTATAAAATATACATACTCGTGACGTCATGGCACATTTTACCTCAATGCATCGCCGTAATCTTTAGATTACGTAAAAAAAATAAAAAATACTTGTCCAATATTTTTTTTTTTATAATTTCAAATACGATCTAAAAAAAAAAAAATTGTCGTCATCCCTATTAGACAGCAGACCATCTTAAATATCATTATCATTAGTATCACCTTTGTACTTACGTATGTTTGCTATCCCTTTCTTCTTGTCTGTTTTTGAGTGGATTCAAAATCTGTTAAATAAATAAATAAAACAGTAGGTAAGTATATAATTCTGTTGTTTCAGGTGCAAAGGGGTGTAGTCCCTATCCCCAAGTCAGTGAAGAAGAACCGAGTGGAAGAGAACATCGACGTGTTTGACTTCGAACTGACCAAGGAAGAAATGGAGACTTTGGGTAAGATTTATTTATTTAGTAAGTAAGTAAGTAAGTAAGTAATTTATTTCATAACAATATAGATACATTGTGTTGAAAAATTAAAAAATAACATTATACAATTGCACTTCAAATAAAATTCATTAAATACATTTAGAAAAGTCAATAAAAACAATAACATTATACAATTGCAATTAAAATAATTTCATTAAATACATTTAGAGATGTCAATAAAAACAATAACATTATACAATTAAAATAAAATTAATAAAATTAATTTTAATTTTAAGTAAGTAATTTAGTAATTGGATCTCCAACAGAGGAGCCTCTGTAAAAAATATTTCCAATCGTTTAATGACGAAATTTGCTGACAAACTAAAATCAATTCACTTCAAAACGTAATTTTACTATGTATACGTGCAGACTCGTACGAATCTCCACGACGAGTGAGGTGCGCGTGGTGGGAAGCTATCCAAAATGCGTTTGGTTACTTGTATCAAATAACTAATTTCTTGTAACAAACATCGTGGAAATTAATGACGATATTCTTGTGACGAACTTTTAAATGGTTATATTACAATTTAAGGGGTCTCGATTAAAGAAAAGTAATCAATATTCAGTTTAAACTTAAAACATTACATACGGGATTAAATAAAATAAAATTTAGGCAAACAATATGAGATTCTGTAAAATTAATGAACATGGTAATAAAAATAACGGAGAAATAAATGATTTCCGCGATACTTATTTTAAGTTTTTAAAGTTCTAGTATAATTATTTTGTTATTTTATTACCTACTAATTATAAACAAATGTATAAAAAATATTCTTACGTATATTTGACATAATGCGTAGTGGATTTATTTGCGAAAAAATAAAATCACACTAAAAGTATTCTATTTTAAAAATCCACCCGGCTACACAATTTTATGCAAGTTTACAATCTAAGAACAGAGACAAATACAGTGTGCGCTTCCAATTATAGGAGACCACATCATTCTCATATAATCTAGGTACAACATTAAGTTTGACAAAGCGAAAATATAATAATGAATAAATCAAAACATACAACATGAAATCAGAGATGGAAATAAAATGAAAAATAAAATCTTAAAAAATTAAATAATAACCATAAAAGACAACAGACACAATTATGTAATTAAGCCTTGGATATTATGACTTTTACAAACTTTTTTAAACTTTAACATTTTGCATGTAGGTAATATCCAATTCATCACGCTTCGAATTTGAAGACAGAATTGAAGTCAATCTGCAGACTTCCATTTTGGAAAGAGTGCAGATTCATTTCATTAGTTGATTCTCTATCGAAAATATTGTTCTGCAAATAACTAGACTACCTACATGCTAATACTAACTTTTGCCAAAGGTTTCGCCCGCATACATGTCGAAAATTATCTCACGGGAACATACAACCGGAATAAAAAGTATTCTCTGTCTTATTCCAGGTCATGGTCTACCCGTGTGCCAAATTTCATCCAAATCTGTTAAGCAGTTTTAGCGTTAAAGCGTAACAAACAAAGTCACTTTAGCATTTAAATATTAGTTAGTCGCTCAGTCGCTGTGCTGCCTTGCTTAGGATTTATAATCACACTGGTCACACTGCAGACTACTGAGTAAAAAACGGTAGGAAGGGGAATAGACCAACACAACCTAAATAGATCTGCCAGCTTTGAATATTGAAAGTCTGCAGATTTACTTATTTCTCCGGACCGAATATAACATGTATCGTAATCCTAATGTCTAGTGCACATTGTGAATTGGTTAAGTTCGTAAGCCATACTGCTGAGTTTACTCGTACCTTTAAGAAGGTATACAAAACATTGGTTTTTCATTTCGAATTATTTATTTACAGGCAAATTCAACAAGGACTACAGGGTAGTGTTCCCCAGTTTTTGGCAAGATCATCCTTACTACCCTTATGAGAAGGTGGATGTACCGGCTGCCGATCTGTTCAAGAAAAAGGAGTAAAGTAGTGACAGACTAAAAAATTAAAGGATTTTTTAACCGTGCATCATTGTTTTGTCTTGTACTTAAATTGTATCAGTTTTACTTGTTCAAAGTGAAGTTGACCAATTTCTATATATACTTAAACTTTTACCTCAATTAAACCCCCCCTATAAGAGATGCATTTTCAAAACTCGATGAAGCACTCTTGTGCAAAATATCATGCTTCTAGACGCAACGGTTTCAAGCTGCAGACAGGCGCGATACGACAGCGCGACGCGACCCTAGTAGAACAATTTCTATGAAAACTTTATGGAAATTGTTCTACCAGAAGTAACTTGTCAAACTATTTTGACCGTCGAGGGACACCATTACGACTTTGCGACCGAATCCCGCTCCGCTCATATAGCGATCGCTATCAATGTCGAGACAGCTGCCCCTGACTCGAGTCGCACCGTCGTGTCAACCTTTAGGCTGTGCGTTGTTCGCCAGTGAAGGATGTTAAGAATTTTATTACATAACATAACACCACGCCTGTATTCCCCCGAAGGGATTGGCAGAGGTGTACACCCATAATTCGCCAGTTATGTTTAAGTCCCATGTAATACGGGACAAGCCTGAATATTGCCATCAACCGGGCACAAATCCAAACTACGGGCCACCACGATGAAATTCCTGATGGAAAAACCCAATTTAATTAAGTAGATAATAATTACCATTTATTCCAGATCATACACTCCATTTGTAGTTAGTATGAGCTTTTAGTAGTGTTGATTTGAATGTGAAATTTTAAGACTGCAGAAGCCTGCAGTGGTCTTAATTCGATAGATGTCAAAATTACTAAATAATTACCAATGAAATACTTGACAGAATATTATTATAATTTCGTTTTTCCTATGGTAATAAATTTATAGTTTAAAAAACACTAGAAAAACGCGCTTTTATTAAAAATACGATTTTCCATCATGAAGTTCCAGTTCTTATCTTTCGGCTCCATCATCAGATCAGTTCGACAGTACCATATTATTGTATTGTCATCAAAACTACATACAGCTGCCAATTTTCATTACGCTACGACCTTTGGATGATGGTTAAATTAGTTACCTTAGATTCCATTACATTGTTAGTTACATACAGGTCGACCTAATAAAAGCGTGTTAAAAAGGACTGGGTTTATGTTATATTTTTGAAGAAAGAATTAAAAAAATATATTTTAGAATAAGAACATTTTTTTTATTTGTATTTTTTTTTATAAAACATATTTTATATACATTAATTTAACCATTATACTGTACAATTGGCGATAAAAACAAATAGCAATTATACAATAGAATACTTAAACTTAACGCAATGGTATAAAAATCAGTAATTTAACATGTTTTAATTTACAGAAATACTATAATATAAAAGATCTACAGACACACTATGAAAAATTAACACCCAGCCTCCGAAAGTCTGATCAACACAAAAGTTGAATACGCTGAATTGACTCATGTCAACCGAATTGACAGCTGACAAACTCGTAAAAATTGTGCGCTTTTATTATTTTCTAACGTGGAGATATTTTCGTGGACGTCACGGCAACACGATAACACAGGGATGTAAAATATATGGAAATATATTTAGACGCTTTTAAATTTCCGTCCACGAACGTTATAGGTATGAGGAACAGGGTGTAAAGTTCACTTATCCTCTATAGAAAAGGGAGGATCCTCCGACCAGAAGGTTATCATGTCTGGCGGGCAACTGCGCAATGGTAGAAGTTGGGAGCTTGTGTATATGTCGATCGCGCGGTAAACTCTAATAGCGCGATGCAGGATTTGTGTGACGTCAGGTCTTTGATGCGTAGTTTGCATGTGGCGATATAGATGCCGCCACAAGTATAACGTGCACGCATTTTCCATAAATTTTATGAACGTGGCAGTCCAACATAATAACGTCACGGTAGAAAGTATGGCTGACCGAAATAGCAAAAGCTAATCGAATGAAAGAACATGAGATTTAACAGCGTATTAAAATAGACAGTCAAAAACTGGGAGAAATTAACATAATTATAATCGGCGAAAAAACTCTGCACTCTGCAATATGACTTACACCTTATTTTATCACTAATAATACTCATTGCAGAGTTGCAAAGTTGTTCAGTTGTTTAGAGCATAATGAGACAAGATGATTGAGCCAGCAAGCATATTTTTCTTTGTGTAATTACTGATGTAGTAAATGAAGTCACGACCATTATTTTGACGCCCTTCAGCAAAAAAAAATAAAGTGTTTAAAAAATCCTGGTAAACTATATAATGGAGCATGAAAAATAAATATTCAAATAATTTAGGTACGCAATTGAATAAAAAAATTCGTAGCAAAAATCAAATGCTGATAGGAATCAAAATCAAGCCAAAAACCAACGCTCTAAAAGTCTGCATTACACTCTAAAAGTCATCAGAAGTCTGCAGATCCAAATTATTCTTCGTATCTTATGAATTCACTCTTCAATTCGTCTTCTTGTGCCAGCAGGCACTTTGAGTTGGCTTCGAAGTCACACTGCTGGGTCTGGTCGTTGAAGAACAGTCCATCGGAACAGAATGCCACTTGGGGCACTCCTGCGACGCACCTCCAGAACCTTTGGCAGTCACCCCTGAGAAAATAAAAAGGGTTGTATTAGTCTCTCCTATAAAATGTGACCGCTAGGCCAGGAGCTACACGCTCAAGCAAAAACAAATGGAAGAAGTTGGTTCCAGAATACCACGAGTAACCTCGACGCAACTTGCAGAGCGACAGGCCGGCAGGTCGTGCGAGGCCGTGAACGGGGCCTGCCTTAGAGACTTAGAGCCCAAGACCCGAGACCAATGGTTTGATCCAAGGCTACTCTAGACCAGCTACTTTCAAACTTCAGAGGATTGTCTCTCTATGACTCCTTACAAATAGATCGCTAATTTGCAGTAAAAATATTAATTACCGTGATTTTAAAAACGTCATCTGAAAATTTGACATATTGTTGACAAATTGAGACTGAGATTATAATGCGAACGCTCTTAGCAATAGAGGAATTGCCCCTCAGAAATCCCCCTGACCCTATTTACTTTTAGATTTTTGGGGTTGTAAAGCTCATGGTACACCAGCGGCTGGTAAATGCACACCGTTGCGTATGAAAATTTGTAATACTAGAGGCATCGCAGGATTCGCAGGATACGCCTTGCCAGCCCAGAGACAAAGTTGAAATGTCTCCTGCGCCTGTAAGAGCATCAGCTTCCCTTGCTGTTTACCAGGGAACGTAATCATGTACTTCTTAAACACCTACATAAAGGGTGACTTCCTCGGTGGTCTAGTGGACACAAGCGCTACTGCGGAGCATGAAGTCCTGGGTTCGATTCCCAGGTCGTGCAAAGTGTTATTGGGTTAGAATTTCTCAGTAGCAGCCCGGAGTCTGGATTTGTGTCCGGTTGATGGCAATAGGCTCGCCCCCTATTACATGGGACTTAAACACAACTGGCGAAATGTCCTTCGGGGAATACAGATCTTATGTTATAATCATGAACTTTTTTCACACCTATAAAAAGGGTGCAAAGAGGCAGAGCCTCTCTTAGGAACCTAATGTACAGAACTGCTACTTACTTGTAAGGCACTTGTCTCGCTGCATTATCGGCTCTTGCGCAGTTAAGGATGCTGTTGTACTTGCCGTGCTCAGGAGAAATTGGTCGCACGCTCGCTACGGTGTCTGCAAAGAAAAGACAGTCTTATTATCAAGCTCTGAAAGTTGAGAATGTCATGGTGGCTAGTGTTATGGACTGTCTTTTGAAAAACTATGCTCGTCTTTCAAAGTCTTTGCTCTGCAGTAGGTACTTAGGTTCTAGCAACAGATGTTAGGTCTCCAAAAAAAAAAGTGAAGAGTGTCTGGATAGAACCGCTTTCTGCAACCAATTACTTAGATATTGCCTAAGCACCAAGGGAATCTATTTGTAAGTATATTAAAGTTCGTTTTTTAATTCCGTAGACTAATTTGACAGGTGTAAATGTCAAACTCCAAATTCAAAAAACAAACAACAATCATTTGAAATGTCAAATTAGAAGCTGGTTTCACTGATGTCCGGGAATTACGGGCTCCCGGAACGGAGACACACGTGAGGCGCTAGAACATTGTTACACAACGACGTGGATTGGTCCGTACGCGATTCGCTCCGGGTAGAGCCCGTACAACGCTAGCAACCGTATCGTTCTAACTCCCTCATTTCAGAGCACTGCCGGTCTCCCAGACAGCTATGAAACCAGTCTAAAATGATATCTGTGTGCCAAGCTTCACCCAAATCTTTTCATTATGTTATGCGTGATAGAGCAGTCTTGCCAAGGGGTATCGTGTTACCCAGTAACTGGGTTGTGGAGGTCAGATACGAGTAGACAGTCGCAGTGAGTCGCTCCATGTAAAATACTGGTATTGAACTGCATCCGGTTAGACTGAAAGCCGACCCCAACACAGTTGAGAAAAGACTAAGCAGCTGATAATGTGTGATAGAGCATTTTTTATCAATTTTTTTTACAAACTTATAATTATATTTTTAAGAGGATAGTTAAGGAAGTTATCCTTACCAACGGGGTGCTGTTCCAGCTCATCCGAGAAGAATCCGATAAGGCTATCAGCCTCGTCTCCAGACCCTTCGTCTTCATCCCTAGGCGTCCTCAGTTGGCAGGTAGTGGCCCACGCCCAGTTGCAGACCTGATGATTAATAAGGGATATATTTAATTACTGGCCACACGAATCGATTTTCAAGATTAAGCAACGGTTGCCAAGGTCGGTCCGTGGACGGGTCACCTTCCATTACATACCAGGACCCCTCCGTGCTTCAGAAAGCACGTTAAGCTGATGGTGCCGGCTGTCATTTGTAGATCTTTGACAGTCGTCACGGGCAGTCAGAAACTCTGACAACCAGGGGTATCGCGGTAGGTACCCAGTAAGTGGGTTGTGGAGGTCAGATAGGCAGTCGCTCCATGTGAAATACTGGTATTCAGCTGCATCTGGTTAGACTGGAAGCCGACCCCACATGATGATGATGATTTAATTTGCTCCTCTAAAAACTTATTGACCTTAATACGCGCTTTTTTATACAGGTGTTCCCTACATTTTGACGAGTTATACTATAACATATCAAAATGTAGGGAACAGCAGATTTTTTTATCGCGATTTTTTGTTTGGTTCCCTAACAAAAGCTGTTCATATTGATGAGTTAAGTCACGTGTTTAAATATCGGTCACAAATTACCAGTCACCCTATATAAATATGCCTCTTTTTAACTTTCTGGTCTGCCTGGCTGACAGCTGTTCGCAGTAACTAAGCTGGAGCACCCTGACCAAATGTGTTAGGCTAGGTCAGAGCTGTGACCAACCGCGCGCGAGCAGCGCGACCGAAGCGTAATGTGGGACGTTTCCCAGCTAGATGAACCGACGACTTTAAAAAGGTGGCTGGGACAGACAGGAAGCGGAATGTAGAGGAGGTTCTTATAGAAGAGGATATTATAATAACCTGCAGTTGAAAATCGAAGATCAGTCCTCCCGGGCAGGAGAACTCGACCTCCTCGCCATGAGCACACATGTAGAACTTAGTGCAGTCCGTGAAGTGAGGCAGGAGTAAGAAGATCTGGAAGAAAGAAATGTGATTACAATACATACATTAGCATTGAAAGTCCAATAATTTCTTTCAAGACGGCCATCTTTCAAACTTCAACATTTATAAGAAAATAGAGTTGATTCTAGTTGCGTCTTCCAAAAGGTAGTTTCGTATCGTATACTATATCCAATGAACCCCCATGCATAATCAGTCTATTATTTTTCCCAAAGCTGGGACACAAATCTCCTCGCGCCACCACGCGGGCCCAGTGCGTGTTGGTAGATGTCACATGTCTTCGAATTTTTTGTTCTAGGACATGCCGATTTCCTCACGATGTGTTCCGTCACCGGTCTTACACCCAGTGGTAACGGCCCCGACTTAAGAGTGATTTCGACAAGCGCTTTACTATGTGTAAATACGGTCATCACCACTGCTCTCAAAACGATAAAGGAATACATTGTGAAGAAACCGGCATGTCCTAGAACCAAAAAAATCAAAGACATATAATGATATCTACCAACCCGCACTGGGCCCGCGTGGTGGATTACATCCCACTCCCTCTTGAGGAGAGAAGGCCTGTGGCCCAGTAGTGGGAACATTAAAGGCTTATATGCTTATGCTAATGTCCTGCAGATCTGAAGCTCAAGAAACTTTAGAGGTCATGAGGAACTAGGTGTAAAGTTCACCTACACTCAAACGGAGCACTGGTGGACCTCGACACCGGGCTGCAGGCAGTCCAAGGAAGCCATGCCATCCTTGGATACCAGGCTAACCCGGCGTTTACTACGCCTGGATAGGAACGGCCTGCGCCTGGTGACGGGGACCATCACGGGCCACTGATCGCTGAACAAACACTTTCACACAATAGGCATAACGGACAGTCCTCTGTGCAGGGTGTGCATGGAGGCTGAGGAAACCGTCACGCATATGCTTTTTGAATGCACAGGCGTCACCCAGATTAGAACACAGACCCTCGGGACACCCAGATCTTTCACAGATGTTCTGAACAGACCAGGAGATTTAATTAACTTCTGGAGGGAGGTGGGCTGGTTGGAGTAACCACCAACGGCCGCTATGGACCACGCACAATGGTCCACTGAAGGACTAAGTGCGGAAACCAAACCCCATAACATAGAACATAGAGGTATAAAGTTCACTCGTCCTCTATTGAAAAGGGTCCTCCCTTCCTTCGACCAGACGGGTGTCGTGTCTCGCGGGCAACTGCCTAACGATTGATGTCGGATAGTCTTAAGGCGATAGCGTTACCTTAGCGCATGCCCCTTAATGTCGCAATGCCGGATTTGTGTGACGTCAGGATTTTGTTTAACGTCAAGTCTTTGATGCGTAGTTCGCATGTGGCGTGATGTAGATGCCGCCACAAAATTAAGAAGGTAGGCACAAGTAATACTTACATGTCCTTGAGGGTCACAGCTCAGGTCATTCGGGTCCACGTTGGGGTCGAAAGCTTTGAAGTTGCTATCTTCTGTGGCGTTCTTCAGTGGTATTTCTGCAGCAAGAGCCACATTCAGAAGCACCACTGTGGTCAGGAGTTTTGCTGTGGGAGAGAGATAAAGCTTAATTTAGTTATGGTGCTTTATCGTCGTTGATTTTAGCACTAAAGCTAACGTTTTCTAGGAAAGCGGTTCCGTCATATATTACGAGTATACTCGTAACGGCTGTCATGAAAATCTGTCATTTTCACCAGTACTTTAGATTAAGGCGACGATAACCGACTTTTAATGATTTTATTCTGAAGATTACGTCTAAACGAGTAGTGTTAATGATTTGGAAAAAATATAATTATGTTAAATTAGATTATTTTTTTAATAGTACTCCTCGATACGGCTCGCATTGTGAGGAGGTTCCTGTCTCTGCAGCCCTAACCACCGGTAGCTTGGACCCTGCTCCCGACACCGGCGGACCTCTACTTTTTTATATTTTTAAATGTTTTTTTTTTTGTATAGTTTTTTAAGAAATATTTAAAAATGTAAATGAATAAGAATCAAAGCAAATAAACGAAATAATAATAATAAATTGTATTCAAGTATAAAGTAAAATTATGATTTAGATTAATTACAATCGAGGAAAATTTAATTCTAACTGTAATGTAGACCTGCCTGATCTAGGTTTATGAAAAACCTGTGTTTCAGGCATAACTTATAACTTAATATATGAATATTTTTGATTATGTTCATAAACATAGTGAAATTGATTTCTAAAGTTATATCTAACGCGGATAAAAAACTGAGAATCACGCAAAATCTATCAAGCGTATTTTACTGAAACCTTCACCATTTTAAAGATAATATAATAATTGATCTTTTAGTATATGTGTTGTATTAAAATGCCTTTTGTTTTATGTATAATAAATTAATAATGCGTCTAATTTGGGACAGCGCTCCTTGATGGGCGAGTCCTATTACTGGCTGGACGTACGACGTGGTCACTAGCAATATCTGCGTCTTAAAACTAAGCAGTGATGCGGTAATGATCCAACTGACGGGGTCCGTAAGGACCAATGCCTGCTGGGGTTGCGGGTTTGTCCGAAAGGGATATCGCGGCCCCGGCACACAAGCAACGGAAGGAACACGGGTGGGTTTTAGTCAGTAAAAGTCTGACACGCCCTCTCGCTTCGCCCAGAGCGGGAGAAGTCATTTTATGATTTCCCACCATAAAAAGAAATTTAAAAAAAATATGCGGTAATGACGCTACCCTATTGGTTGTTCGAGACATCTCTCGTCTCTGGTTTGTTTAATATTGACACTTGCATATATACAATGTCCTGACACCAATCGTCGGGCAGCAGCCCACCAGACAAAATACACCCGTCTGGTCGCAGATTCCTCCCTTTTCTATGAGGGATAAGGAAGGAACTTTTCACCCTCTTCCTCATACCTCTAAAAGTACATTAATGTTACCGGCACCTATTTCTTATCAAATTCATAGAAATATACCTACAAACGGCTTTTCTAATGAACCTATTAGTTCGTAGATCTATTTAGATAGCGCTAGTCTATTTAGATACGGACAATTTGATTGATTGAAGTTTTTAACAGCTTTAGCGGCCGTAAAACAAAAGGTAACCGATACAGATCTTTATTTACAGATTTTTATCGATAAACGATGTGATAGAGTTGTTAAGGATCGCTCGCTGGACCGCATCCGTCTTGGGATAAGGGAAATATTTAATTGCTCCTCCAAAAATTTATTGGCCTTTTATTATTTATTATATACCTAAAAAGCGTAAAAAATTTACGCTTTACAGGCACTTTTGAATTGTCAAATAGTTGCGTCAGTTAGTCAGAAAGTTGAAGCTAGTTGCCCATTCCAAAACGTAGATCTTTTTGGAGAAGAACGGGCAAGAAACTTCAAGGACACTCTTTTAAATATAGAAAATTACAAAATCCTGGGTACATTATTCTTGTTGCTTCTATATGTGTGAACAATGTACAAAAAATAATCAAAACAATTCAAAATATAAGATTAAAAATAATTCATGGCAGATTAGAGATGACCAGTCACAACACTCACAACTGACGGCGCCCGTTCACGAACACAACGCGTGGAATATATTGGTGATAATATATTAGAGTGTACCTACATTCATATTCTTGGGACATCTAAATGGAAATGACTTGGGGTACAATTAAATTATATTTCCTCTGGAAAAGGCAGGGTATGTCACTGTATTTGATGAGGCTGGCACAGGAGTGTGGGGGTGGGCACAAGCGAAGAAAGGCGTATGCCCAACAGCGGGTGATTTTGGGCTGTGCATGATGACTGTTCGGTACTGTCGCAGGGTACTGGGTTTAGATCCCACGGCTAAGTTATCGAGTTTCTCCATTTGGAAATTCTTTGTTTCCTACTTAAGGATTTCCCATCAATCGGGCACAAATCCAGAAACCGCACCCAAATCAATTGAACTAATTAAAATTAGGATTATAGCTTAATTTTTTTTTAAATATTTGCATAAAATAAATATTAATTTACATCATTTATCTTAAAATAAGAAGCAATTTTGCATTAAATTTCAACTTAAAAGAAAGAGTTAATATAAGTCCGTATTTAAAATCAAATAAATATGTATTAATTGAAATCAAAAAGTTGCGTAACACGCGATCAATCACAATCTAAATCATTTTGAAACTTATTGCTAATCCATTGCTTCATATGTTCGCAAAATTTGTCTGCTCAACCACGTAAATAACGCAATGAATGTGGTTGAACTGTCAAAATGAAACAGATTCACAGATTCTTTTACAATGTTTGTAAATATGTGAGAACCATGTATCTATCACATAGGTAATTAATTTATCTGTTGTTGCTCTCTTTTTAAATTTATTTTTACCTATTGTGGTATGGTAAATTTTATTTTTTTATTTTTAGATGCATCGTCTTCACATATAATTATATAACTAATGTAACTACATGTATACAAAATATTGTAAAACATTTTAAAAGAGTAACGGTGGAGTTTCTTGCCCATTCTTCTCCATACGAAAACTACCTTTTGGAAGGGGCGACTAGAATCAATTCATTTTTTTTGTAATTTTTGACGTTCAAAAGTGCCTTGCAAGGGCCTATTTGAAATAAATGATTTGACTTTGACTTTGACTTTGATTATGATTGATCGTGCGAGGGTGCTGGGCTGCCACTGAGAAAATGCCGAGGGAAAAACCCGTTAACACTTATTAGCACTTAATAAAATCGTCCACGTCCTATCTTTTAATGTAACTCTAATATTTGATAGATGTACCGATTAATAAAACATCGATAGTTATCAATAAATTGGTTTACTCGTATCATGATTTATTTTCTAAGATTTCGTAAACAGATTGTAGATCGCGTGTAAATAGAAAAAATACGCGTGATTTCTTTATCTAGGTAGCTAGATATAGCGATGACGTAGTAAATAAGGATAAATTAATATAAATACGTTTCTCAGAAAATTTATTAAAATTAACAATAGGGGGGCCGCGTCGCAAGCGCGACTGTTCAGCGTAGGGTCTTGGGTTCAATCCCCCAGTCGGGTAAAGTGATAGAGAGTAGGTATATTAAGAGTTTATGCTCATGGAATTTTTCTGTAGCAGTCCGCTAGCCTATATTTAAGCCCAGTTAATGGCAATACTTAAGGCCCGGTTGTCCCCTAATACGTACATGGACCGAAATAGACACAATCGGCGAAATATGGCCCGGGTGTAGGAGTGTCTGACAACCAGTCTATATACCAAGGAGTATCGTATTACCCAGTAGAGTGCGTTTCATCTAATAGGTAGTTCCTATGCTATAATGTTGGCTTCCCTGGTAAACTTTAATAACGGACCAATAATTAGGTGAGTACACACGGCTACACATCAAGCTATACATTTCCAGTTAAAGCTGATCTCGCATTGTATAGGATTCCCGTACAATGTGAGGTCAGCTTAAACTGGAAATGTATAGCTTGAAGTGTAGCCGTGTGTACGAGTACGCTACGGGGCTATTAGTCTGTTGTTAAAGTTTAACAGGGGAGCCAACATTACCGCATAGGAACTATTTGTTGAAACGCACTTGGGTTGTGGAGGTCAGATAGGGATTCGCTCCATGTAAAATACTGGTATTCAGTTGCATCCGGTTAGACTGGAAGCCGACCCCAACATAGTTGGGAAAAGGTTTGGCGGATGATGATAATGATCAATGTAATAGTAATGTAACCTACCAATATACAAAGAAGCTTGAATTTAAGGAGGGGGGACGAAGGGGACTCCCCATGGTACGATTTTGAAAAAGTTTTCCTGCAACGCGTAGATATCTACAAAATCATACTAAGTATTCACGCCACAGCTCAGAGGCGTGTTTAACAGGTTGAAGGACACTAAACTAGACACAATAGAAGTTATAAATAACGCCTAAGGGCGTTTAGTGTCTGTCATGCCTCTAAATGTGAAAATGTCGACAGATGCGTCAGCATGTCATCTGCGAATGAGTCCGCCGACTAGTAGACGGGGGAATTTGCTCGTCTGTGGTAAGTATTTAACTTCGGCAGATGCGTCTGTCGCCAATCCGTTTGTTGTCGGTTTTTGTGGCTCGCAAAGTCGCAACAGAGGGTTTTAGCGCGATTGCACGGGGTCTGTGCACACGTCTGACGACGCATCAGTGTTATCGGAGTTGCTAATGAGAGTGCCCGAGTGCTTCATGCAGTTTTTAATAACTTTAATAACTCTACAACGATGCACAAATATTTAGATATATAATATCTTTTTATTTTTTTATTTTGCGTGCGTTCGAGTTACGTCGTGTGGACGGCTGACGTGCTTTGCCATTTGCTCATGCAGTCATGCATCTGTTGACGTTTGCTGACGCATCTGTAAATGATAAATGATAAATGATAAATGATTTTATTTCTGTAAGTGGGTTTGGACAAAACACTTTTACACGTCAATCATATTTTTTAAACTAGATGAGGTCGGCGTTTCCTATCTGACTACTCCGAGAAGAAAGGCCGAAACAAACTCAGAGGTCACAGTCTCTTTTAAAGTCCAGACATAATCTTGGTCAGATCATGTGAAGATCATGTAGATTGGTGTCTGAGATGGTCTTTTGAGGAAAGAACCACACAGATTGAGAGGACCTGTCCAGTCAGTGCACGCATTTGTCAGTGACCGTGCAGCTCAACTCAGGGTTTAAGGAGCTCAACGATTCGACGAACAATACCAAAGAAAGGACGTTTGGGTAGGCCGCATAAATTACTCAAGCTGCCAGACCGTGATAAAAACTAAATAACAAAATAAAAGGAATGACCCACATAGTCTTCACATTCACAATTATTAAAACAATATAATACTTTAAAAAGTAAATACTCATGTCATTGTATATATAAAATTCATTAATGTCAATGTGTATATAAAACCCAGAAATAGTCTTGGTCAGATCATTGAAGGACCATGTAGATTTGTGTCTCGAATGGTCTTTTGAGGAAAGTATTATACAGATTTGAGTGGACCTGTCCAGTCAGTGCACGCATTTGTCAGTAATCGTGTAGCTCAACTCAGAACTTAAGGAGTTCAACGACTCGACGAACAATACCAAAGAAAGGACATTTGGGTAGGCCACATAAAGTACTCAAATTGCCAGATTATCATTAATAATTACTGAAAAAAAAAAAAAAAAATATATGATCCACATAGTCCTCACGTTCACAATAATATATTTAAAAAAATATGTATATATTATACTTCACAAAGTAAATATTCATATAGTGGTACAAATGAATGAGAAAAAAAAAAAAAAAAATATTAAAAACCAAATTTCTGACTGTAAAAAAAAAAAATATAGATGAGGCATAATGTAGATGAGGCATTAAAGTCTACTTAGAAACGTCCGTTTCACCTTTATGCAAAGCTTTATTTCTTTTTCTATGACCACACATTGGCCTACGTGTAAATAATCACATTTTACAATCAATACAAACCAGTTTATAATCATAATCTATAACTTGATTTATCAAAAATTTATCAGAACTTTAGTTATGAAACACTAATAATTAAAATTAAAATAAATGGTTTGATTTCTTTTTATTTCTTAGGTACATAAAAGAAATAATTATTGCAGGTTTTCATTAACTAACAATAGTGGGCCCACTGAATATTTTAAACGAAACCACAACAAAAAGGAGTCTTTTCTGCTCAACTCAGTATTTATTATAGTCAAAAGACAGTTCAGAGAGTTTAGAGCTGGACATAAGACTGGATAGCTGGCCCCAGTACACGTTGGCCGAGCCCGTTGGCCGAGCGTGCTCGGCTCGCCCAACGTGTATCTACTAGGGCTTTAGAGTCACCATCAACAGAATGTGGACCATCATGTGGAATTTTCACTATCAGATTTCGGTAATCTTCACCATTCTTATCTACCCAGGAACATTCACTGCTGGTGTTAACGGCCTTCCAATGACCATAATATCTTTTATCTATAATACATAAACACCTACATGATTCTAGTTCACGTCAAAGGATAAACCACTAAACCCACCTAAAGCTGACGTCACCAGGCTACAAAAGCGTGGCGATTTGTGATGTCACACCGGTGTGTGATATGTCACTGTGAATCTTATCGCACCCAAGTACCTATCCGATAGTCACATAATTGCCACTTTTAATCTTTACGATAAGAATATTGCGTTGATTGCGGACATGGAAAACCCAATTTTATTTTGAACGCATCCCTAATGAACGTTTAATTATTGCAAGATTGGACTGCGAACAGGGAACATTTCAACATTTGGATTTATTGTTTGATTGATATTTCCGATTTCCAGACATTTTCTGATAAAAGATTAGAATTAACAACTCTTTTTTTTTATGTATTTTAGTTTATCTAAAGGCTTTGGATTAATGCAACCAATAAAGTAACAAAAAGCAAACGTGACGTTCCCGGTTACTAGAGATGTCCTTCAAGTTCAATTCACACTATATCGATAAAACTAAAACTATTTTACGCGTGAAAAAACAATTTTTTTTTTAATTTGATGTCTGGTTCTTAGTGATAGTTTAAGTAAACATACGTTTTGTAAAATACTGTTATCAGGTAATTAAAACACCGATTCACTTCAGCAAAATATTTTGATAACAGTCTGTAAATCATTTTGTTTTCCTTATCAAAATACGTACCTATTTAAAAGCGTTGCTAAATTATATTTCTCAATTTTTCTTATCAGCGTATTCCCCATGATACTAGCTTATCCACAGTTTAATGAAAAATTACGGAATGTGTGAATTATCGATAATTTTGGCCGTAAAGAACGCAATAACGCATCAATTCACGCTTTTTACTACATCACTACATACTTCAAATCTTTTGAATTTGTTATCGAGTGTTTTTATGAAAGTCTGATGTTATTGTGTTAAACTTATTAAAAATGTCTTCTTCCGACTCCGAAGACGATTGTTACGGTAACATAGCTCAGAAACTAAAAAAAATCAAAAGCACATTCGTAAAAGAAAAAGTTGATAGCGTTGTTTCAAATGACATTACCGAACTCCCAAAAACTAGTGAAACGTTAACAACAAACGTTGAAAACACTTCAGAAATCATCGCAGAAGACTTAAATACAACTGTAAATAGCACAGACAATGATGAATTCTCGCTGGACGCGATAATAGCTAACAATAGTAAGGCGAGACGAGGGCGAGGACGTGGTAGCAAACGGAAGTCCTCAAGTGATACTTTTGAACCCGCTGAGCGGGAAACGAGATCTACCAGGCGAAGAACTTCAAATTCTTCTAGAGGTAGGACTAGTCCTGTAGTTCCAGAGCCTAGTACAGCGGCTGTAGAACAAAACATTGCACCAGTAGCACAAGTTCCTGAGCCAGAAACTCCTAGTGCAGCATTGAGAGGCAGAGGTAGTTCTGCTAGAGGCAGAGGAGCTTCGGCAAGAGGCAGAGGGTCTCGAGCCAGGGCTAGAGGCCGCGGCCGCACCAGGAGAGAACTATGGGCTATGTTCGATGAAATGTTTGGTAATACATTCCTTAATTCCAATCCATTATTTAACCCCGCTCCATCAAATTCTTCTGCAAATTATCCTACGTACAGCGTTGGCAACACAGATGAGTACCCGGACCAGTCAGATAACCAACAGTTGTTCTCAACGAGACCTGCTACTAATGACATAGAAGTAATTGAAGATGAGGACCCACTAGACGATGACAATGAAGAAATGTCCGTCAAAGTGTACTGGCAGAGTTTAGAAATATTCAAATTCAAAATACGAAAGTATCAGAAACTCACACAGTTATTCGAATACTTTACTGAGAAGGAAGGAGTGAGCAACAACAAGTTATTGTTCACATATAATGATAGGATTCTGAAAATTGATGATACTCCAGACTCTATAAATTATAGTATAGCGAAATTCATTGACGGAGGTGTCGTAAACCAGACCATAACACATTTAGCACAGGAGCGTAGTAAAGAAGATGAGAATCCTGGCCTTAAAATAAAGTTCCAATGTCAAAATAAGAAGAAACCGTTTGAAACTACGTTGAGACCCGAAGATAAACTTGGGTTGGCAATGATGAAATGTGCAGAGCACTTAGAAACACCAATAGAAAGACTGAAATTTTATTTTGATGGAGATTTGATCACAAGTATGTATTTTTGTTTATCTAATATTAAAAAGAGGTAAATTGTTTTTTTGTAAGAGAATTATATCTCTAAAGAAAGCTACACTATTGCTGAGACAAAGTCGTAGGCAGAAGCTAGTTTTTAATATTATCACTTTTTTAATGATTTTGCCACCTACGTACTATGTAGTCAGCAATACGACAAGTTGTATGTGGAACCACTGTCCTTTGTTTTATGGCAACGGGATGAAGAATCTATTTTATTTATATACATTTATAACATTAATTTAACACACACATATACAGTTTCGTGTTTTCGTTTTATGAAGATATTTTAATTTCATTAAACATTATTATTTATTGATTTATTTACAATTTTCTAAAATAACATCTTGGAGCAACCTATACTAAAAGAACTGTAGCGCAGAGGTCATTTGCCGGGGTCACGGATCATAACATACAATCAATGAAGTGAAAATGAATACCGTGCAAAGCGTAGGCGAATTGACGGAAATAGAGAGCTCTAAGTTGGTGAGATACCTAACCTACTGGTATTGTACACCAGAAAATACTTATAAAAAATATCAATCAATTAAAGCCTTACATGGTTAGTTTGAAAAAATAATTTATTTTTTAAATAAATATAATTTATCAAAATATTCCTACAGCAACATTTAATTAGTTTTTATTGTGTTGCAGTAATCTCTGTATGAGAAGAGGCCGTTGCCCTGCAGTGGGATAATAATGCTGGTATTATTAAAAAAAAATATCTTTATGTAGTCCCGCTCCTTTGGTTGGAAAACGTATGAGTGCCAAAAGCCAACTTGCAGAGACCCCTAAAGCGCGCCTGACACAATCACATAATTGAAAACTTGAAAGGCACCGGTATACATATGTCATCAAACAAATACCTACCCAAATACCCGTGCCTCACAAGTTTTCAATTATGGTTGCTGTGTCTGTTGCGGCCTTAGATTTTTTTTAAAGGAATGCCATATTATTGTGTTACTTGCAATATTGCATACTGTATGCAGTATACAGTGTGTGAAACATTTCTAGCAACGCAAAATCATGTTGCTGCAACAATATTTTGTAACTTTTATTTACCATGAAATTAATATTTATAAATATTACTAGCAACACGTAGACATATGAAAATCCGTTCGGTAGTTTTCAAGTTTACCAGTGTGACAGTAGAAATTTTATTAATTCTAATTATAGGCAGGTACTAATAATTTTTTTCGTTAATTGTTAGTGTAATATTTTGATTACGTATACTGCCCTGCTAATAATGCACATTTATTGATTGAAGCATTCAATAGCTACTTAAAACAATTTCGCATCTAATGGTATAAGCCAAAAAGCGCTATCTAACTTAAAACATAAAAAAACCACTATGAAGTTTTTTTTATACTTATGTTTCCATAAATTACAAATTTTAATTACAAAAAGTAAATTTTCTCAAATCTTACTCCGATTGAGATAGCGCCTTTCAGCTAAATAGGGCAGTATAGTAAATATTATTAAACTGATCTGACACATAGATACTTTTTATTCTAAGAAAGTGGATAGGGGAAAACCGATCTATACCTATCGCAATTCGGGTTATGATAGGAACGATACGTCGGGCCAGGGTTGCGAGTCTGTCCGAAAGGGGCCCCGGCACACAGGCAACGGAAGGAACACGGGTGGGTTTTAGTCAGTAAAAGTCTGACACACCCTCCCGCTCCGCCCAGAGCGGGCGAAGTTATTTGATAATTTCCGAACCTCAAAAAAAAAAAAAAAAAGGGCCGGGACTGAAAACGCTCGGAACAATTTTTTTTTTTTTCATCTTCCTATCCTAACACGCGACCGGGATAGGATTTCGGGTCAGGTTCGGAATAATCCGTTCAGTCTGACAGATAGACGCGGCAGGGGGACTTTGTTTTATGTAGTGATTAATAGCACACTCTGTGAGTCACTTTTCTTTCTGTACTCAAGCAAATTCATTATGACAATATCCCAAAATGGTTCAGACTTTATCTTCTTGCTCTATGCCTATGTATTATATTTATCTAAAGTGCTCTTAATTCAGACAACTTTATTGTGAGAGATTTTAATCTATCTTATTTTGATTGATGATTACTACTTGCACTGAGAAATGTTTTAAAATTTATTCTATCAGATAAGTATGATAATTTACTAAAGATAACTGGTTTGTAGTAGTAAAAACGTGACGGTTTATCGATCCTATATTATTTTTAACCGACTTCCAAAAAGGTGGAGGTAATATGTTCGACGCGTAAGTATGTTTTTTTTTTAATGTATGTCCGCCGATTTCTCCGTCAATTGTGGACCGATTTTGAAAATTATTTTTTGTATGAAAGGGTATGCTCCCGGATTGGTCCCATATAAATTTTATTAACTTTGCTTCCTGTGACTGTTATTTGCATAGCAGGTACTGGTATTCGAATTTGTGTGGGGTAGGTATCACAACTAAAAAGTGAAAAATAAAAACTTAACAAAAAAAAAGGAAGTCGGTTATTTTATTTTTGTAAAAAGTTTTTATTATTATTTAGTTAGATACACTAGCAGCTCACTATAGTACTTAATGATACAAGTGCAGACACAACTTTGCGCAACGCTGCATTTCGTTAGGTTGGCGGCGGTCCATACTATACGTGCCTACCTAATCCGCGTGCGCCATTGATTTGCAAAACATGTAAACAAACACGAGTTTTCCACTTAGACAAACATCAACTTTATCAAAGTGTAAATAAAGTTGATTTTAGACCGACTAGTATTGTTGAATAAGTCATTAAAAAATATGAAGTTGTAGCGCAAACTGAACCTTATCTGTAGGCAGTACAGTTGTTTTTCCAAAAACTCGGGTTTGTTTACATGTTTGGCAAATTAATTGCGAATGCAGCTATTACACGGTACACCTACTCGCCCACATGGCGCGGTTTTGCGTGCAAATGTATACCTACATAAATGTTCTAGAATTACCAATTGCTGGGTCGGTTTGACCACTCATTGAGTTGGTTTGCTCACTTGCTAAGTTAGTTTGACCACTCGCTGACTCGTTTTGAGAACACTCTGAGTTAGGTTGACCACACACTCGCTAGGTTGGATTGGCCATTCGCTGATTTGAATTGACCATTTGCTGAATTAGTTTGATTTCTTGCGGATCGCACATAAATGCGCTTCTAAGAATTTCCTAATTGAAAAACGTAATAAGCACGACCCGGGGACTAAACTCAGCACCTAACGCAAGTTTAATTACTATAGCTTCTGCATACGCCTTCGCCTGCGTGGAGGTCGGAAATTATCCCCCGGGAACGTACTACCTTGATAAAAAATATCCTATGTCGATCTCCAGGTCATCGTCTACCCATGTGCCAAATTTCATACAATTCCGTTCAGCCATTTTAGCGTGAAAGCGTAAGTAACAAATAAACAAAGAAACTCACTTTCGCAATATTATCTAGGATTATAATAGCACATAATTTAGGATTATATTAATTGATTTATTATTCATTTTCTTTGCAGGTAAAAACACACCACAGGACCTCGAGTTGGAGGGCGGAGAGTGCATAGATGTAAAGATAATAAGCAGCTGATAATAAAAGCATTTCCTATTTCCATACTATGTTTGATTATCATCAAGTTTTCGATCGATTTACTATCGATTTTAATTGTTTCCTAAATACTTGTTGTTTGATCTTATCAGAGTCAATCAGGATATGCGCTTGAGCGAGGTAAGGGTCAAGTTTTCAGGCAGACGGATCGAGCAACTCACTACGTGTAATTTCAAACAGACTAGATAAACAGGCAGGATTTTTGAGATGGGGCAGTAAGGGCAGCTACCTTAACCGTTTTAGCTTCAGGAAAACGGTCTTAGGAGACTGTCCTTAACTTTTTGAGACATTTTGATCTGCATTCACAGATAAAAAATAAAATTGCAGTCAGCAAGAAAATGGGCAGTTATCACAAAAAGTTTTTTTGATGCCAATCGATCTTGTTTCTTATATGGATCAAAACACTCCATTGCTAGAGCAACTGAGGTTTTCAGAGCACTAGAAAATACAGAAATCGCATAAAACTTTTCCCATTCAATTCGTAGGAAATTAGACTCTAACCTACTTTATACCATGGATAGACTGGTCGAAAAAAAAAAAAATGGTATTTCGAACGAATACGCGTTATAATTTTATTTGATTTGAGAACACGATTAGTTGCTCTTGAAAAAACTTTCCTTTGACTTTCAACAAATATCTTGTTTAAAGTCAAAGTCAAATAATTTTTTTCAATTAGGCACATAAAAGGCACTTTTGAACGTCAAAATTTATAAATAATAAAGTGAACTTTTATTTTATTTATTTTAATTTTAATAATCATGCATTGTCACGAGAACCAAACACGTATGCCAAATTTCAGCCCGATAGATTCAGTGGAAGTGGGTGAAATATTGATTGCAATATTCCAGGACAGGACAGGACAGCTTTTAAAAATAGAATTGATTCTAGTCGCCCCTACCAAAAGGTATGGGCGTTCGTAATTTCGTATGGACAAGAATGGGCATGAAACTATAACGTTACTCACTCGTTTATAACAACACAAAAATTATATTATTAATGTATTTAAAATTATACATATACATTATAATATAATTATATTTGAAGACGGTGCTTCTGGAATAAGATTACTATACCACGATAGATAAAAAAAAATAAAAAATTAAGCAATGACAGATAAATTAATCATGTGATATATACATGGTGCACACATATTTACAAACATTGTAAAATTAGACGATATTCCTAACAAGCAATACTAATAAGTCTGTGTGAGTTCAAGTAATCACAGAATGTAAAATAAATGTTATAAAAAATAATAAATTATACAATTAAATTAGCAACCAGTTTGATTTTGTCTAGACTCTATAATGTCCTATGAAGCAGGACCTGCATGTTTCCAAGCATTATTATCTTGGACATAATCCTCTAATTTGTAATACCTACGCTTGTTTACAGAGTGTACTTTTAATATGAGTTTTAAATTTTCTTTCATTTAATTGTAATTATCACAAGGTATTTTGTTGTAACATTTAACACAGGTCCCCATAAAAGATGTATGTACTTACTTTAGATAATCTGAAAAATGGTTGATCTATTTTATCTTTATTTCTAGTATTAAAATTATGTCTTTCACGTAAAGATATAAAAAATAAAGATATTTTCTGTAAACAATGTCGCCCATGGGGGCATGTGACCGCCCGTATTTTTCTGAATATTCTTGAAAAATTATCGAAAATTAACTTTAAAAGGGGGGATCTTTAATAATTTGCATGTTATTCATTTTTTTATTTTTTTGTAGCTTTTGCCATATCACCTGTGTTATTGGCTCGATTTGGATTCTGTTTATTATTTCTAATAGCTTATGCGTTATTTTATCGGATTAACTAAAAATGTTTCGTAAAATTTGTCGACTATGAAAAAAAAACGGAGGGCAAGACATTTTTTTCTAAATAAAAACAGTATTTATTTAAAAAAAAACACAAGTGTAGGTCCATAAACTCATAGAGGGACAATAAAAAAAAAAATATGGGCAGGGGGCAAAATATTTTTTTTTTTTTTTTTTTTAAGTTTATTTTCGATAATTTTTCATGCATATGCAGAAAAAAAACGGGTGGTCACATGCCCATGGGCGACATTGTATACATATTTTCATAAATGAATTGTTGTTAATGGACATGTTGCGCCGTCCGCAAATACATAGGTATATTTGTATAGGAGCAGAAGAATTTTGAGGAGTACCTATTGTTCAAGACTATTAGAGATTCCTAAACATTACCTATAATGAACTATTAAGGTCAATAACCCTTGCTAATAGTTATAAAGCTTCAACAGACGGATCAGCATAGATATGATATGATTAGCCAAATACTGATCTAGTTTCATTTTATTGCCGTTATTTGTTGTTATTTATTTATTGTTTTGATTGAATGTGAACCGCGTGATCACGAAATTAGGTCGGCCGCCATGTTTTCTTGCAAAATTGAAAGAAAGATTTTAGTAAAATGCTTTTTAGGCTTTCGTTTTCGTCCCGGCTGTCATTTGTAGAACTGAGAAAGTCGTCGCCCGAGAGTCTGACAACCGGTCTTGCCAAGGGGTATCGTGTTACCCAGTAACTGGGTTGTGGAGGTCAGATAGGCAGTCACTCCCTGTAAAATACTGCATTCAGCTGCATCTGGTTAGACTGGAAGCCGAAACTGTTGGGCAGATGATGATGTTTTTTGAGCTTTAAAAAACTTGCAAACACCGCTACCGAGCGTAGCTTTGGATAACTTTACTACAGCCGAACTTCAACTTAGAAAAGCGTCAATTAATCTGCTAAGCCTTTTCCCAACTATGTTGGGGTCGGCTTCTAGTCTAATACTAGTATTTGATATATCTTTAACTCAAAAAGCATCGTATTTCATTCACCTGTTTTGGTTTTTTCCAACAAATTCCTTTTTAATTAAACGCACGAAACTAATACCTACTTATTTGTTATTTTATTTTTATTTATTCTAAATCTGTATTATAACAATAACATATATTAAGTCTGCCAAACTGTATAACAGTTTGTCGGCAGTACCTATAACAGTTTGTCGGCAGATTTCTTAGGCCTTCTTTTGTTTAAAGACCTTTATAGGGGCAAACCTACTGCCATTTAATATTAGGTAACTACCTACTGGGCACAAATCCAGACCCAAATCCTATATAGGACACATCGAACAATGGCCCGAGCCGGTGGACCTTGAATCCTGCGGTCGGCAGACTTGCGACCGCTTCTTCTTCTTTTCGTATGGTTAGTGACTAGCCTGGTGCCAGAGTTTTAAAGCCGCCTAAGGGCCTCTGACTTGGCTTCCCATGGCGTCGAGAAATATCTCTCAGGTATGCCGGCTTCCTCACGATGTTTTCCTTCACCGTTTTTGAAGCAAGTGACAATTATACAATACGCACATGAATCCGAAAAGTCAGAGGTGCGTGCCTTGGGTTCGAACTCGAGACCTTTGACTTTTATGACAAATCCTAATATGATACGTCAATGGCCCTAGCCGATGGATGGAACCTAGAACCCTACGGTTAGCATACTTACGCTAGACCAAAAGGTTCTTGAGATGTTTTTGCAGAAAACAACTTTAAATAAAAAATCGGCCAAGCCAGAATCGGACTCGCACGCGAAGGGCTCCGTACCATATTAAGATCGAGCAAAAAAAAAACGCCGAATAAATAAAATTTCTTGTATGGCGATGGCGACCCCCTTTAATTATTAATATTATGTAATTTTTAATATTAAGTCCCCACCTATGAAATCAGCGTTTTGTATGGAGAATTTTAAAGAAGTTGCATTTTTTTATATATTTATTTTATTTTTTTATTTTATTTTTTTATAGCATAATAACATAGTACTAGTGTTATCTTAGCTTTCCATGCAAGTACAGTGCTTAAATAACTATTTTAAAAATAAAGTGCACAGACAGTTTTGCTTACAACTGTCAATGTTTGATTTCAAACAACAAAAAAACAACGAGTGCAGTGCAAATAACATCTAATCGAAGTGGAACAATAAACTATAATACAAAACAGTGTTTTATTTGTCAAAAAAAATAAAAACATTGTTTATAATAAATAAAAGTGGCGGTTGTAGAAAAAATCTAAAAGTTCAAAAAGCCACCGTAATAACGATGATTCAGCTGTATGTCAAGAACACCTATTTGAACTAGCTAAGATAAGAACAAGTTGGTGTAGTGGTTTCGGTTGCTCTCGTGTAAACTAGGTGAACCGAGTTCCGGCCCAGCTAACAACATATGACTTTTTGCGAGGAATAATTTGTTACACATATTTCTGGGTTTATATTTCATATTCTTGAGTTATACAACTTACAATTTATTAATAAAATGGATACAGATAATATTACCCAACGCAGGACCAAGACAAGAGCCCTATCGCCAAATATTTCATTTATGTCTACGCAGTCGGACTGTCTGTCAAAATCTCTTCCCGATCTATCAACCGGTAACATTTGCAGTGAAGAAACCGAAGAGATGAAGGAAGAAATTGAAAGATTACTGCTCGAACTGCAAACTGCACATGCTGAAATTGACTCATTAACCTTAGAAAATAGTGCCCTAAAAAAGAGGGCAACAGAGCAAGACAGTGTTATTGTAAAATTAAAATCATTATGTATTGGTCAATGGTCAATGTCAGGTATCATTATCACTCTAACAGATTTTTGTCTATAGCGATATAATTGTGTTCCGCTATATTACATATAAAAAATCACTGGGAATCGAACCCAAGATGATGGAGAACGTTTAATGAAACACAGAAAAAAAATGTCAAAACCTTCCTAGTGCAATTTAATTAGTCGATTTCAGTAATTGTGTTTGTTATTCATTTATCCTCTCGGGTGTCTCTTAAATAATGTACAATAATTGCACAACTTATAAGACTTACTTGATATTATGTACGGTATTGATATTATCATTTAAGCCAGAATAACAATAATTTTGAAATTGAATGGCGGATGTTCTAATAACCTCTACTTTTGAAAATTAAATTCAAGCTTTTGAAAATCTGGAAAGTTTACAATAATAAATAAAATCACAGTGAGAAAATCGACCAACTACTAAAAAATATTATTGAGTAGCGACGCACCCGTAACATATTAGTTACGGGTATTCCCGATAAAGCGCTGTTTAATTATAATAACACCTTTTTGTGAAGAAAGAAGAAAAAGAAGGCTGCGCCGCGCCGTGCACGCGCGGCGCTGCGGCGCCCTAGGCCCGCGCGTCTGCGTCAGTGCGCCACCTCCATCAAAACAAGTGTCATTTAATGACTGTTATCGTTTTATTTTTGTGAATTTCTTTATATATTATTGTTTAAGTGTTTTTTGTTCATTTAGGTAAGTTTTTAAATACATATGTTAAATGCCGGCTGTAGCGATGCCGGAAATAGTGCTAGTCAACCTGCCACATCGCTCGATGTCCAGGTGAGATGTCCCCACTGCTCCCAGCCGCGCTTCTTCAAAGGCGAACGGGGGCTACGGATACACTATGGCAAGGTTCACAAACCACATAGTGTACCTTTGTTCCCCCCAACCCCATCTCCAACATCAACAACTTCAGATAAAAGTTTGTGGAATACGCTGGCAAAATTCAAAAATTCTACTCCAGTATTAAAGAGAGTTCCCCGGGGCGCGAGGCGGTCCGTTGCACTGAGTTTAGCGCAATGTCTCCGCCTTGCGACCCAGGAGAACTCAAAAAGTGCCTGGGAACAATTACTTACCTTCCCTTATAGGATTCTACATGTCCAAAGAAATTTGGCAACAAAAAATACTTTGACAAATCAAATTAAAGATAATTGCAACAATTCGACCCTCATTTTAGATCCAAAATTACCTGTTTCTAATAACCCTTCACGAAGAGGCTTATGTTCACATGTAGAATCCAAATTAAGTGAAGGTGACATCAGGGGAGCGGCCAGGCTACTGTTCAGTAGCGATGTGGTGGCGCCCTACTCTCCAGAAACCCTTACTGCCCTGGAGAGTAAACATCCAGCGCCTGCCGATGGTCTCACCTTCCCCGACCCCCCCCACCCTCCTGATCCGGATTCAATACCTCTAAGCGTTACTGCCCCCCAGCTGATTGCTGCCGTGAGCTCTTTCCGAAGTGGTTCCGCCGGCGGCCTCGACGGCCTGACTCCTCAGCACTTAAAAGACTTATTGAGTTCAGGCGCCGGGGAAGCTGGTGAGTCACTTTTGAAGGAGCTTGCGGCTCTAATTAATCTGATGCTCAACGGCGGTGTGAATGATGCCGTCGTCGATGTCTTGTACGGGGCCAATTTATGTGCCCTGCGCAAGAGGGACGGCGGCATTCGTCCCATTGCCGTTGGGTGTACCTACAGGCGTACGGCAGCTAAAATATGCTGCAAATTATATGGAGAAACTTTAAAAAACAAGTTCCAGCCCCTACAGCTTGGCTTCGGATCCAAAGGGGGCTGCGAGGCTGCCGTACATGCCCTTTCCAGTTTTTTAAACTCCGGTAAAGGTGAGGTCATCCTCAAGGTTGACGTTAAAAATGCCTTCAACTCCATCAACAGGGACACTTTGTTGGCTGAAGCTAAAAAAGAGCTACCGGAAATTTATGGTTTTTTGTGGCAGTGCTACAGGCACCCTTCAAAATTACTATATAAAGACAACGTTTTGGAATCTGCAGTTGGATGCCAACAAGGTGATCCTCTCGGGCCAGTCATTTTCAGCTTAGCTATTCACCCCATAATACAACAACTAAATTCAAAATTTAATGTGTGGTATTTAGATGATGGGACTCTAGGAGGCGACGTAGATAGTGTTCTAAAAGATCTCCAATTTCTAAAGCAGCAGTTCCAATCTATCGGCCTCGACCTCAACTTCTCAAAATGCGAAATTTACCTTTGTGACAATACTGACAGACAATTGACCATTCAGAAATTTAATTCAATTACCCCAGATATCAAAATTTTGGAAAAAAGTTCACTGCACCTCCTAGGTTCCCCAATTTTAGAAGACAGTTTTTCACCTTTCATTGACGGAAAAATTGAACATTTTAACGATATTTCGGATAGACTTTCTAAAATTAACTTACATTCGGCATTCACCCTTATCAGATACTGCTGTTTCGGTCCAAATTTTATGTATTTTCTCCGCTCTTCCTCTCTATGGAAAAAGCCACACCTTTTAGACAAAATTGATCAAATTATTCGAAGTACTCTGACATCAATTATAAATGTGGCATTGGACGACCGCGCGTGGCTGCAAGCTACACTACCCATTCGCTATGGTGGGCTCGGCGTCCGCAAAATTTCTAGTGTAAGCTTACCGGCGTTCCTGTCCTCGGTCCACAGCACCGAAAAGTTAACCAGAAAGATCTTAGCCGCTTCTCAGGTTGACTCTGAAGTGCCGTGTTTGACTGATGCGATGAACGCCTGGAAAGTGGCTTGTCCGGATACGGAGAAGCCCGAAAACCCGTCTTCCCAGAGACAGTGGGATGAGCCGCTCTGCAGGTTGGTACGGAATAACCTCTTTAATACGTCCACCAATACTGCTGAGCGTGCCCGCCTGCTGGCTGTGGGAGAATGGGAGTCGGGCCTCTGGCTTCAGGCGCTACCGTCACCCAACATAGGCACTATGCTGGGTGACACCACTTTTCGGCTCGCTACAAGTCTGCGTCTGGGCGCTCCTTGCGGGGCTCCGCATCGCTGTCAATGCGGTGAAGCAGTCGACCGCCTCGCACACCATGGCCTTTCCTGCAGCAAGAGCGCTGGTCGGTTGGCACGGCACGCAAGCATTAATGACATCATCCGTCGGGCTCTTGTCACCGCCGGGGTGCCAGCTGTTTTAGAACCCAATGGCTTGGCACGCGACGATGGGAAGAGGCCAGATGGAATGACCATTATGCCTTGGAAGTTGGGTAGGCCTTTGGTGTGGGATGCAACCTGTGTCGACACCCTTGCGCCATCCCATCTTCCTAGCACGGCGGGCTGTGCCGGGGCGGCTGCTGCAGGTGCAGAAAACCTCAAACGGCGCAAATATAACAACCTTATTGGTAGCTATATTTTTGAGCCGTTTGGGGTTGAAACACTAGGGCCGTGGGGTCCGAGTGCTCATCGAATATTTCGGGACATCGCTAAGCGGTTGGTCGACTCTTCACGTGACCAGAGGGCTGGCCAATTCTTAGGCCAAAGAATCAGCATTGCCATCCAACGTGGCAATGCTGCCAGCCTTTTGGGCACTTTTCCCGCTGACAGCGATGCGGACGAATTTTTTGATGCCCAATGAGCTCTTCCCTTTATTTTATTTAATTTTTTTCTTTACATTCTTGTACATAATATATATAATAGTTAGTTGTAAAATAAATTATGTATTGATTCGGTAGGAAGCTCGAACAAAAGTACAACAAAAACCAATCAGAAACGCTTACGCAAAACATTGAATAAAAAAAACTTAAACGTGAGTTGTACAGACTTAGGCTTAACACTTGACGAGGACGTCACAACAGATGGCGTTATTACAAAAATATCAAGTTTGAGCACACCATTGAATAAAAATAGAGTAAAAGAAAACAAAGTGATTCAATCAAACATACCACAAGTAACCAAAAAGTTGAATAAGATATGCATTCTGAGTACGAACAATACGAACAAAGTACTACCAATTGCGGAAACAACATTTTCTGAAGCGTTCAGGTTATGCCATTATATCAAGCCTGCACAGCTGCAGGAGACTGCACAGCTTTTAGATGGAATACAGTCAAAGTTAAATGGTTTCACCATGAATGACTATTGCATAATCTTCTTAGGCGAAGCAGACTTTAAAACCACCAATAATTATTTTGACATGATCCTGAACATAAGACAAACATTGCAAGATGTAAAACATACAAATATCATTATCTGCCTGCCGACATTTATCTACGCGAACTATGCAAATTTATATAATTGGAGAATAGAGACTTTTAATAATTTATTATATCTTGACATATCTACGCATGGACACGCACTTCTCATAGATAGTAACTTAAATTTAAAATATGATTACAGTATGTTTTATAAATCAGGTGGATTGAATAATTTTGGACTTCATACAATCTTCAAAGATTGTATGCATTTAATTACTGATTTACAAGGCTATAACATGCAATCGAACGGAGAAGACTTATGCAACGGTGACAACAGAGAGATCAACACATTTTTTCGTGACTAACCACCTATACGCAATGCATCAAAACATAGCAGGATTGTTATCAAAAGCAGACTCTTTATCTGTCTGTTTGCAGGAGTTATCAGAAAAAGGCATAGAAGTCGACATTTTATGCATAACGGAGCATTTCATGATGCAGGGATATGAGAATCAATTATACATGGATAATTATAGTTTGGCAGCATGGTTCAGTAGAAAAGAAAGTAAGAGGGGTGGATCATGTATACTTGTGAAGAACGGACATCAATGGAGAGAACTGCCACAAATTGCTAAAATATCTTCTGTTGGTGTATTCGAATGCTGCGCCATAGAGCTTATTAACCACCACACAGTTTTTATATGCATTTATAGGGTTCCTAACGGCAAGAATTTATCTAAATTTTTCGATAAATTATTAACACTTTTACAAACTTGTACTAAGAAATCTCAAAATATTGTCATAGCGGGAGATTTTAACATTGACATATTAAAAAGAAACAATAATACCATTGAATTTGAAAATCTGCTATTAAATTTTAACTTCAAACTAGCACTAAACGAACCTACACGATTGAAGAGCCTAACATGCATAGACAATTTTGCCCATAATTTCAATAAGCCTTGCAAAACTATGATATTAGAATTCGCATTGTCTGACCACACAGCGCAACTTCTTAAATTCCCCGTAAGCAAAACGTGCGCAATAAACAAGTGGCGTATAAATAGACGGGATTATAGTGACGAAAATTTATACAAGTTTAAAAATCATTTAAGCAGCTTGACATTTACAGAGGTATATAATGCTAACGACCCCAATTTAGCATATAAGGATTTTTTAGATTTGTTTACTTTAGTTTATGACCTATGTTTCCCTCATATAAGGATAACTGTAAATATTAAAAAAAAAGCAAATTGGATATCTCGCGGCATTAAAATTTGTAGCAAAAAGAAACGACAACTGCTGTGGCATTATAGGCTAAAGCCTAGTCAAATAAATAAAATGCGTCTTAAAAATTACACCACACTGTATAAAAAAATTATAAAGCTGACACAGTGCGCACAAAATAATTATAAAATTAAAAATTCTACTAATAAATCCAAAACGACTTGGCAAATAATTAAACAAAGCAAATTAAATATACCAAAAACCTCTATATATAAATTAAAAATAAATAATGAATCCATCACAGAGCCAAAACACATAGCGGATCTCTTTAATAACTATTTTATCGACAAAATTCAACCCATTATGAATGCTGGAACTATAGTAACGCAACATATTTTGAACAAAAGGGATTCCATGTTTATGGCACCTAGCACACCATATGACGTACTTAAAATCATATCAACACTAAAAAACACAAATAGTGTAGGCTACGATGGAATTTCCACAAAAATACTCAAAGCTGTAGCTGGCGTCATATGTTCTCCTTTAAGTTACATAATTAATTTGAGTATCAGTGCTGGCATATTCCCATCTGCACTAAAGACATCTATCGTAAAGCCACTGTTTAAGAAAGAGAATAAAGAGTTGATGGTGAATTATAGACCGATATCACTCATCCCTATAATTTCCAAAATATTTGAAAAATATATCCTTAAACAACTCAACTCATATTTAGAACACAACAATATCCTCTGCAATGAACAAAAAGGTTTCAGAGAAAAAAAAACTATTAACATGGCAATTTATGACTTTTTACACACAGTGATGATGAATATGGATCAAAATAAACCGGTGTGCAGTATATTCTGTGACATGACTCAGGCGTTTGACTATGTTCAACACAATATTTTACTTAGTAAACTCGAAGCATATGGCATTAGAGGTAATATACTAAAACTATTTGAGTCATATCTTCAGCACAGAAAGCAAATAACGGAAGTCAGTAGGATAAACATAAAAACAAAACGAGAAGAGTCACATCGGTCGCAAGAACGAGAAGTTATGTATGGTGTCCCACAGGGAAGTGTTTTGGGACCTTCCCTGTTTACATTATATATTAATGACTTGCCTAAATCCACGAAACAATCTATGAGCCTCTTTGCCGATGACAGTGTAGTGACAATTGCGTGTAAAAATCGTGACTCATACAAATCTGACATTAATAACTCGCTGATTGCAATTATAGAATGGTTAAATAATAACAATTTAAAAATAAATTTAAATAAGACTAAAATCATGCACTTTAGGCAACGCTCCTTGACATTAATTAAAAATCTAGACATAAACTATAATAATAATAACATTGACGAAGTTGATACAACAAAATTTTTAGGACTTACTATTGACAATAAATTAAATTGGAAGGCACATATAGAGACTATCAGCAAGAAAATAAGTACCTCAGCATATGCTCTGTACAAACTGACAGCAGTAATTAGTGTAGATGCTTTGCTCACCGCATACTACGGCCTGGTGGAGTCCATTTTAAGATACGGTGTTATCTTTTGGGGTAACTCGACTGACCGGGAACTCATATTCAAAACTCAAAAGCGTTGCATTAGGTCGATGTTCAACCTTAAAACCATTCAGAGTTGCAAGCCTCATTTTCAAAAATATAAAATCTTGACATTACCTTCGCTTTATATATTAGAAAATACAACGTTCTTAAGATCGAACCCTCATCTCTTTTCTCGCATGGCAGATCGATTTCCTCGTAATAGACGTGACAATAGCCAAATTTGCCAACAACAATTTAGAACGGCACTTATGCGGAAAAGTGTCTTTTGCATGGCTCCAAAAATCTATAATAAACTACCTAAAAGCTGGAAGCAGTTAAGTGACGCAGCTTTCAAGAAAAAAGTTATAAATTTTCTAGCAGATAGAGCTTATTATAATTTAGATGAGTTTTTTGATGAGAGATTTTGATCATGTTTTACTAATTTATTATTTTAATGATCTATTTTATCATGACATGTTTAAATAATTTGACTCAGTTTGACATACTTTATTTTATTAATATTTGCATGCCATTGTTTACGGCAAACGTGATGATCTGTTTTTATCTCTACTTTTAACATCTCTTGCATGCTGACAATTTGTGTTGTATGTATTGTACTCATGTTTGAGCAAATAAATGATTATCTTATCTTATCTTATCTTTACATTTTCTTAATAACACCCATGAACACGAATGTTTTAAAACTTTTATGCACTAATGTTTAAACACAAAGTTAACGTAATATCCCACTTAGATTAAGCGACAAAAATAAGTTTTGGCTAAGTTAAAACATTTAGTGGTCATTTCTGCTAACAAAATGAGGAGTAATTTTTAAGGTATTTTTTATGTTTATAAAACTAGGTATATGTAATAAGGTTTTTTTACTATTGGTAGTTGTCTATGATGGTCATTATTAGATATACTTAATACCAAGCAATTGATGAATATTTTAAATCATAGAAGTGACGAGGTTCTCTATTTGTGAAAAAAAAAACGCCAATTTCATAGGTAATACACAATCTGTGAAAATTTCAACTTTCTATCTATTACGATTCATAAGATGCAGCCCGCTGAGAGACAGACGGACGGACAGCGGAGGCTTAGTAATAGGGTTCCGTTTGGCACCCTTCGAGTACGGAACCCTAAAAATTGTAGGTCCAGGATACGCCTTATCGCATAGGTACTCATGAGTACTTAAAGGCTTTTCTAAATCTACACACGCACACAAAATATCTAATTTTCCACAGAAAACTACCAATGGCACTCGATTTTCATATCACACACGAGTTATTTTTTCTTTTCTAATCGCCCTAATCCCTAAGTATTAGAAGCGATTAATTAGCGTCACAGCTCACGTTTTAATCGATTTAGCAACATCTAAATTACCTACCTATGTAAAATAAATAAATAATGGCTGGTATTATTATACCAGCCTGATACTGTCCCATTGCAGGGCAAAGGCCTCTTCTCATACAGAGAAGGCACGAGCATTGATCACCACGCTTGCTCAAGACGGGTTGACGATTTCTGACTTATATTAACTACAGGTTTCCTCACGATGTTTTCCTTCACCGATGTCAGTAATGTCCAAGATAAACTCAGAAAGTACATATGAATTGAAAAAGTCACATTGGTACTTGCCCGGATTTGAACCCACAACCTCGTGCATGAGGTTACACGATTACATAAAATAAATTACCCGTAAACAGGGTCAAATAAAATTAGCTAGCGAAACTTCATCGGTGTAATGGGTATCGTTAACTAAAAAATATTTTATGTTTTTTTTGGGGGTTTAACGACCGCTGGCAGTGTTGTTGTATTGTTTAATTATGAGTTGAGAAAATCTGAAATTTTATTTGAACCTGTATGAGTGTACGTATAGATTTACCAATGAGATAGTTTTAGAAATAGGTATATTTTGGGTAGTGTATTAAAAGTGAAGGTTTCCGCGAATGACGTCATAGGTAGGTACCTCTGACGAACTTTGTGCAGAGATCACCATCTTCTATTGTGATTGTGATAAGTACCTGGAACTTGTTGAAAGAAAATATGGTAAAGGCCGATTATTTTTAAAAGATTAACCGTTGAGTTTCTTGCCGGCTCTTCTCCATCGGAAACGACCAATTCGAACCGTGCACCTATCTTCTGACGTTTCATAAGTGCCCAGGTATATGTGAAATAAAATATTTTGATTTTGAATTTTGAATTCGTATTTGATTTTTTTTCAAACCTACACTAAGTGAGGCCCGTTACTGACTATATCCTTGCCGACTGGTTATTCTTCCCACCTTTAATACAAGGTGTAATTTAGTTCATAATAGTCCCATACTTAATAAAAGTTTTTCATAACCGGTTTCACCGGTACAAAGTTATTTCAATTAAGTACACTTTGTAGGTTGTGCCGTTAGTTACCTCAATTATTATTAAAGTTAAATCGTTGATGAGGTACTATGGGGTTGTCATATCCTTGGATAAAAATCCCTTTTCATAATAAAGAATATAAAAAGGTTGTGCCGCTATTCCAAGCAACTATCAGTTAAATAAAATAAATAAAAGTAAAAAAATATATTTGATACTTAAACGAACCAAGAAAAATAATGATACCGTTCTGAAATACGAACTCATAAATTATCACTAAATAATTCCTAAAACGATACTTAATTGTAATATAAATTTATTCAGTAAAATGTTTATGGTAAAAATTGTTTTTTTTTACTCACCGATCATTTTAAAATTCGTTGTCGTTGCACAAAAAATATATTTAAAAGAAGCACTCGTATTTTTCACGATGTTACACTGAATGTGACTCGGGACAGGGGTTTAAACAGTCTAATGCTGTGTTTTACTGTCTAATTATCGAACAGTAATCAACTACTTTTATAGAAACAAGTTAACAACTAATCAACAAAGATATTGCTATCAAAAATCTAAAAATCATAAAAAAATAAGTCTTATGTTGTCTGTGGTAAGGGCTTATATATTTTAATTGAGCTGTCAATAAGTTTGCACAGATAATAATCAAAGAAGGAAGAATATTGTCGGAAAAAGATTATAAATACAATCAATTGATACCGCTATATTGTTTTGATAAAATGTCATCGGCATTGTTTCTGTCGTAAAGATCGAGAACTTGTGTAAGTATATTTGTTTATTTACCTACTGCAAAAAATAGGCCGTTTAAGTAGGTAATTGATTGTGTGTAAATTGCATTGCAATTGATTTAAGGCTTATGCAATTAATGCCAAACATCCAATTAACGTTAATTATATAATAATGAATGCCATGCAATGTTTTTTTCGACTTCCGCATCCAGCCTGTCCTAGCCACCTTCCTGCTAATGATAAACATATCGTCCAGGTATACCAACGTTGTATCACATTGTCGAGGCTATGAAAATAGAGGAATTTTCCCAGATATGAGACCTAGCTAGATCGATTTTTCGCCCCCTGTAAACCCCTATAGGTATTGCAACTTTCATCGAAATCGTTAGAGCCGTTTTCGAAAACGTGATTACATAAAATATATGTAAATTAAAAAAACTTGAGATGTGTCAAGGGACACCCGGGTGGAACGAAGTTCCTCTTTCTATGAGAGAGAGAGAGAGAGAGACAGACAGACAGAGAAACACGCGCACGCCGCACGGCTTACAACTCGTATAGCAAAAAGTGTCGTTACAACTTTTGGTCTCGAAGTATAAGTATATAAGTATAAGTCTCTTAACTTGTGTCGACTTATACACTCGCTCGACTTCGACTTCGACTCCGACTCCGACTTCGATTTCGACTCCGACTCCGACTTCGACTTCGATTTCGACTTCGACTCCGACTTCGACTTCGACTTCGACTTCGACTCTGACTTCGACTCTGACTTCGACTCTGACTTCGACTCCGACTCCGACTTTGACTTTGAGAGAGAGACAGACAGAGAAACACGCGCACGCCGCTCGGCTTACAACTATAGCAAAAAGTGTCGTTACAACTTTTGGTCCAAATTTTTTCCGCCTAGCCCCCTTTCGCAACGCGCGATAAGGAACTTCGTTCCAAAAATAATAATTAATATACTTAATTGCTCGTATAGGATTATATTATAGTTCTCCAGACCGAATTTTAGCCATGGCGACCAACCTCAGCGAAGAACAGCCTTCGGCGTAGGAGTTGTATGTATAGTGCAGGCGTGTGTGCGCAGACACAGGTGCACTCTCTCTTCCCTCACTCCCACAGTCCGATGGCACTGCAATCCGACACGACCGGAGAGATCGGTCGCAGGGCCAACGGCTAAAATCCTCGTGCAGACTGGCGCGACTCTAAAAAACAATTTCTAAGAAAACCTCACGGTAGAACAAATAACCGGTGTCGCGTCGGGCCAGTCTGCACGAGACTTTAACGTCCTTTCCTAGAGGCACGGGGGTATCACAGCGCCAGCTTCCAAACTCCGGGCTGTTACTAAGCAATCCCTAATGGATAAAAATCCAATAACACTGCCCGACCCGGGAATTGAACCCAGGACCTCACGCTCAGCAGTCGCGCTTGCGACCACGAGACCATCGGGGCAGTAACACACATAGGCAGACACATAGGTAGGCAGAAACTATAGACCGAACTCTAGGCGGTCCAATACGCAAAATTTACCGTCTTGTATAAAAACGATTATCAAAAAGATCAATTTATGGAAATCTTCTATTAGCAAATACTCGAAAATTCAGAGATTGTACTTGGTGTTGATGGCGTCGAACTGCACTGGAGAATGCTCATGTTCGAAGATGAAATTATAAAAAAATAGACTTCGGACTACAATGACAAAGAACCGCCTATGAAAGTTATCCCTACTTAGTATTAAAAGTGATTTACTCCGAGAACTGGATTTCACCGAAATTATCAATGATTTTTTGACGAAAAAAGGTTGCAAAGTTCCATTCGCCTAACATATTATCTGTTTTTCTTTTGTATATTTTTAGAACCTATTATACTCGTATATAAAAGATTGAAACTATGCTTTTTTGACGTGACAACGTCTAATAAATCGATGAACGCCGGCTGTACGCACGAAAAAGTGTCCCGTTACGCTTATTGTAACGTTACAATCGGAGCGAGGGAAGGGAATGTTTTGTTACGATGTTGTCACGTTAAACTATCGTCCGTAAACCGACATTACAGACAACCAATTTTTTTCGTCTGGTCCAAAAACAAAATCGGTGCCTGCTACAATCCCTTCATACTTCTTTTTGTTTACTTTCATACATTGGTTATACCTACACGCACGCCCGTTGCGAGTAGGATGCACCAGGGCGCTTACCACCACCTCTAAAGCAGTATTATTTTAATCTTACTTCAGTGGGGGAACGAGATGGAGCTGTAAGTCTTGTAGAGCTTTATCTCTTTCCCACACTAAAGTAATACTGTTTTAGAGGTGGTTGTAGGCCCCCTGACCTTTCTGGAGAACATCACCAATAAGGTCACTAAAATGTTTGACGTTTCCACTCACATCTGTCTTGTAAATACCTTTTGTTAGTCGTCTTTCATTCATTCTCTCAACATGACCATACCAATCTAAGAAAGCATAGGTAAGTCTCTTAGTTCGTCTTGGTATCGTTCAAATTCGTCGTAAAAATGATGGATTTTTGATATGGGGCAGTACGGGCAGCTACTTTAACCGTTGTAGCTACATGAAAACGGTCTTAATTTTTTGAGAATTTTTTATCTGAATTCACAGATTTTGAAAAAAATATACAGTTATTACAAGAAAAAATGCAGTTTTGAGAAAAACTTTTTTTGATGCCTGTTTCTTATAAGGATCAAAAAACTCTATCGGACCAACTGAGGTTTGAGTAACAGAAAAGTCAGAAATAACAAAAATCTTTTCTCATACGTACATTTCGTGGGAAATGATACTCCAACCTACTTTTCACGATGGATAGACTGCCCGAAAATAAACAAAAAAAATGGAATTTCATTTTTCGAACGAATACACGTTATAATTTAATTTGATTTGAGAACTAAATTAGGAACAAACTTTTGTTTTTTTTTTTTTTTTTTCTGGATTGTATAACTTTTTCTCCGCGCGCAATTTTTTTGGTGCCCATAGTAAAAATATATCCTACTTTCATGAACTACTAAATGGACTAGGTTTCATCAGCCTACGCCAGTTGAACCACTTCCGCCCGTTGTCCTTTATCAATGAGATTACAAAAAATACCAGTAGTCGATCTAGAGCCTAAAAAAAAAAAGGGGGTCATGGGGCATGATGATGAGGCGTCGTTCATTAATTACGTGAAGTGATTTTGGTGATTTTCGCCCCTCCCCCTTGGGGAGATGTCGTGAGCTGTGGCTCGACCAATAAATAACTAACGTGAATTTTTTCAAAACGCGTATTTTGTGTAGAAATGTTACTTTGTGCTTGATTGCGTTGGATTTATTAAAAAAAACACAATTTTGATTAATTCTTTTTATATAAGACTAGTTAAGACAAGTAGGTACTTAAAGCTACGAGTACTAAGAACGTACTCTAGAATCACACAGAAAATCGATCTATAAAATACTTAAATAGGAACCACCTACTAAAATTCGTAATAAAATATTCATTCTAATTCACGGGGGTCTCGAGTACTGGAACCACATCTTGGTTCCTGTACTCGAGACCCCGTGAATTTCCATGTCATTTTCAGTAAATCATCTGCTCCTTCAACCTCGCTCTGATTTAGCCACTCTAAGCCGTTGTCGCTTGCACACACAAGCTCAGTAGCTCGACGTGTGACAATCCGTGAGGGTCTCGTGCGGGACACCTCTCGTTTTTGTGTAGGATTTAGCCATATTTTAGTGGAGAAAAATGTTTTACTTAATTTAACCCAGTTTTCTCTCAGTATTTCACTGTTTCTTGCGGGAAAAAAAATTACGTGATATTTGCCGAGACTCGAGACTCTCTCCCACGTGAGATTGGGTGAGAGTCGGCTCGCCCTAAACGCCTGACGTAATTAATGAACGACCCCTTAGAAGACTAACGCGATCAAATGAACACGAAAAGTAACTTTAGATTATAATATGTATATACTTAAAAGAGATAAATAAACAAATATTTTTGGTTTCGTCATCTTGTGACGTACCTAATCACGAAGTATTGGATTTGTTATCAAATTATCATAGTTCTCGCAGTTACAGATTATCAGATTTATCGGGCATTAGCTATAAAATGTTATGAACGGAAAATAGTAATAAATATAAGAATTAACATATTATTGCTACGGTATAAATATTTTATGTCTATCGACTTGTTAGTTGATAATGATAACCCTAAAATGGAACAGCCGCACGGGTCGATCCATCAGGTTAAGCCACGCTTTCCGGGGTTGGTCCGTGGGTGACCATCTTTACATACCGAGACTCCTCCGTGCCTCGTAAAGCACGATAAGCCGTTGGTACCGGCTGTCATTCGTGGATCTTTGACAGTCGCTACGGGTCGTCAGATGCTCGAAAGTCTGACAACCAGTCTTACCAAGGGGTATCATCCAGTTACTGGGTTGTGGAGGTCAGATAGGCAGTCGCTCCATGTAAAATACAGGTATTCAGCTGCATCCGGTTAGACTGGAAGTCGACCCCAACATACATAGTTGGGAAAAAAAAGATGAATGATGATGGAGATTGAAAACAAAAAAAGAGAATCATCATCATCATTTCAGCCGAAAGACATCCACTGCTGGACATAAGGCCTCCCCAAGCATCGCCACTTCAACCGGTTCTTTGCTTCTCACATCCAGTGGTTCTCTGCGGTTTTCATCAAATTCAAATTCAAAATATTTTATTTCACTTAAACCTACAAGGGCACCTATGAAACGTCAGAAGCTAAGTGCACGGTTCCAATTGGTCGTTTCCTATGGAGAAGGGCCGGCAAGAAACTCCACGGTTACTCTTTTAAAAGTAAATGGTTTTACAGTGTTAAAAGGTATGAGAGGACAGTGTAGGCCTATCAACAAGTACCAGGTACTTAGCAAAATACAAAATGGTCCACAGATCTACAGTCTGTTAAGCCTACAAGAATCAGTCCACCTAGTGGGAGGCCTTCCAACGCTACGTCTTCGGGTACGTGGAAGAACCATTCAGCCCCATCGACCATCTGTTCTGCGAGCAATGTGCCCAAATCCCGAAGAATTGTCAAACTGACATAAGTGACAATCCACTATGTAAGTTTGACAATTCTTTGGGATTTTTCCTTAGAGTAATTGGTAACCGAAAAATCAGGTTACCATGGATCTCCTCATTTCTTATTCGATCACGTAGAGCAGCGATTCTTAAAGTGGGTTCCGTATAAAAGTCACCAGGGTTCCGCGAAATTATTAATTGTATGTTAAATAATACCACAGTAAAGTACAAATATTATTTTGAAATAGCGCAATATATTTATTTCCGGATAGTGATAATGATATTGAAGGGGTACAAAATCCATTTTGCGTCAGAAGTCAACCTGCGATGCTAACCGTCCTAGATTATGAAGCATTCATAGATCTTCGAAGTTCATCCACATTAAAACACACATTTGAGTCTGTGAATGAGTTTTGGGTTGGTGTTAGGAGTGAATACCCTGAAGTAGCTAAAAAGACTATCTTATAACTTTGGTCCCATTTGTCACAACGCATCGTTGTGAAACAGGTTTTTCAACTTACGTGTATACCAAAAAAAAAAACAGGTCGAGATTGGATGCTACCCCAGATATGCGGTCGGACATAATACGAAACAAAAAAATATTCATTCTTCACATTAAAAGTAAAGAATGAAAATTGTCTCCCTTTTAAAATATTTGATTTGTAATCATAACATTAGATACGGTAATTGGTGAGTGTTCCGTTATCTTAAAAGTTTAGAAACCCCTGATGTAGAGAATCAAATCAAAAGTCATTTATTCAAACTAGGCTGGGAATCAGCACTTTTCATACGTCAAAATTACTGACGGGGTTCATGTACAAAAACCGACAGTAATAAATATTGTAAATGTGTGATGTGGATGAGAGCAAATAAATAAATAAATAATATTATTTATTTATTTATTTATTTACTCTCATGAGTGATTATTTTATAAGGAGGTAAGTAAATAGGTATAGTACTTAACATCGAAGAAGTTCATATCTAACCAGATTTTAAAAAAGCGGCCACGTGCGAGTCGGAAAGGGTTCCGTAGCAGCAATTAACATAATGAAAGGTAAATTGCGGTAAAAAAAAACTACTTACTACATCTCGTTCAAACCAATTTTCGGTGGAAGTTTACATGGTAATGTACATCATATTTTTTTTTTTGTTTTATCATTCTCTTATTTTAGAAGTTACAAGGAGGGACACATTTTACCACTTTGGAAGTGTCTCTCGCGCAAACTATTCAGTTTAGAAAACAATGATATTACAACCTCAATATCATTTTTGAAGACCTATCCATAGATACCCCACACGTATGGGTTTGATATTTTTTATTTTTTTTATTTTCAGTTCTAAGTATGGGGAACACCAAAAAAATTTAGTTTTTTTTTTCTATTTTTGTGTCAAAATCTTAATGCGGTTCACAGAATACATCTACTTACCAAGTTTCAACAGTATAGTTCTTATAGTTTCAGAAAAAAGTGGCTGTGACATACGGACGGACAGACAGACATGACGAATCCATAAGGGTTCAGTTTTTTGCCATTTGGCTACACGCTAACACGATGACCACGTCTGTTACCGGCCCGGTTCTATAGCCGCCGAGCGCTGCAAGCAAGAATAGTCCTTATAGTTATGAACTTCTTTGATAGTATACACTGTCTATATTTATTCTAAAAACCTAAAATTAGAAATCAGATGGTGCGCAGTAAGATTGCGTGATGATTGTATTATTGTTTTTGTTTACAGTTTAATTCATTTAAAAAAAACAATTAGTAATGGTGCATATCATTCATAGTTTCTGTGAATTCTCAATGTTATCGTAGATAATATATGTATTAATACTCTACTGAACTTTCCTGTAAACAAGTTATTTTTTAAAGAAACACAATAGGTAATAGAAATATTTCGTGTTGGGATTTTGCCGACTAGTTTCGGAGCCCTTATCTACCTACTCCTCGTCATTGGACTTTTGTCCTCCAGCGGTCAGCTTGCAAATAAGTTCTCTGTTGAGTGTGAAGTCTAAGTGACTGGTCGTTGGTCTAGTCTAGAGCCTTGAGTTCGATTCCTAGGTCGGTCAGTGTCATCAGGAATTTCTCAGTAGCAGCCCACAGTCTGGGTTTGTGTCCGGTTGATGGCAATAGCCTCGCCCCCTAATACTTATCATAACTGGCGAAATGTGAGTGTAGGTAGGTAGGTAGTATAGGTACACTACACCACTGCCTAACCCTTAGGGAAAAACTGTCGTGATGTTATGCAACCTACATTTTTATTTCAAACTCAAAGCATTTATTTCAAATAAACCAATTACAGGCACTTTTGGATTGTCAAGGGGTCGGTCAGTCATAGAGATGAAGCTAGACGCCCATTCCAAAGCGTAGTAGGTAGGTAGGGAGAAGAACGGGCAAGAAACTCCACGGACACTCTTTTAAATCAAGATATGGTTACATCATTCATTTTGAAGTTATACATGTGAGAACGATGCAAAACGTTAAAAGTGTCCGCAATAGAAATAAAAAAAAAACAATTCAAAAATTAAGTTTATTCAAATAAGCCGTGGTCGCTAAGAGATGACCAGTCCCTACTGACGGCGCCTGTTCACGAACATGACGCATGGATTAGCACCATTCAGCTCAACCTTTTTGAAGGGAGCTAAATGACCCGTCAGCGAGACATTGAGTGAGCATGACATACTCTCAGCCGCCAGGGCACATTCAAGTCAAATAAAGACATACCCAGTAATAGTCGGTACATACTCGTAGTAGGTACTCACACATGTGCTATGCAATTATACAATGCTAAGAGATTGAATTTATATAATGCAAAGATAGTTTTTAAAATCTCCAGCAGCTCCAACATGTTTTCAGATGATCATCAATTAGTACGAGTATATGCGCCCTTGTGAAGCAGGACCAGACCAGACCAGACCAGATATAATCCCCCAACTATGCTTGGCTGCATAGTGTGAGTTTAATATAAGATTTAAATTTCGTTTCACTTAGTTGAAGTATATGGGAAGGTATTTTATTGTAACATTTTAAACAGTACCCCATGAAAGACGAGTCATTAGCCAGCCTGAAACCCGGTTGAACTAATTGGTCCCTATTCCTAGTGATATAATTGTGTCTTGCACCTCTTTTACTAAAAAGATATAGATTTTTCCTTACGTACATAATGTTTTCATAGATATATTGACAAGGTACCGTCATGATGTTGATATCTTTAAACAGTTCCCTTAGAGAGTCGCGCCTGGGGAGGCTATATATGGCTCTGATAGCTCTTTTCTGCAGAATAAAAATAGACTCGATGTCTGCAGCCCGTCCCCATAGTAGAATACCGTACGACATAATAATATGAAAGTAACTAAAATAGACTAGCCTCGCGGTATCTACATCAATAAATTGTCGGATTTTTCTCACAGCTTAAGCTGCTGAACTTGACCGTCCTGAAAGGGATGTTAAATGAGGGAGGATGGATGTTGAAGCCTTGAGTCGAGCGTGATCCCCAGGAAAACAGTTTTATCGACGAATTCTAGTTTCTCTTGATTCATTACTATCTCACAATTACTACTTTTGACATTTGGTAAAGAAAATATTATGCACTTTTTTTTCCATTTAAGTAATACTAAATTATTAGCAGTGAACCAATTTTGGACCTGCTGTAGGGCGTTATTTACGTCGTCAAGATTGATGAAAGTCTATTAATTTAAAAAAATAAGGAAGTATCGTCAGCAAATAACACCATTTGTGGTTGAGTTTTTAACAAATGGGGGTAGATCATTAATATATACTAAAAAGAGGAAAGGACCCAATATTGATCCTTGTGGTACACCCATTTTTACTTTTAAACCGAGTGAATTGACACCATTTATTTGAAAGTGCTGTTATCTATCATATAAATAAGATTTTACTAAACTGAGCGCAAGTTTTCCAAGTCAGTAATGCTCATGTTTCAAGATTAAGGTTTCGTGGCCGACGCAGTCAAATGTTTTGGAGAGGTCACAAAAAAATCCTATGGCGTTTTCGGCCTCTTCCCACGACGTAAATATGTGTTTTAATAAGGTGACACCGGCGTCAGTCGTAAAACGTCCCTTGGTGAAACCATACTGTTGATCATGTAAGATTTTATTGGTGTTAAATGATTGAGCATTTGATTAAGCATTACCTTTTCAAACACCTTGCTTAAAACCGGCAACACGAATACGGGTCTATAATGGTTGGTGTCATTACAGTCCCCGGATTTGAAAAGTGGTTGATTTGATTTGAAAAAAAAAAAAAAAAAAAAATTACCTTACTATAATTCATTAGATCAGGGAAGACTCCTTGATCCACACACAAATTAAATATTAATGGTAAGTACGGCGCTATAGTCTCAATAATAGAGGTACAAACTTGGATTGGCATTCCCCATAGATCATCGGTTAATTTGATTTTAATTTGCTTGAAAGCTTTTATTACTGTTATGGGGTTTATATGCTTGAATTTAAATTCAATCAGGCAGGATGAAACGTTTGCTCTTAATAAATCAATAGAACGCGAGGGCGAGGAATTTAAGGTTTCAGTAGTTTTTTGAGGGATACTGGTAAAGAAATTTACAAATTCTTGAGTAACTTCTTTGTTAGTGCTTATGAGACCACGTGAAGTTTCTAGTGTGAAATCATTATTATGTCTTTTATTCCTGTGTGTTTCGTCATTGATTATTTGTAAAACTACCTACTAGAAGGTCTGCCCGGCGTTTTCAAAAGTTTGTGTAATATCGATGCATTTAATAGTGGGCCTGGGCGACCTGGGCGTCCGAGCTCTGCTCAGGTGAAAATGTTAAAATGCTCATATAGTATAGGAAAGTTCATACTAATACATGTATAGTACATACTAATTCCATGCTGCCATGATAATAGGTACTTACTAATTCCATGCTGCCATGATAGTTTCCATGATGTCATGCTAGTAGGTACTTACTAATAGGAAAGATGACCATTTTTTTTTTACTCCGTCATGGAGTTTATTAAAAAATATTGGACACGTATTTTTCTTTTTTTACTTTATCTAAACTGTAAAGATAATGGCGATACATTTATGTGCGATGATATCACGAGTACCTACGTAGATTTTATACTTACTTGTGACGTACCGACCCCCACTTCCCAACTTAACATGCTTATAGCTAAAATGACTGACGGACTAATTAGAATTTCTTTTTTTTTACCCAGTCATCATCCCTATTCCATGCTGCCATGTCATGTTATTATATTGAAAGACAAAGTATGTTATTTTTTTAAGACGTAATTTTTAATGAATATTTATTTTAATTTAATTTTTATTTTAATGATAATTTTTAATGAATATTTATTTTAATTTAATTTTTATTTTAATGATAATTTTTAATGTTTACTACCTACTTATTTATTATATTTTTTGTATATTGGTATTTTGCCTGAAACAAAACACTTTATTCTATAATATTATTATTCTCCTTCTAAACATTGGGCGACCGAGCTCTGCTCGGCTGAAAATACGGAGAAAACGAATTTTCCCAGAAATGAGGCCTAGCTAGCTCGATTTTTCGCCCCCGTAAACCCATAAATTGCAACTTTCATCGATATTGTTAGAGCCGAATTCGAGAAAGTGATTTAAAAAAAATAAAAAAATATACAAATATTGTTCGTAATAAAGGATTATCTTTCAGGAATCGGCCTTTAGAGTACTTTTCAATGCCATATGACTAACAAGGCTAATCCTTGACTGTGAAAATAATTATAAATATTACATCAACATTCTAAAGATATTGTAACACCGATACAAATCTCCTAATAAATAGTAAAATCATGTTATTTAATTTATTGCAAATTAAGTCACGTTTCAAACGCATTATCACACATCAGATCACTGCGTATTTGATAATTAATTGTGTAATTCAATTATTAGTCACAAAAATAAGATTTTATCAGTTTAAAATAAATTGTAGATGCAATCGGGCTACATACTTACATTTTTTTATTTTATTATACAATTTAAAGATCTGAAGATAGTTATCAGTGTGTTTTAATTGCACGGATGTCAGATTGTGGTTGTTGCTACAAAATTGATGCATGAAGAAATTATAGCCGTTTTGAAGAAAAAACCCATGGATTCTGTCCCAACATTCAATTTATACGGACTGAAAACAATATTACTAGTTTAAAAAAATATATAAATTGAGGATTGTTGCAAGGAAACCGACTGCCTTGGCTAAAACTACAGCAGGTACCTAAGTAATGTTTCCATAGTTTTTACCTATTGGCACAGAATAGTGTTCTAAGTAACCCCTCATCTCAAAAGCTGGGGCTGTTTTCTCCTCTCTGTGAATTATAGTCCAAGAGCTAGATCGAAGATTTTTCGACAACTCTTCGATCTAGCTCTTGGAATATACCTTATAAATTGAACTCATATCTTCTTAACTATGACCCGACAAAATCTGTGACTTGGCGAAACATTGCGACTAATTAGCGACAAAATTTGGGAGAAAACAGATCTTCACTAGGTACCCTAGCTTTTGAGATTCAATTGGGCCAAGCTGAGGAGATGCTCCCCCAATCGGCCACCTATAAACCATTATATCTTTTGAACTAGTGTCCAAAAAATTTTGATATTTGGCGACTGATTCCGACTAATTGGCGACAAAATATGGGAGAAAACAGATCTTCGCTAGGTGCCCTAGTTTTTGAGATATAAATGTGGCCCTGCTGGGGAGACTCTCCAGATCGGCCACCTATAAACCCTTATATCTTTTGAACCAGTGACCGACAAATTCTGATATTAGGCGACAAATTTCGACTAATAAGCGACGAATTTTTTGTATAATCAAAATTAAAATCCCTGATGGTGGCCCTGCCAGAGTCAATGACACATAACTTTTGAACCAGTAACCAACAAATTCTGATATTTGGCGACTTTCTTCTGATAGCGACAATGTTTTCTAACGATTATCAAAAAGATCACTAAAACGAAATCTTCTATTAGCAACTCGAAAATTCAGAGCTACGATTCCAAATGTTGAACTTACGTTGAGAATGTACTTGGTGTTGATGGCGTCGAGCTGCACTGGAGAATGCTCATTTTCGAAGATGAAATTATAAAAAACAGACTTCGGACTACAATGACAAAGAACCGCCTATGAAAGTTATCCCTACTTAATATTGAAAGTGATTTACTCCGTGAACTGGATTTCACCGAAATTATCAATGATTTTTCGACTAAACAAGCTCGCAAAGTTCCATTCGCTAACATTTATCTTTTTTTCTTTTGTATATTTTTAGTACATATTATGTATAAATGATTGAAAACTATGTTTTTTTTTTCGTCTGGTCCAAAAACAAAATCGGCTCCACACCTTTAAATCCGGTCCTGCGTGAATTTATGTATGTATGATGTATAAATAAAACAAAAAAAGATTTCTTTAAATACTTTTAATAGACTAATAAGTTGATTACGTCTTAAACCACTATAAGATTGAAAACAATTTGATCGCTACATTCTTACATCGAATTATAGCTAAGTATATTAAAAATTTTAAATTTTCACTTATCTACACTATATCTAGATATTTGATTTCTGGCATCCCCATTTATGATTCGGGAAATATACAAAAACAATAAAAAATAAAGAATTTACAAAAGTATTTATTAATTAGATTTTAAATTTAATTTTTAGTCATAGTAAAATTAGGGGTTGACTTGTCACAGGGAACAGCTTTGGGTAGACATCAACATACAAACATGGGACTTACAACACAACTGGCGTATTGTGGATGTTCCCTACACTGCTGCCAATACCTTCTGGAAAACAGGCGTAAGTGTTTGTATGAAATTATGATCAACTTACACGACCCATAACTGTTAAACATAATACATCATATATATTATGCAGTTTAACAAAAACTGGTAAATTGTAACACAATAAAATAGTTTTTTATATCTTCAAGCCTCATCTCTAGAAAGTTAAGTAGAATTAAACCTTTATTTACTTGGAGTATATTGTATTAGCTTGATTTAAAATAGTGACCATAGAGTTTCTACACAAAGGGCGACTTTAATTTATAATATGTATAAATATATTTTCTTGTCATTAATACTTATAGGAAAGGCCATGTCATCCCATAAATCTAGACTCTTCTAATCCAAGCCCAGCGTTACTCCATGTTTCAATTCCTTTGCTGCCCCCCTCAAGAGATGTGGGTTGAAGATACATAAATAATAACAATCAGTATCAAATCTTATGAAATATAGAATCATAAACAGGTGCTCATGCGATCCTGAGACCAACTCATTAAATTATTTAAAACAATAGTATAATTTTGACAAGTAGTGTCTTCATACAAATTCTAACTTCCAAATGTATTCGGTAATGTGAAAAATTCATGTTTTTAGTACAAAATACGTACTATTTTATAATCGTTAATCTTCGATATAGGTTTAAATCTGACAAGTAACCGGGCGTTTTTTCTTTTTTTGGCAATTGAGCCAATGTCGACTATTCGCCCAGCGTCACAACAGCAGCGCAGAGGCAAGGCGACGATTTTCCACTTAGTGGTAGGTCTATAGATGTTAGTCACTGGTAAAATAATGTCACATCGAGTTTTAGAAAGAGACTGGAGAGCAAGAGAAGATAATGCGCGAGGCGAGGACAAGTCTTTTTTTGCCAGGGTATGAGTGCCGGAAACCACGTTCTACAAAACTGAACTTTCTTCTATAGCTCTGTGTGTCTATCTACATTGCCACATGCGAACTACGCGTCACAATGACGTCCCGCAAAAACCTTGCATCGCGCAAGCAGTTTACCGCGCGACTAGCATTGTACATATACAACGTCACGACTTCAATCGTCGGGCAGTAGCCCACCAGATACAACACCTGTCTGGTTAGAGGATCCTCCCTTTTCTATGGAGTATGAGTGAACTTTACACCCTGTTCCTCATACCTCTATAACTCGACTGGATAAAGTATTTCCTAATATAGGAAACTTTTAAAAACTGTTTATTGACAAAATAAAAATCTATTTTAGCTCAAAGTAAATACCACGATATTAGGCCCGTGTTGAATTACAATAAAATTCAATCGCTAGTAGATTTAAACCCATACAGAAAACTACCATTTTACGCACACTAAAAAGCGTAATATCTGTCAACTCTTGGTAAAATACATTTGGAAGTTAAAATTTTAAATAACAATTTAATATAGGCGTTAAGTAGTAATAGTTGATGAATATTTATATTTTATTTTATTAATATATTACAATGTATTTTAAATTGTGAATCTTAGGGATTGGGTGTGGTATTGGTCAAAATTGGTATTATTGGAAGAGATTTATATAATTTAAGTAGGTAAGTATAAAACTTTTATAACACTATCCGACCAAGCTCCCCAAATCTGACAAGTTGAAACCAGGTACCGAAACCGGTATTATCAAAATAATACAAGCAGTATTAATACAGGTTACCGAAATAAAAATTAAGTCTATCTTACACGTGCCGTCGGCATTACTCAAAGGGCGCGCAACGCCTCTGTGTGTGTAACCGGTATTAAAACGGTAACCTAAATAGAGGTAACATGTTTCTTCTTCATGGTTACCCAGATAGCGGTAACCTTGGTCGTAGAAGTAACCAAAACTCTTCAATACCTGTACCGGAATTTATAAAGCTTTTCGGTCCCTGATTTAAACGTTACTTAATAAAACAAATGTGGTGTCTGAATCCACGCAGTTGTCTTATTACCCGACTGCGCGACAGCAAAGACAGGATTATGTTTTTTTTCGCAGTACATAATATGTTTAGTATTTCTTTGGAAGTTGCTAAACTGATATGCCCAGCAGTGGATTGTGATAAGCTTAGTTGATTGATAAAACACAACCATTTTATGTAAAACTGCAAGATATAAAATAATATTGTGGTGGAAGAAACTGCCCGAAAATAGCAGAAAATGAAAAAAAAAAACGAGATTTTCGGTGCATAGCCAAATCAGCTGAAAGCTATGGTGAACACACAGTTACAGGTAAGGGATCTCGCGCACTAGACGGCCATGACTCCGGCCAGTCGTGGCCGTCTAGCCGGCTGGTTGGCCGCTGCGACCAAGTACGCGATTCATATCGGTTTCTATTGTTTACCTGGTCGTCGTGGCCGTTTAGTGCGCGAGATCCCTAATGTAGGCAAACACGACTTGCTTTGGAAAAATGTTGTCCCAGAATTTGGTATTATGCGAAGATACCAAGATTTTTTATGCCCCAATATTGACCAAAACCACAAAACATCATTAGTCTAGCTACTGTATATAATATACGTTAAAAAAATAAATCAAACATTCGACAGTAATATAATACTTGTTCCAGAATTTTTCTTAATTTTCTATCCAAAATGTTTGGACACCATTTTTAGGTAGACCTAAAAAGGCTATTTGACTTGTCTAAACGTTGTTTTTCAGATCAAATACATTAGACTTTAAAAACTGAATAAATTGATAAATAATAATTTACAGTGTCTAGTCAAATATTTAGTTAAATCGTTTTTTTTTTTTAACCACAGCGGGGAAGCTCTTGGCCTTCATTCATCTCACCTGATGGTAAGTGATGATCAGGCCGAAGGTGGAAGCGAGCTTCACCCGGAATCCTCGACCACAGAGGAACTGGCTATCTGCCGAAACACAACAATGCTGTTAACATTGTTGTAATGGCGACAGACTTAGATAAGCTGGTGGTAGCTAGCCAGGCGGACTTAAAACAAGCCCTAACACCAACCAAACCGAGCAGAAAATGTTGCCACCGATGGGGATCGAATCCGGGACCTCTGGGTCTGAGACAGGTGGTCTTACCACTAGACCACATAGGCGTTTAAAAAATAAAAATGCGACGTTAATTTTTTAGTGGTTTTACACAAGGTGTTAATTTCAGTAATGACCGATTTGCTTCGAAGACGAACCGAGGCGTTTTTATATAATACGATATATTAATTTAAGTAGCTCATAAAATCGTGAAGAAATTAAATAATGTCACAATTTTTTTTACTAAATATTTAACTAGACTGGCAGTTTTCAATACATTTTTCACAATAAAACATTTGTAAAAAAAAATAATAATAAATAATATAGATTTCTGATTATGTATAATTTAGGAAGTATATTTATATTTTAATAAATCATTGATATGTTAACTGCTATACTTGTAAAATCGATTTAAATTAAATAAATAAAAAATCTGATATTATGTTTCGTTAAGTGTGTAATGTATGTATTAAGATACTCAAATCACATACAATCAAACGGTTTGTGTATTTCATCTGTGTATTTAATAACATGCATTATAAATAATAATTATTATTTATACATTACTAGTGGTCCTGGCAGTCGTTGGCTTGCGCGAACAACGCGACCTACTCGAATAGGAATGTTGACTAAAAATGTTTTCTATTATTTAGAATCTTTTTTTTTTCTTCTAACTGAACAGACAGCTGTGCAGCTGGGGAGTTTGTTGCGCCACTTCTTCTTCCCAGCTAACGCACTAGGAAGTGGTGAAGTGTGGGCGTTTTGGGGGACTGTCTTATATAATGTTGACGTTCGAAAAGTGCTGATTCTCAGCCTAGTTTGAATAAATGACTTTTGAATTTTGTTTTGTCCGTCAGAATGATTATTAAAAAATATTAGACACGTATTTTTTTCTCTTTTTACGTAATCAAAAGATTAGGTACGGCAGCATGACGTCACTCCCCGGAAAATTTTATACCGACTTGTGACGTAACGACACCCCACTCTCCAACTTGAATGCGTTTTATCTAAACCATTTTTAATCAATAAGATAAAGCAAAAAATACGTATCTAATATTTTTTTATTATCTGACCGACGGACTAAATAGTTTTTTTTTTTCCCAGTCAACATCCCTATAGTGTGTAAACCATGCAGGAGCACACTCAAAAACACAAAAAAAAAAAACATAAAAATCGGACCAGCCGTTTAGGAGTTCAGCGACAAACAGACGTACAAAGAATTATATATAAGAAAAAGGTTGACGGTTGACACGGCAGAATGGACGAAGGAAAAGTGTTGCGCGTACTCCACGTAACTAGGCTTGTGTAGTACATGTACTATGTACTATTAAGAATTCATTCACGACACTGTACTAGAATTAACTATTCCGTAAGCTTAATAGTACTTCGGTCATTTAGTACTTCGTTTCGATCACGTTCCGTCCGATCGGTCGCTCGGACTTGGATCCGCAGAGCAGAGATCACGCATTTCTCGATTCATGGATCGCGCAGGAAACAGACCGGTTGCGAGGGAGCGAGGAACTAGACGCACTCTTGACTCCTGTTTCACTCTGACTTCTCAAACTTACAACTTCATAACTCTTATTTGCCAAGGTGTTTAGATCTTTATTACGAAAATAGTTTAAGTATTTTGCTTTATTTCTTTCGAAACTTATAGGCATGCGAGGTTACCGATTTTAAAAAGATATTTTCTGTTTTCTTAGAATAATAAGTACCTACGTTCTAGTTAGTTTCCATTTTAAATTTAGTTTAGATAGTAGATACGATTTCATTGTTAAAGTTCGATGTAATTACACCTATGAGCCTGTGATACCATCCAAGCACTCGTAATACTCTTCATTCAGTTAGTGTACTAATAGTACTAGAAGGACGAACTAGTACGTTTCACAGATTGTACTAGATCGGAGCGATCCGTTCAATGACCGAGCAAGAACAAGTCTACACGTAACTAGAACTAGGAAGCTAGATTTCAAAATAGTTACAAAACAAAATCTTTTACTCAAATCCCAATACGAGATCCAAAATAATATAAAATTACGTCCTGTTTTCCCCGACGGGTCAGGCAGAGATGTACCTATAGTACACCTACATTCCGCCAGTTATGTCCCATGTAAAAGGGGGCGAGCCTATTGCCATCAACCGGACACAAATAATATTTTCAAAAGACCTACAAAATAATTAATTTCAGTCAAAAATAAATAAATAGCAGTCACCATATCAATATTTTATCTACTGTAGCCATAGACAACATCAGTTTTATTTTAGTCTTACTTTATAAAAAAACGTGGTGATGACATGACATTTATACAGCCTATAGATAATTTTTATCATAATAATATCTAAACTACAAAAACATATAATTATTAAAAAAATTGGACGTACATTAATTAATGAATTAATAAAAAAAACTTAAATATTACTGTAAAACACAATTATTTGATTTTAATTTGAGAATGTGTAGAATAAATAGCTTTATGTTGGCAGTATTGCTTGTCAAGCTTAGTTTCATTAGTAATAGAGTTAAAAATGGCTTGACAAGCAATGGTGCAACATGACGGCAAGGGACAAGTACTAATAGAGTTCAAAATGGCGACTGACAGAACAGTACTACCATCTTCAAAATTCAGTGCTATTAAATTATAATGAACGCACTGTAAGCGCTCCACGCACTTTTGGCGCCACGAATTTTATTAGTACTGCCGTCTCTAGACGCTGCCGGCGCAGGCGCAGCGATTCTCTATGGTCTCTAAAATACACCATACAGTATTGAAACAGCTTGAGACGTAACATCACTTTAAAATATGCTGAGAATTGGTTAGTAATTTATTTTTAAATCTTTAAAACACTCATAGACCAAAAGTTATTATATCCCACACACCCTCAAAAATATACACACAAAAAAATTACAAAATATAGCCTTACTGTATACAAAAAATTATAATAAAAAATGTTTAGCACCTCATTCGAGTTCGCTTATATATTAAATAAAATATATAAAAACACTTACAGCTTAACTTATAAAACAATTTATTTTGTATTGCACATGCACAAATATGGCAGAAATACAATTATGCACGAGGCCTCAATACGGTGAAGGAAAACTAAATCGATCTGCCTAGGGTCGGCTTCCAGTCTTACCAGAGGCAGCTGAATACCAGTATTTTACATGGAGCGACTGACCTACATACACAACCCAGTTACTGGGTAACACGATATCCCTTGGTAAGACTGGTTGCCAGACTTGGGCTTCTGACTACCCGTGACGACTGTCAAAGATCAACGAATGACAGCCGCGACCAACGGCTAAACGTGCTTTGCTATACACGGAGAGTCTTGATTAGAAATGAATGAAGGAAAACATCATCGTGAGGAAACCAGCATGTCCTAGAACCAAAAATTCGAAGACATGTGGCATCCACCAACCCGCATTGTGTATCATACATTTATTAATCTGTATTATTTACCATATTTGTGTATATGAATATATAAAGATAATCTGTGTGTAGACATAGCTTAGATTACAAATTAAAATGTAAAACTTAATAATAGTATGCAATGTCAATGTTATATGAGAATCTTCAGTTTAATGTTGAGAAAATTACTATTTTATTGAAGAGATGTCGCACTGGGCCCTCGTAGTTTATTATGGCTCACTCCCTCCCACAGAGAGGAAGCCTGTATCCCGGCAGTGGGAACATTATAGACTGAGTATGCGGTGACTAGCATCCGCGCGGTCCGTGCGTGACTGCTAGTCACCGCCTGAGATATTTGAGCGGTGAGATGGAGGATGTTGACAAAGGCCCAGCTAACTCAGTCTGACAATTTTGTCAATGGCGCTCCCCCGTCTCACCGCTCACTTACCTCAGACTGTGACTAGCAGTCGCGCACGAACTATACCGAGATGACTACTAATAGAGAAGTATGGAAGAAAAAGGTGATATTGCGCCGATCACAAATTAATTACGATATGGACAGGAGAATGGTGATGATGAATATGTTATTGAAAGGGTTTATTTTAATGAAAGCACTTCCAGCGTTATTTTATGAAGTCCCTTCTAGATGGAAGTATGGTCTTTGTTGTGGTTGCTAGGCGACAATTGTTACTGTATGTACCATCGAAGAAGTTCATATCTGTACACCGTAAGGACTGTTTCTGCTTGCAGCGCTCGGCCGCCATAGAACCGGGGCGGTGCCAGATGTGGTCATCGCGTTCACGGGATTTTGTTTTCAAACTGCTTAGATATGAAGTTCTTCGATAGTAACTTTGATATTCTACATCGCAGGCAATATATATTTTGTAGAAACCAATTTCTACTGCGTTTACTTTAATATTTATTACAAGAGCGCCGACAAGTCGGGTCTTTGGGCAGTTAACCCTCCGGTACTACCTTACTAACGGCATGAACTATTGACGTATACCTCGCGCCTACACGAAATAAATAGTAATTTTCTTACATTAAACACGGATATAATTAATAATATAGGCGTTTTTTTATTAAATATTAATTGTAAAGATCACAACTTTACACAGTCATTATCAAAAATATCCAGTCATAACGAATACCATAATATAGGCTATTTCACACAATAACTAGACATTTAACAAGGAAGGCCGTGTCTACACAAGATTCGAGTGCATCAATAAACAAATTGAGAAACACTATTCAAAAAAACAAAATCATAATCACAGATTTGTAAACCCAATTCGATTGCATTTGATTCTTTTTTACAATTTCCCATCAAATGCATTAAATTATTATTATTTGGCCGTCGGAATAGGAAGAATTTTAATTGTTTTTATTTATATTAATAATAATATGGAATTAGTTTTTCCGTCAAATAGAGAAAAATATTGGACAAGTATTTTTTTCTTTATTTACGTAATCAAAAGATTACGGCAATACATTGAGTTTAAATGTGCCATGACGTCACGTTTTAATAGATTTTATAATAAATTGTGACGTAGCGAGCCCCTACTCCCCAACTTTAATGCGTTTTATCGAAGTATTTTTTAAAATTAATATAATAAAGCAAAAAATACGTGTCTAATTATTTTTTAATATCTATCTAATAGTTTTTTTTTTCAGTCGGTCGATGACGCTGAATCGAGTATACTCGGCTTCAGTCGGTCGGTGACGTTGCATCGTGTATACTCGGAAATAAATCGCGTATACTCGGTTCCAGTCGTAAGTTTTTACTTCTATCGTGAAGACACACACCTTTTTTTTTACAACACATTACTATCTCAGAAAAAAACACATGTAGATATGGAATATAAGTAGATAATCTTGAAATGACTGAAATTTTGCAGGACAATGTCATGAATAACCGACTAAAGTGTATAAAGCTGTCAAAGTCAAAAAAGTTCCTATTACAACAGCCAAAAGTCAAATACTATAACTAAATCAATAAAACTATTAGTATGCCGATTCCATTTTATATTTTTTATTAAATAATAAATTAATCTATATTTTAGAATATCTTCTCCTAAATTTTAGAAATAATTATGAATTTTATCGAAATTTTGTTTTTATATTATTTATATATCACTAATTTTGAAAACTGTAAGTACATTTTGGAGATTTTTTTTCCTTGGAGATCTTCTCATTTCTTTTTTTTTTAATAAAGGATTTGATAATACATTAAATGTAAGTATTTATCACATAATCACTGTAGACGAAAGTTATGGATTTCCGAAAGATAAGTTCATGAAACATAGAACTAAAATATATTATTATGCTAGGGCCGTCTCAAATGCAAATTTAGAGTTACGCACAACATTATAGTCACCGCGTTAAGAACTGAGTAGCCGGGCTATGAATCATCGTTATTAGTCTGTCTCGCTCGCACTTATGGAGCTTATAAGACACAAGGCGTTGCACATTCTCACTGATGACATTTATGGCTCGATGACTCAGTTCGTAACCCGAGTACTATACAATAGCACTGCTCCATTACGGACGTAAATGCGAGCGAGAGGTCCGATAACAATGATTTATGAAATAAATTTTGCTTTTGTAATGACCCGAGTATACCAATTCCATCATAAAAATAAGAAAACTCAACTTGTAACTACACAAATTATCCACTTCAAATCTTTACATAAAACATACTTTAACTTCCTACTACATATAACCTCCTCCTTTTTTGAAGTCAGTTAAAAATGATAACAGTCCATACCTCGTTTCCTCTCCACCTTGACCGGCGACTCTCCGAAATGTCCGTACAGTTATAGTATAAATAGATGCGGGTAGTTCTTAGTCCGGTGGAAGATAGCTGAATAGTTTATATTTGTCCCTGATGTACGGACGTACGTCATCTTTCTGTGAAAAAGGAAGAAAGACATCATTATAACAGGTGTAAAAAGACGCTTAGCGAAGCCGAGACCGTTTATATTAAATTCATTCATTCAATGACCGGAAGTCCGTCATTGAATTAATTAATTAATGAAATGCACCGACCCCAGCGCGGTTTAGCCAGATGCGATAAATCGAATGAACCCCAAGATTTGCACTAGCCCCTGCGGCCTTATGTTGCAAGGGGCTACAGAGGATATTGCATAACAAGGAGTAGACCGGGAGGCGCGGTAATGGTAGGGAAGACGTGCCTTACGATATGGAATGATTTGCAAGCCGTACCGGATATGCATCCTTGAGTAGGCTTTCCCAGCAATCATTTTTACTCGACATTACTTACCGTCTGGCCACGGGACATTCGACATGCCACAAGTAGCGGCAGGACGAGCGGCGAAACTTGCCGAGCGAGCACGAGCGTTGGGCGAACTAATGAATACTGAAACTTTTATTGCAGAAATACTAGCTAAGCCAGCTATTTCTAATTCTGTATTTCTCCTACGTCTTGTGGATGTCTCCGTATTCGTATTCAAATCATGTAGGTACTCCCAAAAACTGCTACTCTCCAAGCAACATCGAAATAACTATACTGGTCGCGGCGGCGAACGCAACTGCTGCCCGCCGGCCGCGACGCCCACTACGCGGGGCCAGCAGTCTGGATGGATCTTCCTCAGTAGCAGCCGGGAGTCTGCATTTTGCGCCCGGTTGATGCAAATAGGCCCGGCCTTTACTAGATAGGACGATGACGGATGATATTATGTTAATACAAATACTAATATGTACTTACAGTTGCCAGATGCTCCAGGAAAGGCAGCAGCTTGAGCAGCTCGTTGTCACTTCGGTCCACGAACCAGCTGTCGATAGGAATGCCGTTCTCAAGCTGGTAGCCGAATGCCTGGAAATAAAAATTGCGCGATGTAAGAAATATGATAGAATTTCTCAAAGTGCTGATTCAATTTAAAATAAATGAGTTTTGATTTTCCTTGGAAAAAACTGAAGGATTTTTTTTTGCCATAGTAAAAACTACGCTTCGACATACACACATCATAATCAGCAAGATTACCTACGGCCAGGTTAGTTAGTTAGTCCTAAATGTTTATATTTATATAACATTTAATATTTATATTTTAATATTTATATAAACATTTAGTGTTGTATTTATTTTATATTTGCTTTTGGATCAAACATTTGATTTCTTTATTTGTTATTTCACTAATGCTGCACCGGTTGACGTCATCACGTCAACGCCGGCTGTCGCGGAAAACCAGCGGTGGGGCTCTGTCTTGCATAGGGTCGCAGCTTTATGCTAAGCGCTGGCCGTTTTGCGTGGAGGTGTCGCATATTTTCCCCCAAATTGTTATTTTCGTGTTTTGTTCTTTCTTTGCGTCATGTGTACCGCAAATAAACGTATTTTCTTTCTTTCTTTTCTCCACATAAATATAAAGAAAAGAAAAAAAAAAAAAAATTGTTTGTTCTGCACAAACAAAACGCACATATAAAAACAAAAACACATAAAATACACACTTACAAAAGTAGCCAAAAGCCTCGTGTTCAACCAATAAATAAAAATAAACAATGTTTTTCATTAGTATTGGATATTCAGCATGCTTGTCTATGGTGAGTGTGTCATTTGACTTACCTGTGGACTATTATCCACTATGACAGTCCTGCGCAGATCGCGGCCGAGTATGGACAGGTCTTTTACGTAGTTGCCGTTGACAAGGAGACAATGTTCGCGGAATAATCTGGTGACAAACAAATAACTTTTATTATCAAGAAAATGTTTTAGAGGTATGAGAAACAGGGTGTAAAGTGAAGAGTTCGTGGCTAAGTAACAACAGCCGCACTGGTCGATCCATCAGGTTAAGCTACGCTTGCCGGGGTTGGTCAGTGGATGGGTGACCATCTTTACATACCGAGAATTTTCCGTGCCTCGGAAAGCACGTTAAGCCGTTGGTCCCGGCTGTCATTCGTGAGTCTTTGACAGTCGTTACGAGTCGTCAGAAGCCTGAAAGACTGACACCAGTCTTACCAAAGGGTATCGTATTACCCAGTTACTGGGTTGTGGAGGTCAGATAGGCAGACGCTCCATGTAAAATACTGGCATTCAGCTGCATCCGGTTAGACTGACAGACGGAAAGGCTAGGATAGATGATGATGAATCTAACCTATATTTGATCCACTGCCGCGACGGGTCCAGTAAGTTGAGCAGCCTGTCCGCATACACTCGCTTGCTCGCTGTGAATAGGATCACTTCGTAGAGCCGTGACACGCGCGAGAGGAACTCTGCGAAGTGTGGACGCGTGCGGACGAATACCTGTGGGAGAGAATTAAAGTAAAAATGAAGACCGCCCATTACAATGTCTTATGTGATTCATGTAGTTGTGGCGCAGTGTCGTGGGTTCGAACTTAGACAGGCGCTTTACTTGGTATAAATAATTTCATCACTAGTGCTCTCAAAATGGTGAAGGAAAACATCGTGAGGAAACCGGCATGTCCTAGAACCAAACATTCGAAGACATGGGACATCTACCAACCCGCACTAGGCCCGCGTGGTGGATTACACAGCCCACTCCCTCTCATGGAGAGGCCCAAGTCCCAGCAGTGGGAACGTTATAGGCTGATTATGTATTAAGTATGCTTATTTGTAAAGTCCGTCACGAGAAGCTATACATTTTGTTAATAAAGAACTTCTACTAAGTTACGTAGCGACAATAGGGATGCGTTAAAATGTGGCATGACGTCACTGGCCGGTAGATTTTATACTGCCTTGCGACGTAGCGAGCCCACACTCACTCAAAAAAAAAAAAACTTTAATGCGTTTTATCTAAACCATTTTTTAATATGATAAAGCAAAAAATACGTGTCTAATATTTTTTTATTAGCTAACCAATTAGTTTTTTTTTTTCCCCAGTCAACATCCCTATTCAATCATCAAGAACAAATATTCCTAAATTCCATCAACTCAAAGTAACATACGTGTAATACGAAACTAACGAGCAATTTCACTTGGTTGGGTTATATTTTAACGATATAAAGCGCTGTCGTCCAATGTTTTGTGGTACTGAAACAGGTCTGAGTTCAAGTACCACAAAACATTAGACGACAGCGTAACGGGGACTTTATTTATTTATTTTATTGTATATGGGTGGCTTACAGCTATCAATACAGAAGTAACAGTGAGGTAATTGACGACAAGCCATTTACATAAGCCTCCACAGTTAGCAATAGACTACTGTTGTACAACATTTCAAATTGAATAACAATTCATAAACTATAACACTATGTATATAACACTAAGTATATTTTTAAATTAACTATTAAATTAAGTAAGTACTGGATAGGCAAAGATGCGCAACCGCTATTACAATACATCAGCAACATTAATATAGTGTTTGACTTTAACTAGCTGTTGACGGCTTTTTCTAAAATAAAAGTAGCATAAGTTACTCCTTAAGACATCAGCTATCTGCCAGTGAAAGTCCTGTCAAAATCGGTCCAACAGTTTTGGAGATTAGCCGGAACAAACAGACAGAAACACAAAAAATATTTGTTGTTTTATTTACCGTATATACTTTCATATGCATTTAATTAGCAAAAAGCTGTTATTTTTACATTACAATATAGACACTTCAATTGTTTTTTATTTGTTTAGAATTGATATAGTTTACAATATGGAAGTAGTCTATTTATCTCAAGTAATAATAATGATCATATCCGTCTATTAACTTACCACTGGATGGAAAAAGTGTCTTCTCTAAGGCTTCGGCCACACCGCCAGTAACACGCTAAGAAGCAAGAGGGTAGTTGATCGCTTAGATGACTCATCCTAGTGAACCAACACAGTGCATGTTATGAGCGCGCCCCACCGTTCGCTTAGTGGGACGCTTGGTGCCTCGATACCAATACTAATAGTAGCCTAGCGGTTAGCTACGCGAACGGACATGTCGGTTATTTGCTTGGATCACTGGGATGCAATGGAGGAATTGATAACAGCCTCTGTATATAAAAGGCAACCATTATGGAAACCAAATAATACCTAATTTTTTGTATAAAATTTCAAATTCTCCCTCAGTAGAGCTCAACATACTAATATCATTCGCACCTTCGGTGCAACAAAGTCACAAATAGCCAAAACTGCAAAATTGAGGTAAGTATTAGTGATGGATTAATTAGCATTCGCGTTCATTGTTAGCATGCGAATGCTCATTTAGCATTTAGCAAATGAAATGTAGTTGCGAAATTCTGGGAAGTGCGAAGTGAATTTATCGCTTCGTACTTTTTTATACTATCATACGTCAGAGCGTCGACGCACGCAGAGGTAGTGTGCGCTCTCCTTCGCACACACGGGAAGTCGAGAATACTAAATCTATCGGTTTCACTTGACCGTGACCTCGTTGGCGAGTGAAATTTATTAGCAGATGCTGCGAACTTGCGAAGAATGGTTTAAGCAATTGTTATGTTATTATCTTTGACTTGCGCGTATTTAGGGTTGTATATTGAATGAATGCGTGAATTCGCATATTAACAAATATCACATATTTTATTATTATCAATTATCGTCATATTAGCGAATAGCATAGCAATAGCAATTAGCATGCTGAGGCTCAAGAATTCACATGCTAATGAAATTTATGCGAAATCGCATTAATTGACATTACTAGTAAGTATGCCAAATTGTCTCTGAACCATGCCTATACTTGGGGCAACAAAAACATCCGCGAAAGTATCTCAAAATTCTACTAGATGGCGCTGGTGCCTTTGTGGTTATTGGCGGTTTTTCCATGCGTTTTGGGCCGACATCGTTTCATTGGTCAGTAGTGCCCCCGCGCCCGCGAGTGTTTGACGTACGTTGGAGCTACAAACTACACAAAGGTATTTATGATCATTTTTATTCTCACTTATCGGAGCGACAAAAACGTATCTATTTTTAAGACCTATAAAACTAAATAATTCCTGGTACAACAAAGTCACAATTCAGGACACTTTTTTTTGTTATGTCTTTTATTAGGATTTTTAGATAATTCAATATAAGATTTTTAACGTAAAACTATAGCAAACAAAATAAACTATTAATTTTATAAAGATTTCAAACCTACCATGAATAGTAATCCAGAAATGAGGAAATAAATGCGAAAAAAAAATTAAAAGTCCTCTCCTGTAAAATAAAAAAATGAGCTGTTATGACTTTGTTGCACCGAAGGTGCGATGTACCCAACATGTTCGATAACTTCGGTTAAGTGAAGGAAATTCGAGGACTTCGAAAAAAAAGAAATTCGAGGAATTTCTGTAAGAAGCAATTTACTTGAGAATTTAGAGTCATTTTACCATAGCAAAATATACGTCTACAAACACATTTTAGATCACCAGGCATGAGCTATCAGTGTGGCCACCATGAATCGAAGCATTTCGACCATTCAGCTAGTCTTCTAGCTTACCTCTAACCGTGAAAGTTGCGGTGTGTCCAAAGCCTTACAGAGAAGGCCAAGTATTATCACCACGTTTTCAAAGTTGACATATCGACATTAGACATGTCGTGATGACCCAGTAGTTAATGCCTCGCCTCTCATGCACGAGAAAACGTGGTGATCAATACTCGTGCCTTCTCTGCATGAGAAAAAGCCTTTGCTCTGGGACAATATTAGGCTGGTATTATACTCGTAATATATATTATTTCAGAGTCAAAATGTACTGAATCCAGGTTTCCTCACAATGTTTTCTTTCAAGATCTTAGATAATTTTAGAAAGTACTTAGTTTGATTGAGATCGCTGTGACCGCCACGCCTTAGGCTTGCGTGGCGAGGCGGGGACAGCGTTGACGAATGAGCGGCGGGACGCCATGAGCGTTGACGAATGAGCGGCAGGACGCCGTGAGCGTTGAAGAATGAGCGGCGGGACGCCGTGAGCGTTGACGACTGAGCGGCAGGATGCCATGAGCGTTGACGAATGAGCAGCGGGACGCCATGAGCGTTGATGAATGAGCGGCGGAACGCCGTGAGCGTTGACGACTGAGCGGCATGCACTGCCCCCCCTGTCTCGGGGCGCTCATATCCAAGGCGCGGTACTGCTATTTCGGTTCAAACTATAATACAGTACAATCGACAACACAAGTTGATTTTACAGGTAGAATTGCTTCAGAACAGGATACTTCGTGGAAGTTATAAAATAGTCCCAACGAATAGTGATACCTAGCCAGAGATCAGCCCTCAGCCCATTCACTACCTTTGTGTTATCTCTGGCTGATATTATTGCCTTGGCATGAGGGGCGAAAGTAGGTAAACTAGTAAACTACTTACAGTGTATCTGCAGTCTTGGAACAGCACTGGGAAGTGGAAGCTCGCGTCTGGCAGCTCTTGAAGCGAGCAGTGCACTAGGGTCTCGTCTAAATCTAACACCTGGATAACAAAGAAATATAATTATTAGCAAAATCAGCCATTAACAACAAGTAACATTCCCACTACTGGGACCCAGGCCTCCTCTCTGTAAGAGGGAGGGGGCCATAATCCACCACGCGGGCCCAGTGCGGGTTGGTAGATGTCACATGTCTTCGAATTTTTGGTTCTAGGACATGCCGGTTTCCTGACGATGTTTTCCGTTTCCGTTTTGAGAACAGTGGTGATTTGGTGATGAAATAAATTACACAAAGTAAAGTGCCTGGGTTCAAACCCGCGATTCGCAACTCGTAAGTCCGGGCTTAGCACTGCTAACAATAAAATTATATTTTGTGTATGATATTTAAATATAAGTAATCATTTCAAACTCACGATGGGCCTTATCAGAAGGCTAAAAGTCACCAGGGCAATGGGCTACGCTTGGAGTTTCCCTACGTGATCGAATCAGAAATGAAGAGATCCGCAGGAGAACCGAGGTAACCGACATAGCTCGAAGAATTGCCAAACTTTTAAGTGGCAATGGGCAGGACACATTGCTCGCAGAACAGATAGCCGATGGGCTGAACCGACCGTTCTGGAGTGGCGACCGCGTACCATTAGACGTAGCGTTGGAAGGCCTCCCACAAGATATACCGATGACCTTGTGAAAGCCGCAGGAAACCGCTGGATGCGGCACAGAACCGATCGAAGTGGCGGTGCTTGGGGGAGGCCTATGTCCAGTAGTGGACATCTTTCGGCTGGAATGATGATGATGATGATGATGAATCATTTCAAACTAATATTCTCATTTGGTCTTCTCTCGCTTGTGGCGGCATCTACAATCGCCACATGCGAACTACGCATCAAAGACCTGACGTCACACAAAATCCTGATGTCACACAAATCCTGCATCGCGCAATTAGAGTTTACCGCGCTATGGATATATATACAATCTCCCAACTTCAACCTCTGGGCAGTTGCCCGCCAGACACGACACCCGTCTGGTCGGAGGATCCTCCCTTTTCTACGGTGGATGAGTGAACTTTACACCCTGGTCCTCATACCCCTAAACGCTCATTATGAAAAGGTCTGAAACCACCACCTAAAGTAGCCTAACTCATATTTTCACATATTACTCATAAACTCACGCTTCCTTCCCATGGGGGTAGGCAGAAACCACAGAACGTCACCTGCTACGATCCTTACATACTCCGTTTTAGGCGAGTGTAACTCTTTACGGAACCGAATCACTGATCCGGATCATTGAAGTGTTCCAAAAGATTGGTTCAGTAACAACGTTTCAAACGCATCATTTGAATCTGAATCATTACTTTGTCTCTATGTCTTTCCGGGCGCCCGTCGCTTGCGAGGCGACTGAGCAGCATTGAGCGAGTGAGCGAGAGAGAAAGACTGAGACGTTGAGTTGAGAGATACCAAATCAGATGTGTATCACTCATACTCTCACAGTTTTTCGTTGTCTTGATGCGTTTTTATATCCTTTGAGTCGATGATTCAAATGATCCAAATTAAACATATCAATGATTCGGATCATTTCCGTGATCCAGATGCAAATGTTCCAATCGCAAAAATTATACACTTTGCCCGCCTTGAATATTTTGCCTCGTTTATGTTCATACATCTCATACACGCACGCTGGTTGCGAGGACTACGCATCTGACATTTCTGAAGACCACCACTAAGGTCACATATTAATTGTGGATGAAGACGAAATAGTTAAGCATACTTACAAGACTGAAATCTGGACTGGTCCTTGTTTTCAGCGGTAAAGCGGGGTAGCGAGCCCGCAATGCGCCTGTTGCTACTGTTTCCAAAGGCGGTAACTGTAACAACACACATACAGCCATATTGTAAGTAATTATTTTGATTAAGAGCGTTGATTCTAAAAGTTGGCAACATCGCAAATAGCTGTCAAATATTTTGACTAATTTGGCAATATTACTGTATGGAAATATGAAATATCGTTAACTATAGTGACCTAAAATATGAATAATTAATTGCAATTATAACACTGAATTTGATGTTGTAACCGTTTTAGGTGTAAAAGGGAACTTGGATAGTTTCCAAATATATTTTTTTACATTTAAAACTAAATATTCAGTGTTACGATATAAATTATTGCATTGTTAATCATTATTTTAGTTCACTAGTGGAGCTTAGTGGGCACTGATAGCCTATTGGTGTGACCGTCGGACTGCCAAGTCATAGGTTTCGAGTTCGAACCCAAGGCACGCACCTCTGACTTTTCGGATTCATGTGCGTATTGTATAATTATCACTTGCTTCAAAAACGGTGAAAGAAAACATCGTGAGGAAACCGGCATGCCTGAGAGATATTTCTCGATGGCATGTGAAGCCAAGTCAGAGGCCCATATGCAGCTTTAAAACTCTGAGACCAAGTTAGTCACCACACGAAAAGAAGTTCACTAGTTAGCGATATTTCATATTTCCATACAGTAATATTGCCAAATTAATCAAAACAGCGAAATATTTGATATCTATTTGCGACGTTGCCCACTTTCAGAATGCACGCTCTTAAAGATGTTGTATGAGCTCAAGGTTGAAATGTAGAAGCATTAGGAAGTGAAGAAGGGCGGGCGTTTTGGAGGACTGTCTTATGTAATTTTGATGCTGATTTTCAGCCTAATTTAAATAAATGACATTTAATTTGATTATGATTAGATTTTTTTTTAATCCTCATGTGGTATACATTAACGCTAACTCGCAATAGGACAGCGTCCATATGCAAAAAAAAAATACCGCAAAAAAAAAAATTTTTTTTTTAACGTCGTATTTAGATGGTAATATTTTTTTTAGCATGTGTGGATTGCGGGTTAACGGGAATGCCTTTCCTTAATTAAGATACTATACAGCGTGGATTTTTGAGATGGGGCAGGAAGGACAGCTACATTAACCATTGTCGCTAGAAGAAAACGGTCTCAGGAGATTTTTGTTTCTGTTTGGCTAGTCTGTCAAATCATAATAAAGTAAGTTGGAATCACATTTCCTACGAAATGTATGGGAAAAGTCTTTTGCGGTTTCTGACTTTTCTAGTACTCAAACCTTAGTTGGTCCAGAAGAGTTTGTGACAACTACCCATTTTCTTGCTGATTGTATTTTTTTTTCAAAATCTGTGAATGCAGATCGAAATCTTTCAAAAAGTTAAGGACAGTCTTTTGAGACCATTTTCCTGTAGCAACAACGTTTAAAGCACCTGTCCTTACTGCCCCATCTCAAAAATCCATCCTGTATAACTAATTTAAAAAAAAGGTTATCAAATCTATATTTATACCCAAATCATATAACATTGATAAGTGTGAAATAGTCTTCATTGTATTCGGTATTATTTGTTTACTGAAGTCTATTTTTAAATTATTTTCCTACACTATTACTTTTTAGGCTTCCGTAACCCAAGGGTGCCAGACGGAACCCTATTACTAAGCCTCCGCTGTCCGTCCATCTGTCTGTCAGCGGGCTGTATCTCATGAACCGTAATAGGTAGACAGTTTCACAGATGTATTTCTATTGCCGCTATAACAACAAATAATAAAATAAATTAAAAAAATGGGTCCCCACAAATGTAACGTGTTTTTTTTTAATAAAACATAAAATGTAGTGTTCAATATTGTTCGTTAGTACGTAGCCCTGCGTGTGTGAGCACGACTCACACTTGGCCAATATTTAATTTTGAGATAACTATCAATAACCTATTTAAACAATTTAAAACATATTGCTTACCTGTTTAATAAACAGATAGGGGTCGAAGGCGTCGACCCAGGACGATATCTGCTCACAATCGACGCGGTTGCTGCACGAGGATATCACATCAGCAGCTTCCTCCTGGTACAACACACAGAATACGGAACCCTAATAAAATAAAATATTATTTTAATCATTGGACAATAGGGATGACGACAAAAAAAAATTTTTTGTCCGTCTCGGAGATTATAAAAAAAAATTGGACACATATTTTTTCTTTTTTTACGTAATCTAAAGATTACGGCGATACATTGAGGTAAAATGTGCCATGACGTCACGAGTATGTACATTTTACACATACGAGGGGTGTTCAATAAATAGTGAGAATGCGATACATTCTCCTTGGAAAGAAAAAAAATTAATACTGGCAGGCATAGCCCAGACATTAGTTAAGATGATAATAAAAGAAGCAATTAATTCTCTTTTGTTTTTTAAAAGTAGAAGTCTATTGTTTGCGTCGTTTCGGAACGTGTTCTTAAAAATTGATAAAATTTAAGTTCGCGCGGTGATAAAATATCTCTGCTTGAAAAATTTTACTACGGAGCAGGTAAATCAAGACTTGAGAGCAACATTAGGGGTTCATGCTCCTCCATATTCTACGGTTGCGCGTTGGTGTGCTGAGTTCAAGCGAGGAAGAACTTCCATAACGACGACCCACGAACGGGACGCCCCATATCGGCAGTGACTGAACAAATTATTAAAAAAGTTGAAAATATTGTCTTGGCGGATCGTCGTATTACTGTTCGTGTTCTGAAGAAGTAAAGATTTCGATAGGAAGTGTCCATAATATTATAAACGACCATTTGGGTATGAAAAAAGTGTCATCGCGCTGGGTGCCCAGAATGCTTTCTGACGCGCAGAAACAAACTCGACTGAGAATTTCACAAAGCTGTTTGGATTTGTTACAACAAGATCCTGACCGATTTTTGGCTCGATTCATAACTATGGACGAAACATGGCTTCACCATTATGACCCGGAAACGAAACAACAGTCCATGACTTGGAAGCGACCGTCATCTCCAACTCCAAATAAGTTTAAGGCGATTCCATCCGCCGGAAAGATCATGGGCTCTCTTTTCTGGGACAGCCAAGGGGTGGTAATGATCGAATATCTTAATCATGGAGCCACTATTATGGGGACTATGTACGCAGGACAAGTAACAAAGTTGCGTGAGGAAATACGCAAGAAACGGCATGGCAAACTCGCTAAAGTTGTTTTGTTTCACCAAGATAACGCCCCTGCGCACAAGTCCAGAGTTGCGATGGCTGCCATTCAAGAAGCTGGCTTCGAATTGATGGAACATCCTCCATATTCACCGGACCTTGCTTCTAGTGATTTCTACCTATTTCCGCGCTTAAAGGAACATCTCAGGGGCCATAAATTCGAAGATGATGACGGAGTAGTCGCCGCCGTAAATGATTTTTTAAGGGATCAGGAAGAAGATTTTTTTAGAAAGGGAATTTTAGGATTAGAGAAAAGATATACAAAGTGTATAAACCTGAAAGGTGACTACGTCGAAAAATAAAATAACATATCATATAATAAAAGATAATTGCGTCTTACTCATTCTCACTATTTATTGAACACCCCTCGTACTAGTGACGGACCCCCACTCCCCAACTTAAAATGCGTTTTAACTAAATATTTTTTTATTCATATGATGAAGCAAAAAATTCGTGTCTAATATTTTTTATATTATGACTGTCGGACTAATTAGATTTTTTTTTTTTTTACCCAGGCATCATCCCAATACAATACACTCGTGAATTCGAAAAGTCAGAGGTGCCTTGGGTTGGAACTCGAGATCTATGATTTGGCAGTCCGTCGGTCACACCACTAGGCTATCACTGCCTATTGCCGATTTAAATCAAAATATTGGTTACATCATTTAAGTTGAAATTAAATTATTTTATTTTATTATTTTTCTAAAATAAGCTATCTGTCAGTGAAAGTCCCGTCAAAATCGGCCCAGCCATTTCGGAGATTAGCCACAACAAACAGACAGACAAATAAAATAAAAAAAGTTTGTTGTTGTACATCACTAGATATGGTTACCACACTAACCTCTATGTCTGTCGGTGACTGCTCGTCGTGGTAAGCAAGCGCAGCGTCGTCAACAATGATGTCAGTCCCATTCTGTTGATAAAATAAGTAAATAAGTTAAAAATAACCTACCACCATCTTATCCAAGTCTGTCGCCATAACAACAATGTTAACGGCATTGTTGTGTTTCGGCAGTTAGAGGTAAGATAGCCAGTTCCTCTGTGGTTGAGGATTCCGGGTGAAGCTCGCTTCCGAGTGGAGAAGGCCACTTCGGTTAGCTTCGTGCAACCTCCGCTCGCCTCGTGCGACTACCAATCGTTGTGGGTTTTTGCGCCGGAGTCAAAGGACTTGAAGCGTCCTGTAGTTCGGAGTGTATAGTCACGTACTTCGGATTTCGGTCAACTTCGACAAGTACTTCGTCAGGGTTGATAAAAATAAAATAATCGGATTAATTGGATTTAAATCGGATTTTTTTGATTATTTCTGTCACACATGTCTCTAAATGTTTTTTCATTTTCGCTACTAAGCCCATTCATTCCTTCTTACAACGTTTACAGACCGCTTTGTTAAACTTGCCGCAAGTGGACTTTTTTTTCATCGAAATAAATTCAGCATCTTTTTTTCCTTCCAGACATCTTGTTGTATGCACTTTCATTAATCAATCACGAATGACCGCGCCAAAGACTAAAGTCACGAGTTTAAATTTTGGAGAATCTCCGAACGGTGTAGTTAAACAGCATTGGAAGTCCCTTGACACATTTTGGCTGATTTGGTCGAAGTAAAAAAATATTGATTTAAATCATTGATTTTTATAAAAAAATCACTTGATTTTAATCGCGATTTAAATCACTGATTTAAATCAAGTGATTTAAATCATATCAACCCTGTACTTCGTCGAAGCAACTTCTTATATTCCTATCTGCTTTATCACCAGACTGAGTAACCTATATCCATCCTTGTCTTACAAACTAAAATTCTCATAAAAAGAAAGAGACAAACTCACCGTGCCGTGCGCCTCAGCAGCTAAGCTCTGACTGATTTCAGCCAGGAACCCTGAGCTAGGGCTCCGAGCTGATAGGGCTTCGAGACTCTCTATAGCAGTCCCTTGAGTGTCGCAGGTTGAGGATATCTCGCATTCCGAATCCCGGACGTAGCCGTCTTGCTCTAGCATTGTTACGAAGTCGGGCTGTGTGAAAGAGATGGAGTATTGTAAGTAGATGTGTCACAAAGAATTAGTTAAAAAAAAAAAAATTTGACTGTTATTGATTTTTTATATGAAAGCCACTTTTTATTTAATTGTTCCTGTGATGACTTCATGAGATTTATTCTCACTTAACTGATGTTTCTGTACAAAAATAAGGTTTAAAAATTAAGGTTAGATTTGAAGCTACTTTTTTGAAGATATTTATTTTTATTCTCTTTCTGGATTCGGGCTACTTAAGGTGAAATGGGTTCCAAAGCAGATATTTCGACTTCACGCAAAATGTTTCTCTTAAAAAAACAACGAATTTGCATATTTTTTTTTTATGATTACGAAAATTGAAGAGTGTCCTTAGTGAAGTATGAGGCCCGAAACACGATTGACAAAACTTTCCTCGATAGAAAAAAACGGCAAAGTTACCTTAAAACCTGCTTTTTTTGTTACAACCACTAAGAGGAAAACCTATTCCATTCGATTGTTATCAAAGCAATTGTATTAAAATTTTGTCTACGTGTTCACTATTAAATACTTTAAGGAATTATGGACTTATTTTTCTATATCAACACGCGTAAAATGTTTAAATTCAATATTTGTAAACATAGTGCAATAGAATTGCGCGGGCCGGGTCATACCGCCGCTCCCGGAACGCTAACACGATTGTATTTCGCCTTAATTCTGTATTAAAACTAAATGTCCAAATTAAAATCTGCAATTAGAAGGACCCCGAAATTGTAATTTAAAAAATTCTCACCTGAACGTATTTCTCCCCGTTAGTCAAGAAATCGGTACAATTATCCAAATCGTCTGTTGTAGATGTGGGCTGATACATTTCCAGATCATTACTTGACTTCCTGCGTTTCATAACTCGCTTGTCCACTGAATTAGTCCGCGAAGTCTTCTCCTCCGCCTTTTCTGTAGTCATGACCCTCGCTGCCTTATCCGCTAAGAAGTTTATATCTTCTTCCGTAGCTGGCAAATCCTCATTTATAAGCCTAGCACACTCCGCTATAGCCATAAAGTCATTCAGACAGTCATTTGGAAGACAAAGTTCTGATGATTCAACATGACCATCAGAGTCTGATTCCTCAGACTTCTGCGTTGGAAAGTCAACGAACGTAGTTGTGTGTGCCTCATACATAGTGACATCGTTATCTTCTGGGTAACAATTCGTTTCTGGCACAACGGGAGCTTTCTTCGTTCTCTTTTTTGGACTCTCATTTGTTGAGCTGACCGAGGATTTTGTTATTTTAGGAGTTATTATCCCAATTTGACGGACTTTGCGTATTGGTGAGCTGTTGAGGGAAGCTGACTTGTCAGTCTTATCCATACGTCTTGTTTTGCGAGGTGAACTTATTGCTGAAGATATCACTTCAGTCTTTTTCAGATCACGGTTCAGTGAGCTGTGCCTAAGTTGGGCACTCTTTGTTGTACGGACCTCTTTGGTCTTAGATGTTGTTGTAATCTTATCATTCTGCGGCTTCTTCACCGCAGTTGAAGAAGACACTGGATCTTTAGTGGAACTCCGTACAACGGTTTGAAAGATTGGTTTCTTTGTGCGGTTGTCATCTTTGTGCTTAGCCTTCTTGTGCATCGTCTCTAGAGGCTTCTCCATGCTTAGTTTGGTTCTTACGGGACGAGTTTTTAAATTCTTCTGTGACCGGGTGATACAGAATTGCGGTGTCTCAGACACCACATTTTTCACTTCACGCTTGAGGATATTCTTCCAAGCGTTTGGGGGCTTGGTTAGAGGCTTAATGGGCTTCTTGAGCTTCGTTACCTTTGAACTCCGTTTACTTGAGAGCGGTCGCTCCCTCTTCCTACTTCTTAACCGCATCGCAAGATTAGAGGACAACTTAACCTGGGAAATAAAAGTTGTGGTAAAGATTTTTTATCGTAGGCAATTGCATCAAACAGAGATGGGATATGTTTGCTAAATGTAAGTTGGCTATCTCAGAACATAAATGATATTGATGAAACAGAAAATAGTACTATTGATGAAGGTACATTTTGTATAACCAAATATGAACATGATATCGATATTACACCAATTACTTAGAGGTAGCGATATTCTGCGATATACCAATCGAAATTCGCATGAAACTACACCATACAAGGGTAGCCTCCCTTGTACGGTGCGGCTCCGGCGTCGTGTATAGGAAGCCGAAGAAGAGTGTACCAACCAAGTAGGCTACAGACAAGAACAGACGGACAGGGAATGGAACAAAACGGCTGAAGAACTGGGAGGAATGATAAGCAAAAACGAAAACCATACATTCCAAAGAAAACTTACATCATCGTCAGCTACCAAAAAGATAACTAGACTCTGGAAAATTATAAAGTCTCCAGTGCCACAACAGCATGTACCATCAAAGAAGTTCATATCTAACCAGTTTCAAAACAAAATCCCGTGAGCACGATGACCAAATCTGTTACCGGCCCGGTTCTATAGCCACCGAGCGCTGCAAGCAAGAATAGTCCTTACGGGGTTTAGATATGAACTTCGTCTAACACATGGGCAAGAATATGTAAGGAGAAGGCACAGCTCTTTGCTCTTTTTCCAACATCTGTACAAAGTATTTGTAACAAATAAGTTATCTATGGAGGAATTTGAAAAGGAAGTTGACCAAATGATACACAGCAACCAACAACTGTCTACACCTTTGAAGTTTGTTACACGGGATCCTGCCGTTTTATCGAAAAGATTTTGCCCAAATTTCACTACCCAAACAAATTTTAGCAACTTTTTTTATACCAATTCAATATTGTGTGCAATGTCGAGTGCCAGAAACGACTAGATTATATAGAAATAAAATATGGAATAAAACAGGCTGCCCGAAACTGAACTAGTTAGACGAGATTAAATATTTAAAAAAATGCTACTAACTAAAAAAAAAAAAAAAAAATAATATTAGTATTACCTGTTTAGAATTTTTCCCAAGTGGAAAAAACACCCTTGTAATAAAAACATCTTTATTTGGCGTAAAATGAGTTATTCCAAATGAATTATTTGACTAAATAAAAATTGGTAAAAGTACTAGTTGGTAAACAAGTTATTGTTTAAAGGTTCACTTGCAAAACATTAGGTTTGCGTTACAATTATTTGGGAAGAGATTTTTTGCTAAGCAATAATTTGGCAAATTAAATTATGCGGACAGAATTGTTTGGGAAGTGATAATTTGGCAATTTCTTTTCGATGAAACAAGGGAGACCCCTGTTACACCACAAGAGTTCCTAGAAAACCAGTTGTTTTCCTTACAATGCTGTTTAATGCGATTTTAAGGGTGCATTATTATCCAAAACTATGGAAGACATCCCAAATATACGTATGCATGATACCAAAGCCAGGTGATTCTACTAAGCTTAACGATGTCAAAACTTTTCGAAAAAATCTCTTTAAGTAGTCTGCAACCTGTATTGGGAAATAAAATAGAACCCTAATCATCAGTTTGGCTTTTGGAAAGAACACTCAACTGTGGAACAGGTCCTTTGGAGTTGTGCAGAAAATAAGACACTCACTGGAATCAAAAGAATACTGTGCTGCTGTGTTACTGGGCGTCCAGCAAGTTTTTGACAGGGTCTGGGTCACAAAGGGCTACTTTACAAGCTGACTCATTTTACATGGTGATAATTTTAATACCCGGAGGGGTGAAAATTCAAAGTTCAATTTGCTAATGAATTCCTTGAACTCTACGACATTGAAGCACGAGTACCTCAAGGCTCAGTACTTGGCACTGTATTGTACTTGATTTACACCGCTGACCTACCCTGTGTACTGTTCATAAATACAGGGTAGGTCAGGGTCAGCAGTAAAAATTGAGTTAAATTGTGAGTTATGACAGCTACATCTGCTGACAATACTGCTGGTTTAGCCAGTAACAAAAACCCCTATATAGAATACCAGAAATGCTCCAAAACCAGTTACACAAAATAGAGAAATTGTCCTGCAGTGAGAATGAGTGGAGAACAGCTGCCTAGTAGTACCTGCATAAAATATCTCGGTCTACATATAGACAGGACGGGATCCTGCCGTTTTACCAAAAAGATTTTGCCAAAATTTCACTACTCAAACTAATTTTAGCAACCGTTTTTTATACCAATGTAATGTTTTGAATGATTTTAGTATGCACATTTTCATTTGGTAAAATTTTTACTTGGCAGAATATTATTGAATTTAATTGTTTGGGAAGTGATAATTTGGAAAAAAAAAATCGATGAAATAAGGGAGACCCAGACAGGACACTAACATGGGCTTGCCAAGTTACAACAAGGATACATCAATTTAGGCAGCGTTTTGCAAAATAAATGTGGTAAGAAATAAAACACATATATTTGTGGTAAGAAAATTAAATAAATACTTATGTAGTGTTTATCCTTTACACACTGTTTAACTAAACACGTATTGAAACATAGTTTTGAATTTTTTTTTGTGGTAAAACTGTGAGATGCTGGTTTATACATGCATTATAAAACCCATCTGGCCATACATCATCCAACTTTAGAGATCTGCAAGTAACTAAAACTTGGAGATACTTCAGAGTTATCAAAACTCTGTACTGATATCCATATCTGGTACAACTTGGTTCACTAAAAACTCTGAAATACATGACTTCTTAGAGGTACCCACTATCAAACAGGAAATAAATCAGTTTTGTGAAAGATACATTGAGAAATTAGATTCAAAGCAACTCTCTGGCAAGGGAATTAATGAACGGCGATGGAGACATCAAACACTTCAAGATATGGCATATACTTGTCAACTACTTACACATCTCATAGTATTTTTTTTTAAATCTAGTTACAATGACATCCCAGTGACAATCAGTGTCAAAAACCTGCAGCTTTGAATGCCAATGACGTTTGTGTGGGGACAGCTTTGGGTCTAGCCTGTGTGTTGCAGCCTTTAACGAATTTTTACACAGCAATCAGCTATCTTAGCTTTGACCAAATCATAACATTGAATCTATTCTGAAAGCCTGCCTGTTGTTTCATTATCTTATTAGAAGTAGATTTGCAATAAATAATGAAAGAAAGAAGTTATTCATCTAGATGTGGGATGATAGGCTGATTAACATTAACTAGGCACAAAAAAAAACAACATACCAACATTTTTGTATGATCATGAGGAATTTAGGAATCACTTTTACTTGATATAGAGCATCAAGACTATCAAGTTATGAGCAAAATTAGAAGCCCCATGATTATAGGTCAATGTAAAAAAATGTAAATAATACAAATCATGTCAACAAATGATTTGTTTACATTTTTCTGTCAAAATAATATTGACAATGTTATCATTTGGTGTCATTGACATGAGCATTGTCAATCTCATTTTTATAGAAGTTACAGCAGTAATATGAAGATTAATCATAATTAAAACAGTAAGTCGAAAACGTATGCAAAACTAACATTGTGAAATTACCTAATTCAGGAAATATGTACTTACATGAACTTAATTTTTAGAAAGTATCATTTATTCCATTTGCTGTACATAATACATAACCGGAAAATTTATTAAACACCAGTTCGATGTGATACACATTACGCGTCGGAAGAATCTCTTTGTTTTAATTTAGATTTAATTTTTTTATTTCCGTGGTCAATATCGGCAGCGGGCACTTCGCGCCTTTTTCCAAATCCACTTTTCACCACATATCACTGTCAATTTCCAGTCAAAACACAATTACAACACTTCATGATGAATGCAAGATGTATTTTAAATTAGTTTACTAGATAAATTAGTAATATAACACGAACATTTGTAACGCGAAAGTAAAAAAGCGGCACTGGTACATAATCGATTTTTTCGCTGCTCGACGCATGCGATTCCCACTGATGCGTTGGATTTTATTCATCCATATTACCAGCGAAATATTTGGATAGCGGAAATATATTGAATAATAATTCGTAACAAGTAATTACATGATATCTTTTATTGTAGAACACAAAAGCCAAACAAATGTCAAAATGGCGGCGTTTCTTTTTTTAACTACGACGTTTTTCTGCAGATGGCGCCGGGGCTGGCTGTGCGCATGCGTTTTGTGACTGCTCCGAAGGTCGATACTGGGGGTTGGGTTGAGCTCGAGAGGTTGAGGATCCAATGCACTTCGGGGGTGAAACTTATGTGGTAATTTAATTTTTGCAGAATTTCTGGTTTTATTAATAGATTAATATGTTTTTTTACACTGTTGTACAAATTATACAGCATTACAATGGTGCCGATTCTCTTGTCACAAATGCCTCTAAACTAGACTAAAAATCACTAAAATTAAGTTTAATCCTGTCAAACGACGATTTCCCATTCTGAAAGTGACACAATTTAACTATATTTTAGTTTGACAGCACTAAGATAGTACTGACTTTTTAGTGAAAATGGCAATTTTGCTATTCAGAATTTGACATTTTCCACCTAAAATTTTGATTGTAAAATACCAAACCAGACTAATTCTGACTGTTGCGTACAGCACGCAGTACGCGATTAGTCGGGTAAATGAAAAAGTTTACTTGGTTTTAAAGTGTCTGAGACCCTGCGGCGGCGACAATATGACTGCGTCGCGGGAGATCGCGGGAGCGCGCAGTGTCATGCGCGCTGTGCATAGGCGGAAGGCGGACTGACGGTCGGGGGGTCGGGGCGAACCCGAGCCAACTCGCGAGCGAGCTGTTTTCTGCTAAGCGAATGTGATCTCTACAATATAAGCGTGTAACAGTGTAAGATCGCGGGGGCGGGGCCTCAGTATTTTTTATTATTAAATGAATGTTTTAAGTACAATGTTTTTTCATACGCAACATTCTCCCCCTCAGTGTCGTGTCGACACGACACTCAAAAACGGTCATCTAAATGAGAATACAAATAAAACTTAAAATATCCCTAGCCTGGCTGCAGGTCGTTTAAATATGCCATTTTTGGTCCTAACGTCTACAACTCTTACGCGTCCGTCAGCACCAGGGTACACTGATTGTACTATGCCTTTAGGCCAGCAATTACGGGGGGAGTTAGGGTCGACTATTACGACCATATCGCCGATCTTTAATTGGGCACCCTCCTCCCTCCATTTTCGGCGCGGCACTAAATCGGGAAGCACCTCCTTCACCCATCTGGCCCAAAAATGATCAGCCAGGCGCTGGGAAACACGCCATTGTTTGCGTAAGCATAAATCTCGGTCCGTGAACACCCCTGCGTTTGGTAAATTGGACGACGACCCTATGAGAAAGTGATTTGGTGTTAATGTTTCGTCGTCCCGAGGGTCTACGGAAACATGACCGAGGGGTCTGCTGTTTATAATATTCTCCACTTCCGCTAGGAGAGTAATCAGAGTCTCTTCATGCGGAGCTCTCTCTTTCAGGACTACCTTGAGGGCGGTCTTGACACTCCGCACGAGTCGCTCCCAAGATCCGCCCATGTGCGGGCTAGCGGGCGGAATGAAGCTCCAGGAAACTCCAATGTTTAGGGCTTCGTTCATGATAGTATTTTTGTCTACGGCGTCGTAAGCTTTCCTTAGTTCAATCTCTGCGCCGCGCATATTGGTCCCGTTATCAGAATAAATCTTCTTTGGCCAGCCTCTACGTGCGGCCATTCTGCGTAAAGCCATTATTAACGAATCTGCAGTAAGAGAAGGCACGATCTCAATATGCACGGCACGTATAGTTAGGCACGTGAATAAGACACCATAACGTTTTGGTCTTGATCTTCCAACTGTGACCTCTATTGGTCCAAATAAGTCGACTCCGGTAACGGTAAACGGTCTTTGGTGATGTGCGAGTCTACCTTCGGGCAAGTCACCCAGTCGTGGCGGCTTTGGATTAGCTTTCCTGATGCGACAAAACAAGCACTGCGTCGCAACAGTACGGACCGTAGGACGTAGACGTAACAGCCAATATTTTTGACGCAGTTCATTCACCACCAGCTCGTTGCACCCGTGGCCTGCGCGGATGTGATAATACTTGACAATGAGTCGAGCCACGTGGTCATGTCCGTCCAGGATCACAGGTGATTTTGTGTCCATCGCTACATCCTTAGCTGCTCCTATTCTTCCACCAACACGTAGTAGTCCAGTATCATCCAATATGGGTGTCAAAGCGCGTAGTCTACTATCGCGTTTCATTTGTTTATTTTGTTTCAACAGCAAGATGTCACTGCAGAAAGCTGTGGCTTGAGAGTGCTGAAGCAATAATGTTTCAGCTCGTTTCATCAACTCTTCGGTAAGTCCATTTGTTTTTATCTTCTTGCATTTGTCTATGAACAACAAGACAGTTCCAGCAGTTCGAAGCAATCGCAACCAACTGGAGAAGCGCTTCGGCTCCGGTACAGGTAAGTCGTTAACACTATTATTTTCACTTACTATATTTATTTTTTCCAATATTTCTTCATTAACTTTTATTTTATTTTCAGGTTCCTGAGGCCAGCAAGAGCGTGATTGATGTAAAAATGACGGACCGGTAAACCACGATGAGTCGCTGCTAAGTACGTGGTCGGTACTTTTAGTTCCTAAATCTGCCACGTTGACGTCAGTCGGCACGTAGTGCCACTCGTCAGTCTTACTTAGTTCGTCAATTTCTCCTAAACGATTCGCGATAAAAACTTTATATGTTCTACAATTATTTCTAATCCAGTGTAAAACAGTAGTTGAATCCGTCCAATAATAAACTGAACTTGCTTTTAAGCGATGTTCCCTTTTAATATTATTTGCTAATTTACATCCTAATAGAGCACCCTGTAGTTCTAATCGCGGCACAGAAACCGATTTCGTAGGTGTAACTTTAGATTTACTAGCGATAAACGCTACAATAATATGTCCACTGCTCATTTCCTTGCGCCAGTACGCGACAGTCGCATAGGCGCTCGGCGACGCATCGCAAAATACGTGTAGTTCTAAGTTTTCGTTACTCATGCTCTTATCACTATCACAAAAATACCAACGCGGGATCCTGATATTATTTATATTTTTAGCTTGAATTATCCAACACTGAAATAAATGATTTAACTCATCATTCAATTGCTCATCCCATTTTATGTTTGTTTTCCAAGTTTCGCGCATTATTATTTTTCCTTTAATTGTAAATGGTATCAGATAACCATGAATGTCAAAAATAGACATAACAATACATAAAAGTTCGCGCTTCGTTGGTCTTCTTTTTAAATTTACAACATCAACTGGTATACGCCTCAAGGTCAAATCGAACCCTAACTCGTCGCTAGCAGGGTACCATAATAAACCGAGAGTCCTTTCCGATCGATCTTTATCGAAGGTGCAACAGACACTGTCACTCAATGTTTCCTTCGGTACGCTTTCCAGAACATCCGGTACGTTGCTAGCCCAGTTCCGTATTTCAAATCCACCCTGCTGGTGAATAAAAGTGACTTCCTTAATCATTCGTTTTGTAAGGTCGGGTTCGGGTAAACTATCGATATAGTCGTCCATATAGTGTTGCTTGCAAATAGCGTCGACAGCTGTTGGATAAGTATCCTTAAAATGCAATGCATTTTTATTTTTAATATGTTGCGCGATAAAAGGCGAGCAATTCGCGCCAAATATTAATGACGTCATAGCATATTTATTAACGTCCTTAGTGGCTTCATCGATAAATAAAAACCTAAGTGTATGTTGATCCTTTTCTTTAATTTTAATTCTAAGAAACATATCTTTAATATCTGCGATAACTCCAATTTTATTTTCTCTAAACCTAAACATAATTCCAAATAATGACTGCAGCAAGTCCGGCCCTGTCAATAAAAAATCATTAAGAGAGCATCCCTGTGTTTTCGCAGCTGCGTCGAACACTAGACGTAACTTCTTCTTGTTGGGGTTGTCGACCCCGAAATGAGGTAGGTACCAAATATGGTCGCTAGACTCCCCCTCGTTTAGCCTCCTGGCATAATTATTCGAAAATAAATGCTGAATACGTTCCCGGTAACGAGACGCGTAAGTGTTGTCGGCTGACATTTTCCTCTCGACAGATTTTAAACGATTATAGGCATTTTGATAAGAATCAGGCATAACAAAGTTATCATGTTTCCAAGGCAATTCCACAAACCATTGGTTATCAATTAATTCACATGTGTTATTTAGTATGGTGATAGCACGCAACTCGTCCGCATTTTGTCGCGGTTGTTTTGATATACCTATCGACTCTAACGCAAATGATTTTCTTACAAACTCGTTCAACTCAGAATCACAACAATGTTGCGCGCTGTCATCATTAGTAATACGATCAGCTGACATGTTCATCATATTTATGTTGTTTACAACACCGTGTACACACCACCCTAGCGGTGTCTTTGTAACATAAGGTTCATTTTTCCTATTACCTTTTAAACACAAGATAGGAGCAATAAGATCATAATTATCCTGTCCAATTAATAGTTTAGGTTGTGCGTCACATTTGCACAAGTCGTAGTCAATATAGTCCGAATAATTACTAAAGTCCATACACGATAAACGTTGAGTGGGTAAATTAAGTTCTTTCATTTTACGAGCACACAAATTAAAACGATCACCTGTATTATTAGAAATGTCAAAACTTACGTTTTCCGTTTGGCACACGAGTTCACCGGAGTCCCATGCACTGCGGGCGCGCATGGTGACTGTCTTACCGTGGAGTCCCGCCTGATCAGCGAGGTCAGCAGATATCAGCGTCACGGTGGCACCGTCATCGAGCAATGCGTGTGTGTGGATATTGTCTTTAGGTCCATGAACGGTTACCGGCACTATTTTTAACAACACTTTAGGCACTAATGATTCACCAACACTAGTGGATGCACTGGTGTGGGCGTGGGCAACGATAGTGTGGCGCGACTCGTCGGGCGTCGATGGGTGCACGCGGGTTGCGTTCACCGCGGAGCGCGCCGTCTCTGGTCGCGCGGCGGTTGCGGCCGGCGCCACCGGTCGCGCGGCGGTCCCTGCCGCTGGCTCCGCCGGCCGCGCGCCTGCGGATAATGGAGGCGCGGTAGGCTTCGTCCAGTGAAGGAGATGATGATGTGGATGTCCACACTCGCTGCAGTCAGGAGCGCTGCATGCAGCGGGTTCATTATGCCGTGCGCTCAAGCACTTGTAGCACAGATGTTTAGCACGTACAAATTGCCATCGATCGCGTCTCATAGCGCGTTTGAACTTGCCGCACTTGTCTAAAGCGTGTGTCGGAGAGGCACGACAAAACATACATTTATTATCGGAAGTAGTAGTGCACGCTAACACTGAATGAGTTTTTATATTGTTATTGTCGTATTTCTTTCTTACATCGTTCTGACTGTGAATGTAACTCACACCCGAGTTTGCGACAACAGTTGCTTCTCTATATAAAAACTCCGATAGTATTTCTAGTTTGGGTGTAGCACTATCTTGTCTCTCGTAGGTATATTCGGCCCACTTATTAATAAGGGCGGGCGGTAACTTTGAAAGTATTGTTGCTGTTGTTTCAGGACTTCGTAGGTATTCCTGTAACTTAATCGCTTTAACAGCTGTGATGCAGTTTTTAACTTTTATTGAGAAGTTCACTATTTCCGTATGGTATGCAGTCGGAAGTGGGTGAATTTTCTTGAGTTGAGTGTATATTTTATTAATTATACATTCGGGTCTGCCGAATTGTAACTCTAAGGTGTCAATTATAGCCTGCGGTGATGTGTTGCCGATGAGAAGCGATGACACGGCTTCTTTTGCGTCACCACGTAGACACTTTCGTAACCGCCAAATGTTTTCTGCATCGCTATAACTGCATAATTGTGACGACTCTTTATATGACTCCTTGAACTGCAGCCACTGCATAGGGTCACCGTCGAACACCGGTAAATCTTTTGATGTTGCTAGGCGCGCAAGGAGTTCTCTGTTATTATTATCACGCACGTTACTTCTAGTAAGTACTTGGTGCAACGCCTCCGTCAACTGGTTGATGCTGTCACTACGCGGCGGGCGCACGCTGACGAAGTCCTGTTGCTGGTCTGTATGGTTCCAGGTTTTATTACACGTCGGCATCAAATTTACTGGGCAAACATTTTCTGCGCAATCGCTTTTTGCGATGGACGCGACGCCATCTTGTTTATCGAACCACGATTCGACCAGTCTCGAACTTTTCGAGACCGAGCCACGGTTTTCTTCTTCTAAATCTGCTACATCGACTTCCAGTTTTTTCAGGAGCAAGTCCTTCTGAATTTGTGCACTTTTTTGTGCTAAATCGAGGTCGATTTGTGCTTGAAGTTGAGCCGCTTCATACTCTAGCCTTTTGCGGGCCGCCGCCGACGAACACGCGGTTTTATCACTTTTCATGGATTTTACAAGTAACTGTTCACTTTTTCTGGTAGTCAGCTGCTCCGTGGCACGTTTACTACGTGTTAAAACACCCTTCGGGGGTGTGCGAAGCAGCGACATCCCTGCACACAGGTTTTAGTCCGACTAAACACGTGGCCGAGATCCGAAATCCGGCTCGAAGGACCACTTAATGTTGCGTACAGCACGCAGTACGCGATTAGTCGGGTAAATGAAAAAGTTTACTTGGTTTTAAAGTGTCTGAGACCCTGCGGCGGCGACAATATGACTGCGTCGCGGGAGATCGCGGGAGCGCGCAGTGTCATGCGCGCTGTGCAAAGGCGGAAGGCGGACTGACGGTCGGGGGGTCGGGGCGAACCCGAGCCAACTCGCGAGCGAGCTGTTTTCTGCTAAGCGAATGTGATCTCTACAATATAAGCGTGTAACAGTGTAAGATCGCGGGGGCGGGGCCTCAGTATTTTTTATTATTAAATGAATGTTTTAAGTACAATGTTTTTTCATACGCAACACTGACAATTTTTAATCGCGATTAAAAAGGTGTGGGTTAAAATAAGTTGTCATAAACTAAAATTCACACCAACATCTCGACTTCACGTGCAAAAACAGTACTGTATTTATTTTTTCTTTTGCTTATATCCCGAAAATGGTGCGTCCTATCGCAAAAATAATGAAAATTTCGAGCCCCTTCATTAACCCTTAAACCCCTAAACCTGAACATGTTGGTAATATTTTTTCATATTTTCCATACAAAAAGTGAAAAATTAAATAAAAAACACGTCGCGGCGGCACACCTTGCGCGCCTCCGGCTCTAAAAAAAATCACGAGTGAGGGCAAACCACGGGTACCACGTGGATTCGCGATTGTCAAATTATATTTTAGTTGTGTCAAAATTATTTTTTAGTTTAGAGAATTTTATTTGCAGAATAGCTCAAAGATTCTCATAGCCTAAAGTAAGGAATTTTAGTGATAGTTTAGTTCGGTGTACAAGAGAATCGGCACCAATGTCTTTGATAAGTTGGGTCCTGAATTAAACATACCAATAGATTCAGTCAAATATATAATGTGTTAGTCGTAGGCCCCATGGGCTCCACGCACAGTCAGCACCACTCGGCACAGTAGGGTTCCGTAGTACTCTGGAGGATTTTAATCCCTTTATAGACCTATCCAATAAGACCAAACTCGACGATTTCTCTGTAGATATATTTACGATTCGTAGAAGACGAGTGAAGTGGAGAGGAAAGACTAGAATCAGAAAAGAGATAGAGAGGACACATATGGACAGACGAACGGACAAGATAAAGATTTAGTTTTTGCCTATTTGCCATTGGACTACAGAATCCATGAGTTTTTGTTTAAATTAAGTAAGCTGTATCAAAGTTTCAGTTAGACCTGAATCTTTTGGATTATTGGAAGGTTCGTTTAATGATGCTCAGTAAATCAGAAAAAAAAATAATATGCGGCGCGCGCCGTCTTTTTTTTATTTAGTCAAATGAAGATTATCAACATCATACGCAATATTATAAAATAGCAGTAAAGTACACTTTATGTATGTAATCACATTCTGCGTGAAATTAAACGTAACTGCTAATGTCACATTAAGTTCTCAGTGATTTCTACTTCAGATAATTTCCCAGTAATTAATGGAAAATGATGATCTATCGAAATTGCAGGATTCTAAAAGAATTTTTGTTTTATTTATTTTAATATTCATAATATTTGCAACTGGTGGTGCTGAGACCATGACCGTGACAGAGTGGAACGCAAGGGTTCCAGCCAAGATCGTGGTTAAAATTATTTTGGGAATGCAACGTGGAAACTTGGAAAGTCGTCGGGTCACGATGGCCTCAACATCGAACATATTAAACATGCGGACACACACTGACTTATTAACTGTATTCTTTTTTGGAAAATCGTCTCCTCTTACAATGTTTGTAAATATGTGAGCACCATGTATCTATCACATAAGTAATTAATTTATCTGTCATTGCTTAATTTTTTATTATTTTTACCTATTGTGGTATAGTATTTTTTCTAGGTGCATCGTTTTCACATAATTATAATTATATAACTAATGTAGGACTATACAAAATATTGTAAAACGTTTTTAAGGAAATAGATTACAAAAAAGGGTAGTTTTGAATGTTAAGGATAGCAACACAAAACCAACCGCTGAATTAAAATTAAACAGTTGTTTATTGTGTTTGTTGTTTTCAAACTCTGGTTGGCTATTATCTGGAATATACTGGGATTATTGAAATAGAATCACCATTTATTGCTGAAATAGAAATGTCTAGTGCCTCTGTGACGTCGTCTAAGCGTGAGGTAAAATAAGTTTATTTCTCCTAGGTATTTTTTAACCAACTTGTGTTAAGAAAGTTAGGTTGATCTGATTGTCTTCGTATGCCTACGACGTTGTTATCTCATGCCAATTTGAACGCCTTATTCCCATGGCCTTTATGATGGGTATAGCTTTATGAGTCACACTAGTGAGACTAGTAGTGAGACTTCACACTATCGAGGCCTTCACACATACAATAGTTCAAGACAGTGTTTTGTTTCGCTTTATTTAGTCGTGACGCAGTCAGCTCAGTACTAAGTGTATTATCTATAGTCTCGCATTCACTATACTGACTGACTGATATCTTTATTACGGCACAAACTACTTAAATAGTTCGGGCTAATACAAGCCATGAAATATTTAGAACAAAGTAAGTAGAAGAGCTGTGAGCAGTGGTGGCGCAGTGGTAACGGCCGCGACTTACGAGTTGTAGGTCGTAGGCTCGAACCCAGACAGGCGCTTTACTTTGTGTAAATTATTTCATCACCACTGCTCTCAAAACGGTGAAGGAAAGCTTGTTTGTGAGGAATGTCCTGGAACCAAAAATTCAATGACATGTGACAATGATTTTGCTATTTCTTCTTCATAGGAAACAACAAATTGGAAGCATGCACCTGTATTCTAACTTTTCATTTCAGTTTAATTTTGGAATAAACTTTTGACTTTTGAAATGTTCCGGAACTACAGCTGGAGATTTTTTTTATTTATTTTTTCAGAAACCTACCACAGAGCTAACACAAGAAATAGACTCCATTCGAGCAATGAACAGCAGTTTCAGAGCCTACTTAGAGCATTTGAGGGGCTTCAATAAAAGTCTAGCGGCTATGTATGAAAACTATACACAAATGAGTAAAACAAATGAACAATGGGTTGAGACGTTGAATAGTATGAAATGATGTTATGTTTGGTTAAGAATAAATAATTTTAAGAAATAAAACTTGACTGTGGTTTCTATCAATTACTTTTTGCATAAATATGATCCTAATATGTGTATTGATCGAGGCTATGTATTCTTTAAGAATGTCAGTGTGAAATCATAGGTGAAGTGAGTCTGAAAAAGCTCACTTCACCTAAGTTTGAGGTTTTTACAGAATAAAATGGATGGTCATAATCTATCTGTGTGCCAAAATTCATCCAAATCTATTCAGCAATTTCTTTTTGTGTAGTTTAGATATAATATTTTTTCTGACACACAAATTATCAGAAGGTCACTTATAGGGATGGAGGACAGAGCGGCAGCAGCAGGCAACATGGCGGCAGGGAATTTATATGAAATACTTTATAGCAATACGACAGTTTTATAGATATTCACGTAACCATTTCTGCCAGTTTACTCCTGCTGAAAGTTTACTCTTCCACGCGGGAGAAGTGTGTGCGTAGTCGCAGCGGAAAAGTGTCGAATTTCTTAATTTTAGTTTTGCAGATATTTATTGTGTGACGTCGTGTAATTGTGTATCGTAAGTAAAAATTTGTGCATCCAACCATTGGGGAGCTATTCAATAAAAACTGTTTCTGGGTCATCCCAGCGGAACTTTTTTTTTCATATGGACGTACAGGAAAAAAAATACATTCAATAATTAGTGTGTAACGAGAGGTAAATGAGTATGTTTAAATGAAATTTGTGCATCCAACCATTGGGGAGCTAGGTATTCAACAAAAACTGTTTCCGCTGGGATGGTCCCAGCGGAAACAGTTTTTGTTGAATGACATTTAACTAATAAATACTTTTAAGAGTACACACGGCTACACATCAAGCTATACTATGCCAGTATAAGCTGACCTCACATTAGACGGAAATCCTATACTATGCGAGATCAGCATAAACTGGAAATGTATAGCTTGATGTGTAGTCGTGTGTACAAAGTTTAATGCAGTTGTTATATTTTCCGCTAAACTATTGTCACCTGTACGAAACTATTAAACACAATAACGATACTATACTGGAAATTTTAGAACGTTAGCTCTTTATACTGCACGGCCGCTTTTTCGTAGCCATTCAAACTTGGTCGGTTTATCCATGTATTGCGGTTGTTTTAGCATTTTCATTATATCTCTTTAATTATTTAATGGAGTGAGCTGAAATTTTACATGTGAATAGTTGCATTAACACACTAAATATTGGTATAAGAATATATTTTGCTTTACCATAAAAAAATCCTACAATCGGATGTCTTAAATATAGTGGTCCAGTGTCGTAGTAAATTATGCCATTGCTCGTTAATTACTAAGAGCACATAAATGAAACTTGGCAGGATATTGTAGACACTTACAAGATACAAATAAACGTTATAAGTTAGGCTCTAGAGTTCCTATTTTAAGTACTTGGACCTAATAACCTTATTTTACTTTTACGTGTATATCATCTGAACGGTATGTTTTTTTCAAATTCTGTTTTCACACACATTACACACAAATTCAAAGCAACGTGCGTAAAAAATTACAACTCTGCACTAAACCGTTTTATATGATTTTCATGAAATAACCATACGTCAGCGCAGCGGAAACTTGAATAACTTGGTAAAAAAGGACGCACAAATTTCATTTAAACATACACATTTACCTCTCGTTACACACTAATTATTGAATGTATTTTTTTTCCTGTACGTCCATAAGAAAAAAAAAGTTCCGCTGGGATGACGTAGTCCCAGAAACAGTTTTTGTTGAATAGCTCCCCAATGGTTGGATGCATAAATTTTTACTTACGATACACAATTACACGACGTCACACACTAAATATCTGCAAAACTGAAATTAAGAAATTCGACACTTTTCCGCTGCGACTACGCACACGGAGAAGTTGCGAGCAAAAGCTAGTTTAAAATAAAACTCCACATACCTAAATAGGTACAGGCAGCATCAAAAGTTGTTGAACACATTTAGATTTTCAAAATCGCTGTACACCGTATTCACTATTAGCACTGCACTATACAGCGATTTTGAAAATCTAAATTTGGTCAACAACTTTTGATGCTGACTGTACATTGTTTTTTAATAATTTAGTTTGAAACATAATTCATTAAATATATGGCATGATATATTATAATAGAAGTTAATAAGGCATATTATATTAAATAAAAGATATTCAACTTCGCGATTCAACTGCTGTCATAACTATCTACAGTAGTACTGGCAGGTGCTTCTGACACCGCCACTTCTGCCACCGCCACCGCAGCTGGGGGCGCCACCGGCGGTGGTTGCACGATGATAGGTTGGATCTGGAGTTTATGAGACTTTTCTAGAAAAATAAACGAAAGAATACGGTGTTAACTTCCTATTTGAATTCAGAATCTCAGATTTTTGGGAACACAAACTCAGCAAGGAGCAGTGGTAAGGGTAAGGGCACTCGCCGCAGGAGACGCCCCGGGCGTCGGGAGTCACAAGCTGACTTCCGGCCACCGTAGGCGCGGGCCTGCGGACGGAGACCGATGGGCAGCTCGCCGTCCGATAAGGACCAGGCCCGGGTCGACGGCGCGTTGTGTTCCACGCGCGCCTCAAAGGGATGTCAGCACCAACTGACGGGGTCCAGAAGGACCAATGCCTGCTGGGGTCGCGGGTTTGTCTGAAAGGGATATCGCGGCCCCAGCACATAGGCAACGGAAGGAACACGGGTGGGTTTTAGTCAGTAAAAGTCTGACACTCCCTCTCGCTCCGCCCAGAGCGGGAGGAGTCATTTGATGATTTCCCACCCAAAAAAAAAAAAAAAAAAGGGTAAGGGCACTGACTTAGAAGTTGCAGGTCGTTAGTTCGAATTCAAACCCAGGCAGGCGCTTTACTTAGTGTACCTAAATAATTTCATCACCACTGCTCTCTCAAAGCGGTGAAGGAAAACATCGTGAGGGCGGTATGTCCTAGAACCAAAAAATCGAAGACATGACTGACATCTACCAACTCGCACTGGGCTCGCGTGGTAGATTACGCCCCATTCCCTCACACCACCACAGAGAGGAGGCCTGTGGCCAGGAACATTATAGGCTGATTATGTTTTGTTGCTCACCTATCATACAAACTGAGTACTGCGCCGTATCACATGGTAATCCGTAGGCCAAGCCAATGAGGTGATCTTGCCTATCCAAGTTGAGGCAGGAGTTATCCATTGTAAACTCTTCATCAATCCACCACGGCGGCATCTGGTGGGAAATAGAAGAACTAATTAGATAACGGCATCTTAGAAGTTGGGAATAGAGACATCTAGTGGTAAATGTTACAACTACGTAAATTCTTAAATTAGTGACATCTAGTGGGGAGTAGCAGACCTGCTAAGAAAGAGGGTTGATCAGTATGGTTAATTTAAAACGCCATCTAGTGGGGGGTATCAGAATTGCCAAGAGGTAGGTCATCTAGCGCGATGTATTAAGAACATTTCAATAACGAAAAACAGTATGATCATTTTTATAATATTTATCTACTTGGTATCACCTACTAGATATTTTTAAAGGTAAAATCTCAATGGGGTAGTCTGCCATTGCCCGTCCCTATACACAAAACATCGGCTATATTGATAAAAGAGTTTCATGTAAATAAAATCTACATAAGTAAAGGTATTTACATAATACTCGTATAATAAAATCGTAGCGAAAGTCAAAACGAAACATTGAATATAAAAAAAATTAAGTAATTGCTACGAGGTCTGGGAACGATTCCAATGACGAAAATATAGTTTTTAGAAAGTTTGTCTCTTTGTCTGAATGTACGAGTATGTTCCAGCATCACGCAAGTACTAGGTATGCAGATAGATTTTGTTCAAATTTTGTATAGATGTTCCCTATAAGTCTGGTCAGCATCTAAGCTATAAATTATCACGCTATTTGCTATGGGGGATGAGCAATATTGCAGTTTGATCGTATGCTTCTACAGGGTGGCAGGCACATAGACGCAAAAACTGTTACCATGGATTCAGTACACGATTCTGAATGCCCCTGAGTTGAAATTTATCGTTGGTTATTAAAAAAAAAAAATGCTGTCTCATAGAAAAGTGCAATACCTACGCGGTCAAAATGTATGAAATAGCTGTTTTTTTTTCACGCTGTACCTTTTTGAAGCTGAGCAGTCAATCATGACATATATAGCACCCTAATTGCGTAAAACATAATCTGAATCATTTTGAAACAGATTGCTAATGCATTGCTTCATAAGTTCGAAAAAGTCTGCTCAACAACGTAAATAATGAATGAATGTTTTTGGACTGTCATAATGAAACAAATTGTGATTGATCGTGTATTATGCAATTAGGTTGCAGGGCGGATTTTTGAGATGGGGTAATAAGGGCTTTCGCTACAAGGAAACGGTCTTACTGTGCGTTTGCACTGGCGAAACATTCACAAAAAAACATGTTGAAATCTACAGTTCCTGTCAAACTGTTCAACATGTTTTTAACCGACTTCCAAAAGGAGGAGGTTCGGGCATAACTCCGTCATTTATAGACGGATTTGCAAAATTCTTTTTTGTTTGAAAGGGTATACTTCCGAGATGGTCCCATTGTCATTAGGTCAGGATCTGATGATGAGATCCTGGAGAAATCGAGGGAACTCTTCAAATATTATAGGCACACCTATAGCGATTTGGGTATTTTTTATAATAACACGTGCAGTTGCTCTTGAAAAGCACCATTTGGTGAAGTGGAACTGATGATGAAGACCACAGATGGCCACCGGAACTACTCAATAATAAGTATTTCACGTGTTGCGATTCGATTACATTAATATGAATACCAAGCAATTTATGCTCGTCACAATGTATATAGACAAGTGGAGCTGATGGTGAAGAAGCGGGAAAAGCAATATTTTGTAAAAGGCGATGAGTAGTCAACATTAGGCAATTGTAACTTAGATAAATTACAAACTGACCCACTAAAAAGCGAAAAAAAAAAAAAAATTACAACCGACTTCCAAAAAAACACTACATAGTGAAAAATAACTTAAATTTCTGAAGTCGGTGGCAAATAACGAATATTCAAAACCAAAGACAAATCCCGAAATTTAAGTTATTTGAAAAATAACTTAAATTTCTATGTAGTGTTTTTTTCGAAGTCGGTTGTTTTTTTTATGTAAAAAAGTTTTTATTGCTATAGTTGTAAGCCGAGCGGCGTGCGCGTGTTTCTCTGTCTGTCACTCTCTCAAAGTCAAAGTCAAAGTCAAAGTCGAAGTCGAAGTCGGAGTCGGAGTCGAAGTCGAAGTCGGAGTCGGAGTCGAAGTCGAAGTCGGAGTCGGAGTCGAAGTCGAAGTCGAAGTCGAAGTCGAAGTCAAAGTCAAAGTCGAAGTCAAAGTCGAAGTCGGAGTCGGAGTCGAAGTCGAAGTCGGAGTCGGAGTCGCAGTCGAAGTCGGAGTCCAAGTCGGAGTCGAAGTCGAAGTCGAAGTTTAAAGTCGAGCGAGTGTATAAGTCGACACGAGTCAAGAGACTTATATACTTATACTTCGAGACCAAAAGTTGTAACGACACTTTTTGCTATAGTTGTAAGCCGGCGTGCGCGTGTTTCTATGTCTGTCTCTCTCTCTCTCTCATAGAAAGAGGAACTTCGTTCCATCCGGGTGTCCCGAGACACCTCTCAAGTTTTTTTTATTTTTTAAAGATTAAAAAAAAATATTTTCAACAAGAAAATGGGCAATTTTCTCAAAAACAAAATAAAAATAAATAAATAAAATAATAGTTATTTATGCTATAAGTGCGGAAGGTAGGTGATTTCCGATGAGTGGCATTGTGTATAAGTCGACACGAGTCGGAAATCATCTTACACACGTGTATCATACAACGTTTTACTATGCATTGTGCGAGCAAATTAAAAAAAAACGAGCGAGCCTTACGGTGGTCGCATATGATGTACACATCATAGGCGACTACCTACCATCTACATATTACGACGTATAAATGATAAAAACAACATTCATGACTTCGACTTCGACATCGACATCGACATCGACTTCGACTTTGACTTCGACTTCGACTTTGACTCCGCCATTGCCATCGCCATCGTCATCACCATCATCATCGATATCGTCATCGCCATCGCCATCGCCATCGTCATCGTTATCATCATCATCTGATTTGTAAAACTTTTCTCAAATAATAAAAACTCTTTGCAACGGGCTGACGACGGCCACAAAAATTAAAAAAAAACAGAAAAGTAAAAGCACTAGTGAAAAAAGTGACACTTTCCGCACTAATTTACTGCTTGGAAAAGGCTCTTTTCGAGCAAATGCATTGTAAAACTTTTTTTTATGCTTATCGATCTTGGACCCTAATTGCGTAAACGATTCAGATTCTGATTGATCGTACACGATCAATCAGAATCTGAATCGTTTTGAAACAGATCGCTAATCCATTGCTTCATAAGTTCGAAAAAAAAATCTGCTCAACAACGTAAATAACGCAATGAAAGTTGTTGAACTGTCCTGACTTTCTTCATATTTTGGCTGCTGAGACCAAAACTACAAACGTAGTATACAGGGAAGTTGAATAAACATGTGGCTGTTATTGTAGTCTATAGGGTGGCAGGGACATCGACGCGAAGCCGGCTACCATGGATTGAGTACATGATTCTGAACCCCGCTGCGTTGAATTATTCGTCGGTTATTTAAAAAAAATCTGCTGTTTCATAGAAAAGTGCATTACCTACGCGGTCAAAATGTAAACATTGGAACAACTTAAACTTGGAACAGCTGTTTTTTTTTTAAATAACCGACGAAAAATTTCAACTTTTTCAAGGTTTCAGAATCATGTACTGACTCCATGGTAGCCGGCTTCGCGTCGATGTCCCTGACAACCTGTATTGTGGTGTCTTACGACTTCCAAGCAAACGAAGTCGCGGGCAGAAGCTAGTCTAAACTAATATTAAAAAGAGTTTTTTTTTTTTTGTATGTTTGTTTGTTTGTTTGTAATGAATAAACTCAAAATACCTACTGCACCGATTTAAAAAATTCTTCCACCAGTAAAATGCTATATTATCTAGCCGCTTGTGGAAGCTAGTGTATTATAAAAAAAGCGAACTTATATACTCACATATAGCCCGGACATAGCCCCCCCTATACCTTTAGGGCTTGGGATTACTTTCCCACTGCTGGGATTGTACCAGCTGAAACGAACGGTGTCGGTCGAGATGTCCTTCGTCATGTTCAGACGACCGGAGACCCAGATGTGTTCGATGGCTGTAAATAATATTTTTAAGGCAAGAAACGAAATTATGAAATAGGGATGTTGATAAAAACATATTTTTTTGTCCGTCTCATAGATAAAAACAAAATATTGGACACGTATTTTTTATTTTTTTACGTAATCAAAAGATTACGGCAATACATTGAGTTAAAATGTGGCATGACGTCACTCTCCGGTAGATTTTATATTGACCTGTGACGTAGCGAGCCCCCACTCCCCAACTTTAATGCGTTTTATCTAAATCATTATTTATTAATATGATAAAGCAAAAAATACGTGTCTAATATTTTTTTATTATCTGACTGACGGACAATTTTTTATTTTTTTTACCGATTTGTTAAATACACATACTTAATAACATAAACTTACGCCTGCTTCCCTTCGGGGTACGTTTATCATGACCACAATATAAACGGGTTTTGTCAACGGAAGAATAGACAAAATGACAGATAAACAATCACAATCTGTCATGTTGTCTATTCTTCCGTCGATAAACCCCGTAGAGAACCCGTTTATGGTTGTCAAGATGCATCAGGCTCTATACAAAACTTTACAATTATAATTTACTTTGTAAATCTTACAAGTGTCTGTATCACAAAACTCTAGGCCACATAATTTTAACAGAAAAACCTTAGAAATATGTAGGTAAATTATAGTCACAAGTCTACAATTTTCATACTTATTTGTAACTAGCTGCACCCCGCGGTTTCACCCGCATAAGTCTCGATCCCGCGAGAATATCGGGATAAAAATTATCCTAGGTCCTAATCCAGGTCATGGTCTACCCATGTGCCAAATTTCATCCAAAACTGTTCTGCCGTTTTAGCGTGAAAGCGTCACAAAAAAACAAATTCACTTTCACATTTATGATAGGATAGTTAGGATTTCTTTGTTACGCAATATTTTGACAAATTAAATATTTTGTAGATTTGTAGACTTGTAAAGTTTTGTGATATAGGGCCTAGGCCCTGAATAAGTTTGTAAAACTTACGTTCTTCCTTATTCTCGCCCATAAGCAGCAACAACTGTATCATAATATCGTTATTATCCAAGCTGGCGAGCGTTCCGTTCATTTTCAAGCAGTTTTGGTAAGCGTGTTGCCAGTAGAACAACTGCCGAACTAACACGTAGTAATATTGATCGTCGCTAGGTATCTCTTGTGGGAACTTTTGGGAAGATCCTGGAATAGTACAATTGAATGTTTAATACAGATGCGGCCGAATTCTTAAACGCATTTCAACTAAGCCGATATCAAACGCTTCACTTTTTATTAATTTTTGCCTTTCATTCTGCATGTTTTGAAATTAGAATGTAGTTTGACACTGGTATCTAATATTCGATTGCTACGGAAGGTATTTCATAGAAATAGCAATAGGTGAACTGATTCAACGATATTGGATTTCGGGACTCGGCATCATTCACTCGCCTACCAAATGAATCGAAACATGAAATGAAAGGAGCGGATGACCGTTCATTCCTATATATTTTTTCGGTTTCGTGTGAACGAGTAATGAAACAAAAATTATCTTTCACTCGAGTGAATCATTTACTCGAGTAAAGCGTCTAATATCGACTTTATATACATAGTCGCCACTATGGCTCACATATACGAGCGGCACGCGTCAACGGCAGAGGCAACTGCAGCAGTTGACACGTCTACGGCTACAGGCGACATCGTGCCTCTCATGTATTTGAGCACCGTACTCAAATACAAGAGCGGCACGTTTTTGACGGCAGCCGCCGATGCGTCGACGACTGCAGTTGCCTCTGCCGTTGACGCGTGTCGCTGGTATGTTTGAGCACTAAGGCAAGGCTAAGGGCAAAATTCATAGACTTGAACTTTGCCGATACTTTAAGTAAATTAAGCATTCCATACGAATATGAGCTTTATTATCTTATCTTAAGTTCATACCTTCTTATAAAACTCTTGCTCTCATTTGCTTATAAGAAACTGAACATTAAACACCTGTTTACAAGGTTAATTTTCATAGGAATCGCTTGTTTAGCAAAGCAAATTCAAATTGCGGTCTGTGAATCTGGCTATAAGATGTGATTCTAAATGAAAATGCTTAGAAGGGTTGAAGGTGCTGTGACCGCTTGATATATATATATATAGAGTTCGAAATGAGTAAGTACATAATACAAGGTAGATAAAGTCACGCCAATCACAGATAAAATGCCTCAGATGTTAGACATAATGAGTATCTATACAACGTGTAACGTTAAATGCGCAAGACCTCAGACACCCAAACTGATTTTTTATTCAATTGACCTAAGTCAGAGAGAAAAAAATTTTAAAGGGGTTATGTGCTGTTTTAGTTTCACTGGAAATTCTGATCGTTTCTTGCGTCTGTGACGACGCTCTACTCGAGGGAGGGGTCATCACCGTGCCGGTTTAGCGGGTTTGCGCATGTGATGGCTTGACCTATTAATAAATAGACACGGCAACGTTTTGAACGAAGATTTTTTGAAAAATATAAACCTATATTAAAAAGTGGTTCAATTGATTCTGCTCGTTATTCTGATCAAACTATTTTCAGGTTTTGCGCATTTAACGTTACGCGTTGTAGAAGAGGAAATTTGAAAGTGGCACCGGTAACTGAAAAGTTGTGTGAAAATCAGCAGTCATGTATGTGATACCGAGGAATGAGGAAAATGTCGTGAGGAAAGTTTTGAGTATGAATGTGGAGGGCTATAAGAGTAGGGAAAGACCAAAGAAACGATGGATGGACTGTGTGGAAGATGATATGGATAGAAAGGGGGGGACTGCCGAGGTGACGACTGATAGAGAAGTATGGAAGAACAAGACATGTTGTAACGACCGCAAATAAATGAAGATAACTAGAAAATGGTGATGGTATACAGAAATGACAAAAGACGTAGCGAGGATCATGCATGTGGTACAAATCACTTTGAACCTACCGGAAGAGAACAGAGAGGCCAGGCTTCACTGAAATAGTGGTCTAATATAGAAAGAGACCTCAAGCGAGCCCAATTGTCAGAACCGACAACACAAGATTCCCAAGATAGAATAACTTAGCGTAGAAAAGTGAGGAGGCACAACTCCCAAGTAATGGTGGTTCCGTTATTTTGGGGACGGGCATCCTCATTTTTGTTCGCCACTTTGTCTCTAAGTTATGCGTTTTGCCAGCTGTAAAAAGGAAGAAGAAGAGGTTAAAGCTAATTTCTTCGAATTAAAGTGTGGTTTAAGTGTTCGGTGTGCCAAGTATGAACGCGTGACGAAAACGTACCTACAGTATTTTTATCTCACGAAGCGACGCGCGCTTATCTTGTAGTAACCAAGTGTACAAACACGCTGTAAATGTGTGCGTGAAGACGAGTAGCGTCAGCACATAACACACACACACACACATACACTTTCGACTTCGCCCTTGTCTCACACGGTATCGAGAGCTCCTGAACTTACAAACACATTCACAGTGTGTTGGTACACTTGGTTACCACGAGTAAAGCGCGCGTCGCTTCGTGAGATAAAAATACTATAACAGAAATTCGAACGATTTTAAAATTCAAATATTCTCGACTCACTATTCTACTATGTATTCTCGATTCAAAAATCGTTCGGATTAACGTTACGCCTTCGTAGATACTAGGGCCTCTGGTACAAGTTTTGCTTCTGTACACAGAAAACTACGAAAATTCAATGCTAATACAAAAAGTTACAGTTGTGTTTAGTTCTTAGTAACAGTGGGAATAGATCTATGATAGATTAACCCCCCATCGCAACGTCATGATCTAGGTACATTCAGCAAAGTACGCGGCTGACCAGTTTTCAAACTTATTACTAAGGCCATAGAGGACAGACACGCATCGGCAGCCGCTGCTAGAGACGGCACTGTCAACAATTTTTAACCGACTTCAATGAGGAGGTTCTATGTTCGTCTGTATGTATATTTTTTTTAATGTAGTTCATCGATATTTTCGTCGATTGTGGATCGATTTTGTTTTTTTTTTTTTATTTGGTAGAAAAGCTTGCGCGGTGGTCACATAAATTTTTTATTAACTTTGCTTGAGTAGTTTTTGAGTTAGCTTCAATAATACGTACTTTTTACACTTTTTCTATATGGATGATGTTAAAGTTCCTGTCACTTTTATTTACATATAAGGTAACTTTGGTATTCCAATTTGTGTGGGGTAAATACCTCAACAAAACGTGGAAAATTTAAAAAAAAAAAAAAAGCAACCGACTCCCAAAAAAAATAACACTACAAAGGGTTTTTTTTTATCCCACCAACCAAGCGTGTCAACGTTTACAACGGACAGCTTGTACTGGCGACGCTGACAATAGTTGTGCGCTCAATGCCAAGAATTTTATTCCCAAACTCAAACCATTTATTTGAATTAAACCAATTACAGGCACTTTTGAATTGTCAGAAAGGTGAAGATGAAGAAGCTATAATTGCTCATTTCATAGTGTAGTAGGTTTCTATGGAGAAGAACGGGCAAGAAACTCCATGGAAATTCTTTTAAATCAAAATATTCGCTACATCATTCAAGTTGAAATTACACAGGTCAGAGTGGTGTAAAAAGACGTGCACGTTAAAAGCATCTATGGTAAATATTTTTTTTTTTTTAATAAGTTGTGGAAGCTAAGAGATGACCAGGCACGACGGGCGCTACCCTCGCTTTCTTTCTTACGATACGTCCGTAAGTGACGTAAGCGACGGCCGAAACTACGGATATTGCTTAGGGAGTAGGCCCCCAGTCCCTACTGAAGGCGCCCGTTCACGAACATGACGTACAGACTGCCGTCTCTAAACTCTGCCGGTGTGACAATTCCGTGCTTTATGACTAAGGGGATAAGTAAGCGTAAAGTGGTAAACCATAAACTTTGTCGATTGTACATTACTAACCCGATCGACGGACTCCTCTTTCATAGTCACCGCCTTGTTCTGAAACCGGGCAACCAAAGTTTAATTTGCGATTGTCTATGCAGTTAAGTCACCTTTATTTTTGTTCCGGGTTCGGAAATTTCTGATGGCTGTCTTCCGCCCTGGGGTCTGTCAGACTCCTACTGACTTAAAACCACCCCGGTGTTTCCTTCCCACACTTGGACCGGGTATCATGAGATCTTGTGCCTTCCATGATCCCCGACTGGATGCACACTTAAGTAACATTTTTTTTTTGGTAACGTTGTGGAAATCCTCGTGGAAGTCGTCCGTCCTGGGGTGGACGGAGGGGTCAGTTAGACTTCTACTGACTAAAACCACCCCGTGTTTCCTCGCACACTTGCACCGAGGGCACTTAAGTTACCTAACCTAACCTAAGAAAGCAGTACCTTTGTACTCAAAATAATAACTATGTTGTATCTAGGTATATGTATTTTACTGTGTGTCCATAAATAATAAAATAAATAAGAGCGATATCACACTGACGATTTGCCAGCATGTATCCAACGAAGCGATTTGTGAACGTGCTCTCCGCGGGTGCGAAGCGAAGAAGCCGCGACTACGCGACGTGTTCTCCGCGTTGTCATAATTGTGTACACTAGCTTGTCGCGCTCTCTTGTACACTCACATCAATTTCTCTCGTTACTTAAACGCGGCGAACACGTTGCGCACACGTGGCGTGCTCGTTACGCACACTCATCAAACGCGTTCAACAATCGCCTTACTGGAAACACGCTCGCAAAATCGCCTGTGCGATATGGCCCTTACCGTTCGCTGAATACACGCGTAATGTTATGTTTATGTAACATCCGACCCAAAGGATTGCATCTGTTGTCGTATGAACTGTTAGGTAGAGGCGTAGAACACATTTCGCCAGTTATGTTTAAGTCCCATGTAATAGGGGGGGCGAGCCTATTGCCATCAACCGGGCACAAATCCAGGCTCTGTGCTGTTACTGAGAAATTTCTGATGGAAAAACCTATATCACTAGCGGCCATGATTCTATTTTGTAGGTAATTACTTGCTTTTACCCACGGCTTCGCTTCCATGGTCTATCTCGCAGGACCCGAGCTATATTCCGGAATAAAAAGTAGACCATGTCACTCTCTGGCACATAAACCATCACTATATAAAAAATCACGTCAATCTATCGCGCCGTTCCTGGGTGAGGGAAGGACAAATCAACAAAGACACGTTCGCAATAAGATATGGTGATAGCTCGGTGACTAGACGCAACGACAGGCTGCGGGCGACAATTTTTATATATATTTTGTTCCAACCTCCGCACACTCAGCGTCGAGTTGTACAGTCCGCAACGACAGGCGACAGGGAGTCGCACGCTCTCGCTACTTGTCTCAGTGACTAGTCTCACGGTGCACGAACACACCCGAAGACAGACGCATGCGACTCTCGAATACTCTAAGAAAATGATCGCTTCCTGCAAGGCGTTTGGCGTAACAACTACTTGCAGATATAAACAACAACTCTGCATCTTGTTGACATATAGCACAGTTTGCGCTGGCACTTAAGTATTATAGGATTCTCAAAAGTATATATATAATAAGAAAAGTACCTGCGTAACATATGAACTGCATTTTCCTGTCACACCTTGCTTCCAGGAACACAGGCGGATGGGACGCGTGCCTGTCCAGCTGGAGGCAACCATTCTGCTTTATGTTCGTTCTGTCCCTGTAAAATGTTTCACGAGTAAATTTTTTTTTTTTCTAAGCTTCTCTTGTATAATCACTGACATGGTCAAGGACGAGGACCCATTCGAAATGAGAAACTCTTTATTTTTTTGCGTCATTCTTGTCGCCGCACCAACAATTTTTTTTAAACTTATGAAAAAATGGATAAGTCCATTGCTTCATAGAAGTTCGTCATAATGAAACGGATTTTCATTCTGGTTGTGTTACGCAATAAGGGTGCAAAATAAAACTGGATTAATAGCGGCCCTTGCCTCTTCTCATACAGAGAAGTCACAAGACTTCTCTGTATGAGAAGAGGTAAGGGCCTCTTCCTTAGGTCAGATGCCTTGCAGTGGTACAACTGAAAAACAATATCATTGCTAAACTGCCAAAATATTCAAACAAATAATGTAATTTCAAAGAAGGTATAGTAAAATGAGATCTTAATCGAAAAAATCTGCTAATTGGATGGAAATATGAAGAAACTACACGCATTAAACGTTTTTGGAGAGATTACTCCCGTCCTTGTCGCGCTACGGTCAATGTAATGGCGCTAGTATGAAGGTACATAGTCGTGACTTCACTTCTGTGATAGTTCTTTGTCTACCAGTTATTTAAAAACTTTAAATTACTCTCATATCGTAATATTCGAATTATAAACTTCAAAACGAGTTTATATTGACACACTTTATAAATACAATATAAAATTAAAAAATGGAATCATATTATCACACTTTTTCTCTGATGTGCTGGGTGCAGGCACCATTCATTACGTTTTGTTGTACTGAATTTCGTGGGAATTTTGTATTCTTGATCTTTGATCTTTTATTTAGTAGGTTCAATCCCAATTTATGAGAGTAGTTATAGTAGTGTATGAAACTGCACATAACTAGGTATTAAACCACTAGTGTGAAAATATCACATAATCACACTCATATTTTAATACCCCTCATTATGCAACAGTTTTGTAAACTACTATTATAACTTGACGGTTTTTAAAGCTTTTACACTTTTTTGTAACACTGTTTGCACTATTTGTTCCAACAATATATTTAAGATAGAAAAAAAAATCGTCATCGTTACCTAACCCTAAATAAAAAAATAAAATCTTTTCCTGTCTATGCGTTCTTTTGTGTGTTCCATGATATTGAGAAAACTATTCATAAAAAGAGTCATGTTCTTTAGTGAGACGGACGGAAAAAGGAGGCGCCAGCTTTATAAGGATACGCCTATCTTGAGCCACTTACCTCATAGGAGGCCAGGTATCAGGCGACGCGTCTGTCATAGCCGGAGTTTGGAACACGCTAACCCCGGTGTCTATCCACTTCCAATGACCGAGGGTTCCAATGGCGCCCACCCACGCGTTCTCTATAGCTGTATGTTTTATTTAAAATTAATAATAAAAAGTATAAGTGTAGGAAAACATCGTGAGGAAACCTGGGCTTATAATTAATTTTTGTCTGAAATCGCCAACCCATGTTGAGCAAGCGTGGTGATCAATGCTCGTGCCTTCTCTGTATGAGAAGAGGCCTTTGCTCTGCAGTGGGACAGGAACAGGCTAGTATTATTATTTATAGTATAAAAATATTATTGTAATTTCTTTCAGTTGACAGCTACTCATTTTGCAACAAATGTTCCTAAATTACCTTATCTAGCCTAAGTAATGCAATTTTAATTTGTTCAAAATCATTTTTAAAATGAGTGTTGGGATCGGCTGTCCCTTAAATTGTTACTTCCTCTAAAAAAAAAAAAAACTTTTACATAACCAATTTATTTTTAGATAAATAAAGCTAACCTAATTATTTAATTTGTTTGATCAAAGCTACATTGGACAAAGATATTTGAGCAGTGGCAATATACCACCTACTGTTGGCACCTACGCTGCATCTACGCAACGCAGCGACTACGCAGCCTCTACGGACTGCTACCTACGCCGTGTGTGCGTAGCGTGTAACGTCTTCTACAAGACTGCTACGCTGTAGTACGTCGCTACCATAGAAATATAAATAACAGGAGAAGTGGTATGGGGGCGTGTCTGTGTCCGCGCGTCTTGATCACAATGCTCATGCCTCAGGCAAATGGCCGTCTCCGCTAACTAGTGCGCTTTCGAGCGCGATCGTGATAACATTTAAGAATACCGTGTTGTTCAGTGGTTTCTTGTAAAAATCGAAGCTAAACTATAAACTTTATAAATCGTAGAACCACTTTTCATAAATCAGCACAAGTATTTTGCTATATTTGTGTTGAAAATCATGAAAAACAACAAATCGTAAAATATTTCTTGCCTTTACTACGTTATTTTTGTTTTCATATATCACAGCGACTGTACTTTTATTGTAGTAAATACATTGCTTCTTTACCACTACCAAAGTATGTCGCTAAGTAACTGGACAAGCAATGTAAAAATTACAAAACGATATTTACTTTAAGCGGTTGCATCGTTAGTACGGCCGCAGCGTCTTGTGACGGATTAGTGATGTGGTTGTGCAGATCCACTAACGTAGGCTATCGACAATAATGTCGATTGTCGTATGAATTTATATTACTATTAAAGTTTATTCTTCAATTTGTCAACAGTTATAGCCTGATTGGAAGACCGATGTGAAATCTTGTTTTATACTCATTTAGATTTTCTCATAATGTTGTTATTTTTTTGGTTTACTTAATATTTCTTTTTTTTACTTACTTATTGTTTATTTATATCATCTTATTATATGTATATCGTTTTTTATTTATAATTTTTTCAGCAACTTCCAAAAATTTTAATACAATAATAAATGGGAGAATCGATAAGTTTCCGATTTAGTCAATCACTAGCGTATATGTAAAATAAATGGCTTTTGCACAGCACAACGATAGCGAACGATGTTTTCGTGTGGGTGAGTTGTACGGTGCATGGTAAATGCACGCTGTGTTTGATGGGATAAGGTTTATAATTGATTATGTAGTACGTTCTGATTTGTAAATTGCAAGTGTGAGCGGGGCCTCGTATTTATTGGGTTTACTGATCGCATGTGTGATCGCAGGCTAGAGAGTAGGGATAGATAGAAGACATTGGGTTTCGATACATTTTCAACTACCGGGCATATCTCCTTCTTTCTTATATCTATGGTCGCTACGCAGACTCTACGGGACTCCTACATACGCCGTGTGTGCGTAGCGTGTAGCGGCTTCTACAAGAATGCTACGCTGCAGTACGTCGCTACGCAGACTCTACGGGTCTGCTACGCCGTGAGCGCGTAGCGTCTTCTAAGGCCCATATTACAGAACCTCACTCAAGACTCAATCGTTACTTAAAACTAGTTTCAACCAATCAAAAGGCTTTAAACGAGTTTTAAGTAATGCTTGAGTTTTGAGTGAGGTTGTGTAATACGGGCCTAAGAGACTGCTACGCCACGCGCCGCTACGCAGCTTCTACGGGACTGCTACACGCCGTTTGTGGTCATGTCTTCGCTAATTTGCATTTATTTCACAAATTGTGATTATGATAGGTACAATACTTACTCGGTCGGTTTTTCAACATCGTCATGCCCAGTTTTTTTAGACATTTTAAAGTGGCAATATTTGCTAACCTGTCAACAATAAAACAATATTATGTTTAGAGAATGGGACCCACCGCCTCTGAGGTCTAGAACTTAGACCACCTGTCTCAGACCCAGAGGTCCTGGGTACGATTCCCAGAGGAGGCAAATTTTTTCTAGTTTTGAATATGAATGCGGATGGCTATAAAAGTAGGGGAAGACCAAAGAAACGATGGATGGACTGTGTGGAAGATGATATGGATAGAAAGGGGGGGACTGCCGAGATGATGAGTAATAGAGAAGTAGGAGGAAAGGGACATGTTGCGCAGGCAAATTGAGATAAGGCCCAGAGAATGATAACGACGATGAAAATTGGCAGTGTACTTTGTGGAAAGATGTATATTTTTGCCAAGTATACCAAAAAGAAGGCTTGCTGGATAGCCCTGCTTCCACCTTGCTGACTATCAAATATATGTATATGTCGCAGTCAGATTGCTATAGCCGTGATATAGTCACACCCCTAGGGATATAGCTATATACCGTAATATACCGATATAACGATATAGCTATATAAGTTCTTTTATGTTCTTTAAAAAAAGTAAAAATGTTATTTTCTATGGTCTTACGCCATCCCCCGGAGCACGCAGTAGGCTGCTGCTTGGTGCCAGTCCATCCTGCCATCGTAGAGGTGGTACAGACCATTCCTGCACCGGACGGTATTCACTTCCTTGACGGGGTACAGTTCTCTCGCATCTGTGGATGATGATGACTTTGTTAAGATGAAGTGTGGAGGTTTGTGACCAGCGGGTTAATTCCGTAACACATTTACTGTAGCAATGATTTAAGACCGGGCACTCTAAAGACAATTTCCACGCAAGCTCCGCCCTCATGCACCCCGCCACTCCACTATGTGCTAAACGCTAACATATCAGTAATAAAGTTGAATATCGCGTGCGCTCTTTGATCGTGTTCGGGCACGTAATTAAATGGCGTAAGTCTCAATTCTGATTTCGTTTATAACTAAAGTGATAATTGATCTAGAGAAAAAAAAACTTGCGGCTGGATGATAAACTATATTTTCTTACTGTCAATATCAAATAATCTTTAAAAAAGACCCGATTTTAGAATAAAAATTAATCGAGCGATAAATGTTAAAATTTGGTACAGTTTTGTAAATGGAAAGAAAAACATCCAATAACCATATAGGTACTTACTAAAGTTCCACTTTGTTTGTATGCGTGACTGTTTCAGAATATTAATGAGATTTGAGATTAAGAAGCCTCCTCTTAATTTTGACAGTTCCACAACATTCATTGCGTTATTTACGTTGTTGAGAAGAATAAATAAACAGTTAATTACTAATAACAATGACGAAACCATGGTCAGCAATACGACCAGTCACCACAAGCAGCACCCGTTCACGAGCATAACGCAAAGATCAGCCATTATTGCCCCCATCGCCATATTTGAGGGAAGGAGGCAACCCGACCCCCGACGCTACCGCAAGCAGTGACATCTAAGGGAGCATAACGAACCTGCTGCCGGTTGCTCAGGCAAAAAATAATAAGATCAATTGTCGAGGTCACTAGCTAACCACATGTTGCAATATAACTCATCAAAAAAACATTGTAATGAGTAGATTATGTCAATAATAAATTAAAATAATTTGACTTAGAAAGTCAAATAAAATAAACAATTATATAAACTCATATAGCTTGTCAGTAGGTAAGCTAATTCCGGAGAAAGATCATAACCATTGTCTTGAGTTAATCACAGCGATTCTTATTATTTAAGTAGTCGTTGATAGAATAGTATGCCTTTGAACAAAGGTTGGATTTTACTTCTTCATCTAGCAAAGAAGAGGTTAGGTTGTTATAAAAGGTTATACCAAGCCCAAAAAATTAGTTATGAACCTTATGAAGCCGGTGAATACAGCTCGTACTTTGTCCTTATTTCTAGTGTTAATATTGTGAAAATCACTGTTTTTAGTGTATCAGTGTATATTTTGCCTAATATATAAGATGTTGGCGAAGATGAATTGAGATGCCACTTTGAGGATGCCAATATCTTTGAAAAAATCTCTTAGAGAACTCTGGCACCTAGCTGGTAAATTGCTCGAACAGCTTGTTTTTGAAGGACAAATATACTTTGAATATCAGCAGCTTTGTCCCACAGCAGAAGACCGTAGCACATAACGCTATGAAAATAACTAAAATAGAATAACCAAGCTGTATCGACGTCAGTGTATTGTCTTACTTTCCTGACGGCGTAGGCGGCTGAACTGAGCCTTCCCGCTAGGCTCGATATTTGTGGGCCCCACTGAAGTTTGGCATCTACTGGTATGCCCAAAAAAACTGCCGACTTTACAGTTTCAAGCACCTCTTTATCTATGACGACGTTGGGTCCTAGATTTCTAACATTTGGAAGGACGAACTTTACACATTTCGTTTTCTTGGCATTGAGAACTAGGTTATTTGTCGTAAACCAATTTCAAATATATTGCTAAATGCTGGTAAGATAGAAATACTCGTAGGCGTGAATTTGCCAACGTCATATTAATTACCTGATTTCAATAATGGTATGACTTTACTTCATGAGGTCATGAGGTCAAGAAAACTTCCGAAATCAACACATTTATTTAAAGTAACAGCTAGATAGGTGGCTACGATGTCTATTATATTACTTAAAAGGTTAATGGAGTAATGCCCCTGTAATCACCAGTGTTTTTAGACTTGAGTGTGTTAAAAACATTAACTGCATCACGAGGCGTTACATGTTCGAAGCTAACTAAGCGACTATTTTTAGACACACTACTAAGCAAAAGGTTTTCAGCTTTAGATGGGGATGAATTTCAGGAGCAAGTCGTAGTCACAGGAATGTTGGCAAAAAACTCATTAAACGCCTCAGCTACGTCAGCTGCTTTATTAACAAATTTATTGTCGACCATAATCTCAAGATGTTTATCTTGGTATTTCAGCAGTGGATGACACAAAGCTGTCAATAAATCATGATTCATCACTAAGGTCATTAAAAGTTCTTACCTCTCTCACAAGCGAAGGCTCTTTCCAGATGACAGGGCAGGTCGAGAAACACAGGGTGGTCGTGTTTGACCCTCTCTAGAGCCACGCAGTCAGCACCCATCTCCGGGACAGGGATGTGAGTTCTATTTAGCCACTGTAGTTGAGAAATAGGATAATTTATATTTGGAAACTTCTTCTCCTTCTTTTCGTGTGGTTAGTGACTAACCTGATGTCAGAGTTTTTAAAGCCGCCCATGGGCCTCTGACTTGGCTTCTCAGCTCGTCGAGAAATATCTCTCAGGCATGCCGGTTTCCTCACGATGTTTTCCTTCACCGTTTTTGAAGCAAGTGATAATTATACAATACGCACATGAATTCGAAAAGTCAGAGGTTCGTAGTAACCAACTGTTGTCGGCATGGTTTATTCCGACATCTTTAACAATCACAGTCATAATACCCAACTAATTAGCCAATTTCCACAAAACCTTAATCAATTATACACCTAAATCCATTAGGCAGTTTTTGAGTTTATCGCGTTCAGAGGAACAGACAGACATGGCGGGGGAACTTGGTTTTATAATATTTATGTAGTGATAGTGATATACGTATCGATCATTCATTTCACTCACCATAGGATAATGCCCCACGTTTTCATCTTGTTCCTCATTGGCTAGTACATCGAGAGCAGTTCTCCTGAGCTCCATCCCTGGTCCCCATCGGTAGCCAGCCGCATCCTCCGCCGAGTCCCGACGGGCTCCCACCCAGACTGATGCCAGGGCTGTGGGTAGAATCATTTGTTAAGGATATCATCGGTCAGATGTAACCATAATAGGTAACATACATAGTATAGATTAGGGGTCGCCAAGTCCTGCCAGGGTTGCGAGTTTGTCCGAAAGGGATATCGCGGCCCCGGCACACAGGCAACGGAAGGAACACGGGTGGGTTTTAGTCAGTAAAAGTCTGACACGCCCTCCCGCTCCGGCCAGAGCGGGAGAAGTTATTTAATAATTTACAAAAAAAAAAAAAAGGGTCGGCAAGTAATTTTAAGTGGGGTCCGGATACTGTTGAAATTGTTTGTTGAGGTCCAGAAAAAAATACTCCTATTGCTTTCTAGATTTTATTTTTATTTTGAATAATTTATGTACAAGATGATTATTATAATACACAAAAGGCCTATTTTTTATAGTTTGGTTCACGCGGGGAACAGCTATTAATGCGAAGAGTGTCTTCAAGGAGGGCGCTGTTTGTTTAAAAAAAAAACTGGCCAAGCCACAATGAAGGGTTCCGTAGTTGGGATGAATTTATCCCACGAACAAACTTAATATTGTAGTTGAAAAACGTACGTACCATACGGAATGTATTCGAGATCATGTTTTTCAAACTGCAATTTTAAGTTGGTTGATTATTACTCCTTAACCTGTACAGCCTACTTAGCTCAGCTAAATCCAGGTACAATCATTTAGCTGGCAGGGGACACTTGACTCTGTGTGTGACCTGAATGAATGACCTTTCTAACGATACCCCACGACAGGTGTAGGCACCGGTGTAGGAGAGGCACCTTTAAAAAAAAAAACTTAATTTTATTTTACCACTTTGTCGGCATAATGAATATGTACACCCATGCCAAATTACAGCTTTCTAGTACTAACCGTCTCTGAGCTAAGCCGCGGACAGACAGACGGACATGGCGAAACTGTAAGGGTTCCTTGTTTACTACGGAACCCTAACAACGGTCCAAGTTTCGATCTTTCGCGGTCCGCATATGGACCGCGGTCCGTCGGTTGCCGACGGTTGGTATCATAGATATAAGAAAGAAGGAGATATGCCCGGTAGTTGAAAATGTATCGAAACCCAATGTCTTCTATCTATCCCTACTCTCTAGCCTGCGATCACACATGCGATCAGTAAACCCAATAAATACGAGGCCCCGCTCACACTTGCAATTTACAAATCAGAACGTACTACATAATCAATTATAAACCTTATCCCATCAAACACAGCGTGCATTTACCATGCACCGTACAACTCACCCACACGAAAACATCGTTCGCTATCGTTGTGCTGTGCAAAAGCCATTTATTTTACATATACGCTAGTGATTGACTAAATCGGAAACTTATCGATTCTCCCATTTATTATTGTATTAAAATTTTTGGAAGTTGCTGAAAAAATTATAAATAAAAAACGATATACATATAATAAGATGATATAAATAAACAATAAGTAAGTAAAAAAAAGAAATATTAAGTAAACCAAAAAAATAACAACATTATGAGAAAATCTAAATGAGTATAAAACAAGATTTCACATCGGTCTTCCAATCAGGCTATAACTGTTGACAAATTGAAGAATAAACTTTAATAGTAATATAAATTCATACGACAATCGACATTATTGTCGATAGCCTACGTTAGTGGATCTGCACAACCACATCACTAATCCGTCACAAGACGCTGCGGCCGTACTAACGATGCAACCGCTTAAAGTAAATATCGTTTTGTAATTTTTACATTGCTTGTCCAGTTACTTAGCGACATACTTTGGTAGTGGTAAAGAAGCAATGTATTTACTACAATAAAAGTACAGTCGCTGTGATATATGAAAACAAAAATAACGTAGTAAAGGCAAGAAATATTTTACGATTTGTTGTTTTTCATGATTTTCAACACAAATATAGCAAAATACTTGTGCTGATTTATGAAAAGTGGTTCTACGATTTATAAAGTTTATAGTTTAGCTTCGATTTTTACAAGAAACCACTGAACAACACGGTATTCTTAAATGTTATCACGATCGCGCTCGAAAGCGCACTAGTTAGCGGAGACGGCCATTTGCCTGAGGCATGAGCATTGTGATCAAGACGCGCGGACACAGACACGCCCCCATACCACTTCTCCTGTTATTTATATTTCTATGGTTGGTATAGATGTTGCCATCCACGAAGACGCGCCCCACTCCGCTCCGTGCCGTACTAAAGTATAGCCGTGTGTGTGTGTTGTATGTGTGTAAGTAAGTGTACGGGTGGGTCGTTACGTGATTTTCGCGAAACGTAACGTAACTAGTGACTTCGAAGGCGTCACCTGTTTTGAAAACCAGTAATTTTGGTAACTAGTTCATCATCTGCCGAGGCTTTTCCCAACTATTTTATTTTAATTTTATTTGATAGGTAGGTACACCAACGACCTATTCACTAGAACATTAACATAATAAAAAATTACTTAAGCATTGATTTATGGTGAATTAGTCACTTACAGGCGTAAAAAAAATAGCTTCTTAAATATACGTTTTAACAAGATTTTTTACTCGTAGTGAGGATAGAAAAATTGAATTGAAACAATGACAAAACATTAAGTAAAAAATGATTCGAGTCTAAAGGGGGCTGTGAGGCTACGGTACACGCATTATCCACTGACCTCAATAGCGGTAAAGGTGAGGTCATCCTAAAGGTTGACATTTAAGAATGCTTTCAATTCCGTAAACAGGGACACCTTGTTGACAGAAGTTCAAAAAGAAATACCCAAAATTTACAGTTTTCTTTATCAATGCTACAGGCACCACTCTAAATTACTTTATAAAGACAACCTTTTGGAATCAGCCGTCGGATGTCAACAGGGTGACCCCCTTGGGCCAGTAATTTTTAGTTTGACTAAATTCGGAATTCAACGTATGGTATTTGGATGACGGAACCCTAGGAGGTGATGTAGACACGTCTTAAAAGATTTTACATATGTACATAAAATAAAAATTCAGTTATATATTCAGTACGTTTTAAATACGTAAATAATATTATCGTAAATAGATAAAAATAGGTTCGCTTCCGCTTATTCGCAAAGAGAGAGAGACAGAGAAAGAAAGAAAGAGAGAGAGAGAGAGAGAGAAAGAAAGAAAGAAAGAAAGAAAGAGAGAATGAGAAAGAGAGAGATAGAAAGAGAGAGAGAGAGTGAGAGTGAGAAAGAATGAGAGAGAGAGAGAGAAATAAAGAAAGAAAGAAAGAGAGAATGAGATAGAGAAAGAGAGAGAGAGAGAAATATAGAGTGAGAGTGACAACGAAAGAGAGAGAAAGAGAAAGAGAAAGAGAGAGAGAGAGAGAAAGAGACAGTGAGAGTGAGAAAGAGAGAGTGAGAGTGAGAAAGAAAGAGAGAGAGATAGAGAAAGAAAAAGAAAGAGAGAGACAGACAGACAGAGAGAGAGAACGGGATATCTCCCGTTCCGTGAGAGAGAGAGAGAGTGAAAGATTTTTTGCTACGGGTGTCGTTATTAAACCCGCGGACGAAGTGGCGGGCTGAAGCTAGTCATCGTCATCATAATTTCAGCCAAAAGACGTCCACTGCTGAACATAGGCCTACCCCAAGCACCGCCACTTCGAGCGATTGTGTGCTTCCCGCATCCGGCGGAGTATTGAAGCTAGTACATTATTATAATGATGATGCAGTGGTTGAGCGATCGACTGCTGCGCAACGTGTCGCGGGTTCGATCCCCGCACGGAACAAATATTTGTATGATCTGCAAGTAGTTGTTTCGGGTCTGGGTGTTAGTGTATGTGAGTTTCTATGTTTGTAAACGCACCCACGATACAAGAAGAAATTCTTAGTGTGGGGCAACGTAAAAAAAAAAAGCTATCATAGCAGACAGACCGCAGCCTAAGCAGCATAGCGGTTCTTTTGATTTTAACGCAGAGCTCATAATTAATGAAAACTAAAACCCGAGACCTAAACATAGTAAACATTCCACGAACCACAGACGTAAATATTGTCTTGGAGATTAAATTTGTACTCACTTATCGATACTCGACTATGATGATTCATGAATGAAATAGGGTAAAAATTTAGTCTCAGAACCGCCTCCGGCGCCCCTAGTGCCCTGGCGAGTGTGCGTTGCACACTTCGCACATATAGGCGGCGCAGCCCTGAATAGGGGGCGAGCCTATATGTGGCGCAGCCCTGCAGCCGGGACCAACGGCTTAACGTGCTTTCCGGAGCACGGAAAGATCTTGGTATGTAAAGATGGTCTCCCATCCACGGACCAACCGCGGCAAGCGTAGCTTAACCTGATCGATCGACCCGTGCGCCTGTTACTACTTAGCCACAAGCCCCTCGATTTTAGTAACTAGTTATTTTTTCAAATTCTATTCGGTGGTTCAACAAGGTGATTCTATCGAAGTGTCATGTAATCGATAAATCATCTATATTTTCTTAACTTTACAGTTATTTGCGAAACGAAAATATAGATGATTACCTTACGTAGGTAATCATCAATATTTTCGTTTCGCAAATAACTACTAACTAATACGTTACAATAAGTTTTAGTAGCTACATATGAAGTTACATCATTAACGCAATATAACACAAATAAACTTTCCTTCATAATGTATTTTGTAAGTACATTTTCGATGCAGTATCCAAATTGTAACTACATACTTACAAAATAACGTGTTTACAGTTTGACTCGAAACTAGCTATTCAGCTACATGCCCCGTAGACAGTTATTGTAACTAGTGACGTGAAATAACGCCCATGCCTAGCTTACAGAACAGTAATCGCGGAGTGGGGCGCGTCTTCGTGAACGACACTATCTGTAAATAGTTATATTTATATCTCTCTGAAATATTTGACTTTAGCTCATAACAAAACTATTGTTAATAGTATATTTAAAATTAATTAATTAATATCAGAAAAGTAAAACAAATCCTTTATTAGAAAAATAAGTACTACCTGCTACTTGTTTTAGAAAAATAAGATGGCGACCTTAAAGATGGTACAAAGCGCAAAATAGTTTAGTATGCAGGCAGCTAGCGACATCTGTATGTTATTTGAGTGAACTATTTTCCTCTGCCTGTAGAATGCCTGGGAATGTAGGCGTGTTGGTATTTTTTTTGTTATTTATTGTTATAATAGCGCAACCGCTACTGCTGAGCATGAGGTCTTGGGTTCGATTCCCAGGTCGGGCAAAGTGTTATTGGGTTTTTCTATCTGGAATGTCTTAGTAGCAGCCCGTAGTCTGGTTTTGTGCCCGGGTGATGGCAATATGCTCGCCATTACATGGGACTTACACATAACTGGCTAAATGTGGGTGTAAGGTTACACCTCTGCCCAACCCTTCGGCGAAACAAGGTGGATTTATGTAAAAAATACTTACAAAACTGCGACTCCGACAATGCTTCAGCCAGGAATTCGGCTTTATCTTTCGTATCTAGGATCGCCAAAGTCCCGTTATGAAAGCCCCTGCAACAAAAATCGATTTGTAATAAATGTATTTTTGTTGGGTGCCTACTTTGTGTCCCAACGCTGGGCAAAGGCCTCCCCTTTTTCCTCCCAAACCTCTATATTTTATGCGATCTATTTTGAATGATTTTGAAGGATATTGGTAATCCATTGCTTCAAAGGTTCAAAAAACTTCTTACAAAAAAAAACCGACTTCCACAAAAACACACCACAAAGTGAAAAATAACATTAATTTCGGAAGTCGGTGTCTTTGGGTTTAGAATTTTCGATTTTTGCGACCAACTTCCACTTTGCGGTGTGTTTTTTTGGAAGTCGGTTTTTTTTTAAGAAGTTTTTTGTTAGTTTTACTGAATCCATGGTAACAGGCTTCGCGTCGATGCCCTGCCACCCTATGTAATATTATAAGGTTTTTGCATTAGGAATTTCTAAGTAGCATCCCGGAGTATAGATTTGTGCACGGTTGATGGCCTCCTATTACATGGTACTTAAACATATCTGGCGAAATATGTGTGTAGATACTATAGGTACTCCTCTGCGTAACCCTTCGGGGAATTCAGACGTGATGTTATATAAAAGCAAGACTACCGATGAGTGAAGCTGATTGAGGATCATACAAACCGGCATATAATCTTGGCAGACTCCCAGTTGACAGGCAGAACCTGCACGATATACTCATTTTCGTTGAATATGTAAGACTCCCACTTTGGAGTACTCAGTTGAGGTACTGGAACAAACAAACAGGTGTTGAATAGAAGGCATAGAAAGTTGTCTAAGCAGTCTTAATCTATAATGTTCCCACTACTGGGATACAGATCTCCCCTTGAGATGGAGCGAGCCTAAATCCACCACGCACACAGTGTGGTTTGGTATAACTCCTAAATGCATTGGCTAAAGATGTCAATAGGTTTCCTTCTTGAGGCGGGCATTGACCAGACGACGTGTTTTCTATTTTATTTTATTTTGTACGTAAAACTTCATCATCATCATCATCATCATTTCAGCCGAAAGACGTCCACTGCTGGACATAGGCCTCCCCCAAATGAGGAGGTTTTGCCATAATCGCCACGCTTGGCAGGCGGGCTGGCGATCGCAGTATGGTGTTAAAATACATAGAGCACGCTGCTGCCCATTCTCTAGTAAGTCCCTTAGTCGCCTTTTACGACACCCACGGGAAGAAATGGGATGGTACTATTCTTTACGTCCGGCACTACACGGAACCGTAAAACATACAGCTAACTTATTTACGATGTTCTTAAAACATAAATTGAAAGCCATGTATAAGTTTTCACTGACACACACTAAAATAAAACTTAAACGGTTAACACAATATAGGTCAGACAAGCGCGATGCGACAACGCAACGCGATCATTTTTTATGAAAGCTTCATGGAAATTGTTCTACCAGAATCGAGACACATCGTCGCATCACGCCTGTCTTTAGGATCCTTAAACCTATACATAACTTTTTTTTTTAATACTACACGGATATATGACTTATATAAATAAACTTATACAATAGGCTCCTATAACCGAAAAAACAAAACTAAACGAACGAATAGAACAATAAAATACAGAAGTTGCAGAGAAACAAAATAAACACGCTAGAAGACCAACGAACCGAAAGAAGACAAAAAAAATAGTATTGCAGAGAAAATTTATCTCTAGAAGACCAAAACCAAGTGCCAAATACAACAAATGAGGAGAGTGCAAAAGCACAATTTGGAAGAAATCCCTACCTTTAGACGAATTGTCATCTGGCTCAATAGATATATTCATTCCCTGTGTTCTGCAAAATATCTTGGAGTTGATCAATTGACAAAAGACTACGCGAATGGGGCCTGGGGGTTCGATGAGACGTCGGCTCGCCATTTTTTGCGTCATACTTTTGACACTTTTGTGCGTTGTACAATCGCATTCAGATGCATGTTGGTGCTTCGGATGGGCATTTTTTGATATTCGTTGTGACTTGTCTTCCTTTACTTTGTCTTTCTTTATTCTCCCGTCAAAGTCTGTAGCAGTGAAAATCTGTTTACTAACAAGTTTACAGGGTCAAATTAAATTAGTTAGCGAAACTCCGCAGACGTGATGGATCGGTATCTAAACAAATAAAAAGTTATTTGGTGATAAAAAAAAATTGGGGTCAATGGCCGCTGGCATAGTCCATTCGCTTTAAGAAAATAAGGAGTCATTGTTGTCGCCTCACCCCCCGAGCAATCGGGTCGCAACAAATTAGAAAGCTGACCATTGACGGCAGATGCCTGTACGAAAAACTTGTGTCTTTTGCGACCCGATTGGTTGAGGGGCGGGGTGACAACGATGAATCACTATTTTCTTAACGCGAATGGACTATAGTTACCGGAAGTAGGCATTGATAAAATCAATTTATTTTAAACCTAATATTTTATGTAACTATACCACCTAAGGTCGTTGAACCCAAAAAAAAAAGAAAATAATCTAATTCTTTTGTTTTTTGTTTTGTCATGTTTAGATATCAATATCGATCCATCCCATCCATCACATCTGCGGAGTTTTGCTAACTAATTTCATATGACCCTGTAGAGTGCGGGATTTAAAGACTCAAGCGTGAATACTGGAAAGTTTTGTATCCAACACAGTAGGTACTAACAATTATGAGCTAAGATAAACAACAACATCTTCCTGAGGACTGTAGCGGAGAGATTCAGCTCTCCAATTATAATAACAGTTTATGCGGAGGTCGATTGGTACTAAGACTACTAGTAAGTTTTTTTAAATATTATCTTACTTAGATTCCTTTTTCCAAAATTAAAAAAAAACCTAAAAAAGAAGTGAAAAAAAGAAGTTATGAATTAGAATTCGGGTGCATTTAAATAGCCGCCAACAGAGGCGATATATAAGGTTTATAATGCGCACCGGACCGTCCAAGTAACAGTTGTCACCTAATTATTTTGTCAACTGTACCTAAGAGTAAACTGTGTAATTATTTCAGTTGGAATAGGTACGAATATAATATACCTAAAGGTTTTTAGTCAAAACATAACAGAAATAGTAAGATTTGGGGTTCATGAAATTGTTAACGCCTATGATTGATAAATCATGATGAGCCCAGGAAAATAACTATCTACTTTTACGAGAACAGGAAAAAAAAAAAACGACTGAACTGTAGAATGTTATATTATCACTGAGTAACATAGCTTATAATTTATGAAGATATCACGCGGGCCGCTGGCGGAAGCTAGATTAAAATAAATTATAAGACTGTTAGCTTAATAAATTAAAAAAACTAGCTTTATAAAGCTTTTAAATAATTTAAATAATTATAATCTTCCATGTCTGATTATAATCAGATTTTTAATAATTAAAAAAATCTTCTTGAAATAGAGAAGAACGCAGTGCCTAAAGCAGTACACCTTTGATGTCCTAAGAAAGTAGAAAGTGGTGAGCTGTCTCACAATAATGGCTGTCACAATACAGAGCGTTTTTTGACAATTGAATGTCAAATACTGGTCAAACTCAAAATTATAAATTTTTCATGACGATCGTTAAAACACGACGGGTACATAATTTAACGTCGAAGATTAAAATACCTACGGGTAAAATGTCAATGTTCAAAACATCGAAAATTTAAATATCGAATGACCATGTAACCGAAAATTAAAATAACGTAAGTTTATAATGTCGAATAGTTAGATAACCTACGTCCAATATATCTAAAATCTAATTATCTACAAAAGTGACATCGAAATACCTAAATATCGAAAGTACAGTGTATCGAATGTCCTAAATATCGAAGTACAGAGTATAGACGATACGACAATACGACGGAACCGCTTTTCTGGGAAACCGTGGCTGGAATAAATTGGAAAGAACACAAAAAAAAATATTAAGGCGTTCCCCGAGCAAAACGACGCGCTCCGCTTGTCCTGTTCCTAAAGAGTCGTAAAGAACCTTGTAAGTAATCGACACGTGCTTCACCTCTCAACGAGGCATCCTCAGTGAAGGGTGGGCGTTTTGACTGTCTTATGTAATTTTGACGTTCGAAAAGTGCTGATTCTCATCCTAGTTTGAATAATGACTATTGATGACGCTTGACGTGTCAACATGTCGGTAATCGCTCTACAGAAAGAATTTTTGGAAATGACTGACGAAAGCAAAGTTACTAAAATTTAATTATTTTACCTACATCAACACCATGACAGACGTAGAGTAAAAAAATATACAATACACGACTTATATTTAGTACCCTAATCCGCTTAACTGTTCTTAAAGAGTCATAAAGAACACCCGCCTCAGCCTCACCCGCAGTATACACTGCTCTCAACGCTTAACGTGGCAACACGTCGTGTCCGGATTCGCGACAAGTCAATCATCATCCTGAGGATGCCTCATTGAGAGGTGAAACACGTGTCGATTTCTTACAGGGTTTTTTATGATTATTTAAGAACAGTTAAGCGGATTAGGTTACTAAATATACGTTACGTCGTCTATAGTATTTTTTAATTTACACAATGTAATTTTTTCATAAACCATAATTTTATTTTATAAAGAAACTAGCTGGGCCCCCTGTTTCACCCGCATAAGTCTCGATTACGTGGGAATATCACGATAAAAAGTATGGTCAAGGTCTACCCATGTGCTAAATTTCATCCAAATCCATTCAGTCGTTTTAACGTTAATACGAAACAAACAAACAAACATACAAAATCAAATCTTTTCTTTATTATAATTATTAGTAAAATACAATAGACGACGTATATTTAGTAACCTAATCCGCGTAACTGTTCTTAAAGAGTCATAAAGAACCCTGTAAGACATCGACACGTGTTTCACCTCTAAACGAGGTATCCTCAGGATGGCGATTGACTTGTTGCGAACCCGTGGACACGTCAAGCGTCGAGAGCAGTGTACACTGCTCTCTCGTCGTCTCTACGTCGTCTATTGTATTTTATAATGGATTTCCGCAAAGTCACGCCTGAATCAATTAACTATAATTATTAGTGTAAATTATTCAAAATCTGTGCGTTGACTACTGTAACTCATGCGCGTGGTGTGGTGCGGCAAAGCGGGAACAAATGCTCAAGTTTATTTCCTTAGGGAAGCGCCTTAAAAGTCAAAATTAATGCAAAAAAAAATAACAAAATACCAACCTCTATACTGCTCATGATAGCTGGCCGAACACGAACTCAAAAATAATAAAAACAATATTAATAATTTAAAAATGGATTCCATAACGCACACCGCTTACGACTGAACCACGACAGATACTGAACTTAAGTTATTTCTAAAAAATCTAATAATATGGCAGTAATGTTATTATTAATTATGTTATTATTAATTATATTATTATTATAACCGACCGCAATTTGAATGGTTTATTGATATTTCCTGAGGCCATATTTTGAAAATAATGTATTACGTATGTGGTCTTGCATAATGAATTACAAATCGTTGAGAAGCGAGCTAAACTCCTTGAACAATAGATGTTTTATAGGTATTTATGTATATGGTGTATACAAAAATAAAAACTGTCAAGTACGCGTCGAACTTGCATTTGAGTTCCGTAGCTCGCATTCGTATGGTGTACAAATATACTTATACAGGGTGACGACATCGACGCGAAAATCTGCAGACGGTCTGACAGATCTGTTTGATATTAATAAATAATAAATAAATTCATTTATTTCAGGTAAATACCACCCATTGCCATACATAAATTAATAGAAATCATCAGATTAAAACAAACACGATAAAAAAAACAATAAAATAAAATAAAATAACATTCAATTAAATCAACATAAATGAAATTAAATCAACTTAATCAAATTAAATTAAATTAAATCAAAATAAATTAAATGAAAATAAATCAAATTAAATTAAATCAAAATCAAATTAATAATGCAGCATACCTATGTTTTCAAACGAACATTAATTTACGTAGTCGCGACTTGCGAACCCTACAGGATATACGATATTCTTGCACGTGATAGTAGAAGTAAAATATTGCGAGCTGTGCGATGTATCAAAATACACAAGTCTGCCTATATGGGACTATCTGGCAACAATTATTATGTTAAAACTACAAATAATATCAACTTGGTGAACGACATAATGATTATTAACCTCTTAGCTTCTACCCACGACTTCGTCTGCGTGGACTTCAAAAATGTGTCCAGAGAGAATAGAAAAGTGCAGAAGCTAGTTTTAACATACTTCGAGGGACACTAAAAGCCCTTAGGCGTTATAACCTGAATTGCAACGTATAGTAATTTGGCCGGATACCGGATGCCAGATAACCGGCGACTGCCGAAGCCGGATAGCTGGATATCCAGCCGAATTGAACGTCATACATGTTAAAAGTTGCTCACGCGCTCAACCGCTCGCGGTCGCGGCGAAGAAGGCTTACAGACTAAAAATGTTTTTTTTTAAATAAACAGGTTGGTTTTCGAAATTAGTAGTATTACTTATTTACATTTTATTACAAAAATAAGACCAAGTATCCGGCACAAGACGACAATCAGACCGTGCAACGGATAGTAAAAAATGGCCGGATAGGCCCGATACCGGATAGTGGTCGGATATCCGTTGAAAAATTGTTTGGCAATTACGAAAAAACGTGCTTGTCAAGCAATTTTGACCGTCTAGGGACCCCATTACACCATAAAACTATCAATACTTTATGAGGAAATCCGGTTCTCGCTGTACATATAACGCTGCCTGCGCCCGTCTTCAAGCATTTCCAGAATTCTGGTACACTCTTCAGGGGTTAGTGGTATGTTTTTAATTAAATTTGATCAGAATAATGAATTTCTGCACTAGAAATGCCATATTTATTTATTTATATATACTTTATTGTACACCAGAAAATACATAGCAAATAATAAATTGAATAAGTACTACAAAATATATATTTATGAACAGAAACAAATGGTTTCAAAGTTGTTCAAATCTTAAAAATCGTCTTTATTTTTTGGTTATGGTTTTTACAACCACCAAAATAGTTATTTATGCTATAAGTGCGGAAGGTAGGTGATTTCCGATGAGTGGCATTTTATTCACGAGAGTAGCGAGCGAGTGTATAAGTCGACACGAGTCGGAAATCATCTTACGCACGTGTATCATACAACGTTTTACTATGCATTGTGCGAGAAAATTAAAAAAAAACGAGCGAGTCTTACGGTAGTCGCATATGATGTACACATCATAGGCGACTACCTACCATCTACATATTACGACGTATAAATGATAAAAACAACATTCATGACTTCGACTTCGACTTCGACTTCGACTTTGACTTTGACTCCGCCATTGCCATCGCCATCGTCATCGCCATCGTCATCGATATTGTCATCGCCATCGCCATCGCCTTAGCCATCGTCATCGTTATGATCATCATCTGATTTGTAAAACTTTTCTCAAATAATAAAAACTCTGCAACGGGCTGACGACGGCCACAAAAATTAAAAAAAAACAGAAAAGTAAAAAGCACTAGTGAAAAAAAGTGACACTTTCCACACTAATTTACTGCTTGGAAAAGGCTCTCTTCGAGCAAATGCATTGTAAAGGCTCTTTTCGAGCAAATGCATTATAAAGAAATAAAAAGGTTCTACTTCTTCATACGTTTGGTATGAAATAAACTTTAATTTAGTTTTTGTTTTAAAAGGATTTCTCAAATATTTTAAATGTTATCGCGTTTTTTATAATAGTGTTTATAAAAACCAACTGCCGCTGCCGTGTGTTATACAATACGGACATGAATCCGAAAAGCCAGAGGTGCGTGCCTTGGGTTCGAACTCGAGACCTATGACTTGGCAGTCCGACGGTCACACCACTAGGCTATCACTGCTCTAGTGTAAGATATTTATATCCGTGACTAGACATGGATGATTTTAAACTTTAGCTAAATAATATTTACCGTATAACTTTTATTTCCAGCTAAAACTATCAAATAAACATAATAAAAAAATATTTTTTTACGTAATTTAAAGATTATGACAATACATTGAGTAGGCAATGCGTTAAATGTGGCATGACTTCACTCCCGGTAGATTTTGTACTGACTTGTGACGTAGCGAGCCCCACTCCCCAACTTTAACGCGTTTTATCTAAATCATTAAAATTTAAATTAAAGAAAAAAGAAAAAGGGAAGGTCCGGACTCACCCAACTCGTTTACTCAGAAAAGAATATACTTAAAAAACAACCCAGCAACTACATCCACCAAGGGAAAAGAAATCCTAAAACCAAACATACTTAACTACATTGAACGCGGCAGATCTGCTTCACTATCCGAGACCCCAAAAAACCTGTAATGACCACCGGCACCCGGAACCAAATCATAACTTCATTTAATCCAACTGAAAAATGCACCCCAAGCCGGTTGGTCACCGTGGGGGAAGAAGACCGCTACCCTTCAGCAAAAAAATACCTAAAGGAAAACCTAAAGAAAAATCAAATAAATCTACATAGCCGCCTTAAACACACTTCCATTAAGGACAACAGAAAAACTGCTCGAACTTGAGATAGCTTTAAGTAAAATAAAATGGGATATTCTCGGTATTAGCGAAGTAAGACGAATGGGAAACCATATTGAAGAACATGATGACTATATCCTGTATTACATCGGTGAAACAAAGGGTCAATACGGAGTAGGATTTATGGTGAAAAAACATCTAAAGAAACAAATCCTAGAATTCAAAGGCATATCTGAAAGAATCGCTTTACTAAATATACAGCTACAAGGTTACAAGGATGAGTGGACTATAGTACAAATATATGCTCCAACAGAAGCTGCCGACGAAACAATAAAAGACGATTTCTACAACCAACTTTCAACCACACTAGAGACTGCCCATAAAAACTTGATTGTCATGGGAGACTTTAATGGCAAAATAGGCAAACAGAAGCATGGCGAAGAGTCTGTAGTAGGAAAATACGGCATAGGAAAAAGAAACAAGAACGGCAAGAGAATCGTAAACATGGCCTTTGAGACTAACTTAACCATATTAAACAGCGTTTTCAAGAAAAGGCCTGCCAAGAAATGGACCTGGATATCGCCCGACGGGACGTACCGCAACGAAATAGACTTCATAACTTGTAATCAACCTAAATGTTTTCAAGATGTCAGCGTAATAAATAATCTCAACTTTAATAATAATCACCGCATGGTCAGAGCAACACTATCCCACAAACAACAAAAGAAACAGAGGAAACACTTCCATAAGGAACAAAATGCTTGGACAACCGACACAACATCCCATCTCATGACATCCAAAGGTATAGACTCAAATGGAGGTGGGTAGGCCACATGGTGAGAGAGAATAGTAATAAATGGACAAAAGATATTACAGAGTGGACGCCTAGATTCCAAACAAAGCGAAAAAGAGGAAAACAAAGAAAACGTTGGTCTGATGACATCAAAAAGATTGCAGGTTCAATATGGCACAGAACAACTCAAACAACGGCAAACTAGAAAGAGCTGGAGGAGGCCTTCGTGTCGCAAAGACACGCCGACACCCAGTAACTAATATTTATTGTAAAAAATTCTATAATTTAAGATTGAAACTGTGTTGGCAATAAAGGGTATAAAAAAAAAAATAAAAAAAAATCTAAATCATTATTCATTAAAATGATAAAGCAAAAAATACGTGTTTATTTTTTTTTTATTATCTGACTGACAGACTAAATAGTTTTTTTTTTCGTCAGTCAAAATCCCTATTACGCTTGTATGAACCGAAGGGTTAGGCAGAGGTGTACCTATGGTACACCCACATTTCGCCAGTTATGTTTAAGTCCCATGTAATAGGGGGCGAGCCTATTGCCATCAACCGGGCACAAATCAAGACTCCGGGTTGCTACTGAGAAATCCAAACCACTATAATTTTTGTATTTTGATAATTCTATCAAAATAACTATCAAATCAATTAATCTGCCTAGCGTTTTACCAACTATTTTAGGGTCGGCTTCCAGTCTAACCGGATGCAGCTGGATACCAGTATTTTATATGATTTTATTTTTGGTTTTATTTTTTTTTACTGGGTAACACGATACCCTTTGGTAAGACTGGTTGTTAGACTATCGAACTTCTGAGCTGACGACCCGTAACGACTGTCATAGATCCACGAATGATAACCGGGACAAACGGCTTAGCGAGCTTTCCGAGGCACGGAGGAGTCTCGGTAAAGATGATCAGTGGTCACCCATCCACTGCCCAACCCTAGCAAGCGTAACTTGACCTGATGCATCGACCCGTTGTAACGTAACGTTTTCCTCCGTGGAGGGAAACGTAGGTCACAAATTAAATTAAAATAAAAAGGTATTAAAATTAAAAGTTAAAATTAGTAAAAGTAAAGTTAAGTTTAGGACACAGGACAGGCTCGGGTTAGGCAGGAACAGGCACAAGACAGGCTCAGGTTAGGCAGGAACAGGCAGGCAGGGAGTGGAACAGGTGGGCAGGCAGGCAGGCCGCAGGCAGCGTGCAGGAGGCTGGGCTGAGGATTATCCCCCCTGGAGGTACACTCCAGCCTGTGGAACGGAGTAGAGGTTGTGAGACTTTGTAGATGGAGGCGCTTTGAGGCGCCTCACCTAGCGGGAGGACCGCGCTAGCGTCACAGGTGACGGCGGAGGTCTCTCTCGGAGAGTAACGACGTCTAGTGTCGGAGGCCTTCGTGTGCGTGTGCTCGCGGCGTTTTACGCCGCGTGGTTAAGAGTTCGTTAGAAGTGAGCACCTCCTACAGGGCTAGGCAGGAGGGCCGAGCGAATTAAACACAGTATTACACAGTACTAGAATGTTTATTGACATAATCCACTCAGTATCGATAGTTTAAATTACACAATAAAATTAGGACACTCGCGCACGCTAGTTATGCTAGTTTTAAGAGACTAATATTCGAGTAGCTAACTGTTCAACAAATAAGACTTAAGGGCATAAAAACAGTGACTCCGTCTCAAGTTAAAAATACGACTCTCCGAGGGCTCAGACAAGACTAGACTCTCAAAAATATGAAGACCGTTTTTATCGTTCTGTGTCATATTTTAAACGTTTTTAAAACATATTCAAGTTAATTCTTAATTTAGATATGACCAGCACTAATAAAAACGGCTTACAGAGGAGAAATCTTAGATCTATGCTTATTGCGAAGGTTCAGTGTGTACACCCGCTTTATGAGAGAAGATAGAGTGTACTTATCTATGATGTGTTCTGTCTATGTTTTAGAAAAGTAAATTACGACAGATGACAGTTTAAGATGAAAACGTCAGAATATAAATATTCTAAAGTTTTTACAAAAGGGAAAATTAAATACTATAAAATCGATTTGGATGATAAAACAATCAAGAGATAATTAAGAGTATGCTTTACAGAGGTAAACAGTGCTACAGAATATAAAAGTGAGTTAAATATAAGTGTCATAGAATATCAATAGGAAAATATATTAAAAGGTGGTTTGTTTAATATAATAACATAAAGAAAGAGTAACGTGTTTATACGTAAATAAACTAAAAGATGTGGTTCCAAATAATGGAATACCACATTTCCCCGACAACCCAAGAAAAATTTTCAATACGTTGAAAATTTTGAATGTTTAAATAAATCCTTGGTCTAACACACAACATCTTTCATACTTTCGTCAAACACTCTCACTCAAACACACATAGGGGATATGGTTCACGTTCTATGACGCATACTCCTCAAGGAATTATTTTGATAAAATTACGAAGGCTTATTTTTTTTAATTAGGTGTCGTAACCCGCACCTGTTCGAAGACCCGTTATGAAGCTATTTACAAGGCATTGGAGGCTTTTTTAAATGAGTTGCCAAACCGCTCAAGAGTTGGGAGTTTAAGAAACCCAATTAAAGGATTTAAGAAAACCCAAGTTTAAGAAGAATCTAGGTTTAAGGGAAACCTAAGTTTAAGAGAATTAAGTTTAAAGGTATTAAGAAGAATCTAGGTTTAAGGGAAACCTAAGTTTAAGAGAATTAAGTTTAAAGGTATACACATAGGCTTGTTTATCGAGTTGTGTAGGAACCGCTCGTAAAGTAAAAGGTATACACATAGGCTTGTTTATCGAGTTGTGTAGGAACCGCTCGTAGAGTTTAAAAGTTAAGAAGAGTTTACCCTATAAGAGAGGGGATTTACTCTTTAAGATAGGAGAGTTTCCTTTGAGAGGGAAGAAGGTATACACATGGGCTTATTTAATGAGTTGTGTAGGGACCGCTCATCAAAGAGTTTAAGTGGAATAAGATGGCTGAAAAGCCGAGGTTAAAATTAAAAAAAAAAAGGTGGGATACAAAATATGCCTAAAGGGTTAAGTAGTGAGGGTTGGTGTATATGATACAAAGAGTAAAAGGTATAATAATAATAATTGTAAAGAAGCTATGAAAAAATAATTTGAAAGTCTACTGCGGACAGTGAAGAAATTGTATATGACTGAAGTAGTCCGTTTAAGTTATTTAAATTAAATATGTTTATATGTTGTTTTAAATTAAAGAAAAATTATCCTCTAGGGGTTCCTTTAAGATATAGGTACTCCATTGAAGTTTCATTTTAGAAAATAGATAAGAGATTATAGGGATTAAGAAGTAAGTAAAGAAAAAAATAATTGCCAAAGGATATCCGAAAAATGTATACTAGATAAAGTATTTTTTTGAATTTTGAAAAATCGAGCCCACGTTAAAAATATAGTGCGGTAAAAGTAAGAAAATATAAAGTACGAGTGTATAAGAGGATATAATCTAGTAAAGTTCTAAAGTTAGCGTTAAGCTGTAATGTTTTTGTGTCTAAGTAAAAGAGTGTTAACGAGTATGTTTAAGGGGAGTGTGTAGTTCTAGGTATTGCGTGTCAAACTGTAACGTTGTGCCTAAGTTAAAGAGTGTAAGAGTCTTGCGATGTGTTTAGAAGGGTGTTTAGTGTATAAGAGGGTGTGAGGGCGCCAAACTAACGTTTGCGCCAAAGTTAAAGAGTGTAAGGACGTTATGCCTAAGTTTAAGAGTGTAAGAGTGTTAGATGTATGAAGAGGGTGTTAGTGTGGAGCAGGGTGTGAGTTTCTAAGAGATTGGGCGCCAAACTGTAACGTAACGTTTTCCTCCGTGGAGGGAAACGTAGGTCACAAATTAAATTAAAATAAAAAGGTATTAAAATTAAAAGTTAAAATTAGTAAAAGTAAAGTTAAGTTTAGGACACAGGACAGGCTCGGGTTAGGCAGGAACAGGCACAAGACAGGCTCAGGTTAGGCAGGAACAGGCAGGCAGGGAGTGGAACAGGTGGGCAGGCAGGCAGGCCGCAGGCAGCGTGCAGGAGGCTGGGCTGAGGATTATCCCCCCTGGAGGTACACTCCAGCCTGTGGAACGGAGTAGAGGTTGTTAGACTTTGTAGATGGAGGCGCTTTGAGGCGCCTCACCTAGCGGGAGGACCGCGCTAGCGTCACAGGTGACGGCGGAGGTCTCTCTCGGAGAGTAACGACGTCTAGTGTCGGAGGCCTTCGTGTGCGTGTGCTCGCGGCGTTTTACGCCGCGTGGTTAAGAGTTCGTTAGAAGTGAGCACCTCCTACAGGGCTAGGCAGGAGGGCCGAGCGAATTAAACACAGTATTACACAGTACTAGAATGTTTATTGACATAATCCACTCAGTATCGATAGTTTAAATTACACAATAAAATTAGGACACTCGCGCACGCTAGTTATGCTAGTTTTAAGAGACTAATATTCGAGTAGCTAACTGTTCAACAAATAAGACTTAAGGGCATAAAAACAGTGACTCCGTCTCAAGTTAAAAATACGACTCTCCGAGGGCTCAGACAAGACTAGACTCTCAAAAATATGAAGACCGTTTTTATCGTTCTGTGTCATATTTTAAACGTTTTTAAAACATATTCAAGTTAATTCTTAATTTAGATATGACCAGCACTAATAAAAACGGCTTACAGAGGAGAAATCTTAGATCTATGCTTATTGCGAAGGTTCAGTGTGTACACCCGCTTTATGAGAGAAGATAGAGTGTACTTATCTATGATGTGTTCTGTCTATGTTTTAGAAAAGTAAATTACGACAGATGACAGTTTAAGATGAAAACGTCAGAATATAAATATTCTAAAGTTTTTACAAAAGGGAAAATTAAATACTATAAAATCGATTTGGATGATAAAACAATCAAGAGATAATTAAGAGTATGCTTTACAGAGGTAAACAGTGCTACAGAATATAAAAGTGAGTTAAATATAAGTGTCATAGAATATCAATAGGAAAATATATTAAAAGGTGGTTTGTTTAATATAATAACATAAAGAAAGAGTAACGTGTTTATACGTAAATAAACTAAAAGATGTGGTTCCAAATAATGGAATACCACACCGTGTGGCATATTACTTAGCCACGATCTATCAAAATATCTATCATATAAAAATAACTATCAAATAAACTTCACTGCATTTTATCCCATTTTTCTGACAGCATTAAAAACCTAGTTTACAGGTTTTTAATTCTGTCAGAAAAATGGGTATAATAATATTCGAACTATAAGTAATATATAAATATAGAATATTCAACACATTTTCTTTTAGAATGCGAGCCCAAAATTTAGGAAATTCCACTCGCAATCGCTTGCCATATTTGCAACAGGGTTACTTATCCAACCTAGACACAAATAAATAGCAATATAATCACACTGAAGCGATCAAGCGGCTTCAAGCAAAGGAAAATAAAGCGCTCGACGGATATTGAAATAAATAGCTGTAAAAATTATTTTCCTGCGGATGGTGTTATGCGAAAAATACAACATCTGTTCAGCCTTTTCCCAACTATGTTGGGGCCGGCTTCCAGTCTAATCGGATGCAGCTGAATACTCGTATTTTACATGGATCGACTGCCTATCTAACCTCCATAAACCAGTTACTGGGTCACATGATACCCCTTGGTCAGACTTTTGGGCATTTACGCATGACAACCGGGACCAACGGATTAACGTGCTTACCGAGGCACGGAGAAATAAAGAAAATACGTGCGTGTTTTTGTTTAAACACCATGCACTGCTGTTCGACCGCATCCGACCACTCGGCAATATTCGGCTGTTGTCGTGAGATAGCGGAAGGCGGTGCGGGCGACGACGAGAGGTGCGGCCGCGGCGTGCGTGCGGGACGCGGGCCATCGGCCACTTCGCTACCGATCGCCGACGATGGCACGCGCGCGCACTTACCAACATCGACAATATTATTGTACCTTTTTAGATTACATTCATTTAAATTACAGTCCTTTGGTTTTGAGTTCAGTCTTTAATTAGCCCGAACGATAAGCAAAAAAAGTCCTTACGGTGGTTACATATGAACTTCTTCGATGGTACCTTGTTCGGCAGACTCCTCAAGTCTGTCACTCATAGGGTGACAGACTTGAGGAGTCTGTCGCCTGAACAGACATAGATCCCAGACGGCAGCGTGCCGATTTCCGCGCGTGCCGTTCAAGTGTAACAGCCGCAGAGGGTGAGGTGGTCTGCGTGAAAGTCATGCAGGCCAATACCTGGCTGAGGGAGCGCGATAAACTGCGAAAGTCTTTCAGCACTCCACCCAAAGGTAGTTGAAGATAACCATGTGGTTTTAGTCAAGATTCCGACAGACCCCTTCCTGTTTTTTTGCTGTGTACATCCATGAGGAAGTCTACAGAAAAAAAATATGTATTGTTACTTGCGTTACATGGCAGTAGGGGTTAAATGCCATTGGCTATGTCTGCCAAAAGACCAATGGTCGTAGAGTGTAGGAGAGACCGTGAATCAGAACCGAAGACGACGGTAGCGTAAGAGTAAAATAATAGGGGTAATTGTATAAGTTACACAATTACCACACAGGTTTCACTTTACATTCTCATATGTGTGGTCAATATCGAACGCAATGCCTTCCATTTTGACATCCATTGCTAGATAGGTTTGAAAAATTCGTCTGCTCAACAACGGGTCGGTCAAAGCGTTTTTCCATCTGGAATTTCTCAGTTTCTCTTTGTGGTTGATGGCAATAGGCTCGCCCCCTATTCAGGGCTGCGCCGCCTATATGTGCGAAGTGTGCAACGCACACTCGCCAGGGCACTAGGGGCGCCGGAGGCGGTTCTGAGACTTAATTTTTACCCTATTTCATTCATGAATCATCATAGTCGAGTATCGATAAGTGAGTACAAATTTAATCTCCAAGACAATATTTACGTTTGTGGTTCGTGGAATGTTTACTATGTTTAGGTCTCGGGTTTTAGTTTTCATTAATTATGAGCTCTGCGTTAAAATGAAAAGAACCGCTATGATGCTTTAGGAATCCGCCGGATGCGAGAAGCACAGAATCGGTCGAAGTGGCGGTGCTTGGGGTAGGCCTATGTTCAGCAGTGGACGTCATGTGGCTGAAATGATGATGATGATGACTAGCTTCAGCCCACCACTTCGTCCGCGGGTTTAATAATGACACCCATAGCAAAAAATCTCTCTCTCTCTCTCTCGTAATCTTTCTCTCTCTCTTTCTATATCTCTCTCTCTCTCTTTCTCTCTCTCTTTCGGTCTCTCTTTCTATATATATCTCTCTCTCTCTATCTCTCTCTCTATCTCTCTCTCTATCTCTTTCTCTATCTCCATCTTTATCTCTATCTCTTTCTCTGTCTTTCTCTTTCTCTATCTCTATCTCTTTCTCTATCTATTTCTCTCGGTCGTCAGAAGCCCGAAAGTCTGACAACCAGTCTTACCAAGGGGTATCATATTACCCTGTTACTGGGTTGTGGAGGTCAGATAGGCAGTCGCTACATGTAAAATCCTGCTATCCAGCTGCATCCGGTTAGACTGGAATCTAACCTCAATATAGTTGGGAAAAGGCTAGGCAGATTGATTGACTCATATATTTATGTCGTTCGCGCGGTAAACTCTAATTGCGCGATGCAGGATTTGTGTGACGTCAGGTCTTTGATGCGTAGTTCGCATGTGGTGATGTAGATGTACAAGTGCAACGTAGTCAGAAGATATAAGACTTACGCGATAGAAAGAGAGGCAACTTCTAGGTGAACATAAATGTAGGTAATTAGCGCTGGGCGACCTGAATTGCACTTTATTGTGTCGTAACAGGAGTCGCTTTTTATTTAAATGATTTTGCGGAGTAATCCATCTATATTCATCTGTATTGTTACGCAATTACCTCGGTGCTTGGCTCTTTACAGAACGAAACCGTCCTATTCTGTCTGACAGTGTATTTGCAATAATATTGAAAAATGAAACCATGTTGCTTCGTACTAACAAAGTACCAAAATAGGTGAGAATAACAAACTGATGGTTCTATAGGCGCAGCGGCTGACTGATTGGCTTCTGTACTACGAGTCACTGCTACACTGCACTGGTACGATTCCCGAACAAATATTTAAAGGCAAATTTCTAAGGAAAATAAGCAACGGAAATATTTAACTGATCCCCTAAAAAACTTATTGACATTCTAATGATGCTCGCTTTTTTTAATGAATGATCCTCTAAAATCTTTCCGGTTCTATAATGATGCACACTTTTTTTTAAAAATTAGTCTAGTTTTAATCTGTCCGTGATTCTCGTGAGTGAGTCCGTGATCTGTCTGTGATTTTAAAATACTGTTGGAGCTGCTGAAGATGTAAAAAACTATCTTTGCATTGTATAAATTCAATCTCATAACATTGTATAATTGCATAGCACATGTTGAGTACTATGTACCGACTATAAAGCTACCATTTAGGTACTGGATATGTCTTTCATTGACTTGAATGTGCCTTGGCGGCTGAGAGTATGTCATGCTCACTCTAATGTCTCGCTGACGGTGGCGCGTGTGTTGGATCATTTAGCTCCCTTCAAAATGGTTGAGCTGAATGGTGCTAATCCATGCGTCATGTTCGTGAACGGGCGCCGTCAGTAGGGACTGGTCATCTCTTAGCTACCACGGCTTATTTTAATTTAATTTAATTTTTGAATTTTTATTTTTGCTACGGACGCTTTTAACGTTTTGCATCGTTCTCACATGTATAACTTCAACATGAATGATGTAACCAATTTTTTGTAACCATATTATGATTTAAAAGAGTGTCCGTGGAGTTTCTGGCCCGTTCTTCTCCATAGGTACCTACTACGCTTTGGAATGGGCATCTAGCTTCATCTTTCTGACTGACGGACCCCTTGACAATTCAAAAGTGCCTGTAATTGGTTTATTTGAAATAAATGCTTTGAGTTTGAGTTTGAGTCCTTTTCTTACAGTTGCTCGCAGTAACTAAGCTATAGGGGACCAACTGTGGCCAACCTACACTGTGACCAGCCTTCTAATGTCCATGTAACTGGAGAAACCTCGATCCCTGTCATACAGGATGTCCTAGTTCATGGGTCCGAGACCTCATTGATGTAATGTGTACAGAAGTTTGGAAATAAATTACAATTACTATTACCAAAGTACATCCAAGTTGGTCGCAGTTACTTACTTGATTATTTAGTATTTTTAGGACCCCAAAATTTTAATTATTTGAGGTTCACCAAAAGAGGCGCAATCATTATATTAGAGTGTTCAATAATTTTCACTCTCAGCTTAAGTACACAATAATGTCCACACTGTGCCATGCTGGAACACGAGGAAGTGGGCTGTAATCTACCACTGAGCCACCACTGTTCTCGCTCAGGTCTTTTTGGGAGCGCAAAATGGTAATTATTTAAATAAAATAAAAATAAAAAGGTTTATTGCAGAAACTTGTACAACTTTTACAGTTAATCTTACATAGGGACGTCCTTTTAAGTAAACAATACACCTGTGCTAGCAGATCCCGCTCTTCAATAACAAATTATGAAATGGTAAAAGTGGTGTACAAAAAGAATTTAAACAAAAAATTTCAAGTAAAATCTCAAACTAAACAAGATTGAACTGAAAGACTTGAACTATATACTAAATAAAAGTAAAAAAGAAAAATAATCTTAGAGATATATCCTAAAATAGTGTGTGTGAGCGTGTGTGCGTGTCAGTGTGTGTATTAGTTGTGTGCGTGTGTGTATATGTGTGTGTGTGCGTGCGTGTGTGTATCTTTTCAACTTATATTGACGATGCATGCAGCAATAATTCAATGTCGTCATAGGTCTTCAGTTTTAGCCAATGAACTATCGCCTTTTTGCAGTCTTTAGAAGTCATAGAATAGATGTTAATTATTTTATTATATAGGGTAGCGGAATTTGTATTGAATTGTCTTTTGGCATATGCAATTTTTACGAATTTTGCTGGTGCAGCACTGTATTTTCGTCTTCTATTATGTGTGGTTCGATGATGAAAATCGCAGATGGATTGTGAAATGCGCTCTTTTACATAACTGCTAGCTGTTTTACAAAACAGCTCCGTTATGGTAAACAGCTGAATAATATTTGTATCTGGATTGACATTGCGTTACGTTTAACAAAACTGTCACCCACATGTAGAATGGCTTATCTGCAGTCAAAATAAGCGTTTAGTGTGTCTTATAATGCTGAATCGGTCGCAGTAACTCAGCTAGGGCACTCTGACCGATAACGATATAAACGTAATTCAAAACGTATTCATTATTTTAATATACATTGTATATGAGTCAAGAAACAAATTCCTATTTTTTACATTTATTAAAGCATTGGTTATTTTAAAAATCGTTTTTTTTTTGTGGAACGGAACGCAAATTCAATTTTGTCTGGGACAATGCCGGAAGTGACGTCAAAAACTGTGTGAATAAAAATCTATTCTTTGCAAAGTGCTTGAAATCTCACTAAGGTAAGTAAGTGCGATTTCTGCTAAAAAAATTATTTAATTCATATGATTTGGGACTAAAAAAACTTAAAATAAAGACGTAAAGAAAGCAGTAATGTGGTAAATGACGTCACATCATGGCCGTGACAGAAATGGACGTTTGAACTGTAGTAGGAAATTGTTGGAGTTTCATTTTTTTTTTAACAATATGCAGTAGTTGACTTTAATTTTTAATACTTTTCTTGGTTTTATTAGTTTCTTGAAGGAGCTCGTAATAACTGCCGCACGGGTCGATCCATCAGATTAAGCTACGCTTGCCGGGGTTGGTCAGTGGATGGGTGACCATCTTTACATACCGAGACTCCTTCGTGCCTCGGAAAGCATGATAAGCCGTTGGTCCCGGCTGTCATTCGTGGATCTTTGACAGTCGTTACGGGTCGTCAGAAGCCCGAAAGTCTGACAACCAGTCTTACCAAGGGGTATCGTATTACCCAGTTACTGGGTTGTAGAGGTCAGATAGGCAGTCGCTCCATGTAAAATAATGGTATTCAGCTGCATCCGGTTAGACTGGAAGCCGACCCCAACATGAGGCTTGGCAGATTGACTTTTTTTTTGGTTTTATATTGCTGTGTTTTATTGATTTAGTTAGAAAAATAATAACATGCATATTCCCTATTGGTTCAGGTTAGGTTAGAACTGTGACCAACCTACTCCCATGTAAGCCGCAGTTACTAGGCTATTTAGTATTTTGCATAAATCTAATTCTGTTTTGATTTGTTTTCGAAAATAATATGTCATCTGACGGCTTTGTTATCATAACGTAAATTATTATATACCTTTTTTATTTTATGAATAAACAATGCAATTTACATCAATCGTTCTATTAAGTTTCTCATTTTTCATTTCTTCAAAAGATAAATTGAGTTTGGATTAGGCTAGGCAAATGAAATAATATAAAAACATATCTAAATACCATAACTTTACCAACTAGCTTTTGCTCGCGGCTTCGCCCGCGTTGGTGTCGGAAAATATCCCATGTGAACGTACTACCAGGATTAAAAGTACGTATGTGGTACCTATGGGGTAACTCGTCACATATCCAAAGAGCATTCATAACGCAAAAAAAATGCTTTAGAGCAATAACTGGGGCGCCTCCATATGAGAGTTGTAGACCACTTTTTCAAAAGTTGAAGGTGTTAACGCTAGCTTCTATTTATATTTTAGAAATAGCCATATTTGTTAGGAAAAATTCACACTTCTTCTCCACAGTAACCGAAAACAATAGATTTACAAAAAGGGATCCCACCAAGCTAAAAAAACAATTTTGTAACAGCGCTCTGCACTACAGAAACAGCTACCTTATGTCCATAAAAATTTACAACCATATTTCAAAAGTAATAAGAGAACTACCATACAATTACTATAAAAGAAATCTAAAAACATGGCTTCTCCAAAATAATTTTTTGATTATTCAAATTCAAATTGAAATATTTTAATTCAGATAAACATCCATATATTGTTAATAGTAGTATAACTTAGCCTAATGTTAGTATTAAATTAAAAATAAACAACAAAAAAAAAACATAAATTATTTGGATAAGTGTGTGTGAACACTTATCCACTTTTGTAAGAGGGGAGAGTTCCACCGATCTGAAAACACATTCAGGATGCCATTGGAGGAGGAGCGCAAACGCGCCATCATGGAAGCGCATCGCTTCCGCATTATCGCGGCGAACCCGTCGACGCACGCTTCGGCAAACATCCCTGATGCGCTACATCGCCACGGCAACCTCAAAAGCACCCTGAAAGCGTTATTGTACTGAACGCGCAGGTCGCTAAAAGCCCGCTGGGTATAGTTGGTCCACAGGCTACACGTGTAAAACGACTGGCAGAAGGCCTTAAAAAGCGTTAACTTTACAGACTCAGTACAGCGTGCAAACCTGCGAGCCAGCATATTCCCACGGACAGCCAGCGACCTGCGCTCCCTGTGTAAATCTACATTGTCTTTTAAGTCATCAGTGACACAATGACCCAAATACTTGAACTTCGAAACCCGACCTAAAATAGACCCAGAGAGTGAGAGCTCCGGCAGCTGTTCGTATGTTAAAGAACCCGATTTAAAAACCAACCATTCACTCTTATCGGTATTGTATTTGAGCCCGTGAGCCACCGCATAGCTTTCACAAATTTTGAGAAGCTTTCTCATTGCACCGATAGATGGGCTCAGCAGCACCATATCATCAGCGTAACTGATGTTGTTCACGCAAACACCATTCACGTGACAACCGATTTTAGTGCTACCGAGCTCACCCATCAGTTTGTTTATGTACAGGTTAAAAAGACGGGGGGAGCTCAAACCGCCCTGCCTCACCCCACAATTCAGTCCATACATATCAGAATATGAGCCTGTCCATTTGAAGAAGAAGAAGAAAATAAATTTATTTGACTCAGGTTAAGGGCACACAATATTCACACAAAAACAAAAAAAGGAAACAGAAAAAATCAAAATGACTTAAAATAATATTGTGTGCCTCACGGCTGCGCCAAATAGGCCCGGTTCAGCATAAATGCCAGACAACTAGTGTCTGACGCTGGTTTTCAACTGGACCTTCTGTTACGAGGACGTCTTACGGATGTAAATCAGTTTTATAGTGTGTATGTGTTCTATATTTAAATAAAAGTAGATATAAATGTGTAGCAAATAAAATTAAACTGCACAAGAATATCATTATGGATTATTGTATAGATATATAATCATGGATTCACAGCAATGAAACATTTAAATTAATCATGTCTAGCTTCCGTTGGGCATCCTCGAGATACTGCCGTAGGCGTCTTCTAAATGTCTCGATCGTGTTAATAGATCGGATAGGTGGTGGCAGGTTATTCCACACTTTGGAAGCCGCATAACGGAAGCTACCTCTAAAAGCGGCTGTACTATGCGACTGGGTTGAGAGTTCCTGCGAGCATTGCCTTCTGCCACATTCTCGTTTACTCGCTATCCAACTCAACTTGTCGTACAGGTAGTCCGGTTTTTGGTATTTAACTACACCGAATAGAAGCATTTAACTGTATTCACTTGGCTACTGTACCAATATCTTAACAGTGATATCACATCACCCGGGACAGAAGTGTCGTGAGTGAGCTTATGCCAGAGCAGATCATAATTGACCAGGTCGAAAGCTCTCGATAAATCCAAGAAACATGCTATTACAGGAGTCTTTCTGTCTGTGTAATATTGGACAGTCCGCTTGAAGCATAAAATTGCACTCTCCGTTGACAAGTTCGGCCTAAATCCAAACTGATTATCCTCGAGAACGATATGTTTAGCAAGAATTTAATCAAGCAGACAGACTATCAAATACCTTAGCACAGACAGTGGCAAGCGATATCGGCCTATAGTTGGAGATATCGGAGGCGTCACCGGTCTTATTTTTTATTACTGGCACAACGACCGTATTACTAAGTTCCACAGGTAGGTAACTATGACTTAGACATAGGTTAAAAATCATAGCAAGTACCCGCGGTAAGTGTACCCCGTGTGTGTATTTAAGATGTTCAACGCTGAGACCGTCGTGACCGGGAGACTTACCCCTCACAATGCTCTGTATCCTGCTCGCGATCTCTTTAGCTGAGAACCTGACAGGGGGAGCCACGGTCACGGCCGCCCCAGCGCCGCTATTAAACGGCTCGCTATAGCCACACAAACGCGAGTTTACATTAAAATGTTTTTGAAAAGCATTGGCTATATCAGTGGGGTGGCTCACGCCCGCGACGCTCACCGGCGTCCCCGACCTATGGTTTAATTTATTTGTTAATTTCCAAAACTTATTAAATTGTTTACTTTTATGACAAGATGCTAGCATATCCATTTTAATTTTCTCTTGGTTATTTTGACAATATTTTCATTTAGTTTTAAAAAGGTTGCGCGATGTACACATATTTTCATAAATAAATCCAGAAGTAGGTTTGTTGTATAACAGCCACATTTGATAACACAGTCGGGCATAACGGTGAGCCTCGCGAACGTGTTTGTTCCACCCTACTACATAATTTCCCTTATGACGCTTTTTAACAGAACCTGCATGAGTGAGTTCGGCTCCCCCTTTCAAAATACAAATCAACTCACTATACAACCTATCTATCACCAATCGATGCCTTAGAGTATATATCACTGGAGAAGCCATAAGCGCAATATTCCGAACAAAAAAGTCAGTCACTTTTTGCGGGGGACGGGGTAGCTACTGTCAAAAACAACAATAGTTGCTCGCCCGGATAGAGAAGTCCGTACCATATTTTTTATTTTTATCGATATCGATATTCATTCGGAATTTTGCTTGAACCCAGAAATAAAACAGCTGTTGCATAAAATAGTTACATTTTAATAAGAAGAGAAAATAACTTCAATTAAATAAAAGTAACTAAATTTGTAATAAGTAAGTAATCTCAATAAAAAATTAGATCAAGTTCAATTTTTTATTTTTTTATATACAAACACTTCAATGGACATAAATAAATTATAAAACATTGAACAATAAAAAAAAAAAAAGTTAATATAGTAATTTTTACTAGGAAATTATCGACATGTCATTTTTGGTTTCAAACATGACCTCAACACTACGGTAGTCTCGTTAACATTTTTACTAGAGGACATAATCGCATGTCAAGTGCGTGTAAGTTTTGCTGATTTGACGTATATTTTCGTAATGCAAAAGAAAAGTATTTTGATCTTTACGAACATAAAAACGAGATGTAGCGAGACTCGGTGACGTCACAGAAGCAACGTGAGGAAAATACTCGATTCATGCTACGTTTTATATTGAATCATGGGTGAATCGAATGAAAAATCGAATTGTATTATGAGGTTAGGATTTTAAATTACAATAAAAACATGACAAAATCTTAGAAAAAAAAATTGCATCTGGAAAGTTATTCAGTTCTTTATGTAAATTTGACGTATTTGAACGCTTTTTACACCATTTAATAGCACAAATAGGCATTTTCACGGAGCTCCGCGCGCCTTTAAAACGATTCACGAAGTGCGTTAGAATCGATTTGAAAGTAGTTTTTATGAACGTACTAGAACATTTGTTCTTGTACTTTTACAGAGCGCGAGAAGCCTTACGAACACTTCCCGTTCGTAAGGCTTCTCCAGTGTTATATACTCTAAGTAATAAGGCTTGACCAAGATTATGTCTGGACTTTAAAAGAGACTGTGACCTCTGAGTTTGTTTCGGCCTTTCTTCTCAGAGTAGTCAGATAGGAAATACTATCATCTAGCTTATTTTTAGGATTGAGGTTAGGATTTTACCTAACCTCATAATACAATTCGATTTTTCATTTGATTCAACCATGATTCAATATAAAACGTAGCATGAATCGAGTATTTTACTCATGTTGCTTCTGTGACGTCACCGAGTCTCGCTACATCTCGTTTTTATGTTCGTAAAGATCAAAATACTTTTCTTTTGCATTACAAAAATATACGTCAAATCAGCAAAACTTACACGCACTTGACATGCGATTATGTCCTCTAGTAAAAATGTTAACGAGACTACCGTACCGTGTTGAGGTCATGTTTGAAACCAAAATTGACATGTCGATAATTTCCTAGTAAAAATTACTTAGTAATTATTTTTGTTAATATGTTTTTTTAATGTTCAATGTTTTATAATTTGTTTGTGTCCATTGAAGTGGTGGTCCAGTGAAGTTGTATATAAAAAAAAAGTTGAACATGACCTAATTTTTTATTGAGATTTTACTTATTACAAATTTAGTTACTTTTATTTAATTGAAGTTATTTTATCTTCTTATTAAAATTTATCTTTTTTATGCAACAGCTGTTTTATTTCATGGATTCAAGCAAAATTCCGAATGAATATCGATATCGATAAAATAAAAATTTATGATACGGACTTCTCTTTCCGCTACCGCGTCCCCCGCAAAAAGTGACAGACTGTTTTGTTCGGAATATTGTGCTTATGGCTTCTCCAGTGATATATACTCTAAGCCTTATGAGGACCATGTAGATTAGTGTCTGAAATGGGATTTTTAAAATTCTAAATTCAAAAGTCATTGATTCAAACTAGGCTGACAATCAGCACTTTTCGAACGTCAAAATTACATAAGACAGTCCCCCAAAACGCCCACCCTTCACCACTTCCTAGTGCGTTAGCTGGGAAGATACTGACACTCAGCACCTACAGGATGAATTGTTTGTAAGGGAATATGCTCTAAAGGATATCTTTAGTAAATATGAGACTTGTCAACAAGACCTAAGTAAGCGTATGCAGGAGGCCAATGAGTTGGCAGACCTGGTCAAGTACAATGCAGAGATTTATGAGTCTCTGACAAATAACCTTTCTTTTAGCTGCGCCTCCTCTCAGGAAACTCAGCCTGAAGTTGTTACGCCCACACCCTCAGTGGTTCAGAATGTAGGTAGCTGTATTAATAATGTTAATAATAGTAGGAATAATTTGATTAACACAACATATGTATTTTCTGACAAATTTGGTCAAGGTTTTGGTAGAGTATTTAATCAGTGTTCACAACAATATGTTATAAATAATTGTATACCCGGTGCCAGTGTTAGCCAATTAATTAGTAGTATTAAATTGACAAAAATAAACCCCAGTTCAACTGTTATTTTATTATATGGGGATAGTTTAACTGTAAGAAAAAAGGACATAATTGAATGTGTCCATTTGATGTTACATCTTAATGAGACCAATAGTTGTAAATTTATTTTCTGTGCCTTGCCTTATTCTCAATATTTGTCTGATGAGCAAAATAGGCACATTTATAATTTAAATATGTTAATTTATAATAGGACATGTCGTCACAGTGACGCTATTTTATATTTTGATTGTAATCAATTTATTACTGATTACAAACTGACAAATTATACAATGTATTTGCCACCTAGTTGTAGGAGACAAATTGCTAATCTCTTAGCATACAATATACAGAGTGACACTGGTACCTGTAGTGTACCACCAATTACTGTTAGTAGTGGTACTAACACTACTTTTGATACGCCTTATAGTTTAAACTATTAGGAGCGACAACGGGTGAGCCGCATATTTTGAATGTTGTTCATCAAAATATGCAGGGTCTGTCCGGCAAAGAGCTAGAGCTAAGTTTATTTATAGAGAACTATGATGTTCAAGTGTTATGTTTGACTGAACACTGGTTGAAAGAACATGAAGTAGTGTTTATCAATGATGATAATTTTACTGTACAAAGTGCGTTTGTAAGGAAAAGCGCCATTCGCGGTGGATCTTTAGTTCTTGTTTCAAACAAGTTGAAATGTAAACAACGTTTAGATTTAGTTAATCTTTCTATCGAGCGCACTATTGAGTTGTCTTGTGTTGAACTCGAGCGATACGTTATAATTTGCGTTTATCGACCCCCCTCTGGTGATTTTATTAGTTTCGAAACGGTAATGGAGGATTCACTCAATAGGTTAAAATCAAGTAATAAAAGTATAATTTTATGTGGAGATTTTAATATTAATATTTTAGATGTTACTCCATTAAGTATTAGACTTCTTAATCTGTTTAGGTCTTATAATTTAATAAACTTGTTTTTTGAACCTACTAGGATCACGGCATCTTCTTCAACTTGTCTAGATAATATATTTAGTGATTGTGATGCCAAAAATAAAATAGTGTTAAGTGACTTAACGTCTGACCACTGTGGTTTATTAGCTAGCTTCCCCATGCCATTACATAAAAAGCCGCATAAAATTGAATGCAGGCCTTATACAGCTAGTCGTTGCAATAAGTTTAAAAATAATATAGCTCACAGAATTACACCATCTATAGTAGAACACGAGAATCCCAATGAAATCTATGGAGCCCTTTTTGATGTTGTGCAAAAAGAGTACCAATCTACTTTCAAGTCCAAAACTATTCAAATTAATGGCACCTCTGTTGGCTTTAACCAATGGGCCACTCCAGGAATTTATAAAAGTAGAGCGAGACTATACGAGTTATATGGTTTGAAAAAATACAGGTTTGATACTCCTTTCCTAGAGTATGTCAAAAATTATTCAAAATTATTTAAAAAGGTGTGTGTTTTTGCTAAATCTAAATTTTTAAGCGACACAATTAAAAAATCCAATAATAAAGTAAAAACCACTTGGAAAATTATTAACAATGAAACGGGTAAGTCGGTTAAACAAGATAAACAACTTGAGATTATGGTCGACAATAAATTAGTTAATAAAGCAGCTGACGTAGCTGAGGCGTTTAATGAGTTTTTTGCCAACATACCTGTAACTACCACTCGCTCCTTAAATTCATCCCCGTCTAAAGCGGAAAACCTTATGCTTAATAGTGTGTCTAAAAATAGTCCCTTATTTAGCTTCGAACATGTAACGCCTCGTGATGTAGTTAATGTTTTTAACACACTCAAGTCTAAAAACACTGGTGATTACTGGGGCATCTCCATTAAACTTTTAAGTAATATAATAGACATCGTAGCCCCCTATCTAGCTGTTACTTTTAATAAATGTGTTGATTTAGGAACTTTTCCTGACCTCATGAAGAATAGTAAAGTCATACCATTATTTAAATCAGGTAATAAAAGTGACGTTGGCAATTTCAGGCCTATTTCTATCTTACCAGCATTTAGCAAAATATTTGAAAAGTTAATACTCAAGCAGTTGCTTAGACATTTTAATTTAAATAGCCTCCTTCATAATGAACAATATGGCTTTACAAAAGGTCGTTCGACTACAGATGCGGGTGTTGCTTTGCTGAAACACATATTTAACGCATGGGAGAACTCGCAAAATGCTATTGGGGTTTTCTGTGATCTCTCCAAAGCCTTTGATTGCGTGCACCATGACACGCTTTTGCGTAAACTACGTCATTACGGTGTGCAAAACGAAGCTCTCAACGTTTTAAATTCGTATTTACATAATAGGTCCCAATGTGTAGATGTTGATGGTGTGAAATCTTCTGGGCTACCAGTTCAGTTAGGTGTACCTCAAGGCTCAATACTGGGTCCATTCTTGTTCTTAGTGTATCTCAATGACTTACCATTCTATTTAAAGGGTATCTGTGAAGTTGTACTGTTCGCAGATGATACCTCTCTTATTTTTAAAGTAGACAGGAATAGACAAGATTTTGACGATGTAAACAGTGCACTCTCAATGGTTACGGATTGGTTTACGACAAATAACCTAGTTCTAAATACTAAGAAAACGAAATGTGTAAAGTTTGCCCTACCAAATGTTAGAAATCTAGGTCCCAACATCGTCTTAGATAAAGAGGTGCTTGAATCTGTAAACTCGGCGGTTTTTCTGGGCATAACAGTAGATGCCAAACTTCAGTGGGGCCCACATATATCGAGCCTAGCGGGAAGGCTCAGTTCAGCCGCCTACGCCGTCAGGAAAGTAAGACAATACACTGACGTCGATACAGCTCGGTTAGTCTATTTTAGTTATTTTCATAGCGTTATGTCCTACGGTCTTCTGCTGTGGGGCAAAGCTGCTGATATTCAAAATATATTTGTTCTTCAAAAACGAGCTGTTCGCGCTATTTACCAGCTTGGTGCCAGAGTTTCTCTGAGAGATTTTTTCAAAGATATTGGTATCCTCACGGTGGCATCTCAATTCATCTTCGCCAATATCTTATATATTAGGCAAAATATACACTTATACACTAAAAACAGTGATTTTCACAATGTTAACACTAGAAATAAGGACAAACTACGAGCTCCCTTTCACCGGCTTCATAAGGTTCATAACTCATTTGTTGGGCTTGGTATAACCTTTTATAACAAGCTACCCTCTTCTTTGCTAGATTTGCCTTTTAATGCGTTTAAAACGAAAGTAAAATCCAATCTTTGTTCAAAGGCATACTATTCTATCAACGACTACTTAAATGATAAGAATAGTTGGTCGCTGTGATTAACTCAAGACAATGTTTATGTTCTTTCTCCAGCTTACGTACTGACAAGTTATATGAGTTTATATAATTGTTTATTTTATTTGACTTTTTAAGTCAAGTTATTTTAATTTAACTTCAATTTATTTTTGACAATATCTACTCATCACACTGTTTTTTTATGAGTTGTATTGCAATATGTGGTTAGCTAGTGACCTCGACAATTGATCATATTATTTACTGTTATTAGTAATTAACTCTTTGTTTATTTATTTTACATCGATGGTCCTAGTTTATCATTTATAACTTCCAGTTACAACTATATGTAAGCGGGCACGCCCTTTATGCCTGGAGGCTTTTTTATTTAGATATTAATTCTGTTTACGTTTAGTTTTTTTTATTTCGGCCTGAGTATCGATGATTGATTGGTTGAGTTCTCGATGATTTTGTTTGGTATATTGGCGTGTGCTAGCTAACATATGGCTAATAATTTGAATTATGTTTTGTGTTGCGTAATGTAAATTATTTTGAATACTATTATATAGAATCTTTTTTTTTTGTTCTTCTAACTGAACAGACAGCTGTGCTGCTGGGGAGTTTGTTGCGCCACTTCTTCTTCCCAGCTAATGCACTAGGAAGTGGTGAAGGGTGGGCGTTTTGGGGGACTGTCTTATGTAATTTTGACGTTCGAAAAGTGCTGATTCTCAGCCTAGTTTGAATAAATGACTTTTGAATTTGAAATTTGAATTTGAATTTGAAGAAGAAGTGGCGCAGGTAATCTGGAGAATGAACATAAACATTATCTTGACTTAATCACAGCGACCAACTATTTTTATCATTTAAGTAGTCGTTTATAGAATAGTATTCCTTTGAACAAAGCCTGGATTTTACTTTCTTCTCTTTAGGAAAGAACCACACAGATTGGAGTGGACCTGTCCAGTGAGTGCAAGCATTTGTGAGTAATCGTGGAGCTCAACTCAGAACTTAAGGAGCTCAGGTTGTAGGACAAGGCGGTTTTCCTTCACCGTTTTGAGTGCAGTGGTGATTAAATAATTTACACAAAGTAAAGCGCCTGTCTGGGTTCGATCCTACGACCTATATACTCGTAAGTCGCGGCCGCATACAACAGGGCCACCACTGCACTCTACAATACAGTAAACAGGGTGTCAGGCACATCGACGTTAAAACTGTTACCATGGATTCAGTTCATGATTCTGAACGCCCCAGCGTGGAAATTTTTTGTAGGTTATTTTTAATATAATCTGCTGTTTTATAGAAAAGTGCCATACCTCCGCGGTCAAAGTGTATGGACAGCAGATTTTTTTAAATAATCGACGAAAAATGTAAACTCAGCGGGCTTCAGAATCATGTACTGAATCCATGGTAACAGTGTTCGCGTCGATGTGCCTGTGGTGCCTACAGAACCCATTCCTATAAAGGTCTGTAGTTGTTCCACTGTAAAATAAAAGCATCTTCTGATACAAAGAAGGAAAAACAAAGAAGGAAAAGTAAAGAAGGAAAAGTAAAGAAGGAAAAGCAAAGAAGGAAAAGCAAAGAAGGAAAAGTAAAGTAAAGAAGGAAAAGCAAAGAAGGAAAAGTAAAGAAGGAAAAGTAAAGAAGGAAAGGCAAAGAAGGAAAAGCAAAGAAGGAAAAGCAAAGAAGGAAAAGTAAAGAAGTAAAAGCAAAGAAGGAAAAGTAAAGAAAGAAAAGCAAAGAAGGAAAAGTAAAGAAGGAAAAGCAAAGAAGGAAAAGCAAAGAAGGAAAAGCAAAGAAGGAAAAGTAAAGAAGGAAAAGCAAAGAAGGAAAAGTAAAGAAGGAAAAGCAAAGAAGGAAAAGTAAAGAAGGAAAAGCAAAGAAGGAAAAGTAAAGAAGGAGAAGCAAAGAGGAAAAGTAAAGAAGGAAAAGTAAAGAAGGAAAAGCAAAGAAGGAAAAGTAAAGTAAAGAAGGAAAAGCAAAGAAGGAAAAGTAAAGAAGGAAAAGTAAAGAAGGAAAGGCAAAGTAGGAAAAGTAAAGAAGGAAAAGCAAAGAAGGAAAAGCAAAGAAGGAAAAGTAAAGAAGGAAAAGCAAAGAAGGAAAAGTAAAGAAGGAGAAGCAAAGAGGAAAAGTAAAGAAGGAAAAGTAAAGAAGGAAAAGCAAAGAAGGAAAAGTAAAGAAGGAAAAGCAAAGAAGGAAAAGTAAAGTAAAGAAGGAAAAGCAAAGAAGGAAAAGCAAAGAAGGAAAAGTAAAGTAAAGAAGGAAAAGCAAAGAAGGAAAAGTAAAGAAGGAAAAGTAAAGAAGGAAAGGCAAAGAAGGAAAAGTAAAGAAGGAAAAGCAAAGAAGAAGGTGACACTTGCTTGTAATTTCAGGGCTTTCACACCTGACGAGTCTAGGTTTCTCCACGATTTTTCTTTCACCGCGTTTGTATTTAATTACTGTAAAGAGGTTAAGTACCTAGTCATTTTATTAAAAACCGGCCTAATGCGTGTCAGACCACGCACAATGAAGGGTTCCGTAGATGGGATGAATTTGTCCCAAAAAAAAACTTTATATTGTAGTTGAAAAACATGTTCTCGGAATGGATGTACGGAATGTATGGGAGAACATGTTTTTTCAACTGCAAATGTAAGTTTGGCGATTATTACTCGTTAACTTGTATAGCCTACTTAGCTGTGATAGTTTACCCTTTAATTTCGTTATACAGTGTGTTGCCAGTTTTATTGTTTTTAAATGAAAATATTGATGTTTGAAGTTTTGGCAACGACAAATTACGAAAAAAAAAAAAACATAAAAAAAAATCCTTGTGGCCTGGGTCTTGTTATTGGACCTAAACACGTAGTAGACAGCCCCACGGATCCGCCATTTTGTTTTGTTTCTGTATATATGTTGCTGTGAATTTTTCCACATATCCGGAACCAAACATTTAGCTGGCAGGGGGACACTCACTACTGGGGTTACGGGTTTGTCCGAAAGGGATATCGCGGCCCCGGCACATTGGCAACGGAAGGAACACGGGTGGGTTTTAGTCAGTAAAAGTCTGACACGCCCTCTCGCTCCGCCCAGAGCGGGAGAAGTCATTTGAAGATTTCCCACCCTCAAAAAAATTATAAAAAAAATAATGGGACACACACTTGACTCTTACAAAAAATTTGCACTTTAAGGCTTAATATTTCGCAAACGGATCCCTGAATCCAAAAATGGTTCTCACAAACTTTTTTTTTTCATTTATTGACGTGTTATTAACGTAAACACGTAATATGTAAATAATATTATCGTTAATAGAAAAAAATAGGTTCGCTTCCGCTTATTCGCAAAGAGAGAGAGAGGGAGTAAGAGAGAGGGAGAAAGAGAGAGAGGGAGAAAGAGAGAGAGAGAGAGGGAGAAAGAGAGAGAGAGGGAGAAAAAGAGAGAGTGAGAAAGAGGGAGAAAGAGAGAGAGAAAGAGAGACAGAGAGAGGGAGAAAGATAGAGAGAGGGAGAAAGAGAGAGAGAGGGCGAAAGAGAGAGTGAGAAAGAGAGAGAGAGGGCGAAAGAGAGAGTGAGAAAGAGAGAGAGATGGAGAAAGAGAGAGCGAGGGAGTAAAAGAGAGGGAGAAAGAGATCTCTCTCTCTCGAGGGAGAAAGAGAGAGGGAGAAAGAAAGAGAGAGAGAGGGGAAAAGTGAGAGAGAGAGAAAGAGAAAGAGAGAGAGAAAGAAAGAGAGCGATAGAGATAAAGAGATAGAGAGAGAGATTTTTATGGCTATGGGTGTCGTTATTAAACCCACGGACGAAGTGGCGGGCTGAAGCTAGTCATCATCATCATCATTCACAAGACCACAAGACGTCCACTGCTGAACATAGCCCTCCCCCAAGCACCGTCACTTCGAGCGATTTTGTGCTTCCCGCATCCGGTGGATTCCTGAAGCTACCTACATCTTTTTTTTTTTTTTTAACGCGATCATAGCAGACAGACCGCAGCCTAAGCATCATAGCGGTTCTTTTGATTTTAACGCATAATTAATGAAAACTAAAAACTAAATGGTCTGTGGTCTGTGGACGAACCACAGACGTAAATATTGTCTTGGAGATTAAATTTGTACTCACTTATCGATACTCGACTATGATGATTCATGAATGAAATAGGGTAAAAATTAAGTCTCAGAACCGCCTCCGGCGCCCCTAGTGCACTTGCGCCTGTGTGCGTTGTACACTTCCCCGCTACCCATGTGCTAAATAGTCTAGTCAACAAGTGCTTTTTTGTTCAACTTATTTCAGCAGTCTCGGAAAAATATGAACAGGAAATTTCCTCCTCTTTTTGAATCTATTATTAGATTTGAAAAATCTTAATTAGTTTTTGAGATATTTGCAACAAACCAAGCCCACTTTTTTTTCCAGTAAATTATTTATAATGTTTGCAGTTTTTGCGAGCGGTACCTTTTTTTTTAACCATCTACGTGCTATTCCGAATCGAATGACACCATGTTCATATTTTTCCGAGACTCAACACACACGCCACCATCAGCGAGACACCAGCCAATAGACGTCAGAACATTAACTAAGTAGACTGCGTGGCAAGAGATATTCCTTACCTTCTCAAAGTTATCGAATCCAGGACTTCGTGCTTAGGAGTAGCGCTTGCGACCACAAGACCAATGAGACATTCTCAGGATTTCAGATTTTTGAGTCGGTCAATTACTGAAAGTTGAAGCGGAGAAGAACGGGTAAGAAGCTCGAGAGCGTTTATTCTGAAGGTGGGCAACGTCGCAAATAGATAGTAATAATCGTCAAATATTTCACTGTTTTGATTAATTTAGCAATATGTATGAATTTGTGTGGGGTAGGTACCACAACTAAAAAGTGAAAAATAAGAACTTTTTACAAAATAAAAAAACAACCGACTTCCAAAAAAACACTACAAAGTGAAAAATAACTTTAATTTCGGAATTCGGTGTCTTTGGTTTTGAATTTTCGTTTTTTGCCACCGACTTTCGATCGACGAAGTTTTTATTTTATTCTGTGGTAATATCGACAAAGATTCTTTGAATGTGCTCCGTATGAGACGAAGGAAGGTTGCATCTGTATTAAAATTTTTGACGCACGACTGACCTTGGGATACTGTCCATGCGTTTATGAATCTGCAAAGAGATTCTTACTGTCTGACCTTTCACCTCTTTGAATGAGAATGTAGTTTGAAGTGTTCGCTGTATAGTAAATTTTTTTTTCTGCCCGACTGCAACATGTGTAGGTGTAGGATAACTCAAAAGACCATTTCAGACACCAATCTACATGGTCCTCATATGATCTGACCAAGATTATGTCTATGTCTGGACTTTAAAAAAGAGACTGCGACCTCTGAGTTTGTTTCGGCCTTTCTTCTCAGAGTAGTCCGATAGGAAACGCCGACCTCATCTAGTAAATATGTTTGACGTTTAAAAGTGTTTCTACAAATTTATTTACAGAAATAAAATCATTTATCATCGAAGATAGTGGTCGGCAAACTCATTAGTCAATAGAGCCAAATATCAATACCATGACGACTAAGATTTCATAAGAGAGCCAATCCTTTCTGTGTGTCCAAACTGTCTCAATACACTTTTCTTAATCCTTAAAACTCTCATCCTCTTTCACTCCACAACGCTTCCTAAAATTAACTTGCTAAGAAGTAGGATGCCTTCATCATCATCATTATATCGGCTGATAATAATATGATGAAGGCATCTCACAGTTTATTAACAAGTAAACCTATACCTACATAAATTTTCGATGTCCTGAAAATACTTCGGAAATAAATCTTTGAAATATAGTTAGAAATTTGAATAAAATTTGATATCTTAAAATGACCGAAACCCCGACCCCCGCGCGTATCTACGCTCGCACTTCTCTACATTTGTACAGAGCCGCACTCTACAGGCTAAAGAGCCGCATGCGGCTCGCGAGCCGCGGTTTGCCGACCACTGATTTAAAAACACCGTAGAAACGCAATACCAGTGCTGCGACATTTTTTTTTATTTTTTATGTCGCTGCGTCATGCTGAGATAGGAGCCTTTTGGCCTCGTACAGGACTTCCTTCTTTAAATTTTGATGTTACTTTGTTTTTTATTTGGGAACCGATCACTTTTCCGAATTGTTTTTGCTCGAATTTCATTTTACCGAAAACTATTGACCGACGTCTTTTTTGCTATATGCATTATTTGACATATTTTTAAATCATCGAAGTATCATGTGTCATAGGTATTATTTTACCGAACTATATTTCGCCGATTTACAAAATAACTTTTTGCTATTGGCCGAAGCCTCTTTTGAACTTTTTTCATTTGCCCAATGATTTATTTACCATATTTTCACCACACCGAAACAATCGTTTTCAATATTAAATTAAAATAGTGTCATAAAAAGTCAATATGTTGTGCTACAAAATTTAGTGACAGAAACGAATCGCTGCAAAACCGACTCCATGTAGTCTTGTATGCCCTACCCCTAGAGTGTAATTTAAGCCCGCGTAGACGCGGAGGGGTAGGGCGGCCCGCGAGCTGAGGAGCAGGTGGTTTGAAGGTGGTGAGCGTTAAAACCACCTGCAACGATAAGCTCGCGTGGAGCCGTAAACCCCGAAGCGCCGCAGCCATGACAGAAGCAATGCTTGCTGCATGTTGCACGCCTGCGTAAGTTTATTCCCGTTGTCCCCGTATGCCATATCCCCGTCACGGGGACAGCGGGACGTGATTAAATTTATTTCCCGTTGTCCCCATAACGTACATTCGGCTAACGGGGACAACGGGAAGTAAACCTTTTTTAAATCGAAACAGCTAGGTTAGGTTAGGTTAGAACTGTGACCACATAATGCACGAGCCGAGCGAGCGAAGCGAGCGGTGCCGCGGCAGCGGCCGGCGAGTGCCAGAAACATATTTTTGAATGTACAACCAAACCACGGGGACAACAGGAAGTATTTTCAAATATTTAATTGAAGTACCGCTGTCCCCGTAGGACGGGCACACGGCGTACGGGGACAACGGGAATAAACGCCTGCGTACATGTTGCATGCTTGTTTGCACGCTGCATGCTTGCTTGCAAGCTGGATGCCTGCTTGCATGCTGCATGCCTGCTTGCACGCTGCATGCCTGCTTGCATGCTGTATGCCTGCATGCATGCTTGAAGCAAGCATCCTTCCTTCACCCATCCATACCTCGTGGTATAATAAATGTTCGGAAACATAATACTTCGAACACATGTTATTTCGGCTAAGTGTAACTTCAGTAAAAAGTTTTTCGACCAAATGAAACGTCGGAGTAACGAAAAAAATCGAATTGATAATTGGTCAACTGATACAGTGGCAGACGTGACTTCGATGAAGTAAAAAAAAACGAAACGATAATAGTTGAAAAGTTTTAGGTGAAATGAAATTCGGTCGAATATTTTTCGAACTTATGATAGGTAACCTTTTTATTTATGTTTAGTGTGTTTTTAGTTTAATTTGTGATTTCCTGTGCGAGTCTCAATAAATACTTTTTCTTTCTTTCTTTAAACGAAAGATTAAATTACAGATTACGGAAAGACAGGCCGGTGTGCCTGGTGGGATTTTTCATCGGCAAATTATGAACCTTCATTGAAACTAGGAACTTCATCCTCTATTCAGCCCTTTTCCACGTAACATGTTTCCCAAAAGCGTTGGGCACAGATGTACCAATAGTACACACAACCGGTCACGCATCCAGACTTATGTTTTCTCTATTGTAGTTAAATTTTGTCCAAGATTAACTTACGTAGTACATAAGTACCAGAGCGACCGAGTTCTGCTCTGGTGAAAATAGAGAATGCTTAATTAATAGCTAGGATAGTACATACTAATTCCATGCTGCCATGATAGTAGGTACTTACTAATTCCATGCTGCCATGATAGTAGGTACTTACTAATTCCATGCTGCCATCATTGTAGGTACTTACTAATTCCATGCTGCCATGATTGTAGGTACTTACTAATTCCATTGTGCCATGATTGTAGGTACTTACTAATTCCATCCTGCCATGATAGTAGGTACTTACTAATTCCATGCTACCATGATTGTAGGTACTTACTAATTCCATGCTGCCATGATTGTAGGTACTTACTAATTCCATGCTGCCATGATAGTAGGTACTTACTAATTCTAAGGTAGCCATCTTGTTCTAAACTTTGGGCGACCGAGCTCTGCTCAGGTGAAAATATGGAGAAAACGAATTTTCCCAGATATTAGACCTAGCTAGATCGATTTTTCGCCCCCGTCAACCCCTATAATGCAACTTTCATCGAAATCGTATCTACAAAATTTCTAATTTACGAGTATTAGTTGTAGTACAAAATACGAAATACTAAGGCACTTTGTTTTTCTTGCCGTGAAAAACTACGGTTGATTCTTCTTGTGTCGACACGGTCGTCAGTGGTGTACGGATCACTATGGAAGCTTGTTGACAGACACGGTTTTTCTACGGCGCGATTTATACGCCGTACCGGAAAGAAACCGTGCCGGGTACACAGGACCTAATACTTCCATATTGGGAATACCGTTCTATATTATTCCTAGCCTTTTCCTAACAAAGTTGGGGTCGGGTTTCAGTCTAACCAGATGCAGCTGAATACCAGTATTTTACATGGAGCGACTGCCTATCTGACCTCCACAACCCAGTAACTGGATAATACGATACCCCTTGGTAAGACTGGTAGTCAGACTTTCGGGCTTCTGACGACCCGTAACGACTGTCAAAGTTCCACGAATGTCAGCCGGGACCAACGGCTTAACGTGCTTTCCGAGGCACGGAGGAGTCTCGGTATGTAAAGATGGTCACCCATCCAAGGACCAACACCGGCAAGCGTAGCTTAACCTGATGGATCGACCCGTGCGGCTGTTATTACTTAGCCACGAGCTCCTCCTATAGGGAATATCGTTATTCCTTATAATTATTCCGTATTCAAATTCTTGTTTCCAATTGGTGTTTGTTCCACTTAAACAAATATAAACTTTACATGTGGGAAAAGTGATTTCAGATTGAATTTTAGTACTATTGAAAAAGTCACAAAAAATGTTGAAGTTGTAGAAGAAACTGAACTTTATGAGGGTTCAATTAATTTTACCAAAAACACGTTTGTTGTTTACATTTTTGGAAACTATATTTCAAATGCAGGATAAATTATCTTTCGTAAAGTAATCTAATGGATAGTTGGTAGCCATTAACAACGGCTACAGACTATCCATTGGATTATTTGACTTAAAAATACCTCCAATGTAGATAGAATCCCAATCCAGATAAGCTGGAGAATATTAAAAAAACAGGCACAATGAAATAAAGGAACAAAATTCTTAAAAAAAAAAAAGCTGTCGTGACGGTCAAAATGTTACAGTTTTAATTTGTGTTTGTGTGCGAGTCTCAATAAATACTTATTCTACTTTTTTTTCGCTTTAACTCTCATTCACCAAGACGTGTGCAGTGGCACGGACGTACGATAGAACTTATGTAGTTCTAATAAAATCCATCAAAAATGGCCACCCATCCACCACGAACCTTAGCAAGCTTAACTAAAACTTAACAAATCGATCGCATACCCCTTTCAGAGATGTCACAGGCTATTTTTGGCCATGATACGAGTAAAAATACATATTTTTTTTATCATAATTAGGTATTAAGGCTTGATTTGATCCTGAAATCGGGCCTAGATCATGTGCTAGTCTTTTTCAACGAATACTAAAGTACTTCGCAAAGTGCTGTAATCAGTAAGTACAATGGTGCGTTTGTGATTCGCGGACAGAGAATGGGGTGGAGTCGAATTTAGTTGTGAAAATTTTTGAATGTCAGATGTTGATAATAATTTTTTAATGTTTGTAAATATGTGATCACCATAATATCACATAATTACTTTATCTGACATTGCTTTATCTTAATTCTTTTTAGCTATTGTGTTATGGTAATTTTATTCTAGGTGCATCACATACATTTTTTTTTTTTTTTTGGAAATTTTAACGTTAAAAGGGTCTTTTATGTGCCTAATTGAAATACTTAAATTATTTCACTTTGTAAGTTGAGGTAATGTGTCAAGCTATTAATTTGCATGTTAACGTTTTAAAGATGTTTAAATGTACCACTCTGAACTTGCTATTTCTTTAACCTTTGAAAAACTCCTACTATTTAGGTATTTTGGTACCTATTTTAAAGGTGTGAGATGTAAAACAAGCGCTTGAGTATAACTGCTTAGATTGTCTTTTAGTCAGAGAGTCTGATGAGACATCTTTTACACGGGTTGGCGTCATCACGTTAACCGGCTGTTTCTGAAAACTAGCGCTCTGGCTCTGTCTCGCATAGGGTCGCAGCATTATGCTGAGCGATGGCCGTTTTGCGTGATTGTGACACATATTTTCCCCCAACTTGTTTTTTTTGCGTCATGTTTTCCACAAATAAACGTATTTTCTCTATCTATATGAATGAAAAAAAAATTAACTCCTTACCTATTTTGTAGAAGTTTTTTTTTTCACATTACTAGCTGCAATTGATATTAACCTTTTCCATTTTGGAACGAAACGTCTGCCTGCCTGATAAAGCACACTTGAACATTCGAAACTAGGTTTTCAATCTGACCGGGTGCAGCTAATTACGAGTATTTGATGACCATAGAACGACTGCCGTGGCTATCCAACCTCCACAAACACGATACCCCTTGGCCAGACTGGTTGTCAAACTTTCGGGCTATTAACTACCCGTAATGACCATCAAAGATTTACAAATTCGAATAATTGACAAACCGTTCATTTTGTAGGAGAGGCAAAAAAAAGAAAAAATAATCTAGCCCCAACCGCATCTCTACAGTTTTCTCCGCCCACTGTCTCCGCCCACCTGTAGCAGGCTCATATTAAACGTAGCGCGCCGTGCCCCGCTCTCATTGATAGCCTGAACACCACGCAGACACCAGCACCTGCTCATCTGGTTACTGGCAACACTGCAGAAACAGACAGGTTAGTGGGCAGTTTTTGAAATGAGAACGAGAGAGATAGGAACTTTTTGGAGCGTGTTTTTTTATTGGCAGTGGTAAAATTACATTTTTATTGTTCTTAAAAACGAATATAAGAGAAAAGATTTATATTATTTATTATTTATTTAACTGAACCGATTTTGAAAATTCTTTCACCAGTAGAATGCTATATTATCACTGAGTAACATAGGCTATAATTTAAAAAGATAATCACGCGGGTGAAGCCGCTGAGGGAAGCTACTATGTACATTAAAAAAAAAACGACGGTTTGTTTTACGAAGAGTGACATTTTAGAAATAATTAAACAAAAATACTACTTTAGCTATAAAGTTATATAAATAGAAAAGATCGTTTAATTAATGAGTATCCTCTATTCTTAATGGAATTGTTGTACCTACATTACTGTCGCGGCCTGCAACACGGGCGTTGATAGACGATCGTGAAACATACGCGAGTCTATCAATGCGTGGTTGCGGCCAAGGCTCGTATAGTACTTTTCTCAAATAATATGCGGAAATTCAAACTAATTAAATTAATTATTCCAAAATCAATGACGAACCACGATAATTTTTCACGCGCCAATATGTTCATTTGTTTCTTCTTTACTTTAAACAGCTCTATTTGCAAGCCAAATCGAAATTTAAATAAAATCTTTGATACGTTACCTCTTTGGTTGCCATCTGTTGAAGTAAAAAGTTCGTTCCATTTTTAAATGACACGACAATTATGAGTTTTCATAGGAATTTATTTGGCCGCTAATAAAGTAATAATGACAGATAATTATAGATTTTCATACAAACATTGCCGGCCGTGCGCTCGCATGTACCTATTCGACCAGAACAGCATTTTCGATTTATCTCGAAGAAGGTTGTCAAAATAATGCTCATATTTGCAAGCATGTTTGAGAAAAAGTATGATTCCATACACGCTTTGACGTGGATTTACGAACACCAGCCTGTATTACCTACTCCCTAAATAATAAGTCAATGTAAAAATAAATAAAACATGAAACAAAATTAATCTAACATTGTATCGAAAAGAAAACTCTATGTAAAACTTACAAACTTTTTATATTATTATATTTCTAGGTCAACGGCTTGATTTGAATTTCAATGACTGAATTGAAAAATGTACGTTAATTAATAAATTAAGTAAATTATCCATAATAGTTACGATAACTAACCAATTTTTCAAAGAGTAACCATGGAGTTTTTTTTTTTTTCAAAGAGTAACCATGGAGTTTTTTGCATGACATCAGGCATCTTAGGGGCAATTCCCGTAATTTTTAAGAACGTTGTCATTCTAATCTCATTCGCAATCTGTCAAAAGTCCAATCAATTTACCATTTTTTTTTATTTGATTGCCACTTGAATGTGAACGTTTTTTAAGACGCAGATATTTGCCAGTGACCTTGAGTGGTTAGCTTGCGTGTTCCGTACTGAGTTCACGCAACGCGTCGTACGTCTAGCCGTAATAGGACTCGCCCATTAAGGAGCGCTGTCCCAAATTTATTTATTATACATAAAACAAAAGGTATTTTAATAAAACACGTATACTAAAAGATCAATAATTAAATTATATTTTAAATGGTGAATGATTCAGAAAAATACGCTTGATAGATTTTATCAGCGTAAGACATAACTTTACAAATTAATTTCACTATGTAATATAAACATAATCTAAAATATTCCTTTATTAAGTTATTAAGAAAATGCTCTAATTTAACATATATTAATTTACCATATAATTTAACACATTTTTTAGCATTTCCAAATCATTAACACTGCTCGTTTAGACGTGATCTTTAGTATAAAATCATTAAAAGTCGGTTATCATCGCCTTAAATGTTTTAACCAAAACTACAAAACCGTTGCAAAAAACATGGCCAACAGAGACAGATTAAAATTTAAGTACATAGATAAAACTTAGAAATACTCTTCAATTAATTTTATACTATTACATGTTTTATAGATAAAACTTAGAAATACTCTTCAATTCATTTTATACTGTTACATGTTTTCATTTTATATTATTATATGTAGTTAGTATTCATTTATACTGTTACTACATTTATCTTTAGAGTTAAATAAGACTCGATAAGACCTACTAGCTATTTAAGGGTTCCGTAGCCCACCTTCCACCTCTATCATCAGATCTGCTCGATGATACCTCGTAGATTGTTGTATTGTCATCAGAATTACACACATTTGCAAAGTTTCAAATAGATTCTACGACAACTAAACACTGCCCTGCTAATCCGAAAAGACGCTATCTCTGAGATACGGCCTTTTAGTTTTTTTATACTAGCTACGTATGCTACGTACGTAAGAGCTACGTAAGAGCTACGTATAACAATTTCGCATCTAAAGGTGTAAGCCAAATAGCGCTATCTAACTTAAAACATTTAAAAAAACCATTTGAAAGTTTTTTTATATCCTTTGTTTCCTTATTTTCATAAAGTTAATTTTCTCTAAACTTACTCCTATTGAGATAGCGCCTTTCGGTTTAGCAGGGTAGTATACTTCTATACTAATTACTAATACATAATTATATACAATAATAATATTATAAAGACGTAATTTGTTTGTTTGTAAGTTTGTATGTAGGAGGTAATCTAATGCTCGTGGCTAAATAATACCAGCCGCACGGGTCGATCCAACAGGTTAAGCTACGCTTGGCGTGGTTGGTCTGTGGATGGGTAACCATCTTTACATACCGAGACTCCTCCGTGCCTCGGAAACCACGTTAAGCCGTTGGTCCCGGCTGTCTTTGTGGATCTTTGACAGACGTTACGGATCGTCAGAAGCCGGAAAGTCTGACAACCAGTCTTACTAAAGGTATCGTATTACCCAGTTACTGGGTTATAGGCAGTCGCTCCATGTAAAATACTGGTATTCAGCTGCATCTGGTTAGACTGGAAGCCAACCCCAACATAGTTAGGAAAAGGCTAGATGATGAATGAATTTTGCGTCATTTTGAAAATGGGTAATTTGATATTACTGTATGGAAATATTGCTAATTAGTGAACTAGAATATTAATAATGAATTGCAATTTATAACACCGAATTTGATGTTTTCGACATTTTGGGTGTAAAAAAGACATTTGGAAAGTTTCCAAATACTTTTTTTACATCTATAACTAATCATATCGCATTTCATATTCAATATTTTAGTTCACTAGTTAGTCATATTTCACATTTCCATACAGTTATATTTTTCATTACTCAAAACAGAGAAATATCTGTCATCTATTTCCGAAGTTGTCACGTTGCCCACTGTCAGGATGCACGGAAAATTAAAAATAAACATAATTGCATTTAACTTCGTTTCACTAGACATGAGTGAAATTCGGATTCTTTGATTTTCATACAAACATACATATATTATTATTTTTGGCACATGGGTCCTGATATTCCCACGAGATCGGGACTTATGCGGGTGACATCGCAGGGCGCAGCTAGTTGATTAATAATTGAAATCATCACTTTTTCCTTCGTAAGTTGGGTAGAGGTGTTATTAAAATGTTGATGAATGTCGACTTAATCATCATTATTCTCCTGTCCATATACCAATAAATTCGGCGTCGGCGCAACATATCCTTTTCTTCCATATTTCTCTATGAGTCGTCATGTCGGTAGTCACCCCCTTTCTATCCATATCATCTTTCACGCAGTCCATCCATCGTTTCTTTGGTCTTTACTCATTAGCCACCTAAATTCATAGGTAGGTACTCAAAACTCAACTCCTGGTCGACCTAATATTGTGTATGTTTTAAGAACAAAGAAAATTTAATGCTACACAAATAAAACGCACATTATAAAATAAACATAAAATTATGAAAATGACGTCATAGGAAACCATTACTTTATTATAGCATTAAAAGTCTCGTAGTTATTAGCGGTTGAAATCTTACATGTTTTTGTTAGTCAGTTAAATTGAACTTCGAACAGCGAAAAGACGTTTTCACGTCAAAAGAAAAAAACAAAAATGAATGTGATTCACCCATTTCACCTCTTTACTTCGTAGACTTTCCATTTTCAAATCGATTAAAGATGGCGGTCCTTACCTTTGTCGCCCTCGCGGAGAATATAAAATTATTTCGGCTATTAAACAATATTTATGACTAGTTGATTGCCCTAACCTGGCGTAAGTCCAGATATTTTGTATTTTCTTTCTGTAGGTACCCTTTTCATGCATAATTGAAAATTATTAGAACATTAAATCATGTTTAATGGCTGGTAAAGAAACCTTGAATAATGAACCACCTGCATTCTGCACATATATCTTTCTCTGGTATCTATACTCTATCTCATAACACCATTTCAGACACTAATCTATGTACATGGTATTCACATAATCTGACCAAGATTATGTCTGGACTTTAAAAGAGACTGTGACCTCTGAGTTTGTTTCGGCCTTTCTTCCCGGAGCAGTCAGATAGGAAACGCCGCCCTCATCTATTTTTAAAACTTTTTACAAAAAAATACAAACGACTTCCAAAAAAAAACACTAACTACAAAGTGAAAAATAACTTTAATTTCGGAAGTCGGTGTCTTTGGTTTTTAGTTTTCGTTTTTTGCCACCGACTTCCGAAATTAAATTTATTTTTCACTTTGTACTTCGTGTTTTTTTTTTGGAAGTCGGTTTTTTTTTTTTTGTAATAAGTTTATATTTTTCACTTTTTAGTTGTGGTACCTATCCCACACAAATTCGAAAACCACTACCTGCTGTGTAAATAACAGCGACAGAAACTTATCAAATCATCCATATAGACGCAGTGGGATAGGTGGACATACATAAAAATAAAAACATACGTATGCTACGAACATAGAACCTTCTCCTTTTTGGAAGTCGATTAAAAATATGAAAAGTGTTTGTACACAACTACTTACAGAAATGATTTTTTTTTTTAAATCTTCACGATCTATTATCACAGGGTTCTTTTTCAGTGTAAAATTTCAAAGTTGGGGTTAATAATAAGTACTTACGGAATCCATGGTTAAAGTTTTCGTTACGACACACCACCATATACCTGCTGTGGTTACGATATCCCTAACTTACACCGCGTGCAAGGGTATATCTACTTACCGCATGCCATGCCATGCTCATGCTTCCTAATGATGCCCGGGTCAAAATATTAAACACATTTAACAGACAGCTGTGCTGCTGGATAGTTTGTTGCGCCACTTCTTCTTCCCAGCTAAAGCACTAGGAAGTGGTGAAGGGCGGCGTTTTGGGGAACGATCTTATGTAATTTTGACGTTCGAAAACTGCTGATTCTCAGTTTGAATAAATGACTTTTGTTTTATTTTATTCTTGAAATTAGCCAGTCAGTAATGTGGTAGCAGGACATAAGTACTTTTTTTGGGTTTTCCGTATGGATTTTTTCCGTAGCAGCCCCGATTAAATGGAACTTAAACATAGCTGGCGATATATACTTAGGTACACTTTACATTACCAACACCTCTGCCTACACCTTTGAGGGATACAGGAATGATGTAATGTTATAATTCGTCACACTTCGGGCCCTATCAGAATACCAGCGCTGCGACATTTTTTTTTTATGTCGCAGCATCATGCTGAGATAGGAGCCTTTTGGCCTCATACAGCACTTCCTTCTTTAAATTTTAATGTTGCTTTGTTTTTATTTTTTATTTATGTTTAGAGTGTTTTTAGTTTAATGTGTGATTTCCTGTGCGAGTCTCAATAAATACTTTTTGTTTCTTTCTCCCTGGTTGAAAGCACGTTAAACTGTCGAACCCGGTTGTCAAACGAATATTTATGATAGTCGTAACGACGACGCAAAAACCCGGTAGTGTAACTTTCAGGATATTGGTATTCCTCGATAATTGGATAGCCGAGTAGTTCCGTGTATATAACAGGTATGTAACTATCCCATTGCAGGATTGGAGGCCTTGGGGCCTCTTCTCATACAGATAAGCACCGAGCATTGATCGCTAGGTTCACTACAAGTTACTGATTTTAGACTAGGTATCACATTTTTTTTATCATTTAATAAGTTATGTGGTAAAAATGTATGTGGTGTGTGGTACCGGAGGTCAGCTCCCTAAGCAAGAAGTCCATAGTTTCGGCCGAAGTAACGCGAGATTCTTACTTCGTATCACCTACGAACATAAGATTAGTTTGGGGCCCGATCTAACAATGAACAGCAAAATTTGACAGCTGTCCGTGCTTTTGCCCGACCGAATAAGTTAATGAATCGAGTATAGGGTTCACTACGAAGTTTGGAGCTACTTTCAGACTGGACCGGATCTTCGTTGACGTACCTATTTATAGAGAAGGCCCCCAGGCCTTTTTCTATTTACGCATTTGGCACTCGTGGGTTGCAGCTGAAAATCAGCGTCAGGTGGTACTGGGTGATACACTTTGTGTTGCCATCTGACATTATGCTGAGCTGAGGCCCTTTTGGCATTATAATCATTGTTTTCTGTTTTTTTTAAGTTATAAGTTGTCTTTTTCTGCTGTAATGCCAATAAACGCATTTGTCTTTCTTTCTTTCTTGCATTTGTCCAGGAATGTATTACCACCTATTTCTGCAGCCAAGCACTTCTTCTTTGGCCTCGCCTTTTTCCGTTACCCGGGATGGATCAGCTTGCCCAATCATACGGCGCCATTTATTTAGGTCTTGTACCATGGAATAACTTCATATCTATACACCGTAAAGACTATTTCTACTTGCAACACTTGGCGGCTATAGAACCGGGGTGGTAACAGATATGGTCATCGTGTTCACGGGATTTTGTTTTTAAACTGCTAAGATATGTAGTTCTTCGATAGTACATCATCTTCCATAAGTCCCAACTCCCTCATGTCCTTTTGTTGTCCCTTTTTACGTCTGCAACCAAGCACGTTATAGAAATAAAAAAGAAAGCATATAGATGATAATTGGGGACGCATCGGCAAAGCCCTTGTTGTTGCATGTTCAGTCAGCGTGTTTGCTAATGTATCGCATAAAAACCCCTAATTGATGTTTTAGCGTGGGCTTCTGAGTTCAATCCTCCTATTAAGAAAAGTGTTCGTAATGTGCAACATATTACGAAATTCTCAACAGCAGCCGGGATTCTTAATTCAATCTTGGTTAATTTCAATAGGGTTGGATCCTATACATGGGACGAAAAACATAACTGGGCAAAAAGTTGGAGTAAAGAAAGAAAGAAAAAGTATTAATTGAGACAAGCACAGGAGATCTCAAATTAAACTAACAGACTCATTGAAATAAAAAAAAAACAAAAAAAACATCCATACGCGTCGAACATATAACCTCCTCCTTTTTGGAAGTCGGTTAATAAATAGAAAACAACAATAAAAATAAAAACAAAAAATTTAAATAAAAGCAGAAAGTCCTGTGCGAAGTCAAAATGCTCCTGTCAGCTCAGCATGATGCTGCGACATTTAAGAATTTTGAAATAAATGAAATATAAAATTATTTAAAAGTAATTTTAATTCAATGTATCTTGGGTAATAGAGTTTTTTTTTTAAATTAATAAACAAAAAAAGTAAACATCTCTGACTACTTCAGCTCAAAATATATTTACAATAGATATAATTTTAGCCCAGATTCAGGCTCAATGAAACATTTAGAACATCGCGAATTTTCACACTTTTTTGTTTTGTTTGCATCAATTGTGTTTTATACTTAATCTGTGGCAAACAATGGCCGCCATATTTCCGTTATTTCTTATCAGGGCGGCAATCAAATTAATTTAGCTTACAATGGATTGATATGTGTGTAAAAATGACAACAATAAAAACGATTTCTATATTTGTCAGTACCCATTCGTTCATTCATTTGATATGTTTGCATGAAAAATTCAAAATCAATAAACATTGTGCCCTTTATGGCTTACGATTACTCGCCTATTATTGTCCCACTGCAGGGCAATGACCTCTTCTCATACAGAGAAGGCACGAGCATTGATCACCACACTTGCTTAAGACGGGTTGGCGATTTCAGACTTATATTAATTACTATATGAGTCCAGGTTTCCATACGATGCTTTTCCTTCACCAATGTCAGTGATGTCCAAGATCATTAAGACTGAGATTAAGAGCGCTTATCCAAAAAGTGGGCATCATCGCAAAATAGCTGTCAAATATTTACCTGTTTTGATTAATTTCGCACCATTACTTTATGGAAATATGAAATGTGGCTAACTAGTGAACTAAAATATTGATTATGAAATGCATTAATTAATATCGTAACACCGAATATTTAGTTTTAGATGTAAAAAAGTATTTGGAAACTTTCCAAATGCCTTTTTTACACCTAAAACGGTAACAACATCAAATTCAATGTTAGAATTGCAATTGATTATTAATGTTCTAGTTTGCTAGTTAGCCATATTTCATATTTCCATACAGTAATATTGCCAAATTAATCAAAACAGCGAAATATTTGACATCTATTTACGACGTTGCCCACTTTCAGAATGCAAGATCCTATTATTGACAGATAGTTTTTTCATATAAATTCTGTTCTATTTTTGAATTTATTCGGCGAGTATTGGTGTCAATTTGCATCAGTTTACAATATCGATTATCGAATTAAGGTAAAAAACTTTTGATTTTAAATCTCGAAGTTCTAAAAATAAGAATTTGTCATTGCGTAATCTTTTTCAACAGACTAACTATCTAACCTATGTCAAGAATGTGAATTGCCAACGACTGGGTTGATTGATTTTATCAGTCATTCTTTGACATGATTTAATTAGTGGTTGATGAATTTGAAGCTGATGAATATCAATGCTATTTCGTCTTAAAGGAACACCAAAGAAGATGGCTCTACTTTAAGGTGCCAATAAGGCGGTATCAAACTCAAACTCAAAGCATTTATTTCAATTAAACCATTTACAGGCACTTTTGAATTGTCAAATAGTCGCGTCAGTTAGTCAGAAAGTTGAAGCTAGTTGCCCATTCCAAAACGTAGATCTTTATGGAGAAGAACGGGCAAGAAACTCCAAGGACACTCTTTTAAATATAGAAAATTACAAAATCCTGGGTACATTATTCTTGTTGCTTCTATATGTGAGAACAATGTACAAAAAATAATCAAAACAATTCAAAATATAAGATTAAAAATAAGCCATGGCAGATAAGAGATGACCAGTCACAACTGACGGCGCCCGTTCACGAACATGACGCGTGGATCAGCACCATCCAGCTCAACCATTTTGTAGGGAACCGAATGATCTAACACACTCGCCATCATCAGCGAGACATTTAAGTGAGCATGACATACTCTCAACTGCCATGCTCTTTCAAGTCAACATACATCTTAATAACATTAAAACGGCTCCATGGTACTCACATTTACAAAAATTGAAAAAATGCTTCTAAATTATACAAAACTAATTTGCAATGTATTTGAGACATTAATAGTATGTTACTACCAAAAAGAGGTAGGAAGGAAGTGTAGAGGTTTATTCCCAGCTCAGGCAAAGTGGGTCTTTCCATCAGAAATTGCTCAGTAGCAGCCCGGAGTCTGTATTTGTGCCACTACCAAATCCCACGCGATTTGCCAATCTATTTATATCAAGAAAATAAAAATAAATTTCTTAATACCGCGACTTATTTTTACCCGCCACAATATTCGTATAATAGTACTTAACCTATTAACAAGTAGTTCTAAATTCAGAATAACCATAGCCAATAAAAGTCAACAACTAAAAGGAGGTTCCACTCTATCCATAGACTAAAGAAATGTCAAATAAAAAGGGACTAAGGAACAAATCTATTGTTGGGAATATTTTTAGATTGATTAGGTTAGATTTTATTATTTGATTGTGAGGACAATCGGGTTTCAAGAGGGCTTTTGAGTAGGTGAACTTCTATTATTTTTTTTGGAATAGGCGAATGATATTATGAATACTACGGTTTTGCTGAGTAGTAAACTACATATATATCTAAGTATTCGATATATTTTTTCTGTGACAATTTCTTTTTTAAAGAATATTTTAATTAAGTTTTCTGAAATTGGCACCGGTGACTGAAAAGTCATGTGGAAAATGTCGTGAGAAAAGTTTGTATGAATGTGGATGGCTATGAGAGTAGGGGAAGACCAAAGAAACAATAGATGGACTGTGTGGAAGATGATATGGATAGAAAGGGGGGGACTACCGAGATGACGACTGATTGAGAAGTGTGGGAGAAAAAGACATGTTGCGCAGACCGCAAATATATTGGGATAAGGACCGGAGATTGGTGGCGAAGACGTAGAAAGAGAGACAAATAGTAGATCATTATGTTAACCAAAATATAAAGTGTCTTTACTAGATTCAACTTTTTAAATTAAACGGCGGGTGAAACCGTGAAACAGCTAGCCATTAATAAAACACCATAGACAAGCAAAACACACGAAATAAAACAAAGCTTTTAGTCCCCAATCGAATGGCTGGCAACTCGTTTTCGAAACGTAATTAAATTGAATTAAACAATTAATTCTAAATTAAGACACTCACGATGTAATTGAGGGGCTGTAAAAGATTTTACTGGCGTGTCTAAGACCCTAATGTGGGCGAATGTGTTTTAAACAGTTTTGTAAAGAAGGTTACACATTATGTACATTACGTGGGTGTCTATAATTAGTATTATAGTAGTAGAGTAAGGAGGTTACACATTATGTACATTACGTGGATGTCTATAATTAGTATTATAGTAGTATAGTAGTAGTGTTATTAGTAGTATAGTTAGTATTATAATTATGTATTAGGTATGTTGAAACTGTTTGTACTCCCCGTCACTTGTCCTTAGAAAACCAGCGTCAGGCAGCATTTGTCTGGCATTAATGCTGAAAAGAACCTTTTTGGCGCAGCCGTGAGGCACACACTTATTGCCAAAAGATTACTTCTACTTTTAGTTTTTTGTTTTTATTTTGTGTTTCACGAACTGTGTCCAAATAAACGTTTCTTTCTTTCTTTATTTCTATTATACTAGGTGGCGCATTAGTAATCACCTGATTTCCTTTTTTTTTTATCGACTTCCGATAAGGAGGAGGTGCTATGTTCGTAACGTTTGTATGTTTTTTAATTTGTTTTATTTTTTTATCTACCGATTTCTCTGTTAATTGTGGACCGATTTCGAAAATTATTTTTTTGTATGAAAGGGTATGCTTTCAAGTTGGTCCCATATAAATTTTATTAACTTTTCTTGGATAGTTTTTGAGTAAGCTTCAATAATACGTATTTTTCCCACTTTGTAACTTCCTGTCACTATTATTTACAAAGCAGGTAGTGGTATTCGAATTTGTGTGGGGTAGGTACCACAACTAATAAGTCAAAAATAAACCTTTTTTCAACAAAAAAACAACCGACTCCCAAAAAAGTCAGTCGTTTTTTTTTTGTTGTGAATAGGAAACCTCGTTCCGTACCCTAATTACGTAATACACTATCAATCAGAATCTGAATCGTTTTGAAACAGATTGCTAATCCATTGGTTCATGTTCGAAACAAAATTGTGCTCAACACGTTGTTGAACTGTCAAAATGATACAGATTAGTCGTAATTGTTTATGAAAATGTGTTGCGTAATTAGATAGCTGGTTATTGTTATATTGTTTAGTCGGACTTATAATTCTGTTCTTCAGTAAAAAAAAAAAACAGTTAAGTGGCCGCGCCAGAATTGTCGCACATTTGGGCGCGTTTTAGACCATTCTGCATTACTTTTCTCAGTACTTCTGGCGATAGATTCGCCACTTCTTCTTCCTAGCTTGTTCGCAAAAACTCGTGACTTCAGAAAACCCCATAAAATAAAACCTGTAGCTGTCAAATCGGGCGATCCTGCGGGCCACTGCAAACGAGATTAAAAAATACTCTCTGGACTGCAGTCCCAGTTTTCTCAGATCTGGAGGAACCCGAACTCTGACAACCAGCCCTACCAAGGGTTATCATGTAAGAGTTACCCAATAAATGGATTGTGGAAGTCAGATAAATAGTCGTTTCATGTGAAATACTGGTATTCAGCTGCCGGTTAGACAACATAGTTGGGAAAAGGACAACCCACCGTATTTCCGGCTGGTTAAGAGATTTTGACTGCAGTCCCGAGAGTATTTGTTTTGCTGGGGTAAATAAAGTGTTTACGGGTTAGGTATATTATATCTCCAAAAATTTAATGGGTATTCTCTTGAATGTGGGTTGAATATCTGAGTCACAGTTGACCTCTGTCTTGGTCAGAGATTCATCCCTAATAGAGATGTTGACAAAAAAAAATATTGTCTGATAGATAAAAAAAAAAAATTTTTTTTACATAATCAAAAGATTACGGCAATACATTGAGTTAAATGTGGCATGACGTCACTCTCCGGTAGATTTTATTCTGACTAGTGACGTAGCGAGTCCTACTCTCCAACTCAATGTATTTTAAACTAAATATTTTTTATTACTAAGTTAAAGCAAAAAATACGTGTCTAATATTTTTTTTATTATCTGACTGACGGACTAAATAGTTTTTTTTTACCCAGTCAACATACCTATTGCATACCACAGTTTCATTCGCCATCCGAGGTTTTTGAAGGAAATTGCTAATCCATTGCTTCATAAGTTTGAAAAATGAATCTGCTCGACAACGTAAATAACGCAATGAACGTGGCTGGACTGTCAAAATGAAAGGCATTGCGATCGATTGTCATTATAAATGTGTTACGTAATTACTCCGCTGTACTATTTTCTGAGGCAAAGATTGCAATATGGAAAACATTCCAACCAAATTCTTCTGATTAAACCGTGAACTAGCGACACCCTTGAGACAGCTTTAAACCTTATTGCTCCGAGCTATGTGGTATCTTCACTTTACAGTGAGTTTTTCGCCTAAGAATAGACTGAAAGATCTCGAGGGCATCGTTAAAATATGGGAGCCTATATCATTTTGTGTGCAGGGCATATTTAGAGGGGTCATCAAATCTAATTGGGTTATAATTTTCTTCTATATGTTCTTCTGGTTGTATTTGAAAGTAGGTACAGGTTTTCATAAGTGATGCTGCGTGTGAAAAAAAACTTATTTCATAATTTTAATGTATCGTTAATCTAATCTCAACAAGATTAGTTGTTGTTATTTTGGCTATTCAATTTAAATTCAAAATATTTTATTTCGCATATATCTACATGGGCACTTATTCAACGTCAGAAGCTAGGTTCACGGTTCCAATTATTGGTCGTTTCCTATGGAGAAGATCCGGCAAGAAACTCCACGGTTACTGTTGTGTTGTAAATGTTTTCAAATTACACTGTAGATCACAAGGACAAAATGATTAGATCACAGTTATCATTAAATTTGACAGCAATTTCGCTTAAAATTTAATCTTTGGTAAAGATAGAACAGTAAGTGATTTTAGGTGGGTGTCATCATGACTGAATCACGATTAAAAATACAAATACATTAAAAATTATATAATTATAGCTACAAAGATGAAAATATGCAAAGCTTTATCAAAAAGGACGAACGTAATTAACACTTACTTGTAAAACTAGAACTTTGTAAACTGTTGCGCAAAGTTGGCGGGAATTCATACCACGCCCGCCATCTTGCACGTTCCGTTTCTAGTTACGATGTTGCCAAGCGTGAAAATAATATCCGTCGTGGTGTGAATACAGCCTTTGAGGCTGGCAACACCGTTGTCTGTTTATTATTCAAATATTTTTGTTCGTGCGTAAGTTTTTTAGATATGATTTAAAGTTAAAACAGTTTTAGATTTATATGTTATGCTTGTACTCCATTCAAGATGGGTTTACGTGAAGATTTTGTTATGCAAATGGTGTACGGCATAAATCGTGATTTTCTATTAATAAGGTGTAACATTTTGGATCAACCACGAAGCCAATTAACTCTTTGGAAGCTGCTATCTAATTACGTAACACATTTTCGTAAATAACTAATCTTTTTCATTTTGACAGTTCAACAACATTCATTCATTCCGTTATTTACGTTGTTGAGCAGATATTTTCGAACTTATGAAGCAATGGATTAACAATCTGTTTCAAAATAATTCAGTTTGAGATTGATCGTGCATTACACAATTATGGTACTGGCAAAGCACGCACACTCCTGTGATCAGTTTTGTGATTTTAAATCGCAATTAATCCTCAAACGACTGCTCATCAATCGAAAGGAAGAAATATATTAGGTAAATGTGTCAACATTAAACTAAATGTCAAGTGACTTGATTGTCAGTTGTTATTTTAGGAAGCCCATCACAGCAGTTGACATGAGCTTATTAGTCTGTTAGCTAATTTATTGTTTATTTTGGTTTATTAATTTTAAGAAAACTTACAGCTAATACATTTGAGTAGTCAGTAGTAATATGTAGAAGAAAGCCAATTACAATTACAAATTACACTGTAAATAATATTAAAAATATATAATACTGTTTGCTGTTAGCCTTTTATAAACCTGTCAGAACATTTGAGTCTAAGCTAGTACCTACCTAGCTATTTGGCCAATAAACCAATTGGAACCTTCTAGAATCTGACATCATAATCATAATGCAATTTTTTTTAGGGTTCCTTACCTCAATAGGAAAAATCGGTACTCATATCATTTCGTTGTCCGTCTGTCTGTCAGTATGTCAAGACTGTTTTTCACAAGAACGCGTGGAGGTATCAAGTTGAAATTATTATCAAATACGTAGGTGTAGACCCTAGGACACCTAGTCCCTTGGAGCTCTAAAAAAAATCAAGCTTCAAGAAGCTTGATTAAAATGAAATTAATTTAAATTACTAAATAGGTAATTAAATAATAATTAATAAATAAATAAAAAATATTTAATAATAATAATATTTTTTTTTTTTTTTTTAATTTTAATTATTACTAATTACTAATTTTAATTTTAATTATTTTTATTTTTTTATTAATTTTTTTTTTTTATTCATTGAAATGATTGTAATTTTTTATTGCGTTGACCTTGGTCAACGCAATAAAAAATTACAATCATTTATGCAACATATTTTGTCAAAGTCAAAGTCAAAGTCAAATCATTTATTTCAAATAGGCCCTTGCAAGGCACTTTTGAACGTCAAAAATTACAAAAAAAATGAATTGATTCTAGTCGCCCCTTCCAAAAGGTAGTTTTCGTATGGAGAAGAATGGGCAAGAAACTCCACCGTTACTCTTTTAAAATGTTTTACAATATTTTGTATATATGTAGGTACATTAGTTATATAATTATATGTGAAGACGATGCATCTAAAAATAAAAAAATAAAATTTACCATACCACAATAGGTAAAAATAAATTTAAAAAGAGAGCAACAACAGATAAATTAATTACCTATGTGATAGATACATGGTTCTCACATATTTACAAACATTGTAAAAGAAGACGATTTTCCAAAAAAAAATAAAAAAAAAGTTACAATTAATAAGTCAGTGTGTGAGGAAGTCATCACAGAATGTAAAATCAATGTCATATAATAAAATATAATAATTTATAAAACTTAAATTCGCAACCAGTTTGATTTTGTCTAGATTCTAGATTATCCTATGGAGCTGGACCAGCATGTTTCCAAGCATTTTTATCTTGGATATAATCCTCTAATTTGTAATATGCTTGTTTACAAAGTGCACTTTTAATATGAGTTTTAAATTTTCTTTCATTTAATTGTAAAATATCACAAGGTATTTTGTTGATTCTCGCAAATAAATCAAAACCTATAGGGTACTTCCCGTTGACCTAGAATCATGAAATTTGGCAGGAAGCAAGGTCTCCCAGCACAAGTAAAGGAAAAAGTTCGAAAATAGTTTATTTCTAGTATTATCACAAAAAAACTATTACAAACTTACATTGCATGCATGCAAGCTTACTTGCAATTGGAGAATTAACCGTGTCGTATTTAACGATGTATAAAGATCATGTTTGATAAATTCACCCAATTATGGAACCCTTCATTGTGCGTGGTCCGACACGCACTGGCCGGTTTTTTCCATTTTTTTCGGGTTTACGGCTTGTGATCTATAAATTATATATTAAACTTATTTGTCAATGCAAAGAGTGCCTACCCAGCGTGTGTCTTAAAATAGGTACAAAGTTATGCATCAGTGCACAACCGTACGTCAACGTGCTTCTAACTTCTAACCATAGACATACAAATATTATCTTCAACCATAAACTTTTAGAACAACAAAATGCTAGAAAATTGGCATCTGCCCGCATCCACCCGCGCTACGCATGATGAAAATTGTGAAGCCCCTCTATTGTTCTGGGGGCGGCAAATCAACTGCATAGTGTTGGAATACGTAACTGTCGATATAAATAAAAAAATCTTGGATAAGAAGGAGTGGCGTTAATGCTTATGCTAGTAAAAAACTGTGACATCTTTCAATAGTCCTAGTGTTTTAGTTAACCCATCTCCTTACCACTCTGTGTTGACATAATTATATATATTAAGCTTTTTGAAACATAATTAGGCCCACAGTAACATCACAAAATCTATTCTCTTTATGAGTATGAGATATGCCTTTTGGCCTCGTACAGGACTGCATTAATTTTTAAGTATACTTTGTTTTTTTTACTGTGTGTTTTTAGATTAATTTGTGATTCCCTGTGCGAGTCTCAATAAATACTTTTTCTTTCTTTTTGAACTATCATTCAAATCTTTAAATATAATTTTTCGATAATAATGTATTTTTACCCTTTTGTGGCAGTCGGGTAAAACCGGAAATAGTGAACTTCTTTATAATATTTATCTTCGGAATCACTGATCCGATTCAGATTTTTTTTACACTAATGGGAACCTACAGAATTTATGTTAAAACAAACACAGGAGCTATAATTTATAAAGAACGAGGTCTCCTCAAGTGTTCTTCATCGATATCGATAACTTAGCTCCAACATGTCCCATCCCTAAACCACTTGTTGTACGTTGGCGGGTAATTTTCCCGCGCAGAACCATTGAAAGGCGAGGTGAACGTTACTCAAGTTTACCGGTAAACACCGACGTTTTGTTAGCGGGATTTTTTTATAAAAATGGCCGTTAAATTTTTTGATTAATAAAGGGGTTAAGGATTTTAAGTAGATGTGTTTTTAGGGGCCATTGTTGGGAGATAAATTCGTGGTTAAATAATAACAGTCACACGATGGGTCGATCGAAGGTTAAGTTACGCTTGCCGCGGTTGATTTGTGGATGGGTGACCATCCATTACTTATCGAGACCCCTCCGTGCTTCGGAAAGCACGTCCCGGCTGTCATTCGTAGATGTTTTGACAGTCGTTAGGATAGTCTGAAGCCCGAAAAGTCCGAGATTCAAACTTTTTTTTTTTTTTTTTACTTTTTATAAAAGTTACTTAAGTATTATTTAATATGTATTCTTGTGCGATGACACATTTCGCCATATTTTGGCATGCAAATATAAATAGTAAGGCTTATTTTTAAATAAGCAATTATCTATTAGTACAGTGGCCAGCAGGTCAAGCTACCCGAAACTGTCAAATTTTCGCAATCAACCTTGAACCTTATGCTGTAGTGCTAAAGTTGAAAATCTATTAAATAAATTTGACAGATTGTAGTAGCTTGGTGTGCTGGCGTCTGTACCTAAAGTTGAAAATATTGACTAAACATGAAACTATTTAAATCAATCGTCAATTTACACAATACAAATAAAATAAATTTATACAGGGTGGTAGGTACATCGACCCGAAGCCTGATACCAAGGATTTAGTACATGATTCAGAACTCCCCTGCGATGAAAATTATCGTCGGTTATTAAAAAAAAATCATGATATAAACATTTGGCACAACATAAAAAATAACAGATCAAAATTATATCTACAATCACAGATTTTATAGGTAAGGAAATTACGAGTATTACCTACTTACAACCTATCGTTTCTTTAATTCATTGGGGTATCGTATATTACCCAGTAACTGGGTTGTAGAGGTCAAATTAATAGACTAGGTACATGTAAAACACTGGTATTCAGCTACATCCGGTTAGACTGGAAGCCGACCTCAATATAGTTGGGAAAAGACTGGAAGAGCGAATCCCAAAAAGATGGAACAGATAATTCAAATTCAGCATCTTTATTGCGTAATACAATCAGAATCTGAATCGTTTTGAAACAAATTGCAAATACATTACTTCATAAGTTCGAAAATAAAATCTGCTCAACAACGTAAATAACGCAATGAATATTGTTGAGCTGTCAAAATGAAACAGATTAGTCTTAATCGTTTACGAAAATGTGTTCGTAATTAGATAGCAGTTCTATGAACGCTTAATTTCACTCTTGGGACTGATAAAACTTTAGCTAAGTGGTACCTGCGCTTTTAATGTACCTAGAGGATGTCTTTTAAAGAGATGTCGACTCTGGCGGAGACTGTCTTGCAACGTTTATTTGTAATGTATCGAGTTTTTGTAAAGCGTTACAGTAGTCAGTGCAGCGAGCTGAACCGCTCGATGCGAGCGCCGGATCCTCCACTGGACTGTCGGCTATTTCGTGAATTCCTTTGAAACGGAAATATGAGAAACGAACATTCCATCTGCTCGAAGCGAGCATTCGCCATGTCTTGTGTATCGCCGTATTGTAAGGAGAGATAGAGTGTGAATTTAAGACAATTTATTTTACTGTAGACCGTACCTACTAACTATCACTTGGTCAAATCTAGTTTATTTATGTTTTGCTCGATTTTTATTAATTTTTTTTCGAATCATGCTACCATTTGCAATAAGAACTTATTGTATTTTCGAGTTACCATATTTGTCTTTACATATTTTCTAATGAAAGATAAGCCTAAACTTGTAAATAGTAAGAGTAAATAGAGTTTCTTTCCGTTCTTCTCCATAGGAACCTACTACGCTTTGGAATGGGCAAATATAGCTTCATCTTTCTGCCTGACCGACTCCTTGATAATTCAAAAGTGCTTGTACTTTATTGTTTTTTTTTTTAATAAATGCTTTGTGTTTGAGTTTGAATAAGGCTTGAAAGAAAGATTATTCTAAGCTATCTGACCCGACAGACGTTGTGCTGTCAAAAATACAAAAAAACCCATTGAAAAAAGGACGTTCAGTTTTTCTCGAATTTTAACATTTTATTTTTCATGAACACGTAATTCGGGCTATTACGAACATTAAAAAAAGAAACATCCAATTTGGTCCAACCGATCTCAAGTAATGCGCCGCTTACCAACAGCAATTCATTTTAATTTATATAGAAAATCTATCATAAATAATTTTAGAGACAATATCCATACTGATCCATCCATAAATTTATTTTATTAAATATATCTATGGATCCATCATATGTCACTAAACCACCCTGTATATAGAGTATTTAAACGTCTTTTAAAAATAACCTGCTTACGTCACCAGAAAACAAGATGGCGCTTCATAACATCTTAGAAGTTTATAATTAGTTTTAAAAGACATCTAAATCGTTTACCTTGTAAACAACTCCCTTTTTGATAATCTTGATGAAGGATTTCAATCTTTTAGAATTAAATTCAACTGCATTTAGTTGGTTTTAGGAGTAGAAAGATGAAAGAATGAGGAAAATGTCGTCAAGAAAGTTTTGCGTATGAATGTCGATCGATGGCTATTAGAGTAGGGGAAGACCAAAGAACCGATGGATGGACTGTGTGGAAGATGATATGGATAGAAAGGGGGGGACTACCGATATGACGAGTAATAGAGAAGTGTGGAAGAACAAGACATGTGGCGCCAACCGCGAATATATTGGGATAAGGGCAGGAGATTGGTGATGATGAAGGAGTAAATAAGCACTTATTGAAGACCTTTTTATGAATCTGTTTTCTTTAGACTTGGGACCCTAGTCTAAGTAAGTAGTTTTTATAACTTTTGTAACAGACAGACATACTTTCGCTTGTGCCACGCCGCTGATGTCGCAAAATATTCTCCGGGAACGTACTACCGGAATTACATACCTAACAAACAAGCAAATCAAACAAACAAATTGATCCGGACAAACCTATTGAGGTTTTTGTGATGTTTCTGTTTATATTTTATTTTATTCCTTAATTAATAAACAAAAAAAAAAAAAAATATAATAATTGCCGAGGAAAAGTTCATTGACGGTACCGCTGCGCCCGCGTTGCCGTCACCCATAATTATTTTGTTACGCGTAATTTTTTATCTGTGATATCTTTTAAACTAGGTATTCATTTTAATGATCAAGGCATATTTTAGTCTAAATTAAATGCCTAATTTAAGTATTTTGTTGGATAAGGATTAATACAATACCGGTCAAAATAGCTTCGGAAATATCAATATATTTTTTATCAAATTCTGAAAGATAATAATGGTTACTGTGGGTCATCCTTAGAAAATAGACATACACATATATGCCATCGCGGACCTTTTTGTTGAATTTTTTAATGAACAATCCTGAACATAAATTTTATTTATCTTTCACGGTTTTCTCGGCGCACGCCAGTAAAACGGAGTCGGCATGATATTTTCCGACATTTTCAATAATAATAGTCATATTTCAGCCAATTTACACAAAACCTAATGAATTAACACACCAAAACCAACCTCACGAACCGTTTGAAAATCCGTTCGATAGTTTTTGAGTTTATCGCGTTCAGACAGACAGACAGACGCGGCGGGGGACTTTGTTTTATAATATGTAAGGATAAGGATGTAAGGATGTATGGTATAGATATAGATGGGCCACCCTAATGATAAACTACACTAACTAAACTACCTGATAACAAACAGACAGTTTAACAACTGCCTCATTTGTCCCTGAGCATGAGAACCTGGTTTCGATTCCAAGATCGATCAAAGTGTTATTGGGTTTTCTATTTAGAATTTCTCAGTAACAGCCCGGAGTCTGGACTTGTGTCCGGTTGATGACAATAGGCTCGCCCCCTAATACATGGGACTTAGGTACATCTCTGCCGAAACCTTCTGGGGAATAAGGCGTGATGTTATGTTACTTTATTTCAAGAAAAATAAATCTCAACAATCTTAAGATACATTTTTAATTTCCCACACTTTAGCCAACCAATATCAATATGCCTAGCCTTTTCCCAACTATATTGGAGTTGACTTCCAGTCTAACCGGATGCAGCTGAATACCAGTATTTTACATGGAGTGACTGCCTATCTGACCTCCTCAACCCAGTAACTGGGTAATCCGATACCCCTTGGTAAGACTGGTTGTCAGACTTTTGGGCTTCTGACGACCCATCGATCCACGAATGACAGCCGGGACCAACGGCTTAACATGCTTTCCGAGGCACGGAGGAGTCTCGGTGTTTAAAGATGGTCACCCATCTACAAACCAACCCCGCCAAGCGCAGCTTAACCTGATGGATCGACCCGTGCGGCTGTTATTACTTAGCCACGAGCTCCTCCTTTAGCTAACCAATAAAAGCCACACTAAACACTTGTAACTAATTGATATATCAAAGCCCACACAAGACTTAAAAGATCAAGCATTAAAAATTCATTAAGATAATCACATTAAGCTTAGCGATAGTCCCATCGATAACTTCATATTACCTATCGATAAAGTAGATATCGCTTTTATGTGTCTGACATTTGTTATCGATGAGAACATCACTAGTTTACAACCCACGATAGTGGTAATTAGTGTTGGGAATCTAGTGTTAGTGTAGTAAAAGTTAATCTAATTAGTCGAAGTAGAATAAAACTCAAAGGCTGAACATAGATTATATTTTTGAGTGCACGTTGGAATTGCTGTACTTTAATTTTTAAGGCGCGGTAATAAGCAAATCTTTAGGTATGGAAGGAGGTGAAGCGACAGTAGTGCAACGCGGTATGCAAATACGGTTGAAAATGGCGATGCGTTAGATTTTGGTTGAATCTCGTGTCCGCCAGTAAAATGAAAGATATTTCGCAGTTTTAAGTTAATAAAAAAAAAATATACCAATCAGTTAAAACATTTGTTTACATATAGAAATATGTAAAAAAATGTTTTAACTGATTGGTGTACTCGTATTTTTGTATTGGTGTATATTGGAATTAATTTGGTGTGTACGAGTATTGGTGTGTAAAAGGAAAATTAGTCAACTAATTCTTTAGTTGACTAATTTTCCTTTTTTAAAGTTACAAATAAATGAATATTGTCGCTCAAAATATTGATCATTTCGAGACGAAAAATGTTTATTTGGGTTTTTTGTTGGCGATTTTTTTTTCAAGTTACTCGATCATTACTATTAAATATCTTTGTATAAGTCTTTTTTTTATACCCTTGACTGTAGTTTTTTTTTGGGCTTATGATAAGCATTACGGCTAACAGGGCGACGAAAAAGTGGATGTTTTACTGTGTCTCTGCTTGGGTAGCGCCTTTCATCATTGATCAGACAAGGCGATGCGACACTGCTATAGATAATGGAGGATGTGCCAAACTTTTAGCAAACACGTCCGTTGAGGCTAGGTACAGTTAATGATTTGAATTCAAATAATAAAATATGATAAATGATTTTATTTCTGTAAATAGGTTTTTACAAACTCTTTTACACGTCAATCATATTTTAAAAACTAGATGAGGTCGGCGTTTCCTATCTGACTGCAAAGGCCGAAACAAACTCAGAGGTTTCTTTTAAAGTCCAGACATAATCTTGATTAGATCATGTGAAGACCATGTAGATGTTGTCTGAAATGGTCTTTTGAAGAAAGAACCACACAAATGGAGTATTGTGTTGTGGAGTATTTATTATGCACATGAAAAAGTGCAGCAGAGAGTTTTTTATTGTTCTAAATTTTGACTTTCAAGAGTGGCTTATAAAGGCCTATTTGACATGATTTGACTTTGACTTTGAGCAGTGGTGACAGAGTGGTAACAGCCGCGACTTACGAGTTGTAGGTCGTATATAGGTTCGAACCCTGACTGACAGGCACTTTACTTTGTGTAAATTATTTCATCACCACTGCTCTCAAAACGGTAAAGGAAAACATCGTGAGGAAACCAACATGCCCTAGAACAAAAAATTCGAAGACATGTGACATCTAGCAACCCGCACTGGGCCCGCCACTCTGGGGTCACCTTCTGCGAACCAGTAATGCTCGCGAAGACGCGTGAGGGAGACGCAAATTTCGTGCCCTCACGGGAATCCCAGGCCGATTCCCGGCCACCGTAGGCGCGGGCTAGCATTGGGTAGCTCGCCGTCCGATAAGGACCAGGCCCGGATCGACGGCGCGTTGTGTTCGACGCGCTCCTCAAAGAGATATCAGCACAACTAACGGGGTCCGCTAGGACCGATGCCTGTCATTGTCGCGGGAAAGTCCGAAAGGGATACCGTTGCCCCTGGCAACACACAGGCAACTGAAGGAACACGGGGAGAAGGAAAAAAAAAGGAAGTGTAATACTTACTAAAAAGTTTAATTAGTATAATATCAAGTTCGCTTTAAGATTTGTCACGGAAGAACTCAGACGCGTTCTGGATCCGCTACTGAAAGTAAGCCTATATACGAGTCGAGTATACACGGGCCTATTGTTGTCCCACTGCAGGGCAAAGGCCTCTTCTCATACACAGAAGGTACGAGCATTGATCACCACGCTTGCTCAAGACGAATTGGTAATTTCAAACTTATTATAAAACTAGCTACGCCCCGCGGTTTCACTCGCATAAGTCTCGGTCCCGTAGGAATATCGAGATAAAAGGTATTCTATGTCCAGGTATCTAACCCAGGTCATGGTTTACCTTTGTGCCAAGTTTGATCCAAATCTGTTCAGCGGTTTTAGCGTGAAAGCGTAACAAACAAACATACTCACTTTCGCATTTATTATATTAGTTAGGATTAACTAAAAGTCCACATTATTCCTGGGAAGATTCATTGTGATTTAATTTATTTTACCTCTCCGTAATTCTGGGAAAGTCAGATCACTCTTTGATTACAACACCTCCCACGTAGCATATAGTGCTTGTTAATTTTAACACTAACGTTTTGGTCCAATCGAGAGCTTTACAAACATGGCGCCTTTGTGTGCACAGCGCTTGACCATTATATGCCACAGGCATTCCTGGAATTTAATTATCAACGGGCATTTTTGTTTTTGTTGTTTTTAAAACTTTGTTTAAAATGTGGAGTTATCGATTAGTTTATGAAGGAGTTGAGTGACTACCTAGATAACGATTAATGAGAAGTATGGAAGAAAAAGATTTGTTGCGAGGGTCCCCACTTAAATTGGGATAGGGGAAGACAATTATGATGTTATTAAAATTCAAAATCTTTCATTCGAGCGAAAACTCATAAGTTTAGTAACATTGTCCTTAGAACTAAGTGTTAGTAAACAACACGAAACGATATCACATGTAACTGACAGCAGTGAATTACATACGGACAGTCCACTCTGTCAGCAATAATTTTCAGAACTCTATTAGGGCTGGGGGCTGGCCATGAATCGAGACACCATCGATGCTGCGCACTTACTTATTTTTGTGTAAAAACAATCTACACTCTGCAAACATCCCTGACGCACTGAAACGCCGTTTCAACCCCATCAGTTTTCTGAATGCTTTATTAAATTGGACACGAAGGGCTCCATACGATGCCTGCGAATACTTCTCCCACAGGCTGCATGTGTAGGTTGGTTCAGAATGCTCTAAAAAGCGTCACTTTAAAGTCTGTAATAGAATGCGCAATCCTGCGGGCTATCATATTCGCACGCACGGAAAGAGCCCCCGTTCCCTTGGCATGACATGTTTTGTTATGGAGGTTTTGAAAACGGTTATCGAATCAACACGAAACTTAACATCGTTTATTCAAAGGGCTGATTTCCAGCCTAACGCTGGAAATCAGCCCTTTTCGTAAATGACGAATTATTTTTAAAAGCTCCCAATACGCGCTCTTTGTCACTTCCTAGTGTCATAACTGGGTAAGTAAGTAACTGGAGTAAGAAACTCCCAAAATCTAATAAATAAAAATAGTTTATTGGTAAAACACGTTTATGTGAAAACAAAATTTTTCATTGGATCCTCCTTTTAGGCAGATAGTGCCTTTATTAGGAGAGTCCGCTTTTCCATAGCAAGACGTGTTATAAAAAGCAAAACGTTTTCAATTTTTTATGCTAAAACTACATAAATTAACATTAACTTAAATTCAATCAAATGTGTGTATGAGTGGGTGTAAGTATGTGTGTGTTGTAACGGTGAAGGAAAATCGTGAGGAAACCGGCATGCCTTTTTTTTTTTTTTTTTGGGTGGGAAATCATCAAATGACTCCTCCCGCTCTGAACGGAGCGAGAGGGAGTGTCAGACTTTTACTGACTAAAACCCACCCGTGTTCCTTCCGTTGCCTGTGTGCCGGGGCCGCGATATCCCTTTCGGACAAACTCGCAACCCTGGCAGGCATTGGCCCTTACGGACCCCGTCAGTTGGTGCTAACATCTCTTTGAGGCGCCTGTGGAACACAACGCGCCGTCGACCCGGGCCTGGTCCTAATCGGACGGCGAGCTACCCATTGCCCACCGTCCGCAAGCCCGCGCCTACGGTGGCCGGAAGTCGGCTCGCGACTCCCGACGCCCGGGGCGTCTCCTGCGGCGACTAGGGGCGCGAGGGCGCGCATCTTGCATTTCCCTCGCGCGCTCCGCCTCCTCCTTCGCGAGCATTACTGCTTCGCAGAAGGAAGTGACGGCTTCCCATGCACTCTCGCTCCGGACCATGGCCTGAACCAGGGCCGGACGCGAGAGATCGCCGCTGCCGATCGCCTCCGTGAGGACACGGCGGTGCCCCGCCCAAGCCGGGCAGACCTCCACCGTATGCTCCACCGTGTCCTCCGGGCGATCCACACAATGGTAACACCCGGGCGTTTCCTCCCGCTTTATCCTGAACAGGAACCTCCCGAAACAACCGTGTCCGGTGAGGACCTGCGTCAGGCGGAAGGTGAGGACGCCGTGGCGCCTCTCTAGCCACTCCTCAAAGAGGGGACTTATCGCCGCAATTGTGGCGTGCCCAGCGCTGGGTTGCGACAATCGCACTCTCCATGCTGCCATGAGATCCCGCCGGAGCTCTGTCCGCTGTGCCGTGATTTCTCGCGGCAGCGGAGTTACACCCCGGCGTTTCGCCTCCTCGCGCAACTCCCACATGTGCGCGAGGACTTTTGCCTCCAGATCCCATGGCGGTAGTCCGGCAAGGAGGCTCGGGGCCTCACGGGAGACCGTGCGGTATCCTGTGACCAGTCTAATGGCCATGACCCTTTGGGACGCGTTCAATCGCTGGGCTGGTCGCAGCCTTAATGAATGCGCCCACACCGGTGCCCCGTAGAGGGCCATGGACCGCACGATCCCCGCGTAGAGCCTCTGGCAGGAGGCGTTTGGACCCCCTAGATTGGGCAGAAGCCGCTTCAAAGCAGCCCCAGCCCTCTGCAGTTTGGGAGCCAAACGTCGGAAGTGCTCCACGAAGTTCCACCGGCTGTCGAGGACGAGTCCCAGGTACTTCATCGTCGACTCGACACCGATGTGAACCCTTCCCGCCGTTATCTGGGAACCCGACAGTGGCGCGTTCCGAGGACCATAGAAACACATGGCCTCGGACTTGTGCAAGGCCACCTCGAGTCCCAGTTGCCGGATCCTATCGACGATTGTCGCAACCCAACGTGTCGCTAGTTTGGCCGCCGCCTCATGCGACCTCCCCTGCACCAGGACCAGCGTGTCGTCAGCGTAGCAAACTACGCTGACGCCGCTAGGGAGGTCGGCGCGCAGCACCCAGTCGTATCCGATGTCCCACAGATGCGGCCCCAGGACCGATCCCTGCGGGACACCGCACGACATCTCTCGCCGGTTCCACTCTCCGTGGTGACCGGGGTAGATGACGGCCCTGTCCGTCAAATAGGCCTCGACCACTCGACAGAGGTAGGTCGGCATCCGGTGATACCGGAGTGCCTCCCTAATGCAACTCCAGGGCAGGGTATTGAACGCATTGGCGATGTCAAGAGACACCGCCAAGACCACCCCACCCCGTGCTACAGCATCCCCTGTCGTGAGGGCTCGAACGCGCATGATGGCATCCACCGTAGAGCGCCCCTTGTGGAAACCAAACTGGCTGTCCGCCAAATCCGGCCCCACTCGCACCAGCTGCCCGACAAGGCGGTCTGCAATTACTCTTTCAAAGAGCTTGCCCACCTCGTCGAGCAGCACGATGGGCCGGTAAGCGGACGGAGAGTCCGCCGGGCGCCCCGGCTTCTTGATGAGGACCAGTTTCCCCATCTTCCAACGAATTGGGAACTGGCCCCTCTCCAAGCATGCGCTAAAGAGCCCTCGAAGTCGAGGCCCGAGAGCCTCTAAGGCCAGAACCCAGGCTTTTCCAGGTAAGCCGTCGGGTCCTGGGGCGGTATTTTTGGCAGCCTACGTATCGCCACTCTCAAATCTACCCCGGTCACCTCCGGAGATTCGTCGTCGTCGTCATCACCTGTGTGGTCCGCATCGGGCACCGCAGGAGGCGGAGCCATGGGCGGGGGAGTATGTTCCCCTCGCGAAGGGAACAGAGCGCTCACCACGTCCTCCACGAGCTGGGGCCGGAGACTCTACGTCAGCGGGGGAGCCCATGGGCGGAGCTTGTTTCGCACCCATTTATATGGGCGTCCCCACGGGTCTCTGTTCAGAGTCTCCAGCGACTCTTCGCGGGCCAGTCCTCTGGCCCGCTCGATCTCCGCTCGGAGGGCGGTCTTCGCCGCTCTGTACCCGGCGTACAGCTCCGCCTCAATGGCTTCCGTATCCGGCGGGCGGATACGAAGCCTGCGGTGCCTGGCGTACAAGTGGCGCGCAGCAACGCACGCTGCGCGTAAAGCGGTCAGCTCACGCGACCACCAGTACACCTGGCGCTGAGCACGTCTGGGCTGGACCCGGGGCATTGCCACGTCACATATTTCGGACATGGCCTCCCGGAACCACTCCGCCTCGTCGTTGATGTCGGCAGGCCTGTCCGGTGATGACACCCAGGCCTGCACGATCGAGGCTTCCAGGAGGACCTCCTGGTCCAGCTGCTTCAGCGTCCACCGCGGACCACTCGGGGTCTGTCTGACCGGCGTGCCCGAGGTCTGGGCGGAGACGTCAAACCGGATGTACCGGTGATCGGAATAGGTCTCCACCCCCTCCATGACGCGCCAGTCGATGACACGTGGCGACAGAGCGGGACTGGCGAACGAAATGTCCACCACTGACTCGCCCCGCCTCCGCACGCACGTGGGGACAGAACCCCGGTTTAGGACGACCAGGCCCGACTCCAGAGCCCAGTCCTCCACCATCCTGCCCCGTGTGTCCGTTAACCGGGAACCCCAAGCCACGTTCTTGGCATTGAAGTCCCCGAGGACGATCACGGGGAGGGGATGGTACCCGACGACGACGACTCTCAACTCCCCAAGGGAGTTGTGGAACTCGGCGAGAGTTCGGTTCGTGGAAAAGTACGCTCCTACCACGACAATCTCCCCGAACCGTGCTGCTACGCAACCCCGTCCCTTCTTGACGGCCTCGAGGGACGGGGTACCGGCGGCGGCCGACGAAATAATGGCCACTGAGCCGCTCAGGTCCTCCACCCAGTAATCCCTGGGTGGGACAAAGTACTGCTCAGCGACCACGGCGATGTTAATCGACCACTGCGCCATGCTCTGGAGCAACAGATCCTGAGCTGCGGCGCAGTGGTTGCTGTTCGCCTGGAGGAGGCGTAATGGACCTATTGGCAGTCCATTTTAGCCCCCCCTGAGCCCCGCGTGAGGGCCCTGCCGACGGTGGTGGCGGCAGCGACGGCGGCAGTAGCAGCGGCGGCTGCGGCGGTGACGGCGGTGGCGGAGGACTTGCTCCTGGCTTTGGTGGGTTGGGCGCAGGCCTTGCTCCCAATCCGGTGCTCGGCCGGCTTGCCAGCCGCTGCACATACGGCGCAGTGCGGCGTGGCTTGACACGAGCCGGCCTTGTGACCGGGCTGACCGCAGCGATAGCAGTGATCGCTGCGGTCCACCTCCGAGGTGCATTTTGTGCCTCAGAGGTCTGGGTTCGAGCAGTTTGACCTGCGCGGATACCCAGCCCACCAATAACCTTTGGCCCTCCCCGGCGATTTTTCTGGCCGCCGACACGGGGCAGCTCACCGTTACGGCTCGCATCCCCGTGAAGCCAAGACGGGTGGTGCCCGCCCTAACCTGCTCGGCAGAGCACCCCCCAGTCCTGACGACAGTGGCCACCACCTGTTCCTCCGCCACTGAGTCGTCCAGGCCCGAGATGCACTTGGTGGGCCTGGACACTCGGGCCTCGTCCGCATTTAAGGACGCCCTGAGCTTTTCAGCCAGGGCGTCAGCGGCCGGGCCACTGGCCACTCCGGGGAGCTCTAGCATCCGGGCGCCAGTCGCAGTGACCCTGACCCGGATGCCCTGAGTGGCGCCGATCTCTTCTAGATCCACCGCCGCCCCAACCTTGGAGAGCACGTCGCGGTAGGACACGCCCTTCTTTTCCGCTTCCGGCTGTAGTGTAATCACTACAGCTGCGGACTTCGGGGCGCGGAGCCTAGCTGCGACGCTTTGCTCCTTGCGCCGCTGCCGCCTGGCCTTCTTTTTGGCCGCCCTTTTGGCCTTGCCCGCCTTCTTCTTCTCCCCGGCTATTTGCCACTCGGCGTCAGCCTGGGGAGATTCAGGAAGCGGGGGCGGCCGTTTCGCCGCCGGGGGCAGAGCTCCCGCTGCCAGGGCCGGGGCCGAGGCCGGGGCCCCCACCGCCTTGGCCGGGGCCCTCGCTGCCTTTGTAGCAGCCCCACCCCTGGTCTGCCCTGACGGGCCTGGTTTGGCCACCGCGGCAGCTGCGGTGGCGGCATACGATGCCGCCTTCCGCTGGCCCGAGGCCGGCTGGCTCGCCGCTAATGGAGGGCGCAAGACCACGGCCTCCAGTACGGAGAACCGGCGGTCTGCTCGGAGCTCCACGTTCTCCTTTCGGAGAAGCTCCATAGCGGCCGTCAAGCGGCCGACCTCCGCCTGCATCTCGGACAGTACGTCCGACGGAGGCCCGACCTGCAGGGCCCTCGATGCCGCCATAATGGAAGCCGTAGCCGCGGGTATGGCCTTGTCTTTTGAAGACTGTAACTTCTTCAAGGCCACACTCCTGATCGCGGCTGCTACGACCTCTGCAAACCTGGCCGCTCGCTCCGAATTGGAGCCCCCAGCGGCCACTTTGGCGGCCTCGTCGGTCGCCACTCCTCCCTTGGCACGGTTCGCGGTGGCGCCAGCCTGTGCCGTCGTGCCCTTTTTTTGGACGGTGACCCCTACCGACACCTCGGTTGAAGCCCCGGACGAGACCTCAGGGTCACTCTCCCCGCCGATTCCTGGGGGGGTATCGGGCTGCTTGATGCGACCCCGATTGCCACGCCCAAGCTTCGAGGTCACCGCCGCGCGACCTCGGCCTCTCCTAACAGTCGGCACTTTAGCGATCGGCAGGCTAGTCCCGCTCGAGGATAGTCCCGCCGATCCCGTGCGGTCTGACTTATAGCCGCGCGAGCGTTTCCCCCAAAACCTGCCCATGTCCTGCTCGGACCCAGCCCGGTCCCCGGAGGGACAGGAGTCTCCTCGACTCTGGTTGCCGTTGCCGGCAAGCGGTTCTTCCGCCAATAAAATTGGCACGTCGTCGTTTGGGTTTTGTTTTAGAAATTTTTCCATATTGATTCCCACGAGTAAAAAAAAAAATAATATATCCAACCAACCAACCAAAAAAATAGTGGTTCGCACTAGTGACTAATTAAGCTACCCATTAGTCAAGCTATCAACCTCCCTCACGGTGCGCCGCCGCTTGGAGGTTTGCGGTGATTTTTTATAGAGGTTTTCTACCTCGCGGCCCGGGCGGTTAAGCCAAGACCCTCGACCCCCGTCAAATGCCAGAGACATGACCTTGACACTCTTCGGGGCTACGAGACCAACGGTGGCAGGAGAAAAGACTTCCTCCCGCCTGCCCGACGGCAGGGTTAGTGCACGCCGAGCCCGCTCCCACTGGAACGCTGCTCAACGTGTACTCTCTACGAGTACACGTTAGAGCGTTCACTCCTCTGACAGGATATTGGCATACGGGCAACGAGATCCCTTAGGCACGCAGTACCTAATGGGGAGACATTGCCCGCACCCCAGGGTGCACCGTCCCGGAGACTGGCCTTCCCCCCGGACGCATCCGTAAGGGAACTCCAGCCCCCAGGCACACGGGGAGGTTTCCTGTCCTAGCAACACAACACAACAAGGACAAGGGTCCTAGGGATATTTAATATCATATCTTTCCTTCTTTTTGTCAGTATGCCAGCATCATAGAAAAGAGACTTATGTTTTTTTAAATATATTTTGTGTAATGTAAAGTTTCCTAACTGAGAGCGAGTTACTCAGTCCAAATAGGTCTTTAATATTTCTTTTTTTTTAAGTACATGCACTTGATATGAGCGCGTTGTGCCCTTTCCACCGCTAGATTTTTTTTTTTGGCTGCACCACCCCAGACAGGTATACAATAGGAAAGTACTGACTAGCACAACATAAATCATTTTAGGGATATCTTTTTGATGGCCTGAAGGAATGATTAGCGACAGTCTTGAGAACGACGTACCTAAGAGTCCTGAAAATCCAGCTTAATTTCCTGACTCTATTGGCAACCTGCTCAATGTGTGAGTACCATGATAGTCCCTGGTTCACAATAACACCTAGGTTCTTAATATGACGTACTTTGTTGATTGTTGAGTAGCCACAACTATTTAGATTCGCTATTGCAAGTATGAATTTTAACATTAAAATCTTCTTCTGGTTGTGTACGTTGGCAGACACTAAAACAAAGATTTATTTGCAATCTAAGTTTACATATTGGTGTAATTCTATAATGAAAAACTTACAACTTAGCGGCCTTTTAGGCATCGCAAATTTGAGGGTTACTTAACCGCTCTCGTACTGTTAACGTACCCGGGCCGACCGAAACCATACCGGCGACGATAACCGACTTTTAATGATTTTATACTGAAGATCACGTCTAAACGAGTAAGGTAAGGATTTGGAAAAAATATATTTTAAATTAGATATTTTTTTTAATAACTTAATATATGAATATTTTAGATTATGTTTATATTACATAATTAAATTAATTTGTAAAGTTATGTATAACGCGGATAAAAAGCTGAGAAATCACCAGTAAAGACTACAGCAGTAGTTCATTGACGTAAATAAGGAACAATGTAGGTCCCAATACGCTTCCTTGAGGGACGCCGTATGACGTGTCTGCGTTTTCATTAGTGTACTGACCCACTTTAACCCTCTGCTTCCTGTTCCCGAGATAATCTTTGAAATGGCTAAGAGGCACTCCGCGAACTTCGATACATTCCAGCTTTCTTACAAGGATTGGGACAGAGACGGTGTCATATTCCTTCTAGTATTCAACTAGTGACCCGCCAGTACTTCGTACGGTTTCTTTATTAAATGTTATGTTTAATAATTTTACACATATACCTTCAGGAATAAATTCTCAAAATTATGGTGATAACTGTATCAAAATCCGTTGAGAAGTTTGGAAGAACAACGTGGTCACACTAACCTTAATTTATATGTATGTATATGTATATGGATAATACATAATATAATATCACGCCTGTAATCCCTGAAAGGTTAGGCAGAGGTGTACGTAGTAGAGTCACATTTTGCCTGTTACACTTTTAAGTCCCATGTACCTATTAAGGAGCGACCCTATTGCCTTCAACCGGTTACAAATCCCGACTCCGGGCTGCTATTGAGAAATTCCTGATGGGAAACTCGTAATTAAGTACTCTGTTATTTATAATATGTATATATCACCGTATAATTATGAACTTCGTTAGTTTATTACCATCGGTATTATTAGCGTTACATTATAAACAGTCGAGAAATTGTAACTGCAAAAAACTATTTTCAATTTATCGCATTATTTTTCGATAGTTTATAATCTATCCATGGGAAACCGACAAATTGTGCATATCAAACTTGCTTGCGACGTAACTCACCTTGCGCTTATACTAAATAACCTGCCTAGCTGCGAGCAAAGTGAAAGTAGCGCTCGCCAGGCGCTGCTGCGGCACCGCTAGCTTCGCTCGCTTGGCTCGCGCGCGGTTTGTCACATATCTATCCTAACCCATTTCACCCAGTTTATAATTTTTCGATCGTTTTTAGTCTAATGTAAATAAAACCCATAGATAATAAACTAACGGTTCTCACAATCTTACGGTGACCATAAAGATATAGATAGAAATGACTACAGATTGACGTGCGATGACTCTTGAGATATTGAATTGGATACTGTAGTTTGGGCTTACTCGTGGCTAAATAATAACAGCCGCATGGGTCGATCAAAGCTTAAGCTACGCTTGCTACGGTCAGTTCGTGGATGGGTAACTCCATTACATATCGAGACACCCCCGTGCCTCTGAAAGCACGTTAAGTAATTGGTCCCGGCTGTCATTCGTAGATCTTTGACAGTTGTTAAGGGTCGTCAGAAGACCAAAAGTCTGACAAGCAGTCTGACCAAGGGTATTGTGTTACCTAATAACTGGGTTGTGGAGGTCAGATAGGCAGCCTCTCCATGTAAAATACTGGTATTCAAGTATATCTGGTTAGACAGGACACTGACCCCAACATAGTTGGGAAAAGGCTAGGCAGATGGAATGATTGATATAAATAGAAGATATAGAATACTACAGACTGACTTGAGATATTGAATTGGAAACTTTAGTTCGGGATTGTCTTTTGAAATACTCGTAGTTACAAAGTAGACCGAGCGCCCGATTCATTCAGACGGGGGCAAATAGCTAAACTCGACAGAGGCCTACAACTAACAATAGGGTATTGGAAAGGAATTGAAACGAAAATACGTGGAAATGCCTCGGTTTTATCTTAGATAGATATTACTAGCCCCACTAGATGGAAGTTGGTTTTAATAATGTTTATATAACGGTTAAAACATGGCTGTTTCGATATTCTTCTTCTTCTTTTCGTGTGGTTGGTGACTAACCTGCTGTCAGAGTTTTAAAGCCGCTCATGAGCTTCGACTTGGCGTCACATGTCGTCGAGAAATATCTCTCAGGCATGCCGGTATCCTCACGATGATGTGCTTCACCGTTTTTGAAGCAAGTGATAATTATACAATACGCACATGAATCCGAAAAGTCAGAGGTGCGTGCCATGGGTTCGAACTCGAGAGCTATGACTTGGCAGTCTGACGGTCACACCACTAGGCTATCACTGCAATAAAATACGATAATATGGGGCATAATGTTATTTGATTTTTTCATCTGGGAGTTGTCAGTACCAGCCCGGAATCTGGATTTGTATGAGCGGGCCGGCGAGCCTATTTCTACCAAGCCAATAGGCTTGCCCCCATCACATGGGACTTAAACATAACTGGCGAAACGTGGCACACCTCTGCTTAACCTCTCGGGGACCACAGGCGTAATTTTATATTATGTTATTTTACATCTCTAGTTCTTTACTTTTTAAATATCATGGGCCCTACTGGTGGCCAGTTTAATCGGAGAGATCTACGTTTTGGAATGGTCGACTAGCTTTAACTTTCTGACTAACTGACTGACTCCTAGTAACGGTAGGGTAATAAATAAAGAAAGAAGGAAAACGTTTATTTGGACACAGTTCGTGAAACACAAAATACAAACAAACTAAAAGTGAAAGTAATCTTTTAGCAATACGAGGTGTGCCTCACGGCTGCGCCAAAACGGTTCATTTCAGCATTAATGCCAGACAAATGCTGTTTGACGCTGGTTTTTGAATGAACCCTTAAGGACTAGTGACGGGGAGTACAAACAGTTTCAACAAACCTAATACATAATTATTATACTTCTAAATAAATAAATAAACTAATTACAAAAACAAAACAAAAAAAATACCAAAACAACAAGAGCTGTCCAAGCAAAACCTGTTCTTAGCGATTAGCTAGATAATAGTAATTCAAAGGTCTCGGTAAATGTTTTAAATGAAATAAAATAATGCTTTGAATTAAGTTTCTTCAGGGCATTATAAGGTCCTCAAAAGGTGCAGGCGTATGGACACTTAAGACACTCCAACAAGTGAGTCATATTCTGTTTAGGAGCACTGCACTCACATCTTTTGTTAATACACATGCAATGATCATCACCTGCCTAGCGGTAACCCTTTCTTAGCTAAGTTGGGGTCATCTTCCAGCATAACCAGATACAGCTGAAAACCAGTCTTTTACATGCAGCGACTGCCTATCTGACCTCCACAACCCAGTTACTGATGGTTGTAAGACTTTCGGGCTTCTGACGAACCGTAACCACTGCTAAAAAACTACTACTGACAGAGACCAACGGCATAACGTGCTTTTGGAGGCCCGGGGAGGATTCAGTTTGTAATGGATGGTCACCTATCCACGGATCACCTTTGGTCTTGGCCTTGCTTAACCTTGATCATTGACCCGTGTGTTCATTATTATTGCCACTGTCTCATTCGCACAAGTAGTGAGGTAGCTACTGTCACTAATGTCATCTGTCATTCACCACGAATGGCGGGAAAATCTTAAAAGGGAAGTGGCCCTGCACGAAACGCATGGTGTGGTAGTGAGCGAATGTAGATAAATAAACAACTTAAGAGCGTTTAACCTAAAAGTTTGCAACGTCGCAAATAGCTGTCAAAAATTTACCTGTTTTGATTAATTAGGCGATATTGCTGAATGGAAATAAGAAATGTGGCTAACTAGCGAACTAGAATATAAATAATAAATTGCAATTACCAAATTAATCAAAACAGCGAAATATTTGACATAATTTTGCGGCGACATTGTCCACTTTCAGAATAAACGCTCTTAAATACAGGATCAATAGGATTCTACAGATGTATTGACTGATTTTTAAAACAATAAAAATCAGTTGCGAAACATATCGAAAGTTACTGTCGGAACTCTTAATCTGATTGTCTGGTATCAGAGCCAGGCACTGAACTGGAACCCGTGATATTGAGGGGATTATTTCCTAACTTCGCTTCGACGTGATTGTGATAACTGCTACGCGTCATCACGCATTAATGTCGTGGGTTTTTTACGTACTGTTTACATGACATGTTCAGAAATAGGTAATATGGCAACATCCGATAGTTTAGGGTAAACTGATATAGGCTGTTACTTTAAGAGGGTTAATCCTAAAAGTTGGCAACGTCGCAAATAACTGTCAAATATTTACCTGTTTTGATTCTTAAAGCAATATTACTGAATAGAAATAAGAAATGTGGCTAACTAGCGAACTAGAATATTAATAATGAATTGTTAACATTGAATTTGATGTTGTACCCATTTTAGGTGTAAAAAACGCATTTGGAAACTTTCCAAATAGATTTTTTACATCTAAAACTAAACATTCGGTGTTACGATATTAATTATTGCATTTTATCAATATTCTAACAGTGATATATTTGACATCTATTTGCGACGTTGCCCACTTTCAGAATAAACGCTCTTAACAATAATAACGCTTATTGAATACATAGTAAAATACTTTTTAGACTTGAAGCAGCACTTTGCAAAACAAATTGTTTCGATTCGATATGCTGTTGCAAGAGGCCGATGATTTTTAGTGTTTGTACAGTTCGCGTCAAATAACTTTGCCGCTCTGAAGTGGGTTGCACATGCGCGCTGGCATGCGCGCTATTGTTTTTTGATTGAAGAAGATTGACTACTGTGCAGTCATTTGTAGCCTGCTTCAGAGCGGCAAAGTTATTTGACGCGAACTGTACTGAATGATAATTTACCCTGCAGTTAAATGTGAAGTAGAGGCCTGTGGTAACGATATGAGGTCTATACTTTGACAGTGGGTGAAAAAGGCTCTTCGTTCATGTTAATAAATATTTGAAATAGGTACTACGTGATACTTAACAAAAAAAAAATACCTTCTCATTCAATCTTATTCTTTATTACTTCCAGTCAAAATGCGTCTCCTGCTTTCTGCCATTTTGCTGCTCTCCGCCATTTTGTCGTGCGCGACGCAGGCGCAGTACCCGCGCCCCCGCCGCCCCGAGCGCTTTGATACCGCTGAGCAGATCTCCAACTATTTGAAGGAGCTTCAGGAGTACTACTCTGTGCATGGGAGAGGAAGGTGAGAACAACAAAGTAATTTTTACGGCTATACACAATAATTATTTGATTCAGGTGACCAGAACCCGCTTTAACTAGCTTCAACTTTTTAATTAACTGACCGACTTCTTGGCAATTCATAAATTCTTTGACTTTAACTGGAACGGAATTCACAAGCTTATGCTTATATAATATATTCATAAGTATTATTCGCAAGTATATAGCTATGTGTAGCACGTGGCGAGTTCACAATATTTGAAGAAAATAAACACACAGTTAAAACGTAAAAGAAAGTTCTGTATCCTTGATATTTATAGCAAAAAAATCTTACATACAGTAAAACAAGACCTGAAATAAACCGTACAGCTTGAATTGCGAAACGGTAACATAGAAATTCAGTTGTTCGGCTACATAGACAAAATAAAATATTGTCCCACACTGGGCGCCAATTTTGAGAAAGTATTTTTTTCGTTTTGTTTGATTTTACATTGTGAGATAATTTTTAGGTTTTCCAATTATTTAAAAAAGTATTATTTGGGCGTGGAAGAGAAAAGTCAGGAGTATAAGTTACTTCATATGTCCCATGTTGGGCGCCATTATTTCATGTAGTACCGCGTTGGGCGGCATTATTATAATTTAGTTTTCTTTGATCTTTTCTTTCTCTTACATAATTAATTCTTATTTTATTTCTAACTAAGATATAACAAACGGTTTGTAATCATCACTAACAAAACTTTTAAATTTACGCGGTTCTGTTTCTAGTAGCACTTTTTGTTGCGGCGGTGACCCGTTACAAGCTTTTAGTTTCACTACTTGCCGCTAGAAGGCTCTATTTGAAGTGAACAACGCCATCTATTTATTTAGTATGGAACCTTCTAACATTGGAAGTCATCAGAAACTTCAAGAATGGCGTGTCGTACTATAGTTATCGAGTAAATATGCCAGAGGTCAGCTTTTAGTAGTAGAGATATAAGATAGACATGACTGTCTGTGGAGTTTCTTGCCCGTTCTTTTCCATCAGAACCTACTACTACGCTTTGCAATGCAACAAGTTTCATCTTTCTGACCTTGTTGGTTTGTTTGAAATAAATTTGAGTTGTCTTTGACTTCGATATAAAATGTGTTCATCATACTCGTTTGACTCAGTAATTCATGATAATGATTAAAGTTTTCCCATAATTCAAGCCTTTCAGTGATGATAGTTTGTTGCACCGCTTATTCTTCCCAGCTAAAGCACTAGGAAGTCGTGAAGGGAAGGGCGGTCGTTTTGGGATGATTGTAATTTTGACGTTAACAAACTGATTCCACCCTAATTCGGATATACGACATTTTTTTTTTTTTTTTTAATAATTATTATGTTTACATTTCTTGCAGATATGGCAAGAGACAAATGCACATAGCCGATGCGTCTGTTATCTTCCGGGAGAGTCCATTCTTCGAACACAACCTCAACGATGAACCGGCGTTCAAAAACCTTGGCTATAAGTAAATTAATAAAGAATTATTAATAATTAATTACAACAATAATCACCGTGTAAATTAAAACCAATTGTCTATTTTATTTATATTTTGCTGATTTCATTGATCTGTTACTTTTCACTGCTACTTTTGAACTGTGAGCTGCATAGTTATTCACAATCATTCGATACGCTGTTCACAAGTCCGAAACCCGAAAATGTTGACAGTTTAAACCAAATAGACGACAAAAATAACAAACGGAAGAATACTTCCGACAGTTATTTTCTGTCAGGCACTAGGCAAATCAGTTAACCGAAAATGTGTAATTTTCGATTCGGAAACCGAATGGTTGTGAATAGCTATACAGATATGTTTTTGTAAGAGATTTTTCTTAATAATTTCTTCGAAATAAATGTACCTTTCTGAAGACATGTATTGGCTATTGTGAAATTGTTATATAAACAAAATTCATTTTATAATTATTATTTTTTGTGCTATAATAAATTTGTTTAGAATACCTAATATTTAATCAAATTAAATTTACTACAATATGTTAGACATCTCATCTTAATTGTTTTAAATTTATTTAATAATATTTATACACCAATGCTCTAAAAAAGAACTTACGTCGAAACTATTCTAGTCGAATAAAAAATCCGTCTCATTATTCTAGTCAATTAATTGCTTATTTTGTCAAAAAAAGAAATCCTAAAAATAGTTCTCAAGCTGGGTGAACGACTATTTTTAGGATTTTTTATTAGTACATTACTTTTATTGTAATGAATAATAAAACTATGTAAAAATTACACAAAAAATAGTGTTAACAAAATGTATGTAGTATTTATTCAAAATGCAAGATTGTTTCATGGCATATTTGTTTTATTATATCGTTGACCCCATTTTTTCTCCTATATACACAGTACCCCATTTGGGCAGAAAATTGTGAACGTCAGCTGCTACGATCCTAACAAACTCCATAATACATCTGGTCATACACGCACACCAGTTACGAGTACTATTCATCTGACCTTTCTAAAGAACCCCACCAATAAGGTCACTATTATGTCTTTCTTATTGCTCCTACAGTCACACACCCAAGGAACTCAGATAAGCTACCAAATAACTACATAATCTATATTTTCTAAACTATTCGCGAATAACTCGCACAAGAAAGAAGGAATGGGTCTGCAAAGCTGGTCCACATCAATATTTTTACTTTTAGATACATTACGCTAGATCCACGAAGAATTCAGCTAAAGATTCATAGGATATCCGACCATGCAACAGTCCGTCTTGCCGTCTTGAGCAAGCGTGGTGATCAATGCTCGTGCCTTCTCTATAGAAGAAGAGGCCGTTGCCCTGCAGTGGGACAGTAACAGGCTGGTATTAACAGTGCAAAATTATATGGCTGGTAACCATGGTGATGTCCTTCAAAAATGTTGCACCTGACGTTGCATCATAGTACTACTCGTAACAGCGAGTAAGACCAGCTGGTTTATTCTGTAAAATTCTTACAGTGAGCTCGGACGTGTGGTCGTGGGATCGGCTGCACTTGGTGATGAGGCCCTTCAGGCATGGCGGGCTGATACCAGTTGGGGGTGCGGCAAATGTGCAAGTATCTTCGGGGCCACCGACTCATGATAGTAGTGGGAACAGTGGGGTTTTAGTCGGTAGGAGTTGGACATAATCCTCTGTTCTTCCCAGAAGACCCGCCGTCTATGAGGATTTCCCCACGGAAAAAACAAAAAAAAAGTGAAGTGAGCTGTCATTCCACCTGACGCTAGGGATTGACACTTCAAGCTCACTTCTCACCTAATTTTAGACCACTACAGAATAGAGCGGCTGATGTCTGAACGTGGACGAACCAAAAGGAGTATCTAAGAAACTACCAATCATAGCACTAGGTGTTCTGTAGATTCCAACGCCCATGAGGCAAATCAATCTGTCTAGCATTTTCCCAACTATGTTGGGGTCGGCTTCCAGTCTTACCGGATGGAGCTGACTACCAGTATCTTACATGGAGCGGCTGCCTATCTGACCTCCACAACCCAGTTACTGATTAACACTCTATCCTTTGGTAAGACTGGTTGTCAGACTTTTGAGCTTCTGACTACCCGTAACGACTGTCAAAGATCTTCGAAAGACGCCGCCGGTAGCCGGTACGAAGGGCTCTTCATGCTTTCCGAGGTACGAAGAGGTCTCGATGGATGCTCACTCACCCATCAATGAATCGACCGCGGCAAGCGTAGCTTAACCTTCGATCAATACTTATCATTTAGCCACGAAGCCCCTTCTGCAGGTGACATTTAACTACGCTTATTACGTGCGTTAACGTTCCTAATTAGCACATACACCGTATTAGTATAATCACTGCAACTTCCATTTTAAAACCTCCATTAATTAAGTTTTCCATTAAGGGGGGGAGGGTAATCAAATGTCATCAAATTCTTGTGATTATAAAGCTTAAGCCAATAGGGTTAATGAAACTAGTGCAAAGTATTTATCTCTTTGGGAATAAAGAAAGAAGTTGGTTTGTCCGTTTGTTTTCAATATTAATTTTTTACACAAACAGAAGTGAAAACATAACCTGATTCATAGTCAAATCAAATACAGGAACATGTTTTCTTATAGTTATTTATGCTACAAGTGCGGAAGGTTGGTGATTTCTAGCGAGTGTATAAGTCGACACGAGTCGGAAATCATCTTACGCACGTGTATCATACAACGTTTTACTATGCAATGTGCGAGGAAAAAATAAAACGACCGAGCCTTACGGTAGTCGCATATGATGTATAACATCTAAGACGACTTATATAAATGATAAAAACAACATTCATGACTTTGATTTTTTACTTCGACTTCGACTTCGTCTTCTACTTCGTCTTCGTCTTCGTCTTCAACTTTGACATCGACTTCGACTTCGTCTTCGACTTTGACATCGACTTGGAATTCGACTTCAACTTCGACTTCGTCTTCTACTTCGACTTCGACTTCGTCTTCATCTTCATCTTCATCTTCGACTTCGACTTTGACTTTGACTTCGACTTTTTGATTTTGACCATCGTCAGAATCATCGCCATTGCCATCGCCATCGTCATCTCCATCGCCATCGTTATCATCATCATCTGAATTGTAAAACTTTTCTCAAATAATAAAATCTCTGAGACGGGCTGACGAAGGCCTCAAAAATTAAACAAAAACAGAAAAGTAAGAAGCACTAGTCAAAAACTCACCTGTTTTTGAGATGTGTTGTTATTTTTAGAATTCAATAGTAGATATGATAAAATAGCAACTAAGTGTAGCTTCTTCATTACTGATAAAAAAACATGAATGAACTTAACAAAAATATAAATACCACATTAATACCTGAGGCTTCTATTCCGTAAAAATCTTACCGTGACCACTTGGGTGAATTCTGTGTGTCATTCCCAAGCATCAAATGGAATGCCAACTCACTTCACCAAAATTTTCACAATGTATGAGATTATTACTGAATCCATCGTTTGTTCAATAATAACAGAATTAATTAACCATTCAAAAAATCAATCAATAACGTTGTGCCGACGTCAACCGTGGCACATACGCTTTTTGGTAATCCTAGCTCGTCACCATTTTTATTTATGAATTAGTGACGTTACAAAACTTAACCTAAACCTAAGATGCGTAAAGATAAAAGAAATATGCGTAGTTTATGGTTTAGATAGTTGCTGATGGATAAACATTATACAACACAAAATCTGATAATTTTATATTTTTGGTGCCAGCCCAATCCTCAATGAAACAGTTAAGTTATAGACTGAAGCTTATGAGCTTATAAATTGGTGGGGAAAACTTACCCATACAGGGCTGCAACTCTATTCTGTTAAAATCTCACCGTAAAGGGAGCTTGAAGTGAGCTGTCAGAGCTGGGAAATGTGAAGTATCGCTAACTAGTGAACTAGAATATGAATAATGAATTGCAATTATAACACTGAATTTGATGTTGTAACCGTTTTAGGTGTAAAAAAGGCATTTGGAAAGTTCCCAAATTGTTTTTTTACATCTTAAACTAAATATTCGATGTTATGATATTAATTGCATTTGCATTTCATAATCAATACTTCAGTTAGCGATATTTCATTTTTCCCAGTAATATTGCCAAATTAATCAAAACAGGTAAATATTTGACATCTATTTGCGACGTTGCCCACTTTCAGAATGCAGGCTCTTAGGAGTCTCAACGTGAAAACTTAGGTGAGGTGAGCTATCAATAGTGTCAATCTCTAGCATCAGGTGAAATGATAGTTTACTTCAAGCTAATTGTAATGTTGCCAACTTTTAGAATAAACTCGCTTAGAGAATACATCGGCTGAAATCACCAATTCGCAGCGAAAAAAAGTATTTTCTGCTTTTCAATATACTTAAATAGAAAATCAGTATAGAAAATACAATATCATACTATACTTGCAAACAACCTACTAGATTACCTATACAATCAAATCAATTTAATTTAAAATTAATTCCAATTAAATCCAAACAGAACCGCGTAATCCTCCAGTATTGATATCACGTTACACCCAATTAACTCCAAACCTTAGGACATGAGAAATAAGGTGTATATTACGATAACAGCTCGGTGCAAAGAGAGGATGTCAAATCGAAACTAAGTGGATTATAAACAGAGTGCGCGCGCAACTGCGATGTTGTGGTGTAATGGCGGAGGGTTCTTTTTAGTTGACACGACGGAACAGTACTCGTATATGGAATAGTGATGTTGGAACTGTTATTAATATAATTGTACTGATAGTTCTTTTGTACTCCTTTGATATTTCATTACTTATGCTCATTATTTGTTTTATATGGGATAAAGGAAAAAATACTGAACTGAAAAAATCTGCATTTATATACATTTTAGTTGATGAAATTAATCATAATCAGATTTTTTGCTAAAATTTAGACTACCTTAGATGCAAAGTGGTTCATTTTCTCTCATTCCAAGTGTGCTTGTAGTGCGAACAAGTATTTCAAAACCACGTGTGTAGTGACACCTATCATGGAAGTGACTAATGAGAAAGTGGCGCCCAGCATGGGACAGTTTAGAAAATGGCGCCCAACATGGGACAAAACGTGTGAGTAAAACTTACATTCAATTTAAAATTAAGTATGATTTCACACAATACTGCCCATAAAATATATCAAACCTATGAAAGCATGCTCCAAAAAAGGTAAATGAGTCAAGTCAACGTCAAGACAAATAGCAAAGCACCCAACAATTACTTAATGGCGCCCAGTGTGGTTCTTGGTTTTACTCCAAGCATTGGTCTAGTAATTAATATTCAGTAACTAATGATCATACAAAATCACTGTTGCTTTCAAACTGCTACAAGAAAAATACCTGTTCTTTTCCACAATACTTTTACCACCACAGTGTCGCAACTAAAAAGAGCCCAGTCGTCGCGATTCAGGAAGGCGGGCGACACCGCTTGTTTTTTACTCAAAAAATCTATATTTTAAACTAAATATTTAGCAAAATTGACTATTTTATACACAAGTTTTCTACCTGAATAATATTTTTGAGAGTGGCTCCTATATTTAATGAAGATTTTGTACCATTTGTTGTCTAAAGACCCATATCAGTGACGAGTGTTTTATAATGTGTTATTGAGTCTAGAAAAGTGTTTTTCAGTTATTACCCTATTGATAAATAAGGATTTTGAGGTAATTGTATTTTTATTATTATTAGATATAGCCGGTTGTATAACAAGAATGTTCAAGAGGTTTAAAATAAAAAAGAGGAAGGCTAAAATCAGGGAAAGGTAATATCAGCTGTTGGTAAGATCAAGGAAGTAGTAGAAGTCGATCAGTGTTGTATTTGTACCTATGCCAGATTCCTATACATTTAATTAGGTATACTGATGACTACATTACATTTATTTTATTTTATATTGGTGATTGGGTTCCCCTCCTGTAACAAAAATAAGTGATAATAGTAAATAAACAATATACACCCTGTTAAGTGAAATAATTGCACCATTTATAAATAAATTATTTTTATGATAAAATAAATAAACTCTATTACTGCTAACTTACAATTATTTATAACTGTGATTGAAACGAAGCCAAAAAACAAATGAAGAAAGAAAGAAACAAGAAATGTAAACAAGAAAGAAAGAAAGATATTTTGTTTCGGACACGAACAGGAAAAACACAGCAAAAAAAAAGAAACAACAAAATTAACCCTTTTTTTTCGAAAACTAGAATTACAATCTTCCGTCACTGAATACTTTTGTAACAGTACCTACCTACCAATAACACACTGAGCGAAGTTTAAGCAGCTTAGCACAGGAGACCTTTTCATCTGTAAGAGATTTTTTTTTATTGGATCCCGTATCGCACCATTGCATATGTAATGCATATTGATCCAAATGTTATTAAGAGCAAGTTTCTTGAATTTCTTCTTCACACGGCAAACAAATAGGATGGGCACAATGAAAATTCTATAGTATTGAATGGAAAAAAATAAACTCTATTAAATAAATTGCTTGCACCTTACAATTACGCAAAATTCAAAAGCGTTTTTCTCGTGGAATAAAAATTGCAGTCTTCGAAAAAATACTTATTTCATGATATTATGGTTTCGATAATACCTATGTTCGTAGCAACAAGAAACATCAAAACTTTAGGAGAAAATCACTTTTGAACTTTGCGTAAATGACTGATAGAACTGGACGCGACGCAGTTCATTTATTTATTAAAAAATTTCGCACTCAAAAAAGGAACAAAAGCGGACTTAATGCTTTAGGAATTCTCTACCAGTCAACCAAGGGTGGTGAAGAGATCAGATGGCAGGTGCTCTGTTTGAGAGAAATATAGAAAAAAAACTGAACGTGCTTTCCGAGGGAAGGATAGTTGCAAGGAATGATTAGGTATCCATTCCTGATGGTCCATTCTGTAAGAAATTTACCATGAATACGTACTAGGTGAAGAGAGCTTGAACTTAACTGTCAATAGATAGATAAAACATTTATTCAGTGCATACAAAAGACACACAAAAGCACAATTAAAAGGTTTACGAATTACATGAATATACATAAAAACATGATGCCATTATACAAAAAATAAAAACATAAGTACTTAAAGAAATGGAGTGACATTAAATAAGGAAAAACAAGGTGCGGTATGCGTTTGAGACGCACCAAATGGGAGTCCAGCTCAGCATGTGTCAGGCAAATATACCTGACGCTGCCAATAGTGTCAATTCAAACTCAAACTCAATTCAAACAACTTTTGAATTGTCAAGGGGTCGGTCAGTCAGAAATATGAAGTTAGCTTCAGCTTTTTTAGTTGCCCATTCCAACGCGTAGTAGGTTCCTATGGAAAAGAATGGGCAAGAAACTCCACGGACACTCTCACAATAGTGTCCCTAGCATTAGATGGAATGATAGCTGACTTCACTCAAGTTTGCATGGTGAGATTTCCACAGATCTACGGCTGAACTGATCTTGGCAGCTGCAGCAGAAAACTTACAGAAAGATATTAATATTTTTCTGTAAGTTTTCTGCTGCAGCTGCAACACGAATAGGTAGGTAATGGACGACACACATTTAAAAAAATCAAGCTTCTAAATCAACGCAATAAAAAAGTACGGCCATCTATGCGACATATTTTGATACTTACTAATAAATCAAAACCTACAGGGTACTTTCCGTTGACCTAGAATCATGAAAATTGGCAAAAAAGAAAGGTCAAGCACAAGTAAAGGAAAACGTCCGAAAATCGTAAATTTGTAGTTATATCACAAAAATAAAATTTCGCAAGCTTACATTTGCAATTGGAAAATTGACCGCGGCGTAAATCGATTTATTTATTTACTTATATATACTTTATTGTACACCAGAAAATACGTAGTAAATAGTAAATTTAACACTACAAAACATACAATGGGCGGCCTTATCGCTTTTTGCGATCTCTTCCAGGCAACCATCGATGTATGGGAGAACATGTTTTTCAACTACAATGTTGTATGTTCTTGGGATAAATTCATCCTAACTACGGAACCCTTCATTGTGCGTGGTCCGACATGCACTTGGCCGGGTTTTTTTAATAATATATGTATATACTATATTACGAATAGTGTGGGCCCCAGTTTTCTCATTCATCGGTCACGATTTGAGACGTCAAGATGTCTCCGTGGAGTAGCTCGTGGCATAGGGTAGGTAATTTAAATGTGGAAGGAAATAGAAGGTTATTTGGCGAAACTTTATAGAAATGGACGTGGACGTCCATGTCCATAAAATGTATGGAAATACGTGCACGTTATAACGTGATCGTGGACGGAAATTTAAAAGCATCTTCAGTGTGGTGTTGTGATGCTGTGGACGTCCACAACAATATAGTCACGTTATTCCTAACTAATATAAATGTGAAAGTGAATTTGTTTGTTACGCTTTCACGCTAAAACGGCTGAACGGATTTGGATGAAACTTGGCACACGGGTAGACCATAACCTGGGTTAGGTCATAGGATACTTTTTATCCCGATATTCTTACGGGATCGAGACTTATGTGGGTGAGACCGCGGAGTGCAGCTAGAAAATTATAAAAACGCCCTGAGGAGTTTTACCAAGTTTTAAATACCGTGTTGCGACCAAACTAAGTTTTTTACTAATAGTCTGACCGTGCAAACTTAGATGAAGTGAGTTGTCAATAGTGTCTACCCTAGCATCAGGTGGAATGACAGGTGAACTTCAAGCTCAGATAACCTACGTTTTCACAGTGAGATTCCCAGCAAAATGAAAAAATCCAATAACATTATGCCCTATATTATCGTATTTTATACGAGTAGGAGTGATAGCCTAGTGGTGTGACCGTCAGACTGCCAATCCATAGGTCTCGAGTTCAAACCCAAGGCACGCACCTCTGACTTTTCGGATTCATGTGCGCATTGTAAAATTATCCCTTGCTTAAAAAACGGTGAAGGAAAACATCGGGAGGAAACCGGCATGCCTGAGAGATATTTCTCGACGGCATGTCAAGCCAAGTCAGAGGCCCATGGGCAGCTTTAAATCTCTGACACCAGGTTAGTCACTAACCACACGAAAAGAAGAAGAAGACAGTGAGATTTATAGCTGCGTCCCGCAGTTTCACCTGCATAAGTCTCGATCCCGTGAGAATATCGGGATAAAAAGTAGCCTATATCCTAATCCAGGTTATGTTCTACCCATGTGTCAAATTTCATCCAAATCTGTTCAGCCGTTTTAGCGTGAAAGCGTAACAAGCAAACTCACTTTCGCATTTATAATATTTATTAGGTTAAACCGGCTGACTACGCCATTTTTCGGAGGACGTATTTATTACTTTGCCGGGCCTGAGAACAAAAAGACTACTAGATCAACCTTGTTACTGCTTACGTTATAATTTCGTCACATCTGCCAGCCACATTTCATTTAGAAGGATTAAATTTTCTACACCCTTGCCAATTGCTAGCTTAGACAATATGTCCAAGATCTATATTTGTATTTATCAATACTAGCTCCTGCCAGCGGCTTAGCCCGCGTGATATCTTTATAAATTATAGCCTATGTTACTCAGTTATAATATAGCATTCCACTGGTGAAAGAATTTTTTAAATCGGTCCAGTAGTTTTTGAGTTTATTCATTACAAACGAAAATCTAATTAAGCAACACATTTTCGTTAACGATTACGACTAACCTGTTTCATTTTGACGGTTCAACAACATTCATTGCGTTATTTACGTTGTTGAGCAGATATTTTTTCGAAATTATGAAGCAATGGATTAGCAATCTGTTTCAAAACGATTCAGATTGTGATTGATTGTGAATTACGTAATGTGGGTTCTGACTTCCGCTAAATAAATAAATATGTTGTTCCAGATAATGGCACCAGTGAAGTTCGGACTATTCAAAGCTCGAAGCAGGGATTACCAGGACCAACAGCCTTCAACGGAGAACTTACTGCATACAAGCCACAGTAGCGACCATTGTAAGTATCCGATGAGCCTGTCGTACTTTGCCGACAAGGGTAGCTACCGTCATTATTATTCACATAAATAAACCACAAATTGTTAACCACATTGTTTTAACTTTTATATTTTTATTTATTGGTTGAACATGAGGCTTTTGGCTACTTTTGTCAGTGTGTATTTTATGTGTTTTTGTCTTTATATGTGCGTTTTGTTTGTGCAGAATAAACATTTTTTTTTTTTTTTTTTGTGTTATCGTATTGTTATTTTTTATTTAACTTTTTTTTTTTCAATGTACTTTATGTTCTTCACCTGGATACTGCGTTTCATTGTACGACCTATGTCGCGGTTTCGACGTCCGGGCGACTTTTAACTCAAAGGTAGCATAGACATATTTTTTCGCTACAGTACATATACGAGTATGTAAACTGAATCATCTCTTTTATAAAATTCTCGTGTCACAATGTTAGTTACCATACTCTTCCGTAACGGCTTGACCGATTTTTATGAAATTTTATATGCATATTCAGTAGGTCTGAGAATCGGCTACTATCTATTTTTCATACCCCTAAGGTAGTTAGGTAGGTGTAGGTAGGGTATGTAGGTAGGTATGTAGGTAGGTATGTAGGTAGGTATGTAGGTAGGTAGGGTAGGTAAGTAGGTAGGGTAGGTAGGTAGGTTGGTAGGGTAGGTAGGTAGGGTAGATAGGTAGAGAGGTAGGGTAGGTAATGTAGGTAGTGTAGATAGGTAGGGTAGGGTAGGGTAGGTAGATAAGTACTTAGTGTGAAGTGTTATTATAATACAAGTGATTTTTTGAATGACACTACTATTAAATTACATTTTTAAATATTAGAATATAAAAAAATATTAAAACATTTATAAATTGAAAGAATAGTAGCCCACCGGTATCTCTGTGTCTCTCTCTCAAAGCAATTTAATAGTAGTGTCATTAAAAAAATCACTTGTGTTATACAAGTCATTTTTTGAATGACACTACTATTAAATTACATTTTTTTATTTTAGAATATAAAAAAATATTAAAACATTTAAAAATATAAAGAATAGTAGCCCACAGGTATCGGGAACAGGGTCCAAGCTACCGGCCGGGTCAGGGCTCCAGAGGGACGAACCTCCTGACAATGCGAGCCGTGTCCAGGAGTACCGCTCTCTGAATCAAGCCCTTGATCCAGCTGCCCAACGAGAGCCTCCTTAGATGTTGGTTGAGGCTCTTGGCAATTAAGCCATTGGCTGATACGATTATCAAAATATCTTTAAAGTATTATAATAATCAGCATATAAAGTTCCCACTGCTGGGCCACAGTCCTCCTCTCTGTGAGAGGGAGTGGGCCGTAATCCACCACGCGGGCCCAGTGCGGGTTGGTAGATGTCACATGTCTTCAAATTCTTGGCTCTAGGACATGCCGGTTTCTTCACGATGTATTCCTTCACCGTGAGAGCAGTGGTAAAGAAATAATTTACACAAAGTGCCTGCTTGGGTTCGAACCCTCGATCTTCAACTCGTAAGACGCGGCCGTTATCTAACACTGGGCCTCCACAAACGCACGGGTCGGGTCGGTCGCTTCCTAGGGTTGGTCCGTGGATGGGTGACCATCTTTACATACCGAAACTCCGCCGTGCCTCGGAAAGCACGTTAAGCCGTTGGTCCCGGCTGTTATTCGTCAGATAGGCAGTCGCTCCATGTAAACCCATGCACTGCTCATGCATGCTCCATGTACTGGTATTCAGCTGTATGCTATGTGTGTGTGTGACGGCTTTAAATTTAAATTTTACTTTGTTTTTTTAATTTTTTTATTTATGTTTAGTGTGTTTTTAGTTTAATTTGTGATTTCCTGTGCGAATCTCAATAAATACTTCTTCTTTCTTTCTTTTTATCCGGTTAGACTGGAAGCCGAACCCAACATAGTTGGGAAAAGGCTAGGCAGATAGTTGACTCTACATTATTCAATGTCGCCACTCGTGAAGGCTATTACAATGCTTTGCCACTAAAGTAGGTTTGACCACGATCTTACCAGCTAGCAAAATAATTTAAAACGTAAAAACGCCCTTGAATAACCTCTCATCTCGGCTCGACTCTCGATCCCTTTGATCTTGCCCATCTTGTCATCAATGCCTAAGGACAGGCCTCACAACCTCGGGCGATGCGACTTTTTGCGACGCGATTTGCGTTAAGCGACAAGCACGCGCGACTTCATGCCATGCCACGATCCAACAGTGGCGTCACCGTGGATCGGGCTCTTGAAGACATAGGAGCTTTAACTTTAAAGTGTTGGTTCTTGTTTGAAATGGCTTCTAATAGCCAATATCATAGAAGTGGTAATTATTTTTTTTGCAAAAAAAAATAATGAAGCTAATGCTTATATCTCCGGAGCCGAGAGATCCTGGCACACGGTGATGTTATATTAAATAGTAAATACATAGTTATATCACCGTGCGTGTGCAAGGTTCCGGTCTCGGTATATGCTTATGCATGATATTGGCTATTAGAACCCATTGCAAGCAAAAACCGATACTTTAAAATTTAAGCTCCTATGTCTTCGAGAGCCTTTTTTCGATCCACTGTGCGTCGGCGACTTGTCAGACTGCGCTCACCGGTTCCACCCGCTCTGAAGTCGAGGCGGCCGCGCTGTTACCTAGTACATTTGATTCATTTGCGCGCCAAATCGCTTGTCAACCGTTTCCATCGCACCAGCAGTAGCGGACTAAAGTCAAAGTCAAAGTCAAATCATTTATTTCAAATAGGCCCTTGCAAGGCACTTTTGAACGTCAAAAATTACAAAAAAAATGAATTGATTCTAGTCGCCCCTTCCAAAAGGTAGTTTTCGTATGGAGAAGAATGGGCAAGAAACTCCACCGTTACTCTTTTAAAATGTTTTACAATATTTTGTATATATGTAGGTACATTAGTTATATAATTATATGTGAAGACGATGCATCTAAAAATAAAAAAATAAAATTTACCATACCACAATAGGTAAAAATAAATTTAAAAAGAGAGCAACAACAGATAAATTAATTACCTATGTGATAGATACATGGTTCTCACATATTTACAAACATTGTAAAAGAAGACGATTTTCCAAAAAAAAAATAAAAAAAAGTTACAATTAATAAGTCAGTGTGTGAGGAAGTCATCACAGAATGTAAAATCAATGTCATATAATAAAATATAATAATTTATAAAACTTAAATTCGCAACCAGTTTGATTTTGTCTAGATTCTAGATTATCCTATGGAGCTGGACCAGCATGTTTCCAAGCATTTTTATCTTGGATATAATCCTCTAATTTGTAATATGCTTGTTTACAAAGTGTACTTTTAATATGAGTTTTAAATTTTCTTTCATTTATTTGTAAAATATCACAAGGTATTTTGTTGTAACATTTAACACAGTACCCCATAAAAGATGTATGTACTTTAGATAATCTGAAAAATGGTTGATCTATTTTATCTTTATTTCTAGTATTAAAATTATGTCTATCACTTATTTTATTAAAAATATGTAGATTTTTTCTTACATACATAATATTTTCATATATGAATTGGCAAGGTACCGTCATAATATTAATCTTTCCAAATAGTTCCCTGAGAGATTCGCGACGATGTAAATCATAAATGGCTCTGACAGCTCTCTTTTGTAAGATAAAGATGGATTCAATGTCAGCAGCCCGACCCCACAGTAAAATTCCATACGACATAATACTATGGAAGTAGCTAAAATAGACCAAACGCGCGGTTTCAACGTCTGTTAACTGTCTTATCTTTCTAACCGCATAAGCGGCCGAGCTTAGCCGCCCCGCAAGAGATGTTATATGAGGTCCCCATTGTAATTTCTCGTCTAGCGTGATTCCTAGGAAAACCGTTTGATTAATAAATTCCAGTTTTTCTCCATTCAATATGATGTCACATTCGCTACTTCTAACATTAGGTAATTTAAATCTAATGCATTTGGTTTTTTTTTTATTTAGTACCAAATTGTTTACCGTAAACCAATCTTGGACCTGAAGTATAGAGCTATTCACGTCGTCAAGATTTTGTGACCGTCGGTTGATTTTAAAGATCAATGATGTGTCATCTGCAAATAACACCATCTTCGGTTGATTTTGAAGTAATTGGGGTAAATCATTAATGTAAACTAAAAAGAGGAATGGACCCAATATCGAACCTTGAGGAACGCCCAATGCCATTTCAGACCCTAATGAGTTTACGCCGTTTACTTGAACTTTAACCTTTCTATCTTTAAGGTATGATCTTAGTAAATCAAGAGCTGTATTTCTAATCCCATAGTGCTCCAGTTTCAGCAGAAGTGTCTCATGGTCTACGCAATCAAACGCCTTCGAGAGGTCGCAAAAGATTCCAATGGCATCTTGTGCTTCTTCCCAGGCATTAAAAATGTTCTTTATTAGGGTGACACCAGCGTCAGTGGTACAACGCCCTTTGGTGAAACCGTACTGTTGTTCATGAAAGATGGAATTTTTATTAAAGTGACGTAACATTTGATTGAGCATCAACTTTTCAAACACCTTACTGAGAACTGGTAGTATTGACACGGGCCTATAATTGTTAGGTTCTTTACTATCACCGGATTTGAACAATGGAACTACTTTACTGTGTTTCATGAGATCCGGAAAGACTCCTTGGTCTATACTGGTGTTAAATATGAAAGCTAAATAGGGCGCAATGGTTTCGATAATAGTTCTACAGACTTTTACAGACATTCCCCAGAGATCTTCTGTTGATTTAATTTTAAGATCTTTAAAAGCTTTTATAACAGCCTGTGGGTTTGTATGCTGAAACCTAAACTCCAAAGAGCATGCCTTCACATTCTGTCTAAGTAAGGCAGCAGAAAGCGCGGGTGAGGAATTTAAAGCTTCAGTAGTTTTAATGGGAATATTAGCAAAAAAGTTTTCGAATTCCTGAGCTATTTCTACATCTGAGTTGATAGGGCCATGTGCAGTCTCTAAATTAAATTCTGTATTTCGCTGTTTTTTCCTACCTGTTTCATTATTTATTATTTGCCAGGTAGTTTTTATTTTATCATCAGCTGATTTTATTTTATTGCTAATATAAAGCGCTTTGGCTATTTTGCACACACTTTTAAAAGTTTTTGAATATTTTGCAACATACTTATGAAAGTTTGTATTATTCATATGTTGCTTTAGGCCATAAAGTTCAAATAGCTTTTCCCTGCTTTTACGAATACCTGGAGTCGCCCAATCACTAAATAAGAACTTTGTGTAAATACTTTTAGTCTTTAGTGGAAAAGTGTCCTTAAATTGCGTGTTTAATAGTGAAAAGAACTCGGCGTAGAACTCATTTGGGTCACCTATATTATTAAAACTCTGAACACATAATTTACTGGCCAAAGAATAATTTAATTTCTCTAAACTTTTACATGTAATTGACCTAAACCTTATTTGAATTTTTTGTAAAGGTATGTAGGAGCAAAATGTTATTGTTTGTCCACTGTGATCTGATGGCAACTTGTTTACAATTTGTTTGTGTAAGTAATCACAATTACAAAAAATATTATCTATACAGGTGGCAGAGGAAGCTGTCACTCGGGTTGGTTCAATAAAAACATTTGACAAATCAAATGACTTAAAAAGGCTTAATAGTCTGACAGTATTCGAGTTATTTTCTAATAAGTTAATATTAAAATCTCCACATATGATTATTGACTTACTACTAGTACTAAGTTTTTTTAATACATCTTCCATTACAGAATCAAACATGGATAGATTCTGGTAACTTGGAGGTCTGTATACACATACTATAACATGCTTATCAAGCTCGACACAGGACAATTCAATGTTGTGTTCAACAGATAGTTCGATGATGTCTTTTCTTTCTTTCGATTTAATAGAATTTTTTATTAATATTAATGATCCACCATGTATCATACGTTTTCGGCTGAAATGGCTAATTACACAATAATTTTCATAATTAATTGACATCACTTGATGATCTTTTAACCAATGCTCTGTTAAACAAACAACATCAAACTTAGTATTTTCCAAAAACAATTCTATTTCCAGTAATTTGGAAGAGCAACCTTGGATATTTTGATTAAATAATTTAATAGTATGTTGCACTCCCTTGGATTTATATTGAGTTATATTGCCAGAAGATACCTTTTTATTATTCTCTAATAATAATTGGTTAATTGAAGGGGTAACTTCTGTTGTCTTACAGCCTAGTTTAAAGAATTATCCGGAGCAACATCCACAACTACAAGTGAAGAGTCTAAAATGCCTGTATGAGCTCTAGCAGGAAGAGAATACCCTACCTGACTGGTAGTGGCCTCCACGTGTGTTGGTATTGTAGGTGGATCCTCCTTCGTACAACATGTTAATACATAATTACTCACTATGTTGTTAGTATAACTAGACAACCTAGACTCGTTACTAATGCTACACTTTGTTATATTAGCTATAACCTCGTTAATATTATATGCTATCAACATAGCAATCATATGTCTACATTCCCAAGACATAGATAAAGTTCTCTGAGTTAACTTAAAACCACTAACAAACTTATTAGTGTCAAAATACAATAATTTGTCACTATGACAACATGTCAGCCTGTGAATAGTATTATTCAACTTAAAAATATTGTTATTTTCATCATACGATAAAGTATCAGAATAAGGAAACTCGTGAAAAAATGAAAAGGACTAATCGTGTCGGGGGTCCGGGGTGGCAAAACTATATGGGGCCTCGGAGGCCAAGGCCGTCGAAATATTTAGCATGCCGCTGCTGCCTCGAAAAGGTTAGGTTTTATTTTGACTATTCGTACATAAATAGGAGTTACTTTGTCAACTTACGTTACGCAGAGAAGTCTGAGAAAAGGGAAAACGTGGGTTGGAAGAGCGAGCGGAGCGAGCTCGAAAATTTTTGCACCTTACGTTTATATTTAGCATACGTAAGGGGGCCCCTAACTACAAACTGCCTTTTACTTACTGGACATATTTTGGTCTCGTTTGGGATTTGATTAAAAAGTATTTCTCGAGTTTTGGGACCGAGGGCCCGGGCGGACCGCAACCCACTAAAGCGTCGTTCAGACCGGCGCGACGCGACAGCGCAACGCAACTCTAACAAAACCATTTATAAGAAAACTTCACGGTAGAACAATTACCAGGGGTCGCGTCGCGCTAGTCTGCACGAGTCTTTATTCTGCCAGTGCGTCGCACAAGTAATATCTACGCGCCAATCCGTCGCTTCGCGTCGCGATCACGAGGCTCGCTCTACGCAACTTATTTTCGTGTCACTTGAGCGTGTAGGTCGTCGCGCGTCGCCAATGAGTAAGGGGATAAAACTCAAAAGGTTGGAAACGTGCCTAAAGAGCGATGACATTGAAAATCTTTTAAGTTTGAACTGGCCTTGTCTCCTACTTACCAATCAAGGCCTCATTGAACAAGGCTGATCATCAAAGCCATACTTAATTATTTATTTTGAACTAGCTTTCGCCCGCAGCTTCGTTCGCGTGGAGTTTGGAAATTATTAATATTATTATCCCACGGGAACATACTACAGGGATAAAACTATCCTACTAATCCTACTATCTTACTAATATTATAAATGCGAAAGTGAGTTTGTAAGTTTGATAAGCTTTCACGCTAAAACGGCTGAACGGATTTGGATGTAAACTGGCACATAGGTAGACCATAACCTGGAGAAGCACATTAAATATTATTTATTATTTACATTTTTGCGGATAATGCAACATTACCACTTTAAGTATTGTTAATTTTATGTGTAATATATGTTGTAGTTGTTTATTATCCCTCAATAAATAAAATAAAATAAATACTTTTCATCCTGGATCGCAGACAAAGTCGCGGGCAACAGCTCATAGTTAATAAACCTGCTTTAACGCCATCAGCACACCTCCCCCGCGAAACCATAGCAGCGAAAGCGCAGTAGTTCAATTCAAGTGGCTCGCGTCATATTTCGCTACTTTATTCGGATGGAGGTGTGCTACCCGCGTAAAACAACTGAACGAGGTGCCTACGCTCGGTGTGTTCATTTCCTACCATTGATGCAATACATTCACAGACTGCAAAAGATACGAACTTTCAATGCTATCTCGTCTCCGATTCCGACAACACTGCACGGCCTGGATATCGACTTATTTCCGCTACAATACCTACCTAGCTACTTCCATAACTAGGTATACTTTTTATACTATTAAATGAGCAATATTTGTATATATAAATATATATATAAATATTTGTAATCACTAAATATATATATATATTTGTAATCAAGTTCTCGAAAACGGCTCTAAGGATTTCGATGAAAGTTGCAATAAAGGGGTTTACGAGGGCGAGAAATCGATCTAGCTAGGTCTCATAACTGAGAAAATTCGTCCAAAGTTTATAACAACATGGCTGCCTAAGAATAATGGCATATTGGCAGCATGGAATTAGTAAGTACCTACTATCATGGCACCATGGAATTAGTATGTACTTTATATGGAATTAGTATGAACTATCTTATACTATTAAATGAGCATTCTCTATTTTCACCAAACCAGAGCAGAGCTCGGTCGCCCAGGTACTCTATACAATCTATACTAACTCCATCTCCATCTCCATCGCCACATGCGAACTACGCATCAAAGACCTGACGTCACACAAAACCCGCATCGCGCAAGCAGGGTTTACCGCGCGATCAACATAATATATATAACTTTCCGAAATCAATCGTTGGGCAGTTGCCCACCAGACACGACACCCATCTGATCGGATGATCCTCCCTTTTCCACAGAGAATGAGTAAACTTTACACCCTGTTCCTCATACCTCTAAAATTATAAAGAGGTAAAATTTGTTTGTTAGTTTCTTTGTAAGTTTGTATGTAGGGGGTAATCTCCGGAACTGCCAGTCGGATTTGAAAAATTATTTTTGCATCGGATAGCCCAATTCTAGAAGAAAGTTAAATGGTATTTAACAACACGCTACGACTCTCAGGAGCCGAGCACAATTGAAAACAGTCAGAAATAACGCTAAGCGAAAACGAAGTAACAGCTCGGGCAAGCGATGGGATGCGACGCAGTGGGTCGGGGCCCGAAATTCCACGAAGATGGAGTCGCAGGCAGAAGCTAGTATCTTCTATACTAATAAAAATAATAAAACTGATGAGTTTGTTTGCGCTAATCAAATGCTATCTATGGGAAATACGTCCAGGTACGACACGAGCACCAATATGTATCCGCTAACCAAAATTCAAATGCGATTATCGCATGGAATAACAACTGCAACTTTGAGATAAGACCTATTTCATATTATTGGTTACAAAATACTCGGAAAAACATAAAATTACAATCACCACTGTCACAGTAGGCGAAAATCACTTTTTAAAGTTGCTAAGCATATTGATGCTCGTGACTGTACCAGCATACAATTATTATTATTGGCAAAAAACGAAAATTCAAAACCAAAGACACCGACTTCCGAAATTAAAGTAATTTTTCACATTGTAGTGTATTTTTTTGGGAGCCGGTTGTTTTTTTTTTATTTATTTTTTTCACTTTTTAGTTGTGGTACCCACCCCACACAAATTCGAATACCACTACCTGCTATGTAAATAACAGTGACAGGAAGTTATCATCATATCATCCACATAATTATACGAAGTGGGAAAAATACGTATTATTGAAGCTAACTCAAAAACTATCCAAGCAAATTTAATAAAACTTATAAGGGAGAGCATACCTTATCAAACAAAAAAAGAGTTTTCAAAATCGGTCCACAACTGACGGAGAAAAGGTGTACGCTAGGAACATAGAACCTCCGCCTTTATGGAAGTCAGTTAAAAACAAAAATAAACTCAATATATCTGTTTAAGTCTTAGAGTATATATCACGCTTATTTACTTATATTTATATTAGTTGGAAATAAGATACCGCCTATTCGGTTGTCGGTGCTGACTATCCTAATTATAATTACCAGTTAATTAATGTACCTACTAACATTTATTTACAGTGGGCGCATTGGGCACGCCAACTTCCCCCATCCCCTCCACCAGTAAGGGAGTTTTGGAGGCCGCAACATCTGCCGACCTGTCAGTACTGAACATTGATAGCGAAGACGATGTAAGTAGTACGCGAAATGACAAAAATATGAGGTTACCAAAGATATAAATATGTCTAGCCATATTTTTATGTCTTTGGCAACCTTCATATTTTACGTAGTTGGACGCTATTTTATAACTTTGGGAGTAGTCTCAAAGATATTGGTAAAATAGCGTCCAAACGTTGGCCGCTAAATACAGGCACACTAGAAAAGCAAGTGTAAGACATATCTGCCCCTGTCAAGCACACCAGCATAACAAAGTTGGGTTGCTTAACAGCGCGCCATTATTTACACATATAAATAAAGAGGTAACCATGAAAAAAATTATGATTAAATAAAACAAGCGGTTCGAATTGAGAACCCCCTCCTGTTTTAAACTGAGTTCCCGTGGTCGCTTCGACACGCAGCCACGTGGCACGTGCCCCGGGCGCCAAATGCAAGCGTAGCGGACAAGTGCACCACCCAGCAAACAGCAAGTTTGCAATAAATGAAACGCGCAGCACATAAGGTTTTGGCGTCCCTGTTGGATTGGCGCATTATCGATCGCTAAAATTTGATCAATATGTTGCTGACAACATTTTCATTTAGAGAAAATTTGAATTTCGCGAGCTACCTTAGTGCATCCCACCCATAAAGGATTGGTGGGGGATGGCAGACGACAGTTTTTGTCTCGCCACAAAAATATATAGATCTGGGGCTGTCGACACGTCAGAAAGTTGTCTAATTAACTTATAGTCTAGTCGCCTAGTACGTACCGAGAGTATATTTTAAGTATGATAAATAAACTCATGGCTAATCTGATGGAGATTGGCTACTGCCGCTTAACGGTACCTCAGGTCACATAAACCTGAAATAGCGGTGAAAAAATTGCTTTTCCAAAAAGGTCTGGAACGTAGTTTTCGTTTTCGGTTTTTAGCCGAAAGCAGTGTCGACATAATAGCGATCGCTATACGACCTAATAGCGTCCGCGCGCGAAGTGCTTGACAAGCACGTGATTCTTTCGTGTTTTTCAAGGAATTTTGGCCGTCTAGGAACGCCATTAGTACTTTGCGACCGAATTCGGTCGTATAGCGATCGCTATCCATGTCGAGAATGCAGCCCCTGGCCGAACTTTAGTTCGTTATCAGACGAAAAAATTAATCCTTTTTCGGTTGATCTATAGTGTACCTACACCTAAACTGAACTTGTTTTTCTCATTGCAGGATACAATATCGCAGCAGAATATTGTAACCAGACGCGTCAGTGAAACTAGCAGACTAGAAGAATCACAGGTATACTTTTATTTGAATGTTTTTTTTACCACCAAAGATTGTCAAAGGAGAAGGCTCGAAAATAACCCACGACTACCAGCAAAAAGAAATACCTCAAATTATAGCTAAATATGGAAAAAAAAATTACAGACTTTTCCGGTTTTAATCCTTACTCTCATTAACATGAATCTCATTAAAATATAAAAAGTAGAAATATTATAAAATTGGTAAAGGTAAAATTGACATTCTTCATTATAACATTGGTAAAACTGAAAAGAATTGCATAAAAATAAAATGATAAATATTTATATAAATTGATAACTGAAATAGCGGCTAACAAAGATTAAGGAAGGAGATGAAATGCTGCGTCAATCTTAAATTAATTGGTATTTCATTTCATTTCATTAAATTAATTGGTATGACAGCAATTAGCAGGATAGTGATGATTCTATAAATCTATCAAAAAGAAATAGTGAGAAATAGTAGAAAAGTGTAAATAAAATTTGTATAATTTCCATCTAGTCGGTAGATGGAAACTATACAAATTTTATTTACACTTATATTTTTTTTACTGCTTGAATTTCCATTTACATTTTCTGTAACCAGTTAACCAGTGTAAGTGTAACGTTAACTTAAGGAGAATGCTCTGTATAGAATCGGGGATAGGTTCCCATACTTGCTATCAACGACTCATAAGGATCGGTAATAAGCGATGTATGTACAAATTTGAAAATGTATCACCGACTCACAAAAAGTAGGTAATATCGTAATATTGTAATTATTTGATTTTTCAAACTATAACAGCGATTGTAAATAGCTGATTTTTGATTAGCAAATAATTTTAATGAATGCACACATTGTAATTTATTAAAAGGAAGGTAATTTAATAATGTCCTTTACAATAACAATGAATGAATAATTTTAAAATACATGGTAAACATAAAACGGTTAAACTAGTAAACTAGACAAAGTTGTATAGGTCTTTAATGGTGGTTAACAAAAGCTGATTGTTTGAGATTAAAATGTCATAATTTAACACGTTCCGGGATACTTGACTATTTGCAAATGTCATGATATGACACTTCAAAATCCCATACATTTTATCATACCGCACCGCTCTACAGCCATACGTCCCGGCGGCGCACATGCCGTAACACTAAATATCAACATCACTGTACTTGTATAGCTCAGTCTACGCCTGTCGGCGGGCGGCGGCGCGGCGGTGTGAATGTGTCATAAGGCACTGCTTATGTATGTGTTGAAAAATTACTTGAAAAGAGTTTGCCGTGACACCTACGAACGAATGAAGTCGCGTGATGTGACACTAGATCATATGCTTCCTAGGAATGTTAAGGGCAAGCAACGGCTATCGACGGTTTGCCAAATTACATTAAGTAAAATTCACCGCCCTTAGCCGTACTGTCACTTAAGGATATACCGAGATAACGTCGAGAGGCGGACTGTCTCGGAATGTGTAAAAATAATTGTTTTATTGTCACATATCGACGGGAAAGAGTTAAAACTAAATATAATAATAATATAATAGTAAACTAGAGCCCAGTGCATGCGTCTGGAATCCGCATGAAAAGAAGTACACTTTACTTTTAGAAAAAGTACAAAAAGCTTATCTAAGGTACCTTTATAAACGTTTAAATGGTTATTATCCGTTTATGTACCCTTCGAATTTTCTTTTAGGCTGCTTAGGGTACAATTCTCTCGAGGTTAGAAGAAAAAATGACCAAATTATTAATATGTGTAAGATTCTTCATGGAAAAACAGATGCGCCTGAGCTGCATTATGAACTGTCACATCTTTTTGCTCCGATAAACTATAACCGTGGCAGGAGGCATAGATTGTTTGCCGTGCCTAGGAGTCGAACCGTCGTCGCTCGAGCCCAGTCTCCTGTCCCTCGCACACTCTCTGCGCTCAACGCTCTCTTGGACGCTAACCCTGACTGTGATGTGTTCGCGGATGAATGGAAGAAGATCTTGTCTGTATGTCTGGAGTATTGTGAGATGAGCGTATGACTGTCGTATAGTTGTATACTTTTGTTTACTGTACTTTAATCATGTGTTTGAGGCTTTGCCTATGTCTTTAACTAATGTAATTGGCCTAGGCCGTTTTATTAAAAAACAAATAAATAAATAATGTGCAGGGCAGTTACCGACCCATGAATCGGCAATAGCTGCCACTATTAAAATCATTGAAGCTATTACCGAACCTAAAATTTCAAGTTGTATCCTATTCAATTACTAAAACTTTTTGCTCTGTGGTATAATGGTAGAAGTCCTCTGGACGAGGTCCTTCACAAAAGAGCTCTGCTTCTTGTTTTCGTGTGGTTAGTGACTAACCTGGTGTCAGAGTTTTAAAACGGGCCTCTGACTTGGCTTCATATGCCTTCAAGAAATATCTCTCAGGCATTCCGGTTTCCTCACGATGCCCTACTACAACTGAGATGTTTAAATAAACCCCTCAACCTTCCAGATAAACTACCAACCCCTAAAGAACCAAGCCTCCACGGACGCCACATCGATGTCAACCCTGAACTCGGACCCAGAAGACCATGATAACACCTTAGTAGATGATGGTGACGGCGCCTCGACGTCGTGTGACGTTCTCTCCCTACAATTCGATGAGACGTCAATAGCAGCGAGCGAAGACCTATCGGTCTACTGCGGGACGTTGAAGAAGACCAAAAAGATAAGGAGCAAGGAGGAGAAACAGTTGAGGGATCTGGATATGTGGCAAGCTAGTAATGTTGAAGTTATGCAGGTCAGTTTACGGTACCTACCTACTTTTTTATGTCACTTTTGAAGTTTTCTTTTTCGCCCAGAAGTTAGGCTGATCACAGGTTATCCGGTAGCATAACCAGCCTATAATGTCACAGCTGGGGCACAGGCCTCCTCTCGGTAAGAAGGAGAGGGCCCTAATCCTCAACGCGGGCCCAGTGCGGGTTGGTAGATGTCACATGTCTTCGAATGTTTAGTTCCAGGACATGCCGGTTTCCTCACGATGTTTTCCTTCACCGTTTTGAGAGCGTGATTAAATAATTTACACAAGTAACCTACAACTCGTAGGTAAGTCGCGGCAGTTACTACTGAGCCACCACTGCTCTATGTTCTATGTTATAGGGTTTGGTTTCCGCACTTAGTCTGTCAGGTGGGCCATGGCGGCCGTTTGGTGGTTATTCCAGCCCACCGGGTCCAGAAGTTAATTAAAGCTCCTGGTCTGTTTAGAACGTTTGTGAAAGATCTGGGTGACGCCTGTGCATTCAAAGAGCACGTGCGCGACGATTTCCTCAGCCTCCATGTACGCCCTGCACAGAGGACTGTCCGTTATGCCTATTGTGTGGAAGTGTTTGTTTAGCGAGCAGTGTCCCGTCGTGGTCCCCATCACCAGGCGCAGGCCGTTCCTGTCCGGGCGTCATAAACGCCTGTTCAACCCGCTATCCAAGGATGGCATAACTTCCTTGGACTGCTTGCAGCCCGGTGTCGAGGTCCACCAGATCCCCGCTTGTGTGTGGGTGAACTCCTGTAGCCACCCGCGTATTTGGTTGAAGGGGATGGGTACGATAGGCTCGGGTCCACAGACTGCCGTGCTGGACCCTCGTCTAGCAAGTTCGTCAGCTGCGTCGTTGCCTAGCGATCCGCTGTGTCCTTTTATCCATTGCAGTATCACCGTGTTGCGACTGGATACCATTGTTTGTTCTAGTGCATTGTGACTTTCTAGTGTTAGCTTCGAGGTTATTGGATAACTAAGGATTGGATAGGAGAGGATTGGAGAACTGAGGCTCTGTCGGAGAGTATACGTATGTGGGTGTCCATAGCCCTCCTGGCTTCTAGGGCGTGGACCGCTTGTATAATGCCCACACACTCCGCCTGACAGACGGTGTTGAACATCCCCAGTGGTCTGGATATATTTATGTTTAGATCGTGTGAGAAGACTCCGACTCAGGTACCGGAGTCGGTCTTCGATCCGTCAGTGTATACCCTCATCTCTTTCGAGCCTGAGTAGTCACACTGTTCTTGTGTATTATGCTGTAGTGCCTTTGAAAGTGGTGTGTTTTCGGGGCTTTGTCGCAGGGTAATGCCATCATAGGTTTTCGTTTGATCGCATCTTCCTTTATACGTGTGTGCTGTACTCTGGACTCTTTGCTTAGGGTTCCTGATAGATAGAGCCTAAAGGCGGCCAGGGGCGCCTCCTGCCGCACGGTGAGGTGCAGAGGCGGCAGTCCCAGCATTGCCAGTAGTGTAGGCGGCAGAAGGTGCGGTTCTCATACTGCTAGTGATTGCAACACAAGAAAACCGCTGTAGTTTTTCGAGATCTCTTTGGGCTGTGCTCAGGTCTTTCCTGGGCCACCAGACCACTGAGCCGTATGTGATAATTGATCGAATGACTGTGGTGTATAACCAGTGGGTGACCTTGGGGCTAATCCCCCAGTTCCTGCCAAGCAGTCGCTTGCACTGCCACAGGGATATGCTGGTTTTTAGTAATGTTATTAGTGTATTTTGCCCAGTTCAGCTGTTTATCCAAAAAGATGCCCAGATATTTGGTTTCAGTTGATAGGCTTAGGCTTGTTCCAAAGAATCGTGGTAATTGTAGTGTCGTCAACTTCCTCTTTTTTGTGAAGAGAATTAGTTCGGTTTTTCTAGGGTAAACTGAGAGTTGGTGCTTGTTGCACCATTCCTCTACTATTTTTAGGGCTTGTCGCATAGAATGTTTTCGTGGTTCCCATTTATTATTATGGTTATGCCATTGCCGTAGCCTATGGTGAAGTAACCTTTGCCGTTGAGTGTTTTGATGAGGCTGTCTACTACTAGGTTCCATAGAAGCGGCGAGAGACGACCCCCTTGCGGGCAGCCCTTCGCAACGATGGCCCTCGTAGTATCATTTACTGTGACTTGTACAGCTCTCAATCACCACTCAGCCATGCTCTATCTGGTAGTGAAAAGAAAAATTGAAAAGGCGTTAGGTCGTTGCTGTAGGTTCGTGGTTAAGTACACAGTTCAATCTATTTTTAAAGGATGACTTTCATCTAGAAAAATATAGCATACCTACTGTCCGTATTGTACCTAATTAGACCTTTTGCAAACAAGCACTTACCCCATCTAAATCCTAAATTAAATTATGCTAAATCGATTTCCATTTCTTCAGAATCTCCTAAGCAGAAGCGGCACTCTAGACGACCAAATAAAATGGGAAGCGATCGCCACAGCCCGAGGCCTTTGTACCCTCAAGGACAGCTGTACCTGCGACGACTGTGTGAGGGCGAAGTACCTCGCAGGCGTCACGGACGGTGACGGAGGCCTGGGTGCTGCGCCCCTCTTCAACGCCATCAGTGTCGGCTGCATTGTTCAATAAAAAGTAGTATAGTGCTACAAGAAGCTTCTGGAGCTTGAATGACATTGACAGGAGGGCGCTGCCGCGCTGTTGGTAGACATTTGTATTGTAAAACAAGATGGCGGCATTGGTTCCGATTTTGACCACGCGCCAAAAGATCCTTGTACAACTATAGGTACTGGTTGCGCAAGGACAATGTGTGTGTTGTAGCCTCAGGTTGTAGCATTGAGAAAGATGTGTGGTTTTTTTATTATTTTGTCATAGCAACTCGGCAGTGTTGAGTTGGTTTTTAAAACTCTGCAGATCCGCTTCATGTGTTTCAATTCATAATTTAACTCAATGATAATATAACAATGTTACGTAATATCAAACATTATTTATAAAATAATATGATTATGTTGAAAATAGTTTTGCAGTAACTCTGCAATATTACTTATACTTAAAATAATACAGAGTGGATTCCTGCAGAGTTTTATAGTACAGTAAAAAAAGGCTAGGCTGGGTGCAAGGTAAGAATACAACTATTCATGTGTTTACTACGTAATATTAGCCTTATTTTAATCTCTGCATAATCACTTATATTCTATAATCTATACAATGTATTGTTTTTTAAACAAGCAATTTTAAATGGCTTTTTTGCGTATCTTATTATGAACTAAAATCAGGAATAACATACTTAGGTACTTGTACATAAAGGTATATTCAGACAGCCAAAAAAATACGCTTTTTCATAATAAGATGTGCATGAAGTCTATTTGCATTGCTAGTGTGTGAGATACATTTTATTCCCACAGCAAAACCAATCTGTATTTATTATATTAAAATATTGAATATTGACATTTTATTAGTCTGATATTTACAGAAGGCTTGCCTTCTATGTAGCTTGTGATAAATCAATGTTTAGTCAATTTAGTTATGTGTAATTATATAATAAAATGTACTTTGTAATAATAATATCATGTGCGGAAAAATTCGATTGTATAAAAATACTTTTTATCTACTCGCTAAATGTACGAATGACATGAAGTAATAAGCTCTGGCCACACTGAGGGGAATCCCGCCTGCGATGTGGAAAGTATCTGCGCGCGTCGATAGTTTTAACAATTAAGAAATCATGCGAATATTCGCACCAGTTTGAAAACCTATATACAAGTAAAAATATGATACCGAACCCCGCTGCAGGCGTCAGTGCTGCCGCAGCAGTTCTGCCACGTAACTACTGGTCCCCATACATTTTTTTAGGGTTCCGTAGTAAACAAGGAACCCTTATACATAGTTTCGCCGTTTAAAATGGGGATGTTTTTATTTTGTCTCGTCTAACCCATGTTGTGGGGTGTCGTTAGAAAGCTCGTTTAAAAATATTGTGAGTTTGTGAAAACCATTTTTGGAATCTGGGATTCGTTTGCGAAATATTATGCTACTTACTGATTTTTATTTGTTAGTGTCCCCCCCCTGCCAGCTAAATGGTTGTACTTGGATTTATGAAAAAAATCACAGCAGTAGTATATATAACGAAATTAAAAGGAAAACTATCAGAGCTAAGTACAGGTTTAACGAGTAATAATCAACCAACTTAAATTTCCGGTTTGAAAAACATGATCTCCCATACATTCCGTATGGGAGAACATGTTTTTCAACTAGAATGTTAAGTTTGTTCTTGTGATAAATTCATCCCCCAACTACGGAACCCTTCATTGTGCGTGGTCCGACACGCACTTGGCCGGTTTTTAGGAGATAAAATTCCGAGCACGGCAGCAATATCGCGTCAACACTGCTGTGACAGCACTGCTGCGCGGCAGTGTTGCACTGCCGCCACGTCAGACCAGTAGTATGGTGTTCATCACAGCAATAACACGTGAACCTTAAGAGCGTTTATTCTGAAGGTGGGCAACGTCGCAAATAAATGTCAAATATTTCACTGTTTTGATTAATTTAGCAATATTACTGTCCGGAAATAAAAAATGTGGCTAAGTAGCGAACTAGAATATTGATTATGAAATGCAATAATTAATATCGTAACACCGAAAGTTTAGTTTTAGATGTAAAAAAACTATTTGGAAACTTTCCAAATGCGTTTTTTACACCTAAAATGGGTACACCATCAAATTCTAATTTTTAATTAATATTCTAGTTCGCTAGTTAGCCACATTTCTTATTTATATTCAGTAATATTGCTTTATGAATCAAAACAGGTAAATATTGGACAGTTATTTGTGACGTTGCCCACTTTCAGGATAAACCCTCTTAAGATATAAATTGGCAACAAAACAGCGAGACACCACGAACAGCAGGTGCTCGGAATCAGCGACCAGTGGCAGCGGCAGGCTGTCGCGCAGCACTGCTGCGTGCAGCGGGGTTCGGAATCATACCTTAAGCTGACACAATCGGCGACAGCGAATTTTGTTACCCATCCCACGCGTGATTGGCCACTGTTTGGCCAAGGTTTTTTTTGTTGAAAAATATTGATTAATTGGACTATCTAATGAATGCATGCAACTGTACATAAGTCAGCTCTCTTTCTTTATGACGCAAAGCATTATGTGTGTTCCAAAACTATTGTCAAAAATATTATTCTCTACTGTACCTATGCTTTTACAATTGCTAACGTGACAATATTATCGTGGACCTCCACGTCCATCGTCAGTCGTTTATCGTTAGAACGTTATCGTGGACAGAAATTTAAAAACATCTTCAGAATATTCGCATACATTTTACTTATAGTTCTCATGATGCCGTGACATGGACGTGGACGTCCACGATAATATTGTCACGTTAAAATGATAAAAGCGCAAATTAGGTACTTCATCTCTTTGACGAGCTAACTCCCTTCAGTTTCGGGTCAAATAGAGCGATGGATTATATATAATACCCAAAACTAAAAGGATATAATTTGGTGTTTATTGCAATTTTTATTTATTATTTTATTTATATTGTTAAAATATATATGTAGATAGTCCGATGTTTTAGCGTAGATACATGACGGGTCAATACTTTTCTCTGATATTCATATTATTAACTGGCATAGGTAATTTTCAAAGAATCATAGCTTAGTTCAATTTTACTACTTTTCTACTAAAAATAATTGGAATTTAATTTATAAGATTAGCTAATTGTCTTGATGTTATTATTATTGTGAAAATGATCAAAATGAAATGTTTCTTATTGTGTCATTATAGGCTACATTTGTTGTTAAGTGATACTTTCGATGGCAGCTGCAGACTGCAGACTTTTGAACGCAGCCCGTGCTCTGCAGACCGCAAATGCAACCGCAAAATACAAACTATTAAAGTAGCTTGCTGTCTACAGTAATCTGCAGCTTAGGATTGCTGTTGAAGTCTGCAGTCTGCAGCCGCTACCAAAATGATTACTTTATGAATTTTCCCAAGTATGATATTATAATATTGATATTATTAGAATCACGTGAATTATTCTCAATCTTCAAGCGATTTGACAAAATGGCCTCTGCGTAATTCCGTGTAAGACTGAAATATACTCACTTATAGTGTATTTAAATAGGGATATGGGAGGTATGAGAGTGAGACAATGCATATTTAAAAATGGAAAACCATGGTTTCATGGCTGCTTTGCAGTGAAAGCTGTATTCGTGACTGGCTTTATGAATCATGCAAGAAATATGGGCCATTTTTGACTGCAATGTGAGTAAATGACCTTTTATTCTAGCGTCTGCCCACAAGTATATACCTATAAGTAATGTGTGTTCTAGTATAGTAAGTAGTAGGTAGTACTCTTTTAAAAATAATCGTTTTGTGTATTCTTGTCACCATTACCAACTATTATTATCACCGATACAACTTTGTCTCACCTAGAGACACACAGCGGCAATCACGAGTTATTGCAGCGGAAAAATAACCATATAAGTATTTCATCACATTTTCAGATAAAAACCCACTTCGTAGACTGTATTTCGAGAGAAAATTAAAGTAAGTTCGCCATTCTAGTCTAGTTTTTCAATACACTGGGCAAATGCTATTATAATAAGGTCCAAAACTTATTCCTGCTGGCGGGAACGTACATACACGTAGTTTTTTTCAATGCAATGAACTTCACAAGATTCGCCTACAGGTTAGGTTTTCATAGAATGAGTAGCTATGTGTGTCATAGAAATAATATACATAGTAGGTTTTTCATGAATGTTTAGTAAATCCACAGTATTATAGATGTGAATGATACTCGTAATTACTAATTTTACTTAAACTTTTGCCCAAAACGTGAACAGTCGTAGGCTCTTAATTTTGAAATTAGAAGTATGGTGATAAACCACAGGCCAACTGTACAATCGCCCACATTTCGGTGGTAGCACTTTGACCTTAAGCTAGCGTAGTACGCAGTTTCACAGCTTATGCTGATTTTGTTGCCACTGACGTGCGGCCTCCTGCAATAGTAAAGTGCTAAAGCCAGCGTTGTTCTGTTGCGAAAGTGGGATAGGGATGGTATTACTTGTCCTGTAGATATAGCTCCATCTCCATCTCGCACTGGAACTATGGTGGCTCTAACCAGTGGTGGATTTGCCCTAAGGCCCAGTAGGCCCGGGCCTAGGGCGGCCAATCGTGACAAAAAATTCACTGAACATAACAAGAAACAACTACATATTTATTCTAAACGTTCGCGCACATTATGGCGGGCCGCACTGCGCCGCAGCGAATAACAATAATAACTTAAAACAATTTAAAAATATGTCCAAATAACTAATTGAAACGCGTCATAGAATTTCACGGCGCCAACCCGACTCATAGTTAACTAAATTTCCGAACCGATTTCGATAAAAGTTGGCAATAAAGTAAATTCATTATGTAGTCTGTATGATGGGTGCTGAGAAAGGGGCGGCTGATACTTACTACATGGCTTGGGGCCTAGGGCGGCCAAGACTGCAAATTCTCCACTGGCTCTAACACTTCTAGTGGATGAGATGAGGCGCTCTAAAACAACCATGTTTTAGAGTCAACTTTTTATGGGCTATATAAATATGTAAACCCTGCCTTAACCTGAGTAATAGTATTAGCAAAGCGGTATTTATGTATAACGGTATTCGATTAATAATTTTGATTTCAAGAATGTAATAATTTACCTATAATATTACTGGAAATACCGGTGATCCTAACCCTTCCGCGAAATTATTATGTCAGTGCCGACAGCTAACCACATATCAGTGGATTATCTTTTACATTGAGTCAAGCGCCTTTATACCTTAGCAGTAAAGGTTACTTTCGTTGTCGTGCGAGTGTTACTATTGATAAGCGGTTGACTGTACAGACGTCAGCAGGTCAAGCTACCCGAAACTGTCAAATTTTCGCAATCAACCATGAACCTTATGCTGTAGTACTAAAGTTGAAAATCTATTAAATAAATTTGACAGATTGTAGTAGCTTGATGTGCTGGCGTCTGTACAAGGAATAGGATTTTCAGCCTTTCAATTGCCTCAGATGTGATTACCGTTAATATTTCTCTACAAAACCTTTTTCTCTTTTTCTCTGAAAGCTTCAGGGACGATATAAAGATCTACAAAATATGGAAAAAATGTCTGGAGTGAATGGATCAAAAGATTGTAAAGAAATGTATTTTTACATGTTGTAAACTTAGTAAATAATCAATGATTTCTGAATATAATGTGTGGTTTATGTAGCATTCATGAGAGGACGCTTATACAAGGTGTTTTTTTTATATCCCCATTCCTCTAGGGTATGAATGAGACCACATTAAAGAATCAACTGGAAGTTTTATTTTTTTATTTTTCATTCGATGTAATTCGACAGTCACGATTATTTATGTAAAAAAACCTTATGTGAAATATAAAAAAACATTTAATTCAGAAAATTTTTGTTCATAAAAAGAAAATATGACAACGTCGCATTTTCTTAGCTTTAAATATGAATCATCAATGAAACTTAGATACACACACCGAGAGTCTAGTGGTTAGTTAACTTAAAAAAAAAAAAAAAAATGTCTAAGCCAATTGATTCTTTGATATGATCTCATTCATACCCTAGAGTTACGGGATATAAAAAAAACACAAAAACGAAGTATCAAAGCGTTCTCTCAAACATAAAAAAAATATTATTTCACAATTACTCACTAAATGTCAGGTATATGTTATATACAGGTAGATATACGTATTAATATAATATTTAAATACCTTATTAGGTATACTTTCATACTGTGTGTTTTGTAACGATTTGGCTCGATAGTTACGCACAAAACACTTTAAAATAAACCTCTATCTCATCTTTCATACAAAATAGTTTGTGAGTAAATTTCATAGAAATTACCCAAATATTTCTAGGAAATCACCACACTTTACCAACATAGTTTGTAATGACTGTATTTAAGAATTAAACATATAAATGTGCTTTTCATTCTCTTTTACGCAAGTCAAATATCTTAACTTACTTTGAGGGTTTATTTTGAATCAAAGAGAATCAATGAGAAATCTTAGATCAAAGACAGAAAACGACTGCTCTCTTACTAACATTTTTGTCATCTTAAATGAATTTTTAAATGAATTAAATGTGTTCAATACATATTTTTTTTACTCTATCGAGCCACATCATATTTTGTATTAAGTGTGTACTTATGATAATTATTACGACTTACAAGCCTTTTAGTATGGTTCCTATACAATTTCTTACCGTCAATATGTGAAAATTTTCTATAATTCTATAGCTGTGTTATCAAATTGAATAGTGAGTGCAAGAAAACTGTTTGAAATAGCTTTAATTGTTAATAGTGTGGTTTTTTATTGATGAACTTCACAAATATTGTACGTAATATTATTTACGTTAAACATGTTTTTGTTATTTCTTTGTCAATCAAAGTAAAACTCTGCAGTGCCACTTAAAGTTGAAAAAGAGGATTGTAGATTTTTATTTTTTATTTTGCCGACACTTATATTTCTACAATTACAGTCAATTACCTAATTGTTTTATTAATTCCAAAATAATTGTGATCTGTTTAATTTTTTGGTGCATTCTAAATAAGCGTCAGTGGCGCCATCGTCTGTAAGTGAAACTGCAAAGAGTCTGCAGTTTTACTCTCAAGCGAATAAAACTGTATAATATATAATATTTATTTGTCTATTATGACAAATAAATATTATTTAAACATGATACACCTTTATCTTAGCAGCAATAAAATATATTTGAGCGTCGATGTAACGACGTCATCATAAGGAATACCTACTTAGTTACATATGTATTTGTTCGCTTATAAAACATTATTGTGTTGTATTAAATTATATTATATTATTATTATTGTGCTGTCAGATTTTACTTGTGTTTTATTCATCAACTTCCTTTATTTGACTATGAATATACAATCAATGAGTGAAATACAAAAAATATAATATACATCTAACACTAAAATATATAAATTATGAATTATGTACAGGAAAAAAATTAAATAAAGGAAGAGCTCATTGGGCATCAAAGAACTATGAATATGAAGATTTGTATCTATGGATACATAATAAAAACAAAATCGTAGCAGAGTCAAAACTGTAACTGAATATTTTTGAAAAAAAAGAAAAATCTACGAGGTCTGGGAACGATTCCAATGCGGAAAATATAGTTTTTAGAATTTTTGTCTATTTTAGAAATACCGCGAATAATTGTTATAGCGAATAGTCGAATATCGATTAATCGCCTTTCCCTATGGCGAGTAGTCGAATACTCGCCTTTATTACTCGACATAAAAAAGGAATACAAAAAAACGTTTACCTATTTATTCTCAAATAATATTATAGTTTATTTATTTTCTGAGACAGATGAAAAAAAGGGAAACTGACTTGATCCCAATCGTGCAGAAAAAAGTTTTTCTGCACCACAATCTGAATTCCTTTTGGACTTTTACAAATATGAAACTATTAATTAATTAAAAAGCCTAACTAATTAACTTCAACATGACTGATTATTATTGGCTAACTTTTTAGGGTTCCGTAGCCAAATGGCATAAAACGGAACTCTTATGGATTCGTCATATCAGTCTGTCTGTCCGTCCGTATGTCACAGCCACTTTTGTCAACTAATTACTGGCACTTTTGAATTGTCAAGGGGTTGGTCAGTCAGGAAGATGAAGCTAGTTGCCCATTCCAAAGCGTAGTAGGTACCTGTGGAGAAAAACGGGCAAGAAACTTTTATCGAGCTAACCATGAGTCAATCTGCCTACCTTTTTCCCAACTATGTTGGGGTCGGCTTCCAGTCTAACCGGATGCAGCTGAATACCAGTATTTTACATGGAGCGACTGCCTATCTGACCTCCACAACCCAGTAACTGGGTAATACGATACCCCTTGGTAAGACTGGTGTCAGACTTTCGGGCTTCTGACGACTCGTAACGACTGTCAAAGATCCACGAATGACAGCCGGGACCAACGGCTTAACGTGCTTTCCGAGGCACGGAGGAGTCTCGGTATGTAAAGATGGTCACCCATCTACTGACCAACCCCGGCAAGCGTAGCTTAACCTGATGGATCGACCAGTGCGGCTGTTGTTACTTAGCCACGAGCTCCTCATCCATCGAGCTAACCATGAGTAGTCAACTTTTAACAAAGCTGAAACAAACCTAAGTTCGATTCCCAACAAATGATATTTTTAATGCAATAGTGCTTTGTTTTTAGGGTTCCGTAGTAGACAAGGAACCGTTATAGTTTCGCCATGTCTGTCTGTCTGTCCGTCCGCGGCTTAGCTCAGAGACTGTTAGTAGTAGCCGCCAGTCAAACGAATAAATATTATTTATTCGTTTGACTGGCGGCATTTTACGACAACTCATGCAACTCTGTACGACGCGTTCCCGCGAATTTTTTCTGCGTACATTTTAACTTTTATTAACGTATCCCACACACAAACTTAAAACGTAATCTTGCTATCTCTTTCCATTGTTAATTTATGCTCAAAATCCTATCTACTGCTGCCGAAAATACATTTACCACAGATTATCAAAAATAATTCAATTTGGTGATCAACAAAAAGTGCACCGCGCCGAAACTGTTTTATTTCCTAAAATATAACTAAAACACGCAAAATCTAAGTTAAAAACGCCAAAATGAGTGCTCCAAACGGGATGTTGTATGGTGGCGATGAAATAGGCGCATTAGTGTTCGATCCTGGGCATCATTCTCTACGCGTTGGTTATGCTCAAGAAGATACTCCTAAGGCTGATATCCCGGCCGTGGTTGGTGTAGGACCCGCTACACATATCCCTGATGCCGAGGAGAAGGTTCCAGACGGGAATGTTACGCAGACCGGTAGGTTTTTCTATCAAAATTCTGTAAATGACAACGGCATCTTTCTTGTTGTGATGTGCTAATTCAATTTGGTGCAGAACTGGCTTTAGGAGCTTATAAATCCAACATTTTGACCTGTATTATAAGGTTTTTTCATCTAAATGCATATTATACCTAATTCTGATGTCTATGAGCTTGTGTTTGTTGACAAAACTAAAGTTTCAGTACAACATGTTAAGATGATCTGTCTATGTATCTAAGCCTATTGTGATCAGTATGAATGAAACCTTGTCAGTTTTATTACTTCTAAAAAGATTCAAATGAAGGTTATTAGATTTATCATCAAAACTAATCTGAAGTAACCGTGACTGAACATAACTTAGCATATCATTGCATTTGGCAAAGAGACAGATCTTATTTATAACATTGTGCAGTAAGCATGCTACATCCTTTGAAAATCATCACTCAGAAAACCATTTTTTAAATGACGATAAAAAGTAGTGACTTAGGCCAGTATTACAGAACCTCGCTCAAAACTCAAGCAGTACGTATAACTTGTTTAAAGCCTTTTGATTGGTTGAAACTAGTTTGAGCCTTGAGTGAGGTTCTATAATACGGGCCTTAGAAAAGATTATTGATGTTTTACTCAAACTCAAACATTTATTTCAATACTTTAGGCCCACTTGCGCTGTAACAGCTAAGTCGGAGCTAATAGCTAACTCAGGGTTAATCCAATAATTCTCTTTTGATTAACCCTGAGTTTGCTGTTAACTCCGAGGTAGCTGTTAAAGCGCAAGTGGGTCTAAAGTGTCTTAAGTAAACTATTTACAGGCAATTTTGAATGGTCAAAGAGTCAGTCAGTTAGTCAAAAAGTTGAAGCTACTCACTGAACTTATAAAAACAAACATTGAAAGTTGTTTGTTGCAGCTTACATGCATTGTGCATTTTACGTGCTCTACAGAACCAGCTCTGTGAACTTCTTAAAATAATTTACCATCCTAACTTAACATCCTCAGGCACTAAAGCAGGCGGTGAGCTCCGCCATTACATAGATGTGACCGAGCTCCACGTCCCCCGCGCTGGCATGGAAGTACAAACGTACATGAAAGACGGACAGGTCGACAACTGGGATCTGTTTGAGAAGATGCTTGATTACTGCTATGCTAAGGTTGGTCCACTGTCTGTAATCTTCAATCTGTAATCTTCTACATATAATATTGTGTTGACAGTCATCTCAACCTTATGTTTGCTAACAAGAGAGAGAGAGAGGCTTGTGGCTAAATAATAAGAGCCACACTCGGTGATCGAAAGTTAATCTATGCTTGCGGCGTTTGGTTTGTGGATGAAATTTAACATTGTAGTTGAAAAACATTCTCCCTTTTTCTCTCTCTCTCATACATTCCAACTGCAAATATAAGTTTGTACACACAATATTGAAATATTTACCATGTTATTTTAAGACCATTTGACTTTTTATCAGTTTCCCTGTTATCTATGAGTAAAGAACCATTCTCAGAATATTTTTTTTTCAAAATTTTTGGCTCAGTCATTTCGGAGATAGGTCCTCGAATGGTCAATATTCATCTATTTTCTTAAATATCTTTGAATGTATTTATTTTAAACTTATTTAAAAAAACCTCGCAATACACCCTTTCATTTGATATGTCACACTACAGCTTGCAAAACTATTTTTTTAAATTTTCTTGTTTGGCCCCCAAAAGTGACCACCTTATTCAAAATTCATTTATTTACGTGACACGTCTATATTTGGGTCACAGAAATACATATGTGTACCAAATTTCAACTTAATCGGTCCATTAGATTTGGAGCAAATTGGCTGTGACAGACGGACAAACAGACACACGAGTGATCCTATAAGGGTTCCGTCTTTTGCTTTTGAGGTACGGAACCCTAAAAAGCAGTACTATGCATGCAAAAATATTAATCCCAACTATGGAACCCTTCACTGTGCGTGGTCCGACACGCACTTGTCTGGTTTTTTATTAAATGTAAATGAATACAGATTTTAAATAAATCTTTAATTTTACCCATCATCTTCCAGGTAATCCGCTCTCCATCAGAACACCACCCAGCACTCTTCACCGAAGCAGTATGGACCACCAGACCAGCTAGAGAGAAGCTAGCAGAACTCCTATTTGAGAAGTACCAAGCGCCAGCATTCTTCTTGGTAAAGAGCGCGGTGCTAGCAGCGTTCGCCAACGGCAAGTCTACTGCGCTTGTGGTTGATGCTGGCGCCAGTCAGACGAGTGCTGTTCCTGTTATTGATGGGTGAGTGGGCTTAAAAGTACACTTCCGATATCGACCGCAACCGCAGCTACACATGAATGGCTTCTTGTAATCTTATGAAAACGCTTCTAAAGATGGCGACGTTGCCACCTGTCATCGATTGTCGCTGCGGTCTATCATTGCGATTGATGTTTAAATTGTTTCTTCATTACATTGGGTGTCATGGATATCTGCAATACCAAGGGAAGGTATACAAGGTGGCAGGGATATCGACGCGAAAACTGATACCATGGATTCAGTACATGATTCTGAAACACACTGCGTTGAAAATTTTCGTTGGTAAAAAAAAAAACTGCTGTTCCATAGAAAAGTGCAATACCTACGCGGTCAAAATGTATGGAACAGCAGATAAAAAAAAAAATAACCGATGAAAAATTTCAACGCAGGGGGGTTGAGAATCATGTACTGAATCCATGGTAACAGTTTTCGCGTCGATGTCCCTAACACCCTGTATTATATTGCCAGTCTATTTGAATCCAGAGACAATGCTGAAATTGATAGTAACTACTAAGTAGTAACCGCCTATGGACTGCAGTATCTTAAGCCATTGCAGGTGTGCTGTCATTAGGGTTACCTTTCGTCGAAATATTAAAACCCGGCCAAGTGCGAGTCGGACCCGCCCACGAAGGGTTTCGTCCGTACCACCATACAATATTGAACACATTTATTTTATTTTAATTTGTTAAGTAAAAAAAAATCACCCTTCTTGTATTATTTGTTGCTATAGCAGCAATAGAAATATATAATCTGTGTAATTTTCAACTGTCTACCTATTACGGTTCGTGAGTTACAGCCCGCTGACAGACAGACGGACAGCGGAAGCCTAGTAAAAAGAAATATGTATTAAAAATTAAAATATCCGGTCATTTCTGCAAATTTCCGGCTTTTTGACAGAACTTTTCTTTCGAAATACTAACCCTAGCTGCCATCCACTAGACAAAGCTGAAGTGTCTTGTGTACTTGTTTATACACTAGCACCTAGCCTTCATAACACTAAAAAAACAGCTTGACAGTAGAAATTAATATAGTTTTAAAACATTTCTGTCCGAGGTCTTTTCCGAATATCTTTTAAAAGCCACCCATAGATCAGCCATCTCTCCACTATTTCATTGCCTACTTTAATCTTAAAGTAGGCAATGAAATAGTGGAGAGATGGCTGATCTCCATATCCGGTAAAGCTCTAATAATCCTTCCATATCCTAAGGACACGTCTTCCCTACCTTTACCGCGCCCCCCGGTCTACTCCTTGATATGCAATGGCCTCTGTAGCCCCATGAAACATGAGGCTCCAAGAGCTAGTGCAAATCTTTGGGTTCATTCAAGTAATCGAGTCTGGTCAAACCAAGGTGGAGTTAGTGCATTTCATTAATTCATTCATTAATTAATTAATTCATTCATTCATTCATTCAATTGCTCCCCGCTGCATACAAACTAAAATTCCTCATTTATTTTCAGATACGCCCTTGTAAACGCTGCTGTTCGGTCGCCGGTAGGAGGCGACCACCTCGCCGCTCAAGCGAAGCATATGCTGACTAACCTGCATATACAAATGCTGCCTATTTACAGTATCCAGGTCAGTTGGATAAACCCTGGTGTAAAAATAAGCATAATGAAGCCGAGAGTAACTTGTACTCCAGTCATCCTAACGAAATATATGTTTGTTTGTAACGCTTTCATGCTAAAACGGCTGAATGGATTTGGATGAAATTTGGCACATGGGTAGACCATGACATGGGTTAGGACGTACTTTTTATCCAAAAAGTGTCTGGTCGGAGGATCCTCCCTTTTCAATAGAGGATGAGTGAACTTTACACCTTGTTTCGCATACCTCTAGAAGAGTTCTTTATTTAACAAAAGTGAGCACTTAACGAGCCTACATCAACGGCACATCTACCCTGCCTAAACAGGTATCTCCAGAAAAAGCGCCAAATTTTTCCAAAGACGTCGTTATACTGGGTGACAAACGTTTAGAAGAAGTATTTATTTTGCACAGGATATATTACAAATAAAAATGGGGGTTCATGATTTAAACAAAAACAGGCATCAGTTTGGTGAATACCGTAGACTATACGATGAATTTCGCCAATATCCACAAAAGTTTTGGGAATACACAAGGATGTCTACAGATACTTTTGATTACATACTAAGTGCAATAGCTCCTGTTTTGAAGAGAAATCATACCAATCATCGCGGATAATTCAACAAAATTTAATAAATACGCAGGACGCGCGAACTCGTACTATTCCCTCCGCTGGCCGCGGTCGCCTGACGCGCACGCCAGTCGCGCCAACATGGCGCCCCCCGTTCAACCCGTATTATTATTTTTCCCGCTCATCGCAGACGCAAGACGCGTCGCGCCAGCGTGGCCTGTGACTTAAACGTACCTCCCGCAGCCCGCTACTAAACGAAATAGGCACGATTAGAAACAAAGGCTAAAATATGCATTACGCCGTAATTAGAGAGTTATATGTCAATCAATCTGCCCAGCCTTTTTCCAACTATGTTGGGGTTGACTTCCAGTCTAACCGGATGCAGCTGAATACCAGTATTTTACATGGAGCGACTGCCTATCTGACCTCCACAACCCAGTAACTGGGTAATACGATACCCCTTGGTAAGACTGGTGTCAGACTTTCGGGCTTCTGACGACTCGTAACGACTGTCAAAGATCCACGAATGACAGCCGGGACCAACGGCTTAACGTTCTTTCCGAGGCACGGAGGATTCTCGGTATGTAAAGATGGTCACCCATCCACTGACCAACCCCGGCAAGCGTAGCTTAACCTGATGGATCGACCAGTGCGGCTGTTGTTACTTAGCCACGAGCTCCTCCTAGAGAGTTATATGTCATAGTCATAAAATCCGATGTCTAGTAAAAAATCTCTCTCTAACCCAAAACATAACATTTCAGAGTAAAGAAGTCATAAGAGAACGCGAGCGAGGTCGCTACACGCTGAAGACTCTGCCGGCCGGTCTGACGCACTCCTGGCAACAATACATGCTGAAGAGGCAGTACGAAGACTTCTGCCACTGTGTGGCACAGGTAATGCACACACCTCTTCCTATGGAGTAGAACGGGCAAGAAACTCCATGGTCATTTATATCTTCTTTTCGTGAGGTTACTGACTAACCTGGTGTCAGAGTTTTAAAGCCGCCCACGGGCCTCTGACTTGGCTTCACATGTCGTCGAGAAATATCTCTCAGGCATGCCGGTTTCCTCACGATGTTTCGCTTCACCGTTTTTGAAGCAAGTGATAATAGGGATGATGACTAAAAATTTTTTTTTGTCCGTCTTTGATGTTATAAAAAAATATTGGACACGTATTTTTCTTTTTTACGTAATCTAAAGATTACGGCGATACACTGAGGTAAAATGTGCCATGACGTCACGAGTATGTAGATTTTATACATACTAGTGACGTAGCCACCCCCACTCCCCAACTTAAAATTCGTTTTATCTAAGTCTTTTTTTATTAATATGATAAAGAAAAAAATACGTGTCTAATATTTTTTTATATTATGACTGTCGGACTAATTAGAATTTCATTATTTTATACCCAGGCATCATCCCTATTAAACAACACGCTCGTGAATTCGAAAAGTCAGAGGTGCCTTGGGTTGGAACTCGAGACCTATGATTTGGCAGTCCGTCGGTCACACCACTAGGCTATCACTGCCTATTGCCGATTAAAATCAAAATATTGGTTACATCATTTAAGTTGAAATTAAATACATGTGACAATGATATAGAAAGCATAAGCATAGCATAATCATCCTGTAATCTTCTCACTGTTGGGCCACCGGCCTCCTCTCTGTGAGAGGGAGTGGACCGTAATCCACCACGCGGGCCCAGTGCGGGTTGGTAGATGTCACATGTCTTCGAATTTTTGGTTCTAGGACATGCCGGTTTCCTCACAATGTTTTCCTTCACCGTTTTGAGAGCAGTGGTGATGAAATAATTTACGCCCAGTAGTTAATGCCTCGCCTCTCATGCATGAGGTTTTGAGTCCAAATCTGAGCAAGTACCAATGTGACTTTTTCAATTCATATGTACTTTCTGAGTTTATCTTGGACATTACTGACATCGGTGAAGGAAAACATCGTGAGGAAACCTGGACTTATAGTTAATATAAGTCTGAAATCACCAACCAGTCTTGAGCAAGCGTGGTGATCAATGCTCGTGCCTTCTCTGTATGAGAAGAGGCCTTTGCCCTACAGTGGGACAGTAACAGGCTGGTATTATTATTAAAGCGCGTGTCTTGGTTCGACACCACTGCTCACCATGTAAAAAGACGCATGACGCATGTTAATTTAACTATTTATATTTTCTTACTCTTTAGATATCAGAAAGTCAATATGAGGAGCGGCAGGTCTCGTCAGTTCCGTTCAGTCACTACGAGTTCCCGGGCGGCTACCATCAGGACTTCGGTCCAGAGCGGTTCAAGCTGACCGAGTGCCTCTTCGAGCAGACTCTAGGAGCACCGCATTTAGGTAAGTGGCTAAGGTTTTCGAGGATGCTGATGGCAAAAATGATATTAAGAGCATTTATCGTAAAAGTTGGCAAAAATTTACGTGTTTTGATTAATTTTTCAATATTACTGTATGGAAATAAGAAATGTGGCTAACTAGCGAACTAGAATATTAACAATGAATTGCAATTATAACATTGAATTTGATTTTGTAACCGTTTTAGGTGTAAAAAAGGCATTTGGAAAGTTTCCAAATATATATTTTTCCATGGAATACTATATATTTGGTGTTACGATATTAATTATTGCATTTCATAATCAATATTTTTAGTTCGCTAGTTAGCCACATTTCATATCACCATATAGAATTGCCAAATTAATCAAAACAGGCATTTGACAGCTTTTTGCGACGTTGCCAACTTTTAGGATAAACGCTCTTAAGAATTGGCCAAAAAAGATTGCAAAATTATTCGTTACTCAGACTAGACCGTTAGACTTCGTTCGCGTATATATTCTTGTTTTAACATAAATATATCCTGTGACACTCAGCAATACTGTAGCTTCCCACTAGTGAAATAATTTTTGGAATCCGATCAGAAATTCCGAAGAATAAATACTACATGCAAACTCACAAATTGTACCTCTTTATTAGTATGTACTAACTAGCAGCTGTATTCAGCATGCGTTGCAATGCCACTTCTTTTTTATATAGATTTTTTCCCAGAAACCCTTGTGTGTCCTCAGAACACCCTACCAAAGTTTCATCGAAATCGGTCCAGCCCAGAGTCCATAGAGGACAAACAAATATTGATTTTTATTTATATTTTTATACTATTTATTTTTTTACTGATTTTTTCGTCGATGTCCCTGACACGGGGTGTCAGGGACATCGACGAAAAAATCAGTTGTTTCATAGAAAAGTGCAATACCTACGCGGTCAAAATGTATGGAGCAGCTGTTTGTTTTTTTTATAACCGAAGAAAAATTTCAACGCAGGGGGGTTCAGAATCATGTACTGAATCCATGGTAACCGGCTTCGCGTCGATGTCTCTGCCACCCTGTATATAGTATAATCTGTGTAGTATATACTATATACCTACTAAATAAGTTTTCTCTCTCAGGTTCTCTATTCCGGTCGCAGATTGTCATTTGTCTCTTAAAAGCTCCGACTTTTTTTTGGATTTGTCAATTGGTTAATCTATAATTTTGTAAATATGGTAAACCAAATATGCAAATACTTCCATGATTTTAATAGCTCCACATTAGATCTTAAAATTACGCGTTCGGATTTCCGAGGCAAGACGAAGATTCCCGAAGCGCATACTTTTCTTGGGTAATCTGTATCTGATGCTCCCCTGCAGCGTGCGCGGCGGCGGCGGCGTGCGACGCGGACGCGCGGCCGGCGCTGTGGGGCTCGGTGGTGGCGTGCGGCGGGCTGGCCAGCACGGCCGGCTGGCTGGACCGCCTGGGCAAGGAGCTGGCCGCGCGCGCGCCCTCCTCGCACCGCCTCAAGAGCCACGCCGCGCCCAACTCCACCGAGCGGCGGTTCGCGGCGTGGATAGGTGAGGATGAGTAGACTTGAATGTTTTTAGTAGCATTAAAATATAATACCATAAAGCTGCCTGTCCATTGAAGCGGAGAGGAGCGTGGCAGCGGAGTGGCGCGGAGTTGCGGACAGTGTCTGTCCATTGTAGCGGAGCGGAGTTACGGACTGTGCGGAGCGAGGTAGCGGAGCGGTGTTGCGGACTGTGCGGAGCTAGACCGAGTTCACGCGACGAGTAATAATTCCCCGCTCCAGTTCTCCGCTCCGTTTCCCCGCTCCACTTCCCCTCTTCGCTTCTCCGCTCCGTTTCCCCGCTCCGCTTCCCGATTTTGTATGAATTTTTAAACTAATTCGCAAATCCCTGTCCACTGTAGCGGAGCGGAGGTTCTATGCAATTCCATTGGTTAATATTGGCACACCGCTACTCCGCTCCTCTCCTCTCCGCTCCAATGGACAGGCAGCCTTATGGTCTTAATAATAGGGTTATGCTTATGATCTACGTATGAAAAAAATTTACATTAAGATTATTTGAGACGACAAACCTGCCTTGTTGCTCTAGTGGTCGCAAGCGCTTCTGCTGAGGTTCTGGGTTCAATTCCCAAGTCAGGCAAAGTGTTATTAAGTTTTTCCAACAGGATTTCTCAATGGCACCCCGGACATTGGATTGATGCCCAATTAATGGCAAGGCATACCTCTACCCAACAATTCAGGAAATCTGGCGTGATGTTATGTGTTACAGAAGTCGGTTGTATTATTTTTTGTAAAAAGTTATTATTTTGCATTTTTTAATTATGGGATGATACGACCCTTTCATACAAAAAAATAATTCAAAATCGGTCCACAATTGACGGATAAATCAGTGGACATACATACATACATACGCGACGAACATATATAACCTCCTCCTTTTTGGAAGTCGGTTAAAAAAGATGATCATTAAGTGTAACTTTAAGAAACATTTACTAATAAACCCCATAATATTTTTTTATATAAGTTGGCCCGTTTAATGTTTCAAAACGATTTTTTAGAAGTTTCTCGCCTAGAGCTTTTCAAAACACCCATTGTATCCAGTATCCGCCGAATATTTCCCAACTATCCGGTATCCGGCAGGATACTAAAATTGGGTCGGATACTGGATAGTGGCCGGATACACGTTTCATCTCAAAAAAATATTAACATGAACATTAATTTCTTTTTCCAGGAGGTTCGATCTTGGCTTCCATCGGGTCCTTCCAGCAAATGTGGATATCCTCACAGGAATACGATGAAGGGGGTAAAGGACAACTCGAAAGGAAATGTCCTTAGAACAGCTGCTTATACTTAAATACAGTCGGAGAAATTAATTGTTTAGCAAATTTACTCACTATGTCAATTTGCCGTGCTATTGACATTTCATACAACTGTCAAAGAATACAGGGGCAATTTAGGATGGTAGTCAATTTGCTAAAAAAAGAAAATCCCCGACTTTACATACGATATGATGATATTGTTGAAGATAGCGTAATATTCGACTTTTATATATATTCGATTAGAAACGTATAGTATCCATCCGGCCGTAAATAAGGCACATCCTTGTTTCTCAGTAGCAGCTCGGAGTCTGGATTTGTGCCCGGTTTGTGGCAATAGGCTCGCCCCCTATAACATGGGACTTAAACATAACTGGCGAAATGTTGGTGTACTATAAATAAACATCTGCCTAATCCTTCAGGGAATATAAGTCTCATCTTATATTTTCTTTCTTTGTGATATTTTTACAACAAAAATATTGGAAAACTTTAAATCATATTGTCTATTTTTAGTAATATTACGCTATCATCAACAACATTTTTATACATAGGTAGGCAGTGAGGCTTCCCAACAAAACATATCTTGAATTTAGTCAGTTGAAGGTCATTGAACGAGACAGAAGTTTTATTGTTATTGCATCTAGGGGCGTTTTTCCCGCAAAGTATTAATAAAAGTACAACCTCTTACATAATTAGCTGATACTGTGCTCATTGCTGAGACTCTGGCCTCTTCACTGTGAAGATTGGGTTTCGTAGGAAAGCGATTCCTTCATGATAATCTGCCATTTTCACCAGTATTTACCATTATGGAGTTAAGAGGGTTTATCCTAAAAATTGGCAACGTCGCAAATAACTGTCAAATATTTACCTGTTTTGATTCTTACAGCAGTATTACTGAATAGAAATAAGAAATGTGGCTAACTAGCGAACTAGAATATTAATAATGAATTGCAAATAAAACATTGAATTTGATGTTGTACCCATTTTAAGTGTAAAAAACGCATTTGGAAAGTTTCCAAACAGTTGTTTTTACATCTAAAACTAAAAATTCGGTGTTACGAATTGTATTTCATAATCAATATTCTAGTTCGCTAGTTAGGCACATTTTTATTTCCACACAGTAATATTGTTAATTAATCAAAACAGTGAAATATTTGACATCTATTTGCGACGTTGCCCACCTTCAGAATAAATTAACTCTGTATTTGGTCAGCTGATATAATCTGACCTTTCACCACTTTCTTAAGAAACTAATGCTTTAGAGGGAGCGAGCCGCAATAAGGATGATGACTAAAAACAGTTTTTTGTCCGTCAGGTAAATTATTAAAAAATATTAGACACGTATTTTTTATTTATTTACGTAATTAAAAGATAACGGTGATACATTGAGTAGCATGTGGCATGACGTCACGGCTTGCTAGATTTTATACTTAGTTATGTAGCGAGCCCCCACTCCCTAACTTTAATGCGTTTTATTTAAGTAATTTTTTTTAAATATGATGAAGCAAAAAATACGTGTCTAATATTTTTTTATTATCTGACTGACGGACTAAATCGTTTTTTTTTTACCCAGGCATCATTCCTATTCATAATGCTTACATTATGAATAGGAAACCACTTCTTTCTTAACCGAGATTGGGCTTACCCAATCTCGGTTAAGAAAGATAATATTACAGTAGGCCATACGTCAGTGATGACAAAACCAGTATAAATTGGCCTCTTATTCTTTTGAACCTCCTTACCTACGCTAGGCCAGCTTAACATCAAAGTGACACAACTAACGTGCAGGTTGACCGTACCTTTATACCAATTTCTACAGCTAATCAGCATTGCTATGATCCTGTTTGAAGAGTCCAATTCTCCTTTAATTTTCGTTAGTTAACGGGCCTAAAGTTTTTACTGCCTCGTCCTGGGTTGAATTAGTAGGGCGGGCAAACTGTCATTGGGTTTTTCCATCAGGAATTTCTCAGTAGCAGCCCGGAGTCTGGATTTGTGCCCGCTCGATGGCTATAGGCTCGCCCACTATTACATGGGACTTAAAAAACATATTGGCGAAATGAGTATGTACTATAGGACACCTCTGCCTAATTCTTGGAGGATTACAGGTGTGATGAGTGCCGAGTACAGTCTTCCAATTCCTCTTTAATTTTCATTAGTGAACGGGCCTAAATTTGTAGCTCAACGGGCCTTTATATCATGTGGGCCGCCTCACTGCCAACCCCTAACATTAAGATGTAGTTATAAAATAATGTTATATAACGTCAGTGTGAATGATATAATGGTATATTTGTATTATAATTAAATGGTTTTTTTTAATGACTGAGAATAAATAGATTTAAGACGATTTTCAGTTTTATTTGTACTATAATAGCGTCCACAATTGGCTATACTTAAATATACGTCCGGCGCACCCTGATCAGTCAGCCCGGTACCAACCTGACGGCAAATATTTTTACACGAAATTAACTACCAGTCTTACCAAGGGAGGAGCAGTGGTGACGCAGTGGTAACGGCAGCTACTTACCGAGTCGTGGTTCCAACCCAGGCAGGCAAATTACTTGATGTAAATAATCTCATCAGCACTGCTCTCAAAACAGTGAAGGAAAACAACGTGAGGAAACAGGCATGATATATAACCAAAAAATCGGAGACATGTGACATCTACCAACCCATACTGGGCCCGCCTGGTGGATTACAGCTTACTCCCTCTCCAAGAGAACAGCTGTGCTATTCTGTAAACATCTCACCGTGAAAACTTGCGTGAAGTGAGCTTGGTGTGAGCTGTCATTGCACCTAAAGCTAGGGATTGGCACTATGGCAGCACAGTTCATGCTCACTTCACCTCACTCTTCACGGTGAGTTGTTTCCAGAATGGATCGACTGGCCTGACCTAGCGGTGGGAACATTATAGGCTATTATGCTTACCAAGGGAATCGTGTTACCCAGTAACTGGGTTGTGGAGGTCAGATAGGCAGTCGCTCCATGTAAATTACTGGTATTCCGCTGCATCTGGTTAGACTGGAAGCCGACCCCAACACAGTTGGCAAAAGGGCAAAGCAGATGATTTAACTATTCTCACATGATTATAGTTCGTGTGCGTAGAAGAGCGTTGGTCAAATATTTTTCGACGATTTCTTGTTTTGAAATAAACTCGGTAGTAAATAAAGAAATCATTTATTTTTATTTTACACAAGCATTATTTATTATCTTACAATATCAGAAATAATCCTTATAATAAACTTTGTAGCAAAAATGGCGCAGCTTTGGCTTTTAATCATAATTATATTTAAACATAGAAAACTTAATAATACATTATTTTAGCAAAACAGATTGATTTGATACTATTATTTGAGGAAAGATCTTTTTGATTAGATTTTTAATAAGTATAGTAGTATAGATTTATTTATTTTACAAGTTTTTTTTATTATTCATTTATTTACAAATAACTAAATGCAAAATGTAAGTAAGTTGAGAAGCAGTTAATAATTTGTTAAATATTAAAATACTACATGATTCTGTAATGATGTTATTAATTGATTGATTGATTGTTTATAAATTGATTCCTAGGAAAATTCTCTCAGCGTTAAAGGTAACTGCAATACTGACAATCAGACTACTTTTTATCTAACTCTGTTTATATTCTACGACTAGAAAGTATACTTAAATTATTAGAGATGAAACGGATATCGGGCAACTATTCGGTATCTGGCCGGATACTGTATAAGCAACTCAGTATCCGACGGGTAGATATTTGGCCGGATATCCGTTTGATGAGATGGCCGGATAGTCAGAACCCGTTTCATCTCGAATAAACTGTCTAACCTAATGACAATAAACAAGCCATCATAATATCTATTCTATGCACATATATCAGCGTAGGAACTTACAAAAAACATCGATTTACAACTACAACACTATTTGAACACAATTTAATGCAGTGATACTCAATATGCGGCCTGTTGAGCTCATCTTTGCTTTACGGCCCTATGAGCTAACGTATGGCCGAAAACTTTGGGAAGGGTTTTGGAGCACAGAATGACGATGCTTTTATTATTATTAATAGACAAAACGTAATAGGACAGCAGGGTGTATGTACTATAACTATAGTTAGTGACCGACCGAAGCATTGTTTTCGTTTTCGGCCATTTACGGTCATAAAATCATGATTCGGCCATAAACCAGCCGAAGCTACATCCAAGCCGAGAATCAGAAGTTCGTGTCTTGTCGCGCGTCATTCGGCCTACTTGGTAAAGCTCGTCAATATCAGGTGAATATTAATACAACAAGAAATATTCGCAATTTTGTATCCTCTAATGGAATTATCGTGTTTTATTTATTCATATTTTATTGAGCGTTTATCCTAAAAGTTGGCAACGTCGCAAATAGCTGTCAAATATTTACCTGTTTTGATTTATTTGGCAATATTACTGTATCGAAATATGAAATGTGGCTAACTAGTGAACTAAAATAATGATTAAGAAATGCAATAATTAATATCGTAACACCGCATATTTAGTTTTAGGTAAAAAAAAAGTATTTGGAAACTTTCCAAATGTCTTTTTTACACCTAAAACGGTTACAACATCAAATTCAGTGTTATAATTGCAATTCATTATTAATATTCTAGTTCGCTAGTTAGACAAATTTCATATTTCCATACAGTAATATTGCCAGATTAATTAAAACAGCGAAATATTGGATAACTATTTGCGAACTTGGCAATTTGCAGAATAAACGCTCTTAAAACATTATTTAGTCTTTCTCTCCCTAGGTTTAAAGAAAAACAAACAAGACTTCAGTGTACAGCGGAAATATAAATATTTTTTAATGTCTAAATCATTTTCGTTTTTCGGCCGAAAATAAGACTGAAGCCCGAAACTTCTTTTTCATTTTCGACTGAAAATCCATTTTCGGTCGGACACTAACCATAGTTATGAAGGGTGACAATTAGATAAAACGTCGACCTTGTAATAGGTAACATTAGCTAGGCTTTTTCAGTCAAATATAAATTATTTAACAGCGTCGACTGCCGAGTTGCTCTGTGGTCTCAAGCGTTACTGCTGACCATGAGGTGTTGGGTTTGATTCCCAGGTGGGGCAAAGTATTAATGGAGTTTTTTTTTATTAATTCTCAGTAGCAACCCAGAGTGGATTTGTGCACGGTTGGTGGCAATAGGCTCACCCCCTATTACATGGAATTTAGGGCTAGTTTCACGAACGAAAATTATCGCAAAATTAATTTTACAAATAATCAAGCGCACTTAAACTGCTGCGATTGGCTTCAACCAATCACAGCTGTTGACGTGCACTTGGCTGATTGTCACACTAATTTTGCGATAATTTTTATTCCAGAAACAGGCCTTTAAACATAAGTGGCAATGTGTGAGTACATTTACTCTAGGTACACCTGTGCCTAACCCTTCTGAAAAACAGGATTGATGTTTTGTTGTCACACTTATTACTACTCATGAGACCTAAAAACAAATGTTGAGTATCATCGCATTAAGTCTCCTTAACTAAAATACACAATAATAAATAACTATTTAAAATTAATACACAAATACCTACGCATCTAATGAGATCATATATTTTAATTATCAATATTTCTCACTGTTTGACTAAATATAAAGGAACTCCGTTATTTTGAGTACAAGCAGGTACAATAGTATAGAACTTATAATTAAAAAAAAATATATAATCATATTTATAATTGGCGTCACCACCTCCGGTTAACTTATCTAGATACTTTTTAATCTTCATTTCTATCGTTCCGGACATTCAGACATGTTCAGGCCCTCAGTATTAATATTATAATGACCTAATTCATTAATGATAAGTAAAAAAATTAATCTAAAACTGAGTAAAATTCGTTGAAATGGACACAATTTTTTTTTTGTTCAATTAGGATAATGATTGACATATTAAATTGTAAACTAAATAACATTGTACATAAATTATCAAAATTTGCACGGATTAACTTTCATAAGATTTTTATAAATTATTTATATTTGATTAACAGGCAGCATTTTTTGTTTATCATGTTGTAATTATAATAATAATTATATTTTGAGATTAAAGGCATATTCTATTAGCATACCGCCATATGCTGTGCTAAAACATACTGGATAAACGAACAAATTCTAGTACCTATTTATATTTAAATATCAGGTAAATAGGCAAAGAGGACTTTGATAGACTTTACATTTTAAGGGGGATGCACTAACCTAGCCCGTGAAATTCACACTTTCCATCACAATATGAATGATTTTGTAAGATACTGCATATCTACTGCTTCATATGTTCGAAAAAAATGTCTATTCAGCAAAGTAAATAACGCAATTAAAGTTATTTTAAATGCAAAATAAAAGCCATTGCTTCTGTAATTGTGCGCATTACCCCGCAGGTCAGTGTGATGTTGGTCGCGAATCATATTTTGGTCAACTTACAAATGTTCATCAAAATATTATTCACGACCGTAAGAAATATTTATTTACAGAAACAGAACCATCAATGCAATTCTCCTAATTACGAATTGGCCTCAAATGTAATGATTCCATGAATTAGTCATTCAGTAGGTTATTTTGATGATTTTAATGATTATAATTCTGTAGATACATATTGGGTAAGGCCATGAATAATATTTTGATCAACACAACCTGATACTGACCTGAAAATTGCAAAAAACGTAAGAAAATTTGAATTTCGCGGGCTTGCCTGACGCCTAATGCAAAAGTGGGCTTTCTAAAGCCCGCGTTGATTTAATTTTTGCAGTTTAAGAGCGTTTATTCCGAAAGTTGGCAACGTCGCAAATAGCTGTCAAAAATTTACCTGTTTTGAATAATTTGCCAATATTACTGTATGGAAATAAGAAATGTGGCTAACTAGGGAACTAGAATACTGATTATAAAATGCAATAATTAATAGCGTAACACCGAATATATATAGTAATATTGCCAAATTAATCAAAACAACGAAATATTTGACATCTATTTGCGACGTTGCCCACTTTCAGAATAAACGCTCTTAAATGTACGTGGCGAGCGCCCTGGGGAGTGCCTACGCTGCTGACTGGCTAACATTTTTGCCACGGCATGAGCTAAGTTATAGCCTGTTGCATTTAACTATAGTGACCAAAGAAGACTACAGGATGCAGATTGGATGAATGCAAATAGGTTTTACATTAGGCGTGCAGCTACTTAAAGATGTAGTTTTAATTGTGGTTTAGCTAGTAAACCACCGCTAATTTTTTTTACATTTCTTTGCTTTAGTTTCCGTATGTTCATTGTGTTATTTAGCTAAGGTACGTTAACCTTCATTATGTATTTGTGGCCAATTATTAAGCTGTATTTAAACTATGGTTGACTTATTGAACTTTTAGCGAGCCATGGTTGAGTTAACGATGGTTTAGTTAAACTGTGGTACAATTAACCATGGCTAAGTTAATTGTAGTTTAGGTAACCACGGTTAAGTTAACTTTTCTTTAGTTTCTTCTCTTTAGTTCATTGTATGCTACAAGTAATAGGGTGGGTCAACAGATAGTTGAGTAGCACTGGCGTGCCCGCCGCTACCTCCAGCTGCAGTTTGTCCTCAGCATCTTGTTCCGTAGTGGTCGGCTCGTCTGATGACACAGACATCTTCTTGTCTATCAACATATCTGTTGAGGTGTTGTCGCCGGGGACAGTGTCTATGAACACCTGGGGAAGAGACGATATTTAATTAATTCATTTCATTTTTGAATATCTTTATTTACCACTAGCAGTGCCCGATGGTTTCACCAGCGCTAGTCTTGATGTCGTGGGAATATCGGAATAAAAAGTATCTTCAAGAGTCCTAATCCAGGCCATGGTGTACCCATGTGCCAAATTTCATCCAAAACCATTCAGCCGTTTTAGCGTGAAAGCGTAACAAACATACAAAAAATCAAATCTTTTCTCTTTAGTTATTAGTTTAGAAAAAAACAATTCACGATATGCACTTATAATGTTTTGATGGCCCAGTGGTTAAAGCCTCGCCTGTCATGCACTAGGTTTTGGGTTCAAATCCAAGCTAGTACCAGTATGACATTTTCAATTCATACAAAAACTATACACACACACACAACTGTACTGTACTAAATATGTACTTTCCAATTTTATCTTGAATATTACTGACATCGGTGAAGGAAACATCGTGAGGAAACCTGGACTTTATAGTTAATATAAAAAATCAATCTGCCTAGCCTTTTCCCAACAATGTTGGGGTCGGCTTCCAGTCTAACCGGATGCAGCTGAATACCAGTATTTTACATGGAGCGACTGCCTATCTGACCTCCACAACCCAGTAACTGGGTAATACGATACCCCTTAGTAAGACTGGTGTCAGACTTTCGGGCTACTGACGACTCGTAACGACTGTCAAAGATCCACGAATGACAGCCGGGACCAATGGCTTAACGTGCTTTCCGAGGCACGGAGGATTCTCGGTATGTAAAGGTGGTCACCCAACCACTGACCAACCCCGGCAAGCGTAGCTTAACCTGATGGATCGACCAGTGCGGCTGTTGTTACTTAGCCACGAGCTTCTCCCACGAACTTTATAGTTAATATAATACTAATATTATAAAGAGGTAAAAGTTAGTCAATTTATGGCACAAAATCACGAAACTGTGTCGTACAAAAAATCAAATACCTAGTCAATCAATCAATGGCATTCGTTCGCTTTCCTTGTTACTCGAATCCAGTGCAGTGCCTCATCTCCTAAGGCCCGTATTACAGAACTACACTCAAGCATTACTTAAAACTAGTTTCTGACTCAAACGTGAATATCCGGTCGAATATCCAAATATCCAGTCTATGGGGATGGACGGATATTCATTATACAGTATCCGGCCAAATCGTTCTAAGTTCTCGTTCTAATCAGAACAGGGAGTCTTCTTATGCTAAATAATGCTAACGTACGTACCTCATCATCTTCATCATCATCGGTCTCTGGCTCCTGTTGTTGCTGGGCCTCCATAGCTTCCACGACATAGCGAGGAACGTAGCTGTCCTCATCAGAAGTGTAGTCGTCTTCGTCCTCATCACATTCGAAGTAACGGCTCTGAAAGTTAGTTATAGGGTATTATTTAAGCTAGTGAAATTGTTTGTTCTATAAATGGGATATGGGAATCACTTTTACACGTCATTAAAAAAAAATAAGCTAGATGAGTTCGGCTTTTCCTATCTGACTACTCTGAGAAAAAAGGCCGAAACAAACTCAGTGGTCGCAGTCTCTTTTAAACTGCAGACATAATCTTGGCCAGGCCATATGAGGAGTATGTAGATTTGTGTCTGAAATGGTCTTTTGAGGAAAGAACCACACAGATTTGACTGGACCTGTCCAGTCTGTGCAAACATCTTTCAGTAATCGTGGAGCTCAACTCAGAACTTAAGGAGCTCAACTCGACGAACAATACCAAAGAACCACACAGATTTGACTGGACCTGTCCAGTCTGTGCAAACATCTTTCAGTAATCGTGGAGCTCAACTCAGAACTTAAGGAGCTCAACTCGACGAACAATACCAAAGAACGGTCATTTTTGTAGGCCTCGTCAAATACTCAAACTGCTAGAGCATGATTAAAACTGAGAAAGAAAAAAGAATCCACATGGTTCTCACATTCACAATAATTAAAATAATAATATAATTTAAAATAAATAATAATGATATCTAATACTATTCGCGCCCCGCTCAGACAATCGACTAAACTCAACCATAACGGAGCACATCTCTAGCGCGCGGGACCGCTCTAGCGCCGGCGTCAACTAATCAAGCAGTCTACCTACGATATAAAAAGTTACAACATTTCAAGAAACCTAAGTAAACTATTTCCAAATAAAAGTAAAGCTGTGGCGATGAACACATCGTTCACCTGAATGACTATGTAACATCCCTACGATAGTGACACATCACTTCGTTTTTGGACGAAAACTCTGACGGTTATTTTTCTGGTGTTTGTTAATTTATTAATCCAGGTTCTCACTTTTTCTATTGTGCGACTATCACTTGTTTTCCTGATTGTATCAATCTACTTAGTGTACTAAAATATTGTGAGTGTTCCTGGCTGATTAAACTATATAACCTATCACAGTGAATAGTTTTATTCCGAATGTTCGGGAGCAGCTATATCCCGCAAAGCAACATCACCATTCTCAGTATTTTATTCTAATAAAAAACCTTTTGTTCCATCGCGAACAAATACTTTACAAAGTAATCATGTGGTTTTGTACCTACTTAACAAAACATAACATTACGCCAGCAATCCCCGAAGTGTTAGGCAGAGGAGTACATTAACTACACCCACATTTCGACAGTTCTGTTTAAGTCTCCTGTTATAGTAGGGGGCCAGGTGTGTTGCGACGCAGCCCGGCCACAGTCGATTTCGTAATTTCTAGACGTATCAATTAAATGTTCTTACATTGTTCTTGCAGTACCAATGAATAGCCAAATATATCTTGTTATCCGGCCAAGTGCGTGTCGGACCACGCACAATGAAGGGTTCCGTAGTTGGGATGAATTTATCCCAAGAACAAACTTAACATTGTAGTTGAAAAGCATGTTCTCCCATACGAAATATATGGGAGATCATGTTTTTCAAACTGCAAATTTAAGTTGGTTGATTATTACTCGTTAACCTGTGCAGCCTTCTTAGCTCTGATAGTTTTCCTTTTAATTTCGTTATATATACTACTGCTGTGATTTTTTTCACAAATCTAAGTACAATCATTTAGCTGGCAGGGGGGGACACTTGACTCTAACAATAAACAGTTAAAAGCTTAATATTTCGCAAACGGATCCATGAATCGAAAAATGGTTTTCACAAACTCAATATTTTTGAACGACCTTTCTAACGTCACCACACAACAAGGGGTAGATGAGAAAGAAAAGAACATCCTTACGTGTAGGGGAGGTAGGTACCCTAAAAAAATGTTTTTCTTGATTTTATTTTATCACTTTGTCGGCATGATTAATATGTATACATAAACCAACACAGCTTTCTAGTACTAACAGTCTCTGAGCTAAGCCGTAGACAGACAGACAGACAGACAGACGGACATAGCGAAACTATAAGGGTTCCTTGTTTACTACGGAACCCTAAAATAGCACTTGTTTGTGGCCGGGCAGTACCGTTTACGTTGCAGCCCGGCCACGTGTATATTTTCTGGTGGGATGCTCAGAATGTTCTAAAATATAAACCAAATAAATGTTCCTTTTACGTTCTTTATTTTTTTCAATAAAAAATAAATTATTTCAAATAAGAATTTGCACTAAGCGCCTGTAACACAATATTGTCTGTTTTCCTAGAGAATTGCTCTTAAAAATATGCATAAGCAACTTTGTAAAATTAAGCCGACGTGCTATTTTAGTACCACAGGCGCTTAGTGCAAATTCTTATTTGAAATAATTTTTTGTTTAAGTAAGCGTTTCTCTTGGTATATTTCATTGTAAACGGTGCTGCCCAGTGCCCAGCCACAAACTAGTGCTTTTTTAAAAGCCCTCTTACATTTCGGCGCTGCGCTAAAGCATTCTTGCGATACTGAGCGCACATCGGCGGCGGCGCAGTGAAATATTTAGTAATTTTATTTTATTCATAAAAAATAAAAACAGCAATAAAAAAATAGAAATAAAATTGGTTGTTTTTAAGCAAATGTTAGAGATTATTTTAGTAATACTACGTACGAAAATGATGTAGAACTTCGGAGATATTCAGACTTGTTTCCAAACCTTTTCAGTAGAAACGATTATTGCTAGATAAATAAATAATTAAAAAATCGCTTTATTATTATTGTAGAAGAGAAAACGAACTATTTTTACCAAGTGATTGTTATTTATACTAACTAACGAATAGTACTGTGGACGGGCTGCGTCGCAAAACAATTTCAACCGGGCGCAAATCCAGACTCCGAACTGCTACTGAGACATTCCTGATGGAAAAGCTCAATAACTCTTGGCCCGACCTGGGAATCGAATCCAGGACCTCACTTGCGACAAAGAGTTACAAGACTAACGAGGCAGTTACGTATGTACATAAACTGAAATCATTCGTGTGTAAATATTAGCGCTTTCTTTAACTACATAACATACCTCGTTATCTGTTCATGTTAAATATAATGTTTCAGAAGTCGATTATATTCTCCAATTCAGCATAATTGTAGGCACCTATCTGGGGTGCTGCATTCCTGACCAAAAACCCCTATTGCTGACAATATTTCAATTTAGGAAACGAACCTTACACTTCATCCTAATTAATTAAATTATAAATAAATAAATAATAAGTTTATTGTACAAAGAGAAACACATAAAGTTAGTCATACACAAGGGCGTCGCTAATGGGGGGCAAAGGGGCAGCCCCCCCCCCTAGTTTTTTTTTTTTATTCCATAACAAAGCATTTTAATTTTAAAAAACCACATTATCTTTACTTTTAATTTTGTTTATTTGGACGTCTTTTATTTGGTGTTTTCAAGTTCCATATCTCCTAAGCGGGGTCGAATCCGGAGTCCGGGGAGGTAATTTTCGTATTTACGAGTATGTGTGACTTATGTGAGTAGTAGGCCCAGTTAAAATCCATATTAGGTTTCAGTTGCGTCTACAATTATTCTGAATAATTATGGGAATAACGACCCGAAAGGTCCGTTTCCAATCCATACATTGAAAATGGAAATTATTATTTTTCTCAATTCCTTTCGGGACTACCGAGTTGAAACTGATTTGTATAAAATCATTTGTCCACCAGCGACGATTTTGGCCCCATTGTGCGCCGTAGAAGTAAGACTCGCACTAAAAGTGTAAAGCTTCATGTGTTCTTTGTCATCTCGGTAATCACTCCCTTTCTAGCAATATCATCTGTCACTCAGCCCATCCAACGTATCATTGGTCTTCTCCTACTCGTCTATCCATCCACATTCGTACTTAAAACTTTCCCAACATTTTCAAAACGAACCTACCCACACTACGTTTTTTTTTTTTTTTGGGTGTGAAATCATCAAATGACTCCTCCCGCTCTGGGCGGAGCGAGAGGGAGTGTCAGACTTTTACTGACTAAAACCCACCCGTGTTCCTTCTGTTGCCTGTGTGCCGGGGCCGCGATATCCCTTTCAGACAAACCACCCACACTACGCTTGGTAATTGATCAATATTGCTACTTGATTGCCGAGGCAGTAAAACTGAGGTGTTTTTTACGCAACCTGAACCACGAATCGAACCTAATCAACCATAGTCAGCCAGACTTCCTTTCATTTACTAAACAATGACTATCAAAACTAAAAATAACTAAGTACATTGTTTTCTGAAGATAAGTACGATAATACGGCGCAAATATAGCCCACTGTTTAAAGTACCAATACCCATTACACTTTACTAATATTATTGCGTAATAATATTATCATTATTCCGCGGATGTCCCATTCCCGCACGTGTATGGTCATAGGTCATTGCTAAGTACCGTAATCTGAGTAATTGGCACGAATATAGAGGCTGATCTCATCCGTGTTCGAGTCATGCAAATTAATAAAAAGTAGATCGCGAGGTTAAATCCGTTTTGTTATACACTGACACATTTTATGTTATAGGGAAAAGTTCTTTCGTACTTGGTAAGCAATGTATGATGATATAGACATGACAGCTAAAACGCAATGAATTGTCAGTTGACAGATAAACGTTATTTACGTGAAGTTGGTACGGTTGCGTAGTGCACCCACGTTCCGTTCGGTGTTGTAATGGCGACGTACAAAATTGTTCTGCAATTTATTAAATATTTCGTGTATTTGCTGAATATTTCGTGATTTTAACACAAAATGGGTATTTTGTGATTGTAAATATTTGTTTGATATAAATTTCTACAGTTCTAAATAATAAAAATAATGAAGTTAAAAACAATAAAAATATTGTTCCACAAGTCAAGGCGACACGGAACGTAACCTCTAAGTAACCAACATGCAGAAACGAATAATTTATTCAGCTGTCAAAAATGACGACAACAATTCTATCGTGAAAAAAACTACGAATCACTATCAAAACATTACTGGATCGCAGTGGAAATGAGACATAATCTTAGATAACAGTTGTGTGCAAGACTGTGCAACAGTTTAAACAATTAAAACAGACAGTGACATTGCTAAATTTTATGCAAAATTTCCGCGATGTATTCTTGACATCCTTTGTTCAAAAATAAGTGACCATGGCTGCTGCAATAGCGAACGATTCGCCTAAATACAGGAACAGCCTAATCTGCTGCAGTCCTAGCGTAGAAGCCACTTCTAGAACATCAACTTCGTCAACGTCTGGATGTGTTTCTGTCGACGAGGGTTACGATTCGAACTGTATACCAAAATCTATTTCGAATAGAAAATTGAAGATACACAGTTCTGCTACGAAAGAGGAGATAGAAAAAGCAATAATCCAGTGTAAGGAGCTCGTTTTAAACAGTGTCCAATGTTCTGACGAGCGAAAATGGCTTGTCAGATACCTTGTAGAGTTGAGACTAAGACTAGAAGACCTAAAAGATAATAACGGGCTAGCTAGAGTCCAGGTCTCGATAAAAGGCCATCATTTTGAACAGCAAACGAACCCTAGCAACCGGAAACAGTACTGTGATCATTGTAGTGGAGTTATTTGGAGTATTGTTCAAGGCTCATATATTTGTAATGACTGTGGATACTTATGTCACTACAAATGTGTTGACCACATATGCAGGGTATGCGCTCATGTTGTTATGACCGAGAAAGGGAGCTTTGAAATGAGTATATGTCCCGAAAAAGGGTTAGCAGCACAAGATTATAAGTGTGCAGAGTGCCATACTGCATTGACTTTTAAAGACATGTGGAATGAACCACGGTTATGTGACTATACTGGCCTATACTTCTGTGCTACGTGCCACTGGAACGATCTAGCAGCAATTCCTGCTAGAGTTATTCACAATTGGGACTGGGACAAGCACTATGTGTCGCGAATTGCATTCCAAATGCTAAATTTATCTTGGACAAGGCCATATATTGACATAGAGAGCATAAACCCAAAATTGTTTAACTTTATCGCTGAATTAGAATGGATACACAAAATGAGGAAGGACTTAGAATGGATGCGGAGATACCTTTGTGCTTGTGCTGACGGTACACACCTACTATCTCCATTATTCGTACAGCTTGGTGACGTAAACAAAAAATACAGTATGAGCCATCTACAAGCTATTGACGATGGTTCTTTGGAAACCCAGCTAACCAAACTCACAGAGATATGCCGTTCACACATCACAAGCTGCAAACTTTGTTCTGGCAAAGGGTATCTGTGCGAAGTCTGTAAGAATAACGAGGTGCTATATCCATTTGATAGCGGAGCTCTAATGTGTGATAAATGTAATTCAATGTACCACAGAGGGTGCTGGCTGCGTAAAGATCAAAAATGTCTGAAATGCACACGTTTGGAGACACGAAAGAAAACTGTTGAAGAAGTGCAGGTAGATACTACGGACACACTAGAGTATGATATTGACAAGTTTGTGAATTGAATTTTTGTTTTACGTGACATTAAATAAGAGTAATTTTTTTTATTGGCGATGACCGCTTTCAAATTGACAAATAATATGTGTCAAATAAACTGTATAATATAATGCTATTCATAATGATTATTATAACAAATTATATTTTGCTAAATCAATGTTAGATAGGGAAAAGCAATTTAAATTTTTAACGCAAAAATCTTGTAATTTGTCGCAAAGTGTGTAACTGAACATGATGAGATGATTGAGTTTATAAAATGTATGTTTAAGAAAACTTAACTTAGACTATTTTGTGCCTATATCTGCAACGCATTTTAGGACGAGCGCGATTATGTTGTCGCAGAAATGCAACGTATGCGTTTATATGGCAGTGCGCGCATACAAGAGAATACTGTCGCCATATGAACAAATATGTTTCATACCTGCGACAAAATAATCGCGCGACAAAAAGTCGTCATAGTGAGTGCTCGTCCTTATATTGAAGCTTCGCGACTAAATAATCGCTTGATTGAAGATTTTAAATAAGGCTTTTAACTGTCGCCAGACATGTCATGACGATGCCAGAAGGCCTAAAGGAGGAAATAATGTAGATTTGCAAAATTGATAAATAAGTACTGTAAAATTCAGTGAAAAATAATTTCAAATTTTCAATGACCAGTTTTAGCACAGCTGTAAAAGTTATTGTCTGTTGTCCTATTGACATCAAATAAAATGATATTAAAACATTTTGTCTGCTTTTTATTGATTATTGAGCAGACATAATTGTCAGACTTTGTTTGAACCTTAATTTCATATTTGCCATCAAACTAACTTTTGAATTTTGTTTATTACCATTAACCTTGATTATTAAATTATGAGTTTTCAAAGTCCAAAACCGTCGAACATGAAATTAAATTTGCCGCCAAAAAAAATACTGAAGTCTGAAATTAAAATCAAGTTTGACAACCGTAACTTTCATAAATCTTTCTTACACGGGAGTTAGAAAGTCATCTATTTTTATTTTTTTAGTTGGTGATGCTATTGCATCTTCAAAACGAGGTCAGTGTTGCAAACACAGACCGCCACGCGCCATACTGCACTTGTTGTTGCAGTATAAACGGTTTACAATGCTTAACACCACCCTTTTACAGTATTTGATTGTAATTTAAGGCTCCGTGCACGAAAAAGCCCTTTTTCGTAAATAACTTATCCAATTATAAGAAATCTTGAAATAATTGAAACATTGCAGTGATGCAACTATAAAAGTACAGTTTTCGTGGTGCTATCCCTTTCATGTCAGTCACATCACCTGTTAAGAGTTGCATCACTTTTGCGCTCTCGAAAATATGGTTTATATCGCCTTTGATGAAGATATTTTATAATAATAAAATAAAAGTTTGATTTTATTTGAAGGATAGCTGGAGACTGATGTGTGATTTTTAAATTTCTTGATATGGTTTGCCTAAAATGCATTATGACAAGGTATAAAAAAAAAGTTTTTTTCAACATTATTGTTCCGCTACGTTTTGTATCGAAGTTGAAAAAAGCGTTTCAGCCGCATGCAAAAAGACCATAATATAACGATGTTGATCATATTTTTAAATGTTCAAAATCAATAGTAGTTTCTTGTAAAAAAAATTGGTTGTCTGTAAAGTCGGTTTACGGACGATAGTTTAAGGAGAACCTACAATACCAACAAACTTAGAGGCCACTACCAGTCAGATAGGGTATTCTCTTCCTGCTGGAACTCATACGGGTATTTTAGACTTTTCACTTGTAGTTGTATTGTGGATGTCGCTCCGGATAATTCTTTAAACATAGGTAGTAAGACAACAGAAGCTGTTACCCTTTCAATAATTTTTTTTTTTATTACAGAATAATAAAAATTGGTTGTCTGTAAAGTCGGTTTACGGACGATAGTTTAACGTGACAACGTCATAACAAAACATTCCCTTCCCTCGCTCCGATCGTAACGTTATAATGAGCGTAACGTGACACCTTTTCGTGCGTGCAGCCGGCGTTCATCGATTTATTAGACGTTGTCACGTCAAGAAGTGATCAAACGTCAGTCTCGCGTAATTTTTCGGAAAACTTGTTGCGTATATTTGAATAGATAGATTTTTCATGAATACACACAAGACAAAAAACTCGACTTCAAATCACAAATAGCTTTGTTAATTTTTTTTCCCTTTCTCACAACGAATGAACAAAATTGATCAAAATCAGTCGGTTTCGTGCACGGCCTCTTAACCGTATAGGTGGGATGTTTTTGTGTAACCCCAGCTTTTTACTTCAAAAACAAGCAGTACAGTGTCGTGTGGATCGCCAGTAACATGTCGACGAAACTGACATACTGCATACATAAAAACCTCACGCGTTCATCCTTTGGGGGTACGCAGAAACTATAGACAGAACGCCCCCTGCTACGATCCTAACCTGACAAACTCATTTCGCTTCGTTTACGTTCACTGACATACTTTTTTTTGCTAAACTACAGTCAAACTGGTTTTTCATACAAATTGATCCAAATTCAAGTTAATGCACGTCTGCGGGCGGTTTTAAAACCGGTCGCACACATGCAAATAGACTATGATAATAAGAATATTAAGGAAAAAAAATAAGGATATTATTGTGAATTTTAAAAGCATTAAAATGTAAAGAGGTCCTTTACATTTTAATGCTTTTAAGACATTGACGAATACCTATAGCTAAGGAATATTGTAAAAATCCAAGATGACATGGAATTCATTTTGATATTTTATTGTAACGATTACCTAAATATAAAATACTAATTCATTGGACATAGTGTAAATCACAAATCTTAAAATTATTATTGTAGGTACTTATAGTTAAGAACGACAATTGAATATTTGTAGGTACACCATAATATACTTTGTGGTAGAATGTGTAGAACTAACAAAAATACTAACACTATACCTCTACTAATTAAAACTACATTCTCACAAATAAATAAATTCTGATTCTGATAACATACGTATAGAATCTAACATGTTTAATTTTTTAAAGACAATACAGAAGTACCGATTTATAATATTCTTTTGTAGCGCCAATTCTTCCCAGCTAAAGCACTTAAAGGCCCGTATTACAGAACCAGAACCTCACTCAAGACTCAAGCATTACTTAAAACTAGTTTCAGCCAATCAAAAGGCTTTAAACGAGTTTTAAGTTATGCTTGAGTTTTGAGTGAAGTTTTGTAATACTGGCCTAAGAAGTGGTGAAGGTTGGGCGTTTGGAAGACTGTCGTGTAATTTTGACGTTCAAAAAGTGGTGATTCTCAGCCTAATTTGAATAAATGGCTTTTGATTTTGATTTTTAACACAATTCAATGAACTAGGTACCTCGTTGGTTCGCGATTCAGTTTCCAAACACGTAAACAAATACGTATGTTACACATCAAGTTCAGTTTACGCTGTAACTTCAAACATTTTTGTAATTTTTTCAATAATAGTACCTACTTACTAGTCATTCTGAAATCAATTTGATTTAAAAATAAAGGTGGAAATGAGTTGATTGGAAACAGGAATTTGTTTTTTTTTATGGTTGCAACTAGAAAGCTCGACTACTGAGAGTAGGGTCCTGCTATAATTGCGTAACACATTGACTAATCTGTTTCATTTTGACAGTTCAACAACATTAATGACGTTATTTACGTTGTAGAGCTGATTTTTTTTTGAACTTATTAGCAATCTCTTTCAAAACGATTCAGTTTGTGATTGATCGTGTATTACGCAATACGGTTGTTGGGTCCGACTCCGATCCGATTATTCCGTATATTTTTTTCAATTTAGGCAAATTCTCGGCAGCAGCCCACAGTCTGAATTTTTGCCTAGTAGGTTGACAATATGGGTGAGAGTGGAGATGTACCTATAGTACATAGGTACATCTCTGCCTAAACTTTCGGTGATTACAGTTAGGGTTGCAAACCCTACTATTCAGGGTGCCAGGGACATTGATGCGAAAACTGATACCATGGATTTAGTACCTACATGATTCTGAACGCCCCTGGGTTGAAATTAAAAGTCGTTATTTAAAAAAAAATCTGCTGTGTCATAGAAAAGTGCAATACCTACGCATCTACGCTACGCGGTCAAAATGTATGGAACAGCAGTTTTTTTTTTTTTTTCTAAATTTATGTCTGTAATTATATGGTGTACTTATCAAAGAGTATTATACGAGTATCTTTCGATCTATCTAAATACTATATTTGATTAGATTAAAAAAAGTTGGCAACCCTAAGCTCGCCACCTAAAACATAGGCCTTAGAACTGGCGATACGTAGTAGGGCCTATCCGTTCAGGGAATACCGACGAGTTCTCTATGATTACTTATATTTTTATATCCCCTCAATAAAACGTCACTTATCGTCGTCCGTCTGGCATATTAATATAATGATAAGCCTTAGTAGGTCAGTGACGCAAAAATTACGTACGTACCCGACAGCCTATCTCTAACGCATTTAAAACAATTGGAACTTCCCCGATTAAATATCTAATCTACTCGACGGGACAGCGATATGACACGGTAAATTTCTGGCGAGCATTAATTTTTCGCATCGCGTCATAATTCAATCAGAGGAGTTACGGTTGGTTTCATTCAAAGTACGACTTTTTTTTTATTTGACAGTCGGTTGAATTTAATCCAAATCGAATCGAATCTAGACCTACCTTAGTTAGAGTGCGTGTAATGTTCGCTCCACTGTTGTAGGACCAATACGAATACGCTACGCCGCCGCTATGCCGCCGCCGTGCCGCGCCGCGCCGTCGCCGCTACGGCGCGGTGGGACAGGTACATTGACGTTGCGATACGACGATAATAATTAAATGCTTCTAAATATCGATTTATACCCAAAGGTTTAAAAAAAAAAAAAAAAAATTATTAGTCGCCGGTAGGCACGATTGATATTTTTTTTAGCCTAATCGTTAATAATTATAATTATTATTTTGATACGATTACGAAATAAGCCTTGTAAGGAAATAAATATCACAAGTGAAAAACATAGTAATGGCATTGATATTGTAAAAAATTTGCCCGGGGAGCCGAATTTTAGGCTAACTTTGCATTAATTTAAAACTGCGATTTTTGTTCATTTAACATGTAGGGTATGGTCAAGGGAGTATGTTAAACTGTATACCGCGAAAAGTTCAACCCCTCGTGTACGTTTTTTTTAAGAAAACATCTAATTTCAATTTTACGTAGTAGAAAAAAATATTAACAGATATGTTTGTATGGAGTGTTTGTTGAAGAGATTAAGTATCACAAGTAGGTCATAAAATGTAACATTTTCGTCCACGGAAATTTTCATAAAAATAAAATAACGATTTTTTTTTAATTGTACTTCAAGCAAAAATATTAACAGCAGTTTTTTTGGATTAAATTACTTAATTAAATATTTTAATACGCTATTCAACAAAATTAAACATATTGTACTAGCGCAAGATATTAATAAAAGCTTTTTGCAATAACGGTTCAGGCAAAAATGTAACAGAGTTAAATTTAGTTAAACTTTTATTTATAGGCTCTATCTCACTTAATTACAAGAAAATTAAACAAATTAAAGCAAAATTTTATATATCTTGGATAGGTATATAAAATTTTGCTTTAATTTGTTGAAAAAAATATTTAAAAAATCGTAATTTTATTTAAAAAATCGTAATTTTATTTAAAAAATCGTAATTTTATTTAAATATCTGTGGAGGTAAAATGGAGGTGTTTAATTCTGAAATAATATATTAGTTTTACGAATTGTTTACATAATATAACCAAAATTTTCCTGTTAATTATTTTGCCTCGATTTATATTCACAAAAATGCGTTATTGTTATTTTACCTTGATGCGGTCCTGGAAAATGTTTAATTATTTTATATTATTTGAATAGCTAAGTTCAAAAACACGATTCAGGAATATATCGCTGTTAGGATTTAGTGCAGGGTTCAAACCTAATTTCCCCAGCCTACTATGTAAAACCTATCCTAAGGCTGCGTTTCCACCAGAGATGAGCGAGGATGCATAGCGAGATGTGTGTGAAACTAACCAATAACGTCGGTTCACTGTCATTGCTTGAGCTTAGCTAGCGTTGTTGTGCACACATCCCTCGCTACGCATCCTCGCTCATCTCTGGTGGAAACGCAGCCTTATTATGGTGTTTTTGTAGGTTTGACATTTTATTTGAAAATATAAAATTATTATAAACCGTATTATTTGTGTCATTTTCCCTGTACACCTACACTTATCCTCAAAGGCTGCCAAACTGCCTCGTTGGCCTTGAGGTCGCAAACGCGACTAATGAGCATGTACTGGGTTGCCTGAGACGGGAAGAGACTTTAGCGCATGGAAGATCTCGGTAGCGGCCCAGACTCTGGATATGTACCTAATTAATAGTATAGGCTCGCCCCAAGCAACTTCAAACATAGCTCGCGAATGAGGGTTTTCTGAAATGACGTTCATTGGGTGGCAGCACTGAGACGTCAGGTCCGAGCAACTGTCAAAAGTGTCAAAGTGTCTAACACTTTAGTCGTGACTGAAATATAAATCACGAAAGAATGAATGAAACGAATGATGAACGTCATCATATATTTTATATTCATTGTCGAAATGGAAGCCAACTGGTGGCGTCAATTTTCATGAAATATATATATAATAATACAGAAATACATTAAAAAGTGTAAGGTGGTACTAAATAAATCCACCAACCTGACATTCCAAACAGCGACAACTTTCTCTGTAGGTACAGGTGTTGGTCAATGCGTTGTCAATTTGCCGCAGGTAGATCTCGTCGTGTGCCCCGCGCCGCTTGCGACGAGCCAGCGACCACAGCAGCGCTAACAGCGTGCCCCGGCCTTTGGCACACTTTGTGGGGCCGCTGTCAACAACACGTGTGTATCTATAGTATACGTGGAATAGTAGAGCTCGTGTGTCCCGCGCCGCTTGCGACGAACCAGCGACCACAGCAGGGCTAACAGCGTGCCCCGACCTTTCAGGCCTTTGGCACACTTTGTAGGGCCGCTGTCAACAACACACGTGCGTGTAAAGTAAGTGAAGTGGATAGATCTCGTCGTGTGGCCCGCGCTGCTTAGGTCGAGCCAGCGACCACTGCAGCGGTAACAGCGTGCCCCGGCCTTTGGCGCACTTTCTGGGGCCGCTGTCAACGACACAAATAAATGAAGTGGATAGATCTCGTCGAGTGCCCAGCGCCGTTGCGACGAGCCAGCGACCATAATAGCGCTAACAGCGTGCCCCAGCCTTTGGCACACTTTGTGGGGCTGCTGTCAACAACAGGACTACTACTTATACCTACAACAGCACATAGCTATACAAGTATACACTGATTATACATGCTGTCATTTTTATTACAGTTCAAAAATCAAATCTTCCTTCTAGGTAGTTTTCAAGGAGTAAACATTTACTATCCAACCTTTGAGTATTAATAATCAAACGCTGCAGAAATGAAGAGTGCGTTAACAACACCTACATCTTGTTTCGATCACGTTATTACCACCTTTTTATTGTTATTTGGTGGTCAATTAGGGTCAATAAACGCATTTTCTTTCTTTAACTGTTACTAAGATGGTTGATATTGAGTGAATAATTATTTACCTGTTCCCAACATTGTTCAATAGCGCTGGTTTCATGTCCTCCGCCTCACAGAGGGCGGTGGTACTCTGTCGACGACGTGAACGAAGCATGCTATCTGATTTCTCTTTCTCGTCTATCACTGTTAAAGATAAAATAAGTTGTTAGAGACATTTAGAAACTAACAGTTTGTATGACAATGGATGGGTTAAGGACTATAGATACTGGACAGTAGCCAGTGGCGCATTCATCCCAAGTACAAAAAAACATAGTTGTTGCATTTTAGCATGGCGATATCGGTCATTGACCTACCTACATTTATTGACATTCTAGCGTTCAAGTTTCAAAAACGGAAAATACTGTTCACATTTGAAAATAATGTTGTAGCTGCTGAATATTTTAAGACCATCTTTGCATTGTATAAAATCAATCTCCTTTGTATTATATAATTGCAGAACAGAGGTGTGAGTACCTACTATGTACTATAAATTTCTTAATACGTCTTTTATTGACTTGAATGTGCCCTGGCGGCTGTGAGTATGTCATGCTCACTCAGATGTCTCGCTGATGGTGGCGCGTGTATTGGATCAATTAGCTCCCTTCAAAATGGTTGAGCTGAATGGTGATGATCCGTGCGTCATGTTCGTGAACGGGAGCCGTCAGTTGGGACTGGTCAACTCTTAGCGGCCATGACTGATTTTAATTTTTGAATTGTTATTTTTTTCATCTTTATCATCTATGTTTCTAACGTGCACGTCTTTCTACATTGTTCTCACATGTATAATTTCAACATGAATGATGTAACCAATATTTTGTAACAATTCTTTATTTATTTAAAAGAGTGTCCGTGGAGTTTCTTCTCCATAGGTACCTACTACTACGCTTTGGAATGGGCAACTAGCTTCATATTTCTGACTGACCGATTCCTTGACAGTTTAAAAATGCCTGTAAATGGTTTAATTGAAATAAATGCTTTGAGTTTGAGTTTGAAATAAAGCCCATTGAGGTCATGATTCGACGTCTCGTCGACGATCGACGATCGACGATCTATCGTCGTGAATTCGTGATCCTCAAAATTGTAATGAAAACCGATAATTCGGGCTCTTACGAAGAGATATTAGGCAAAACGGGAATGACTGTTATCGCCATGCTAAAATGCAATATCAATACTCGTATATATCCTTTTTGGCGCAGCCGTGAGGCACACACTACTCATATTATTGTTAAAATATTATTGTCACTTTTTTATTTTGTATTTCACGAACTGCGTCCAAATAAACATTTGAAATTGAAAGAAAGAAAGAAAGAATACTTTCTAATTAAATAATAAAAAAATATATATATATAATTATTGAAAGAAAGAATACTTTCTTTCTTTTAATAACTATAGTAACGATTAGAAAATTTTATGAATTAACTTTGCCCCTAAACTCAGAAATGCATCGATAAAGGTGAGAGGTTTATCTGAATATTTCGGAATAGGTCCTATACAGTGCAATAAGAGGAATGGTCGTTATTTACATGCTAAAACTGCAACCAACAAATTGCATTCCAACCCACAGTTTTACGCTTATTTCCGCAGCATGCATGCCCCGCAGGCACCTGCAGGTAATTGCATAACATACATAAAATGACAATGCCTTTAATTTTGGCAGTTCAACAACATTCATTCCGTTATTTACATTGTTGAGTAGATGAATTTTTCAAACATATGAAGCAATGGATTATCGATATCCTTAAAAATCTTTCAGAATGGGATTGCGATTGAGTTATGCAATTAGGCCAATAGGGATGATGCCTGGGTAAAAAAAAAAAAAGATGTATGTGTGTGATAGTCCGTCAGTCAGATAATAAAAAAATATTAGACACGTATTTTTTGCTTTATCATATTAATAAAAAAATACTTAGATAAAACGCATTTTAGGTTGGGGAGTGGGGTCGCTACGTCACTAGTATGTATAAAATCTACATACTCGTGACGTCATGGCACATTTTACCTCAATGTATCGCCGTAATCTTTAGATTACGTAAAAAAGGAAAAATACGTGTCCAATATTTTTTTATAATCTCAAAGACGGACTAAAAAAAATTTTTTGTCGTCATCCCTATTAGGGTGCAGGTCGTTATGGCAATGCTTGGGACCCTATGTCCAGCTGCAGTGGGGGTGAATGCTGGTGATATGATGGTGATGATGGCAGATTTTTTTCATATTTATATTATATCGACTTATTCCACCAAATTCATTGCGTTTTAAGAACGTACCAGAAACCTCCTGCTCGCAGTAACCCCACCGCTCGTTATCATCTCTCTTCTGGTCTGCGGGCCACAACTCCTGGACCGAAGGATTCTGATAAATGGTCTCCGTGGAAGCGTTGCCGTTCTCCGCGTCGAACTGAGTCTCGGGTTGGTTGAGGACCTGGGAAAGCATTCACGAATAAAAATTTGATAAGATACAAGTCATCTTCTTCATCTACTTAATAAAAAAATGTTTTTAATTGGATTCAATGACAGACAACGCACAGCCTAAACCGTTGGATCTAGAAGTATGAAATTGTGCCCAAGAGTGGTTTTTTTTTGTGGAAATCCTCCATCAGTTTTGTACTTTTAGCGGATGAATTGGAGGTAAACAATGGCGGAATGAGTGTGACTGCAGCGATCCGTCTACTCCGTATTCGTGCTTAGTGCCACACTGGTGTGGGTGGCCTTTGGTTTCGCTAAGCCCGTGATTTTTCGTGCTTGTCAAGCAATTTTGACCGTCTAGGGATACCATTAGGACTTTGCGACCGAATTCGGTCGTAAAGCGATCGCTATCTATGTCGAGACTGCAGCCCTATGGTATAGTAGTTGCTTATATAACGAAGGTGAGCACTAAGGAAAGATTTTCGAAAATGTAACCCTTAAAGGGGTTAAATAGGCGATAAAAGTTCTTTATTTTAGCCAATGGGAAATCCCACCGGACACATGACATGTAGCTTCACATAAGTGCATCGTTTTTAAGGTACGGAACCTAGTAGTTTGACGTGATGGGGGGGCAGTGCAGGCCGCTCATTCATCAAAGCTCACGGCGCGTTCCACCGCTCATTCGTCAATGCTGCCCCCCGCCTCGCCGCGCATTCCTAAGGCACGGTACAGCGGTTTCGGTCAAAATATAAGCCAACCTACGCTATCTTTAGAACCGTAAAAGCTAGTTACTTAGTTGAAATTTTCACAGAATACGTGGTACTAAGGCCTCTACGAAGGCATATGAAAAGATCTATAATGTTTATGGTGGTACGGAACACTTGACTGGTATTTTAGTATAGCGCTTAACTTTGTTCGGTAGTGAATAAACTCGCTAGGTACTCGTTTACCTTCGTTTACCTACTTCAGACCGTTTATATAAATATGGCGAACATTAATGGAGCCAGATCGAAGGTTAACGCGTTGCCCTACATTGGGTTCCGCAAGGTGATTTGCGAATCACGGTGATTCGCAACTTGACTGCTGGCTGAAAACCTTATTGTATTTCTGGCATTATTTCTTATAAGGAGTCAGGCCCCGAGCAGGCAGTACCTTTAAGCTAAAAGTTACGACCCAAAGCAAAAAAAAAAAAATCTTGTTTGTAACTCGTAGATATACCTAGCTGTACAAGGATCTTTTAGCGAGTCGCCAAAATCGGAACTAACGCCACCATATTGTATTTTCAATTTATTACACAAAATAATTGAAAGAAAGAAAGAAAGAAAAATATTTTATTTGGGACACGCACAGGAAATACAAACAGTAAATAATAATAAAAAAAATGAATATACAAACATAGTAACGACCTGTGCGAGTGTGTGTGAATTGCACAAATGTTTACCAACAGCTGGCCCTGTCAACGTCATTCGAGCGCCAAAAGATTATTTCTTGTGTTTTAGTGTAATTCTAAAACCGGATTTGATGCTTGACTTATTCATACTCAAAGGCCCTTTACCCATATTGCGAGAGTAGACATACAACAATTTATTTATCGTTTATTTACCTGATAATGCGCTCGCGTGCCTAGAAAGAATACTGCACCAGAACCGCCAGTTGCCATTTTATTCTGAAAAATAAAAATAATATTTTTACGTACGTTGTACGTCGGTCCGTAAAAATTTGGATGGCTAGGAAACACGTAATAATACTTAATTTGACAAAATAAGGCTTAGGTAATGTTGTTATGTCATGTTTTAAATTCAAATATGTTGTTAATTTATTTAGGTAATAATATCAGAAGCAATTCGATCGTTTCCTAGCTTTTGACTACAAAATATTTACGGCCGCTTCTCATATTTTTACGTAATATTAGAACTAAAATTGATTTGTATTTAGATTTAATTATAGAAACAAATATTTAACATCTATTTCACTGAACTAACAGTTAACTAGTTGATAAAAAATTAAGTAATAAAACTGACTAGCACCGCGTTCCTAAATTCGCAAAAAAATATGGAAGACTTACCTCAAAAAAATCCTCTTGTAAACAGTATCTTATAAATAAAAATGAAATCTTATAAACTAAATTATTATTAAATACGCTTGAAATTAATATTTAATCATTTTCAAAGATTTGTTGTCGCGTTAATTACTTTGACAAAACGGATTTGACATTGTTATGACTTGCGCAGTACCTACACCTACACCCCTCAGCCTTTGCCGTTCGGGGTTGTCAGAGGCAAGGGGAAATAAAATATTCGGGAGATGTTGTGTTATTCTTGATAACGCTCTTATAATAAAAGTAGTAATATTGAAATAATGTGCTACACATAATTTGTGCAGTACAGAATTGTAGAGATACGAATTTGCAATGTTTGTGTAGCATTGAAGAGCGCCATCCAGATTCTTATAAGTGAAATAAGTTCAAACTGTGTTCCAGAGGACAGTTTGACTCGCCATTTTGGACAAGAAAACTCTTGTAGACCAACACAGATGTCGTTACAAAAGGTAATTCGAATTTTGATTTGATTGTCTAGTTTTTCTATTTGAGTTTGAACCGTTTTGTTCATGAAAATAAAGTTAAAAAGTAGAAATAGGTAGGTAGCAAGATTCTAGTTTGAAATTTTATTTATGAAAATTCGTTGGGCTCTCACAATTAATTTAATTTTACTTAAAAACATTTATGGAAAACTTTTCTTTGGTTCGAATATCTTTGAAATGAAACGAAAATGAAAAGAAGAGAGTAGTAGAGAAGTAGAGTCGACAAAAAATGTAACTGTCAACAACTATGAGATGACTCTACCGGAAGTTCATTATTTTTATTAAAAGATAAAAACATCGTGAAAATCTACAACCGTCTCTATTTCTGTTTTTTTTTTATTTACAACAACGTCAGTTTGGCTCCACTTTTTACCATCTAAAGTTTTAGTCAAAATAAAAACCAAACAAAAAAAGGAGTCAAATGAACCACACAGGTGCTGTAAGCATTCAATGTCAAGTTCAAGCATTCGTCATTCTCCTGAGTCGCGGGTATTCCAAATACAGTCTAGCAATTTCTTCTAGTCGACAGAATGGCAAATGTTGAAGTTTGTTTTTGCGACTGAGATCGTGTATGTCAGAATAATATTGTGCTGTGCATTTGATTGAAGTGGACGCACTGTACCACTTTACCTTGTGGTAGCGGACTCCCTGTTGCATGGAGCGGAATTGTAGACCGTGTTCAAAGCAGTGCGAAAACTTTGATTGCGAGATGCAGGATTGTAGGATAGTGTGAGAGTTCAGAGGCGACTGCTTTATGTTTTTTTACTTTAGGATGTAGTTTAAGTGAAAAAAATAATTAAATTAACAAAGATTTAGATGTTGCCTGAGCCTATCCCTTCGGAGAACACAGGCAATATGTTATTTTAAGTTTTATTACCTATGTATGGTTAAGAATGGAGACTAGACTTTGGTATCGTTAATTTTTTCATTGAATTTTTTCTCTCTTGTCGAAACTTTACCAACGAGAAACTTCTAATGCCATGTTACTCTACAAATGAACCTGCGAGATTCTATCTAGCCTTTAATAATCTCTTATTAAAGGCTAGATAGAATCTCGCAGGTTCATTTGTAGAGTATTCGTATTAGTTTGAAATTATCATCATCATCAGCATTTCAGCCGAAAGACGTCCACTGCTGGACATGGGCCTCCCCCTAGCATCGCCATTTAGACCGGTTCTGTGCTTCTCGCATCTAGTTTTGAAATAGGAGGAATTATTTTTAAAAGAGTAAACATGGAGTTTCTTGCCGGATCTTCTCCATAGGAAACGACCTATAGTAACGCCAAGGGCCCATGTATGTTTATGTGTTTTTTTTTTTAAAATTTTTTTTGTATCAAAACAAAGTTTCTGTCTTCAACTACTCTGTAATCTCCCGTAGTAGTGTGGTAGAGGGGTGGCAATCAGGTTTCATGAATGAAGACCGTTAAGGTCAAGTTGCACAATGGCTTTACAATTATTATAATAAATGTAGAGTCTTGCATTGTGATGTGCGGTTTAAAGAACGTGATGATAATAATATTGTACAGTCCTTGGGGATTACAAAACAATAGAATGGTATCATTTTTATTCGGTTTGTGAGTTTCAGTCCCAACTCCCACAATTATTTAAACACATTAAAAAAAAAATGTTTTATATGTATGTTATGGCTAAACAATACAATTTTAAAAGAATGTCCAACTAAATAGATGCATTACACTACTATTTTATTTTTGTATCTTTGTGAGTATAAAGATCGAACAACAGTCGACTCTACATCGTCATTCGCGCAGCATGTCTTCCTTCATTCATCTTAGGGCTGATGTCACAAATAATGCTGAACGCGATCAACACATCTAAACCGCGTTAAAGACCTGTCAGTGACGTCATTATTGTGGAATATTGACACTGACCGATCTTGAACGCAGTTTGCGTTCAGCTGGCCATATCATATTTCAAAAAATGCATCTATCATTTCTTTGGTCTTCTGCTATCGAGCCCGGCTCTACGAAAAACCGCACGGAAAGTTAAATCTGAATTATGTTTTTGCCGTTGAATAGAAGACCATGCAGACTCATAGATGCTTCGATTTTTTGACCATTTTCTATTTTTTTAAGTATCTAGTACTTATTGACAGGCCTACACTATCCTCCCATACCTATTAAGACTGTAATTTGAAAACATTGTAAAAGCCAATTATTCTTTTAAAGAAGAGTAACCGTTTGGATTCTTGGCAGCTCTTCTCTATAGGAAACGACCAATTGGAACCGTGCACTAGCTTCTCCCTTTTTATATGTGAAATAAAACATTTTAAATTTGAAAAAAATAACTATTGTTCTTTACACAGAGAAGTCATACCTTTAATAAACTAAATAGAGCGTCACGTGGAAGCATGCATCCGTGATCGTACGCCGGAAGATGCGCTAATTTATTTCATATCAATTGTCTATCGTTTGGCGTAGATAATTGGCCAATTAATTTGTTCGGTCTTATTTTTTTGCCATACTCTGCAAAAAAATTGAATGAGCCGCGGTCATGGGCTTTTTTCCTAATGTATCGAAACAACTGGATATTTGCTGAAAAAGGGGCTTGCATGAATGGGCTAGCCAATTCATATATATAAAAAGATTGTGTAGATTCTAAACTTACGTAGATTTCAGATTTGGAAGAAAAAGTATTGAATATTGAGTGCCAATCGACAGTTCGAGACAATGAACTTATAAGCACTCGATTTCAAAATTCAAAATATTTTATTTCACATAAACCTACATGGGCACATAAGAAACGACAGAAGCTAGGTGCACGGTTCTAATTGGTCGTTTCGTAGGGAGAAGAGCCGGCGAGAAACTGCACGGTTGCTCTTTTAAAAATAATTGGTATTTACAATGTTATCAAACTACAGTGTTAATAGGTATGAGAGGACAGTGTAGGCCTATCCACAAGTACCAGGTACTTAGCAAAATAGAAAATTGTCCACAGATCTACAGTCTGTTAAGCCTTTGCCTATTCTAACATTCACAAAATCTTAAAGAAAATAATCTATATAAAAGAGAAATAAAAGAATAAATTAACTTTTTACAAATCGGTTGTATTTTTTTTTTTTTTTTTTTCTCTTTTTAGTTTTGTCTAACCTACCCCACACAAATTCTAAAACCACTACCTGCTATGTAAATAACAGTGACAGGAACTTATCATATCATCCATAAAGACTAAGTGGGAACAATACGTATTATTAAAGCTAACTCAAAAACTATCCGAGAAAAGTAAATAAAATTTATATGGGACCACCTCGAGGGCATACCCTTCCAAATATAAAAATGATTTTCAAAATCGGTCCTCAATTGACGAAGAAATCGGTGGAAAAACATTTAAAAAAATATATATGCATACGCTAAGAACATAGAACCTTCTCCTTTTTGGAAGTCGGTAAAAATAAAGACCTATTTAAACCAAATGACATGATTGACATTACAGTTGTAACAAATCAAATTTAGTAAAAAATATAGAATATTGTAGGTATATAATGTCAAATAATGAAAAGATTATGTCAAGGAAGTATGTAAACAAAAGGTAAAATAAAATAATCATCGTAATTTGGGAGCAGTTAATAGACATTTACATAGTTTGGCCGTTAATGAGATAACTTTTTTTTTTTGAGGTTGGTAAATTATCAAATAACTTCTCCCGCTCTGGGTAAAAAACCCACCCGTGTTCCTTCCGTTACCTGTGTGCCGGGCCCGCGATATCCCTTTCGGACAAACTCACAACCCTGGCAGGTTAATGAGGTACCTGGGATTTGAATTTTATACTTTACTAAGTAGTTAATTTTCTACGTCTTTTGCGATTGATGAATGCAATACTTCATCCAATCTCTACGTAGCGATGACATTTATTGATTTGCGATATCGATATCTTGCCAAGTTATTCATGCAATTTCAAGCCAGACAAGGAAGACGTCAACTTAACAAAAGTGCACTGACCGATGATTTCTTAATTTTCAGGCAATTTTTTGTACTGAAAAGCGAAGCGGACCAATTTTTTTATGCCCTATGATTCCTTGATTTTGATGTGTACATGTACATATTATTATTATCATAAGACTGTGCCAGCTTATAATTTAATAAATAAGTAAGTACCTAATTTTAACTTCAGAAATGCGAATTATTTAGTATTGAATGCGCTGTTATTCATGGAAATTTCATGCAAATGAATAAGATAAAATTTAAAAGTCAAGATATCCTCATTATCCAGCTGAAAGACATACTGCCTTCCCAAAGCATCGTCACTTCGATCGGTCCGTCGTATCATCTACCTAGCCTTTTGCCAATTAACTATGTTGGTGTCGGTTTCCAGTCTATCTAGATGCAACTGAAACTTGTATTTTACATGGAGCGACAGCCTATCTGGCCACAGATAGGCTGTCAGAATTTCTGGCACAATATTAATTAAAACTATTTTTACAGGACACTATGCTCTAAGCAATACACAATAGGCGGTCTATTCTGTGAAATGAGCTTGAAGTGAACTGTCATTCCACCTGAAGCTTGGGATTGACACTATTGACAACTCACTTCAAGCTCACAGCACGCAGCTCACTTATGTTTTCTCAGTGAGATTTTTACAGAACACACCCGCAGGAGTAGGTATATTACGCTACGTAGTTCGGATTTCATAGCGGCTCTACGTAGAGCTGTGACGTGTATGCGATCAATTCTAGCCGGCTAGTCTGCGTCATCCGCTTTGCAAGGAAACTGTGATACGTTGGATATTTTAGATTTTGTATGAAAGGTAATCTTCTTTCTCAAAAATTATGGACGGATTATGTGAAAGAGGAACTACTGAAGGTCTTTTCCCGAAGCCCCATGTGCAGAAGGAATTATTGCCAAACTTCCTTGTCTTCAAAGTAGTCTTTAATTTTATAATATACTTTCTTGATAAGGACACGTTTGATGTGGGTTTTGAACTGCCCATCGCTAAGTTCTGTAACCGGCTTTGGCAACTTGTTATAAAAGCGGAGTTATGTGACGAAGTAGTGAACGTTTGGTTAGTGGACAAGACTAATAATTAATAATTTGATATAAAACATTTGCAGTGCCCTTCCAAGGTGCATATCTTAATACTGTGTCATCCTGCCAGGGTTGCGAGTTTGTCCGAAAGGGATATCGCGGCCCCGGCACACAGGCAACGGCAGGAACACGGGTGGGTTTTAGTCAGTAAAAGTCTGACACACCCTCCCGCTCCACCCAGAGCGGGAGAAGTTATTTGATAATTTCCCAAATAAAAAAACTGTCATGATATTTTAATGCATGCCTACTAACCAGTGCCTTACATGTTAGCAAATAAATATGTAAGAAGAAAAATATTTGTCTGCTCTCATAGAAATAGATTATATCCCTATAACAATGTTACCCAATAACTGGGTAGTAGAGGTCAGATAGGCAGTCACTCCATGTAAAATACTTGTATTCACCTGCACGAGGTGAGACAGGAAGCTGACCCCAGCATAGTTGGGAAATTGCTAAGAAGATGATGATGACAACACATTGAAAGAGGCAATAGCTTTAATTTTGTTGAAATAGCATTAAATATAAATAACTACTCTGCGTTTTCTGAAAAGTAGTACAATGCAATGCATGTCTGATATAGCTCCCAGAAATCCTATTGAGTAGGTGCTTTGTATTCTGAATTTTTAATTATCAGTACTTAGTAGTTAGTACAGGTACCTACAGCATTTGCGTGGCATTACTCATTTTAATACAATGGCCACTACAGTAGTTTTTGTATTAAAAAACACTATCAAGTTTTACATTGAGCGCTATAAAAAGCTATTAGTTCTCCATTTAACAATAGCTAAATTGGATTCAATGTGAACGTTTAAATGGTTGCAAATGACATTGACCCCTCAGAGTTGAGCCCCTCATTGTTAGGTAGGAAGTTATGGTAAAGGGCGCGGAAATATTTATATAAACGCCTGTGGGGTCGTACTTAGGGCGATGTGCAAAAAAGGGGTCTTTCCCTCAAATTTGTCTTTTGCAATAAAATTAAAAGAGAGAAACAACTTTAGACTCTATCTTTAATTTAGGTGATTTATACTTACGTACTTATATATCGGTTACTCGTTTCATCTTTCATAATGCTTAATTGATTACAAATAACCGATAACTTATTGAAAGTAAATACTAGAACACAAAGTTCAAATGAGGTAGCCTTAGCCCATTCCTGAACATGAAAAGTATGAATAATTTTATGCTAAAACGAGAGTTACCCATCTTTCTCTACCAACATTCTCAATATCCGTTCCTCGACGCAGTACTACGTCACGTCAACCGACCAATCAGGAGCTGAGGCCTGCATCGCGCAATTGAAGTTTTCATCCCTGTTAGCATAAATACAAAAGGCTTGTTATTACCGGCGGGGAGTCCATTGCTACACGGGGAACCGGTAGTGGCGGAGGGCCGGTCTAAGCCTCCGCCATCTGAATATGTCGTCTGTATAGATGTCATGTATGGGTTTAATATAAAATGTTTAAAGAATAATGTTCAATCATTCTGTTCAATGAAAAACGAGAGTCCTTCTCACATACACCGAAGTAGCGCCTTTGACTTCCTTTTTGTTCTTTTTCAAGCTTTAATAACTTGCCTAAGTAGTTAGTATGTATGTGCAAAATTTAGCAAGCTGAATATTAAAACCACTTGGAAAATTTCAAATTTCAAAACTTGAAATTTTCTCGATTTCATTTGGAATTGGAAGATGGTTAGGAATGCTTTTTGGTCGTTGCTTTATTGGTGTTTATGTACAATTTTCGCAAAAAAATATCGAGTCCTTCAATTAAAATTCAGCAATTCTTTCTGTCTTCAGATTTTAAATCCCTTTTTCTCTTTAAGTCCCTTTTTTTCTTTAAGATATAAGCGCCATCTTATTACAAAAGTCGGATAGCTTTTAGTTTATAAAAGTTCTTTATCCAAATTACTTAACATTCAGATTCTAATAAGTGCTCATAACCACTGAACTATTTCAAATGACTTGACTCTACATTGAAATTGTTATTATTTTAATGTAAAATTGAAAATTTTGTTAATGTAGAATTGTAGAGTCGACTCATTTGTTTGTTTGTAATTCGACTCTTCCATATGGACCAGATTTTAGGAATCGATAACAAATGATTGTTTTAATGCCTTTGTTATTTTCGCAGGCATTCGAACTGCACGTCAAGCTGTCAAAGGAGTTCAATGACCTGGAGTAACCTTGTATCAATGACCCTTTATTGCACTAACTGGGTGTTTCCTTGGCTATCTATAAATACTTACGTTGCATATTTTTGTCCATAATTGACGTAGATTAGGTATGACGTAAGTAGTATCATAGTATGATTGATAAATAAGTAGAGTCATAGATATAGGTACCTAATTCGACAATTAGCTATAGATGTGAGTTTATTGGTCCAATTGGACACAATATTTCTGCCACTTTATTGGATTAATTGAAATACTCATAGGATTTTTGTAAGAATAAAAATATATTCTGAATTGGATTTGTTTTTTTTTTCGATAGTTATTAAATATTAAAAAAAAATCCTCTACATGCTTAAAAAAACTTGCCAAAAATACAAAAAGAGGTTTTCATGTTATTTTCGTGATAATTACTAGTGAGAAATACAGAAAAACCATCATAAAAGGAAGTCAAATCAGCTACTAGCGTGTGGATGAGACCTAGTCTCTCTTTATCATTTTTCTTGACATATTTGACATTATATTTTACCATTATATGATTGCTTATACGCTTCAACATATCTGATGACAAGGAGTTAGACCGGTTCCTTGTCAGCACCGGCTTACGTAGTAGCTACGGACCTCCCGATAACACGAGCTATAATATTGTCTGCGTTCTAAATGGCATGAAAACTTTGTTTGCGAGTTGTAGGATTTCATGTCCGATATTTTTTTTCGCGATAACTACTGTACATAACTCTATAATTTTTTTGGCAAATATGTTTAAAGTATGATAAAGTTTCCTGTGGATTTTTTAATTTATAAGTATAGTTCGTATTTGTTATTTTAGTGAGGGTTTTAAGGTTTCCGGGTGCTCTTATGGGATTCCTATAAGAGAGAAGAGGACAAAATATTCTCGTTCACCTGATTCCAATTGGTTGCGTAAGCTCATCTGTTTACCTTTTTGGCTCTACCATCTCTACCAAGTGACGTCAAACCATCAGTTTTAAGAGAGAGAGACAGCAATATTTATCGTGCAACGTTGAAAAGAGATAAACATGTTCACGTATTACCATCTGAACATGACGTTTACGAGTATACCAATGCTAATTCTAATAAAGGATAAAATAAAATACGATTACTCTTATCTTAGACACTGATAGCTAAATTATAAGTATTTTTAATTTATGTTTTATGAAATTTTAGAAACATATTTTTGTATGATGTTGCTGTTCTGAAAAAATAAATATTCATAACTTTACATTATCACATAGTTGAAAATAAACTCATTATATTTTACCTTTTAATAAAAAGATCAACTAGAACTAAATATGGATAAAATAATCAATAACATAATTTCCGTTTACATTTTGTGGGTAAACAAAATTCCCGCTGGCAACCCTGGCAGAATGCCGAGATGTCTTTCACTCGTAATTTACAAAGAAAAAGATATTTTATTAAATGGCGACGCCATTTTCGTTCACTAACTCAAGTTAATTCCTCTAATCAATCGTGCTATTCATCTTGTGAACGTTTAATTCAGTGTTAAAAAACTTCATTGTTGCCATTAAATGTGAGTATTGATTGTTGCAATAATAAAATTAAAAAGTCATCGCCATAGCATAGAAACACCGCATTACGAATTTGGTTTAGTGTTGCAAGAATTTTTGACAAACATTTTTTGATTGACGTCTATACTGTTTATTATTTACTCGAAATTATGAATATCTCGATTATTTGCTTTATAATGGCCGTAGCGTTTGTGTATGATGAAAACTATGACCGCATGACCTACCTGTCGACATGCCTTTCAAAGATTTCACCTACATAGAGTAATATAGTAACAATTTCGCTATAACTCAACCAATAGTTTACTGAACTCTTCAGGACCGGTTTTCCATGTTATTAGCACAGTACCTGCTATGGTAAACCCTTTATCTACCTACTTTCATAGTCTAGTAATTCCTAGCCAGTAGAAACTATATTTGTCTATAAAACAACCTGTTGAATTACTTACAACTTTTGCAAAAAATCTGGTAGCAAACCCTAATAATGCATGCCAAACAAGCAGTACAACAATCCTCCATTCAGCCTCTAGTCTACAGGCTGATTTATATTGCTCCAGTATTTCAATCCAGCGCTTGAATCCAGTAGCTGGTCAGATAATGGTAAATTTGCTGCCATTCTATTTAAGTTCAGTGCTGGATATTGGATTCTTATCGTGTTACACAGTAACTAGGTTGTAGAGGTCAGATAGGCAGTTGCTCCATGTAAAATACTAGTATTCAGCAGCATCCGGTTAGACTGGAAGCCAACTCCAACATAGTTGGGAAGATACTAGGCAGATGATGATGCTGGATTCTGGATGCTAGATTGGATTGAAAAGTGTGCCAAAATGACGGAAGAACCATAATAAAAATCATTTAAAGTTGCAGAGTGCAGACTCTTGTGTTTGTTCCAGCCTTCTTCTCAGAGTAGTTAGATAGGAAACGCCTCATCTAGTTTAAAAAAAATATTATTGACGTGTAAAAGTGTTTGTAAAAACCTTTTTACAGAAAATAAAATCATATCATTTTATTTCAAATTCATTTCATTTCAATCAGTCATTTTGCCAGTAAACTAAAGAAAGAAATAAAGTTATAATTTTTTTTTTTTTCTTGTTCTAGTTAATCATGTCTGATGAGGAGGAGGTCACTGTTGAGACCTCTGATGGCCAGATCCTGTCTGCGGAGTATAAAGATGGTAAGCATTCAAGCATATGACACTTCAACTTGATGGCAATACATTCACAATTTCTAGGGTGTCTGAGGTTTTCCGACAGCATATGGTTTTTTTGTGTAAATGAAGCAAAAAGAGTATTTAAGGAGCGAATTAAGTAAGGCTTTATCTGTACATAATAAATACATAAAGATTTCTGTTGAACACATATTTTTTCATACACAACATATTGTACTTAAATATATAATAAATTACCATAATTAATAAAAAATTAACATAAATTGAATACATTTATAAACAAATTAATACTATTCCTATTATCTAAATGCTATTATGTTAACAATCATTATTTAAATGACAAATTTTAATTTACAAGTTTTATAAAATAATTACAATAAATAGGTACTAACTACAAAACAAAACAAAACAAACAAAATGAAAAGCCCTCTTCCTCTCTCCTAGTTTTGCTGTGCCCGACAGGGTCCACAACGATCATATTATTTTGTAAAACCTACCACCTAAGTTCACATGTGGAAGCAATAAATATATTGAGTATTGAGTACTTGTTTTATGCACACACGGTGATCCCTGCGGATATATGTATATTTTTTTTTAATGTTATTTATTCATTTTATTCATATTATTGGTTGTATAGTAGCATTATATTATAAGTACTATTTATTTTATTTTATATTTATGTATAATTAATTAAACATGACTTGGTTTCCGTATGTCCTTTTCGGGTGACCACTGAAAATCAACGCTGTGCTGTGGGTCCCCATAGCACAGCATCATGTTGAGTTGAAGCTTTCTTGTCACAGTCATGACGTGCCAGCAGCTGCTGACTATTTCTATTTTGTGCTCGATATTGTATTTAATTCTATTGTGTTTTATTTTATTTTTCTACTTGAGTTTATTAACTTTTTGTGCACGTGTGTCTGTTACAAATAAACTTATTTTTTTTCTTTACATATTTTATTAAAAGGGTGCATCATATTTTGTTATGTTGTTACAAGTCATTATTTTTATTTAGTAAAATTGTTTCCAGGTCAACTGCAAATAGTAGAAGTTACTCCATTTGAGAAAGAACGGGTAAGATTTTGCCACTAATTTTCCCAATAAAATATTTCCTATGGTTACAGAAGCTCATACATTTCATTAGCAAAGATGATTTCTATGACCAGTTTTTTCCATATGTCAAATTTTTTACTAAATTCAAACTAAATCTAAAGCACCTACTTCCTGTACCTTTCACACATAATATAATTTTTTAATTAATTTTACCCGGCAGCAAGGTTAGTCATAGGTTTTTCTTTTTGTTTGCCATATTTTTTCCACTCCGGAGCAAAGGCGTTCCCCCATTCATTCCACTTCTCGCAATGCTGTGCTTGTTCTCGCCAACTCATCAATAAATTTTTGAAGTTTACTTTATTCTAAACTTTATCATTTGTATTCTGTACAAATAAAGCCTAGTTTTTAGAGGATCTGATAATATTATCTAAACAGTTAGAATACTTTCCTGCTCCACAGCAAGAGACTCACATCCTGCCAGACCTGGGCGAGGGAGAGGACCACGAGTCTAAGTACATGCAAGTACTGGACACCAGCAAAGGACTGGTGCAGTTGGACTTACTGAATTTGACGCTTGTCAGGTTTGTAATTGTTCAGTAACTTATTAGGGGTCTAAACTACCTCAAATTGCTTAACATGATCCTCCGTTACACCGCAAATATTGCAGCATTCATTTTGAAATAAATATAAGTTTGTTAAAGATGAGGTTTAATGTTAAACGCGATTCCATCAAATTTTCTTGAAAGATAAAATATCCAAAGTTACCTACCTTAAATTTTATTAACTCAATGAATAAGATTTTTCATACAAACGAAATCCCCCCTTTATTTATTTATTAAAACTTTATGCACAAGTAAAAATATACCGTACAAAGGCGGACTTAATGCCTGAGGCATTTTCTACCAGTCAACCTTAGGGTGGTGCAGAGACAAAACATGGCAGGTGCAACAAAAGGGATTGATAACACGAAATTAACTATAAAATACAAGAATAAATACATACATAAATACATACATATACATAGTATAAACAGAAAAACTTTGTCAGGAGAAATAACGATCGGTAGAGGAGAAATAACGATCAGTAGAGGAGAAAACGAATCCAGCAAATCACCGCTGGGATGTTTCAGCCAACTTCTTGCGTATATGCTCACGTACCTTCACTTTATTTATTTCCTTTATTTTTTTGAGGTTGGTAATTTATTAAATAACTTGCGTGTCAGACTCTAACTGACTAAAACCCACCCGTGTTCCTTCAATTGCCTGTACGTTGCCAGGGGCCACGGTATCCCTTTCGGACTTTCCCGCGGCCCCAGCAGGCATCTGTCTTAGCGGACCCCTTCCGTTGTGCTGACATCGCTTTGAGGCGCGCGAGGTGGAACACAACGCGCCGTCGACCCGGGCCTGGTCCTTATCGGACTTTTCGCCCCCTTAAAGGAGGAATTTTCAAAAACCCCTTCTTAGTGCACCCCTACATTATAAAAGGACGCTGTGTGCAAAATTTCACGTTCCTAGTCCCAGTAGTTTTGGCTCTGCGTTGATGTCAGTCAGTCAGTTTCTCTTTTTACATAAATATATATGTAGTTTATGTTTGGTCATTGGTAAAAGAGTTTCTGCTTCCAGGAAAATAAGCCCTGAGTTTTGTGATATGTTATTGTCTATTGCAGATGTCAAGATGGAGAGGAATCATACCAGCTGGTCGCTAATGCGGGCACGTCTGATGGTGAGATGTCCTCAGATGCCACCGTCACCTGTGTGCTACAGACCAGCGATAATGAAGGTACGGACCTTTTTTGATGCGATCTTGTTACGGCACTTGGCCAGTTTTATTTATACAACATTTATTTATATGGTTTTTTATTTTTTTGTATGAAAGGGTATGCTTCCGGATTGGTCCCATATAAATTTTATTAACTTTGCTTGCATAGTTTTACATAGCATGTAGTGGCATTCGATTTTGTGTGGGGTAGATACCACAACTAAAAAGTGAAAAATAAAAAGTTTTTACACAAAAGAAACAACTGACTTTGAAAAAAAAAACACTACAAAGTGAAAAATAACTCTAATTTCGGAAGTCGGTGGCAAAAAACAAAAATTTTAAACCAAACACACAGATTTCCGAAATTAAAGTTATTTTTCACTTTGAAGTGTTTTTTTTTGTAAAAAGTTTTTATTTACATATTGTATAGAAGATAGATACACATGGACGCACAAAAAATATCGGACAGATTCTCGCTAACAAAAAACTGTGTTACTCAAGTCAGTCAGCTCGCTGTACGTACAAGCGCACATTCACACATTAGTTGGTCGACAATAGTCGACCATCTGACGGTCAACTCTAGCACCACGCGCGCTCATTGGTCAAATCAAATAGCGTGCGCTTCCCCGGCTTTGTGTTACACACTACCGTCTCTTTTCACGAAATTACTCCCACAAATTGCAGGAATGCGAGAGGAGAGATTTTATATATCAAAACGAATTATACATCAGAACTTCTCCATATGAAAACTACCTTTTGGACGGGGCGACTAGAATCAATTCTATTTTTTTGTAAAAGTGTCATATACGAGCCTATTTGCAATAAATGATTTGACTTTGAAAATACACATTAAAAGCGTTTATTCTGGAAGTGGGCAACGTCGCAAATAGATGTCAAATATTTCGCTGTTTTGATTAATTTGGCAATATTACTGTATGGAAATAAGAAATGTGGCTAAATAGCGAACTAGAATATTATTAATGAATTGCAATTATAACACTGAATTTGATGTTGTAACCGTTTTAGGTGTAAAAAAGGCATTTGGAAAGTTTCCAAGTAATTTTTTAACATCTAAAACTAAATATTCGGTGTTTTATTATTAATTATTGCATTTCATAATCAATATTTTAGTTCAATAGTTAGCCACATTGCCAAATTAATCAAAACGGGTAAATATTTGACAGCTAATTGCGACGTTGCCAGCTTTTAGGATAAGCGCTCTTAAATCTTCTTTTGATGATGATACAGACCCACAGTAAATTTATTCATCAAATTTCAGACCCAGACAACCAAGATTCCTACGTAATGGTGGAGAATGAGAACGGACAGAATTCTCTGGTTATACTCAAGTCTGCGTTACAACAGGCCACAGCCATGCAGAAGAATGTTGAAGTGAAGGTATTTAATAGTCCATAGCACGTTTACGTCCACTTCTAGCCTTAAAAAATTGTTACAATCAACCACACGACAGAGATATGAGAGATACTTCTTTGACAATAAGTATGACGAGTTAAAATGATTTTTTTGGCCATCTTGTAGATTATTAACGCATTCAAGGACACTGAACGAGACACAATAGAAGTTTTATTGTTATAACGCCTATGGGCCTTTACTGTCCCTCAAAGTGTTAAAAAATATTGATCACGTATTTTTTTTTTTACGTAATCAAAAGATTACGGCGATACAATGAGCTGAAAAGTGGCATGACGTCACGCCTATGTAGACAAAGGACTACCAGGACCTAAAGAGATATAAGTAACAAAAATATTTCGTAAAAAGTTGACAATAACAAAATAATTTCATATATAGACTCATCGGTCGTAAATCTGCTCAGAAATTTAAAAAAATCCAATCGAAGAATGCTTGCATCATATGGAATCCAATGAGTCTAAACAAATTAGTGCCGAGGAAATACAATAGCAACGGCAGTATCAGAAGAAAATTTTAAAACCTTAAGAAAATTTGTTGCAAAGATGTCGCGTCACATCGGCCGCAAATCTGCTCCAGAACACAAATATCACAATCGATGAAAGCTTGCATCATTAGGAATGCAATGAACATAATTTTTTGTAATTTATATCTATAAAAATCAATGCCACCTTTCGTTGTAATTTTATAACTCAAGAACGGCTGGGCCGATTTAGCTGATTTTGGTTTTGAAATGTTTGTCATAGTCCAGGGAAGGTTTAAACGGTGAGAAAATTAGGGTAGGTAGGGTGGGTAGGTAGGTAGGGTGGGTAGGGTTTAGTGTTACCCGTGCGAAGTCGGGGCGGGTAAAGCTAGTTTCATATATAGACTCATATCGGCCGTAAATCTGCTCAGAAATTTAAAAAAATCCAATCGAAGAAAGCTTGCATCTTATGGAATGCAATGGGTCTAAAAAAAATTGTGCCGAGGAAATACAATAGCAACGGCAGTATCAGAACCTTAAGAAAATTTGTTGCCAAGATGTCATCTTACATCGGCCGCAAATCTGCTCAGAACAAAAATATCACAATCGATGAAAGCTTGCATCATTAGGAATGCAATGAACATAATTTTTTGTAATTTATTGTAAATATTAATTGTTATTTTGTCATTATTTCACGGACGTTTTCACGAAACTGCGGCGCGAGCTCGACCTGCGCCTGACTTTTTTTTTTATCTGACTGGGGGAAAGCACTAAATCCTTTTATAAACGCGAAAGTTTGTGAGGATGGATGGATGTATGTTTGTTACTCTTTCACGCAAAAACTACTGAACGGATTTGGATGAAATTTGGCACACAGATAGTTTATAACCTGGATACATGAAAGTACATGTATCATAAAAAGTATCCTATGTGTTAATAGGATACTTTTTATGATACATGTACTTTCTGAGTTTGTTTTGGATATTATTGACATCGGTGAAGGAAAACACCGTGAGGAAATCTGGACTTATAGTTAATATAAGTCTGAAATCACCAACCCGTCTTGAGCAAGCGTGGTGATCAATGCTCGTGCCTTCTCTGTGTGAGAAGAGGCCTTTGCCCTGCAGTGGGACAGTAACAGGCTGGTATTATTATTATTTATACTTTTATCCCGATATTCTCACGTGATCTAGACTTATGCGGGTGAAATCGCGGGGCGGTGATAGAGTTTTATAAAAAAAAAAGTTGTATACCAAAATTAGAATGATCAAAGTTGTCACTTAAATTTTTGTTTGACATCGTAAAAATTTCAATAATGGTGATGTTTCTTTAATTTTCGTGTGGTTAGTGACTAACCTGGTGTTAGAGTTTTTATGTCGCCCATGGGCCTCTGACTTGGCTTCACATGCCGTCGAGAAATATCTCTCAGGCATGCCGGTTTCCTCACGATGTTTTCCTTCACCGTTTTAGAAGCAAGTGATAATTATTCAATACGAACCTGAATCCGAAAAGTCAAGTGCGTGCCTTGGGTTCGAACTCGAAACTGCTATCACTGCTATATCACTGCTAGTTATAACTGGTAATGAAGATTTTATAGGATTCTGCATAACACCACTTTAAACTACATAATTCTTTTTTATTTTGGTTACAGAAAAGTTTGTCACCGACAGAAATATTAGAAAAAGCGAAATCTCTACAAAAAGCTAAGTAAGTATTACTAACGTGTTCTGGCTACTTGTATATCGAGCTTAACAAGAGCATCTTATACCATACTGAAGAATAATTTAATTTTTTAATTCAATTGATTCTATTATATAGAATCAATTGTTTCTAACTGAACGGACAGCTGTGCTGCTGGACAGTTTGTTGCGCCACTTCCTCTTTCCAGCTAACGCACTAGGAAGTGGTGAAGGGTGGGCGTTTTGGGGGACTGTCTTATGTAATTTTGACGTTCGAAAAGTGCTGATTCTCAGCCAGGTTTGAATAAATGACTTTTGAATTGACTGCACTGAGTGTTGATGTATAAATTTTTAATCGACTTTAAAAAAAAGAGGAGGTTCTCTGTTCGTCAAAATCTTTATTTTTTTAATGTTTTGTTTGCCCCATTACTCGAAGATGGCTGGACCTATTTGGAAAATTCTTTTTTTTTGAAAGGATATACTTCCTAGGTGGTCCCATATAAATTTGATCAACTTTGCTTCTAGTTTTTGAGTTAGCTTCAATAATACGTATTTTTCCCACTTCGTCTGTGTGGATGATGTTATAATAACTTCCTGACATTGTAATTTAAATAGCAGATAGTTGTATACGAATTGGTGTGGAGAAGGTACCATAGATAAAAGGAAAAAAAAAAACGAAAAAAAAAACAGCCGACTTCGAAAGTCAATTGTTTTTTTTGTTTTTGTAAAAATGATTTTACTTTTTGTAAAATTGTTTTTTTAAGCTGTACTGGTTGCGTTAACACTTTGGTGACTGACTAATATTTTGATCATGGTATGAGATGTCGATAAAATAATAACGAAAGTTAGTATGTGTGTCAATTCTTTGTTTGACACAGTTCTGGAAAGGTTTATAATGTAAATTTTGTTTTTTAATGCAATTTTTAATTGACAAAAGTAGCCATTTTCCAGCAAACATGGTTCAGCTAGTACTTAACTTTACATTGTTAATTATCGTTCCAGAGCGCTCCTCTCATCCTCAGTCCGCGGTCGCGGTCGCGGACGCAAACGTAAGAGCGACCTGCCCCCCCCACACGAGCTGCTCGCCTCACCGAACTTCAAGCTGTATCTGTACAACTGCAAGCTGTGCAGCTTCAAGTGTAACGCTGTGAAAGACATGTCGGCTCATAAGGTGACTATTTATTTATTATACTGTCCTCTTGAACAAGATATAGTAATTTTATCTCACGAAACAACGCGCGCTTTACTTGTGGTAACGACGTCTACAAACACGCTGTGAATGTGTGCGTGAAGCTTGTAGATTATTGTAAAAAAAATTGAATGTCACTAAAAACGTGCAAAAAGCACTGCCGTATTTTGATAACTTTGGCGAAAGTAAGAAGTCACACCCACAGATTTTTTTTCTATATAAAAAATCGGAAATTTTCTGAATTTTCACTGGTAAGTCAATGTTACATTTTTGTGAATTATTTGAACGACCTGTATGATTATAGTTCTTTCACGTTGTTTAACCTCTAATTATCACCCTAAAAGTATAGTGATCCTTATTTTCGTTGAAATAAAGTTGCTGTTTGGTTGCTACTGACAAGTTTATCAAATTTACAGTGATCTTTATGCTCATTGCAATAAGGTCGCTGTTGGGTTGCAGCTGACAGGGGAGGAAAAGCTGTAAAGGACTTAAACCACAGATTAGCACAGATAGTGCACTCCGCAATATTATTTAATTAAAAAGCGACTCTTGCTACGACATAATAAAGTGCAATTCAGGTCGCACAGCGCTAATCACCTACAGCTATATTCACCTAGAAGTTGCCTCTCTTTCTATAGCGTAACTCTTATATCTTCTGACTACGTTACGCTCACTAAATTGGCCCGACAAGACGAGCCCACCGTGTACTTGTAACTTCATACATAAAATGCGGAGGGCGCCTTCTGTACTGTTCTGTGGTAAAACCCAAATGTTGTGTCCCGCAGGCGCGCGAGCACGGCGGCGGCGCGGGGCGGGGCGCGCGGCGCGGCGCGGCCGTCACGCTGCAGTGCGCGCGCTGCCCCTTCCGCGCCGCCACGCACACGCAGGTAGCTACCATCTCTAATCTCTTCTCTAAATATTATAAAACAACCTCGCTTTCTGCGTTTGTCTGTATGTCCGCGTTGTTCAAAACGCAACGGAATTTGAAGAGGTTTTCTTTGACCTACCAAACAAAAAAATAATCATCAAAATCAAATCATAATTGGCGGAATAGTCGCTTAACAAACAATCAAAATAATCATAATACCAACCTGTCACTGTCCCACTGCAGGGCAAAGGCCTCTTCTCATACAGAGAAGGCACGAGCATTGATCACCACGCTTGCTCAAGACGGGTTGGCGATTTCAGACTTATATTAACTATAAGTCCAGGTTTCCTCACGGTGTTTTCCTTCACCAATGTCAGTAATGTCCAAGATAAACTCAAAAAGTAAATAATAATATGAATTGAAAAAGTCACATTGGTAATTGCCCGGATTTAAACCCAAACCTCGTGCATGAGAAGCAAGGCTTTAACCACTGGGCCATCACGACAAACATACAAAACTGTTGAATTAAGAACCTCATCCTTTTTGAAGTCGATTAAAAACCGAACATATCCGAGACATACCTTTTTTTTATTTTTTTCCGGGGTGGAAAATCCTCATGGATGTCCTCCGCCCTGGGACGGGCGGAGGAGTCTATCAGACTCTTACTGACTGAGAACCACCCCGGTGTTCCAACTCACACCTACGCCGGGGGGCGCGGGAACTTAAAAATCTTCCGCAACCTCCGGCTGGTGCCGGCCCGCGGGCCTCTTCGTCTCAGAGGGGCGCGCGTGGAACACTACGCGCCGCCACCTCGGGTCCTGATGTGTGGGGGGCGACGGACGTCCCCGTGTCCGTCACCCCTGGACCCCTTTAGGGGGGCTGGAAGAGGGCGTTGTCCGCCCTCCGCCGACGCCCGGTGCGCCTGCTGCGGGCCGGGTGAGTGGACGAGATCTCCCTCTCAATTTCCGCAGCCTCCGTCTGCGAGACAAGTGTCTCGCAGTAGGAAACCACCGCGTCCCAGGACCCGTCGCTACCGACCATCGCATTCACTACGGCCGGCAGCGACAAGTCACTGCCTATTTCTGAGATGAGGGCACGGTGCGGCTCCTCCCAAGCGGCACACATCCGAGACATACCTGGGCCAACTCGGTGGCGTATTGATTTTAAAAGAAAGTAAGGAGGGCGCATAAGTCCTAAACTGATAGTACCGAAAAACAAAAACTATTACGGGAAACGAACGACCGCTTATTTAATACTTACTCTAATTGATGATGTTCCAACAAAAATTCAATCGGACATAACAAATAATAATTATAAAAATAAATGCAAAAAATTCTCTGACTCTCTTTGAAAATTCATCATCCTGTTTAAACTTCATTCAATTAGTAATAAGTGCCGACGGGCTGTCAGACCCGCGCGTTCGTCGTTTTTGTACTTTTTATTTATTATTATAAACTATCTCACAATGTTTTAACCATAAATTATTTATTTTGTCAGTATTAAGATTGCTTAAAAGTGTTTCAACATTCGGAAAAACCTATTGAGGCTTTTGTGATGTTTCTGTTTATATTTTGTTTTGTTGTCTTATTAATAAACAATAAAAAATAAAATAAAAATTGTTGGAAACTCCCGTTAGCCCACGTTCGCACGGATGTAAAAATATCGCGGCGGGATTTCATCACGTACTAGATTTCCAACTTTCGGTGTTAAGCCGAGCGTTGAGAATCCAACGCGCTGGGACGCACTCTCGTCCCAGCGCATTGAAAAAACGCACTGTTGGATTTTCAACTCTCGGCGCTAAACCAATCGATACTTTTACGTCCGTGCGTACGTGGGGTTAGGTAATTGCGTGTGCGGACGAGCTTCGCCCAAAGTTTTTGTTTCCACCACACATTCGGCCGAAGTTCGAACATCGTCCGACCCATTCCTATTAAATATAGAAATCAAACAAGTAAATAATGTTTTGTTTCAGCTAATGAAGCATGTACAAGAAAAGCACATGGATGGCGGAGCCAGCAGTAAGTCAGATTGTATGTACACTCATTGTCGTTAGAGGTCTTTAGATAAATAAGTACGGTTAAATTAAATTAGCTAGCAAAACTCCGCAGACGTAATGGATAGCGATATATGTATAAACATGATAATACAAAAAAAAAACGAAATTATTTTTGGAGGTCAATATTTTCTTTTTTTACTTTAGAGACTTGACGGGTATCGATCTTAACAAGCCAAAATAAAAATTCGCAACTCTTAGTGATAACCAGCGGTCTCGACTCCAAAAGAAACATCAAATCTTTTTTTTTAATCATGAGATCCATCAAGTCTGCGGAGTTTCGCTAGTTACTTTAATTTGACCCTGTTATTGTCATTATTATACTTATACTCATAACACAGTATATTGCAGACTTATTTGGCCTGCTGACTTTAATTAGAACCGTAGATACATTATTGTATAGATTAGCTGTGTAGATAAGGGGGATGCGCAAAGGCAGCACGCGAAATTGAAAAAAGAAAATAATTTTATTAATTTGAACCAGGTTAAGAGCGTTTATTCTAAAAGTGGGCAACGTTGCAAATAGATGTCAAATATTTCGCTGTTTTGATTAATTTGGCAATATTACTGTATGGAAATAAGAAATGTGGCTAACTAGCGAACTAGAACATTACTAATAAATTGCAATTATAACATTGAATTTGATGTTGTAACCGTTCTAAGTGTAAAAAAGGCATTTGGAAAGTTTCCAAATACTTTTTTTTACATCTAAAACTAAATATTCAGTGTTACGACATTAATGATTGCATTTCATTACTAATATTCTAGTTCGCTAGTTAGCCACATTTCTTATTTCCAAACAGTAATAATGTCTTTTTATATAATTAATCAAAACAAGTAAATATTTGACAGCTATTTGCGCCGTTGCCAACTTTTTGCCACTATTAAACAATAATTCCTCATCAACAGACACAGTACACTTGGACACGGAGGAAGTGGAAGCAGCAGACGTGCTAGTGTGCGGCGCGTGCGGGTTCGAGTCTGGGTCGCGCTCAGTGTTCAGGAAACATATAGAAGAGGAACATGGCGCTACTACGTGTTGAGGGTGAGTTGCTCCATACAGTATCCAGATACCTTGACGACACGGTTGGCGCAGTGGCTGAGCGATCGACTGCTGCGCAACGTGTCGCGGGTTCGATCCCCGCACGGAACAAATATTTGTATGATCTGCAAGTAGTTGTTTCGGGTCTGGGTGTTAGTGTATGTGAGTTTCTGTGTTTGTAAACGCACCCACGATACAAAAAGAAATTCTTAGTGTGGGGCAACGTTTTAAAAAAAATAAAAAAACATACCTTGCTACCCTCTGGTAGCAAACCCACCTCAGACAGGCGTGGATCCACCGTTGTGGGCACGATGGGCATGCCCACAACCCTAATATAGACATGTGACGTGACCCTTTCACGGCCTATTGAGGTCTATAGGCTGATGATATTATATCCAATGCCTTTATAAAATAAAATAAAACAATGAATCGTGGGAGATCTGGTTACATATACAGTGCTGCCAGAACTTCCTAACCGACTTCCTTTTTAGTGGCGTGGCGTGGCGCTGACGTTAGTAGTTTGTACTGTTTATAAAAATAGGTAACCTAAATTGAATCGTTTTGATGAAATCGAATAATTTCATCAAAATCGGTTCAGTAGTTTAGAGTCTAAATGTGACACTGTTATGTTCAAACAAACACACATTTACTTTTGTAATGTTCGTGAGCAAACTAACTAACATTTTACAGGTTTATTAATGTACGCACGGCTACACATCAAGCTATACATTTCCAGTATAAGCTGACCTCACATTGTACCGAAATCCTATACAATGCGAGATCAGCATAAACTGGAAATGTATAGCATGATGTGTAGCCGTGTGTACTAGTGTTCGCCCCACGGCTTTACCCACGTGAAACTATACACTACAAATCTTGGTCAGGACGTTATATATTTTGTAAACATCTCCTTTGTAGGAATGCACTATATCGATCATGAGCGGGTTCATACTAAGACTTGTACTTGGCCGACTTTCGAATGGCTGTGCCCACAGCCTTTTTTGAGGGCTGGATCCGCGTCTGACGGGGGTGGCTGAGGTGGGTTCACATAGTTATGTGAAACGTAGCATGAAATAAAACATACGTTGAATCGTACGTCCAAATATATGCAATGGTGGATGGTTGAATTAAAAGGACTGAATATTTTAAAAAGACAAATTACTTAAACAACCTTAGTTTTTGTTTATACTAAACCTCTTAAGGGGTCATTGTACTCATCATTATGAACAACTTTCACTATGGGAGCAAAGCTGAAATCGCGAAAAAAATATCTGCTGTTCCCTACATTTATGTTCGCATATCTCGTCGAAATGTTTAAGAAGTTTAGTATAAACAAAAACTAAGGTTGTATATTATTTAAGAGCGTTTATTCTGAAAGTGGACAACGTCGCAAATAGATGTCCAAAAATTTCGCTGTTTATATTAATTTGGCAATATTACTGTATGGAAATAAAATTGCGGCTAATTAGCGAACTAGAATATTAATAATGAATTGCAATTATAACACTGAATTTGATGTTGTAACCGTTTTTGGTGTAAAAAAGGCATTTGGAAAGTTTCCAAATACTTTTTTTACATTTAAAACTAAAATAATCTAAACAGGTAAATATTTGACAGCGATTTGCGACGTTGCCAACTTTCAGGAAAAACGCTCTTAATAAACTTCCAATCACAAAAATATTCTCAGTTAATAATTAGTTTTTTTAAACAAGTTATTATGCGGAGTAAGGCGATTTCGCAATGTTTTTTGAATGTGGCCTGCTGTAGAAAATAGTCTAAATATCAGTATCGGTTGCACCCCTAGTTTCAACGTGTTACAGAAATATAAAATCGGTTCACAAAAACACAGTACAATATAAAAAAAAAACTATTAATACATTACATAGGACATCGGAGCCTTAGGCGCTAGATTTTTACAAATTCTCTGGGCCTTTTTTTTTTGTGTGGGAAATTATCAAATAACTGCTCCCGCTCTGGGCGGAGCGGGAGGGTGTGTCAGACTTTTAATGACTGTGTAATGACTAAAACCCACCCGTGTTCCTTCCGTTGCCTGAGTGCCGGGGCCGCGATATCCCTTTCGGACAAACTCGCAACCCTGGCAGGCATTGGCCCTTACGGACCCCGTCAGTTGGTGCTGACATCTCTTTGAGGCGCGCGTGGAACACAACGTGCCGTCGACCCGGGCCCAGGTCCTCTGAAATTCTCTGGGCCTTACACTAGAGTTCCCTGTGTGATGGGTTACATATCATTTTTCGTTGCATATATTTACGCGGCACGTTCGTTTCAACATATGGAATATTTCATGGAATGTTGGGTACACGATGTGATATACCTGTGGCGGCATCTACATCGCTACGCTGCGAACTACGCATCAAAGACCTGACGTCACACAAATCCTGCATCGCGCAAGCAGTGTTTACCGCGCGATCAACATATATATAACAACGGTTACTGTGAATGAAGTACTTACCAAGTAAAATGACAGAACAATAAATCCTGTACGATGATCTTAAAATCTTGATATACATCGCCCTGAGAGTATATAACACTGGAGAAGCCTTACGAACACTTCTCCTCTGTAAAAGTACAAGAACAAATGTTCTAGTACGTTGATAAAAACTACTTTCAAATCGATTCTAATGCACTTCGTAAATCGTTTTAAAGGCGCGCGGAGCTCCGTGAAAATGCCTATTTGTACTGTTAAATGGTGTAAAAAGCGTTCAAATACATCAAATTTACATAAAGAACTGAATAACTTTCCATATGCAATTTTTTTTTTCTAAGATTTAGTCATGTTTTTATTGAAATTTTAAATCCTAACCTCATAATAAAATTCGATTTTTCATTCGATTCAACCATGATTCAATATAAAACGTAGCATGAATCGAGTATTTTCCTCACGTTGCTTCTGTGACGTCACCGAGTCTCGCTACATCTCGTTTTTATGTTCGTAAAGATCAAAATACTTTTCTTTTGCATTACGAAAATATACGTCAAATCAGCAAAACTTACACGCACTTGACATGCGATTATGTCCTCTAGTAAAAATGTTAACGAGACTACCGTAGTGTTGAGGTCATGTTTGAAACCAAAATTGACATGTCGATAATTTCCTAGTAAAAATTACTTAGTAATTAAATTTGTTTATTTTTTTTATTGTTCAGTGTTTTATAATTTGTTTATGTCCGTTGAAGTGGTTGTATATAAAAAAAATAAAAATTGAACTTGATCAAATTTTTTATTGAGATTACTTATTACAAATTTAGTTACTTTTATTTAATTGAAGTTATTTTCTATTCTTATTAAAATGTAACTATTTTATGCAACAGCTGTTTTATTTCATGGATTCAAGCAAAATTTCGAATGAATATCGATATCGATAAAATAAAAAAATAATGGTACGGACTTCACTTTCCGCTACCGCGTCCCCCGCAAAAAGTGACAGACTGTTTTGTTCGGAATATTGTGCTTATGGCTTCTCCAGTGTTATATACTCTAAGACATCGCCACATGCGATCTACGCATCAAAGGCCTGACGGTACAGAAATCCTGCATGGCGCAATTAGAGTATGCCGCGCGAAAGATATATATGTATAAGACTATCCGACATCAATCGTAGGGCAGTTGCCCGCCAAACACGACAGTCCGTCTGGTCGGAGGATCCTCCCTTTTCAATAGAGGATGAGTGTACTTAAAACCCTGTTCGTCATGCCTATAAAATACCCATAAATAATTTGTAAAATAAATAGCTCAAAATATTTTTTGTTTGTTTCAGAAAGCGGTCGACGTATTCAGAGCCAAAATCAGTTGATTTTAGTGAACGCTAGTTCAGTTTGTTGTACTAAAGATTTATTTCTGACTGTAAGCCTTGACGCTGTGTTCTAATAGAAAGCAAACGTCGCGCGAATACGCGAACATTTGTCAATCAGTCAAATTCAAAATATTTTATTTCACATAAACCTACATGGACACTTATGAAACGTCAGAATCTAGGTGCACGGTTCCAATTGGTCGTTTCAAATGGAGAAGAACCGGCAAGAAACTCCACGGTTACTCTTTTAAAAATAAATGGCGTCTACAATGTTTTCAAATTACGCTGTAAATAGGTATGGGAGGACAGTGTAGGCCTGTCAACAAGTACCAGGTACTTAACAAAATAGAAAAATGGTCAACAAATGGTAGCACCTATGAGTGAACAAGTCCGACATCGTTCTCATATTCACAAAATAAAAAAATGTATGAAAGAAAATAAAAAATAAAAGAGACTAGGCGAGTGACAAAATTAAATAAAATTATTTTATTTTCTGTAAATAGTTTTGTACAACACTTTTACACGTCAAAAATATTTTAAAATCTAGTTGAGGTCGGCGTTTCGTGTCTGATTACTCTGAGAAGAAAGGCCGGAACAAACTCGAGGTCGCAGTCTCTTTTAAAGTCCAAGATGAGATGAGATTGCGGATTGCTTGTTTAGACTGACCTAGGATTAAAATGAGTTTTCTGTTTTCTCACGTTCACTAGTTGTCGGCACTGAGACATATACTGCATTTCGAGTTACGCTGTAATCGATTTGAGCGTGCTAACGGCCGTACCGAATAAGCCTGAGCGCGATACCGATGTATTGTGAATCGTCATAGATGATGTCATGACATGCGCCATCTTGCGATAACGCCGACCATGCATTTTACTAATATCACCGTGGGCGCTGTCAAAGATGACAGTTGTGCTGTTTTGTTTTGAGTCGCATCATAACTTTAGACAAACGTGGCATCTTCGAAATTGTGCTTCTGGCTACCGTGGCCACCTAACTAACGAAGAAGAAGAAATGTGTAGTTTAAACACAAAGAAATATGATATGCAAGTTTTGACGTTGACCGAGCAACTTGAGAGCGTTCACGAGCGTTCCGAATTGTTGACAGCCCTCAGCTGTCATGAACGTGATAACTAACTCGGAACGCCAATTATTGATGTCAGCGTTGTGAGCGATTACGTTCATATTCGGAAAGCGGCCTTTATATCCGGGCAACTGTCAAAGCATATTTAGTTTCTTTTTATTGCTCTGAGGTTTCTTTAGTCGTGACTGAATGAAGAACGTCATCATATTACATTTTATATTTCTTGTCGAAATGGAAGACCTCTTGTTAAAGTGGCGCCAACTGGTGGTGCAAATTTTCGTTAAAACCCTCATTTCCGACTTTTCGCTTGCCTAAAGAAAAAATTATATTGTATCTCATTCCAAAACTTTGTTATGCATTTTCTAGTAATATTATGTTTTTATAGTGAATACGTAATATGAACGTGAACGAAGCAAGAGGCGTTCTCATCCTAACTAATATTTTAAATGCGAAAGTGAGTTTGTTTGTTTGTTACGCTTTCACACTAAAACGGCTGAACGGATTTGGATGATATTTGGCACATGGGTAGACCAAGACCTGTACCCTAATTACGTAATACACAATCAATCAGAAGCTGAATCGTTTTGAAACAGATTGCTAATCCATCGCTTCATAAATTAAAAAAAAAAAAAAAAAATGGTTGTCTGTACGGTTTACGGACGATAGTTTAACGTGACAACGAAATAACAACATAACAAAACATTCCCTTCCCTCGCTCCGATCGTAACGTTACAATGAGCATAACGGGACACTTCTTCGTGCTTGCAGCCGGCGTTCATCGATTTATTAGACGTTGTCACGTCAAAATCTGCTCAACAACGTAAATAACACAATGAATGTTGATGAACTGTCAAAATGAAACGGATTAGTTGTTGTCTTTTACGAAAATATGTTACGTCATTTGTTATCTGGATTAGGACATACTTTTAATCGCGATATTCTCACGGGTTCGAGACGTATGCAGGCGAAACTGCGGGGCGCAGCTAGTATTTTTATATAATATGCATTAGAAATAAATTAATAAAATAAAAAAAGTACCCACTACCATGCGTTTGACACACACATACTCTATTGTTTATGGTTAAAGATGGCTACCTTATAATAATGACATGGCAGCATGGAATTAGTATGTACTATACGTGGAATTAGTATGAACTATTTTAAAATATCCTATCAAACTTAAAATTTAAATTAATTATGATCGAATTTCGACCACTGGGTGACCACTAGTTTTTATAATTACGACAAAAAACAAAACACAGGGACATGGCAGTGGTAGATATACATATATACTTTACGTAATAAAATATTTGAACTAGTATCATCAACCAGCATCCTAATTGCGTAACACACTAGAAGTATATTGCTAATGCATCACCGACCTCACACCTAGCTTATTTTTAATATTTTTTTATATGACGTGTCAAAGTGATTCCGATATCCTATTTACAGAATAAACAATTTCATTTCATTCCATTGCTTCATAGGTTTTAAAAATTCGTCTGCTGATCACCCTGCATAAAAATCGTTATGGTCGAATAGACAATAAACATCAAACGGAACGGATTTTTTCGATGAAATCAAAAGCACGTCACTAGCAAATCAAATCAAATCAAAACGTTTATTGCAAACCATAATGTACATAACAGGTGGTAAATAAAAATATAATAGAAACAATTATGGACCCTGTCGGGCACAGTAAATTTTTAAATAGGTAGAGAGAGGAAGAGCGCTTTATCAATTTTCCTTATTATTAAATTGAGAACTATTTATATCCTATTACAGATAGTGCGATCCACGAAGACGCGCCCCACTCCGCTCCGCTCCGTAGTAAAATACAGCTTACAGTACAGTAATCGCGGAGTGGGGCGCGTCTTCGTGGATCGCACTATCTGTACCTATGTATTTATATTTCCATTCATTCATGTATTCTATTAATATTTTATTGCAAGTCTATCCATTCATTTATTATTTATTTAATTATATTTAATATTGTTTATTTGTTTACTCGCTTAAAATTTGTTTATTATTATTATATAGCATAAGTTCCGACGCGCGAAATTCAAACATGATTCGTATTATTCGAATTTCGTATTATTAATTCGAATCGAGGATCGAAGGCTCAACAACGTAAATTTATGAAGCAAAGAACTTGAGTGAACTGTCAAAATGAAACCCATTGCGATCAATTGTTATTTTATGTGTGTTACGAAATGATCCCGCTGTGATTTGTACATAATATCTTTGTTGTTCCTATCATGTTTAGTTATAAAAATGTCAACTTCTCTTTTTAAGTTATTATTGTAAGTTGTCAAGTACCTATATTATTTTTTCAATAAACTATTTGAAAATGTTTATTCCGGTTTTATTTTAAAGCTATAAATGAGGGCCGACGAATCACAAAGCGTTATTTTTCCTGCCAAAGGAATATCAACTTTACCTCTCTTAAAATAAAGTGTAGTTTCATGCTTATGTAAATAACCTTAGGGCCTGCGCTCACTGGCGGCACGGCACGGTATATTAAATATTTTTGAAAAATTCTACTGTTGCATTAAAATATACTCTCTATTCTAATGGTGAACTAAAATGTACTTTTTTTATCTTTCTGAATGTACGTAGTCTGGTCAAAAGTTTTGTCACATATGGAAAGTTAAATAAATGACACAATGAGTTACGCACTACAACCATTTATATATCAAATAAAAGGGTATAAAATACAGATTTAAACCACATTAAAATTATTCGAACCGACACCGAGCGGCGTATTACAAACACCAAGCCGCTTCCACATACATCATCATCATCATATATCTGTAAGCGGGGCGAGGGAAGACTACATACCGTCCTGTAGGAGCATCGAGTCGACCTCTGCTGCTGGTTATCCTCGGGGGACTGGGAGTCCCATCTGGCGGGGACAGACGAAGCAGCGGCGCTATAGTATTTAGCGTCATGGCGCGCCTACGGACAAACGCATTGCAACTAATCACACAGACGCGTGAAATACCGCGTCATTTCCGTAGGCCATCCTGGGCCAATCAAATGAGGGGCCCATCGTTATGGGTCACTGTATGGCCCCCGCGGGCGAGGGGTGACGCCCCGACCTCGCTCGTCACGCCCCCTTGCAGGGGCGTCGTGACGCCCTCAGTGGGCAGTTGCCCGCCAGACACGACACCCGTCTGGACGGAGGATCCTCCCTTTTTATAGAGTATGTTTACATTGCACCCTGTTCCTCATGCCCCTAAATTGGTGACCCCGACGTGATCATCATATCCTCTAAATTGGTGACCCTGAGTATGAACGTCAACGCAGACTTCGTGCAACTACTTCAGCGTGACGTTATCATCACTTCCACAAGCTTTCGTGAGACAAACCACACAGCCAGCCAGCACCCACGGCTTCAACGGGTATCCTGACCACCAGCATTCAGCGGACGCGCATTCCTGGTCATCACCCTCAGCCTCATAAGCCGGGACCTTCCACGGTCGCTCACGTGGGATATTTTCCGAAAACGTGCAAAAGCTAGTACATAAATAAATCACCCCATTCCTTAATAAATTATATATCGCAATAGGGTAGGTGCTCCAGTGAATGAACACATCCCGGTGAATGAACAAAACGCCGTTTTTTACAAAAAATAAGAATAAAGGTATTTTTACCCAACGCAGTATTTTTTTTCGTAATTGCAACTGTTTTTCTATTATACTGGTAAAATTAATTTCATAAGTCACTATTCGTTTTATATTGGCGATCGTTTAAAGTTGGCAGTGTTGGTGTAACTATGTATTTGTTCGGGCAAGAATCTTAATTCTTGCCCCCTTTAACCCCTTGGGGTTATTCGCACTTCGTACCGCGTTCGCAGTTGGTCCCATTCGCAGTTGGTCCCATTCGCACTTGGTCCCATTCGCAGTTGGTCCCATTCGCACTTGGTCCCATTCGCACATGGTCCCATTCGCACTTGGTTGCATTCGCACATGGTCTCATTCGCACATGGTCCCATTCGCACTTGGTTCCATTCGCACATGGTCCCATTCGCACTTGGTCCCATTCGCAGTTGGTCCCATTCACACTTGGTCCCATTCGCACATGGTCCCATTCGCACTTGGTCCCATTCGCAGTTGGTCCCATTCGCAGTTGGTCCCATTCGCACTTGGTCCCATTCGCAGTTGGTCCCATTCGCACTTGGTCCCATTCGCACATGGTCCCATTCGCACTTGGTTGCATTCGCACATGGTCTCATTCGCACATGGTCCCATTCGCACTTGGTTCCATTCGCACATGGTCCCATTCGCACTTGGTCCCATTCGCAGTTGGTCCCATTCACACTTGGTCCCATTCGCACATGGTCCCATTCGCACTTGGTCCCATTCGCAGTTGGTCCCATTCGCAGTTGGTCCCATTCGCACTTGGTCCCATTCGCACTTGGTCCCATTCGCACATGGTCCCATTCGCACTTGGTCCCATTCGCACATGGTCCCATTCGCACTTGGTCCAATTCGCACATGGTTCCATTCGCATTTGGTCCCATTCGCAGTTGGTCCCATTCGCACTTGGTCCCATTCGCACATGGTCCCATTCGCACTTGGTCCCATTCGCACATGGTCCCATTCGCACTTGGTCCCATTCGCACATGGTCCCATTCGCACTTGGAGCTTCAATAAATTAATTAAACAGAAACTATGTACTCGTATGTCAAAAAGGTTTCTACCATAGAAATATAAATAACAGGAGAAGTGGTATGGGGGCGTGTCTGTGTCCGCGCGTCTTGATCACAATGCTCATGCCTCAGGCAAATGGCCGTCTCCGCTAACTAGTGCGCTTTCGAGCGCGATCGTGATAACATTTAAGAATACCGTGTTGTTCAGTGGTTTCTTGTAAAAATCGAAGCTAAACTATAAACTTTATAAATCGTAGAACCACTTTTCATAAATCAGCACAAGTATTTTGCTATATTTGTGTTGAAAATCATGAAAAACAACAAATCGTAAAATATTTCTTGCCTTTACTACGTTATTTTTGTTTTCATATATCACAGCGACTGTACTTTTATTGTAGTAAATACATTGCTTCTTTACCACTACCAAAGTATGTTGCTAAGTAACTGGACAAGCAATGTAAAAATTACAAAACGATATTTACTTTAAGCGGTTGCATCGTTAGTACGGCCGCAGCGTCTTGTGACGGATTAGTGATGTGGTTGTGCAGATCCACTAACGTAGGCTATCGACAATAATGTCGATTGTCGTATGAATTTATATTACTATTAAAGTTTATTCTTCAATTTGTCAACAGTTATAGCCTGATTGGAAGACCGATGTGAAATCTTGTTTTATACTCATTTAGATTTTCTCATAATGTTGTTATTTTTTTGGTTTACTTAATATTTCTTTTTTTTACTTACTTATTGTTTATTTATATCATCTTATTATATGTATATCGTTTTTTATTTATAATTTTTTCAGCAACTTCCAAAAATTTTTATACCAATATAAATGGGAGAATCGATAAGTTTCCGATTTAGTCAATCACTAGCGTATATGTAAAATAAATGGCTTTTGCACAGCACAACGATAGCGAACGATGTTTTCGTGTGGGTGAGTTGTACGGTGCATGGTAAATGCACGCTGTGTTTGATGGGATAAGGTTTATAATTGATTATGTAGTACGTTCTGTTTTGTAAATTGCAAGTGTGAGCGGGGCCTCGTATTTATTGGGTTTACTGATCGCATGTGTGATCGCAGGCTAGAGAGTAGGGATAGATAGAAGACATTGGGTTTTCGTTACATTTTCAACTACCGGGCATATCTCCTTCTTTCTTATATCTATGGTTTCTACATATTATATAGTTAAAGATTACTTAGACGACAAAAAAAAGGCTTGGGAATAATTATTAAGCTACTCCAAGCAACAAACAAGTGTTTTAAAATCAACGACTAGATGACACAGTTTATTTTATTTGACTGTTTAAGTCAATTTTTTTTAATTTTTTTTTATTACTTATTATTGACATAATCTACTCATTACAGTTTTTTTTTAATGAGTTGTATTGCAATATATGGTTAGCTAGCGATATCAGAAATTAATCATTTTATTGTCTGAGCAACCGGCAGCAAGTTCGTTATGCTCCCTTAGATGTCACTGCTTGCGGTAGCGTCGGGGGTCGGGTTGCCTCCTTCCCTCAAATATGGCGAGGGGGGTAATGGCTGATCTTTGCGTTATGCTCGTGAACGGGTGCTGCTTGTGGTGACTGGTCGTCTTGCTGACCATGGTTTTGTTATTACTAACTGTATATTTATATTATTTATTTTTACTTCGATGGTCCTAGTTTATCATTTGTGACTTCGAGTTACAGCTTTAATAGCTATATGTAAGCGGGCACGTCCTTTATGCCTGGTGGCTTTTATTCGGGAATTAAGTTCTGTTTACTTTTTATTTTCCCTAGAGTATAGATTTCGATGATTATTTTGTTTGGTATTTAGGCGCGTTAAAGCGCCCGTTAAATGAAACTCGATCCAGTTGTAATAGACGTGTATTTGTACCACACTACACAGTATCCAAGCGACAGCGGAAGATCACATGTACATACGAACACAGGTTATTAAACTTGTTAATCACACGTAACACATAGTCTCGTAATAGTATTGAGCCAATCTCTTTCTTTTAATCAGATTCAAAATCATCTGGTGGTTTTATGAACCATAGACTATTGCTCCAGACAAACTAGTGTTGTCAGGTTATATCTTACAGTGGGAACCATAGACAATTAGTTGGTTCGCCACACCACCCCCCCACGGAGAAATACAAGGTATGCACACAGAAAAAATTAAATACAACAATACAAGTAAAAAAAACTATAAATCTAGGATGTCCCTAAATTTAACCCTCCTGCCAGCTCTGGTGGTGACAGTGCCTGAAGGGGATGGAGTAGTTGTTGGCGTGGAGGGAGTTGGGTCTGTGGAGGGGGAAACTGGAACGGGAACTGGAACAGGAGGTGAGGAAGCCAGTTCAGAGTCCAGGTATGCTGGCTTGACACGGTCTATGCTGACCGTAGCCTCTCTTCCCTTAATCTCCAAGGTAAGGGTTTTGTCCCTTCTCCTTAGGATGCGGTATGGGCCAGTGTAAGGAGGTTGCAGAGGCCGTCGCACAGTGTCGTCGCGGAGTAAAACGTGGGTCGACGTCGCCAAATCTTTAAACACGAAGGTTGACGGTCGAGCGTGTCGAGAGGCTGGTATTGGGCGTAAATTTTCCATCCGACTCCTCAACTCCGTGACGAAATCTGTGATGTCGTTTGGGCTCCTAGGTTCTTCCGCTGGTATGATTAATTCTCCAGGAAGTCGGAGAGGTTCTCCATAGACAAGTTCGGCGGACGAGGTATTCAGGTCCTCTTTGAGGGCAGTCCTCATGCCAAGGAGTACCAGTGGAAGTGCCTTGCTCCACGTTTGGGGGTGGCACATTAAAGAAGCTTTTAATTGGCGGTGCATGCGTTCTACCATGCCATTTGCACACGGGTGGTAACTGGTTGTGCGAATTCGCTTTGTTGCACACACGTCCATTAGGCGCCGAAACAAAGCGGATTCAAACTGACGACCCTGGTCGGTCGTCACGGTGCTTGGCACCCCGTAACGGGATATCCAACCAGTCACCAGCGTGTCTGCCACTTCTTCCGCCGTAATAGATATCATAGGCCACGCTTCGGGCCAACGCGTAAATCTGTCAACCGCGGTCAGGCAATATGTGAAATTGTCTGAAGATGGCAGTGGTCCTATGATATCAATGTGGACATGACAGAATCTGTTTGATGAGATCGGAAAAGACATCAGTGGTGCAGATGTGTGCCTGGTTACCTTACTGCGTTGGCACTTTAGGCATGACTTCGTCCATTTTCGGCAGTCGGTGTTGATATGCGGCCATACGTATCGCTCGGCCACCAATCGTAAGGTTGCTCTCACGCCTGGGTGACTGAGATTATGCAGCCGATCAAAAGCTACTCGACGGAAAGGTAAGGTGAGGTATGGGCGAGGTCTGCCTGTCGACGTGTCGCAGAGTAGTGAAGTGTTGGTTCCAGGAACAACGATTTTTGTCAATTTCAAAGAAGTCGATGAGCCCACGTCTTTGAGTTCCTCGTCTCTCTCTTGCGAGTCTGCAAGGGCTTGGTAGTCCTCTTCCAATGAAATGGATTCAACCCGCGACATGGCATCTGCGACGACGTTGTCGGTGCCCTTAATATATCGTATGTCGGTGGTAAATTGGCTGATAAAAGTTAGTTGGTTTAGTTGTGTTGGTGGAAGCTTGTCGCGACGCTGCATGAAGGCATACACAAGGGGCTTATGGTCAGTAAAAACTGCTGCGTTTTGGACTTCTAGTACGTGCCGAAAGTGTTGGACGCTCTCGTACACAGCTAGAAGTTCTCTGTAATAAGCAGGCCACTGAGATTGTTTCTCGGTTAGCTTTTTGCTGAAGTATGCTAGGGGTTGCCAGTTATCATGGACTTTCTGCTGTAAACATGCCCCTATGTGCATGCTGGACGCATCGGTAAAAAGGCCTAAAGGGGCCTCACAATTTGGGTGCGATAGAGTGGTAACATTAGCTAGGCTCTTCTTGCAGTCATCAAAGCATTGTTCGAGCTTGGGCGTCCATGGAAATGGTTTTGCGCCTTTGCTGTTAGTTGCAGCGACTGCGTCGATTAAGGGCGCTTGATACTTGGCGGCGTCGGGCAAAAATCTGCGGTAATAGTTAACCATGCCCAAGAACCTACGCACGCCTTGCACGGTCTTAGGGGGAGGGAAATCCACTAAAGCACGGATACGGTCTTCGGGAGGGAAAGTGCCTGTAGCATTAATACGGTAACCCAAAAACGTTACCTCGGCTGCCCCTAGTACACACTTCGCCGGGTTGATGACCACTCCATACTGGTGCAGTCGGTTAAACAAGAGCCTCAGGTGTTCAGCATGTTGCTGGGGGTCTTTCGAGTACACGAGGATATCGTCGACGTATGCGAAACAGAAATTAAATCCCCGCACAACTTCATCTATAAACCTTTGAAATGTCTGTCCAGCATTTCTGAGGCCAAAGGTCATATAGGGGAATTCAAAGAGTCCAAAAGGTGTGATTATGGCTGTTTTACAAATATCATCAGGATTTACTGGAATTTGCTGATATGCTTTAACTAAATCTAGGGTACTGAAAACTGAGCATCCGGACAAGTTGTGACCGAAATCCCCTATATGGCGGACAGGGTAGCAGTCCGGAATTGTGCGGGCGTTCAGTGCGCGGTAGTCGCCGCATGGACGATAGGTCTCGTCTTTTTTAAGCGCGAGGTGTAGCGGGGAGGACCATGAGCTGCTGGAAGGTCGAGCGGTGCCTACGTGAATCATCTCTTCGAATTCTCTCTGAGCGGCTCGAAGCTTTAATGGGGCAAGGCGACGTGGTCGCGCTGTCACGGGTGGGCCATCGGTAGTTTTGATAAAGTGCACCGTAGTGTGCTTCACCTCTTTAGGTGCGCCAGGAGGACGTGATATGCTCGGGAATTCGGTCAAAATGTGCGAGTATGGTGAGTCAGGTGATTGAATGAGTTTAACGCTGGGTTGGTCGACTGAGGAGAATTCAGCTTCAGCTGACAACCCTGTTTTGCCATCTCGCAACCTTCCATGAGCACAGTCTGGTAAGAGGTGATAATGAGCCAGGAAGTCTGAACCAATTATTGGAGTTGCTACTTCTGCGACTATGAATTTCCATAAAAAATCGCGTCTTAACCCTAAGTTTAATTTGAGTTCGACCAGACCGAAGGTATTTATTTTAGTGCCATTGGCTGCTAAAAGTTCGTACGGAAGTGGCTGCTTTTTACCCTGGGAGAAACGTCTAGGTAGGCAAGAAAGATCGGATCCGGTGTCGATTAAAAATCGTCGGCCCGAATACCGATCGGTAACGAATAGACGGCGACTTGCTAGGGAGCAGTCAGTGGTCGCCACTACTGACTGCTGCTTGAGTTTCCCTGTGGTACGGGAGCAGACCAAGTGCACGGTTGTATACACCTGGAAGCTTTCGCAGCGAATCGCATGTGGTACCAGCATTGGCTGTTAGGAATACGTGAGCGCGAGCTTGAACGGCTGCGGTTATTCCTGTTATTACTTGTGGTGAGGTCAGTCACAAGTCGTGTCAGGTCCGCCACTTGTTGTTGGAGTAACTTAAGTTGCTCCTTGGTGTCATCACTAGATGATGTCCTACTTGTTGCGTGGACATTCATTGGTTGCGGACTGATTTCTTGCAGCTTATCAGCCAGCTCGCCCAAGTCCTCGAGGGATGAATGCCTTTGGGCAACTAAAATGCCTTGCATGTAATGAGGCAACCGATTTACCCAAATAGTTTGGAGGACCTGCTCTGGGAACGATGAACCAGCAAGAGTCCTGAGATGACGCAAGAATGACGAGGGCTTCCTATCCCCTATCTCCTCTTTCTCAAGGAGCCTCCTAACTTTTTCTTCATAGGACTCAGAGAAACGAGAGATGAGAGCTTTCTTTAGACAACTGTAAGGTTGATCCTTAGGGGGCTCAATAATTATGTCCTCAACTTCTGTTGCAGATTTTGTGTCGAGCTGACTTACGGCATAATAATATTTGGTCAACTCCTGTGTGATGCCACTAATATGAAATTGAGCTTCTAGACTTGCAAACCAGAGGCCGGGCTGGTCTGGCCAGAAAGGAGGGACACGGATGGATACTCTATTGATTAATATAGGTTGAGATCTAGATGTGGGGTCAACGGACTGTTCACCACCAGTTCCAGGTTCAGGATCAAGGAAAACCTCCTGTCTCTCAGTAGGCATTGCGTTACTATGCAAATTATATTTATCTTACAAACAAAAACGCACAACCCTAAAAAGAGGAATATAGCATGAATTATACAATAGTAGTACAGCAGTAAAAACAAAGAGTTAAATAATAATCATCATGAGACACATTCTTAATAAAGAGTACACAATAAAAATGAAAAAATATACATGCAACACACCGGTTAATAAAAAGTAAAATGTAAAAATATGGGTGCACACAGTAAAAAATAACAGAATAAAACTATTAGTATTACAAACCATGCCCTGCCATGCAATGTGCACCCAATGGCATATAAACTATTAAAACGGAATATTTACTAAAAACAAAACATGCAGAAAACATAAAGAGAATCATGAATATGTTGTTATTGTTGAGGCCTCCACTTTAAATTAAGCACTTATTGTTCTTAAGGAAACGCCATAGTATTTGTGAAGGTAAGTTGTAGGATTGTTCATCCATGCACAAAGTTTATAATAAAAAATAAAAACTTACAAATTTTTGCCGTCACACTTTTGATGCAACACACTTTTACGTTTCGAATATCTCTGGAACGCAGCCGGTTTACGTTTGACGTTTGCAGACTGTGATGACAGGCGACATGTGTCAGGCTCTGTCAAGTGTCAAATTTCGCGCGATAACTTTGAAGATTCCATAGAAAAACCGCACAAGAAAAAAGGGCGCTGCGATCGCGGAGTTCGATGATTTTTCTTGTTTCAGGTCGATAAAGTTCAATTAAGGTGTAATTCGGCACAATAGGTATGCGGAGCAGAACACTGTATCGTTAGTCGATGTACGAATAGCATGAATGTTCGAAGAAAGATGATTTTCGTAAATAAACTCGCGTAATGGCGGCGAGTATGTACCGGCTTGGACTTGTTTACGAAGAAAACCGATGCTCGGGATGAAAGTGAGCTCGTTGCGTTTTGCAATACTGGATTCCAGTTCTTCTGTTTGCGTTAATAATGTTCTTCTATCGTCGGGGTCACCAATTTAGGCGCGTTAAAGCGCCCGTTAAATGAAACTCGATCCAGTTGTAATAGACGTGTATTTGTACCACACTACACAGTATCCAAGCGACAGCGGAAGATCACATGTACATACGAACACAGGTTATTAAACTTGTTAATCACACGTAACACATAGTCTCGTAATAGTATTGAGCCAATCTCTTTCTTTTAATCAGATTCAAAATCATCTGGTGGTTTTATGAACCATAGACTATTGCTCCAGACAAACTAGTGTTGTCAGGTTATATCTTACAGTGGGAACCATAGACAATTAGTTGGTTCGCCACAGGTATATTGGCGTGTGCTAGCTGGCATATAGCAAATAATTTTAATTTAATGTTTTACGTTGCATAATGTAAGTACATTGTTTTGCATAACTACTATTGTATAGAATCAAGTTTTCTAACTGAACAGACAGCTGTGCTGCTGGGGAGTTTGTTGCGCCACTTCTTCTTCCCAGCTAAGTACTAGGAAGTGGTGAAGGGCGGGCGTTTTTTGGGGACTGTCTTATGTAATTTTGACGTTTGAAAAGTGCTGATTCTCAGCCTATTTTAAATTTGAATTTGAATCCTCACCAACATATAGCTATAACTTTGGAATCGTAATGCGACTATTTTTTTAACCTTGGTGACTATTTATTACTATTTCTTGACAATTTTTTGGCGTACTCAAAATTGATTTTCGTGAAGTTTTCAAAGGTGAGGATTGTGTGGTGAAGGACACAAAATATCGCCGAAGTTCTTTAAAGTTTTCGGTGTACAACCCTAGCAGGGTCACATTGGTCATAGATAATAAAAACAAATACAGGTTTGCATCATATCATTTATTATAGTATAAACAACAATTTAGTTTTACGATGTCGCTAGCTCCATCTAAGTATTTCATATAAATAATTATTGATAAACAAATGAAGTAAATAAATAATAATATAAAGTTCAATATTTGAATGTACTCAGGTTTTTTTGAACAACAGATCGTTTCGTTCGCTTATAATCACGCTTTATTTTAATTTCCGACAAATCTTGGTCTATTGTCAACTTAATTTAGCGATTGTCAAACTCGTTTTTAAGTTTAGAGAATCTTGTTTGCAGAATAACTTTTAAGATTCTCGTAAGCAAAAATAATAAATTTTAGTGATAGTTTCGTTTAGGTCGTTGTACAAGAAAATCACCAATAATTATTATTGTTTATTATTTATTTATTTCAATCAACTTTGGATCATACAATAAAACAAAATTAAAAATTATCAATCAAATTAAATTAAACAATTACATTTAAATTGTAAATTATACATTAATACTTTTGAATTTATAACAAATAAACAAAATTAAAATAATACCTTAACATTAGGCAGTACGTGAACCATTCAGCAGTGGTTCACGTACTGACAGTCGAAACGTTGAGCAAAAGCGTTCAGGATACTGTTGGGACTGTCCCGCATCCTACGCACCGCTTGCGCATGATTGTATGGAAAAAGTCCACACGCGCCTCGGCAAACATCCCCGACGCACTACAGAAGCGAGGCAGCCCCAAGAGCACCCTGAACGCGTTGTTGTATTGAACGCGTAGAGCGCTGTACTGGTTCTGCGTGTAATCCATCCACAGACTGCCAGTATAAAAGGACGTACAAAATGCTCTAAATAGGGCTATTTTGACGACCCTCGAACACCGAGCAAATCTGCGGGCTATCATATTCGCACGAACAGACAGCGCCCTACGTTCCCTTTCAATATCTGCATTGTCTTCCAGGTCAGAGGTAAATAAATGTCCACGATATTTAAACGTATCAACTCTATTAAGTAGGCATCCGTTGAGCTGTATGTTCAGTTTCTGGTATAATCTAACACTTATACCAGAAACTATAGCAAGTAAAGTACAAATACGCAAATGAATTCATAGACGGCTGTCTAGTTTTCTCACAATGGGCTCATTGTGAGAAAACTACTATAGGAACAAATAATACTCACTATTAAAATCTCTTTATTCGCCCTCGTTTCGTTCATTCGAACTCGTTTATTCCTCCAAATAATTACGCTTTGTTTATTATGCTTATTTCTAATAATTAATAATTGTGTTTATTACTGGAAAAATGGTTACAGTAAATCTCCTTAAAAAAAGTTGGTCATAAACAATGTGCACTTAGGTTACAAAGGAGTGCTTTGGCACTCGTACTAGGATTACCCTGTATCACGAATGCCATCACCTTCCTCCGGACTAACTAAAATAGTTGTTTAAACTAACTTAAAATTAAATTTTTAATAAATTCTAAACGAAAATAAAATTAACTTATACAAACAAGGAAATACAGAAAAGGAGCATGTTTGTGTGTTGTAGTGTGTGTGTGTGTATGTGTATGCGTGTGTATGTGTATGTGTGTGTTTGGAAGTGTTTGTCCAGAAATCCAGAAAGTATGTGTGAGTATGCGTTGGTGAAAAAGACAGTTAACCCACTAATTGTCTAAGTCTCTCAAATTCTTCGTAGGTGAGACCTCTCAGCCAATTATTAACAGCGTTCCTGGATTGCTGTCTGGTAAGTAAGCAAATATTTAGACCAGCATTAAGTTTATTGTAAACCCGTGAACCCAGTATCCAATAATGCCGTTGAGCGAGAGCAGTTCTATGTCTCTCCGTGCTACACAGTCTCGTTCTGTTGCGTTTGCCTTCTTGAAGCCGTAGGGAGTGTGGTATAGTGGCATGTTTGCGCAATGTTATATGGAGCACAAAGAGTTGTCTAACAGTTAAGACCTCACACTCTTTATAGAGAAGTGCAGTAGGATACCTGAAGGGTTTCCTACACATGACTTTAAGGACTGATCTTTGTGCTCTTCCAAGCCGTAACATACTAACTGCAAAGGTGCCACCCCAGACAGAGATACAGTAGCCCAGCAAAGATTGGGCAAGCGCAAAGTAAACTGTTTTCAGAGTTTTAGGATCTGCCACGGATCTGAGTTTCTTGAATACAAAAATGAGTTTACGAATACGGGGGACGAGTTCCTCAATGTGCTTTTTCCAACTCAGCAAACTATCGACCTGGACTCCAAGGTATTTTACATTTGAGGTCCTCCTAATGCGGAGGCAGTCACAATAGGCGTCGGCGGCATCGCAGCAATGCGCCTGAATTGTATACGTCTCTGGCTGAGGTTGGCTTTTTTGCGAAAGGGAGAAAGTTACGAATTATGTTTTGTCTAGGTTAAGTGTTAAGAGTTTTCTTAATAATTATCACTACCACACACCAATTCTTTAGTTCAGCTCACGTAAGTAACACTCGAAGTCTTACGTCCGAACTCTACCAGTGCTCAAGTCAGAATCACAGAACATTTATACTCTACGAGGTCAGAATCCTATTCGCCGTCGCCGCCATCAATATCCCCACCCGTCATATTTTAAAACGTTATTTAAAATTACTTCCGGCTTAGCACGTGTATTCATTCAAATGTTGCCATAAGAATAAACTTTAAAATATATATAAAACATTCGACCATCCTGACCCCGTGCATGTCCTCATGCACGCAGTTACGATTGCACCTCATGGCTATGAAATGCAACCTAACATTCGGCTAGCACGACTCCAGCATTACATCATAATAATCTCATTAAAATTAGATGCACCTTATCAACAACAAACAACAGAAAAAATTACAAGGATTTCTCACGAATCACAAATCATAAAATAATCTGAATTTCATAGCTAGTTAAATGTATATGTCATTATCAACTCCATAAAAGTACAGGAAAAATGCATAACTGTAATCATATCGCTTCAGCGGTTATTTACAGTAACTACAGCAACTTATTTACAGTAAACCATGAATAAAGATAACATTTTCCGTAAGTTCTTTTGTGTCATCCGCAAAAACCAGAAATTGTATGTCTAGTAGAATTTTGTTTACATAATTGATTAAGTCATTGGTTTTATTTATTATTAATAAACAATATGGGCTCTAATATAAATCCTTGCGGAACACCGGCACAAATATTAAAAAAGGTGATTGATAATTTTGTTCTTCGTCCATCTCACTGATTTCTTCAAACATTTTTCTGTTTTTAAGGTACGGAAACCAAAGGTTGCTGAAACTGCTGAAAGGCTTTGCCTCTCACTGCGTAGTGATTTAGTTAAGGTATAAGTAGGTCGTGATCAACAGTGTCAAATGCTGAGCTCAAATCTAAAAATACACCAGCTACTCTCATTTTATTATTTATTTTATAGATCACATCATTAACAAGAGTATACACTGTTGTCACTCAAACCATAGTTAGTTTACTTAATATAAAAATAAATGAATGAGTAAAAAACATGTGTGCAATTCACACGTGGTAGAAGTGAAACCTTAAAAAAAATTGGCTTTAAGATTATGAGACGAATGTAAAGTTTTCGGCATGTTTGAAGAATTTTATTATAAAAATGATGAAGAATTTTATTATAAAAATGATGAAAAAACTCTATAAACGTATACAAAACACCACGGTTGTTGTGATGCCTTTTCTCAAGCTTTGTACTACGCATGCGTGCACAAACACGTATTAACAAACGTACAAAAATTCAAAATTCAAAAGTCATTTATTCAAACTAGGCTGAGAATTAGCACTTTTCGAACGTCAACAACAACGCTACAACGCTGAGGCCCAAGCAAACTCCCACTATGCCTTGGTAAACACGAGTGGAGGGGGTACGAAGCAGAGCACAAAGAGAACCACTAATACAAGAAACACTGTATAATGCTTCCTATCTCATTCTTCTCCCACGTTAAATCTTATGAATTTATGTGTCTATCTCTTTTTCGTTTCATCGACTTTCAAATCACAACGATGCTAAAGAAGTTGTACTTCAAAAAATTAAATAAGTACATTATTTTCACAAAAATATTTAAAAAGATTTTTATCCGACACCGTCCGCAAATTCATGGATATGCGCCCGAGTGAAGTAGTTATTGTAAAGATCGCCGGTCGCCGCCCGTCCTACCTACCTACACAACACATGAATAAATACACAAAACCTGTGATGAAACTTTCCCTTCATACTTTTCCTGGCTTAGGACAGGCAAAAATACCTACCTAGTAAATGTAAATTTGATTCGACAACAAAGAAATGAAAAAAAAAGAAACCAAACCATTGGGCAGGTATTTTTGGCGTATTTAAAAAGTTAATCACGATTTTGGTCAGTGGGTCGTCATAGGGGCGGATTTTCGGTCCACTCACTGTTCATTTGTGTAAGACATAACTACAATTATTTACGCGCGAGTAATGAGCGGCGCTACGACGACGCGGCATTACATGCGCTCGCTAGCGAGACAGCTGACTGACTGGGGTGAGGGAGGGGGCGCGTTCTCGACCGGTCGAGTCACGTGGCGCGGCGTATTCCCCGCACTCTCCTCCCGTGTTGAGACGCAAGCTTGACAGCCCTAGCGCATAGGGTGAAATACTCTTGTGGTAAAATGTAGTATATAATATTCTATTTAAAGTAATATTCTTTTTAAAAAAAAGTAGTAGTTTTCCATTTGGCCTGTAATTTTTAGGGTCAGTCTTTGTGACTTTTTTCTGAATCGGTATTATCTTGGCAATTTTTAACTGCTCTGGGAATATTCCTTCATCGGAAGTACTAGTATGTATGCTTATTGTACACATAATTCTTTCAAATTCCTACAAATTTTTATATTATTGGGATATGGGGATTCAGTAACGAGTAAGTTTGGCATATGATTTCCAGTTCGGGGACTTTTTGAATTGTTCATAGAGTACCTTTTGTTGGTCATTCATGTTGAGCGGATCACCGGGTAGTATAGTTTCATAGTCCATGCCACCTTTGAATAATTCGTAGAGAGCTTCGATTGATTCTCCGTCATCAGCAAACATCATCGCTTTATCCAACAATTCAGCTGACAGGTCGTGAGAATTGAAGACATTGCCTATCACCTCGAGAAACGGATTGCCGTGATCCAGCACGTTACCCAAGTCAATCTCTCGGAGCAATTTCGAAGACTTGTACATCAATCGTATGCGACACTCAGCTAAAACATTGGCTATATCAGCCAGTAGCATTTCTAGATTAACACGAAACTTCACGTCACAGTTAAATCTTCCTACGTGTTGACTGAGTGGTATCTGCTGCGGATACAACATTGTCTGTTTCAATTGATCCAGTCTTTTGATTAAACATGCTATTAATTCCTCTCGTGCAATTCTCGAATCTTCACGTTTTCTTTTTTTTGAGACGGTGTCATTATGTAGTTTTTCTATGCTAACAAAGTGTTTTTGATTTAATCTTAAACCCATCCAGTTTTCAAACAATTTGTAAGTCCTCAGCCCCCAAACCACTGCTCTCTTTCCGAATATCCAGGCGAAGGTAGATTTCTGCATTACACATAAAGCTTCCAACTCTGTTAATATATTGTATACTTTTATAATTGTCGGCGTATTGGGCAGACTGTTTGCATTCAAATTTAAATAACTAATAGAAGCAAACAGTTCACAATCATTAAGGCAAAATACTAGCATTTCTTTTATACAATTCCAATGATTATTATAATTCTTTATCTTTTTTGTTAGTTCCAGATCTATATTGGCTTGTTTATTTATTTTCTTCAATTTTTCCGCTTTATTTTGGATTCGATTTATTTCATTGCCATCGGGAAAATCACACATTTTGTCATTATTAGGCAACTGTTGGTTTAACTTATTCACATTATTATTATTCTCGGTTATAAGCTGCAGCGTTCGTCTTACATATTGTATTAATGTCGGTAATATGCTTGCAACGTTGTTACTAAGGCGTGTTTTAGCTAACTGTATGTTTGAATATATCACAGCTCCATTTTCCAGTATCCAAGGGATTTCTTTTAGTAGGTGAATACTTAAACCGGTGTGTCTCCAAACTTCTCTATTAAACTGGTGGGACTCCAAAAACAACTCCTTGTCATGTATTTTATAAAGTCGATAAATTTCATCAATGTGTTGTGAAGCCTCATCAGGTAAACCGACAATTCGTTGTTCCAAAAGACGAAAACCTTTATCTAGTACTGATTTATCAAGAATGGACTTATAAATATCAAGGACAGAATTTATAATTTGTTTCATTATGATCAGTTCTTGCTTAGTTTCTGCATATGTTTGGGCCTGCGTGTTTTCCATATCTATCCTTGTGCTCAGTTGTCCTTTTTGAACATGTGACAAGAAGTTTCTTATGTTTTTGAGTTGGCTGAATGTCTCCACAGATATTGCTATCTGTAGTAATGCATTTGTAGACCGCGACAGATGATAAGAGTTATCAGTACCTTTTAACATTTCTCCGATAACATGTAGAACTCTTTCAATCATAAGAACATTAATGTCATTCGTATTTTCGATGGCTTCTATGTAATTAACTATCTTTATAAGAGAATAATGATCACTCATGTATATTATTGTTTGTAGGTAGTTCTCATCTATCAAAGGTTCTTTAGATTTCTCAATCTGTTTGTTTTTTTTCTCAAATGGACAACTGTTTATAAAATGTCCTCTGAATATTTTTTTTAATTTTAATATACATATTTTTAAATCCATTCGTTCAAAGAATATGACTGGTCCATTATACAACTTATCCAGGTCGATTGTTATTTCTAGATTTTTATGATGAGTGTGATGCTCTTCTATCCTTAACTGTCTGTTCTTAGGTAAGATCAACCTCCAATCTTCACTAGTGCGGTAGATGAAATAATAGATGGCACATTCTATTTCTTTGTACAACTTTGCATCATGTTCGTAACGGCTATACAATTTCGGGTAAACCCTTTTTATATTTTTGTTTAAACGGCCTTTCAAATGCTCTCTAAGAACACTCAAATTCTCCAATATAAGCAAGATAACATTAAAGTCCAGCTTACGATAATAAACTTCGTATTGAATGTATTCAAGATATTTTCTAATATACTTGCTACTCTTGTCGGTGAGGTCAGCTCTTATTGTCACGTCACGTTCTTCTACAGTATGTTGTATTCTTACCTTTTCCAAATTTGAATATTTATCATAATCACGCAACACTTTTAGTAGCAAGGTTGCCGTGTCTTTGGGTGTGATGCCACTCTTGTTTAACCCAGTAAGTTTGGTATAGATTTTACATTGAAAATCGTTGAACTTGATGAGAGAATGATAGTTTGCCATCAGTAGACTTTTTCTATCTAGGCATTCGACAAATGCGTTTTTAAGCACGTTCCCAACCATTTCTATGTTTTTAATGTCATGTCCGATCCCGTGTAAGTTTCCGCACCAGTAGTCGTATAGCATTTGGACCATATTAAAAGCGTCTAAACACAGCGCATGTTTGAATGCCGTCGTTCTCTGTTGATTCACCTCGGTGTCATCGAAGCTATCATCGGTGAGGTGGACTAGAATATCAGTTTCGTTAAATATGTAGTAGAGGATATCCGCTTGCTTGTTCTGACATGCTGCAAGGATTAAATCAGTCTGAGTTGGACACTGGATGCCGCTTGTGTACAGTTCTAATAGATGTTGTTTGTTACGTGCCAGATTCTCATGGAACCAATTAATTATTTTCTTGATTATCTCGATATCTCCTTCTGCGATCGCATGTTGTAATTCATGTAAATTTGTTATTAATTGTATTTTTTCCGGATCCATTTCTCCAGATTGATTCTGCAAATGAAATAAATCAATGCTTAAATAATTATTTTATCTTTCATTTAGGCAGGCAATCCATTTTTAGGGTTCCGTAGCCAAATGACAAAAAATTGAACCCTTATAGATTCGTCATGTCTGTCTGTCTGTCTGTCTGTCCGTCCGTATGTCACAGCCACTTTTTTCCGAAACTATAAGAACTATACATTCTCTTCACCACTTGGCCACAAGCTACACGTCGATAGTGACTGCGGAGAAAATAAATGAAGGAAGTTGTTAAGTGCTCATATAAATGAGCGGCACGTTGCCAATGGCAGAGGCACCTGCAGCCATCGACGCGTCTACGGCAGCCGTCGACGAGTGTTGACGGCTTGGCTCCGCCGTTGGCAACGTGCCACTCGTGTATGACGAGTCACCGTGACGTCATTTGCGGTGCGTTGGACGGAAATAAGAAACACTTGCGCGAGTCGTTTGACGCAAGTCGCATCACTCGAAGCCGCGAACGGGGTCTTCATCAGGCTATACGCAATAGGCAAGCAATAGGGGAGGTCTTTGTCTGGACAAATGCCGTAAGTCAATTGGTAGATCACGTCACACTTTAATTAGATCAAAAACAGAAATGCGTCGGTATATTTCTCGACCTGGCCAAACCTTTCGACACCGTCATGATTCCTCTCCTTGTGGACAAGTTAGATAAGATCGGTGTTCCCGGTAGTGCTCTAACAATTTTTAAGGATGTTCTCTGTGACCGTACGCAAAAAGTTAAGATAAAATAATATATTAGCTACTTGGGTTACCTATGGCGTTCCACAAGGCAGTATACTTGGCCCGAGTCTCTTCCTGATTTACATTAATGACCTGTGTCAGCTGCCACTTATAAATGGAAAGATATTTTTTCATGGGGGGACCTGGGACGAAGTTCGACGAAGTGCCGAACTGGGACTGCATAACGTAAGCCATTGGCTAAGATCTAACTGCCTCACTTTGAACCTTTCCAAACCTACATTTCTCCAATTCTCCTTTGCTAAAATTAAACCTGTAAATTTAGATATTCGACTACATGTATGCAACTTCGATTCTTCAACGACATCTTCATGTACAGCTATCACTAAGTCTACACATGTCAAATGCCTTGGTGTGATTGTTGTAGAAAAGCTTGGCTGGCGTCAGCACATACACCTCACTACCACGCGTTTATGGAAACTTATTTGGGCGTTTAAAAAACTTAGACACGTGGCCGACTTCGAACTCCTTCGCACTGTGTACTATGCGGTCGTGCAGTCAGTCTTGGGATATTGTGTAGGTATGGGGTGGTGATAAGCTGAACAAAACCCTGAATATAAATCCCCTTACGATTCGCGAAACAAAAAAGAAGGTAAATATCTAGCTACTGACACAGGACTACAACGCAACTGAAAACTTACTGCAATCAACCTAAATATATATAAGAACACAAATCATTGGTATTCACACACTCATACACACATCCCAACACACACGCACGCATACACATACAAACACACACAAACTCACGCATACCAGTACCCCGGAAAGTACCCCCAGAAGTTACTGTCTCCTGAAATATAGGTACTCTAACTCTAACCTAGCCCTTTTTTTTTTTGGGTGGTAAATCATCAAATGACTCCTCCCGCTCTTGGCGGCGCGAGAGGGAGTGTCAGACTTTTACTGACTAAAACCCACCCGTGTTCCTTCCGTTGCCTGTGTGCCGGGGCCGCGATATCCCTTTCAGACAAACCCGCAACCCCAGCCCTGGAGCCAGGGTCTCAAATTTTTTGTAACCTGTTTATGGCAATAAAGAATTTATTATTTATTATTATTGTCCTTTATTTCATATAATTATATACCTACATAATTATAATTTATATTTTTAAATATTTAAAAAAAAAACAATAGAGAATACAAAAACATTTAAAAATATAAAAAATAGTAGCCCACCGGTATCGGGAACAAGGTTCCAGCTACCGGCAGTCAGGGCTCCTGAGAGAGGAATCTCCTAACGATACGCGCCGTGTCCAGAAGTACCGCTTGCTGGATCAAGCCCTTGATCCAGCTGCCTAACGAGAGCCTCCTTAGGTGTTGGTCGAAGCTCTTTGCTATTATGCCATTGGCCGTCAAGACTATCGGTACAATGACTGCTGTATCCACATCCCACATGTCGACAACTTCGCGAGCCAGGTCAAGCTACTTAATCTGCTTAACTTTTTTAGCTTTCACGAGGTTCTCGTCATGCGGGACCGCTATATCATTGTGCGACGCTCTAATTGATCTACCACCACTAAGTCTAGCTGGCAACAATAGTCTTGTCAGTGATGATAGATCGATCCCAATACAACGTGATATTGTCATTTTCGAGAACTGGGTCGGGCACCTATAGTACGGTACTTCCGATTCCACAAGACTGTATTTCAGAGCAAGTTGCTGGTGAATAATCCTGGCTACAAGGTTGTGCCTATGCAAGTAGTCTCCGTTAGCCAGACCAGAACAGCCAGAATTCCTCCGGACGGTGGCATGCCCGACAGATGTCAACCATGCTCTCCTTCACAATATATTTCCGGTAATTGTTCGTCATCATAACTTCATCCATAATCGCAAAAACAAAACCTTCGGTTTCCTCAAAGAGATCACCGAATCGCAGCTAGGATACGGACGCTAATAGATCTACATCGGGCCCATGTAAGGCCCGGTAAAAGCGCCCGTGAAACTCTTTGCTCTGCCATACCTCCCTGCGGTCATTAGTATCTAATACTATAGGTTTGCACCAGTTCTCGTTAGCCAAGGACAGCGGGCTAAGGCCCTTGTCCACTGAGACCACATCTCGGTGCATCCCCACGTCGGCTTCTAGGAAGTATTCCCTGAGACTGCATACCTCACGGTTGCGCAGGGTCTTAGTATTTAAGAAGCCTCGACCTCCACATTTCCGCGGGATATACAGTCTCATCACCGATGAACGTGGGTGAAGCATCTGATTTGCGGCCAGCAGCGTGGTGCGGACCCTCCTATCCAGGGCGTAAAGTTCCATCTGGATCCATTTGAGTATGCCGAAAGAGTACATCAACATTGGCATGACCCAACCGTTGATGCCTCGTTTTCACCTGATAAAAGACTATTATTGTTAGTTGTTATATACTGATATAAAGATCTTCCCAATTGCTTGCCTTTCAACTCGATTTTCGGCAACTCTCATACTTCTGCTACCCTGAGGGCGTCCTACCTTACGTTTGTCGATTCGCGATCTCCACTCAAGAACACGTCTACCCCAACGGTCATCGGTTCTACGGCTAATTATAGCTGACCCATTGCCACTTCAGCTTGCTTATTCTGTGAGCTATGTCGACTATACATAATATGTCATACATCACGAGATTTGTAAAATTATTGCCTTTCTGATGAGGTTTCTTTCATGATTCTTACTATTCCCACTGAAAAGATATTTCAGTTGTAACGGGATTAGGCTGCCTGTCCATTGAAGCGGAGCGAGGCAGCGGAGAGGAGAATGACACCGGGGTGGAGCGGAGTTGCGGGCAGTGTCTGTCCATTGATGCGGAGCGAGTATGCGGAGCGGAGTTATGGACTGCGCGGAGCGAGGTAGCGGAGCGGTGTTGCGGACTGTGCGGAGCTAGACCGAGTTCACGTATTTTTCCGCATCGCCTCTTCGCTTCCCCGCTCTGGTTCCCCGGTCCATTTCCTCGCTCCGCTTCACTGAAGTGGAGCGGAGGTTTTATGCAATTTCATTTTTTTTTTTTTTTTTTTTTTTTTTTTTTCATTCATTAATATTGGCACACCACTACTCCACTCCTCTCGTCTCCGCTCCAGTGGACAGGCAGCTTAAATTTGACTAATTAAATATTTAATTATTTGCGAGTGACTTTACTGGCACAGTGCTGATCCGATCTCCACCACCCAAAAAGAAACCTCAGGCCAAGAGAAATCTAGTATTTTAATTTACGTACCTAGATTTTTCAGCCCGTTATGAGCCTCTGAATATAGGTTTGGTAGCTTTCATTCAGACCCGATTAACTAGGTAACCTGTAGGGCTAGATTTTTTTGAAGTTAGGTCCAGGGCTAGGTCACGGTCTAGGTGACCTAAATGATAGTATATAATATATATAATATAATAGTATATAATAGGATGCAATAAATGATTTTACGTTTTGACTGTCCTTTAACCTACCTAATCGACGGGAACAATAGTCGTGTGAACGACTTTTATCAAAATTTATCATTTTGATAAAGCTGCTAGATAGCACTATCAATAATACCTATAATATCTGCATATTTGATTGAGTTAGTATACTGATTGCACACAATTTCTACTGTTTTGTTTCGCATTATTATAAAATAATATCTTCCTTATTTATAGGTGGGCAAATTGTGTGCAAATTGGCACCAGTACAAATAGGAACATTTTCAAAGAAAATATTTTTTGATGACTCATTATTACGAACAACGATTCTACATAATACATTCTATTTTCACGCATTTTTGCGAAGAAAATATTTATCCTATATTTAAAAGCTAAAAGTTAAAGCTAAGTTAAAATTACTGATTTTAAACAAGCTAAAATTGTTGGTGACGCATCGTCGCAAACAGTATGTATTTATTATAACAACACATCTTCTATACAATTAAATAAAATTCATGTCTGTTTGTAATGTCAGAATAACAGCTTTTGGGGTTGAAACACTAGGGCCATGGGGTCCGAGTGCCCACTTAGTCTTTCAAGACATCGCAAAGCGGTTGGTCGACTCTTCATGTGACCAGAAGGCTGGCCTATTCTTCGGCCAGAGAATCAGCATTGCCATACAACGTGGTAATGCTGCCAGCCTTTTGGGCACTTTTCCTGTTGACAACGATGCGGACGAATTTTTTGATGCCCTATGATTGTTCCCCCCCCACCCCTTTATTATATACTTGTACATATTATTATTATTATTTTAAGTCTGTTAGTTTTTAAATTGTTTCACAGCTTTTTACTAAATGTAGGTATATGAATACAGTTCCGGTGCTTATAAAAAAAAAAACAGTTATGAATTTTTTTGCCAGTCTGTCTGTCAGTCTGTCTGTTCCGGCGAATCTCCGAAACGGCTGGACAGATTTAAACCGGACTTTCACTGGCACCGATAGCCGATGTTATAAGGAGTAACTTAGGCTTAGGCTTTTATTTTAGAAAAATAATTATTGATAACACAGGCGAAGCCGCGGGCATCAACTAGTAGACAATATAGGAATTTTAGGTACATACTCGTGCCTTCAAGCCTTGGGCAGGTCACTGTTATCAGCGGCGTAGCGTGGGTGGCAATTTAGCACTTTTATTTAGGTATTTCAATTTAATGTATACTATAGAGTACATTACATTGGACCCTATTAGAATACCAGCGCTGCGGTATTTTTTTATTTTTATATCGCCGTATTATGCTGAGATAGGAGCCTTTTTGGCCTCGCACAGGTCGTTATTATTCTGTTAGTTTTTAAATGCTCTTTTTTTTATTATTACTTAGGTACTGTTTGTATTTCCTGTGCGGGTCTCAAATAAAATATTTTTCATTCTTTCTTTCTTTACATACATTAATTCTAGATAAATTTTCGGCAAGAACAGTCATCATGCTGCAAATGTTCAATGTTTGCAGACGATTTGAAACTTTACAGGGAAATTAAAACAGACTGCGACATTCTTCTTCTTCAAGAAGACTTAGATGCGGTGCAAGAATGGTGTCAACTTAATATGATGACTCTCAATTCCAGTAAATGCTATCACATGATTCTTACGCGAAACAAACAAGTACGATCATCATCTTATGCGTTGAATGGAATGCCTCTGCAAAAGGTTGATACCATCCGTGATTTGGGTGTCCAACTCGACAGCAAGCTAACTTTCATCAATCATATTGACGGAATTGTAGCCAAAGCGTCAAAAATTTCGGGTTTTGTGAAGAGAACTTGTTCGGAGTTTCGGTCCATATCGACACTAAAAGTGCTTTACTACACCCTTGTCAGAAGCATACTAGACTACGCATCTCCTGTTTGGAATCCCACATATAGTGTTCATATTAACAGGATAGAACGTATACAGAAGGCCTTCACCAGGTACTTACGCTTTAGATGCCCTAGTTGCCCTCATGACGCTAATTATTCCCAAAGGCTTAATCACTTCAATATGTTACCACTTGAACAACGTAGAAGCACTTCTGATCAGCTCTTGTTTTACAAAATCATTCATAACCTGGCGGATGTACCCGAGTTATTATCAAAAATTAATATAGCTGTACCTAGGCGTACCGTAACTAGATCTCTACGCAAAATAAATACCTTTGTACCATCCTCATCAAGAACCAACCTTGGTCTCAATGCCCCCTTGAATCGATTAATGGCTAATTATAATAAAATAGATGTCTGCAACAATATTGATATATTTACAGACTCCTTTACCCAATTTCGCAAAAAACTTAACGACGAATCATAATGTCATACATAATCTACTTTTTACTTTTTATTTTTTACTACTTATTTAATTTTTAATATATAATGCACTCGTTATCGCGTTCTACCATTTTGAATAACAATTTTTCTGCATAAATTTTTATTTTTTATTTCAATGTTTTCATTTTGTTCTATTGATAATTTTGATTGTAATTCTTGATATATTTTATTTTAATTACGATTATGATTTTGTTTTTAACTTAATGTTTTGTTCATTGTTTCAATTAAATTTTTCTATCCGTATAAAATCTTTTTAAAACGTGTATTTATAAGCTATTTTTTATGTAAGTGCTGTGTACGCCTGTAAGTGACTAATTCACCATAAATCAATGCTTATGTTATTTTCTATTATGTTAATGTTCTAGTGAATAGGTCGTTGGTGTACCTATCAAATAAATAAATAAATAAATCATTATTTTGCATTATACAGGTTCGAATTTAAATAAAAAAGTTTATCTAAGTTTTACAATACAAAGTCACGCCTGAATCAATTAACAATCACGTTTATTAATACAAACGATATTTTACTTCAACCAGTATGGACGGTGTTGCCAGTAGTCGCTACAAAATATCATTCCAAGAAAGGGGATTCCCCGAATTCGTCACAGAATAAGTAATGAAAAATTCCGTGCTCTTTTTTTCGGTCCGAATTTGTAGTTGCGATAAAAATATGAAATGGTTCAAATATTTTTATTATTTATTGTGAAAATTTTCCGCCCCCACTACGCTTTATGTTACGTTATCTATTTAACTCGTTACTAAGTACCTACGCATTAGATATGCTACATTACTTTAGGTACAATTCATAATTATAAATCTTTCCAATTAATAGCTGCTACGCGTCGTTTTACAGAGGTTAAAGAGGACTCTAAGCTCTGGAAACTAGAGATTAAGTTTGTTAACACATAACATGACGCCTCTAATCTCCAAAGGGCTAGGCAGAGCACAAAGTGTACCTACAGTACCTACACCGACATTTTACCAGTTATGTTTTTAAATATTGAATGCTAAACTAAGTAGTTTTCCTCGCTTTCCGAATAAGAACGTAATCGCTCACAGCGCTGACATCAATATTTGGCGTTCCGAGTTAGTTATTACGATTATGACAGCTGAAGGCTGTCATCAATTCTGAACGCTCTCACGGAGCTCGGTCAACGTCAAAACTTGCATATCATATTTCTTTGTGTTTATACTACACATTTCTTCTTCTTCGTTAGTTAGGTGGCCACGGTAGCCAGAAGCACAATTTCGAAAATGCCACGTTTGTCTAAAGTTATGATGCGACTCGAAACAAAACAGCACAACTGTCATCTTTGACAGCGCTCACGGTGATATTAGTAAAAGGCATGGTCGGCGTTATCGCAAGATGGCGCATGTCATGACGTCATCTATGACGATTCACTATACATTGTTATCGCGCTAAGGCTTATTCGGAACGGCCGTTAGCACGCTCAAATCGATTACATTCTAACTCGGAATGCGGGGCTAGTAGGTATCTGTCGGTCAATCGACTCATGGCTGATTCCTATAAGTTACGGACCGTTAATGGTTGAAATTAAGACTCATAAATCTTGACCAATAATGAAGCAAAGACTTCATAGCTTTGCATAGTAGGGACCCTCCCATTATGGAAGTAGCTATCACAGGTAAAATAAGCTTCCGAATGTATTTATTTGCCCAGTTTGACAATAAAAACTGTTATCATTGGTGGGGAAAACTATTAGTTTTTGTTTACCTATATGAACCGAGCATCAGTAATCAGTCAAACGTCTAGGGTAGGTTAGGGTTTTTGACCGTACCATACCTACTACTAGATACATGATAAAAGTTCAAAGTAGGGAACTAAACTCTGATATTTAATTTGCTAGACCAAAATGACGGCTGTTATCGTATTTTTTTTTTAATAATACGATAAATAATTCATATGACAGAGACAACACGACAACAGTGAAGGCCTTCCTGCAGATAATGATTTAGTGGTCCTTGGTGAGATTCATGTGGTAACTAAATTATTTACTAGGTAGGTTATTTTTATGTCGACACCAAATGTCATTTTATTCTAGCAAATAAAAAATCTAAGTTTATGTAGGTCGCATCATATTGAAAAAGAAAAATATTCTGAAACTTACCAATCGTGTTCAAATGTAAAAACGTACTAAGTACATGTTCATGATATTATTGAAGTTATAATTCAACTAACAATACTCAGGGTGCAGCTTGATAAATGTTATCAAGATAATGGCGTCCATATGTTTGGTAGGTAATTAAAAAGAACTGTTTTGTTAAAATTTATATTTGATTTTGGTATTTAAAATAAAATGCAACACAATCACAACACAACAGCCGCCCGATACTTGAGTGGCACACTCATTATTATCAGTCACTGATTAGCATTAGCATTAGCATCATACGAGTAGGTATTATAAAAAATACGGATTTTGAAAACCAATAACCTAATAATGCTTTATTTATTTTGTGGTTTATTTACCACAAATTTTCATATTTTGCAATCTCAAACAAAAAAAGGAAAAAAAAATCGTAAAAACATAAAATATAATTGTATTGAAAGCAGTGTCTCCTTTGACAGCCGTAGGTAGACGATTTTCATTTCCTATTTTTTTATGTGTTTACGATAAATACTACAAAGGACATCATTCAAGTTTCGAACATTTTGTACCCAAATGGTCGCTCTCTATGGGCTTGTAATGTGGGGTAATAGTACTGATTTAAACAGAGCATTTGTCGCTCAAAAAAAGTGCATAAAAGCAATATGTGGGCTTCAACCTGATGACACGTGTCGACCAGTGTTTGAAAGACTTGGTTTGTTACCGTTTGCCATCTCTGTACATTTATGAAATATGTGAATAAAAAATTATTTAAGACAGCAAATGAAGTAAGTCCTCGTAATAGACGAGATCCATTTAAATTAGTGCTGAATGATTTGCCAAGACTTGCCAAATACAATAAGAACTGCCTAGCAATGTGCGTGCGTATTTTTAACAAGATACCCAGTCAATTCAAATCATTAAATTCTAGATTATTTAAGATAAAGTTATACAAGTGGTTGAATGAGTGTAACTTCTATTGCATAAAAGAATTTATAGAGAAAAAATGTTGATGTAAGACGTTATAACATTTTCAAATAGGTACCCTCAAATTTTGCATGCTATGTGTTATCTTAGCTTAGCATGTTTGTGCCATTATAATTATATTTTAACACCATTTTATACCATGTTTTATGCAAATAAATGATTTATTATTATTATCTCCTTTATTAACATTTTAACATATAAAATACATTTTTAAATATTTCTTAAAAACTATATAAAAAACATTTAAAAATATAAAAAATTGTATTCCGCCGGTGTCGGGAGCAAGGTCCAAGCCACCGGTGGTTAGGGCTGCAGAGACAGGAACCTCCTCACAATGCGAGCCGTATCGAGGAGTACTGCCTTCTGAATCAGGCCCTTGATCCAACCGCCTAACGAGAGCCTCGAAAGATGTTGGTCGAGGCTTTCGGCCATCAGGCCATTGGCCCTTACGACAATCGGTACAATGATAGCCGAGCTCACATTCCACATGTCAACAACCTCGTGTGCTAAGTCGAGATATTTGATTTGTTTCTCTTTCTCAGCTTTCACGAGGTTCCCGTCATGTGGAATGGTAACATCGACTATCATTGCGCGGCGCGCTAATCGGTCTATCACCACTATATCAGGCTTATTGGCAACAATAGTCCTGTCAGTAATGATAGACCGATCCCAGTACAACGTGACATGGTCATTTTCGAGAACTGGTTCGGGCACATACTTGTAATACGGTACCTCAGAGTCAACAAGTTTATATTTCAAAGCAAGTTGCTGGTGAATAATCCTGGCCACTTGGTTATGCCTGTGTAAGTACTCGCCGTTAGCTAGACGCGAACAACCAGAGATAATATGTCTGATGGACTCACCCGGACGATGGCATGCCCGACACACGTCAACCGTCCCGTCCTTCATTATATGTCTCCGGTAGTTATTCGTCAAGATAACTTCATCCATAATTGCACAGACAAAACCTTCAGTTTCCCCGAAAAGGTCACCGAAACGTAGCCAGGATACGGACGCTAAGAAATCTACACCAGGCTCATAAAGAGCTCGATAGTAGCGCCCGTGAAGCTCCTTGCTCTGCCATACCTCCTTGCGGTCATCTGTAGTAAGTATTACAGGTTTGCGCCAGTTCTCATTATTATTAAAAATTAAAGTGCCAGCCCATAGAAATATAAATAATTCTTATATCTATGTGCCAGACAGAAAAAAAAAAACACGGTTTTCTTATGGAAAATAACACCCTCAAGTATGTTGTAAGCAAATAAAACGTTCTTAAGAGCGTTTATTCTGAAGGTGGGCAACGTCGCAAATACATGCCAAATATTTCACTGTTTTGATTAATTTGGCAATATTACCTACTGTGTGGAAATAAAAAATGTGGCTAACTAGCGAACTAGAATATTGATTATGAAATGCAATAATTAATATCGTAACACCAAATGTTTAGTTTTAGATGTAAAAATACTATTTGAAAACTTTCCAAATACGTTTTTTACACTTAAAATGGGTACCTACAACAAAAAATTCAATGTTATAATTGCAATCATTATTAATATTCTAGTTAGTTAGTTAGCCACATTTCTTATTTCTATTCAGTAATATTGCTATATGAATCAAAACAGGTAAATATTTGACAAAAAAGACGTGTGTGTTCGGGGAACTGTCAGGAACGAATTTCCTTCTCACGGATGATTTAAAACATCAAAATATTTGTTTTTTTTTTTTTTTTTTTGTTAGCTGCGCTACTGTTTATACTTTTGCAGCTATCATCGTTTTACTTGCTGTACTTAGTCTTGTGTTATTGTTCCGAAATAAACTTTTTATTATTTATTATTATTATTTTCACTAGAAATTTCTGTAATAGATCATGCATCATGAAACGAGGAGTTCCGGCTCCTCAGTACTACTCAATAATTTTTCTTTCTTCAAATCTAACTTTTCAACCATGCTCTGCTGATACCTGAGTCAGAGTTGTGGAATCCTGTTTCATGTTTTCAATTAAAAGAATGTGAACATGGAATCAATGAGAAGTCAAGCCTCTCAAGTGCGTTATCTGTTCGACTAAAGAATCCCGACTGGATTTAATGAGGAGTCACGCCTCTTAAGTGCGTGATCTGAAGTGTCCTACTTTTATAGAGCTGCGACTCGAATCAATGAGCAGTAACGTCTCTCAAGTGCGTATTCTGGAGTCTTCTTCGACGAGAAAATCACGAATAGAGTCTGAGGATTCATGCCTCTCAAGTGCGTGATCAGGACTCTCCCCGACCAAAATCCCGACTCGATTTAATGAGAAGTCACGCCTCTTTAGTGCGTGATCTGAAGTCTCCTACTTATAAAGAGCTACAACTCGAATCAATGAACATTCACGTGTCTCAAGTGCGCGATCTGGTATCTTCTGAGATGAGAGAATCACGACTAGTCTATGAGGAGTCAGTCCTCTCAAGTGCGTGATCTGGAGTCTCCTAAGTAGGGAGTCTCCTAGTAGGTAGTACTCCCAATTCAAAATAATATTTCTATTCAAAAATCTCTATTCAAAAACCGTTCTTACACGTTTCCTTTCCATTCCATTCACGCTTAATTACTCTCTATTCAAAATGATACATCTATTCAGGAATCTCATTTCTGATCAGTTCTTCCATTCACGCTAAAGCGATGAATGTATTCTAGCTTCTCTATTCATAATTAATATTTTAAAAAACACTAGAAAAACACGCTTTTATAAATGGCCTTTCTCACAAGTGCAAACACGACTATGATACGATATTCCATCATGGAATGCCAGTGCCTATCTTCCGGCTTCATCATCAGACCTTGAAACCTAATCGTGGTCAAAGTTCATTACAAGACTTTTCTAAAAAACCCAAAACAGCTATGATACGATTTTCCATCATGAAGTTCCAGTTCATATCTTCCGGCTCTATCATCAGATCAGTTCAACAGTACCATATTATTGTATTGTCATCAGAACTACATACAGCTGCCAATTTTCATTACGCTACGACCCTTGGAAGATGGTTAAATTAGTTACCTTAGATTCTATTACATAGTTAGTTACTTACAGGTCGACCTAATAAAAGCGTGTTAAAAATAAACAAGTTTAATTCCTTTAAATGATGTTTACTCCAAATGAAAAAACACAGCTAGGTAGTGTTTTGTATAATATTATTGCAATGTACTTAGTTATGCATACCAGATATCAGTTCCCATAGGAGCGAATCACTCGACACCATATGCTGTTTCTAACCACTTGTTTAATTATTGTACAGCCTACTTAGCTCATATAGTTTTCCTTTTAATTAATAGCCATGTCACCGATTGCAGTTATTTATTATGCATCTCTTTCGACACGACACCTTTTTCTAACACTTAAGTTAACGTTCATGTGAAGTGGCCTGGTGGACCATTCCAGAAATATTGTTTTTATTGATTAACCTTTTTTTATAAAATATGTACCAATAGTCCGTAAGCCATTCCGTCTGTATCGCTCTAACCGAGCACACCTCCTAATTACTTTGAATATTGTAATTAAAGTTTATTTAAAACTAAATCACTGCCGTACATATTTGACTGGCGCAGCCGGGGTAGGATAAAGTTTGCGAAAAGTTTCTTCGTTGCACGAGCACTAAAATTGGCCTAGCGGAGTGCTAATCGCCTGGCCTTATCCGGGAACCTACACAAACAAATTGTCATCGAGCGGCAGCACGAAGGAGATCAACACCAGCAGACGAGAATCGGCTTGGGATCGAGCAGTAATTTAATGTGAGTAGACCTTTTCGCATTTTATTGTTCCCTTCCTTGTATATCCCTTTCCTACGTTATATTGGACAAAAATCGCCTTTTAACGTCATTAATTAGTTTAATCAACCTCTTGGACAAAAATCGCCATTTGCGTTGTGTATAAGGTTTTAGATTCTATTTTCTTCTATTAACATTATATTGGACAAACATCGCCGATATAACGTTATTAGTTTAATCAACCTCTTGGACAAAAATCGCCATTAGCGTTGTGTATAAGTTCTTTTAAATTCTATTTTCTTCTATTAACATAATATTGGACAAACATCGCCGGTATTACGTTATTAGTTAGTTTAATCAACCTCTTGGACAAAAATCGCCATTTGCGTTGTGTATAAGTTCTTTTAAATTCTATTTTGTTTTATTAACATAACATCGGACAAACATCGCCGATATTACGTTATTTGTTTGCTTATTTAAATTCAATTAATAATTAATTTAATATTAACTAAAACTTAGAATAGTATTGTGTTAATTTCCATACAGAAATGAATCAAATTCAGATAATCCCGACGGACATCCTAAACATAATTCCTAAATTTGACGGGGATGAAAAACAATTAAATCTTTTTATTTCCAAATGTGAATTCATTATTAGAATGTTTTACGTAGAAAATAACCCAGCGCAACAACTTTACCTATATCATGCCCTAACAAGTAGATTAGTCGGTAAAGCAGCAATTCACATTAGCATAAGCCAACATGCTTTCACTTGGGAAGCACTGAAGAGATTGCTTGTTCTGTACTATGGCGGCCCGAGATCTGAAGCGTGTAACGCGATAGAACGAGAAACCCTTAACATAAAACATGGACAGTCATACATTGATTTCTGTAACACATATAAACAACCATCTCAATTCAAATTTGGAATTTCACAACAAGGTTACAAACCTCAATTCATTCCAAATTTTACACCCGTCAGACCAAAGTTCGGTGTGCCTAATGCCCAACAAAATGCGATTCCGAGACCGCAAAATATCCCGCAAATTTATAATAGGCAAGCAGTAGCAATACCTACTCAGCAACCGCAGCAGTTTCCTCAAAACAGTAATGCTGATGCTCTATCACGCATAAGAGTTGCCGCATTAGACGACGACTCATCTAACATAGTAGACAAACAGGAACAACGAAATAATATTTCGAAAGACGCAACTCCTAGTTCCAATGTTATTTCATCCGACGATGACGACGACAGACCGAGATCCCCATATTTGATTCAATCATTGGATAGTGGAACTCTTACAGCCTCTGAAAAACCTGATTCCTTAACTAATAATACAGTTCATACTGAAGAAAACACCGACTCTGCTGACATACCAATACTAAACGAAGCTATTAATACAAAACCTACTCAAATATTAATTTTCACATGGAATAGAAACGAATTTGTAGTTAAAGATCTCTCTAGAGATAAACAACAGGTACTCGAAGTGCACATGCCTACGGAAAACCCAATACTAGTTAAAGATTTCCTTAAAGAGTACATTCGACCTAAAATTAAATATTTCCTTTATTTCGAAGACAAAATACATAGAAAATTATTTCCTGAGGTAATTACAAACCTTTATAAAAAGGATTCAGTTACGTTTTATGAATGCACCCGAAGAGTAGTCTATGTTGAAGACGAAGAAGACCAACGTGATATTATCACAAAGTGTCACATAGGTAAAACTTGCCACCGCGGTATTAAAGAAACAATAGCCCATTTAATACGCACATATTTTTGGAATAACTTGGAACAAACAGTGAGCAGTATTATAAACTCTTGCGTTTTTAAGCCTGAATTACAGTTAACACAGACTCAGACTAGACCTATTCAAGAGATATTTAATGATTTATTTTCAATAGAAGGAAAATATTTCTTGACTATTGTAGACGCTTTCACCAAACTTGGACAAGCATTTGAGGTTTCGAATAGATCAACCCCAGAAATAGTAAGAGCGTTATTAAAGTTCTTCTCATTTTATGGTGTACCTAGAAAAATTAGTTCAGATTCTGCTTCAGAATTCAATAATAAACTATTGAAGGAAATGTTAACTTTCTACAAAATTATTCTTTACATAGGAACGACACATAATTCTAATTCAATGGGTATAATAGAAAGGTGTTATTCGACAAAAATCGAAATTTACCGACTTATAATAAAAGACGCCGTAACCGTTAAGACGCATGCTATAATGTCATATAATCAACCAATGCAGTCTACCACATGTCTCACTCCTTTTGAAGGCGTATTCGGTCATACGGATTCATCTAGTAATTTTGCAATAGATTTCGATCAAAATAATACGCAACAATTAGTTACAGACCACGCAAAGAGATCAACATACTTATATAATTATTTAACCGATAAAATGGTTAAAAACAAAGAAAACATAAGACAAAAGCGCAGTGGAGAAAATAAATTCGATATTAAGATTGGAGATAATATTTTAATTAAAGGCGTTAACACTCGACGCAGCAAAGATAAACCATGTTATCAAAAAGCTTTAGTAACAAGTAATATTCACCGCAATACAGTCGCGGTCCAGACCAATCAGAGACAAACTAAGGTTCCAATTAAAGGCATAAGACGGTCACAGGGTCGTCCTCCTGATAGACGACTGGAACATAGGAAAAGTTCTAGATTTAGAATTAAGTAACAATTAAGATTATATTCGAGAATACTTAGAAATTTGTCATAGGTATATAAAAGGCAAACGAATATCATTTACTTATTATATCAATTCCAACCATCTAACAAAATATCGTTTATAATTATTATCAATTACATCCATTTCCAGTCTCAATTTCCAACCTCTGAACAAACCTTCCATTCCTAATCATTCCCATAAATACAATTTTCTGGCGAAAGGGTTGAAAATATTAGCGCTCTCCTAGCCATGCAGGGAAGTCGACGACGGATAGTTTCTTGGATATGAGACAGACGTCTCCCCAGCTGACGAAGACACACGCATCGCGGACGAGTTTGCCAATGAAATTTCAAAGTGTTTTCCCTTGCCAGTGAAATCCTCCAAAGCTAGCCAGACACTTGGAGCCTATTTTCCGGTGTTCACACATTTTTATGGAGGCACATATATTCTGACCTGCGACTTACTTCATATTTGCGAAGTGAAAATCAGAAATATCAACTTGAAAAACGACGCATAGAAGCAGCTCTGGCGGCAGTCGATATCACGCCGAACGTGCATCTACCCAGCATTGCGATACCGGCGACCAGCCTTCAAGAAACACCTCCGATCAATTTAGATGAAATAGACTTTGAAAACTTACAGTTATTGGCGCATTCCCTGAAAAGTGAAAGTGTAGTGTAAAGTGATAAAAGCAAACCGTACTTTTTGAATATTCATAATATCGGAACTGTAATCATTTATACATTAATTTTAATTCTCTTATTCATTGTATTTCTTGTTAGTTTTAGTTCTAAAATATTATCTATTTGTAAAATAAATCAAAACCATCATTCTCAGAATGCAAATGATGATTTTGAACTTAGGAAGGGAGGAGTTATGCATACCAGATATCAGTTCCCATAGGAGCGAATCACTCGACACCATATGCTGTTTCTAACCACTTGTTTAATTATTTAGTTTTTAATAGCCATGTCACCGATTGCAGTTATTTATTATGCATCTCTTTCGACACGACACCTTTTTCTAACACTTAAGTTAACGTTCATATGAAGTGGCCTGGTGGACCATTCCAGAAATATTGTTTTTATTGATTAACCTTTTTTTATAAAATATGTACCAATAGTCCGTAAGCCATTCCGTCTGTATCGCTCTAACCGAGCACACCTCCTAATTACTTTGAATATTGTAATTAAAGTTTATTTAAAACTAAATCACTGCCGTTCATATTTGACTACTTACCTAGCATACAATCATAATGTAGTGTCGAGTCCATAGATATAAGAAAGAGTCGAGTCGGTCGAGAGTGATCGTTTACACCACATGACCATTCCCGTTAAGGAAACTGATTGCATACCTAACTCTACCCATGATTCGCCTCTTTGCTATAGATTCATGAACTACGAGTATTTTATTTAGATTCAGAATGTATGTTTGTATTCAGAAGTATCAATTAGATCAACTTGTTATGCACCTATTGGTGCCGATTCTCTTGTCACGAATGCGTCTAAACTAGACTAAAAATCACTAAAATTAGGTTTAATCCTGTCAAACGACGATTTACCATTCTGAAATAGACTAAAGTGACACAATTTAACTATATTTTAGTTTGACAGCACTAAGATAGTACTGAGTTTTTAGTTTAGTGAAAACGGCAATTTTGCTATTCTGAATTTGACATGTTTCACCTAAAATTTTGATTGTAAAATACCAAACCAGACTAATTCTGACAATTTTTAATCGCGATTAAAAAGGTGTGGGTTAAAATAAGTTGTCATGAACTAAAATTCACACCAACATCTTGACTTCACGTGCAAAAACAGTACCTACTGTATTTATTTTTTCTTTTGCTTATATCTCGAAAATGGTGCGTCCTATCGCAAAAATAATGAAAATTTCGACCTACACCGAAGTGTACAAGAGAATCGGCACCATTCTGTGTTTACTTAGCAAAATATAACAATGCTTTGGTATTAACTAGAAAATAGATGGTGATGAAAAAATATTTTATGTTAATATAATTTAGCTTTATACTATTTATTTATTTACTTACGGCATTGTAGAGCAGATAATTAATTTGAATGTCTTTTCAGGAACTCTGTTTTGGTTTATATAGCTTCCTGAATTGAGTTTGAGTTTTTTTTTTCTTCACTAAGTTTCAAGATGCAGCACAATATTTATGTTTTGCCTTCTCAGTAATCAGGCACACGCAGCTTTTTTTACCTCCCCATGTAACATTGTTTTTATAAGTAAGGCAGTTGTCCCACCGTCCGCGAGGAAGCGACTAACTATCGGATATTTTTATTATTTGCGTGACATCACTGCGGGCCCTATCATAATACCAGCGCTGCGACATTTATTATTTTAAATGTCGCAGCATTATGCTGAGATTGGAGCCTTTTGGCCTCGTACAGGACTGCTTTAACTTTTAATTTAACTTTTTTTTATTATTGATGTTTAGGGTGTTTGCGAGTCTCAATAAATACTTTTTATTTTTTTCTTTCTTTCTATTTTATCGCTCAAGACACGTACCTACAATATATATATATTTCGTGTAAACAAAAGAGATGCATGTATTAATAGTTGATTGCTGACTGTTCACACCGCCGCACTATGGAAAATGGTAGAACGGCATATCAAAAATGGTTTTACCAATGTCGCTACTGACATACTTTTTAAGTTTTATTTAATAGTTTAAGGATAAAACTAAATTATAATGTAATTTATTTTTATGTTAAATATAAAATTAATTTTTCACAATGCTATGTTTATAGATTTGACGGGATTTGGTTTTGTCCATGTCAAGCCTGTTCACTTCATCATTTTCAAAGTGATTTTAATGTTAAACTTTGTAGGAATAGATATGAAGTACTATATATTTCTGAAAAGCTCATCTTCTGAAGATTTTAAAACAAGTATAATATATTTATAATGTTAAAGTTTACGTTAAAATAATCGCAAAATAAATAAAGTGAAAAAAAGAGTTTATTAAATTCATTGAGACTTTTGATAGTTACCCACGTCTACTCCTGCTTTACATTTATTGTTGAATTATAGCCTAACTATTCATAAAAAACAGCAAATAAAAGTCGGCTGCGGATATTTGCGATTTTCGAAGCAATTTGTAAAATAGTGATTAAAAGTCTAGATTATGGTTTACAACACGTTATTTTGTGCCAAAAATAATAACATTTGAACATGATTTTCTAGGAATACCCCGTATTTTTGAGAGAAGTAATAGTAAAAATGTATCACCTTACCAATATGGTTTGACTGAGATACATTTTAAATCTATTGGTGGGTGTTAGTTTGGGGGGACGTTCTTTAATACACATGTGTGACCCAAACACGGAAGTATAACGTAAATAAATGAATTTTGAATATTGGGGCTAATTTTGGGGGGCAAATTAGAAAATAAAAATAAAAAGTTTTGCAAACTGAATCGTGTGACATTTCAAATGAAAGGGCTTGTTGCGAGGATCTCTTTTTTTATAATTTTAAACTAAGTACTTTTAAAGATATTTAAGAAAATTTATGAAAATTATTATTATATCCAAATCTATGGAGCCAAAATTTTTGAAAAAAGTTCAGAGAATGGTTCTTTACTCATAGATTACAAGAAAACCTATAAGAAGTCTATGGTCTTAAAATAACATAGTAAATCTCTCAATATTGTTGTTGTAATGTTAAGTTTGTTTCTTTAAGTCATGAAAAAGCTAATAATAGGTATTTATCTGAATACGATGATCGATTGTCTTCTACCTATTTATTGTATCCTGATTGTAATAATCTGTACGGTTACGCAATGACTAAAAAGTTTCCTATTTCATAGTTAAGATTTTTCAATCAAGAGGAAATTAATTCTTTCGATGTTGCGAGTATTTCCGATGAAAGCAGCTATGGCTTTATATTAGAGGTGGACCTTGAATATCCAGACTACCTACATGATGTTCAGAGAGATTTACCTTTCGCCCCAGAAAAAAATATACCACTAGGAGGAAAAGCAGCAAAATTCATAGCTAATTTGTACGATAAATGTAACTTTAAAATTCATTACACTAATTTAAAACAATGTTTGAAGTATGGACTTGTTCTCAGAAAAATACATCACATTCTCACATTTAGGCAAGAAGAATACTTAAAAAAAAAAAAGATTTAAACACTGGCCTCCGACAATCATCCACAACAGCATTTGGAAAATACTTTTACAAGCTATTGAATAATTAAATTTTTGGTAAAACTATAGAAAATAAGCGGAAACAAGTAGATATTAAATTAGTCACTAAATGGGCTGATACTGTCAACAATATTACAAACAAACAACTGAGTGCCGATACACTAATTTGCAAACCAAAGTACATGTCCAGTTTCTGCCCTATGGTGGTCTGAATCGATAAAAGTTCATGATTTAAGGTTTTACAGGAAAATTTAAATTATTATGGATTTATAAATTCAGAATAACTTGCGTAACAAAATTCTCAAAAAAACATTGCTTAATTATAGCTTCCGCCTCGCCATTTTTAACGGGAAGTAGGTACAAAAAATGTTTTTGACGTTCCATTTTATCCCGTAATTACCTTATAGAGTGTGAATAATAACTATAACCCGCTTATTTTAGATCAAAGGAATGTATATAAATGTTGTATGGGAATTGCTTTGGCTCATTGCTCAGGCTCGGCTCGGTTCACTGGCGCACCGGCCCAAGTCCCGCATGTCCTCGGCCCGGAGGTTGTTTTTGTTGCGATATCCGCGGCATCGCTACGCCCATTCGCTGTTGTGAGACCTGAAAAATACAAGACAACACATTTAAAATATACATTTATCTTTAACTCATGCATTTGCCGAACCACGTTGCTTTTCAACATACCCAATGTGGCTGGCCAGCTTGACGCGACTTAGACGTGCGATGTCGCGATGGCGCCTTTTTCACCCGTCCACCACCCGGACCTGGCGGTGGGCGAACCTCTGTCCAGTTTGTGATTTGATTTGTCATCCCCATAGAAGTGTATGACTGAGGAAGTGAAAAGAAAAATAAAAAATGGGAAGATACCTTCCACCCTATAAAAATCAATGACCTTATAATAAATAAATGTTTAAGTCCCATGCAATAGGGGGCGAGCCTATTGCCACCAACCGGGCACAAACCGACTCCGTCCACCAAGAACCAAAAAACGACAGATATTTTCATCGAACTGAATCTGTCATCTACTATATCTTTCTCCGGGCCCCAAACTATGAACTTAGCTAAAACCCGCGGACAATAGGTAGGTACTAGGTACACACTCGTAATCTCAACGGTCTTTTGTTTCTATGGGCCGACATTTAATGTTGGTTCTTGTGAGAGATATGGTGGCAGCTGTAAGTGTAGATAAGAGTCTTTTTATTTATTTATTTTATTTATTTAAGTAACATGGGAAACTTACAGCTAAAACAAACAGATAGCCAATTACAGGTCTCCACTTATAAAATACAGAGAAAAAAGTAAATTCAAAGGACATTCACACTTAATTACTATAAACTACAGCATAATTACTAAGTTGCTCGCACTGCATAACAACCATCATAACAAAATTAACTACATGAAAAAGTTACGGCTTAAGCACTTCCTGGCTGACGACACACTAGTTAGGAACGGATCTATACTCGTATCATACTGTTTACTAAGCTTGTTAAAACTTCTGCTTGCACGCACAATGCATGAATTAATTGGTTGAAGCAAATGGCACGCGCAAAGGTGGATTGTATCGCTTAGACTTCATGGGAATGTTGAAATAAAATTTTGACAAAATATCGGAACAGTTTATAGTATTGTTGAAGATTTTCAACAAACAAACACAGTCTGAAATCTCACGGCGGTTGAGTAAGGGTAATGTATGAAATTTATTGTTTATCTACACTTCCTGCTTCCACCACAATGTAACACGTAGCCAGGCTGCCGGCTGGTTTCGGTGATAAGAATGAGATGCGTGGGTGGACTAGCGTTGAGTTGGTTCTGCTTTGGTCGCGGCGGGTCGGATAGTTGCGGTTTTTTTTACATACAAAAGAGCCACGTGCAGGAAATTAATGTTGCATATTATTAATACATTAGTTTGACATAATTACATCAGTGAATTATGTGATAGATACAGATGTAAGTTATTCAATTTAATTTTTAATTAATGTCTTCCGAACAATCAATACTCGCAAAACTTAATTCAAAGTCAAAGTCTAATCATTTATTTCAAATAGGCCCTTGTAAGGCACTTTTGAAGGCCAAAATATAACAAAAAAAAAAACTTCTAGTCGCCCCTTCCAAAAGGTAGTTTTCTTATGGAGAAGAATGGACAACAAACTACATAAACAACAACAAACGGAAAGAGATGGTGGATTGTATAAGGAGAGTAGCTAAAGATGTGTTTGGACATTCGAAAGGGAAAGGTATGATAGAAAGGGATACATGTATACAGGGTGTCGGCAGAAGGTTGAACATACGAAAATGGCGGATCCGTATATTAATTAATGTCACTTTTTGCAAATTTCCTTCGCAATCCTTTCGGTGAAAAAAGTCCCAGGCAGTTAAAATTGGCGAATTGTTCTAGTAGTTTTAAAAGAAATTGTGCATATTGCATACCGTTAGATTGGGCATGAACCAAAGATGTTTTCCTAAAATTACAACTGCTCTATCACTGTTAGTTTTTTTTTTAACGCAGTTCAAAGTCGGGCTTTCGGTATTTATTTTTGATTTGTTTGTAGTTTAAGGGCTCGTATTTACTTTTCTAGAAATCATCTGCGTCAAATAAGAATTTTATAAGGTTAGTTTAGATGAAAATAAAAATAAAATGTTGCCAGTTTTGTTGTTTTTAAATGAAATTATTGACGTTTGAAGTTTGGGCAACGATAAATTCAGAAAAAAAAAAAAAAAAAAGAAAAATCCTTGTGGCCTGGGTCTTGTTATTGGGCCTAAAAACGTAGTAGACGGCCCCATGGATCCGCCATTTTCGTATGTTCAACCTTCTGCCGAACACCCTGTATAAATAAAATTCATTTATTTCAGGTCCTTGACCCATTTTAAGTACAAACAACAATGACAACAATACACACATAGTTACATAAAATTACAAATCAAGCACCAGCACTAAGCCCGCTACAACAATGCCCAACGTGGGGGTAATCCAGTCGCTGAGCAATCATCGCCAGGACAGTGTTGGAGCTAGCCCGCACCCTGCGCACCAAGGACGCAGACGGGACGCGTTATATGGTGGTGGAATGAAGACGTGCAAAAGATGCCCAAAGAAAAGAAAATTGCGTTAAAAATTGGCAAGTTGTAGCAACGGAAATGATAGTTTGAAAGATGATAAGAAGTAGATTTATAAAGAATGGAGGAGACAGGAAAAAAGGCGTTAGCATTTACGAGGTCTAAGGCGCAGGAGAAGTTGTATGACTCCCTGGACAGCCCCAGACACCAGAAGGAGCTCTATCGGATTACAAAAACAAGAGAAAGGAGAACGAGAGAATATTAAATATAGAATATTTAATAGAGAATATTCACATTAAATGTATAAAAGTTGACGCCGCGCCGGTAAGGTTCCGTCCAAAGATGACGAAATAAAAGAACGATGGAAAAAATATTTTGAAAAGCTAATGAATGAAGGGAAAAATGTCAAAAAACAATTTATTTCAATTAGGCACATAAAAGGCACTTTTGAAGGTCAAAATTTACAAAAAAATAGAATTGATGCTAGTCGCCCCTTCCAAAAGGTAGTTTTCGTATGGAGAAGAAATGGGCAAGAAACTGCACCGTTACTCTTTCAAAATGTTTTCGTTTGTGTACATTAATTAACTAATTGGGTATTTCTCATCAACTTTCGAAATTTCATTTTGCATGTCATTAAACATATATATATATATATATTATATGCCTATATCTATTTTTTTTGCTGTCATACAAAGTTTTACCTTAATGAGTTTTTTTTAAAGAAGGTCCTCCATATTTTTGTTTGTTAACATGTAGAAAAATTACTTAAAAAAAACTATAGAATGAGGAAATGACTGACAGGATGGGGGAATGCTTTTTATGACAATTTGATACTAAATGGGTAATAAAAAGAATTAGTTAATTTGTGAATATATTTGTAATTTATTTGTATTTGTAATGTATTCGATCAGAAAGAAAGAGAGAATGATGGAGAGAAAGAGAAAGAGTAAGAGAGAGACAAAGGGAGAGTAAGAGAGAGACAGAGGGAGAGTAAGAGAGATGTTTATTTAGAGAATGTTTAATCTGCAGAAACCGAACTTTGGAGTACTACTTACCAAAGCTTAACAATTATGTGACCTACCGACAATGGGTTTACGAAGTCAGTTCATTTGAAAAGGATGGAAAACAAAAGTCAGTTCGTAAACCCGTAAAGAAAGAGTATAAAGTTAGAGTGAAACAGCTCGTTAAAGATTTTGAAGCAGCGTTACCTTTTTTTTCCAACATGTTGGCACTATAGCACATCAGTACGAAGCCATTCAACATATCAAAGACATTTTAACAGTGAATGACGCTTTGATAAATGTTCATTACAGTGAAAATTATTGCTGCAAGTATAATGAGGAAATATAAACTGTCCACTTTGGTGGAACAAGATAGCAAATAACTATGCATACAGGAGTACTATATTTGTGCAATGATACTGTAGTCCAATCTCAATCTTTTTGTAGATTGTCTAGTAATAGTAGACATGACACATTGGCTGTTTGGGCACATTTGAAACCTATATTTGACTGGGTTAAAGCTAGAAAATTACCTATTTAGAGATTGCATATGTTGAGTGATGGGCCTGTTACTCAATATAAGAATAAATACATGTTGGAAATGGTCTCTCATCATCTAAAAGAAATTTATCCAGATATTACTCACTTCTCATGGCATTATTCTGAGACAGGGCATGGCAAAGGAGCACCCGATGGCGTCGGCAGAACTCTGATAAGAACAACTGACAGAGCTGTAGTTGAAGGTCATGACATTGTAGACTTCAGCGCGGTGAAACTTGTTTTTCAAACCAGATGTCCATCTATTTTATTGTTTGAAGTAACACACTAGATATTTCAGTAAAGGATCTTACGAGTATAAAACAATAAAACACTATTCCAACATTTCGAGGTACACAGAAGATGCGCCAGTTTGTATTATTTAACAACACTTTGCAGTGCAGAAAACTATCATGCGTAGATTGTGTTGAAGATTGTACTCATCATCATTTAGGATATTTTCAAAAGCACCAGAGCAATACTTGCACCAAAACACGTAAAAGACAATCTCGAAAGGCAATCAAAATTGATAAAGTCAATATAGACGGTGACAATGGCGAAATCGGAAAAAGAATCGGGAAATTTCGAACCTACAAAAGTCTCTGCCAGTCATCAAATTGCTACCATTGGAGATTATGTTCTGGTTCTATGGGAAAACAAAAGGTATCCATATCCGGGACAAGTTACTTGTCCCGGATATGGATACCTTACAAGTTTTTGATGAGGGTGTAATGGTGAGATGTATGAAGCAGGGACTAAAATATGGAGATGGCCGGCTATAATAGATGAACAGTTATAAGCTGCTATAAAAAAAATAGAGATGCCAAAGTTAATTAAAAGGGGGAATTACATTATCAAGGAGCTAGACGATTCTAAAAGTAAAGTTGAGTCTGACTGAAATGTGATTTAGAGTTAGAGACCAAAACATAGTGAGATTAATAAACAATAAGAATACAATGATATTCTCAACTGTGAGTATTTATATACCTGTAGTATGTATGTTTATACATATATTTAAGCTTTATGTATTTACTTACATTATGTTAATTTATTACGTTATAGGTACGCGTAAGTATATTTTGATATTTTAGTTTAAGACTTCGCATATTTATATTTTTCTCTTCTTCTTCTCACACACTTTTGTCTACATTTCTTTCTCGTTTCTCCTTTCGCAGGTCTGCTGGAAGAAATTTCTTAAGAAATAAGCAGTACCTTTGTACTCATAATTATGTTTATGTCGTATCTGTATCAATTTTATTGTGTGTACCTAAATAATAAAATAAAAAATATATATTTTATGTTGTAAACTTACAACATAAAATATCTTTGTATTCTTTTTGTGTAAACTAATTAAACTTAATTGAAGCGTTAATAATAATATGTACATGTCTAAGAAAAGCCACATCTCTAAATTTCTCTTTTACTATCTCTCTCTTTCTCCCTCTTACTCTCTCTCTTTCTCTGTCTTTCTCTCTCTTACTCTCTATCTAAGAAAAGCCACATCTCTTAATTTTGTTTTTTTTTAATACAACATAAGTGGCTCTCAAGAGTATACAACAGATAAGGGAGTGCCTTTATCACTTTCGACTCCACCCACGTTTCATAGAACTCATACGCCATGTCGCCATACATATTGGAAGTGAACCCTCCGGGAGGTTAAATTCGCGTTAAAGTTAACCACCGCGGCTGGTCAACCGTGTTATAAAACACGGTCAAACGAAGTAAAATAGTGTTTTCAGGGGGACTGGTCGCCATACTCGCCTCTGTCTCCCTCTCCCTCTCTTGCTCTCCATCTCTTTCTCTCTTTCGCTCTCTTACTCTCTCTCTCTTACTGTCTCTCTATCTATCTCTCTCTTTCTCCCTCTTACTCTCTCTTACTCTCCTTCTCTCTCTATTTTACTCTCTCTTACTCTCCCTCTCTCTTACTCTCTGTCTCTCTCTTTCTCTCTCTCACTCTCTCTTTCTTTCTCTCTGAAGTCTGAAAGTGGCACCGGTGACCGAAAAGTTGTGCGGAAATTGGTTGTCATGGTATGGGCATGTGATGCGGAGGAATGAGGAATATGTCGTGAGGAAAGTTTTGAGTATGAATTTCGATGGCTATAAGAGTAGGGGAAGAAACATAGCATTTAAGTATTGAGAATGGTATCTTCGCGAAGAAGCTCAAAACCTCTATACTTACTCCACTATACAAAAAGCAAGATAAATGTCTTATGAAAAATTATAGACCTATTGCTTTGATACCTACATTTGCAAAAATATTTGAAAAAGTAATATATAAAGCACTTTATACTTACCTTGAGAAATCAAACGTTCTAGTTAATGAACAGGAAGGATTTCGGAAGAACAGAACAATTAACATGGCTATCCATGATCTGCTACGCCCTATCTTATCGAATGTGGATGAAAGAAATGCCGTATGTGCTATATATATGGACCTCATAAAGGCTTTTGACTATGTAGATTATAAGATACTATTAAATAAATTAGAGAATTATGGCATAAGAGGCAACATTTTGAATCATATTGAATCTAACTTACACAACAGAAAGCAGATTTTGGAAATAACACGAATACGCACGGGAATTGAAAGAAGATACAGATCTAGTAGTAGGATAATTAAATACGGAGTCCCACAAGGCAGTGTGTTAGGACCGCAACTATTCTTAACTTACATAAATGATCTCCCTAGAGAAATAAAGCATCCTATGGTACTATTTGCTGACGACAGCACGGTCGTAGTAAAATTTGACGATCCTAATAGATACGAAGCAGAAATAAATTTGACATTGTATAAAATAATTACTTGGCTAATTATAATAATAATCTTGTCATAAATCTAGAAAAGACTAAAATAATGCATTTTTGTCAGAGGATTCAAATCAAAATCAAATCAAATCATTTATTCGCATAGAATGTAGGTATTGTACAATAAAGTTGTTATAAAGGTATAGTGAGCCGGATACATTCTGCCTAAGTTTTGGCATGCAAAATCTAACAAACAATGTCATCATCATTAAGCTAATGAGCAAAATTATGAAATAGATAATAAATTAATAAATTATTTAACAAGTCCAGAAGGCCAATTCTCGTACTTAAAAAACGTTCACATTCTAGTCGCAATCTGTCAAACTTGTCAAAAATGTTGGTAAATTGATTGTATTTTTGACAGATTGCGAATGAGATGCGAATGTGAACGTTCTTAAAAATTTCGGGAATTGCCTCTCAGATCATGCATAAAACTGTTACAAATAATGTCAATAATATTAAATAGTTGAGATGTCACACATGGGGTCATTCAAAAAGTCACTTAAGGAATAATAACATTCCATTAATTTTTTTAGGATTCCTAATGTAAACCTTGGGGACTAACTATTTGGGGAATAAAATAGAGTCGGCAACCATGACTAGATTCCTTGGTCTTATTATAGATAATACCTTGTCCTGGAAACCGCAAACGGACGATATTTGTAAGAAAATGAATAAATTTGCTTAGGCACTTTATAAACTGGCTAAAATTGTAAGCCTAGAATCGCTTTTAATGGCTTATCATGGCTATGTTGCATCCGCACTAAGATTTGGCATGATAATTATATTAGGGCAATTCAGTAAATATAGAGTCTTCAAAGCCCAAAAAAGATACATCAGGGCTATGTGTGGGTTACAAAGTAATGTCAGCTGTCAACCTCTATTTAAAAGCCTCCAAATCTTAACCGCACTGTATTTTTATGAAGTAAAATATTTGTTAAAACAAACATCACCCTTTATGAAGTAGCTTTTAAAAGCCAATATAGGAAACTACGTGATAAAAATAAATTAGAGCTTAAAGTACCCTAAGCACGTACGGCTTTCATGAGGAAAAGTTTTTTTGTATGGCTCAAAGAATATTTAACAAGTTACCTCGCCCAATCAAAGTTTAAATTTCAAGCGTTAATTAACATATTAATACAGAAATGTTAATACTGTCTCAGTGACTATTTTGATGACAGTTCTTTGACATAATAATATTTTCTACATACTTGCTCGTAAAGTAGCTCTTATTGAACCGTTCTTAGGTTCATAATTCAGTGTATTAAAAACGCGTGCCTTTTTTTATATTATCGGACTAGTGCTGTAATGCCACAGATAACTAGTCAGGATTTGGTTGCGACTTGCTAAAAACAATAACATTGGACTTGCCTGGGAAATGAACGCGATATCTACGTGTCACTGATTAAATACGCACTAAATTATGATACCTACACGTATTATCACATCCAATTTAACATCCTATGCGTGTTTCTTATCTTTTAATTAAACTATTTTAATTAACAATAAAAGCGAAAACTGGAATAAATTTTGATTTTTTACAAACGTCAAACAACCGACCATAGACAACCGACATCCTTTTTAACTGGTCAAAATTTATCTTGTCATTGAAAAGTTAGTGATTGACATAATAAATATCGAATATTTGTTCAAGGAGTATTTTATTACACCTTTATTGAAATAAAAACAACTATTTAATGTATTTATAATTATTATACTGACAACAATCGTGTTTGTCGGCTAGGATTTTCAAGATGCTGTTGGAGCTAGCGCACGTTTAAAGATGCGGTCCTATTTCCTTATTAAATAATGTCGTAGGTCTATATGAATTATGGGGACACCCAAGTTTTAGAATATTATACTGCTTTAACACTGAATTTGTTACGAATCATAACATTTGGTAACTCCTGAGTTACACCATATCTCTAAGTAGTCTGTGAGCTACACCATCTGTAAGCTCGTCTCGTATTATTTGTCAGATATGTATTTGGTTAGCATAAGTATTTTAAATCTTTTTTTTTTTTAATCTTTGCCACACCCTCGCGACGTAGGAAAATGGTACGATAACATTTCGAGTGATCCTGGCTTTAATGAGCAAGCGTAGGAGGTTTTAGAAAAAAAAAAAACATTGTGATCAGCGAATATTCTGCATGAACAACAATATGGCAACCCACCACGAGCGGAGGGCAAAAGACCCCACGCTTTATGTGCTTTCGAAGCACGTCGCGTTTTATTAAATTGTTTATGTACCTATAATTTTGTATTCGAAAACATAGTTGCAAAGAAAAGTTAATCTAAAAAAAATACATTAAAAAAAATCCGGCTATAAAAATATTTTAAAATTATAATGTAACCTCCGTACTTCCTAAATTCTTTTAAACTTTTTTTGTCAACGCTACACTACCCTATCGTTCGTTGTCATGGGAACGAAATTTTTGTTATAAATGTCATCATCCGTCATAATATTTATTTTTGAAATCGTATCTAATAAATTTGAAAAAAAATTACTTAGGCATGAAAAGTAATACCTTTAGCTTTGTTTTTATTTCTGGAGTTGTTGGCACATTTCCTGAAGGCACAACAAGGCATCTTTGTACAGCTCTGTGTATTAAAAACGAGAAAGTTACTCCGATGTGTCGCGAACTATGACGAATGAAGAAATGATGTTCAAATGAGTGTATTATGTATTTCAATCAAACATGTATATTAAATATAAGCTGTTGGATATCTCAATCAATAATGAAATTAAATAATAAGTATAACAACTAATATACCCATTTTCCCCAACACAAGTATTATTAATAACTTACTGGGGCTGTTTCATTTAAAATTCCGAAAATGTAATCGTTTGAGACCAAATAAACAATTTTATTTATTTATTTTATAATATAATAAAGCTAGCCAATCAAAATTTCATTTCTGTCTAATTGTATGAACGAACTGGAGCTCGTGGCTAAGTAACAACAGCCGCACTGGTCGATCCATCAGGTTAAGCTACGCTTGCCGGGGTGGATCAGTGGATGGGTGACCATCTTTACATACCGAGAATCCTCCGTGCCTCGGAAAGCACGTTAAACCGTTGGTCCCGGCTGTCACTCGTGGATCTTTGACAGTCGTTACGAGGTCAGAAGCCCGAAAGTCTGACACCAGTCTTACCAAGGGGTATCGTATTACCCAGTTACTGGGTTGTGGAGGTCAGATAGGCAGTCGCTCCATGTAAAATACTGGTATTCAGCTGCATCCGGTTAGACTGGAAGCCGACCCCAACATAGTTGGGAAAAGGCTAGGCAGATTGATTTTTGTATGAACGAACTATCTGATCTTGTTTTACATTTAGGTCGCAAGAGCCCAGCTCTTGCGACCTAAATGTAAAACACCTAGCCTGCGCGGGCCTTCTATCCTTGATCCTAGCCCCGTATGCCAGGCCCGTGGGGGGCCCGCGCAGGCTGGGGCCCGGCTGGCAAATGCCACCTCGACAATATGGCCCGTCCGACGCTGCATACCTACCTATTAACACTGAAATTTGAAAACATTGTAAAAGCCAATTATCTTTAAGAGTAACCGTGGTGTTTCTTGACGTCTCTTCTCCATAGAAACCGACCAATTGGAACCGTGCACCTAGCGTCTGACGTTACATATAAATAAACTAGCTTTTGCCCGCGACTTCGTCCGCGTTGAAGTCGAAAATGGTCTAATAGATTATTTTTTTGGTTTTTTACGTTATTAATTTGGTTATTACATGTAAATTATTATGTTAAAATGTTTGAATAATTATAAAATATAACAATCTTTATTATAGTGTAGGGATATAAAGGTTAAATAAAACTGAAAAAAAAAGTTATATTTTATGACAACGAAATCGAAATACTACACCTACCGCAGTATTTCTTTGTGAACAATATTTTTTGTTTTTCTTTCGGGTGCTAGAATCACCAGGCTACTCTGTGCGCTTACTCTGGAGCATGCCACATACAACTGGCCGTGGGAGAAGCAGCTTTCCCTTAGGTCTACTCCCGCTACCTTAAGAGTTTAACCTTGAGCTTTGTTTATAGTCATTGCGAAGCATACTTTGATGGAAAACTGCACTCTCTTGAATTCGAAGGGGTAATTTGATGGTGTTAGGGGAATCCTAAGAATAAATACAGACCTCTCTGTAAAGCTTAGAAACCTTCAAGCGGTACTAATACTCGTACTATCGGCCGCAACACTACAACAATAACAAACGCGTATTTAGTATTTTTATGTGTATTTATTTGTACTTATAATTAGGTGTATATATTATATTTATAGTTTTTGATAGATATATGTATATCTTTATATTTAAATAAATATTTATTCCTCAATTCTCGCTATTGCACCTGTCACTGTCATCACCCACAAAGGTTGACTGGTAGATAAATGCCTATGGCATTAAGTCCGCCTCTGTAAATTTGTGTGCTTAAAGTATTAAATAAATAAACGCCGCAATATGCCACATTGCTGGGCAATAAATTTTCTTTACTATTTTTTTTCCGGTATTCCGCTTGAAATTGTTGAAGCGCGCCATATTGCACTAACAGTATTCCCCGTTTAAGAGAAAGAAATTAAAGAAAGATTTTTTTTTTATTGTGACTCGCACAGGAAATCACAACTAAAAACACATTAAACATAAATAATTGTAACCTAAACAAAGAACAATTTAGGATATATTTTGGTATTGATAAATAATTATTTATGCATTTCAAGTGTTATTACAATATCAGTATTTAGAGAAACAGAACGTTGCTTCAAATAAAGCTCAGAAATAAAGCCTGCGTGAACGAATGAAAGAATGCCAATAATGTTTCTTATCTGTGGATATTATTTGAACCTTAGAGTAATAACTAACATAGAGGGAGCCGCGAGGGAGCTCGCGAATTAATTTTCAAAAAAATAAATCGTTAAATTGTGAGGTTATGTTATGCTAGTGATGGAGATACTTTTTATCGATATGATAATTTTATGCCGATAAATTGGAAAAGTTATCGTATTCTTTTTCAGTATCCCTTCAAATGAGAAAGAAAATTGGTGTAAAGTGATTTCAAGAGCCAGAAATTATTGGACTAAGCATAGTCGAGTATGATCTAAACATTTTACGAACGACTGCTTTGTAAGTAGCGATAAATAGAGAAGGTTTAAACCTGGCGCCATACCATCCCTATTATTGGTAAGTAAAGCCATCTTCACGTGCGCTCACTTAGTGATCAATTCGCGTTATGTTTTACCTATCACAAAACGTTCACAGTTCTGTGCCCCAAAGCTCCGTGAAAAAAAATGTTTTTCTTGTATCTTCAGTTGTTTTTCTTGCCGGTTTGAGGGATCGACTAAAATCGCGGGAAAGTCCGAAAGGGATACCGTGGCCCCTGGCAACGTACAGGCAACTGAAGGAACACGGGTGGGTTTTAGTCAGTAAGAGTCTGATACGCCCTTCCGCTCCCCCCAGAGCGGGATAAGTTATTTGCCAATTTCCCACCAAAAAAAAAGGTGTCTACTAAATGGTTTGTATGGGGACTGTGAACGTGTTAACCTTTAGCAATTGTTTTACTTTACTATATACTTTACCTAATGTATATTGATATGTATTTTTGGCTATAAATAAAGTACTCGTATAGTAGATAAAATACAAGTAACACAACACACCAAGTTAGTTTTCTTTGTTGTTTTCAGAAATTTTGCATATTATAATTGTATGGTTGAGCTGAATGGTGCTGATACATGCGTCATGTTCGTGAACGGGCGCCGTCAGTTGGGACTGGCCAACTCTTAGCTGCCATGGCTGATTGAAATTTTTGAATTGTTCTTTTTTTTATTTATCTCCTTTATTTATCGTTTTATTACGGACGCTTTTAACGTGCACGTGTTTCTACATTGTTCTCACATATGTATAATTTCAACATGAATGATGTAACGAATATTTTGTAACAATTTATTTTATTTATAAGAGTGTCCGTGGCGTTTCTTGCCCGTTCTTCTCCATAGATACCTATTACGCTTTGGAATGGACAATTAGCTTCATATTTCTGACTGACCGATTCCCTGACAATTCAAAAGTGCCCGTAAATGGTTTAATTGAAATAAATACTTTGAGTTTGAGTTGAGAAGAAAGCAGTTTAGTTTAGTTTTAGTTCAGTTTTATTATTCGATTGAAAATCGAACTGCTTTCTTCTCCTCTCTTTTATTGTTTATCGCGAAATATTAAATAAAAATCCGTTTTGATCAGATTGTTTCTATTCCATTACATACATTTTAGGTAAAAAAAACTTTTCCACAAAAAATTAACCGACTTTCAAAGCAAAAATAGCTTTCGTTTCGAAAGTCGTTATCTTTACCTCTTATCTTTTGTCGTTTTGTGACACGGAATTCCGAAACGAAAGTTATTTTTGCTTTTTAGTGTGGAAGTCGGTTTATTATTTGTGCAAAATTTATTATATTTCTCTTTTTAGTTTTGGTACACCATCACTAAAAAATTTGTAAGTTCTCTATAAGGTATCTAAAGGATTGACAAAATACCCATACGTGTCAACTGCAAGATCTATCAACCAGACACTGATGTCAGTTTTTGTACCGCTTTCCAAGCTCCAACGACCATTAGTTCGCAGCTTATCGTTCCTTCCGAAGCATGAAACTATCTTACTTTTCTTTTTACCGATTTCTAAAAAAAGGTTATCAATTCGATATGTATGTATCTAATATTGTTGGAATTGCACAATATTCATATTACTCTATGTGGGCTTCTAAACACGTGTGCCTTTCCTGTCTAAAATAAATTAATATCGATACCTCTGCAAAATACGGCACATCACTACCGAGACAAAAAAAGTGGACAGCCTTGCCATAAGCAACCCTTATAACTATATATCTGTCCTTGTTTTTCACACGGAATTTGTCATAAGAATAAACAGTATAACTATACTGAAATTTCACGCTCCCTCTATGCTTTAGTTATTACTCTGAGATTTGAACCTTAGTTATTACTCTGAGTTTGAACCATGAACCTTCTTTGGTACTAACCTTTAACTGATCCTCGATTGGTCTTCGTTTTGTAATCGGGACACATTTTGAGGCTGGTACTAATCGTAGCTTTGTTACCGTAACAATCCAAGACCTTTTAGTCTTGGTTTAAACCATTACTTAAGCAGTTTTTTGTAATAAGACGGATAATGTTTTTGGAACATATACACTATTTTTTTTTCGCCATCTGCTATGTATTTACTGGTGATAGCTTCGTAAAAATTGTATAAATGATATAAAAGTTGGCAACCTTAGTCTTATGCGATCGTCGCATACCCAATATTACTTTGCAAGGCGAGAATAGATTGTTGTTGGTGATGTGTGGCGGCCACCATATAACTGCCACCATATAACTGCCGCTATATAACGGCCGCCACATAACGGCCGCCACATAACGGCCGCCATATAACGGCCGCCACATAACGGCCGCCACATAACGGCCGCCATATAACGGCCGCCACATAACGGCCGCCATATAACGGCCGCCATATAACGGCCGCCATATTACGACCGCCATGTAACGGCCGCCATATAACGGCCGCCACATAACGGCCGCCATATAACGGCCGCCATATAACGACCGCCATATAACGGCCGCCACATAACGGCCGCTATATAACGGCCGCCACATAACGGCCGCCATATAACGGCCGCCACATAACGGCCGCCACATAACGGCCGCTATATAACGGCCGCCACATAACGGCCGCTATATAACGGCCGCCATATAACGGCCGCCACATAACGGCCGCCACATAACGGCCGCCACATAACGGCCGCCACATAACGGCCGCCACATAACGACCGCCATATAACGGCCGCCATATAACGGCCGCCATATAACGGCCGCCATATAACGGCCGCCATATAACAGCCGCCATATAACGGCCACCATATAACGGCCGCCACATAACGGCCGCCATATAACGGCCGCCATATAACGACCGCCATATAACGGCCGCCACATAACGGCCGCTATATAACGGCCGCCACATAACAGCCGCCACATAACGGCCGCCACATAACGCCACATAACGGCCGCCACATAACGGCCGCCATATAACGGCCGCCATATAACGGCCGCCATATAGCGGCCGCCATATAACGGCCGCTATATAACGGCCGCCATATAACGGCCGCCACATAACGGCCGCCACATAACGGCCGCTATATAACGGCCGCCATATAACGGCCGCCACATAACGGCCGCCACATAACGGCCGCCACATAACGGCCGCCATATAACGGCCGCCACATAACGGCCGCCATATAACGGCCGCCATATAACGGCCGCCATATTACGACCGCCATGTAACGGCCGCCATATAACGACCGCCATATAACGGCCGCCACATAACGGCCGCTATATAACGGCCGCCACATAACGGCCGCCATATAACAGCCGCCACATAACGGCCGCCACATAACGGCCGCCATATAACGGCCGCCATATAACGGCCGCCACATAACGGCCGCCACATAATGGCCGCCATTAACGCCCGCTATATAACGGCCGCCATATAACGGCCGCTATATAACGGCCGCCACATAACGGCCGCCATATAACGGCCGCCATATAACGGCCACCATATAACGGCCGCCATATAACGGCCGCCATATAACGCCCGCTATATAACGGCCACCATATAACGGCCGCTATATAACGGCCGCCACATAACGGCCGCCAAATAACGGCCGCCACATAACGGCTGCTAAATAATAGCCGCTAAATATAGTCTGTCCGTCTCGTATGTATAGAGTACGGTGACTTTCAAGACATTCCAATTTTAAAGAGTATTTGCATTGCAAGCACCAAGCCTGTATGTGAGTTCAACCTTTTTTTTAATAAAATCGGATTGACTTTTCAAACGTGTCAAAATCTAAGGTCAAAATAAAATGTAATTTAAATCAAAAGCACTAAGGAGTATTGATATCAACTTCGAAGCAAATCACTCCCAAAATAACTTTCTACCCCTATTTAACCCCGTTAGAGGATGAATTTCAATAAAATACGAAACAGGTCTTCCATTAATTCAGTTAAAGAATGTTTATGCAAAATTTGAAGTAGATTGGACCAAAGAATCACGTTGTCCCATACAAACTTTGCCCACCTTTTACACCCCCTTAGGGGTAGAATTTCGAAAAATCCTTTCTTATCGGATGCCTACGTCATACAAAGAACACACCCTCTAAGTTTCAGGTCTCTACGATTAGCGGTTTAGGCTGTGCGTTGATCCGTGAGTCAGTCATTCAGGACAAAGCATTTTATATATATACTTTTATAGATAAAATTCATTTATTTCAGGTATATAACCCATAGTAGAAATAACACACAAATAACTACCTCAACACAAATTAATTAATTCAAATTCATAATCAATTCATTACAATAGCCTCTTACGTGCGACACTATATGTAATTTGTCTGTCACAGCAGTTTCGCACGTAAGGACAGTCCAACCTATTTGCTATCATATTCAGAACGATAACCTATATATATAGCTGGCCCGCACTCTACGCACAAGAGACGCACAGCGCTTCCGCATGGTCGCATGAAAACAGTCCGTGCGCGCCCATGCGAACATACCCGAAGCGCTGCAGTAGCGAGGCAGCCCCAACGCCGCTCTGAAAGCGTTGTTAAACTGAATGCGGAGGGTGCTGTAGCATTTCTGCGTGTACTTAGCCCATAGGCTGCAGTTATACATGGACGTGCAATATGCTCGGAAAGAGTTATTTTCACGCCATCCGAGCAACGTGCGAACCTGCGGGCCATGCTAGCTCTTTTAGATAACGCCCTCCGCTCCTGTTCCAAGTCAGCATGATCCCTGAGGTCAGCCGTGACTATATGTCCCAGGTACTTAAACTGATTCACCCTGTCTAAGGGTACACTATTTGGACGTATAGGTGGTACATAGTCGGGGCATATAGCACCTAGCCTCAAAGACCATATACTGACTTTTCTGAATATTATAAAGAAGTCCATGTTTAATAGCGTAAACCTCACACGTCGCTATCAACCTCCTCAGACCACAAATTGACGCGCTCAGCAGAACCATATCGTCTGCATAGCTGAAATTGTTGACACATACATCGTCTACATGACAGCCGACATGCTGACTGCTCAGCGCGACGGTCAGCGCATTCATGTAAAGGTTGAATAACGAGGGTGAGGTCAGTCCACCCTGCCTTACACCGCATTGTAATCGATATGGCTCCGACATTGCCCCAGACCATCTGACGCTGTTGACTTGGGCGTATACCAATACTTGAAGATGGTAACAAGTTCTGGTGGTAGATTGATACCCTCAAGTTTTTCACACAAGAGATCGCCACCAAATCGAAGGCCCTGGACAAGTCAAGAAAACACGCATATACCGGGGTTTTACGGTCGTTATAGTATCTGACGGTATGCTTAAGACACAGTATGGCACTTTCCGTTGATAATCGGGGTCTAAATCCAAACTGATTATCGTGCAGAGATATATATTTACTTAACTGTGTATTAAGCTAACCGTCAAACACCTTCGCGGTCACTGTAGCTAGAGATATGGGCCTATAGTTACTTTTATTAGCTAAGTCACTGGTTTTATCTTTAACTATAGGCACAACCACTGTTTTCATAAGGTCCGGTGGAAGATAAGAGTGGGTCACGCACAGCGAGTAGAACATTGCTAATACTCTATTTATGTGTGGGCCAGCGTGAACCAGATGTTCAATGGATAGAGAATCATGGCCTGGACTCTTGCCTTTTGCCATATTGTTAAGGGTTACAGCCACATCCTTGTCACTAAACCTCACCCCTACTATCCCTTCATGTAACTCACAAGTGTAGGTTTATGTATGTGAACATTTTCTTCATTTTTTTTACTTTTTCTTTATGTAATGTATAATCTGGTGTACAATAAAGAAAGAAAGAAAGAAAGAAAAAAATGTTTATTTGGACACAGTTCGTGAAACACAAAATACAAAATAAAAAAGTGACAATAATATTTTAACAATAATACGAGTAGTGTGTGCCTCACGGCTGCGCCAAAAAGGTTCATTTCAGCATTAATGCCAGACAGATGCTGTCTGACGCTGGATTTCTAATGAACCTTTATGTAGGGACAAGTGACGGCGAGTACAAAACAGCCTCAACATACCTATTACATAATTTGTATACTTATAACTAAATAAATAAACTAGACATCAAATATAAATTACAAAAACAAAAATAAAATATATATGAAATCAACAGGAACTGTCCACGCAAAACCTGTTCTTAGCGATTAGCTAGGCTAGATTGATTTGTGCACTCACAAAGCGCAACAGGACGCCAACCGCGGCGGACAGATACACTGACTGCTATTTAGTTTTAAGACAGGCATAAAATTACTGTGGGGAGTTTGAATAAAACATATGAATAATAGATAAATAATAATAAAATAGTGAAGAAAGTATAATAAGAAAGTGAAGTACATATAACAATAGACGAAATAAGTACCTACACTGTTAATAAAGTATATATAAATAAATAAACATTATTTTTTGGTACTACTTGCTTGTACTTGAACATTTTCTTCGGACATTCAGAGATGATGGCTTATGTTATATCGATATGACGCCACATACCTAATGTGACTTTGTGGGTCTGCAGATATGAAAGGTTTGATAGTAACGAAAAAAAAAAAAACTTTCTAGCTGTTCCGGTTTTCGGAACTGCGATTGCTGGGCATGACGTCATGGGTTCTATTGGTGACTGCGCATTACCGCGTACTATCGTAAAACTATTCCACTCTGACCCAACCTAACCCAACTGATAAACATTTAGCTGAAGCCCGTGCTATCAGTTCTTTCTGGCTAACCGAGGAAAATAAATGTTAAAGCAAATACAATTTAAAAAAAACTTTTATGTAGACATGTAACACTTGATGTAGATTATAGTCTATTTCTACAGAAAACTATTTATAATTTATTTATAATTCAAGTAGGTGTATTCTACTATCCTACTTTAAATATAATAATATTATAAATGTGAAAGTTAGTATGTTTGTATGTTTGTTACTCAATCACGCAAAAACGGCTGAATAGATTTGGATAAAATTCGGCACACAGATAGTTTATAACCTGGATTAATACATAGGACACTTTTTATCTAAGTAGTACGTTCTCTTAGGATAATTTTCGACCTCCACGCGGGCGAAGCCGCGGGCGAAATCTAGTTATAAATACATTTTAAATACGTAGTTTCGGAAATGGTTTTACTCGGGGTCGCGATCCTGGCGCCTCGTTCGCACAATTCTTGGCAATAATAAACTGTGACGTCTTGGCAACACCGAACAGAAAGTATGGAAATTGCTAAGAATTTATTACGCATGTTTCAAAATTATCTGATGAAAGTGTGAACAAACCCTGTTCAGGTAAAATTCTTACACAATCACTCACTAAAGGGATAGTAACACATTCATCTGTACGAGTATTTAGAAAGTTTCAACTTTATATTTGCACCCCTTTTTGGAACAATTATTGTTTAATAATTATTATAAAATTAGCTGCGCCCCGCGGTTTAACCCGCACAAGTCCCGATCCCGTGGAAATATCGGGATAAAAAGTATGCTATGTCCTAATCCAGGTCATGGCTTACCCATGTGCCAAATTGCATTCAAATCTGTTCAGCCGTTTTAGCGTGAAAGCGTAACAAACAAATAAACATTTTTGCTTTGTTTATTTGTTTGTCACTTTCGCATTTATAATATTAGTTATGATTTAGATTATTAAATTGTATTCGAAAATTTATCGACTTATATTGAGGTTATAAAAACTTACCTCAAATTGTCAAAATTGAAAAAATAATTATGGATTAAAAATATTTAATACTCGTATAATTTCGTGTTTAAGTAGGTATTTAAATAATCAAATCAAAGTATCTATCTACCCAATTTGTAAGTGGCACCACAAATTGGCAACCACGTGCCTACATTTTCTGATACATTTGTTTACATTTTAATCAGATTTGTTTGGAACAGACTTTAGTGATAGACTGCAGGTCCATGTTGTATCAATTAGTCATTCCGTTTTATATTCCCAAAAGCTTCTTACAGCCTTTTTGGTTACACTGCTGATGTAAATAAATAAAAATATTAGCTTCTATTATGGAACGTTTAATTTTATGTTTCCAACCGATGTCTTGGTTGTCCGTATCAGCTGAAAAATAAAAACAGGCATTAGTTAGTACAAGAGGCTTGTGGTGTTATAGCAGCGGCACAGGTCGATCGACCAGGTTAAGCTACGTTTGCCGCGATTGGTTCGTTGATGGGTGACCATCCTTACATGTCTCGGAAAGCACGATGAGCCGTTGGTCCCGGTTGTCATTTGTAGATGTTTGACAGTTGTCATCAGAAGCCCGGAAGTCTGACAACCAGAGCTCAGATCGACTCGCTCCATGTAAAATACTAGTATTCATATGCAGAAATACAATCGTTCACTGCCGCGCCACACTGTCATTTTGTTTTTTACCTCTTTCGATTTCCGAAACATTATTTCGGATAAGTAGCTGATGAAATCAGGATGTTTCGTGATCGTTGTTCTTTCTCTAACGTTAAGAGGTAAATCGAAAGAGGTAAAAAAAAAATACTACATCTAGAAATGTATTCCGATATCATTCAGCATGTGAACAATCTCTAAAATTAATAGGTAGGTTTGAATCAAGTTAGATATGGAAGTGTCTACACGTGCGCAGGTTTGTATCCGCATTTAGTTAAGGACATTGTACAAACTTTCTATTCCTCCTAAAGTCAAGCATCAGGCATCGGCTTGCTGGTGGTGCCCATGCCCGGCCCTGCAATGACAGAATGCCAATCAGGCAACTTTTTTTCTAAAATAAATTATAAAAAACACAATAGGGTGATGACAAAAAATGTTTTTTTGTCTGTCTTTGAGATTATAAAAAAATATTGGACACGTATTTTTTATTTTTTTACGTAATCTAAAGATTACGGCGATACATTGAGGTACAATGTGCCATGATGTCACGAGTATGTAGATTTTATACATACTAGTGACGTAGCGACCCCCACTCCTCAACCTAAAGTAAAAATACGGGCATTGCCCCTCTGTACCAAAACCTAACACATGCCTAACCTAAGTACCTGTACATACCTAAGTACTTGATGGGCTGTTTCATAAGTATCCGATGAAAAGGTAAACAAATGGATCTGAAAATATACCTGTGGATGCCACTTTGTGGTGTCATTTACAAATTGAGTGCATTGATTGGATTATTTGAATACTTATAATTACCCGTCATTCTAATTTTAAATCACCATTAAATATTGAGAATTGATGTTAATTTTTATAACCTCCATTTTAAACGATAATTATTGGAAAAAGTCGTGAGATTTAAAGTTGACACATTCTTAATACAAATGAATGTGTTACTAATTCCCTGTGTGTGATTGCATAAGAATTTAACCTGAAAAAACAGGGTTTGTGTACAATTTCATCAAATAGTTTTGGAACAGATTATAAAAGCCAGCTTAGTGCGAGCCGGACTCGCGCACTGAGGGTTCCGTCCGTGTCGTATACCAAAAATATTAAATGTCCCTACTTACTTATTACTTAGGTAGGTACTGTAGACATTATAGCCTATTTGGTGCTTACATGCAACCTTTATGAATATTTGATAAGCTGCAAGCACTAATTCGTATTAAGCATAGAAGAAATAAAAACAGTAGCTGTTACAAAGGACTGACAAATGGAGGTCATCAACTCATCATGATGAGTCCGCGTATCACTGGTCAGTTTCCCTCAGTCGTCAGTTTATTTAATTCGTCAGTTTCGTTGATTAGTCAGTTTCACTGATTCGTCAGTTTTGCCGATTAGGCAGTTGCGTTAACTTTCCAGTATTTGCCAGTTTTGTTCGATTCGTCAGTTTTATTCAATTCGTCAGCCAAAGTACAGTCGGTAGAAAACTACACACGGCTGGTACACACGGCTACACATCAAGCTATACAATTCCAGTTTATGCTGATCTCGCATTGTATAGGATTTCGGTAAAATGTGAGGTCAGCTTATACTGGAAATGTATAGCTTGATGTGTAGCCGTGCGTACTTTAATTACATATTAAGATCTAAAGATAACTTTTTAGCCATATTTATGGATTAATTTACTAAAAAAAATTGTGAAATTGTCAAACTGACATATATACGCTCTCTTGGACGCTAAGCCTGACTGTGATGTGTTCGCGGATGAATGGAAGAAGATCTTGTCTGTATGCCTGGAGTATTGTGAGATGAGCGTATGACTGTCGTGTAGTTGTATACTTTTGTTTCCTGTTTTTTAATCATGTGTTTGAGGCTTTGCCTATATCTTTAACTAATGTAATTGGCCTATGCCGTTTTATGTTTTATTAAAAAATAAATAAATATATTTTTATTTCAAGAGCTCTGACAGGATTCTCGTATCCATAATATTAGTTAATATTATTTTGTTGTAAAAATGAAAGAAGAATCATTTAATTTCATTCAAAGTAAAAGAGTGCGAAGAGTCCTTCTAAGAAACGGTCACAGCTACAACTATGCTCAAAACACCGCACGCAATAGAAAACAAACATATCATTAATTGGATGAACGAATTCAAAACATTGTTGGTTTGCTATAAAAGACGGACCCGAAAAAATTGACGTTTGGACGTGTTGAAGTTGGTTAAGACTTATTCACAGAAATAGATGTAGGATTAATTGAAATCCGAGATTAAAAGAAATGTTTTCAAATTCTCCAAATCATTTCCATTTTAATTGACTCTATTTATTTTATTTGAATTTACGACATCATTAGGTGTTATATTCAGATTTCAGTTTTTTGTAAGTTTTTTTTTAATTCCTTTATTTAATGTTATGTTAAAAATATAAACTAAAGTTTGATTTTAATAAGGTTAGGTATTACTTACAGATTCAAGATGTAAAAACTTATTCCCTTGAATATACCAAACTGACGAATCGAAGAAAACTGGCAAACACTAGAGACTGTTGAGTTAAAGGCTTGTGCAGACCAGCGCGAGTAGTCGCGCAACGCGACAACGGTTATTGTTATACCGTGAAGTTTTCTTAGAAATTGTATTGTTCAAGTCGCGTCGCGCGACAAGTCGCGCTGGTCTGCACAAGCCTTAACGCAACTGTATAATCGGTAAAACTGACGAATCTGTGAAACTGACTAATCAACGAAACTGACGAATTAAATAAACTGATGACTGAGGGAAACTGATCGGGTATACATATTAATCACGCCGACAAAGTGGTAAAATACTCGTAAAGTGGGGATGTTTGTTTTTCTCGTCTTTCCCATGGTGTGGGGTTGGAAAGGTTAAAAAATATTGTAAGTGTGTGAAAACCATTTTTGGATTCTGGGATCCGTTTGCGAAATATTAATCAAGTGTTCCCCCACCGTGCCAGCTAAATGGTTGGTTTTAGAAATGCGAAAAAAATTACGGCGCTAGTATATTTATCGAAATTAAAAGGAAAACTCTCACAGCTAAGTAGGCTCTACAAGCTAACGAGTAATAATCGACTAACTAACATTTGCAGTTGCAAAAACTTGTTCTCCCATACATTCCGTATGGGAGAACATGTTTTTCAACGACAATGTTAAGTTTGTTCTTGGGATAAATTCATCCCAACTACGGAACCCTTCATTGTGCGTACACACACGCACTTGGCTGGTTTAATTTATTCCGGTACTGTTAGCATCCGGCCAATGCTAGCAGTACCAGCACCTAGATAAGGTACCCACTATTTGCTGCTTTTGAACTCAATTTGGATAGGTACCTAATATAGACTTTTGCATGCAAAATACAAAATGACCAACTTACATTCACTAGAATCCCCAAGATTAGAATAATCTGTTTCGTCTACCGAACCACTCGGCCGTGCGGAAGTGAAAACAAAATTAAATATATCTTCATGGCGGCCATCTTCAATACTTGTGCACTACAAGAAATATTTTTAAATATGTCACTTGCGATACGTTTTTATCCTTTTTTATTTTTATCCTGATGTATCCAGGGCCGTAGCCAGGAATTCATTTCGAGGGGGGTTGGGGTTGCCAACTTTTTTTATAAGAAATAAAGTAGGTATATCTGATTTCAGAGTGTAAATAAAGAGTTGTAGAGATTTATAAAAAAAGAGTATTTTTATTGTTATTTTAAAACAGTTTTTTTTTTTGTTATTTATGCGGAAAATCGTTTAAAAAGTGATTTTACGATCTCAGACATTCTAAGTCAGAATTCAAATTGATGAAGAGCTTAGTTATTATTAATTTCAATAAAGCCCTGTTTCTCACTTCCCGCCACTTTCGAGCTTTTTGAGCTCAAAATTTTTAGCACCCCGCCTGATACAAGTACGTTAGACTCTCTCAGAAAATGCTGAAGTTGCAGGAATTCATTCAAAACAAAGTCAATATCGATAAAAATACAGTATTTAAGCGTACCTCTTACTGATTTTGTAGATTATAAAGTACGCCTATGCGGAATAGATTACAATTATCTGTATTAGAGTGCGGGGGTCCCTACCCTCTGGATTGAGATTCTTGTTTCTCACATTTCGGTGGGTTTGAACCTCCGAACCCTGGCTTCGGCCGTGGTTGTATCATCAAAAACAATAGTGATAACGATATTTCTAACTAACAGCTAAAATTTTGAACTTTGTCATTGAACTTTGTGTAAGTCGCTGATAATCGTGGAATGTTTGCGAATGATATCAGCAGTACGGAGTTAGGTATGTACAACCTAAAGCAGATATCGTTTCACTTTTTGTATAATTTTTGTCTTTCATCGAAGTGAAACGTCTGAATGGAAAATGAATCAGAAGTGAAAATTGAATTCATTAATGAACCGATAGTACCTACAACGATGTCGGACTCAGCAACTTTCACTCGGCTACCGAATGATCGGAAAATGAGATGAAAGGAGCAGATGAAGGTTCAACTATTTTGTCGGTGTCGTGTCACGTGTGAACGTGAAATGAATAAAAAATGAACCTAGATGAGTGAACCATTCACTCGAGTGAAAAACACATTTTCACGAAACCTTGGTTTAAAAAGCAAAAACATTAAATCATTAAAAACTGTTAACAATCTGCCTAGCCTTTTCCCAACTACGTTGGGGTCGGCTTCCAGTCTAACCGGATGCAGCTGAATACCAGTATTTTACATGGAGCGACTGCCTATCTGACCTCCACAACCCAGTAACTGGGTAATACGATACCCCTTGGTAAGACTGGTGTCAGACTTTTGGGCTTCTGACGACTCGTAACGACTGTCAAAGATCCATGAATGACAGCCGGGACCAACGGCTTAACGTGCTTTCCGAGACACGGAGGATTCTCGGTATGTAAAGATGGCCGGGGCTTCAACTGTTAACGTAGGTAAATATGTACTGTACTAGTGTATACTTACCATTATGATAAGTACGTGGGTAAGGTAGGTAGGTACTTCAATACATTAATTTCGGGAAATGCAATTCCCGAACTCCTGCTGGTAACCCTTACATCATTAGGTGAACATTGCTACAGTCAGCAACGAAACTAGATCTGGTTCAGTGCCGTTGTTTTTTTAATTACTTTTAAAGACAATAAATTAAGTGGGTCCAGCACTACAATACAATTTGTTTCATAATCTGAAAGATTTTGAAAGAAATTCCTAAAGTTAGAGTAAAACTAAAGTTAGGCTGAGTTATTATAAGTTTTTTTTGTAATGTATAGAGTGTTTGTAACGCGTTACAGTAGTCTGTGCAGCGAGCCGAGCTGCTCGATGCCAGTGCGGGATCCTCCACTCAACTGTCGGCAGTTTCGTGAATTTCTTTGAATTCACGAAACTGCCGATAGGTCGAGTAGAGGAAATTTCATGTGCTCGAAACGAGCGTTCGCTGCGTCTTATGTGGTGTCGTTTTGTAACCAAGCTCGCCTCGAATGATACCTACATTACTGATAAATTACAAATAAACGTTAGTCAGTGTCCGCCCTAATGTCAAGCTCACGTCACTCAAGATGTTACGGTGGCATTTTTACAGAACAGCACTAGTGTCACTGTTCAGTTGTTTTTTAAACAATCATTACATAATTAAACATAAAAGTGTTCGTGTAAATCGACTTTCGTTGAAGACCGTATATAGAGGTCTATTTTTAGGGTACCGTACCTAAATGGTAATTTAAAAGTCACCAAGGAAAAATAAAACGGTGTCTTAGTAGAGTTAAATAGCACAGTTTTCAGATATTCAGCAACAATCCTTTGCTTGCAAATAATCTTATGTATGTGATTATGTGATCCCATAAGTTATATTAACGTTCAACTTTGAATAAACAATTAAGACCAGGCACTCAAAGACACTTTCCAGGAGGAGCTCGTGGCTAAGTAACAACAGCCGCACTGGTCGATTTATCAGGTTAAGCTACGCTTGCCGGGGTTGGTCAATGGATGGGTGACCATCTTTACATACCGAGAATCCTCCGTGCCTCGGAAAGCACGTTAAGCCGTTGGTCCCGGCTGTAATTCGTGGATCTTTGACAGTCGTTACGAGTCGTCAAAAGCCCGAAAGTCTGACACCAGTCTTACCAAGGGGTATCGTATTACCCAGTTACTGGGTTGTGGAGGTCAGATAGGCAGTCGCTTCATGTAAAATACTGGTATTCAGCTGCATCCGGTTAGACTGGAAGCCGACCCCAACATAGTTGGGAAAAGGCTAGGCAGATTGATTTGACTCAAAGACACTTTCCACGCAAGCTCCGCCCCCTTGCACCTCACCACTTAGATATGTGCTAAACGCTAACACATCAGTAATAAGGCATCATGCCATGAGCAGAGGTCCGGCCACGACGGACTCAGCATCGAGCATTTCAAACATACGGGGTGTCACCTGCCGAGGGTTTTGTCCTGGTTTTACACAATGTGCATCAGTCACTCTCATTTATCTGCTGAGATGATGCAAACTATTGTAGCACCCATAGTCAAAAACAGGACAGGAGATATCTCGGACAAGGGTAACTACCGTCCAATCTCCCTGCAACCACAGCAGCTAAAGTATTGGATTGTTTGATTCGCGCCTGAAAAAGTATTGGTGTGTGTGGTTTTTCATGGGATTAACATCGTGATTACGATGTTGATCCCATGAAGTAAGTTGAAAGTTGTACTTTCTAATACATGCTGTATAGTATGTATGTAGAAGGTTTAAAACTTACCTTTGCGTTACACCTTTGATTAGGTTTTGATTTGATACGGAACCTTAATTGTGCGAGCCTGACTCGCTCGTGGCCTTTTTTTAGTTAGATAACGTATCTTGGTCAAGGGTCATGTTGTTTAAATAATAAAAACACTCTCAAACGTATTGAGTGACACACAGTAAAAGTATTTCTTAAAGAGTACATGTACTACAAGATGGCCGCCATGAAGAAATATTTTGTATTGTTTTTATTCTTTGTTTTCATTTCCGCTCTTTCGGCTTTTGGTTTCGGGAATTCAGAAGAGGAAATTGATCCAATGTATGATGGTAAGCTTGTTTTTAATTTAATATTGAGTACCTACTAGCTTTTGCCTGCGGTTTCGCCCGCGTGGAGGTTGGAAAATAATATCGGAACAAAAATAGATGGACCATGTCCTTACCCAGGGCATGGACAAATTCCATCCAAATCCGGAAAAGTAACAGCCAGACAGAATAAGCGCCGAGTTACTCTCCCTTTTATTGACCGAGCGAGCAAAGCGTCTCTGCTTCAAGTCTGGCAAAATTTGCTTTCGTGTGTCAGTTTGTTGGTACTTCTCTACAGGTCGTATTTTACAACCGATCTGGACGAAACTTGGTATACAGGTTTTACTTTTTAACCGACTTCCAAAAAGGAGGAGGTTATATGTTCGTCGCGTACGTATGTTTTTTTGTTTTATGTCTTTCCGTCGATTTCTCCGTCAATTGTGGATCGATTTAGTAAATAGTTTTTTTGTATGAAAGGGTATGCTCCCAAATTCGTCCTATATAAGTTTTTTTAACTTTGCTTGGATACTTTTTGAGTAAGCTTCAGTAATACGTATTTTTCCCACTTAGTATATGTGGATAATATGATGATAACTCCCTGTCACTGTTATTTATATAGCAGGTAGTAGTATTCGAATTTGTGTAGGGTAGGTACCACAACTAAAAAGTGAAAAATAAAAACTTTTTACAACAAAAAAAACAACCGACCTCCGAAAAAAAACACTACAAAGTGAAAAATAACTTTAATTGCGGGATCACGGAATCGTAATAAAAAGAGAATGATTGATAAAGATTTGGATAATGCACTCAATTGATTCAATCCCAGTTATGGTCGTCAATGTCTTATGAAAAGTAAATGCTTGTATTGAAGCGTTGTCAACTTTTATGCAGAAAAATAAAAGAAATTTAACTAGGTACAGTTCGTAGTGGTAATCAAATCGGTTTTTATTAAGTAAAAAATATACCATTTAAGCTGCAGCGGGTTCACACCTGATTTAAATCTTATTTTAAGATGGCTTATTCTCGCGTAGTGGTTTAAAAATCAACTTGAAATGGAATGTAGTTTTTGGTTGCTTGTCAGTGTGACTAGTGATGTTACTCAGTCATTCGGTCAAAACTCGATTGTAGCAATTATGTTATGCGAAAACTCGATTGCAGTTGTAACTAAGGTATATGTACGAGAAGGAGGTTCCCACCATTTTCATACGTTTCAAACGCACCGTCCATATAATGGTCACACGAGAAAAGAAAAGAATCATCAAGATCCAAAATATAGCAGCCGTACGTTAAATATTGGTAGGTACAACAGTGACGTTTGGTTAAAATCGGATTTGTTTGACTTTGAGCGTGTTCTCCTACTCACATTCATAAATACTTCAAATCAATGACGATGCGATGACGATTCTAATGACAAAAGATTACACGTTATCAACTGACAGCACTTGACAATGACGGCGCTGTATTAACCCGAAGTTAACCAAACCCACAGAACATTATTTTGATTTCTTTTTATTGTTCATTTTTATTATGTCTAATAAAATGTCAGACTCTGTCTCTATATTTTGTCGGTTTATTACACGGACTAGATCTATTCTAGACTACCTATCTTACGACTATCTATATTAGACTGATGTAGAAACAGCTCGATTAGTATACTTTAGTTATTTCCATAGTGTAATGTCGTATGGCATTTTGTTGTGGGGAAATGCAGCCGACTTTCAGGCTATATTTGTGCTGCAGAAACGTGCCATTCGAGCAATTTATAACCTAAGTTGTAGGCATTCACTGAGGGATAAATTTAAGGAAATAAACATAATGACAGTCGCGTCTCAATATGTTTATGAGAACCTGATTTATGTGAAAAAGAATATAAATCTATATTCTAAACACAGCGACATTCATAGCTTAAATACTAGAAACAAAGATTTATTTATTGTGCCGAGGACTAGGCTCCAAAAAATTAGTAATTCTTTTAAGTGCCAAAGTATACGTTTTTACAACAAACTCCCAAGCCATGTCAAAGAACTGAGCCTCAATAAATTTAAATCATTTATTAAACAGAAACTATGTCAAAAAGGTTTCTATAAAGTTAAAGATTACATAGACGACAAAAAGGCTTGGGACTAATTAAGCTACTCCAATGTACCCCAAGGAACAAACAATTATTTTAGACTATTTTAGACTACACGATACTATATGAGCATATAATTGTTGGATTATTTTATTTGACTGTAAGTCAATTTATTTTAATTTTGTTTTCATTTATTGTTGACATAATCTACTCTTTAAAATGTTTTTATTTTATGAGTTGTATTGCAATTTGTGGTGATGTAAATTATTTTAGCATAATAATATGCACTATTATATAGAATCAAGTTTTTTCAACTGAACAGACAGCTGTGCTGCTGGGGAGTTTGTTGCGCCACTTCTTCTTCTCAGCTTATGCACTAGGAAGTGGTGAAGGGTGGGCGTTTTAGGGGGACTGTCTTATGTAATTTTGACGTTCGAAAAGTGCTGATTTCTCAGCCTAGTTTGAATAAATGACTTTTGAATTTGAATTTGAATTTCCGCCGCCGTTTATTACCTACTTACATATTTAGTACTTATAAAATGAGTTAATTTATTTATTCGATTATCGATTTGCAATTTGATTGGCAGGAACACGCTTGCACTGCCACAGGGATATGCTGGCTTTTATAGTGATTTAGTTGGTGGGTTTTGCCCAGTTCAGCTGTTTATCCAAAAAGATGTCCAGGTATTTAATTTCAGTTGATAGGTTTAGAGTTGTTCCGAAGAATCGCGGTAGCTGAAGTGTTGTCGATTGTTGTAGATTGATTTACTTTAAATAATTTCAGGTTTAGTAAATATTTTCAACTTGAGTTATAGATAATTGCTTATTTAAATAAGCCTTACTATTAATATTTGCATGCCAAAATATGGCGAAATGTGTCATCGCACAAGAATACTTATTTAACACCTTTGTAACCGCATTTAAAGCAAATAAATGATTTTGACTTTTGACTTTTGACTTTTGTCAGTTTTCTCTTTTTTGTGAAGAGAATCAGTTCGGTTTTTGTAGGGTTGGCACATGAGCTCACTGAAAAAAAAACCTAATGAATCGTTTACTCATTTGCGATTATTTATTGAAACGTAATGAAACCGAACAATTTTTTAAAAGATTGATTACTGTTGATGAAAAGTTGATCACCTATGACAAAAAAGGCAAAAATGATCATGGTCAAAGGGCAGTCAAACTCCACAGACTATAGCGAAACCCGGATTAGAAGAGAATGATTCAATACGAGTTTTAACCACCGGGCAAAACCATCGATTTGGATCTCTACTGCCAACAGCTGATGAGATTTAAGCAAGAAATTGAGAAACAACGGCGGCTTCAACAGAAAGGGTGGGTCTTTCATCATGATAACCCCAGACCACATACATCTTTAGTCAGTCAGCTAAAATTGAGAGAGCTTAGTTGGGAAGTGTTAATGCATCCATGGTAATAGTTTTCGTGTCGATGTCACAGCCACCCTGTATAAAACACGAAAAAAGGCTTTCCCTGACTATAACAAAATATATTTAATTCATTTGCTGATTGCACTGTATACGGAAATAAGTACTCGCAACCGACCGATCGGTCATCTGTCATCTCATCAGTTAGTCAGGAAAATTAATTTTTAAGCAAATTGACTAGACACCAACTTAAATTGTCCGTATATTCAAATCACACCTGTCATTCTTTGAAAGTTGTATGAAATACAACCGGAACAGTTTTACCAAAATGCTTCTTCATGCCAACACATGTAACACAACACGAGAGCTATGTTGAGGCGAAGAAGGAATTGCATTCTCAAAGACACAAATTAAGCGAATTTATAATTTAGGAATAAGAAAATGGTCTGAATTTATCAATTTCAGAGTAGTTTAAGTTTGATTTTGAACAGGTTTGATTTCTAGTATTTCATGAAGTCATAACTTCACGGCTATACTCCCCAAAGGGTTAGGCAGAGGTGTGCCTAACAGTAGGACCGAGGTTTACCGCGTCCAGCAACACGTGCGCGCGTCTCTTGTTTCCGTCTGTCGTCGCTCCGCAAGTCGCGTCGCGGTAACTCGTGGCACGCTCTAAACTTCTTTCATTTGTTTACTCCGCAGTCGCTGTCGCAAGATAGCCCGGGGAAGTTACGCCGAATTTTCGGCTAACTTTGCATTCATTTAAAACAGCGATTTTTTTCATTTAACGTGTGGATGATATGATTTAACGTATGGGTATGGTCAAAGGAGTATGTTAAACTGTATACCGCGATAAGTTCAAACCCCCGTGTACGTTTTTAGGGTTCCGTACCTCAAAAGGAAAAACGGAACCCTTATAGGATCACTCGTGTGTCTGTCTGTCTGTCTGTCCGTCTGTCACAGCCAATTTGCTCTGAATCTAATTGACCGATTAAGTTGAAATTTATTATTTTTGTGACCCAAACACGGACGTGTAACATAAATAAATGAATTTTGAAAATGGGGGTCACTTTTGGCGGGCAAATAAGTTTTTTTTTTTTAAGTTTTGCGAACTGTACCGTGTGGCATATCAAATGAAAGGGTTTATTGCGAGGATTTCAAATATATTTTTTTAACCATTTTAAAATAAATACTTTTAAAGATATTTAAGAAAATAGATAAAAATTGACCATTCCCCCCTTATCTCCGAAACTACTGATCCTAAAATTTTGAAAAAAATACAGAGAATAGTTCTTTGCTTATAAATTACAGGAAAACCTATAAGAAGTCTATTGTCTTAAAATAACATGGTAAATCACTCAATATTGTGCGTACAAACTTATATTTACAGTTGGAATGTATCGGGGAACATGCTTTTCAACTACAATGTTAAGTTTGTTCTTGGGATAAATTTTATTCATCCCAACTACGGAACCATTAATTGTGCGTGGTCCGACACGCACTTGGTCGGTTTTTATTTTTTTTAAGAATACATCTAATTTCAATTTTACTTGGTAGAAAAATATATTAACAGATATATTTGTATGGAGTGTTTGTCGAAGAGATTAGGTATCAGAAGTAGGTAAAAAAAAATACATTTTCGTCCACGGAAATTTCCATAAAATTACGTTTTTTTTTTTGCAATAACGGTTATTGCCAAAATTCTTTTATTAATATCTTGCGCTAGTACAATATGTTTAATTTTGTTGAGTAGCGTATTAAAATATTTAATTAAGTAATTGCAAAAAAATTGCTGTTAATATTTTTACATGAAGTACAATAAAAAAAAATCGTAACTTTATTTTTATTTAAATTTCCGTGGAGGTAAATGTTTAATTCTGAAATAATATATTAGTTTTACAATTTTTTTACATAATACAACCAACATTTTCCTGTTAACTATTTTGCCTCAATTAGCCCTAATTAATTAATTAATTTATCCTATCAGAATACCAGCGCTGCGATATTTTTATTTATTTTTAAATGTCGCGGCATTATGCTGAGATAGGAGCCTTTTGGCTCGTACAGGACTTCCTTCTGTGTCTTCATTTTAGTGTAACTTTGTTTTTGATTGTTTTTTATTTATGTTGAATGTGTTTTTAGTTTTGTGGTTTCCTGTGCGAGTCTCAATAAATACTTTTTCTTTCTTTCTTTCTTTAATTTTTATTCACAAAAATGCATTTATGTATTTTTTTACCTTGATGGGGTCCTGGAAAATAGAGAGAGAGCTAAGTTCAAAAACACGATTTAGGAAAAAAATCGCTGTTAGGACTTAGTGCAGGGTTCAAACCTAATTTCTCCGGCCTCGTGTCGCTTGAATGTGTAGCTCTTGGCCACGGGGTAATCATTTTAACAATCTATTCATTTATTTTTCAGGCGGTGAATTCAAAGTTCGCACTGACAGACTAGCGACAAGGTCCCAAATGCAAGCACAGTATAGACAGGGCATTGCCAACAGATACAACAGCTACAGGAATACATACTGACAGCGGGGCAAAAGGCAGGCAGTTTATGTACAAGAAGCGTCATCCATTCACCCGAAAGACTTGCTGGAAATAGGCCTACCCCAACCTTTGTTCTGTTTGATGTTGTGTTGTAATGTTTTGTTTGATGATGACGTGTGTTTATTACTGTTTTGTATGTTCAATGTACATACCTTGATGTAATTTTAATAGTGAAGAAATGAAATAAAATTACGCATATAAATTCAATATTATGTTTTAAATAGGTAGTAATGAAAGCTCCGTAAAAGAAAACGAAAAAAATTGGCATACTCAAAATATGAAATGTACTGCTTTAAATACTACTTTTCCGACAACTTATAAGCGAATGCAAATAAAGAAACGAACGAATAAAATACTGAAAATTCCGAAAAACCAATAGGTACAGCATTTGCTGGCGTAATATTTTTCCACCAGCTTATATTGCGTTTTAACGAAAACTTTAGTCATTTCCATCCCACCCGGATTAGAAAATGGTGAAAAAAAAGCTTGGAAGTAGCGCTCACCCGGCTCGCGCGCGGTTGGTCACAGTTCTAGCCTCTTTTTTTTTTTGTCGCTTAGAAATGCGTTACGCATCCCCGGCTCGTAGGGCACGAGTCGGGGTATGTAGGACTCCTGTCAGTACAGTATACCCACTAAAACTCAGCGGTGTTCCCACATCACCGTGATGGGAGGGCCATGGGAAACCGGCTCAGCCTTTACATCCACAACCCTCCCGGCGCATGCCCGCCTAGCTGGCGGGCCCCACATGCCCCCCGAGTTGGGGGGCTGCGGGAATGGCCGGGAACACCTGGCCATCCGCGTCCGACACTGGTGGAGGCCTGTACAATACAGGCGTACTGACGTCTTCTTCGACCCCTCCTCCGCCTTCGACCCCTTCTCCGCTTCGACCCCTCCTCCACTCACAGTTCTAACCTAACCTAACCTGTTTAACCCACTTTTTCACCTCTTTTTTTTTTTTTTGATGGTGGGAAATCATCAAATGACTTCTCCCGCTCTGGGCAGAGCGAGAGGGCGTGTCAGACTTTTACTGACTAAAACCCACCCGTGTTCCTTCCGTTGCCTGTGTGCCGGGGCCGCGATATCCCTGTCGGACAAACCCGCAACCCCAGCAGGCATTGGTCCTTACGGACCCCGTCAGTTGGTGCTGACATCTCTTAGAGGCGCGCGTGGAATACAACGCGCCGTCGACCCGGGCCTGGTCCTTATCGGACGGCGAGCTGCCCATTGCTCACCGTCCGCAAGCCCGCGCCTACGGTGGCCGGTAGTCGGCTCGTGACTCCCGACGCCCGGGGCGTCTCCTGCGGCGACTAGGGGCGCGAGGGCGTGCAGCTTGCATCTCCCTCGCGCGCTCCGCCTCCTTCTTTGCGAGCATAACTGCTTCGCAGAAGGAGGTGACGCACTCCCATGCACTCTCGCTCCGGACCATGGCCTGAACCAGAGCCGGACGCGAGAGATCGCCGCCGCCGATCGCCTCCGTGAGGACACGGCGGTGCTCTGCCCAAGCCGGGCAGACCTCCACCGTATGCTCCAATATGTCCTCCGGGCGATCCACACAATGGTTACACCCAGGCGTTTCCTCCCGCTTTATCCTGAACAGGAACTTCCCGAAACAATACGTAACCTAAGAAGCTATCCGCATCCATCCATAACATAATATATTTTAAAAAAACTTATTAAAAATCTTACAGAATTTATTCACTATTTAGGTCAACATAGAGTAGGGGAATTCAAAAGAAGCGATGGGTGGACTGTTTGAAAGATAATGTGACTACTGAGATGACACGTAGAACGCAGGTTTAAGAAAAAAAAAATATTACAAGCAATATGATTTATTTTAAAAGTGCGGAATGAAATCTACAGTAGATTTGAACATTGTGCATTGTTACTTAGTTACAATATTAACTCTTTCAATATAAAAACAGTCGAGAGGTGTCGCGGGACACCCGGTTGGAACGAAGTTCCTTTAGTTTTTGCAGTGTAACATTTTGACCGTCACGACACTGTTACGTAACAAAAGTGTCGTGAACGTAACAATGTTACACTTTTTTTGGTGTAGCTCTCATTCGGCAAGTGTGCAGAGTATTGTATAAATGCGATAAAGAACATCGTTCCAAAAACCATTTCCAATCGTGGAATTATTTAATCTTCGAGTGCTAACTCCAAATGGTGGATATCCTTACAGGTCCCGCTTGCTGAACATCTCCTATAAACTGTGACGAGCCTGGCAGGATCCCCATTGTTGTGATAGTCATCTGTAAAATAACACAGTTTCATTACTTATTTATATAAAAAATGTACTTATAAAGAGGTCGAACAAAGAAAATTAACAGTATTTTAGGATAAAAATCTAGTCAAACAATGGAGAAGTACATGCTTTTGAAATTATTCTTCTAATCGTGTCACGGAAAACGATCATTGTCCTGAATGATGTGAAGTTACTAAGACGTTTCTGTGCTCTGAAGTCAGATGCTAGTAGTGCTGTCTCTGTCTAGCATAGACTTTAAAACGCATACAATTTCGCAATTAGAGATTTTTATTAAAGCTTATTTTTTCTGGGTTTCGAAAAATCAACAAAAAAAAAGTATTGTTTGATTTACCGGATCACCTAGTAAGCAGATGTGGTGAGGGGATCCAACCCAGGACCACATGCTCAGCAGTCGCGCTGCCGGCCACTAGACCAACGAGGTAGTACAGTAATAAGTTAGGTAAACTTACTTTTTTGATAAACTTGTATATAGCTCCCATCTAAAGATGGTCGGCTGGTGGTCACCAAATCTGAAAACGAAACTACAGTCAGCCAGAGGATATTCAAGTCAATGAAAGACATACCCAGTAACATAAACATAACATCACACCAGTAATCCCCGTAGGGGAAGGCAGAGGGGTACCTTAGTACACCCACATTACACCAGTTATGTTTAAGCCCCATGTAAGGTGAGGGCAAGCCCATTGCCATCAACTGGACATAAATCCAGAGTCCGGGCTGCTACTGAGAAATTTCAGATGGAAAAAACCAATAAAACATTGCCCGTCTCCGTAACCAGAAGTTTCCCAAGTATGGTCCAGTCAAAACTATGATCACTCGCGCTTCGATAACCGTCTTGTTACATTAAAATCCTATACTATTAAACGAGCATTATTTGTATATATATAAATATTTGCTATATATCAATCTACCTAGGTCTCATATCTATGAAAATTCGTTTTCTTCGTATTTTCACCCGAGCAGAGCTCGGTCGCCCAAGGTTTAGAACAAGATGGCTACCTTAGACTAATGACATGGCAGCATGGAATTAGTAAGTACCTACTAACGTGGCAACATGGAATTAGTAAGAATTATCCTACACTATTAAATGAGCATTCTGTATTTTCACCCGAGCAGAGCTCGGTCGACCAGGTACTAATTATAGTAAGACTTAAGAGATTGAATTTATACAATGCAAAGATAGTCTTACAATCTTCATCAGCTCGAACGAAATTTTCTAACGCTAATCAATTAGTTTATGCGCCCTTGTGGTTGTGGACCAGCTTTACGGACAGCAGGACTAAACCCAGGAGCACATGCTCATCACTCGCACTTGCGGCGTGTCCTAGACCAACCAGGTAGTACCTACGAGCTACTAGTAATATAATAGGTTTGGTAAACTTACTCTTTAGATCTTGATTATAGCTTCCATCTTTCTCTTTTTTGTGTTCAGTAGTACCAAACGTTGACTCAGTATAGGACGTTGAATCAGAACTATCTGCAATCAATAAACTAGTCAGGTGCTTGATTTTTGGTGTACAAAAGTATACAATTTTGTCAGCTGAACAACAGTATATTGTACTTATATACCATTTATTTGCACCTAAGACAACCCCATTTTATGTCCAGAAAATCACTGTCCATTCCAAGGTTGCCTGGAAGAGATCGCAGTAAGCGATAAGGCCGCCCATTGTATATTTTGTATTGTATTACTTTTTCTTTATGTAATGTATAATCTGGTGTACAATAAAGTATGTATAAATAAATAATAAATAAATAAAGTTTCAGAAAATGTAATTTTTTAAGAAAATTGGCTGATTATATCCAAAAAAAAAAAAAAAATACCCTATGACAAAACAAAGAGGCGAATTATAAAAGAGTGAATTTCGTAAAAAGTGCAGTTGACTCTTTCTACTTTGCTACCGACGTACTGTCTACACGGAACGTCACTTTTGTGTACTCTTCCGTCGACAAAACGGTGCTCGTGTTAAACCTGCTGCAGGATAGTTTAGAAATCTAGGGTTGATACAGATGACTGTATTAGTACCTCTCTTTAGTGTGATTGCCTAAGAATTTAACATGTACAGGGTTTGTTAAGGTACACTTTCATCAAATACTTTTGGAACATACTATGAAAACCAGCTTAGTGCGAGCCAGACTCGCGCACCGAGAGTTCCGTACCGTTTGTGGGAACAATATTAAACTTCCTTAGATACTTGCTTATGTGTTTAGGTTAGGGTTTGAAGAAATGAAATGAAATGAAATTGTTTATTCTGTAAATAGGATATCGGAATCACTTTTACACGTCATATAAAAAAATATATTTTATAAATAAGCGAGGTGAGGTCGGTGTTTCCTATCTGACTACTCTGAGAAGAAAGGCCGAAACAAACTCAGAGGTCGTAGTCTCTTTTAAAGTCCAGACATAATCTTGGTCAAGTCATGTGAGAACCATGTAGATTAGTGTCTGAAATGGTCTTTTGAGGAAAGAACCACACAGATTTGAGTGGACCTGTCCAGTCAGTGCAAGCATTTGTCAGTAATCGTGGAGCTCAACTCAGAACTTAAGGAGCTCAACTCGACGAACAATACCAAGGAAAGGATATTTGGGTAGGCCGCATCAACTACTCAAACTGCCAGACCATCATTAAAAATGAGAAAGAAAAAATAAATGAAAAGCGAAAAAAACATATCCACAAGAAGGTTAGGGTTAGTGGTTTTGAACTAAAATTGGATAGGTAGGTACCTAATATAAACTTCTGCATGCAAAATACAAAATAACCAACTTACATAATCCAGACCACCTACCATACACATACCGACCGCGGTCATAATGATACTGCGCGTAATGAGGCTGCGCGGAAGTGAACACGAAGAATAAAAACAAAATGAAATATATCTTCATGGCGGCCATCTTCAATACATGTGCACTACTAGAAATAGTTTTACTAATGTCACTTGCGATACGTTTGATGCTCGTTATTATTCCGTTGTATCGTTACAAACAATAGTGATAACTTTATCTTTCCAACTATGTAATTAGTAGTGGGCGACTTCCGGCTTGCCATAAATTCAGATTTTTGTTATTGAAGCTTATGCAAGTCGCCGATAAACGTGGAACATTTACGAATGGTACTTTACTTATTTATTTTATTTATTTATTGTATCAGCAGTAGGGGGGAGTTAGGTCGCATAAACAAGGTGTTTTTGTGTTCCATAACTCTAGGGTATGGGTTATTCCACTAATCCCCATTGACAATCCCCATCGGTTTAAAAATAAAATGCAAACAACATAATTATTATACAAAGTTGATACGACAGAGGGGCTTTTCTTTAAACTGAGTATACTAGGTACCATTTTCAAGCTCTGTACCAAAAATCAATTAAATAGGAGCAGTAGTTTAGTCGCAAATGATTTTTTAAGTTTTTGCCCCGTTTGAACACGATGTATCTTTCCTAACAGCTGATTATGTCTATACGCATAGGTCATGCACCTTAAAACGATAAATCTGAGTATAACCTATGCGTCGTTGCCGCTGTGACGCAAATCACAAGTACAACCAAATATTTTCGCTAAAAAGATGACAATGCAAACAAGGAAGCAATAAATACACACACACTTGCATTTTCATTACGAGAGGGACAATCATCTGCAAAACACCGCGCGTAAAAGAAATAGTAATAGGTCAGTGTGTTGCTATTGCATCCTAGCGATCGAGGGGCAGGGGTTGCGATCGGTAAGTGGGGCAGTGGGGCTTCTAAAAACTGTTTTTTTCAGTGCGCCGACGCTATTCTTTTGGAACGTACAAGATGTTACGTAACACGGTAGCACCTGCTCCGCTTCCGTTTTGTCGAACTCGCGCGCTGACAATTGGGATTTTGTTTTGTTATTGTGATAGGACACTAAATAAGTTTAAGACAGTATTTCTTTTTTTATTGTGACAGGACACGTAACTTGGGATTATTATTATTTAGTGTTAGTGTTTTTTTTTTGTGATCGACTGCTTTTATTGTGATACGACACGTAATTAAACTTTGGGTTTGTGTGTGTGTGTGTGTAATTAAAGTTTTCAACAATGCCTCGTGTAACTTACACGGCGTTAGAATACACTGACATGATTTTTAATTAGAAAAATAAATAACATTATTCTCTGTCGGTATAATTTGTGCATTCATGTGAATGACACATCGAGAATTAAATTTTTTTGTGATTGTTGTACTTCAAAATCATACCTAACAAAAGCCGCGAGCCGAGGAGCCGCCGCGAGCGGAGGCGCCGCCCGCGCCACCGCAGCCGCGCCGGCGCGGGCCGGCGCGGCGGCGCGGCGGGCGGCCGCCCGCTTTGACGAGATAACACACGCCGACGCGCGCGACGTTGCCGCTGTTACCTAGGTATCTGTAGGTCAGTTAAATTTATTTTCAAAGGGTGGTTGCGTTTTACTCTGATTTGTAAGCTATTTAGTTTGTTTGAAAAAAAAAAAAACTCATTTTAGGTGCTTTTTATTTTTATACCGTATCGAATTAATACTAAACACGTATAGTATACGTAGTGTTATTTAATGCCCCTCTGTCATATCAACTCTGTATAAGAAACACGAAATCTTTATTTGTTACGGGCGTTGATTATTTTTATAATCAAACAAATTAAAGTAATGGCTAAATTAATAGCCTTAGTGTAAAATATTTCCGTCATGTCATATTGCAGTATAAACTTTACAACAAAATATAATCTTTTGGAGATCAACTTTTAAATTATTTTATGGTAACTTTGTGGTTGATTATTGTAGAACTTTTGTTTACCTTTTGGGCACTTTAGTAACCTATCTCTGTAATCGCAGTCTTCAAATGGGTGTATTTCCAGATGTCCTGAAAAAGGCAATAATACACCCAATTCACAAGGGAGGGGACAGACGCTGTGTTAGTAACTATAGGCCAATTTCCGTTTTGACTGCCCTTTCCAAAATACTGGAGAGAATCTTGGCAAATTCTCTAAGGAACTTCCTGGACAAACACCACATCATTGCCGAAAACCAATACGGCTTTCGTACAGGAGTGTCGATGGAAGATGCAGTCTTAGACTTTACGCAACAGGTTGCCAGGAAGCTCGATAGTAAAACAAAGTGTCTGGGGATCTGTCTGGACCTCTCTAAAGCCTTTGACACAGTTTCTGTTCCCAAACTTATTGACAAGCTGGAACGTATTGGAGTGCGTGGAATGCAACTTGAAATTTTTAAAAGTTACCTCAATAATCGAACGCAGTTTGTCAAGGTGGATGCATATTATAGTGACGAGGAGCTAATAACATATGGCATCCCCCAAGGTAGTATACTCGGCCCCATACTCTTTCAAGTCTACGTAAACGACCTTTGCAAGATGAACCTGCCTAACTGTGACATCTACGCGTACGCAGATGACACTGCGATCCTCGTTTACGGACCTTCTTGGGACATGGTGAAGACTACTGCAGAAGAAGCCTTGTCCAAGATAATGAAATGGCTGAACTCTAACCTTCTGACACTCAACTTAACCAAAACCACTTGCATTCCATTCGCAATCCGACGTAACATGGGGCCGTCACATACCTTTAGTATTACAGCTCACTCATGCTCAAATCCAGTACCATCTTGTGACTGCCTTATACACGTCTTTAAGTCACTGAGAGAGTCGGCCAATCTGGATACTCTGAAGATGGTGTATTATGCTCTTTGCCAATCTGTTGTTGGGTATTGTATTACTGCATGGGGCGGAGCAACGAAAACTAAAATGTTAAGAGTAGAAAGAGCACAAAGAGCAGTACTTAAAGTTATGACTAGAAAACCCTACAGATTCCAAACAACTGAACTATACTCTAACTGCAAAGTCCTTACGGTACGTCAGCTTTTTGTGCTTCGATCGATTTTAAGAACTCATGCTAAGCTGCCGCCGCCAAATCTAAATAAGAGATTACAACTCATCACCGGATCTCAACATAAAACCACTTTCGCAACGCATCAATTTTATATACTTAGTAGTAATATTTACAATAAAATTAATAAAAATGTAAAAATCCTAAATCTCAAAACTTACGCGGTAAAAACTAAAGTAACAGAGTGGCTACTAGAGAGGGATTATGCCTAAACGGAGTCTCTCCTTACATACATCACCTAATCTTTCACGCACCACGATCTCGATAACATACACACAATACAACATGGGCGCACGCACCCTATTTCCACCCCACCTTCACACATACACAGACACACACTCCCACACAATACTTACCTTTCACCACATGCACACACACCACACATATACATACAATCACCTAAATTACTGCAGCGGTAGAATGACACCGTTCGTTAATAATTGTTGTAACAGTTATAGTGTGTAAGAATTTAGTGGCCGTACACTGTTTCTTAAAATACAGGTTATAACCTAGTTTGAGAGGCAGGGTGATTAACTTTTTTTAAACAGATTTTACAACAAACATAATTACTCGTATATGTATAACTTCCTACCCACTGATTGTTTCTGTAACTATCTGTATGTATTTTTTTTTGATGAATAAACAATTTCAACTATTTCAATTTCAACTTTTCCCACTGACAGCGATGCGGACGATTTTTTTGATGCCCAATGAGCTCTCCCTTTATTCTGTTTTTTTTTTCCTCTGTATACTTGTACATAATTTATATGTTTTAGTGTTAGATGTATATTATAATAATGATTGAATAAAAAATAAATAAATGATTATTTTAGAACCTAAGTCTAGTGGTAACCTTTCATAAAAAAAAATCGTGAATAAAGATGCTTATTAAATGAAAATCTATTACATTCACTGAGTGAGACATCCAAATATTACTATACTATTTTTCTAGTACAGTCACATAGGATACATTATTATAAATGCTACTGTTAAAAATGAATATCTCGTGAATGTTTAAAAAGATCTCTTCCACTTCTTGAGACATCCAGATACACATATTTGAAGACATTCATTATAGCTTTTTGCTTAATTTGTTTGCGTCACTATATATTTTTCATCATTACAGAAAACTATTCTATCATAAAGCTGATATGAGCGTCATAAAACCTACGTATTTGGATGTCTCACTGAGTGAATGTACTCGTAATACACTTAATCATAATCACTGAGTGATTTTGATTTAATAAGGATATTTATTCACGATATTTTTTTTTAAATAAAAGTGGCACCACCTAAACAAAAGGTAAACGAAAGTTCTACAATAATTAATCACAAAGTTACCATAAAGTAATTTAAAAGTTGATCTCTAAAAGATTATATTTGTAGTAAAGTTTATACTGTAATATGACATGACAGAAATATTTTACACTAAGGCTATTAAAATAACCGATACTTTCATTTGTTTGAATATAAAAAATAATCAATGTGTTCTAAGGGCCTAAAACGGCGGTTGGGCACGCCACAATTGTGGCGATAAGTCCCCTCTTTGAGGAGTTACTAGAGAAGCGCCACGGCGTCCTCACCTTCCGCCTGACGCAAGTCCTCACTGGACACGGCTGTTTCGGGAGGTTCCTGTTCTGAATAAAGCGGGAGGAAACGCCCGGGTGTCACCCTGTGTGGATCGCCCAGAGGACACGGTGGAGCATACGGTGGAGGTCTGCCCTGCTTGGGCGGAGCACCGCCGTGTCCTCACGGAGGCGATCGGCGATCTCTCACATCCAGCCCTGGTGCAGGCCATGGTCCGGAGCGAGAGTGCATGGGAGGCCGTCACTTCCTTCTGCGAAACAGTAATGCTCGCGAAGGAGGAGGCGGAGCGCGCGAGGGAGAGGCAAGATTGGCACCCTCGCGCCCCTAGTTGCCGTAGAAGACGCCCCGGGCGTCGGGAGTCGCGAGCTGACTTCCAGCCACCGTAGGCGCGGGCTTGCGGGCAGTGAGCAATGGCTAGCTTGCCGTCAGATTAGGACCAGGCCCGGGTCGAGGGCGCGTTGTGTTCCACGTGCGCCTCAAAGAGATGTCAGCACCAACTGACGGGGTCCGTAAGGGCCAATGCCTGCCGGGGTTGCGAGTTTGTCCGAAAGGGATATCGCGGCCGCGGCACACAGGCAACGGAAGGAACACGGGTGGGTTTTAGTCAGTAAAAGTCTGACACACCCTCTCGCTCCACCCAGAGCGGGAAAAGTCACATGATGATTTCCCATCCACAAAAAAAAAAAAAATAAGGGCCTAAAAAGGCCACATTAAGCAATTCCTCTAAAAGCAATTAATTTTCTGAATTCCTAGCAATTCTTCTATGGTGACACATATTTTAGCTGAATCATATTCTTTTAAATTCATAACAGAATTATATTTGGTGTTAATTTAATATAGCCGCATGAAAAAACTAAAGACTGGAATTTTACGGGATAATTTTTCTTAACAGTTTTTATTATTATTGTTTTTTTTAAACGTGTTTTTGTATTTTGTGCTATGTCTTTTGTGTGCATCAAATAAACGATTTATCTATCTATCTATTAATCCAGTGAATCAATTATTTTTTATTTCTACAGTTTAAATATTATTTAATTATAATATAAAGCTGTCAAATATGAATTGATCGCAGTTAATAATATGAATTTATTGGCAGTTTGTGACAGTGTGATTCATAATCTATTCATATTATGATTCTGTCAAAGCGGCCATTTTAACCCGTAAGAAATAAAGACTTCGTGATGCTTTTATAATATGTTCTTTGTATTTTATTTATAAACCGATGGGGATTTGTGAACTCATGTCCTGAAATCCCTATTGATGGGGATTGTCAATGGGGATTAGTGGAATAACCCGAGGGTATGAATGATACCATATCAAAGAAACAACTGGCATGTTTTTTTCTTTTTCTTTTTTCATTTAAAATATTCGACAAAATCTCGATTATTTATGTAAAAACGCTTAGGTAAAATAAAAAACATTTAATTCAGACAATTTTTGTTCTTAAAACGAAAATAGGCCAAGTCGCGTTTTCTTTGCTTTAAATATGAATTATTAAAATGATGTAGAGGGTGGGTCCCAAAATACTTCCCTGCGGCACCCCGACGGCAACCGGAAGGCTTCCACTAACACTATCCCCGATTTTGACAAGCTGATGTTGACCAGACAAGTAACTTCTGTACCAATCTAAGGTCAGGCCTCTGACACCAAAGGATTCGAGTTTTTTTTGCAGTGTTGGAATTGAGACTGTGTCAAAGGCGTTGGCAAGGTCAAGAAAGACCTGCTGAACGGAGGCCCTTGCCGATGTTTGAGGAGATAATGCCAGTCAACAGACTCACAGCTTGCTCAGTAGACTTCTCTCGCCGAAAGCCAAACTGCTGCTACGAGTAGAGAGTTTTTCTCTAGAAAACTGACGAGGCGGTCGTTTACCAGTTTTTCTAGGATTTTGGAAGTTACACTTAGCAGTGAAATTGGCCTGTAGTTATCAAAAGCATTCTTGGAACCACTTTTGTGAATGGGCGTGACAACAGCAGTCTTCCAGCAAGTAAGAACTGCTCCTGTTTCCATGCTCATATTGCAAATGTATTTTAAGGGTTCCAGTATGTATTTTTTTGTGTGTTGAAGGAGCAGAGGCCGAAATTCGTTGAGACCTGGAGCGTTGTCGTCCTTGAGATTGTCTATGATGTTACTAATTTCTTGATTGTCAGTAGGGAGTAAAAACAGAGAGTCTTTAGGTGTGTTTTTGCCTTCAACACCGAGGCGCTGTTCATCCTTCATTGTTGGCTGCCCATTTAAGATTTTGGTTGCAAGGTTCTGACCAACTGGTTGTCGCTGGTTCGCTTAAGAACTTGGCATATTTCTTTGATAGTCCGCCAGAGCTTTTTTGTTTTTTTACTATTTCTTTCCAATTCTTTCCTGTCATAATCAGCTTTGCGCTTACGCAGAATATCATTGCAGTAGTTTCTGTATCTTGAGTAGACAATTTTTAAAACATCATTTTTAGGTTGCTGTTTTGTTTGATCGTGAAGAATGTCTCAATGACGAATGCATCTAATAAGGCCTGGCGTAATCCAGGGTTTGAGGTTAAATTTAGAACGACTTATTTTAGTTTCTGAGGTGTGTTTATTTAAGATGTCGGTCTTATGGGAAACAACTACTGCATCATCAATGTTTGATGCGAAAGTAACATCGGCGCCCAGTCGAGCTGACTCACTTCTTCAATCACCATGTGGTAGTCGGTTTTGAGTTTGAATCTGTTTTTGGGTTTGGGTTTTGGATTACTGTAGTAGATACCGAGTAGCACTAGGTGGTGATCTGTCACCGAGGCCTCACAGATGATTCCCTGTGCAGTGTGCCTTTAAATTTAAATTTATGGGTTCAACAAGTTGAATAAATAAAGAAAACAAGATTAATTAAAGTATAATAATGTGTTTTATTTAACTGACGTACTTACTAACATTTAAGCTTAATGCCATTTATTTGTTTTTATAATTAGGAAGATATACAAAAATGTTATCATAATTAGCCTAAACGTTTATATTTACGTTACATACATGCAAAAGTCAAAATACTTCAAATAGTGACATTATCATATTTGAATATCCACATATAAAATTGCTTATAACAGTAGCGTTGAGTCACTGTAATACAAAATAATCGTTAAATTAAACTCCATCTCCATTCGATGACTGATCGGTTGAATCTTGAGCGAAGTTTCCAAGCCGCGACTTGCCATTCGCTTCTTTATTTATCATACAAACACCAGTTTGACGGTATTCAGGTAAACACGTCTTCATCGAGATTATTGAATCACGATGCTAGTGTGACATACCCATTCTCTAATTGCTTAGTATGACTTGTATTGCATTATACTCATACTACTGACTACTATTTTAAAGGGCCTGTCTACTTCAAGATCACTCATCTGCATATTTATTTATTTATTTATTCATAACAATTTTTACATTGTGTCGAATATTAAGATTTTACAATTTAAAAAAATAACAAAAAATACATGCTACTTAATTACTACAAAAACTAAAAATACAAAAATTACATGCCACTTAATTACTATGAGGGAGAGTAATAATAATAAATAAATGTCATTTAAATAATCAGATTATCAATGTCACAAATAATTAAATATAGCTATGTCAGATGTTCAATGTCAATTAATTACCCTTATGTCATGAATGTAATTAATCATAAAAAAATATACCAATAGTAGCAGCAATAATAATCTTGATAAATTCCTAGTATATTATGTATGTTTACAATTTAAATGTACATACATCTCTTGGTACCAGTATGAATTAAGTTTTGCGAGTATTGATTGTTCGGAAGACATTATTTAAAAATTAAATTGAGTAACTTACAATTGCATTCTATCAGATAAAGCACAGATGTCATTATATTAAACTAATGTATACCTAATCATTGAATATGCTACATTAATTTGCTACACGTGGCTTTTTTTGCTTATCAAAAATCTGCAACTATCCGACCCGCTGCGACTAAACCAGAACCAAGTCTACGCTGGCCACCCATGCATCTCATCCTTATCTTACGTTCGCACGGACGTAATAATATGTCGGCGGGATTTTGTCGCGCACAAAATTTTCAACTCTCGGTATTGAGCCGAGAGTTGAGAATCCACATTGAAAAAACACAATGTTGAATTTTCAACTCTCAACGGTGAGCGTTGAAAATCCAGTGCACGAAACAAAACCGACGTGGGAAAAAATCGCCCGTGGGAACCTGGGCTATCACCGAAACCACATTGTGGTGGAAGCAGGAAGTGTAGATAAGAAGACTAGAGCTACACTTCCAGCTGCCTCCATATCTCGAAAATCAAGAAAAAACATTTTTTTTAGGGTACCTCCCCTACATGTAAAGTGATGTTTTATTTTTTTTTGTAACCATATTATGATTTAAAAGAGTGTCCGTGGAGTTTCTTGCCCGTTCTTCTCCATAGGTACCTACTACGCTTTGGAATGGGCATCTAGCTTCATCTTTCTGACTGACGGACGCCTTGACAATTCAAAAGTGCCTGTAATTGGTTTATTTGAAATAAATGCTTTGAGTTTGAGTTTGAGTTTTCTCGTCTACCCAAAATTGTGGGGAATCGTTAGAAAGGTCGTTCAAAAATATTGTGAGTTTGGCAAAACCATTTTTGAATTCAGGGATCCGTTTGCGAAATATTAACCCTTAACCACCTGACGTCGGGCTCACAGACTCCGACGATTTTGTTTTTCAAATTATTCCGTTGCTTTGCACGCGACGCAACTGTGTGTCCATGTACTTTTTCTCCTCCTCCACCAGTACGCGCCGTGTGCTCGGCAGCTCCATAAGTACGCGCATTTAAACATTATAGGTAATTATATTTCGCGTGCGGTCCGTGAGACCGACGTCAGGTAGTTACGTTAGTTTGGTTTAGGTGTATATTTTTAGTTTTTAGACTTATAATGTCTGAATCAAACGATAATGCGGTGGTTAAAGTAAGCTGGATCAGATTCGGAAAACATGAGTGTACCAGAACTTCCGAATGAAGATTGCAGTGACGTAGAAGATGTTACAAAGGATCACATCATTGGAGGCGCGTGTCAGTCCGAATCAGAAGTTTCTACTTCTGATTCGGACTTGACTTCGATCAGTCTGAGCTTCAACTTACTGAAACTGAAAAGGCACAGAAACCACTTTAGTAAGACCCGATTTCGTTGGTCAGCCCATCCTCCTATTTTGTGAAAGTTTGTAGGTTGTGATTTTGTAATAATAAACCTTAATCGTGCCAAAAATTGTTTTATGTTAGATATTGTATATCGAACTTGTCGTAAATAAGAAAACTATTGAGTTATAGAGCAATTTCCTACTCCGATCTCAGATTTTCGAAGTTTGTAAATTTATTGTGAAAATTTATAAATTTATGTTAAGTGTTGATTTTAGATATGTAAATGCATACTTTTGCAGGGTTTAAAAACTTATGATGAATACAAATATAACGAAAATACAGATGTGACTTTTATTTATTGTAATATTTTAAATAATGCTTATTAAACATAGAAAATACGTAAGCGGTCTCCAGGACCGATGTCAGGTGGAAGTGTAACTGAAAAAGACGTCAGGTGGCTAAGGGTAGCTTTTAATTGAAATTGTTTGTTAGTCAAGTGCCCCCCCCCCCCTGCCAGCTAAATGGTAGCATTTGGATTGGTGAAAAAAATCACAGCAATAGTATATACAGGGTGGATTTTTGAGATGGGGCAATAAGGACAGCTACCTTAACCGTTGTAGCTACAGGAAAACGGTCTTAAGAGGCTGTCCTTAACTTTTTGAAAGATTTCAATCTGCATTCACAGATTTGGAAAAAAAAATACAGTCAGCTAGAAAATGAGCAGTTTTCACAAAAACTTTTTTTGATGCCTATCGATCCTGTTTCTTATAAGGATCAAAAAACTCTACTGGACCAACTGAAGTTTGAGTACTAGAAAAGTCAGAAATCGCAAAAAACTTTTCCCGTATTTTTGTACAAAATGTGACTCCAACTTACTATTTTACGATGATGAGTTTAGTTTAAGTTAAAACGAATTGAACTTTCAATTTCGAACGAATAGAGACCATTTATCCCAACTACGGAACCTTTCATTGTGCGTGGTCCGACACGCACTTGGGCGGTTTTTTTCTCAGAACGTTGGGCATCACAAGCAACAAACTATCTTTTTCTTATAGTAAATAAAATTATAATGCGTATTCGTTCGAAGTTTAAATTTTTTGTTTCTGTTTGGCTAGTCTGTCTATCATAATCACAGATAATAAAGTTTGTTGGAGTTTCTTTCTTACCAAAATGTATGGGAAAAGTTTTTTGCGATTTCTGACTTTTCTAGTACTCAAACCTCAATTGATCCAGTAGAGTTTATTGATCCTTATAAAAAACAGCATCGATTGGCATCAAAAAAAGTTTTTGTGAAAACTGCCCATTTTCTTGCTAACTGTATTTTTTTTCAAAATCTGTGAATGCAAATCAAAATGTCTTAAAAAGTTAAGGACAGTCTCCTAAGACCGTTTTCTTCTAGCGTCAATGGTTAAGGTATCTGTCCTTGCTGCCCCATCTCAAAAATCCACCCTGTATAACGAAATTAAAAAGAAAACTATCAGAGCTAAGTAGGCTGTACAGGTTAATGAGTAATAATCAACCAACATAAATTTGCGGTTTGATAAACATGATCTCCCATAAATTCCGTATGGGAGAACATGTTTTTCAACTACAATGTTAAGTTTGTTCTTAGGATAAATTCATCCCAACTACGGAACCCTTCATTGTGCGTGGTCCGACACGCACTTGGCCGGTTTTTTGGTTTTTGGTTAGTTACCCTAAGCTAAAAATGAGGCACTCGGAGCCCGGAGTTGGTTTGTGCCCGGTTGATGGCAATTAGGTCGCCCCCCTATTCCATGGGACTTAAACATAACTGGTGAAAAGAGATTGACCAGACCTGGTATCACTATTTTTTCTGTGGTGACTTAAGTTTATAATGTTGATAAATCTTGTTTTTAAATATAATAATGTTATCTAGTAATGCGAATCCTTAAATTCTACGTATAAAAAACACCATAAAAGTATTACTTTTTATTTCGATTTCCTATTTTACCTCTACGTACATTGTTTTTTTCACCCAAGTAATGTCACTTGTCATTGGCTTCAAAGAGTTACAAACAATAAAACCTTCTTGACTTACGCAAAAAAATTTATTTACGCATCCAATTAATGAAATAATAGTTGAATAATTAGTTACAACAGATATTAATAACAACGAATTATTATTATTACATTGTAATAATAATCTGTTAAGATGTTAAAAGTACATAAGCAAACCTTTTGGTTATGCGAAAGGCAGAAGGTTTTAGAGACCTTTGCCTGTTTCATTCATCAATAGAAACTCTTTGAAAACAGAACAAACATGCGCTTTTTTTTTTTTTTTTGGGTGGGAAATCTTCAAATGACTCCTCCCGCTCTGGGCGGAGCGAGAGGGAGTGTCAGACTTTTACTGACTAAAACCCACCCGTGTTCCTTCCGTTGCCTGTGTGCCGGGGCCGCGATATCCCTTTCGGACAAACCCGCAACCCCAGCAGAACAAACATGCGCTAAGATTCTATGCGCGCGCATCCTGAGCAGAATATGCTAGCGACAGAACGACGGGCTTTCTCTTTCTAGCATATATGCACGTCCCATTCGTTTAGTTTTAAGTAGGTCTCGACCGGTAGGTATTTACTTTTTATAATAGTTTATTTCATTTATATGTTTTGTTTTCATCTCTACTAAATTAAATCCAAATTGCAAAATAATAACTATGTTTATAAGTTTATATGTCACATAGATTACTTAAATGGTGCCAACACTTACGACAAATAAAAATGTAAGTACCTATATCCTGATTCACTTTAACTTTTTGCTTGTTTCGATATACAAGCGAATATTGTAAAATAGTGTATGAATATCTCAAACGTCATTTTGACTAATTTGTATTTTGAATTTACCAGCATACATTGTGACAAAAAATCGAGATATTCGATTCTAAACCTAGATTTTGAGACCTAATTACCGGGTAATGCCGAGAATTATGGTAAAATGGTAAATTACATTTGAAAGCCCTAAAATTATCCTTTTAAACCATAAATCTTTGAGTTGACTGCATGTTTCATACCGATACTAGGTTCCTTAGTCACTTGGTCATTGTCCTTTGTATCAACCATGTTATCCGCGTGAATGGCTTTCTGCTTGAGCAACTGCTATAGGGACTGCTATTTGTGAGGTGCCAGAACCTACTTTAGGGCATATGGTAGACATTTTCTTTTTCTGCTTTTACGAGTAGTTCAGTTGTCCATCCGCAGCAAGAGAGCAAACTTCATTTAAAGTCTGTTTTTTAATCTTGGAGTGTACCTACCCGCTGCTCACGTGACACGATTATTTGAAATTAAGAAAACAATTTTATCACAAGCAATATCATTTATTTTAAAAGTGCGGAATGAAATGTACAGCAGGTTTGAACATTGTGCATTGTTATTTAGTTACAATATTAACTCTTTCAATACAAAAACAGTCGAGAGGTATCGCGGGACACCCGGTTGGAAAGAAGTTCCTTAAGCTTTTGCAGTGTAACATTTTGACCGTCACGACACGACAATGTTACGTAACAAAAGTGTCGTGAGAGTCAAAATGTTACACTTTTGTGGTGTAGCTCTCATTCGCCAAATGTGCAGAGTATAGTATAGGTACATGCGATAAAGAACTTCGTTAAAATCTATTTCCAATCGTGGAATTATTTATTCATTCAGTTCTAACTCCAAATGGTGGATATCCTTACAGGTCCCGCTTGCTGAACATCTCTTATAAACTGTGACGAGCCTGGCAGGATGTCCATTGTTGTGATAGTCATCTGTAAAATAACACAGTTTTATTACCTAGGTTAAGGTTGTCAACTTTGTTTAATACAAATACAATTATTATTGTAACAGATACAATTTTTAAAACCCCGACACTAACATCTCCTTATTTATCTGTCCTGCTCCATCACCGACCCTGTTCACCATCTATCTATAACCTATTCATTGAGACCATTCCAATGAGCCCAAACAGGATACCTGTGCTGTAAGTTGGTAAGGGAGTTGGGTATCCTGCAAATTCCAGGTGATGCTGCAGCATGAGTTCAAGTTTACTATGTTCTATTAGAAGTATAGTCAAAACCGTTTATTATGACTTCAAAGGAACCGTCTGATTATGGTTATTATAACCAATAGTCGTTATAACTAAGTGAACAGAAATGCTCGGATGTCTAGCATTGACTTTTTTTATTTTATTAAAGTGGCTTATTTTTTGCTTGATTTACCGGATTACCTGGTAAGCAGATAGGGTGAAGGAATCGAACCTAGGACCACATGCTCAGCAGTCGCGCTTCCGGCCACTGAACCAACGAGGTAGTACAGTAATAAGTTAGGAAAACTTACTTTTTTGATAAACGTGTATATAGCTCCCATCTGACGCTGGTCGGGTGGTGGCGTCTGAAATCACGAAACAACAGTCAGCCAGGGCAATAATTTATTTAAAAAAATTCTGGGGAGCTTAAACACATAAAGTTCACAAAAACAATTTTTTTAATTGTTGGAAAAGGTCGTCAGATATACAGTTCAAAACTTCTTGACCCTAGATTACTAAACTATAGTAAAAATTACGACGGCAAAATAACCAAAGTTCACGTGCAGTCATTGACATTGGTTAGGTTAATCTGTGTATTGAGTTTTAGAAACCTAGGTAACCGAGGTTGGGTGCCCGTCTAAGTCAAGAAAAATCAAAGACAACAAACTTGCATGAAATGCAAAAGAGCGATTTGTAGGGCCCACAACATGAACGTGTTCGAAATATGTAGAGTACAAAAAAAAACTTTTTATTTTCATTATTATGTGAACCCCGCTCCTATTTCTATCTGGAGGGTTTAAAGGAACCTAACACGAAGAAGATGATAGGTGAGATGAAGTCCCGAGCTCGCTTCGCTCGCTCTTGCATCCATTTTTTTTTTTTGGTGAGGAACTCTCAAATAACTTCTTCCGCTCTGGCCGGAGCGGGAGGGCGTGTCAGACTCTTACTGGTTAAACCCCACCCGTGTTGTGCTGACATCTCTTTGAGGCGCGTGGAACACAACGCGTCATCGACCCGGGCCTGTTCCTTATCGGATGGCCAGCTACCCATTGCTCACCGTCCGCAAGCCCGCGCCTACGGTGGCCAGGAATCGGCCTGCGATTCCCGACGCCTCGCTCTTGCATCCTAAGTTCTCATTGCCTTATTACTAAGTCGAGATGTGTCGGGACTTGGGGCACTCCGACTCGAGACAGGTTAGGTTCGAAGAGGATCGCGGAGTCTTTGTGATTTGAGATGATGGGGGCTCGTTCACTCGCTTTGCTCGCTCACTAGACCCCGCCTTCGAAACTCACTTGTCCGAGCCAGGGGGCCCCAAGTCTTAAAGGGTCTAGGGTCGCTCTTGCATCCGTAAATAATTGTTTTTTTTTTAACTTTATGATTTTTCTCTCGAAAACTAGGCATTTGGTAGTTGTGACATATTTGCAAAAGTGTTCTACATGAAGACATCTATACGCAAAAGCTTCTCACTCGCGGTCCATAAAGTACAGTAATTTACGTTCCTAACCTAAAAACGAATACTTTTTACTATGAAAAAAATGCGTCCAAATAGCGTCACATTCTTACTAGTGAGGCGGCACGTGGCACGTTTCTAAACCCAACCCTTAGCCTGGCCGTGCACTAGCAGCCAGGTCGCAGCGGCCAACGAGATAGTTACAATAGTATGAAATCGCTGTGGAGTACGCGCACCTGGGCCTCGTTGCGAATCGACAACGAAATCGACCGCTGCGGCCTGGGCGCTGGTGCGCTATTGCCTTTAGTTTGTTTTTAAATATTGTTTACCACACCTAGAACAAACACCTAGAACTGGTTTTTTCATTTACATATCCTGTTTACAAACGAAAAATCTCTAGTAACATCTAAAATCCGCTAACTCCACAGGTTAGTTTAACTTCTTTTTTACTTATGCAAATACATCCTTATCCGTACATGTTATAAAACAAAGTCCCTCGCCGCGTCTGTCTGTCTGTCTGAACGCGATAAATTCAAAAAGGTTTTGGTGTATAATTCATTAAGGTTTTGTGTAAATTGGCTAAAATATGACGATTATTGTTAAAGATGTCGGAAATAATCATGCCGCGTAGACCGTAAAAAATACATGAGATTTATGTACTACAGGATTGTTCATCCTAAAAAATTCTTAAAAATGTCCGCGATGGCATAATTATGTCTATCTTCTAAGAATGATCCACTGTAATCATTATTATTTTTCAGAATTTGATAAGAAATTTATTGCTATTTCCGAAGCTATTTTGAGCGATATTAAATTAATCTTTATGCAATAAAATATGTTATTAAAATTGGGCATTTCATTCAGATTAAATTAACATCATATCATTTAAATGATTAGTTTAAAAGCTATCACAGATTCAAAATTACGCGTAACAAAATAATTGTGGATGACGGTAACGCGGGTGTAGCGGTAGGAGTCAATGACCTTTTCCTCGGCTCTTATAGGTATGTAATCCCGGTAATACGTTCCTGTGGGATATTTTGCGACATCCACGCCGGCGAAACCGCGCAAAAGCTAGTATTAAACAACTCAGGGTTAGAAACAAATTCTGGATAAAGCGGGAGGAAACGCCCGGGTGTTACCATTGTGTGGATCGCCCGGAGGACACGGTGGAGCATACGGTGGAGGTCTACCCGGCTTGGGCACCGCCGCGCCGTGTCCTCACGGAGGCGATCGGCAGCGGCGATCTCTCGCGTCCAGCCCTGGTTCAGGCCATGGTCCGGAGCGAGAGTGCATGGGAAGCCGTCACTTCCTTCTGCGAAGCAGTAATGCTCGCGAAGGGAGGAGGCGGAGCGCGCGAGGGAATTGCAAGATGCGCGCCCTCGCGCCCCTTGTCGCCGCAGGAGACGCCCCGGGCGTCGGGAGTCGTGAGCCGACTTCTGGCCACTGTAGGCGCGGGCTTGCGGACGGTGGGCAATAGGTAGCTCGCCGTCCGATTAGGACCAGGCCCGGGTCGACGGCGCGTTGTGTTCCACGCGCGCCTCAAAGAGATGTCAGCACCAACTGACGGGGTCTGTAAGGGCCAATGCCTGCCAGGGTTGCGAGTTTGTCCGAAAGGGATATCGCGGCCCCGGCACATAGGCAACGGAAGGAACACGGGTGGGTTTTAGTCAGTAAAAGTCTGACACTCCCTCTCGCTCCGCCCAGAGCGGGAGGAGTCATTTGATGATTTCCCACCCAAAAAAAAAAAAAAAAAGGGTTAGAAACAAATAAAAACTACAAGAGCTACTGGAATAACTACAATAAAAGATTCTCAGAGAAATTAAATAGGTACTCTGTTTTGCTTGTACTGAAAATACTTAATATTTTAATTATTATGCCGAAGAATATAACTGTAACTCTAAAATAATTAAAGTTTATGATTCTTCAATTGATTTTGTTTTATTTCCATGTCGTACTTTTTACGAATGTTAATATAACGTCACCTGCTAAAATGTTAATATAGTTTAGTAATTTTGGGTTAATACAGGTATTAGTAACTCCCTTTAGTGTGTGATTGCTCTACAATTTAACATGAACAGGGTTTGTTTAGGTACACTTTCATCAAATACTTTTGGAACATACTATGAAAACCAGTTTAGTGCGAGCCGGACTCGCGCACCGAGAGTTCCGTACCGTTTGTGGGAACAATATTAAACTTCCTTAGATACTTGCTTATGTGTTTAGGTTAGGTTAGGTTTTGAAGGTTAGGGTCAGTTAGGATTGCCAACCGTACTATATAATATAGTATCCTACTGTATTAGAGGCCTAAATACTATATTTCTAAAAAAACAATATTGTAGGCGAAACTACTGTATTTTCATGTCAACAAAAAATGGCGAAATGAGCGCTATAGGGCTGTTCCTATTACTACTGGTATTAATCTCTTAGTAACTGAATTAATGCTATTTTGTAACCTTAATGTAGAGTGTAAATTATAGTTATACGACATTTTTTTTTTTTTAATAAAGGCGCAAATTTACCAAAAAATATGCATTTAAAAAAGGCAGTGTTAAGAGTGCCGCTAGCGGCATAATAGTGGTGCTGCCTCGGCCCGGCTAAAGTGCCGTAAGCATTGCATTGTCATTGTCACTGTTACTAAGTCACTGTCGCTTGTTATTTTGTTCGATTATTATTTTGTGAACACCACATTCCCTAAAAATTACATTCTCTTGTGCCTAAACGAACCCTGGCGTTGTGTGATCACAGTTCTAACCTAACTTTTCAGCTATTTTCATTGACTAAAACAAGGGGTTATGGCTACACTTAAGTTTAGCCAGCTATAGATGAAAAAAATTAACATTAGCGTCTCCTCAATAATAAACTCATCTTTTGATATAATTAACAAAAACAAATACGATCAATCAATACAAAGGGCGGCGAACTAACCTCAACAATCAAACAAAATAACAAGTGACAATGATAATTCAATGTTTACGGCACTTTAGCCGGACCGAGGCAGCGCCGCTATTATGCCGCAAATAGCGGCACTTTATCCGACAGGGATAAAGTGCCGCTAGCGGCACTCTATACACTTCCTTTAAAAAATAACATATTTTTGAGACTTACCTACTATAATTTTTTTATGTTTTCGCGTTCTACTATATTTTTGCAGGCAATGGCTTCAAAAATACTATATTTGATATAAGAAAGTTGGCAACCCTAGGGTCAGTGGTTGTGAACTCAAATTGGATAGGTACCTAATAAAGACTTCTGCATGCAAAATACAAAATGACCAACTTACATTTTTCAGTAGCATCCAAGAACAAGCCATTAGGATCGTTTACCCAATCACTCGGCAGCGCGGAAGTGAAAACGAAGAATAAAAACAAAATGAAATATATCTTCATGGCGGCCATCTTCAATACATGTGCACTACTAGAAATATTTTTACTAATGTCACTTGCGGTACGTTTGATGCGCGTTTTTATTCCGTTGTATCGTTACTAACAATAGTGATAACGTTATCTTTCCAACTATGTAACCACAGTTCGACTCCCGGCACTAAATTGTGTCAAAAAATAATCTGATCTTTGTAATTGAAACTTGTGTTAGTCGCCGATAAACGTGGAACGTTTACGAATGATATCAGCAGCAGGGAGTTAGGGACAGGTAGGTCAACAGTAGGGTAAAATTTGGGGACCTGGATCAAGTAGATCCAGGTTCCCCCAATTTTACAATTATAAGGCTGACTGTCCACTGGAGTGGAGAGGAGAGGAGCGGAGCGGAGCTGTGCCAATATAAACCAATGGAATTGAATAAAATCTCCGCTCCGCTTCAGTGGACAGGGATTTGAACTAGTTTAAAAATTCATACAAAAACGGGAAGGGGAGCGAGGAAGCGGAGCGGGGAGGTGGAGTGGAGAAGCGGAAAAACCCGGCCACGGGGTATTGCAGCATTTGCAGCCCACTCAAATTACTCGTCGCATGAACTCATCCTAGATCCGCACAGTCCGCAACCCCGCTCCTCACTATCTCGCTCCGCAACAATGGACAGACACAGTCCGCAACTCCGCTCCGCATTACTCCCTCGCTCCGCTCCGCTGCCTCGCTCCACATCAATGGATAGGCAGCCTTACACTCGTATTAGTTTTAATTGTAGGTTTGACTAAACATTCATTAATTACATCAATATACAGTTTTTTTAAATGTATGTATGATTATTTAATATTTTAGTAACAAATCAACACTAAATACCAAACAGACATACGGTACCTTCATATGTTCGAACTAATGTAAGGGTGTAAGTTTTATCATTAATACTATTTCCACAATACAAGAATCCAGCGTCAGCCATTTCCATCACTAATATTTTCTTTTCATTAATCGCCCTCAATAATAATAAAATGAAAATTCACGCATTATATACCTACGTGTTATCCATGACATATCGGGCTCTGTATTTAATAGCAGACATGTTCTATTTATTTACTTTCTAATTCTTGATACTGATAATTATAAAAGTATAATTAGTTAGCTCGCTGTTGTCAGCAACTTATATTGAACAGGATTGGGAAGGGATAGAAAAATAAGATATATTTTACCTTACTATAGAAATTAAACAAGAATATTTTTGTTTAAATTTTATTTTCAAAGCACCACTTATTTAAACACAATACATTTTTTAGCACATATCAAGTCATGATAAACACAATTATACAGGGTGTTCGGCAGATGGTTGAACATACGAAAATGGCGGATCCGTGGGGCCATCTGCTACGTGTTTAGGCCCAATAACAAGACACAGGCATCAAGGATGTTTTTTAATGATTTTAAAAATAATAATTTGAGATTCGTAGTTGCTCAAACTTCATACGTCAATAATTTCATAAAAAAAAAAACAAAACTGGCAACATTTTATTTTCATCTACAGTAACTGAAGAATCTTATAAAATTCGTATTTGACACAGAATGTTGCTAGAAAATTAAATACGAGTCTAGGTCTACAAACAAATTTAAAATAAATACCGAAAGCCCGACTTTGAACTGTGCTAAAAAAAAAACTAACAGTGATAAAGCAGTTCCAATTTTAGGAAAACATCTTTGGTTCATGCACGATCTAACGGTATGAAATATTCACAATTTCTTTTAAAACAACTAGAACAATTCGCCAATTTTAACTGCCTTGGGATTTTTTCACGGAACTCTACATTAAGTGAAATTAATTATAAATTCAAACCATTTTTTTTTTACATTTTACATTCTACAATTAATCTAGAAAAAAAAAATATGTTGCCGGTTTTGTTATTTTTAAATGAAATTATTGACGTTTGAAGTTTGAGCAACGACGAATTTCGATTAAATTTAAAAAGTCCGAGTGGCCTGGATCTTGTTATTGGGCCTAAACACGTAGCAGACGGCCCCACTGATCCGCCATTTTCGTATGTCCAACCGTCTGACGAACACCCTGTATCTACAAGAATATTTATATTGATCGTACAAACTTATCAAACTAGAAAGAACCTTTAGGTTCTAAATTGAATATATTACTATTATTATTTTCTAAAATATGCTTTAACCACAAAACTTTTTCTGAACCTTTAAAGCCGTGTCTCCTGCGCGTGTTTTTTCGAAACATTACACAAAAACATTGAAACTAAGAAGAGTGGCCATACACATTTGTGTATGCAAACACGATGTTTTTGTTTTCCGAGCTGCATGGAAAACATTAACCGTGCGGGTGAAGAGGGGAAGGGTTTGTTTCATTTTCAACAGCCGCGCGCACCGCGTACAGCTGTCACCGTCGACACAGGTTTTGAAGTTATATTGTCCTGTAAATAGTTGTGAACAAGTTGTAATAAATTGACGATGGATTGTAATAGTGATACTGTTCGTCACTTTTTAAGCACGTCTTCCTCGTCGGAACTCATTACTATATAATCATAAAATGTGTTATTAATCTAAAAAAAAAATGTACTTGCGCAGGAGACAGCTTGTCTATGGAAACAAATGTTTACGTGTAAGGTTTTTTGTGTAAGGTTTCGAAAAAACACGCGCAGGAGACACGGCTTAACGTAGATACACTTATCTCTTAAAATATCTTTAATCAAAGTCCGATAATTGGAATAAGACACAAATCCTTTTTTTTTTTTTTTTTTTGGGTTTGGGCAATTATCAAATAACTTCTCCCGCTCTGGGCGGAGCGAGAGGGCGTGTCAGACTTTTACTGACTAAAACCCACCCCTGTTCCTTCCGATGCCTGTGTGCCGGGGCCACGATATCCCTTTCGGACAAACTCGCAACCCTGGCAGGCATTGGTTCTTGCGGACCCCGTCAGTTGGTGCTGACATCCGACTAGGGGCGCGTGGGCGCGAATCTTGCCTCTCCCTCACGCGTTCCGCCTCCTCCTTCGCGAGCATTACTGCTTCGCACAAGGAAGTGACGACCTCCCATGCACTCTCGCTCCGAACCATGGCCTGAACCAGGGCCGGTTGCGAGAGATCGCCGCCTCCGATCACCTCGGTGAGGACACGGCGGTGCTCCACCCAAGCCGGGCAGACCTCCACCGTATGCTCCACCATGTCCTCCGGGCGATCCACACAGTGGTGACACCCGGGCGTTTCCTCCCGCCTTATGCGGAACAGGAACCTCCCAAAACAACCGTATTCGGTGAGGACCTGCGTCAGGCGGAAGGTGAGGACGCCGTGGCGCCTCTCTAGCCACTCCTCAAAGAGGGGACTTATCGCCACAATTGTGGCGTGCCCAGCGCTGGGTTGCGACAATCGCACTCTCCATGCCGCCATGAGATCCCGCCGGAGCTCTGTCCACTGTGCCGTGATTTCTCGTGGCAGCGGAGTTACGCCCCGGCGTTTCGTCTCTTCGCGCAACGCCCACGTGTGCGCGAGGACTTTCGCTTCCAGATCCCATGGCGGTAGTCCGGCAAGGAGGCTTGCTGCCTCACGGGAGACCGTGCGGTATCCTCGGACCAGCCTAATGGCCATGACCCTTTGGGACGCGTTCAATCGGCGGGCTGGTCGCAGCCTTATAGAACGCGCCCACACCGGTGCCCCGTATGGGCCATGGACCGTACGACCCCCAAATATAGATTTGCTTAAAGCCCCAAGGGTAAAGTAAAAAAATACTTTACCCCTGGGGCTGTAACCAAATCTATATTTGCTTAAGTCAATTTCTTAACTTTTTTCTTTCTCCTTTGCACCTTAGGAATCTTCGAAGTCTACCAATATTAGTAGTAAATTAGCCGATTTTGTAGGCCCGATCCTGGAATTTGTAGTAAAACCCTTAAAAAGTTACAAGACGATTCAGACGTCTGAATTGAGGAGCCACCTTAGAACTAGAAAACTAGCCGGCGGATATTTTTTTAAATTTGGAAGGATTTTGTAGTACCTATGCGTAGTGTGTACAAAAAAAATGGGTTGTGTAGCACTGAATTTGAGAATGCTTTGATTTTTCATAAAAATCCATAAATTTCACCGCGCTGTTTCTCCGAAAGTACACAACCAATACTACTAGAACCATTTATAACAGATTTTTAGTATAAGTTAGTAGCAAATGTGTTCTAATTTGTAGTATAAAATCAAAATGGAAAAGCTATATAATTTCGCTAATACAACACATTTTATGTGGCTCCTGACGGTCTATAAAAAATATATGTACGTAGCTACTAAAGTAGTTGATCGAATCGGATAACAATAGCACCAATATATAGTAGAAATTTCTACCAAATAATGGCGTAATCCAACATATTACACATTCAGTATTGCAAAAATATTAATAAAATAAACATTCCTTAACACTTTAGTGTGGTAAGAGAGCCCACGACCAAAACCATATCATATCGTTTTACGGCCGTATAAAATCGTTAGTTTAGATGATTCTCAACTCGACTTGGTGAGAAGTACCCTCGTTGATCTAGTGGTCGCAAGCGCTACTACTGTGCATGAGGTCTTGGGTTCGATTCCCGGGTCGGGTGTTATTGGGTTTTTCTATCTGGTATTTCTTAGTAGCATCCCGGAGTCTGGATTTGTGCCTGGCTGATGGCAATAGGCTCGCCCCCTATTACATGGGACTTAAAACATAACTGGTGAAATGTGGGTGTACTTGCTACAAGTACACCTCTGCCCAACCCTTCGGGAAGACAAGGCGTAATGTTTTGTTTATTTTCAGACATTTTTGGCTCATGAGGGTGCTGGAGTTGTATAAAGTAGATGCAACTCTGCGCACCTTCCTGATGTCATGTATGGGGCAATGGAGGACGGTCCTTCGCTATCCAGGATGTCGAAATATTCAGAGGAATAGCGAGCCGATAAGGATCGAGCGAGGCATATTTCGGGGCGATAGTTTGAGTCCGCTCTGATTCTGTTTAGCCCTGAATCCTCTAAGCACACTGCTGGAGGATTCAGGTCTAGGCTATCAGCTGAGGAGAGGTGGTCAGGTGATATCTCACCTCCTCTACATGGATGACCTTAAACTCTTTGCCTCCAACAATTTGCAACTGATGGAGTTACTGAAAGTAACTGAAACTTTCAGTAGCGCCATCAGGATGGAATTTGGTGTGGACAAATGTGCAGTCATGCATGTAAAGCGAAGGGAGATTATGGAATCCGAGGGAACTCAACTCTCGGACTCCATACACCTTAGATCCCTCTCCTCAGCCGAAAGCTATAAGTATTTGGGTATGTCGGAAGCGTTAGGCATCAACGTTGCTGACATGAAGCAATCATTGAAGGAGCGCTTCTTTGGCCGCCTGAAGAAAGTATTCAATAGTTTTCTATCAGGCGGAAATAAGGTGCGCGCCTTCAATGGTTGGGTCATGCCGGTTTTGATGTACTCTTTCGGCATACTCAAATGGACTCAGACCGAACTCGAAGCCCTGGATAGGAGGGTCCGTACGCTGCTGACTGCATATCGAATGCACCACCCACGGTCATCGGTAATGAGACTGTATATCCCGCGAAAGTTTTTTAAACGCTAAGACCCTCTACAGTCGCGAGATATGCAATCTCAGGGAATATTTCCTGGAAGCCGAAGTGGGAATGCATCGAGATGTGGTCGCGGTGGACAAGCCTCACCCCGCTCTCCATGGCTAAAGAGAACTGGCGCAAGCCTGTAGTGCTTGACACTAACGATCGCAAGGAGGTATGGCAAAGTAAGGAGCTTCACGGACGCTTTTTCCGGGCCCTACATGGACCGGATGTAGATTTTCTAGCGGCCGTAGCCTGGCTGCATTTTGGTGACCTCTTTAGGGAAACCGAAGGTTTTGTCTGTGCAATTATGAGCGAAGTCACATGACGAACAACTACCGTAGATTTTTTGTGAAAGACGGCACGGTTGACATCTGTCGGGCATGCCACCGTCTGGGAGAATCAATCCGACACATTATCTCCGGCTGTTCTCGTCTAGCTAACGAAGAGTACTTGCATAGACACAACCTTGTAGCCAGGATTATCCATCAGCAACTTGCTCTGAAATACAATCTTGTGTTGCCTTGCCGTACTACAGGTATGTGCCCGACCCAGTTCTCGAAAATGGAAATATCACATTGTACTAAGATCGATCCGTCATCACTGACAGGACTATTGTTGCCAATAAACCTGATATAGTGGTGGTGGATCGAGTAGAGCGGCGCACAATGATTATTGACATAACGGTCCCGCATGACGGGAACCTCGTGAAAGCTGAGAAAGATAAACAAATCAAGTATCTTGACTTGGCTCACGAGGTTGTCGACATGTGGGATGTGGACTCATTGATCATTGTGCCGATAGTCGTATCAGCCAATGGCTTAGTTGCCAAGAGCCTCGACCAACACCTAAGGAGGCTCTTGTTGGGCAGCTGGATCAAGGGCTTGATTCAGAAAGCGGTACTCCTGGACAGGTTCGCATTGTCAGGAGGTTCCTCTCTCTGGAGCCCTGACCGCCGGTAGCTTGGACCCTGTTCCCGATACCGGTGGGCTACTATTTTTTATATTTTTAAATGTTTTTGTTTTCCCTTTTGTTTTTATAAAAATATTTATAAATGTAAATTATATGTATATTTAAGAAATAAAGGAAATAATAATAACATGGTTGATACATATTTCACCAGTTATGTTTAAGCCCCATGCGATAGAGGGCGAGCCTATTGCCATCAACCAGGCACAAACCGACTCCGGGCTCCGAGTGCTTCATTTATAGCTTAGGGTAATTAACCAAGAACCAAATAGCGACAGATATTTTCATCGAACTGAATCTGTCATCTACTATATCTTTCTCCGGACCCCAAACTATGAACTCAGCTAAAACCCGCGCACAATAGGTACACACTCATAATCTCAACATTATCTTGTTTCTATGGGTGGTCATTTAATGTAGGTTGTTGTGAGAGATATGGGGGGTTGTAGCTTCTACCACAATGTGGTTTCGGTGATAGCCCAGGTTCGCACGGGCGATTTTTTCCCACGGCGGTTTTGTTTCGTGCATTGGATTCTCAACGCTAGGCTTAACACCGAGAGTTGAAAATCTAGTGCGCGACAAAATCCCGCCACGATATTTTTACGTCCGTGAGAACGTAAGATAAGGATGAGATGCGTGGGTGGCCAACGTAGAGTTGGTTAAAAACAAATCTGCGGTTCCATACATTTTGACCGCGTAGGTATTAGGCACTTTTCTATGAAACAGCAGATTTTTTTTTAAATAACCGGCGAAAAATTGCGATGCAGGGGCCTTTAGAATCATGACTGTACTGAATTCATGGTATCAGTTTTCGCGTCGATGTATATTGTCACACTAGCATAGAGATTCTATAATCATGATGTGGATGAAGACGCGTTTGAATACCTTCAAACTGGTGTTTGTATGATAAATAAAGAAGCGAGTGGCAAGTCGCGGCTTGGAAACTTCGCTCAAGATTCAACCGATCAGTCATCGAGTGGAGATGGAGTTCAATTTAAAAAAAGTATTTTGTATTACAGTTACTCAACGCTACTGTTACAAGTAATTTTATATGTGGATATTCAAATATGATGATGTCACTAGTTGAATTATTTAAACTTTTGTATGTATGTAACGTAAACATAAACGTTTAGGCTAATTTAAATGATATTTTTTTTGTATATCTTCCTAATTATAGAAAACAAATAAAGGCAGTAAGCTTAAATGTCAGTAAGTACGTCAGTCAAATAAAACACATTATCATACTTTAATAAATCTTGTTTTCTTTATTTATTCAACTTGTTGAATCCATAAATTTAAATTTAAAGGCACTACTGCACAGGGAATCATCACCACCTAGTGATAGATCACCACCTAGTGCTGCTCGGTATCTACTACAGTAATCCAAAAGCCAAACCCAAAAACAGATTCAAACTCAAAACCGACTACCACATGGTGATTGAAGAAGTGAGCCAGCTCGACTGGGCGCCGATGTTACCGTTGTTTGTCTGCATCAAACATTGATGATGCAGTACTTGTTTCACATAAGACAGACATCTTAAACACACCTCAGAAACTAAAATAATTAGATGCATTCGTCATTGAGACATTCTTCACGATCAAACAAACCAGCAACCTAAAAATGATGTTTTAAAAATTGTCTACTCAAGATACAGAAACTACTGCAATGATATTCTGCGTAAGCGCAAAGCTGATTATGACAGGAAAGAATTGGAAAGAAATATGTAGTAAAAAACCAAAAAAGCTCTGGCGGACTATCAAAGAAACATGCCAAGTTCTTAAGCGAACCAGCGATAACCAAGAATTGCTGAAACAAAAAGAGTATCTCCATTGATAAGTGCAGTGAACTTAAACAGTGAAAACTTTCGTCTAAAAATGGACATAGGTCAATATCAAAAAGTTATTGAAACATATAAGAAGGTAAATATATTAGAAACGAAGAGTTTTTCACCGAAATCTGCAAGAAAAAGAAACAACGAGCTGCTTCTCTACACCATCAAAGTTGAGTATTAATCATAAAATGACACAACAACATGACACTGCTATTACACAGACCCCAAGCGATGTTGGAGATATATCTTTTAATACAGCAGGATCAATCTGTAGTCCTGAGGGAAGACAACACGCAAAGTCGCCGACAAAGAACAGCGTTCAAAATCCCAGCGCATGTACACAACTGAGTGAATACTCGGTGTGAAAAATCTCCATTATTGCAGGAAACTAACAACAAACAAAGCGGACAGTATAAACAAAACAAAATATGTATCTTGAGTACGAATACACAGAACAGGACCACGTATATAGCAGAAGACACGATTGAGAAGCAATTTGACTTTTGTCACTATCTGACAACAGGAGGAGCCACATGTAATCTCCTGGAAAGGTTAAGCACTAAACTTGGGGATTACACGAAGAGTGATTTTTGTGTAATTTTTATTGGTGAACAGGACTTTAAAAATAGTAATAATTACTTTAGACTAATATTAGACATAAGGAACGCGCTCAGTGCCATAACACATACTAACATTATTATTTGTTTGCCAACATATAAATATAATGTTAATTCAAATATGTATAATTGGCGAGTCATGAGCTTTAATCAACTTTTGTATGAAGATAATAGAAAACATAAGTATGCATATGTGTTGGATTCAAATGCAAACATCGAGTATAACTACAACACATTCTTTAGGCAATCTGGTCAACTAAATAACTTTGGACTCCGTACCGTTTTTGTTAATCTTCTTAATTTAATTGGGAACATACAATGTTTTAACACTCAGTATCCAAGGAATCACTTGGTTACAGTAACGACCCACGAACCCACACATGTGATAGAAACAGAAAAACAGTTTTTTCGTTAGTAAAAGTATATACGTGATGCATCAGAATATAGCAGGCCTTTTAAATAAGACAGATGCTCTAACTGTTTGCCTACAGGAATTAGAAGAAAAGAACATTAATATTGACGCGCTGTGTATTACAGAGCATTTTATGAAGTCAGGATACGAGGGTCACTTGAAGGTACCCAATTATAGTTTAGCATCAGTGTTTTGTAGAAAAAATAGTAAGCGTGGTGGTGCTTGTATTTTAATTAGAAACAGGCATCAATGGAGAGAGGTCCCGCAGATAGCTAATTTTTCAATCACTGGTGTAGTTGAGTGCTGCGGTGTAGAGCTCATACAGTATAATATTGTTATTTTGTGTGTTTAAAATAAATAATTTAAATACATTTTATGAGGTGTTAGAAAAAATATTACGAATCATATGTAAAAAAAAATATGCGCATATTGTAATGACGGGAGACTTTAATATTGACGTAATGAAGAAAAATAATATTTTATTAGAATTTGAATGTCTGTTACTAAATTTCAATCTAACATTAGCTTTAAAGCAACCAACCAGGATACATAGCCAAACGTGCATAGACAATATCGCACATAACTTTAAAACCAAATGTAAAACTGAAGTAACTGAATTTGCACTTTCAGACCACACTGCTCAAATAATAAAGTGTCCGGTAAAAAAAACTGCTATTTTAAAATATTGGCGCATAAAAAGACGTGATTTAAATGCTGAGAATATGATTAAATTTAAAAATTGTTTAGAACAAGTGCCTTTTTCAGAAATTTATGAAACGGATAATCCTAATGACGCATTTGACATATTTTTTGACACATTTAAACTTTTTTATGACCTATGTTTCCCATATAAATGGACAACAATAAGGGTGATAAAGAAACCTAAGTGGATATCACACGGCATAAAAGTATGCAGCAACAAGAAACGGCTATTGCTATGGCGTTATAGACTAAAACCAAACATAACGAATAAGGCAAGTTTCTTAAACTACAAAAAAAGGTTTAAAAAAATTGTGAAACTTACGAGACGTGCTCAAAACAACTATTCTATTAAAACCTCTACCAATAAGTCAAAAACGACCTGGAATATAATAAACCAATCAAAACCGTGTTTCCCTAAGGAATCTATTAGACGGATCAATTTAGATAATAAAGTATTAAATGACCCTCAAGAAATAGCTAACGCATTTAACGAGTTTTTCGTAGACAAAATTCAACCCATTCCATGTTCAGGAAATAATTCAGTCAATATTACAAAACGTCAAGATTCAATTTTTGTTGCCCCTAGTATACCTATAGACATTAAAAACATTATAAAGTCATTAAAATCCACAAATAGTACAGGATATGATGGAATCGCTACAAAGGTAATGAAGTGTGTATCTGACTACATTTGTAAACACTTGAGCTATCTCATAAACCTATGTATCTGTTCAGGTGTATATCCAGATGCCTTAAAAGTGTCTATAGTAAAGCCTTTATTTAAAAAAAACAATAATGAACACATGGGCAACTATAGACCAATTGCACTCATTCCAATAATATCAAAAATCTTTGAAAAGTATATTTATAAGGAACTGTACACATACCTTGAAAAGAAACACATTTTAATCGATGAGCAAAAGGGATTTAGAAAAAACAGGAACACCAATATGGCAATTTATGACTTCTTGCATAAGGTAATGGTAAATATGGACGTTAGAATTCCAGTATGCGCTATTTACTGTGATATGACGCAAGCTTTTGACTATGTAAACCATAACGTCCTATCTCAAAAACTAGAGGCATATGGCATAAGAGGAAACATACTTAACCTTATAGAATCTTACCTAACTAACAAAAAACAGTACACAGAAATAACAAAAATAAATATTAAGACAAAAAGAGAGGAATTTTACAGGTCTGGCGAACGAACGCCTATTTACGGTGTCCCGCAAGGGAGCGTGCTTGGATCACTTTTATTTATCCTATATATCAATGACCTGCCTGATGCTACTAACTACCCCATTACCCTATTTGCAGATGACAGTACAGTGACTATAACATGTAATAATAAGGACGTGTATGAATATAACATTAATAGAACTTTGACATCAATAATATCATGGTTAGATAGGAATAATCTTAAAATTAATTTAGATAAAACGACGATAATGCATTTTAGTCAACGGGTACATGCTGATAGTAACATTGCAGCCCTCTACAGTGGCACTGTATTGAATAAAGTCGACGATACAAAATTTCTTGGTGTAATGATAGACGCAAAATTGAACTGGAAAGCGCACATTGAATATATAAGCAAGAAACTGAGCACGTCCGCGTATGTCTTGTACAAATTGTCCTCAGAACTTAACCCAGATGCTTTGGTGACGGCCTATCATGGATTGGTGGCATCAATTCTGCGCTATGGTATCATATTTTGGGGTAACTCTACGGACAAGGATATAGCGTTTAAAGCCCAAAAGAGGTGTATTCGGGCTATGTTCAAATTAAAATCAACAGAAAGCTGTAGACCATTGTTTAAAAAATACAAATTATTAACTTTACCGTCTCTATATATTTTTGAAGTTGAAAGAAAAGAAGTCTAACCCCCAACTCTTTCCACGACAATCTGACACTTTTCCGCGCAACAGACGTGACAATAGCCAACTTTGCTTGCACTCGGCAAAAACTGCCCTCATGGGGAAAAGCTTTTTTTGTATGGCCCCGAAAATATACAACAAAATACCACAGGCCTTTAGAGCTATGACAGAAAATCAATTTAAAAACAAGATTCGAATTATATTAACAGACAAGTGCTATTATAATATAAATGACTTTTTGACAGATGCCTCTTAACATACTTAACTTTATAATATTATTTCTGAATGATTATTCTCATAAAATTTCATAATGAATGTTAGTGAACCAGTCTTTAGTCTTTGGTTCACTGAATGAATTAATTAATTGTTATATTAAAAAAAAAAAAAAAAAAAAAATTGTACGCCTCGCCAGGCAAAACATGTACGGACTTTTTACCTATATTTAAGATCTTGCTTGCTCAATTTGTATGTAAACACATGTTTGACAAATAAATTATCTTTTATCTTTTTATCTTTTAGTGAGTACTTTGTCTCAGTTGGTCAGAACCTTGCAACCAAAATCTTAAATGGGCAGCCAACAATGAAGGACGAACAGCGCCTCGGTGTTGAAGGCAAAAACTCACCTAAAGACTCTCTGTTTTTACTCCCTACTGACAATCAAGAAATTAGTAACATGATAGACAATCTCAAGCACGACAACGCTCCAGGTCTCGACGAATTTCGGTCTCTGCTCCTTCAACACACCAAAAAATACATACTGGAACCCTTAAAATACATTTGCAATATGAGCATGGAAACAGGAGCAGTTCCTACTTGCTGGAAAACTGCTGTTGTCACGCCCATTCACAAAAGTGGTTCCAAGAATGCTCTTGATAACTACAGGCCAATTTTACTGCTATGTGTAACTTCCAAAATCCTAGAAAAAACTGGTAAACAACCGCCTCGTCAGTTTTCTAGAGAAAAACTCTCTACTCGGAGCAACAGTTTGGCTTTCAGCGAGAGAAGTCTACTGAGCAAGCAGTGAGTCTGTTGACTGGCACTATCTCCTCAAACATCGGCAAGGGCTTCCGTTCAGCAGGTCTTTCTTGACCTTGCCAACGCCTTTGACACAGTCTCAATTCCAACACTGCAAAAAAAACTTGAATCCTTTGGTGTCAGAGGCCAGACCTTAGATTGGTACAGAAGTTACTTGTCTGGTCAACATCAGCTTGTCAAAATCGGGGATAGTGTTAGTGGAAGCCTTCCGGTTGCTTTCGGGGTGCCGCAGGGAAGTATTTTGGGACCCACACTCTACATCATTTTAATAATTCATATTTAACACTTCCTCTCTCCTTAAACATCATCATTACATATAGTTCCTTGATCTTGTTTCATGTTTATTATTGTATATGACACGACGGGGTATCTACTCTGTGCCGTGTCTGACTAGTCTCCGGTGTAATTCTTCGTTGATGGTAGATATAGGTAGTTGGTTTTCAATCACACACAATTCTTAACTCAAACTCAAAGCATTTATTTCAATAATAACGTTTACACTTTTGAGTTATCACTTTGTCACTTAATAGTTAGTTGAGTCATTGAGTTTAAGTTAGTTGGTGAAGCTAGTCGCCCATTCCAAAACGAAACTGTAAGTACTGAAGGAGAAGAACGGGCGCAAGAAACTCCTTAGACACTCTTTTATATCAAAGCATAATTACAGAGGTTCATCACGCGCCATTGTTGTGTCTGTGACCATTTTTTTCAGTCAGCGGATATATCGCGTATTCCAATACAAAATCTTATTACTTAGTTAGTTCAATAAAACTTATAAATAATGCTAAAATGCTTATCAGTTAATTATTTTATAATTAAACAATGCTAATATTCACAAATACAAAGGTCATTCAGAATTAAAGTTAAATTAGAACCTTCATTACTTTTTACACTTTCATTCTTACTACTTTTGACAACACTTCCTGTGATACAAGGAATTTAATCAAACAACAGGTATTCATTAGTAAATTGCAGTGTAAAATAATCTTATTACTTTATAGTTGGTTCTCTATTATTGAAACTTATTTAGTTCTCGTATTAAATTATTACATTCAGTTATTGATCATAATATTCGCAAATCGCGCCATCTTCGTGACATTAGGTAGCGCTTTGCCATAAACAAATTTACTATCAAATGACCACTTGTCAATATGACTAAAAACCCAAAAACATTAATTAAATGTTCCCTTTTAATTCCAACTATAGTTTTGGCTCTAACATCGAAATTAGTTTAATAATTTCACTATCAGTGATATCGCCTCACAGGACTGAGTTCACAAGTTTGGCAATAGATGGCGTCTGATCTCAAAGGAACTGATACCTTGAATAATGCTTGTGACAACAATAGGATTATGTTATAATCTTTACAGGTCGATGCCTTCGCGGCGACATATATATATACATATACAGGGTGTTTGGCAGAAGGTTGAACATACGAAAATGGCGGATCCGTGGGGCCGTCTACTACGTTTTTAGGCCCAATAACAAGACCCAGGCCACAAGCACTTTTTTAAATGTTTTTTTAAATTTTATTTTTGGAATTTGTCGTTGCCAAAACTCCAAACGTCAATAATTTCATTTAAAAACAACAAAACTGGCAACATTTTATTTTTATTTTCATCTAAAGTAACTTTAGAATCTTATAAAATTCATATTTGACGCAGATGATTGCTAGAAAAGTAAATACGAGCCTTTAAACTACAAACAAATCAAAAATAAATACCGCAAGCCCGACTTTGAACTGCGTTTAAAAAAAGACCAACAGTGATAGAGCAGTTCTAATTTTAGGAAAACATCTTTGGTTCATGCCTAATCTAACGGTATGCAATATGCACAATTTCTTATAAAACAACTAGAACAATATTATTAATGCCCTTAAATTTAAAAAAAAAAAAAAAAAAAACCAGCAATTCGCCAATTTTAACTGCCTGGGACTTTTTTCACCGAAAGGATTGCTAAGGAAATTTGCGAAAATTGAAATTAATGAATATACGAACCAATTATTCTAGAAAAAAAAAAATAAAAAAAATTGCCAGTTTTGTTATTTTAAATGAAATTATTGACATTTGAAATTTGAGCAACCACGAATTTCCTTTAAATTTTAAAAAAAATCATTAAAAAAAATCCTTGTGGCCTGGGTCCTGTTATTGGACCTAAGTACATAGTAGACGGCCACACGGATCCGCCATTTTCGTATGTTCAACCTTCTGCCGAACACCCTGTATATTGTATATATTGTATAGATAAGTGTATGCTTTATGAATGTATGTATTTATTGTGTATGTAAATGGTACACCACTGACTACCTGCAGTATTTGTCTCTCCTTCTCCCTTTAATCCATCCAAAGGTTGTCTGTAAAAGATCGCTTTTAGCGATAAGACCCGCCCATTGTGTCACCCATTTGTATATATTAATGACCTACCTGTATATATTAATGACCTACCTTGCCTTATAAAGAACAGTCATGAAATAGTGTTATTTGCAGATGACACGTCACTTATATTTAAGCTTAAGCGACAACAGACAGTTATTGACGATGTGAATAATGCTCTCTCTAAAATAGTGCATTGGTTTAGTGTTAATAATTTACTTTTAAACGAGAAAAAGACTAAATGTATTAGATTTCTAACACCTAACGTTAAACAGGTGAAAACCAATGTACTAGTAAATGGGACAGAATTCGATCTTGTGGACACTACTGTGTTCTTAGGTATTACTTTGGATTCGAAGCTTCAGTGGGGCCCATATTTCCATAGTGTAATGTCGTATGGCATTTTGTTGTGGGGAAATGCAGCCGACTTTCAGGCTATATTTGTGCTGCAGAAACGTGCCATTCGAGCAATTTATAACCTAAGTTGTAGGCATTCACTGAGGGATAAATTTAAGGAAATAAACATAATGACAGTCGCGTCTCAATATGTTTATGAGAACCTGATTTATGTGAAAAAGAATATAAATCTATATTCTAAACACAGCGACATTCATAGCTTAAATACTAGAAACAAAGATTTATTTATTGTGCCGAGGACTAGGCTCCAAAAAATTAGTAATTAATTTAAGTGCCAAAGTATACGTTTTTACAACAAACTCCCAAGCCATGTCAAAGAACTGAGTCTCAATAAATTTAAATCATTTATTAAACAGAAACTATGTCAAAAAGGTTTCTATAAAGTTAAAGATTACTTAGACGACAAAAAGGCTTGGGACTAATTAAGCTACTCCAATGTACCCCAAGGAACAAACAATTATTTTAGACTACACTATACTATATGAGCATATAATTGTTGGATTATTTTATTTGACTGTAAGTCAATTTATTTTAATTTTGTTTTCATTTATTGTTGACATAATCTACTCTTTAAAATGTTTTTATTTTATGAGTTGTATTGCAATTTGTAGTGATGTAAATTATTTTAGCATAATAATATGCACTATTATATAGAATCAAGTTTTTTCAACTGAACAGACAGCTGTGCTGCTGGGGAGTTTGTTGCGCCACTTCTTCTTCCCAGCTTATGCACTAGGAAGTGGTGAAGGGTGGGCGTTTTTGGGGGACTGTCTTATGTAATTTTGACGTTCGAAAAGTGCTGATTTCTCAGCCTAGTTTAAATAAATGACTTTTGAATTTTTAATTTTTTTTTGAATAGATATAAGAAAGAAGGAGATATGCCCCGTAGTTGAAAATGTATCGAAACCCAATGTCTTCAATCTATAATCTATATACAACAATCAGTAAACACAATAAACAATGTATTCAATCTATATACAACAATCAGTAAACACAATAAATACGAGGTCCCGCTCACACTTGCAATTTACAAATCAGAACGTACTACACAATCAAATATAAACCTTATCCAATCAAACACAGCGTGCATTTACCATGCACCGTACAACTCACCCACACGAAAACACCGTTCGCTATCGTTGTGCTGTGCAAAAGCCATTTATTTTACATATACGCTAGTGATTGACTAAATCGGAAACTTATCGATTCTCCCATTTATTATTGTATTAAAATTTTTGGAAAGTGCTGAAAAAATTATAAATAAAAAACGATATACATATAATAAGATGATATAAATAAACAATAAGTAAGTAAAAAAAAAGAAATAGTACATAATAAAGAATTCTATTTTTTTAAGATATTCTATTCTATTTAAAGCAAAGAAAACGCGACTTGGCCTATTTTCGTTTTAAGAACAAAAATTGTCTGAATTAAATGGCTTTTATTTTACCTAAGCGTTTTTTACATAAATAATCGTGATTTTGTCGAATATTTTAAATGAAAAAAGAAAAAGAAAAGAACATGCCAGTTGTTTCTTTGATGGTATCATTCATACCTTGGACACAAAAACACCTTGTTTATGCGACCTAACTCCCCCCTACTGCTGATACAATAAATAAATAAAATAATTAAGTAAAGTACCATTCTAAAACGTTCCACGTTTATCGGCGACTTGCATAAACTTCAATAACAAAAATCTGAATTTTTGGCAAGCCGGAAGTCGCACAGTACTAGTTACATAGTTGGAAAGATAACGTTATCACTATTGTTTGTAACGATACAACGGAATAAAAACAAGCATCAAACGTACCGCAAGTGACATTAGTAAAAATATGTCTAGTAGTGCACATGTATTGAAGATGGCCGCCATGAAGATATATTTTATTTTGTTTTTATTCTTTGTTTTCACTTCCGCGCAGTGGGAGCCGTATCCTTATGGAAGCGAGGTTATTTATGACTGGGGTTATTTTGGACCACGTAAGTTGGTTATTTTGTATTTTGCATGCAGAAGTTTATATTAGGTACCTACCTATCCAATTTTAGTTCAAAACCACTAACCCTAACATTCAAAACCTAACCTAAACACATAAGCAAGTAAGGAAGTTTAAAATTATTCCCCCAGGGACCGAAACCGTTTTGCTCAATACCGGTATTTTTTCGGTTACAACATTTATTTATTTTACCGGTATTTTTAGGGTTACCTTAGTTCTTAAAAACCGGTTACCAAAATATACCTCTATTTTACACGTGACGTCGGCATTAGTCAAAGGGCGCGCTTCGCCTGTGTGTGTATCAAAAAGTCGAGTCTACCAGCGCGCCGGCGAACGCCGACCAATCACGGCCTTAGCTGGCATGGAACGGCAACGCGTCTTTCAAAAAAATTATAATCGTAACAGTAAAGCACGGCGCTCACTGGTTCGAAAATCACGTTTAGAAGACTTAGAGGTGCTAAGTTTTAAGTGTCGTTTTTACGGTCTGAAGTCAAATTCAAATTTTTATTGCATAACACATGTGTTTACAAGGTCTTAATAATTATAATAAAGTTCACATGGACCCTGTCGGGCACAACAATTTCATAAAAATATGAGTAGTAACATTATCCTTCAAAAAATATAATACAATTTCATTATCTCATTTAAATACGTGATATACGTCTTTGCAAATTCTCACTAGCTCTAGAAGTCATGAAAAAGAATTAATTAATTTAAAATAAAATTACACAAATTAAATTATTCAACGATTAATTAATTAGATTAAAATTATGTCACAGATTAAATTAGGTAATATCGTCTGACCTTACCAAACACATAAAGATAAATAATAACGACTTGACAATATTTTCCCAGAATATAAGGAGCGTTTATTGTAATTTTGACAATTTCATAGCATCTATATCCACTTTTCAATTCGAAACTGACATCATAATTTTCACTGAGTGTAGATTAGGTGATGGAAAATGTATTCCGCAACTCACAAACTACACTTCCCATTATACAACACGGCATTTAAATCAAAATGACGGGGTAGTTGTCTATATAAAAAACTCTCTTATACCCAAAGTTAAGGAAATAAACTTAGTCCAGGCATCTTGCCTACAACTGGACGTTCTTAATAATATTATTCTGTGTATTTACCGATCCCCATCGCATGCAAATAGTGACAGTTTCACAGAATCACTCAGTACAGAACTCAATGCTCTAGGTACACAGAAGAGTATTATAATAGCGGGTGATATAAATATTAATATTAAACCCAAAGATACAGAACAATCCAATGAGCGTAACAATAGAGTTAATTATCTAACTATGCTATCAACGTATGGCATACTACCTGGCCATATACTTCCCACGCGAGGAATGAACTGCTTGGATCATTTTATGCTCAAGATTAATAATAACAAGAAGTCAGCTTTTATTGGTGTACTAAACACTACTATCACTGACCATTATACAACATTCTTATGTCTATCTAAAATAAAAGTTAAACAAGTTGCCCCAAAAACTAAGACTAATCTGGATTATGAAGGTGCGCTGAAACATTTACAGGAAAATAAAATAGCTGATCTACTTTTTTGCAATGATCCGGTTGAACTTATTAATATCTTCATTCAGAAACTTACTGACTCAATAAATAATAATACTACCACTGTAACAATTACTAACAAAAAACGCATAATTAAGCCGTGGATAACTCAAGGTATTTTAAAATGTATAAACAATCGTAATAAAATGCAAAAATCGCTTAAAAGGAAGCCCAGCAATGAAATTTTAAAAATAACATTTAATAGGTATAGAAATCATTGCAATAACCTCATAAAAAGATTGAAAAGGAAATATCAAAAGGAATTATTAGCCAACTCTTTAACAAACAATAAATTACTCTGGAAAAATATAAAAAATGTTACCTACTCTTATAAAACTAAGACCGAAAACACGGAATTACTAAACTTGATGTCATCTCCCACCGAGTCAGTCAATCATGTCAACGATTTTTTCGTTAATATTGGTAAGCAACTGGCCCAGCTAATTCAACCTGACTTGGACTCTGACCCCCTTCACTTAATTGGAGATCAATCTCCCGTATGTCATTCATTTGTGCTCCAAGATACTGACTGTGATGAGGTGGATAGAATTTTAATGAGCTTAAAAACTGATAGTGCCCCCGGTTGGGATAAGGTAACGACAAAGTTTCTCAAATATGTAAAAAGGATAGCTGTTCCAATCCTTACTCATCTGGCTAACCTGTGCTTTAATGAAGGCATCTTCCCGGAAGAACTAAAGAGATCAATTATCACACCTGTACACAAGGGAGGGAACAGAGACGATGTCAACAACTATAGACCAATATCGGTCTTACCAGCAATTTCCAAAATTGTAGAAAAACTGATAAATAATAGGCTTACAAATTATCTAAGTAAATACGATTTGCTGTCGCCCACACAATTTGGGTTCAGGCAAGGTGTATCAACCGAGGATGCAGTAACCGCCCTAACATCTCTAATAGCTGATACTATAGATAGTGGCAGCAAATGTGTAACTGTCTTCTTAGACCTGAAAAAAGCGTTTGACACCGTCTCTGTTCCAACCCTGGTGAATAAATTAGAAAAATACGGAATAAGAGGAACTCCACTTTCTCTTATAAAAAGCTACTTATGTAACAGGAGGCAGAGCGTTAGGATTGGAAAGTATACCAGTGACTACGCGGATGTAACTTACGGCGTACCACAAGGAAGCGTATTGGGTCCGACTTTGTTTTTAATTTACATCAACGATCTCTGTAAGTTAAATATCAGAAACGCCAAAATTTTCTCTTATGCCGACGATACGGCTATTGTCTTTTCTGGTATCTCTTGGGAGGATGTTGAGAACACAGCTGAAATAGGCATGGCTGGGGTGGCCGGATGGTTAAGGAGGAATTTACTTACCTTGAATACAAGTAAAACTAATTTCGTGTGTTTCGGTATTAGTGCACGAACTGATCCAATGGATAATTTTAAAATTAAAATACACGATTGTGGAAACCTTATTAATAAAAATTGTAATTGCCCAAAACTAAATAAAATAAAGCAAACGAAATACTTAGGGGTAGTAGTAGACCAAAGATTATCCTGGTATCCCCATATCGAACAAGTTGCTAGCAGGTTGAGAAAACTGTGTTGGTTGTTTAGTACACTGAGACATATTGTGCCAAAAAATATAATGAGTCGTAATAACACTTCTAGAAATCTCCTTAATGAGATATACGTCGCTTTGGCTCAGTCTGTCTTAGTTTACTGTATACCTAACTGGGGAGGGTCTGCAAAAACTAAATTCATAGAAGTAGAGCGTGCACAACGTGCCCTGATAAAAACTATGTATTTTAAGAAAACTAGATATTCCACAGAAAGTCTCTATAACTTAAGCGAATTACTCTCAGTAAGAAAACTATACATAGTTCAAACTATATTAAAGAAGCATAAGACCCTACCTTACGATGCATCTAAACTGGCAAAACGAAGAAAGCATGCTGTTGCAGAAGTCCCCCAAATAAAAACTTTGGTTGCCTCCATGCAATTTAAAACACGGTCTGCTCGTTTATATAACAGAATAAATAAAGAATTATGTATATATAAAAATCTGTTTTATGAATGCAAACAAAAAACCCTGAAGTGGATCAAACCACTCACCTATGAGGAAACGGAAGAGCTCTTGAAACCAACAGCATAACCTCTCACACAGGGACATAAACCCACACATACACACCCATACACAAAAACAGACGCACATACACATGCACACACACACATACCCAAGTACACACACACTCATCCACATAAACTATTCTTATGCTAACTTTGTCTTTCTTATACATGATAAATTTGTTATAAATATTTTTCTCTTTTTTGTTATGGAAGAGCGGAGTCTTCTAATACAGGCATTGTTTGCTTAAAAGAAGGCTCCAATCACAAACTAATTTTGTAATTTGGTTAAAGAAATAAACAATTTTTTTGAATTTTTTTGAATATAAACAGTCAAATCAAAAAGTCAAATAAAAATGTAATAAAAAAATAAACAATTCATTCAAAAAAATTTAAAAATATGTTTGTATGTCACAGATTAATATAATCAATAAAGAATCAATAGTATTAAAGAATCAATAAAAGTAAAATAAAAATAAATGTCTAAAACTGAATTAATGGTGGAAGTCATTCCATTTAAATGTCATCATTAAAAAATTCATTAAGTGAATAGTAGCATTTCTCCACCAGTAATTTTCTGAGCCGTTTAATAAATATATTTTCATTTTGTTCCATTTTGATGTCGTTTGGTATTTTATTATATATTTTAATTGATGTTACGTGGGGGCTCGTGCTGTGTAATTTTAGCTTAGATTGCGGTATTACTAGCATATTTTCAAACCGTGAACGTGGTGCATATCGGCGAGGTTGGTCTGCAATTTTAAGGTAGAAGTGTGGATATTGTCTAACGAATTTACATAATTCTAGAATATAAATAGATGTCAAAGTTAGTATGTCTAGTTTCCTAAAATGCGGTCTACAACTTACGTCATCTATATACAAAGTTGATACGACAGAGGGGCTTTCCTTTAAACTGCCTATACTAGGTACCATTTTCAAGCTCTGTACCAAAAATCAATTAAATAGGAGCAGTAGTTTAGTCGCAAATGATTTTTTAAGTTTTTGCCCCGTTTGAACACGATGTATCTTTCCTAACAGCTGATTATGTCTATACGCATAGGTCATGCACCTTAAAACGATAAATCTGAGTATAACCTATGCGTGGTTGCCACTGTGACGCAAATCACAAGTACAACCAAATATTCTCGCTAAAAAGATGACAATGCAAACAAGGAAGCAATAAATACACACACACTTGCATTTTCATTACGAGTGTGAAAATCATAGCAAACACCCCGTGGGTAAAAGAAATAGAAATAGGTCAGTGTGTTGCTATTGCATCCTAGCGACGAGGGGCAGGGGTTGCGATCGGTAAGTGAGTGGGGCTTCTAAAAACTGTTTTATTCAGTGCGCCGACGCTATTCTTTCGGAACGTACTTATGTTACGTAACACGGAAGTACCTGCGCCGCCTCCGTATTGTCGAACTCGCGCGCTGACAATTGGGATTTAGTTTTATTATTGTGATAGGACACTAAACAAGTTTAAGACAGTATTTCTTTTTTTATTGTGACAGGACACGTAACTTGGGATTATTATTATTTAGTGTTAGTGTTTTTTTTTGTGATCGACTGCTTTTATTGTGATACGACACGTAATTAAACTTTGGTTTTGTGTGTGTGTGTGTGTAATTAAAGTGTTCAACAATGCCTCGTGTAACTTACACGGCGTTAGAATACACTGACATGATTTTTAATTAGAAAAATAAGTAACAATATTCTCCGTCGGTATAATTTGTGCATTCATGTGAATGAAGGACACATCGAGAATTTAAAATTTTAGTGTTTTTGTTGTTGCGCGCGTACTTCAAAACCATACCTAAAAGCCGCGAGTGAAGGCCTAAGCCGCCGCCCGCGCCACCGCCGCCGGCCGCCCGCTTTGAAATGAGATAAAACACGCCGCGCGGCGCGGGCGCGGCGTTGCCACTGTTACCTAGGTCAGTTAAATTTATTTACAAAGGGTGGTTGCGTTTTACTCTGATTCATAAGCTATTTAGTTTGTTTGAAAAAAAAAAAAACTCATTTTTGATGCTTTTTATTTTTATACCGTATCGAATTAATACTAAACACGTATAGTATACGTAGTGTAATTTAATGCCCCTCTGTCATATCAACTCTGTATATAAAATGATAAACTGACTGACTGACTGACTGACTGGGTGATATATCAACGCACAGCCCAAACCGCTGGTCCTAGAGACATGAAACTTGGAGGGTGTGTTCTTTGTAAAGAGTAAGTATCCACTAAGAAAGGATTTTTGGGAATTCCACCCCTAAAGGGGTAAAATAGGGGATGGAAGTTTATATGAAAGTCCGTCAGTTTTGAAGTTAGGATCTTAAAATTTTGTGTTTAGGCTGATGATTGAAAATTAATTTATACGTGTCTCAGCGTTTTTGATAATTCCACCCCCGAGGGGTTAAAAAGGGGATAAAGTTGAAAAGTCCTTAATTTTCTAAGAAAAATCACTAAAATTACTATCTAGGCTTATGGTTGGAAGCTAACGCAACGGTGTTGTTAGAATTTCAACCCTTAAGGGGGTGAAAAGGGGGATGAAATTTTGTTTGTAATTAAAGTTCTTTATTTTTTAAGTTAAAATCACTAATATTTCGGCTTATTATTCTATTATATTCGCAACCCACTGCTGGGCTCGCCACATTTGAGGCGATAAGTCCTCTCTTTGAGGAGTGACTAGAAAGGCGCCACGGCGTCCTCACCTTCCGCCTGACGCAGGTCCTCACCGGACACGGTTGTTTCGGGAGGTTCCTGTTTCGCATAAGGCGGGAGGAAACGCCCAGGTGTCATAAATCATAAATAAATAAATCATAAATCATTTATTACTTTGCAAACATGGGTAATTATTACATTGATGTTTTATTACGAAAGTCCTCCATGTTCTACCGTCACATGGGCATGCAAATCATATTTAATTCAAATTTAAAGACATTATAATTTTAAATAACAATTAGGAAATTATAACAATACATTTAATATAAATTAATGTCCAATCTTTCGAATTACATTTAATGTCAAATTTATACAAAAAAAAATGTCAACAAGGTTGCAGCAATCAATAATAAAAAATAAAAAATAAATGTCAAATGGATTATTAGCATGTCAATCAGTCAGTGATTCATCATTAAGGAAGCCGTCAATTGTGTAATAACTTTTTTCAATTAATATTTCGTTTAGTGCCCTTTTGAATTTGAAAACAGTCATATTTTTAATAGCATTAGGTACCTACTTTATTATAAATGCGGGGGGCAATACCAAAAAAACCACCACTGTGTGGATCACCCGGAGGACATGGTGGAGCATACGGTGAAGGTCCGCCCGGCTTGGGCGGGGCACCGCCTTGTCCTTGTGGAGGCGATCGGTGACAGTGATCTCTCGCGTCCGGCCCTGGTCCAGGCCATGGTACTGAGGGAGAGGGCGTGGCAAGCCGTCAGCTCCTTCTGCGAAGCAGTAATGCTCGCAAAGGAGAAGACGGAGCGCGTGAGGGAGAGGCAGATGTCGGCATAACGGAAGGGGTCCGCTAGGACCGATGCCTGCCGCGGTCGCGGGAAAGTCCGAAAGGGATACCGTGGCCCCTGGCAACGTACAGGTAATTGAAGACACATGGGTGGGTTTTAGTCAGTAAGAGTCTGACACGCCCTCCCGCTCCGCCCAGAGCGGGAGAAGTTATTTGATCACTTCCCACTCTAAAAAAAAAAAAAGGTTCTGAAAAGGGCCATGAAGTTTTGTATTGAAGTTGTTCATTCGCTGAATTTTGTATTCAAGTAAAAATAATATAAGTGCACGTGTACTGCTTCTAACTTTACAGTATTTTACAAAGAGCGACTGCCTATCTAACCTCCACAACGCAGTTACTGGGTAATACGATACCCCTTGGTAAGAATGGTTGTCAGACTTTCGGGCTTCTGACTTCCCGCAACGACTGTCAAAGATCCACGAATGACAACCGGGACCAACGGCTTAACGTGCTTTCCGAGCAACGGACGGGTCTTTGTATGGTCACCCATCTACAGACCAACTGCGGCAAGTGTAGCTTAACCTGATCGATTGACCTGTGCGGCTGTTATTATTTAGCCACGGGCCCCTCCCCCGGAGATGAGTAGGGGGTAGATCGTCTAATCCGTGACAAAATTTGCCTTTAAGTTTCTTTATTATATTTTTTATTTCTTGCGGTGTAGGTGGATGTAAAATGTTTAAATTAACCGACGAAAAATATCAACGCTGGGGGCGTTGAAATTTTTCGTCGGTTAATTAAAAAAAAACAGCTGTTCCATACATTTAGACCGCGTAGGTATTGTACTTTTCTATAAAATAGCAGTTTTTTTTTTATAACCAACGACACATTTCAACGCAGGGACATTCAGAATCATGTACTGAATCCATGGTAAAAGTTTTCGCGTCGATGTCCCTGCCACCCTGTAAATGCAAATAAATATAAATATAAAAAAATAAATAAAAATGTGGGTACTTGTCCTGATTTTTCATACCTCCTCCATAAATATTTTTCGTATAACAATTATTAGTCCCGAATTTATTATTTATTATTATTGCATAATATACACTCAGTTACAGGCTAGGCTAAAACTTATGAGTACATGACCCTGTTAGGGCGCAGCAAGTATTATTACATTTAACTTACATCTAGGTTAGATACATATTTTGAAGTTAACATTATATTGCACAACTACTAAATACCAACAAACACAACAACAATTATTATTATTACTACTAATTTAAAATCTCTTTGTAAACATATTTAATTTAATTTATATTAATTTATACATTTGAAATATATAGTAACATTAATAAAATCATTCTATACATAGATAAATAACATTTGTGCTTTATTTTAGCTCCTTATCTTCCATAAACTCGTTAATACTATAATAAGTTTTTCCTAAAAGTAATGACTTAAGTCTAAATTTAAATAAGCACAGTGTTTTGGTGGATCTTATATGTTCAGGTAACTTATTATATATTTGGATGCTTCAGTATTCTGGGCTATTTTTATACATCTCTAGTCTAGGTGCTGGTAGAATTAATTTAGTTTTGCGGCGCTCGTTCATATCAAAATTAAAGAGTTGTATATTCTTTTTAACAAATGTGGCTATTTCAAGAAAGTATTTGTAGTTTTGTTTTTGTAGTTTTTAGAAGTATTTGTTTTGATTTTTAAGTCAAATGAATTCATGTGACATTTGACCATAATAATGACGCAGGCAGATTGTATGATTAGTCATTTTACAAACGGCGCCGTGCGTTTACAAACGCTGGCGGTTTTGAAAAATGCCTAAGACAAAATGTAAATTGCCTAGTCATTTTATAATATTCCACAACACTTAATCAACGGCGTAAACGGCGTTTGAATAACGCCGCTTACAAAATGCCGCGGCAAATTGAAATGTTTAGTTTTCCGGCACATGAGAAACTTAAGGTCTCCATGGAATCTGGTGCTCGGAAGGCTCTTGCGGAATATTATTGGTAAAAAATTGTCGAAAATTTTGAACTGTAACAAACTATTTACAATCCAACGCATTATTTTTTTATAGTTTATAATATAATCTAACGGAAATGATACCGATAAATTGGGAACTGGTATCAAACTTGCGTGCGACGTTAAACATCTTGCGCCTGCCTAGCTGCGAGCAACTTGGAAGTAGCGTTCGCCGGCCGCTGCCGCGGCAAATTTCGCTTCGCTCACCCAGCTCGCGCGCGGTTGTTCACAGTTCTAACCTACCCTAATCTATTTCACCCAGTTCACAATTTTTCGATTTTTCTCGAAAAATCGACGATCTAACGGAAATAATACCGATAAATTATAAACTAACGGTTCACACAATGTTACGGTAATATAATACGTACCTAATTGCTGGAATAAAGTATGATTTGTCCAACCTGTGTTTTATGATGATTTTTTTTTCTGGTTTGGAAATCATCAAATGACTCCTCCCGCTCTGGGCGGAGCGAGAGGGAGTGTCAGACTTTTACTGACTAAAACCCACCCGTGTTCCTTCCGTTGCCTGTGTGCCGGGGCCGCGATATCCCTTTCGGACAAACCCGCAACCCCAGCAGGTATTGGTCCTTACGGACCCCGTCAGTTGGTGCTGACATCTCTTTGAGGCGCGCGTGGAACACAACGCGCCGTTGACCCGGGCCTGGTCCTAATTGGACGGCGAGCTACCCATTGCCCACCGTCCGCAAGCCCGCGCCTACGGTGGCCGGAAGTCGGCTCGCGACTCCCGACGCCAAGGGGGTCTCCTGCGTCGACTAGGGGCGCGAGGGCGCGCATCTTGCATTTCCCTCACGCGTTCCGCCTCCTCCTTCGCGAGCATTACTGCTTCGCAGAAGGAAGTGACGGCTTCCCATGCACTCTCGCTCCGGACCATGGCCTGAACCAGGGCCGGACGCGAGAGATCGCCGCCGCCGATCGCCTCCGTGAGGACACGGCGGTGCTCCGCCCAAGCAGGGCAGACCTCCACCGTATGCTCCACCGTGTCCTCCGGGCGATTCACACAGTGGTGACACCCGGGCGTTTCCTCCCGCCTTATTCGGAACAGGAACCTCCCGAAACAGCCGTGTCCGGTGAGGACCTGCGTCAGGCGGAAGGTGAGGACGCCATGGCGCCTCTCTAGCCACTCCTCAAAGAGGGGAATTATCGCCGCAATTGTGGCGTGCCCAGCGCTGGGTTGCGACAATCGCACTCTCCATGCCGCCATGAGATCCCGCCGGAGCTCTGTCCGCTGTGCCGTGATTTCTCGCGGCAGCGGAGTTATGCCCCGGCGTTTCGCCTCCTCGCGACACTCCCACATGTGCGCGAGGATTTTTTCCTCCAGATCCCATGGCGGTAGTCCGGCAAGAAGGCTCGCCGCCTCACGGGAGACCGTGCGGTATCCTCTGACCAGCCTAATGGCCATGACCCTTTGGGACGCGTTCAATCGCTGGGCTGGTCGCAGCCTTATAGAACGCGCCCACACCGGTGCCCCGTAAAGGGCCATGGACCGCACGATCCCCGCGTAGAGCCTCCGGCAGGAGGCGTTTGGACCCCCTAGATTGGGCAGAAGCCGCTTCAAAGCAGCCCCAGCCCTCTGCCGTTTGGGAGCCAAACGTCGGAAGTGCTCCACGAAGTTCCACCGGCTGTCGAGGACGAGTCACAGGTACTTCATCGTCGACTCGACACCAATGTGAACCCCTCCCGCCGTTATCTGGGAACCCGACAGTGGCGCGTTCCGAGGACCATAGAAACACATGGCCTCGGACTTGTGCAAGGCCACCTCGAGTCCCAGTTGCCGATGATGGTCACCCTACAATAATAATCAATGTCGAAATTATAACAATTGAACGAATTGCCAATTTGGCTTAGGCATTTTGCAAAACCGCCAGCGTTTGTAAACAGACGACGCCGTTTGTAAAATGACGAATCATACAATTTGCCTGCAACAGTAATACATAGTAAAATTCTATAACCCACTGTAAGAATATAATGGGAAATTTTGCCGTTCCAGAGATATTCTGATTTTTCATACCTGCTCCATAAATATTTTTCGTAAAAAAATTGTAAGTCCTCGGTATTCAAGTCAAATTAATTCATGTGACATATTTGACTATATTATTGCATATTAGAAATTATTTCAAGCCAAAAAAACAACAATTAAAACTTAGTGGCTCTAAAACTTCTGAACGCGATTTACGATCCAGTGTGCGGCGATCTTAACTTTTAAAGTATTTTCTAATGCCAAGAAATTGTCAGCATTACGATATTCTGTTTCATTCTCGTAAGTCGTAATCAAGGTCATTTTTAGGTTACCGGTATTAAAACGGAAACTTAATTAAATAGAGGTGACATGTTTTTTCTTCTTGGTTACCCAGATAGCGGTAACCTTACTCGTAAAAGTAACCAAAATTCTTCAATACCGGTACCGTAGTTTATAAAGGTTTTCGGTCCCTGGTTCCCACAAATGGTACGGAACTCTCGGTGCGCGAGTCTGGCTCGCACTAAGCTGGTTTTCATAGTATGTTCCAAAAGTATTTGATGAAAGTGTACCTAAACAAACCCTGTACATGTTAAATTCTTAGGCAATCACACTAAAGAGAGGTACTAATACAGTCATCTGTATCAACCCTAGATTTCTAAACTATCCTGCAGCAGGTTTAACACGAGCACCGTTTTGTCGACGGAAGAGTACACAAAAGTGACGTTCCGTGTAGACAGTACGTCGGTAGCAAAGTAGAAAGAGTCAACTGCACTTTTTACGAAATTCACTCTTTTATAATTCGCCTCAGAATTCTTTGTTTTGTCATAGGATATTTTTTTCTGTTTGATTCTCATTTTTTTCTGATATTAAGTCACGTATACTTGTATAAAGACAACTACAACAATTTCTCTCAAAGTGTCGAGGAACCGTATTTTGGAAAAAATATTACAGTAATATTGGCCTTAACCATTTCGTTGGTAATTAACCCTTATTAACTATATGATGTAAAATAGGAGAAGATAGCTTTGTTTTTCTATTAATTATCACAGTTTTACGTTCAAAACGCTCTCCTTTAAAATCATGATTTTGTAGATAACCGTATATACTTTGTGGCCGTTGAGTATTAACTTTTTTACTGTCTTTTAGCATGGCGATTATCAAATTGTCTTAACAAACCTTAGAGAACTGTCAGTTTTCAGTGTGATTTTGACAGTTTGAGATAGAAAACTTTCTTCTGAAATAGTCTACATAAAACAACAATTACAACAATCAGGTCAATATTGTTCGATGGTCGGAGGCTTACTCGACCCCATACAGGTTGGAGTGCGGCGTGAGGCAAGGGGGGCTAACCTCACCGAAGCTATTCAACCAATATGTTAATGCGCTAATAGAGAGGCTCAGCAGCACGCATGTCGGTTGCCATATTGGAGGTGTGTGCCTAAACAATATCAGTTACGCTGACGACATGGTGCTGCTGGGCGCCTCTGTCTGTGGTGTGTCAAGGTTGATTGGCATCTGTGAAAAGTATGCTGAAGAACATGGTTTGTTGTATAACACGAACAAGAGCGAGTGCATGGTCTTTCAAGCCAAGAGGAAGTGTCCTGATTATTTACCGGCAATTAAGATCAATGGATGTCCACTTAATAGAGTTGATACGTTTAAGTATCTTGGACATTTATTGACCTCTGACCTGGAAGACAATGCAGATATTGAAAAGGAACGTAGGGCGCTGTCTGTTCGTGCGAATATGGTAGCCCGCAGATTTGCTCGGTGTTCGAGGTTCGTCAAAATTAGTTCCTATTTAGGGCAGTTTGTACGTCCTTTTATACTGGCAATCTGTGGGGGGATTACACGCAGAAACAGTACAGCGCTCTACGCGTTCAATACAACAACGCGTTCAGGGTGCTCTTGGGGCTGCCTCGCTTCTGTAGTGCGTCGGGGATGTTTGCCGAGGCGCGAGTGGATTGTTTCCACACAATCATGCGCAAACGGTGCACATCATTGGTGCGTAGGGTGCGGGGCAGCCCCAACAGTGTCCTGAACGCTTTTGCGGAACGTTTCGACTGTCAGTACGTGAACCACTGTTGCATGGTTCACGTACTGCCTAATGTTAAGATACGAGTATTATTCTAATTTAGTTTATTTGTTATAAATTCAAAAGTGTCAAAGTCAAATGTATAATTCACAATTTTAATGTAATTGTTTAATTTAATTTTTAATTAATAATTAATAATAATTTTAATAATTTTTAATTTAGAGTAATTATACAATTAAACTAAATTAAAAATTATCAACTTTGGATCATACGATCCAAAGTTGATTGAAATAAATAAATAAATAAAATAAAAAAAGAACCTAGTTATAGATTGTTAGAAACGAAAGACAAAGTGACAGATTGTAGAAGGATTTCTACGGTGCGATGTCAAAAATGGAGAAACGAAATGTCACTTGTTTAGAAAGAGCTGTGTCTATTCTTCGTAGAAATAGAAAGCGCCATGCTACGCGTGCGTGACGTTACCTTTAGACAGTCACCTGTCAAACGCATGTCAAAAAAAGTCTGATCGTGACCTTGACGTGACGTGACGACCCCGTCCCTTTTGAGTTTTCTTGCGAAAAAACCCCGATTTCTCGCTATTTTACTATGAAACCCATATAAAACAATAACTGTTTCGTAATCTGTACAATATTTCCAATTGGATCTTATAAGACTTATAAGAATGTGGTTTACAATAAAAACGAGCCTGTTTACACTAAAAAAAAGTTTTGTTATTTTCACCCATTTTTCTCATTCAAGAACATAAATACCAAATATCTGCATATTTTTACATTATAAAATCATTTTTCTACGAAGATTATTAACTTTCCAATAAGAAAGAACAATAATTCTTATTGGAAAGTTATTATTATATGTTCAAATAACGAATTGAAACGCATCATAGAATTTCGCGGCGCCAACCCGACTCACTCAACGCTCTGTAATTACTAATTATTGTAAACATGTCAAAGTTGTTTATGTTGAGAGATAAGTTACAAGTTTGTGGGATTATCTAAATGTTACAAACGCTTAAACGTTCAACTAGATTAAATATTACCACTTAACATCACAAACAAAAACCACTTGACCACGATAGTTCCGACTCAACTCGACTCGACTGTAAGTGAGTAGACGGCAAAACTTTATGAACTCTGAATTCCAAACTAGGTAAAACCTGTATCTTGGAAATCAGTGCTCTTCCGTGCAAAATTAGGTGTATAAACTTACAAATCACATACTAAAATTAAAAGACTTAGACTATGAAAGAAAAAACTTGACGGGTTAGTGAGCTAAGTGAGTGTGTGTAAGTGGTGTGTGTAGTCAGTGTAGTGTAGGTATAGGGTGTGGATTTGTGTGGTGTTTAAAGTGTAGATATAGGGCGTGAATATCTGTGGTGTGTGTAGTATAGGTATATGGTATGAGTGTGCACGCGAACGTGTAGGTGTGCTTTCGGTATGTTATTTTAAAATATCCAGATTTTTTTCCGTATTCATATAATCAAGACTTAGGAGCCATTTGGTGACCACTATTTTCCATTACTGTTTAGCTAAAGGATATATTTTTAGGATATGATTGATTTTGTTGTACAAATTTCCACCTAAGAAGTTAAAAAATCTTTGTGCAAAATGAGTGTGACAAGCTTTATAAACGCAGACTGTATATTTCCTACGTTTCTGCTGGAAAGCTGTAGGTTCATACGTCAGTAAACCATGCATTTTGAAGATAGTGTGAAGTATGAAAAGTTGTCTCACCGACAATACCTCGCAGGTTTTGTAGAGGTCAGTAGTGGGATGAAAGAATGGGAGGAACGCACTAACTTTAAGTAACGCCTTTTGAGCGCGCTCAAGTTTCAAAATTATTGTTTTACACGCCCCGACCCAGGAAGTTATACAATATACTAATAGTGACTGACATATCAATATCAATCAATACGATATTTATAAAATTGAATACTTACATAATAAAATTACCAAACAGATTAGATTATATAAATAACAATAAATAATACATTGCCTCACATTGCATGAGAGCAATACAACCACAGAAAATAATGGTAACAAAACGAATTAAATGGGATAAAATAAAGTTAATCACGTAATAAAAGTTAAAAGATTTAAAATAAAAAAAAGCCGAAAAACTAATTTCGTTAAACTATTTTTTAATTAGGTTGTTAATCTCATTTTCATCTGTAGAAAGCATTACAAAAGAATGAGGACAGGTGGGCTCAAGGGGTTGTTACCAAACATTCGTAAAAAGTACGACATGCAAATAAAACAGAATACATTGAAGAATCATAAACTTCAATTATTTTAGAAATTACAGTTGTAACTGTAACTTCTAAAATATTTATGTTTCATTCTTATTTTTTTTCTGATATTAAGTCACTTAGATAAAGACAACTAAAACAATTTTTATCAAAGTGTCGAAAAACCATATTTTGGAACAAAAAAATATTACAGCAATATTGGCCTTCAACATTTCCTTGGTAATGCCCTATTAACTAAATGATGTAAAATACGAGAAGATAGCTTTGTTCTTCTATTAATTATCACAGTTACACGTTCAAAACGCTCTCCTGTAAAATCATGATTTTGTAGATAACCGTATATACTTTGTGGCCGTTGAGTAGAAAGTTTTCTATTCTCTTTGTGTGTGCTAATTAGCGAACTAGAATATTGATGATGAAATGCAATAATTAATATCGTAACACCAAATATTTCGTTTTAGATTATAAAAAAGTGTTTGGAAACTTTCCAAATGCCTTTTTTACACCTAAAACGGGTACAACATCAAATTCAATGTTATAATTGCAATTCATTATTAAAATATATTTTAATATATTCAACAGGAATACTCACAAACAGAGTCACTACTTACATACATCGCCTAACATTAATACTTACTCACAAGGAACCCTCACCCAATTTCACAACTTGCCCTTCACCCAATTTCACAACTTGCCCTAACACACAAACACACACCCACATACACACCAACGCACTCACCCATCCACCTTAAAATGTTCCCTACTCTTTCCCTACTTTATTTTAATTATTAACTAAACAAACTAAGCTTAATTTTAAAATCACTTGGTAGATCGAAACAATTCACAAGTTGTATAAATCTTATCGGATGAACCCCATAGCTGAACACTGTCTCTTAAGATACAGGTAACCCTGGTTTAAGAGGCAGGGCTCTCCAATTATTGTCTACAGATTTCTGCACCATAGTTTATGCGTTCTGTTCTTACCTCCTACCACTAGAACTAAGTCTGTAACCCTTTTTGGAAATAAATACATTTTATTATTATTAATATTGTAGTTCGTCATTTTTTATTTCCATAGGTACAGTAAGTAATATTGCCAAATTAATCAAAACAGGTAAATTTTTGACAGCTATTTGCAATGTTACCAGCTTTTAGGATAAACGTTCTTAACAGTCACCGTACCATATATTTTTTTTTTTATGACCATAGATGACGTAGATGTAGAACTTCATGTTTTTCTGTTTACGTTATTTCTTTTTTTATCCCCCATAAAACTATCATTATAGGTTTCATTACCTAATGCGCTAGTAATCTCTCATAATAGTAGATTATACAACAAGTGAAAAAAAAAGCGAATTTAATTCGAGGGACTAAGTTGGATCCCGAAAGCAGCGAAGGATTCTAGTTTTTAATCGATACAAGGACCTTTTTTCACGAGTTGTGTACTCTAATTTTTACAATTGACTGCGAGAAAATAAATAGTAGTATAGTATTTATATTTATCTGTCGTAATTGTAGTATTTATATGACTGCCTCGTTGGACTAGTGGTCGCAAGCGCTACTACTGAGCATGAGGTTCTGGGTTCGATTCCCTGGTCGGGCAAAGTATTATTGGGTTCCTCGCGGAAACAAGGCGTGACGTATGTTATTTATATTTATCACATTTATGGCGGCAACAAATTATCTACTATAATTGCTGCTTTAGAAATAAATGATTCCAGAGTCAGTTTCTCATTTTCGTCACTGGAAGAACTCATTTTATTATAATTTATGTTAATAGATTTTCCAATGACATTTAAACAAACACGATAATAGATAGAAAAATACCTAAATAAAATTAGCAGGATATAAAAAAAAAAATTATAACTTCTATGGAATAACTTCTATCTAGCCAGCCAGAAGGTACTTTCAGCACGTTTCATTTATTTTTTGTACATAATTCGTATACTTAGTGCTTGTTCCAAATTCAAAATGTTTTTATTCACTCAGTGAGTAAAAGAGTGTTTTATTCATTGTTATCGATGAATAAAATGCCCTTTTTCGAGTGGCAATGGTAAAAAATATATTGAATAGTAAAATTATTTGCAATTTAAATTATTGTACAAGAAACCTTTAGTTTTGCCATGTCCGTCTGTCTGTTTGTTTGCAGCTTAAGTCAGAGACTCTTAGTACTTCAAAGGTGTAATTTGGCATGGGTATACATATTAATTACGCTGACAAAGTAGTAAAATAAAACCAAGACTATAGGGTACCTTCCCTACACGTAAAGTGGGGAGTTTTTTTCACTTTTGGATTCATGATCCGTTTACGAAATATTAAGCTTGAAAGTGCTCATTTTTGTTAGAGGTGGCCCCGCCAACTAAATGGTTGGGTTTGGATATCTGAAAAAATTCACGGTAGTAGTATTTATAACGAAATTAAAAGGAAAACTATCACAGTTAAGTAGGCTCTACAAGTTAACGAGTATCTAATAAACGACCAACTTACATTTGCAGTTGCAAAAACATGTTTTCCCATACATTCCGTAAGGGGAGAACATGTTTTTCAACTACAAAAGTTTGTTCTTGGGATAAATTCATCCCAACTACGGAATCCTTCATTAAGCGTGGTCCGACACGCACTTAATCGATTTTTGTTATCTAATCTTATGGGAGCAATTGGCAGTAACGTTCATTATGTTGTAAATTTTAACGTACAATTACCTTAACTTAGGCTATTTAGGGCTGATTTCATTTGCTTTTATATGTCAATTGAAATTGCGCTTGCAAGTTTTTCATTTAAAAATGAAAAACTTTTTACAAAAAAAAGCCGGAAGCCCGTTGTTTTTTTTTTGTAAAAAGTTTTTATTTTTCAGTTTTTAGTTGTGGTACCTACCCCACACAAATTCGAGTACCAGTGCTATGTAAATAACAGTCACAAGAGGTTATCATCATATCATCCACATATACATACTAAGTGGGAAAAATACGTATTATTTAAGCTTATTCAAAAACTATCCCAGCAAAGTTAATAAAATTTATATGAGACTAATCCGAGAGCATACCCTTTCAAACAAAAAAATAATTTTCAAAATCAGTCCACAATTGACGGAGAAATCGACGGATATACATTAAAAAAAAAAACGCGTCGAACATAATAACCTCCTCCTTTTTGGAAGTCGGTAAAACATTTACTAAAAGTCAGAATGATCTTCAAATGATGAGTCTTCGAATGATGATGATGAATGAAAAATCAGTCCTTAGTATATTTTTCTCTCCGATAACAGCAGGTTATTAAAATCACACTGCAGGCAAGCATAATTAATATATTATAATATTTATTTATTTATATAAATAAATAAGTTAGGGGTAATAAAAAAAATAAAAAGTTACCGCTTCGGTTTGGTTCCATTGAGTCACACCAACGACTTAATTACTTAGTGTATGTAATGATTGTATATATGTAAATGGTAAACCACTGACTACCTGCAGTATTGCCTCTCCTTCTCCCTTAATCTATCCAAAGATGATCTTTAAAAGATCGCTTTTAGCAATAATACCGTCCATGGTGTCACCCCTTTTCTACATGTATATCAGTAATTTGTATGGCATACATAATAAAGAGTATTTTATATATCTATCTCAGCAGCTATACCAACATACCGTAGGTGCGACGATGACAAGAGTGTACCGTACCTAGGTAGGTAAGATAGGCCGCACACCAGTGGTAACAATACCAGTATAAGCTAACCTCTAATTCTATTGAAACTCCGTACTACGATAGTCCAGCTCAAGGTCAAAGTGTTACCACTGACGTGCGGTATAGGTACTGTACCGAAAAAGATGTTTCTTTTTTTGAGGTTTCTGAAATGTGTTTTTAACCCAAATATAACTTTTGTGGAGATAACATTTTAACTGTGCTACTAGTATCATCAATGACAAGAGAACTGAACCCTCATCAAACGATCGCAGTGTTTCTTGTAGGTACTGCGCGTGTGCGTCACAAGATGGCTGCCATGAAGTTATACCAATTTTCTGTTGTTTTTATTTTTGTTATTAAGTATTTGTTTTATTGATTTTAATACTAATTGTGTGTTTGCTGACGCAGCCATTAGATCCTCACGTGTGCAGGTGACAGGGCATCGGTGCAGGAATGGGATGGGATAGGGATACAAGGCCTCCCTTCCCTCCTTTGCTGATAATAAATAAATAATAGTATTATAATTTTATTTTAATTATATTATAATGAAGTGTTCTCTACTATTCAATAAATTGTGACAAACAAATAATATTCAGCAGCAGCAGTTATCTTTAAAAAATAAATTTTCTGAAACTTTAGACTGTTGTTCAGCTGACAAAATTGTATACTTGTACACCAAAAATCAAGCACCTGACTTTTTTCTTGATTGCAGGTAGTTATTCTGAGTCAACGTCCTATACTGAGTCAACTCAATCTACTGAGTCAACGTATGGTACTACTGAACACAAAAAAGTGAAAGATGAAAGCTATAATCAAGATCTAAAGAGTAAGTTTACCAAACCTATTATATTACTAGTAGCTCGTAGGTACTACCTGGTGGGTCTAGGAGACGCCGCAAGTGCGAGTGATGAGCATGTACTCCAGGGTTTGATCCCCTCGCCCCATCTGCTTACGTACTCCACAACCACAAGGGCGCATAAACTAATTGATTAGTGTTTGAAAATATTTTTCGGGCTGATGAAGACTTGTAAGACTATCTTTGCATTGTATAAATTCAATCTCTTAAGTCTTACTATAATTAGTACCTGGTGGACCGAGCTCTGCTCGGGTGAAAATACAGAATGCTCATTTAATAGTGTAGGATAGTTCTTACTAATTCCATGTTGCCACGTTAGTAGGTACTTACTAATTCCATGCTGCCATGTCATTAGTCTAAGGAAGCCATCTTGTTCTAAAGTTTAAGCCAAAGAGTAAAGTACTATTAGAGGTTTAAGCGACTGAGCTCTGCTCAGGTGAAAATACGAAGAAAACGAATTTTCACAGATATGAGACCCAGGTATATCTATTTTTCGCCCCCGTAAACCCAATATTGCAAGTTTCATCAAAATCGTTAGAGCCGCTTTCGAGAACGTGATTACAAATAAATATAATTATATACCTACAAATATTACTCGTATAGAATTTTATGGTAAAAAGACGGTTATCGAAGCGCGAGTGATCATAGTTTTGACTGGACCATACTTGGGAAACTTCTGGTTACGGAGACGGGCAAAGTGTTATTGGTTTTTTCCATCTGAAATTTCTCAGTAGCAGCCCGGACTCTGGATTTATGTCCAGTTGATGGCAATGGGCTTGCCCTCACCTTACATGGGGTTTAAACATAACTGGCGTAATGTGGGTGTACTAAGGTACCCCTCTGCCTTCTCCTACGGGGATTACTGGTGTGATGTTATGTTTATGTTACTGGGTATGTCTTTCATTGACTTGAATATCCTCTGGCTGACTGTAGTTTCGTGATTTCAGATTTGGTGACCACCAGCCGACCATCTTTAGATGGGAGCTATATACAAGTTTATCAAAAAAGTAAGTTTACCTAACTTATTACTGTACTACCTCGTTGGTCCAGTGTCCGGCAGCGCGACTGCTGAGCATGTGGTCCTGGGTTGGATCCCCTCACCACATCTGCTTACTAGGTGATGATTTTTCGAAACCCTGACTAAAAACAGATTTACATCCGTCACATCACATCACACTCTCAGGTCCAGTTGAAAACCAGCGTCAGGCACATAAAGTTGTCTGGCATTTTTGCTGAACTGGGCCTTTTTGGCGCAGCCCTGAGGCACACTCCCCATCAAATTTCTGCTTACATCGCACTTTACACTTTTTATTTGTTTATTTATTTTTATCTGCTGTGTAAATTATATTGCGTGTGTAATTTGTCTGTGCTAAATAAATGTATTTTCTTTCTTTCTTTCTTTCTTTCTTAAACCCAGAAAAAAATTGCTTTAATAAAATTCTCAAATTGCGAAATTATATGCGTTTTAAAGTTTATACTACTAGCATCTGACGTCAGAGCACAGGAACGTCTTAGTAACTTCACATCATTCAGGACAATGATCGTTTTCAGATACACGATTAGAAGAATAATTTCAAAAGCATGTACTTCTCTATTTTTCGACTAGATTTTTATCCTAAAATACAGTCTTTATAAGTATACCCTTTTTATATAAATAAGCAATGAAACTGTGTTATTTTACAGATGACTATCACAACAATGGGGATCCTGCCAAGCTCGTCACAGTTTATAGGAGATGTTCAGCAAGCGGGACCTGTAAGGATATCCACCATTTGGAGTTAGCACTCGAAGATTAAATAATTACTCGATTGGAAATGGTTTTTGGAACGAAGTTCTTTATCGCATGAATACTATACTCTGCACACTTGCCGAATGAGAGCTACACCAAAAAAAGTGTAACATTATGACGTTCACGACACTTTTGTCACGTAACAGTGTCGTGACGGTCAAAATGTTACACTGCAAAAGCTAAAGGAACTTCCTTCCAACTCGACTGTTTTTCTATTGAAAGAGTTATTGTAACTAAGTAACAATGCACAATGTTCAAACCTACTGTAGATTTCATTCCGCACTTTAAAAATAAATCATATTGCTTGTAATAAAATTGTTTTCTTAAACAGGCGTTCTACCTTCCTTCCTGCTCAGACCACAGAAGGATCCGCTTTACACTAACTACCAACACTAGGAAACCCGAACCAAGGCGTAACCCGAGGCGCACCAATGTTCCCAGGTTCAAACGCCTCCTGGCTTCCCTATTAGCTAGGCACCTAACACAAGTAACCATAAGAGACCAAGCACAATTAGAATACACCGTAACAAAAATATCAGAATACCTTACTGAAGCATACCACGCATGCTGTAAACTAAGAGCGCCACAAACCAAGAAGGAGAGAAACCCCTGGTGGAATGCTGAACTTAGCAAACTCAGAGATGCGCTACGTAAGCAATTTAACAGAGCAAAAAACACGAGGCTCCCGGACGACTGGGAGATATACAAAGAGACACAATATACATACAAAAAGCAGATCAGAACCGCCAGGAGGACCGCCTGGCGTAAATTCTGTGAATCCATCGAAACTAATAATGAAGCCGCAAGGGTAAGGAAGATCCTATCAGCTGATCAGGACCGAACTCTTGGCGCGCTGAAAAAACCCGATAACTCATACACACTAACTGACTTTGAAACCAGTAAGGTCCTTCTCGAGACTCACTTCCCAGACTGTAAAATCCTGGAAGACAGGACGTGGGAGGCTGAACCAGAATGGACCCCAACGGCTCAAGACTGGTCAATTGCCCGCAATATAGTAACAGAAGACCGAATAAAGTGGGCTATCGACACCTTTCAGCCATACAAGTCAGCAGGGCTGGATGGTATTTTCCCAGCCCTGCTGCAGTGGGGGGTAGATTATCTAACACCATGGCTGGTGGAGATCTACCGAGCCTGCATAGCACTCAGACAGATACCTCTCGCATGGCGCGAGGTAAAAGTCATTTTCATACCCAAACCAGGAAAAACCGATTACACGCAACCCAAGGCTTATATACCTATAAGCCTCACATCCTTTCTTCTGAAAACCCTCGAGAGGCTCTGTGATAGGCACATCCGAGACGGACCTCTTCGGGTAAAACCACTCCACAAATACCAGCATGCGTATTCCACAGGCAAATCAACAGAATCCGCGCTGCACAGCGTGGTTTCCAAAATTGAATGCGCAGTGGACCACAAATGCTCAGCACTGGCCGCCTTCATTGACATCGAGGGAGCCTTTGACAAAACCATGTTCAACAGCATTAACATGGCACTCAACAGTCACAACATTGACCCGACCTTGAGTGGCTGGATCACCAACATGCTCAAACTGAGAGCTGTTCAAGTCACAGTAAATGACACTACGAGGGCCATCGTTGCGAAGGGCTGCCCGCAAGGAGGAGTCCTCTCGCCGCTCCTATGGAACCTTGTAGTAGACAGCCTCATCAAAACACTCAATGACAAAGGTTACTTCACAGTAGGCTACGCCGATGACATAACCATTGTAATAAACGGCACCCACGAAAACACTCTATGCAACCTAATGCGTCAAGCCCTAAAAATAGTAGAGGAATGGTGCAGCAGGCACCAACTCTCAGTGAACCCTACAAAAACTGAACTGATTCTCTTCACAAAAAAGAGAAAACTGACAACACTACAGCTACCTCGATTCTTCGGAACAACCCTAAGCCTATCAACTGAAACTAAATACCTGGGCATCTTTTTGGACAAACAGCTGAACTGGGCAAAACACACCAACTATATTATCACAAAAGCCAGCATATCCCTGTGGCAGTGCAAGCGACTGCTTGGCAGGAACTGGGGAATTAGCCCCAAGGTCACCCACTGGCTATACACCACAGTCATCCGACCAATTATCACATACGGCTCACTGGTCTGGTGGCCCAGGACGGACCTGAGCACAGCCCAAAAGAATCTCGAAAAACTGCAGCGGTTTGCTTGTGTTGCAATCACTGGCAGTATGAGAACTACACCCACTGCCGCCCTACAGGCAATGCTTGGACTGCCTCCTCTGCACCTCATCGTGCGGGAGGAGGCGGCCCTAGCCGCCTTTAGGCTCCATGTATCCGGTACACTAAGCAAAGACTCTAGAGTTAAGCACACACGTATAAAGGAAGATGCGATCAAACGACGACCAATGATGGCATCACCCTGTGATAAATCCCCGAAAACATACCACTTTCATAGGCACTACAACATAATACTTACAGAAGAACAGTGTGACTACTCAGGCTCGAAAGAGATGAGAGTATACACCGACGGATCGAAGACCGACTCCGGGACTGGAGTTGGAGTCTTCTCACACGACTTCAACATAAAGATATCCAGCCCGCTGGGAATGTTCAACACCGTCTATCAGGCGGAGTGTGTGGGCATCATACGAGCGGTCCACGCCCTAAAAGCCAGGAGAGTTACGGACACACACATACGCATACTCTCCGACAGCGCCTCAGTGCTTCAATCCTTACAGAAAACACATATTACCTCAAAGCTGACACTAGAATGTCACAATGCACTCGAACAAATAACGGTATTTAGCCGCAACACGGTGACGCTGCAATGGATAAAAGGACACAGCGGTTCGCTAGGTAACGACGCTGCTGACGAACTTGCTAGACGAGGATCCAGCACGGCGGTCTGTGGACCCGAGCCTATCGTACCCATCCCCTTCAACCAGATACGCAGATGGCTGCAGGATTTCACCCATACTCAAGCGGAGCACTGGTGGTCCTCGACACCGGGCTGCAGGCAATCCAAGGAAGCCATGCCATCCTTGGATACCGGGCTAACCCGGCGTTTACTACGCCTGGATAGGAATGGCCTGCGCTTGGTGGCGGGGACCATCACGGGCCACTGCTCGCTGAACAAACACTTTCACACAATAGGCATAACGGACAGTCCTCTGTGCAGGGCGTGCATGGAGGCTGAGGAAACCGTCACGCACGTGCTTTTTGAATGCACAGGCGTCACCCAGATTAGAACACAGACCCTCGGGACACCCAGATCTTTCACAGATGTTCTGAACAGACCAGGAGATTTAATTAACTTCTGGAGGGAGGTGGGCTGGTTGGAATAACCACCAACGGCCGCTATGGCCCACGCACAATGGTCCACTGAAGGACTAAGTGCGGAAACCAAACCCCATAACATAGAACATAGAACAGGCGTTCTACATGTCTATTTCTTCCATATTTCTCTAATAATCTTCATCTCAGTAGTCACACCCAGCCATAATAATCTTTTAAACAGTCCACCCATCGTTTCTTTGGTTTCCCCTACTCTATGGTCACTCGTCCATAAATAGTGAATAAATTCTGTAACATTTTGAATAAGTTTAAAAAAATATATTATGTAATGGATGAATGCGGATATCTGAGTTTGGAAGTAAGTTATTTGAATAGAAATATAATCGCTTTCGATCGCGATCGTGACAACATTTAAGAATGTCGTGTTATGTGGTTTCTTGTAAAAATCAAAGACAAACTAGAAACTTTATAAATCATAGAACCACTTATCATAATATCAGCACAAGTATTTTATCATGAAAAAAAAACAAATCGTAAAATATTTCTTGCCTTTATTACGTTATTTTAGTTTTCATATAACAGCAACTGTACTTTTCTTGCAGTAAATACATTGCTTCTTAACCCCTATATGTATGTCGCTAAGTGACTGGACAAGCAATGTAAAACTCACTGAACGATACTTTATTTAGCGGTTGTATCGCGAAGTACGGCCGCTCTAACTTTCGACGTGCTTGTGCAGATCCACTAACGTAATTCAAAATTCAAAAGTCATTTATTCAAACTAGGCTGAGAATCAGCACTTTTCGAACGTCAAAATTACATAAGACAGTCCCCCAAAAATGCCCACACCCTTCACCACTTCCTAGTGCTTAAGCTGGGAAGAAGAAGTGGCGCAACAAACTCCCCAGCAGCACAGCTGTCTGTTCAGTTGAAAAAACTTGTTTCTATATTGTAAGGAAAACACTCTTTTTTTTTGTAATACAAAAAATCAGCACAACTATACTATTAAATAATCCAATGACGACTGACTCTGCTCTACATTTTTCCATTTTGGATAACTTTTGCCCCACCCAGAAATAACGATATCATCATAACCGTTATTTCTGAGTGTTGCCAGAGTAAAATATTACATTGAGTTGCCATAAGGAAAATACATTTAAAACATTGTTATAATAATAATTTGTACTTTGCCAGTGTTGCCACAGAGGGAAGGATATTATAATTCGATACTACAGTAATACAATTTTTAAATTAACCGTATAGTTCGGAAGCGCCCCCGATTGGACCCGAAAACACAAACCTCCGCCGGCTCGGTAGCGGGTCCCATTGGACCCCAGAATAACGACATACTACACCCTTTTTTTTTTTTAGTTTGAGGAATTATCAAATAACTTCTCCCGCTCTGGGTGGAGCGGGAGGGCGTGTCAGACTTTTACTGACTAAAACTCACCCGTGTTCCTTCTGTTGCCTGTGTGCCGGGGCCGTGATATCCCTTTCAGACAAACTCGCAACCCTGGCAGGCTTTGGCCCTTACGGACCCCGTCAGTTGGTGCTGACATCTCTTTGAGGCGCGCGTGGAACACAACGCGCCGTCGACCCGGGCCTGGTCCTTATCGGACGGTGAGCTACCCATTGCTCACCGTCCACAAACCTGCGCCTACGGTGGCCGGAAGTCGGCTCGCGACTCCCGACTCCCGGGGCTTCTTCTGCGGCGACTAGGGGCGCGAGGGCGCGAATCTTGCCTCTCCCTCCCACGCTCCACCTCCTCCTTCGCGAGCATTACTGCTGCGCAGAAGGAAGTGATGGCCTCCCTTGCACTCTCGCTCCGGACCATGGCCTGAACACACGGTGAGGACACGGCGGTTCTCCGCCCAAGCCGGGCAGACCTTCACCGTATGCTCCACCGTGTCCTCCGGGCGATCCACACAGTGGTGACATCCACTGACACAGTGACACACACATGGGCGTTTCCTCCCGCAAAATATCAAAATTCTGTCTGTACTTTCCATTGTTTAATGATGACTCTTTGCTAATAAGTAGAAAATTATAAGGGTTACTCCAAACAGTTTTACAAATGTCTTTAAACTGATTCCACAGTAGATCAGAATTTAATTCTTTGAGTTGAGTTGAGTTGAGTTTACATAGTTCTTCATAGATGTGCTTTAAGTTCACATCATCTTGTTTAAATATTATAAGAAAGTTAACATTATCGCGTAACAACTATTTCGGAATTTTTGAGTAGGTTTGCGATAAGTAAAAGCAATCAACTTGCTTATGTGTACCCATACAGAAATATTTACGGATGCTTATTTGATTTTCACATACGACATCATCAAATATAAATACAGAATTTGGTAAAGCCTCACTCGGAGATATGACATCCTTATCGTCATTGAACTCATTGAACTTTATCTGAGGCACTCTTCTTAAGACTTCTCGTAAAAAACAATATTTTGGCTGAAAATTAGTCTTCGAATAAAGGTAAAGGTTTCGAAATTTGAGTCCATTTTCATGCAATAACAAACTGATCACGTTTGTTTTACCACAATTTGAGGGACCACAAACTATACAACGAATCGTATTTGGCAACAAAGCGCTATGTCTAATTTCTTGAGGAGACTCACCAAGATTTATATTTTTAACGTTTAGTCATATGGGTTGTTTGATCAACTTCATCTTGTCAATTAGTTTAATTATTACCTAACATAGACATAATATATACTTTATTTTAAGTAGGCTGTACAGGTTAACGAGTAATAATCGACCAAGTTAAATTCGCGGTTTGAAGAACGTGATCTCCCATACATTCCGTCTGGGAGACCATGTTTTTCAACTACAATGTTAAGTTTGTTCTTGGGATGAATTCATCCCAACTACGGAACCCTTCATTGTGCGTGGTCCGACACGCACTTGGCTGGTTTTTTTATTTACTTAGTAAGCTTTTATTATGATTTTGTTTCTTAGTTTGCTGTATATCTTTATTTATTAGTTTTGCTTTATTTCTTTTTTTAGTTTAGATTTGAACTTTAGAAATCTCATTAAACGTAGCCGAGAGTGAGCTAGAAAGAAGATATTTACTGAAACGTGTACGGCTCCTCATACAAACATTGTGATTTATAGTATTAAGATCAACAAGTCATTTACAAAATAATCTACAAAAAAAAACTGAAAATTTTATGGTTGTAACGACTGTGAATGTTATTTATTATGTTGTCTAGTCGCAAACTTTAGGTAAATATAGACGAATTACTTATTCCAAATAACATTTTTTTTAATGTATTTAAAAATGTTGTCCCGAATTTCGGGATAGAAGTCCCGGAAAAAATTGAGTCCTAAGGAAGTCTCCGTTTCTTGTCTCTGTTCTTCGAAGTTTAGGCAAATAGGCACTACCTATTCCTATCACTGCTAATAAGGGAATGCTTCCACCTGTTGGTTGTAATCGCCTCTAGCTCGCGACAGCTTGAGATGCGTACTTCTATGTAGTACCTACTCGCCTTGCTTGATGGGATCACTCTGATAAGTATTACCGGAAGCAACGCGACGCACGGGACAGAAAATTCTTTAATGTTGCAGCTCGAACGGGTGTAGCCTCGTCATCCTGTAATCATTAAAAATAAATTATAAGTAACAAGACATATTTTTTTTTACTTTGCCCCACACTAGGAATTTCTCCTGTATTGTAGGTTCGTTTACAAACATTTAATCTCACATACACAAACATCCAGACCCTGAACAACTACTTGTAGGTCATACAAATATTTGTTCCGCGCGGGGGATCGAATCCGCAACACGCAGCACAGCAGTCAATCGCTTAACCACTGCGCCAACCGTGCCCTTGAATGAACTTTATCGTTAGCCAAGTAGTTTACATAAATCAGAGTAATTAACCGCTCTCGTACTGTTAACGTACCCGGGCCGACCGAAACCTTAAGGAGTAACTTAAAAATCTATCATAAAATTTGTACCCAACATATAGAAAGTAAAAATTATTAGTACCTATGTATGTTTTTGTTAACTGGCTTTCCTGCCTACATACACACATACATGAAATACATAGCATTATGCCTATTTATCAAAGAGTTTGGCAGGGCGTAACAGACCAGCGACTCTCAATACGAGCCTGCTGATGTCTAATGAGTATATACACCAATTCCAGATTCGAGTTATTAGTGAGATTTTCTGATAATACTTTACTCACTGCTCGGTATCGAAACCAAACGCCAGCGTCATCAGCACAAACTTATGCCACAAAACTAGCAAGGCAATAAAAATATAGTAATTAACATTGCGTAAATATTATTTAAGTCCGACTCACCTCAGAATCAAGGAAGATATTTAATTTCCTTTTCATAATGGTGGTTGGCCCTGCGTCAGTCTCCGATTCTGTGTCACTTTCTAGTGACGATGCTTTTTTTTTAGGTTTTACAGCTTGTTGAGGCTGTTTTTTCGAGGTACGGGGCTTGACCTTCTTATTTTTTTATGTAGAAGGCCCTTCTTCATCAGATTCAAATGAGTTGATTGAAGACAAGTAACGAAAAATAGTTAGTAAAGTTAAACAGAAATATTATATTGCATGAACCAAATGTTTTTACGTACATACTTAGCACCTGAGCAATATCTATGGATGACAAATGTATCTATGATATGTCGCAAAATACCTCAAGCATCTATATTTTACAATGCATTTGCTCGAAAAGAGCCTATTCCAAGCAGTAAAATAGTGCGGAAAGTGTCACTTTTTTTCACTAGTACTTTTTACTTTTCTGTTTTTTTTTAATTTTTGTGGCCGTCGTCAGCCCGTTGCAAAGAGTTTTTATTATTTGAGAAAAGTTTTACAAATCAGATGATGATGATAACGATGACGATGGCGATGACGATATCGATGACGATGGCGATGACGATGGCGATGGCAATGGCGGAGTCAAAGTCAAAGTCGAAGTCGAAGTCGATGTCGAAGTCGAAGTCATGAATGTTGTTTTTATCATTTATACGTCGTAATATGTAGATGGTAGGTAGTCGCCTATGATGTGTACATCATATGCGACTACCGTAAGGCTCGCTGGTTTTTTTTTAAATTTCCTCGCACAATGCATAGTAAAACGTTGTATTATACACGTGCGTAAGATGATTTCCGACTCATGTCGACTTATACACTCATCGGAAATCACCTACCTTCCGCACTTATAGCATAAATAACTATTATAGCCTAAGATTATAAAGCAGCGATCAGAGTATTACTTCTTATATTGATTTTAATTTTCAATCTAGGACAATGAAATTTATTTATTTAAAAAAAAAACAACCGACTTCCGAAAAAAACACTACAAAGTGAAAAATAACGAAAAACTGAAAAATGTATGAGTCCGGATCAAAACATCAGAGACTTAAGTTGAGCAAACGAGTCGAACTGCGCACCTTTGATTGGGGCGTTCTGCTCATTGAGAGAAGAGGTCCTTACCCGGCAGTGGGCCAGCGTTATTATGGAAACTAATAAATGTAAGCTATAGTATATTGATATGTAATTATTACTGCCCACCATGCACATAGCTAGACTCCGATCTCCTATTGTACATTTTCTAGCATCCAGGAGTACAAATTAGGCCAAACAACTCAACTTATACCTCATCGGATCATTACCGGAGTAAGTATGAATTAATGTGAACTTTTAAGTAGTCTTATAAGCTCATAACTTAAACAAAGTGAGCTCTAAAAAATGAGATTTCAAAAGAATGTTCGTCCATTGACTCAACGTTTAATATGATCATTGTAAGCAGACACGCTACGAACCATATTTAATTAATTAATCACCGGGCACCTGAATTGATGCAATCAGATTATTGTACACATTGTATTCATTATTCACGATAGTAAAATTGGGCCCCAAATTTTACCTTACTGCCTGAGCGGGGCAGCTAGTCTATATAATAAAAATGAATCGCTAAATGTGTTGCTAAGCGCAAAACTCGAGAACGGCTGGACCAATTTCACTAATAATTTTTTTGTTGTGTTTGTTATTGTAAGGTTCTCCTTACAATAACAAACAACAAAAAAAGAAATTAGCGAAAAAAATAATTAGGGAAAAATAAAAGAAGAAAATTGCGCAGAAAATTGGAAAATTTCAGAAAAATTTACGACTATTTTAACTTCGCGCGTTGGACAGTTAACGCGTTTGATGAATGTGAATTTAGCAGAGTAATAGTTTCGTAGGTATGTAGGTAGGTAGGGTATGTATGTAGGTAGGTAGGTAGGTGTAGGTAGGGTATATAGGTATGTAGATACGTAGGTAGGTAGGGTAGATAGGTAGGGTAGGTAGGGTAGGTAGGTAGGTAGGTAGGTAAGGTAGGTAGGGTAAGTGGGTAGGGTAGGGTAGGTAGGGTAAGTAGGTAGGGTAGGTAGGTAGGTAAGCAGTAGATAAGCACATAGTGCTACCCGAGCGAAGCTGGAGCGGGGCAGCTAGTTACTAATAGATATTGACCTATAACTTGTATGTGTGGTGCAAACTGTTAGTATAAGTTGGTTTTTAAATAAATAAATAAATAAAGATTTTAGATTTACTTTAAAAAAAAAAAAATATCATCTTATTATATGTATATCATTTTACAAGAACTCACAATTTTTTTAATACAATATTAAATGGGAAAATCGATAACTTTCCAATTTAGTCAATCACTAGCGTCTATAAAATAAATGGCTTTTACACAGCACCACGATAGCGATCGATGTTTTTGTGTGAGTGAGTTTTACGGTGCATGGTAAATGCACGCTGTGTGTGATGGTATAAGGTTTATAATTGATTGTGTAGAACGTTCTGATTTATGAATTGCAAGAAGTGTGACCGCGACATGGGATCTATTGGGTTTACTGATCTGCATTTGTAGCTGTGGCGAGATGGTAGGGACCAATTGAAGTCCTGACCCCGCACGCCACGCCCCCTTGCAGGGGCGTCGCGACATCTCGACTTGTGGGGACCAACTTGAGACATTGGGTTTAGATATATTTTCAACCACCGGGCATATCTCGTTCTACCGTTCTATCTATGGTTATTTGCATACAATGTGGTAAATATAAAGGATTTTACAGATATTATCTTAGTGCAGGATACATTTCGCCATAATGCAATAGCATGCAAATGATTTAAAACATAGGTTTGAATGTATATAGATAGATAGATAAATTGTTTATTTGGTTCACAAAAGACATACCACAAAATACAAAAACACGTTTAAAAAATAACTAAATACATGAATATAGAATATAAGATGCCAATATACAAAAAATAAAATATAGAAGAAAATAAAGACACTGTGATGACTATTGGCTAAGACACTTTAAAATAGTATATGCGTAATTTTATTTTTACTTCTTATTAAAATGATCACAAAAGTTCCTTCATACATTGAACATACGAGTATTAATCAAAACAGTAATAAACACACGTCATCATCAAACAAAACTTTAAAACACAACATCAAACATAATTTTCAGCAGAGGACGTCTTTCGGATGAATGGATGACGCAGCTTGTCCAGAGACTGCCTGTCTGCTGCCCCGCCGCCAGTATGTATTCCTGTATCTGCTGTAAATGCTTTTTGCAATGCCATGTCTATACGTGCTTGTACAGTGTCACGTTGGTTAGAAAAATATCTGAGTCTTGAGTCTCTCGTGAGGGCTGAAAAATTAATGAATAGATTGTTAAAATGATAACCCCGTGGCCAAGAGCTACACGTTCAAGCGACACGCGTCTTGCGACAGCGACTGCGGAGTACGCAAATGAAAGAGGTTTAGAGCGTGCCACGAGTTACCGCGACTGACGGAAACAAGTGACGCGCGCACGTGTTGCTGGACGCGGTGCACCTCTGCCTAACCCTTTACGTTCAGTCATATAAAAAAAAGTTTATTTCAAATAACCAAACTCTTAAACAGACATTCATAAAAGGATACATATCGGATAACAAGCACAGACAAAAACGAACACTCACAAAGTAACAATATGTCTGAGTGCTGCAGCATTGCCGGATAAAAGGGCAATCCAGTCTGTTGACGATCATCGCCAGGACGGTGTTAACACGCGATCATCGCCAGGACGCCGTTTTTTCTAATTTTTTTGCTTGAGTCTTGCATGATCTTTTTTGCAAGTTTTTGTCGTAGGTGATCCACTTTTCATCAAAAGTGATCAATATTTTTAATGTTTTCATTATGTTTCAATACAGAATCGCTAATGAGTAAACGATTCATTAGGTTTCTTTCAGTGAGCTCGTGGGGCAACCCTTCATAAACTGAACTGATTTTCTTCACAAAAAAGAGAAAACTGACAACACTACAGCTACCGCGATTCTTCGGAACAACCCTAGGCCTATCAACTGAAACTAAATTCCTGAGTATATTTTTGGACAACCAGCTGAACTGGGCAAAACACACCAACTATATCACTACAAAAGCCAGCATATCCCTGTGGCAGTGAAAGCAACTGCTTGGCAGGAACTGGAGAAGCCCCAGGGTTACCTACTGGTTATAAACCATAATCATCCGACCAATTATCACATACGGCTCACTGGTCTGGTGGCCCAGGACAGACCTGAGCACAGCCCAAAAGGATCTCAAAAAACTGCTGTGGTTTGCTTGTGGTGCAATCACTGGCAGTATGAGAACTACACCCACTGCCACCCTACAGGCAATGCTTGGACTGCCTCCTCTGCACCTAATCGTGCGGGAGGAGGCGGCCCTAGCCGCCTTTAGACTCCATGTATCAGGAACCCTAAGCAAAGACTCCAGAGTTAAGCACACACGTATAAAGGAAAATGCAATCAAACGACGACCAATGATGGCATCACCCTGTGATAAAGTCCCGAAAACACACCACTTTCAAAAGCACTACAACATAATACTTACAGAAGAACAGTGTGACTACTCAGGCCCGAAAGGAATGAGAGTATACACCGACGGATCGAAGACCGACTCCGGGACTGAAGTCGGAGTCTTCTCACACGACTTCAACAAAAAACAAAAAATATATTACCTCGAAGCTAACACTAGAATGTCACAATGCACTAGAATAAATTACAGTATCTAGCCGGAACACGGTGACACTGCAATGGGTAAAAGGACACAGCGGATCACTAGGTAACGACGCAGCTGACGAGTTTGCTAGACGAGGATCCAGCGTGGCAGTCTGTGGACTCAAGCCTATCGTACCCATACCCTTCAACCAGATCCGCAGGTGGCTACAGGAGTTCACTCACACATAAGCGGAGTACAGGTGGACCTCGACACCGGGCTGCAGGCAGTCCAAGGAAGCTAATAGATCTAATAAACCGTCAAAATATAGAGTCCGACATTTTCATTGACACAATACAAATGAGCAATAAAAAAGAAATCAAATACATAATGTTCTGTGGGTTTGGTTAACTTTGGGTTAATACAGCGCCGTCATTGTCTAGTGCTGTCAGTTGATAACGTGTAATCTTTTGTCATTAGAATCGTCATCGCATCGTCATTGATTATCAGATTGAAGTATTTATTCATGTGAGTAGAAGAACACGCTCAAAGTCAAACAAATCCGATTTTAACCAAACGTCACTGGTGTACCAATATTTAACGTACGGCTGCTATATTTTTGATCTTGATGATTCTTTTCTTTTCTCGTGTGACTAATATATGGACGGTGCGTTTCAAACGTATGAAGATGGTGGGAACCTCCTTCTTGTTTCTTTTATACCTTCGTTACAACTGCAATCCAGTTTTCGCATATCACAATTGCGACAATCGAGTCCTGACCGTTAATGACTAAGTAACATCACTAGTCACTCTGACAAGCAACCAAAAACTACATTCCATTTCAAGTTGATTTTTAAACCACTACGCGAGAATAAGCCATCTTAAAATAAGATTTAAATCAGGTGTGAACCCGCTGCAGCTTCAATGGTATATTTTTTACTTAATAAAAGCCGATTTGTTTACCACTACGAACTGTACCTAGTTAAAAAAAAAATATTTTTCTTCATAAAAGTTGAGAACGAGTACAATACGTGCATTTACTTTTTATAAGACATTGACGGCCATAACTAGAATTAAATGAATTGAGTGTTTTATCAAAAACTTTTTATTTATATTTTTTTTTATAACGATTTCGTGATCCCGGTTTGATTTTGTGATAATAATCAAGCATTCTACGAGTAAATAGTATTATTTTTAAATGATAATGTGATTAATATAGGTAGTAAAGATAACCAGGTGCTCCTTTTTTGCCGCTTTTTGGAGGAAGTAACCCGCAAAACAAAAATCCCCGTCTACAAAAAAATACGATAAAGTCGTAAAACCTTTATACCAAGTTTCGTCCAAATCGGTTGTAAAATACGACCTGTAGAGGAGAACCAACAAACTGACACACGAAAGCCAATTTTTCCAGACTGGAAGCAGAGACGCTTCGCTCGCTCGGTCAATAAATGGGAGAGTAACTCGGCGCTTATTCTGTCTGGCTGTTACTTTTCCGGATTTGGATGGAATTTGTCCATGCCCTGGGTAAGGAAATGGTCCATCTGTTTTTGTTCCGGTATTGATTTCCGACCTCCATGCGGGCGAAGCCGCGAGCAAAAGCTAGTAGGTACTCAATATTAAATAAAAAACAAGCTTACCACCTAGCTTAGCTTACTTACTTGTATCAATTATTATTTGTTTATCCTCTCCAACATGTCGGAAAAACTTACACAAAAGAACGACAGAGCAAACAATGATTGAAAACACAGTAGAATATGTCTTCATGGTTGCCATCTTGTAGGTAAGGGTAGTTTGTAAGAAATACTTTTAATGTGTCACACTCAATACGTTTGAGAGTTTTTATATTATTTAACCGGTCGCGTACTGTTAACGTACCCGTGCCGACCGAAACTTTAAAAAATATGACCCTTGACCGAGATACGATATCTAACTAAAAAAGGCCACGAGCTAATCAGGCTCGCACAATTTGGGTTCCGTATCAAATCAAAACCTAATCAAAGGTGTATCGCAAACTGCTGGGGTTGCGGGTTTGTCTGAAAGGGATATCGCGGCCCCGGCACACAGGCAACGAAAGGAACACGAGTGGGTTTTAGTCCGTAAAAGTCTGACACTCCCTCTCGCTCCGCCCAGAGCGGGAGGAGTCATTTGATGATATCCCACCCAAAAAAAAAAAAAAAAAAAAACGTGTATTGCAAAGGTAAGTTTTAAACCTTCTACTATACAGCATGTATGAGAAAGTACAACTTTCAACTTTCTTCAGGGGATCAACTTCGTAATCACGATGTTGTTCGGTTCAGTGGTCTAGCTAGGCTGAACCACAGCATCATAAATATGGACCACACCTTTCTGATACACGCTGTATATCGGTCTACATAACGATCGATGCTTCAAATGCAAATGAAAGTTTGCAATCTATCTATACCCGGGCTGGATTTTTGAGATAGGGCAGTAAGGGCAGCTACCTTAACCGTTGTAGCCACAGGAAAACGGTCTTAAGACACTGTCCTTAACTTTTTGAAACATTTTGATTTGTATTCACAGATTAATAAAAAAAAACAGTCGTCAAGTAAATGGGCAGTTTTCACAAAAACTTTTTTTGATGCCAATCGATCCTGTTTCATATATGGATCAAAAATATCTGTTGGGCTTACTGAGGTTTGAGTACTAGAAAAGTCAGAATCAAAAAAATCTTTTTCCATACTTTGGGTAGGAAAAAAAATCTAACTCACTTTTTTTATGATGGACAGGCTAGCCGAAAATAAACAAAAAAAATAAACTTTGAACGAATACGCGTTATAATTTTATTTGCTTTGTGAACAAAATAGTTTGTAGCTTGTGATTTCCGACGTTCTTGGAAAAAATATACCTCAAATAATTTTTATATTTCAGACTTGTATGGGAAACGTTATAAGAGATTGTCCGTTACAAAATTCAGAAAAAGCAAAAAACTTTTGTTAGTGAGCAAAAAAGTTTTTACAAAAGCAACAAATTTTGCTCTCAAATCAAATAAAATTATAACGCTTCAATTAATCTGCCTACCATTTAGTCGGGTTCTAGTCTAACCGGATGCAGCTGAATACCGGTTTTTACATGGAGTGACTGCCTATCTGACCTCCACAACCCAGTAGCTGGGTAATACGATACCCTCTTAGTAAGACTGGTGAATATAATTATATCGTTCGAAATTTAAAAATATCCTTTTTTTCTTTATTTTCGGCCAGTCTATCCATCGTAAAAAGTGGGTTGGAGTCTCATTTCCCACGAAATGTATGGGAAAAGTTTTTTGTGATTTCTGACTTTTCTAGTACTCGAACCTCAGTTGGTCCAAAAGTGTTTTTTTATCCTTATAAGAAATAGGATCGATTGGCATCAAAAAAAGTTTCCTCCTCCTTTTTGGAAGTCGGTTAAAAAGTAGATTACTCGTCTTTACGGAACCCTAAAAATAGACATAGAGTTATCCATATACGGTCAGCAACGGAAGTCGATTTACACGAACACTTTTATGTTTAATATAATAATGATTGTTTAAAAAAAAACACTGAACAGTGACACTAGTGCTGTTCTGTAAAGATGTCACCGAAAAATCTTGAGTGACGTGATCTTGACATTAGGGCGGATACTGAATTGTAACGTTTATTTGTAATGTATCATTCGAGCCGAGCTTGGTTACAAAACGATGGCATGCTGTTTGCTTGTTTTGAGCACATGTTTCCTCCACTCGACCTGGCGGCAGATTCGTAAATTCAAAGGAATTCACGAAACTGCCGACAGTTGAGTGGAGGATCCCGCGCTGGCATCCAGCGGCTCGGCTCGCTGCACTGACTACTGTAACGCGTTACAAAAACTCTATACATTACAAAAAAATCTTATAATAAGTCAGTCTCCACCTTTAGGAATTTCTTTCAAAATCTTTCGGATTGTGAAAAAAATTGTATTGTAGTGCTGGGCCCACTTAATTTATTGTCTTGAAAGTAAGTAAAAAAACAACGGAACTGAACCAGATCTAGTTTCGTTGCTGACCGTAGCAAAGTTCATCTAATGATATAAAAGTTATCAGCATGAGTTCGGGAATTGGATTTCCAGAAAATAATGTATTGAAGTACCTACCTAATTTACCCACGTACTTATCATAATGGTAAATATACACTCGTACAGTACATATTTACCTACGTTAACAGTTGAAGCCGGGTCTTTGCCAGATTTTGAAGTGTTTTTGCTTTTTTTAAACCGAGGTTTCGTTAAAATGTGTGTTTCACTCGTCTAGTTTAATTTTTGTTTCATTTCACATTCACACGTGACACGACACCGACAAAATAGTTGACCTTCATCTGCTCCTTTCATCTCATTTTCCGATCATTCGGTAGCCGAGTGAAAGTTGCTGAGTGCCGAAATCCGATATCGTTGTAGGTACTATTGGTTCATTAATGAATTAATTTTTCACTTCTGATAAATTTTACATTGAGACATTTCACTTCGATGAAAGACAAAAATTAACAAAAAGTTAAGCGTCATATCTGCTTTAAGTTGTACATACCTTTTACTGACTAAAACCCACCCGTGTTCCTTCCGTTGCCTGTGTGCCGGGGCCGCGATATCCCTTTCGGACAAACTCGCAACCCTGGCAGGCATTGGCCCTTACGGACCCCGTCAAAGTTGTACATACCTAACTCCGTATTGCTGATTTCATTCGTAAACGTTTCACGATTATCGGCGACTTAATCAGTTCAGTGACAAAGTTTTTTTTTTTTGTCTGGAGGCGAATGTTGAACAGTATCTAGTAAGTCAGAAAGATAGCGTTATCGCCGTTGTTTGTGATGATACAACCAGGGCCGAAGCCAGGGTTCGGAGGTTCAAACTTCCCCGAAATGTGAGAAACAAGAATCTCAATCCAGAGACAGATAATTGTAATCTATTTCGTATAGGCGTACTTTATAATCTACTAAAGCAGTAAGAGTACCTAGGTACGCTTAAATACTGTATTTTTATCGACATTGACTTTGTATTGAATGAATTCCAGCAACTTCAGCATTCTCTGAGAGAGTCTAACGTACTTATCTCAGGCGGGGTGCTAAAAATTTCGAGATCGCTGCGCTCACTCTTGCATCCTGTGTTCTCCATAGCGGAAAGATGTCCCTGTTTTTGGTCATGATTGCAAAGTGGCGGGAAGAGAGAAACAGCTTTATTGAAATTGGTAATATTAACTAAGCTCTTCATCAATTTGAATTCTTACGAACGTAAAATCATTTTGTTTTAATGATTTCACTTTCCCAAAAAGAACAAAAGATTCTGTTATAAAAATAAATAATAATCTTTTTTTTGTAAATCTTTATTAACACTCTGAAATTAGAAATACCTACATTATTTCTTAAAAAATAAATATATAATAATATATAATATTTGGCAATCCCAACCCCCCTCGAAATCAATTCCTGGCTAAGGCCCTGGATACAACAGAATAAAAACGTGCATCAAACGTATCGCAAGTGACATAATTAAAAATATTTCTTGTAGTGCAGATGCATTGAAGATGGCCGCCATGAAGATGTATTTCATTTTGTTTTTATTCTTTGTTTTCACTTCCGGCGGCCGAGTGGTTCGGTAGACGAAACAGATTATTCTAATCTTGGGGATTATAGTGAATGTAAGTTGGTCATTTTGTATTTTGCATGCAGAAGTCTATATTAGGTACCTATCCAAATTGAGTTCAAAAGCAGCAAATAGTGGGTACTGTATGGTTTAGAGACCTTACACCTTGAGTTGTGCTGATTGATACACTGATTACTGATTGATAGACATTTATTGATAAAAGTATGATTGCATGATAGATGAGTGCACGCTATTCGTGCACTAAATTGGCCTCTCTGGCGCAGGTAAAATGCTGACATATTGATATGAAAACTGTGCTGTGCTTGCACTGTACATGTACCTTATTGTACTGGTATGGTATAATAATATACTTCGCCAGGTATGGCATTCCGAAACACAGTGGTCACGTGGGCAACACAAGTCTACGTCATCACATCTGTGTTACCAGAAGTTTGTAATAATAACTCCCCAACCACCTTTATTACCTGTGCGAATCCGATAAAACAATGAGGTTTTAATTAACAATTACGTTGGTTTATGTCTAAATTGAATTGTTTCGTTTGATTAGACACACGAAACGACAATTTTGACTTTGGTCTCTGAAAATCTTTCCTTAATCGTGTTTTGTTGCAATAGAGTGGCCACTGGATAGTGACGTAAGTATGTGTTTTTCGATTTTTCGAACTAATATTATAAATGCGAAAGTGAGTTTGTCGGTTTGTTTATTTGTTTACGCTAAAACGCCTCAACAGATTTGAATGAAATTTGGCACAAGGGTTTCCTTTTTATCCCAATATATCTACGGGATCGATACTTATGCGGGTGAAAGCGCGTGCAGCTAATTTTAAAATAATAATTTAAGACCTTCAAACAATAATTGTAGAAAAAAGGAATGAAAATATAAAGTTGAAACTTTCTAAATACAGATGAATGTGTTACTAATTCCCTTTAGTGAGTGATTGTGTAAGAATTTTACCTGAACAGGGTTTGTTCACACTTTCATCAGATAATTTTGAAACATGCGTTACCTGTACCTGTGTGGAGAAGGCGTTAAATTCTTAGCAATTTCCATACTTTCTGTTCGGTGTTGCCAAGACGTCACAGTTTATTATTGCCAAGAATAGCAGTGATAGCTTAGTGGTGTGATCGTCGGACTGCCAAGTCATAGGTCTCGAGTTCGAACCCAAGGCACGCACCTCTGACTTTTCGGATTTATGTGCGTATTGTATAATTATCACTTGCTTCAAAAACGGTGAAGGAAAACATCGTGAGGAAACCGGCATGCCTGAGAGATATTTCTTGACGGCATGTGAAGTCAAGTCAGAGGCCCATGGGCGGCTTTAAAACTCTGACACCAGGTTAGTTACTAACCACACGAAAAGAAGAAGAAGAATTGCCAAGAATTGTGCGTCACGCAACGAGGCGCCAGGTTCGCTACCCCGAGTAAAACCATTTCCGAAATTATTTAAATTTTATTTATATCTAGATTTCGCCCGCGGCTTCGCACGCATCAAGATCGGAAATTATCGCACGCGAAAGGAATACTGGAATAAAAACTATCCTATATGTTAATCCAGGTTATAAACTATCTGTGTGCCAAATTTTATCGAAATCCGTTCCGCCGTTTTTGCGTGATTGAGTAACAAACATCCAAGCACACAAACATACAAACTTTCACATTTATTTTATTATTTATCTACACACAGTAAATTACATATAGAGACGACATGGTTATAGTTTTGAGTACAAAGGCACTGCTTATTTCTTAAGAAATTTCTTCCAGCAGTCCTGCGAAAGGAGAAGTGAAAAAGAAATGTAGACAATAGTGTGTGAAAACAAGAAGAGATAATATGAATAAGCAAAGTCTTAAAACTAACATATTAAATATACCTATACGTATAAAGCTTAAATATATAAATATATATTAGATATATATACGTATATAAATAATCACAGTTGAGAGGAAAGGTAATGCTCTTTTACTCGATATTTGAATTCAGAAATAGTTTTTAAATCACGAATGCTAGGCGGAAGTGAGTTCCACAGTCTTACTGCATTCATGATATTATAGTAGGATTCACTTACTTGAATTATAAATAAATTAGAAATAGTTTTCTGTAGACATAGATCTACACCATTTGTAATAATAAAAGTTTTTTTAAATTGATTTGTTTTTACATTTATTGTCCTCGGTTAGCCAGAAAGAACTGATAGCACGGGCTTCAGCTAAATGTTTATCAGTAGGGTTAGGTTGGGTCAGAGTGGAATAGTTTTACGATAGTACGCGGTAATGCGCAGTCACCAATAGAACCCATGACGTCATGCCCAGCAATCGCAGTTCCGAAAACCGGAACAGCGAGAAAGTTTTTTTTTGTTATAACAATCAAACCTTTCATATCTGCAGACCCACAAAGTCACATTAGGTATGTGGCGTCATATCGATATGACATAAGCCATCATCTCTGAATGTCCGAAGAGAGAGGCAGGTGTTGGCTTAACACACACTTCGCAAATGTTCACGTACAAGCGCAAGTACCAAAAAAAAATGTTCACATACATAAACCTACACTTATGTAACGTCAGACGCTAGGTGCACGGTTCCAATTGGTCGTTTCCTATGGAGAAGAGCCGGCAAGAAACACCACGGTTACTCATAAAAATAATTGGCTTTTACAATGTTTTAAAATTTCGGGAGGACAGTTGGTACATACTAATTCCACGACTATTTCTGTTGACAATTTCACAAATGTTTAAGGAATGGTGTCAGTGGATGTGCTGTGCACACACAGGGCTACCGGATATCCGGATTTGTCCGGACATGTCTGGCTTTATGGCCCTCCGTCCGGACTTTGTCAGCCCTTGTCATTTATCCGTGTTTTATTAGAAAATAAGAAATGTTGAGTGAATAGAATCCAGGGAACACAGAAACGGACATACATGCATGATATATACATGTATCTTTATCAAAAAAGTTCTTAACAAAAACATTCACACACATATCACACTTACCCAATGTTCGCGCAAGCGCCTACCGAAATTCGCATAGTGTTAATGTTGAGGCTACGTGGATTTTGGCTAATCGTTTTTATTTTCAACGTCTGTCGACCGACTACCTTCTATTTATATATGTGTAGAATAAAAGTGCACGATCACATCAAGCAACGTATTTTTTCATTATTCCCGTAATTATACCTGGATCAATCCCGCACATGGTCCTTCGAGCCGGATTCTGGAGATTTGAAGAATATTTACTCCGATCAGCGAATTGTTACAAAGGGATTGAAGAGATTGGTGGACATCAAAAAATCATAGTCGACGCCCGGTGTGGCACGTGAATTCTGCTTCGTCATTAAGAAGATTTTTGGAATTTACGTGGTCTGGATACTTAATAGCTGAGAAAAGGCGTATTTATTATTAAAGTTGTGTACCCAACACTCTATTTATCAGGTATAATTAGTGTAAGTCAGCCGTTATTAGCCAGGTTAGTACTAAATACCTATTGTCATTTTTCTTTGTTCTGTGAGTGGTTACAAATTGTAATACAATTATTAACTGATCAATAATCATTGTTCATTTTTGTTAGATATATTGTTAAAGAGTAGTTCTTCGTAGTAACTGCATTATTTTGCTTTACGGTGTAATAATTGTACAGTTATTGAGACAGTTAGGTAATCACATTAGTTAGCACAGATAGGCAATAGAAATCATTGCAATTGCAGTGTTATTATTAAACTTTAGTAAAATATAACCGTTAATACGCATAGTTTATAATAAATTCTTAATTATTATTAATGTAAATTCACTCTAAAGTTAGTGTATTTTAATCTTGTACGTATTTCAGGCTGCATCATTTGTAATTGTATTTTAAACGTTGCTATAACTTTATTTATATACATTCCAGGTTGATCATACCAGATTCCGCAATGCCAGAGGATAAGGAATTAAATAAAGATCTCGTTAGGAAACGAGCGAGTTGCAAAGGAAAGGTGACAATATTCTCAAACCATTTGAATTCTTTGACCACCTCTTTGAGCCCTACTGAGGTAAGCGAGTTGCAATTACGTTTTACTAGACTCGAGGCATTGTATGCCCAATATGATGAGGTGCAATTATTGCTGGAGTGTAGTACTGATGACTTGGATGGTCAGATGTCGGAACGCGCAGAGTTTGAATCTCTATATTACAAAACCCTATCTAAAGCTCAACAAATGTTGGATGAAAATAGGAAAGGAGAATCTAATGATACCTGTGACGTAATGTCGCGTTCTAGCAATCATAAGTTTGTTAAATTACCGACTATTCAGTTGCCGAAATTCAGTGGTTCGTATACAAACTGGTTAGAGTTTCACGACACATTTGTAAGTCTTATCCATTCAAACGATGATATGGATGAAATAAATAAATTTCACTATTTGAGGTCATCCCTAGAAGGGTCTGCTGCTGTGGTGATAAACTCAATTCAGTTTTCCGCTGCAAATTATTCGGTAGCGTGGAATCTTCTCTGCGAGAGGTTTGATAACAAACACCTGCTTATCCAACATCATGTTTCTGCATTATTTCAAATCGACACCCTTCAAAAGGAGTCGTCAGTTAATTTAAAGGGTTTACTTGATGTTGTTAACAAAAACATACGTGCCCTAGAATCTTTAGATGAACCTGTTAATCATTGGGATACTCTACTCATTTATATTATCACACACAAATTAGATAGCAAAAGCTATCGTGAATGGGGTGAGTATAAGGGCCGCCTGGACAAGAATTCTAAAGTGACGTTTGAATTATTTATTACTTTTATTAAAAACCGTGCTGAGATACTAGAAACGTTCGAATTGGAAGCTTCTACGAATACTAAACTCTCACACACAGGTTTCAAACAGACAAATTCAAACAAGGTTAGGTCAATGCTGGTACAGGATTCTAATAAACATAATTCAAGGGAAAGTTCAAGTAAACAGGATGATGGTATTTCAAATAAACCTAAGAATTGTGTTATGTGTAACGGTGATCATAAGTTAAGTAGTTGTCCTCAGTTTTTATCGTTGAGCAATGAAGCTCGTTTGCAGTTATTACCTAAATACAAAGTTTGTTACAACTGTTTTAATCTGGGACATTATGCAAACAACTGCAAAAAGCCAGGTTGTAAACTATGCCGTCGTAAACATAACACTATTGTTCACGTTGATAAATCCTTCAAGTCAGACGCAAGTGGTGCTTCTGCAAGCAGTGTTGTTGGTGACACGAATGGCAGTGCGACTGTCTCCACTCAGCCCACTACTATAGGTCTGTACCGGTGTATCGCTGTCCGTGTGTGTTGAACACGGTGACGTGTTATTGTCCACTGCACTCGTCAAGGTCATGAGTATTAATGGTCAGCATTATGTTGTTCGTGCAGTGCTTGATAGTGGCAGCACGTCATGTCTCATGATTGAGAAGTTATACCACCAGCTAGGTTTGACTGCCAAGACTGTAAACAATTCTATTATAGGTATCAACAACTCATCATCTTTTATCAATAAAATGTGTTCTATAACAATAAAATCTTTAAATAATAATTTTAGTATAGATATTAATTGTTTTATTCTTCCATCCATCACAGATGAGATTCCAAGTAAACATGTTAACTTGTTAAAAGTTAAAATTCCATCTGATGTTTGTCTCGCAGATCCCAACTATTATTCACCGGCGCCTGTCGATATGTTGCTGGGTGCTGACATCTTTTGGGATTTATTGGAATCTCAACGAATTAAGTTAGGTGATGGGCAACCAATTCTTTGTGAGACTAAATTGGGTTGGTTGGTCTCCGGCCCAATTAACAGTTGTATTTCTTCTAAAGTTTTAAAATGTAATTTTATAAAGGTGCGTTCAGACGGTGATGATGAATTAAATTATAATGTTGATCAACAACTCACAAAGTTTTGGCAACTTGAAGAAGTGTATATTTCGTCTCCGTATTCCTCAGAGGAGAAGCTATGTGAGGAGCATTTTATGAAAAACACTACTCGTTTGGAAAATGGTCAATTTTGTGTTAGGATTCCTTTAAAATGTTCCCCGGACAATTTAGGCGTATCTTTATCAAGAGCAAAGCATTGTTTTGCTTCTCTGGAACGTAGATTTATATCTAAAACTCAATTTTGTAATAGGTACAAAGAGTTCATGATGGAATATGAAACTTTAGGTCATATGTCTAGATGTAAAACTATTGATGATCAAGCGTTTTACATTCCGCATCACGGAGTTCTGCGCGAAAGCAGCGCCACCACTAAGTTAAGGGTGGTTTTTAATGCAAGTAGTTTAACTAGTACTGGTATTTCTATTAATAATATCCAGATGATTGGACCCGTGGTACAGGACGATTTATTATCGATCCTGTTGCGTTTTAGACAACATAAGTACATCCTAGTTGCTGATGTTGAGAAAATGTACCGGCAGATAGTTGTTCATCCAAATGATAGGTATCTTCAACAAATTATTTGGCGTGATAATCCGTCAACTCCATTACACGCTTATCAACTTAATACCGTGACCTATGGCACGGCCAGCGCTCCTTACCTAGCAACCCGGTGTCTTCGGCAGTTAGGGCTAGAGTGTGTTGATAAGGAGATTGGTGACGTCATCCTTCACGACTTCTACGTGGATGACTTGCTCACCGGAGGAGATGACATCAATGAGGTCAAAGAGTTGCGTCATAAAATTACTTCAACTCTCGCTTCAGCGCAGATGAATCTAAGAAAGTGGAAGTCGAATGACATACAATTGGTTATTGGTTCTGACTTTCCCCAGTCTTCACTGGATTTAAATGTTGGTGGATTTGAGTCAACCAAAACCTTAGGCATAGGTTGGCAGCCACGGTCAGATTACCTTTGGTTTCCAATTAGTCAGTCAGTTAATTTTAATAACACAAAACGTGACATGCTTTCGATTGTTTCACAAGTTTTTGATCCGCTTGGATTATTGGCTCCGTGTGTAATTGTTATGAAAATGTTACTTCAGAAATTATGGTTGAAGAAACTGTCTTGGGATCAACAGCTATCACCGGACATTAGTAAGCTTTGGAATGAAATGATTATTAATTTACCTAAATTAAATGAAATTCATATTCCACGTCGAGTTTTAATTGATTGTTATGAGTTTTTAGAATTTCACATTTTTACTGATGCGTCTGAACGCGCCTACGGCGCTTGTCTGTATGTACGAAGCGTTAATAAGCAGGGACAGGTTTTAGTGCGTTTATTGTTAGCCAAAGGCAGAGTTGCGCCACTCAAGCCGACGACCATACCCAGACTTGAGCTATGCGGTGCTCTTGTAGGTGTACGCATCTTTGAAAAGGTTGTGGCAGCATTACGAGTCAGCGCGCGACGCACTTTCTTTTGGACTGACTCCACTATTGTTTTAGGGTGGCTAAAAATGTTACCAAATAAGTTACAGCCATTCGTTCGTAACAGGGTTGCCGAGATTTTAGATAAGACTGGTGGCTGTGAGTGGAGACATGTTCCAACTGACCAAAACCCTGCTGACTATTTGTCTCGTGGATTAGACATTAATATATTACCTAGTTTAGATGCTTGGTGGTCCGGTCCTGCAGTGCTATTCTCTAAAAGACAATTTCATAGCTGTAAGCTGCGACGAACTCGTCGTCGAGACAGCCTTGAGATCGACCGAGCGTGTAGCGTTGATTCCAACTGTATTCACTAACGTATTTGTGGTCGTCGACGAACCCTAGGCTGTTTCCTCCCGACGCTGTTTCGTAGACGAACTAAGAGCTTGAAACAAATTCTTTATATTATAATCGATAAATCTCGACTGACAGTTTTAGGGGTTTAAAATATATATTAGAGGTCTATCTTTAAGTATTTTAAGGAATATAGTAAAACTATTAAACAAATATCATAATGTAATTGAGTTTGCATATTTATTATTACATTTTGAGGCTGAATGACGATTCCTTTGCCTATTTCAAGCAACGCGCGACGATGAATAAAAAAAACATCACTCACAACAATCACATCACAAACGACGCGACGCTATCAAAACCACTTGAAGTTGAATTTGTTTCTAGTTTGAAAACTTTTAGGTGTATTTGTATATTCATTATTCGTAACAGCGAGTGTTTGCAACATAGGTAGCGGAAATCGAATATATTTACAGATGTTCTTATTATTCAGAGCATCAACAACTTCGTGGATTGCCCTAGACGCAGAAGGCTGAGATATATAAGTGTCTACATTCTTGCCAATGATTTTTTGGTAACTGCCATTAGCCAAAAATGATATAGTGCATAATACACACATCAACACGGTCTAGGGATATTTCATACTCAATTAAATAACTCGAAAAGTACTAGCCGCATTGGAATCTTTTATACACCGATTTGTTTGTAATTTATCTCAGACTAATTCCAAATTCAAATTTTTGAAAATTCTTTTGTTTCGGTGCCATAAAAATGTCTTGATGTGTAGGAGAGGGTATTTTCATTTGTGCGAAATTTAGAAAACAATACGAATTACATTTAGTTACAGTTTTTTTTCATTTTTAAACGAAAGATAAAGTTAAAATTGAGGTATTGTAGCCATACAACGCCAACATTTGACGAGGGCGGAGATGTTACGAGCTGTGGGAATGCTGGAAGCTGGGTCTGTTCAGCGTAATGTTGCTGAGGCCATAGGGACCCACCACAGTGTAATTTCAAGATTGTGGACACGCTATCGTGCCACAGGTGAAGTAGCGGAGAGGCACCGGGGCCCAAGTCGCATCACTACCCCCAGACAAGACCGATTTTTGCAAATTACTGCGCGAGCTCAACCAAATGCAACGGCGACTCAATTGGTCCAAAGGCTGCGAGTGGAACACCAAGTGCTTGTGAGTGACCAAACTGTAAGAAGGCGACTGCATGAAAGCAATCTACGCTCTCGTAGACCACTCCGGGTCCCACCTTTGCGGAGAGGCAATCGTGGACGACGATTAGAATGGGTTCGGAACCACGTGGACTGGGGCCGTGAGCAATGGTCCAATGTGCTGTTCACGGATTAATCCAGGTTCGGCTTCCATCCAGATTCACGAAGGACGTGTGTTTGGCGAGTTCCTGGACGATGGAGCCGTCTTCAGAACCCTCAGGAAGTTCACCCATACCAAGGAGGAACAATTATGGTTTGGGCAGGAATTCGTCTTGGAGGACGGACGGATCTCGTTTGGGTGCGGGGCAATATGACGGCAGAACGATACGTCCAACAGGTGCTGGGGCCCGTAATCTTGCCCCACAGAACACAAATGGGGCAAGATTTCCTGCTCATGCACGACAATGCCCGGGCACACACGGCGAGAATGGTAGCAGCTTGGTTACATACACACAATGTTAGGGCCTTAGACTGGCCTGCTCAATCGCCAGATCTAAATCCCATTGAGCATGCGTGGGATATGGTGCAAAGAAGAGCTCTGAAGGAAGTTCCTGAAAATCTGGCTACAGAAGATCAACTTTTTGCGCACCTCAGAAGGACATGGGACAATATTCCGCAGCAAGACATTGACAACCTTGTTCTGAGCATGCCGAATCGTTGCCGATGTGTTATGAACATCATGAGCGCTTTCTCAGACTACTAACTTCAAGTTTATAAACACAAATTAAATGATTTTTCTATTTTTTTCAGTTTTTACTCATAAATTAAAAGTTAATTCATATACGGTTTCCGTCTATGCTTCATTTTTTTCCATAAAATCCTGAAATTTTAATCGAAGTACCTTAACCATTATTAAAAAATGGTAGAATATTAAATAACGTATCTTTTAAATATATACATGTCATATAAATAATTAACACATTGATAGTAATTCGCTTTTTTAAAAATATCCCTAGACCGTGTTGATGTGTGTATCTGAAACATCAGGAATTCAATAATGGTGTGTGGTTAGGTACTTACCCATCATATCTCAAGAAACCTAACTGTAAACAAACCTTTAACCTCTTGGTTAAATAAACCACTGGAACGAACTCGCGGACGCATACGAGTATAAGGAGTTTTAAAATTTTCCATAGAATTAATTAAATCCTCAGAAAGTCTGTAAATATGGGTAAACTCTGTATCACGGGATATTGTTTAAAATTTTCTTATTTGTTTCGCCTGTCGAGCTTTGTTCAAATCATCACTTTTTTTAGCTTCTTCTAATACATTTAGCTTTATAATTAACCGAGCTGCCATTCTATTCAAATAAGATTCTAAAAGTATTATATAGTATATAGTGTATTATGTAGTGTAGTATTGTAAAGTATTATTATTTTTGTCAAGACTCTGCGGTGTTTATTGTAGCTTTTGGATTTGACAGTTAGAAGCGAGGCTGCGGGCGAGGCTGTGAGCGACTTCGTGGCTGTTTTTTCTTAAAGAATACCAAAATGTATGAAGAACTGTCAATATTGCCCTCCGTAACCTCCGTTGGGTAGTTTCAACTCACGGCCGTCACAGCCTTGAGCGCTAGTGTAGCTTTACGAAGCTTAGTGAATACTAAACTGAGATTCACCGCTGCGGCAGCGCTGGACAACAACGATGTATCCTTAGAGAATAGCATTGCTGGTTTCTTAATGTATGAAATGTCATATTGGCCTTCCAAATTAATGAATTTTAATAACGACATTTTGCCTGAAATTAAATTAGAGTACACCTTGCATGTTTTATTGAATAACAATGAATTTGATGAATTGATTAATTTTACACGGTTTTCAAACCTTTTAAGACTTCAGCGAACAGTAGCCTATGTTTTACGCTTTATTGACGCATGTAGAAAACAACCTTTTCGCGTTCCTCTTTCAGTGAATGAATTAGAAAAGGCTTTAAACTTTATTATATGTTTATCTCAGAGTCAATCTTTTAAAGACTATAAATTATTACTTACTAATAAAACGTTACCCAAGAAAAGTGAATTAAATAAGTTTAACGTTTTTTTGGATGAGAATAATATAATGCGGATTCGAGGTAGATTACAACATTCCGATTTTCCTTATAATAAAAAGCACCCGATTCTTATCCAATCTAGTCATCATTTCTCCAAGTTACTTTTTAATTATGAGCATAAAAGATTGTTTCACGCTGGACCCCAGTTATTGTTGGCGTCTATACGAGACACATACTGGCCCATTCGAGGTCGCAATTTAGCTAGGATGTGCTGTAAACAATGTGTTCGTTGTTGCCGATTTAGAGGTGAAACTGTAAGTCCTATTATGGGAGATTTACCACAGCAGCGACTTCTCGCAGGTTTTCCTTTTGAAAATATAGGCTTGGACTATGCAGGTCCTATTCAGTCAGCTGTTCGTCAAGGTCGTGGCTGTAAATTAGTTAAAGTTTATATAGCTATTTTCGTTTGTTTTTCTACGAAATCAATTCATCTTGAACTAGTCGGTGATTAAACAAGCAATACTTTCATTATGGCGTTAAAGAGGTTCATATCACGTAGAGGCAAGCCGAAAAATATCTACTCGGATAATGGCACCTCATTCGTTGGTGCATCTAATGACCTTTCTAGGTTTCTTAAGGCTGGTTGCGACTCGCTATCCGAGGAGATGGCTAAGGAAGGAATTAACTTTCCCTTTATCCCTGCGTATTCCCCTCATTTCGCTGGCCTGGCGGAGGCTGGTGTTAAATCAACCAAGCATCATTTAGTCAGAGTGCTGGGCCTTTGTAACCTTACCTACGAAGAGCTATACACCATGATGGTTCAGGTCGAAGCCATTTTGAACTCCAGACCACTGACGCCGTTATCATCGAACCCCGAAGATCTGACGCCGCTCACACCCGGACACTTTTTGATTGGACGTCCTATGACCTCGCTGCCGTCACCTGATTATCGAGACCAGTCCATCAATTCTCTGACTCGATTTGAGCGTATTGAGCTTCTCCGACAGCATTTTTGGAGCAGATGGAGCAAAGAATACATATCGGAGCTCCAACTTCGCATGAAATGGCGAGCATGTAAGGGCTCATTGAAGCTTAATTCTTTGGTCCTGTTAAAAGAAGACAACCTCCCCCCACTCAAGTGGAAAATGGGTCGGATCGTTGCTACGTATCCAGGGACAGATGGCGTGGTTAGAGTTGCAGACGTCAAGACTTCTAGTAGTCTGTTACGCAGATCATTCAGCAAGATTTGTCCGTTGCCTATATATCCGGAGTCTGAAGAATTTTAGTGGTTGAAAGACAGGCTTTCAACGCCCGGGGGTATGTTCGCGCAAGCGCCTACCGAAATTCGCATAGTGTTAATGTTGAGGCTACGTGGATTTTGGCTAATCGTTTTTATTTTCAACGTCTGTCGACCGACTACCTTCTATTTATATATGTGTAGAATAAAAGTGCACGATCACATCAAGCAACGTATTTTTTCATTATTCCCGTAATTATACCTGGATCAATCCCGCACACCCAATACAAACCAGTTAGTCAACGAAGCACACGACGAGCAAGTATACAATACAAACAAGTTAGTCAACGAAGCACACGACGAGCAAGTATATAGTCTTACCAAAAACCAGAACCAATTATGGCAAAAAAATGCTTACATTTGAAGGAGCACAGTTATACAATAAAATACCCTCACGCATAAGAAATCTGCACTCATTCAATGCATTCAAAACCCAACTTAGCCTGTATCTAATCGCAAACCGGACATTACTCGAAAAATGAATGCATTGGGTGGGTCGAGTTTCGAGTACTTTTTAATTAGTCTGTAACGAATGTTGTCGAACCTAAATTAGTATTTAAGTTATAGTATTGTTCTCAAGTAAGCGACATGTTATGTTTTTATTGAGAATAAAGTTTCTTAAACCTAAAAAATATACACACATACGAACATACAGGTAGTTATTTTTATTGAGTAAGTATTTAGTTTAAATATTTAGTCGTATACAACCTTACTTTTTGTTTACCTTGAACCTCTTACATTGCACTCACCATTATGAACAACTTTTATCACAAAACAAAATATGTGCCTATTTATTTTGTTGAATTTTGTGAACATAAATATACTGAACAGCAGATTTTTTCGCGATTTCCTAGCTCAGTGTGAGCTACGCCGTAGAGTCGTTGCGCAATGTGAGCTACGCCGTAGAGTCGTTGCGCAATGTGAGCTACGCTGCAGAGGCGTGATGCAATTCGAGCTACGCCGTAGAGACGCCTCTACGGCGTAGCTCGAATTGCATCACGACGGCGTAGCTGTGAGCTACGTCTTAGAGTCGTCCCGCAGTGTCATCCACATCGTCAAACGATAACCGTCTTATTACAAAAAACTGCATAAGTAATGGTTTAAACCAAAACTAAAGGTTGAAGAAGATTGTTACGGTAACAAAGCTAGTACCAGCTTCAAAATGTGTTCTGATTACAAAACGAAGACCAATCGAGGATCAGTTAGTACCAAAGAAGGTTCATGGTTTAAATCACAGAATTAGTCTGAGATTTGAACCATGAACCTTCTTCTTCTTCCATGAAACTCACCGAAAGCATAAGCTCGTACTTTTTGAAGTCGGTTAAATATTTGTAGTTTTTGCTCTATTCGAAAAAATATCCCACGGGAACGTAGGTACTGTCGCGATGAAAAGTGTGTCTTATATTGCTTATGTGTTAAATGGAATTGAATAATATTAATGTTGTTTCCTTTAACTTTAAGAAATGGTCCAAGAGATGTGATAACAATAATTTATGCTAATGTAAAAATGTATTGATAAAATAATTTAGAACAAGCTGCCATGAAGTTTATTGTATATATACCTTCTTCTCCATGAAGACCTAGTTTTGGAACGGACAACTAGTTTTTTCATTAACATATTTAACTGACAAGCCTAATTAAAATAAATGCTTATGCTTTTCTTCATCAAATCCATTCCCTACACACCATATTCATAGGTACTCAGTAATTAACCAGTGACCATTCTGACACTCAAAAAGTGTATATCAATACGTATACATAAAGTTTTCATCCACTTTCTAACGCGGACAGAAGTAGTTAGTGTTCAAAATAACGATTAAAGGGTTAATCGTGTAAACGATTAAAAATTCAATCGATAATTTATCCTCGATTAAAGATTAATTTAATCGAATTGTTAATCCAAATTACGATTAAGTTATCAGTTCTCGTCTCGACAGTAGATTTTCGATTAATTGAATTTAATAGTTAATTCAGATCAGTTATTATCAGTACCTTTGTATTTGCTTGTATATAAAAAATGGGAAGCCTTCTGTTTGTGCATCCTGATGACATGATAAGCGTGAAGAAAACACGCATATTATTTAGGATCTTATCTTTACAAAACATACGTTTCGTGTTACTCTGATTTCATCGTGGGTATTTTTTTCTGTTATTATTCAAACTCAAACTCAAAACTCAAAACTCAAAGCTTTTCTTTCAATTAAACCATTTGCAGGCACTTTTGAGGTCAAAAGGAAGAGATTTGTGTTTCTTCAGCACAGTTTTAACTATATATAGTTTTCGCACCGAGAGTAAATCGCTAATATGGTAAAGACTCTGTGTGGGATATCTAAGATTTTTGAAGTACATCAGTTTTATTAGAGCCCGTTGGCCTCGCTCAAGGTCTATAAATTTTGTCTTGGCCGCACCCCCCCAAATGGGGATGCGGTACACTAAGACAGACTGTACTAACGCTATATATATTTCATTGAGAAGGTTTTTGGGGGCATTTTTATTGGTGGGTACTTTTTTTGGTATAATTTACCTCAGTGTCTTGAATATCCAGCTCAGTTTTCTGATTCGGCTAGTGACCTGTTCAAGATGGGGGTACCAGGATAGTATTTGATCAACAATAACACCAAGATACTTCGTTTGTGATACTTTGACTAGTATTGGACATTGACAGTTATTTGCATCATCACACGTATGTACCTTTATGCTAAAATCTGTATTTGGTTGTGTTCTTTGTGATATACTAAAACATATGTAATTAGTTTTGGCTGTGTTAAGTGTGAGCAGGTTATTTTTAAGCCATTCAGGTATTTGTGTCATACCAGCTTCAGCACTTCTGGCAACATCGTGCCAGGAATTCCCAGAAAAGACTATAGCAGTGTCGTCGGCATAAGAAAACACTCTAGCATTTTTGATTTTAAGGTTGCTGAGGTCGTTGATGTATAGCAGGAACAACGAAGGCCCAAGTACACTTCCCTGAGGGACTCCGAATGTGACATTTGCATCGTAACTAACCTTAACCCTCTGTCTCCTGTTTGAGAGGTAATCCATAAACAGTTTGAGCGGAATTCCTCTAACACCTGTCGCTTCTAATTTGTTAATGAGGATGGGAACAGAAACGGTGTCAAACGCCATTTTTAAGTCCAGAAAGACGGTCAAACATTTGCTTCCCCTATCCAGATTATCAGCCACTAGAGAGCTGAGTGCAGTAACTGCATCCTCGGTTGATACTCCCCGCCTGAATCCAAATTGCGAACCACTTATCTATATATATAAAATGATAAACTGACTGACTGACTGACTGACTGGGTGATATATCAACGCACAGCCCAAACCGCTGGTCCTAGAGACATGAAACTTGGAGGGTGTGTTCTTTGTAAAGAGTAAGTATCCACTAAGAAAGGATTTTTGGGAATTCCACCCCTAAAGGGGTAAAATAGGGGATGGAAGTTTATATGAAAGTCCGTCAGTTTTGAAGTTAGGATCTTCAAATTTTGTGTTTAGGCTGACGATTGAAAATTAATTTATACGTGTCTCAGCGTTTTTGATAATTCCACCCCCGAGGGGTTAAAAAGGGGATAAAGTTGAAAAGTCCTTAATTTTCTAAGAAAAATCACTAAATTTACTTTCTAGGCTTATGGTTGGAAGCTAACGCAACGGTGTTGTTAGAATTTCAACCCTTAAGGGGGTGAAAAGGGGTATGAAACTTTGTTTGTAATTAAAGTTCTTTATTTTTTAAGTTAAAATCACTAATATTTCGGCTTATTATTCTATTATATTCGCAACCCACTGCTGGGCCCGCCACATTTGCGGCGATAAGTCCTCTCTTTGAGGAGTGACTAGAAAGGCGCCACGGCGTCCGCACCTTCCGCCTGACGCAGGTCCTCACCGGACACGGTTGTTTCGGGAGGTTCCTGTTTCGCATAAGGCGGGAGGAAACGCCCAGGTGTCACCACTGTGTGGATCACCCGGAGGACATGGTGGAGCATACGGTGAAGGTCCGCCCGGCTTGGGCGGGGCACCGCCTTGTCCTTGTGGAGGCGATCGGTGACAGTGATCTCTCGCGTCCGGCCCTGGTCCAGGCCATGGTACTGAGGGAGAGGGCGTGGCAAGCCGTCAGCTCCTTCTGCGAAGCAGTAATGCTCGCAAAGGAGAAGACGGAGCGCGTGAGGGAGAGGCAGATGTCGGCACAACGGAAGGGGTCCGCTAGGACCGATGCCTGCCGGGGTCGCGGGAAAGTCCGAAAGGGATACCGTGGCCCCTGGCAACGTACACGCAACAACGTACCGCTCCGCCCAGAGCGGGAGAAGTTATTAGATCACTTCCCACCCTAAAAAAAAAAAGGGTCTGAAAAAGGCCATGAAGTTTTGTATTGAAGTTGTTCATTCGCTGAATTTTGTATTCAAGTAAAAATAATATAAGTGCACGTGTACTGCTTCTAACTTTACAGTATTTTACATAGAGCGACTGCCTATCTAACCTCCACAACGCAGTTACTGGGTAATACGATACCCCTTGGTAAGAATGGTTGTCAGACTTTCGGGCTTCTGACTTCCCGCAACGACTGTCAAAGATCCACGAATGACAGCCAGGACCAACGGCTTAACGTGCTTTCCGAGCAACGGACGGGTCTTTGTATGGTCACCCATCTACAGACCAACTGCGGCAAGTGTAGCTTAACCTGATCTATTGACCTGTGCGGCTGTTATTATTTAGCCACGGGCCTCTCCCCCGGAGAAACCCCCCCCTTCCCCTTCTCCGGGAGAATCGATATAGATATGGATTAGGATAGTAAGGATACGAACAGAATGCGATACTGCTCATCCCTCATAGCAAATAGCGTGATAATTTGTACCCTACAGACTGACCACACATATAGGGAACATCTATGCAATGTTATTGAGGCCAAAGTACTAACTGGATCTGCCAGAGGAGAAACAGTCTTCGTGCCGCGTATACCATTGATACCAAATAATGACCTTCCGTTTGAATTTAAAAGATTGCAGTTGACTATTAATAAGTCACAGGGACAAACTCTGAAATTTGCTGGAGTTGATTTGCGGCAAGACTGTTTCTTCGTCGGCCAATTTTATGTGGCTCACTCACGTATTAGCTCTCCAACTAGCCTGGTTGTTTTAGTGCCCGCTTCCGAATTAGTGAAAAACATTGTATATAGTGAAATACTGGATTTAGGTAGATATCGGTCCTTTACAGTAGGTATTTCTTGACAGTATTCCTCAAATATCACAGATAGTGGAGGACAATTAGCCATGAACAAAGCTCTATATTGTAATTGTTATAATCATTCATAAATATCTAGAAAAAAGAATGTATACTCTACGCAGACGAAGTAAAATAAAATAGTAACGAAGTCAAATCTTACATTGAATATTCGAGTCTGATGCCGAAAACATAGTTTTTAGAATTTTGGTCTGTTTGTTTGAATGTACGAGTATGTTCTGGTTTGCACAAAAACGGATGAACGGATTAGGATGATATTTGGCACACAGAGAGTTTATAACCTGGATTAACCTATAGGTTATTTTTTAATCCAGGTAGTACGTTCCCGTCGCATATTTTCCGACATCCACGCGGGCGAAGCCGCGGGCAAAAGCTAGTAGTATTATATTTGTGTAGGAATTTCAAGAGCCTGTTATTTATTAGTTTTTCTACAACTTTGGTAGCTGGTAAGATGGATATGGGTCTGTAATTGCTGACAGCGTCTCTATCCCCACCCTTGCGAACAGGAATGATGATATATTGCTTAAGAGGCGCAGGGAAGACAAAGATTAACCAAATGGGCTATGATTGGAATGATTTCCTGCCTAATGTGTTTCAAAAATCTAGTGGATACATTGTCCCAGCCAGGAGCGCTGTCTGATTTTAAGCTCATCAAGATCCTGCTCACTTCCTCGGTATCAGTATCTAAAAGAACAAACGAGTTCACTTGTGGCTCATCCCCATTTGGGGGGGTGCGGCTAAGACAAAATTTATAGACCTTGAGCGAGGCCAACGGGCTCTAATAAAACTGATGTACTTCAAAAATCTTAGATATCCCACACAGAGTCTTTACCATATTAGCGATTTACTCTCGGTGCGAAAACTATATATAGTTAAAACTGTGCTGAAGAAACACAAATCTCTTCCTTTTGACCCCAGCATAACCTTGAAAACAAGAAAATACATAATAGCGGGAGTTCCTAAAACTAAAACCAAGTTCGCCCGGATACAATACAACAGACGCTCAGCTCAGCTGTATAATAGACTAAACAAAGAGATTTATGTAAATAATAAGAACACAAATGAATTTAAAAAAAAAAAACTACTTGGATAAAACCGCTGACCTATGATGACACGGAGGCGCTGCTGGAATAAAAAGTAACCCCACACCTAATGCCCGCACCCCTTTGAACATCACGCATACACACTAATTCAATCAGATTCACACACCTTCACACTCACATTCACGCACTCTCACTGTCACTCACACACTTGCATGCCTGCATACGGGCTGCGTCTTTTGTTTTTAGTTTTAATTCTCTTTTCTTTATAATTTTACTAGCTTTACCCGCCCCGACTTCGCACGGGTAGCACTAAACCCTACCTACCCTACCTACCCTACCTACCCTACCTACCCTACCTACCCTATCTACCCTACCTACCCTACCTACCCTACCTACCCTACCTCCCTACCTACCCTACCTACTCTACCTACCCTAGCTACCCTACCTACTCTACCTACCCACCCTACCTACCCTAATTTTCTCACCGTTTAAACCTTTCCTGGACTATGACAAACATTTGAAAACCAAAATCAGCTAAATCGGCCCAGCCGTTCTTGAGTTATAAAATTACAACGAAAAGTGGCATTGATTTTTATAAATATAGATTTCATTTAGCATCATCTTGTATAGAGTCAAAAATAAAACAAGTAAATTGTAAGTATTTAAGATATTGGAAGAGCGGATTCTCCTAACACAGGCTTATTTGCTTAAAAGGAGACTCCAATCACTAGCTGTTAAGGTATTTACTTGTAAAAATAATAAACCATTCATTTTTCATTCACTTTACTAAGCGTATCGATACCTCGGGGCTCAAAGGGCGTATAGCACATTTTGGCCAAATAGAGTTATTTAAACCATCTGGTTCAGTTTTTCATTCTCTATCGATCTGTCTAATCAGAGTAGCGAAATTCTCGACAAAATGTTCTTTACTACCCAAAATTTTAGGGCTTTTATTGCAGTTTTAATGTGAATTGTTGCTGTAAATCACAATTATTTATGATGACATAATCATCTAGGTTGTATAAATTGAGTATACTTAAAGATTTAGGACGTAAAACACATAATTTTGACATATTTATAACCAATTTGTCCTTTACTACATCTACATCACACACATCTTTAGAGAAACTACAGAGGGCATGCCCCAAAAAGACAATAGAACACCAAATGCTCCACCAAAATATACAGAAGCTGCAAAAAGTTACGTGAGCAACTTTATTGAAAAAATTCCTGCAGTGCCGTCGCACTATAACTGAACGTTTCTCCCGCAAGAACTGAAGAACGCAACAAACTTATATCGTATTTATTTAAAAAATTGCAATGAAATCGACCAAAAGATTGTAAGTGAGACTGTATTTAGAAGTATTTTTAGGGAATACAACATCAGCTTCCATATCCCAAAAAAATATAAGTGCATAACATGTATCAAAGCTGAAAACAACAAAGAAACCATGACTGATACTGGCAAAGAGTCGATGAATGCACTTATTGAAAAAAAAATGCTACAAAACTAAGATTCAAGATCCATCAAGGACAATAAACAATGAAACAATCATTTCTAGTTTTGACTTACAAAAAGTTTTAAACATGGCATGGACGAACAAAAAAAAATTTATACCCTAATAAATTGTCATAAACAACCATAAAATAAAACGCAAGTGGCCTTTACCCTAATTATAATTTGTATTTTGTGCGATAGGTTAGACTTACGTCCCTAAATTCTTATACATGGTATTTTTTGAGGGACGTAAAGAAAATTTTTTTTTTATTTGGGTCGTAAAGGAATAGCCATCTTTGTAAAGAATAGGCGGAGTATTTATTTTTAGATATTACATGAAAATACAACAAATTTTAAGAACTTTTGCCCTAGATTACATTGAGGTAGAATTAAAAATAAAAAAAACATTAACATTTTTTAATTTTTTTAAAACTTTTTTTGTTATCTTGAAAAGTCGTGTTTTGTGCTATACGCCCTTTGAGGCCCGAGGTATCGGTATGTTATCGGCCCCAACGCCAATGTCTTTTTTAATTTTTTTTCCCAAATTTACAACCTCTAATTCTATTGAAACTCCGTACTACGCTAGTCCAGCTCGAGGTCAAACTTGTACTACTGACGTGCGACCGAAAAATGAAGGGCTCGAGAATGTGTTCTTAACCCAATTAAATTATATAACTTTTGTGGAGATAACATTTGAACTGTGCTATCATCAATGGCAATAGAGCTAGAAACATTCATCAAACGATCGTGACATAGTAACTGTTTTTTGTGGGCAGAGCGCGTGCGCGTAATAAGATGGCTGCCATGAAGTTATATATTTTTTTGTTTTTATTCTTTGCTGTCGCTTCCGCGCGAACTACTTTTGGTAAAGGTGAGTTTGTTAAAATGATTTTAATACTTGTTGTATGTTTGCCCTAGGTATTAAAGAGTCAGTAAGTACTTACTTATAATTAATCTATCATCAACATTATTTTGACATTGATATTATGGAATCCCTACCAGTCACAAATACTTATGACATTATAGCTTTTGCCCGCGGCTTTGCCGGCATTGAAGTCACAAATGATCCTGCTGGGTCATACTATCGGGCTTAAGAGCGTTTATTCTGAAAGTGGGCAACGTCGCAAATAGATGTCAAATATTTCGCTGTTTTGATTAATTTGGCAATATTACTGTATGGAAATAAGAAATGTGGCTAACTTATGAACTAGAATATTGAATAAGAAATGCAATAATTAATATCGTAACACCGAATATTTAGTTTTAGATGTAAAAATAGGATTTGGGGGTTTATGGGTTTTATATAAAGGGGGTCGAAATTTTCATTATTTTTGCGATAGGACACAACATTTTCGAGATATAAGCAAAAGAAAAGAAAAAAAACATACAACAATGTTTTTGCACCGTCGAAGTGTAAGAGTGAATTTTGGTTCATGACAACTCATTTTAATCCACACCTTTTTAATCGCGATTAAAAATAGTCAGATTTAGATAAACAATCAAAATTTTAGGTGTAAAACGTCAAATTAAGAATAGCAAAATTTCCATTTTCACAAAATTAATAACTCAGTGCCTTATTAGTGGGAAAACGTCGAATGACGGGAATAAAAAAAATTGGTGATTTTTTATCGTAGTTTCAACACTTTTTTAAGTATTATCGTTCAGTTTTTTCCTGCGTTGTGCTGCAATTTATGCCTTAATTTTCTGACTATAGCCCAGTACCCTAACATCACTGGTTAACCTGTACTACTTGAGGAAGTTGGAGTGACGTCACTCCGGGTAACACATCGTAAACGGCTCATATTGACAAAGTTTATGTGGCTGCTAAATTAAGACTGGGAGCTTTTATTTCTGCAATTTTGCCTAAAATATTAGCATAGGTAGAATTATTCTATCACCTATGAGGAAACTGGAATTACGCACATCTATACATGCATACGTATTCTGTGACTACCTAGCATAATCAACCTATAATATTCCTATTGTTGGGACACCGGCCTCCTCTGGGTGAGAGGGAGTGGGCCATAATCCACCACGCGGGCCCGGGTTGGTAGATATCACATGCCGGTTTCCTCACGATGTTTTCCATATGTGCATAACTCCAGCCCTACAACTCAACATGTAATAATGTTTCAAATTTCCATACAAAAAGCGAAAAATTCCATAAAAAACATGTCGTTCCAATATAATTAGTAGTTTAAAACTAAGTATTTTCATTATTAATATACTGTGAAAAACAATTATGACTGAAATAAGTACAATTGTGAAACTGCCATGTTAAATAGCATTAGGAGTTTATTTTTTGTATCATTATTTTGACTACTTTTCTCGTCGTTAAAATCGACGACGAAAAAATACGACAAAATGACAGAAAAATCGCAGATTAACTCGTGTTGAATTGTCAAAAATCGAGATAACTAAGGTGCCATGTTAGGGTTTGTCGAAAAAACATCAAATTTGATAGATCGAGTCGACTATTTTGTACGGCAGCGCTGTCAGAAATCGAGAAAAGTGACAGAAATAGACGACAATTACTCACGCGAGAGAGATGTCATGTTGAGCCTACTGGTGCTAGATAGTCACAGGGTACAGTTCGCGATATTTTTACAATTTTATTCTGTTTCGTTTAACTGCAAGTCTTCCAGAGAAAATAAATAAATACAAGTCGATGACCATTTCGGAATAGCCACAAACAGCAGGAGATAGGGATGTTCTTCTTAGGATGTCGACGATGGCAAAAAGAAATCGGAAATATTTTAGAGGTATAAGGAACAGTCTGTAGTATTTAAAAAAAATTACAACGTCATCAACATTTTTTCTCCATAAATTCTTTTAAACAATAGAAGTTGCACTCATTCAACCACTTGTACAACTTTATCTTAAATTAATAATCTAGAATTTAGTGATTTGAATGGACTTGGTATCTCGTTAAAAATACGCACGCTCATTGCTCGGCAGTTCATAATGTATTTGGCAAGTCTTAGAAAATCATTCAGCACTAATTTAAATAGTACTCGTCTATAGAAAAGGAGAGATCCTCCGACCAGACGGGTGTCGTGTCTGGCGGGCAACTGCCCAACAATTGATGTCGGAAAGTTATATTTATTTCGATCGCGCGGTAATCTCCGTTAGCGCGATGCAGGATTTGTGTGACGTCAGGTCTTTGATGCGTAGTTCGCATGTGGCGATGTAGATGCCGCCACAATATTTTTTTTATTTTTTTATTTATCCAGGCCATAATTTAGCACCATGAATACTGAATACCGTTTGCAGAAGTTGAATACTTATTGATATCATTTGAAGTTTTTTTTGAAGAGGTGGAAACTACATAAGCTCAACGATTGATGTCGGAAAGTTATATTTATGTCGATCGCGCGGTAAACTATGTTAGCGCGATGCAGGATTTTGTGTGACGTCAGGTCTTTTGCATGTGGCGATGTAGATGCCGCCACAATATAAATTTAGATTTTTTTTATTTGTCCACACCAAAATTCAGCACCGTGAATGCTGAATACCGTTTGCTGACGCTGCGGTCCTCACGTGTGCAGGTAACAGGGCAGGCGGTGCAGGAATGTGATGGGATAGGGATAAAAGGCCTCCTTTCTCTTCTTGGCTGATAATAAATATTAACTTATTTGAATATTGACGTAGTAAACTTATTAGACAAGTTATTTTACAACCAACTATTATATATATTATGTACAAGAATGTAAGGAAAAAAACTGGCCAAGTGCGTGTCGGACCACGCACAATGAAGGGTTCCGTAGTCAGGGCGCGTTTGCAAATCGGAAAAAATGATGCGGTTTTTCAGTACATTTTGTGACAAAACTAAACCGAATCAAATATAACTAATAACTACCACATAAAGGTTGGTTCTTCATCTTCAAATGATTGTAACTTTTTTGTTCAAAATAAAAACGATCTTCCGTTGCCATTTTCCACAAAATTAACGATACCGGGTTGAGTTTAGGTACATGTTTTGTTCTATTATCAACATATTTAAAAATTTCTAAAAATACTATTAGTAGGCAGACATATTCAATTGTAAAACTTTGGTTTTTTTTTTTTTTTAAATTTTACAAATAGCCTGAAACAAAATAAAAACCGAAACTAACTTTTTCAAATATTTTGCTATTACGGATGAATCTTAATCGATTGCATTAAGGGTTATTTTGAGTGACCTGGAGGTATACTTCGGTGACTGCTACTGGAACTCCTCGACGAGTAGAACTAGGTGTGCCGAGTTTGGGCTCGTTAGGTATCATAACTAACAAAACGAGCCCAAACTTGGCACACCGAAGTACACCTTCAGGTCACTCCATCAAGTCCGGAGGTTAGTAAAAATTTAAAGAACCGTACGAAATATTTTTTGGAGGTACCAATGTATTATAAAGATATAAGAAAAAAAAAAAAGAAAAACCAAAGTATCAAAATTTGTTCACTTTACCACTATTCCCGCAGCGGGTCCGTGTCACTGTAACGTAGTAGTTCGATTCAATACCTATCAATTTTGCAAACGCGTCCTTAATCCCAAGAACAAACTTAACATTACAACAACAATATTGAGAGATTTACTATGTTATTTTAAGACCATAGACTTCTTATAGGTTTTCCTGTAATCTATGAGTAAAGAACCACTCTCCGCATTTTTTTCAAAATTTTTGGCTTAATAGTTTCGGTGATAAGGGGGGGTCAATTTTCATCAATTTTCTTAAATATCTTTAAAAGTATTTAGATTAAAATTATTAAAAAAAAATATTTGACATCCTCGCAACAAGTCCTTTCATTTGATATGTCACACGGTTCAGTTTGCAAAACTTTTTATTTTTATTTTCTAATTTGGCCCCCAAAAGTAACCCCAAAATTCAAAATTCATTTATTTACGTCACACTTCCGTGTTTGGGTCACATAAATACATATGTGTACCAAATTTCAACTAAATCGGTCCATTAGATTCGGAGCAAATTGGCTGTGACAGACGGACAGACAGACAGACAGACACACGAGTGATCCTATAAGGGTTCCGTTTTTTCCTATTGAGGTACGGAACCCTAAAAATAAAATAAAATAAAGGGATTAAATAAATTAATTTATTAAATAATTATTATTATTCTTATTTTAAATATGTCTTGAAGTATAAATTGTGACAAACACGTAATAATTAGCAAGTTTTCATTCAAAATAATAATTATGTTCTGAAACTTTAGATTGTTTTCAAAATCAAATCAAATCAAATCAAATCAAATCTTTTTATTGTCGGCATAGGTTATACAGACAGATGTTAGATAAATTACAGTTCCATTATGTCCTGCCTAATAGGCATACAATTATTATGTCAACATGCAGTACAGAACAATTCTTAGGTATCACATATAAAACATTTCTTACAGAATAACAATCAGGTGTATGGTGACAGATTGTAGTAGGTACTAATTATTAAGAAAATCTTGGATCGTGTAGTAAGCTTTGTCAATTAAAAAGTTACACAATTTATATTTGAATAGTGGGAGATCCTTGGTCCAACAGCCGCTGACTAAACTGTATACTTGTTTAACAAACTGTCGGAGTAAAACCTCAATTTGATTGTATATTCGACTTGTCCACTGACATTAGCGATGTTCTTTTAATATTATGTTGATTATAATAAAGTACCTAATGCTATTAAAAATATGACTGTTTTCAAATTCAAAAGGGCACTAAACGAAATATTAATTGAAAAATGTTATTACACAATTGACGGCTTCCTTAATGATGAATCACTGACTGATTGACATGCTAATAATCCATTTGACATTTTTTATTTTTTATTATTGATTGCTTGTTGACATTTAATGTAATTCGAAAGATTGGACATTAATTTATATTAAATGTATTGTTATAATTTCTTAATTGTTATTTAAAAATTATAATGTCTTTAAATTTGTATTAAATATGATTTGCATGCCCATGTGACGGTAGAACATGGAGGACTTTCATAATAAAACATCAATGTAATAATTACCCATGTTTGCAAAGTAATAAATGATTTGATTTGATTTGATATAAAAAGCTATAAAAGTAAACCAAGTTATTTAACATTAATTACCCTTTTACCTGCTCCAACATAAGGTAATGGACCTGACGAGATTGATAATAAATCGAAAATGACAACGCCAACGTTCGAAGAGATCCAAGCGAGAGAGAAAGACCATCAAGATCAAGAGAGTAAGTTTACCAAACCTATTATATTACTAGTGGCTCGTAGGTATTACCTCGTTGGTCTAGGAGACGCCGCAAGTGCGAGTAATGAGCATATGGTCCTGGGTCTAATACCCTCACCCCATCTGCTCACGTCCTGCTGTCCGAAAAGCTGGTCCTGCTCCGCAACCACAATGGCGCTTAAACTAATTGATTAGCATTTGCAAATATTGTGCGGACTGATCAAGATTGTAAGACTATCTTTGCATTCTATAAGGTCAATCTCTTACTATATTTTTATTGTAAAAAGACGCTCGAGGGATCATAGTTTTGACTGGACCATACCTGAGAAACTTCTGGTTACGGAGATATGTAGGTATTGATGGTCAAAGTTCCTTGTTTTTTGAAGTGAAAACTTATTTACGCGCGTTGAGCGATTTTTGGTAGGGGAGAATCTTTTAAGTTCGCGTCATCGATATGCTAATGTTAACAGTATGTCTGTAGCTGTGATTATGACGTGTTGCGCTTGCCCAGCACTGAAAGCATTGATAGGGTGGCCCGTGAACCGTGGTCCAAAGAAAAATGTTGAAGCCTCTCTTAAACAGTTTCCCGATCCGCGATTATTGATATAGTTAAGGAGGTTTTAAATGTTTTATGGGATAATCACACAACTCATGTGTGAGTACATCTGGGAATGACTGCATCGTAGGCTTAGTGGTCGTAAGCGCTACTGCTGAGCATGATGTCCTGGGTTCGATTTGCAGGTCCGGCTAATTGTTGTTGGGTTTTTCAATCTGGAATTTCTCAGTAGCTACCAAGAGTCTGGATTTGTGTCCAGTTGATGGCAATAGGCTCGCCCCCTATTACATGGGACTTAAACATAACTGGCGAAATGTGGGTGTACTAAGGTACACCTCTGCCTTACCTTACGGGGATTACTAGCGTGATGTTATGTTTATGTTACTGGGTATTTCTTTCATTGACTTGAATATCCTCTGGCTGACTGTAGTTTCGTGATTTCAGACTTGGTCACCACCTTCACCAGCCGACCAGGTTCAGATGGGAGCTATATACAAGTTTATCAAAAGAGTAAGTTTGCCTTACTTATTTAGCATCGTGCAGACTAGCACAACGCGACGGCGCGACGTGACTAACAATAAAATTTCTAAGAAAACTTCACGGTAGAACAACTCCCGGTGTCACGTCGCGCTACTCTGCACGACGCTTTACTGTACTGCCTCGTTGGTCCAGTGGCTGCAAGGGTGACTGCTGAGCATGTAGTCCCGATTCGATCCCCTCACCCCATCTGCTTCAGTGAGCAGATTATCTAGTGTTAATCCGGCAATACTGGATTTTGGAACTCTTGGGAGTTCTTTAACGCGTTATGCTGAAGGAGTTGACTGGTAGAAATCGTCAGGTAACGAAAAGGCTTTAAATGCCCGAAAAAGTAATTCTCACGGTCTCAAGTTTCAAAAGGTTTTTTTTTAATACACATGGCTCTCTATTAATAAAACAATAGTAGATTATACAACAAGTGAAAAAAAAGGGAATTTAATTCAAGGGACTAAGTTGGATCCCGAGAGCAGCGAAGGATTCTAGTTTGAATCCTGAGCGGAGCGAGGGATACAAGGACCGAGATAAATTATTTTTTCACGAGTTGTGTACTCTACTTTTTACCATTGCCTGTGAGAAAATAAATAGTAGTATAGTATTTATATTTATCTGTCGTAGTTGTAGTATTTATATGACTGCCTCGTTGGTCTAGTGGTCGCAAGCGCTACTGCTGAGCATGAGGTCCTGGGTTCGATTCTCAGGTCGGGCAAAGTATTATTGGGTTTTTCCATCAGATATGTCTCAATAACAGCCCGGAGGAATTGTGCCCGGTTGATGGCAATAGGCTCACCCCCTATTACATGGGACTTAAAAACACTGGCAAAATGTGGGTGAACTAAAGGTACGCCTCTGCCCAACCCTTCGGGGAAACAAGGCGTGTTGTTATGTTAAGTTATTTACATGTATCACATTTATGGCGGTATCAAATTTTCTACCATAATTGCTGCTTTAGAACGCAATGATTTCGAAGTCAGTGGTATTCAGTGTCTCATTTTCCAATGACATTAAATAATAAATAAATAAAAATCTTTATTGCAGCCCACACAATCCATAAAAAACACGATTTTTTTATATAAATTAAAATATAAATTAATTATATTAATCACGCCGACAAAGTGGTAAAATTAAATCATGTTAAAACAAAAAAATTGCGTCCCATAAACGTAAAGTGGGGATATGTTTCTTTTTTCTCGTCTATCCCATGTGTGGGGTGTCGTTGGAAAGGCCGTTGAAAAATGAGTGTCTTAAAACCATTTTTGGATTGAAAGATTGGTTTGCGAAATATTAAGCTTCAAGTGTTCAATATAAATTATTATATAATTTTTATTCACGGCTAAGTATATCGTCGGCTTAAGTGGAGAACTAAATAACTGCGATTTTGGTCAAATTGACTTTTCACCATTTTCGTAATACCCAAATCATGCTGCATACAAAATCAATTTCAAGCAATTTCCTCTAAATAAGATTTTTTTTGTAATTTTTTTTTTAAATTAAAAGGAAAACTATCACAGCTAAGAAGGCTCAACAATTTAACGAGTAATAATCGACCAACTGACATTTGCAGTTGCTAAAACATGTTCTCCCATACATTCCGTATGGGAAAACATGTTTTTCAACTACAATGTTAAGTTTGTTCGTGGGATAAATTCATCCCAACTACGGAACCCTTCATTGTGCGTGGTCCGACACGCACTTGGCCGGTTTTTATCCTAAAATACTGTTCATTTTCTTTGTCTGACCCCATTATAAGTACCTTTTTTTTATGAAAAAGTGTTGGCATCGTTAACTCTATAAACCTTATGTAATGAAACTGTGTTCTTTTACAGGTCAGTATCACAGCAATGGGGGTCCTGCTAGCCTCATCACAATTCATAAGATATGTTCAGCAAGCGGGACCTGTAAGGATATCCACAATTTGGAGATGGCAATCGATTTTTAAATAATTCCACGGTTGGAAATCATTTATTGACCGAAGTTCCTTCGCCTGTATACTCTGCACACTTGGCGAATAAGAGTTAAATCGAAAAAAGTGTAACATTTTGTTTTTGAAAAGTTACACTGCAAAAGCTAAAGGAATTTCGTTCCAACCGGGTGTCCCGCGACACCTCTCGACTGTTGTTTTTATTAAAAGAGTGAATATTGTAACTAAGTATAACAATGTTTAAACCTACTGAAAATTTTATTCTGCACTTTTAAAATAAATCATTTTGCTTGTGATAAAATTGTTTTCTTCAATTCAAATAATTCTGTCACGTAAGTAGGTACATTAGATACACTCTGGTCAAATCTGAGGCACGGAGAAATCTCGGTATTAAACGGACGCTCACCCATCCACAGACTAACCGTGGCAAGCTTAGCTTAACATTCATCGACCGACCCGAGTGGTTGTTACCTACGCGATATTACGCGATATAATGGATCTAGTTCTTTCAGATCATACGTCTCAGTTACTCAAAGTACCTATCAATAAAATCTGTACGCTAAAATTCTGAAAAACTAAAAAACAACACATATCAGCATGTAATTTATCAAAATTCAAGAATCACTTGAAGTGTTTGTCTTTCTTTCAAGTGTCCAAAGCCAAAGATGCTAATGAGTCTTATGACAATTTTAAAGATGACTTTTTGTTATTATATCGTTTATGCTTTCCGGAAAAAAATGTCACCATCTATACAAATAAAAAGATTAAATGGCTATCTCGTAGAATTAAATTATGTAGCAAAAACAGAGACAGCTACTCTGGGCATAAAGACATAATCCCAATTCAATCAATAAACTTGTTTAAAAAAAACACTCAACACTTTATAGGAGAATAATAAAATTAACCCAGAAAGCTAAAAACAACCATTTTATAAATTGTTCACAAAACAAATCAAAAGCAGCCTGGCAAATAATAAACAAATCAAAATGTTGCTTGCCCCAAGAACCAATATTATCTATAACAAAAGATAATTTAATTTTAACGCACCCCATGGATATAGCAAATGAATTTAAGAAATATTTTATTGAGGCTGTTGAAAACAATCTAAAAACGAATTATACGTCGAAAAAGAAACTAGTTAGTGAAAATCTGACGTCACAGTCATTATTTATGCTGCCTGTTGTAGATGCTGACATAATTAAAATAATGAACAGCCTCAAGAATCTCGAATATTGTCGGATACGATGGCATATCAACCAAAGTGATAAAATATATGTCAAGGAAGTTATAGCACCACCCACTGTCACATATAATAAATCTCTGTATTGCTGATGGTATATTCCCAAATAGTTAAAAAAAAGTAGTTATTAAGCCCATTTTTAAAAGAAATGACAGAACTGATGTTAAAAATTATCGACCAATTGCAAAAATCCCGGTATTATCAAAAATAATTGATGAAATAATTTATAATTCCGTATAATTATGGTTATTTCGAAAAAAAAAAATTATTTTGCACTGAACAAAAGGGGTTCATAAAAAAATTCAATATTAATATGGCAATATTTGACCTATTATGTAGTGTCATGACATCTGACGATAAAAAAATCATGTTTGTGCGATATATATACAGACATGACGAAGGCGTTCGATTATGTGGATCATAAAATTTTACTACAAAAATTACATAGTTACGGCAATTGAGGTAACATCTATATGTCCTATAACCAAATTAGAAACCACATATACCCCTGAAGCAAGATACATAAAATATGGCGTGCCTCAAGGTAGCGTTCTGGGACCGCCGCTTTTCTTGATATATATAAATGACCTCCCAAAATTCACAGGACAAAAAATGTTCCTTTTTGCAGACGATAGCACGGCTATTATAGAATGTAATAATCCAAACAATTATCAAAATGACATTAATAATTCTCTATATAAAATAATGAATTGGCTTAATAATCTTGTAATTAATTTAAATAAAACTAAAATTATGCACTTTCACCAACGGCTTGAGAAACCACTAGTTAATGTTGCTTATTATGATCCTAAAATAGAAGAAGCTAGTAATGCAAAGTTCTTAGGTACAACTATAGATGATAAGCTAACTTGGAAATCTCATTTGGAGGAAATTTGCAAGTGGTTAAGTAAATCAGCATATTCTGCTGTCTCAACTATCAAAAAAAGTTAATACTGATACTCAACAAATTGGGAACTTGTTTTTAGGATGCACAAAGGGTATGTAAGTATTGAACTTACATACCCTGGTACACGTGTGGTCTAAAAACAACAGATAGTTACATTCCACATTTAAAAAAGTTAAAAATATTACCCTTACCAGCTTCATACATCCTGGAAACTGCATTATTTGTAAACACAAATCCACATTATTTAATTATTTACAATGCAGTTGCTCGAAAAGAGCCTTTTCCAAGCAGTAAATTAGTGCAGAAAGTGTCACTTTTTTTCACTAGTGCTTTTTACTTTTCTGTTTTTTTTTCATTTTTGTGGCCGTCGTCAGCCCGTTGCAAAGAGTTTTTATTATTTGAGAAAAGTTTTACAAATCAGATGATGATGATAACGATGACGATGGCGAAGCATCAAAGTCGAAGTCGAAGTCGGAAATCACCTACCTTCCGCACTTATAGCATAAATAACTATGTTCTGTAAAGAGAACACCGATACGTGCACAATATATAAATTAATTATGCCTTGAGAAATGTAAAACTTCTCTAATGAAGTAATGAACTAACTGACATATTTTAAATTCAATAATTTTATTATGTAATATATTAAGAGCGTTTATTCTGAGGTGGGCAATGTTGTGGATTGTCTATTGCATATGACATTAAAGCAGTTGTCATCCAGACTTGTCTTTGATTACATTACATGGTGGCAGCGGTGAACAATTATTCGATTTAATAGTTTAAGTCGCTAATAAAGGCTCGTTGTGGACTTTAAAAACGTCAGGGACGGTTCAAGAGCGCTATGGAACATGCGCGACCACCAACAGAATTGTGTTTGGAGGGCAGCTCCGTCAGCCGGGCTGACGCATGGCGGCGTTGGAAGTCGCAATTTATACTATTTTTAAAAGCATCGGGGGTGCAAAAAGAAGAAACCGGTATTCAAGCCAGCTTAATGATAAATTTAATCGGACCTGAGGGGTTTGAAGTTTTTGAGACATTTTCTTTTGACAAGGAGAGCGATAGGGATGATGTCAAACTATTGCTTTTGAAATTTGATGAATATTTTGGAGTCAAACTAAATATAACATTAGCAAGGTACAACTTTTTTACAAGGGGTCAGGAAGTAGGAGAATCCATAGATCAGTATGTTACGGCATTGCGATTACTGAGCAAAAATTGTAACTTCAAAAATTTGGAAGAGGAGTTGATTCGCGACCGTATTGTTTGTGGGATACAGAGTACTGGAGCAAGAGATCGTTTATTGAGACAAGAGGACCTGACGTTGGAAAAAGCTATTAAAATTGTCCAGGTTGACCAAATTTCAATAGATAATCGGCGTTTATTGGAGACGCGTGGTGCTGGTACTTCTGGATTGGTGCAGGTCGATGCAGTTGGCGTGCGCGGTGTAGGCGGCCGTGGTGGGCGCGGCGGCTGGCGCGGCGGCGGACGTCGACAAGGGAGTGGTGTGGCCAGTGTTACTGCTGGTTCCAACACAACCCGAAGATTTGGTCATTCAAGCGAGACCGGGAATTGTCTCAGATGTGGAGGCCAATGCAATGAACCCAGTCTATGTCCGGCTATTTCTGTACAGTGTTATCTGTGTGAAAATCACGGACATTATGCTAGAATGTGCAAGTTGAAAAAAGGAGTTAAGAAAATGTACGATATAGGTTTAACTGAAGCAAAAGGCAATGAAGAAGATGATTGTGAGTCTTTTTTTATATCAGCTTTGTATAATGTCTCAGAGATCAAATCTTCGTCGGAGGATTGGTATGAAACACTTCAAGGGAAGTGCGGTTCCGAAAAATTTAAATTAGATACGGGAGCAGACATTAATGTTTTATCGTATAATCGATTTTTATTGTTAGGCTATGACAATAAGCTAATTAGTGGCAAGCAAGGTGTTAGATTGCAATCTTATAGTGGTGATTTTATTCCTATTAAAGGTATTTGCGAATTAAAATGGTGGTATAAGGGTGTTTCGTATGACTTAAAATTTGCAATTACGGTAAGTGAATGTCAGAGTGTGCTGGGGTTGCAAGCTTGTCTAACTTTAGGATTAGTTAAAAGAATTCATAATATAAATCTTACAGATTATCAAGATTTGTTTAATGGGTTAGGCTGTTTGCCAGGTGAATATCATATTGTTGTAGACAAAACTGTGATGCCGGTGATTTGTGCAACCCGTAAGGTACCATTAGGAGTTCGCGATAAGTTACAAGATGAGTTAAATAGAATGATTGAGTTAGGTGTCATTAGGAAAGTGAGTCATCCAACTCCATGGGTGAATTCATTAGTGATTGTTGCTAAAAAAAATGGGCAGTTGCGTATATGTCTAGACCCGAGGCCGCTTAATAAGGCTATACAGCGTGCACATTTTCAACTGCCAACAATAAATGAATTGGCTACTAAGTTTCACGGTGCTAAGTATTTCTCAGTTTTAGACGCATTTTCAGGGTTTTGGTCGGTAAAACTGGATAATGCAAGTGCAGACTTATGTACATTCAGTACACCGTTTGGGCGATATCAATATTTGCGATTGCCATTTGGTCTTAATTGTGCACCTGAAGTGTTTCACGCAAAAATCAAGCAATTACTTGAAGGCCTAGAAGGGGTAGATTCGTTTATCGACGATATCATTTGTTGGGGAAGGAACAAAGATGAACATGATCTGCGTTTGAAAGAGTTGTTAAATAGGGCACGGGAAATTAATTTAAAATTCAACAAAGATAAATGTCGTATATGTGTTGAGGAGGTAACTTATTTGGGTCATATTTTTAACAAAGATGGAATGAAAATGGATTCTGAGAAAGTAAGAGCGATATATAATATGCCGGAACCGACGGATCGGAAAAGTTTGGAAAGGTTTTTGGGGGCTGTAAATTATCTTTCTAAATTTATACCTAATTACTCAGAGCGTATTTTTCCTCTGACCAGATTATTAAAAAAAGATATAACTTGGAGTTGGGAAATAGGTCATAGAGACGCATTCCATAAATTAAAAGAATTGTTAAGTAATGCACCAGTTCTTTCTTTATACAATGTCAGTAGTCCGGTGGTGTTGTCAGTGGACGCGAGCAGTGTGGCACTGGGCGCCGTGCTCATGCAGGAGGGGCGTCCAGTAGAGTATGCGTCACGCACGCTCACTGACACACAACAAAGATACGCACAAATAGAAAAGGAAATGTTGGCAATAGTATTCGCTTGTGAAAAGTTTCATCAGTATATTTATGGAAAAAGTAGTGTGGTCGTCGAATCGGACCATAAACCACTAGAAAGCATTTTTAGAAAACCTCTAGACTCAGTCCCAGCTCGCTTGCAGCGAATGATGTTGAAGGTTCAAGCTTATGAGTTGGTGGTCACTTATAAGCCTGGAAAGTATATGTACATACCAGATACATTGTCAAGGGCACCTCTGCCGGATTTGTATGACGATAAAATTTGCAGAGCTGTACTATGTCAAATTAAAATGGTAGTCAATAATGTACCCATGTCTCAGAATAAGTTGACTCTCGTGAAGCGGGAAACTAGTAAGGATGAGTGTTTAATATTGTTACAAAAATATATTAACCAAGGGTGGCCTAATAAGTTTAACATACGCAATGATTTAAGATACTATTGGTCTATAAGAGATGAACTGTACTGTGTAGACGGTGTAATATTTAAAGACAAACAGGTTTTGATACCACATTCTATGCATATGGACATGTTAAAGATTATTCACGAAGGGCATTTAGGGATTGATCGTTGTAAGAGACGTGCTCGTGAAGTAATATTTTGGCCGGGTATAACAAGAGATATTGAGGATTATGTGAGAAGATGTAAAATATGTCAAGAAACAGCAAACAAACCGTGTAGAGAACCTATGATTCCGGTAGCTATACCAGAATTACCATGGAATAAAATTGGAACAGATATATTTGAGTATGGAAAGCAAAGTTATTTAATATTAATTGATTATTATTCTGGTTTTATTGAGGTCGCATATTTGAGAGACACTTCGTCAAACTCAGTTATATTTATAATGAAAGAAAATTTTGCACGGTATGGTATACCGGATACGGTCATCAGTGACAATGGTCCACAATATTCTTGTCGTAATTTTATTAAATTTGCTTTAGAATGGGGTTTTAAGCACGTCACTACGTCTCCGTATTATGCTCAATCTAATGGTAAGAGCGAAAGGGCAGTTCAAACTATTAAAAATATATTGAAAAAATCAGTAGACAGTAATTCCGATTTTTATTTAAATTTACTAAGTTACAGGAATACACCGCGGGAAAATTTGAATTCTCCTGCACAGTTAATGATGGGCCGGCGTTTAAATTGTAGACTACCTGTCCATCCAGATTTATTAAAACAAACAAATTGTGATAATTTACAACATAAAAAAGTATTGCAAAAACAAATAAAAATTAAAAGTTACTATGATCAACATTGTAAACCGCTACCTGAGTTGAATGTGGGCGACGAAGTTATAATGTTAGAAAACGCAAATAAAAGAAGCCGTGGTAAAATAATGGGAAAAGCGTTAACTCCACGTTCTTATTTTGTTAAAAGCAAAAAAGGTATTTATCGCCGTAATCGTCGACATTTGATAAGACCAGTAAAGGATCCTACCGACAATATTTTGTCTGATATTGATGACGAGTATTTTTCGGGGGATGATCGGGATGATGATTATGTGCCAAGTACCAAAATAAATGTATCGTCATCTTACTCGCCACCTCATACGCGTAGTAAGATTTAGCAATGTGTAAACGTATTTTATTTTATAACGTAGAACTAATTATTATTTTAAGTTTGTTAATTATTATTATTTTACCTAGGAATTAATGATTTTAAGTTTGTTTTTTATTATTATTTTATCTTAGTTAAGGGGAAGGTGTTGTGGATTGTCTATTGCATATGACATTAAAGCAGTTGTCATCCAGACTTGTCTTTGATTACATTACAGGCAACGTCGCAAATAGATGTCAAATATTTCACTGCATTGATTAATTTAGCAATATTACTGTGTGGAAATAAAAAATTTGGCTAACTAGCGAACTAGAATATTGATTATGAAATGCAATAATTAATATCGTAACACCGAATGTTTAGTTTTAGATGTAAAAAAACTATTTGGAAACTTTCCAAATGCGGTTTTTACACCTAACATCAAATTCAATGTTATAATTGCAATTCATTATTAATATTCTAGTTCGCTAGTTAGCCACATTTCTTATTTCTATTCAGTAATATTGCTATAAGAATCAAAACAGGTAAATATTTGACAGTTATTTGCGACGTTGTCAACTTTTAGGATAAACCCTATTAACATGCCACCATAATTGTAATTGCTTGTTTATGTTAATTTTGTACGCCATATATTGGCAAAACATAGTACACATATATTTACAATATACTATCTGTAACCATACCTATGTTTAGCAAAATAAATGTTTGATTGATGTTTTGCTAACATGTTTTGTTAAGAAAATTGGCGCAGCGGACCCAGCCCTTCTTGGTGATCGCCTACATTATAAAATCCGTTCTGCAACATTTCATGCCCAGTAGTTTCTGCTATGCGTTGATATGTTAGTCAGTCAGTCGAATACGTATTTTTTAGAGGTAAACAATTACTTCCCAGTAGTCACCATTTTTTTTTCTTGCATGGACGTTATGTTTTTTTGGCCGGAATCCAAAAACATTCGGTCGGACTCCAAGGTCCTAACGACTATCTACTTATTCCCTGAATATCAGGAAAAAAAATATAATATTCAAAACATGACCGCTTGGACAGTCACATTAATACCTACTCGTATTTAAATAGCCTGATATACTTAGGTATGGCACATGTTCCAGATTGTCAAATTCTTCCTCATTCTTTATTAAAAGTATTGTACCGAATCAATCTTTTGTCAACATTGAAACAATTCAATCTATTAAAGTAAGCGTAACATAATGTTCATTGTTTAGTTATTTCTAATTTAGTAATCATTGTTCAGTTGATAACGATGAGATGACTCTATGAATCATGTAAAGTATTTGTAACATTGCAAAATCAGTATATAATGATGGAAGGCGCAGCTGTTACAACATAACTACGAACCGTTTAGTAGTGCACACCAACAACATTACGAACATGAGAATAATATTTGTATTGTTTATGTTCTTTGTCTTTGCATCAGTGAGCTGCCACCACAGAGGCTATGATCAACGGCGGGAGTTCGGGTAAGCATGGTAACTTTAGGGTGATCTCATCTAATTTCGTGTTATAACGCATTTAGAAATAAAACATTCCATTATAATTTAAAAATAAAATAAAAAAATAGGAACATGAATCGGATTTAACGGTATTAGTCCCGCATAATGCACGCGGGATCCCGGTATCCCGGTATTGCATTTCCTAGTTACAAGTTACTGATAGTCAATCAATTTCGATGAACAACTAAACTTATACCTCACCCACTTTTGCCAATGGCCTCACCAACGTAGATGTCAGAATTGACATAATTTCGAAAAATTATCAATTTCAATTTATTTATTCTCAAACAATTTACATTGCGTTTGAAATCTTCTATAGGAGACAAAAAAAACAACATTCTTAATACAAGTAACACAAAATTAACAACATAACTAACATCATCATCAAAATTAACAAAAAATTACAATAAAAAAATTCTATGAGAACTCATTATAAGATTAGGAATAGAAAGAAAATCATTTAAAATTATAATCAAATTAAATAGTTCAATGTCAACTCAAATAAATAATAGAAATACATTAGTCATTTAAAAATAATGTCTTATTTACATAAAATTATAATTTCAGTCGGCTCTAGTAACATATACCTAGGTAGTTAAGTTGACAGGAGGAAACGCATGGTATAATATTACTTTTCGTCACGGAGTAGAGACATTTATCTAGTAGGAATGCTTGAAGCTTTATTTTAATGCGGATGTATAAATCAAGCTTTTTAGGTGTAGTGGTAACTTATTGAATAATTGCACAGCTTGATATTGTGAACTGTGCTACACAATGTTGAAGTGGGGACTTATCTTGTTTCTCAATTCCTTCCTACATGTGCTCTCCCTAACCAGTCTTTCCTCATCCGTCTCATTTTCATTCATGTATGTACTTTTTAAGATTAGTCAGAAGGACTAGAACGTAAAGACTGGGTACTGTAACAATGTTTTAACCTAAAAAATGTGGACGAAAACTATGTCTTTGTGAAATGCGGACAATGGTACGTATAGCTCTTTTCTGAAGGACAAAAGCGATTTGGCAGCTATAATTATAACTGTTCTCCCAAAACTGTATGTTATATCTTAATTTAGACTCAGTGCGTAGTATACGATTTTTAAATGTTTAATGTCAATTTCGTCTCGAAGGGTTCTTAACGCACAACACGCAGATGATATAGATGCAATGCATCAGTGGTGGCTAGTTCCTTTTTCCAATTTAGTGAGTCATCTATGTGTACTCCCAAGAATTTATCATCTCTCACGAGTTAAATTTTGTCCTCATTTAGTATTATTTCCATGGTGTCTTTATTACGAGCAGTTGTTTTGAATAAAATTACCTCGGTCTTTGTACTATTAATTTTCAACTTATTTACAGTAAACCATGAATAGAGATAACTTATAGCTGCATTTACTTTTTCAGTAAGTACTTTTGTGTCATTTGCCCCAATAATGGCATTAGTGTCATCCGCAAAAACAACAAAGTCATTGGTAAACAAAATGAACAATATGGGCTCTAGTATCGATCCTTGCGGAACACAACAAATGTTAAAAAAGGTGATTTATAACTTAGTCTATGTCCATCTTGCATCTCACTGATTTCTACAAACATTTTTCTGTTTTCTAGGTAGGGTAACAAAAGTTGGGAGGCTTTGCCTCTCACTCCGTAATGATTTAGTTTAGCTATAAGTAGATTGTGATCAACAGTGTCAAATGCTGAACTCACTTCTAAAAATACTGCAGTTACTCTCATTTTATTATTAATTTGATTGATTATATCATTAACAAGAGTATTAACAGCTTCTCCTGTGCCGATTTGATATCCAAATTGTCTTCTATGTAAAACTTTATATAAAATTAATATGAAGTATAAGCCGAGATTTGATATTTTTTTGAATATCTTTGAAAGCGTTGGTAGTAAAGAGATTCGCCTATAATTTTGAGGATCAGTCTTTGTGCCTTTTTTGTGAATCAGTATCTTTAGCTGTTCTGGAAATATTCTTTCATTAATACACATATTAAAGAAGTGAGAAATCGGTTCTGCAAGTATATTTATATGATCTTTAATAACAGTTAAAGGAATTTCATCATATCCACAATAACGTTTATTATTTATCTTTCTGACAATATGAGAAATTTCATTTGGAGTGGTAAGAGTAAAACAAAGTTCGTTTTCGACCCGGTGTGTACTCTGCTGAAGTAATTAAGTGGCTTCCTCATTTTCATTTTTACTAGTAAGACATTTGTTGTCAAAAAGTATTGCTAGCGTGTTAGTTACTTCTTCGGGATCATCAACAATTTTACCATCAATTTTAAGTAGTAGATGTTCCATATGCATAACGTTTGATCGGTTTTTGCAATCGTTAACAATTTGCCAGATTTCTTTGCTAGAGTTTGTTGAATTATTTATTTTTTCCCTAACCCATCCTATTTTTATCCTGCGGGAACGTACTACCGTGACAAAAAGTTTAGCTGTTGTGGCGAATTCAAATTCACAAACATACAGACTTCACATGTATATGTTTTATTTTCACAGCAAAAGAACCGCAAATCAGATAATTAACAGTTACTGGGGACCAAGACCACGACCAAGACCAAGACCAAGGACACGAACGTAACCTCGACCACAATATCCGAAACGACCCTACTAAAGTCTGACCCTACATATAAAGCAGCATGGAATTAGTATGAGCTATCCTACACTATTCACCCGAGCAGAGACGTGCGATTTTTTTAATCACATCAAAGAGACTTCATGCCTTTTTTATGCCTAGGTACTGTGTAAATAAATAAAATATGTTAATTATAACATAATATACCATCAAATTATATATTTTTCACTACTTATTATTAACCTTAAGACCGTTTATTCTGAAGGTGGGCAACGTCGCAAAAACGAGTAGATGTCAAATATTTCACTGTTTTGATTAATTTAACAATATTACTGTGTGGAAATAAAAAATGTGGCTAACTACCGAACTAGAATATTTATTATGAAATGCAATAATTAATATCGTAACACCGAATGTTTAGTTTTAGATGTCTAAAAACTATTTGGAAACTTTGCAGATGAGTTTTTTACACTTAAAATGGGTACAACATCAAATTCAACGTTATAATTGCAATTCATTAATAATATTCTAGTTCGCTAGTTAGCCACATTTCTTATTTCTATTCAGTAATATTGCTATATGAATCAAAACAGGTAAATATTTGACAGTTATTTGCGCCGTTGCCAACTTTTAGGATAAACCCTCTTAATTTGCGTATTCAAAACATTATTTTGTGTTTGATATATTTTAAATGAAGGCTGTTTAGCGGCTTTTTAGGCACCTCCTCTGCACGTAAATTGGGGATGTTTTTTTTTCGTTTATCCCATGGTGTGAGGTGTCGTTGGAAAGGTCGTTCAAAAATATTGATTTATTTATTTTATTTTATTATTCTCAGTAAAATAGATACAGATACGAAATAATCATAATTATGAGTTTAAAGGCACTGCTTATTTCTTAAGGGGACGCCCAATGGTCCACTAGCGCCACTCCTTTAAAAAATATTATCTCGTGACTGAGAAGGAATTATGAATAACGGCTAGTCAGGACCCTCGGTAAGTGTGTCTAGAATTTTCTAATACCTTTTATAAAGTTTCATATTGAGACACGAAGTAACAAAATTCGATCTAAAGAAAAGCGGCCACATTCCTCTAGATCGTATTTTGTTGCTTCGTATCTCAATATGAAACTTTATAAAAGGTATTAGAAAATTCTAGACACACTTACCGAGGGTCCTGACTAGCCGTTATTCATAATTCCTTCTCAGTCACGAGATAATATTCTTTTAAAGGAGTGGCGCTAGTGGACCATTGGGCGCCCTCTTAAGACATATCTTCCAGCAGATCTACTAAAGGAGAAATGAGAATGAAATGTAGACGGGTGTTGTAATGTGTGAGACAAATAGAGAAAAATATAAATATGCGAAGTCTTAAACTAAAATATTATTATAAAACTACACGTAAAACGTAATAAATTAACATTATACTTAAATAAATACATAAAGCTTAAATATATAAACATACAGACTATAGGTATAAATACTCACAGTTGAGAGGAAAGGTGCTCTTTTACTCGATATTTGAATTGAGAATTTAAGAACCTAAACTGAAATGCCTTGCTTTTGAATCGTTTTTAATTAGATCATGGTAGGCATCTAGTTATTAAATCACGAATGCTACATAGGCGGAAGTGGGTTCCACAATCTTACTGCGTGGACAGAGAAGGAATAAGAATAGTAGCTTGTTTTATGATGATGAGATTTAAGGAGGGATCTAAGGTGTCAGCTACACTGTCAGCGGCGTGCACAGAGTTTTTAGACAGGGTAGGTGTGGTGTAATTACTATTGCCATTGTACTATTATTCTTTATAAGTATAGTACTCTTTGGTCACATCACAGCTGTCATACCATCTGTAGCTTTTTATGCAATAAAACCATTTGACTTCAAATGGTTTTCTTATTAGTCTCGCCTTCTCTCGTATCAGTAGGCAGAACATTTTTAAACTGTTATCTAACCAAAAATACTGCATGTTGGTTTTGGTTCGTCATCATTCTTGTCGATTAACTAATGATGTAGGATTTTCACCTCAAATATCCATAGATTGACAGATTTTATAGACATATCAATTTACAATTCGAAGTGTCCTTTCGGCGCGTTTGTTTTGTTCTGTTTTTTTACAACAATTAAACAATCGTGGTGATGATGACAAGCAATGCCTTATGAATGCGCAACTGGCATCAGTTTCACCCTACCATTTCCCACATTTTGGGTCTAGCAAAAGCAAAAATACCTAATGTTACGCTACGGGTAAGTAATATATGATAACATGATCTCTAATATTTACAAGATATAACAACTGAATCTATGATTTTATTTGATATAATCATCAGTTAATATAATGATCGATTGAATAACAAATTTTTATAAGCATAACATACATTGAATATAAAATCGTTTCGATATACCACTCAAAAGACATAAAACCTATTAAGTCTAATATGATAAAAACGCCTAGTTAAAAACACAAAGCAAAGTTGCATATATTCACATTATAAACTTAGTCTAATGATTGATAAGTTGTAGCCTGCAGGGAGGTGCATAATCTTGCTCAGTTAAATAATAATTTATTTCTTTAAAAATGGATTCTTATAAGTCTGAGACATACAAAAGCTCGCTCGCACGTACTACTAAACTCAATTCTCTCGTCGATGTCGAGACTCCTTAACACGCACACAGGCGCGGACCCAGCCCTCAAAAAAGGTTGTGGTCACAGCCACCCGAAAATGTGAGTCGAAATATGAACTCGCTCATGATCGATATAGTGCATTCCTACAAAGGCGATGTTTACAAAATATATGACGCCCTGGGCACGCCCTGCACATGGGCAAATCCGTGGGGCGAACACTGTTCAATTAATAAACCTGCAAAATGTTAGTTTGTTCGCTCATGAAAATTACAAAAGTAAATGTGTTTGTTTGCACATCACAGTGTCACGTTTAGACTCTAAACTACTGAACCGATGTTGATGAAATTATTCGATTTCATCAAAACGATTTAAGTTACGTTACCTATGTTTACAAACAGTACAAACTACTAACGTCAGCGCCACGCCACACCACCAAAACGGAAGACAGTTTTGGCGGCAATGTACATAAATTTAAATTAGTAAATGGCTGCGCACCCACCGAATAGTCATCTCTTTTTTCCAATACAAGTATTCATGTGGCAAAAAGAAACAGTTAATAAGTTGTTAAAAATGTGACATGTATACCGTGTCAGCGTATCGATAGAGATGGGTAACTAAGTACTTCGCTACGCTCCGAATCACGCCCAATCCATTGTTTATTTTTATTTTATTATGGCATTGGATATAATAATCATCAGCTTATTGACATCAATAGACTGTGAAAGGGTGACGTCACAAGTCTATTAAGATTGTGGGCATGAACCATCGTGCCCAGAACGGTGGATCCGCGCTTGGAAGGAGATCCCAGATCACGCCCTTGAGAGACGTGACTTCTCATTGATTGGAGTCGTCGCTCTATAAAAGTAGGAGACTCCAGATCACGCACTTGACAGGTGTGACTCCTCATGAAATCGAGTTGGACATCTCTCGACGAACGAAACTCCAGATCACGCACCTGAGAGGCGTGACTGCTCATTGAATTGAGTCGTAGCTCTATAAAAGTAGGAGACTCCAGATCACGCAGTTGAGAGGCGTGACTTCTCATTAATTCGAATCATCGCTCTATAAAAGTAGGAGACTCCAGATCGCGCACTTCAGAGGCGTGACTCCTTATTAAATTGAGTCGGGCGTCTCTTGTCCAACGAAACTTCGGATCCCGCACTTGAGAGGCGTGACTTCTCATTAAATCGAGTCGGGATTCTTTCGTCAAAGGAGAATCCAGAACACGCACTTGAGAGGCATGACTTCTCTTTGATTCGAGTGGTAGCTCTATAAAAGTAGGAAACTTCAGATCACGCACTTGAGAGGCGTGACTTCTCATTAAATCGAGTCGGGATTCTTTCGTTGAAGGAGACTCCAGATCACGCACTTGAGAGGCGTGACTCCTCATAGACTCGAGTCGTGATTCTCTCGTCAAAAGAGATTCCAGATCACGCAATTGAGAGGCTTAACTCCTTATATCGCCACTTAAACTTTACGGCACTCAAACTCAAACTCAAAGCATTTATTTCAATTAAACCATTTACAGGCATATATTCATAGGCACTTTTGAATTGTCAAGGAATCGGTCAGTCAGAAATATGAAGCTAGTTGCCCATTCCAAAGCGTAGTAGGTAGGTACCTATGGAGAAGAACAGGCAAGAAACTCCACGGACACTCTTTTAAATAAATTGTTACAAAGTATTTGTTATATCATTCATGTTGAAATTAAACATGTGAGAACAATGTAGAAAGACGTGCACGTTAGCAGCGTCCGTAATAAAAATATAAAACAAAGAACAATTCAAAAATTTAAATCAGCCAAGGCAGCTAAGAGTTGACCAGTCCCAACTGACGGCGCCCGTTCACGAACATGACGCATGGATTAGCACCATTCAGCTCAACCATTTTGAAGGGAGCTAAATGACCCAACACACGCGCCACCATCAGCGAGACATCTGAGTGAGCATGCCATACTCACAGCCGCCAGGGCACATTCAAGTCAATAAAAGACGTATTACCCGGTAAATGTTAGATCTTTAGAACATAGTACTCACACCTATGCACTGAAATTATATAATACAAAGGAAATTGATTTTATACAATGGAAAGATGGTCTTAAACTCTTCAGCAGCTCCAACAGTGTTTACAAATGTTAATCAAATAGTTGTGGTTGTGGAGCAGGACCAGCATTGAGCCAAGCATTTTTATCAGCGATGTAATCCCCCAACTTATAATATGCCTGCCTTACTGCGCTTGAGAAAGTCGACGTGGTGAAATATTTAGATCACGTAATAACATCCGACCTCTCCGATCACGGCGATATAGAAAGGCAGCGAAGAGCCATATCGGTGCGCGGCAACATGCTAGCTAGGCGGTTTAGCCGCTGTAGCAACGTGGTGAAGGCACTGCTATTTACCAGTTACTGCACAAGTGACACAGTCCAGTTGTGGACAAACTACACCAAGGTGGCACTGAGTGACATTTGAGTGCAGTACAACGACGCGTGGCGAGAAACTATATTTTTGTTGTTTTCGTTACCAGAATTATAATTTTGTTATATGAAAGTTATTCGCCCATGGCGAATTTTGATGACTATTCTTTTTCAAAATGAATAAGATATTTTACGTCCGTTTTATGGGTACACACATAGCGGTCAACCTTATAACATCCCTCTTTTTGCGTCGAGGGTTAAAAAGCAGACAATTGAGTGGAGGATCCGGCGCTCGTATCGAGCGGCTCGGCTCGCTGGTGTCATTGACTCTGGCAGGGCCACCATCAGGGGTTTTTTTAAATTTCGACTAATTAACGACATAATATGGGAGAAAACAGATCTTCGCTAGGTGCCTTAGTTTTTGAGATATAAATGTGGCCCTGCTGGGGAGACTCTCTTCAGATCGGCCACCTATAAGCCATTATATCTTTTGAACCAGTGACCGTCAAATTCTGATATTTGGCGACAAGTTTCGACTCATTAACGACAATTTTTTTGTGTAATCAAAATTAAAATCCCTGATGATGGCCCTACCAGAGTCAATGACACGGCTCGCTGCACTGACTACTGTAACGCGTTGCACAAATCGATACGTTACAAACAAACGTTGCAAGTCATTCTCCGCCTTATTGCCAAACTGTATCAAGATAGTTAATTGATTCAGGCGTGACTGCGGAAATCCATAATAAAATACAATAGGCGACGTATATTTAGTAACCTGATTCGCTTAACTGTTCTTAAAGAGTCATAAAGAACCCTGTAAGAATTCGACACGTGTTTCACCTCTCAACGAGGCATCCTCAGGATGGCGATTGACTTGTTGCGAACCCGGACCCGACGTGTGAACACGTCAAGCGTCGAGAGCAGAGTGAGCCACTTCGAGATGTCGCGACGCCCCGCAAGGGGGCGTGGCGAGCGGAGTCAGGGCTTCGCTCCTCGCCCGCGGAGGCTATACGTTGGCCCGCTAAAACAGGCCCCTCAATATATTTTCCTATAGCGGCTGTGGAAGTGACGCAGGCAAAGTGCGTCTGTGTGATTGGTTGCTATGAATTTTCTGTAGAAGCGACGCTATATATAGCGTCGCTTCTTCACGACATCTCGGCAGTCTGTCCCCGCCAGGTGAGACCTCCAGTTTACTGGGGGCGGCCCAACGAAGACGACCAGCGACGAGATGCCGACTCGACGCTCCTACAGGTAGATCTGTAGCTTTCCCTCGCCCCGCTCACAGATCTAGCCGTTTCCGGATTGAGGGATAAGCAGTCGTATTTGTGTGAACGAGTGAGCCACTTCGTTTTTTTTTTTTTTTTTTTTATATAGGGCATCTCGCAGTTAACCTCTGAGGAGGTCGTAGCTGCTTAACCGGACTTTCCTGTGGCTGCCTTAAGCTTCTACACTTAAAGCCTCCAGCCAGGGTGAGCCACTTCGCCCACCAACCCCACTTATATAGGATTACTGCCCCGCCCACCTCGGCTAGGATCGTTACCAGCGCGATAAGGGGCTGCGAACAATCGCAACAAAAGGTCACCTTTGTTGCGATTGTTCGCAGCCTCTTTTTTTTTGCAAACTGTATCGTCGACCGATGGCAAAACAATAAAACTACTCGTGTCTATGGTCAGTGTGCTGATTTTAGTTTGTCAGTTGGTTGGCAAATAAAAGTCGTGTAGATTACATAATATTGTTTATATATCATTTATTACATAGTGCGGCGCAATCACGCGAGATAGCTGTATGTGTCCTTCTCGCCCTCCGTGCGCTCTAAGTACTCCTTCTCGATCAGGATGTCGATGCATTTCTGGAGAGAAAAGAAAACAATGATTTTAGTAAGAAGTATTTATTTCAATGTGTATAATCAATATTCTAGTTCGCTAGTTAGCCACATTTTTTATTTCCATACAGTAATATTGCCAAATAATCAAAACAGGTAAATTTTCGACAGCTATTTGCGACGTTGCCAAGTTTTAGGATAAACGCTCTTAAAGTGCGCAAGCCCTAATTTGTACGTAGTTCGATAAAAAATGCTTAACGGCAGTTTTTCAAGCGCCACGTATACTTGAATTACCTATGCTTGGAGACTACCGTAAAACTGCAACCAAAACGTATCTAAAAGATTAGCTTATTTATTAGTTTTATTTTTCTGTATCTCCAAGGATTTCTATTTGCCTCTTTCTTACCCGTCGATCGCTACTTACAATGACATAAACAAGTTTTGATTTTATGAAATTCAATGGTTCATTTCCTCAAGCAAGTGGCGGGCGCTCTCAAAACTGTTAAGCTAAAGAGAACGGAATTTCGATCTCGAACTTGCATGTAAGGTTATTTAGTAACAGACTTCGTTTTTGACGGAGTCTATAAACTGTAATTTGGCAGCATTTCCCAGCCAAAATTAATTACATGTTTTGGTAACTAACCATGGATGTGGCTAAATAATAACAGCCGCACGGGTCGATCGAAGGTCATGCTTGCCGCGGTCGGTTCGCGGATAGGTGACCATCGATTACATACCGAGACCCTTCCGTGCCTCGGAAAGCACACAAAGCCGTTGGTCCCGGCTGTCATTCGTAGATCTTTGACAGTCGTTACGGGTCGTCAGAATCCCGAAAGTCTGACAACCAGTCTTACCAAGGGGTAATTACCCAGTTACTGGGTTGTGGAGGTAAGATAGGCAGTCGCTCCATGTAAAATGCTGGTATTCAGCTGCATGCGGTTAGGCTGGAAGCCGACCCCAAAATAGTTGGGAAAAGGCTCGGCATCTTGGTAATAACCATGGATGGTTCTTAGATAATCCTAACTAATATTATAAAATGTGAAAGTGAGTTTGTTTGTTACGCTTTCACGCTAAAACGGCTGAACGGATTCGGATGAAATTTGGCACATGGGTAGGCCATGACCTGGATTAGGACATAGGATACTTTTTATCCCGATATTCCCGCGGGATCGAGAGTTATGCGGGTGTAACCGTGGGGCGCGGCTAGTAACTTATAATATTTACCTTGATGACGGGCACTCTTGGCTTGAAGCGTGAAGACAGCTGGTTCAGTACTTCCACCACTAAATGCTGGTGTTTCAGTGTTTTGCGGGTCTTCATTATCCTCACTATTGCGGCCTGGGAACAAAAATAAAATGGGTTACAAATGTTCCTTTAAAGTAACATTATATACCTTTTACATTTGCGGTAGTTTCTTAGTTTTTGGAGATTAGCATGTCATGGTATGGGCATATGAGGAAAATGTCATGAGGAAAGTTTTGGGTATGAATGTAGATGGCTATAAGAGTAGGGGGAAGACCAAAGAAACGATGGATGGACTGTGTGGAAGATGATATGGATAGAAAGGGGGGGACTGCCGAGGTGACGACTAATAGAGCTGGCGTGTCTGTCAACAAGCTTCCATAGTGATCCATACAACACTTCGTGAATAAACTGCAAGTATTTCACGGCAAAAAAAAAAGTGTGTGTGCAACGGGTACATATAAGTTGAGACTTGCCGATTAGGCTGCCTGTCCAAGCGGAGTGGAGCGGAGTTGCGGACAGTGTCTGTCCATTGATGCGGAGCGAGGTAGCGGAGCGGAGTTACGGACTGTGCGGAGCGAGGTAGTGGAGCGGTGTTGCGGACTGTGCGGAGCTAGACCGATTTCACGAGACGAGTAATAATTCCTCACTCCGGTTCCCCGCTCCACTTCTCCGCTCCGCTTCCCCTCTCCGCTTCCCGGTTTTGTATGAATTTTTAAACTAGTTCGCAAATCCGTGTCCACTGAAGCGGAGCGGAGGTTTTATGCAATTCCATTGGTTAATATTGGCACACCGGTACTCCGCCCCTGTCCTCTCCGCTCCACTGGACAGGCAGCCTTAGTCTGTTGCACGGTCACGGTTTCGGGGATATTTCGGCAATTTCCGTGACGCTTCGTTTACAGCTGATTCACGTGCAAGTCGCAACCGTTTGCGAGCGTGTCAGAACATATTTTGTTTACCTCGCATTGTTCTTTGATTTTTGCATTTGCATGCGTCAGAGCGGTGTTTTTAGAGACTGATTACCAAAGTAAATGTTGCTTTACATTTCAAAATGTGTAAAAGTGATTCTAAAATAAAAATATTAATTAACAATCTAGCTTTTTATTTCGTATAATTCCTCCTATTGTACATTTTATTGAAAAGTACATACAAAGTAAGAAGCAAGATATTCGGCGCTCTTTGCCGAATAGTCGCCGACTATGCAAATGGTCAGATAGTCGGCTTTACCGACTAGTCGAGTCCTAAGTAATTTCGCAGATAGGTACCATCAAAGAAGTTCATATCAAACAAAATCCCGTGAACACGATGACCACATCTGTTGATAGCCCGGTGCTATAGCCGCCGAGCGCTGCAAGCAAGAATAGTTCTTACGGTGGTTAGATATAAACTTCTTCGATGGCACAGTATGATACAACTCTAAGTTGTATCTTTACATAGTATAAAACAAAGTCGCTTCGCGCTGTCTGTCCCTATGTATGCTTAGATCTTTAAAACTACGCAACGGATTTTGATGCGGATTTTTTAAATAGTCTAACTATTTAAAAAATCCGCATCAAAATCGAATTAGTGATTTAAGAGGAAGGTTTTTGTGTATAATACATTAAGGTTTTGTGTAAATTTGCTGAAATATGACGATTATTGTCGAAGATGTCGGAAAAAATCATGCCGACTGGGAGCTTTACTGGCGTGCGCCGCGTAAGCCGTAAGAGATACATCAAATTTATGTTTTACAGAATTTAAAAATTTCAAAAATAAAGTCCGCAATAGCATGTCTATCTTCTAAGGATGACCTACAGTAACCATTTTTATCTTTCAGAATTTGATGAAGATTTCATTGTTATTTCCGAAGCTATTTTGACCGGTATTTTATTTATCCTTATCCAATAAAATATATTATTTAAATTGGGCATTTAATTTAGATTAAAATATGTTTTAACATCATATCAAAAATCAATCAATCATCATATCATATAAAATGAATACTTTAAAAGATATCACAGATTCAAAATTACGCGTGACAAAATAATTATGGTTGCCGACAACGCGGGCGCAGCGGTAGGAATCAACGACTTTTCCTCGGATATTAGGTATAACTAATCCCGGTAGTACGTACCCGTGGGATATTTTCTTACATCCACGCGGGCGAAGCCGCGGGCAAAAGCTAGTGTACCATAAATTAGAAAATTTGCACTCATGCATTTCAATTTTACGAATATATTTGGTTATATGACTTAACAAGTTATTGCCTTTGCGTAAAGATCATTTTCACCTAAAGCAGTAATAAATATTGGTGATTTTGAAGACGCACTCATTTGGATGGTGATCGGTTTTACGAATTTTGCCGATGCTACAGCTAAGTTGTAGCATCATCGTACTGTAACCTGAGACCTGACGAGAGATATAGGCAAGGTTTTTTTCCTGGTAGCACGTTCTTGTGGGATAACTCCCGATCTCCACGCGGGCTAAGCCGAGGGCAGAAGATAGATTTTTATAATTTCACCGCGCCCTCCGCGCCCAGTTCAACAACGCGTTCAGGGCTGTACCGGGGCTGCCTGGCTACTGCAGCGCCGCAGGTATGTCGGCTGCGGCGCGCCCCGCCGCGACCTGCGCAGGCGCCGCGGGGCAGCACCAGTGCCGTCCTGGCGATGATCGATGATGCGGACCGGATGGACTGCTCATACTTACGGCACTGCTGTGATAGGCATGTTGCCGTCAGCAGGGCCGGGTAGAAGTCTTTTGGTTTGTTTATATTCTTATTTTTATTGTGTTTTCTGTATTTCTGTGTACTCCACATATGAGTTAAAGTTGTTCGAAATATTTTTTTTTTTTTTTACCTGAATGAGCATCTTTCGGTCCTCCTCGATGTGTTTGTGCGTGGCTTCCTGCTCCACCTTCAGCTCCGTCTTTAGCGGGATGTTAATGTTCACGCGGAGTTTTTTGCTGTAACAGATAAACTTAGTTACTTTTGTACTTTTGTTACTGATATTCGCGGACTCGGGGGACTGGTAAAGCCGCAGTGAGCTCTGCTCCAAGGCAAACAGTTACAGAGGAGACGAGAAGAATTATATAAGTACGGTAAACCGAATGACAGTGGTAACAAAAGGCCGGCCCAAGATCAAAGTGGTACCACTGATGTGCGGACTACTGTACTAGCAACATCCTGTTTCACAAGGGTGCGATATACTGATATGGCGATATGTCAAAACTATATCTTCTATATCTAAGAGAACAAAAACTCGTAATGATGGATGGAATACAATAATAAGTTTATAATAAAGACTTAGTGTATACGTACTTCTTATAACCTACATACAGATCGACGACGGAAGACTCGGACAGTTCAGACTCGTCGTCCGTACAGACCAGCAGCTTTGCTTTCAGCAGGATTTGTAGCACCTGACAAATAAAACATAATTAATTAATTATGGACGCACACACATAATTTAATAAAATAATATACAATAACACCACCTTTTGTTGTTTTGTTTGGGCGTATGCAAAATATAATCGTAGGGAGATAACATTTTCGAGCTCGCTTCGCTCGCTCTTCTAGAGGAACGCTTAACTACTTCGATAACGTCCTGTCACTGTTATTTACATAGCAGGTAGTAGCATAGGCGTCTGCGTCTCTTTACTTGTCAACACGATACCATAAAGAACCACAGATACTAAAGGCAGAGACAAGTAACTGATGTTACGTCGGATGCAGACACGCGGATTACTTATTATTTTACTCTTCATTGTATTTCACACACATTTTTATTTTTATTATATTTATTTATTTGTCTGTATCTATCTATCCGTGACATCACTGCGGGCCCTATCAGAATACCAGCGCTGCGACATTTTTATTTATTTATTAAATGTCGCGGCATTATGCTGAGATAGGAGCCTTTTGGCCTCGTACAGGACTTCCTTCTGTGTCTTCATTTTAATGTAACTTTGTTTTTGATTGTTTTTTATTTATGTTTAATGTGTTTTTAGTTTTGTGATTTCCTGTGCGAGTCTCAATAAATACTTTTTCTTTCTTTCTATTCGAAATTGTGTGGGGTAGCTGTACCAAAAGTGAAAAGTAAAAACATTTAACAAAAAAAAAACCAACTGACTTCCGAAATTAAAGTTATTGTTCACTTTGTAGTGTTTTTTTTTTTTAATTTGGTTGTTTTTTTTTTTTTGTAAAATTTAACAAAGTCAATCCATTCCTACGCATCACATGCCTAATGCTGCTAATATCGAGCTGAATCGACAATAGCAGGCTAATAGAATCAAAGCGCTTCTCTGATTGTACCTGTACAAGGAAGTCTCCCTTGATCCCGGTGTGCTGCTCAAGCTGGCTGACGGTCCAGGAAGTGTTGTCGTTGTACTGTAGAAGCACAGCCATTTGGAACGTACTGGCTTGCAACGTGTACCTGGAAGGAAAAGATGCTTGTTACACGTGGATGTGTAGAAAATGACGTAACTTTGTATCATAGCCTGCCTAGCCTTTTACCAAATATGTTGGGGTCGGCTACTAGTCTAACCAGATATGCAGCTGAATACTACATAGTGTATCTTTAGATAGTTAATTGATTCAGGAGTGATTTTGTGGAAATCCATTATAAAATACAATAGACGACGTATATCTTAACCTAATCCGCGTAACTGTTCTTAAATTCAAATTCAAAAAGTTATTCATGCAAACTAGGCTGAGAATCAGCAAAATTACATAAGACCCCCCAGCAGTAAGGAGAAAAGAACAGCACAGCACTTAAAGAGTCATAAAGAACCCTGTAAGAAATGGACACGTGTGAGTTGATTTAAATATGATTCGCGACCGTAACAAATATGGTTTTACATAATTATAATTATTACAATCAGCAATACAACTCCATAAGTAAGCACAATCGCCAAATGTCATGATTTCATGAAATAGTCATTCAATGGAATTATATGAACTTAGAGAGTTGTATTGATCATTTTTATGATTACAATTCTATAAATATACATTTGATACGGCCGCGAATCATATTTAAATCAACTTACAACATAATACCGACCTGCAAATTGCAAAAAACTTAACAAAATTTGAATTTCGCGGGCTACCTTGACGCTTTCACCTTAACTTATAAAGGTTTTCGGTTCCTGGTCATACGTATTGCCAGTCCAGCTGGGCTTCTAATCAACAATACCTGTTCTTAAAGCAGTTGGTGACGAGCTCTCCCTTGGACATGTTGTAGAGCCAGTTGAGCTTACGGCCCGAGTGCTGCGACGAGTAGAACGTTGTGAACCTGTGCACTGAACGCTCCAACTGGAATAAGATGAGAATACTTTCGTTAATACCAGTATATTGTGCAACATGGCTCTATATAGACATAGCAAAGAAGAGTTCTTAAACCGAATCTCTAAATTTAATTTAAAAAAAATATAACTAGAATCGAATTTGACAATCGCGATTCCACGTGATACTTGTTTGCCCTCGTGAATTTATTTTTAGAAACGAAGCGCGCAGCCTCGGCGTGTTTTATATAGAATTTTTCACTTTTTGTATTGAAAATATGAAATATTATTACCTACATGTTGAGTTTTAAGGGTTTATGAGTTTTATAAAAGAGCTTAAATGTGAGAGCCTTTTTTCGTTCCACAGTGCGACGCTCGGCGGCGCTCGGCGTGACGAACTGCGCGCCCCGCACCGCTCCCGTACGAACTTTATCGCTCAGTAACTCAGTAGTCAGTTCTCACTGTTGCCGAGCACATATCGCGCAGATTAGCCAGTCGGCCTTAAGGCTAATCGGCCACTGCATTGCAACCCACTAATCCTGTGATATTGCATATTTCTATATGCGTCGTAGAGCACCTGATTATATGATACCGTCGTTAGTAACTCCATGGTATAATAATATACTTCGCCAGGTCATTCCGAAACACAGTGGTCACGTGGGTGACACAAGTCTACGTCATCACATCTGTGTTACCAGAAGTTTGTAATAATAACTCCCCAACCACCTTTATTACCTGTGCGAATCCGATAAAACAATGAGGTTATTATTAAAAATTACGTTGCCGAAAGTCTTTCCATAATCGTGTTTTGTTGCAATAAAGTGGCAACTGCATAGTGACGTAAGTATGTGTTAGTCCCGGAATGCCAGACCTTGTTTTATTAGACCATGAGTAACTCCACGTGTTCACCCATCAAGATAAAACCTTGCTAACTTACTTCAGTGGGCAGCTGGAAGCACGAGGACTGCTGGAAGGGCCAGGAGCCAGAGGACAGCACCTGGATGCTGAAGTCGATGTGCAGCGGCTGTTCCGAGCTGTTCGACATGTGCTTGCGGAAGTTCTCGTTTAGGTCCTTTGATACGCCTATGTCCTGGGGAAGTGGGAGGGGAAGTTATTTTTATTATTGGTTTTCATTGGATACGAAATCATTATCATCATTCACCTGTCTTATCACAATTTATGGGGTCGGCGCAAGATATATTTTTATTCCATACTTCTCTATTATTTAGCTCGTGGCTAAGTAATAACAGCCGCACGGGTCGATCAATCAGGCTAAGCTACGCTTACGGTTGGTCTGTGGATGGGAGACCATCTTTACATACCGAGACTCCTCCGAGCCTCGGAAAGTACGTTAAGCCGTTGGTCCCGGCTGTCATTCGTGGATCTTTGATAGTCGTTACGGATCGTTAGAAGCCCGTAAGTCTGACACCAGTCTTACCAAGGAGTATCGTGTTACCCAGTTACTGGGTTGTGGAGGTCAGATAGGCAGTCGCTCCATGTAACCGTATACAACCGTATACATGTATAGACTGCACAGATTAAATATCTCCAAGCTATTTGATACACACGCATCAGCTAATTAGCTGATGCGTGTGTATCAAATAGCTTGGCTTAGCTTTAGCTTGGAGATATTTAATCTGTGCAGTCGATTGTTGAAGCAGTTCAGTGAGGGAGCCGTCACAAAACTCTCCGGGAGCCTATTCCATAATAAATAATAACCTTTTCTGGAAGAATAGTAATGAAGAAATTATTTTATTTATTTACAATGCATTTGCTCGAAAAGAGCCTCTTCCAAGCAGTAAATTAGTGCGGAAAGTGTCACATTTTTTCACTAGTGCTTTTTACTTTTCTGTTTTTTTTTAATTTTTGTGGCCGTCGTCAGCCCGTTGCAAAGAGTTTTTATTATTTGAGAAAAGTTTTACAAATCAGATGATGATGATAACGACGACGATGGCTAAGGCGATGGCGATGGCGATGACGACATCGATGACGATGGCGATGGCGATGGCAATGGCGGAGTCAAAGTCGAAGTCGAAGTTCGAAGTCGACGTCGAAAGTCAGTCATGAATGTTGTTTTTATCATTTATATACGTCATTATGTTAGATGTTAACATCATCGTAAGGCTCACTCGATTTTTTTTTTTCCTCTCACTATGCATAGTAAAACGTTGTATGATACACGTGCGTATGATGATTTCCGACTCGTGTCGACTTATACACTCGTCGGAAATCACCTACCTTCCGCACTTGTAGCATAAATAACTATTGTGACATAGGTTTATTATAATTATACGAACCTGGAACATTCTCTGTAGTTTGCTTGTGTACTCGAACCCGCACGCCTGCTTCAGTTTTGAGATCATTGATGCCTGCAAACAAATGAAAGACACAAACATTAGAAATAATATTTTATGGGCGACCACAGATTTACAGTAGGGATGATGCCTGGGTAAAATAAATTAAATTCTAATTAGGATACGTTTTTTTTTCTTTTTTTACGTTATCTAAAGATTACGGCGTTACATTGAGGTAAACTGTGCCATGACGTCACGAGTATGTAGATTTTATGATTTTATACTTACTAGTGACGTAACAACCCCCAACTCCCCAACTTAAAATGCGTTTTTAACCGACTTCCAAAAAGGAGGAGGTTATATGTTCGACGCGTAAGTACGTTTTTTTATGTATTTTTGTCGATTTTTCCGTCAATTGTGGACCGATTTTGAAAATTCTTTTTTTGTTTGAAAGTGTATGCTCCCGGATTGGTCCCATATAAATTTTATTAACGTTGCTTGAAAATTTTTGAGTAAGCTTCAATAATACGTATTTTTCCCACTTAGTTTATGTGGATGATATGATAATAACTTCCTGTGACTTATTTACATAGCTGGTACTGGTATTCGAATTTGTGTGGGGTAGGCACCACAACTAAAAAGTGAAAAATATAAACTTTTACAAAAAAACAACAACCGACTTCCGAAAAAAAAACACTACAAAGTGAAAAATAACTTTAATTTAGGAAGTCGGTGGCAAAAAACGAAAATTCAAAACCAAAGACATCGACTTCCGAAATTAAAGTTATTTTTCACTTTGTAGTGTTTATTTTTCGGAAGTCGGTTGTTGTTTTTTTGTAAAAAGTTTTGATATCTAACTATTTTTTTGTTAATATGATAAATAAAAAAATACGTTGTCTAATATTTTTTTATTATCTGACTGACGGAGTAAATAGTTTCTTTTTTCCAGACAACATCCCTATATTGTATGTCTGCGGGAGCTCTAAGAGCAACTCCAATTTTTCCTCACGACAGGTTCCTCATTCCTCCGTATCACACGCTCATACCGTGACAACTGATTTTCACACAACTATTCGGTCACCGGCGCCACTTTCAGACGACTTCTTAAATATTCATTTTTTATTGTATGTTAAAATCTTATTTTATACTTGTACATATAAAATAATCAAAGTACAGACACAATGTTTTATAATTAAAAATATTACGTTTTTCTTAGGGGTTAAAAAGTTGCTAAAAAACATCACGTGATTAATGGCATAGCAGCCGAGCGCTGCAAGCAAAACTGCACTGAGCTGAGCCTTACGGTGTTCAGATTACTTCAGATATGAGTGTCCGCGATAGTACATTCGCCGCACCCCCGACTGTTTCTCTGCCTGCGTGTGGAACCAACACTCCCAAAATCCATTCGCGTAATTCAAAGTTAACCATATTGTTATCATTGTTATGTTACCTCCGCATCGTCGCTGGCAGACATGTGTTGCACCAGTCGCTTCGCCAGCATCTTGCTGTAGAACTTCTGGAACACGTCCTTGTCTTCAATGTATTTGAACACAACCATCTGGAAATAAGGAGAAATCATAGTTAGTATAGTAGACGAAAAATTGTGCAAGAGGACTACGTAGGGGGTGTTATTCTGCTTACCCACAAACGGAAAAGGGGAGATTTTATGTAGTTACCATCAAAAGTTCATATCTAACCTTCCAATTTTATTGAGATATACAAAGTAAGAAGTCGGATACTCGGCGCTCTTTGCCGAATAGTCGCCGACTATGAAAGTGGCCGGATAGTCGGCTTTACCGACTAGTCCATCAGTCCGTCCGACAGTACCGACCAGTCGAAATATCTCTAGTCCTAAGTAATTTGGCAGACAGGTACCATAAAATAAATTCATATCTAATCAGTTTCAAAACAAAATCCCGTGAACACGATGACCACATCTGTTACCGGCCCGGTGCTATAGCCGGCGAGCGCTGCAAGCAGGAATAGTCCTTACGGTGGTTAGTTATGAACTTCTGCGATGGTACGTCGCCGATATATTTAGCAAAATTAGGAATGAAACACTTATAATACCGAATCATTCGGTGAATTGCTTTACGAACAAAACGCACAATTATTAAGAAAAAGACGTAAAAAGAAGCGTGTGATGCAGCGGCAGCTTCGACGCACGACTGGAGTTACGATTGTCTAAAAAAAAACATGCGGGGCAGTCTTTGGTGACTGCCGATGCGTATTTCCAATCTATACAAGGCCAGAACTCAACCAGAGGAAACTGATCGTGTATACATTGCAATGCTATTTTTAAATCTGTGATTACAATGTATACACGAATTTTGCGTACTGCTCGTTTATAGTTCGTAACGTGGACGCGCGCGTCCTGGTTCCAAACTATACTACATCACTTACGCTTGACTTGAACTGGGTGAAATGGAACAGATAACGGAATATGAAATGGGTTAGGTTAGGTTAGAACTGTGACCAACCGCGCGCGAGCCGAGCGAACGTAGTGAGCGGTGCCGCGGTAGCGGTCGGCGAGCGCTACTTCCAAGTTGCTCCCAGCCATGCAGGCTATTTAGCGCAAGGTGCATTACGTCACAAACAAGTTGAATACCAGTTCACAATTTGTCGCAATCTATACACGATTAGTCCGTATGCGTACTGGCACTGTATATTTTGGAAAAAGGTAGTTAATTAGGTCACTACGAAATATACGCGAGTATTTGCATACTACTCTAGTATAGATTGGAAGACTTTAGTAAAAAAAGTGATTTCCAATCTATACGCGATTAGTTTCACACCCTTGCGTTCTGGCCTTGTATAGAATGGAAAGACGCACTAGCGATAGAAGTGAAAACATATACATATATACACAGTATACATATAACTCATGGAAAGCGTTCGGTGACGATAATGCGAGTTCCATGATTTTTGTTCACCCAAAAAGTGCTCAACGCGCCTTTTCACAAGGCAGATGTCATATACTGATCCTATTGGTGATGTTCTGCAAAAAGGTCAGGTGCGTAGTACTGGCAACCGGCGTACGTGTATAGACGTAAACGAAGTAAAAGAAGTATGTAACTCCACGGGAAGGTGTGAGTTTATGTATATATGTATATTAATTAGTATCGTACCATCGAAGAAACCGGCATGCCTGAGAGATATTTCTCGACGGCATGTGAAGTCAAGTCAGAGGCTCATGGGCGGCTTTGTAACTCTGATACCAGGTTAGTCACCACACGAAAAGAAGAAGTACCGTACCACTTGATTGAGCGTGTCCTCTAGTTCGGCCTCCTCTGGGTTCTTGCTGGATTTCTTCAGCAGAAGGTCGCAGTACTTCGCCAGGAGCTCCGGACTCTTTGATGAGGAGTTCGCTGCTTTTGTTACTGCGTTACCTGGGAAATTAATAATTTATGCTGTTTAAAAACGATCGTCGCCTCGTGTCGCCGCGGGTTGTAAGTGCAGTGCGGTGCGGTGCCGCGGGTGACTGCGTAGCACGCCGCGCCGCCGCCGCAACGTATCGTATGCGTTAAGAGGAAACGCGGTCACGTGATCATTGGTGTTCATTTCATACTCAAATTCAAATTATTTTATTTCACATAAACCTACATGTTAGGAGCTCGTGGCTAAGTAATAACTGCCGCACGGGTCGACCCATCAGATTAATCTACGCTTGCCGAGGTTGGTCCGTGGATGGGTGACCATCTTTACATAGAGAGACTCTTCCGTGCGTCGGATAGCACGTTAAGCTGTTGGCCCCAGCTGTCATTCGTGGATCTTTGAAAGTCGTTACGAGTCGTCAGAAGCCCGAAAGTCTAACAACCAGTCTTACCAAGGGGTATCGTATTACCCAGTTACTGAGTTGTGGAGGTCAGATAGGCAGTCGCTCCATGTAAAATACTGGTATCCAGCTGCATCCGGTTAGACTGGAAGCCGACATTGAATTTTGTTTTCATTTATTGTTGACATAATCTAGTCATTAAAATGTTTTTATTTTCTGAGCTGTATTGCAATTTCTGGTAATGTAAATTATTTTTGCATAAGCACTATTATATAGAATCAAGTTTTTCCAACTGAACAGACAGCTGTGCTGCTGGGGAGTTTGTTGCGCCACTTCTTCCCAGCTAAAGCACTAGGAAGTGGTGAAGGGTTTGGGGGACTGTCTTATGTAATTTTGACGTTCGAAAAGTGCTGATTCTCAGCCTATTTTGAATAAATGACTCAATTTTTTTTTTTTGTGCAGTCTGACTGGATTTATGATAGATAAGTGGCAGTGATAGTCTAATGGCGTGACCGTCGGACTGCCAAGTCATAGGTCTCGAGTTCGAACCCAAGGCACGCACCTCTGACTTTTCGGATTATGTGCGTATTGTATAATTATCACTTGCTTCAAAAACGGTGAAGGAAAACATCGTGAGGAAACGGCATGCCTGAGAGATATTTCTCGACGGCATGTGAAGCAAAGTCAGAGGCCCATGGGCGGCTTTAAAACTTTGACACCAGGTTAGTCACTAACCACACGAAAAGAAGAAGAATTTGTGATTTCCTGTGCGAGTCTCAATAAATACTTTTTGTTTCTTTCTTTCTTTCTTTCTTTCAATAGTCTCGCCCTGGATTACATAGGACTTAGACGTAACTGGCAAATGACTCATCCCCTATTACTTCGGCCTATACATTTTGCGTATAACAGCATGATATTGTGTATACATATTGCTACCGCCGACTTGCCCGAGCCAGCCCGCGCCGCTGAGCCTGTCCCTTGCTGCCCTCCTCCAGCGCCGCCCTAACCCGAGGTCCGTACCCCACAGGGGATAGTGATCTACATGATCATACAAGCGCATCACACGTCCGGCTGCCACCTGCGCGCGCCACCTGTCCGAGCGCATGCGACAACTGTGAGGGCAAGCCTGCACTGGCGGTCATAGCAAGTAGGGACAACATCTGCGTCGAAGACCATCGGGCGCTGACCGATGGAAGCCGCGCCAGCCGTACGCAGGGTTGGATTTAGGTATGTTGAAAAAGATAGCACAAAAAAATGAGAAACATAGTATTTATAAAAAAATATAGTACATTTTCATTATTTTTAATTTAACATATATTCAATAAAATCAACACCCGTTAAGGCAAAATTTACTCCTCTTCTAAGTTTATCAGTTCTTGAATATTACTATTAGTTCTATCTTCATTCTTGGCATTTAATCTCATCAACATATCCTCCGTAGGAATCAGTACAATTCCCACTTTTGCTACCGCTTTTGATAGCGTCACAAGACAATTTAATGGCGTCTATGGATTGTTACTACACGCACGGTCGAAATATTCATAATATGATGTAAAACTAAGCATTCGGGAGCAAACTTTAAATTATAGTATTTAAGCGTACTATCCTGAGATGTGGATAGTATATAGTACAAAGGGCGAAATTATAGTATAAATACTATAATTATAGTACAAAATCCAACCCTACCCGTACGTATTGCGTGTCGCCCCGCGCGCACGTCATACGTCATTCTCGGCGAGCTCCCAACCTGATCGCCTATTGGTCTATCACCTCCTCAGTACCACCACTACTTTTTGTATGTGTCTACGGGAATATAAGGCGATGTTTTACGAAATAAATATTCATGATTCGTTATCCTTACGCATCCAACCGACCTCTAAACCCTTAGCGTGTAGTCGCTTAGTTTCTAAGTTTCATGCCCAGGCTGGAGACCTTAATTTATTGAGGCACCCACAGGAAAGTCCGGTTAAGCAGCCGACAACCTCCTAGGTTGACCAGCGAGAAGGCAATAAAAAAAATACATACTGTTAATAAACCGGCCGCAAGCCTTGTCGAGCGCGGCCACAAAGCCGGAGTCATTGTT